>OW121849.1:7624152-10268186 GCA_933228895.1 Platycnemis pennipes | reverse complement strand
GTAAATGTGACGATCATGTACGAGAAATCAGCTACTTTTCCCTTATTAGACCTCATTTGGAATATGCTGCCAGTGTATGGGATCCCTACGAAAACGGTCTAAATAATGAACTTGAACGTGTGCAGTAAAGATAGGCAAGATTTGTAAAGGGACGGTACGATAACCTTATTAGCGTAACCAGTCTATTAAATGAATTAAATTGGGAATCATTGTCGTGTCGCAGGTTGAAATTTAGACTTAATCTTCTCAATAAATTCCAACTCAATATTCTCAGTGTTGATGTTAAAAATATTTTGCGAACCAAAACTTACTATGGTAGACTGGACCATGATCACAAATTTAGAGAAATTGATTGCCGAACTGACAGATTCAAAATGTCCTTTTTCCCTCGTACAATTAGAGATACGAATAACAGTAAATATGTCCAATCGGAGAGTAGCAATGGATAGCATTGGTAGCTGCATGTTGGTATGAGTACTTAGAGCTAACCCTACTAATTTAATGTTTTTGCATGTTTGCTGTGCAATTTCTATCTTTTTAAATAGTGAAGTTTAGAACAGTACATTAATACTATTTCTGTTTTATGCATGATATGTAGTGCATGTTTGGTGAGAAATCACTCCCTGCCACACACCTTTATAGTGGCTTGCAGGGTACTATGTAGATGTAGATGAATGACACTGGAGGTGGTCTGTAGCTGCGTGGGTTATCACTGAGGAATTTCATACAGAAGGAAGAATGTGTGTACTGAAACTCGGGGAGCGAATATTAAACCTATCACAGTCCGGATCCTCCCTTCAATCCTTCGGACAGAGAATGGAACTGGAATTGCACATCCACACACTCCACTAAAGGAGGAATCTGTCTCATCCCAAAAAATCCCAATCTCACAGTTCATATTCGATCTCAGGCATGAGGTTTTGAAAAACTCTTCAACCAGACGTAAACTAGAGCACATTCATATTTACGCGTTGACGTAACACAAAATGGCCTGATGAAGACTATCGTCGAGGGAAAAGTGAACGGGAAGAATGGTAAAGGCAGGCCTCGTATGCGATACTTATAACAGGTCGTAAAGGATCTGAAAAAGAGGAACTACGTTAACATGAAGAGGTTGGCCGATACAAGGATCGAGTGGAGGGCTGCGTCAAACCAATCCTAGGAAAATTGACCCTTGATGATGTAACACAACAAGTAATGGGATGAACGTGGCGGAGTTATGGTAATGTTTCTATCCGAAATGTACTGTCGTGATCGTGAGGCTATGCCTTCTATTTCAATCACCAACTGATACACCGTCACGACGGTCCGTGAACTCAATGGGTAATCAGTTTTCATCTACGCCATTACACATCCACGCATCAGTAACCATTATTTTTGGATCGGGTACAAAATTTCCAGCGCAATGTCACTTACATAACCCTCCACAAGTAGATGTCTCACAAAGTGGGCCTGGGACCAATATCCCTGCCGAAAACGCGTATTTCTCTGCAGGGGAATGACTTCACTTCCTTCAACGCCAGCCAGAGTCAAAGAGTTATTTCACGGAAACGGTGGTCGAAAAGACGTTGGCGTCACAGTTGCTTCGCTTTAAAATTAAGACATCTAGGGTCTCCGACTCAGAATTTCCTGCTTCTCTTCGGATCTGGCGACCCACAGTCCCCCACCCACACGAGGAGACATCACTCAGTGAGGATTCTTAATGCCCGAATCAATACACTTAGGTAACTCTTTTTTTAGTCAGTACAAGCAATTGACGTACGGTCTAGATCAGGGGTGTCCAAACTACGGCCCGCGGGCCAGGTGCGGCCCGCGAGGCCCTCTCATCCGGCCCGTGGAGGCCTTTTTATCAGAGGAAAAAAATTACGGAAATTTACGGGCATCTAGCCAAGATCAACCGTCGCTCACGTGGACGTAACGTATTTAACGAATTTAAATAGAGGCGCTCAGCAACTAACCCCCTTAGTGACAAGTTCAAAGAAGGATTGGTGGGTTTTACCATTTTTTGCACAAGGAAGACTATCCTAAAGTCAAAACTTTTGCGTCAAGGCACCTTTATATCTTTGGAACAACATACTTGTGGGAACAAACATTTTCAAGAATGATATACGTGAAGAACAATTTGAGAACAAACTTGTCTGATGATAGTCTCAGGTCAAAGTCACTTCGGGATCTAAAGCTAGAAATGTCTTGTATTATGGCATTCAGGAAACAATTTAAGCTTTCCCACTAACACAGGTGTTCATGTGTATTATATCAATGTGTTATTTAATAATAACTGAATGAAATATTATTCAATAAATAGTTTTAAACAACATCTATGTTTTGATTCTTCTTCATTTGGACCTCGAGTGCGTAGTGATAGAGAAAACCCTCAATACATTTGAGTCTCGAGGTTGCCATGGAGAAAACAAAAGAAAGTAGTTGCTGTTTTAAATTTTGACTGTGGGATAAAAAGAAAAGGCAGTACTCGCTTTTGTAAGTATTTCTTCCTGAGAAAATAAAGAAAGAAACACAATAAATCGTAAGAAGTGGTCTGGAAATTAATTAAACCGCTTTTAGACGACACAATAGGCATCTATTCATTACATAATACCCAATTTATCGGTTTTATTGAATAATCATTAAATATTTCCAACGAGGTCCACATTTATGACATTCAATTATGTTATTTTTTTCTGAAGTGCTTCGCTCTCGGCCCAGAAAGTGGAAGTGAGAAGGAATCCTTTGAGCGTTTGTAAAACTGACGGCCTCCCTAATTCAAGAACGACGCTATGCCTCGCATTAGTTCCTCAGTCGACTTCGTGCGAGGCATGTTTCCTACTGAGAAAAATCTCTCTTTTGACGAGAGTATGATAGTGTATTTTGGTATCCATCACTGCAAGTAATTTATTTGGGGGAAGCCAATACGTTTCGGTTATAAAGTCTGTTGTTAGAATACTCCACACGGGTACCTAGTTGATTTCGACATCTATCAAGGTTAAAACCCATATTCAAATTGATTTTTTGGCATTTCTTGGTGTCATTGCCTGTAATTCATGCAGTATTAGGGAAATACTATTTTGAGTAGCTTTTTCAATTCTGGATTTAAACTACTAACTTTACTAATTACAGCAGTTTTTCAACTAAAATTGACTTTTCTCCTCTTCTCGGTGTAATTACCTGTAATTCAGCCATTCTTCATAGCAAAATAAAAAGTACGATTCTGAGACGTTTTATTAATATTGGATTCATCCTAATAACTTTATTAATTCCTGATTTTCTTCAACTAAAATTGATTTTTGCCTTCACTTTAAAGAGTAGTTCAGTATATATAGGTACATATTGGTGTCATTCCCTGTAATTCATAGCGAAATAAGATAATACGATTTTGAGTAGCTTTTTCAATTCTGTACCTAATTCAATTCTTCAATTCAATTCAATTCTTGTAACCTAACAGTATATTCACAATTTAATGCAGAATGTTAAGTGAGTGATATTCGTTTGATTTTGTGATATTGGCCATTTCCAGAAAGTTTTAAAAGTGCTACGCACTTCTCTGATAAAAATTCTTTGCTTTTACGTCATTTATTTTTAATTGTTATGAATGAATTGCTGCATTTGAAGGAAATTCTTGAAAGTTGAAAGAAACTCCTATTTACTAACGAATTATTCTTCGAAATTTGTTTGTGAAAAAACATTCGTCGGATGACATATAACATAAATTGCCAGTCGAATGTTATGCGTTTTATGTTTCTGTGTACAGTCATTTTAATGTAATGATTTCAATGTCTTTAAAGGCACAATGGTTTTTGGAATCGTTTAAATTATTTAGATTATTTTAAGTAAATTAAGTTTATTTCGAAAATATGTTTTTGAAATATGTTGGTGATGTAACTTGCTCGTGGAATTGATTTCAAAGGTATTATTTTGTGTGTCGCTACAACGTTGCCATGTTCACCTCAGAAAAGAAAGAAACATGACAACTGAGCTGAGGAGGGATTTTTGGGCGGCTAGCAGAGATGACTGCTCCTCGGACTGTCACCTTGTGCATCAATTAGGTTCTGTGTCTGGAAGTCCTGCTTCTGTCCCCACCACCTGCGTCTCAGCCATGGTGTCTGTCTCAGCGAACGAAACCCGATACAGAGGTGTCATCATATACTTTCTTCGAGTGAAACATGGAGCTCAGTCACGATCGCGCACAACCAATGAGGCGATCATGGCAGAATTTTATTTTTAAGAAAGGGTAGGAGCATGTATATATTTGACGCCAAGAGAAAAGCCACCCCACCCCGAGTGTTGGGCAGTCGCGGCTATTGTCAATCAACTAGTGGGGCTTTGTTTTTCTAACGGTTCACAGCATAAGATTTCGAACACGTATGAGCGGGTTTCGACGGGGGGAGAGGGGGGCATTTCTTAAAAACCCTGGTTCTCGGTTGCTGAGAGGTGTGATCATACCCAAAGGTGCGGTTTGTGGCGTGGGTTTGGACGGAGGGGACGGGGGCAAATATAAGACCTCATTACGAATCCTGTGTTGACTGGGAGGAGTAGCAACAATGAGGGCAGAAATAAATAGAGTAGGTAGAATAATAGAAGTTCTCAACAGAACAGTTGCAAGTCACTTGAAAATCGCAAATCAAAAGAACATGGCAGGCAAAACACGCTCCGGCAAAATAAAGGCGGGATAACGACGAATTGGATAATTTTATCCCACGTGACTCCAACGTGAATTATGGGTAGATAATCGTCGTTCTTTTTGGGCAAACTGTCATTGCCGCCAAATCAAAAAATAAGCGAGTACATACCACGATCGTAGACAAGAGAGGTACAGACTATACGGACAATTACAAATTAACAAAAGCAGTCACACACATTTTGTAATGAAGCCCTCATTTCATGAAGCCAAACATTGAGAAAAAAAACCAAGAGTATGCGTACATTTATGGCAAGCAAGGAGGAAGCTCAGAATCTTGAATGATTGAGTGCCACATTTTCGCATTAGAAACCTTTCCTTTAAAAAACTATGCATCGAAATGGCAGAAACTTGATACATTACAAAGTATAATGTAAAGGTCATTAGTGAATGACATTAGAAGATATGAGTTATACAAAATTAATTGATAAATTCATTATGGAGATTGCAGAAATTTCTAACACAGGATGTGATAATTATTCATTGTTTGGCCACTCATACAGGGATTAAGTTGCAATGCAATATAAAATATTTTAGAAAGAAGACTATATACCTGGATCAGATTATTCAGAGTATGAATAATTACCCATAAAGCTTCGTGATATATAAAATTCAAAGTTCGTATATGATATAACAATAACTCTTAAAAAGGTTATATTTCAGTCAGGTTCATCGAAATTAATGTAGATACTTTGCATACCTTTTCAGTTTAAAGCTGAGGTGCTTTTCCAACTGCAAATTGTACCTTTGAATAAAATGCATGATACAAGCCTTTTGAAGGCGCATAATGCCACATAGCATGCAAGATTGGTGCATGTTTGCTTGAGGCTAGCGTACGAAGATTGGCAATCTAGATGCAAGCCTGCTGCAAGTTTGACAATATTGACACGTTCCGTACAAGTTGCACTCAGCTTGCATGAAGTGTGCCAACCTTTCCAACTTTGCTGCAGGACTACGGCAACTTGGCAATATTGGTAGCAATAATGACACGCCCAAGGCAATTGCATCCATAGGGTTCCTACTAAGGAAGGAGTAGAGTTACCCCAGCTCTACCCTTGGTTGAACGCGTACGGCGTATTTCCCTCAGGAGAAAAAAATCGCGCTATATTGAAGAAAGGCGAGTTAATACAAAAAATTAGCACGAAATTAACTTAAGCACATATCGTTAAATGAACTAAAAATATGGAAGAAGAACAAGGTTGAAAAGTTCGTGCATATAGATTGTTTACATCAGTGGTATTGACGTCAGGGTTCCTACTTGTATCGCTTAGGGTCCCGTAGCCCGTGCGACGAATACGGGGATAGTCACATTATTTAGGAAACTCTTATTTGTCTCTCCAGGAATTAAAAGAATACCGGTTATGTATATTCATAATGGTCATGGTTATTTTTAGCCACAAAATGGGATATGTTTTAAGGGTGCAAAATACCGGCATCAATACGCTGTAAATTTAATTATCACTAACGAATTAATGCAAGACAGCAACTGTATATATACGGCTTCCCATCGACTGCTTGTTAACGGAGAAGTACTTAGTAACTGTCGTCGCAAGTAAAACGTCAGGTCGATACGTAAAAGTAAATAAGACACGTAGGACGGGCATATAAGTGTGCCATGAATGGTTTGGATATACACTGGCGTATTTATAAATGTAGGTAAATCTGATATATCATTTTCTCTTTAAATTTTGATACTAGGTGCACCCAGGCAAGTACATAGTGATTTTGTCGTGAATGCTAATTTGTTTTGCTAGGCATGTGGGTACAGTTCCTCTGTACAATTGCGTGCTCTAGGCAACGTTTTTGTGTGTGGTTCATGAACGCTTTTCTACAATTCTCGCTCTACATTCTATTTTTGTCACGGTTGAAGTTTGCACAGGACTTGCGTGAAGCTTTCATGGATCTTGCAGTGCAACCTTGCTTTGCTATGTGGGATAGGCGCCATGAAAAGGCTTAAGGCAAATGTACCTGCTAAAGCCACCTGAAACGCGCCTTTAAGGCACCTTGACAAAGGCTTAACCCAACCGGCACAAGGGCTATGCTATCTAATATAAGGTGGCTCCGAAGTGGGTACAGAATATCTTCCATACTCCACATACCCAACTTATCTCAACAAGCGATGTAAGAATACAAAATAAGGCATTTGAGGTGTAAACGTAATGCATCAAAAGAAATATTAACATGTTTTTCCTATCTAAACCAATATTATATAATATCTGCGGGGTTAATTGAAGAGGGACGTGGGAAATAACAACCAATGATAACCGTCATTAACTTAGCCAAATTATGCATAACGTCGTTAAAGGATGAACGACACATATCAGCTGAATAGCGTAGCTTCTCTGCGATGGAGGAAACAACTCAAAATCCATAAAATTAATAATATTCATCAAGAAGTTAAATACAAGTAATTTTGCATAGAAAAATCTTAATTAAAATATAAAGGGTTTCATGGATGCACGAGGACACATGAGTTAAATTAAGTAGATGTGAACCCTGAACTGAACTGCCTCGTCGTGAATGCCATCTTTTTATTGAAATCACGTGTCCACAAGGCGTCGGAAAGGAGACAGGAAAAGGAGTAGGCTTAACTGGTGACTTAACTCAGAATTACTGTGTCTTCACTTTTCAGATTGAAAATTTGTGAACTTAAAAAAATTACCATGACCCAGAATTTAAATATCTCTTGTTAAACATCGTTAAATAAAAAATACCCCAAGCTTATTTTCATAATGTGCTTAGATATCTTGAAAGATTACTAGAGTTCAGGATATATGTTGATTGTTTACTATTCCATTGAAATACCACGAGAATCATGAAACATTATTATGCTTTCAGTAGTCATACAAGTGACTTTTTTGTCAAATGAGAATAATTATGGTCTTGGTAAATACCGATGAGGGCTCCTTAGTAAATATACCATTGACTTGTGTCGGACCATCATAAATTTGAGGTAATCCTCGTAATACTATGCACTTTTATGAAATATTTACTCTACCGCAATAATTTTTCTCTCCTTCATTGCTGTAAAGTATACTAACGCCATGTTAAAGATTTCCGATAAATGCAGCCCTTTTCTGCTTTTGAAATTTGGAGGACTTAGTTTAGAGTTGAATGCTGGGAAACAACGGAACATCATGTGACGCAGTTTTCACTTTGAACGGCGCGAAGCGGTGGTGTAGTTGGTGATCATTGTGTTATTAATTATAATGGTATTTTGCTCTGATGGAAGCCATCAGTTGAATTGTCAATCAGTGAATTATCATACACCGTTATTCTCGGAACATCGGTTGGTTAGGTTAGTTCCATTCATTCTCTTATTGAATAATGTGCATGCTGAATAACGTTGACGACAACTCTTGACCCACAATGACAAATATCATTGTGGGTAAGTAGTTATTCCGGAAATCCAAGTAGTTTTGGACTTATTGGTATAATTTTGTGATTCATAAATCGGACAATACTAAGGAAAATCTTGAGATTACTCATGAAATGCAATGTTTTAGATTACCGGACTTTTATAACTTATAGTATGAAGTCCATAATACGTATTACTATTAAAGTAGCTCAACCCAGACAAAAGCATTTCTAAGTCTATAATTGCCATAAATGCTTAATCCCCAAGATAAAAAGATTTAATAGGTTTTATCTAAGTGCTTTCTATATTATGGTAATTTAAGATATTATTTCTTTTCCTAGAGATGTTCTTGGGCATTATAAGTGAGAAAGTTTGCCTTTAAAGACTTGGAAAATACAAAATGGAGCAGCGGTGCCTGTGGTCAAGAAAATGGATTTCAGTGGAATACGAGAGCGTAAATTGATGTCTGTTATATTTTCCTAATTGCTCTTTTTTGAATTATTTCAGTGGCCAATAAAATGTTACTTTCAACAGCAAAGATGTAGTATTCATTTCACCATCTTTCAACATTTTAAAAGTATTTATTGGCCTAATTGACCTAAAATTGACATCAGCGACTCTGTTGAAATAGTCAAATTTTAAGTATTTCATTTTAGTATGTAAAGTTCAGATTTATAATGATCCTCCCTTGAATAACTACTCCTTTATTCCAGTTTGTTGATTTTTTTTATTACACATCACTCAAGAGAAGTGAGGTTTTTTGTGAGGTATTAAATAACTACTATGTGTGTAAACATTTCAATGTTCTTTTTAGTGTCCATAAACTTAAATAATTTTACAGTAGTATCTGTCTTGTGAAGTATGTATAATGTATATGGAAATGCGTTGAGTAGAGGTGGATTCCACGCTGCATTGATGTGGGACTCACGTGGAAGTTATGTGGGAAGCATGTGGAAATTATGTGGGGTATGTGGATTCATGGTGGAAATTAGTAGGTTAAAGGAGAATGGTGGAATCAATGTGGATCCCATGTGGAAATTTGGCATCTTAGTGGAAATTTTGTAGATCTGGTGACCACATTCACGTGGATCTAAGATTTCCACATACATATCCACGTGGAATCCACCAACTTGTTCTCACTGGGCTATCACTTGATCCATATATCTCACACAAGGCCTTCCTTTGCCATTCTTTGGATCCCCCCTCATTTTTTAAGTAAAGTATGCTCAGAAATACTTGCAGATTGAAGGGATCGGTTTTTAAAAGTGTGCCTTTAAGCTGAGAAGCTTGACTGTCTTATTAGCAGAAAGTTGGGAAGAACTAGTTTACAATTCTTTCGACTATGCGAGTACAACTTGTACTAAAATGGACATAGATATTGAAATCAGGAGATGCAATAGTTTTACAATAAAATATGCCAGGAGAAAAGGCCAAAGACGCAGGCTTGACTCCAAGGCAGGAAGTGAAGAGTTCTATGTTGGAGTGCACTGATAAGTTTCTTGTAGAGCTAAAACCTAGATCAACCTCAATGGAAAATGCTTACAAACAGTTTGCTGCTGTTCATCCGATGAATCTTGTAAAAGCAAGTAATGACCAACTTCCCCTTCTAGCTTAGTAACTAACAAAACATTTGATAATTTTGAGAACATGAGGCTTTGAAAGCATCTATAGGCTGCAGTTCATTACCAAAATGGATTTTCAAGAGTCGTTACTAAATATTTGTGAAGCCCTAAAATTATTTTCGACTACCTCTCTCTTCATGCGAAAGAAGGTTTTCTAAACTTAATTAAAAGCTATCTTCAGTCAAAAATGAGCCACTCCCATTAGACAGGCCTATCAATAAGGAATGCTGTGGCTACATTTTTATGATGTAAAAGATCAGTTTGCAGATATAAATGTTCCCAAGAAAAAAATTTATTTCTTACTACTGTAATACTTAAACCTTAAGCTTTTGGTTTAGATTTCAATTGTAAATAAAATAATGCTGTGAAATAACTTCACTTCATACCTATTAAATGCCATCGTAGAGGGTATAGACATGCTTGCATAAATTCCCTCCGGCCATGAGCCGGTACTGGTACTTACGTATATCAAAGGTATTAAAAGAGTGTTAGGATGCATTTAACGTACTATTCTGTGAATGCTGCGATACATTACAATCACTTGATGAACAGTTGTCTCTGGGTCAGCAGGAATACAAGAAAAAGGCATCTTCCTATTATACATGCGTAGACCCTGTCAATGTTATAAATTCCAAATAGGCCCCATATCCAATAAGCACACCAGGCACCCATGTGTATAGGCCTCTGCGTGTAAGTCTCTATTTTGAATCAATTGAGGTTACTTTTTGAGATATTGGTGTCCATTTCAATCTGTGCGATAAGGGAACTCAAGAATTCTGGTAGCAACTCAAATGCTTATGTATTAACTATACTACTGTATTAAGTTATTGCTTAACACCACTATAAAATACTAAAGATATGTGTAAAGAAAGGCAGTGAGTTTGCAGCTGGCTTGTGTTGCCTTTCCTCAATCTGAGCTTTTGAAGACCCGTAAGATATTTTGTGATTTTTCTGAAACTTAGGAAATCTTTTCAATTTAAGGGAAATGTCGCACATATGGTTATTTCTACCTTTGCACCGTTTTGTTCTTCAAACTGTCGTAATTTGTCTTGTGCCTTGTATGGGCATTTTCATTATTTTAATTAAAAAAGATTGTGCTATTTAGCTTATGCATGTGGTTAACAGAACAATCTTTCCCTCACATTTCACCTTTCATGCAAACTTGCCAGACCAACAACAGTTGTTAATTACCGCCAATATGCCTTAAGAATGACTTAAAAATAACCCTTACCCTACTCTCCAAAGTGAACAACAGCTTTTCAAAATGAGCTAGGAATCATTTCTTGCGATAATTTCAGTGATGTGTGCATCAGCATGACCATATTGTTGCCATTTTGCTACCAGTATCTCCTTGAGGCTTATGTCAGTTAGCAGGAACACTTACCTCAGCTCCTTCACTGAAGAACTGTCTACTGGTGGCATGTTTAGGACAATTTCTGCATTCAAGGAGGATGAATAGAAAAGAACTAAAGTCTGAAGAGCTTGATTTATCACAATTTTATTTCTTTCATGAAAACATGGAAACAATATTGACTCCTTACAAGTCTGGGATGAAATTACAATGACTACTGAATTCACAATAATAGAAATACAGGGAAAATCATTTTTTAATCTGATGTCTAATTCACAAAAGTCTTACAATCTTGATGGAGGAAGAATAATTTTTCACAAATTTAAATCCATTATGATATTAATAAAAATTAGCTCTCAATAAATTAAGTGTCAGAAAACGAACAAGGAGATTTCCAGATTGCAAGTTACTTGTAGTCATATGAACGAACAAAAGTGAAAAATATAGTACAATAACCATCACACTAGTACACTTGGGTACTATATAACAGCCTCCATTAAATTGCATGGAAAATAGAGATTAATTGAAATGCTGTATCGTCACATACCCTAATTAGAAACACACTCAAATCAACACCACCAAATTCTCACTCTAGGATTTCACTCCTTACTCAATTTTAGACATTGCATTTCATAGGTAACCATATCACCTCACTGATGCCACACACAAACTTTCACTTTGTAATTTACAAGAATAAGCACAACCATAATCATCACTTCTCATACAAGAGCACACATTTTAAAAGCCTATGTCACCACATCACCTCCCACTAGGCTTTGACATTCATGTCCTGAATATGCATGTGATACCAAACGGATCAGAGGAAACACTTGTAAATCAAAAATACTCCAACTTAAGCCGATGCAATTGCTCACATTCATAACACATACAAATGAAAAATATGGCACAAAACATACATCAAAATATAATCACTGGCATGAAATTCTCAGGGTCCACTCGTAAAAGGCATTCAAACACTTCACATTCCATTGAAAACAACTTTACATAACAATTCCTTAAAAGGGCAAACATTTTAAAGTAGTACATAAAAGTAATTTCCTCAATAAGGAATACAGTTCCAACACCAGAGCATGCTCTAGTCTTCCAAACTTACATCAAATGAAATTTGAACAAAATTATTAATTTAAGTTCAACTATGCCACCAGCAAATTATCACTATTATAAAGCACATCGTAGTGCATGCCTACTGATTTAAAGCACATCATAGTGCATGCCTACTGCCTTTAAAGCACCACATAGTGCATGCCTACTGCCTTTAAAGCACATCATAGTGCATGCCTACTGCCTTTAAAGCCCATCCGGGGGCCCTACTTGTTTAGAGAAAGAATTATAACAGTGTGGTGCAGGAGTAGGAAAGTATTGTGGAATGTAATGTGTAAATCCACTGCCGTTAATTGACTATTTGGATTAATGTATTTCAACAGCAGGACAGTGTGGAAATGGATGGTTATCAATTTGCATACCAGGCACTGATAAGAACATGGCATATTCACGAAAGAAGGAAACTATTGATCACAAATTCACATATCTGTAGCAGCACTGCTCATATTTCAAACCCTGCCAGCCTGAACTCCCTGCCTATCATTTTGGTTCACACCAGTTCACCACTCATTCTCCAAGTTAAGTATTTTCCTTTAAAGCCCAAAAGGGCCCTATTTCTTAAGTTAGAGGAAGGGACAAAACTAAAAAAACCCCCGTTCCTTAATTAAAGTGTACCTTAACACCAAAAAGTCTCAAGCATTTTTAACCCTTCTATTAGTATGCTGACAAAAAAAATCCCACATAAAGCACCCATAAAACAGGATCCATTCAGATATCTATATTACCTTGCTGATTTTCATACGTATACCCTCCAATGAGAGCATTAACATTTGAAATCCATTCCAGACCTACTTACTTTGATTTTCCATAACAGAGAAAAATTCACCTAATACCTTAGAAGGAAATGAACTGAAAAAACTACTGCCAAGTTTAAGTCAATTAATATCCATCCCACAACAATCAAATATCTCTCAAACTCATATCAGTTAAAACATTTTGGGGAAGCAATATCTTGCAACAAGGGTTCAAACTATCTACATCTACAGTTGACTGGAAATCACAGAAGGGAAATAGGGCTGAGAGATCCAGAAGGAAAGAAAGGAAAAAAATTCAATCCTCACCTCCAAAAACTTCCATGTCCAGCGTTGGCAGATTCTCAGCTTTCCATCGACGATCCCACGCTGCGCACACAACACAATACACTTACACAAACACTTAAAAGAGGCCATGCACAAAACACTAGCACTTTCACCACTGCATTATCTGTTGTAAGGTTGACTTTCAGGTTATGCGGTAAGTCATGGGATGGTGGTTGCCACAGCCACTGCAGACATGTGTAAAAAGTGTGTCTTTAAGTGTCAATTTCATGAAAACATGTGAAGTTGAAAGACTAGCAATGAATACGTGAAGACAATTTAATCCTTTTCATAATTTAAAGGAAAAATTAGATATTTGGACTAAAATTTGAGGCTTAAAACATTTATTAGGATATTCCACTTCCTGCCCAGTGTAGCGATATCCCCGAATACCTGAACCACTCATATTTGTAAAACAGCATTGAAAACTTACATACATAATTGGCTATCATATCAACACTTCATTATCACAGTGACGTCAAACTGACCATTCCTGCTATGAGTAAACTAACATTGCATTCTCCATCTCTATTTACAGCTTAAGTGTACAGGTATTTACATTTTCGGACCAGGATGCATTTTATTTACTAGATCACATGCAGAATGCATTATGCTAAGATACTTTATGCAGGTAGATAGCTACGTCAAAACTCAACTAATGCAATGAACAGGCTAACATACTGTTCTAATTCTATATCTACCTATATTTAGTTCAGCCAATTTTCATTTCAAGCCTTAATACCGTATATATTCCTTAAATCATTAAGCATTAAATTACCATACAATACATTCTATATAACATCCATCACAGCTGTGTAAAGCTGGCATTAACTGCAATGATTAAGCTAACATTAAATTATAAATCTATTTTTATATTTTTGGCTATGTCAAATCGACATTTTAAGCGATGACTGCCTTCATTTTCCTATTATGATTAAGTTATAAATTAGCCTGCAAAAAAATTAATATAATAGTAATCACAGCTATGTCAAATTGACATTTCCTGCCGTGATTTAGCTAGCATAAAATTATAAATCTATTTTTATATTATTGGCAATGTCAAATCGACATTTTCTGCCATAATTGCCTTCACATTCCTTATATGATTACGTTCTAAATTAGCCTGCAAAAAAATTTATATAAAAGTAATCACAGGTATGTCAAATCGACATTTCCTGCCATGATTTAGCTAACATAAAATTATAAATCTATTTTTATATTTTTGGCTATGTCAAATCGACATTTTCAGCCATAACTGCCTTCATTTTCCTATTATGATTAAATTATAAATTAGCCTGTAAAAAAATGTATATTATAGTAATCACAGCTATGTCAAATTGACATTTCCTGCCATTTTTTAGCTAACATAAAATTATAAATCTATTTTTATATTTTTGGATATATCAATTCGACATTTTAGCCATGACTGCCTTCATTTTCCTATTATGATTAAGTTATAAATTAGCCTGCAATAAAATGTATATAATACTAATCACAGCTATGTCAAATTGACATTTCCTGCCATGATTTAGCTAACATAAAATTATAAATCCATTTTTATATTTTTGGCTATGTCAAATCGACATTTTCTGCCATAATTGCCTTCACATTCCTTATATGATTAAGTTATAAATTAGCCTGCAAAAAAATTAATATAATAGTAATCACAGCTATGTCAAATTGACATTTCCTGCCATGATTTAGCTAACATAAAATTATAAATCTATTTTTATATTTTTGGCTATGTCAAATCTACATTTTCAGCTACAACTGCCTTCATTTTCCTATTATGACTAAGTTATAAATTAGCCTGCAAATAATTTATATAATAGTAATCACAGCTATGTCAAATTGACATTTCCTGCCATGATTTAGCTAACATAAAATTATAAATCTATTTTTATATTTTTGGCTAAGTCAAATCGACATTTTCTGCCATAATTGCCTTCTCATTCCTTATATGATTAAGTTATAAATTAACCTGCAAAAAAATTTATATAATAGTAATCACAGCTATATCAAATTGACATTTCCTGCCATGATTTAGCTAACATAAAATTATAAATCTATTTTTATATTTTTGGCTATGTCAAATCGACATTTTCAGCCATAACTGCCTTCATTTTCCCATTATGATTAAGTTATAAATTAGCCTGCAAAAAAATTAATATAATGGTAATCACAGCTATGTCAAATTGACATTTCCTGCCATGATTTAGCTAACATAAAATTATAAATCTATTTTTATATTTTTGGCTATGTCAAATCTACATTTTCAGCCACAACTCCCTTTATTTTCCTATTATGATTAAGTTATAAATTAACCTGCAAAAAAATTTATATAATAGTAATCACAGGGATGTCAAATCGACATTTCCTGCCATGATTTAGCTAACATAAAATTATAAACCTATTTTTATATTTTTGGCTATGTCAAATCGACATTTTCTGCCATAAATTCCTTCACATTCCTTATATGATTATGTTATAAATTAGCCTGCAAAAAAATTTATATAATAGTAATCACAGCTATGTCAAATTGACATTTCCTGCCATGATTTAGCTAACATAAAATTATAAATCTATTTTTATATTTTTGGCTATGTCAATTCGGCATTTTCTGCCATAATTGCCTTCACATTCCTTATATGATTAAGTTATAAATTAGCCTGCAAAAAAATTAATATAATAGTAATCACAGCTATGTCAAATTGACATTTCCTGCCATGATTTAGCTAACATAAAATTATAAATCTATTTTTATATTTTTGGCTATGTCAAATCGACATTTTCTGCCATAATTGCCTTCACATTCCTTTTATGATTATGTTACAAATTAGCCTGAAAAAAAATTTATATAATAGTAATCACAGCTATGTCAAATTGACATTTCCTGCCATGATTTAGCTAACATAAAATTATAAATCTATTTTTATATTTTTGGCTGTCAAATCGACATTTTCTGCCATAATTGCCTTCACATTTCTTATATGATTATGTTATAAATTAGCCTGCAAAAAAATGTATATAATAGTAATCACAGCTATGTCAAATTGACATTTCCTGCCATGATTTCGCTAACAAAATTATAAATCTATTTTTATATTTTTGGCTATGTCAAATCTACATTTTCAGCTACAACTGCTTTCATTTTCCTATTATGATTAAGTTATAAATTAGCCTGCAAAAAAATTTATATAATAGTAATCACATTGTGTCAAATCGACATTTCCTGCCATGATTTAGCTAACAAAATTATAAATATATTTTTATATTTTTGGCTATGTCAAATCGACATTTCAACCATAATTGCCTTCATTTTCATATTATGATTAAGTTATAAATTAGCCTGCAAAAAAATGTATATAATAGTAATCACAGCTGTGTCAAATCGACATTTCCTGCCATGATTTAGCTAACAAAATTATAAATATATTTTTATATTTTTGGCTAAGGCAAATCGACATTTCAACCATAATTGCCTTCATTTTCCTATTATGATTAAGTTATAAATTAGCCTGCAAAAAAATGTATATAATAGTAATTACAGCTATGTCAAATTGACATTTCCTGCCATGATTTAGCTAACATAAAATTATAAATCCATTTTTATATTTTTGGCTATGTCAAATCGACATTTTCAGCCATAACTGCGTTCACATTCCTAATATGATTAAGTTATAAATTAGCCTGCAAAAAAATTTATATACTAGTAATCACAGCTATGTCAAATTGACATTTCCTGCCATGATTTAGCTAACATAAAATTATTTAATCTATTTTTATATTTTTGGCTATGTCAAATCGACATTTTAGCCATGACTGCCTTCATTTTCCTATTATGATTAAGTTATAAATTAGCCTGCAAAAAAATTTATATAATAGTAATCACAGCTATGTCAAATTGACATTTCCTGCCATGATTTAGCTAACATAAAATTATAAATCTATTTTTATATTTTTGGCAATGTCAAATCGACATTTTCAGCCATAACTGCCTTCATTTTCCTATTATGATTAAGTTATAAATTAGCCTGCAAAAAAATTATTATAATAGTAATCACAGCTATGTCAAATCGACATTTCCTGCCATGATTTAGCTAACATAAAATTATAAATCTATTTTTATATTTTTGGCTATGTCAAATCGACATTTTCTGCCATAATTGCCTTCACATTCCTAATATGATTAAGTTATAAATTAGCCTGCAAAAAAATTTATATAATAGTAATCACAGCTATGTCAAATTGACATTTCCTGCCATGATTTAGCTAACATAAAATTATAAATCTATTTTTATATTTTTGGCAATGTCAAATCGACATTTTCAGCCATAACTGCCTTCATTTTCCTATTATGATTATGTTATAAATTAGCCTGAAAAAACATTTATATAATAGTTATCACAGCTATGTCAAATTGACATATCCTGCCATGATTTAGCTAACATAAAATTATAAATCTATTTTTATATTTTTGGCTATGTCAAATCGACATTTTCAGCCATAACTGCCTTCACATTCCTAATATGATTAAGTTATAAATTAGCCTGCAAAAAAATTTATATAATAGTAATCACAGCTATGTCAAATTGACATTTCCTGCCATGATTTAGCTAACATAAATTTTATTTAATCTATTTTTATATTTTTGGCTATGTCAAATCGACATTTAAGCCATAACTGCCTTCATTTTCCTATTATGATTAAGTTATAAATTAGCCTGCAAAAAAATTTATATAATAGTAATCACAGCTATGTCAAATTGACATTTCCTGCCATGATTTAGCTAACATAAAATTATAAATCTATTTTTATATTTTTGGCAATGTCAAATCGACAATTAAGCCATAACTGCCTTCATTTTCCCATTATGATTAAGCTATAAATTAGCCGGCAAAAAAATTTATATAATAGTAATCACAGATATGTCAAATTGACATTTCCTGCCATGATTTAGCTAACATAAAATTATAAATCTATTTTTATATTTTTGGCTATGTCAAATCGACATTTTCAGCCATAACTGCCTTCATTTTCCTATTATGATTAAGTTATAAATTAACCTGCAAAAAAATTAATATAATAGTAATCACAGCTATGTCAAATTGACATTTCCTGCCATGATTTAGCTAACATAAAATTATAAATCTATTTTTATATTTTTGGCTATGTCAAATCGACATTTTCTGCCATAATTGCCTTCACATTCCTTATATGATTACGTTCTAAATTAGCCTGCAAAAAAATTTATATAATAGTAATCACAGGTATGTCAAATCACCATTTCCTGCCATGATTTAGCTAACATAAAATTATAAATCTATTTTTATATTTTTGGCTATGTCAAATCGACATTTTCAGCCATAACTGCCTTCATTTTCCTATTATGATTAAATTATAAATTAGCCTGTAAAAAAATTTATATTATAGTAATCACAGCTAGGTCAAATTGACATTTCCTGCCATTTTTTAGCTAACATAAAATTATAAATCTATTTTTATATTTTTGGATATATCAATTCGACATTTTAGCCATGACTGCCTTCATTTTCCTATTATGATTAAGTTATAAATTAGCCTGCAAAAAAATTAATATAATAGTAATCACAGCTATGTCAAATTGACATTTCCTGCCATGATTTAGCTAACATAAAATTATAAATCTATTTTTATATTTTTGGCTATGTCAAATCTACATTTTCAGCTACAACTGCCTTCATTTTCCTATTATGACTAAGTTATAAATTAGCCTGCAAATAATTTATATAATAGTAATCACAGCTATGTCAAATTGACATTTCCTGCCATGATTTAGCTAACATAAAATTATAAATCCATTTTTATATTTTTGGCTATGTCAAATCGACATTTTCTGCCATAATTGCCTTCACATTCCTTATATGATTAAGTTATAAATTAGCCTGCAAAAAAATTAATATAATAGTAATCACAGCTATGTCAAATTGACATTTCCTGCCATGATTTAGCTAACATAAAATTATAAATCTATTTTTATATTTTTGGCTATGTCAAATCTACATTTTCAGCTACAACTGCCTTCATTTTCCTATTATGACTAAGTTATAAATTAGCCTGCAAATAATTTATATAATAGTAATCACAGCTATGTCAAATTGACATTTCCTGCCATGATTTAGCTAACATAAAATTATAAATCTATTTTTATATTTTTGGCTAAGTCAAATCGACATTTTCTGCCATAATTGCCTTCTCATTCCTTATATGATTAAGTTATAAATTAACCTGCAAAAAAATTTATATAATAGTAATCACAGCTATATCAAATTGACATTTCCTGCCATGATTTAGCTAACATAAAATTATAAATCTATTTTTATATTTTTGGCTATGTCAAATCTACATTTTCAGCCACAACTCCCTTTATTTTCCTATTATGATTAAGTTATAAATTAACCTGCAAAAAAATTTATATAATAGTAATCACAGGGATGTCAAATCGACATTTCCTGCCATGATTTAGCTAACATAAAATTATAAACCTATTTTTATATTTTTGGCTATGTCAAATCTACATTTTCAGCCACAACTCCCTTTATTTTCCTATTATGATTAAGTTATAAATTAACCTGCAAAAAAATTTATATAATAGTAATCACAGGGATGTCAAATCGACATTTCCTGCATTGATTTAGCTAACATAAAATTATAAACCTATTTTTATATTTTTGGCTATGTCAAATCGACATTTTCTGCCATAAATTCCTTCACATTCCTTATATGATTATGTTATAAATTAGCCTGCAAAAAAATTTATATAATAGTAATCACAGCTATGTCAAATTGACATTTCCTGCCATGATTTAGCTAACATAAAATTATAAATATATTTTTATATTTTTGGCTATGTCAATTCGACATTTTCTGCCATAATTGCCTTCACATTCCTTATATGATTAAGTTATAAATTAGCCTGCAAAAAAATTATAATAATAGTAATCACAGCTATGTCAAATCGACATTTCCTGCCATGATTTAGCTAACATAAAATCATAAATCTATTTTTATATTTTTGGCTATGTCAAATCGACATTTTCTGCCATAATTGCCTTCACATTCCTTATATGATTATGTTATAAATTAGCCTGAAAAAAAATTTATATAATAGTAATCACAGCTATGTCAAATTGACATTTCCTGCCATGATTTAGCTAACATAAAATTATAAATCTATTTTTATATTTTTGGCTATGTCAAATCGACATTTTCTGCCATAATTGCCTTCACATTCCTTATATGATTACGTTCTAAATTAGCCTGCAAAAAAATTTATATAATAGTAATCACAGGTATGTCAAATCGACATTTCCTGCCATGATTTAGCTAACATAAAATTATAAATCTATTTTTATATTTTTGGCTATGTCAAATCGACATTTTCAGCCATAACTGCCTTCATTTTCCTATTATAATTAAATTATAAATTAGCCTGTAAAAAAATTTATATTATAGTAATCACAGCTATGTCAAATTGACATTTCCTGCCATTTTTTAGCTAACATAAAATTATAAATCTATTTTTATATTTTTGGATATATCAATTCGACATTTTAGCCATGACTGCCTTCATTTTCCTATTATGATTAAGTTATAAATTAGCCTGCAATAAAATGTATATAATACTAATCACAGCTATGTCAAATTGACATTTCCTGCCATGATTTAGCTAACATAAAATTATAAATCCATTTTTATATTTTTGGCTATGTCAAATCGACATTTTCTGCCATAATTGCCTTCACATTCCTTATATGATTAAGTTATAAATTAGCCTGCAAAAAAATTAATATAATAGTAATCACAGCTATGTCAAATTGACATTTCCTGCCATGATTTAGCTAACATAAAATTATAAATCTATTTTTATATTTTTGGCTATGTCAAATCTACATTTTCAGCTACAACTGCCTTCATTTTCCTATTATGACTAAGTTATAAATTAGCCTGCAAATAATTTATATAATAGTAATCACAGCTATGTCAAATTGACATTTCCTGCCATGATTTAGCTAACATAAAATTATAAATCTATTTTTATATTTTTGGCTAAGTCAAATCGACATTTTCTGCCATAATTGCCTTCTCATTCCTTATATGATTAAGTTATAAATTAACCTGCAAAAAAATTTATATAATAGTAATCACAGCTATATCAAATTGACATTTCCTGCCATGATTTAGCTAACATAAAATTATAAATCTATTTTTATATTTTTGGCTATGTCAAATCGACATTTTCAGCCATAACTGCCTTCATTTTCCCATTATGATTAAGTTATAAATTAGCCTGCAAAAAAATTAATATAATGGTAATCACAGCTATGTCAAATTGACATTTCCTGCCATGATTTAGCTAACATAAAATTATAAATCTATTTTTATATTTTTGGCTATGTCAAATCTACATTTTCAGCCACAACTCCCTTTATTTTCCTATTATGATTAAGTTATAAATTAACCTGCAAAAAAATTTATATAATAGTAATCACAGGGATGTCAAATCGACATTTCCTGCCATGATTTAGCTAACATAAAATTATAAACCTATTTTTATATTTTTGGCTATGTCAAATCGACATTTTCTGCCATAAATTCCTTCACATTCCTTATATGATTATGTTATAAATTAGCCTGCAAAAAAATTTATATAATAGTAATCACAGCTATGTCAAATTGATATTTCCTGCCATGATTTAGCTAACATAAAATTATAAATCTATTTTTATATTTTTGGCTATGTCAAATCGACATTTTCTGCCATAATTGCCTTCACATTCCTTATATGATTATGTTATAAATTAGCCTGAAAAAAAATTTATATAATAGTAATCACAGCTATGTCAAATTGACATTTCCTGCCATGATTTCGCTAACAAAATTATAAATCTATTTTTATATTTTTGGCTATGTCAAATCTACATTTTCAGCTACAACTGCTTTCATTTTCCTATTATGATTAAGTTATAAATTAGCCTGCAAAAAAATTTATATAATAGTAATCACATTGTGTCAAATCGACATTTCCTGCCATGATTTAGCTAACAAAATTATAAATATATTTTTATATTTTTGGCTATGTCAAATCGACATTTCAACCATAATTGCCTTCATTTTCATATTATGATTAAGTTATAAATTAGCCTGCAAAAAAATGTATATAATAGTAATCACAGCTGTGTCAAATCGACATTTCCTGCCATGATTTAGCTAACAAAATTATAAATATATTTTTATATTTTTGGCTAAGGCAAATCGACATTTCAACCATAATTGCCTTCATTTTCCTATTATGATTAAGTTATAAATTAGCCTGCAAAAAAATGTATATAATAGTAATTACAGCTATGTCAAATTGACATTTCCTGCCATGATTTAGCTAACATAAAATTATAAATCCATTTTTATATTTTTGGCTATGTCAAATCGACATTTTCAGCCATAACTGCGTTCACATTCCTAATATGATTAAGTTATAAATTAGCCTGCAAAAAAATTTATATACTAGTAATCACAGCTATGTCAAATTGACATTTCCTGCCATGATTTAGCTAACATAAAATTATTTAATCTATTTTTATATTTTTGGCTATGTCAAATCGACATTTTAGCCATGACTGCCTTCATTTTCCTATTATGATTAAGTTATAAATTAGCCTGCAAAAAAATTTATATAATAGTAATCACAGCTATGTCAAATTGACATTTCCTGCCATGATTTAGCTAACATAAAATTATAAATCTATTTTTATATTTTTGGCAATGTCAAATCGACATTTTCAGCCATAACTGCCTTCATTTTCCTATTATGATTATGTTATAAATTAGCCTGAAAAAACATTTATATAATAGTTATCACAGCTATGTCAAATTGACATATCCTGCCATGATTTAGCTAACATAAAATTATAAATCTATTTTTATATTTTTGGCTATGTCAAATCGACATTTTCAGCCATAACTGCCTTCACATTCCTAATATGATTAAGTTATAAATTAGCCTGCAAAAAAATTTATATAATAGTAATCACAGCTATGTCAAATTGACATTTCCTGCCATGATTTAGCTAACATAAATTTTATTTAATCTATTTTTATATTTTTGGCTATGTCAAATCGACATTTAAGCCATAACTGCCTTCATTTTCCTATTATGATTAAGTTATAAATTAGCCTGCAAAAAAATTTATATAATAGTAATCACAGCTATGTCAAATTGACATTTCCTGCCATGATTTAGCTAACATAAAATTATAAATCTATTTTTATATTTTTGGCAATGTCAAATCGACAATTAAGCCATAACTGCCTTCATTTTCCCATTATGATTAAGCTATAAATTAGCCGGCAAAAAAATTTATATAATAGTAATCACAGATATGTCAAATTGACATTTCCTGCCATGATTTAGCTAACATAAAATTATAAATCTATTTTTATATTTTTGGCTATGTCAAATCGACATTTTCAGCCATAACTGCCTTCATTTTCCTATTATGATTAAGTTATAAATTAACCTGCAAAAAAATTAATATAATAGTAATCACAGCTATGTCAAATTGACATTTCCTGCCATGATTTAGCTAACATAAAATTATAAATCTATTTTTATATTTTTGGCTATGTCAAATCGACATTTTCTGCCATAATTGCCTTCACATTCCTTATATGATTACGTTCTAAATTAGCCTGCAAAAAAATTAATATAATAGTAATCACAGGTATGTCAAATCACCATTTCCTGCCATGATTTAGCTAACATAAAATTATAAATCTATTTTTATATTTTTGGCTATGTCAAATCGACATTTTCAGCCATAACTGCCTTCATTTTCCTATTATGATTAAATTATAAATTAGCCTGTAAAAACATTTATATTATAGTAATCACAGCTAGGTCAAATTGACATTTCCTGCCATTTTTTAGCTAACATAAAATTATAAATCTATTTTTATATTTTTGGATATATCAATTCGACATTTTAGCCATGACTGCCTTCATTTTCCTATTATGATTAAGTTATAAATTAGCCTGCAATAAAATGTATATAATACTAATCACAGCTATGTCAAATTGACATTTCCTGCCATGATTTAGCTAACATAAAATTATAAATCCATTTTTATATTTTTGGCTATGTCAAATCGACATTTTCTGCCATAATTGCCTTCACATTCCTTATATGATTAAGTTATAAATTAGCCTGCAAAAAAATTAATATAATAGTAATCACAGCTATGTCAAATTGACATTTCCTGCCATGATTTAGCTAACATAAAATTATAAATCTATTTTTATATTTTTGGCTATGTCAAATCTACATTTTCAGCTACAACTGCCTTCATTTTCCTATTATGACTAAGTTATAAATTAGCCTGCAAATAATTTATATAATAGTAATCACAGCTATGTCAAATTGACATTTCCTGCCATGATTTAGCTAACATAAAATTATAAATCTATTTTTATATTTTTGGCTAAGTCAAATCGACATTTTCTGCCATAATTGCCTTCTCATTCCTTATATGATTAAGTTATAAATTAACCTGCAAAAAAATTTATATAATAGTAATCACAGCTATATCAAATTGACATTTCCTGCCATGATTTAGCTAACATAAAATTATAAATCTATTTTTATATTTTTGGCTATGTCAAATCTACATTTTCAGCCACAACTCCCTTTATTTTCCTATTATGATTAAGTTATAAATTAACCTGCAAAAAAATTTATATAATAGTAATCACAGGGATGTCAAATCGACATTTCCTGCCATGATTTAGCTAACATAAAATTATAAACCTATTTTTATATTTTTGGCTATGTCAAATCTACATTTTCAGCCACAACTCCCTTTATTTTCCTATTATGATTAAGTTATAAATTAACCTGCAAAAAAATTTATATAATAGTAATCACAGGGATGTCAAATCGACATTTCCTGCATTGATTTAGCTAACATAAAATTATAAACCTATTTTTATATTTTTGGCTATGTCAAATCGACATTTTCTGCCATAAATTCCTTCACATTCCTTATATGATTATGTTATAAATTAGCCTGCAAAAAAATTTATATAATAGTAATCACAGCTATGTCAAATTGACATTTCCTGCCATGATTTAGCTAACATAAAATTATAAATATATTTTTATATTTTTGGCTATGTCAATTCGACATTTTCTGCCATAATTGCCTTCACATTCCTTATATGATTAAGTTATAAATTAGCCTGCAAAAAAATTATAATAATAGTAATCACAGCTATGTCAAATCGACATTTCCTGCCATGATTTAGCTAACATAAAATCATAAATCTATTTTTATATTTTTGGCTATGTCAAATCGACATTTTCTGCCATAATTGCCTTCACATTCCTTATATGATTATGTTATAAATTAGCCTGAAAAAAAATTTATATAATAGTAATCACAGCTATGTCAAATTGACATTTCCTGCCATGATTTAGCTAACATAAAATTATAAATCTATTTTTATATTTTTGGCTATGTCAAATCGACATTTTCTGCCATAATTGCCTTCACATTCCTTATATGATTACGTTCTAAATTAGCCTGCAAAAAAATTTATATAATAGTAATCACAGGTATGTCAAATCGACATTTCCTGCCATGATTTAGCTAACATAAAATTATAAATCTATTTTTATATTTTTGGCTATGTCAAATCGACATTTTCAGCCATAACTGCCTTCATTTTCCTATTATGATTAAATTATAAATTAGCCTGTAAAAAAATTTATATTATAGTAATCACAGCTATGTCAAATTGACATTTCCTGCCATTTTTTAGCTAACATAAAATTATAAATCTATTTTTATATTTTTGGATATATCAATTCGACATTTTAGCCATGACTGCCTTCATTTTCCTATTATGATTAAGTTATAAATTAGCCTGCAATAAAATGTATATAATACTAATCACAGCTATGTCAAATTGACATTTCCTGCCATGATTTAGCTAACATAAAATTATAAATCCATTTTTATATTTTTGGCTATGTCAAATCGACATTTTCTGCCATAATTGCCTTCACATTCCTTATATGATTAAGTTATAAATTAGCCTGCAAAAAAATTAATATAATAGTAATCACAGCTATGTCAAATTGACATTTCCTGCCATGATTTAGCTAACATAAAATTATAAATCTATTTTTATATTTTTGGCTATGTCAAATCTACATTTTCAGCTACAACTGCCTTCATTTTCCTATTATGACTAAGTTATAAATTAGCCTGCAAATAATTTATATAATAGTAATCACAGCTATGTCAAATTGACATTTCCTGCCATGATTTAGCTAACATAAAATTATAAATCTATTTTTATATTTTTGGCTAAGTCAAATCGACATTTTCTGCCATAATTGCCTTCTCATTCCTTATATGATTAAGTTATAAATTAACCTGCAAAAAAATTTATATAATAGTAATCACAGCTATATCAAATTGACATTTCCTGCCATGATTTAGCTAACATAAAATTATAAATCTATTTTTATATTTTTGGCTATGTCAAATCGACATTTTCAGCCATAACTGCCTTCATTTTCCCATTATGATTAAGTTATAAATTAGCCTGCAAAAAAATTAATATAATGGTAATCACAGCTATGTCAAATTGACATTTCCTGCCATGATTTAGCTAACATAAAATTATAAATCTATTTTTATATTTTTGGCTATGTCAAATCTACATTTTCAGCCACAACTCCCTTTATTTTCCTATTATGATTAAGTTATAAATTAACCTGCAAAAAAATTTATATAATAGTAATCACAGGGATGTCAAATCGACATTTCCTGCCATGATTTAGCTAACATAAAATTATAAACCTATTTTTATATTTTTGGCTATGTCAAATCGACATTTTCTGCCATAAATTCCTTCACATTCCTTATATGATTATGTTATAAATTAGCCTGCAAAAAAATTTATATAATAGTAATCACAGCTATGTCAAATTGACATTTCCTGCCATGATTTAGCTAACATAAAATTATAAATCTATTTTTATATTTTTGGCTATGTCAATTCGACATTTTCTGCCATAATTGCCTTCACATTCCTTATATGATTAAGTTATAAATTAGCCTGCAAAAAAATTAATATAATAGTAATCACAGCTATGTCAAATTGACATTTCCTGCCATGATTTAGCTAACATAAAATTATAAATCTATTTTTATATTTTTGGCTATGTCAAATCGACATTTTCTGCCATAATTGCCTTCACATTCCTTATATGATTATGTTATAAATTAGCCTGAAAAAAAATTTATATAATAGTAATCACAGCTATGTCAAATTGACATTTCCTGCCATGATTTAGCTAACATAAAATTATAAATCTATTTTTATATTTTTGGCTGTCAAATCGACATTTTCTGCCACAATTGCCTTCACATTTCTTATATGATTATGTTATAAATTAGCCTGCAAAAAAATGTATATAATAGTAATCACAGCTATGTCAAATTGACATTTCCTGCCATGATTTCGCTAACATAAAATTATAAATCTATTTTTATATTTTTGGCTATGTCAAATCGACATTTTCAGCCATAACTGCCTTCACATTCCTAATATGATTAAGTTATAAATTAGCCTGCAAAAAAATTTATATAATAGTAATCACAGCTATGTCAAATTGACATTTCCTGCCATGATTTAGCTAACATAAATTTTATTTAATCTATTTTTATATTTTTGGCTATGTCAAATCGACATTTAAGCCATAACTGCCTTCATTTTCCTATTATGATTAAGTTATAAATTAGCCTGCAAAAAAATTTATATAATAGTAATCACAGCTATGTCAAATTGACATTTCCTGCCATGATTTAGCTAACATAAAATTATAAATGTATATATTATATTTTTTGGCTATGTCAAATCGACATTTTCTGCCATAATTGCCTTCACATTCCTTATATGATCAAGTTATAAATTAACCTGCAAAAAAATTTATATAATAGTAATCACAGCTATGTCAAATTGACATTTCCTGCCATGATTTAGCTAACATAAAATTATAAATCTATTTTTATATTTTTGGCTATGTCAAATCTACATTTTCAGCCACAACTGCCTTCATTTTCCTATTATGATTATGTTATAAATTAGCCTGCAAAAAAATGTATATAATAGTAATCACAGATATGTCATATTGACATTTCCTGCCATGATTTAGCTAACATAAAATTATAAATCTATTTTTATATTTTTGGCTATGTCCAATCGACATTTTCAGCCATAACTGCCTATATTTTCCTATTATGATTAAGTTATAAATTAGCCTGCAATAAAATTAATATAATAGTAATCACAGCTATGTCAAATTGACATTTTCTGCCATGATTTAGCTAACATAAAATTATAAATCTATTTTTATATTTTTGGCTATGTCAAATCGACATTTTCAGTCCTAATTGCCTTCTCATTCCTCTTATGATTAAATAATAAATTAATGTACAATAAATTTTTTATTACAATAATCACAGCTGTGTCAAAGTGACACATCATGCCATGAAAAACGTAACGTTTTGGTACTTTAAATCTATGTGTATGTATTTTTGTCTATTCAAATTGACAATTTCTCTCTTAATTGTCTTCTAATTTTATAAATTTTGCAGTATTAAATGAATCTAAAATACATTCTCTATTACAGTAATCACAGCTATATCATTCTTATATTTTCTGCCTCTTAACTGTTTATACTTATTCCCAGGATTTACTATGCAAAAACCATGATATTTTAATCATTATAATATGGGTAATGGATTAGAAATATATTATTCTCTCTGTAGAATTTTGATTTAATATTGCATCTTACTGTAGCAGTGAGGGTCCTACCCTTGTATAGCTCTGATGTTGTGTTCTTGTATCCTCTTGATGAATATCTTCAGAAGTGGAGACATTTTGCTATCTGGGCTTCTGTCGACAGCTGAAAGGAAATTATAAATTGAGGTGTAATTAAACTCATGATTGCTCAAAAATATCGTGGATGTACAGAATTTAAGCAGCAGAAAACTTTGTTAGAATAACATATAATCAAAAGCAACTAATATATCTTATTCCATAAAGCTATGCCTACCCCACCAAAATGAGGAGCTGAAAAAATTAAGTTATCACATGCAATTGAATGTTACAAAATCCCCATGTAGCATAATGCTAACTATGCATTCATAATGTGAGAAGCTGTTCTACTCAGTGAGATGTTACACTACATTTTTTTAGAGTAAGATGATCCAAAATATCCAAAAATCATGTTTGACAATAGCCTTGGAAGCATTAGCTATTCAGAATGCATATTCAGATTACAATCACCTTGATATTACATTAATAATAATTTTTATTCTGTCAGACAGTTCATTGCCATGCTGGTGAATCATTGAATTAGGCAATACAGCATAGACAAATGCAATTTGAATTCTGCCTAAAATATACGCAGTTCATAATGGTATTCTTCGACTGCATTAACTTGTTTAGCAACCTACAACAGTGAGAATCACGTAAGAATGGCATTGCATGAATTCTTTTCAAATAAGTCCTCATTCAAAACAAACTATGACATCTTTGCACATAACATTAATTCTCTTGCATTCACTCATTCATATAGGTAGTTATTCCACACCATTACATGCACTTTTTTACTCCAACACGAGCTCCAAAACTGCCCTGAATTCCCTTATCCCTAGGTAGTGTTCTTACACAAATGTGTTTGCAAACATTTCATAAAAATATTCTATTCGCTGTGATATATGTACTTCCTATTCTTTTTTCTCCAATCCCTTAAAAATGGTTACCTTAATTATAAATAAAGCTAATGTCACTACAGCACCATGAGTCTGAAAATTAGCTTTAATATTTCCTTGGTCTTCATGAAACAATTAAAATCATATGTATACAGTGTTAAGTTTCATTTCATTTAAAGATTCTCTTTGGTGGTTCTTGACTCAACAGTTCTGAATGCATTAATTTCATATCTTGAGATTCCCCATAGCTAAATCATTGTATCTCACAACTGACTAATTCAATTGACTAACTCACTTAAGCAATGATATAGCTGTTTGGTGTTTAATAATTCCTTAGCCCTTTTTTAGATTGCATTTCTGCTTTAACACACACCGCTCGAATAAAACAGCCTCATGGGATGTTGGGAGAAAATTACAGTTAATTATTCCCATTTTAAGTTAGAGTGTTGAAATTCCACTTTAGAACATGGAAACAATGCAGCTGAAAGTGTTTCTGGTTCATCGCATACAAAATATGAAGATTGAGGAAGAAGAAGAGACAATATAAATGGAAATAAAACTGTCAATGTGCTTCCACATTACCAAAGGTTTATGAAAAGGTTAAGAACTGTATCATAAGTCACAGGAGGAATGGGATGAATGATTTAATAAAATTGATTTTAATGTAAGCTAAAAGTTGTAATTAGGAAGTTATTCTTGGAGAAATCAGTTGCAATTTCTCTGGAATATATCTGCCAATAAACCTAAAAATTTGTGCATGAACAATGAATGAAATAAATTGAGGCACCAACTGACGTTACACAAATAGGAAGAATGAAATGTCCTTCGAAGTTTTTAGCATCTATGAACGAATGAGAAAAAGTTCTCTCAGCACCTACACATCAGACAATGCTAATGTCTTCTTTAAAATATGGAATTATCAATTACGTAAATGAGAGTGACGATGGTATTGTGTTAGAGAGAGGTAATACTTTCAGTGTAAACTTGACAAAATTTAGCAGCAGTGACAAATTTTTAGGACTATGATGCATGAACTTTTATTAAGTTAACTAATTCAAGGTGCACATTGAAATTCAACGGGGATGGGGGGGGGGAGGGAAATAGAATAAAAACAAATTGTATTAAGAAATTTAAACAATTTTCATGAAGGGTCGAAACATACTTTGCAATGGAGTTAGTTGTAGCCAAGTCCAAAACAAAGGGGAGGTGAGTTGAAACGTTGAGGTGCATGACATTGTCTGTCTATTGTTGACAATGCATTGATCCCAAAAACCCGAATCTGGCCTCATGAGCCCCCTCCCCCTGGCTACAGGCCCCCCCTACTACAGGGCTACGGCCACCCCCCCCCCCCCTTGCTACGTGCCTGCACCCAATTGAACACAACTTGAGAAGACACGGTGGCTACTGGTAACCAATTTTCAATTTCCCTGACTTTTCCCTGATGGCTTTACCAATTTCCCTGACCGATCACCAAAGGGTCTCCTTATCGGAATATTTTATTTCTGCGGAATTAAATTTTCGTCAAAACTAAGAAAATGTTAAAAGCGGAAATCAATACATTAAAAGCTATAAGAATGAAGAAAGATAAAGAACCTCCACCCTAAATAAAAATATATTAAACCTTCACAAGTTAAGCCCTCACATTGTACGCACTTTTAATACATTTTTTGCGGCCATGTATTGTATTTCCGTGGCCGTCATTCTTTCCTTCGGTAAAATTACAAATTGACAATGTCTAATTCTTAAGGAAGAGGTGGCTTGTACTGATAGTTCCGAGAAGTTGAAGATTACTGAAAGCCATCGAAGGGAATGTTAATGGCCAATTTACTGGCGGACCACGGCACAGGTATCACTAAGCTACGCGAAAAATACAAACCAAAGCAAAGTTCTTGGGACTGGATCAAAATCGGATAGCACGAGTTTTAGAAGCGAATAACAATTTGATTAACGTAGTCATAACTCGTTGATTGTAAGAGGGAACCAAAATTTTAAAAATATTTGTTTCAACAAACAAAACGTAATCGCGCCACTGCGAGCGAAAACAGGAGGCAATTAGAAACGGCAGCGTCATATTAAGGAATGTCATATTTGAGGTGATTTGTAACCTGACTAAATTGCTTCGAGAGGGAGCTAAGGGGGGCATTCAATAATTACGTCGAGAGTGAAAGGTGGGGAGGGGAGGAGAACTCACTGTCTCACGAAGGGTGGTATGGGAATAGAAAATGATCTAACATAAGATTTTGTTTACACATGTGATCGTACTTGAATTGCCATTTTAATAATCAGTATTGTATTTTTAGAATTGCAAATACGTATTTACTATGAGCTAGTGTGCTCCAGCTACCTCTCGACACGATTCTCGGAAGTTAAAAAAAAAAACGCGAGGTAAAATCTTCCGAACAACATAGGTAGCCTCGGATTCCTTGTGATGAGCAGAATACACTGATCAAGAATTTTAACACTACTAGGCAAATATCGCATTAAGGACATACAAAAGGGATACATTGTATTTCTGATTCACAACTAAATAACTAAGATTCACAACTGAATGTTCAACGAATTGACAGGGCTTATTCTATGCACTTCGGCGAAGGACAGTTTTTATTGGTGAAATAAAGGCGGGAAAGACTGCACGGTAAACGTAATGGTAGAAAAATAACTAGAATTTCCTCTCCAAGTTTCTCCGTGACTATTACGAGAATTCCCCGACTATTCCCTGACTTTTCCAGATTTCCAGAATTCCCTGACAATTCCAGGTTTTCCCCGAGGATCGCCACCCTGGAAGAGCAATTAATTAATTAAGAGAGAGTAATTAACGGCTAACGCTATGAAATCCAAAGCTGCGCATCGGCAACATGACACGCTATCGAATTTCTTCTCCCCCCCCCCCCATGCCTTGTCCTATGGCGGACTTTCTCAAACTTATCTGATAATATAATAGACGTCAACTCAATACAGGTTCACAGATTCAGTATACAACGAGATCTCAACGAAAAGATATTTCTGTTAGGAGTGCATGCTTGGTGTTCTTCACCCCCTGCCACACACCCTCGCGGTGGCTTAATCCGGATTCACATGGGAGCGGAATGCGTGCGGAAGGCGGAAAGGCGTTTAGCCAATCAACTTGCTCTAATGTGGGAACGGACCGGAGGAATTGAGATGGAAAAGAAAATTCAAAGAGCTCCTAGCCAATCACAAGAGAGGGTGCGGAAAAAAGGGGGCGGAAAGTGTTGGTGGAAATTCTTAATATTTTCCGCAGTCCGCAGGAGAATTGTGACGTATGCTCAAAAGTAGCGCGAAGTGATTTAAAAAACAATGACACAGCGACACCCGAAGCATCTTGCGGGAAACTTCAAGCCGAACAAAATATCAAGTCAGAACACTTTCGAGTGACTAGCCCACATTTTGGATAGCTGTCGCACGGAAGAACCCCAAATTAATGAGATCAAGACCTATTCATGTCGAGGGAAATAAAAATTTTCCCCTGATCAATCGCTCAGCTGATAATTATAGCATTTCATGAACAATTGAAAAATTTGAGAGCAAATCAAAGCCCCTCAGCTCTTTTAAGCATTTGAAAAGTGATTCCAGAGGTTATTGTAGTTTCTATTTTTGTCATGTGGGCTCTAATTACAAAATTTCCCATGCTGCATGAAGGAAGTCATTTATGTAATATATGGGTGATTTCAACTCAAATCAGCTGAATGGGTGATATCAACTCAAATCAGCTGATTTGAGTCGGGACACTCCCCTTCCTAGGAAGGATAGTGAATCGTTGATCACATTATATATCCTGTAACTGAATACATGTTAAATATTGCATAAATCAATGGCTTCCAATGTATGCAAATGTCCACTATTAATGTTTTATGTCCAGGTTCTCAAATAAAGGCATCAATATTCATCAAGGGAATCCCTACTGCTTTCACATAGGTAAACTTTAGGAAAGTGCTGAAGGTCACCTAGGACATGATTTCGCTGAATCTACCAAGTCTGAGATGAAGATGCCCATATATAACACATTATTATGTTAAAACATGATCAAGTGATCCAGCAGAACTCCATTATTTTCAAAATACAATTATTTTGTTCTCTTGCCTTCTTAACGAAATAAGATTTCCTATCAATGAAAGGAATGACGTGATCCATCAAAGGATGATTAATATAAATTCCTAAGCGAGGGTCTGTCAGATACAGGATCAAATTAGTGGTCACATGACAAATACATCCAGAGAGTAAATACAACATCGTAAATTCAATCGCGATAGAAGAAGAGTTGATCGTGTCACGGCGTCCAAGTAAGAATTGGTCCGCTCTTTTTCGTTCCGCGGTTCCAGTTCCAGTCACTATTCCTTCCATTCTGCCTCTCTGTTGGGCGTTTCTGATTGGTTTCCGCAATTTCCGCCGTCCGCACTTTCCGCACCATGTGAATCCAGCTTTAATGCAGTGGTGGTGCAATTGCAGGCTATCGTGTAGATGTACGACCTGGATAAGGATTTCGCTCGGAAAAAAATAAAACCATTACGCTCCAAAATAACGAATGTGGCTAAATATTTCGATTCATTTCCATCGGATTAACTGCCCGCAAGATAAATCTTATCCTACAAAAAAATTACATTCTCAACGAAATCATCGTACAAAAGATCTCCGCGGAAAAATTCCGAAATTCGTTACTCATCTGCGGAAGCAGAGAACAGCAACACGGCGCACGAAATTACCGTAATATTTGAAATGCAAGTCATAAGCGATCACGAGACGTTAAGCAAGCGTACTGAACTGGGTACATCTCTCAAGCTTTCTCGAATTACAGGTACCGAACTATAATCTCGTTCCATCACAGCTGACTAATTTCAGAGGGCAACCATCGCCATTGCTTCTCTGCGTCCCAGTAATTGTATAATATTAGCACACACGGTATCATAATTTCACGTAAATGGAGGCGAAACCTTTACTACATTCAAAGCTCGCGAGCTAGCCGCGAATACTTTAGCGGAGTTTTGATGCATGATAGCTAGATATTCCACAGAGAAAAAAACCATTCGTCTTGACCAGGACTCTAACGCTAGCTCGACCATCTAGCCCCTTTAAAGCCTCTTGAATTGCCACAGAAAGAGAACGCCTTGGAATCTTAACTGGTAGAGCACCTGGCCGGAAATCAGGGGGTCCGGGTTCGAGTCCCGGGCAAGGCGAACGATTTTCTCTGTGGAATATCTTGCTATCGAAACCTTGACTAATAAATCGGGTAGACTTCGGTCAGGTAACTATCTGTGAAGGGTTTAACAGCATTTTAACCTATATGCACTCGAAAGGGTGAGATGATATCAAGGGAAATTATTGCGAAGGGACAAGAGAAGTACGCGTTCCGCACTCGAGCGAATTGAACACGAGCGGTGCAGCGATGTCCGCGGAAGGTAGAGGCGGCGACGTATCTTGGAGTAGGGGTGGGGGGTGGGGGGGGTCACACCATTGGGCGAAGGGAATAGGTGCAGTGCACACGCTTCTAATGCTCCTAATTCGACACGGGGACATTTACGACTGAAGGAGCGTCACACAAATAATCTCACCGTCCACTAATATACCCACAGGACACAAAACACTCGAAAATCAAGTTACTCACCGCATCGCTGTAGAATGACGACGACGAATGTCGGCTTGGCGTGCATTATGATCGCGAAGTCAAATCCCGCCGTGCCTTGTGCGCCCATTCAGCTGCCATTTCTCTCAACTACCTCCCGATACTGCAGGATTTTCTCTCCTGCGAAGACATTGAAATAAAAATCAGCACTATAAAATCAAAACCATTGCTCAAGTATTTCGTCCTCAAATATCAATCCTTGTGACGTATCAATTAAAGACAAAGCCTACTCACATCTCACAAGAAAGAACCAGTCCTTAATTCACCCATCGCCAAAATCTCCACGTGCCGAACTGCCATCAGCTTCAGACCGAAGGATACAGCTTCCTTCCCTCGCAGATAACGTTAGTATCGTCCAGAGTTCCACTTTCTACCTGCAAAAAAGGTAAATCTATTAAAACACTCGGATACGTTTCGTCAATTTATAAACTTCTTAAGATTTACTACGTTATCAATCGTATATCGCATGAAAATTAGTAGTACCACAGCACTTACGTTTCTCAACGAAGAAGATCTCAACGCACGTGCCTCTGCCAGAGAGAATTAGAGGGACGCATCAGCCACTAGTGAACACCGTCGCCGCCGGAAGAGAACAGAGGACGAACTACACGAGGATCTAGCGGAGATGGTTGCGAGTGAGGGGAGGGTGTGACGAGGAGGGGGGGGGGGCGTTGCAATTGCGAAGGGGTATACAGCTGGAAGGGAGGGAGGGTAATGGAAGATTTTGGGCTCCCGATTTTTGAATGGGTCTCCCTCCTCATTCGGGGAGCCGCTCCTTGTGCCTGGGGGCCGATTGTATAACTTTACGTTCGAACGTAAAGAGCCGTATTCCGTGGTGTTGTGGGTAATTCTTCGAAAACAATTGAAGGCGCGATTGTGTAACTTTACGTTCGAAGGTTTTTCGGCTCACGATCGAAGGAAACCCGTCGACTGCTATATACTTGACGTTACGGCCATTTTCAATCGTTGGAAGGTTTGTTTTTGTTTGCATTTTCATGTATAAGTGATAAATTATCGTTGTGAGGAACGTTGTTTGAACTATTACGGAATAAGAATGTAATTTGAAGTATCAAATTGCTTAAAAAGCTGTGTATGATGTGACAGAGTGAATTAATTAGAATAATTATAGCAACGTTAGGTGGGTGAATGTAATGAATAGCAATTTAAAACAAGCTATCGGACTGTTACATATAATTTCAACTTTTAATTTCAGCATTGGCATCAACAGTTTCACTTGAGCAATGCCACTTACGGTGAGAATAATACATAGTGAAGATATAGCGTGTGTTGTGACTACACATTGTGGCAATTCAGCGATTGACAATGTTTTTAGTGAACTGTGATGGATTGCATGTATTATAGTATCTATACAGATGTCAGAGAAAATTGTTGTCGGCAATTATTTCGTCGTTTCACCTATTGCCTTAAATTAAGATTTGCAATCTATGTGAATTGAAGTGAGGGGGATTTCTCTTGTCTTGTAAGTGTGATTGTTTACGTCCCAGTGAAAGTGGTGAAAGGATAAACAGTGTAGTGCTTTGTTATTCTTCATTCAGTAAAATTTCCCACCCCAAGTGACATATTTTTATTTCATTGCATAGTGGTGTCCAATGTTATTGTGTTGAAATAATTATTCCGTCTACGTTTAAGGCAGGTAATGTCTAATTATCAATAAGCATTACGATTGGCCCTCGTAAGGGATTACTGTGTTGTTTGAGAGTGTTTTACATTATTATTATTATGACTGTTGTTGTTTACGTCCAAGTGAAAGGGTGATGATTTTTGTCGACTTATGCAACACATGCTGTCTCGTTATGTTTTATTCATTAAATTTTGCCTTCTCAAAAGATAATCTTTTCATTCACTCGCCTTGATGTCATTAGCCATAGGATTGTGCCTTTATTTGTGTGCCGCTGTGTGTGTCTGGAGAAATTGTGGAAATTATTTAATGCTGCCTTATATATCTCACGGTAGGTTATCGGTTACCTACGTACAAGAAATATGGTTATGGGAAAATAGGTATGCTACAAGAGAGACAGGCGGCACGGAATTTTAAAAGTGAGTTTCATAGGTATTTATCTTTGATGTGATGGAGAACGCTGTGAAAGTGTTTCAATAGTAATAAAGGTTGACTATTGCTTTAATGCTGGGGACTAGATTGAGGATAGTATTTAATTGTGCATCTATAAATAACCTAATCAATTTCTGTCTGGAGATGCATATATATGTGCCAATACGTTGAGCGTAGTTTTGCTAAATGATATTTACAGTGAACCGTAGAACATTAGTTAAATTAGATGACGAGAATATCCGGAGTGATAATATAGAATTTCAACATGACGTACTATTTTTTTATGCATTATCAGCAATAGAGAACACAATTTGAGTGATAATGAAATATTATGAGTTGCGAATTAAGCAGACGTTTTTGATAATTATCTGTGAAAGTCAGGGTATGACAAGTAATTATGAATTAATTTATCAATTGGGAACGCATTGAGGCCACTGTAAAATACTCGTGAGGAAGTTATCTTAAATTTTCAGGCATTGTAATGTTTATTATTAATTCTTGACATTCAAAACAAATGCAACCACTTCAAAATAAGCTCTTTGCGCATGCGTACAAGAGAAACAAGTGCGAAATATGCTGTAAATCTGACAACACCGTAACTTTCGATTGCCTGCTGACGATCGAGCTTATACAATCGCACTTTTCATCCTCGCTCGAAGATGGTGAGCTCGATCGAGAGTGAACGGGTCACTAACGATCGAACGTTAGCCGAGTTACACAATCGGCCCCCAGCATGGTGACTCTCGGCAGGCAGGAACGACTCGAATACTCGTTCAACAGGATAGATGAACCGAAGAGATGACCACAGCACGGCGACTCTCGGAAGGCAGGAACGACTCGATGACTCGTTCAACAGGAGAGTGGGGCAATTTGACTACTGGGACGACGATTAGCATACTCGTCGAATAATTAAAGCACGATTAATCACAGCACAATTAATCACGGCACGGAATTAGTATTATAAGAGTCAGAAAACTGGAACGATCTTACCGCAGTCTGAGACGGAAACCACGTTCTGCTACCAAAAATGTTGACGGCATGTTACCGATTGGCACTATCTGCCGGAGCAACCGTAAAAAAGAGAGAGTGAGACTGCGGTAGTCTTCATTGACACATGAACTTAATTTCCGTTCACAATTACACGATCTCACACGAATAAAACTCAATATCCCACACACGTGAATGTCGTGCCGATTCACCCACTCAAGGTGTGAAACGACCCACCTCATTGCCGCTGGCAGACAGACTGGCCTTGTGATACGTGACTCCGCTCTGCGCGGCCGGGCTACACCCCGCTCTCTTGTGGGGAAAAGAAACACCAAACAATTGAATTGGGGGGGGGGGCGCAAACCAAACTGGCATTCCGCGTTCAACAATAATGGGTGCTTTCCATTCAAGCGACTCATGCGTCGTCTTGAGTTAGCTCGCGGAAACTCAAGTCGACTTGTGTCTTCACGAATGGAAAGCAAGTTTCAGATGCGCAGTAGCTGATGCGCTAAGGACTTTCACGGGGACTCGTGATTGGTGCGTTTTTGTGGGAAGGAAATCAGGAGCTTCCTTCTATTTGACTTATTGTTAGCAGTGCAAATCTTGCTATAGCAAAATCGTTACCAATGAACAAAAAAATGAGTTGTAGGATGATTAATTAAGAAAATACTTAACTTAAACATTTGTTCTGATTTATCGGTTATTTTCAATATGCCTCTTGCAGACGTATTGCGATTTAGAGCTTGCGCCGACCTTCTTTCTTTTTTCAGTACCTCACCATTATTGGTGTTTCACCGTGTGTCGATTCGCGTTTGACGCACTAGCGACACACACTGATTGGAAAGCACTACACGCGACACAAGTTGGCTTGTGTCGACTTGCGTCGATGATTGGAAAGCACCCATTGTATATTTTTCATTTCCTTATATCAACTTCTTCCTAGCCCTGTGTGTGCATTTTTCCATTTCCTTCGTTCCTCCACGTTTCCATAATCTCTGATGCTATCCATGGTTTCTTGATCCGCCTTACTCCTAGCGTCTACTGCTCCAATCGTTTATCAGCTTCTCTTCTTATCCTTGACTTTATTATTTCCCACTCTTTCTCAACTGTTCTTTTCCTTCATGCATCTGTCCACCAACTTCTGATATTACCTCCATTTTGTTCAATAGGTGCTGCTACGTCCCACTTCTTTGTCATTCTTCCTCTTTTCCAGCTTTTTTAATCTCCCCTCACATTCCTCCACCACAGAGTTAAGTCGGAATCTGCATCTGCGCATGAGATATTATGTGAGTGTTCCTTAATCTTTGCCTAACCATGATGTAATCTAATTGGCCCATCTTCCTCTGCCCCCGGCATTTCCAAGTGTACCTAGGTCTTGGATGGTTTTAAACCATTGTGGTTACTAATAGCTCCTGCAAAACTCTCTCTCTCTCTCTCTCTCTCTCTCTACACTGCTCTCTCGTCGTATTTAATTTCTTACACCAAGAACACTCCCCTTCTTCATTTCCCTTCCTCCCTTTCCCGACTACAACAATCGCATCTCCTATTACTATTAGATCCTCCCTACCCTTTCCTTTCTCGTTTCTTTATTCTAGCTGATCATATAATTCGTCTACTTCGTCCTCATGTGCTCCAGTCGGCATCTAAACTTGAACAATTAGGTTCGTAGGTACGACTTTTATTTCTAATGCCAGTATGCTATCACTTACCCCCTCCACAATCACTACCCTTTTTCCAAATGTTGCATTCAATACTAATGCAACTTTTCACCGACTCTCTTTCTTTCAGTGTATCTAATTCCGCAACTTTCTTTCCAGGAGTACCCCTGGACTTTTCATATGACTTCGCATAACCACAACAAATCCTTTATGACTTTTTTGAAATTTAGAAATTTTGTGACGATCATGTACGAGAAATCAGCTACTTTTCCCTTGTTAGACCTCATTTGAAATATGCTGCCAGTCTATGGGATCCCTACGAAATCGGTCTAAGTAATGAACTCGAACGTGTGCAGCGAAGATCGGAGAGATTTGTAAAGGGACGATACGATAATTATATTAGGGTAACCAGTCTATGAAATGAATTTAAATGGAAATCATTGTCAGATCGCAGGTTGAAATTTAGAATTAATCTCTTAAACAAATTCCGAGGCAATATTTTCAGTGATGATGTTAAAAATATTTTACGAACTCCAACCTACTATGGTAGACTGGACCATAATCATAAAATTAGAGAAATGGATTGCCGAACTGACCGATTGAAAATGTCCTTTTTCCCTCGTACAATTAGAGATATTAATAACGGTAAATGTATCCAGCACGAGTGTAGCAATGGATAACATTGGTAGCTGCATGTTGGTATAAGGACTTAAAGCTAACCCAACTAACAGCATATTTTTGCATGTCTGCTTTGCAATTTCTATCTTTTTTAAATAGTGTAGTTCTGACTACTCTATTAATATTATTCCTTTTATATGCATGATATGTAATGCATGTTTGGTGAGAAATCACCCCCTGCCACACACCCTTGTGGTGGCTTGCAGGGTATTATGTAGATGTAGATGAACAAATCGATATTTCCCCTCGCCACACGGGTTTTATGTTTTCCAGTTTCCCTGACCTTATCATTGTTCTAACGTTCCATTTATCGACTTTTAATGCTATTTTTAAGGCTTTTTAAAAATCTGCACAGTCTGTAGCTTTACTGGAAAATATCTCTAATACAGTCTATATTCCCAGTTGAGGCTAAGAATACTCAAATGGCTCAGAGCAACTTGAATGAATAATACTCTTCCATTAAACTGACAGTATTGAAATATTAACTTTTCACATATTTATTTATCAATTTAGTCATATAATACAAAGCCAATACTTTAAACACCTTCTTCCAAAGTGTATTCAACTCTTCGTCACAAAACGCAGTGGAACCACCGCCGAACACTTAGAGTGAGCAAATGCCCGAAATAAACATTTCATGTCGCGGAATAGAGCAGCAGTTAAAAAGCATAAGTAAAAACAAATCACCAGGTCCCGATCAAATTCCTTCCAGAGTATATAAAACATTAGCTTCTGAAATAGCCTCCTATCTAGATATAATATTCAATAAAACACTAAAGAACCACACAGTACCCAATGATTGGAAAGTAGCTAACATTACACCTATATTTAAAAGCGGTGATAGGGAAGAACCTAGTAACTACAGACCCATTTCACTCACGTCAATCTCTTGTAAGGTATATGAGCACATAGTAGTCAGTTCGATCATGGGGCATTTGGATAGTCAGGGATTACTCATAAACAGCCAGCATGGGTTCCGGAAAGGTAGATCTTGCGAGACATAATTAGCTTTATTCGTACACGATATTTTAGTCCACGGCGAAAACAGTACTGAAGTTGATGCGATATTTTTAGATTTTAAAAAGGCTTTCGATAAAGTTCCTCATGACAAATTAATCTTGAAGGTAGAGAGTTTTGGTATAAATAAAGACAATATGTGTTGGGTAAAAGAATTCTTAAGTGGGCGAGAGCAGAGGGTTGTCATAGATGGTATCATGTTGGACACAATTAAAGTCACATCGGCAGTTCCCCAGGGTAGCGTAGTAGGTCCGCTTCTATTTCTTTTATACATAAATGATTTGGGTACCGTAGTTAGTAGTAACCTTAGACTTTTTGCAGACGATGCGGTGGTGTTCAGGGGTATATCAAATGAAGAGGACACGAAATCACTTAGCAAGGATTTAGATGCAATTCAAGAGTGGTGCGACAAATGGCAATTAGAACTCAACCTTAAAAAGTGTGTAGCTATCAATTTTTGGAGGAGGAATAATTCGATAGAGCGATCCTATAGAATTAATAACACGAAGATCGAAAACGTTGAAACCGTAAGATATTTAGGTGTAACAATCACTAAAGATTTATCGTGGGGAAGACGCATTATGGAAATATGCAGCCGAGGGAAGAGAGCTAGGATTTATAAAAAGAGTACTTGGGAAATGTATTGAGAAGACAAAAGAGCGATGCTACTTTTCACTAGTTAGACCCCACCTTGAGTATGCAGCCAGTGTATGGGATCTGAATGAATTAGGTTTGAACTGAGAACTAGACAGAGCGCAGCGTAGAGCAGCTAGGTTCGTCAAAAGGTGTTACGATAGGTTGAGTAGTGTATCAGAATTAATACAAGAGTTAGGGTGGGAATCATTATCAGAGCGTAGGTTAAAGTACAGATTAAATCTATTAGAGAAATTTCAATCGGATAGCTTTACTGAAGATGTTAGGCACATATTACTTTTTGTTAAAAGTAATCTGATGTGTGATTCCAAGTTGCTGACGACAACCACTGCTGACTGTGTCCTTGTGTCAGTGAATAGTGATATAATTGAAACAAATGTTCTTGGTATTTATAGGGACTTAAATTACTCGGTACAACAATTCATCTCAGAAATAGAAACGATACTATCGGAACTGACACATAATTTAGTGATCGCTGGTGATATGAATGTCAATATTCTTAATTCAACCAATGATTCCACCCTTTATATGGATTTAATGAGCTCTTACGGCCTTATAAATCAAATTGATGCACCAACCAGAATTACAGGGATCTCTTTTCACCTGAATTGACCATAAATTTGTCAGAATTTATAATGCTTTTATGTATGACATAGAATCAGATATTTTAGACGTATCAATAACAGATCATTCAATGCTGGCAATTTCTATTTTTAGAAAGAAAAATGTAAACCCCCTATAAAAACCAACAATGAAGAGATGACCTTCATAAATTATGATAAGTTTCGTAATTTGGTTTTGGGTGTAGACTGGACATCTGTCTTTTGTGAAACTAATGCGTGTGTGGCTTTTTCTCTCATGCACGAATATTTAATAAGTTGCTTATCTTCTTCTAAAATTAAGAAGTCATTTAATTGCAAACGAAAAAAACTTAAACCCTGGAATACTGACACATTACTTCGTCTAATCGCGAGAAAAAATTATTTGCTAAAAAAATATAGGCGCCATCCAACTAATGAGGGACTTGCAAACGAATTTTTCAGGTGCAAAAAAAGCTGAAAACTGAACTTAAGACAGCCTCCAATACTTATTATTTGAAAAAGTTCGAAATACACAAGGGAAATTTAAAGGAGCAATGGAAACTTTTTAGGGAGCTAACTGGGGAAATTAGTAATATTCAACATAGAATTCAGCTGCAAGTCGACGGTAAATTAATTTCCTCGAGTATTGATGTTGCAAATTCGTTCAATGAGTATTTTAGTAGTGTCTTTGATAGTTGCATACCTCACGGTAAAACCAATATAGATCCATTCCTAATTGCATCTGTTCGTGACTCCACATGCACTGATTCTATGTTCTTCGAACCAATTATCCCCTCTGAAGTAACTAAAGTTGTCAAATCCCTGTCTCTCAGTAAATCTGCTGGTCATGACGGTTTGAATACTAAGTTATTAAATTTTATTATTAATGATATTGCACCAGTACTCTGCTACACATTTAATTTAAGTCTGGCCAGTGGGGTATTTCCTAATTCCCTTAAAACCTCGATTATTAAGCCCATTTTTAAGAAACAAGACAGAAATTTACCTCAAAATTATAGACCGATTTCTATGTTGTCAATTTTTTCAAAGATATTAGAGAAAATAGTGAAGCTTAGACTGATTAAATATCTTGATAAAATCAAATTCTTCAGTGGAAACCAATTTGGATTTAGAAAAGATAGATCTACTGAAGATGCTCCAGAAAGATTCCTTTCTCATTTTTATAACTTCCTGAACAGAAACAAACGCACTGCAGGATTGTTTATTGATATCCACAAAGCCTTCGATACAATTGACCACAATGTACTCTTATTTAAACTTGAGAAAGCTGGGATACGGGGAATCCCTCTTCAGTGGTTCCAGAGTTATTTGACAAATCGCTCCCAATGCGTGGTAATTGATAACAACTACAGTGACTACAAATGTATCAGTTCTGGTGTCCCACAAGGCTCAGTACTAGGCCCAATTTTATTTCTGATATATGTTAATGACCTCTGTAACTTTAATTTAAAGGCCATGTGACAGTATTTGCTGATGATTTTGCCTTATGTTATGATTAGTCAAAATGGGAAGAAGTTAGAAATAGTGTGCAGTTAGAATTAAACTATGTAGGAAATGGTTTAATTCAAACAAGCTTAATATGAGTGTTCACAAAACGAAATATATATGTTTTAATGTTTGTAATCGTTTTACATTTAACTGAGACTTGAAATATCACGACATAAACTGTAATTCTGATACATGCTGTGATCCCATGGTAATTGAACGTGTAAATAGTATAACTTATCTAGGAATAACCCTTGATCAAGGTTTCAAGTGGACACAACACATAGACTCTGTAACTAAAGTATTGCGGTATGCCCTAGCTAAATTTTATCTGCTTCGTAACAGATGTTCGTTAGAAAAATTGTTCTTTTGGTGTTGATCCGCTTACCGAGGCCCAAATTGTCACTATTCAGAAAAAGTTTCATATACATTGGGCCAAAAGACTACAACTTATTACCATCTGAGTACAAAAGGGCGGTAAATCTTCATATTTTTCTAAAAAATGTAAAGAATTGGCTGTTTACTCATCCATAAATTGAAGAAATACTTTGTTGTATTTATATTTAGTCAAAGATATTATTTTTGTTTATGATGGTACATGTTCTGTTTCCATTTATAAACCAATGCATGGAAGAGTATTATTTAATGATGGTAACCTAAACACAGGTCCGCCTTCTAGGTTACCTAAAGCTCTTATATTTTGTATGTCTTTGTTTTGTATATAATATGGAGTAATAAACATTATTATTAAAAACACCAGCATATTATGCTAGATTCGACCAGATAAATAAGATTAAAGATATAGATTGTCGTACAGATAGATTCAAAAGGCATTTTTCCCCCGTACTATAAGAGAACAGAATGGGCAGCATAGGAAAGGGATAGGTAGGGGAAATATTCTAGAGTATTATGTAGTGCATGATGCATGTCTTACACCTTAAATACTGTAGACACTAACAATCAAGTTGCATGAGACAATATAGTTGCTAGTTTGTATGTTAGTAGTGCATGCCTGGTCATCTTCAGCCCCTGCCACACACCCTCGCGGTGGCTTGCAGGGTATCGTATGGATGTCGATACTTAGTAATAAAGGGATTGGTTGTTAATACATGCATTATGCACTCTAGACTACTCTACAATATTTCACCTAACTATCCCTTTGCAATGATGCGTATTGTGTTCTCTTATAAGTACGGGGGAAAAATGCCATTTTGAATCTATCGGTACGAAAATCTATCTCTCTAATCTTATTTACCTGGTTGAATCTAGCATAATACCCTGGTGTTTTTAATATGTGCCTAACATCTTCAGTAAAGCTATCCGATTGAAATTTCTCTAATAGATTTAATCTGAACTTTAACCTACGCTCTGATAATGATTCCCACCCTAATTCTTGTATTAATTCTGATACACTACTCAACCTATCGTAAAACCTTTTGACGAACCTAGCTGCTCTACGCTGCACACTGTCTAGTTCTCGAATCAAACCTAATTCATTAGGATCCCATACACTGGCTGCATACTCAAGGTGGGGCCTAACTAAAGAAAAATAGCATCGCTCTTTTATCTTCTCATCACATTTCCCAAGTACTCTTTTTATAAATCCTAGCTTTCTCTTCGCTCGGCCGCATATTTCCCTCATGTGTCTTCCCCACGATAAATCTTTAGTGATTGTTACACCTAAATATCTTACGGTTTCAACGTTTTCGATCTTCGTGTTATTAATTCTACAGGATCGCTCTATCGAATTATTCCTCCTCCAAAAATTGATAGCTACACACTTTTTAAGGTTGAGTTCTAATTGCCATTTGTCGCACCACTCTTGAATTGCATCTAAATCCTTGCTAAGTGATTTCGTGTCCTCTTCGTTTGACATACCCCTGTACACCACCGCATCGTCTGCAAAAAGTCTAAGGTTACTACTAACTACGGTACCCAAATCGTTTATGTATAAAAGAAATAGAAGCGGACCTACTACGCTACCCTGGGGAACTGCCGATGTGACTTTAATTGTGTCCAACATGATACCATCTATGACAACCCTCTGCTCTCGCCCACTTAAGAATTCTTTTACCCAACACATATTGTCTTTATTTATACCAAAACTCTCTACCTTCAAGATTAATTTGTCATGAGGAACTTTATCGAAAGCCTTTTTAAAATCTAAAAATATCGCATCAACTTCAGTACTGTTTTCGCCGTGGACTAAAATATCGTGTACGAATAAAGCTAATTGTGTCTCGCAAGATCAACCTTTCCGGAACCCATGTTGGCTGTTTATGACTTATACGTGAAGTCGACTTCTGGAGAGGAACCAGCTGAGAAGGCGTCGGATGAGGTAGAGAGCCATAGCCATGTTTAGGGGAGGTCCCCTCGGAAAAGCGATGCGAGAGAGAAGGTAGATGAGGATCGCGGAGCAGGATTGGTGGAACATGAACAACAAAGATGCGACGGTAACGGCAGGAGTGGAGACCTGTCTGCAGAGGCGAAATAAGAACCGGGATGGCTCTCGGAGAGGATAGCTCTCCCCTTATTTTTACGCGAAAAATACCATTTTTCCGCTACCAAAAATACCAGGCCGCATTACTGATCGAGAAATCAAGCGTGGAATCCAGAACTTTCGTGATCTCTAGCGTTGAGAGTACACTTCAATTTAAGTAATGCACCATAGGCAGTAGTCCAACCTACAGCTCGTAACTAGTGTAGTTCTGACTACTATATTAATACTATTCCTTTTTTATGCATGATATGCAGTGCATGTTTGCTGAGAAATCACCCCCTGCCACACACCCTTGTGGTGGCTTGCAGGGTATTATGTAAATGTAGATGTAGATGTAAAGCGGCGGGCAATGCAGCATCTCCAAATAAGTCAGATTTTCAAAGGCTTCCATTTCTCGTTCGCATCTTGAAGTTCTCACTTTTCACACAGCGGGGTACGTGCCCTCTTTCTTTGACATGTTTTCCCCAAAATATTTCTCGTGTACCTTTACCCCTTCTAGGCAGGGCTGAGACTCGACCGCAGGACGACAAAATCGGAGAGGCGACGTCATGTTTCGGACTTAATGTCGCAGCTCGGGCTGGGAAAATGTGCGGACACGAGAATTGGCTCCACTGGTCACGAAAAGGTTCTGTCCGGCGGCGAGAAGAAGAGACTGGCCTTCGCCATAGAGGTGAGTGAATCACTGACCGCAACAGTTCCCCCTAACATTTCCACACCTGTTTCGAGGAAATCGTTCCCTCCGAGTCTTGGCTAGGCATCTCTCAAAGGCTTGGAAGTTTGCCTAAGGACTAGACCTCACACTATTCACATATACGACCGGCCGCTAAATATGGCCGTTTCACGCGAAGCTTTTTCCCCTGCCATGGTGTGTATTAGTGTGGTAGCACTCATTCACACGTAACTGATCTAATTTAAATATTACTTTTATAATTGATCGGAGAAAAACATCATCATTCCTATTCCCTAGAAGAAGAGAGTGGAGAAATGCAAAGATTTTGGGACCATAAGCCTGACGACACATGCATCAAAGACAATGACAAGGATAATCTACAGAAGAATAGGAAAAAAATCTGAGGAATTCCTGGATGAAGATCAATTTGGATTCAGAAAAAGTAAGGGTACAAGATAAGCAATATTGGCCCTTCGGCTGCTCATAGAAAAGAAAAGGGAGAAGAACAAACCGACGTTCATTGCATTTTTGGATTTAGAGAAGGCTTTTGACAACGTGGAGTGGATCAATGCTTGATATTCTGAAAGGAATTGGATTGTCCTACAGTGATCGAAGAATTATCCAGAGTCTGTATACAAACCAAGAAGCTGTGATTAAAGCTGGACCCAGCTGTGAAGAAGGAAGAATAAGGAAAGGAGTGAGACAAGGCTGCGCACTGTTCCCGTAATTTTTAATGTTTACATCGAGAGAGCCATTAACGAAGTCAAAGAGAATTCTTCTGGAGTGACTATCCATGGAGAAAAATATGCATGATGCGATTCGCTGATGACATAGCACTCATAGCTGAGACAGAGAGGGATCTGAAGAAGATTCTAGTAACTACGGAAAGGACAATGGCCAGTTATCAGCTGAATATAAGTAAGGAGAAAACTAAGATATTGGTATGCATCGAAAGAGAATAGGCCAAAATCAATGTCAAACTAGGTAAACAAAAACTGGAAGAGGTGAAAGAGTTCTATTACCTATGATGCGGAGTAACCAACGACGGACGAAGCAAGAAAGAAATAGTCAGCAGAATAGCCCAGGCGAAGAGAGCATTCTATCAAAAGAAGAAGCTACTAAAAGAAGAAGGGAGAGAAGAGATGTCTACTGAAAACCTTAAAAAGAAGACGGGACAATATAATCGGCCATATCTTGAGACACGATGGCCTGATGAAGACAATCGTCTTGGTAAAAGTGAACGGGAAGATTAGAAAAAGAAGGTATGAGATACATGGAACAGGTTGTGAGGGATGTAAAAGAGAAGAATTACGTCACAATGAAAAGGTTGGCCGATAATAGAATCGATTGGAAAGCTGCGTCAAACCAATCCTAGGACATTGACCAATTAAATAATGGGTCAAGCGAATCGTAAACTGGGATTCGTCAAAGAGTACTGGGTAAATGTGACGATCATGTGCGAGAGGTCAGCTACTTTTCCCTTGTAAGACCTCATTTGGAATATGCTGCCAGTGTATGGGATCCCTACGAAATCGGTCTAAATAACGAACTTGAACGTGTGCAGCGAAGATCGGCAAGATTTGTAAAGGGACGGTATGATAACCTTATTAGCGTAACCAGTATATTAAATGAATTCAATTGGGAATCATTGTCAGATCGCACGTTGAAATTTAGACTTAATCTCTTAAACAAATTCCAAGACCATATTTTCAGTGATGATGTTAAAAATATTTTGCGGACCCCAAGTTACTATGGTAGACTGGACCATAATCACAAAATTAGAGAAATTGATTGCCGAACTGACGGATTCAAAATGCCCTTTTTTCCTCGTACTATTAGGGATATGAATAACGGTAAATGTATTTAGTACGAGTGTAGCAATGGATAACATTGGTATCTGCATGTTGGTATAAGGACTTATAGCTAACCCAACTAACGGCATGTTTTTGCATGCATGTTTTGTTATGTTTATCTTTTTTTAAATAGCGTCGTTTTGAACAATACCTATAAAAGTACTGATCCTTTTTTTATGCATGATATGTAGTGCATGTTTGGTGAGAGTTCACCCCCTGCCACACACCTTTATGGTGGCTTGCAGGGTATTATGTAGATGTAGATAATAATTGATCTGCGGATACATCTGCAGGACGATTTCTCTCGTTTCTTACCATTATTTGCTCACCAAAATTCGTAGTTACCGCCATTTTATGCCATAAATGTACTTGCTAGAAAAGTATGCATTTGTCATCCTTCTACATGTCTTTGCAAATCTATTGGCAACATTTCGCTTCAAATTATTTGGAAATATAATGCGTGGGGTCTAATCATCACCACATGGGAGGGAATCTAATCTATACCAAAGAATTAGGAAATATAATACATGGAAAGATGCGCAGTGAAATTTTCATCGCGTAAAGGAACGCATTGCGCAAAAATTTCCAAATCCATAGAAGACTGCGCAAAAAGTAGCCCGTTTCATTTCCACGAAATTATGTATGCGATTTCCACGATTTGAGGCTGCTTCAAGATGTGCAATATATTTTTTCGTGTATAACGGCCTTTACTGTGCTTCGATGTGTGGCGTTGGCAGATTTAACGGAATACGACACCACCATATGTATGCGAGCAACCTCGATCAACAAGAAAGTACTCGTAAATGGGTTACCTTTAAAAGAGATCTCGGAAGGACTGACATCGAATGATAAAAAAAGAGACCGAGGAGGAAAAATGCGCTAAGAGTAGGGACCATTTCCGCATTTTTAGAATTTCCATGGCTCCGTGAGAAACTATTAAAACCGCGTTCACATAAGCCCTTGAGGCAAGAAGAAGTATAGCTACGATGAAACGTGCCGAACAGAGCAAAAAGGAATGCAAATTGGTTTGAAAGTGGTCCAAATTCTAAGCTTATATCGCACGAAGAAAAAACAGCTCTTCGAAAGGCAAACTTTTTATATACACCTGTCAGACAATAACATGTGATTACTATTTTAGCATTAACTTTGAAGTATCTGGCGTAGTTTTAGCCAGAGACCATATTAATGTTAGGGACTGACTGACGTTACCCATAACGGAGCGTTAATATCTTGAGATGCCTCCATCTACCATGGAAAATAATCGATTTTTATTATAGTTTTATTAACTGATGTTTGTGATGAAGTATGGTATTCCATAATTTTTAAAAGAATCATCTTCCAGGGATATCAACCAGAAAATGTTCGATTACATTGACGGGAGAGAACGTCTGAAAGTTTGTTCAACAAACCAGCGCATAAAATACCAGGTGATCATGCTTACAAGAGAACTTATACAGTAGGAGAATAACGTATGTACAGCTGTATCAATGATGGAAGAAGAATTCCCCGAAGCCGTAGTCTTGAGAGGTTACACGCCTTCAAATTATCAAAGGATGATAGGACACATAGGTTAGGTAGGCGTATGTGTAGTTTCCGAGATATGCTCGTGTTTGTTCAGTAAGTTATAACCTCGTTCATTCCCCTTTATTACTGGGTAAATGTGACGATCATGTACGAGAAATCAGCTACTTTTCCCTTGTAAGACCTTATTTGGAATATGCTGCCAGTGTATGGGATCCCTACGAAATCGGTCTAAATAATGAACTTGAACGTGTGCAGCGAAGATCGGCAAGATTAGTAAAGGGACGGTACGATAACTATATTAGCGTAACCAGTCTATTAAATGAATAATTTGGGAATCATTGTCAGATCTCACGTTGAAATTTAGACTTAATCTCTTAAACAAATTCCAAGACCATATTTTCAGTGATGGCGTTAAAAATATTTTGCGAACCCCAACTTACTATGGTAGACTGGACCATAATCACAAAATTAGAGAAATTGATTTCCGAACTGACGGATTCAAAATGTCCTTTTTTCCTCGTACTATTAGGGATAAGAATAACGGTAAATATATCCAGTACGAGTGTAGCAATGGATAACATTGGTATCTGCATTTTGGTATAATGACTTAAAGCTAACCCATCTAACAGCATGTTTTTGCATGTATGCTTTGCTATTTTAAATTTTTTTTAAATAGCGTAGTTTTGAACAGTGCCTATACAATTACTGATCCTTTTTTATGCATGATATGTAGTGCATGTTTGGTGAGAGTTCACCCTCTTCCACACACCTTTATGGTGGCTTGCAGGGTATTATGTAGATGCAGATGAATAGATTCACATGAATCGTTCCTCCCTTCCGTTTCAGATGCTGACGGATCCACCCCTGCTCTTCTGTGACGAACCCACTACAGGCCTGGATTCCTACTCCGCTCGCAAGCTCGTGAGGATCATGCAGATGGCCGCCAACGGGAAGGCGTGGTCCGGCCGGAATAGCTCCCACCGGACAAAGGCCATCCTCTGCACCATCCACCAGCCCTCGTCCGAGGTGTTCGCCCTGTTCTCGCAGATCGTCCTCCTTGTCGAGGGAAGGGTGGCCTTCAACGGCACCGCCACCGGCGCCCTCGCCTTCTTCTCCAAGTGAGATCGACGTGGTCAGCGATCGCGCCAAACACGTGGTCGCCCAAGCAATATCCCTCATAGCGGCGCATCGATAGCAATGTTAGATTTTCACGCAACACAAAACATCTACATAATACCCGGCAAGCCACCATAAAGGTGTGTGGCAGGGTGTGAACTCTCATCAAACATGCACTACATATCATGCATAAAAATGGATTAGACCTTGTATAGGTACTGTTCAAAACTACGCTATATAAAAAAATATAAAAATACCAAAGCATACACGCAAAAACATGCTGTTACGTTGGGTTAGCTTTAAGTCCTTATACCAACATGCAGATACCAATGTTATCCATTGCTACACTCGTACTAAATACATTTACCGGAATTCATATCCCTAATAGTACGAGGAAAAAAGGGCATTTTGAATCTGTCAGTTCGGCAATCAATTTCTCTAATTTTGTGATTATGGTCCAGTCTACCATAGTAAGTTGGGGTCCGCAAAATATTTTTAACATCATCACTGAAAATATGGTCTTGGAATTTGTTTAAGAGATTAAATCTAAATTTCAACGTGCGATCTGACAATGATTCCCAATTGAATTCATTTAATATACTGGTTACGCTAATAAGGTTATCATACCGTCCCTTTACAAATCTTGCCGATCTTCGCTGCACACGTTCAAGTTCGTTATTTAGACTCATTTTGTAGGGATCCCATTCACTGGCAACATATTCCAAATGAGGTCTTACAAGGGAAAAGTAGCTGATTTCTCGTACATGATCGTCACATTTACCCAGTACTTTTTTGACGAAGCCCAGTTTACGATTCGCTTGACCCATTATTTCACTAATGTGTTTACCCCAGGAAAGATCATGTGTCAGTCTTATTCCAAGATATTTCATAAGTGGAATTACCTTCTAAAAGCCGGCCGAAACATAAGTGGAAAATAGGGCTCCACTCATCAGCGGTACCTCAATCGGCGAAGCGTAAACGAATCGATTTCATCGAAAGCAATTGACCCAGGTTCGAGCTCTACTCGCGTAGAGGCTTCTACTTTTTCAGTGAAAAATATTCGTTGACACCAGAGCGATCGCAAGCTTTCTCATTCTGCGAACACCGCTGGCGCAGTTCTTAAATCAAGCAGCGCGCTTCACTGTCCCAATCAAAAAGAGGGATTCCTTTAGCTTGTAGCAATCGGCAATATGCCTCTTGCGACGTTGACGTGCATGAGAGTCGACTGCAATGCCTACGACGTCACCTTGCAATGCGGCACATCTCCATCCATGCTCTATTGTAAATACAATTATAGGCACTTCCACTAAAAAGTGAACACTTCAGAACCGAAATTTTTCTAAGTCCCGAGTAGACGGTGATTTGACAACGCTGCGTCACGGCTTCCCTCTGGCGGAGTCTCGCGAAGTTCTAAACGAAAACAAACCCCCTTCCCTCCTCCCCCGTCCTCACCTTTCCCTGTGTAGCAGAAGGGATTACTGCACGGTCGGTCTTGTTATGCTCTAAAGAAGGGGGCTATTGTGGGCACTCCATGGTTGTTTCTTCCGACTCGCGCTGCGATACTGAAGTCCTGAACACATCTCTACGCTCGCCATCGTCGCGAAAAAAACTGGACTACTTTCCAAAATAGCTTTCTTTGAGATATAGACTTGAAACTTCACATAAATACTCAGAAAAGATTGCTAATTAAGGAGTAATGCATCATTTGACACGATTCTTATCTGTTAGCCAGATATAGGGGCTCAAGCATAACCAAATTTCCAAATAAACACCTGCATCATTTGCCTATAACACAATGCTATGTCTTTAAATTGCCTGAGCTACAAATATTTTTTAAATTATTTTATTGCTATTCTATTCCGTTACTTAAAACACTAGAGTATATCTAGTGCACATGAGTCCTAGAAAGACTCCACTCTTTTCAGGGGCTGAAGGGCGTGAATAAGAAGTATGTTCCCGGAGCGTACGCAAAGAAAAATAACTCGATTCCGCGTAATCTTATCCCGTCGCACGGCTCAATATGTGCCTCTGGATTGCAATGGAAGAAAAGAAATAGAATGAGGACTTTTCACAAATCGTTTCGGCTATAATGGAACAAGATCTCTTGTCTGCCTCAAATATGTTTACCTCAAATAGGTTACTTGGTGCTTATGAATGGAAGACTATAGGATACTTAACGACTGGTGCGCAATTGAACTCTTCTTATAGAAGAAAAGATATCTTTTTGAAAAAAGCACTCAACAAAGTGATGATGCCGAGTGGTCTCCGTTCCTTTTCGGGACACCTGTCGCAGGTTTGATGCTATCGATCGCGTATCAGAATCTCAAGTAAGCATGAGCTGGCACCACGCCATCATCACTTTATACTCACCGCCCTGATAAACGGTGATCATGTCCCCATGTACCGTTTCTAGGCACATCTCACTAATACTAGTGTACGCCACAGGTTTTCTTGATTTACTGGTAACCAACATCCCACAACATGTTACAATGATTGACACGGTTGATGGAATCAGTGACCACAGAGTTATAACTGCAAAATTCTCACTATCTTTAGATAAAAATTTTAAACAAAAAAGAAAGATTTACATTTGTAAAAGAGCAGACTTTGCTAACTTCAAAATTTATTTAAGATTTTCCTTATCGGATTTCAAAAATTCTTCCATAAACGTAGGTACCAACGATTCATGGAAGTCGTTCATTAATATCATGCGCTCTGGGATCAATAGATATATCCCTAGTAAATTCAAAAAAGAAAGCACTAAACCTAGGTGGTACAATGCCGAAGTGAGAAAATCCCTCAGACGGCAGCGAAAATGTCATACTAAAATGAAAAGAATTAGTAAATAGATGCCCACTGATGAACGTAATATAATAATTGAAAATTATAAAATTTCAAAATACACTGCAAAGACAGCCCTTAGTAATGCATTCGCAGAATTCAAAAGAAAAACACTTGGGGAACAACTGAAGGAAAATCCAAAAGTGTTCTGGTCCTACGTCAGGGAAGTGCAAGGCCATAAGTCTGCCGTCAATTCACTAAAAATGATAGGGGTGAAATGGCAACAAACACCCATGACAAAGTTAATTTGCTTAATTCCTTCTTCCAAACCGTTTATAACACATCTTCCGGCGATACCACTGTCGTGTTACCTGACCTCTATCAGCGGCTGATGCAACCAATTAATATTTCCTGCAATGGTATTGAAAAGTTACTTAGAGATATAAGCCCCAAAAGATCTTCTGGCCCTGATCAAATTCCCTCCCGCTTATATAGAGAGTTAGCCTCCGAAATTTCCCCCTACCTTGAAATGGTATTTGATAAATCCTGACCGAACACGTCGTACCGATGGACTGGAAAGCAGCCGATGTAACACCAATTTTTAAAAGTGGTGATAGGAAGCAGCCATCTAATTACAGACCTATATCCCTCACATCCATTTCATGCAAGGTCCTGGAACATATAAATTGTCAGTTCAGTCATGGGACACCTAGATAACCAGAATTTATTGTCCAATGTTCAGCATGGCTTACGAAAGAGCAAATCGAGTGAAACTCAACTTGCTCTCTTTTCCCACGATATTTTAGTTACTGGCGAAAATAATATTCCAGTGGATGCTATATTTTTCGACTTGAAGAAAGCTTTTGACAAGGTGTCTCATAGAAAACTAATTTTGAAATTAAAATCTTATGGGCTAGACAGTAACATTATATCATGGATTAATGATTTTCTACATCATCGGGTTCAAAGGGTTGTTTTGATCGGTGTTACCTCACCGGCAATTAAAGTCACTTCGGGTGTCCCACAAGGTAGTGTGATAGGTCCACTTCTATTCCTTTTGTACATAAATGATATCCATAAGGTGGTAAAAAGTAAGCTTCGTCTATTTTCCGATGACGCGGTAGTATACAGGGAAATTCTATGCCTAAACGATAAGGAATACTTAAATATTGACCTACAAGCAATTGAAATTTGGTGTGCTACATGGCATTTCGAATTAAAATTTAAAAAATGTCTTGTAATGAATTTTTGGAAAAAAATAGCTCTCCTCCTAGCACTTACAAAATAAGTAATAATGAATTAACAAATGTGGAATCCATTAAATATCTTGGAATAAGAATGACACATGATCTTTCCTGAGGTAAACATATTCGTAAAATAATGGGTCAAGCTAATCGTAAACTGGGTTTCATCAAAAGAGTATTGGGTAAATGTGACGATCATGTACGAGAAATCAGCTACTTTTCCCGTGTAAGACCTCACTTGGAATATGCTGCCAGTGTATGGGATCCCTATGAAATCGGTTTAAATAACGAACTTGAACGTGTGCAGCGAAGATCGGCAAGATTTGTAAAGGGACGGTAAAATAACATTATTAGCTTAACCAGCATATTAAATGAATTCAATTGGTAATTATTGTCAGATCGCAGGTTGAAATTAAGACTTAATCTCTTAAACAAATTCCAAGACCATATTTTCGGTGATTATGTTAAAAATATGTTGCGGACCCCAACTTACTTTGGTAGACTGGACCATAATCACAAAATTAGAGAAATAGATTGCCGAACTGACAGATTCAAATGTCCTTTTTTCCTCGTACTATTAGGGATATGAATAACGGTAAATGTATTTAGTACGAGTGTAGCAATGGATAACATTGGTAGCTGCATGTTGGTATAAGGACTTAAAGCTAAACCAACTAACAGCATGTTTTTGTATGTATGCTTTGTTATTTTAATTTTTAATTACAAATTTCATGCATGATATATAGTGCATGTTTGGTAAGAGTTCACCCCTGCCACACACCTTTATGGTGGCGTGCAGAGTATTATGTAGATGTAGATGAAAAGAAAGTGGCATGTTGCCGACTAAGTCCTTTGAAAAACAGATATCGATACACTTTTGGATTTCCACTAAGTTTCGAGAGGTGAAGTTTAGAGAAGAAAAAACATAACTGTGTAACTTTACATCCGAAAGCTCACAAATCATGGTGCTTAATACAGATCTAACAGCAACAAATTGGCAACCTTAAGCAGGATTTTACTAAAACGCACTTTTGAAGGTAATATGAAGTAGGGTCATTTTGTTCATTCTGGAACAAGGTCGCCCTTGAAATTTCACTTGCCTTTCACATCCGGATACGTCTGACCCACTTTCAATTTTCGAGCACGTGACTCGGAGGTGCCTGACCCACTTTCACTTTTCACACACGTGTTGAGGAGACGTATACCACCCTTCCACTATTGCTTGCATCATCACGATCGTTCTTTACGCCCCCCCCACTCCCCACCCATTTTCTCAGACAGTATAAGAGCGCGATAAATCGAAGCGATATATAACCGCTGACAGATATTCGACACGTGAGGATGTCTCCTGTAATCTCCGTGAAAGCTGAGATTGGTGGGAAGCATTAGCTCGTCGTACGCAAATTCAAGGACAAAGTAAGCAGCGTATATGAAGTGCTCCTCCCATTACCGCTACTGGGCAACAACGAAGAGAACGATCTTAATCTCAGCATAGAATTCCAGGAAAGATGCTATACAATTTTCAAACATGTGAGCAAATCCATAAATATCTTGGGAAAAAGAGTAGTATTTTCAGGGTTTGAAAATCCTAAAACAGAGAAAGAGGAACGTTTCAACGTCTCCGCGATCAAGGAGCTGACACTCGAGGGAGATAAGCTGAAGAAGGCTGAGAGACAAGACCCATTCATCACGTGCCACGCCTACGATAGAAATAAGGCGAAGAAGATCGCTTATTCGGATGTAATCGTAAAGGGGAAAGGATCCGAGTTTATTTCAAAAGGTGGGAGAACGTCAAGAGATGGTGACCAATTCGATTTCGTCCCACCTGTGACATTTACAAGATAAATAGATATTTAATGCTCAAAACTCATACATAATTTGTACAATGAATAAATAATTGAGCTTTGGGTAGCTTACAAGGGTAAACCTGAAAAAAGCTACCGTCGGAAACTAAAGTGTTAGAATTCAAATGCTTAACATTCCAAAACAAGGCGTAATAAAAATAAAAAAAATAAAAAAATCAACAAAATGTAACCAAAAAATATGTATAAATTGAGAAAAAAAATAGCACAATATATGCATATACACATACATATATTGTAATGGTTACGCAATGCTCCCTGGCCCGACCGCATCCCCCCCCCCCCTCATACCCTCACCCCACCCCCTCTAAACTCGACCCGTGGAGGAAGGTGAGACTGAGTGCAAGCGGGAGTGAATGAGTCAGTGTTCAATAACTAGGGAAGTGACATGGGCCTTTGGCCTGACCCACACCTCAAACCCCCCCACATCGAGAACCCCCCACCCCATCGTCATTCGTGGGGTATATAAGGCAAGCAGCAGCAACGCCTGAAGGAGACTTAAAAAAGAAAGCGATCCGCGGGCGGAGCCTATGCCCGTCGCCAAGCCGGACAAGTTGGAGAGATTGCTTCGCGGACGACAAGAGAAAAAACGTCCCGAAGGAGACTCCCATGCATCGAGTGCCAGACGCCGCTCCTGTCCTGACACGGAGGAGCCTGCGGTCGGAGAAGTAAATGCAGTGAGATCTCGAGGACGTGGTTGTCGCCGTGAGGCCAAGTAAGGTTGTCGACGCCCGACAGGCTTTCAATACAACCCCCCCCCCCTGTGTTCAGCTGCAGCACTCGCATCTCCATGAATACCCTTGCCACTGTGTACTAAACATTATTGAAGTGGAACGGGTGTTTAAAGAAAGAAAGAGGGAAGGACTCATAATTACCTCCCGCCAGAAGGCTGAAGTTGCTAAAATTGTGCCGTTGCCCACCGCCTATGACGGTGTCATTTTTTTGTAATATTATTTTCGCATTTTCTGTCACCATCAATGTTCATGAAATCATTTTATTCATTCATTCCTCATTAGCTTTAGAAAAAAAGGAATATCATCTTTTGTTAAATGTATCAATTTTTTGTTTTGGAATAATAATGTGTGTTTAAATGAATGGGAAAGTGTGGGTGCGTCGTCTTTTTCCGCGGGTCGGGAGGCGAGGCTCCTTAACACCCCCTACCACATTCCATTCCTACCCTCCATACGTCCTGCCCCGGCGGTAAAGCCAGGGAGCGTGTGAAAATTGCACAAGGTCGGGGACCCCCCACCCGCTTACCCTCTCTTTAAGAGGCGTATTTCTATTTCTTTTTCGTACCAGGTGACGCAGTTTGGCTCCGCGGACCTAGCGCTGGAAAGGTTCGCGAAGGTTTTCTTATTTTTTTTGTACGTGTTTCTTTCGGCCCAAAAGTTTCATCCGGGCGGTCCGTTGGACCACTACAATATATAGAACATTTAGGAGGATCAAACGGTTATAATACAAGAATACAGAATATTCTACAATAGAGTTAGAAAAGTTATGATACAAGAATACAGAATAATTCGAATCAATAGATCGGAGTTGAGCAAAGCATTATAGCTACATTAATAAGTATTCCATATTTTCGAAACCAAGGAGCCAATTTTTTAAATTATTAAGGAAGGTAGGTAAACTTGAATTTGTTATTAGTGGGCGCGGAAGTACGTTGAATGATTTAGGGCTAATATAAAGAAAACATCTTTTGAAAATCGAAATATTAGGCTTGGGTAAGGGAACTAAAAGCCTCCTATTTCCTCCTCCAATATGTGGTTTAAAAGTAAGTGCAGATATATCACCAATTCTCATAAAGAAGATAAGTGAAACTTTATATATATATATTGTGACGGGACACGTGGCTGGACCGTTCGACCTCTTCTCAGCCGGGGTTTGTCTCCGTACGGATCCTGCGGTCGGGCAATTTCCCCCCCCTCTTTCCCGTTCCCTCCGTCAGCCACGAATGAGAACGCGCCAACGCCACTCCGGAGAAAGGAAAAGAAAGCTTCGCTCCTAATGAGAAGCGACAAGGGGTGCCACTCAAAACCGGGGTCAAGCTGATCAGCAAGCAGAGATCAACGAGAAAAATATCTTAGGGTGAGGCCTTCGCGGAACTGCAGCATTACCCTCCGAGATCGGCGATGATCGGACCTGAAAATCGAATGGGCGCGGATCACCGCGTTCGGGAGTAACAGACGACCCGCGTTCACAGGAAAAACACCGATTTATTGCTAGACACATAGGAAAATTACACTCCTACACTATAATGAGGGATGAATGAGTTGGTGATACGTGAAACATTAATGAAATATACCCAAATGATAGCTAACCTAACTAAGAACTAATGAATGATACAAAAAATGAACAGTGAAACCCTTTGAAAAATGAAATGAAATGACATGAAACCCTTTATACAATATTTACAAGCTCCTCGTCCTTTCGTTTGAAATATGGTTGAGGACCACTAGGGAGGAGAGTGATACAATTTCAGTCTGCTTGGGACTGATTTTGAAATGACGTGCGCCCCTCTTAGAGAATGTGAGTTCACTTGCGCAGGACGGTGGAGTTGACTCAGGAGTTTGGTAGCGACGGCTTTCGCCCCGATTCACTGGGCGTCGAAGACGGGATCGGAGTTCGCTCGACCGTTGGTCGATCGGTTCGGGGAGGTTTGATAGGAAAGTACTATGCCTTGTAAGGTGTCTGGAGCATGCCCGGAGACGCGTGGGTTTCCCGGCCCTGGGGTGAGAAATCGTTGGCACCGGTCCTCGGTCCAACCTTCTACGTCCGCCTTAGAGCCAACAGGGAAATTGTCGCCTGGCTGCGATGTCGTCCGCTTGCACGAGATGTGTCCTCTCAAGCAATGACTCCTTCGCAGGTCCGCCTCTCCAGCTCCACGCCTTATGGCTGCTTTCAATCTGTCCTCCTCGCTTCTCCGTTCTCTGCGTCCACTTGCGTCGCTTCGCTCTCCTTCCTTTGAGTCGTCTCTCTCCGTCTGCCGTCTTTCACTCTGGAGTCAGAGGTTTGAGGTCTGGGTCTGGGGCGAGCTCACTGGGGAATCCCTTTATATATCCTCGGTCATTGCGACCGGCGCTAAAACTAACATTACAAATAATGGAGGATCGAAAAAATGGTGGGCGGTAATTTGAATCACGCGCGAGCCGTCTCTCTCTCCGTTTGTCGCGCGGATCCATACGATCGCGCGAAGACGCCGCGATCACGCTCACACGAGCAGATCGTCACACATATATATATATTATATATATATGTGTGACGTGTATATATATATATTCATATATATATACGAATGTCTAACAGGGAGTAACCTTAGACCAAAAAATAGAGGAAAACTTGGATGGTGGCGTTTTTTCTCAGTGATGATTCTTATAATACTTTTTTGTAAGTTCAGCACCAGTCTAATTGCATTTTGATAAGCACCACCCACACTGATATGCCATAATTAAGCTTTGAATTTACTAGAGCATTATAAAAAATCTTTAAATTATTCGTTTCACACTTGTTGCGGATAAAATAAAATTTTGCAGTTTGACATCGCAGATATTTTTTGATATTAAACAAATGGTGGTGCCATTTCAGTGTATGGTCCAAAGTTACTCCAAGATAACCAAATTTATTAACTTTAAACACTGGTACACAATTTTTACAGTTTGTAAAATCACAGTTAAAATCATGGAAAAGTAAATTCCATTCAATTGAATAGCGATTACAAATATCAAAAAATAAGAGTTTAGTTTTCTGTACATTCATAGATAATTTGTTATGAAAAAAACCATAATCTTAAGTAATTTAAGTCATTTTGCATATCATATCTTAGACGTTCCCATGTCAAATTACTGTAACACAGTGCAAAATCATCCGCAAAGGCAGTAACCTGACCACGAAAATCCTGGCAGCAAAGGTCATTAATATATACCAAAACAATACAGGGCCTAAGACTGAACCCTGAGGTACACCAGAGGTAATGTATATAAAATCACTGTAATGATGATTAATCGAAACACATTGTGACCTGTTTGTCAGGTAACTTTTGAACCATTCATATGTTATACCCCGAACACCAACTGAAGACAATTTGAATAATAGAATATCATGGTCCAGTGAATCGAAAGCTTTCGAGATATCAATAAAAAGACCAGATGTTCGTTTATTTTGGAAAAAGTCACGAATCGACTATTGTAATGTTTACGATGAACGAGGGAAGCATTGGGAAACTTATACTTTTGTACTGAATGTTATACCAACTGAATATACTTTATTTTAAATAAGAAACTCAAACCTTCTCATCTAGTTAACATTTCTCAATACCTTTTCCTTAATATTAGGATGAAGGGTTGTTTAATAAATAAAACACATAGCATGTAGGTTTTATAAATTTATTCAATTTTTAACATATTTTATTTTGTGTACACCAATCTGCTAGCTTATGGCAATTTTTTCCAACACATTGCAGATTATTTTGATAATGTGACTTAATTAAACAGTCTTCATTTGTTGTTAATTTCTTAAGTGGAGGACAACCGTACATTTCCACGTTACCCATACATATTCCTTTGGGAAGGAGACTAGTCAATAAGGAAAGAACTAATTTAAGGAATTTGCATAAGTTGCATAGACTTTATGAATTGGGACTTTGTACGTGTAGTTATATGTAAGTATTTTTACCCTGTGTCATTTTCATACAATTTATTTTGATTGACTATGTAGGTTATGGGCAAACCTTTAAGATGAGACTTTATATTGTTGGTGAAATTTACTTTTCAGGGACAGTGTTATTTTCTGGGTGCATTTTAATAGTTATAAGTATCATCTGACTCTTATTCTAGAATTTTGGTTGGCTGATTGGGTTTTGAATGAATCGCTGAATACAATATGTTATTCACCACCGAGCCCCCATAATTCGTCTCCAAAACTCCAAACACTCCACCGGATACCGAACCCCATACTCGAGCTCCTTCCTCAGGAGAAACTCAACACTCTTTTGGAGGGCGATACATTTATTTTTTAGTCCGGCCATCTGTAACAGAAGAGAAATATTACAAAACATTAACAAAACCGAGAATCGAAAATGCATGAAAGTCGAATGAGTACGATGTTTTTTTTTCATACCAATTCATCACCAGGTGACTGGAACTACCGAAACCAAATTCACCCCGTTTAGTAGGTAAACTGGGATCTTTCTCAACGAACTCTATATCAACAGCAATCCTTTCAAATATGATCTGACATATTCGATCACCCCTTTTCACCACAAAATCTTCATCACTATCATTATAAAGAAGAACTTTAATTTCTCTTCGATAATGCGGGTCGATTATCCCTGCGCCCACCTCAATCCCAAATTTTACGGATAATGCCGAGCGAGAGGCAAGTCGTCCGTATAAACCTTTCGGGATCTCGAGAGAGAATCCGGTTCTTATTAGACAGCGTCCACGTTTAGCAATAACGTCCGAATGGATAGCAGTGATGTCATACCCAGCGGGGCAGTCATAGCATGGAAAGGGGATTACTGCAAGTGGATGTACTTTTTTGATAGGGATGAACATTGTACAACGTTAATATATAAAAGGAGAAAAACAAATCTCAGAATATGTTGGTAATAGTGATTGTATTATATAAGAAGCATTGGTTGCTAAGGAAAGTATATTCACTTTATATCTATATCTATATCTACGACACACCCTGCAACCCACCTCGAGGGTGTGTGGAAGGGGGCGCATCCACACCAGGAACAATGACACAACAAACAAAAATGAACACTACAAAACAAACACTACACCTTTAAAAGTAATTGGGGAAAAAAGAAGAAAAACCACTAAATCCCAATCATGCCGGACACACCCACGAATACCATGCACGCCTTGAAACCCGACACCAATTTCATAGATACTCATGCATGCAAAAAAAGCATTGCATGCAAGTCACACGTGCTCACGGAGAGAGACTTTAAGGAGGTTTATCCGAAAAGTGAAAGTCATATAATTTTTTTTATATTTTCAGCACTTATAGAACTAAAGTTCCTCTATCTAATAAAGTAAAGATAATTACACCAATCCATACTCCTTTTTCCACAAATTGCATTTGAAGTTACATACGATTAACGGCAAGAATGGCCGTCACATGGGAATATAACGTTTGAAAATACCAAAGCGTCATGTCATTTTTACAAAAAACTGATATTTTATGCGTAATTTTACAAGAAATAAAATGACACGAAAAAAAAGGCACCAACCCATTGTATTTTTCACTAAATCCACCAATTTCTGCGCTTATAGCAGACGAAATGCGTTTGTTGTCTTCAAGTGGCGCTGCTGTCGCGCTAGCCAAAGTGCATGACGTATGAATAATGTCATTACTAATGAGATATCAAAGCATATTTCAGAAAAATATTATAACATAACGTTTGATAGTAATATTCTGGTGTTATACGTTAGTAAATTCATTGAGTACATCAATTTATTTCTTTAAAGTAAATGCTGAATTGACTCCATCGTCGAGCTGATTAAAATTATCATAAAATATAAATCCTTCGACTTTCCATCGTATTTCTTGTGATACTTATGACTCTCAATAGCTTAGGTAATTTTCTTTGTGAAGTAAGAATCAATTATCAGGCATATACTCGTACTTATATTACTAAGACTCCTCAGACAACTTGACTCAAGCAGTCGCGAGCCAACCTCCTTAAGAGTGGGTGAGTGCTGCTTCTGGTGTTGTAGGTGGTGGTTGAGGTGAGCGGTTGTTTTAGCTGCTGCTGCTTCTGGTGGTGATGCAGTGGTAGAGTTGCGGGGGGCTGGTGCTGCTCCTGGTGGTGGTGTTTGAGGTGAGAGAGTGCTTGAAGTTGCTCGGAGTTACTCGGAAGAGAGTTGTTCTGACTGCTGCTATGAGTGAACCATCTAGCAAACATAGCGTATATATACAGAGTGCACTAGCTAGTAAAGTGAAAGGGTGAGGGTAAATCGAGGCGGGGGGGGAGGATTGGATGGTGAAGGAAATTAGGAGAGGAGAGATATCAATCGCTGTCGGACGGCCTTTCTAAAACCGTATCTGAAGGGAATTTGGAGTCGAGACGTCTCCGCCGCCGGGCACGAAAGTACTCTCTAGTGGGGGTGAGGTGTTTTTTTCTCCGATGTGTGTTAAAAGAGAAATTATGGGAAAAGTATTCATCCCCCGAGGATGTATCATCTCCCGAATCAATATTTTCCCAAAACCTTAAAAAACAGTCAAACTTATCCATTAGGGTGAATAGGGGCGTCCTAATACAGTTTGAGCACCAATACTCCCTCCTCCGAATCATAGTCGCCACGGCCAAAACATTCAGTTAAAGGTGTTCACAGTAGACGTAAACGCTCCATGGTTTGTAAAATCTTATTGTTACTGCACACGTTTGACAAAAATGGAGAGTAGTATAATTATAACCGTATGTTTAGAAAATAATGACCATGTGAATTGTATCCCAAATAAAACCCTCCAAATCTAATATAAAATCCAAAGGTCTATCGAGGAAAAGTTGATATGCACAGGGAGAAAGACTGTAGAAAAATCAATCGTTTGTATCTTTCCCGCTCTTGCTTTTTTTCCAACTCGAGCTTCAAGTGGAAACGATGGTGGCTCCATTTCACGTTCTTTATGAAGAAGATATGGGAATTAATGGCAGGCGGAGATAATGAAACGGATCAAGAGTCGAAAGATACGGATTGAGCGGATGAATCGTCTAAAAGACCAGCACATGACCGGCAGTTCACCGCTTGAGATCCGAAGATGGTCACGCCGCCTGGGTGGCGTAGTTTAACTACGAAAAAGTGACATTTTATGACGTATTCTCACTAAAGTGAGATTACAAAATAACCCCCCAGACCGGGAGGAAAGACACAAGGATAGGAATGGAAGGACCCATTAGAGACCTCCATCTATGTTGTTAGGTCATGGAGTCGGGGTTGTGCAAAGGGGGTGGAACGTCTCTATTCCAGAGACCCTCGTGACCATCGTAGCATTCTGCTCTCTTTGTGGCGCTTTCACAGAGTAAACCGCAGCGGAAAAATAACATGGCGGGTACATTAGCTTATAACTTTGGAAATTAAAATCGTCATATTTCGGTAACGGATTATCGTATCAAGGTAGAGTAAAAACAGTTTCCTCCTATATATTGTTATTGTTCCTAATATGTCGTCACATTTGGTAATTTTATTGTGTTTTTTATTGTTTATAACAATAACTTTTTACTATCAACTTGAAACATAAACCGATTGGATCAGTCCCGATCACAACTCTTTAAGTATTAATCCGCGGTGAAATTTGTCTCGAATAAAAAATTTTTTGGCAAATTTTTCCGGACTTCGAATGATTTCTTTCGGGTATGAAAATGCTTTTTTCGGGCTTAATATTAGTCGCAGTGGAAATTTGCACAGAACCTTTTCGGTTCATATTCTTAATAGGCATCGAGCGTGACCGTCCACGTTTTCCTATGTTTCTTAACAGGCGAGATAACTGCTATTGTTTAAATGTTTAATGTTTTTTTATTAGCCATAGTTAGCTTATTTGAAGACTTAGATGAAAAATGGAAAGGACTTTTATTCCTTATAATTTAATTATCTATCGGCTGGTTTCCTTTGTTTTAGTGTACATTACTTAATAAGCGAGAAAACGTTTGTTTATTACGTTCACGGAAGTAAAATTTCAAGGGCGACCTTGTCCCAGAATGAACAAAATGACCCTGCTATATGATCGAGAAATTCGTTCGGAGAGGTTGGATTGATTGTAAAAATCACCTCTATCTTTGCACAGGAAGTGAAAAAAATAAAAGAGAACAAATACATCGACGCCTTTTATATTGATGTATGAATTATTTCTCTTACCTCAAGCGAACGATTGTATTTTTCTGGGATGAAAATTCTGGAAGGGTGCCCGTATAGTTTTGGTTGGTGTCAGAATTACGTGCTTCATTCTGTTCTCACCTAACTCTCATCGTGTACCATCTTGATTTTCAGCCTTGGATATTCGTGTCCGCCGAATTTCAACCCCGCCGATTTCCTCATACGCACTTTGTCTCATCAGCCAGAACTGGGAAACGAAATGGACTCCTCTTCCGACCAGTTTGGAGAGTACAGAAGACGAGTGAAGAGGATATGCGACCGGTTTGCAGTCAGTGATTACGCAGACGAGGTATGCAAAATTTGCATGGGTGTTAGCAATAGTGAAACAAGAAAGGCGGCTTCATCTAGCCGGAGAGCAGAGGGTTGCCATAGCTGGTATCATTTCGGACACAATCAAAGTCACATCGGGAGTTCCCCAGGGTACCGTAGTAGGTCCGCTTCTATTTCTTTCATACATAAACGATTTAGGTACCGTAGTTAATACTAAGCTTAGACTATTTGCAGACGAAGCGGTGGTGTACACTGTACAGGGGTATATCAAAAGAAGAGGACAGGAAATCGCTTAGCAAGGATTTAGATGCAATTCATGAGTGGTGCGACAAATGGCAGTTAGAACTCAACCTTAAAAAGGGTGTAGCTATCAATTTTTGGAGAAAGAATAATTCGATAGAGCGTACCTATAAAATTAGTAACACGAAGATGGAAAACGTTGAAACTATAAAATATTTAGGTGTAACAATCACTAAAGATTTATCGTGGGGAAGACACATCCGGGAAATATGCGGCCGAGCATAGAGAAAGCTAGGATTTATAAAAAGAGTACTTGGGAAATGCGATGAGAAGACAAAAGAGCGATGTTACTTTTCACTAGTTAGGCCCCACCTTGAGTATGCAGCATGCAAGCAAGCAACTATAATGTCTCATGCAACTTGATTGTTAGTATCTATCGTATTTAAGGGGTTAATACATGCATCATGCACTACAGAATACTCTAAAATATTTCCCCTACCTATCCCTTTGCTATGCTGCCTATTCTGTTCTCTTATAGTACGGGGGAAAAATGCCATTTTGCATCTATCAGTACGACATGAGTCTGGGATCCTAATGAATTAGGTTTGATCAGAGAACTAGACAGTGTACAGCGTAGAGCATCTTGGTTCGTTATAAGGTGTTACGATAGGTTGAGTGGCGTTTCAGAATTAATACAAGAATTAGGGTGGGAATCATTATCAGAGCGTAGGTTAAAGTACAGATTGAATCTACTAGAGAAATTTCAATCGGATAGCTTAACTGAAGATGTTAGGCACATATTAAAAACAGCAGCGTATTATGCTAGATTCGACCAGCCAAATAAGATTAGAGAGATAGATTGTCGTACTGATAGATTCAAAATGGCATTTTTTCCCCGTACTATAAGAGAACAGAATAGGCAGCATAGCAAAGGGATAGGTAGGGGAAATATTTTAGAGTATTCTGTATTGCATGATGTATGCATTAACCCCTTAAATACTATAGATACTAACAATCAAGTTGCATGAGACAATAAAGTTGCTAGTTTGCATATTAGTTGTGCATGCTTGGTGATCTTCACCCTGCCCTGCAAGCCACCGCGAGGGTGTGTGGCAGGGGGTGAAGATCACCAAGCATGCACTACTAACATGCAAGCAAGCAACTATAATGTCTCATGCAACTTGATTGTTAGTATCTATAGTATTTAAGGGGTTAATACATGCATCATGCACTACAGAATACTCTAAAATATTTCCCCTACCTATCCCTTTGCTATGCTGCCTATTCTGTTCTCTTATAGTACGGGGAAAAAATGCCATTTTGAATCTATCGGTACGACAATCTATCTCTCTAATCTTATTTGGCTGGTCGAATCTAGCATAATACGCTGCTGTTTTTAATATGTGCCTAACATCTTCAGTTAAGCTATCCGATTGAAATTTCTCTAATAGATTCAATCTGTACTTTAACCTACGCTCTGATAATGGCTTCTTCACGCTTGCATAGAATAATTAAATTAAATTCTCCGGTTACTCCGCGTATATAGGCATAAAATACAATCGAGGTTCCTGTGATCGAAGGAAACACTGAAAGCTTCACGAATATAAGAACCTGATAACGGTCTTACTTTGCGGATCCATATCATAATGAGTAATTAACTTTGATGATGACAATCAGCCTTGACAATCGCCAAAATTTGTCGAAATAACGTTCGGTATATAAAGAATGCGGCCAAATCACAAATATGAGAATTCATACTGAAAGCTTCGTCATGGAGATACTTCCTTCAAAAAGCAAATTAATTTGGGAGAAAGGCAAAATGCTAATCGTTTGAAGAGTGTTTATGAGGTTATGTTCTTTCATTTAATTTCTTGAGAGTGAATGTTAATGGTACTATTTATTTTTAAGTCATTGTAAAGATATTTTTGGAGTTTATACGAATACTCAAATTGAAAGATTTTGCATTATCCATAACTAACACCAACAATTGGAACATTTCCTCCGCAAGAAACACGTAAAACACTACATATTTTACCATAAATCACTCCTAGCGTCACATATTTACAACTTCATTTGACTTAAATCTTTCACAAGAAATTACCACTAACGTCAAACATTTGAATTTATACATTTAATCATATTCTTCAATTTTTAAGGATCAACTACCCAACTTTCCAATCACCAAAGTTAAGCGCGGATCATGTGATCAGTAACGCATAAAAAAACTTACACACTTTTGTGATCTTTGCCAAATAAGTTCGATAAGTAATGTAAATGTAGATGAAATTCGAGAGTCTATTTACGGCCCACAAGTCTATGAACTCTGGGCCCAAGAAGTGTTACAACGGTATGCCAATGATGAACACAACAAGTTCATTTCATGTCTTGCTCATAAGTTCACTTAAGCGAAAGAGGTACCGAAATCCAATTTACAACATTCTTTAAAAACCAATGCTTGAAATAGTTTAATTTCTTCTTCCGACAGGTAGAGTTATTGCAGAGGTACGAGGCTCACTTGGCATCATCATCGATGGAGGATAAGGTTAGTTTTTATTGGGTCTAGTGCATGCAATCATTTATTTCTCTCTTACTTGCATGCCTTACGTTTAGGGGGAAATAATCTCTGATGGGGGGAAATAAGCTCCGTGAATGCGTTATGATAAAATAATCTTGGTACGTGAACAAACATCGGAATCGATTCGTTGGAATATCGGAGCTATTTCCGCATCTTCACTTTCACATCAAAAAAATCTAAATAAATTATATGAACGCCTTCCTGTTCGCCTCTCCCTAAATGTTGTATCATTATCCTTTAACTTTCTTCAATGGAGCTTTCCTGGCTACAACGTTCTTATGCCCCGGTGGTTAGTGGTTGAACGCGACAGCGCTCATGATTGCAACGATTTACGTCCCAGGAAGGAACTTGCCCCTTCGAAATAAGTATGACGGCCTTATCTAAATACGGATCTTTAAGAATGGCTAAGAGATATCCTTACTTAGCAGATATTATTAAATTAACCATCGGATATTAATCTGCCGAAAGTTCTATAATTTTAAATAAACATGCTAGAACTTTTAAAACATTTGAACAGCTACCAAAAGTGGTGTATTTGATAAATGTGTGTTTGATAAATCTTGGAAGAAAGTCATCAACGTCCATTAAGAATGGACTCCATTTAACTTAAGGGACTTTTAGAAAATTTGATATATTTACTAAAATATCAACTGTAATTATTGACCTTTCCCTTCAAATATCTCTTAAGGTTGTATTACATGTAAATTTTGTGGTAATATTGATTTTTTAAACACGATCCACTTTATTTGCTTGATCTTTACTTTAATTTTTTTCTCCTGTGACTCTTCCTTGGCGCCAAATCAATTTTAATCCATCCATAAACCAGGAATGGAAGGCATTCACGACCAGATCAAACTTGTGAGTATATTTTCTAATTCAGTATTGATTTGTAAATTTAATTTTCGAGTGACTAGCCCACATTTTAGATAGCAATCGCACGGAAGAACGCCAAGTTAATGAGATCAAGACATATTCACGACGAGGGAAATCAAAATTTTCCTATGATTAATCGCTCAGCTGATAATTATAGCATTTCATACGCAATCGAAAAATCGGAGAGCAAATAAAATCCCCTCAGCTCTTTTAAGCATTTGAAAAGTGATTCCAGAGGTTGTTGTAGTTTCTATTTTTGTCATGTTGGCTCTAATTACAAAATTTCCCATGCTGCAAGAGGGAAGTCATTTATGTAATATATGGGTGATTTCAACTCAAACCAGCTGAATGGGTGATATCAACTCAAATCAGCTGATTTGAGTCAGGGGACACTCCCCTTCCTAGGTAGGATAGTGAATCGTTTATCACATTATACAGGGTGATTCAAAAAGAATACCACAATTTTAAAAATCTCTATTCAATCAAAGAAACATGATGGAACCTTTGGTAATTAATCAATGTGAGGAGTACTTACAAAGTTTTTTTTCAGTGGAAAACAAGTTCATAGATGTTCAATATGACCCCCTACAGACACTCGAGTTACATCAACTTGATACTCGAACTCGTTCCACGCTCTCTGTAGCATCTCCGGCGTAACAGTTTGGATAGCTGAAGTTATTCATTCTTTTGGTTCCTCAATGGTAGCTGGTAGAGGTGGTCGAAACACCATGTCTTTAAGTACCCCCATAGAAAAAAATCACAGGGGGTGAGGTCAGGGCTCCTTGGAGGCCAGTGATGAAGTGCTCTGTCACGAGTTGCCTGGCGGCCGATCCATTGCTGAGGGTACCTTTCGTTCAAATAGGCACGGACAGATGTGCCAATGTGGGGTGGTGCCCCATCCTGCTGGAAATGAATTGAGGTGCTTCTTCTTCGAGTTGAGGGAACAGACAATTCTGCAACATTTCCAGATAGGCTCGGCGGGTCGATTTTCTTGGACTGCGAGCAAATGCTTCCTGAATGCGACCAACATTTTCTTCATTCGTGCGCGGCCGTCAGGAACTTTTCCCTTTGCACAAACACTCTGTCTCTGTGAATTGTTTATACCAACGTTTGATACACCACCTATCAGGAGGTTGAACACCATACTTGATTTGAAATGCACGCTGAACAACTGTCGCCGATTCACTTCTGCCGTACTTGACAACTCAAACAGCTTTTTGTTGAGCAGTCGCCATCTTTGCACGAACAACAGAAATGGTTGATATGTGGCCAACAGCGCTCCTAGGTACAAAATGAGCAACTTCAGAGCTTCCTTAAATCGACGACAGAAAGTGCTTAGCCTCCTTTTTTTCTTTGCAGGGCTCTCAATTTTCAAATTTGTGGTATTCTTTTTGAATCACCCTGTATATCCTGTAACTGAATACCCCCCTATGAAAAAATTGTATAAAACCCCGCATAAAAGTTATACAGAATTTTGTATAAATTGAAACGTATAAAATTTATACATTTTTATAAATTGTATACAGAGGTAAACATTTTATGAATGAATGAATACAATTGTATACCTTTTATACACCATTATACATTGTATAAAATTGTACATATTAACTGTATATATTAACTGTATATATTCATACAGTTCATACAATCTATAAATTTCATATATTTATCTTTGCCCAGAAGTAATTCAGAAGCAAAATCTTTGCTCCTTCGTCCGCTTAGTATGTGAACTGACGCTCTCAATACTTTTCACTTTCACAACTGAATTAATCGCCAGTTCCTTAATTGGGACACAGCCCTCAATGAATTTCGAAGAGACACAATCGACCTCTTCTTCGCTAAACTTAACGAGTACAAAATACTCCATGGTACGTAGTGTACCTACTAATCCTAGTCGGTGATACCAAATATAGTATATTCAGGATACTTCGATAAATACTCCACTCACAAGCGCAACTTCACACCAACTACCAAAACCGCATGGAACAGAATGAAATGAAAACATGTCGGCTGCGCGAAGCTATCACGGAAGTCAAGCGAGAGTATAAAAATTGAGAATGAACACAAATGGCTAACATATTGGATGAGTTGATAATGCAAAAAATTTATAATAATATTAATTCATATTTGACGAGCTCCAATGTTCCTCTTCATCTCCTACGGATTTGGTGTAGCACCTTACGAAGTGTTGACTAGCGTACACAGTTGACGTTTCCTCACGGTTGTTTCTGGGCTAATAAATCACATTTGAGCTGGTATATGAGCTTCATAAAGGCTGAGTTCATTAAATAGCACTTATAAAAGGTTTGGATTCAGCCTTCAGAAAGATTGTATTAAATTGTATACCTACTTATAGGCTTAATGAAAATTGCATAAATTTGTATACAGATTGTATAGACTGTATACCGCCTGTATTAAATTTTATGCAGCCACGGCTGAATACAATTGGAACTTTATACATGCCTGTATACAATTTATAAAAATTGTATAAAATTGTATAAGAATGTATAAATTTTTATACAGGTTTATACATTTTTTCCATAGGGGGCCTACACGCGCCAACGCGTTAAATTTTGCATAAATCAATGGCTTCAAATGTATGCAAATGTTCACTACTAATGTTTTTTGTTCAGGTTCTCAGATAAGGGCATCAATATTCATCAAGGGAATCCCTACTGCTTTCACATAGGTGAATTTTAGGAAAGTGCTGAAGGTCACCTAGGACATGATTTTGCTGAATCTACCAAATCCGAGATGAAGATGCCCATATATAACACATTACCCATGTTAAAACATAATCAAGTGATCAAGCGGAACTCCATTATTTTCATGATACAGTTTTTTTGTTCTCTTGCCTTCTTGACGAAATAAGATTTCCTATCAATGAAAGGAATGACGTGATCCATCAAAGGATGATCAATATAAATTCCAAAGCGAGGGTCTGTCAGATACAGGATCAAATTAGTGGTTACATGACAAATATATCTAGAGAGTAAATACAAGATCGTAAGGTCAATCGCGATAGAAGAAGAGTTGATTGTGTCACGGCGTTCAAGTAAGAATTGGTCCGCTCTTTTTCGTTCCGCGGTTCCAGTTCCAGTTCTATTCCTTCCATTCTGCCTCTCTGTTGGGCGTTTCTGATTGGTTTCCGCAATTTCCGCCGTCCGCACTTTCCGCCCCATGTGAATCCGCCTTGACTGCAGAGCTGGCCAGCGCGAGGAGCCAGAAGTAGGAGTATTGACAGCAATAACAGCAGAGGCTGCGAGGTCAAAATCCTAGTGTTCCAGCAAACGAAACGAGAGGTTAAGGCGTGAGGTCAAAAGGAGGGAGGGGGTCATGCTCACACTCAATCACAGAATAAACGTGACTCTCACCGCCGGGGATACAAGTGCTTTGGCGAGTGAAATTGGTGTCGTGTCATAGGTCACAGAGCGAGTCAGATGATTCCGTAAATAGTGAGGTATATGGTGCTGAATAGGGTAGTTTCCTTCATCAAAGAAAATAGACTTCATTAATTGCGATCTGTGCCCCGCCATAAATGTATTTAATTTACGCAAAACGTTTGTATTGAGAAATCCCAGTTTACTAGAGTGTTAAATGTTTTTTTAAGGCCATTTGCAAAGGCTCTGAAATGGCGGGGTGCGCTGCCTTCTTGCTGACGTAACAGGCAGGTAGTTTACGTTGCGAGGCATAGGAAATTTCGTCTCCTGAACTTACCATTGTGTTTCAGGGCTCCTCAGCTCTAGTGAATATGTATTAGTAATAGCCTGTGAAAACTATCAACGCTCGAAAAGACTTCTCTGTTAAACATTGTATTAATAGTCGTTTTATAGGATCAAGGACATCCTGCTCGTGGAGTGTTCTGCTACGGCGAAGCATGGCGTGAAGGTCGTGCGGCGATGGGAGAACTTCACGGTATGCTTGTGAAAGGAATACAAACTAATTTTAAATGAATCAACTACATAAATAATATTGAATAAAATAAGAGTTAATTATAATAAATTAACGGAATAAATACCCCTCCGATACTAGTTAATAAGCTTTAACGGACTGTAGCGTCTAATTGGAAGCGTCCGCAGCACCACCTGGTGGCGGGTAGAGGCAATAGTTTGACGTCACACGTAGGATTAACCGGCATGCAATAGTTTGCCGTCGCGTTTTCGCGCCATTGATTTTTTTCACTTTTTAATTAATGAGGAAAAATACTTAACGTCATTTAAAAATCGAACGGCTTAAAACACGTACTCCAGAGGTTATAAACTTTCGATCAATACAATAAAAAAATAATAGGAAACTACCCTATTATCCTCAAGGGGAGGGGAAGTAGTGAATGGTATGGAGTCAAGTGTACGTACCATGGGAGACTCATGGCTGAGATTTATTGGTAATATGTGTCCGAGTGATTTTCGGGTGGACTGTCTACCAGGAATAAGAGTTGAACATTTACAAAAAAGGATCAATAACTTGGATGATCAGCGAAATGAAAAGATGGTTGTATTACATGTTGGTACGAACGATGCTAAACATGCGAAGACTGAAGATTATTTGGTGGGTCTCGTATGGGATTTGTGCACCGCATCAAGAAATAAGTTTGAAAGCGCAAAAATCATTGTTAGCGGTAGATTAAGGAGAAGAAATTTCAGTGCTAATAGAATTGATTGTATTAATGAAGGAATTGAGTGGGTTTGTCAGAAACAAGGGCTGCTTTTCGTCGATCCAAATTGCTGGATTAGGGAATATGATCTGGGTAGAGATGGGCTGCACTTGAGCAGAAATTCGTGACGTGGTAAATTCAGTGCTAGTTCAGGGGAACTGCTAAGGGTCTGGAAGGTGTTCCGGAAATGATGAAGAGTCAAGCCGGGTTGCTTCACGAGATTCGGATCGGGACATCAACATTCAAAGTGGTAATTCAAATATCTACATCTATATCATACCATGCAAGCCACCACAAGGGTGTGTGGCAGGGGGTGATTTCTCACCAAACATGCACTACATATCATGCATAAGAAAGGAAGAGTATTAATATAGTAGTCAGAACAACACTATTTAAAAAAAGATAGAAATTGCAAAGCAAACATGCAAAAACATTCTGTTAGTAGGGTTAGCTTTAACCTCTCATACCAACATGCAGCTACCAATACTATTCATTGCTACTCTCCGATTGGACATATTTACCGTTATTCGTATCTCTAATTGTACGAGGGAAAAAGGACATTTTGAATCTGTGAGTTCGGCAATCAATTTCTCTAATTTTATGATTATGGTCCAGTCTGCCATAGTAAGTTGGGGTTCGTAAAATATTTTTAACATCATCACTGAAAATATTGTCTTGGAATTTATTTAAGAGATTAAGTCTAAATTTTAACCTGCGATCTGACAATAATTCCCATTTCAATTCATTAAATAGACTGGTTACGCTGATATAATTATCGTATCGTCCCTTTACAAATCTTGCCGATCTTCGCTGCACACGTTCAAGTTCATTACTTGGACCGATTTCGTAGGGATCCCATACATTGGCAGCATATTCCAAATGAGGTCTAACAAGGGAAAAGTAGCTGATTTCTCGTACATGATCGTCACATTTACCCAATACTCTGTTGATGAAACCAAGTTTACATTTAGCTTGACCCATTATTTCACGTATGTGTTTATCCCAGGAAAGATCATGTGTCAGTCTTATTCCAAGAAGATTCCAAGCCTTATTTGGGAGGGGAGAAAAAACAACTAGCATAGGTTCAGCGTTTAGCTGCAAGATTTGTAATGAGGAATTTTAAAAGGAAGGCTAGTGTTGGACATCACTCGAATCGAGGAGGAGGAAAGCACGCCTTTGGTGCATAATTAAGCATATGTTGGTGATCCGGCGTGAAGGGATATATCCGAACGACTGAAAAGTCAGAGTTATCTGGTAAGAAAAGACCACAATCATGAGATAGAGCCTCCGAGGCAGCTCTCTAACGTATTGAAATATTCCTTCCTGCATCGGGGGGTTGGGAATTGGAATAGTTTACCCAAGGAAGTATTGGATCCCTTCACAAATAAAACTCGGGTGTTTATGACGAGCTTACAAAAAATGCACTGTGAGGGTTGTTTTTGGTGCTGTGAATGTTTTCTTTTTTTGCACTGTGAGGATTTGTGCACTGCGGGGGTATTTTTTGTCTATTGTCTTTTTGATGTATTTTGGCAGTCTTTATTTTTTATATTATTTATGGATTGATTTTTTTAAAATTATTTACGCGGTTCATACCGATTCATGTTACCACCCGACCATATGGTCGACTTGTGACTACTTTGTAATAATAATAATTCCTGATGTGTAGATAGTAGTTTATCTCAAAGAAGAAAACTTAACTAAAAACATCCCTTAATTTCATAGCTGTTAAAAAAGTTTCCGTTGAAATTATAATTACGTATGTAGCCATTAATGAGTTCCAAAAAAAACCCACATTCGTTTTCCATAATTTATATTCAAAAATGCTTCATCTACATCTACTATATACCCTGAGCGCACCGCGAGGGTGTGTGGCAGGGGGTGAAGATCACCAAGCATGCACTACCAACATGCAAACAAGCAACTAAAGTGTCTCATGCAACTAGATTGTTAGTATCTATAGTATTTGAGGGGTTAATACATGCATCATGCACCACAGAATACTCTAAAATATTTCCCCTACCTATCCCTTTCCTATGCTTCTTATTCTGTTCTCTTATAGTACGGGGGAAAATGCTTGAGGCGCTTTAGGATATAAACGTCCCCTGTTGGGGATTGTAAAAGTCAATAGACTGTCACTGGCATTTAATACTAACGACTCCAGTGGAAAGAGCTATATCATCTTTAAATAATGCAAATGAAAGCAGTGAAGATTGATCAATTAAGTTGAAAACTTAGCACAACTGATAAAAAGGCAGATGATATCATGTCAAATGTCATTCTAGTTACTTTGACACCTGCAAAAATTACACTACTTTAGCAAATCAATCCTATAAGTTGATTTCTTTTTTTTTATTTCTAGCTGGGCTCCTTTGTGGATAATTCAACTCTACTGGCTCACCCATCGCTCATTTGTCACAGTGCTTAGGGATCCTTCGGTCCAGATAATTCGTATCCTTCAGAAAGTCGTAAGTATAGCACTTTATTGCACCCAGGTAGTCCTAATAGAATAATATGGTTGTATCCAAAACTGTGCAGCTTGTTCAATTAAATATATGTGACCCAGTGGCGAGAATTAACTGGAACATTTTATTAAAAAGATGCCCAAATAATGGTACGGATTTACATCTACATAATCTACATCTACATAATACCCTGCAAGCCACCACAAGGGTGTGTGGCAGGGGGTGATTTCTCAACAAACATGCACTACATATCATGCATAAAAAAGGAATAGTATTAATATAGTAGTCAGAACTACACTATTCAAAAAAGAATAGTAGGGTTAGCTTTAAGTACTCATACCAACATGCAGCTACCAATGCTATTCATTGCTACTCTCCGATAGTAGGGGACATATTTACCGTTATTCGTATCTCTAATTGTACGAGGGAAAACGGACATTTTGAATCGGTCAGTTCGGCAATCTATTTCTCTAATTTTATTATTATGGTCCAGTCTGCCATAGTAAGTTGGGGTTCGTAAAATATTTTTAACATCATCACTGAAAATAGGGTCTTGGAATTTATTTAAGAGATTAAGTCTGAATTTCAACCTGCGATCTGACAATGATTCCCATTTCAATTCATTTAATAGACTGTTTACGCTAATATAATTATCGTGTCGTCCCTTTACAAATCTTGCCGATCTTCGCGGCGCACGTTCAAGTTCATTACTTAGACCGATTTCGTAGGGATCCCATACACTGGCAGCATATTCCAAATGAGGTCTAACAATTTAAGCACACTTTAAGTCACCCTTGTGATGAATTGAAGTCTTGAAATTATTTCCTGTATAAAAATCCAGTTCAGTTGGCTGAGACTCCGATGTTCTGCACGCAGGGGCCCAAAAGTGAAGGACCAGGGACAATTATAAGCCTACTCAACGTAGGACTGGTAATGGATAAGAATGGCACCTACGGATACGCTCAAATGAAACGTTCGTTATTTTGCTGCACAACTGATGAAACCCTTCATTTCCCAGGCATCATACAGCACACTATGACAGAACTCCCGCTTCCCTCATTTCGGTGACTCAATTTTCACACTCTCCATTCTATGAATGATGAATTAACTTTTCATTATGCATTCACCAAGAAAATTTCCTTTTCTGCAATGGGGGGCGTTTACTCGGAACCGAAATCGCAATTTTGTACACGAAATCGTTAGATGGAAACGAAATACGAATTTTAGTGAAAAAATTAATCTTCTAACCACAACCATTCACTCATAAATCAAAAATTAAAATAAGCAAAAGGTGACGCCCACCGAAAAAGCAGCTTTGATATCATTTATGTCACCTTCCTTCCGTCCTTGACTGCTTTCAGGGGAGGGGGAAGGGAGTGGAGGGGGGTTCTCGGAAGGTCTGCTCGCACAGATGGTGTCGAAATCGCTCCCATTGGCACAGTCAGCTGTGTCCCCCCCTTTGCGATAAGGCGAAGTAGCTTCCCGGGCTCAGTTGGGATTGGACGAAGTTGATATACGTCAGAGGTTGCACCACACCCACTTTTCCGAAAGGGTTAAAAACATCAGTTTTTCACCGCATAGAACTCGAGAAATAATTGTCGGATCAGAAAACGGAAAAATATGGGGCCTTTTATTTTACAAACTCTATCAGATTCGGCAATAAAAAAATATATTAAACGACCCCATTGGCTTGAAAAGTGTTTCCGAAAGATTCCTTACATAATTGCAAATTCGCAGTTCGTCGCCATATATATGGACACCTAGTATTGGTAAATTCTAAATTGAGACAGAATTTTCTAATTCTTCCAAAGAAGAAATCGCAAAATATGGTCATTAAGTGAACTTACCTTTCCTTTCATTTATAGGCGATAGCCATCATGGCCGGGCTGTGTTACTTCGGGGTCGGTATGGGTGGCCAGAGAGGGATCCAAGCAGTACAAGGAGCCCTCTTTATTTTCGTGACAGAAAATACTTTCGCCCCAATGTACTCCGTGCTCGCAGTCTTCCCTCAAGAAATGCCGCTGTTCAACAGGGAGTACAAAGCGGGGCTCTACAACACCCAGGTTTATTACCTCTCCAAAATGTTGGCCATGGTAAGATATAAAACAGTGATATAAATGTTTCAACCTAAAAATATATTTAATGTGATTATGTGAGATTGAATTCTGATTTAAAGCATCCGATAAATTTACTATTGACATAAAAATACATTCGCAAAAAATGGTGCTTTTATATAAAAATGGCCGACTGTAAAGAAAGAGGAAGCAATAAGTACTTATCATTACAATATTCTGGTAGCATAGCATCATAAAATTCAAACTGATACCTTCCACCGAATACTCTCCGGTCTATCTCGCCAATGGGGTCGTTTACCAAAAATTTTTATTGCCGAATATGATAGAGTTTGTAAAATAAAAAGACCCGTATTTTCCGTTTTTTGATCCGTCAATTATTTCTCGAGTTATAGGCGTCGAAAAACTGATGTTTTTAACCCTTTCGGAAAAGTGGGTGTGGTGCAACCTCTGACGTTAATTGACTTCGTCCAATCACAACTGAGCCCGCGAAGCTACTTCGCCTTATCGCAAAGGGGGGGGGGGGGGACACAGCTGACTCTGCCAATCGGAGCAGTTACGACAGCATCTGTGCGAGCAGACCTTCCGAGAACCCCCCTCCACTTCCTCCCCTTACCATAAGAGCAGTCAAGGACGAGAGGAAAATTACGTCAATGTTATCACAGCAGCATTTTCGGTGGGCGTCACCTTTTGCTTATTTTAATTTTTGATTTATGAGTGAATGGTTGTGGTTAGAAGATTAATTTTTTCACTAAAATTCTTTTTTCGTTTCCATCTAACAATTTCGTGTACAAAATTACGATTTCGGTTCCGAGTAAATGCCCCCATTCACGGTATGCTTGAGGCCACAAAGACTCGCAGCATCGTGAATTCCTACCGTGGCAACGATTGCCTGCACGATTTCTGGTTCATTGAAATTCCCCGTGGAAACCACAAAGACGGAACACTCCTATGAATTCTGAGCCCGGCTGTAAGACCTCTGCACTGAATCTACTCGGCATATGAAAAAGAGCATGGGGACCGCTGATTCACGTAAAGGCACCTAAACTTACGCGGCCGCGAGAAGTATCGCGGCCGCGTAAGTTTACGCGACGTCACAATTCCAAACTTGTATTCGCTAAGCAGTTCACGGAACTTCTGCCGCGAGAATCTCGCGGCTGACTACTCGCGGTGGGGTAGGCCGCGAGAACTGGGTTTCCGCCTCGTAAAACGAAATGGTCAGGAGTGGTTGGGCGATGTATTAATTTTCTTATATGGAAATTATTTTGCAAAAGAATATTTTATGACGCGTATTAATAAAATGAATTAAATTTTATACTTACCAATAAATATTAATCGACATTTTCATTCAAAAGTTGCTGCGGCGAAGACAGTTTGGGTAAAAATATTGTAATAAATAATATAAAAGTCCTGGTACCACAAAAGATTTCGGGACAACCAGAAAATAACTTGAAGTGCTAGAATCAAATAATAAAATAAAAGGAATAGAGAGTTAAATTAATGAAAAGTAAAATTTCTCCTTATGCCTAATCTACGGAGTTCTAAACCAAGCGAAAGCGTTATGGACAAAGAAATGTCAACATGGGGAATAATCTCGAGTGAATAAGTTCAAAACAAATCTAAATCGCACTCAACTAAAAAAATTTAAATTTCGAAAGTTAGATTTTATAAGAGTGCCACAACTCCTAAAATTCACACGTCATAGTTAACCTTACAACGACTTTTCTGAAGTCTTGATGGGGAAAAATAACGAAAAGATCGTTAAAGTGATCGAAATGTGATGAGAAGACAAAAGAGCGATGTTACTTTTCACTAGTTAGGCCCCACCTTGAGTATGCAGCCAGTGTATGGGATCCGAATGAATTAGATTTGATCAGAGAACTAGACAGTGTGCAGCGTAGAGCAGATAGGTTCGTCAAAAGGTGTTACGATAGGTTGACTAGTGTATCAGAATTAATACAAGAATTAGGGTGGGAATCATTATCAGAGCGTAGGTTAAAATACAGATTAATTCTATTACAGAAATTTCAATCGGATAGCTTTACTGAACACATAGGCACATATTAAAAAAACCAGCGTATTATGCTAGATTCGACCAGATAAATAAGATTAGAGAGATAGATTGTCGTACCGATAGATTCAAAATGGCATTTTCCCCCGTACTATAAAAGAACAGAATAGGCAGCATAGGAAAGGGATAGGTAGGGGAAATATTTTAGAGTCGTCTGTAGTGTATGTAATCCTTTTTTATGCATGATATGTTGTGCATGTTTGGAGAGAGTTCACCCCCTGCCACACACCTTTATGGTGGCTTGCAGGGTATTATGTAGATGTAGATACATGTATTAACCCCTTAAATACTATAGATACTAAATATCAATTTGCCTGAGACACTATAGTTGCTAGTTTGCATGTTAGTAGTGCATGCATGGAGATCTTCACCCCCTGCCACACACCCTCGAGGTGGCTTGCAGGGTATCGTGTGGATGTAGATGTAGATGTAGATGTTAAGCCATCTCACAAATAAAATAAAACTTTGTTGTATTTTATTTGCGAGATGCCGAAATTTCATTAAGTCAACTTGCCTGCTAATGCTATGATTTGTTGGCCACACCTTTAAGCTGTAAAATAACCGAGTTCATTGGTAAAACATGAAGTATGCGAAAAATGAATTCTTGTTTAATTACTTCAACGAAGACGGTATTACCCATTTCTAAAATTGTCCTCACTTTCGAAACGTTCCGTAGGTCTTGTTACCTTCATTCTTCAATCCTTGTTAGGTTTAGGAGCACGAATGAACGTTTTTGTGGTGGTCAAGGATATTTCGGGTTTACTAAGCACATTCGGTTGACTTGAGCGATACGATGCTAAAGCGTATCCATGACGGTCATCACACTGGAAAAAATATTTACCTAGAAAATATTTTAAAACAGTAGTAACCCATTAAGGCCATAGAGGATTATAGTTCTTGTCATCGTTGTTGTAAGGGGAGACCACCAACAGATGAGGTATATTGCGCCATTGAGAAGGCGGGTAGTTGGACATAGGTAGGAATAATACTGGAAAAGGAGGAAAGATGTTGGGAAACCCGTCGCCAGCATACATCTACATCTACATAATACCCTGCAAGCCACCATATAGGTGTGTGGCAGGGGGTGAACTCTCACCAAACATGCTCTACATATCATGCATGAAATTTGTAATTAAAAATTAAAATAGCAAAGCATACATGCAAAAACATGCTGTTAGTTGGGTTAGCCTTAAGTCCTTATACCAACATGCAGCTACCAATGTTATCCATTGCTACACTCGTACTGGATATATTTACCGTTATTCATATCCCTAATAGTACGAGGAAAAAAGGACATTTTGAATCTGTCAGTTCGGCAATCTATTTCTCTAATTTTGTGATCATGGTCCAGTCTACCATAGTAAGTTGAGGTTCGCTAAATATTTTTAACATCATCACTGAAAATATGGTTTTGGAATTTATTTAAGAGATTAAGTCTTAATTTCAACCTGCAATCTGACAATGATTCCCATTTCAATTCATTTAATAGACTGTAAAAGCTAATAAGGTTATAATACCGTCCTTTTACAAATATTTCCAATCTTCGCTGCACACGTCCAAGTTCGTTATTCAGACCGATTTCGTAGGGATCCCATACACTGGCAGCATATTCCAAATGAGGTCTAACAAGGGAAAAGTAGCTGATTTCTCGTACATGATCGTCACATTTACCCAGTACTCTTTTGACGAATCCCAGTTTACGATTCGCTTGACCCATTATTTCACATATGTGTTTACCCCAAGAAAGATCATGTGTCAGTCTTATTCCAAGATATTGAATGGATTCCACGGTTGATAATTCACTATTACTTATTTTTTAAGTTATAGGAGGAGAGCTATTCTTTTTCCAAAAATTCATTACAAGACATTTTTTAAAGTTTAGTTCTAACTGCCATGTATCACACCAAGTTTCAATTGCTTTTAGGTCAATATTTAAATATTCTTCATCGTTTGGGCATAGAATTTCCCTGTATACTACTGCGTCATCGGCAAATAGACGAAGCTTACTTTTTACCACCTTATGGATATCATTTATGTGAATAGCATAAGCCTGCTATAAAAGAAAGGCGCCACGAGGTCCACGTTTTAACGTCCAATCCAACGGACGGAGTGGTGCACTTGAAGTATTCTCGACCTGGCACCTAAATTGAGACCGTTAATCGACTGAGAGATATCTGCCGCTGGCGGAACTCGATCCCGGGCCTACGAGATTGGCATTCAGTACTGTTTTAGCCACCTTTACCATTAGCCACTACACCCACCCGAGCCCGGAAATATTCCTTTCCGATGCACCTGACGTATAATCGAATAGTATGAAAAGTAATCTACATCTACATAATACCAGACAAGCCACCACAAGGGTGTGTGGCAGGGGGTGATTTCTCACCAAACATGCACTACATATCATGCATAAAAAAGGAATAGTATTAATATAGTAGTCAGAAGGACACTATTTAAAAAAGACAGGAATTGCAAAGCAAACCTGCTATAACATTCTGTTAGTAGGATTAGCTTTAAGTACTCATACCAACATGCAGCTACCAATGCTATTCATTGCTACTCTCCGATAGGACATATTTACCGTTATTCGTATCTCTAATTGTACGAGGGAAAAAGGACATTTTGAATCGGTCAGTTCGGCAATCAATTTCTCTAATTTTATGATTATGGTCCAGTCTGCCATAGTAAGTTGGGGTTCGTAAAATATTTTTAACTTCATCTATGAAAATAATGCCTTGGAATTTGTTTAAGAGATTAAGTCTAAATTTCAACCTGCGATCTGACAATGATTCCCATTTCAATGCATTTATAGACTGGTTACGCTAATATAATTATCGTATCGTCCCTTTACAAATCTTGCCGATCTTCGCTGCACACGTTCAAGTTCATTATTTAGACCGATTTCGCAGGGATCCCATACACTGGCAGCATATTCCAAATGAGGTCTAACAAGGGAAAAGTAGCTGATTTCTCGTACATGATCGTCACATTTACCCAATACTCTTTTGATGAAACCCAGTTTACGATTAGCTTGCTCATTATTTCACGTATATGTTTACCCCAGGAAAGATCATGTATCAGTCTTATTCCAAGATATTTAATGGATTCCACGTTTGTTATTTCATTATTACGTATTTTGTATGTGCTAGGAGGAGAACTATTCTTTTTCCAAAAATTCATTACTACACTACTACACAGTAATGGGTGTGTGAAGGTAACCACACTGTGCTGAAGGAAAGTCTAGTCTTCGTTCTGTTTTATTTCTGTGTTTGGGGTATATAGCTTCTTCCCTTCCCTTTCCACGCTCAGTATTTTTACGTGAAACTGCCATTTAATTCAACTTCCAAAACTGAGTCGATAGCTCATTGACTTTCGTTTATTCTGCAAACCGGTAACTTCAATACACGAAATCTGATTCTCTACAGTGTAGTTGGTTCTATTTCCGATATAAAAAAAAGTTGCTGGTGCAAATACGGGGGTATTAAAATGTTGCTATGAATTTTAATGACCACGTTTTCTTATTCAACCTATTCTCCAGATTCCTGGACTCATAGTGGAGCCTTTCCTGTTCGTTCTCATCTGCTACTGGATGATTGGCCTGAGATCTTCTTCATATGCATTCCTTATGACAGTTTTCATTTCCGTGCTGACAATGAATGTCTCCGCTGCATGCGGTAAGTCCCAAGAGAAAAAAACCTTATAACTGTCACTTTTTCGTTTACAGCGGCTGATACACTGTTACAATGCAGTCTTAAAATTTAAATATTCCTTTAAAATGAAACTAGCAAAGGCCGTCATATATCGGGGATCAACTGTCATCATTTTTAAAAATATAACCAGTAGTTAAATCAAAGTATCCCTGGTATAACTAATGGCTAACTTTATCTTTGCAAAAGTATAACTATCCGCCTTTCTCTTACAGGGTGCTTCTTTTCCACGGCATTTGATTCCGTCGCTATGGCAATGACGTACTTGGTGCCATTTGATTTTGTCTTGATGGCAACAGCTGGATTATTCATTAAAATCAGGTTAGTTTCATTAAAATTAGAAAATTTCTTATAGCCACCAGGATGAAGGGATCGTAATTCCATGGAAGCGTTTAGGGCATACTTTGACAAGGTTTTACTTTCACATTTGGATTAATTTTTGCCCGTAATCAAGTACATGGTTGAATTATCAATCACAGTTTTCTCTCGTTTAAACCACTTAAAATCCATAAGGATAGCATCACAAGTATTCAATCACTAGTCCTTGCAAAAAGGAAAACGACGTACTGATCGAAGTACAAATACATGTCATACCTCGCGACACCATTGCAATAGGCAGCAAGTTATTCATGGACTTCATTTTCCACAAAATTACACACTATACCTAGTAATGCAAACGCCCATACAGAATGACTTAATGAGGAGAACGTTTTCATCGATAATGCTTCTTCGTGATCATTCTTCTTCGAGCAGATGAAACTAAGACGATTTTATCAAGATTTTTGGTGAATTAACCCAAAACGTACAGCGGAACTGGGTATAAATTGCATCTTCATTGTTTACTACACATAACATAAAGAGAAAAAACCTAATTTACTTAATGGCGACAAAAAAATAAGTAAACGTCGAAGTATGGAAACTTTTATGGCAACGAACATACTAGTATTTTTACCCCTTATAATACTATTTTATATTTAATAGGTAAATATAAGATTAGTAATGATTTCTTTATGTATATTTTATACTTAATTTCCCTAAAAAAATTGTAAGAATGAGGTCGTAATCCAATAAATATCTAGATCTGCGTCAAAACCATAGTCCTTATAAGTATAAAGCACAGTACAATCATCAGCTTTCAGCTCTCAGAGTGATACTGAAGGTTTTATCCCCTGCGATTCCACTGTTCTCGTTTTGTGAGTATGTCTATATGTGCCTTCCCTCAGAAAAATGCAAACTCCAAGCTTTAAGGGCTTTGGAGACAAATCACAAACACACCTCATCACAAAATAATAAACATATATTATTTCCCGAACAACCAGTATCCTTTACACTTTATCTCGTGTATTTCTTATGAGCGGTCAAATTTTCATTCAGCATTCACAAGATGAAGGAACTCGTGGTTTCCCGGCGTATAATGTTGGTGACGTCTTCACCAGCAGAATTCACACGCTTCGCGCAATCCACACAGCAAATAATTTCATTTGTGGAATTTTCGTCGAATCTCTTCGAAAAAATACAGCCTGCCTAGACAAATGTTATTTTTTGAGGCTCGATCCATTGCTGTGATGATTTCAATTTCTATTCTACTTTTGCAGCACCATTCCGAGTGTTATTAGCTGGGTAAAATACCTTTCGTGGCTAATGTACTCTACTGAAGCTATGTCCATTGTGCAGTGGGACGGCATTCACAATATAAGTAAGTATAATGCCTGATATGTCATAGCATAATACCGTGAATATGAATCGTACAACAGATGTCCTCATTATTCATGAGTGTGTTTTGCATAGTATTCATATCATAGTAAAAACTAAAAATTTCCTAGGAACTCAAGGAATGTACAAAATATATAGAAAAGCCTCAGGGCCTCCACATAAAGCCACGCAGGGGTGGATGTCAAGTCGCGCTGAAACCTCATCCAATTACTCCATTTGTAAGAACTGAGATTTCACTGCAACACGACAGAATATGCAAGTCACAGGACCCGGAAAAAGCACCTCAGGAGACCTCAGGATATATTTGCAGTAAATGCTATGGTAATGAAGCAGGCACGATTAACAACCAGTCTATTAAATGAATTAAATTGGGAATCATTGTCAGATCGCAGGTTGAAATTTAGACTTAATCTCTTAAACAAATTCCAAGACCATATTTTCAGTGATGATGTTAAAAATATTTTGCGGACCCCAACTTACTATGGTAGACTGGACCATAATCACAAAATTAGAGAAATTGATTGCCGAACTGACAGATTCAAAATGTCCTTTTTTCCTCGTACTATTAGGGATATGAATAACGGTAAATATATCCAGTACGAGTGTAGCAATGGATAACATTGGTAGCTGCATGTTGGTATAAAGACTTAGAGCTAACACAACTAACGGCATGTTTTTGCATGTATGCTTCGCTATTTTTATCTTTTTTTTTAAATAGCGTAGTTTTGAACAGTACCTATATAAGTACTTTTCTATGCATGATATGTAGTGCATGTTTGGTGAGAGTTCACACCCTGCTACACACCTTTATGATGGCTTGCAGGGTATTATGTAGATGGAGATGTATAACGTTGTGCAGCAGGGGCTAATAAATAAAAGTCAAAAATAAATAAAATAAAAGTCAAAACTGTTATGGTAAAGTGAAAAATAGTATAGAATTAAGGTGAATAGATACTGTAGGGGATTTGATGAGCACGCCACAGCTTCACCCAAGTGGAAGAGTCACCTGCGTCCGCTAATGCGTCACGAAACTCCGACAGAACTTTTTTCATATTTTACTGGGTTTCAGTTGGGCATTTGGAGTTTCCACGCGCTCTTAGTTCATTGTTTAGATAGGTATGCATCACACTGAAGGGTAAATAACGGATGCTTTCTCAGCTTTGGGACGCCACCGCTATTGCGCGCTATGAAAAAATATTCTTTAGCTAAACGATTAAAATTCTAGGAAACCTACAGCTGAGGTCCTTCGCGCCTTACGTGAGTTGCTCTTTTTTAGTTTTGGATGCGACTCAACAAAAGGCAGCCTAAAGATAATTGTATGCACTTTCAAACGCTTTACAAACCCAAGGCGATAGGTTTCCGATGAAAAGTAAATACAAGAAAACCAAAATTAGATATTTACGAGGAAAAAGATGATAAATCTTAACATTAAAGTAGGAGGGCATAGGGTAGAACAGGTGAAAAAAAGAGTGGAATATTGGACGAATTTGTGCGTAGAAGTACTGCTTTAGAAGCGACGAAGTGTTCTGGCTATGCAGGCGTTAACGGACAGAAGAGATATTATGACGAGAACCTTGAGCAGGTATGAAAAGAAAAGGTTAATAAAGAGTATAGCTGGGCAGAAAAGCGTTAATCCGTTAATCGTTAATTAACGAAGTTAACATATTGCTTAACGTTTTAACTTTTAAGTTAAATCCAAAAACTATTAACGATCATATTAACTTCCGTTACCTTTTAATTCCGTTAATTTTAGTGCGTTACTTTGTTTAGAGCCATCTGGATTGCCATTTAACTTCGTGAAGAAGTTTTGTTGAGAATGAAATTCAGAGAACTCGGCGTTTGTACTGCAATCAGACTTTTACATAACTTTTACAGAAAACATTTACACAGTCAAGGCTCACGTTACCACCTTAAACAATATTAAACAAGACATGAGGAGAACGCATCCATCTAAATACGTTCAATTTGAAGAAAAAGTAAAGACAGAATCAACTCGCAGGAAAACGAAAACCAAGTCTAAGGCTTCTTCAAGAGCTGTGGATTCTTCATATGCCAATAGTTTTTTCACCATCTAATGGCAAAAAAACTACGCCAGCGAAATATTAGTGAATTTTTTGGTATCGCAGCTACCAGTAGCGGCGTATCCCAAGGTTTCTATTTCCACAATCAAATACAAACAGCGTCAGGTCCAACTTTACTGACGGAAACGATTAATTACTATGAAACTCCATACCTCATGTGTATAAGTCTACATTACCTAAGCTATACTGTTTGTTAAGTATTTTTGACCATGAAATTCTTATTAAGTTCATTGACATTAAAAATACCTAAATGTTAAGTGACATATAATTCAAAATTGCCAACAATTTAATATAGATTTTTAACTTCATCGGATAACTTTAACTCGCGTTAAATTTTCATCAAGATAACGATTTAACGATTGACGAAGTTAACTTTTTGAGTAGCTTTTAATACATTAACGAAGTTCATTTTTGGAATAACTTTGCCCAGCTATGCTAAAGAGCACGGGTTCGTACGAATCAGGTACATAGATTCTAGGGATGGCTAAAAAATATTAGAAGCTTTGAATTACTGTGAGTGCGGAGGAGAATGGAGAAGGGGTAATAGACCGAAAAACAGACAAATAAAGAAAAGTTGGGGATGGTTGGGGAGGAGAGAAGAACATGAGTTAAAAGATTGTGAAGGTTGATGGAGCAGGAACTTGGGGATAATTTAATGCTGAGGGGCGCTATCGAAGGAAGAAGGGCGATGGCGTGGCAAGCGAGAGCGATTAAAGAAAATAAAATACTTATGGAAACCTTAAGTGGTAGCGAATACACTGATTTAAAGAGAGGAATGAAGCAGGGAAGCAGTCAGTATATTAATGAAATGCAAATAAATTTAGAGACATTTCATCAAAACCTACCCTGACCGGTAGAGGACTATCTATCTTTACATCTCGTCAACGTTCAAATTAAACACGTCTGAAAATAATTACTTTGTTGGTAGCCAAATATCATTTACTGCTGATTTTCTTTAACCGAAGTTAGCAGCCTGTGGGTATACGAGGTTATGCAGTTTCAACGCTTTGCGGTGAGGAAGTGTATCAGGGGATTGAAGTCACCACTTGCGAAAATGAAATTTTTATGAAAAATAACAATGCGGGGTGATTCGTACATTTTTTGGAAGAATTTAACTTTGCTTGTGTACTTTTCATGTAGGTATATATTTCGCTGCGGAAAATGAGTTCTTGTACCCCTTGGTTAATCACAGCTATGGGCAGTTAATCTCTATTGATTTTTTGCCTCCGTTTGTTTTGCTATTGTATTATAGCGCCATAACTTTAAAACATAACCCAAAGAAGAAATTTTGGAGGCCAACAACGGAATCAAAGAGGTGACCAATTAATTATTTTAAATTAACACCATAAGGTTAATGTAAGCCTATAGCCATTACAAAGTGAATATTCATTTATAAGATAATAACTGCACATACACGTCCATAAGTTGCTTGACTGGGTCAAGAAAATTTCCGGAATCCCTCGAGTGATTCGGTCTGAAAGTTGCTAACCTTCATTTGACTCTGTATAAATCACGGGTGGTCTCTGAAATGCTGCTCAAGGAGAAAGCCATTGAATCCAGTTTTTCGAGGACTTGAGGTGGCACCCAGTTTCATTTTTTCCAAAGGCTGGGACATTATTAATAGGCCTTATTCAGTACGGACTCAACATTTAACTTTCGTAAAATTGACTTAATTTTGACGTCAAATTCTCAACAATCCTGTAATTATGAGGTTACCCTGGATAAAGCTGGGATTTGTCGAAGCTTTGACTTTTACGAGGTTCAAAAATGTCGAGTTTTCCTTTAAAAGGCAGCAGAATACAAAAAAAAGTTTAAAAGTCATCATTGAATCATAAAGGTAAAATACTCTCCCATCTACATCAACACGATGATGCTAATGATGTGGCTTTTTTGGTACCCCACTCCTCTCCCCTCGTTGGACATAACCCCTCGGCGGACTAATTACCCTCCGACAATGCCTACGATTCCAAAATGCATCGATTCCGGACTGCAGCGTTCCGACAAAGCGTGCCGCCAAACCGCGCCGTCCCCTGACCAGATCCGCTCTCACTTATCTCCCCCAGAGCGCGGAAGAAGACCAGAAGTTAGGCCATCGTACAAGCCGTTATTTGGTGTTCCCCCGCCGGAGTGAAAAAAGAGTTCCGGATGACCCAATCATAAGCTTCCACCTCGCCCTCTTCACATCATTCCACTTTCCCTCCCCTCAAATTGCACCTATGCAATCCCACGTTAAAACCCCATTGCACTTTGACCTTGCCGAAAATACCCCCTCCTTACCCCAGAGAATACCTCCCCTCTCACGCCCTCTGTTCGAGTCGAGACGGCAACGAGAGCACTTCGAGGCTAGGTCAGCGGAGACTTGGTGATTCTCGAGTCTTCTTAGCGCCATGGACTGTTGGTGCAAGTTATTAGCTTTTCCCTGAATTGTGAAGAGTATTTCAATTTTGTTGGTTTGTACTTTGTCTTTTGTTGTTGATTAGTTAGATTCTCATACTTTTGTTGTTTGTTCTATATTTCACCTCATCTTGCTCACCCGTCTTGGAAAGAATTTTGGTCCCCTGGACAAGCGTTTCTCGTGAACTGCTGTTCTTCTTTCGAGAAACGCTGCAGAGACCTGGCGGCCTGTTCTCGAGGTATCAAAATATATCTAAAATTGAGGCAGTCAGGAAAAATACGAGTCTCCTCTGCGTCTAGCTTATCAAAAGAACAAAATAGAAAGGACTCGATGAAGCGAGCTTCGCCTAAATAAGATTACAAGTCATTACTTCCTATTTAAAATCTGCGGATAATGGTTATTTAATAGCATATATAGCACAGGAAAAACTTTATGATGGCAAAGTCTTAGATTGCGATTGAATTTAAGGCAAACAATGCGAAAAGATAAAGATTTCAGTCCCAATCCTTGGAAAGCCAATATGAAAACGAATTTGCAAAACAGTGAAAATAAAGGTGACATTGTGGCATTGGATAACCCGCAGATATACGAGAGGAAATGTGTATCCAACAATACCCTTTCTAAAGAACTAAATATCAGCGTATCAAAGGAAACGTTTCGCCAAGATATATTGCCAACATTAGCGATATTGTAAAATTGGTCCAGAATTTGCATGTAACATTCAGCCACCCTTGACTGTTACCTATATTTTAATTATGGATTTAACTGCGTCATTAGTTTACCCTATCATTATGTTTATCGTGTTGTGTGAGCTATAAATTTATTAAATAAATAAAGAGGAAACGGAACAGAAATACATTTCCAAAGTGAATCCCACAACTGCCATCACATATTCAGAAAGTGAGGGGAGATGATTCTCCGTGATACCGGTGAACAAGGAGATTGATTAGTGCGTTTCCATGGAGCTAAAGTGTTTCATATTTACGTTCTTCTTTCTTGCTGGAACGTGGCATTGAATATCGACCAAAGAATGTATGCCTGGACCAGCATTTGTTTCCATAGAGACTTTGACCGTAGTATACATCTACATAATACCCTGCAAACCACCACAAGGGTGTGTGGCAGGGGGTGATTTTTCCACCAAACATGCACTACATATCATGCATAAAGAAGGAATAGTATTAATATAGTAGTCATAACTACACTATTTAAAAAAGATCAGGGGGTCCGGGTTCGAGTCCCGGTCAAGGCGAATGTTTTTTTTTCTCTGCGGAACATCTTGCTATAGAACATGAGTGTTTCTTGGTTTGCGGTGTTTAATTTTAACTCGCACACATCAAGACACCGAGAAATCAGTCGTTTTGGTGAAAGTTTTGAAGCATATCCTGAAAAGGGTAGGCCCTGAATTCATCTACATCTACATAATACCCTGCAAGCCACCACAAGGGTGTGAGGCAGGGGGTGATTTCTCACCAAACATGCACTACATATCATGCATAAAGAAGGAATAGTATTAATATAGTAGTCAGAAGGACACTATTTAAAAAAGACAGGAATTGCAAAGCAAACCTGCTATAACATTCTGTTAGTAGGGTTAGCTTTAAGTACTCATACCAACATGCAGCTACCAATGCTATTCATTGCTACTCTCCGATAGGACACATTTACCGTTATTCGTATCTCTAATTGTACGAGGGAAAAAGGACATTTTGAATCGGTCATTTCGGCAATCAATTTCTCTAATTTTATGATTATGGTCCAGTCTGCCATAGTAAGTTGGGGTTCGTAAAATATTTTTAACATCATCACTGAAAATATTGCCTAGGAATTTGTTTAAGAGATTAAGTCTAAATTTCCACCTGCGATCTGACAATGATTCCCATTTCAATTCATTTAATAGACTGGTTACGCTAATAATTATCGTAACGTACCTTCACAAATCTTGTCGATCTTCGCTACACACGTTCTGTGGAAATCAACGAAGCTTAAAGGAACTAGGTGTATACGGACTGTGGGACATACCATGTCACAATGCAGCCGTAGTCGTGCGCAAGGCGCCACAGTCCACGAGGTTAAGCCGAATTTGAAACACTAAGGTGCTTACTTAGAACGAATTCAAAGACCGTGAACTGGCCGCGGAAACTTTAGCGGCGTCACCCGCTGAAAATTGCACTATAGCAAGAGGTTCCACAGAGAAAAAATGTGTTCCACAAAGAAAATTCGAGTCCCGGTCAAGGCGAATGATTTTTTCTCTGTGGAACATCTTGCTATATTGCAATTTTCAGCGGGTGACGCCGCTAAAGTTTCCGCGGCCAGTTCGCGGTCTTTGAATTCGTAAAGACTCATGTTGTCAGAGTTCCAGTAATATGTGGTTGCACCACGTTCAGGACAATACGATTCAGGCTTTACTTTCACCCTGCGTCGTCGACTTTCGTGTGATCTTCGAGAATAAGTCCGCGAAGCCAAAGGACGATTAGCATGTTTAGCATCGCATTACTGAGGCTTTTGGTTAGTAAAAGCTTAAGCCGCATATCGTAACCGATAAAAAAAAGACTGAAAGGACATTCAAATTCATGCAAAAAGAAATACATACACTTTATCCCAAAAACAGCGGATTTATAATAGACTAATACTGATAATAATCAGGTCCTGCAACAACAACAGAAGAGACTACAACATCAAATTGTATCAGGTTCAAGAGAAAATGGTGAAAGAGTATCTGACACAAATTGATAAATGTGGTCGTCGGAAACGCAAATCTGAAGATGCCAGTGCACACTACAACACCAATGGATCAAATTTCCCTCCCATCTTCCTCTTTGAGTGGACGGGTACCCTCAACAGCATCGGATCCAAGGTATCTCGCTTTCGATCTAAGAGGCTTAGAAGGAAAACATCTATCCAGCAGAGCTGAGGTCTTTTCGAAACGTGAAGCTAATACAAATTATTAGTCGTTTCATTTCGAGACTGACTGTGGTGAAAGAACCAGTCCTTCCCTTTCAACTACTAATGTCAAGTAAAAAATACCAAATTACCTAGCTTCCAAAATGATATTTTTTGACGTCCAAAAGTAGGTTGAAACTTCCCATGACAATAGGGTGGTTTCCTATTATTTTTTTTATTGTCTTGATCGAAAGTTTATAACCTCTGGAGTACGTGTTTTAAGCCTTTCGATTTTTAAATGACGTTAAGTATTTTTCCTCATTAATTAAAAAGTGAAAAAATCAATGGCGCGAAAACGCGACGGCGAACTATTGCATGCCGGTTAATCCTACGTGTAACGTCAAACTATTTCCTCTACCTGCCACCAGGTGGTGCTGCGGACGCTACCAAGTAGACGCTGCACTCCGTTAAAGCTTATGAACAAGTATTGGAGGCATATTTATTCTGTTAATTTATTATAATTAACTTTTATTTTATTTAACATTGCTTATGCAGTTGATTCATTTAAAATCAGTTAGCATTCCTTTCACAAGCATACCAAGTAGTTCGCACATCACCGCACGACCTTCACGCCATGCTTCGTCGTAGCAGAAGACACAATGAGCAGGACGTCCTTGAGCCTATGAAATGACTAATAATACCATGCTTAACTGAGAGTACTTTTCCAACTTTGATAGTTTTTACAGGCTAATGCTAATAAATATATTCACTAGAGCTGAGGGGCCCTGAAATACAACGGTAAGTTCAGGAGACGAATTTTCCTATTCCTCGCAACGTAAACTAAAAACCTGTTACGTCAGCATGAAGGCAGCGCACCCCGCCATTTCAGAGCCTTTTCATATGGCCTTAAAATTAACATTTAATTCTCTAGTAAACTGAGATTTCTCAATACAAACTCTTTGCGTAAATTACATACATTTATGGCAGGGCACAAATCGCAAGTAATGAAGTCTGTTTTCTTTGATGAAGGAAATTACCCTATTTTTGCGTGAAAAGGAGAGCTGAGGAAATATAGATATCGATCAATTTTTAGCCGATGATAGCGTAACATTACGATCGAATCGAATTAGCGTAACATTACGATGAAACGACGTCAATGAGCACCGTTGACAATATGTCGGATATGGTACGTTGGGCTGTAGTATATTTTTAGTATATCGGTCAAACTCGACGCCGTCAAAAACCACATCGCAACAAGAGAAAATAAGGAAGGAAGGCGAGGGCACATTCCCACAAAAATGCGATGATTCGTACTCCTTGTGGACATAAAATATGCTATTCCAATACCATTAGCGACATCGCTAAGCCATAAGCTCATTAAGGAGAGTGGAGTAAATTCATCGACTGCAAACAATACCTTTCAATATAGACCACAATGCATAAATTAGGTCGAACTGGCTTACGCCCAACCACACACCACACTTCCAAGTGCCAATGCCTGTAAATTAGCCATTTCGCATAGCATTTGCACACGACGGTTGCCTAAACCTACGGCGCCAGAGAAAACTCGTGAGTACTAGCTATACATGCATAATCACAATGTACTGTAAATAGAGGAACAGATATTTAAAAAAAAACTTTTTCCAATTTTCCCATTATCTATGTAAAATATTTCAAAATTATTATTGTGATGCATAAATTCAAATGTTCTTTTTTTATTTCTCAAATATCTAGAGAAGTTCGTAAACACAAATACAAATTTCAGTTATGATTGTCATATCATTCATTTGGAGGAGGAATAATTCGATAGAGCGTACCTATAAAATTAGTAACACGAAGATCGAAAACGTAAAAAACCATAAGATATTTAGGTGTAACAATCACTAAGGATTTATCGTGGGGAAGACACATAAGGGAAATGTGCGGCCGAGCGAAGAGAAAGCTAGGATTTATAAAAGGAGTACTTGGGAAATGTGATGAGAAGACAAAAGAGCGATGTTACTTTTCACTAGTTAGGCCCCACCTTGAGTATGCAGCCAGTGTATGGGATCCTAATGAATCAGGTTTGATGAGAGAACTAGACAGTGTGCAGCGTAGAGCAGCTAGGTTCGTTAAAAGGTGTTACGACAGGTTGAGTATGGTTTCAGAATTAATAAAAGAATTAGGGTGGGAATCATTATCAGAGCGTAGGTTAAAGTACAGATTGAATCTATTAGAGAAATTTCAATCGGATAGCTTTACTGAAGGTGTTAGGCACATATTAAAAAAAGCAGCGTATTATGCTAGATTCGACCAGCCAAATAAGATTACAGAGATAGATTGTCGTACTGATAGATTCAAAATGTCATTTTCCCCTGTACTGTAAGAGAACAGAATAGGCAGCACAGCAAAGGGATAGGTAGGGGAAATATTTTAGAGTAGTCTGTAGTGAATGATGCATGTATTAACCGCTCAAATACCATAGATACTAACAATCTAGTTGCATGAGACACTTTAGTTGCTTGTTTGCATGTTAGTAGTGCATGCTTGGTGAGATTCACCCCCTGCCACACACCCTCGCGGTGGCTTGCAAGGTATCGTGTGGATGTAGATGTATCGTTCCAGCCATTCTTTCCGGCAAAAAGATTATTGCTGACGTCCTAGAAGAGACGTTGTCACCTGAAAACATCATTTTTAACTTCAAATTCGTTATCGTACCCAAAAGGCTTTTATATCATAGTACGACTCCTCAATTCAAACACATGGATTCAGTATGTGAGCCTAATAGTTTATGATTAAATAACAGCCAAGAGATAGAGCCTCATCAAGAAACAATGACAAAAACCTAGCACAGGATCATGGTTCCTTTCCCAATATCGCCATTGTCATCAATAAAGCACTTTCCTCCTGGTGCACACTGATCTCAATAACCAGGTTAATGTCTCTCTCCCAATGGGGTCGTTTACCATATTTTTTTATTGCCGACTATGGTAGAGTTTGTGAAATAAAAGGACCAGTATTTTTTTCGTTTTTTGATCCGTCAATTATTTCCCGAGTTCTAAGCGGCGAAAAACTGATGTTTTTAACCCTTTCGGAAAAGTGGGTGTGGTGCAACCTCTGACGTATATCGACTTCGTCCAATCACAACTGAGCCCGGGAAGCTACTTCGCCTTATCGCAATGGGGGGGAGGCACAGCTGACTCTGCCAATCGGAGCAGTTACGACAGCATCTGTGCGAGCAGAACTTCCGAGAACCCCCCTCCACTCCCTTCCCTTCCCCTAAAAGCAGTCAATGACGGGAGGAAAGTGACGTCAATGTTATCACAGCAGCATTTTCGGTGGGCGTCACCTTTTTCTTATTTTAATTTTTGATTTATGAGTGAATGGTTGAAGTTAGAAGATTAATTTTTTCACTAAATTTATATTTTTGTTTCCTTCTAACAATTTCATGTACAAAATTGCGATTTTGGTTCCGAGTAAACGCCCCCATTGAGATAACTTTTTGAAAAATGGCCATCTAGGTTATGCTTTCCCAAGCATCATTAAATTACAACCATATCGCTAGCATGTGTTATGAAGACCTGTGATTAAGTTCCTGGCATTAAGCAAAATGAACAAAGTTGCATTAGTAACTGTGGGATTTTGAATAAAAAGTAAGCAACTTACCTACCCATGGCATTGGCATTAATTTTTCAGAGACATAAAAACTTTTTTTATAATCAAATGTCATCTATAACTGCAGTGACTACTATTATTAATTGTAAAACAAAAACTGTAAATATTTGTTTCTTCTTCGACTCTGGGCATTTCTTCAAAGGGCATGATTAGAATTTTCATCTTCATTAAAAGTGTGAGCTACACATAATAAAGCCAGCATAATAAAATCCATTTCAAGTCAGTCATGTCACTTCACACTTCAGAAATATCAGACTGATCTTAAAGTGATATGATGACGATCACCAAAAATATTTTAATATCCTCTTTGCACAAATGACAAAAAATTACGCGGTGGGTTCTAAAATATGATGCTCCACTTATATGTAACACTTAAAACCTATGCTTCTAATGATGACTTATTACATCTTAAGTATTGTGGATAGTCCCAGCCAGCCATTCCCAAAAGACACAATTCACCTCTATCCTTAAAACCAATCATAATTAATACGATTTAGATAATACCATTAGCTAACAGCATCAGACAATATCAGATAATTTGATGTTTTCCACCTCTACTTGGTGGCACTCCGTGTTTACCAGAAAAACAATACTGCAAATAGCATGAGTTTTTAAAAACAAAACTAGTATTGTTGAACTCGTTTTGTGTCAGCATTCGAAATCCTCAGGGTGTAAACTATTTGATAAAAGTTGTCGACTACTCAATGAAACCAGTCATATTTTAGTAAACTCATGTATTTTTTGTTTTCCTATTAAACAACAGGTTGCTTTCCTTTCCAGCTTGTGAAGTTGTGGACCCAGTAAATGAACTGCCATGCCTGACAGAGGGATCTGATGTATTGGACAAGTACAGTTTCTCAGTGCAAAATCTCTCACGGAATATAAATGCGATGATCAGCTTGTACTTTGTATTCCATATTTTAGGTTACCTTTGCCTTAAATACAGAACAAAAAAGAGTAACTGAGAGATGCATCAAGACTAACACATATCTGTGTGAAAACCTGAAAAACTCAGGCAAGAGTTTCATCAAATAAAAAGGCATTGTACATTACAATACGTCTATTTCCAAGCCAAAAAAGTGAGACAAAAATATTCCACAAGAACAGGGAAATGTTTTAGAAATTATTTCAATGGTTAGTCATTTTAATTACTTCAAGTGGAAAAAATAAGTGTATTAAAAAAAAATAATGATTAATAATTTCAACAAAAAAATTGAGCTGGCTGTGCTTCTCTAAGTGATCCTAAGTGAGCAAATTATGGACATTGATGGTCAACCTGTATATCTTACTTGTTTGATATATTAGCCAAAATAATAATCATAATATAATAATGATTATTTTTATTCCACCTCCAAGAAAAAATAAAACATACAAACACAAAGAATACAAAAAACATCAATTTAGAGGGTAATATAGGGGTACCCCAGAGGATTACCTGTGTTGGGGTTACCATCATCAACAATTGCAAGCAGCGGCTGGAGCTAATCTATACAAGTATTAAATCTATTGGCTAATAAACACTTTGTATATTCAAAAATTGGGTTCAAATCAATGAAATATAACAGTACAGAACAGTAATGAACAATATGACAGTACAGACAGAATAAAAATGAAAAAATTTAACAATCTATATACAAAACAGTACACATTTTAAACCACCGAGATCACACAACAACTTTTAACTTTTAGGTTTTTTTTTAAATTCACGGATCTAGAAAGTAGAGTCTTTTAGGCTACATGAAAATTTAACTCTTACAGTGGCATTTGCATTGAATATAATGTAACAAAACTGAGTTACAGTTGAAAAGCTAAAAGTAAGGCAAGCTTTAATGTAGAATGAGCATATAATTTCACAAAAATTATAGTAATTTCCATTCCACCTTCACATGTGGTACGATAATAAAGCTAATCTTTCACCAGAGATAATGCTTATTTCCCCTCTCTTGTCCAATGCAGTCACAGAATTTTAGATATAAAATTAAAATTATAACAAAATGCTTCATAAATAATGAAAATACAGTTGAGCATCTTTAATCCGGCACAGTCGGGACCGAAGTGATGCTGGATTAGGGATTTTGCCGGACTATGGGTCATGCATGGCAACTAGTCTATTTCTGACGTCCGGGATGTTTTCATTGAAAGGAGTCAATTATTTATAACAAAATATATTCCTTTGCCATTTACTGAACATTATTGTAAAAAGATTTACTGAGAATAATCAGAAAGAAATGGTTTCTTAATACACAAAGGTATTATTTAAAATTATCGAAGTTGCGGAGTGAGTGAAAATAACGGAATCTAAGCATTGTGCATATTGCTGCACATATAAAAGTTTCATATTGATATTGGAAAAGGGTATAAAAATTGATATTTCTTACGCTGTAATTTGCGTAACATAATTTCCTACCGCTCTCGATTTGTTATCAGCTGATTCAGCGCGATGCCAACGCGTGAGTGTCGTGTGTACGCCCATCACTACGTCGCCGCGGGCGACCGGACTGGATTATTCTTTAAAGACCATCATCAAGAGTAGTCTTCCTTCAACAATTTCAGGCTGATCATCGTCATCCCCACTCGGATTTATTGTTATTAATTACCATTTCAATGATTTCATCATCTATGATATGTTGTGTGGTGAGAATATCGTAGCCGCTAACTATCCATTCGTCTAAATTTACCAATTCCATTTCCTTTAATGCAGGGTTATGGATGATGTTTGCAAACTCCATCATCATATTTTTATCCTCAGAAACATGAAATTTTTTAAATCCCCAATTATTTCGTCTATATCAAACCTTAAAGCAGTCCACAATTTAAACCACGCGTGTTTTTAGAACGGACGGTGAAATGCTATTGCCTGCACGTGAAATTTCCCGAATCACGTCTTTTGGATTGATTACGTCTATTTCTAAAAGAGTTTATCCTGCTCCATTAGCATTTGGCCAGAAATACTAAGGCCTTCACTCCGACGCAATCGAAACCAGGCTATCTAAATCAGCACTTAAATCTTCTTTCTTAGTTTTTCTCTCTGTTATCTACTTCTTCGTGTCACTTTAACAGTAAAATTTTGATGATGTTTCTCTTTCAGCTTCTTAATGTGCTATATTGTTGAAGATCCCACGTAGTATGTTTCAGTCAAACGCTTTACTGATGCAACGGCATCAAGCTTTTTCACAACTTCCACCTTTTCTGCGATGGTTAATGTTTTATGCTGTTGCCACAACTGTATGGAAGAGACATGTTTTGCGGGAAATATTAGAATATAACCAATAATTTTATCAAATTACGTCTAGTGGTCAATCAAAAATGCGCGCGACATTGAAAGTGGCCGATCTGTAAATTAGTCGTATTCCGTCTCGGCGATGTCGTCAAATTTATATGTTTACTTCAAGTTCCAGAATAATTCCAGTGTAGGCGAAGTACCAGAAATTAATATGTTTAAATTATTCTGATTCTCGAAATGGGAAAATTAACGTTATGAATGGTATCTCGGTATTAATATAAGAATAATATCTCGGCAGGTTATGAATAAATGTTCCAGTTAAAAACGTTTCGGCATTTTCCACTAAGTACCAGATAGTCATGGCAAAATTGCCGGATTATAGGTGTCCCGGATTAGGGGTTCCCGGATTAAGGGTGCTCAACTGTATCTCAATTACAATGTTGCAGTTCAAATGCAAAGATATAAAAATAAATATAATAAGGAACATTTCCCAAATAATAAATCTTCATACATCAATGCTCATGATAATTACAACAAAGAAAATACAAAGTCTTACCTTACAAGCAGCAACTTTAAGTTCACTCTCTCTTTGGTGTAACAGATTGGTAAGCATATTCTGAACCTTCCTCTCCATGGCAACATGTCTTTGAAAATCACCAACAGATGACATAAGCTTTTGTGAGGCAAACCTAAAAATCAAACGTTTAACCATTTCAGTGGAAGTAAACAGGAGAGAAATCAGAGCCCAATTTAACTTTTAGTGGTGAGAAAACACATCAATGACTTTTTATTTCAAGACAGCGTTTTTTATGGATTTAGAAAATAACAAACAATTTCCTCAGATGATATCAAAACAGTACAAAATTCAACACAAGCATCTAATATAATCAAGGTGCACTGTCAAAATTTTATTTCACTCACCTGGCAGCCCTTATAGCATCATCTCGTTCTTTCCTCAATCTCTTTACATCATCTTTCCACTGGGCTGTTTTCATCTAACCTTCTTCTTAAATATGATCTAGCATACGTGAGTGCTTCATGCACTCATTTCCAATATTCATGCTACTTTCATACTGAACAATCTGGGCATTCAACTCTGCCAACTGCTTGGAAAGCTTTTTCTCTTGCCACTTCAGCTCCTAAACATATAGGTCACCATGAAAATTAAATAGCTAATTTGTAGTTAGGCACTTTACACAATTTACGAAAATTCACAGGATTCATATGTTTGTGCTATTGAAGTTTAAGATGAGACTTGAGACGTGAGAATCGATAGGGGAAAATTGTATCAAAACATTTATCATTTCCTTAGCATTATCTCTCAGAGAGCAACGATGCATCATTTGTGATTGGAGACAATATATTCAGCGCATGATCCATCATAAAATTCCCTCATCAGAGTTAAAGTGGCAGTTAAAAATAATGTAGCCATGTTCTGACCATCAACTGAATATGACATAAGTTTTTGTGAGGCAAATCTAAAATCCAGTTTGAATCATAGGTTTTTCAGCATGTAAAATTTATCTTTTAATTTTAAAATTTGGCTGAACATAATTAACCAAGAGAGTAACCTCAATCACATGACATCCCCGTCAATGAAACTGGTATAACTGGAAGCCTACAATGATATTTAGGTAATTAAATTGTTAAAATATCAAAGATGGACCTCTCTTATATTTTAACTAGAGTTGAGACGAATCCTAAAATTTCTCGAATCCGAACCCGAATCCTAAGAGGTTCTTGAATCTCTCGAATACCTCGAATCATACATATAAAGTTGATAATAACAGAAAAGAAAAGACTTAAGCAGCTGCATTCAATGAAAAACAAATTTAAGAATAGTTTTCAAAAATACAATCTTTATTTCAATATACAAATAAGATTTGAAGAGCTAACATAGATAAGTAATAAATATGATACACAACATTTTTTGCGTGAAATGAAAGCATGTGAAAGTCCTAGGAGGCATAGCGATGATATGTTTCCAAAAAGTTATTAAACTGATACTGAATTGCATGTTTAAAAACGATATCTTTTTTCCGATATTGTCGCGTCTCAAGACTCATTCACAGCGATAGACGAGCTGCTTGCAGGAGACAATTCCTCGAGTGTTAAACATTGTATTGCATTGTATGCAGGGGAAAACGTGGAAATATATTAACTAGATTACATATGGTTGGGCCAAGATTAGGAACAGGGTGAAAAAATTGTAGTTGTAAATCGGAGAGAATATCAGGAATTAGTTTACAGGTGTATGACGAAAGATGCAGAAAAGCAAGCAGTATGGTGCAGGAGACACAAGAGTGGTCAAGACACATCGGGTGTTGGCACAAACTATGGAGAAAATTGAGGAATGATGGAAATAGAAAGATTTAAACAAAGCTAAGGGGAAATAAAATTTAAGGAAACAAGCAATAGACTTAGGAGGGGTATGAAGAGTGTGAGAGAAAAGTGGCAAAAAGGTCAATGCAAATAGGTTGAGAGGTTCCAGAGAGAGGGAGAAATAGGCGCCCTGTGCTCAAAGGTTAGAAGGTTATTCAGCAGCAAGAAGTGGAATACGATACTGTGCATTAGTGTTAAGTCAGGAGAGCTGCTGATAAAACTTACAAGAGATTCAGCATAGGGGTAATGAATACGGGACAAGAACTGCATGGAACTAACAATAGGCAAGGGAACTTGGGAATAGATAAGGATGAACTGGGACCAGGAGTCCAGCCATGCTAGTAAGTTAGGGTAAACATTATGAGAATGTAATTAAAAATTAGTTTAAAATTTTTTTGAATAACAAAACTCGATAATTTATCAATGATGCGAGTTCACGTCCTTCAGAGGTGTCTTCAGAGAGGTCTTCATGGTGAGGTCATCAGTAGAGCGCGGAAAAAGTCTTTTGACTTTTTGTAAAAGTGGAACTTTTGTGGTTTTAAATACAAATCTTCACCAATCTCATCAAATAAAACAGTTTTTAATGACTTTTTTAGGGACTTTTTTGGACTTTTTTGGCGTGGCGGGATTTTCTGCTTAAAAGAGACTTTTATGGGCCTTTTGTTTAAACCACATGCCTAAGTTAATATTTGGCTGTTGTGGTCACATTTGTTCAACTGTGTATTGGAAATATCTGTGTTTTTCATGCGGTACTACACGGAGCAGAGATGTACCTTAAAATGTAAGCTCCTAACAATTGTTAATGCGAAATTTTAATAATAGCTCCGGAAACTGCAATTAATTCTTTCTATTGCTCCACCGTTCATGAAATAATCACACTCACTCAGTGCTTCAACCCGAAGGTTGGTTTGGATAGGTGAGGGTAGAGCTCACCCCGTACTTATCCATTTGCATGTCAAATTCACATATTGTTCCTTTCCCTGGGCCACCTCGCACTTCGAGTTTTTTTTTGCTGAGGGTGTCCAAAGACTTCACAGAGGGATAGATTGATCTGAAAGAATGCATTGATCTAATTATGAACCAGCTTATTTGAACCCGGGTGGTCTGCTGACAAGCAGACAGCGCTACTGTATGCTAGCACTCCGCTTTTGTTTAGGAGATTTGTGGAAAAATGATACAATTATATGAAAGATCATCTAGAATTTCCGACAAGGTGAACGCGTCACATTGTGTGCAGATGATCATTAAATGAGCCTACATTGTAACGAGGCAAGCATGACGTAGATGAACCTGGACCCTCGGCTGCGATCAAGTGGAGAAGAAGATTTTAAAATTATCGCGAAAAACAAGAGAAAAAGGTCCTAAGCTTCCCCGAAAATAGGGGGCCTGACCTGTACAATGGACAACCAATAAGTACTTTTTTCTCATTTTCGGTTTTTCTTGAGCAGAAAACTAAGTTTTGAACTATTAAATTATGTTTCAACTGCCTTATTAAATTAGTGATCCTATATAAAAACTTGTTTTGTATTGTATATTATAAAATTTTCCCCTTTAAATTTGACTGAAAAAACGCCGTTTCCAAGGTTTTACAATGGAGTGTACTTCCACGCTCTTTGTCATCTAATGCCTTTTTAGTAAGAGGTAGGGTGCTGGGGACTTCCAGATATTGAAATAGAGGAACAATGAGATGGGAGTGTGAGTTTCGAAGAAAGTGAACAATGGGGAGACAGGAGAGCGAATATAAACGACTTGAGTGGTTAAGCGGGGTTGCATAACTTGGAGCATACAGCCCCGCGATGCCGAGGCGCATGTTTCAGACGCGCTGTTCGTCCTCAGGGTTTATAGGAGTTTTCATTTTCATTTTCCCTGACTTTTCCAGGATTTCCAGACCATTATTAGTGATTTTCCGACTTTTGAGCGCCTGAAAACTCCAAGATTTCGGTCATTTGTAGTGGTAAAGCGGTAGTGAGGAAGCAAAGAAGTCTAAAATTATGAAAAATTGTAGGTTTATTATGATATTAATCATATGAACTTCCAGTAATAAGAGATCAACAACTTTAAGTCAACATAATAAAAATTATCATTCCTTACATCGATATGCCTTCAGAAAGGGTTTTAATGGCAGAAAAAGATATGCAAAGAAGGCTAACCTGGCTTTTCCTTCAAACCTGATGTCATGTTTAAGTAGCTCATTGAATCAATCTTGATTTTTTCTTCCTCACATCCTTCTACAAATTTAGCTAAGTGACTTCCAATTTCACTGAGAATAACTTTTTTTGTCGCTAGTGGGACAAAGCGAAGCATTCCTGGCAAAATCGCTAGCGAATGCAAATGAGAATATGAATGCGCACACCTTTCGCCCATCTTTTCACCAAATCGTGCAGGCAATAGCCAGAAAGAAACAGAATAGGGCTGCCTCCACAGCGAAGCTGGCCTAAGGCCAGTCGTCCCCTCCTTCACCCTCCTCCTCCGCTCCCATGTGCAGTTTTTGATCACTTGGCATTTTCAGGTGATAAATTTAAACATTTCGCGATTTTTCCCGGACCACACGTTAATTTCCCTGACTTTTCCAGGATTTCCATGACTGTTTTCATTTTCTCTGACTTCTCCAGGATTTCCAGGTTCCTGTTAACCCTGGTCCTACATAAAAATGTTAGAATACCTTTTTTGTTGCTTATATTGTCTACTTTCCGATTATCTGATTAGTTTTTCCCAAAATCAAAACTAAATGATTTAAAAACTAAAAAAGCGATTTTTGAGTGTGATTTTCAAAATTTGGGGAGGTTGCGGGGGGAATTCTTAGTGGAAAGTTAGAAATTTGGATTCATCGACCCGAAAAGCATAGGATAAATCAATTTCCAGAACTACCTCTAATTTTTCCAAGTAAAATCCCCTAATGCCTGGACTAGCATCTCTAGGCTCTTTTCTCCAACAATTCAGTTAAATTCAGCAACTTTCTCACGGAAATAACTCAGCCTTTTGAGAGACGTTTTTCAGAAATATTGGTGACTTTTTAGGAGACTTTTTTGGCAAAATTGAAGACTTTTTTTCCGCGCTCTAGTTATCAGAGAGGTAATTAACAGACGCGAATGCGCGTCCGTCAGTATCCTGGCAACACACCTCGGATGTGTGTTCACAATGCTGAATGACAGTGTTAAGCATAATATCAAGGCTCTCACCGTCAACTCATCAAGCAATTTTTCATTCTGATGCCTCTCTTGAGAGAAAGAAAGCTTCATGCTTCTCTCTGTTTCCTCTTTTTCCCTTAATGATTTCTGCAATTCTTGTATTCTACAACTTTCATTTTCCTCCATATGCATGATATTTCCATGCAATTCCTTAATGAGCATGCATTTCTACCAATGTAGATTTTATAACCCTTTTCTTTGCCTAGAAATAATTCTAAACCAGTGCTTTAGGGCAAAGATGCAATACTTAAAAAAATTTTCATGCACATCCACATACAGCTATCTAGTTTTTGCTAAATCTTACACATTATGTTCATCAATAAAGCATAAATTTGCTAGATAAATACAGCCATTCTGTGATTCAATAGATAAGCCCACAACTCAGGTTTTTGTGTAATTGTTTAAGAAATAATTGAGTTTTTAAAGAGAACTATAAGTTACATAAATTTCAAACTTAAAAAAAACATTAAATATGGTCAACTTGCAAAATATGGATTACTTTTATCTTTTATTCTGATATTTAAACCTTTTTTTTATTTAAAATTAATTCTCAGACATTACCAAAAGCAGTTTGGTTTTCCAATTCACAAATGATGTGATACAATATATTGATATGCATTTGGTAAAATTATGTACTATTTAAAAATTTTAAGACTTCTTGTTGGTCATTGGAAATTTTGAGCATATTTTCTTTCCCTAACAATGACTTTCTTAATCAACATAGTACATTTTCCACATTAGCCTGCTCATTGAGTTTTTCCTTCCCTCCTCTGACTGTGCACCTATGGAAAAAATTATGAGGCAGTGGTTTGAGTGATTAAATAACATCTAATAGTAGAGGAAAGTTTGCATTTGATCGCTTAAGCATACCAATATACTGCAGTAATTCATAGTACATATTATTATGAAGACACATAAAAGCAGGCAGGAAAATTTAGCTCTTCCTTATTGCTTCCACTCATTGGGAAGATATTCTCGACAAATTCTGCTATCAATTTTTCATCAGCAGGCAAAAAATGTCACTTCCCACCCAAATTACTATACATAACTATCCTGGATAGTCAATAGATTCCATTTTTCTACACTCCAAATTCCATGGCATTGCCATGAGTCAGGGTCAAATGTTCACAACAGGTCATGTTCACGTGACAACTAAGATTCTAAAAATGATATACAAAAGCACAAGGAAATGATCAACCCACAGAGGAAGCGTTCTTCAAGGAGCACTCCTCAGAGAACCAAGAATGGCAGCATGCATGGCTTATGGTCGGTAAAAATGGTGAAATTTCGGCCTTCCAGCATATGGCGGGAGTACCGAACTTCACGGTAGACGGCCAACAGCTCCCTGTCGTATGGGCTATAATTCTTCTACGTGGCACTCAGCTTCTTGGAAAAGAAACCCAATGGTTTCCAAACGGCGTCGGTCAGCTGTTGAAGAACCGCACCCAGGGTTAAATCGGAGGCGTCGGTGAAGAGGCCTGGTGAAGTTGGAGAGGGCATTTTCGCACTCGTGGAATGAGAGGTGCAACTTGGGCGTCCATGAAATCTTGTCACCACCACGCACTCCACTACGTAATAAGTTATTTAATGGTGCCTGCCAAGACGCCGCTTTGGGCAAAAAACGTCTATAAAAGTTTAACATGTCCAAAAACTGGCGCAACGGTTTGATCGTCACTGGCTCAGGAAATTTTAGGATGGCATGCACTTTATCTTGTAATGGCGTTGTGCCTTCAACATTTATCCTACAAATTTCGCTTCCCGTGCACCAAAAACGCACTTCGCTGGGTTGATAAGAACAGCATACTCACTTAGCCTTGTAAAAAGTTCACTAAGGTGGCGCTCATGTTCGACCTCGTCTCCAGAGGCGACAAGGATATCATCAAGTTAGGCGTAAGAAGTGAAAGTAAGACCTCAGAGCACTTCGTCAATGAATCGTTGGATGTCTGCGCCCCATTGCGGAGTCCATAGCACATAAAAGGGAATTCAAACAAACCGAACTGTCTTGTGATGGCAGTTTTCGGTATATCGTCTGCATTTACGGGAATCTAGTTATAGGCCCTTATCAAGTCGAGAAAATACGGGCACCACTCAGCGAAGAAGCAAAGTCTTCAATATGGGGGACGGGGTAGCAATCTCGTATAGTACGTGCGTTCAATGAGCGATAATCTCCGCAGGGGCGCCACTCGTTACCTTTTTTCGGAACAAGGTGGCGGGCCGACGACCAGCTGCTGTCCGAACGGCGCACAGTGGTGCAGGATCCCTAATACTTGGTATTAACGAGTCTAAAAAATCAGAAAGAAGACAAAATTTGCAATTTACCACATAAAACTTCATTCCGACCCGGGTTTCGTTGGCACTGCAACATCGTCAGGTGAAAAATACATCAATAGTGCGCTTATATATAATATGCGGGGATGTGAGGAGTGGGGAAGTGGTAGGCGGGAGAAGGGGGGAGGGGAGGGTGGAAAGCCTATTGGCGGGCAGAGGAAAGACACGTGAATGGGAGGGCAAGGGTGCCGGGGTTAGGGTATGAGGCGGAGCTGAGGGAAGAGGGGTCATAAGCACATCAACTGGCGGAAACACAGAATTTTGAAAAGTCTCATAGTGGAAAGGGATTTCACACTTCGGATCCTGGAAGCATTGTCACGGCTTCAACTAAGGTGTCACGTGGTGCGACTTGTTGTCACAGGGGAAACAAAGGGTCGAGGACCCGGGGCTGGAAAGGACCTCATCACTGATCATGGTCGATCTGTTGCCGCATATGGTCTCCGTGTGGGCGGAATCCGGAGTGGGCGCCTGTCATTTAAGTCCTCGAAGACGGTGGAGGGTGGCTGGGATGGCAGAGGCCGATTGGGTCTCGAAGCGTGAAGCATAGTATACCTTTGTCATAATTTTGTCTTCTTTCTGATATGTTCGAATACCACGCAATATCGCCAGAATCTACGGATTTCATTTGAGTCTAAAAAAATTTTCTGTATAGGGTTTTTGAGTATATATGTTGGACACACCGATAATTGACGAATTCAAAACCATCTTAGGCAAGTACTTATCGCTGTAATTACTCCTCTGGTAGATAAGATAAGAGAATGTTGCACTGAAAGCAAGTGTATCATTTGAAAAGGAGCAGGCACAGCATCACATTCAATTCTCTCTAATATAACGTGTATTGACCCGATTCTTGTTCTGCAAAATGAGTTCTGTAACTGAAGGTATGCGTTATTGAAATATGTATTAATATACAGCATATATAACTTGCAGAATTATATTTTTTGCATAATTTCTTGTTCAAAAATAATGAAAATTTTTATTGAAAATTCACGTTCAAATTTACAAAAGTGTATATATTTTGTGATATCCCGTTAAAAATATATATTGTATGTACCTCCGTTCCTTCCTATTACTGCCTGCATTCGCCCGGTAAGATATGATCGGAACCAATTTAATAAACTGTCAGAAAAATTATGCCTTTTAAACTTCTGTATTAGTAGTGTATGGGTCACTGAGTCGAATGCTTGTGAAAAATCAAGCAACAAGCACAGTAAGTTGCCTTTTATCCATTGCTTTTATGACGTCTTCAGTTAGGCGAAGTAGAATGGTTTGGTTACTGTGTCCCTTCCTAAAACTAGATTGTTTTAGGTTGAGCAGATCTTGTTCGGTGATGTATGAGCTAATTTGGTCGAAAACTATTTTCTCAAATATTTTAGCGGTGGAACATAGTAATCTTATTGGCTTATAAATCGCTCCGGTTAGAAGTATTGGAGCATTAAGGGAATAGGCTGCAATAAGTTTCTTTTCAAATAGCTGGATATATGCCTAGTTGTAATGAAGAGTCAAAGATATTTATAAGAGCAGGTAGTATCATTGGTAATGACTTTTTGATAAAATCTATAGGGATTTCGTCGTAGCCTCTTGCGTTTGAGGTAACTTTTTAACTGCTTTTAACCGTTTTTTAACTGCTTTAGTGACTTTTATGAGTGTCACATGTGAAAAAAAGAATTATTTGTCATGAATAACTGTCTCATTACTGACGAATGTTCGGCGGAGAATAGCAGGGCTTCCACTCACTTTTTGATACAGAAAAGTGAGAAAGTGAGCGATTTTTGCCAAAAAAGTGAGGGGAAAATGTGGAAAAAGTGACGAAAAAGTGAGAAAATGAGAAAATTGGTGATGTTACACTTCTGGTAATTACTATTACCCTAAATTATTAAATATTTTAAATGGGAACTCTTATATAAAGCAGTAGCAGCAGGGATAAAAATTACAAATCAAAGAATTTGACAATGAAAACATGTATTTTAGACTCAAGGAAGATTGAAGAATGAAAAAAATAAATAAATCTTGGCTAGAATGAGCACTACAAAATAGATGAGAATGAGGCACATATTGTACCATACATTAGGTGATCAAATAAACAATAATAATTTAAATAAAGAATAATACTTTTAGTCTAGGCAGGGTCCACCTGCTCCTTGAGATCAAGATCTTCATCCCGCCACTTTTTGTGATTCTTAAAAAGCTGCTCTAGTAGAGACGATGTCTTCTTCTCTACTTTCTTTTGTAAAGGCTCCTTTTTCTTAAGCAAGTCATCCGCCTGTGACCGCAGTGTATGGGCACCCTCCAACATACCTTGGGCGATCTTGACTTTAGTCATATCTTTGTTGGCAACAGCCTCCTCCAGTTTATTTTTTGCCTTGTTGACTAGTTGATCAGAGGCCTTGCGCTCCTCAATCTCCCTCTTACTTGTCGCATGCAGGTCATCCTGTAGCTTCTCCAACACCTGTCGTTCCTTTAACTGGGTAGCCTCTTGCCTCTCCCTCTCCAGGCGAGCGTTCTCCTCTTCTTGTAATCGCTTCAGCTCGCCTTCCTTCAGTTCCTGCTGAACCTCCATGTACTCTTCATACTTTCCGCGTGCTGCTGCTGCGAGCTTGAGCAGTTGCTACTGAACCACAACGCTGCAACAGGTCTAACGCACGTGCCGGAGCACCGGCACAGAAATTGCAGAGGCTGTTAGCAAGCCACATGCTGCGTCAGTCGAGGTACGGGGCCGGCCCCGGCGTCGGCACATTAGCCAACGATGCCAAATGCAACTGCCGAGTGTCGCTTTTTGTGTAGACAAGTAGCGAGGAGGACCAATGAGAAATCAAGCTACGCAAGTGGCGCGCCCAACATTGAGACTTGATCAGTTTAGCACTGTACATTGCACCTGTTCGCTCAGCTCCTGGGCTCGTTTGAAAATTTCCACCAGTAACCCTCGATCTTTTTTAACCTCCACCGCAGCGCAGTGAAAGCAACAAGGACAGACAGACACAGACTGAATTTTCTAATGCCACACCGGATTACTGAGAGCTGAAACACTCACCTTCAATCGGCGACATGCAGCGAGTACCCAGGTGGGCTGCTTGCGCATATGTAGCAGACAATCTAGTTGTGCAGCGCCTGAGTGGTGGCGATGTTCGTGGGCAGAAACTCCATTCCACATATGGTAGTAACCTCCCCTACTTTCCCCATCCCAGTTCCCCTCCCCTACATTTTCCACCCCCTCGGTTCACACTGTGGCGCGGGTTGCGTTTACGCAGGGGTTGCGAAGGGGAAAAAAAAACAAAAGTAAACAAATGCCCGCAGAGGCATTTGTTTGTCTCTAACATAACGGTATTTTTAGTAGAAAGTACTGTTACCAATTTTAACACATTAATGGTACGGGTCGTATCACAGTGTTGTAAATGTAAAAAATGCAATAGAATTTACATTTTCTTCATTTTGCATTAACTGTAAGTATTGTAGTATAACTGTATTTGTATATTTATCGTATGTGATTTTAAATATAAAAAAGGGACATAATATTACATTTTTCTTAGTTTTGCACTAAGTGTATCATGGTAACATATTGGTATTTTGAGAATAGTGTACTGTTTACTAGGCCTATTTTTAATTCAATATTTGTTTTTTGTTTGAGGATAGTATATGTGTAAGTTTCTGTACTAAATTCCTTTAAACTAGTTTAAATATAATATCACCTCAATTGCTTAATTTTTAGTTTTCAATATGTTATAATTGGTATTTATGATACTGTATTACAGCTTAACACGATTTATTTGTATTTCTTGAACAACTACTGATTGGTTTTGAGTTAAGATTTGCTTATAATTGAATTACTTTATCAGCGTCTATTGCTTTCTCAGCATAAGTAAACATTTTTATGCCAATATTTTCTAGATTTTCCTACTTTCGTAATTTGAAAAAACTGACCATGAGTTGGCTTTCTATAAATTCTTTTGTTACATGATAATGATGATACCGTGCAGCAATATTAGCACCCAACACAAACTTCTTAGTAAGCCCCTAACTAAATAGATAGTTTTGAACTTTTATGTATGTGCTTATCATCACTGTAAACCTTTTCCAATGAATTATTTTCACATTTTCTGTTGTATGAAACATTAATATTTCGTAATTATTTTAAATTTCAAGTTGGCTATTTATTTCTTATCCATTTTTAAACCTCTTTATTGTCATAAATTGTTCAATTTCATCTGTTGTTAAGAATAAAAATGATATTTTAGGCTCCGACAAGCGTCAAAAGTGGGTATTTTGAAACATTTTACTCGGGAGAACGCCCCTCTCTCGCGGGGGGTATTCCATACTCCCCGGACACAGGTCATGACCCCCACCCCCCCAAATTTGATGCTGAATCCGCCCCTGCGATCAGCCGATGTACAATGGTCCCGAGAAAACCCAAAGTGTACTCGCCATCACATTAATTGACACCCGAAATTATCGCACGTCAACGAAATCGGTCAAGTGTGAGCGAATGGAACGTCTCGAAATGGAGGGAGGGAGTTATTGGCAGGCTCTCAGTTCGTTCTTGGAACAATCTCGAAAATATATTCGGCGGAAGAACGCCCAACGGGCGCACGGAAATGATTTGAATCCCGGACCGAGAGAAAGGCGAAGGCACACGACCGGTCGCTCTCGCTTACGACCCAGCAAACATTCCCGTGAAAAACGTCCCAAGGGATGAGCGAATGTACGCCCAGTGGGCAGGGCGACTAAGGGGAAGGAACGGAGAGGGACATGAGGAAACATTCTTCGTTGCGAGGAGAAACGATGGGAAACGTGAATATGGTATAAGATCCGGGATGTGCTAACAAGCAGGTTTATACCCCGAAACAATTTCCCCAACACCGATTTCTCAGGCGCGGGCAGAGTGGAAAAGAGCAAGCTTCGTGACTCCCACAGCTGATAATAATCCCATCATAAAATGCATACGATAACATTTATAGAGTAGTGTCAGCGTCAAGAATGATGGCACGACGCAAAAGAAGCCATCAAGATAAGCCATGAGAAAAGAAAAACATGAGGTAGTTGCAGGGCAAAGAATGGCATAGAACGAGCCGGAGCAACAATTAGGTACCTGCGGCGGTATCTTCCACATCAAAGGAATCGGCAGTGACAACATAGGGTGGATTATTGCAAGAAAAACAGCGGTGTACCCACAGCGACAAATTGATGACGAGAAACAAGAAAAATGGTGAAGAATCGAAGATAACAAACCACCGAATGACAGTATAAGCCTGGATAATAATGAGAGAGGATAAGAATACCGATGCAGGTTGGAGATGTTAGGTAAAATGAGATGAATATCAAGGAAGATTAGGAAGGGCGACGTGCGTGTCATGGTGGGGTAGGGGAGAGAGCTGCTGGAGGAAGGACAGCAGGGGTGTTATTTTGTAATCTCACTTTAGGGAGAATGTGTCATAAAATATCAATTTATCGTAGTTAAACTCCGCTACCCAGGCGGCGCGGCGTGACCATCTTCGGATCTCATGCGGTGAACTTCCGGTAATGTGCTGGTCTTTTAAACGATTCATCCGCTCTGCTCCGTATCTTTCGACTCTTGGTCCGTTTCATTATCTCCGCCTGCCATTAGTTCCCATCTCTTTCTCATAAAGAACGTGAAATGGAGCCACCATCGTTTCCACTTGAAGCTTGATTTGGATACAAGCAAAAGCGAGAGAGATGCAAACGATTTTAAATTGTATTTTTGGAATTTGCACAATGTAAAGGACTTCAGCACACCGAGATCGGCAACAGATAGCGCTACCGACGGAAGCTTCGACAATTCTCGAACCGTTCGTGAGCCGATCATTAAGAGAGCGAAACGGATCTCCCGCCTTCCCGCAAAGAGTCATTAGAAAGGTGAGATAAGAAAATAACCCCCCAGGAAGGGCAGAGCGTGTACATCTCCCTTCTCCTCCAAGCACGCATCACAGAACACTCCAAACTGCTTTCCTCATTTCTCCGAGCCAAGGTCAAGTACCTACATAAGTAGGTGTGATTTGAGGAAACTGTGACAAGGTCATCCTTGAAATTAATACCCCCACAGTTTCCTCAAATCACATTTGGAGCCTAAAATATCATTTTTATTCTTAACAACAGATGAAATTGAACAAATTTAGACATTTAAGAGTTTTAAAAATGGAGAAGAAATAAATAGCCAACTTGAAATTTAAAGTAATTACGAAATATTAATGTTTCATACAACAGAAAATGTGAAAAGAATTCATTGGAAAAGGTTTACAGTGATGATAAGCACATGTGCTTATCATCACTGTAAACCTTTTCCAATACATGTATGTATACATAAATGTTCAAAACTATCTATTTAATTAGGGGCTTACTAAACAGTTTGTGTTGGGTGCTAATATTGCTGTACGGTATCATCATTATCATATAACAAAAGAATTTATAGAAAGCCAACTCATGGTCAGTTTTTTCAAATTACGAAAGTAGGAAAATCTAGAAAATAATGGCATAAAAATGTTTACTTATGCTGAGAAAGCAATAGACACTGATAAAGCAATTAAAATATAAGCACATCTTAACTCAAAACCAATCAGTAGTTGTTCAAGAAATACAAATATATCGTGTTAAGCTGTAATACAGTATCATAAATACCAATTATAACATATTGAAAACTAAAAATTAGGCAATTGAGGTGATATTGTATTTAAACTAGTTTAAAGGAATTTAGTACAGAAACGTACACATATACTATCCTCAAAAAAATGACAAATATTGAATTAAAAATAGGCCTAGTAAAAAGTACATCATTCTCAAAATACCAATATGTTACCATGATACACTTAGTGCAAAACTAAGAAAAATGTAATATTATGTCCCTTTTTATATTTAAAATCACATACGATAAATATACAAATACAGTTATACTACAATAATTACAGTTAATGCAAAGTGAAGAAAATATAAAATTCTATTGCATTTTTTACTTTTACAACACTGTGATACGACCCGTACCATTAATGTGTTAAAATTGGTAACAGTACTTTCTTCTAAAAATACCGTTATGTTACAATAATTAGAGTCATAGCAAAATGAATAAAATACTTTTGCATTTTTAACTTAAAGAGAACAAAGGAACATTTTGAAAACTGAAGTCTGAGTTGAGGAGGATACCGTGACAAACTACGTCTGCAAAACAAACTCTGTCTACGCTTTTTCTTGGCAAACCTAAAAATGATCGATTCCGGATCAATTGGAATGTCTCCAACACAATCACAACAATCCTCAACGTAAAGCAAAACACGACGGATTTTGGATATAATAACAAGGATATCCCTCCACAAAAGGGAAGATTCTACTCTTTAAAGAATGGGAACAAAAGATTACCGTCAATGGACTATTTCTTGATGAATTAAGGCTGTATCCGAAATCATTAGCCATTGGGAATTAGCCATGTTCCTTTAGCCATCGAAGGTGCCTTAATTCCCCGATGACTAAAGTGAGCATGAATTCGGACGAAAGCTACAGTGTCGCAACCTACGGTGTAACAATGGTACTTTAAAACAAATGAGTAGCAATAACCTGAATTGAGGTACTCGTATTTCACTCGCGGTCATTTTTGAAGAACTTTTGTAAAAGTTATTTTGTTGTAATTAAAGTTAAAAGGATGATCACCGGAGATATTCTGTTTTGAATTAAAAAATATTTTATCAGCAAATAAACTAGCTTAAGCTCGAGCATTGACATAGATTGTTATTATATTATTATTTGATCAAATGCTCACTGTAGCGGTAAGACTTTCTCCATTTTCGCCTACGTCTAGCATTACAAAGCCTTTATTTTCAGATATTCCAAGTAGCAATCCCCTTTCGGTTATTATTTTACGTAATTTAATGCTTCTTCCATTATAATTACACAAACTTTGTTTTGAAGTGCTTCAATTTACAACCTAATCCATGGTTACGTCCAAGTGCATGGCGTACCTAGAGTACATCTACTTACAAATTGTTAGTGCAGATAATAAAATGGAAAGGAACACATCTGTTGGTGAAATACTCGGTTTGGTGATGAAATCGAGGCTGAGGTATTCATTTATTAAATATAGGCCGCGTTTTATTACAAATAATGTACAAGCAAAAGAGAAAACTACCGTACGAATTTCAAAAACTCATATCAGCCAATTCAACCACTTGCCTCACAATTATTATTCAAAAAACAGAAAAGCAATTAATCTCACCTACTTATAGAAATATTTTAATTCTTTGAATATTTACCACTCCGAGTTTAATGTCTTAGCAAGATATAGTCATGAATTATTTTCCGTTATACACTTAGGAATTGCCTATTTAATTTATATTTGTCATTTTTAACATTTGAATTTCAATCTTTCTGATGGGAAAAAAACGAAATAATATCAAACTCACACATGAAGTATTTCTTCGGCTCCTTTATGAGCAATAAACATCGCGCAAGTAATTGTTTACATTTTGTTACCACAACAACCATTCTTCTACCCTCCAAAGGCGCTAAGAATTATGGGATGGTTTTTAAAGATGGCGACGCAAAAGGATACACTTCATGCTCACTTTGCTGAAGGCAACATTTGGTGACTAAATTCGGTGACTAAACCGATGCCTACGAATTCGGACACACTACAGGATGGCTTCCTCCCTACGAAGGGAGCATTTAGGCAGCTAATTGGCGAATTCGGACACGGCCTTAATGAAAATTTAAGCGAAATTCACTGTTGAAATAAAACGCTTTTTATTTGTTGTGGCAACGCCTAAATAGCGGCTTTAAGCTCCAAAGAAGTTAACGCAGACGCAGCATAGCAGTAGCGATATAGATATATCGCGCATCTCGCAACTGTCATAGCAGTCTACAGCTATGTGAAAACGCACCTTAAGACGTTTGTTTAACATATTGTTACATGATATTTTACCCCATGGATCGTTTCAATGGTACATAATTTAAAATACAAAAGCCATTACTAAATCAAAATTCACTCATCACCGCAAATTGCATAATTCATAAAGGGTACTGTACTTCGAAGTGCAGGTTCCTCCTTAATGTTCGTAAGCGACGAAAACCCGCTCAAGTCCCTCTCCGCTCCCCGAGGTCTCCGAGCTTCCCTCCCCCTGCCAGATTCGGCGCATGATCAGGCGTCGGAGGGGAGGGGACACATAATCCCACAGGAGTCGAAGGGAACAGTCCCTTCGTTGTCAGTTCTTTCCGGTGTCTTCAACTCTAGACAGCATTTCAAACATTCTGCCAGTGTCGTTCAAGGGAGCTGTACTTGGAGAGTTTTGGGAACCTTCTTCCATTTCCACCGTCAGAATCAAAGCTCGGTGATTGATTAATTGTTTCAAGCGTGAGAGAAGGAGACAGAGAGAGAGAGAGACAACGCAGGTGAGTTAACTGTCTTCTTCTCATATGTGTTCAAAATTTCTACCCTTCCCTCTCTGTTAGTCCAATATCTGTTTTCGATTTCACTGCAAACTGCAACTGTGTTTGCATGAGACGATTTTTGAGAGATTTTAGTCATCATTTTTTCCGAAAAGTAAGGACAATTGATGCAGTTCGAATTTCGTAATCCCCTACATAGTGAATTATGAATTGCCCTGCCCCGGGCAGAATTTGCGATGAATTAGGTCAGTAACCGTATTCAAACTGCCATTCTGTTACGCTGTTGAGAAACATTGCGTTTTTTTGTATAATCTGTGTTTTGAAGTGAAGATACCAGCATTGGAAACCTTAAATTTATTGTATGATACGGATGAACACGTCCGCCCCAATATATGCAGGAAAGCCGTGCCACCGTCATCTATCGAATCAACAGGTTCGTTTTGAACGAAGGAGGGTTCGATATCGTCTCGGTATGAACTTATATCAAATTACACACATCCTACGTCTAATGTAGACGGCGTCTCCAGATTCAATCGCTAGTGTGTTTTAAACGCAATAATTGCTGGGTAAGAGTGCAACGTTTGTTACGGAATTGGATTTAAGTTGACCTATAAAATATAATCCGTCCATCGTCATCTCTTTACTTAAAATTTTTGAAAAAGCAATATTACACTAAGTTATCTTGTTAATTAAGGGTATTCTAAGTGTGTTTTTGATATGAAACTTATTCAACTAAACATTATGAGGAATCCAATGTAAGTCCCTTCAATTTCCACCCTTGTCCCTATCCCCCTGGTCTGAAGCTCCAACGAGTAAAGATATAGAGTTGAAAATACCCGTGTATGTAATGAAAGATTCAGGTTTTTCACAAGCCCGATTTTATCCGTAAAATTTCGGACAGTTTTTCAATGCTTCAAACGTTTTGTAATTCAGCACAGTCACAGTAGAGAAAAATATAATTTGTTTTTTGGGAGAAATGGCCTCGCAGATCGTGATTGTTCAACGGAAAGAGAGCTGGGCTGCCGAACGGAGGTTTCAACCGCAGGATCGATCATCAAATATTCCAGATAATGTAAGCGATTTAATTTTCTGACAGCCATAGAACCCTGGAAAATTACGGAAAACAAAGGAAAGAAACCCTCTCACTCTACTGTGCGAAATTCACATTCTGATCGATTCGGTAACTGCTGTGCTTCATCGAAACTGAGTGGACATCCCTAATGGTCCAGCACATGGATAACACAACAGGATCTCCCCAAATAACATTAGGATGCATTTATTGCAGTTGATGGGAAATCATTAAGTGATAACTTTCCTGCTTTGGATATTTTACCTTCCGTCCGTTGCACACTCTCCTGGAGCATGATTTGCTGCGCGTTTGTAGAAGATTGTCTTCCAATAATTTCCTGTCGAAATATAACAACAAAAAATTACGTTAGCGTCATGATTTGATCAAGCCAAAGTCTGATAATTTAAAAATTGTAAATTTTACGATCAAATCAACCATCCAATTACCTTAAACTACTTGAGAATTGCGTATGCTTTGTCGTCATCTTAGATAAATAGCCTTTGTCAAAATCTTTTAGAAAAATCACAGTAACTCATTTTACATTCCTCGATTATTTATGGAGCACTTCATTTTAACATAAACAAGATAATATAGAATGAGTATTACAAGATTCCGAATATTTAAATCTCCAAAATGTAAAATTTTGTGTAACTTTATACCTGCTATCATCATTAACGTCTTTATGTTATTCTTCATTGACATTTCAGTCACTGAATTTATTCGATGTAATTTGGAATAGCTGCATATAAATGGATATGTTTACATAATTGACATTTATATTTAGCACTTCTTCCTTTTCTTTCTGGAGAACCGGACTTTCGTTTATTTATCGGCTGATTCTCCAATCATGATGTCATCCTTATCATCGTTTTTTCTCCCTGATCGATGTGCACAATGTAGAGTTTTCTTTCTGCCCAGAACGATCATTTCCAGAGTATTAAGAATTTTTTATAATATTGCAAATACTTCTGTTTTTCCTAAATATGTCTAAAATTAATACCTAGGGTTTATTTCTGCTATACGCAAAATTGATAAATATTAAACAATTGATAGTATCTATTGCTACGTTACTAAATTTATGTAGTTTATGTATAGCACCAATTTTATTTTTTCGTCCTATAGGATGCTCTTAATGATTTGTGATTTTCAATTCTTCAGTGTTTTATCAATTGCATTACAGTTGCAATTTCATTTTAAGCTGGAATTCAGCAGGATATTTTAAATGTTTAAAAGTGCGTAAATATTATCGCGGCCTACATAACAGGCGTCGATTGTTTTTCTTCTTTCGGCTGTCAAAATCTTCGAGTTCAAGTGGATTTTGATTGTTTGTAAAGAATCAGTTTCTAAACCAACCATTTTCCGTAATCGATCTCTTCCCGTAAACAAAATCGGATTTCCAATCTCATGCTAACATTTGCTATTAGTCGCATAAGAACTTAAATTTTACGTCCCAGTATAAATATAAAATTACAGTTTACGATTATAATATCCCCATTACAAATGTACAACATATGTAAAGTATACAATTCCATTGTCAAATGTAATGAATACTCTATAATTGACGAATGGTTATATATTCATTCTGCATTTCTCGGTGTTTTGGACGCATACTGGATTAAGTGACATAACCCGTAATATCGTCCTAACTTCTCGTGGATGGTGAAATTTCACCTAGTGAGAGCAGTCTTAGAACTTTTCTGTTGACTTAAAATTGTTTTTATTATTATCGGTGTAAGTAAGTCGAACTACTTCTTTCTGTTTAAATATCCCACACGTGATATCTGCAAAATCTGCAAAATGTCCTGCCTTGATTTCTCTGGTGCTGCTATAGCTTATGATACCAATAAAGATGAATATTCCAGAGTTGTGTTCAAATAAAGAGTTTCTATATTTCTAAGCATTTATTTTCAGCTACACAACTTTATTTTTCTTATAGAAGAATGACGTCTTCGTATGGACTAATCTACAGACTCTTTATTTTATTTTTGTTATGTTCTTGGCTACTAAATACGTAGGAAACATAAAATAGGGACCTCCTTAATGTTTTTGTTTTATTTTTTAACCTTAGCCTTCAATTATTATCTCGTTCTTTATTGTCAATAACTTGGTTTATTTCTATTGATTCCATGGTTCTATCTGGACATTGTCCTCTTTTTGCTCGATAGTATTCTTTAATTTCTTACTTGGGTCCACCATGACCACTAAGTCTTTCGGCAAATCTCAATATGATGATTTTTTCCATGGATATCAACTACTTGAGCCCCCTCTTTGATTTTATTAATGAAGTTTGTGAGGTTTTATTGGATATACCATGGAAAAAGGGCAAAATGATATTTCAAATATTTCCTTATCTTTGCTTCACTACAGCTACGTCCAGATGTAATAACATCTGCATGCTTCATATTCAATGCATTGGTAATTGGGGATAGGCATGAAACTAGGTTCACGTATATTAATGATGTACTTAATGCGTAAATTTCTAAGTAAATGAAATTTATACGACAATGCTTCCAATACCGACCGCAAAGATTATTAAATGCCATTAAATTCACAAATTTCCAAGTACTGAAAAAAGCCGCGTAACCTTACTCGAGGTCTGGCATCACCGCACAGTAAAGCTTTTATTCTAAAACTCACCTCTTTTTACAGGTGAAATTTTTTTTTGAGGTTCCGTGATGATTCTTGATGAAAAAACGACTTGATGGGACTTTTAAAATCAGAATCTGATAATTTACTTTTCATTTACTCCCTTACGGAACCACGCTTCTTAAAAGTCAGGGACTGCATTGCTATATCGTGGATTTGCGGGTTGAAACCATATAGAGCACTGCACATGTTCTCTGTATTTAGCAGACGATTTAATGCTGTGATCCATACTACGTAAATAACAAATCTAATTACACTAAATAACTGTGTTATCAAAATCATATACAAACAACTGTTTTACCCAAGTATTCATTGAGCAAGTAACTTCCCCGTACAACAACGAAACGATATCCATAGCTTCAACATTTCTCTTTGAAAGAATTATGAAAATAGGACATGTATGCTGGTCATTTATTCACGTTTAATGCTCTAATTTTCCAAATTATACTGAGATTAAAGTTTCCATCAAATTTGTGAAAATGCTTTTAGTTTCCATTTACCAACTTATGCCTGGGCTAAGTTTTCAATTTCATTCCGCATGAGTAGTCTAAGACCAAATATTTTGTTGTTTCCAATATTTTTTTAAATTATTTTTCTTTCTCCATTATTTTTACCGACGGGATTTCATATTAGGCTTAGTTCTCTAAATCTCACAATCTTCTTGTCACCATCATGTGGGCAGCTTTACCATTTCCCGTGGGATGGGTATCTTATCATTGCATGTGTTCTTCATCCATATTTCTCATACGTTTCTTTCTTTACAACTTATTTCATTTCTTATTCTTTCGTAGCAAAGATGCTCAGTTATCTTTAATTTATAAATTTTCCTTATTTTACACATAATTACTTAAGCATAGGGTTTCTGTGGATCAGGGACCCCTTTTCTTCCTGGAAGTCATTTTCCATTCATGTTTTTTACACCATTTATCCATTGATTTCATACAGATACTCTCCCGTTCTTCTTTTACAGTACTTTCAAAATCCTCCCTGGTGTGTTTTTTCATTTATTTCTTCTTCCACTATCCTTTATTATTTTATAGTTTTTCATTTTACATAGGAAATAATCACTGAGGTATTATGGTCATTGTTGATATCTTAAACGCAATTAAAAGCCTTGCTCCAAATCAATAAATTTTTCTCCTTTTTCAACAAGAGAAATTTTCTTAGTAACCAGGGGGGTTATTACTTAATTCTTAAGTCACCCGATGCCATCTTCGGAAATGGCATCGGTGACCATCAATGCCATTCGCGCATCAAAGATTGATTAATTGATTGATTAATTGATTGATTGTTTGTTTGAGGCACGTCAACATTATAGTTATTAGCGCCTGGCGCATCCAAGAACGTCCAGTGTAGAATGAAGTTATGTTTGTATCTGTGACGTCTCATTTTGATGGCCAGATGACAATAGCATAACGTTATTCAACAACCATTTGATTTTTCTTACTTGAACTGTTAAGTGCCATAGCTTTAGCCAAAAGTTTAAAGAGTCAGTGACTTTTACTTACTATTAGATAATTAAATTCTTCAGATAAAATGGATTGCTCGAGGTAACTAAAACCACCTAATTAAAATTAAAAATATAATCTTAAATTAAACTATGGTCCACTTCGTAAGTAGGTTTCTGTTTTCAATATATTAGTTTCATTAATAACACGTGGAAAAATATTTTTACGTGAGCATATTTTTACTTTGAGTATATTATGCAAAAAACGTCGTATTGCGGCCTTTTCTCTGTGATGATCCATTTCAGGATGATATTTTGCCAATATGAAAGGTTAAAATAAATCATCAAAAATGAAATATTCTCCAAATAAGAACCATAGCTAGTCAGAAAACTAGCCAACGAATTACAATGTTAAATTTAATTTGCGCCATTGATATTTATACACATAGATGACTGAGTGTTTTTTCGCATTTACGCATGTTCGCATTTACACAAATTTATGCATAATCTTCTTAGTATGCAACTTACAAAACTGCAGCAGGAATATCATTTTGAAATATGCTAGGAATGATTGCATTTTGAAATCTGAGCAAAATAGGGTAAACAATTGTCAGTGAACGTTTATAGGATTAAAAAAACTCTGTCAATAATTTAAGCAATCTCTACAAAATGGTCCAAGGAATTCTATTATTCAATTTATATGGAATTTTCCAACAGCAGTGTACTGAGTTGTTCATGACGTGATAAATATACTTATATCAAGTGAAATTTAATACATAAAATTCGATGCATTGTGCTCATAAATTCTTCCGAAAACTGCTTTATTAAAATAAAACAAATGGAGGGGAGAAAAAATACGGAAAAGACTAAAAAACAGTCAAAATACAATACTCTGGTGAATTACACGGAGGATCATTTCAAATTTTAAAAAATACCATGAGGCTGCAATGGGAAAAGACGACAATCCTATTGAACGCGCATGATCTTTGTAAACAATATGACACTAATTTCGGAGGATACGAGAAATGGACGGATGACTACCTGCTAATATAACTACTGATGCCATTTCGAGAAGCTGATGCCAAAATAGCATATTTTGTCAGGTAGCATCGGGCGCCTTCGTTATGGAGTAATCTATCCCCTGGCATTCGCATCCAGTCATCCTTGTCCAGGTAAATGCCTTTCCATAAGTTTTAACACATTTTTAGGCCGGCGGTATTTAAGTTGAATGAAGAATTTTATGGTTGTAGGGATCATTTTTACCCTTAATCTCTCTTTGAATGAAAGAGTTGAAGAATGATCAGGACTAAGTGTACGTTAGCATAGAAATTATATTAATTTTTCTCTTATTCAATGAATATTTTAAAACCGCAGTGTAGCAAATACTGCGCGATGACAATGATTTTTTCACGTGAATTTCCATACACTCTTCGGATGTTGGTGATAATCCCCGCCGCATGTGATATTGGCTTTGTGGCATGTTCAATAAGGAGCTGCTTTGCATGTCAGGGGCGTGCAAAATGCACAAAATTGCATCTCAAATACGAGACGTATTAGGAAGGTAAGGGTCCTTCTCTCATGAAGATATACATTTTTGCCATAAAACTTTTTGGTGTTGGTTTTAGTTTCCTACTAACCTATTTTACTTTCCAACATAATCCTTGTTTAATTGAAAGTACTTTTCAAAAAGTTTAACTATCTTCGTCAACACCTCTGCATGGAAGTTCTCCACCTGGGAATTGAGCCAGTTGACAGCGGCGGTCTTCAGTTCCTTGTCACCTACAGGCCGTAGTATCGTAGTCCTCCAAGCCCTTGTTTCCCATGCAAGAGCATGTAATAGTCTCTGAATGTAAGACTGTGACTGTGCAGTAGATATTGGAAAAAATCCCCAACGGAAATCCATAATGTTATTCTTGGAATGGGCAGTGGTGAGAAAATGGGCGTCGTCAAGCAGGAAGACTCTGCTGGATGAAAGATGCGCGCAAAGTTTATTTTGGGTGGAACGTCTCAGTTTGTTGAGCTTCTTGACGAAAACGTCAGTTGGGATTATATTCCCACGTTGTATGAAATAAACCAAAGGAATTCAGTTCCAGAAAAAGGTAGTATTGATTTTGCGACCCGAGTAAGGAAAGTAAGGTTTCAGCAAATTATAAGGGTAACTCTCTTACAATTCTTCTGCTGCTTTCCTTCAGTGCTGGTGTATACTATTCACGTCTCGTCACCGGAAACAATCTAGGAAAACAAATAATCTCAATTTTGTCGTAAGCAGTCCAAAAACGCTCATCCACTTCTCCCCCTTTGATTTCTGTTCTCCACAATTTTCTCCCCAAACTACGTGTACTTTCGTTAAAATTGTGCACATTAGAGGAAGACACCGCGTTGGAAAAAGAAGTCAGAGCTTTTCTATGAATTTCCTTTATTATTTATTGTTTACATAACAAGATTTTAATGGCAGTCTTTTATGGTAAACGGTGGAATGATGGAATTGTATGATGGTATGGAACGATAGCATTTTAATGCAACGGTGGACATCAATGTAATCGTATCATCGTCCCAATTCTTGAAGGAATTAGTACCAACGAGTTCTTATTAACACAAACTCAACACTATGCCTAATTATTCTCTCTAGCTATATAATAGATACGATGTTTCTCTTTACAAATGGTTATGCAGGTGAGAAGTGACAGAAAGTTAATTGGGGAAATGAGTTCGGAGATCAAAGCCATTATCCTATGAGACTTCCTATGACATGCTTTTAGGAATTGAAAAAATGACTTGAGTAGGTTGACACGAAAAAAAAACTCATAACACTGGGTTCAAACTTTGATCCTTTTGAATCTGATAATATATCCAGGACATTAAAAGCTATCAAAAAATTGTCATTGCAAAAATAATCCATACGACATCGAAACAATTTTAATTTTCTCATGTTAAATCCCCACAAATCTACTTCCTACCATTCATTTCACATCGAATTATCATCACAAATCTTTACTACACCTAATTCGTGACTTTTGAGACGTTATCTGAAGAAAATTACAAAGCACGTCAGGAGCTCATGCTCCTGTTCCAAGCTTGGAAATAGGAAAATGCTAATTTTAACAACACTAACCTTAACTAATTTTGACTCAAATTAGATTGTGGAGGAGATATATATGACTATGATACTCGAAATATTACTCGTAAATGCTAAACTCCACAGAACACTTCGAGAAAAAGAAAGTACGCACGACATTAGAGCAAGGATCAAATTAATAACTTTTGTACGAATTTCGCCATCACAGACACTGCAAAGGTTACAATGTACCCTATAACTCACTCAACCATACTAACTTTATTGCATGAAACTTTGTCACTTTATTCACTGTAATTGAACTTTGTAGTGAGGTATGTTTAGTCCAATGTCATATGAGCGGTCACTTGCACAACTCATGGCGAAAACGCTTTAATAAATAGGAGATTGAGGACGCCTGAAATTATTGGCATAAAAACTAGCGGGATACTAACGGAAAATAACTTATCATGTAAATATATATGCAGGAGGAATGTTTAATTGCAGAAAACCTTTGATTATGCCCTGAAAAACGTCAGTCAGTTGTTCGCCAAAGTGTTAGAGAGAAAAAAAAGAAGAAAGCATCCAAAACAACCTGACAACTCAGCGACGTGACGTCACTCCCAAGATATGATGCACAAACTACATTCCCAGTTCACCTCACGGTATACCTACATCCCACGTTTCCTCTCCTACCTACGTCACTTCCTAAACCAGCAACCCACTCCTCACATTCGTATAGCCCCTATATGTCTCCTACAATAGACCTCACCCAGAATTCCTTCACCTTTGACGACAACTTCTGCCTTCAAACGAGGGGCAGTGCCGCGGGAATTAGGTTTAGCCCTTCCTACGCCAACCTTTTCCTCGCTCTCCTAGAAGAATTATTCTCTCCGGACGCCCTCCAGCATCTCTTTTCTCTTGCCCCTTGGTCGGTTACTTTGCAATATTTCTCCTTCGCCGGAGAGAATATGAAATTTCGTTTGCCTAGACACGTTCAACTTTAAGGGAGCAATATCATGAGCACATAATGACTGCCTTTGTTGCATGCTGAAAAAGAGGGAGAAGATCAAATGAATTGAATCTTTAAGCAGATACCGGTTTCACCAACAAACAATTCTCTTTCCTTTCTTCCCTAGTGGATTGACCTTTCGGATTCACAGCGCCGGTGGCACATACCAAGGACAGGTCTCAAGTGGCACGGTCATCATCAGCTCTACGGCTAAATAAGGCCACAGGTCCCTGACAGTAGAAGCGAGCATGAGGAGGGACAACATCATCAGGAGTGCGACAGCCATCGAAGCTGTGCAGAGTCAACAGTACTCTCATATCGACGACCTCCACCAACAAATTAGCGAGGATGATAGTTAATGATAAAAGATAATAAGGGTCCCAATAATAAGTTTTTTTGGGATGATGGTTGCCTGCAAACTACAGAGTCCAAAACAGAGTAATATCATATTTTCGTATAGGGAGGTAAAGAAAAAAATAATTTTAGATTTTTGTCCACTTGCCTTTCTTACCCCTTTTTTCTCACAGACCAACCCAGAGGCTTACACTCTCTCCACCATATATTTCCCACCCTTCCCTTCCTTAAATAACGTGACTTCTTCCCTTCTTCCCCCTCGCCTATGGCGCACTATTACACTAGCAGAGAAATCTATGTTGAAACTGACATGAAACAAAATTGAAACTGTGTTTACTTGACTATCTTGAAAACGTGTTGTTTTTTTAAACACGGATGCAACGCAGTTGAAACTAGCCATTACAGTGAATTTTGATTTACACATCGAAAACTCATTTTAATCATTACGAGATCAAATATATTTTAATCAGTGATACCAAATATGTTTATGAATGAAAAGTTTTCATTTGTGGCTTAAAAATATTTTTATTGTAAATAATCCCTTGAAGAATTTCTATTTGCTCTCAACACTACCTTTTCCAAACCTCCCATTTCTCAGATACCACCATCAACTTCCTGGGCGTAGAAATTCAACTCAGTGACTCCAAATTCTCCACCGCCGTACCTTGACTATGCTGACTTAGTAACTCCCATCTAATTCTAAATACACACCCCTTCCTAAGACATCTGCCCCTTACTCATTAGACGCTATCACGACTTTCTTCCCGGGGGCCCATAAACTAAAATCTATCATCAAAACACTTTATCCGCTGCTAAGAGAAAACGATTCCATCTCCTCTCTACTCCCTACCTGCCCCTCTGTATCCTATAAATGACCAACAAACCTACAGAACATCCTAAAATCTACCGACCCCTGTCACGCCTCAAACATACCACCCAACTACCTTCGCTATGCAACCGCCCCCGCTGCAAAACCTGCACCCTGATCAATGACTTAAACCAATCCATTAACAATCTGCTCCCACTTACCACCCGCTGACTTAAAATTAAATCCAAATGCTCTTCTAAAAACGTAGTCTACATACTTACTTGTAATCACTGCCCGTCCTTCTATGTAGGACACTGCACTACTCCGCTCTTAATCCGAATTAATAATCACCGCTCTTCCACAAAATCCTGTCATTTCAAATCAAAACTTTCCTTTCTCCATCCACTCAGCAGACCACAACCTTACTTTTGACAACTGCTCCTCTCTCACCATCCTTGAAACCCGCCCTGAAATTGCATCTTCCCTAGAAGTTAAAACTAGAAAAGTGGCGCACATCTGGACTTTAAAAGCATTCAGATCCCCTGAAGTTAACATTTCTCACTAGCCCTCTAACCATTTTCCTTTACTCCTCTTCCCATCCCACTCTAGACCCCTTCAATAGCACGCCTCAAAATCATCTGGTCGTAGAAGGCACTTGACGCGCCGACATAGTTTCAAGCAATTGTGAGTGTCCTTTATTTATTTCGTGCCACTGTTTTTGATTTTGTGTTTTATCCTCAATCGTTGAGAACTTATATACGTGCTCCGCTGAGCTTTTTTCAATTGAGTATATATGCATATATAAATCCCGGTATCATTTTGGCTACCGTGGATAGGCGAGTTGCATTTAATCTGGCGTCCGTCTGCAATCTGACGCCCTTATATCGGACGCCGGCTTACAAACTTATTTAAGCACTGAAATGGGTTACTTATTTCATGTAGACCCTAATTACGCTAAGTTGTATGGATGCCATTTTGATGGAAAATGTGAGAAAAATGTCAATTTTTAGTTCAGTTTTATCCCGGCCGGAATGGCGCTGACCAGGCCGTATAATATGTCCTTAAATATCACCTTACACATCGTGGCGTATCTAGCGTCCACAGCCTGGCAAAGTTGAACCCCCTAGCTCGAGGTATTTCTCGTTCGAAGTCTCCTCGGAACTCTCGTTGGAGTGAGTCTCGGTGGTGGGGTCTAGCGTAGTGCGCGCTAGCGTTCATCCACTACACTGCATATTTGTTCTTTCTACCATTACCAGGCGCCGGGATGCGCGGCGCTGAAGGTCACTTTTTATTCACAGTCCAGTGTTACATACAGTCTTGAGCAGAGATGTTGAGTTGAGCCTTCATTGTGTCCCAGGAAATTGGAAGGATGAAAAATTTCTCCCCAAGAAATTATCTATGCTAAACTTAAAGCTGTATTGTTTTTGTTTTCCCAGTCTCTGATATGGAAGAAGGGATTTTTTCAGGACGATTGCCGTGCAAACCACAAGTATAAATATGGATTAATATGATTAAAAAAGTTTAAGTAAAGTTGACTAAGGCGACTAAAAGAAAGCTTTACGATATCAATCAATATCAGGAACAAGGCAGAGAATATTCTCATAGGTGGGTGAAGCCCTATTTCAGTTTTTAAATCACAGCAGTGAGTGAGATGGCTAGAAACTTATTTAAGTTACTCCTGTGTTTTTGGAGATTAATACTGTAATATATTTAAATCTCAAGGCCAAATGTATGCAAAGAGACGGCAAAAACGTAAAGGCGTTGATATCAATTTCCCCTCGAAACTTAGCTTTTTCCTTGGCCCAATTTTAAGGACATTACGGCTGATAAATTATTTCTATCGTCGCTATGATACGGAAAAAATATCTGAGCCCAAGCGGCTCGCACGTCGCTTTGTTTACGAAACTCAGGAGAGGAAATCTGGCCCTCGATGGTGGGACTCTCAAGCAGCTGAAACACTGATAGCGAGGCATTCACAGATAGTGTCGAGTTTCATCTTTCTCTCTATACCACATGGGATCACGGTGGAAGGAAACCACGAACATTCTGGGCGTCTTGGAGAACTGCGAATGAGACGGGTGAATTCTATGACAGTAATTTAGTGGGCGATGGATATCAACTGCACGGTAAAACAAAACGAAACCTCGAAAAGTATTGACGACAATAATTCTTTCGATAAAATAACAACAGTAATGTAGTGGGCGATAGATAACAACTGCATGGTAAAACAAAGCAAATCCTCGAAAAGTAGTGACGACAACAATTCCTGTGTTAAAAAAATGCGAATATTCCAAGATTGTTGCATTAGTATCACTCGCATATTTTGGATCGAATTTGGCACTAAAATCATTCTTTCTAGACTCATTACAATGGCGCGTGCTCAAACAGGAAAACATAATTAATGCTTTTCGAGACTTGAATAGTATGGAATAATAGGATATGCCTTGTATACTCATATGCTTGTATACTCACTTGTCTTATTTGCCGTATTATAACTAAAAATATTTCAGAGAACAACCAATGATGTGGTACTAGTAAATTAACTCTTTCGCTCTCATGGCATATATATTTAGCCCTTCCATAAAGATCACGGCTAAAACTTGAAAATATCTATTTCTTTTAAAAAAATGTTTGCAAACCTATCATTTGCCCTGAAGTTAGAAAATTTAAATGCGTATTTTAGGCGTATTTTATTTTGATTACATTTTTTCCATGGGTCAATTATGTATATTTTTATTAACCCATGTTTTAAAAAAAATATTTTTATCAAGAGCCGATATATCGACACCATGAGCACATGAACAAAATCACTCGGAACCTTGAGAGCCATTGGGTTCAGGAGAAGACGGAAGATAGTTGAAAGCGCTCTTTATTTTATTTGTCAATTACTGAGCAAAAGGTTTTTCGTGCATGGAGTCTAGATCAACTAGAACGCAACCTGTCAGATAAGAAACATGAAGTTGACGGAGTTATAACGTTTTGTAGGAATATGTATACAATATATAGCGTTTTTTATCTCTGTTGTTTTTAACTCCTGCCTAATCTCAGCCACCTCAGATATGGACATCGAGCCCACCCGATGTCTCTCTTGCATTTCTTTGAATTGTATATAAAGGAGTATCGATGAGTATGCATTAGCACAGCTTTTCCTGACCCGAGAAAAATATAATCAATTAATACGCCCGCTTTGCAATAGAACTTACTTCACAAATACTGTTTTAAAAGTTTTGCAATCCTATAAAATTAAATTGGAAATTCAATAAATATAAGTGGAAAATAAGTATACGTTATTGAAGATGGGTTCATGGAGAAAAGTTGTCAATAATGCATACATTATAGGTCGTTATGACTGTATAAGTTTGACATACGTTTTTAAGTAATACGTCGCATACAAGTAATTCAGTGAAAGTAACTGAAAATATTTCCAGCTAATAGACGCCGAAATGTGCGTAAAAAATATTAATTTTGTTGGTTCAGAGGAGGAGGTGGGGGATTTTACTCTAAGTAATTCATTAATGCGGAGAAAAAAGTGTTTAATGCTCTGTGCATTAAAATTGAGATTGGTTGGAAAATTTTACTCTGGTATTCACCGAGGTGAATTTAATTCGTTTATACATATACAAAAATTTTTATCGCAGTAAAGTTTTGAAGTGAGATGAAACCAAACCTAACCCCAGATAAAAGCTAAGAATATATACACTAGATTCAATCCGTTTGGAATTACACCGACACCTTCCCCTAAAATATAGAATAATTTATTCCCACTCGCTTTGTTAATTTTTCTTATTTGTCCTAATTTGTCCTAAAGTTGATTGTCATTATACGCTGTATATTCTTTGAACCACTAATCAAAGGGCTTTTTGTCTCGTATGTGGAATGCACAATGTTTCATTCGGCAGATTAAATGTATGTAGATACCTTCAGATAGTGTAATATACATCGGGAACAATACCGTCGGAAGAAAATATCTACGTACTCATAAAAAGATGACCAGCTCGATCAACACCTTTTATGAACAAAGAAAGGTCCGATTTCTGAGTGGTTGGGGGGCACATTTCTTTTCAAGGCATCTCAAAAACAATGAATTTATACATAGTCTCGGTGATATGATCCGCGTGGGACAGGGACCCCTCTCCTGCTGATGCTGCCTCTGCACCTGCGACCCTAGTTTCTTAACCACAAAAGGAAGATATCGAAAGATTTCGACATCTCAAACCTCGTGAACTGCTGAGTCACTCAGATATTTGATATCTCTGTGACTCACTCTGGACGAATATCACATTACAACCCGGGGTGGTGTGTCTAGGTCGCCGATCGCCAAGGGCCCCCGGCCCGAGGCGGCGTGGCTGGGCCCCCGTTTAGGGTTGCCAACAATGTTAGCGAGGACAGAAGTTAGTCTAACTTCGCGCCTCACGACAACTGGCAACTGATTTGACAGCTAATTGCATTCCAACCAGACCATACCAAGCTTGAGTAGTTGAAAAGTAGCGTTTATCGTACGTGAATCGCTATGCTCATAAACATGTCATTTCGGAGTCCCAATGCAGTTAAAATTACTAATTTTAAAAATAAATAAATCTATCTGTGGTTTAGGCTCTCGATTTTTATATAACATTAACGATTAAAGAAGTTGCTGTTTATGTTATTACGGGAAAGTGATGAAAACTTTTGGAATACGTACTAAGTGCTAGGAAAATCAACGGCTATCACCAATATTCAAGATTTTGTTGTTTGAAATGAAGAGGAGTATTGTTCTGTGGATTCTGAAAACTACCTTCAAATTCCTACATCCCCTCCGGTTTTTCCATAAATCACGAAAACGTTAAAATCAGAGAAGGCAATTTTTTAATGTTATTGCATAAGTGATTTTTTTATAGCGGGTAAAAATTTTCTATGCGTGGACATAATTTGCTTAAGATTTTGTACGTGTTAGTAAAATTAAATAGTTAAAACAAAACTGTTTTCCAAAAAAGAAGGCGTCAAGATATTCTACATGCTCAGATGTGGAGAATGAGTGCGAAGTATTCTAGGAAAGCAAGAAAAATTTTATTTCTTATGTATTTTAAAATAAATTAAATATGACTTATCTATACATTTTGAAAGAAAAACATGATACTAAGGGCCAGGTTCACCAACGAAGATAATCTTTTTAACTCGGTTAATTTTGGGATTAACCGAGTTAATGTGACTTCTCTGTTTCACCAGTACCATTAACTCGGTTTTAGTGCATTATCTCGGTTAATATTTTTACCGGCCGTTTTCGCGAGGTGAAAGGATATTATCGGAGATAATACTGTAAAAGCAACATGGCGCGCAGGTGATTTTGTCAGCTACTTTTAGATATTAGTCGAGACATTTGAGTTCAATTATCGTTATTTAAGGCAATTACAAGGTTGATTAAGGAACGCGCAATTTATTTGAACCTAAAACTTGAGATTTGATTTATCCCGAGTTAATAAACGCTACGAAAAGCACTTAGCAACAATTCAGGTGAGGTCTTCTCGGGATTTCCACCGGGTTAAATATTTATTTAACACCAACTTCACTCACCCTGAAGACGATGGACAAGTCGTCCGTGGAAACGTTGGTGTTATATGAAGGATAAATAACGGCAAATAGCACGTATCTAACCTCTAAAACTCTATCTTATTTAAATGTAAATAGTACACTTCTCACAATAGACACTGCTACACACTTCAACCATAATTAAACATATTTTATAACCCTCATGAATTCTTGCTGAGTAATCAGGGAACGTTATAGCCGCATATGGTCATGGAAACGATTTGCCCGTCGCTATAAAATCTTAGCGTAACAGCCAGTCGGAATCGAATTGTAAAATATCAATATAATTATAAACTTGTATACCTAAGGTTGATCAAGTATCTCTTGTCACCGAAATTGCTTCTCTGGTCGTCGTGTCCGATCTTTCTTAATCACGTCTGGTGAGATTTAATGCAGTACAAAATTGCTCCAGCGTCTTTCTTAATAAATGACGATAGGCCTCACATTCCTATAAAAAGTTTATTTTGAATCACGCCTAACGTACCTCGACCACTATTTCTCCTCTCTCATAGCTTTCTCCGGAAGAATTGTGGCTGCCACCGATGTATGGACACTAGCAGTAGATGCGAAAATTAAACCATACCGATTCATTATTAATAGCTCTACTTCACTTCCGATGGCCTCAAACCTCAATATCGAGAAAGCTTTGTATAATGAATATTATAATTACTAAATATACACCATTCTTTATTTCACCTATCACGCATCACTTCTAAACAAGACAGAAGACACAAACGTAAATAAACCATCGATACCGCTGCGTTGTTCGGAAATCTCCCGTGAATCGATTTGTGCTATTGATACGCCTACACATACTTTCTGCACGTAACAAGGATTCAAGGAATTAATTAAAAAGATCATTCGCCGTGTTAAACGCCCTAAGCAGAAGCAATTTCAGGTCATCACTTAAATTCATTCGCGAATGAATTCATTCGCATGATAATTCACCTTGACACCAATGACAACGACGAAGAAAATGCTAAGATTTAAGTGATCGAAAGGTACCATAATAGCAGTTACTGTTCGATTTCGAGACGCTATAAATAAAGACAATGTAATTTAAGTTCATGCCAGTAATTTATTTCTCTATCTCCTAAACGTAACAGTGAAGACAATAAGTGATATCTTAGGGGAGATGTTTAGTAGAATTAGGAAAAGCGGGGTTTGAAATATCTTATAAACATATAGACGATTTTTGAAAGTGATTATAGATGTTTTCTAGATATACGTAGAAGATAAAATAGATGTTTCGTGGACGTTTAGTTAATATTTTGTCCTTCATGGGTACATTGGAAATGCCTTTAGGTACAATTAGCACGAAGTTAAATCAGCTGCATTACAAATCGGTTAGGCGCTTTTATTTGTTTGCTGACGTCAGGAATATGAGAAATTTACCAACCTAAACATTCTCAGAGAAATCTCGGTTTAAAAAAACCGAGATAATTTAACAGTGGTGGAACGCAAGCAAGAGATTATCGAGATAATAATATTAACGGAGATAATGTAAACTGCGATAATGGGAAATTTTACCGTCGTTGGTGAAACTGGCCCTAAGTCTAATTCCCATGTCTACCTTCGTTACAGCTCCTCGCCACAGCGTAATGACAATTTGCTGATTAAATTGTAACACCATGAACTCATGTAACAGTTCAAAATCATGTAAATTTCCTTGAATTGGTTATTTTAGTTTCAAGTTACGACGTGATTTTTCAAAATTACGTAAGAAAATACATTGAAGAGAGCAAACTGCATAGAATGAAAGCAAGAAAAAAAATTTCAGCTGGTGGAGAATGGACTAAAAGACAGATTGGTCACGACTCTCTCTAAAATATCTGTCCAAATATTTCGTTAATAAGCTAATTAACGTAATTGGACCTTTGTGAAGTGATATCATTCTGAAAGACCTGCATAATAGCATAGTGTTTAGATTAATGGTTGATATCACACAAGACATTGCTTTGTTGGACCAGTTGGCAAATCACACAATGCAACGTAAACTTAACCTACGACTAACAAAATCAATAACAGAGATGGTATTGGAACTGCGAACTGGAATCGATGTAGACCGGTTGGCATGGTACAAAGCTGACTACCGCGGTGGACAAAGCAAATATGCCTGAGAGTTGTTACATGACAATGGTATAATGGAAAATTTCGGAGATCTGACTTTGTATGGAAAGTCAAGTTTTTTTCTGTAGAAATATCTAGGTTTCAAAGGCTGTAAGGTGGCATAGCCTAAATGAGGCCTGATAAGAGTAAAAAAAAGTTTCTTTCTTGTTTTGCTTAGAACCCTTTTTACGAATCCTAATATACAGTATGCAACACTAGTTACTTCCCTGATGTGCATCCCCCACGACATGTCTTCAGTGATGGTGACGCCTATGTATTTAGTATACTGTACGTTAAGTATCTTCTTTTCTTTGGGAAAATAATAATTCCTGGGAAAGCCATTCTTTTTCCAAAATCTTATTATCACGTACTTACTCAAATTTAAGTCTAGCTGTCAACTAACACACTAGTCATCAATCGCATTTAAATATATAGCTAAAGACTGACTTCCCTCTTCATTTCTAATTTCCTCATTCACTAATGTGTCATAGGAAAAAGAGGCTTGCTATTTTTAAGTGCTGTAAACGTCATGTACGCTGCACTAGAATCTTGCAGTTTCATCTTTATTAGAAAGTAAGGCCTCGTATAAGGTATATGGAACAGGTCGTGAAGGATGTGAAAGAGAGGAATGACGTTAGTATGAAAAGATTGGCCGATAGAAGAATCAAGTGTAGGGCTGCGTCAAAACAATCCTATGATTGTTGACCGTTGACGATGATTGTGGTGATGATGAATAGGTATCATAAGGACATGACCAAAAGTTTTGAAAGATTTAAGCTCTAGTATCAACTAATAACAGAAAGATAAAACAATTGCATCAATTGAATATTCATTCTCGCATTGCATATTAAGCAAATACGTCTATACCATGGTCATTGTCAATTCGAATAGAAAATCGACATAAATGACCATTAGGATGCCCGATTTCGACTAATTTTGACAAATGGTACCGTGCGTTCTATCGAGAGCCTGACGCCGCGGCCATTGGCGGGCGACACGCTTACACTCCAATTTTTTTTTCTTCCTTAAGTGAAACATTACCTCTGACAAACTTTATTAATCTGTATAGAAGGGTTGTATCTACAAAATATAGAAATGAGCAAAATCGAGAGCATAGGTACATTATCAAAAATCGATTTCAAAATTTAAAATAGCTATAAACTTTATAATATTGTTTATATTTTACAACATAATCCCTTATTATAATTATACAATTTTTACTTATTCAAGACCTTTAAAAAAAGCTCTTTTGTACCTCTGTAGCTTTAATACACTCAAGGATATACCGTAAAATGTGTATTCACTTTGGCAAAATTCGAGTTTTACAACGTTGCAATTTCTCGTAAACGGCGGTATGTTTTGAAAAAGGCTTTGGGGTATTCAATTCCCAATCAAATGACGAGGATTTGCCAACTTTGGTCGAAATTAGTTACCTTTAGGGCAATCACCTGGTCGAATTGACATATAATTGCCCGTCTCTATTTCGCATTGAAAAGAAAACCAAGTCTTTGTTCTTTCCCCCAGGTGAAAATAGAATATTAGGATTCCATTGAATGCGATGATACATACTAGCTGGATGATACTCTTGGAGAACACGACACTCATGTTGACATACTTTCCTAGAGAAGTACCCTTACACATAGGCCCAGGATTAAGTTAACTTTTAAGGTCTTGATGGATTTTGGGTCCGTTTTGTTCAGGTTTACTAGCTAAAGTGTACGCTGAATTCCAACAGGAAGTTGGGAAATTATAAATATGCACGGTATGTAGTATTATTTAAAGTTTCCATGGGTGACTCTTTTCTTGTGTTTTATAGCTATCATTGTCTAAGTTTCTATTTCAAAGTAAGCGCATAATTAATGCCAGTAATTTAACCTCAAACTTCGAAAAACGGGAATACTTTACCTGAGTTTTCAGAACAGGTGGAGCCATGTAGTTTAGAAGGTGCAGAATAAAACATACGCCAGAGTGTTTCAGATGGATTCTTTCTCACCTCCTTGGCACAAGCACTTCATTTCCTGTAGCATCTTATGAAGTTTACAAAGGAATTAACAACTGAAATACATCGGCAGTAGCATCCTAAACTTCCTTCGTAAGGGATGTTTTACCAAAATATTAATGATTTTTCGTATTGAACTTGTTTAAAAAAATAACTTTGTCAATTCCAAAATTTTTATTTATTTTACCTATCGATTTTGACGCTCAGACTTTGAAATCGATAGGTAAAATAAATTAAAATTAAGCAATTGTATAGTTATTTTTCTTACATTTGTTAAGTGCAACTAAGTTCCACCAAGTATCGCCTGCCTCCATTGACATAATTCTTACTTTTTTAAAAATAAATATTAGTATTCCGTTAGGTGTTAATTGTATTTCTATTAACTTGTACAAATCAAACCTTCTTGAACTTCAAGCGCGTTCGTTCACGTTTTATAACACTTTTCACTGTTTATTTGACGGACTTTTTACATTGCAGTTCATTTCACCTTAGCATTATTCTCGGTGAGTTTTCTTGTCTTTCTCTCCGCGTTTGCGTTCATTTATGCATTCCATTATTAATATTAATAACCTTTGCTTTAGCGACTACAAAAATCCGTGATCCATGAGTAGTGCAAATAACAATCTCTTCTTCAACATACATATCTAGGTAATACCCTGAGAGCCTCCGAGAGGGTGTATGGTAGGTGGTATATGGGAAAATAACTTTTGAAATCCATAGGCAAAATAATCTAACTCTCGAATCTTATTTATTTGGTGTAATCGAGCTTAATACGGAGGGCGTATTAATAATTCTTAATCTCACCTTGTTAGTCAACCTATCTGTTTAAAATTTCTGCAGGAGATTTAATAGGTATTTTATCCTGTGATCTAATAATGATTCCAAACCTGACTTAGCTATTCATTTTGACACACTGCTAATCCTATCGTAACATTTTATAACAAACGCAGCTGATCTCCGCTGCATTCTCTAGTTCTCTGATGAAACCTAAGTACAGATGAACACCTGATGAGATTCCCTAATTTCCCTGATTCCCTAATTTCTCTGATGCGAACACCTAAGTACCTTATAAAGTCAAAGCTTTTAATTGCCATTTTATTAATGCTATGGGATAGCTCTAACAAAATATTCCTCCTCCAAATTTGAATATTTACATCTTTAGGTTTAGACTTAATGTCATTTGTCGCACCACTTTTAATTGCATCTAAATCCTTGCTAAGTGATCCCTTATTTTCTTCAATTGTTATATCCCTGTACACTCCTATTTCGCCTGAAAAAAACGTACTCCTCACTGCGGTACCCAATGCGTTGCTGTATGAATTGCATACAATTAGAGCTATTAAGCTGCCCGATAAATTAAAAAACCTAATATACACTAATGTAACGGAAATGTACCAAAAAATTGCTTAATTTTTCCAAACATTTCCATAAGATCTAAACCCAATGAATTTCAAGGCTTATCTCTACGACGAATCTATAAAAAGGGGAGAGGATGCATATGAGGGCTTTCTTCCAAGCATGTGACTACCACTCATTTCCCGGAATACAAGTAACTTCTTCACTTTATATGGCTAAATTATTTAATTTTACATGCAACGAAATGTATAATCAGTCACTAAATTCGGATTGAGGCCTCTATGTGGTGTTGTGATTACTTATAAAGAAATGAAGTTTTCCAACGGAATGTTAGGTCACCATCATTAACCATATTTTGCATTTCCATGTGGTAGATATTGAAGAAAAAGGGCCATGAGGGTCACTTCTTTCGTCAGAAAAGTGGGTCTTCAAGAATATTAAATCCTTATGACCCTCTATTCCGACTAATTAGGTGTCATTATATCTGCGCTAACCGAATGAAATAATTTAGCTGTATAAGTTTTCAATGTCGCTAGACATGAAAAGATGAGGGTTATTTAAATGGAATATTTTGTCATGATTCTTCAGTAAATTTTTTTCTAGGTTCCCAAATCAAGAGGTAATGTCACTTCCTTCGACAGAATAGTTTGCCATGAGGATTATTAAATCTGTTTCCACTCTGTTCTGACTTATGAAGTGCCATCAAAATGACGCTAAAGTGATGAAGATACTTATAAAATATAATTTCATTCTTTTATTTCAGTAATTAAAAGCCTTGGAAAAGAAACCAAATGCGTCATTTCAACTCCTATTCTCTAGAATTGAAATGTATTAATTAAAAATTAGTTGACTTCACTTCATGGCTAATGCTGTGGTGAGTCCTCAACACAGACATGGAGACTAAAAAATTGGAAGAAGATGGTTGGGTGGACCTGAATATGTCTCTGTTATTAGTTTTGTATATGTTAATTCATTCGTTACAAAAGAGGTCTTAGGGAGTATTAGAGCAAAAAAAATTCAATTATGATCAATGATGTGTCATGATAATTAAGCGAAAAAGTGGTCTTTTAGATGGTAAAGGGTCAATTCATTCCTCATTATCAGCATTTTACTGATTATTATGCTTTATTTTCTTATTATGATTATGAAATAATATACCTGTATAAGGTTTCATTGTTGCTAGACATTAAAAGATGAGTGTTATTTAAATTGAATATTTTGTCATTATTCTTCATTATATTTTTTCTAGGTGTTTGATTCTCAAATCATGGGGTAACCTGTGTCACTTCCTTCGTCACAATAGTTTGCCATGAGGAATATTAAATCTTGTGGCCCTCTGTTCTGACTTATGAGGTGACATCAAAACGACGCATAAGTGATAGATATGATTAATTGAAAAAAGTTTTGGTTTCAATGTGCGTATGAAAGATGCATTGTAATTTCAATAACAATTGAATATAAACGGTAAACGAAAGAAAAATACAAGTCAGCCATGATTGTCGACGTGCATATTCCGACAATTTCTACATTGCCGGTGTTTCTAAAGAGTTCATTGTTTATTTTCCTCATTGGTTTAAGTAATATATGTCAGAAGTGTCTTACTAATAATCTAAGACGTTTTTCTTATTACTAACATAAAATGCTATTGTTATATATGTTAAAGTGTTACATTGTGGCAACTCATTTATGAATGAAGCTTTTCCAACGAAATGTTATTTGTCATCATTATTATCCATTTTTTATTTCCGTGTGTTGGATTCTCAAGACAAGGGGTCACTTCCTTCGTCAGAATAGTTGGTCTTCAGGTATATAATATCCTTATCACCCTCCATTCTGACTTATGAGGTGCCATAAAAAATACGCTAAAGTGATGAATAAGCTTACAAGGAATCACTCCATTCTTCATTTACAGTGAATACTATTTTTGAAAAGAAACCGAGTGCATTTTTTCTCTTCCTAGTCTCTAGCATCAAAATGTGTTAATTAAAAATTGGTGAGATTCAACTCTGGCAGATGCGGTGATGTGCCCTCAACACCAACATGGGAACCATAATAGAGGAAATATACTGGTGATAATCGCCAGTCCCTTGCCTCAGCTTCTCACAGTGGGGGAATATTTGTGCTAAGGTAATCACCTCAATGTGGACCAGAATTTTACTTGATATGTCTTAGTATAATGTGACTTACTATAATATCTCTTTATACTAAATAATCAAATATGTCACGTCTTTCGTCACCAATAGGTGGTGTTCAGGTGTAATACATCTCTAAAACTTCTAATATTATTCAGAAGGTGTCATGAAAACTACGATAAAATGTGTTATTTAAGCTGGTAAAGGATTTTTTCAGGCTTCATTATCATTTTTGCTAATAATTATGCAATATTTTCTTATAATGAATATGAAATGCTTTTGCTGTATAAGATTTCATTAAGGCAAGACATGAAAAGATGAAGGTTATTTAAATAATATGTTATAAACCATAATTGTTTGGTGTCATATTCTTCCAGGTATTTGAATCTGCATTCAAGGAGTACTGTGTGTCACTTCTTACGTCAGAATAGTTGGCTTTGAAGAATATCAAATCTTAAGGCCTTTTTATTCTGACTTTTGAGTTGCCATGTATTGTACACGTAAGTGTGGTTTTTAGGCTGATAACGGATTACTTCACTATCATTTCAAGTAAAAATCTTTTGGGAAGAGACAATACGTGTATATTTGGTTAGCTTCAATTCCGGACGATCACGTGATATACCTTCAGAGCATTCATGGAAACCGAAAGGGAGGAAATATATGGTTAAGTTGACCTCAATATATGTCTCTGTAATTAACTATCTGTAAGCGCTTCGCTTAAATACAAGACTTGGTCCGGAGAAAGCGTGGTAAGGGAACAAGTCGGGCTTTCTGTCTTAACGCTTTTATTCACATCTCAGTTACATGTTGGCCGTAGGCCACCCAGTGAGAGACTCCCCGAGTCTTTCCTGCCTTCACGCCGCGCCCGACGACCGCGTCACCGCGTGACCCCCTCGAGGGCTTCCTATTGGCCGACCATGGCAGTAGCTTTCCATGCTAACTGTGCGCCTTCCCATGAGGCGATGTCCCACGGCAAGGATTCGCAAGGTGTTATAGGAGTCACCTGAATGTGACTCCACATCCGGGGGCTACCATTACCGACGCCACCAACACCGGGGTGACACGAGCATCGACCGTGCACGCTTACACCACTTCCCCCCAAAAGTGAATCGCTGAATAATGATGAATAACATGGTGTTATTCAGCGATTCATTCCATACCCAATCACTCAACCAAAATTCTAGAATAAAAGTCTGATGATACGTATAACTATTACAATGCAACCCCGAAAATAACACTGTCCCTGAAAAGTAAGTTTCACCAAAACATATAAAGTCTCACCACAAAGGTTTTGCCCATCTCCAACATAGTTAATCAAAATAAATTGTATGAAAATGACATAGGGCAAATATACATACATATAACTACACGTAGACAGTCCCAATTCATAAAGTCTAAGCACTTATGCAAATTAACACCCCCTACATTTTACTACAATTCATTCACTGGTTGTTGTCTCTTTAAGGCTTATTGTAGAAATCCATAATCTATTTCACAATGAACTTTTATATCACTTTTATCATATAGTCCATTTAAACCTTTTATTTTAAAAATTGTCATTATTCATTTAAAAATATATTGTTCAAGCTCAAGTGAAATCCCTCATCACATCACTATCAATACATAGACACCACACTTATTCATCTAAATGATGTGTTAATTTATCTTGGAATTAGTGGAATCATAAGTCCCATTCCTGAAAATAAAATACCGCTGCAAGACATTGCATCTACTCCAACCTCAAGCATCATTCCTAATTAATTCATCGGGCCCTGCAAACACTTCTTCAGCCGGGGCTTCGAAGCTAGAGAGCATGACGCGCACATTCTTTGCATCAACTTTCCCTATCCTCCTCTTCCTTTCGACCGCTCTACCACAAAATTTACTACTCAGCAATGATCGCTTCCAGTACAAATATAACATGAGAATTGTTATCCCAATGGCGCTCCCTACCCCCCAATGATTTCCCAATTTCCATTATGGGTAGAGGTGCTAACTGCTCGCAGTCTCCCTACCAATTTAGTAAAATCCACTAAACGCCTGTGTGTCATTAATTCCCGTCCCAGCTCATCTCGACATCTAGACCCTCCAGATTTGAGTTGTTTCCAATATCTAGGCCGCCTTCATCGTCGACTATCCTTACATCCGGGAGGACTATTTCTAACAATTTACCCTTTATTTCGCTCCGTTTGTATCCACTAGCCAATAACTTAAATTGCTTCCCACTATGTCACAGTGGCTGACATTCGTAGTTAGCTCGATCCCCTCGAGTCGACGAGAGTCTGGCCTATTCGCAGTAGCCGCATTCCGACACGCGACTGTGATATGGGATGGGCTTGGCATTGCGTTAATCCAACCTTGATTCACTCGTTCAAATATGGCTCAATGAAATTAATTCCTTCCCTTTCACATCCCGCAGCTCCTCTTCCTAGAAACAAATCATACTCGCAACTCTTCGACGACCCGGTTCGCAAAACAAACTTTGTAGGACAGGTATAAATTTGCACCTTTTTACATTCAGCCATCTCGTCTTCATTTAAAACTGCATAATATGACCGATCTCCGTTCACTAACAACGTGTCCATAACCCTCCATTTTCCAAAAACCATCAGTTTTTGATGCCAAACCGGGAAAGACTTCAATTTATAGTGTTCAAATATACTATCCTTACTTCCCAAAGGGATTTCTTCAACTAACCGCAGCCGGTTTTTGACCACTACAGCCGATGTTTTCGCCATGCTGTAATAAAAAAACAGTGACTCATGGTCACAACGAGCTAACATATTGAGTGGGGGATTGGTACTGTCACGAATTCTTTTGATCATTTCTAAAAACTTTCCAGGGGAACCAAAGCACTAGTAAGTGTACTATACACGCTGTTTTATAGCTACATCCACCCCACAAGGTCAATCCTAATATTTATAAGGACATGCCCGATCTGCCGCAATGTCTCCTCGGTCCCTATCAGTTGCCTCAACTTTCGGTTGGCGTCTGCTAATCCCTGAATTAATTTTCGGCTATTGTTCGCTTCGATAATCAATTCTGAAACTAAAATTCGTAGGAATCGTGTGTTGTTAGTTACACTCTCCTCTAATCCTGCTATCACCATGATTTGGTTGTCCAACTCTCCCCGCAATCCCGCACCATCCTGCTCTAATTTATTGATCTTCTCTTCAATCCGGTGAAGATCCTGTTCATCCAGCGTTCCGAAAACTGTTTTTAATACTTGGCCCCCAAAATTGATCCAGCCCCGTCTGTTCCGTCGCTTCTCGACCAGATCCACTAATGTTTCCATTTCCTTCTTGACATGTGGGTATTCCCTATTCATCCTTTCTAGCGCCAAGAGATAACCCCGATTAAAACTAACTGCCTAACTTCCCCTTCCATCCTAGCTTTTACGTCATCGAAAATTTGTCTCACATTTTTATACTCATCTTTCATGGCACCCAGATCAAAATTTATTACTACCATCCACGAATGTTCAGTTAAAATTACATCTCGCTGTCTTTCAAATAATATACCACTTTTCAATGATGTCACTTCTTGGCCCCTAATAGGCACCCACACCCCACCAACCACAACAGCAAAACCAAATATTTTAAGGGTCCTTCAGATCCTCTTCTTCCTCCTCCCATCGTGTCAGCGACACCCGCGGGCATAGATAATAGCGATGAGAGGGTGCAGGCGGGGGATTCACGTAGGGTGGGGACGACTCACCACGTCCCCTTCTCGGACGTAAACAATTTGGACCACGATGGGGGAGGGGAGGGGGATGAGGGGTAATGACTCCTTCCACCTCCAGCGGGGAGGCAGTGTCTTCTTGATGAGGGACAGGGGTGGAGGGGAATGGGCAACACTGGGGTGAGTGGGGAGGCACTTCTCCTCCTCTATGGCAATGGTGTCTCCTCTCTCCGCGCTGATATCTACCCCTCCTGCGTCCCGAGTCACAAGGGATTCACCTCGGCCTTCCACCCACTCGTCCTCCCACTCAGGGGTTGGAGTAGCTGGCTCCGGAACTCGCGCAGTGATTCGGTTTCTTCTTGGCCGTCCACGGCGTGGATCACAAAGATTCACTACTTCAGGGGGGGAACAGGACCGTGATAAGGTTTAACACGACTTATGTGCACAATAAGGATTCGAAATGGAAGCTCCAACAGTAGATTGCACTTTGAAGTTACCTTCAACACGGGATACGGTTCCTTCCACGGTCTATTAAACTTTTTCACATGCCCTACTTTTAAACAAGGGTCACTTAAAAAAACGTAGTCACCTTCTCTACATTCCCTTATCTTACCCTTTCCTCTCACAGTGTCCCTCCTTCAACTCACCGCTAACCGATCATTACGGGCGCATTGTTTCCACCTTCCTTTCAACCTCTTTCGTAGCCCCGTCACACCAGGGTGTTCCTTTGCTGGGTTAATCGTTTAGAAACGATTGAAAGGTGATGCCATCTGTTGTCCAAACACCAACTCGTGAGGGGTGAACCCAGTGCTTCTGTGTTTACTAGTATTATACGCCGTCACGGCAAATGCGAGGTGCTTATCACAGTCGTCGTTTCGTACGCTCACGTAATGGCCGATAATCTTTGCGATTGTCCGAAGAACTCTCTCAATTCGGCCATTGCACTCTGGGTGGAACGAAGAGGTCCTTAGTTGTTTTACCTTCAATAGTCTACAAATCTGTCGGAACAGATCGGACATAAATTAGTCCCCTGATTCGTAAGCAATAACTCCGGTACTCCGAATTTCAATATTCAATGTTTTATCAGTGCTGCGGATACGGTTTCGGCTGTTTGGACGGGCAGCGGCACCATTACCAAGTATCTTGTAAAATGGTCTAAAAAAGATAAGATATATCGGTCCCCCCCCCTCTGTCTTAGGGAGAACGCCAACAATATCCAGAGCAAGGAACTCAAAGGCTCTTTCTGCCGCCGGCAGTGCCTGTAGAGGGGCCCAACACTTACCGTAAGGGTTTCGCTGGCTACAGGCTATATAGCACTTCACTTATTCCTTGACATCCCCCAAAATCGTTGGCCACCAGTAATCCCTTCTGACCCTACTCGCCGCGGCGTGTACTTCTTGATGGCCCGATAGTATGTGATCATGACACTGGCGCAAGACTCTCTCTCTGCAATTTTGTGGTACCACTATTTTATCTCCTCCCTTGTGTCTCTTAAAAATAACGTCCCCAACAACAACGAATGTATTTTCCCTTCCCCACTTTATGCATTCGGGGTCTCGTTTCTGCTCTTCTCCAAAATTAATTATTTCTTCCGCAGACGCATAGCAAACCCTCCTGCTCAAGGCCTCAGCATTTGCATGGTTTTTTCCTCGCCTGTGGACCACCTAGTAATCATATTCACTCAGTCTTAATATCCACCTCATTGATCGACTGTTGGGGTCGTTTAACCGAATAGCCACGAGAGTGCTGCGTGGTCCGTCACAATGGTAAATTTTCGTCCTAGAACATAATTTGTAAATTGAGTGACAGCCCAAATTACTCCAACCAATTCCTTCTCTGTCGTGGTACAATTCAGCTCAGATTTCTTCAGTTGCCGTGAGGCAAATGCTATCGGATGTCCCTCCCCGTTGATCATTTGAGACAGGACGGCCCCTATTTCGAAATTACTCACATCTGTCGAGTTGATAAAAGGCTAAGAGAAGTCTGGATACACCAATCCGGGACTGCTCGTAATCCCTGTTTTTAAATTTTCTACTGCTTCGTCGCACTAGGGTGTCCAAACGAATGCGGTACCCTTTCTTAATAGCGATGTAAGCGGCCGGGCGAGAACCGCATAGTTTTCGATGAACCAACGGTAATAATTTGTAAGGCCCAAAAAGGATTGAGTCTCCTTCACTGTTTTCGGAGTAGGGAATTCATTTACCACTGAGACCTTGCTAGGGTCCCGAAAAATACCCTTTGCACTAATAATGTGGCCCAAATATTTCACTTGCGGGAGGGCGAAGTGGCATTTAGACATTTTGAATGACAATCCTTCCGTATCTAGTCTGTAAAACACTCGGCTCAAACGCCCAGCATGTTCCTTTATTGAACCACTAAAAACGATGACATCATCGAGGTACAGTAGGCATTCCGTAGGAGTCATACCTCAAAAAGCTCCATCCATAAAACGTTGGAAAACGCTAGGACCATTTCTGAGACCATAAAATATTCTGGTATATTCATACAATCCGTTGAATGCATGTCCACGCACTATAAATCACCGCCAAATCCTTCACTTTCCCCTCGCAGTGCACACACGGGAGGACAATCTTTAATTAGGGCCGTTGCGGGCAGCTTGCGGAACCGTTTAACGGCATCTCAGCCCGCTGGCTAAAACTACTCCGTCCTAGCGCCCGGCCGCTTCGGGCCCAGTGTCCTACCTCCCCGCAATTAAAACACTGCATTCTACCCCTCTGTATGCAGTCCCTGGCGAGGTGCCTAGAACGGCCACAAGCGTGACAGGCTCCAACACGAACCGCGAAAATTTTTCCTTCCTCTTGACCCTCCTTCTCCGGCCGAACCCTCCGCTCGGCCTCCCGCACGCGCACCACACGGCGACAGCAGCGTCAAACGTCTGCGGCATTGCGAGGCGCGTATGCTCCCCCACCGTGCCGGGTAGGCCATTTAGAAAGGCGTCTAAAGCCCTCTCGTCCGCCTCCGACCGGCGAGCGGCGGCCACGGCAGCATCATCTTCCTCCCTCCATGTATGGCTATTTACATCGTGAATGCAGTCTGCGAACTTCTCTATTAGCTCCCCTGGGCCCATTTGCACGTTCGCCAGCATCTCCCTGTAAAATCTCCTATTCTTCACTCCCTGATATCTCTCTAACAACCCCTTCTTTGCTTCGGGGTAGTTCAAGGCCTCCCCAGCACTTGTCTTCGCCCTTAGGAGATCCGCGGCCTCTCCGCCTGTGCTAGATGCGACCGCGCTTAGCCTGTCCTCATCATCCCAGCCACCCAACCTTCCCGCTTGTTCTAATTGTGAAAGAACGCTTCAACGTTTTCCCCTATGGCTCCTGAAAAGCTCTTAATCGCCCATATCATTGACTACGACTTCCTCGAGTTCTCCTCTGCTCCGGCCACATCTATTGTACGGGCTCTAAAGATCGCGTTCTCTTCTTTAAGGGCCCGCAGCTGCTTATAAAGTCCATCTACATCATGTTGGAGCTCCATTTCACGACCCGATAAACTAACGAGACCCGCCAATGTCACTCGCCTTACCACGAGTTGGTATTACCGCGATTCCAAACGCCTTTAGGCGACCCCACTTCTGACACCAATTTGTAAGTGCTCCGCTTAAATACAAAGACTTGGTCCGGAGAAGGCGCAGTAAGGGAACAAGTCGGGCGTTCTGTCTTAACGCTTTTATTTACACCCCATTTACATGTTGGCCATCGGCCGCCCAGAGAGAGACTTCCCGAGTCTCTCATGCCCTCACGCCGCGCCCAACTCCCGCGTCAACCCGTAACCCCCTCGAGGGCTTACTATTTGCCGGCAATGGCAGTAGCTTTCCATTCTAACTTTGCGACTTCCCACGAGGCGAGATCCCACGGCAAGGATTCGCAAGGTGTTATAGGAGTCACACCTGAATGTGACTCAACATCCGGGGGCTACCATTACCGCCGCAACCAACACCGGGGCGACGCAAGTGCCGGCAGCTGCGTGTACGCTTACAGAGCACTCCTTATTGGTAACGGTGAAACTAAATATATATTAAATGATGGATGTTCGTTAGGGTCATTGATGATACTATGGTCGAGGTATCACCCCCCAATGATCGGAGAGCTATTGGATATTGATGGCTCACCGCGGGCTCTTAAGAAAATCAGAATGGTCTTAGGAAACTAACGGGTACTCACCTCCTCAGCACACAGATGGTTGTGGACCACAGCACAGGATCAGATGATTGCGGACGTACACGGTGATTTCTGTTGGACCTTTGCAGCTGGGTGAACCCCAGTGCGTTGGTGAAGAGCTAACTCCACGTTCGCCTTATATACAGTGGAAAAGACCCCCACTACTCCCCGCGTTTGAGGTTGCGCGAATAGAGTTTCTATGTCAGAGACCTCCATCTCCGTGAACTTGATATCGAGGTTGCGTGAAGAGGGTGGGACGTTTCTATGTCAGAGACCTCCATCTAGGTTGTTAGGTCATGATGTCGGGTTGTGCTAAGGGAGTGGGACGTTTCTATTCCAGAGACCTCCGTGACCATCGTACCATTCTGCTCTCTTTGTGGCGCTTTTACAGAGTAAACCGCAGCGGAAAAATAACATGACGTGTACATTAGCTTGTAACTTTGGAAATTAACACTAGAATGACCTGGGTGGGCCGCATACCTACTATGACCGCCAGCGGTCAATTGACCGTTCTCCCTTTTCTTGCGCTCTTTCGTACGTTCCCTCCGTAATTCTTTTTTAACGAGTTTAGAAGTGTCCAAATAATAATATGTGCTATAATATTATTATTAGGGCATATGTAATAGGACATATATAATAATATGTCCTAGTAATGTGTTACCGTTAGGCGTAGTGTTAGGAAAAAAAATGTGAACTGCAAACAGCATTTACACTGATAAAATGTTTTATTGTAAAATAAAAATGTGTGTCTTTTATATCGGTTAAATAATACGCCATGTGTTTTAAAAATAAGTAACATTTCACAACACGTTATTTGTCTAATTTTTATTAGATAAAAACATGATATCAGAGAAAAATGAATTAAAGAAGACAGCGTGAGATTCAAGCGCTACAAATATGGCCTCAATGTATTTCTTTACTTTTGAGATCACTTTTTGTAAATTTTCTGATAACTTTCAGTGTCCACGCATTTATTTGTAGCACCTTGGGCAACTATACTTTGTTTTGCTTTGATCACAGAGACCAATCAGGCATTCCTTGCGAACATTGCGTAATGGAGGAAGAGGTTCCAAAGTTTGAACGGCAGTTCTTTTCTCAACATAAGGTGCGGATAGCTCCTCAACTACTTTCATAATGAAGTTTTTACGGGACATTTTGGAACCATATACAAGCCTGAATAAGGTATGTACATTTATAATTGCTAAGTCTAGTAAATTGAAAAACTCGTGGACAGGCCATTGGCGTTCCCCGGCCCGGGCACTGTAATTGCGACACATCAAAGGAGAAACTGCTTGTTCCGGTTGGTTGCCAGTGTGACCATCTCCAGAGCCGTCTCAAAGGTCATCAGAACCTTCGTTATCGTCATCTGCAGAGGACGTAGCGACGACGAGGTTCGTGGAGCCACGAATGCGTCCCCGACGGCCTCTTAGGGCACGACGTTCAGCAGCATCGCTGCGATCACCGCGACCACCTCCACCCAGTACGTTGCCGTCGTCAGGAGCGCGCTAAATACAAGGAACAGAATGTGAAATTTTACCGTAAATTGTCAAATTTTTAAAACTCCCAAAATGAAAATAAATTTAATGTTTTCTACGCACCTTGTTTATTCAAAATTCTTCCGCGTCCGGCACCACGAGATCGCGCAGCAGCATGAGCTCGACTGGGAGTCCCGAATTCACGCTGCTGCTGCTCTTCTTCGCTGACCTCGTCTTCTCTTGTTGAAGGTTGAGGTTCATACTCGTCTGAAAAACCTTCCTAGTCATAGGACACGTCACTTCGGTCACTTCCGGCCTGCGATTGGGAGGGCGGGATATCATGGAGCACCTGAATGATCTCCGCCTGGGTCTGTCCACGTCGACGAGTCATCGTACTCTTCCCTAACGCAGTGCGGACAGAAATAAGCAAATGGGTTATGGAAGCGTCTATGGCGAGACAGCGAACGGGTTGTAAGTTGTAACACGTCGCAAAAGGGTATTTCCCGGGCTCTCACGGGCAGCCCTGTGGGCTACGCGGCAGGCGGGGGTGCGGCTGGCAGGGGAAGCGGGGGTGCGGCGGCGCCCTGCTTGTCCGCCAGCTGTGCACAAACGTAACAGCACGTTTCAGCTCAAGAAGTGATCACCACTGCCCATAAAATATTTAGTAGAGACTCTTTAAGACGAAACATATTGTAATTTTGCTAACGTGTCTCTCCTTCACATAAACGGTAAAATCATATGTAAAAACTGTTTTCAAGAAATGAAGTCAAACTTGAGTAATTTGCGTGTGTTATAAGGTACACGATATGATATTTGACACAATTGACACCAAGAATCGACAAAGAGATCTAAATAACTGTAAAAAATACAAGAACGGTCAATTGACCGCTCGCGGTCATTACGGTAAAATTGGTCTAGACCTGAAGCATCCCCTCCCAAAAAAACTTCATTTTAGCATTATTTGTTCGAAAATATTAAGTCAAAAAAATTCAGCCTCATAAATCGGAAGATAACGAAGTGGAGCGCGAAAGAAAAAACGCGAACGGTCAATTAACCGCCCGCGGTCATTCTAGTGTTAAATACAACCCTGCAAGCTACCGCGAGGGTGTGTGGCGGGGTGTGAAGATCACCAAGCATGCACTACTAACATGCAAGCAAGCACCTATAATGTCTCATGCAACTATATTGTTAGCATCTATAGTATTTAAGGGGTTAATACATGCATCATTCACCACAGAATACTCTAAAATATTTCCCCTACCCATCCCTTTGCTATGCTGCCTATTCTGTTCTCTTATAGTACGGGGGGAAAATGCCATTTTGAATCTAACGGTACGACAATCTATCTCTCTAATCTTATTTATCTGGTCAAATCTAGCATAATACGCTGGTGTTTTTTATAATGTGCCTAACATCTTCAGTAAAGCTATCCTATTGAAATTTCTCTAATAGATTTAATCTGTACTTTAACTTACGCTCTGATAATGGCTTCTTCACGCTTGCATAAGATAATTAAAATAAATTCTCCGGTTATTCCGCGTGCATAGGCATAAAACACAATCGAGGTTCCTGTGATCGAAGGAACACTGAAAGCTTCACGAATATAAGAACCTGATGACGGTCTTACTTTGCGGAGCCATATCATAATGAGTAATTAACTTTGATGATGGCAATCAACCTTTACAATCACCAACATTTGCCGAAATAACGTTCGGTATATAAAGAATGCGGCAAAATCACAAATAAGAGAATTCATACTGAAAGCTTCGTCATGGAGATCCTTGCTTCAAAAGATTTTCAAAAAGCATATTAATTTGGGAGAAAGGCAAAATTCTATTTTGCCTTTCAAAAACCACAAAAACGGAACACTCCTAAGAATTCTGAGCCCGGCTGTAAGACCTCTGCGCTGAATCTACTCGGCATATGAAAAAGAGCATGGGGACCGCTGATTCGCTAAGGCACATAAATTCGCGGGCCGGCCACGAGACATCTCTTGGCCGGCCCGCGAAATGACGTCACAATTCCAAACTTGGTATTCGCTAAGCAGTTCACGGAACTTCCGCCGCGAGAATTTCACGGCGGAAGTTCCGTGATCTCGCGAAATATTTTATGACGCGTATTAATAAAATTATCTAAAATTTGTACTTAATAATACATATTAATCGACATTTTCATTCAAAAGTTGCTGCGACGAAGACAGTTTGGGTGAAAATATTTTTAAGTCCTGGTACCACAAAAGATTTCGGTACAAACAGAAAATAGCTTGAAGTACTAGAATCAAATAATAAAATAAAAGGAATAGAGAGTTAAATTAATGAAAAGTAAAATTTCTCCTTATGCCTAATCCACGGAGTTCTATACCAAACGAAAGCGTTATGCATAAAGAAATGTCAACATGGGGAATAAGCTCGAGTGAATAAGTTCAAAACAAATCTAAATCGCACTTAACTTAAAAAAATTTTAATTTCGAAAGTTAGATTTTATAAGAGTGCCACAACTCCTAAAATACACACCTCATAGTTCACCTTACAACGACTTTTCTGAAGTCTTGTTTGGGAAAAATAACGGAAAGGATCGTTAAGCCATCTCACAAATAAAATAAAACTTTGTTGTATTTTATTTGTGAGATGCCGAAATTTCATTAAGTCAACTTGCCTGCTAATGCTATGATTTTTTGGCCACACCTTTAAGCTGTAAAATAACTGAGTAACTGGCAAAACATGAAGTATGCGAAAACTGAATTCTTGTTTAATTACTTGCACGAAGACGGTATTACCCATTTCTAAAATTGTCCTCACTTTCGAAACGTTCCTTAGGTCTTGTTACCTTCATTCTTCAATCCTTGTTAGGCAAACGAATGAATTTTTTCGTGGTGGTCAAGGATATTTCGGGTTTACTAAACACATTCGGTGCATGACTTGGGCGATACGAAGCTAAAGCGTATCCATGGCGGTCATCATACTGCAAAATTATTTACCTAGAAAATATTTTTAAACAGTAGTAACCCATAAGGCCTCATAGAATTATAGTTCTTGTCATCGCTGTTGTAAGGGGAGACCACCAACAGATGAGGTATATTGCGCCATTGAGAAGGCGGGTAGTTGGACATAGGTAGGAATAATGCTGGAAAAGTAGGAAAGATGTAGGGAAACCCGTCGCCAGCATACATCTACATCTACATAGTATCCTGCAAGCCAGCATAAAGGTGTGTGGCAGGGGGTGAACTCTCACCAAATATGCACTACATATCATGCATAAAATTTGAATTAAAAATTAAAATAGCAAAGCATACATGCAAAAACATGCTGTTAGTTGAGTTAGCTTTAAGTCCTTGTACCAACATGCAGAGACCAATGTTATCCATTGCTACACTCGTACTGGATATATTTACCGTTATTAATATCCCTAATAGTACGAGGAAAAAAGGACATTTTGAGTCTGTCAGTTCGGCAATCAATTTCTCTAATTTTGTGATTATGGCCCAGTCTACCATAGTAAGTTGAGGTTCGCTAAATATTTTTAACGTCATCACTGAAAATATGGTCTTGGAATTTATTTAAGAGATTAAGTCTAAATTTCAACCTGCGATCTGACAATGATTCCCAATTTAATTCATTTAATAGACTGGTTACGCTAGTAAGGTTATCATACCGTCCCTTTACAAATCTTGCCGATCTTCGCTGCACACGTTCAAGTTCGTTATTTAGACCGATTTCGTAGGGATCCCGTACACTGGCAGCATAATCCAAATGAGGTCTTACACGGGAAAAGTAGCTGATTTCTCGTACATGATCGTCACATTTACCCAGTACTCTTTTGACGAATCCCAGTTTACGATTCGCTTGACCCATTATTTCACGTATGTGTTTACCCCAAGAAAGATCATGTGTCAGTTTATTCCAAGATATTTAATGGATTCCACGGTTGATAATTCATTATTACTTATTTTGTAAGTGCTAGGAGGAGAGCTATTCTTTTTCAAAAAATTCATTACAAGACATTTTTTCAAGTTTAATTCTAACTGCCATGTATCACACCAAGTTTCAGTTGCTTGTAGGTCAATATTTAAATATTATTTATCGTTCGGGCATAGAATTTCCCTGTATACTACTGCGTCATCGGCAAATAGACGAAGCTTACTTTTTACCACTTTATGGATATCATTTATGCGAATAGCATAAGCCTGCTATAAAAGAAAGGCGCCTCGAGGTCCACGTTTTAACGTCCAATCCAACGGACGGAGTGGTGCACTTGAAGTACTCTCGACCTGGCACCAAAATTGAAACCGTTAATCGGCCGAGAAATATCTGCTGCTGGCGGAACTCGATCCCGGGCCTACGAGATTGGCATTCAGTACTGTTTTAGCCACCTTTACCTTTAGCCACTACACCCACCCGAGCCCGGAAATATTCCTTTCCGAAGCACCTGACGTATAATCGAACAGTATGAAAAGTAATGGGTGGTTTAAGGTAACCACATTGTGCTGAAGGTAAGTCTAGTCTTCATTCTGTTTTATTTTTCTTTGTTTTTTTTCTTCCCTTACGTTGCGAGGAATAAGTTCCCTGTCATTGTTTAAAACTAAAATTGTTTCATTTTTTTTCATTTTCTTCGAGTTTGCATGTGCCAATGTTTGTGAGGGTGTCATATACAGTTTCCCTACTGGCACCCTAAATTATCTCCACGTGCTAAGTATATGCATATATATGTCTTGTTATATTTTATGTAATGCTACTGTAGAAATTAAATTCATTCATTCATATAGCTGCTTCTCTTCCCTTTCCACGCTCAGTTTTTTTTAATGTGAAACTGCCATTCAATTCAACTTCCAAAACTGAGTCGATAGCTCATTGACTTTCGTTTATTCTTCAAATCGGTAACTTCAATACACAAAATCTGATTCTCTACAGTGTAGTTGGTTCAATTTCTGATATAAAAAAAAGTTGCTGTTGCAAATACGGGGGTATTAAAATGTTGCTATGAATTTTAATGACCACGTTTTCTTATTCAAGCTATTCTCCAGATTCCTGGACTCATAGTGGAGCCTTTCCTGTTCGTGCTCATCCGCTACTGGATGATTGGCCTGAGATCTTCTTCATATGCATTCCTTATGACAGTTTTCATTTCCGTGCTGAAAATGAATGTCTCCGCCACATGCGGTAAGTCCCAAGAGAAAACAACCTTATAACTGTCACTTTTTCATTCACAGCGGCTGATATACTGTTACAATGCAGTCTTAAAATTTAAATTTTCCTTTAAAATGAAACTAGCTAGGGCCGTCTCATATATTGGGGATCAACTGTCATCATTTTTAAAAATATAACCAGTAGTTAAATCAAAGTATCCCTGGTGTAACTAATGGCTAACTTTATCTTTGCAAAGGTATAACTATCCGCCTTTCTCTTACAGGGTGCTTCTTTTCCACGGCATTTGATTCTGTCGCTATGGCAATGACGTACTTGGTGCCATTTGATTTTGTCTTCATGGGAACAGCTGGATTATTCATTAAAATCAGGTTAGTTTAATTAAAATTAGAGAATCTCTTATAGCCACCAGGATTAAGGGATTGTAATTCCATGGAAGCGTTTACGGCATACTTTGACAAAGTTTTACTTCCACATTTGGATTATTTTTTGCCCGTAATCAAGTAGTTGAATTATCAATCACAGTTTTTTCTCGTTAAAACCACTTAAACTCCACAAGGATAAAAACACAAGCATTCAATCACTAGTCCTGGCAAAAAGGAAAACGACGTACTGATCGTCGTGACGACGTGATTATTCTTCTTCGAGCAGATGAAACTAAGACGATTTTCTCATGATTTTTGGTGAATTAACCCATGAAGTACAGCAAAACTGGGTATAAATTGCATCTTCATTGTTTACTACACATAACATAACGAGAAAAAACCTAATTTACTTAATGGCGACAAAAAACATAAGTATACGACGAAGTATGGAAACTTTTATGGCAACGAACATACTAGTATTTTTACCCCTAATACTATTTCATATTTATCAAATATAAGATTAGTAATGATTTCTTTATGTATATTTTATACTTAATTTCCCTAAAAAAATTGTAAGCATGAGGTCGTAGTCCAATACATATCTAGATCTACGTCAAAACCATACTCCTTATAAGTATAAAGCACAGTACAATCATCAGCTTTCAGCTCTCAGAGTGATACTGAAGGTTTTATCTTCTGCGATTCCACTGTTCTTGTTTTGTGAGTATGTCTATATGTGCCTTCCCTCAGAAAAATGCAAACTCCAAGCTTTAAGGGCTTTGGAGACAAATCACAAACACACCTCATCACAAAATAATAAACATATATTATTTCCCGAACAACCAGTATCCTTTACACTTTATCGCATGTATTTCTTATGAGCGGTCAAATTTTCATTCAGCATTCACAAGATGAAGGACCTCGTGTTTTCCCGGCGCATAATGTTGGTGACGTCTTCACCAGCAGAATTCACACACTTCACGCAATCCACACAGAAAATAATTTCATTTGTGGAATTTTCGTCGAATCTCTTCGAAAAAATACTGCCTACCTAGGGAAATGTTATTTTTTGAGGCTCGATCCATTGCTGTGATGATTTCAATTTCTATTCTACTTTTGCAGCACCATTCCGAGTGTTATTAGCTGGGTAAAATACCTTTCGTGGCTAATGTACTCTACTGAAGCTATGTCCATTGTGCAGTGGGACGGCATTCACAATATAAGTAAGTATAATGCAAGATATTCCACAGAGAAAAAATCATTTGCCTTGACCGGGACTCGAACCCGGACCCCCTGATTTCCGGCCAGGTGCTCTACCAGTTGCGCTACCAAGGCGTCATCTTTCCCTGTGGAAATTCTAATTGTAAAACTAACAAATTCAAAGCTCGCGAGCATTGAATTTGTTAGTAAGTATAATGCCTGATATGTCATAGCATAATACCGTGAATATGAATCGTACAACAGATGTCCTCATTATTCATGAGTGTGTTTTGCAGAGTATTCATATCATAGTAAAAACTAAAAATTTCCTAGGAACTCAAGGAATGTACAAAATATATAGAAAAACCTCAGGGCCTCCACATAAAGCCACGCAGGGGTGGATGTCAAGTCGCGCTGAAAACTCATCCAATTACTCAATTTGTAAGAACTGAGAATTCACTGAAACACCACAGAATATGCAAGTCACAGGACCCGGAAAAAGCACCTCAGGAGACCTCAGGATATATTTGCAGTAAATGATATGGTAATGAAGCAGGCACGATTTGCAGCCAGTCTATTAAATGAATTAAATTGGAAATCATTGTCAGATCGCAGGTTGAAATTAAGACTTAATCTCTTAAACAAATTCCAAGACCATATTTTCAGTGATGATGCTAAAAATATATTGCGAACCACAACTTACTACGGTAGACTGGACCATAATCACAAAATTAGAGAAATTGATTGCCGAACTGACAGATTCAAAATGTCCTTTTTTCCTCGTACTATTAGGGATGTGAATAACGGTAAATATATCCAGTACGAGTGTAGCAATGGATAACATTGGTAAACTGCATGTTAGTATAAGAACTTAGAGCTCACCCAACTAACGGCATGTATGCTTTGCTATTTTTATCTTTTTTTAAATAGCGTAGTTTTGAACAGTACTTATATAAGTACTTTTTTATGCATGATATGTAGTGCATGTTTGGTGAGAGTTCACCTCTTGCCACACACCTTTATGATGGCTTTCAGGGTATTATGTAGATGGAGATGTATAACGTTGTCCAGCAGGGGCTAATAAATAAAAGTAAAAAATAAATCAAATAAAAGTCAAAAATGTCATGGCAAAGTGAAAAATAGTATAGAATTAAGGTGAATAGATACTGTAGGGGATTTGATGAGCACGCCACAGCTTCACCCAAGTGGAAGAGTCACCTGCGTCCGCTAATGCGTCACGAAACTCCGACAGAACTTTTTTCATATTTTACTGCGTTTCAGTTGGGTATTTGGAGTTTCCATGCGCTCTTAGTTCATTGTTTAGATAGGTATGCATCACACTGAAGGGTAAATAACGGAAAATTTCTCAGCTTTGGGACGCCACCGCTATCCCGCGCTAAGAAAAAATAATCTTTAGGTAAACGAATAAAATTCTGGGAAACCTACAGCTGAGGTCATTCGCGCCTAACGTCGGTTGCTCTTTTTTTAGTTTTGTATGCGACTCATCAAAAGGCAGCCTAAAGAGAATTGTATGCACTTTCAAACACTTTACAAACCCAAGGCGATAGGTTTGCGATGAAAAGTAATCACAAGAAAACCAAAATTAGATATTTACGAGGAGAAAGATGACAAATCTTAACGTTAAATTAGGAGGACATAGGGTAGAACAGGTGAAAAAAAGAGTGGAACATTGGACGAAATTGAGTGTAGAAGTACTGCTTTAGGAGAAGAATTGTTCTGGCTATGCAGGCATTTACGGACAGAAGAGATATTACATCTACACGATACCCTGCAAGCCACCGCGAGGGTGTGTGGCAGGGGGTGAAGATTACCAAGCATGCACTACTAACATGCAAACTAGCAATTATATTGTCTTATGCAACTTGATTGTTAGTATCTATAGTATTTAAGGGGTAATACATGCATCATGCACTACAGAATACTCTAAAATATTTCCCCTAACTATCCCTTTGCTATGCTGCCTATTCTGTTCTCTCATAGTACGGGGGAAAAATGGCATTTTGAATCTATCGGTACGACAATTTATCTCTCTAATCTTATTTATCTGGTCGAATCTAGCATAATACGCTGGTGTTTTTAATATGTGCCTAACATCTTCAGTAAAGCTCTTTGATTGAAATATCTCCAATAGATTTAATCTGAACTTTAACCTACGCTCTGATAATGATTCCCACCCTAATTCTTGTATTAATTCTGATACACTACTCAACCTATCGTAACACCTTTTGACGAACCTAGCTGCTCTACACTGTCTAGTTCTCTAATCAAACCTAATTCATTAGGATTCCATACACTGGCTGCATACTCAAGGTGGGGCCTAACTAGTGAAAAGTAACATCGCTCTTTTGTCTTCTCATCACATTTCCCAAGTACTCTTTCTATAAATCCTAGCTTTCTCTTCGCTCTGCCGCATATTTCCCGGATGTGTCCACCCCACGATAAATCTTTAGTGATTATTAGTATTTTGATATTATTTAGTATTATGACGAGAACCTTGAGCAGGTATGAAAAGAAAAGTATAATAAAGAGCTTGATATGGAGCACGGGTTCGTACGAATCAGGTACATAGATCCTAGGGATGGCTAAAAAATATTAGAAGCTTTGAATTACTGTGAGTGCGGAGGAGAATGGAGAAGGAGCAATAGACAGAAAAATAGAAAAATAAAGAAAAGTTGGGGATGGCTAGGGAGGAGAGAAGAACATGAGTTAAAAGATTGTGAAGGTTGATGGAGCAGGAACTTGGGGATAATTTAATGCTGAGGGGCGCTATCGAAGGCAGACTGCGATGGCCTGGCAAGCGAGAGCGATTAAGGAAAATAAAATACTTATGGAAACCTAAAGTGGTAGCGAATACACTGATTTAAAGAGAGGAAAGAAGCAGGGAATCAGTCAGTATATTAATGAAATGCAAATAAATTTAAGGACATTTCATCAAAACCTACCCTGACCGGTAGAGGACTATCTATCTTTACATCTCGTCAACGTTCAAATTAAACACGTCTGAAAATAATTACTTTGTTGGTAGCCATATGTCATTTACTGCTGATTTTCCTTAACCGAAGTTAGTAGCCTGTGGGTATACGAGGTTATGCGGTTTCATCGCTTTGCGGTGAGGGAGTGTATCAGGGGATTGAGGTCACCACTTGCGAAAATGAAATTTTTATGAAAAATAACAATGCGGGGTGATTCGTACATTTTTTGGAAGAATTTAACTTTGCTTGTGTACTTTTCATGTAGGTATATATTTCGCTGCGGAAAATGAGTTCTTGTACCCCTTGGTTAATCACAGCTATGGGCAGTTAATCTCTATTGATTTTTTGCCTCCGTTTGTTTTGCTATTGTATTATAGCGCCATAACTTTAAAACATAACCCAAAGAAGAAATTTTGGAGGCCAACAACGGAATCAAAGAGTTGACGAATTAATTATTTTAAATTAACACCATAAGATCAATGTAAGCCTGCGGCCATTACAAAGTGAATATTCATTTATAAGATAATAACTGCACATACACGTCCATAAGTTGCTTGACTGGGTCAAGAAAATTTCCGGAATCCCTCAAGTGATTCGGTCTGAAAGTTGCTAACCTTCATTTGACTCTGTATAAATCACGGGTGGTCTCTGAAATACTGCTCAAGGAGAAAGCCATTGAATCCAGTTTTTCGAGGACTTGAGGTGGCACCCAGTTTCATTTTTTCCAAAGACTGGGACATTATTAATAGGCCTTATTCAGTACGGACTCAACATTTAACTTTCGTAAAATTTACTTAATTTTGACGTCAAATTCTCAATAATCCTGTAATTATGAGGTTACCCTGGATAAAGCTGGGATTTGTCGAAGCTTTGACTTTTACGAGGTTCAAAAATGTCGAGTTTTCCTATAAAAGGCAGCAGAATACACAAAAAAGTTTAAAAGTCATTATTGAATCATAAAGGTAAAATACTCTCCCATCTACATGAACACGATGATGCTAATGATGTGGCTTTTTTGGTACCCCACTCCTCTCCCCTCGTTGGACATAACCCCTCGGCAGATTAATTACCCTCCGACAATGCCTACGATTCCAAAATGCATCGATTCCGGACTGCAGCGTTCCGAGAAAGTGAGCCGCCAAACCGCGCCGTCCCCTGACCAGATCCGCTCTCACTTATCTCCCCCAGAGCGCGGAAGAAGACCAGAAGTTAGGCCATCGTACAAGCCGTTATTTGGTGTTCCCCCGCCGGAGTGAAAAAAGAGTTCCGGATGACCCAATCATAAGCTTCCACCTCGCCCTCTTCACATCATTCCACTTTCCCTCCCCTCAAATTGCACCTATGGAATCCCACGTTAAAACCCCATTGCACTTTGACCTTGCCGAAAATACCCCCTCCTTACCCCAGAGAATACCTCCCCTCTCATGCCCTCTGTTCGAGTCGAGACGGCAACGAGAGCACTTCGAGGCTAGGTCAGCGGAGACTTGGTGATTCTCGAGTCTTCTTAGCGCCATGGACTGTTGGTGCAAGTTATTAGCTTTTCCCTGAGTTGTGAAGAGTATTTCAATTTTGTTGGTTTGTACTTTGTCTTTTGTTGTTGATATACAGTGCTTGATTAGTTACATTCTCATACTTTTGTTGTTTGTTCTATATTTGACCTCATCTTGCTCACCCGTTTTGGAAAGAATTTTGGTCCCCTGGACAAGCGTTTCTCGTGAACTGCTGTTCTTCTTTCGAGAAACGCTGCAGAAACCTGGCGGCCTGTTCTCGAGGTATCAAAAAATATTTAAAATTGAGGCAGTCAGGAAAAATACGAGTCTCCTCTGCGTCTAGCTTATCAAAAGAACAAAATAGAAAGGACTCGATGAAGCGAGCTTCGCCTAAATAGGATTACAAGTCATTACTTCCTATTTAAAATCTGCGGATAATGGATATTTAATGTTCGCGCCCGTTGCCGTGATGCCCCCAGACAAGTAAGGCCCCACAGGGGTAAAATAAGGAAAGGAGGTTGGCCTTTAACGGAACAAACGAAAAACTAAAGAAAAAAACTGTCATCAAATAAAGGGGGTGAAAGAGAAGGAAATTGCCGGGCTTGCGCTCGCATACCTTGTCCGACGTCTTCCGAGGATCGGCTTGGTCACTCACACATTCATACATGCATACCGTTCAGGCAGGCCTCTGGTCCGTTCACTCGCTCGCACAGGTCTCCTCGTCTTCTGGGCCTAGCCCACACAAATCTCTCCCTCCCTCTCGAGCGCCCTCAACGGCCAAAATCTTACGCACGAAACAAAACACGGTCGCGGACACTTGCCACGGCAAAAAAGGGAACAGAGGGAGGGAAATCAAAAGAACAAAAAAAAGTGGCCAGTCCTCGTGCGAACATCCCGCCCGCCGTGAATCACTTAGATTCACAAAAACAAGGGAAAGAAAGTAGCAAAAATAATATACAAAACAAACGAAGCAAAAATGGGGAAGACAGGAAAAGGAATACAAAATTAAAGGAAATAATAAATAATAATGAAATCAAAAAAAGCCTGTGGGTTCACTGGGGTGAGATAGGTAAAGGTACCAATCGCACCACGGGCCGCACTAGAGTACCCGACCCCGTCTTTAATTCGGCCACTCTTGCCTCTCCAAGGGAGCCTGGAAACAGGCGAGTGACACGACCCAAGGTCCACTGAGACGGTGAAGAGTTGCGGTCCTTAATCAAAACAAGTTCCCCGATTGAAATTGTGGATCCATCCTTGGTCCACTTGCTTCTCTGCTGAAGCGTATGTAAATACTCCCAGGACCATCTTCGCCAAAATTGGCGGGAAATTTGCCTTATTAATTGATATCGCTGGGGAAGTGGTATCATTTCGTCATTCACTGGTATAGGCAAGGTTAACACGGGCCTACCGACCAGAAAATGCCCCGGTGTCAAGCAATCCGTCTCAGATGGGTCCGTCGATAAAGCTACTAACGGGCGCGAATTTAAAATGGCCTCGATTTGACATAACAAAGTCGCGAACTCCTCAAAAGTGAGAGCATGCCCCTGAGTCACTCTCCGAAGGTGGTATTTAACAGACTTTATCCCGACTTCCCAAATTCCGCCGAAATGCGGTGCCGCGGGCGGATTAAATCGCCATTCTATGGCATTCTCGGGATAAAGGGAGCTGAGAGCTTCCTTATGAGGTCCAGAGCGAATTAGTCGATATAAATCGGTCAAGAATTTATCCGCACCGACAAAATTCGTGCCACAATCGGAATAAATAACCTTGGGTATTCCGCGCCTTGAAATGAATCGTTGAAAAGCCGCAATAAAGGCGGGAGTAGACAGAGACGTTACCAATTCGAGATGAACGGCTTTTGTTACCAAACAAAAAAATAAACAAATGTACGCTTTGGCAATAGCCGCATTACGACGAATGCTCGTCTTAAACATCAATGCTCCGCCGTAATCGACTCCCACTTGAGCAAAAGCTTCCTGAGGAATGACTCTTGATGCAGGCAAATCAGCCATAACGGGTTGCGTGGTTTTACCCCGGTACGGTGAGCAGATCACACATTTAGCAATCTCCGAACGAATTACCACTCTTGCGGATATAATCCAAAATTGCCTAGAGACTAGTACTTCGACAGCTCTAGGCCCTCCATGAAGGGATGCCAAGTGATAATGTCGCACAATTAATCTAGAAAAATGCTCATCCTTGGGCAATAGGATCGGTTGGCGAGCGCATTGAGGGAGAGTTGCATAATGCAAACGACCACCGACTCGGACAAGGCCGCTCGGATCCACAAAGGGGCGAAGGCGACTCATAGGATTAGAGAGTCGGCGGTTTTTATTTATTGATTCAATTAAATCAAGAAAATGAACCCTTTGAACTATTTTTACAACGCATGACAGCGCAGCTGTCCATTCCTTTGAAGATATAGGAGTGCCAATGGCGTGACGCGTTCCTTTGCAAGCAGAATAAAATCTTAACATGAAGGCAGTAACACGAATAAGACGAATAAATGACGAAAATTTCTCAATCCATTTGGATGGTCTCTCATTAGTTTGAGTCATCCCCATAGTAGTTATCGGCGATTTTATCTCCGGTATAGAGTTGCTATCTTGTGGACAATATCGTCCCGTCGGCCAATCACATTCTGAGAGTTTGAGAAAAGTCGGCCCGTTCAAGAACTGACACTTAATTAATTCCGACGGCATTAAGCCTCTCGAGGCGGGATCGGCCGGATTTATATCAGTAGAAATATGCTTCCATGAGGAAACGGGTAATACTTCTAAAATTTCTACAATTCTATTAGCAACAAAAGTTTTAAGTGAATGAGGAGGTATGTTCAACCACGACAAAACGATAGTTGAATCGGTCCATGCTCTCATTAACACACGAACATTTCGATTAGTGAGCATGTCATTTATGCGGCACATAAGCTTGGTTAAAAGAAGAGCTCCACATAATTCCAGTTTTGGAACAGAGATAGTTTTCATGGGGGCAACTTTAGTCTTAGCCGACAGAAAATGCACATTTATTCCGCCGCTTGGAGAGACAGAACGTAAGTAAACAACTGCCGCATATCCACGCTCTGAGGCATCTGAAAACCCGTGCAATTGATATTTAGCTCCTGGGTATGTATCTACATACCGTGAAATTTGAACATTACATAGGTCCGAACTTTGGAAAACAAAATCCTTCCAGGGATTAGTGATGGAATCGGGCAACGGTTCATCCCATCCTATTCTTAGTTTCCATAATGTCTGCATAAGACATTTTGCCCAAAAGATGACAGGAGCCAATGCCCCAATCGGATCAAATATCCTAGCAATGTTGGATAATAAAGACCGTTTGGACCGAATGGATTGATCAAAGGTTATAAAATAGGAAAACGCATCAACATCTGGGTTCCAAATTATGCCCAAAACCTTAGTCGAAGCTGAATCATCGGGATTAAAAAACATTTCATTTTCCCATTGATCCATAGGGATTTTCGCGAGTAGTGCGGTAGAATTACTAGCCCATTTTCCCAAGGGAAACCCCCCAAGAGCAAGTAAATCAATTAACTGCTGCTGCAAGTCCATTGCCTCTGCAATGGTATTCGCGCCTGTTACTACGTCATCCACGTAAGTATCATTTAATAAGGCATCAGCCGCAAGGGGGTAATCAGAACCGTCATCCTTTGCCAATTGGTGAAGAACGCGAATTGCCAAAAAAGGAGATGATACAACCCCATATGTAAGCGTATTAAGTTTATATTCCTTGAACGCTTTCGCGGAATCAGTCCGAAATATTATATGTTGAAACGGGCGATGAGCTTCGGCCAAAAGTATACGACGATACATCTTCGAAATATCTGTAATTACGGCAATAGCATTCAGCCGGAATGCCAAAATAATGTCAAATATTTCTTTTTGCAATTTGGGCCCAGTATATAGCACGTCATTAAGACACTTTCCCGATGTAGTATTTGCAGAAGCATCAAAAACTACGCGATATTTCTGTCCGGCTGGAGTATGTTTAACTACGGCATGGTGAGGCAAATAAACGGAATCCAAGTCACTAGATTCGGTCATATGACCTAACCGTTCGTATTCCTCCATAAACTGAATATAATTATTTTTTAGATCTTCATTGCGAGATAACTTGCGCTCCACGTTCAGCCATCGAGATATGGCAATAGATCGGGACTCGCCCAGTGAGGGAGGAAATTGTTTAAAAGGAAGCGTTACAATGTACCTCCCAGTCACGTCTCTCGAATAAGTCTCCGTAAATAGACGTTCGCAATAGACATCGTCAGGATTTTTATGGATTCGAGGGACTGACTCTTCGATTTGCCAAAACCGACTTAATTCTGTCTCCAAAGGATGATTAATAACTGTACACGAAGACACTACTTCCGTCGTTAAAGAATGCAATTCCGGAATATGTCCTACTAGTATCCAGCCAAAAACGGAATTCAAAGCAATCAGCCTATTAGAAGAGAGTATTTTCCGCCCCCCCAACAGAATCCGGGGAAATAAATCCATACCCACCAAAAAGTCAACTTCGGCGGGTTTATCAAAATCCGGATCGGCTACCTGAAGATGACGAACTCTCTTCCTAAAGGAAGGTGGAATAGGGACATGAGGAAGATGCCTTGTAATTTGAGGCAAAACTACAGCATTCGACTTAAGAAGCAAACGAGAAGAGTTACGCGGTGTCATAGTACATTTAACCATACCACTAGGCCGAGTCAGGGGAGTGTGAGATAGACCCATTAAAACTCCGTCATACTGCGTTACCGGTAGTTTTAAACGTTGCACTACAGCCGTAGAAATTGTAGACACCATCGACCCACAATCAATCATCAACCGCACAGTTTGAGGACTACCTCTAGCGTTCAAAACAGATGCCACTGCCGTACCTAGCAAAACCGTGCCCGTTGAACTATAATCGGTGCATGAAGTCACCGTGGAAGGATTAGCGGGTGTGATGGGATCGCTACTAGTTGACGACGCAACAGAATCCTCCTTTGAATTGGGCAATTGAGACAAAGAGGAGGATCCATTAAGTTCATCCTTTACTAAGGGCGAAGAATGCAAAGTTACGTGATGATATCCCTTGCATTTCAAGCATTTGAGACCTTTTCGCGGACACCTTGGGGCCCAATGTCCGGTTCTTAAACATCTAAAGCATAATCCTTTTGACCGAACAAATTCCGAACGTTGTCCAAAGCTCAACTCTATATATTGAGCACATTTATGAAGGAAATGCTTCAAACCACAGAGTGGACATTGTTCTGCTTTAGAAATATTTGACTCAGAAATCTCGTTAGTACTCGCTGACACTGTCATACTAACTTTCGCGCGAGGAAGAGATTTCGGCTTGGAGGAAGACGTGAGCGCTTGCTTCGATACAACACCCTGAGAGGTTTGCAAAACTGTCATTTGTTTCTTAACAAATGTTAAAAGCTGAATGAATGTGGGAAATTCCTCGCCAGCTAATGTCTCTTCGAAACGAGTCAAAATATCTGAACTTATAGCACGCGCCGCTAGACGAAATAAGACAAAATCACCATGATCGGGAATGTTTAACGCCTTCAATGCAGCATAAATTTCTGAAAATGTGCAGGTAAAATGCTGCATATTAGAAATGGGGTCAGAAGAAAGTGGCGTAAATTCAAGTAATTTATCCAAATAGTTAAACCCCAAAACACGAGGATTATTATAAAAATCACAAAGCTCCTTCCAAGCTAGAGAATAATAGACCCCTGCGAAGGGTACAGACTTTATTAAAGCCAATGCACTACCGGATAGAGCGGATTTTAAATACCCAAACTTTTCAATGGGTTCGATGTCGTCCCGGTTATGAATAACTGAAATAAAAAGGTCACGGAAAGTTTCCCACTCGACCAAAGACCCCGAAAATCGAGGAATTTCAAGGACCGGAAGACGAGATCGCTGCATTGAGACCGTGGAATTTCCAGGGCTAACTGACGCACTAGAAGAGGCGTTTAAATCGTTAACAGAATAAGCCACAGAGAGTACGAAATAATAATACTCCTCTACCTTTTCGGAGAGTTCTATGTCAACAGAACTTGTATCAGATTTATTACAATCGTGACAAAAGTCACAAATTGCACTCTGTGCCGATTGAAAGTCACGGTATACCTCCTTTAATTCTCCTACCCTTGAACGAAATATTCTCAATTTAGGAGAATTAATGATACCACTTCCCAAAGCCTCTAATTCGCTTGCGAGTGAATGTGCAGCCATTATCGTATTTAAGACGCGAGCTCGTTTTGAGCGAAGTAATTTTAAATGGGTATCAAACGCGTCCCTCGTCATGACTGCAGACCGCTTCCCCTCTTCCGTCTCAGGCATATTGACAGTTAATCACGTCGGGGTCACCAGATTGTTCGCGCCCGTTGCCGTGATGCCCCCAGACAAGTAAGGCCCCACAGGGGTAAAATAAGGAAAGGAGGCTGGCCTTTAACGGAACAAACGAAAAACTAAAGAAAAAAACTGTCATCAAATAAAGGGGGTGAAAGAGAAGGAAATTGCCGGGCTTGCGCTCGCATACCTTGTCCGACGTCTTCCGAGGATCGGCTTGGTCACTCACACATTCATACATGCAGGCCGTTCAGGCAGGCCTCTGGTCCGTTCACTCGCTCGCACAGGTCTCCTCGTCTTCTGGGCCTAGCCCACACAAATCTCTCCCTCCCTCTCGAGCGCCCTCAACGGCCAAAATCTTACGCACGAAACAAAACACGGTCGCGGACATTTGCCACGGCAATAAAGTGAACAGAGGGAGGGAAATCAAAAGAACAAAAAAAAGTGGCCAGTCCTCGTGCGAACAAGCATATATAGCACAGGAAAAACTTTATGATGGCAAAGTCTTAGATTGCGATTGAATTTAAGGCAAACAATGCGAAAAGATAAAGATTTCTGTCCCAACACTTGGAAAGCCAATATGAAAATGAATTTGCAAAACAGTGAAAATAAAGGTGACATTGTGGCATTGGATAACCCGCAAATATACGAGAGGAAATGTGTATCCAACAATACCCTTTCTAAAGAACTAAATATCAACGTATCAAAGGAAAAGTTTCGCCAAGATATATTGTCAACATTAGCGATATTGTAAAATTGGTCCAGAATTTGCATGTAACATTCAGCCTACCTTGACTGTTACCTATATTGTAATTATGGATTTAACTGTGTAATTAGTTTACCCTATCATTATGTTTATCATGTTGTGTGAGCTATAAATTTATAAAATAAATAAAGAGGAAACGGAACAGAAATACATTTCCAAAGTGAATCCCATAACTCCCATCACATATTCAGAAAGTGAGGGGAGATGATTCTCCGTGATACAGGTGAACAAGGAGATTGATTAGTGCGTTTTCATGGAGCTAAAGTGTTTCATATTTGGCGTTTTTCTTTCTTGCTGGAACGTGGCATTGAATATCGACAAAAGAATGTATGCCTGGACCAGCATTTGTTTCCATAGCGACTTTGGCAGTAGTATACATCTACATAATACCCTGCAAACCACCACAAGGGTGTGTGGCAGGGGGTGATTTTTCCACAAAACATGCACTACATATCATGCATAAAAAAGAAATAGTATTAATATAGTAGTCATAATTACACTATTTAAAAAAGATAGAATTTGCAAAGCAAACATTCAAAATTATTCTGTTAGTAGGGTTAGCTTTAAGTACTCATACCAACATGCAGCTACCAATGCTATTTATTGCTACTCTCCGATAGTACATATTTACCGTTATTCGTATCTCTAATTGTACGAGGGATAAAGGACATTTTGAATTGGTCATTTCGGCAATCAATTTCTCTAATTTTATGATTATGGTCCAGTCTGCCATAGTAAGTTGAGGTTCGTAAAATATTTTTAACATCATCACTGAAAATATTGCCTTGGAATTTGTTTAAGAGATTAAGTCTAAATTTCAACCTGCGATCTGACAATGATTCCCATTTCAATTCATTTAATAGACTGGTTACGCTAATATAATTATCATACTGTCCCTTTACAAATCTTGCCGATCTTCGCTGCACACGTTCAAGTTCATTACGTAGACCGATTTCGTAGGGATCCCATACACTGGCAGCATATTCCAAATGAAGTCTAACAAGGGAAAAGTAGCTGATTTGTCGTACATGATCATCATATTTACCCAATACTCTTTTGATGAATCCCAGTTTACGATTAGCTTGACCAATTATTTCACGTATGTGTTTACCCCAGGAAAGATCATGTGTCAGTCTTATTCCAAGATATTTAATGGATTCCACGTTTTTTTTTAATTATTATTTATTTTGTATGTGCTAGGAAGAAAACTATTCTTTTTCCAAAAATTCATTACTACACAGTTTTTTAAATTTAATTCTAACTGCCACGTATCACACCAATTTTCGATTGTTTGTAGGTCATCATTTAAATATTGCTTATCGTTTGGGCTTAGAATTTCCCTGTACACAACTGCGTCATCGGCAAATAGACGAAGATTACTTTTTACCACATTACTGATATCAATAACGTACAGAAGGAAAAGAAGTGGACCTATCACACTACCCTGTGGGACACCCGTAGTGACTTCAGTTTTCGGTGAGGTAACATCGTCCAAAACAACCCTTGGAACCCGATCATGTAGAAAATCACTTATCCATGATATAATGTCTAGCCCATAAGATTTTAATTTCAAAATTAGTTTGCTATAAGACACCTTGTCAAAAGCTTTTTTGAAATCTAGAAGAACAACATCCACTGGATTATTAATAGTATTGAAGTGAAGACGATCGTATACATGAACTCTTGATAAGTACCACCCAGGACGGGGGGATCGGGTAATTTTGGTGACCAGATTACTTACTGGCTTTTGATCTCGATGCCTCACGTACGAATCCCGGCTGAGGATGATTTTCCGTTCGTACACCGGTCACCACTTAAGTGCTGTGTGGACAGCACCTCGACTTTAGTGCTCCGTCCGTCGAATGGGTCGTTAAACCATGGTCATCTTGTCGCCTTTCGATAAGAGTAGGCAAATGCCGACTCCGGGTTTTACTCTAACCTTCCTCCGTTCCTTGTGAGTGTCCTGACCATAGACATTACCCAGCTATCCTTAACTGCGCAAATGACCTTAGCTATCAGTCGCCTCCCCGGAATAATTTCTTCACTGGACGGGGATACAAATTTGCAGCAGGTACAACTATCATCTCGAGAAAATCGGTATGAGGTTAGTATTATACTTCCAATCCTGGAGCACAGAATTACGAGAAATCAGCTACTTGTTAGACCTCATTTAGAATATGCTGCCAGTGTATGGGATCCCTACGAAATCGGTCTAAGTAATGAACTTGAACGTGTGTAGCGAATATCGGCAAGATTTGTGAAGGTACGATACGATAATTATTAGCGTAACCAGTCTATTAAATGAATTGAAATGGGAATCATTGTCAGATCGCAGGTTGAAATTTAGACTTAATCTCTTAAATAAATTCCAAGACCATATTTTCAGTCATGATGTTAAAAATATTTTGCGGACCCCAACTTACTATGGTAGACTGGACCATAATCACAAAATTAGAGAAATTGATTGCCGAAATGACCGATTCAAAATGTCCTTTTTCCCTCGTACAATTAGAGATACAAATAACGGTAAATGTGTCCTATCGGAGAGTATCAATGAATAGCATTGGTAGCTGCATGTTGTTATGAGTACTTAAAGCTAACCTTACTAACAGAATAATTTTGAATGTTTGCTTTGCAATTTCTATCTTTTTTTAAATAGTGTGTTTCTGATTACTATATTAATACTATTCCTTCTTTATGCATGATATGTAGTGCATGTTTGGTGAGAAATCACCCCCTGCCACACACCCTTGTGGTGGCTTGCAGGGTATTATGTAGACGTAGATGAATTCAGGACCTACCCTTTTCAGGATATGCTTGAAAACTTTCACCAAAACGACTGATTTCTCGGTGTCTTGATGTGTGCGAATTAAAATTAAACACCGCAAACCAAGAAACACTCATGTTCTATAGCAAGATGTTCCGCAGACAAAAAAAACATTCGCCTTGACCGGGAATCGAACCCGGACCCCCTGATACCAAGACGTCCTCTTTCTCTGTGGAAATCAACGAGGCTTAAAGGAACTAGGTGTAAACGGACTGCGGGACATATCATGTCACAATGCAGCCGTAGTCGTGCGCAAGGCGTCACAGTCCACGAGGTTAAGCCGAATTTGAAAAACTAAGGTGTTTACTTAGAACGAGTTCAAAGACCGTGAACTGGCCGCGGAAACTTTAGCGGGGTCACCCGCTTAAAATTGCACTATAGCAATTTTTACTTTCACCCTGCGTCGTCGACTTTCGTGTGATCTTCGAGAATAAGTCCGCGAAGCCAAAGTACGATTAGCATATTTAGCATCGCATTACTGAAGCTTTTGGTTAGTAAAAGCTTAAGCCGCATATCGTAACCGATAAAAAAAGACTGAAAGGACATTCAAATTCCTGCAAAAAGAAATACATACACTTTATCCCAAAAACGGCGGATTTATAATAGACTAATATTGATAATAAACAGGTCCTGCAACAACAACAGAAGAGACTACGACATCAAATTGTATCAGGTTCAAGAGAAAATGGTGAAAGAGTATCTGACACAAATTGATAAATGTGGTCGTCGAAAATGCAAATCTGAAGATGCCAGTGCACACTACAACACTAATGAATCATATTTCCCTCGCATCTTCCTCTTTGAGTGGACGGGTACCCTCAACAGCATCGGTTCCAAGCACGGATTAATATATAGGATAGGAATGTCAACAAAGAAATTCGTACCCTTATTGTTAGTGTACGGTTTCCTTCTTCCGCCGCAAGTTGTCGCTAGTATCTAGCGATGCTAGCTTTTGAGCGTTGCACTGAAATAATCTAATTTAAAGAGTTGCAGGAATGAATATATGGTTTCCAAAAATTTGAAACCCAAGCAAAGTACACCTTATCTACTCGTACTAATTTTTCAATTTCTATCCACCGCGAAAAAAAATAATTTTAAGTTGCAAGTGGGTGGAAAACGTGGGTGACAAGTGCACAAATCTCGCATCTATGTTTGAATTTTTGGAACAAAACATTATGGTGGATTTGAAATTATCTCAGCTTCTTTCGTCATAATGCAGAGAAGCGTTTGAACATTGCTAAGTTTGTTTCTTATTCTCTCTAAGTTTCATATTGTTACGTATGATTAGGTCATAGGAGGCGCGCCAATTTTTTGTGACATTTATAGGTGCATAGGGGTTTGCGGAATCCTTAAAAATCAAAGTAAGTTTAACAGAGAGGCAAAGTGTTGTTAACAGGAGATAATACCAACGGAAGGAAATTTTAGTATTTATATTTAATATCACATCATCAGAATATTCAAGTAAAATAAGCATTTTTAACCAGTAAATTTCAATTATTTAAATTCGAACCTTTTAGAAAAAGTTGACAAGAGCTAATTGCAATTTAATTTAAATCCTTTTAATGCCAATTATAAGTGTAGTACCTAATAAAAACATAAGCTTGAGTTTTGTCTTCAACATGCGTGATAGTGTTATAAAATTACTTTGATAAAGAGTATCCTTTTATAACTTTAAGAACCTCATACTTTGAGGCATATTTCCGCTTTACCTTCACAGCACTTTAACGACATTAAAAAACTATTCAAGCGTTGTGGCAATATCGTATACATTCAGAAGCAATTATTAATAATGTAGTTATTGCATGAATTATTAAAAATGCGTAAAAGAATTAACTCATTATGCTTATAACGCTTTTACCATTTCAAGCTCACTCAACATATTCAGAAAATTCCTATGTGGTACAGAGAGATAAGATGAGACAAGGAAATCCATGATTCGGAGAAGATACTGATTTTATTTTATTGTCAAACAAAACACTTTTAAACACATTGAATTTAAAATGCAAATCAAAATTTTAAATTGCATCATGTTTTATGAAAATGAGAGGATTTTTCGGTAGACTGATTTTTTAAAAATTAAGTCGGCATTTATTCTTTTATACTGCTGCCTAAGTCTCATTAAATGAAATAATGTAAAATATGTGTTATCATATCAGTCCCATGTGTTTCAGAGGGAAATGTAAAACACATATTGTCCAAACATAACTCTAATGTTCTGGAATAGCAATCTGGAAACATTATATTGCTAATAAGGATATGCTCCACTTGCCTCAGCATAATGTAAAGGTTATTTTGCTTTATAATAGAACTCCTAGAATTCAACAATGCTAGCATATTGACGTCACTTATAGATTTGTATTAATCCAAAGAACTGGGACAATCAATGCAGCGTACAAATTTTATGAATTTCCTACAGAGAAATCCAACCACATTATAGATGGGTGGATATCTGGATGATATAAGGTACCTACGCCATATTCCGACACGGGAATAATTCCGACACCCGGGTGCATTGCTAAAAGTACTGAAATTGGTGGACAGTTGTCATTATATATGGTACTGGCGTCTATCAACGAGGAGACACAAAAAGTTACTTTGTTCTAGGTGTGGCGCTGGTTGTATTAGTGCACATTTTGTGTTCTAGTGCGGAAGGCGTGCGTCTTGAGGTGTCATTTTAACCAATTTTCTGTTTCATTTTTAGAAAGTGATATATATTTTATATCGCTTAGCAGCCTATTGTTGCTGTATAGTGCAGCATGCATAGTTAGGAGAAATAATGGATACACAGTGAGAATTTCAAGAGTGAGTTGGAAAGATCGTGGATTCCCTAATTCCGACAGGTGTCGGAATAAGGACTAGCGGCTCTTAATTTCCGTTTAACTCGCACGTAACAGTACCGGAGATCGTTGAATTATGTGCTAATTTTGTAAACAGCTATTGTGGTTTTTCAGAGCTCTATGATTAGCTGTTTCCTTACATAAAAATATTTAACGAGAAGAACGGAAATTCATTGAAATAACTGTTGCAAGTTATGCACGAATTTTCTTAATTCAGAACATAATATGATCAAAAATATTGGTCGTCTACTCTTTTGGTTTGTGATCAAGAGAAGGAATTATGCCGGAGAATTTTTTTCGGAGAGGTAGGGATGCCGGTAACTGGTCGACTGAGAAGAAGGTTCTATGCCTACCGTGAAATCAATGGAATCACGCATAATTTCAATAAAAACGCAGGATTAACTGGTAGAAAGTTGATGAAGTTATTTTTGAATAGACGCATGGATGTATCAAAGAGAAGGGCTTAGAGAATGAACCAAGGTAGAGCCATGAAATTAAAACGCATGCTCGTGAAATATTACTTTGAAAATCTAAAAAGTATCGTGATTGAACACTATGTTATGCAAATGCCAGGAACTGATTCCGGAAAAAAGAAATCCTGAACTGGAGACGCAGGCAAGCCGGGTGCTAGTGAAATGCCTTCCAATAAAAAAGAGCACCGGTATTTCACCATTTTCAGAGAGGACAGGGTGCCGATATTAGTCTGTGCAGCGTTTGCTGTATGTCCATGAGGAATGTGCAGATGCTAAATTTCGTACAATTTTCTTCTGTCCTTAATGCTATGACTAGTAAAATATTTTCAAGTATTGTCATGAACGCTTTATTATGAAATTATTGATTTCTTTTGCGTAAATAAAACTTATTTCATTACAGTTTCCTACTCATTTTTTGCTTTTTAGCTCTTAAACTTACGAACCACACACTGTCGGAATTAGAAGCATATCTGTGTCGGAATTCGGGCGAAGGTGTCCAAATTCCGACATTTTAACATATTTTATTCAAATTGTTGCAACTGTGAAAACAGTGCAGATATTACCAAGCAAATCATTTTTGAGTATTGTGCACAGCACGGGAAAAATTTCGTACAAATATGGGCTTTGTACTAACTACAGTTTTTTTTATTTTTATCATGAAACCTTAGCGTGTCGCAATATAGATCAGTTACATTATAATAGAAATACGATGAATCGTTATTTATGGTTATATATACGTGAAATGCCACGAAAAAATATGGTTTTAATTCTTAATATAACGAGGCTGAAGATGAATGTGACAACAGAACACCACACTTCTTTAGGCATTGTCCTAGTTTTCTTTGACAAAGAACTCACAGTGACAATAGCGCAAGAGTTGGAAATGTTTTCTTGCTGAAATAGCCAAAAACTAAATTACGCTAACTGGCGACTAAATAATTAAACAATTCATTACTAACCGATGTTTTCACATGCAAGCAATGCATCCAGAAAAATTCTAGCATCGCTAGGCAGTAGCGACATCTGGTGGCGAAACACTTAAACCGTACACGAATGGTACGCTTTCGCTATAAGGCGATAGCATTAAGCTTCAGGGGGCTGGTTCCAAGGTATCTCGCTTTCGATCTAAGAGGCTTAGAAGGAAAACATCCATCCAGCAGAGCTGAGGTCTTTTCGAAACGTGAAGCTAATACAAATTATTAGTCGTTTCATTTCGAGACTGACTGTGGTGAAAGAACCAGTCCTTCCCTTTCAACTATTAATGTCAAGTAAAAAATACCAAATTACCTAGCTTCCAAAATGATATCTTTTGACGTCCAAAAGTAGGTCGAAACTTCCCATGACAATAGGGTGGTTTCCTATTATTTTTTTTATTGTCTTGATCGAAAGTTTATAACCTCTGTAGTACGTGTTTTAAGCCTTTCGATTTTAAAATGACGTTAAGTATCTTTCCTCATTAATTAAAAAGTGACAAAATCAATGGCGAGAAAACGCGACGGCAAACTATTGCATGCCGGTTAATCCTACGTGTGACGTCAAACTATTTCCTCTACCTGCCACCAGGTGGTGCTGCGGACGCTACCAAGTAGACGCTGCACTCCGTTAAAGCTTATGAACAAGTATTGGAGGCATATTTATTCCGTTAATTTATTATAATTAACTTTTATTTGTTCATTTAACATTACTTATGCAGTTGATTCATTTAACCCTTTCGCGACGGAGCCACATGTTAGAAAATGCTACTTCCCTCACGAATGCCAAAAATTCGCTTCGCTACGCTAGGATCCTCTCAGGTGCCTGTTTCCCTAACTTGGGTCGTGGCCCAGAGGGGTGTCGAACCTTTTTCTCGGCCACCGGGCCGAGATAATCTTCACCCTTTCCCGCTTGGGGACCCCTTAACAGCATGCCGTCGCGGTCAACCATTTGTTTACGCAATCGTTTTGCTAAAAACATTGTTGCTGCAGCGTCGATATTAATTGTATCGGAAACAAATTAATTTAGTTTTACAGTGCCTTTACAGCTTTTAAACGAAATTCTACCATTAATATTAAGCTCTCTAGCAAAAAAATCGTATCAATGGTTAAGCAAATAATTTTCCGTTTTAGTCACAGTCTTAAATTATTTTGACCACTTTTCAACGATAAAATTATTATGAATATAAAAAAGCCTTATTCAGGCATTTGACATCATCAGAGCGCCAATCAAGGAAACGATACTTAGAAATCTTCAGCACGATAATTCATGAGATGTACGGTCTACGGAATCCTTAATTTCGATTCGAAGGACTGCCAGAAATCACTATTCTTTAGGCGGAAAGCATTGACCAACGAAAGAAAGTGAAATCGTCAGCTGTCATGATTTTATTAGACTGAGTAATTACATGGAAAAATAAACATTGAAACTCACGAAAAATATGGCCATCAACACACATGAAAAAATAGCATTCAGTTGTTGAACCTAAAAACATTATAACTTCCTAACTAAATAAAAACATAAAAAATCACTCATAACCAACTAAATAATTAACAAAAATGTGTTCGGAGATTCTTTTACTCACGAACTACGTTAAAAATAACGGTAGAGCTCCGTTTAAAATTTGCAGTTGTAGAACTAAACATAAGGAATATACTTATAATGCTCAATTTACCAATTAAACAATAACTTCTCAGTTTGTTATTCTACTGCACCTACAAGCAACTGACCGCGGACCCCTGCGGGGATTGGGTCGCGCACAGCAACGAAGGGTCGGGATAATCCTCTCCCGCGGACCGAGAAAGGGTACCTAAGACGTTCCGAGCAGAGGCCCTTTATAACACACACCTTTCTGGCCTGCTTGGGGCTAGCTTAGCGACTACGACTTGTTAACACGTCGTTCGTTCGTTTGCGTAGAAAAATTGACGCCGTTTTAACACGTCCTTCGTAGCGAAAGGGTTAAAATCAGTTAGTATTCCTTTCACAAGCACACCATGTAGTTCGCCCATCGCCGCACGACCTTCACGCCATGCTTCGTCGTAGCAGAAGACACAATGAGCAGGACGTCCTTGAGCATATGAAATGACTAATAATACCATGTTTAACTGAGAATACTTTTCCAACTTTGATAGTTTTTACAGGCTAATGCTAATAAATATTCACTAGAGCTGAGGGGCCCTGAAATACAACGGTAAGTTCAGGAGACGAATTTTCCTATGCCTCGCAACGTAAACTACGTACCTGTTACGTCAGCAAGAAGGCAGCGCACCCCGCCATTTCAGAGCCTTTTCAAATGGCCTTAAAATTAACATTTAATTCTCTAGTAAACTGAGATTTCTCAATACAAACTTTTTGCGTAAATTAAATACATTTATGGCAGGGCACGAATCGCAAGTAATGAAGTCTGTTTTCTTTGATGAAGGAAACTACCCTATTTTTGCGCGAAAAGGTGAGCTGAGGAAATATAGATATCGATCAATTTTTAGCCGATGATAGCGTAACATTACGATCGAATCGAATTAGCGTAACATTACGATGAAACGACTACAATGAGCACCGTTGACAATATGTCGGATATGATACGTTGGGCTGTAGTTTATTTTCAGTATATCGGTCAAACTCGAGGCCGTCAAAAACCACATCGCAATAAGGGAGGAAGGCGAGGGCACATTCCCACAAAAATGCGATGATTCGTACTCCTTGTGGGCATAAAATATGTAATGCCAATACCATTAGCGACATCGCTAAGCCATAATCTCATTAAGGAGAGTGGAATAAATTCATCGACTGCAAACAATACCTTTCAATATAGACCACAATGCATAAATTAGGTCGAACTGGCTTACGCCCAACCACACACCACACTTCCAAGTGCCAATGCCTGTAAATTAGCCATTTCGCATAGCATTGGCGCACGACACGGTTGCCTATACCTACGGCGCCAGAGAAAACTCGTGAGTACTAGCTATACATACATAATCACAATGTACTGTAAATAGAGGAACAGATATTTAAAAAAAACTTTTTCCAATTTTCCCATTATCTATGTAAAATATTACAAAATTATTATTAAGATGCATAAATTCAAATGTCCTTTTTTTGTTTCTTAACCCTTTCGCGACGGAGCTTCATGTTAGAAAATGCTACTTCCCCCACGAATGCCATCAAGTATTCTTTGCATTGCCAGTACGGAGCTTTCGCTACGCTAGGATTCTCTCCGGTACCTGTTTCCCTAAGTTGGGTTGGGGCCCAGAGGGGTGTCGAACCTTTTTCTCGGGCACCGGGCCGAGATAATCTTCACCCTTTCCCGCTTGGGGACACCTTAACAGCATGTCGTCGCGGTCAACTATTTGTTTATGCAATGGTTTTGCTAAAAACATTTTGTTGCAGCGTTGATATTAATTTTATCGGAAACGAATTATTTTAGTTTTACAGTGCCGTTACAGCTTTTAAACGAAATTCTACCATTAATATTAAGCTCTCTAGCAAAAAAATCGTATCAATGGTTAAGCAAATAATTTTGCCGTTTGTCACACTCGTAAATTATTTTGACCACTTTTCTGCGAGAAAATTATTATGAATTTAAAAAAGACTTTTTCAGGCCTTTGACATCATCAGAGCACGAATCAAAGAAACGATACTTCGAAATATTCAGCATGTTAATTCATGAGATGTACGGTCTACGGAATCCTTAATTTCGATTCGAAGGACTGCCAGAAATAACTGTATTCTTTAGGCGGAAACCATTGACCAACGAAAGAAAGTGAAATAGTCAGCTGTCATAATTATATTAGACTGAGTAATTGCAGGGAAAAATAAACATTGAAACTCACGAAAAATATGGCCATCAACACATATGAAAAAATAGCATTCAGTTGTTGAACCTAAAAACATTATAACTTCCTAACTAAATAAAAACATGAAAAAATCACCCATAACCAACTAAATAATTAACAAAAATTTGTTCGGAGATTCTTTTACTCACGAACTACGTTAAAAATAACGGTAGAACTCCGTTTAAAATTTGCAGTTGTAGAACTAAACATAAGGAATATACTTATAATGCTCAATTTTTAAATTAAACAATAACTTCTTAGTTTGTTATTCCTCTGCACCAACAAGCAAATGACCGCGGACCCCTGCTGGGATTGGGGCGCGCACTGCAACGAAGGGTCAGGATAATCCTCTCCCGCGGACCGAGAAAGGGTACCTAAGACGTCCCGAAAAGAGGGCCTTTATAACACACACCTTTCTGGCCTGCTTGGGGCTAGCTTAGCGACTACGACTTGTTAACACGTCGTTCGTTCGCTTGCGTAGAAAAATTGACACCGTTTTAACACGTCCTTCGTTCGCTTGCGTAGAAAAATTGACGCCGTTTTAACACGTCCTTCGTAGCGAAAGGGTTAAATATCTACGAGAAGTTCGTAAACAAAAATACAAATTTAAGTTATAATTGTCATATCGTTCATTTGGAGGAGGAATAATTCGATAGAGTGTACCAATAAAATTAGTAACACGAAGATCGAAAACGTAAAAAACCATCAGATATTTAGGTGTAACAATCACTAAGGATATATCGTGGGGAAGACACACAAGGGAAATGTGCGGCCGAGCGAAGAGAAAGCTAGGATTTATAAAAAGAGTACTTGGTAAATGTGATGAGAAGGCAAAAGAGCGATGCTACTTTTCACCAGTTAGGCCCCACCTTGAGTATGCAGCCGGTGTATAAGATCCTAATGAATTAGGGTTGATCAGAGAACTAGACAGTATGCAGCGTAGAGCAGCTAGGTTCGTTAAAAGGTGTTACGATAGGTTGAGTAGTGTATCAGAATTAATAAAAGAATTAGGGTGGGAATCATTATCAGAGCGTAAGTCACAGTACTGATTAAATCTATTAGAGAAATTTCAATCGGATAGCTTTACTGAAGGTGTTAGGCACATATTAAAAACACCAGCGTATTATGCTAGATTCGACCAGCCAAATAAGATTAGAGAGATAGATGTCGTACTGATAGATTCAAAATGTTATTTTTCCCCTGTACTATAAGAGAACAGAATAGGCAGCACAGCAAAGGGATAGGTAGGGGAAATATTTTAGAGTATTCTGAAGTGAATGATGCATGTATTAACCGCTCAAATACCATAGATACTAACAATCTAGTTGCATGAAACACTTTAGTTGCTTGTTTGCATGTTAGTAGTGCATGCTTGGTGAGATTCACCCCCAGCCACACACCCTCGCGGTGGCTTGCAAGGTATCGTGTGGATGTATATGTATCGTTCCAGCCATTCTTTCCGGCAAAAAGATTATTGCTGACGTCCTAGAAGAGACGTTGTCACCTAAAAACATCATTTTTAACTTCAAATTCGTTATCGTACCCAAAAGGCTTTTATATCATAGTACGACTCCTCAATTCAAACACATGGATTCAGTATGTGAGCCTAATAGTTTATGATTAAATAACAGCCGAGAGATAGAGCCTCATCAAGAAACAATGACAAAAGCCTAGCACAGGATCATGGTTCCTTTCCCAATATCGCCATTGTCATCAATAAAGCACTTTCCTCAATAACCAGGTTAATGTCTCTCTCCCAATGGGGTCGTTTACCATATTTTTTTATTGCCGACTATGGTAGAGTTTGTGAAATAAAAGGACCAGTATTTTTTTCGTTTTTTGATCCGTCAATTATTTCCCGAGTTCTAAGCGGCGAAAAACTGATGTTTTTAACCCTTTCGGAAAAGTGGGTGTGGTGCAACCTCTGACGTATATCGACTTCGTCCAATCACAACTGAGCCCGCGAAGCTACTTCGCCTTATCGCAATGGGGGGGAGGCACAGCTGACTCTGCCAATAGGAGCAGTTACGACAGCATCTGTGCGAGCAGAACTTCAGAGAACCCCCCTCCACTCCCTTCCCCTCTCCTAAAAGCAGTGAAGGACGGAAGGAAAATGACGTCAATGTTATCACAGCAGCATTTTCGGTGGGCTTCACCTTTTGCTTATTTTAATTTTTGATTTATGAGTGAATGGTTGAAGTTAGAAGATTAATTTTTTCACTAAATTTATATTTTTGTTTCCTTCTAACAATTTCATGTACAAAATTGCGATTTTGGTTCCGAGTAAACGCCCCCATTTAGATAACATTTTGAAAAATGGCCATCTAGGTTATGCTTTCCCAAGCATCATTAAATTACAACCATATCGCTAGCATGTGTTATGAAGACCTGTGATTAAGTTCCTGGCATTAAGCAAAATGAACAAAGTTGCATTAGTAACTGTGGGATTTTGAATAAAAAGTAAGCAACTTACCTACCCATGGCATTGGCCTTAATTTTTCAGAGACATAAACTTTTTTTATAATCAAATGTCATCTATAACTGCAGTGACTACTATTATTAATTGTAAAACAAAAACTGTAAATATTTGTTTCTTCTTCGACTCTGGGCATTTCTTCAAAGGGCATGATTAGAATTTTCATCTTCATTAAAAGTGTGAGCTACACATAATAAAGCCAGCATAATAAAATCCATTTCAAGTCAGTCACGTCACTTCACACTTCAGAAATATCAGACTGATCTTAAAGCGATATGATGACGATCACCAAAAATATTTTAATATCGTTTTTGCACGAATGACAAAAAATTATGCGGTGGGTTCTAAAATATGATGCTCCACTCATATGTTATACTTAAAAGCTATGCTTCTAATGATGACTTATTACATCCTAAGTATTGTGGATAGTCCCACCCAGCCATTCCCAAAAGACACAATTCACCTCTATCCTTAAAACCAATCATAATTAATACGATTTAGATACCTTTAGCTAACAGCATCAGACAATATCAGATAATTTGATGTCATCCACCTCTACTTGGTGGCACTTCATGTATACCAGAAAAAAAACTGCGAATAACATGAGTTTTTAAAAACAAAACTGGTATTGTTGAACTCGTTTTGTGCCAGCATTCGAAATCCTCAGAATGCAAAATATTTGATAAAAGTGGTCGACTACTCGATGAAACCAGTCATATTTTAGTAAACTCATGTATTTTTTGTTTTCCTATTAAATAACAGGTTGCTTTCCTTTCCAGCCTGTGAAGTTGTTGACCCAGTAAATGAACTGCCATGCCTGACAGAGGGATCTGATGTATTGGACCAGTACAGTTTCTCAGTGCAAAATCTCTCACGGAATATAAATGCGATGATCAGCTTATACTTTGTATTCCATATTTTAGGTTACCTTTGCCTTAAATACAGAACAAAAAAGAGTAACTGAGAGATGCATGAAGACTAACACATGTCTGTGTGAAAACCTGAAAAACTCTGGCAAGAGTTTCATCAAATAAAAAGGCATTGTACATTACAATACGTCTTTTTCCAAGCCGAAAAAGTGAGACAAAAATGTTCCACAAGAACAGGGAAATGTTTTGGAAATTATTTCAATGGTTAGACATTTTAATTACTTCAAGTGGAAGAAATAAGTGTATTTTGAAAAAAAAATAATGACTAATAATTTCAACAAAAAAATTGAGCTGGCTGTGCTTCTCTAAGTGATCCTAAGTGAGCAAATTATGGACATTGATGGTCAACCTGTATATCTTACTTGTTTGATATATTAGCCAATGTAAGTATGGGCTATGGCATGCCTTATATGGCAGTCCTTCAAGTCATGGCCTTATTAGGCAATGTCTCCGCACTGCGCTCGCTCTTCCAACGGATGCGCTGCCTCTCCCGGGGGCAGCGTCTTGTTCCGGGCGATCAGCACGTTTCGAGATAAGAGACGCAGCGTCCCGAGGCAGTGGCCGAGCGCTCGCGCGCGGAGTCTGTTTTTAGATCGGATGTGCGACGGTTGTATCTTACGTGTGATGTTCGAATAAAGCCAAGTTACCCAGATTCCCGGCTTTTCCCTTACGACTCTACACCGAACCCCATCCCAGCTTACAATTTGGTGTCAGAAGTGGGATCTCCGAGTTTGACGAGTTGTAATATAAGACGTAAGTAGTGGAAGTGTTGTGTAAGAATGGCGGGACGTGTGAGTATGTTGGTACGCGAAATGGAGCTGCAGCAAGCGTTGGACGAATTGAGCGAGCAGTTAAGATTGTTGAAACAGGACAGGGAAGAAAGCGCTGCGAGAGGTGAATGTAGGAATAAATCGTATTCGACGTTATCCGCTGTGGAGCCGTTTACGGGGGCGAGAGGAGAGAACGTAGAAGGGTTTGTGTCGTGTTTGGAGAGAGCGGCTGAGTTCGGCGGATGGAGTGACGGGGACAAGTTAGGTGCTCTGGTGTTGAAAGTTCGAGCAGGGGCTGCGGGATTTATGCAGGCACACGAAAAAACGGGGAATTTGACGAGTTATGCAGAAGCGAAAGACCTGTTATTGAAGAGGTACGGCGGCGTGGAAAACCGCCGGTATAATAGGGTTTTGCTAGCGAATGTGAGGATGGGGCCGGGAGAAGGAATCGAAGAGTTCTCAGACCGGATACGTAGCATAAATATACAAAGGATAAAGGAGGAAGAGAATCCGGGAGAGGCTGCAGTTCGGCTGGCGGAAGCGGACGAGCGAGCGTTGGACGCGTTTTTGAATGGCCTCGCAAGGAAGATAGGCGAATACACCCGGCTTGCAATGCCCGAGTCGCTAGACGCAGCGGTGGCGGCTGCGGTCCGCGTAAGAGAAGTGGAAAGACGAGCGAGACCAGCGAACGAACCCAGGAAGGTATTCGTGTCAGCCGCGGGGGGTTGCTACACCTGCGGGCAGGACGGACATTACGCTCGGGCGTGTCCGCGGGGCCAAGGGGCCACGAAATGTTACAACTGCGGGGGCGCGGGGCATTGGGCGAGGGAGTGTCGAAAACCTAGGCGAGTGGTGAACCAAAGGTTACGGGGGGGTTTAAACGGCGAGGGGGTCGAGCGAACCGCCCGCTAAGACCCCAACTCACGTTCTTGCGCGCGCGCAGTCAGGACGGAGAAGGAGATTTAATCATCTCAGCAACGTGCGGAGGACAAAAATGGCGGTTGTTAATCGACACCGGAGCCCAGGTGAGCCTGTTGTCGAAGAATTGTATTGGTGACCTGGTGCCCATGAGGTCATGGTATCGGATACGGGGGTTGAACGGAGGAATGGTGTGAAACCATGGGGAAGTGGTGATGGACATCGAAATAGGGGGTTTCCAGCACCAATTGCGAGCCCAAGTAGTCGATGGCCTGAACGATTACGCCGGAATCCTGGGGATGGACTTCCTGAGAGAGTGTGGGGCCGTCATTGACGTAAGAGGAAAAAAGGTGACTATTTCGGGGAGGACAATGACGATAAATGGGGGTTGGGAAGGAGGAACGCGGGAGATGGCCCGAGTGACGGACGAGGCCAAGATGGCGACGGCTCGGGGGCGGAGAAGGGGGCGCCGGGGAAAAAGAAATGGAGCGATGCCGGAGGTGACGCGGATGCGGCCGGTGGAGACGACGGAGCGGACGGAGGGAACGCCGAGTGACGGAGGCAGAGCTTCGCCGTGGGTGGCGCGGGAGCATCCGGCGGACGCGGGCGTGCGCGCGCGGGAGTCCGTGCCGCCGAGGACCGGGGTTCCAGGAGGGCGCCGTTACCGCGTGGAGGTGCCGGTGCGGCTTGCGGCGGCGGAGATCATCCCTGCCCGCTCGGCGAAGGTGTTGACAGTCCCCTAACCACGAGATGGATGGAGAGAAGGCGAGGAGTGTGTCCTCGAACCCGCGCTCGAGATGGAGGAGTGCTGGGTCGCCCGGAGCATAAGTAAGGTGGACGGAAAGAGGTGTACGCTGGCACGCGTAAGTAACTTTGGGGTTAATGATGTGATCCTAAATAAGGGGACTCTGATAGTTAGGGCAAGTGAAGTTGCAGAAGAGTCAGACGATGACGGGGAAGGTGAGAGAGAAGTCCTAGTGAATAGTGTGGAGACTGAGGCGAGAAGGGATGTGGAGGAACAAATTGCCGAGAAGCTCAGTCACTTAGAATCAGAAGAGCGCTCGGTATTGCTTCCCGTGCTGGAAAGGCACAGTCAGCTATTCGCGTATTCAAAGAATCCACCCGCCACTCATTTAACATCACACGAGATCCTAACCGGGGACGCGCGACCCATTTATCGAAAGCCTTACCGGACCCCGCATCATTTTAAACCGTTAATTGAGGAATTTGTGGCAGAACAATTGGCAAGCGGAGTCATAAAACCCAGTAATAGTCCGTGGGCCTCACCAGTTGTCATTGTGCCTAAAAAGTCGATAGACGGGAAACCGTGTTATCGATTTTGTATAGATTTTCGTGCACTCAACGCGATGACGAAGCCCGACGTGTATCCGTTGCCGAACATTGTTGAAACCCTGGAGTACTTAGGAGGGTGTAGATATTTCACCACCCTGGACATGGTCGCGGGGTATCACCAGATACCGTTATCTCCGGAATCATTTGAAAAGACCGTGTTTAACGTGGACAGCGGACATTATGAGTATGTTCGCATTCCCTTCGGTCTCCAAAATGCCCCGTCATCATTTATGCGTTTTATGAATGGCGTACTGCGAGGTCTTAGTCCAAATGAGTGTTTAGTGTACTTAGACGATATCATTGTTTTTAGCAGTTCGGTGAGTGAGCATGCAAGTCGGTTGGAGCGTGTGTTTGACAAACTCAAGGCAGCAGACCTGTCACTGAAGTTAGAGAAAGGCCATTTTGCGCTGCCACAAGTTAATTATCTAGGCCATGTGTTCAGCGCGGAGGGAGTGCGCCCAGACCCGGCAAAAGTGACGGCAGTGCTTAATTTCCCCACCCCTAAATCAGTGAAGGAGACGCAGTCATTTTTAGGGTTAACGAACTACTATCGCCGGTTCGTAAGTAATTACGCGGTAATTGCCCGTCCCTTAACGAGACTATTGAAAAAGGGGGCCGCGTTCGTGTGGACTCCGGAGTGTGACGAGGATGTTGAAGTTTTGAAGAAAGCGTTAACTAGCACCCCTGTCTTGGTATACCCGGATTTTTCTATGCCCTTTGTTATCTCCACTGACGCAAGTAATTATGCAATCGGTGCAGTTTTATCACAAGTGCACGATGGCGTGGAACGCCCAGTGGCGTACGCTTCCCGACAGCTGACAAGTCCCGAAATCGCGTACACAACGACTGAGAAGGAACTGCTGGGGGTGGTGTGGGCAATTAACCATTTCCGCTGCTATGTGTACGGACGGAAGTTCACCATATTGACTGATCATGCTGCATTGAAGTGGTTATTCGGACTGAAGGACCCAAGTAGTCGGTTACTGAGATGGACCCTCAAGCTAGGGGAGTATGACTACGAAGTGATACATAAGCCAGGCAAAAAGCACGCAAACGCTGACGCACTAAGTAGGAAGGTGTGTAAGGTGATCGCTGAAAATGAGATAGACTTTGGGGCAGAGCAATCAAAGGACGAGGATTGTGCAAAATGGGAAGGAAGCGCAGGGTTCGAATCTCAGAACGGAGTGCTCTATAAAAAATGGAATGTGGGAGTAAAGTGGTAGTTCCTGTCAGACTAAGAAAGGACATCCTACAGTGGCATCATGAGCATGTGTTATCAGGGCATGGGGGAGTGGAGGCGACCACCGATAGGATAGAACGGAATTTTTGGTGGCCCCATTTAAAGAGAGACGTGGAAGAGCACGTGCGCAGCTGCATTGCTTGTAGTAGGCGTAGTCCCTATGGAAGGAGTAGAGCACCCTTGCAAGCGCTACCCACACCCAAAAGTACTTTTGAGTTCATCGCGGTGGATATCGTTGGTGCTATGCCTCGAACAGCTCGGGAAAACCGGTATATTCTGACGATAATTGATCACTTTTCGAGATATGTAGTGATGGTGCCTCTACCCGATCAGACGGCGGAAACCGTGACGTCGGCCCTGGTGAAGCAATGGATCCTGAAATTCGGCGTCCCGGAGGTTATCTTGTCGGACCAAGGGAGCAACTTCATGTCGGAACTATTCAGGGGAGTGTGTAAGCTGTTGCGTGTCAGACAATTAAGAACAAGTCCCGGGCATCCCGAGGGGAACGGGCGTTGCGAGCGAGTTCATCGCTCTATAGCACAGACATTGAGCCATTACGTAAATGTGAGGAACAACGATTGGGACGAATGGCTAGATTATGCGGTGGCCGCATACAACTCGAATGTTCATTCGAGCACAGGATTCTCCCCACAGGAAATTGTGTTTGGGAAACCCATGGTAACGCCGTTTGAATGTGGACAAAAAGCGGGTGAGAAATCGGAGCATCCTTCCGTCGCGGAGTTGAGAGTGCGATTGCGGGAAATGTGGAAAAAATGCGCAAGGAAGGACAGACAGGCACAGAGGAATCGGCAACAGGGTACGAAACCAAAGGGGAAATTGTGGGATTATAAGAAGGGCGATTATGTATTCCTTAGTGATCCAGGCCTAAAGGTAGGGCAGGTGAGAAAGTTTCATAAGCCGTGGTCGGGCCTGTATAAGATCCTGAAAGTCACATCCAAGTGCAATCTCTTGCTGGAGCTTCCGTTTCGCACCCTGGTGGTCCATAGAAATCGTGTGAAACCTTACCGCGGTGCTATTCCCCCCACCATAGGAGTTGGTGAACATCGCCGTCGAGGGCGACCATCGCGGAAGATCCCCACGGAACCCGACAACGCGGCGCCGGGTTCCTTCCCCCTCCAGGAGGAGGACGAGTGGGAGGAGATAGAGGAGATCCCCCCGCAGCGAGGCGCGACTTCTCCTCACGAGGAGAGGGTCCACGGAGACGAGGAAGGAGGAGAGGGAGCAGAAGGAGAGTACATCGTCGACGAGGAGACGAGTGGGGAGGCGACCCCATCTTCCCCTCCCACCTTGCCATACCTACCTCCACCCCCCTCCCTAAGTGCAGTGCAGCGGTCCCCCTACCCCTTACGATCTCGAATTCCCAGAGAGCCATCGCCGCCCTCACTAGTGTGCCCTTATCAACTGCGGAGCCAGGGACTTTTACCTTCTCAATCTGAAGAGCAGTGATGTAATTGTATGAAATATTGTTGCTGTGTGTTATTTCAGAATCTCTTGTATATGTGCTTTTTATTTGGTAATAGCCGCTGATATTGTGTTTTACGTAGGTTTAAGTATTAATAAGGGAGATGTCTATATTAATGTGTTTGGGTTGTTGCCATTTTGATGGGTTGCGGGAACCGGCTACGCTCCAATGGGGTCGTTGGTCAAGAGGTGAAAACGCTGCATAGCGGGGTAATGTTTGAGCGGCAGCAAGATGTGATTATGACGGATAAAACGTGGATTTTGGTATTTAATTTAGACCTTAAGGAGGTACGGGATGAATATAAGCGCCTCGTCACAATGTTCGACGTTTTAGGGCGGCACGCGAGGGCGTATAATATTGGTAGAGTAGAGGAGGGATATAGGGTAGCCGTTGGGCGAATGACGGCGGAGTATGCGCGCGTAAAGGAAGAAATGGAAACGCTGGTCGACTTAATTGATAAGCGCAGAGTGCGCCGGGGATGGATAGACGCTGGAGGGTCAGTACTACGCACCATATTTGGCACATTAGATGCTGGCGATTTGCAGCGGATAAATGGGCGGCTAGAGAAATTGGAAAGGGATGGGGGGAAGGCTCAGACGGAAATCGAGGGACAGTTGCTTGTAGTGGAAGGGCTGGAAGACCGGGTGTCAAATAACACTAGGTTCCTGCGGAGCGTGGTCGAGGAATTAGTGGAGCTAAAGAATCGATCGCTAGAGCGAGCCAACACATCTGCAGCGAATATCGCGCGTGTGAGGGGGCTCCTATCAGATGAGGACGCGCTAAGACAATTGGGACAAATATTAGTGAATGTGCGTATAGATGTGGTAGGATTGAGAGTCGCCCTGGAAAACAGTGCCTATAATCGTCTGAGTAGTACTCTAGTGACCCCGGTTAGGTACTTAGAATTGCTTAAAAAGATTAGAGATAACCTGAGGCCACCGTTATCTATGTTAGCGCCCTGTGAGAATGAGTCACTCTATTTGTATTATGAAATAGCGCGGGCCTCAGTCGTTTTACGGGGGGATCAGTTGCGGGTTTTAGTGGAAATTCCTCTGAGAAGTGAAGGCAGCGTGCTGGAGCGTTATAAGATCCATGTTTTCCCGATTGCATACCCGGAGTTGAAGATTTTCGGTAGGTGGATGGTAGAAGAGTCCATCCTCCTGGTCACAAAAGATAGACTGTACTACGCCCTGCTGAGTGGAGAGGAGCTAAGAGATTGTCGTATGGGACCGATTTATGTGTGCCCAGGAAAGGTTATGTTGATTAGTGCGGCCAGTGGAGGATGTGAGTATCAGCTGTTCATGGAAAGAGGCTCAAGGGGGTGTGACCGGACGGAGTTGCGGTTTGAGATTCCGTATTTTCGCCGCGTAGGTCATGGATGGATTTTTGCAGTCCCATCCCCAACGTCAATAACGCTTGTGTGCAGGGAGACGGTGACGGAGACGCGACCCAGGTCAATCAAATTGGAAGGAAGTGGGTTCTTAACAAATGTAAGTCAGTGTGACATAATAGGAGGGAACTTCAAGATTATGGCTACATGGCAGGGGAGGTCGGAGGCAATGGGAAACTTGATAGAAATATTATCCCCCAGGTTGGACATGTTCGGGGAGGAGAAGATGACATTTGAGGCTGTAGATAACAGTCATATGATCGAACTCAAGCAAGAAATTGAGAGGGAAATTAGCACGCCGCAGTTGACAACGAAACTGAGGGGCATTATGGCGAAAGTTGATAAGGCACGGGCGCCGGGCAGCCGGACGTACACCTATATTGGGGGTTGTCTCGGGGCATTCGGGATGGCGCTGATAGCTGGGGGGTATTGGAAGCGGGGAGAGTTAATTAAGAAATGCAAGAGTGTTAGAGGGATAGCCGGGGAAAACGAAATAATAGATGCGAGAAGAATTCGGGTGAGATTGGACGGTGGAGAGGAATTGGGCGTAGAGCCAGAGCCGGTTCCGCGTAATCTATAACGGGAAGGGAATATGTAACAGGTTTAATGTGGTTGTTTTAATGTGTGTGTAATTAATGGATAAGACTGAACGAGAAGGACGTTCGTAACAGTGTATTTAGATAGGTTCTTGCGTGTTTTGTTTCCTGATTATTGGGATGGCATTGAATTTTTGATTTTGTACAGCATTATTTGAGATTTGTTATTTGGGTTTTGAGGAATTATTTTGATGTGTACTATGTTCTAAAAGAGATGTTATTGTGTAGTTCTAAGTAATTGAAATTGGTTTTCTTTCTGCTGGATTTGGTATTTGGTACATTTGGACATTTATGAGTTGCTGATTATGGGATAATCAGCAACTCACTTTTGGTGGGGAGTAGTTGTAAGTATGGGCGATGGCATGCCTTATATGGCAGTCCTTCAAGACATGGCCTTATTAGGCAATGTCTCCGCACTGCGCTCGCTCTTCCAACGGATGCGCTGCCTCTCCCGGGGGCAGCGTCTTGTTCCGGGCGATCAGCACGTTTCGAGATAAGAGACGCAGCGTCCCGAGGCAGTGGCCGAGCGCTCGCGCGCGGAGTCTGTTTTTAGATCGGATGTGCGACGGTTGTATCTTACGTGTGATGTTCGAATAAAGCCAAGTTACCCAGATTCCCGGCTTTTCCCTTACGACTCTCAACCGAACCCCATCCCAGATTACACCAAAATAATAATAATAACAATATAATAATAATAATTTTTATTCCACCTCTAAGAAAAAATAAAACATACAGACACAAAGAATACAAAAAACATCAATTTAGAGGGGAATATAGGTACCCCAGAGGATTACCTGTGTTGAGGCCGTTGTACACGGTACAATTTCTTGTACAGTGCGCAAATTGTATCGTGTACGAGGGGTTCGTACAAGTTCTTGTACAAGAAATTAGATCATGCTCTATATTATTGGATGAAACCGTCCAAGATCCACTCAGTAGCTTCTGCGCATGACATGTGACGGTAGTGATGCGTTCTTTTAGTATTCGTAAGGTTGGTGTTCTGTTTGCGATCACTTTTATTCCTGTAAACGTGGAAAAACTTCCATTTTTGTTGTACATATCGTGATATTCTTTGTTGCTTCCATATTATGATATTCTTCGTTGCTTCCATATTGTGATAATCGTCAGTTGCGTTCGAAGTCTTCTATTTCTCAAAGGATGAATTGGACGCACTGACAAACATTAAAACTCACTGAAATTAAGATGACGTTATTGAACCAATAAGTAAATATTGGCAAAAAGCATAAACATGTTATTTGGAATAAATAATGGGTTTCATGAGCCGATGAAAGAGTGCAAGTAGCCAATCGTAAAATTTCATTTTATTAATGCTAGGATTAATGGTAGCAACTCATTGTAACCCAGTTATTATGGCAGTATTTTCGAAATACTACCGTCATCGGATATGGCGATTCAGCTTTTGAACGGAAAACGATATCTGCGCATCTTATTGGCGCACAAATTGCATGAAAATCTTTGATCGTGTACGACCGTGAACCAACTTCTTGTACAATATCTTGGTCCAACCTCGCCGTTCAATTTATGGTACAAGATCTTGTACAAGAAATTGTATCGTGTACAACATAGATATACTAACTAGATATACTAACTAGATATACTAACTAGATAGCTAACATAGATAAGTAATAAATATGATACACAAAATGTTTTGCATGAAATAAAAGCATGTGAAAGTCCTAGGAGGCATAGCGATGATATGTTTCCAAAAAATTATTAAACTGATACTGAATTGCATGTTTAAAAACGATATGTTTTTTCCAATATTGTCGCGTCTTCAAGACTCATTCACAGCGATAGACGAACTGCTTGCAGGAGACAATTCCTCGTGTGTTAAACATTGTATTGCATTGTATGCAGGGGGACACGGGGAAATATATTAACTAGATTACATATGGTTGGGCCAAGATTAGGAACAGGGTGAAAAAATTGTAGTTGTAAATCGGAGAGAATATCAGGAATTAGTTTACAGGTGTATGACGAAAGATGCAGAAAAGCAAGCAGTATGGTGCAGGAGACACAAGAGTGGCGAAGACACATCGGGTGTTGGCACAAACTATGGAGGAAATTGAGGAATGATGGAAATAGAAAGATTTAAACACAGCAAGGGGAAATAAAATTTAAGGAAACAAGCAATAGACTTAGGAGGGGTATGAAGAGTGTGAGAGAAAAGTGGCAAAAAGGTCAATGTAAATAGGTTGAGAGGTTCCAGAGAGAGGGAGAAATAGGCGCCCTGTACTCAAAGGCTTGAAGGTTATTCAGCCACAAGAAGTGGAATACGATACTGTGCATTAGTGTTAAGTCAGGAGAGCTGCTGATAAAACTTACAAAAGATTCAGCATAGGGGTAATGAATACTGGACAAGAACTGCATGGAACTAACAATAGGCAAGGGAACTTGGGAATAGATAAGGATGAACAGGGACCAGGAGTCCAGCCATGCTAGTAAGTTAGGGTAAACATTATGAGGATGTAATTAAAAATTAATTTAAAATTTTTTTGAATAACAAAACTCGATAATTTATCAATGATGCGAGTTCACGTCCTTCAGAGGTGTCTTCAGAGAGGTCTTCATGGTGAGGTCATCAGTAGAGCGCGGAAAAAGTCTTTTGACTTTTTGTAAAAGTGGAACTTTTGTGGTTTTAAATACAAATCTTCACCAATCTCATCAAATAAAACAGTTTTTATGACTTTTTTAGGGACTTTTTGGGACTTTTTTGGCGTGGCGGGATTTTCTGCTTAAAAGAGACTTTTATGGGCCTTTTGTTTAAACCACATGCCTAAGTTAATATTTGGCTGTTGTGGTCACATTTGTTCAACTGTGTATTGGAAATATCTGTGTTTTTCATGCGGTAGTACACGGAGCAGAGATGTACCTTAAAATGTAAGCTCCTAACAGTTGTTAATGCGAAATTTTAATAATAGCTCCGGAAACTGCAATTAATTCTTTCTATTGCTCCACCGTTCATGAAATAATCACACTCACTCAGTGCTTCAACCCGAAGGTTGGTTTGGATAGGTGAGGGTAGAGCTCAGCCCATACTTATCCATTTGCATGTCAAATTCACATATTGTTCCTTTCCCTGGGCCACCTCGCACTTCGAGTTTTTTTTGCTGAGGGTGTCCAAAAACTTCACAAAGGGATAGATAGGGTAAGATCTGAAAGAATGCATTGATCTAATTATGAACCAGCTTATTTGAACCCGGGTGGTCTGCTGACAAGCAGACAGCACTACTGTATGCTAGCACTCCGCTTTTGTTTTGGAGATTAGTGGAAAAATGATACAATTATATGAAAGACCATCTAGAATTTCCGACAAGGTGAACGCGTCACATTGTGTGCAGATGATCATTAAATGAGCCTACATTGTAACGAGGCAAGCATTACGTAGATGAACCTGGACCCTCGGCTGCGATCAAGTGGAGAAGAAGATTTTAAAATTATCGCGAAAAACAAGAGAAAAAGGTCCTAAGCTTCCCCGAAAATAGGGGGCCTGACCTGTACAATGGACAACCAATAAGTACTTTTTTCTCATTTTCGGTTTTTCTTGAGCAGAAAACTAAGTTTTGAACTATTAAATTATGTTTCAACTGCCTTATTAAATTATTGATCCTATATAAAAACTTGTTTTGTATTGTATATTATAAAATTTTCCCCTTTAAATTTGACTGAAAAAACGCCGTTTCCAAGGTTTTACAATGGAGTGTACTTCCACGCTCTTTGTCATCTAATGCCTTTTTAGTAAGAGGTAGGGTGCTGGGGACTTCCAGATATTGAAATAGAGGAACAATGAGATGGGAGTGTGAGTTTCGAAGAAAGTGAACAATGGGGAGACAGGAGATCGAATATAAACGACGTGAGTGGTTAAGCGGGATTGCATAACTTGGAGCATACAGCCCCGCGATGCCGAGGCGCATGTTTCAGACGCGCTGTTCGTCCTCAGGGTTTATAGGAGTTTTCATTTTCATTTTCCCTGACTTTTCCAGGATTTCCAGACCATTATTAGTGATTTTCCGATTTTGAGCGCCTGAAAACTCCAAGATTTCGGTCATTTGTAGTGGTAAAGTGGTAGTGAGGAAGCAAAGAAGTCTAAAATTATGAAAAATTGTAGGTTTATTTTCATATAAATCATATGAACTTCCAGTAATAAGAGATCAACAACTTTAAGTCAACATAATAAAAATTATCATTCCTTACATCGATATGTCTTCAGAAAGGGTTTTAATGGCAGAAAAAGATATACAAAGAAGGCTAACCTGGATTTTCCTTCAAACCTGATGTCATGTTTAAGTAGCTCATTGATTTTCTTGATTTTCAATCTTGATTTTTTCTTCCTCACATCCTTCTACAAATTTAGCTAAGTGACTTCCAATTTCACTGAGAATAACTTTTTTTGTCGCTAGTGGGACAAAGCGAAGCATTCCTGGCAAAATCGCTAGCGAATGCAAATGAGAATATGAATGCGCACACCTTTCGCCCATCTTTTCACCAAATCGTGCAGGCAATAGCCAGAAAGAAACAGAATAGGGCTGCCTCCACAGCGAAGCTGACCTAAGGCCAGTCGTCCCCTCCTTCACCCTCCTCCTCTACTCCCATGTGCAGTTTTTGATCACTTGGCATTTTCAGGTGATAAATTTAAACATTTTGCGATTTTTCCCTGACCACACGTTAAATTCCCTGACTTTTCCAGGATTTTCATGACTGTTCTCATTTTCTCTGACTTTTCCAGGATTTCCAGGTTCCTGTTAACCCTGGTCCAACATCAAAATGTTAGAATACCTTTTTTGTTGCTTATATTATCTACTTTCCGATTATCTGATTAGTTTTTCCCAAAATCAAAACTAAACGATTTAAAAACTAAAAAAGCGATTTTTGAGTGTGATTTTCAAAATTTGGGGACGTTGCGGGGGGAATTTTTAGTGGAAAGTTAGAAATTCGGATTCATCGACCCGAAAAGCATAGGATAAATCAATTTCCAGAACTACCTCTAATTTTTCCAAGTAAAATCCCCTAATGCCTGGACTAGCATCTCTAGGCTCTTTTCTCCAACAATTCAGTTAAATTCAGCAACTTTCTCACGGAAATAACTCAGCCTTTTGAGAGACGTTTTTCAGAAATATTGGTGACTCTTTAGGAGACTTTTTTGGCAAAATTGAAGACTTTTTTTCCGCGCTCTAGTCATCAGAGAGGTAATTAACAGACACGAATGCGCGTCCGTCAGTATCCTGGCAACACACCTCGGATGTGTGTTAACAATGTTGAATGACAGTGTTAAGCATAATATCAAGGCTCTCACCGTCAACTCATCAATCAATTTTTCATTCTGATGCCTCTCTTGAGAGAAAGAAAGCTTCATGCTTCTCTCTGTTTCCTCTTTTTCCCTTAATGATTTCTGCAATTCTTGTATTCTGCAACTTTCATTTTCCTCCATATGCATGATATTTCCATGCAATTCCTTAATGAGTATGCATTTCTACCAATTTAGATTTTATTACCCTTTTCTTTGCCTAGAAATAATTCTAAACCAGTGCTTTAGGGCAAAGATGCAATACTTAAAAAAATTTTCATGCACACCCACATACAGCTATCTAGTTTTTGCTAAATCTTACACATTATGTTCATCAATAAAGCATAAATTTGCTAGATAAATACAGCCATTCTGTGATTCAATAGATAAGCCCACAACTCAGGTTTTTGTGTAATTGTTTATGAAATAATTGATTTTTTAAAGAGAACTATAAGTTACATAAATTTCAAACTTTAAAAAAAACATTAAATATGGTCAACTTGCAAAATATGGATTACTTTTATCTTTTATTCCGATATTTGAACCCTTATTTTTATTTAAAATTAATTCTCAGACATTACCAAAAGCAGTTTGGTTTTCCAATTCACAAATGATGTGATACAATATATTGATATGCATTTGGTAAAATTATGTACTATTTAAAAATTTTAAGACTTCTTGTTGGTCATTGGAAATTTTGAGCATATTTTCTTTCCCTAACAATGACTTTCTTAATCAACATAGTACATTTTCCACATTAGCCTGCTCATTGAGTTTTTCCTTCCCTCCTCTGACTGTGCACCTATGGAAAAAATTATGAGGCAGTGGTTTGAGTGATTAAATAACGTCTAATAGTAGAGGAAAGTTTGCATTTGATCGCTTAAGCATACCAATATACTGCAGTTATTCATAGTGCATATTATTATGAAGACACATAAGAGCAGGCAGGAAAATTTAGCTCTTCCTTATTGCTTCCACTCATTGGGAAGATATTCTCGACAAATTCTGCTATCCATTTCTCATCAGCAGGCACAAAATGTCACTTCCCACCCAAATTACTATACATAACTATCCTGGATAGTCAATAGATTCCATTTTTCCACACTCTAAATTCCATGGCATTGCCATGAGTCAGGATCAAATGTTCACAACAGGTCATGTTCACGTGACAACTAAGATTCTAAAAATGATATACAAAAGCACAAGGAAATGATCAACCCACAGAGGAAGCGTTCTTCAAGGAGCACTCCTCAGAGAACCAAGAATGGCAGCATGCATGGCTTATGGTCGGTAAAAATGGTGAAATTTCGGCCTTCCACCATATGGCGGGAGTACCAAACTTCACGGTAGACGGCCAACAGCTCCCTGTCGTATGGGCTATAATTCTTCTACGTGGCACTCAGCTTCTTGGAAAAGAAACCCAAGGGTTTCCAACCGGCGTCGGTCAGCTGTTGAAGAACCGCACCCAGGGTTAAATCGGAGGCGTCGGTGAAGAGGCCTGGTGAAGTTGGAGAGGGAATTTTTGCACTCGTGGAATGAGAGGTGCAACTTGGGCGTCCATGAAATCTTGTCACCACCACGCACTCCACCACGTAATAAGTTATTTAATGGTGCCTGCCAAGACGCCGCTTTGGGCAAAAAACGTCTATAAAAGTTTAACATGTCCAAAAACTGGCGCAACGGTTTGATCGTCACTGGCTCAGGAAATTTTAGGATGGCATGCACTTTATCTTGTAATGGCGTTGTGCCTTCAACATTTATCCTACAAATTTCGCTTCCCGTGCACCAAAAACGCACTTCGCTGGGTTGATAAGAACAGCATACTCACTTAGCCTTGTAAAAAGTTCACTAAGTTGGCGCTCATGTTCGACCTCGTCTCTAGAGGCGACAAGGATATCATCAAGTTAGGCGTAAGAAGTGAAAGTAATACCTCAGAGCGCTTCGTCAATGAATCGTTGGATGTCTGCGCCCCATTGCGGAGTCTATAGCACATAAAAGGGAATTCAAATAAACCGAACTGTCTTGTGATGGCAGTTTTCGGTATATCGTCTGGATTTACGGGAATCTAGTTATAGGCCCTTATCAAGTCGAGAAAATACAAGCACCACTCAGCGAAGAAGCAAAGTCTTCAATATGGGGGACGGGGTAGCAATCTCGCATAGTACGTGCGTTCAATGAGCGATAATCTCCGCAGGGGCGCCACTCGTTACCTTTTTTCGGAACAAGGTGGCGGGCCGACGACCAGCTGCTGTCCGAACGGCGCACAGTGGTGCAGGATCCCTAATACTTGGTATTAACGAGTCTAAAAAATCAGAAAGAAGACAAAATTTGCAATTTACCACATAAAACTTCATTCCGACCCGGGTTTCGTTGGCACTGCAACATCGTCAGGTGAAAAATACATCAATAGTGCGCTTATATATAATATGCGGGGATGTGAGGAGTGGGGAAGTGGTAGGGGGGAGAAGGGGGGAGGGGAGGGTGGAAAGCCTATTGGCGGGCAGAGGAAAGACACGTGAATGGGAGGGCAAGGGTGCCGGGGTTAGGGTATGAGGCGGAGCTGAGGGAAGAGGGGTCATAAGCACATCAACTGGCGGAAACACAGAATTTTGAAAAGTCTCATAGTGGAAAGGGATTTCACACTTCGGATCCTGGAAGCATTGTCACGGCTTCAACTAAGGTGTCACGTGGTGCGACTTGTTGTCACAGGGGAAACAAAGGGTCGAGGACCCGGGGCTGGAAGGGACCTCATCACTGATCATGGTCGATCTGTTGCCGCATATGGTCTCCGTGTGGGCGGAATCCGGAGTGGGCGCCTGTCATTTAAGTCCTCGAAGACGGTGGAGGGTGGCTGGGATGGCAGAGGCCGATTGGGTCTCGAAGCGTGAAGCATAGTATACCTTTGTCATAATTTTGTCTTCTTTCTGATATGTTCGAATACCACGCAATATCGCCAGAATCTACGGATTTCATTTGCGTCTAAAAAAATTTTCTATATAGGGTTTTTGAGTATATATGTTGGACACACCGATAATTGACGAATTCAAAACCATCTTAGGCAAGTACTTATCGCTGTAATTACTCCTCTGGTAGATAAGATAAGAGAATGTTGCACTGAAAGCAAGTGTATCATTTGAAAAGGAGCAGGCACAGCATCACATTCAATTCTCTCTAATATAACGTGTATTGACCCGATTCTTGTTCTGAAAAATGAGTTCTGTAACTGAAGGTATGCGTTATTGAAATATGTATTAATATACAGCATATATAACTTGCAGAATTATATTTTTTGCATAATTTCTTGTTCAAAAATAATGAAAATTTTTATTGAAAATTCACGTTCAAATTTACAAAAGTATATATATTTTGTGATATCCCGTTAAAAATATATATTGTATGTACCTCCGTTCCTTCCTATTACTGCCTGCATTCGCCCGGTAAGATATGATCGGAACCAATTTAATAAACTGTCAGAAAAATTATGCCTTTTAAACTTCTGTATTAGTAGTGTATGGGTCACTGAGTCGAATGCTTGTGAAAAATCAAGCAACAAGCACATTAATTTGCCTTTTATCCATTGCTTTTATGACGTCTTCAGTTAGGCAAAGTAGAATGGTTTGGTTACTGTGTCTCTTCCTAAAACTAGATTGCCTTAGGTTGAGCGGATCTCGTTCGGTTATGTATGAGTTAATTTGGTCGAAAACTATTTTATAAAATATTTTCGCGGTGGCACATAGTAATCTTATTGGCTTATAATCGCTCCGGTTGGAAGAATTGGAGCATTTAGGCATTGGCCGCAATAAGGTTCTTTTCAAATAGCTGGATATATGCCTAGTTGTAATGAAGAGTCAAAGATATTTTTTAGAGCAGGTTGTATCATTGGTAATGGCTTTTTGATAAAATCTATAGGGATTTCGTCGTAGCCTCTTGCGTTTGAGGTAATGTTTTGTAACTGCTTTAGTGACTTCTATGAGTGTCACATGTGAAAAAAAGAATTATTTGTCATGAATAACTGTCTCATTACTGACGAATGTTCGGCGGAGAATAGCAGGGCTTCCACTCACTTTTTGATACAGAAAAGTGAGAAAGTGAGCGATTTTTGCCAAAAAAGTGAGGGGAAAATGTGGAAAAAGTTACGAAAAAGTGAGAAAATGAGAAAATTGGTGATGTTACACTTCTGGTAATTACTATTACCCTAAATTATTAAATATTTTAAATGGGAACTCTTATATAAAGCAGTAGCAGCAGGGATAAAAATTACAAATCAAAGAATTTGACAATGAAAACATGTATTTTAGACTCAAGAAAGATTGAAGAATGAAAAAAATAAATAAATCTTGGCTACAATGAACACTACAAAATAGATGAGAATGAGGCACATATTGTACCATACATTAGGTGATCAAATAAACAATAATAATTTAAATAAAGAATAATACTTTTAGTCTAGGCAGGGTCCACCTGCTCCTTGAGATCAAGATCTTCATCCCGCCACTTTTTGTGATTCTTAAAAACTGGCTCTAATAGAGACGATGTCCTCTTCTCTACTTTCTTTTGTAAAGGCTCCTTTTTCTTAAGCAAGTCATCCACCTGTGACCGCAGTGTATGGGCACCCTCCAACATACCTTGGGCGATCTTGAATTTAGTCATATCTTTGTTGGCAACAGCCTCCTCCAGTTTAATTTTTGCCTTGTTGACTAGTTGATCAGAGGCCTTGCGCTTCTCAATCTCCCTCTTACTTGTCGCATGCAAGTCATCCTGTAGCTTCCCCAACACCTGTCGTTCCTTTAACTGGGTAGCCTCTTGCCTCTCCCTCTCCAGGCGAGCGTTCTCCTCTTCTTGTAATCGCTTCAGCTCGCCTTCCTTCAGTTTCTGCTGAACCTCCATGTACTCTTCATACTTTCCGCGTGCTGCTGCTGCGAGCTTGAGCAGTTGCTACTGAACCACAACGCTGCAACAGGTCTAACGTACGTGCCGGAGCACCGGCACAGAAATTGCAGAGGCTGTTAGCAAGCCACATGCTGCGTCAGTCGAGGTACGGGGCCGGCCCCGGCGTCGGCACATTAGCCAACGATGCCAAATGCAACTGCCGAGTGTCGCTTTTTGTGTAGACAAGTAGCGAGGAGGACGTATGAGAAATCAAGCTACGCAAGTGGCGCGCCCAAGATTGAGACTTGATCAGTTTAGCACTGTACATTGCACCTGTTCGCTCGGCTCCTGGGCTCGTTTGAAAATTTCCACCAGTAACCCTCGATCTTTTTTAACCTACACCGCAGCGCAGTGAAAGCAACAAGGACTGACAGACACAGACAGAATTTTCTAATGCCACACCGGATTACTGAGAGCTGAAACACTCACCTTCAATCGGCGACATGCAGCGAGTACCCAGGTGGGCTGCTTGCGCATATGTAGCAGACAATCTAGTTGTGCAGCGCCTGAGTGGTGGCGATGGTCGTGGGCAGAAACTCCATTCCACATATGGTAGTAACCTCCCCTACTTTCCCCATCCCAGTTCCCCTCCCCTACATTTTCCACCCCCTCGGTTCACACTGTGGCGCGGGTTGCGTTTACGCAGGGGTTGCGAAGGGAAAAAAAACAAAAGTAAACAAATGCCCGCAGAGGCATTTGTTTGTCTCTAACATAACGGTATTTTTAGAAGAAAGTACTGTTACCAATTTTAACACATTAATGGTACGGGTCGTATCACAGTGTTGTAAATGTAAAAAATGCAATAGAATTTTATATTTTCTTCATTTTGCATTAACTATAATTATTGTAGTATAACTGTATTTGTATATTTATCGTATGTGATTTTAAATATAAAAAGGGACATAATATTACATTTTTCTTAGTTTTGCACTAAGTGTATCATGGTAACATATTGGTATTTTGAGAATAGTGTACTGTTTACTAGGCCTATTTTTAATTCAATATTTGTTTTTTGTTTGAGGATAGTATATGTGTAAGTTTCTGTACTAAATTCCTTTAAACTAGTTTAAATACAATATCACCTCAATTGCTTAATTTTTAGTTTTCAATATGTTATAATTGGTAATTATGATACTGTATTACAGCTTAACACGATTTATTTGTATTTCTTGAACAACTACTGATTGGTTCTGAGTTAAGATTTGCTTATAATTGAATTGCTTTATCAGCGTCTATTGCTTTCTCAGCATAAGTAAACATTTTTATGCCAATATTTTCTAGATTTTCCTACTTTCGTAATTTGAAAAAACTGACCATGAGTTGGCTTTCTATAAATTCTTTTGTTATATGATAATGATGATACCGTACAGCAGTAGTAGTACCCAAAACAAACTTTTTAGTAAGCCCCTAATTAAATAGATAATGTTGAACTTTTATGTATGTGCTTATCATCACTGTAAACCTTTTCCAATGAATTATTTTCACATTTTCTGTTGTATGAAACATTAGTATTTCGTAATTATTTTAAATTTCAAGTTGGCTATTTATTTCTTCTCCATTGTTAAACTTCTTAATTGTCTAAAATTGTTCAATTTCATCTGTTGTTAAGAATACAAGTGGAAGTTTAGGCTCCGAGATGCGTCAAAAATGGGTATTTTGAAACATTTTACTCGGGAGAACGCCCCTCTCTCGCGGGGGGTATTCCATACTCCCCGGACACAGGTCATGACCCCCACCCCCCCAAATTTGATGCTGAATCCGCCCCTGCGATCAGCCGATGTACAATGGTCCCGAGAAAACCCAAAGTGGACTCGCCATCACATTAATTGACACCCGAAATTATCGCACGTCAACGAAATCGGTCAAGTGTGAGCGAATGGAACGTCTCGAAATGGAGGGAGGGAGTTATTGGCAGGCTCTCAGTTCGTTCTTGGAACAATCTCGAAAATATATTCGGCGGAAGAACGCCCAACGGGCGCACGGAAATGATTTGAATCCCGGACCGAGAGAAAGGCGAAGGCACACGACCGGTCGCTCTCGCTTACGACCCAGCAAACATTCCCGCGAAAAACGTCCCAAGGGATGAGCGGATATACGCCCAGTGGGCAGGACGACTAAGTGGAAGGAACGGAGAGGGACATGAGGAAACATTCTTCGTTGCGAGGAGAAACGATGGGAAACGTGAATATGGTATTAAATGTGCTAACAGCAGGTGTATGCTCCGAAACAATTTCCCCAACACCGATTACTCAGGCGCGGGCAGAGTGGAAAAGAGCAAGCTTCGTGACTCCCACAGCTGATAATAATCCCATCATAAAATGCATACCATAACATTTATGGAGTAGTGTCAGCGTCAAGAATGATGGCAGGACACAAAAGGAAGCATCAAGATAAGCCATGAGAAAAGAAAAACATGAGGTAGTTGCAGGGCAAAGAATGGCATAGAACGAGCCGGAGCAACAATTAGGTACCTGCGGCGGTATCTTCCACATCAAAAGAATCGGCAGTGACAACATAGGGTGGATTATTGCAAGAAAAACAGCGGTGTACCCACAGCGACAAATTGATGACGAGAAACAAGAAAAATGGTGAAGTATCGAAGATAACAAACCACCGAATGACAGTATAAGCCTGGATAATAATGAGAGAGGATAAGAATACTGATGCAGGTTGGAGATGTTAGGTAAAATGAGATGAATATCAAGGAAGATTAGGAAGGGCGACGTGCGTGTCATGGTGGGGTAGGGGAGAGAGCTGCTGGAGGAAGGACAGCAGGGGTGTTATTTTGTAATCTCACTTTAGGGAGAATGTGTCATAAAATATCAATTTATCGTAGTTAAACTCCGCTACCCAGGCGGCGCGGCGTGACCATCTTCGGATCTCATGCGGTGAACTTCCGGTAATGTGCTGGTCTTTTAAACGATTCATCCGCTCTGATCCGTATCTTTCGACTCTTGGTCTGTTTCATTATCTCCGCCTGCCATTAGTTCCCATCTCTTTCTCATAAAGAACGTGAAATGGAGCCACCATCGATTCCACTTGAAGCTTGATTTGGAAAAAGCAAAAGCGAGAGAGATACAAACGATTTTAAATTGAACTTTTGGAATTTGCACAACGTGAAGGACTTCTGCACACCGAGATCGGCAACAGATAGCGCTATCGACGGAAGCTTCGACAATTCTCGAACCGTTCGTGACCCGATCATTAAGAGAGCGAAACGGATCTCCCGCCTTCCCGCAAAGAGTCATTAAAAAGGTGAGATAAGAAAATAACCCCCCAGGAAGGGCAGAGCGTGTACATCTCCCTTCTCCTCCAAGCACGCATCACAGAACACTCCAAACTGCTTTCCTCATTTCTCCGAGCCAAGGTCAAGTACCTACATAAGTAGGTGTGATTTGAGGAAACTGTGACAAGGTCATCCTTGAAATTAATACCCCCACAGTTTCCTCAAATCACATTTGGAGCCTAAAATATCATTTTTATTCTTAACAACAGATGAAATTGAACAATTTTAGACATTTAAGAGTTTTAAAAATGGAGAAGAAATAAATAGCCAACTTGAAATTTAAAGTAATTACGAAATATTAATGTTTCATACAACAGAAAATGTGAAAAGAATTCATTGGAAAAGGTTTACAGTGATGATAAGCACATACATAAATGTTCAAAAGTATCTATTTAATTAGGGGCTTACTAAGAAGTTTGTGTTGGGTGCTAATATTGCTGTACGGTATCATCATTATCATATAACAAAAGAATTTATAGAAAGCCAACTCATGGTCAGTTTTTCAAATTACGAAAATAGGAAAATCTAGAAAATAATGGCATAAAAACGTTTACTTATGCTGAGAAAGCAATAGACACTGATAAAGCAATTAAAATATAAGCACATCTTAACTCAAAACCAATCAGTAGTTGTTCAAGAAATACAAATAAATCGTGTTAAGCTGTAATACAGTATCATAAATACCAATTATAACATATTGAAAACTAAAAATTAGGCAATTAAGGTGATATTGTATTTAAACTAGTTTAAAGGAATTTAGTACAGAAACGTACACATATACTATCCTCAAACAAATGACAAATATTGAATTAAAAATAGGCCTAGTAAAAAGTACATCATTCTCAAAATACCAATATGTTACCATGATACACTTAGTGCAAAACTAAGAAAAATGTAATATAATGTCCTTTTTTATATTTAAAATCACATACGATAAATATACAAATACAGTTATACTACAATAATTACAGTTAATGCAAAATGAAGAAAATATAAAATTCTATTGCATTTTTTACATTTACAACACTGTGATACGACCAGCACCATTAATGTTTTAAAATTGGTAACAGTACTTTCTTCTAAAAATACCGTTATGTTACAATAATTAGAGTCATAGCAAAATGAATAAAATACTTTTGCATTTTTAACTTAAACAAAGAGAAGAAAGGAACATTTTGAAAACTGAAGTCTAAGTTGAGGAGGATGCCGTGACAAACTACGTCTGCAAAACAAACTCTGTCTACGCTTTTTCTTGGCAAACCTAAAAATGATCGATTCCGGATCAATTGGAACGTCTCCAACACAATCACAACAATCGTCAACGTAAAGCAAAACACAACGGAATTTGGATATAATAACAAGGATATCCCTCCACAAGAGGGAAGATTCTACTCTTTAAAGAATGGGAACAAAAGATTACCGTCAATGGACTATTTCTTGATGAATTAAGGCTGTATCCGAATTCATTAGCCATTGGGAATTAGCCATGTTCCTTTAGCCATCGAAGGTGCCTGAATTCCCCGATGGCTAAAGTGAGCATGAATTCGGACGAAAGCTACAGTGTCGCAACCTACGGTGTAACAATGGTACTTTAAAACAAATGAGTAGCAATAACCTGAATTGAGGTACTCGTATTTCACTCGCGGTCATTTTTGAAGAACTTTTGTAAAAGTTATTTTGTTGTAATTAAAGTTAAAAGGATGATCACCGGAGATATTCTGTTTTGAATTAAAAACTATTTTATCAGCAAATAAACTAGCTTAAGCTCGAGCATTGACATAGATTGTTATTATATTATTATTTGATCAAATGCTCACTGTAGCGGTAAGACTTTCTCCATTTTCGCCTACGTCTAGCATTACAAAGCCTTTATTTTCAGATATTCCAAGTAGCAATCCCCTTTCGGTTATTATTTTACGTAATTTAATGCTTCTTCCATTATAATTACACAAAATTTGTTTTGAAGTGCTTCAATTTACAACCTAATCCATGGTTACGTCCAAGTGCATGGCGTACCTAGAGTACATCTACTTACAAATTGTTAGTGCAGATAATAAAATGGAAAGGAACACATCTGTTGGTGAAATACTCGGTTTGGTGATGAAATCGAGGCTGAGGTATTCATTTATTAAATATAGGCCGCGTTTTATTACAAATAATGTACAAGCAAAAGAGAAAACTACCGTACGAATTTCAAAAACTCATATCAGCCAATTCAACCACTTGCCTCACAATTATTATTCAAAAAACAGAAAAGCAATTTATCTCACCTATTTATAGAAATATTTGAATTCTTTGAATATTTACCACTCCGAGTTTAATGTCTTAGCAAGATATAGTCATGAATTATTTTCCGTTATACACTTAGGAATTGCCTATTTAATTTATATTTGTCATTTTTAACATTTGAATTTCAATCTTTCTGATGGGAAAAAAACGAAATAATATCAAACTCACACATGAAGTATTTCTTCGGCTCCTTTATGAGCAATAAACATCGCGCAAGTAATTGTTTACATTTTGTTACCACAACAACCATTCTTCTACCCTCCAAAGGCGCTAAGAATTATGGGATGGTTTTTAAAGATGGCGACGCAAAAGGATACACTTCATGCTCACTTTGCTGAAGGCAACATTAGGTGACTAAATTCGGTGACTAAATTCGGTGACTAAACCGATGCCTACGAATTCGGACACACTACAGGATGGCTTCCTCCCTACGAAGGGAGCATTTAGGCAGCTAATTGGCGAATTCGGACACGGCCTTAATGAAAATTTAAGCGAAATTCACTGTTGAAATAAAACGCTTTTTATTTGTTGTGGCAACGCCTAAATAGCGGCTTTAAGCTCCAAAGAAGTTAACGCAGACGCATCATAGCAGTAGCGATATAGATATATCGCGCATCTCGCAACTGTCATAGCAGTCTACAGCTATGTGAAAACGCACCTTAAGACGTTTGTTTAACATATTGTTACATGATATTTTACCCCATGGATCGTTTCAATGGTACATAATTTAAAATACAAAAGCCATTACTAAATCAAAATTCACTCATCACCGCAATTGCATAATTCATAAAGGGTACTGTACTTCGAAGTGCAGGTTCCTCCTTAATGTTCGTAAGCGACGAAAACCCGCTCAAGTCCCTCTCCGCTCCCCGAGGTCTCCGAGCTTCCCTCCCCCTGCCAGATTCGGCGCATGATCAGGCGTCGGAGGGGAGGGGACACATAATCCCACAGGAGTCGAAGGGAACAGTCCCTTCGTTGTCAGTTCTTTCCGGTGTCTTCAACTCTAGACAGCATTTCAAACATTCTGCCAGTGTCGCTCAAGGGAGCTGTACTTGGAGAGTTTTGGGAACCTTCTTCCATTTCCACCGTCAGAATCAAAGCTCGGTGATTGATTAATTGTTTCAAGCGTGAGAGAAGGAGACAGAGAGAGAGAGAGAGACAACGCAGGTGAGTTAACTGTCTTCTTCTGATATGTGTTCAAAATTTCTACCCTTCCCTCTCTGTTAGTCCAATATCTGTTTTCGATTTCACTGCAAACTGCAACTGTGTTTGCATGAGACGATTTTTGAGAGATTTTAGTCATCATTTTTTCAGAAAAATAAGGACAATTGATGCAGTTCGAATTTCGTAATCCCCTACATAGTGAATTATGAATTGCCCTGCCCCGGGCTGAATTTGCGATGAATTAGGTCAGTAACCGTATTCAAACTGCCATTCTGTTACGCTGTTGAGAATCATTGCGTTTTTTTGTATAATCTGTGTTTTGAAGTGAAGATATCAGCATTGGAAATCTTAAATTTATTGTATGATACGGTCCACTGGAAGAACACGTCCGCCCCAATATATGCAGGAAAGCCGTGCCACCGTCATCTATCGAATCAACAGGTTCGTTTTGAACGAAGGAGGGTTCGATATCGTCTCGGTATGAACTTATATCAAATTACACACATCCTACGTCTAATGTAGACGGCGTCTCCAGATTCAATCGCTAGTGTGTTTTAAACGCAATAATTGCTGGGTAAGAGTGCAACGTTTGTTACGGAATTGGATTTAAGTTGACCTATAAAATATAATCCGTCCATCGTCATCTCTTTACTTAAAATTTTTGAAAAAATAATATTACACTAAGTTATCTTGTTAATTAAGGGTATTCTAAGTGTATTTTCGAAATGAAACTTATTCAACTAAACATTATGTGGAATGCAATGTAAGTCCCTTCAATTTCCACCCTTGTACATATCCCCCTGGTCTGAAGCTCCAACGAGTAAAGATATAGAGTTAAAAATACCCGTGTATGTAATGAAAGATTCAGGTTTTTCACAAGCCCGATTTTATCCGTAAAATTTCGGACAGTTTTTCAATACTTGAAACGTTTTGTAATTCAGCACAGTCACAGTAGAGAAAAATATAATTTGTTTTTTGGGAGAAATGGCCTCCCAGATCGTGATTGTTCAACGGAAAGAGAGCTGGGCTGCCGAACGGAGGTTTCAACCACAGGATCGATCATCAAATATTCCAGATAATGTAAGCGATGTAATTTTCTGACAGCCATAGAACCTTGAAAAATTACGGGTAACAAAGGAAAAGAAACCCTCTCACTCTACTGTGCGAAATTCACATTCTGATCGATTCGGTAACTGCTGTGCTTCATCGAAACTGAGTGGACAAGCCTAATGGTCCAGCACATGGATAACACAACAGGAACTCCCCAAATAACATTAGGATGCATTTATTGCAGTTGATGGGAAATCATCAAGTGAATACTTTCCAGCTTTGGATATTTTACCTTCCGTCCGTTGCACACTCTCCTGGATCATGATTTGCTGCGCGTTTGTAGAAGATTGTCTTCCAGTAATTTCCTGTCGAAATATAACAACAAAAAATTACGTTAGCGTCATGATTTGATCAAGCCAAAGTCTGATGATTAAAAAATTGTAAATTTTACGATCAAATCAACCATCCAACTACCTTAAACTACTTGAGAATTACGTATGCTTTGTCGTCATCTTAGATAAATAGCCTTTGTCTTCATCTTTTAGAAAAATTACAGTTACTCATTTTACACTCCTCGATTATTGATGGAGCACTTCATTTTAACATAAACAAGATAATATAGAATGAGTATTACAAGATTCTGAATATTTAAATCTCCAAAATATAAAATTTTGTGTAACTTTATACCTGCTATCATCATTAACGTCTTTATGTTATTCTTCATTGGCATTTCAGTCATAGAATTCATTCGATGTAATTTGGAATAGCTGCATACAAATGGATATATTTACATAATTGACATTTATATTTAGCACTGCTTCCTTTTCTTTTGGAAAACCAGGCTTTCATTTATTAATCGGCTTATTCTCCAATCATGCTGTCATCCTTTTCATCGTTTTTTCTCTCTGATCGATGTGCAGAATTCAGAGTTTTCTTTCTGCCCAGAACGATCATTTCCAGAGTATTAAGAATTTTTTATGATATTGCAAATACTTCTGTTTTTCCTCAATATTTCTAAAAATTAATATCTGGTGTTTATTCCAGCTATACGCAAAATTGAAAAATATTAAACAATTGATAGTATCTATTGCTACGTTACTAAATTTGTGTAGTTTATGTATAGCACCAATTTTATTTTTTCGTCCTATAGGATGCTCTTAATGATTTGTGATATTCAATTCTTCTGCGTTTTCTCAATGGCATTACACTTGCAATTTCATTTTAAGCTGGAATTCAGCAGGATATTTTTAATGTTTAAAAATGCGCAAATATTTTCGTGGCCTACATAACAGGCGTCGATTTTTTTTCTTTCTTCGGCTGTCGATATCTTCGAGTTCAAGTGGATTATGATTGTTTTTTAAAGAATCAGTTACTAAACCAATCATTTTCCGTAATCTATCTCTTCCCGTAAACAAAATCGGATTTCCAATCTCATGCTAACATCCACTGCTTTGCTATTAGTCGCATAAGAACTTAAATTTTACGTCCCAGTATAAATATACAATTACAGTTTATAATTATATTATCCCCATTCCAAATGTACAACGTATGTAAAGTATACAATTCCATTGTCAAATGTAACGAATGCCCTAAAATTGACCAATGGCTATATATTCATTCTGCATTTCTCGGTGTTTTGGACGCATACTGGATTAAGTGACATAACCCGTAATATCGTCCTAACTTCTCGTGGATGGTGAAATTTCACCTAGTAAAAGCAGTTTTCGAATTTTTCTGATGACTTAAAATTGGAATTTAACTTGAGAAAATTAAAATTTTTTCGATGTCGTATGGATTTTGTTTGCATTGACAATTATTTGATAGTTTTTAATGTCATGGATATATTATCAGATTAAAAAAGATCAAAATTTGAACCCAGTGTTATGTGTTTTTTCCGTGTCAATTTACTCAAGTCAGTTTTTCAATTACAATAAGCAATTCATAGGGATTGGGGATGGGAAGTACACGTAGTTTGGGGAGAAAATTGTGGAGAACAGCAAACAAAGGTGAACAAGTGGATGAGCGATTTTGGACTGCTTTCGACAAAATGGAGATTATTTGTTTTCCTACATTGTTTCCGGTGACGAGACGTGAAGAGTATACACCCTCGCTGAAGGAAAGCAGCAGAAGAACCCTTACAATTTGCTGAAACTTTACTTTCCTTACTCGGGTCGCAAAATCAATACTACCGTTTTCTGGAACGGAAGGGGCGTTCCTTTGGTTTTTTTCCTTGCCACCCAAAATAAACTTCGCGGGAATCTTTCATCAAGTAGAGACTTCCTGCTTGACGACGCCCATTTTCTCACCACTGCCCATTCCAAGAATAACATTATGGATTTCCGTTGGGGATTTCTCCATTATCTACTTCACAGTCACAACCTTACATCCAGAGACTATTACATGCTCTTGCATGGGAAACAAGGGCATTGGTTAACGTTAACATAACGTTAACCAATCCATTAACAATCTGCTCCCACTTACCACCCGCTGACTTAAAATTAAATCCAAATGCTCTTCTAAAAGCGTTATCTACATGCTTACTTGTAATCCTTGGCCGTCCTTCTTAGTAGGACACTGCACTACTCCGCTCTCAATCCGAATTATGAATCACCGCGCTTCCACAAAATCCGGATAAAACTTTCCTTTCTCCATCCACTCAGCAGACTACAACCTTTCTTTTGACAACTGCTTCTCTCTCACCATCCTTGAAACCCGCCCTGAAATTGCATCTTCTCTAGAAGTTAAAACTAGAGGAATGGCGCACATCTGGGGTTTAAAAGCATTCAGATCCCCTGCAATTAACATTACTCACTAGCCCTCCACCATTTTCCATTACCCCTCTCCCCCTCCCACTCTCGACCTCTTCCATAGCACGCCGCAAAATCATCAGTTGTCTTCTGGCCGAAGAAGACGCTTGACGCGCCGAAACAGTTCCAAGCAATTGAGAGTCTCCTTAATTTATTTTGTGCCTGTGTTTTTGATTTTGTGTTTTCTCCTCGCTCGTCGAGAAATTGTATACGTGCTCCGCTGCGCTTTTTTCAATTGAGTATATATGTATACATACAGATATACTAAGGATAGTATTTCAAAGAAAAGATAGATACACATAAGTGAACGAGCACACACAATGGTGAGGAAGATGGAAAGAAGCCATATTTCAACTAAAAAATAAATTAACCTTAGCCGGGAATAGGGTAGTTTCCTTCGTCAAAGAAAACAGACTTCATTAATTGCGATTTGTGCCCTGCCATAGATGTATTTAATTTACGCAAATGTTTATATTGAGAAATCACAGTTTACTAGAGAATTAAATGTTAATTTTAAGGCCATTTGAAAAAGCTCTGAAATGGCGGGGTGCGCAGCCTTCATGCTAACGTAACAGGTAGGTAGTTTACGTTGCGAAGCATAGGAAAATTCGTCTCCTGAACTTACCGTTGTATTTCAGGGCCCCTCAGCGCTGGTGAATATTTATTAGTATTAACCTGTAAAAACTATCAATGTTGAAAAAGAATTCTCAGTTAAACATGGTATTATTAGTCATTTTATATGTTCAAGGACGTCCTGCTCGATGTGTGTTCTGCTATGACGAAGCATGGCGTGAAGGTCGTGCGGCGATAGGCGAACTACATGGTGTGCTTGTGAAAGGAATACTAACAGATTTTAAATGAATCAACTGCATAAGTAATATAGATCACAGTCTCAGGCGCCACGTAGTGGAATTTATACATATTGGATGAGTAAAAAACTTTAGCAATTTTCCACAATGTATTTTAAAATAATAAAAAAAAAAAAAATTACACAACACGTGTTTCGGCTTAGTAAGCCATCATCAGGTGTACACTTATAAACTTCCGTGACAGCAGCGCAATATATAGGAAACGGGAAGGGGATGGGGATAGGGGAATTGGTTGGGGGGGGGGGGGGAAGAGGATGAAGCACTCTAAGGAGTTTGTCCTTGGGACTGTATTAGGTAAGTGGTGGGTTATTTTAAAAAGGAATAGCTAGCAATGGGGAATGGATTCGGAAAAGTTGGTCATTCAACAAGAGGTCATTATCACTATGTACAATTTCCCACTGTTCCCATGCGTCCAGTCTTGGGCCTTTTCTTTCAATATGCAGGATTTCCGGAACAAAGAGGCAATGGTGCGATGTCTCCAGGAGGTGTTTGGCCAGCAGTGACGATTTGTCTCCCTTATCCACACACCTTCGATGCTCTTGAAGTCTGGTGGTAAAATCCCTGCCCGTCTGTCCAACGTAATATTTATCACAGCTGAGGCACTTGACTTTGTAGACGCCTGAATGGAGTTTTGGGTCAATGGCGTCCTTGCTTTTGCACAAAATGTTCGATAAGGTACACGGATTGTAAAAACACACTTTAAATTTGTCCTTTGGGAATATTCTCTTAAGTTTGTAAGAGAGATTACCAACAAATGGTAGCCTACATTTTTTTATTTTTTTTATTATTTTAAAATACATTGTGGAAAATTGCTAAAGTTTTTTACTCATCCAATATGCATAAGTAATGTTAAATAAATGAATAAAAGTTAATTACAATTAATTAACGGAATAAATATGCCTCCAATACTTGTTCATAAGCTTTAACGGAGTGCGGCGTCTATTTGGAAGTGTCCGCAGCACCACCTGGTGGCAGGTAGAGGAAATAGTTTGCCGTCACACGTAGGATTAACCGGCATGCAATAGTTTACCATCGCGTTTTCGCGCCATTTATTTTTTTCACTTTTTAATTAATGAGGAAAAATACTTAACGTCATTTAAAAATCGAACGGCTTAAAACACGTACTCCAGAGGTTATAAACTTTCGATCAAGACAATAAAAAAATAATAGGAAACTACCCTATTACACCATGGACCTTCCGCTTTCCGGAAGACTGTGCAAGATCACTACACCACCAAGAAAAAGCAACTTCTCAGTGATATCAACTGGCTTTATCCTGCCTTTTAGCCCACATGGCGGCCGAGGTATGGCTCTCCTAGGCTTTCATTCACCCACCAGGCAAGTTAGATTGACACAAGGAAAGGAACATGAAGAAACAGAGCTGACATACGTATGAAAGAACTGGACAGTACGTTTGCAGGCACGCAGAGCCAGAGATGAAGAAACTGGCCAAGAAGACCAATATTCACACATAGAAACATGAAAATTCGCCTACAAGCGTATTCAGACATGCTAAGGATGGTAATTAGAAAAGGATAGGTAGGTAGGTCGATTAATTTTTGCGAAAACCCGACTGAAATGGATTAAACAATTGATGAGTTGTAAGATAATCAACGGTCATCTTTTCAAGGCACTTTGAGGCTGCAAAGAGAATGGATATTGGCCGGTAATCACTCGGTGAAGATGGGGTTTTATTTTTCTTGATGGGCGTATCAGGGACGGGTTCCAAATTGAAGTGTACGTGCTAAACATCAGTGACGAATTATTTATGCCGAGTAGAGCAGGAATCACGGCTGAAGATGAAACTTTTAAGTATTTGGCAGATATGTCATCAATTCCGAATTCCAGAATATCTAGGGATTGGATGTTGAAAGTAGGGTCATCCATTTCATTAGTTGAGAAATTACCACTCGATGCAAAGTACCAGTTCAATTCATCGAGTAAAAAATCATAATCAAGGCTTAAATCAGTCTGTCGGATTAATCCAAGGTGTTTGAGCTCTCTCCAGAGGTCAGTAGAATTCATGCGTGTTGAGAGAGTTGTCATGCAGTATTGCTGTTTTGCCGTCGTCACCAAACGTTTAACAAGATTACGTTGCTTCAAAATGCATGGTACATATGGTCATTCTTCGTTCGAATGAATGCTCTTCTAAGTCTATCTCTCACCTTAAGTTGTTCCTTCAATTCTGAAGTGATCCATGGAGCTATTGGTCGCCTTGGTTGAATTATTCGTTTAGGAGCATGCCGATCAAGGCAGGTCAAATGGATAGAATTGAAATGCTCTATCTTAAGGAGGAACCTGCGCTTCATAGTACTGTATTCTTATGATTTATATAATTTGGGGAAATGAGTGAATTTAGGCTTAGATATGCCTTTTGTATTTTAAAAATTATATTCGAAAGATCCATAGGGTAAAATTATTCAAAGTTTATTTAATGTAACAAACAATTTTATTTATATAGTTTTTTGTTGTGTTGTTTATGTGTAGTGAAGAGAGACGTATGTAATAAAATGAAGTGTTGAGTGTGTATAGATTGTGAAAGTATAGATTAATTACGAGTTATCTAATTGAAACGACGACAGGTTATGGGCCCAGGGCGCTCAGTGAAGTGTAAAAAAGAATTGAGAAGAGAAAAAAAATGTTAGAAAGTGCGGAAACTAAAGAAGAGACGGCCGGCAAAAAATATAAAAGGAAGATCAAGATGGCGGACGGAGACACAACGAAACATGGTATGGAAAAGCTAAATACAACAAATTAATATTCTTTGTCCAAAGTAGCGAAAGCTGAATTAATAGAAAATAACTGTTGGAATGCCATTGACCCCGGGTTTGATGAAGAACGAGTTGATGATTTAAATATCGATCAAGCACGACTGAATCGCATGGCCCTAGCATTACTACTGAAACACGTATCTAAGGAATATATTGAAGATATTGGTGATAACGACTTTGCAAAGAACGCTTGGAACATCCTAGAGGAAATCCATACATCTTTTACATTGACCAAATGCCTTAAGGTCATGAAGCAAATGATGAACGTACTGAAAACGCCGGAGAAAACGATGCATCAACATATGGCTGAGATACAAGGTTTGAACAGAGTGGTCCAAAGTGCAGGATACGGATTAGAGCTCAACGACAAGCAGCTGACAGGCCTATTCCTGGCACGTCTTCCCGATACCCACAGAGTCACCATTGCAATACTGGGTGGCGACAGGGAGCTATCAACAAGAAAAGTTAAAGCTGTATTATTGCAAGAAGACGGGATGGACTGTGACGAAAAAAAGGCGGCACACGGAGCGCTGACGTCAAATTTCAACCAAGGACGGAGAGGACAATGGGGCAGCTATCGCGGTTATCACCCAACCCAAACAAGGCCACCGATGGAGCAGAAAAATGGAAGCAATGATGATAGAAAGTGTTACAATTGAAATAAGTGGGGACACATTTCCAGAGATTGCCCTCGAAATCGAAAATGTTTCAATTGCGGAGAGAGTGGTCATTTCGCGAGAGATTGCGCGGAAAATAGAGATAAAGATATTAATTAAAAGGGGGAAGAAGATTATGAACCTAAATCGGTATGTAGCGGCATGAAGACGATATCATGTATAAACGCAGTGAATTTGACGACTATGAGAATGAAAGACAATGAGTGGATATTGGGCAACGTATCGACTGACTACATTTGCAAGGACAAATCGGCATTTATTTCATTAAAACCAATAAAAGGCTACGTACGTATGGGAACGGGCAGTGTTGAAGTGGAAGGAACGGGAACGGTACGAGTAAAGTTAGCATCTAAGTGTGGTAACGTAATTTTGGAACTTACGGCTGTTTTATATGTACCAGATTTCAATTATAACCTTATATCTTGCTCAAAGTTGGCGCAAACGGTGATTTTATACGAAACTTTTGCTGATTTCTGTGTGCGAAGGTTCAAGGGAGAAGATATTTTTAAATCTCCAGAGAGAGAGAGGAACTTTACATACTAGAAGCAATGTCGAACAAGGCCATGTTGTCGACAGGGTGTGAAGAATCAAAAAATGATAGATATAGTGATAAAAATGAAATTCATAATGCAGTAGCATTATGTAGTGTAATGGAATGGCATAATAGGCTCGGACATTGGCATGAAGAGGGTATAAAAAAAATCCCGGTATTGGAAATAAAAGGCAAATTAGATGACAGCTGTGACGTTTGTAATTTAGGCAAGGCCGCTAGGAAGAAGGGCAAAAAGGAAAAGCGCAGGAAGGACGATGACGATGAGGAGGACGTAGAGAAGATGCTGGCAGAGCTAGTGTTTGAGTATACGGGCGTGAGGAAGGATGAGGGGGAGAGTATCACGAAAGAATGGAAGGCTGAGGAGAAGGAAATGTCAAAGAAGAAGGGAAAGGAGGGGGCGGCACCACCAAAGGAGGAGTGGGCTAAGGGTACCGAGGGGACCGTCAAGACGGCTGTGCAGAAGAAGAAGGAGAAGAAAGAACGAGAAGAGCAGAAGAAGCTGGCCCTGAAGAAGCAGGAAGGGGTCAAGAATCCTGCAGAAGAGGGTCAGGAAGATGGAAAGAGCATGGTGGAAGAGGGTGTGGCAACTGCAACAGCTGGAGCACCAGCATCCAAGGCTTCTGCGGAGAAGGGGAAGGCGCCCTCGAGACAGAGGAGCAGAGCGCCAAGGCAGCAGAGGAGAAAGGGAAGGCTGGGGCACCAAGGCAGCAGAGGAGAAAGTGAAGGCTGGGGGTGCTGCCGTGGACGAAGAGGAGAAGGAAGATACGGCCGAAGAGGATGGCGACGGGGACGACAAGAAGAAGAAAAAGGGTGCCAAGGAGGCGAAAGAGGATGACAAGAAGAAGGGGCCATGAAAGAAGACGATAGCAGCCATGCAGGAGGCTCTGAAGAAGACGAAGGAGGAGGAGGAGCGGTTGGCACGAGAGGAGGAGCGCCTCAAGAGGCTGGAGGAGGCTGAGCAAGCGCGGCTGGAGCGGTTGCATTTGGAGCAAGAGAGGAAGGAGAAGAGGAAGTTGTTGGGAGGTTCTTTGGCTAAGGATGGTTGTTAAGGAGATTCTTTGGCTAGGGACAGTTTTGGAACAGTTGAAATTTAGGGGAGTAGAAACTTAATTAATTAAAGTATTTTTTGAAAAGGTTATTAATTGTTGTGTCAAATTTAAAAGTTCAAAATTGATTTGTTAAGGGGAAGTATTGAAAGTTTATTTAATGTAAAAAAAATTTTACGTATATGGTTTTTTGTTGTGTTGTTTATGTGTAATCAAGAGAGACATATGTAATGAAATGAAGTGTTGAGTGTGTATGGACTGTGAAAGTATAGATTAATTACGAGTTATTTAATTGAAACAACGACAACATGCAACAATACGTTAAACAAAAGTTTCAGATACATAATGAAAACTAAATATTGCATTGACTCCAGCATTCGTTGCTGTGTAGTCATAATTTGATTATAGTACCTATTTATTAATGAACTGAGGAAAAGAAATAATTATTTTTTGTTGTAAAGAGTTTGATAATGTGTCTTAACTGTTTATTTTTGTGATAGATTGCGTCATGAATGCATAATAGAAGAACATGGCAACACCGAGATTGCATAAACAGTTGAGAGGTACCCTATGGTATCTAGTTGACAGCGCACAGCGGGGCCAAATCGCATTTTGCCGGACAAAAGTCTAAAACTGCTTTTTATGAGATAACGTCTTTAAACTTGGCGCGCATTCACACAAATGATTGCTGATTATGGAATGGTGAGTCATTTTTCGAAGGTATTACCCGTTACTTAGATACAGAGGCTCAAACACGACCAAATTTCGAAAAAAGCGCCCGCTCTCATTTTTCTTCGAAAATCTTAGGAGTTGAGCAGATATAGGAGAAATTAAAGGATTTTTATGAATTAAAAAACATTACCAGTTGTGAACAAGGTACTTTGCCTATACTATGCATAAATTTCAGACATTTTTGCCTATTATTGAGTGCTATTACGTCACAAAATGACGGACCCTTTTTTTAGACAAAATTTTACACAATGTAGACAATATAATCCTTATTCGGAAAATGGTCTCTAAAATACTTCATCAGAGTAAAAAATGAAGATATTTCTAGGTTATTCCGTAAAAATATTTGAAAAAAGTTTCTGTTTGTATAGAGTGAGATACTGGATCATTAGGTTTGAGGGACGGATTAATTTAAACTTGAGATTACAGTGGTTTTGCATTATTATTTTGCAATGCTGATCACACAATATAAAAATGTCAAATTGCAATGCTCTCGACGAAACGTAAAGTAATATAGATGAACCACAATTAGATTAATCAATAATATATTAAACAAAACTGGAAAACTGTTGTTGTTTAGCATAGAATTTGCTGCGCCAACTCTTACTTATGGTTTACCAAGAGAAAGTAATTTGAAAAGAGGATGACAATAAACGAGAATGACTTAAATTCATTTTGATATTGTCAGTACCGATAAAATCAATTGAATAATATAAATGAAATGCCGTTGCTTGTAAGATACTGAAAAGAACATAAATATCATTATCCCAAATGATTTTCACCCTCAGAGCATCCTTAGTCTGCCTTCTGCCTACCTGAAGAGGACTAACCGAGTCCTCTTCAGGTAGTTGACAAATTTCTGAAAGCAAACACCATGTTTATATTTGGGAATGGTTAAGCAGGCGAAGAAACTGTTGAAGGAGATGGGTTGTTCGTACGTGTACCGATACGCTCCTTGAGAGAGAGATAAGGGTGATAAGACGTCTGTTTGCGCCAATGAAGGGAAAAACCCATGATGGGAATACCCGGAGAAAATGAAAGGAGGGTGGAGGGTCGGCAGAGGAAGTTAGGTCGGCGGTGTTCAAATTAGGGATTAGCAAGGGTGGGTATGGGAGCGGTTGAGGAAAGGGTGGTTGTTAGCGGGCCCCTGACAATGTGATCGCCTTTTCACTATCCTTTCCCTAACCACTCACTCATCCCCATGAATTCATCACTACAACACCTTTGACCAAACTTTCTTTGCCGATTGTTCGTCACATGAAAAATTCTCAGTCCTCGGACAAGTCGTAACCATCATCTCAGTTTCATTCTATGCTTCTTCTTTGACTTCTGTTAGTAATAGTTCATGTAATTCCTTCGGAGTCCTCCTATGAGTCTTCGAAGTCAATGATATGGTGGAGGAAAGCAACGGATCGAACGTGATCAAGACTTTAGAATAGGTCCTCAATGGTGGCCGTCTTGGAGTGTTTCCGCGTGAATCTTTCTAGAAATTCCATGACGTCCTTATTGCGGGCCTCCATCGCCTCTTCGGATAGCTGGCCTAAGGGAAGAATTGCCCCTTTCGAAAAATCCGCGCCATGTATGAGTACATTATGGACCGTGGTCCGCATATAGGAAATGAACAACATCCCGAAATCCAATTTTATAAATCGTCAATCTGCCTTTGCAAATAATTATTTTCTGCCTTGGCAATTTCCTTCGTCTCTATGAGCCACTGAAGACGAATGGGTCGGCAAAATCTGATGGACGACGGCCACGGATTTGCCCAGATAATCACAGCTAAAACAGGGAAAGTATTAATATTGTCCGTTTGTTCTATATGCGGATTACCCATAGGTAAAATAGATATGCTTGAATCTCTTACCAGAAGAATCATATACTAAAGTAAGAGAAACTGGGGATCTCATGAATAAAAATTCATCTAACCAATTTGCTCTTTCCCACAGTTGTTTATATTGGGCGTGGCCCGAACTTCCATCAAATCCGTACTTGCGTATTAAAGTGCCATTAACTTCATCGCTGGAGGTTTGCGCTGTAGATACGCACTACAGTACACGTGAGACCCTGTGTTTGAATAAATATTGAAGATTCACTTCGCACATGTTTTCGGTTATACATATTTCGCATCGGCATTCCGCATTCGCATTCCACATCCGCATCGGGGATACAACTCGTGTCAGTGACTAAGAAAGGAGCTTCTAAGTGTATTATACTGACTATAAGTCAGCCCTCTAGTGATCAGCAACGACAAAACCTCCTAGGTGACATCTCCGTCACCTCATCAGGACTTTTCCTACATTTGAAAGCACTCTCCTTGCCCTACTAAGAGTGGTTGTGATTGAAAATGATTCCGAAAATTATTCAAATAACAAATTTACCTCAGTTACGAGTGAACTGGAGTGCACTGAAGAACATATGGACACTACTAACTGATTCATTCTTTCGAACCAATATCCTCGAAAAATAGTCAGTATAGAATCTTTAGAAATCAGTGACAGCATGCAAAGCCTGAAAAAGTTATTTTCGAGGAGTTATTATCCACACAACATGAACAATCCAACGGAGTCTTGGTATTTCCAGGTCCCGCTGCGCGGAGCCGGGCCGAGACGCGCGATCGAAAAATCGAGTTTATTCTCGGCGTCGCAAAACTTTTTCAAATATTTTTACGGAATAACCTAGAAATAACTTCAATCAATACTCTGATGAAGTATCCCAGAGACCATTTTCCGAATAAGGATTATATTTTTTACTTTGTGTAAAATTTTGTCTAAAAAAAGGGTCCGTCATTTTGTGACGTAATAGCACTCAATAATAGGCAAAAATGTCTGAAACTTATACATAGTATAGGCAAAGTACCCTGTTCACAACTGGTAATGTTTTTTTATTTCATAAAAATCCTTTAATTACTCCTATGTCTGCTCAACTCTTAAGATTTTCGAAGAAAAATGAGAGCGGGCGCTTTTTTCGAAATTTGGTCGTGTTTGAGCCTCTGTATCTAAGTAACGGGTGACACCTTCGAAAAATGACTCACCATTCTATAATCAGCAATCATTTGTGTGAATGCGTGCCAAGTTTAAAGACGTTATCTCATTAGAAGCAGTTTTGGACTTTTATCCGACAAAATGCGATTTGGCCCCACTGTGCAGCGGTCAAAGTGTGCAGCCTTTGTATTTTCAAATAACCAGTAGCGTTTCTTCATGCAATGCATTGCATTTATCATGAAAATTTTCATCAGCCATTATATTTCACTCCAATCATTTGTTCGCAGCATCATTCATATATCAAAGTCAGCATCTTTTTTTCGCCATCTCATTTTTGGTGGAATCGTATTGATTTAATTTCTTAATCAAACCTATTGATTCCAAATTTCTTAAAATGGACAGCCTTACTTCACATAAGGGCATGTTCATGAAAAAAAGAAAGTTCAAAGTTTTAATAACTTAAGGACTAAACTTACGAACTTCCACTTCCAAAACGCCTTGCGTTCGCTATGACTATCAATAAATAAGAAGGGAACTCTTTGCGAGTTTGCGGTTTGAATCTGGAAAACGACTGCTTTTCTCATGGGTAATTATGAATCTCAGGCTCCAGAGTTGGTATATCGTCTGATCATTATGTGTATGCAGAAAACGGTTAAAGAAAAAAATGTAGTGAATCCATTAGCTTTACAATATAAAAAAGAATGTCATCGTTTTTCTTCCATTCGTTCTATCCCTCAGCATATCCACAGCAACACACTGTAGGCTATTGAATTGAATGATGTCTTTTCACGGTGAATCTAAGTTCACTAAAATGCTTTTATTTACTTTGCCATTCATTTCATATCAGACTGATCCACAGCGAAGGAGTGAGTCGTACAATGAAGTTTAGCTAGTACTCACAATAATCTGGCCAATATCCAATAAATGTCATTACTATTGTTAATTTCTATTCAAATGTGACCAAGAAATAATCAAATAATTGAATTACGAAATCAGTCAACTTCCATTTGAGTCCGGAAACAATGTTTGCGGCAAATTTTACCTTCTGAGATTTTGGAAAATTGACAAACTGAAGAGGAAATGAAAAAAGAGTAGGTGCAGTATATACGGAGGGCAAACCTTGCGCATGCGATGTACTTACGCGCATAAAATCCGGTATAGTAATTATGCTTGCACTAATACTGTTGTATTATCTGAACTTATACGGTAAAATTATGCATTCTAATTTTAAAATTGAGGTTAATGTATAGGTTCGCATCCTATTCTTGCCAATGGCAAGGTATCTTAATAAAAACTTTAGAAGCTTTCAGGGCTTTCTGCTATTCTTAGTTTTCGCTACAGCCTGAGACCCGATTTCTTGTGACACCCGTTTGTTGATCATTCTCCGGTTTTAGTAGACTGCAGACTCTTATGTTTATCTGAATCTGGTAGAAATACTAAACACGTACTGTAAACTTTACATTGAGAAAAACGTCTACCGCAAATGAGATCGATAAAGAAGTGGTGATGCTAAACTCCAAATATTCTGAACATTCTGATTTGAATCCAGTTGGCAGCCATAAAAAAATTTACTATCTTAGGTAGACAAGTTTTCGAGAGCCCAAACCCCACGGAAGTCGGCAAAGCCTATGCAGTCATTTAGGACATTTCCCGTCGTGTCTTCGGGCTACATCGTGTTATGAATCGTATTTCACCGAAGGTATGCTTACTGGGTCGTTCATATGAATTGTGCATAAAATCATAGATGGCACTGGTTAATGGACCAATGTACAGCATGGCTTCCGGGAGAGCACTTCTTGTGAAGCTAGACTTGCACTTACATATAAGTACTTAAATATCATATTACGGTGGATGCTTATTTTTTCGATTTCGGAGATTTTTTAAAAGCTAGGTATGATAACGATATTAACTTAGCACGTCCGTTAAGTCAACGGAAATGGGTTTAATTGTGACGCCGCAGGTAGATATTAAGTTTCCTCTCAAATCGCTTGTGTAGGTAAGTTTCATTTAAATTTCACGTTATAATAGAATATAATTAAAGTGGCTTGCAGAGTATTATGCAGATGTAGTTATCTGGATTTTTGTTATATGCTTCTTCTTTGTATTCTGATGTCATAGATACATTCATCTTGACATGGCATGGAATAGTCATTTTTGCTTTGGTCATGGTAAAACCGTAATATTGTGTAGGTACGAGATAATTCCTTGGCCTGTGGTGCATGTTCGTAGGATGGTGAGTTTCACTCGGCAATAATTGCTTCTCATGTGGCATTGCAATATTTGTTCATTTCCAGCGTACGTTATGTCACCTGGATCCTCAGCCAAGATACGGGTGTATTGCATCGTTTCGAAATTTGTTAGATCGTTCTCCTTGGACGTGTCTTTGGGCATAAGCGTGTTATAAATCGTTTTGACCAATGTCATGCCGAGGAGTCCGTCATCTTTCCAACGGCTTGCCTTCATCTTCCGTTTAAGCATCCACAGTGAATTGCTAGGGATCAACATTTTTGCTGCACTCCTATTGAACAGAGCGAGAATATGCTATATCATGCATGTTAAGTATTCTTTCCCTCTGAGTTACTTTTTATTCAATGCCATTCCATACCACGAATATGGTAGTGGAGAGGTTATTTCCACCTATTACTCAGCTCTGACTAGTATATATTAAAACCATTCCTTTGTTATGCTTGATATGTGGTGCATGTTTGGTGAGAGGTCGCCCCCTGCCACGCACCTCTGTGGTGGCTTGCAGGGATGTAGATGTAATAACGTTATCTAAGGTAAGGCACCTTAGCCCTAAGTTTATGAGCATACAATATTATGCTATATCCCAATCACTGTAATAGAAAGCCGATACGCATTCAGTCCTTTATGAAGTAAGCCTGGATGAAATTATCGGCATATATCTCAAATAAATTTATATATGCAATGTAAAACTGAGCAAAATCTCGTCCCATAATACATCGTAGTCTGCAACTAAATATATGACAATCACTCAGCAATACAACAATTTAGCGCACTAATTAATATCACATTATCAATCGTACTCCCGTCAATATCTGAATTATGTCTGCAATTGCTGAGGAAATACTCGTACGCAAAAAATAGATTACTTACCCGCCTCTAAAATGGTGCAACGATCCTTAAGAATTGCAAGGTAAATATTCAATAGCATTGCTATCTCGCTGCAATGTTACGCATGTGTCTCAAGTTTAACGTGATTAACTTGAAAGGATGGGAACATTATTTCTGCATGCTTTTCAACTGTGAATGAACTATAGTCATCATATTTAAATCAGTTATCTAGTAGGTTGTCAGTTAAGAAGGTGGTTAAAGTGAGTGTTTAGGTAATTATATCTTGTATGAATGAAAATTATAACAGGTGTAATTATATAGAGAATAAGTATTCAACATCTAATATTCGATTGCATGTTTTTTTTTTTAATTTTGGTACTAGGTGCTCCCAATTCTGTATTGTACAATGATATTTTGTATTACCAGATTCATTTGATCACATGGGACCGGCTTCTCTAGAGAAATAAAAGTAAAAGCTGTATGAAATTTGTTTAGATGTAAAAGTGTCTGAGCTCTTGTCAACACTTTTACGTACGGTATGTGGTTGAATACATCCTCAAGACCACTCAACTGCAGTAGTTTTCAATAGGTATTGAATACGTATCAAAATACGTACTAAATATATCCTCAGGTGTATTTAACACCTATTAAGTATGAGATCCTACCTAGCTATTGAATACGTATCCTAATATGTGTTGAATACACATTAGGTGTATTCCATTGATATTAAAGGCAGGACGTATAGCATTATCCGATTAGAACATAATACATACATACTTCGTGTAATGCTTTCACAATATCTAGGTATTGAATACACAATGAGCTGGGTGGATAATTTCATTAAAATGCCTTAGCGGTCATTACATGCACGTCATGTGACTTGAGGAAATAGCTAACTCCATAACACAAATTAACTTTCGCTCCTTCATGAAAAATATTTATATTTCTTAATACGATTTTTAATTATTATATTTCTCCCTTATGTTGAAATGTAACTGGGACTATCTGCTTGAAGTGGATAAAAATGGAGATGAGGGAAAACGGCCTGCGCCCTTAGATCCTATTGATGCTGCAAAAAGCCTAAAACGGTGAACTACGGAATTCACAAAATTCATTTCGTTTACATTGTGTCGTGAATGAAAGTTTATTGAAGTTTACTGTTTCACAAATTATGATTTAGTTGCATATGCAGTGTCGAAATGCCTCACATGGCATTTGACAACCCATCAAATTTTGCAGAATCAGATGTTGGTCCCAATTGTGATTGAGCGAGGGAACTGCGTCATCTCAGTTGCGATTGGACGAAGGAATGACATACGGATCTATTGCGTGCCCACTCAAGCGAAAGGATTGAAATCATTTTTGTAGACTTTCATAACTTGAAGGATCCGAAATATCGCGTCTTTTAGTTTAATACATTTTATAACATTTGGTTATAAAAATCATACATTTTTGTACAATGAGTATTATTTCGACGGTAGTAACTCCTTCTTCGTCATAAAAATGTCTTCTTACTATGAATAAAACTGGTAACAAGAAGGAATTTGCTCCCAAGTATCATAAGTTGAAACGTTTTCGAGTGACCAAACCCCACGGAAGTCGGCAAAGCCTATGCAGTCATTTAGGACATTTCCAGTCGTGTCTTCGGACTACATCGTTTTATGAATTGTATTTCACAGAAGGTATGCTGACCCGGTCGTACATATGAATTGCATTTAATCTCTTCTGGAAGAGCACTTCTTGTGAACCTCGACATGCACTTATATATAAGCACTTAAATATAATATTACTTTGGATGAATATTTTCTCGATTTCGAAGATTTTTCTAAGGGTGTGCATGAAAAGGATAATAGCTTAAGACGTGTGTTAAGTCACCGGAAATGGGTATCATTGTGACGCCACGGGTAGAAATTTAGTTTCTTCTTAAAATTCTTGTGTTGGCAAGTTTAATTTAAATGTCAGGTTATAAAAAAATATAATTTTAGTGGCTTACAGAATATTATGTAGATGTATATAACTGGTTTTCTGTTATATGCTTCTTCTTTGTATTCTAATGTCATAGATACAATCATCTTGACATGGCATGGAATAGTCATTTTTGCTTTGGTCATGGTAAAACCGTAACATTTAGTAGGAACGATATAATTCCTTGGCCGGTGGTGCATGATCGTAGGATGGTGAGTTACACTCGGTAATAATTGCTTCTCTTGTGGCATTCCAATATTTGTTCATTTCCAGCGTATGCTATGTCACCTGGATCCTCAGCCAAGATGCGAGTTTCTTGCATCGTTTTGAAATTTGTTGAGGCGTTCTCCTTGGACGTGTCTTTGGGCATATGCGTGATATAAATCGTCACTGACCAAAGGCATGCCGAGGAGTCCGTCATCTTTCCAACGGCTTGCCTTCATCTTCCGTTTAAGCATCCACAGTGAATTCCTACGGATCAACATTTTTGCTGCACTCCTTTTGAACGGAGAGAGAATATGCTATATCATGCATGTTATATATTCTTTCCCTCTGTGTGCCTTTTTATTCAATGCCATTCTTTACCGTCAATATGGCAGTGGAGAGGTCGTTTACACCTATGAGCTAGTTCTTGGCTAGTAGATGTAAAAGTGTATGAGCTGTTGTCAACACCTTTACGTACGGTATGTGATTGAATATATCCTCAAGATGACTCAACTGCAGTTGTGTTCAATAAATATTGAATACGTATCTAAATACGTACTGAAAATATCCTCAGGTGTATTCAATATGTATTGGGTTGAGAGCCTACCTAGCTATTGAATACGTATCCTAATATGTATTGAATACACACTAGGTGTATTCCACTGGTATTCAAGGCTGGACGTATAGCATTATCCGATATGAACCTAATACATATTGAATACTTCGTGTAATCCTTTCAAAATATGAAGGATTTTAATGTTCAGTGTGCTGGGTGGATATCTTCATTCGAAAGCCTTAGAGGTCATTAGATGCACGTAATGTTTCCCTTTTTAAAAAATATCTTCATGAATAAGTATTTTGCTATAGAATACGTCATCGACATAAGTAAGCAATAATTAAAAGTGCAACAATTTACTTAAATCACGCATTCTTCAATTATCAATGATCAATTCATTATCGATATTATTCCGCTTCATCTGCTACCGATAATCGATCACATGACCACTTCCTAGCCTTCAGATAGAATGAAAAGATTCGTTCAGGGAACTGACGGGACGCACCGCAGAGAGACAGAATGGAATAATGATGCGAGCATAAATTTCTCATACTCTCCCCAGCGCCTCGATTTCAACGGCGACGTTAAGAACTTCTCCTATATATATACGTAGCCGCAGGGGGCGAAGTTTTTGGACGTTACAGAGCGCGATGTTATGAAGTACTATATTTTATGAAATCACCCTACTGGCAGTAATTAGGTGTTTACATTGGTTTGAATTATATTAGTGGTTCCGATAGTGACTTGAGGCAATAGCTAATTCCATAACTCAAGTTAGCTTTCGCCCCTTCATGAAAAATATTTATATTTCTTAATACGATTTTTAATTATTATATTTCTCCCTCATGTTGAATTGTAACGGACACTTTCAGCTAGAAGTGGATAATAAAGGAATTGCGGGAAAGCGGCCTGCGTAATAAGATCCTATTGATGCTGCAAAAAGCCTAAAACGTTTGAACTACGGAATTCACAAAATTCATTTCGTTTACATTGTGTCGAGAATGAAAGTTTATTGAAGTTTACTGATTCATAAATTTTGATTTAGTTGCATATGCAGTGTCGAAATGCCTCTCATGGCATTTGAAAACCCTTTAACTTGTCAGAATTAGATGTTGGTCCCAATTGTGGTTGGGCGAGGGAACTGCGTCTTCTCAGTTGCGATTTGATGAAGGAATGACGTACGGATCTTTTGCATGCCCACTCAAGCGAAAGGATTGAAATCATTTTGGTCGACTTTCATAACTTGAAGGACCCGAAATGTCACGCCTTTCAGTTTCATACATTTTATCATATTTGGCTATAAAAATCATACATTTTTGTGCAATGAGTATTATTTCGACAGTCGTTACTCTTTCTTCGTCATAAAAATGTGCTCTTACTATGAATGAAGCCGGTAACAAGAAGGAGTTTCCTCTCAAGTATCACAAGTTGAAAAGTTTTTAAGAGGCCAAACACCATGGACGTCGGCAAAACCTATGCAGTTATTTGGGATATTTCCCTTCGTGTCTTCGGGCTACATCGTGTTATGAATCGTATTTCACCGAAGGTATGCTGACTGGGTCGTTCATATGAATTGTTTCTAAACTCATAGATAGCCATGGTTTATTGACCAATGTACAGCATGGCTTCCGTGAGAGCACTTCTTGTGAAGCTCGACATTCACTTATACATAAGTACTTAAATATAACATTATAGTGAGCGCTTATTTTCTCAATTTAGAAGATTTTTGTAAAGGGTCTGTATGATAAGGAAATTAACTTAGCACGTCTCTTAAGCCAACGGAAATGGGTTTTATTGTGACACCGCAGGTAGAAATTTAGTTTCCTCTCAAATCCCTTGTGAAGGTATGTTTCATTTAAATGCAAGGTTATAAGACAATATCATTAAAGTGGCTTGCAGAGTATTATGTTGATATATATAAATGGATTTCTGTTATATGCTTCTTCTTTTTATTCTAATGTCATAGATACATTCACCTTGACATGGCATGGAATAGTCATTTTTGCTTTGGTCATGGTAAAACCGTAACATTTTGCAGGTACGATATAATTCCTTGGCCTGTGGTGCATGTTCGTAGGATGGTGAGTTTCAGTCGGCAATAATTGCTTCTCATGTGGCATTCCATTATTTGTTCATTTCCAGCGTCTGTTATGTCACCTGGATCCTCAGCCAAGGTGCGGGTGTATTGCATCGATTCCAGATTTGTTAGATCGTTCTCCTTGGACGTGTCTTTGGGCATAAGCGTGATGTAAATCGTTTTTGGACAAGGGCATACCGAGGAGACGGTCATCTTTCCAACGGCTTCCCTTCATCTTCCGTTTAAGCATCCACAGTGAATTCCTACGGATCAACATTTTTGCTGCACTCCTTTTGAACGGAGCGAGAATGCGCTATATCATGCATGTTAAGTAATCTTTCCCTCTGAGGGCCTTTTTATTCAATGCCATTCTCTACCGTGTATATGGCGGTGGAGAGGTTGTTTCTACCTATGAGGTAGTTCTGACTAGTATGTATTAATACCATTCCTTTGTTATTCATGATATGTGGTGCATGTTTGGTGAGAGGTCGCCCCCTGCCACGCACCTTTGTGGTGGCTTGCAGGGTATTATGTAGATGTAATAACGGTATCTATGGTAAGTCACCTAAGCCCAGAATGTATGAGCATACAATATTATGTTATATCCCAATCACTCTAAAGGAAAGCCAATACGCATTCAGTCCTTTAAGAAGTAAGACTGGATGAAAATATCGGCATCTATGTCAAATAAATTTACGTATGCAATGCAAGACTGAGCAAAATCTCGGCCCTTAATACATCGTAGTCTGCAACTAATTATATGTCAATCACTCAGCTATTAAAACTGCTAAGAGCACAAATTAATATCACATTATCAATCGTACTCCCTTCACTACCTTAATAATTTCTGCATTTGCTGCAAAAAAACAATCATACGTAAATATAAGAATACTTACCGCCTCTAAAGTGGTGTGTTGATCCTTAAGAATTGCAAGGTGAAAATGCAATAATCCTCATTGCTATCTCCCTGCAGTGGTATTCATGTGTCTCAGGGTATAAGATGATTTAGTTTGAAAGGCTGGGAACATTATTTCTACATGCTTTTCAACTGTGAATGAACTTTAGTCATCACATCTTAATCAGTTAGGTAGTAGGTTGTTCATTAAGCAGGTGGTTTAAGTGAGTGTTTAGGTAATTATATCATGCATGAATCAAAATTTTAACTGGTGTTATCAAATGGTCTTTTAAAACCGAAACCATATTTTGAACTGTTTCGCCACTCTTACTTGTATGCAAGTCCCAAAATGTTCTGTGCACTCCCTCAAAACATTGCGTTATTAAAAAATTACGCTAAATTTTGTAAAAACCTTACGGCCCTGTTGATAGAACAGAAAGATTTCTTTAGCAATTTCTGCGGACAAACTGGTACGCAAATGAAAGAATGCTTACCCGCCTCTAAAGTGGTGCAACGATCCTTAAGAATTGCAAGGTGAAAATGCAATAATCCTCATTGCTATCTCGCTGCAGTGGTATGCTTGTGTTTCATGGTTAAACGTGATTTAGTTTGAAAGCCTGGGAACATTGTTTCTGCATGCTGTTCAACTGTGAATGAACTATAGTCATCATATCTAAATTAGTTAGGTAGTAGGTTGTTCATTAAGTAGGTGGTTAAAGTGACGGTTTAGGTAATTATATCTTGTATGAATGAAAATTATAACTGGTGTAATCATATAGAAAATAATTAAGCAGCATCTAATATTCGCATGCATTTTATTTAATTTTGCTACTAGGTGCACCCATGCCAATAATGTACAATGATATTTTGTATTAACAGATTCATTTGTTCACATGGGACCGGCTTCTCTAGAGAAAAAAAAGTAAAACCTGGTTGAAAGTTTTGTAGCTGTTAAAGTGTATGAGCTCTTGTCAACACTTTTATGCTCAGTATGTGGTTGAATACTGTTATTTGTGCAGTGGATTCAGCGTTAAATAAGAAGCATCAGAATTAACAGGATTTCGTTTTCACTCTCCATTTATTTGTGTATCATCACCATAGCAAGGGTTGTCATCATAAAAAAGGTTAACAATGGGATTACACATTCAACATGAGTTATTGATGACATCCACATGTAGGTAAATAAAAAAAGAGATGTTTACCACATACATTCTAACACTTCCCCTTGGGAAACATCTCTGGCAATATACAATACATTTGTAAACAGACAGTTAAAGTTAACACAACTATGCAAACATCCAAAATTCAACTCAATAAATCCCATTACAATAAAAAAATATCAACATGAAATTGCTCAAATGCCATCATATTTCATTGAACTAAATGCCACATGCTACAATATTTCTTCATCTTTGGCCCATTTACAACTTTGGTAAACAAGTCATCAACATTTTCATTTGACCGAACGTGTATACATAAACTTTAATTTTTCCTTCCTCACACAAAGATTGCAGAAACCAGTACTTTAAGTCATTTTGTTTAGACCTTTCTGAAACAACCCTATCTTTTGCCAGACATATTGCACCCTGATTATCACAAAAAAATTACATAAGGTTGAGTTTTGATACTGAAAAAAACTTATGTCGGGCCTATCGCCAAATACATCAAGCTTCCTACATATTTCCTGTATTTTGCTAGGTCATAATTCTCTTGCCCTACTCCAGTGCCATCATCCCTGTTCCTGTACCCATCCATTACGTAAAGAAAGATCTTTTAACAATCTGAGGGTTTTTCTTTTCACAACAGGTGAGTAGGTTTCGTAGTAGTCAACACTTGACTACAACCCTGTGCGACCAGTCTTGCCCTATTTCTCTCTATCTCACCAACAGCATTCCTTTTGCATTTGAAAACCCAGTTTGATTTGAGTACATTCTTATCGGTTGGAGAGTCAACGATCTCATAAGTTTCCTTATCCCTTAAATTTTCGTCTCTTCGGTCATAGCATCCATCCAGTGATCAGCGTCATCACCTTCAAGAGCTTGTTTCACACTCTTTGGTTCACTAACAAAATCATCAACATAGAGACATACATTACAACATGGGCATGTCCTCTGTTTCCTACTTCTAGTACTTATCCTACATTGCACTAAATTCTCATTATTAGCATCATTCTCATTAGCATCATTTACAATCTCACCATCATTCTCAATCACATCAACTGGCTCATCACAATCTGAATTCCCTAAATCAAAGTCAATTGAGTTACTCTTAACAATTGTACCACAATCTTTTCTCATTGCATCTACATGCAAATGACCTAGATGCCGTGCTTTAGTCACTAATGCCAGGGCGTCAATTTCGTCTGCATTTTCGTCCCATTGGCCATGTATATTCACACTTACGGCCGCTGCAACCTCATCATGAACACACGCATCATCATTGCTTTTCAAGATAAACAATCCATCTTTTGCCCTTGCAGAAAATACTGTCTCATCATTCAGTATACCTTTGGCACAAACGTTGTCGAAGGTTACGTTAATACCATGAGCCGTCAATTTTGCGACAGAGATTAAATTTAAATTCAGATCAGGTACGTACATTACATTTTTCATCATTAAGCGGTTGCCACCACAATCTTCGGATAGCGGGAGTAAGACAGTGCCCGTCCCCTCTACGCTGACTCGGCCCTTTCCTAGCGTGACACTACCTCTCTTTTGCACGAAGTCGATAAATAATTCTTTCTGTGAAGTCATGGGTTCGGTGGCAGCAGAGTCTATGAACCACAAGTTATTGTTCTTTATCGCGCTCAGAGCGAATACACCGATACAGCCCACTGTCTTCCTCTTTCCCGCGACCTTACCGTTATCATTCTTTGGAGTTACCGACCTTTCATTACCATCGAAATTATTACAATCGGAAGCCCAATGCCCCCATTCGGAACATTTGTAGACCGGACCTCTGGACAGAATTTACTGATGTGCCCTGGCCTCTTGCATTTGTAGCATAACTTGTTACCATTCTTGCGATCTTCGGACGGTTTCGGGGTGTCATTCGTCTGCTCCTTCTCCCTCCTGTAGTTATCTCGGCGGCCATGTAGAGGACTCCACTCCCCCTTGGACACCAGAGCCACTTGTCGCTCATCGGAAGCTGCAACTTGGAGTCTGCGTCGTTCCTCGTCAAGCAGCCGTCCCTTTACTTTTCTCGTGGTTAGTTCCGGTTCAGCAAGTACGTTTTGAATAAAAACTTCCTACTCCTCCGTCGGCAGTCCAGCGAGTAGGAAATTCGCGATCATTTCGTCATCGAAAGTGATTCCTCCTTTCTTCACTTTCTTATTCAATCTTTGGATGCTAGCAGCGTAAGATTGCATCGATTGGTCAGCAGTCTTCTTTACGTTCACCATCTCTTTCAGTGATTGCAGAGCATGGAATTTCGTAGAAGTAACGTGTATTTCCTCGAGAATGTTCCACGCTTCTCTTGCATGTTCCACGTCTTCAATGTCCAGGAGATAGTCATCGCCCACCGATCTATAAAGTACGGACAATGCCTTTCTGTTCAATCTTGATTGGTCCACGTTCAGAATTTCGATTTCTTCGTATCCGGGGTCGATAGCCGTCCAACAATTTTTCTCGACCAATATCGCCTTCACTCTCAGTCTCCATGCATGATAGTTCCCGTTCGTCAACTTTGGGATATTTATTGTGTCCTTCAGTCCACTTTCCTCCTGATTCGTCATGGTTCAATCGCGTTCTCCGGCCCGTAATTCTCCGCGCAGTCGTCGTCACAATCTCAATCCAATCTTTTCTATTTCTGCATTCACCTACTGCGGCAATCTGTTAATCATTCTAATTCACAATCTGGGCTCATAACCTGTTATTTGTGCAGTGGATTCAGCGTTAAATAAGAATCATCGGAATTAACAGGATTTCGTTTTCCTTCCTTTTGGTGCACATCTGTCTTCTCACAGATGAGTAGTCTGGTTTAGCACCAACGGGCTCTTCAGACTGGATGTTCCGCCGGTGAAACTGATGAAAAATGACGAAAATGACATTTTCGTCATTTTGGCCGGAATATATATGTCGGGGATGTCCCCCGGGCGACGGCCGTTTTTAGGTCCCTTCTGGACTTGGGAATTTCTTGCTTGTTGGATGCGTTGTTGATGCGGTGGGAAGTCTTCTGCGTTGCCGGTGCCGGAGCGCGGACGACGGTGACGGTCCCACGGAGTGGTCCTGTAGTCGGTGATTCTTCTTAATTCCGGGAATGTAGAATTTTCTATTTTTTCGAAGAATTTCGTCGATTCTTCTTTCCACTTAGAAGACAGCGTTGCGGTGTTCGTGAGCTCTGGGAGTGCGTTGTTGTGCGGGTTTCTTCCAAGCCGGAGAGCTTGTCGCTGTGCCTTTCTGTCTTCTGTCTCCAGGATAGAGCGTGCTTTTTGCAATGCAATTCCGCTCCATGCAGGTGCTGCGTATGTCAGAGTTGGGCGAACGATGGTCTTCCACAGCATGAGACGTGTCGTTTCCTGAAGGTGTGAATTCCCCATGATAATGCGAAGTTGTCCGCGTCGAATCATGGCTGTCTTCGCGGTCTTCCTGGCGTGTGTGAGGAATGATAGTCGGCGGTCGAGCGTGATTCCCAAGTAGCTGACGGTGTTCTGCCATAAGACTTCTTGGTCGCCGACCAGGATCTCGCCGGGCTCGTCACGTCGGATGGAGAAAACGATGGTCTGTGTCTTGGTGGTGTTTACCGCGAAACGCCATGTGGAGTACCACGATGATAATTCGTCGACTGCGCGCTGTAGATAGGTGGCCGCCATGGAATTTTTCCTTGATCGGGCGATGAGGGCAGCGTCATCCGCGTAGAAGGCAGAGATGATGTTTGGAGATTGGAATGTTGGCACGTCTGCTGTGAAGATGTTAAACAGTAATGGCGAAAGGAGACTTCCTTGCGGCACGCCCGCGGCAATGGAGCGCCGACCGGATGTTTCTTCGCACCATTCGACGTAGAAGCTGCGGTTTTGAAGCCAGGATTGAAGGAAGGCGGTGATCCATCTTGGATAGCCAAAGCATTGGAGCTTGTGGAGGAGCCCTGCGTGCCACACGCGGTCGAACGCCTTGCTGATGTCAAAGATGGCGCCGACCGCGGTGTGGTTCCAGTTGAAGGCCTCGGAGATGTAATTTAGGATCCTTGCAACTTGGTGAGTGGTAGAATGCTCTTCTCGGAATCCAAATTGTTCTTCCGGGATGACGCAGAGCTCCTCGGTGATGGATTTCAGGTTGTCCAAGACGAGTCTTTCTAGCAGCTTTCCAATGGCGCTGAGGAGAGATATTGGTCGAAGGTTTTCCGGACGGGATGGCGATTTTCCGGTCTTTGGAATGCAGATAACGCGGGCGTGCTTCCAGATGGTAGGGAAGTGTCCATTCGCCAAACATGCATTGAAAAGTAGAAGCAGCGCATGTGCTAGGGAGCCGGGCATGCGTTGCAGAGCTCATGAGTTATTGATGACATCCACATGTAGGTAAATAAAAAAAGAGATGTTTACCACATACATTCTAACAAATACATCCTCAAGATGACTAAATTGCAGTTGTGTTCAATAGGTATTGAATACGTATCCATATACGTACTGAATGTATCCTCAGGTCTATTCAATAAGTATTGGGTATGAGAGCCTACCTAGGTACTGAATACATATCCTTATAGGTATTGAATACACCCCAGATGTATTCCACTGGTATTCAAGGCAGGACGTATAGCATTATCCGATATGAACATAATACATATTGAAGACTTCTTGTATTCACTCTCACAATATGTAGGTATTGAATGCACAATGTTCTGAGTTAATAATTTCATTAAAAAGCCTTACCATAGTCATTAGATGCACGTCATGTTTCCTTTTTTACAAAATATCTTCATGCATCAGTATTTTACCTTGGGATACGTCATCGACATTAGTAAGCAATAATTCAAAAAGCCACAATATATTTTAAATCACGCATTCTTCAATTATCAATGCACACTTCATTATCGATATCATTCCGCTTCATCTGCTACCGAGAATCGATCACATGCCCACTTTCTAGCTTTCAGATGGAATGAAAAGATTCGTTCAGGGAACTGACGGGACGCACCGCAGAGAGACAGAATGGAATAATGATGCGAGCATAAATTTCTCCTGCTCCCGCAGCGCCTCGATTTCACCGGCGACGTTGAGAACTTCTCCAATAGATACATAATCGCTGGGGGCAAAGTTTTTGGACAATACAGAGCGCGATGTTATGATGCACTGTATTTTTAGTAATCACCCTACTGGCAGTAATTGGATGTTTACATTGGCTTGAATTATATTTATGGTTCCGATAGTGACTTGAGGCAATAGTTAACTCCATAACACAAGTTAGCTTTCACCCCTTCATGAAAAATATTTATATTTCTTAATACGATTTTTAATTATTATATTTCTCCCTGAATTGTAACGGGCACTTTCAACTAGAAGTGGATAATAATGGAGATGAGGGAAAACGGGCTGCGTACAAAGATCCATTTAATGCTAAAAAAAAGCCAAAAACAGTGAACTACGGAATTCACAAAATTCATTTCGTTTACATTGTGTCGGGAATGATAGTTTATTGAAGATTACTGTTCCATAAATTTTGATTTAGTTGCATATGAAGTGTCGAAATGCCTCACATGGCATTTGACAACCCTTTAACTTGTCACAACTAGATGTTGGTCCCAATTGTGGTTGGGCGAGGGAACTGCGTCATCTCAGTTACGATTGGACGAAGGAAATACGTACGGATCTTTTGCATGCCCACTCAAGAGAAAGGATTGAAGATGCAGCTCTACTATTGCCCCTCCCTTTGGTGGTGAGACAGCTGGTCGTCTTGCCGGGCCGGTGCTTACAAAGACGTAGTTGCGGCGGTTATCTGCAGCTCTTATTTGCGTATGTTTTCCTCGGAGCCAGAAGTTACTGCATCCGGGGCCGTTTGGGGGGCTGTGTGTCCTCCGTGGCCAGGCTCGCAATGGGGCGCTTATAGCGGTCCCACGGCAGAACCTCGATGGCAGCCAGCTTGCAAATGGCGCTGTAGGGTGAAGCCTCCGCTTTTTCGAGGAAGCGCTGTGCAATCCTCGGCAGGAGGACATCAAAGGGCTCCAGGTTTCCGTCCTGGTGCAGTTTCTCCGTTTGCTCCTGGATCGGGCGAGCCAGGATCATCCTAAGTGCTCGGTTTTGCACCGGCTGGAGTCTCCCGATGGTGGACCGCGCTGCGCTGGACCATACCGGGGCGGCGTATGTTATGGTGGAAAGAACGCAGGACTTGTAGAGTCTACGCTTCGTCTCGACGGTCGGGACTTTGAATCCCAGGAGTGGCCGGAGACGACTCAGGGCAGCACTCCCTCGTGCGCGGGCTCTTTCCACTTGGCGCCTCCATAGGAGTTTTTGATCCAGTAAGACTCCTAGATACTGGACCTCCGTTTCCCAAGGCAGTTGCTCTCCGTTGACCAGCAAGTGGGATTCAGGAGTTGCTGTCCGCCTTCGGTGGAATATGATGGCTTTGGATTTGCCAGCGTTTGCAGCGATCCTCCAGCGACGGTAGTAAGTCAGGAGGTCATCGACAGCCTTCTGCAGCGTCTTGACAGCAGCTTCCTTGTTCCAGGACCTGGTCAGGAGTGCCGCGTCGTCCGCGTACAGGGACAAAATCGTGTTCCAACCATTGCTGGTAGGAATGTCACTGGTGAATAGGTTGAACAGGATCGGGCCCAGAACCGATCCCTGAGGAACGCCGGCAGCAATCTGTCGGGTTCCGGAACGGGTCCCAATCCAGCGAACAGCGAAGGTTCTGTCCTGCAGGTAGGAGCGGATCAGCTGGGTGATCCAAACCGGAAGCTGCAGACGCGCCATCTTCAGGAGAAGAGCCTGATGCCAGACTCGGTCAAAGGCCTTCGAGATATCAAAGAAGGCTCCAGCAACGAGCATCTTCCGGTTGAAGGAGTCTGTGATAAAGTCCGCCGCGCGCATCAGCTGCTGCACCGTGGAGTGGCCTTCACGAAAGCCGAACTGTTCCTCCGGCAGGGAGCCAGCTTCCCGTACCAGGTCACAGAGTGGCCACCGAAGCAGTCTCTCGAATAGCTTCCCAAAGCCATCAAGTAGGGAAATCGGCCTGAAGTCGCCCGGCTTCAAATCCGCTCCCTGTGTCTTGGGGATGCAGGTGATCACAGCCCGTTTCCATGGAAGCGGAAAGTGGGAGATCCTCACACAGCCATTGAAGAGGCGCGTGAGGTAGGTCGCCGCCGCCCACGGGAGCTGCCGGAGCACGACGTTTGGGATGCCAGGATTGAAATCCTTTTGGTCGACTTTCATAACTTGAAGGACCCGAAATTTCGCGCCTTTTAGTTTCAAACATTTTATCATATTTAACTATAAGAATCATACATTTTTGTCCAATGAGTATTATTTCGACAGTCGTTACTCTTTCTTCGTCATGAAATTTTGCTATTACTATGAACATAACTGGTAAAAAGAAGGAATTTACTCCCAAGTATCACAAGTTGGAGAGTTTATAAGAGCCCAAACCCCATGGAAGTCGAGAAACCCTATGCAGTTACTAAGACATTTTCCGTCGTGTCTTCGGGCTACATCGTGTTATGATTCGTATTTGACCGAAGGTATGCTGACTGGGTTCTTCATATGATTTGGATATCAACTCATAGATAGCCATGGTTTATTGACCAATGTACAGCATGGCTTCCGCGAGAGCACTTCTTGTGAAGCTCGACATTCACTTATATATAAGTACTTAAATATAATATTACAGTGGATGCTTATTTTCTCGATTTCGAAGATTTTTGTATAGGGCCTGCATGGTAACGATATTAGCTAAACACGTCTCTTAAGCCAACGGAAATGGGTTTTATTGTCACGCCACGGGTAAAAATTTAGTTTCTTCTTAAAATTCTTGTGTAGGCAAGTTTCATTTAATTGTCAGGTTATAATAAAATATAATTTTAGTGGCTTTCAGAATAGTATTTAGATGTATATAACTGGTTTTCTGTTAAATGCTTCTTTTTTGTATTCTAATGTCATAGATACAATCATCTTGACATGGCATGCAATAGTCATTTTTGCTGCGGTCATGGTAAAACCGTAACATTTTGCAGGTACGATATTAATCCTTGGCCGGTGGTTCATGTTCGCAGAATGGTGAGTTTCACTCAGCAATAAAATCCTCTCATGCGGCCTATCAATAGTTTTTCATTTCCAGCTTTTGTTATGTCACCTGGATGCTCAGCCAAGATGCGGGTTTTTTACTTCGTTTCGAAATTTGTTAAGGCGTTGTCCTTGTACATGTCTTTGAGCATAAGCGTGCTATATATCGCTTTTGCCCAAGGCCATGCGGAGGAGTCCGTCATTTTTCCAACGGCTTCCCTTCATCTTCCGTTTAAGCATTCACAGTGAATTCTTACGGAACAACCTTCTTGCTGCACTCCTTTTGAACAGAGCGTGAGTATGCTATATCATGTATGTTAAGTATTCTTTCCCTCTGAGGGCCTTTTTCTTCAATGCCATTCTTTACGGTGAATATGGTGGTGGAGAGGTTGTTTACACCAATGAGGTTGTTTTGACTAGTATATATATGTATACCATTCCTTTGTTATGCATTATAAGTGGTACATGTTTGGTGAGAGGTCTCCCCCTGCCACGCACCTCTGTGGTAGCTTGCAGAGTATTATGTAGATGTAATAACGTTATCTAAGATAAGGTACCTTAGCCTTACGTTTATGATTATAAAATATTATGCTATATCCCAATCACTCTAAAGGAAAACCAAAACGCCTTCAGTCCTTTAAGAAGTAAGTAAGCCTGGATGAAAGTATCGGCATCTATGTCAAATAAATTTATGTATGCAATGTAAAACTGAGCAAAATCTCGTCACATAATACATCGTAGTCTGCAACTAGATATATGACAATCATTCAGCTACTAAAACTACTAAGAGCACAAATTAAAATCACATTATCAATCGTAATCCCGTCAATACCTGAATTATGTCTGTATTTGCTGAGGAATTACTCGTACGCAAATGAAAGATTACTTACTCGCCTCTAAAGTGGTACAACGATCCTTACGAATTGCAAGGGGAAAATGCAATAATCCTCATTGCTATCGTCCTGCAGTGGTATGCATGTGTCTCAAGGTATAACATGATTTACTTCGAAAGGCTGGGAAAATTATTTCTGCATGCTTTAAACTGTGAATGAACTTTAGTCATCATATCTAAATCAGTTAGGAAGTAGGTTGTTCAATAGGTAGGTTGTTAAAGTGAGTGTTTAGGTAATTATATCATGTATGAATCAAAAATTTAACTGGTGTTATCCAATAGAGTATAATTATGCAGCATCTAATATTCGCATGTATCTTTTTTTTATTTTGGTACTAGGTGCGTCCATGCCTATATTGTACAATGTTTTTTGTATTACCCAATTCACTTGTTCACATGGAACCGGCTTCTCTGGAGAATAAAAGTAAAAGCTGTATGAAAGTTGTGTAGCTCTGAAAGTGTCTGAGCTCTTGTTAACACTTTTACATACGGTATGTAGTTGAATACATCCTCAAGATGACTCAACTGCAGTTGTGTTCAAGAGGTATTGAATACGTACCCAAATACGAACTGAAAATATCCTAAGGTGTATTCAATACGTATTGGGTATGAGAGCCTACCTAGCCATTGAATACGTATATAAACATGTATTGAATAGACACAAGGTGTATTCCACTGGTATTCAAGGCAGGACGTATCACAATATCCGATATGAACATAGTACATATTAAATACTTCGTGTAATCCTTTCACAATGTGTAGGTATTAAATTCACAATGTGCTGGGTGGATAATTGCATTACAAAGCCTTAGCGGTCATTACATGCACGTCATGTGACTTGAGGAAATAGCTAACTCCATAACACAAGTTAACTCTCGCCCCTTCATGAAAAATATCTATATTGCTTAGTATGATTTTTAATTCTTACATATCTCCCTCATGTTGAATTGTAACAGCCACTTTCAGCTAGAAGTGGATAATAATGGAGTTACGGGAAAACGGCCTGCGTACTAAGATCCTATTGATGCTGCAAAAAGCCAAAAACAGTGAACTACGTAATTCTGAAAGTTCATTTCGTTTACATCGTGTCGTGAATGAAAGTTTGTTGAACTTTACTGCTTCATGAATTTTGATTTAGTTGCATATGCAGTGTCGAAATGCCTCACATGTCATCTGACAACCATTTAACTTGGCAGAATCAGATGTTGGTCCAAATTGTGGCTGGGCGAAGGAATCTAAGTTGCGATTGGATAATAGAATGGCGTACAGATCTTTTGTATTACCATTCAAGCAAAAGGATTGAAACCATTTTTCAAAACTTGAAGCACAGAAAATGTCGCCTCATTTAGTATCATAAATTTTATTATATTTGACAATAAAATCATACATTATTGTTCCAATTAGTATAATTTCGACGGTCGTTACGCCTTCTTCGTCATAAAAATTTGCTCTTACTATGAATAAAACTGGTAACAAGAAGGAATTTGCTCCCAAGTATCACAAGTTGAAGAGTTTTCGAATGCCCAAACCCCACGGAAGTCGGCAAAGCCTATGCAGTAATTTAGGACATTTCCCGTCGTGTCTTCGGACTATATGGTGTTATGTATCGTATTTCACCGAAGGTATGCTGACTGGGTCGTTCATATGAATTGTATTTAAACTCTTAGATAGCCATGATTTATTGCCCAATGTACAGCATGGCTTCCGGGAGAGCACTTCTTGTGAACCTTAACTTGCACTTATATATATGTACTTAAATATAATATTCCAGTGGATACTTATTTTCTCGATTTCGAAGATTTTTTTAAAGGGCCTGTATGGTAACGATATTAGCTAAACACGTGTGTTGAGTCACCGGAAATGGGTATCATTGTCACGCCACCGGTAGAAATTTAGTTTCCTCTAAAATCCCTTGTGTAGGTAAGTTTCATTTAAATTTCAGGTTATAATAGTATATAATTATAGTGGCCTTGCAGAGTATTATGTAGATGTTTATAACTAAATTTCTGTGATATGCTTCTTCTTTGTATTCTAATGTCATAGATACAATCATCTTGACATGGCATGGAATAGTCATTTTTGATTTGGTCATGGTAAAACCGTAACATTTTGTAGGTACGATATTAATCCTTGGCCGGTGGTTCATGTTCGCAGAATGGTGAGTTTCACTCAGCAATAAAATCCTCTCATGCGGCCTATCAATAGTTTTTCATTTCCAGCGTTTCTAATGTCACCTGGATCCTCAGCCAAGATGCGGGTTTTTTACTTCGCTTCGAAATTTGTTAAGGCGTTCTCCTTGTACATGTCTTTGAGCATAAGCACTCCTTTTGATCAGAGCGAGAATATGCTATATCATGCATGTTAAGTATTCTTTCCCTCTGAGTGCCTTTTTATTCAATGCCATTCTCTACCGTGAATATGGTGGTGGAGAGGTTGTTTACACCAATGAGGTAGTTTTGACTAGTATATATATTAATACCATTCCTTTGTTATGCATTATAAGTGGTACATGTTTGGTGAGAGGTCGCCCCCTGCCACGCACCTCTGTGGTAGCTTGCATAGTATTATGTATATGTAATAATGTTATCTGAGGTAAGGTACTTTAGCCTTACGTTTATGATTATACAATATTATGCTATATCCCAATCACTCTAAAGGAAAACCAAAACGCCTTCATTCCTTTAAGAAGTAAGCCTGGATGAAACTATCGGCATATATCTCAAATAAATTTATATATGCAATGTAAAACTGAGCAAAACCTCGTCACATAATACATCGTAGTCTGCAACTAGATATATGACAATCATTCAGCAATTTAAACTGCTAAGAGCACAAATTAAAATCACATTATCAATCGTATTCCCGTCAATACCAGAAATATGTCTGTATTTGCTGAGGAATTACTCGTACGCAAATGAAAGATTACTTACCCGCCTCTGAAGTGGTACAACGATCCTTAAGAATTGCAAGGAGAAAATGCAATTATCCTCATTGCTATCTCGCTGCAGTGGTATGCATGTGTCTCAAGGTTTAACCCTTTCGCGCCCGAGCTTCGTGGAGGGAAATGTTTCCTCGTTACGAGTCTCTTGAAAATTTTCTTCACTCCCCTGTACGAAGCTTCTTCGCGTCCACGGAAGGCAGAGGTTCCCTCCCAAACCATTTTTGGACCCAACTCAGCGGGTCGCCGATCCCTTTCCTCGGCCGCTGTCCCAGACCCTCAAAGGACTAAAAGACTCAAATTTTAACTGGTGTTCATCAAATCAAAATTATAACTGGTGTAATTATATAGAGAAGAAGTATTCAATATCTAATATTCGCATGTATCTTTTTTTTATTTTGGTACTAGGTGCAACCATGCTTATTGTGTACAATGATTTTCTGTATTACCCAATTCACTTCTTCACATCTGACCGGGTTCTCTAGAAAAATAAAAGTAAAAGCTGTATGAAGGTTGTGTAGCTGTAAAAGTGTGAGCTCTTGTCAACACTTTTACGTACGGTATGTGGTTGAATACATCCTGAAGATGACTCAACTGCAGTTGTGTTTAACAGGTATTGAATACGTATCCAAATACGTACTGAAAATATCCACAGGTGTATTCAATACGTATTGGGTATTAGATCCTACCTAGTTATTGAATACGTATCCTAATATGCATGAATATGTATATGTATTCAAATCTGTCGCAATGTCCCTTTGGCTGGGGTGTTGCCCGCCCTTTTTACAAAAAATTTGCCGTTAGGTCGGCGCTGCAGTCGACCCCGTTATTCACTACGCGTTGTTAATGGCTGGCGTTGATAGGGAAAGTCTTGAGTTTGTTACAGTTAAATCGCTGTAATTATAGCAATTGTGGTTTAAGAAGCCATCGAAGCATATTAATGTATTGCTTAGACTGGTAAATCATTGTGGAAATGTTAGGGGGAAATTATTTGGCATAGGACTTGAGCAATTGGACTTTTAATTTTCCATTGTGTCACCGCTGGGGCGGAAGTCATAGCGCCATTTGCAAAAGCGAGTGGTATATATCTTAGTGCATTAAAATGGCTAACACAAACCGATATTGCTTCGTAACAGGCTGCAAAACAGGGTACAAGAAGACAAGAGCCGAAAATGCTATACGGGGCGTGAAGAATAACCATCTATTCAAGGCAAAGGTATGTTGAATGAAGATACTTCTAGTGCATTGTTTCTACGTGATGTCGGTGTTTATAATTGTGTGTGTGTGTTTTGTGTCAGATTATAATGAATTCCGTGCCTATAATTATGTTTTTCCGGGTTCTCTAAAAAATAACGCATGTTCATTTTGTAGAACCACGTTGGTTGTCCAAGTACTTTCCATATTCTGCTATTACTTTGACTCCTGTTTTTGTGTGTGTTGCTGTTGTTACGTGAGATTAAGTATGTATATTTATAGAAACAATTCCACATTAATACGTGTTCATTCAATATATCGAGTGATTACAACGAAGCTTTATCCTTTTGCTATCATTATATCCCTCGGCATCTTCGTTAAGTGATCGTCATATCGTTAATAAATATTTTCTTGTGAATGCGAATAAATTCTGCTAGTTATACCCAGGTTGACGTCACTTTGTTCCTTGTTGATCATTTCATTCCACTAGTCCCGTTATTAGTTGCATTAAAATTAATTTTGAAGTGTCTTTGGCTATTTATAGCTAATTCATCTTCTGATGGGTTAAATAACCTCGTATAAGCGATTCAGGCATTCCTAAATTGTCGAGTACATAGGTATTGAGTGATTTAGCATGGGTAGTTTCGCGTTCGAATAAGGAATTTATGGTAACCCTCGGCATGTTCATGCAAGCTTAATATCTTCTTTTAATATATTCAAAACGTTATTCCTAAACTTTAATATAGATACTAATCCTATTTAAGCATGAATTGTATTGCATGCATGGTATTAATTAATCCCCTGCCACACACTGTTATGGTGGCTTGCTGGGTGTTATGATAATAATAATAACATTATGTGGATGTAGGTAAGTTTTCATGATACTCATCAGTTGTCATCGAAATCTGATGACCAGTAGGCCTATTCTGTAACTTGAGGGCGCTATATTACGCATCCGCTATTTCTCTTCGGAAATTACGCTTTTTCCGATTCTGTAAATACCGCCGCGCTATGTTACACCCAATCCAAGGGCGTAACATAGCGCTGTGGCGTAATCTCTCGAGAGTATGAGAAAAGTAGTAGGGCAGATTCCAAGCGGCCAATAGGAGGCAGCAAGAACAAACAGTTTTAATTAAATCTGTATTATTAGGGTAGAATTTATTGAATTATGTCTCAAGAATTTCTTAAAACTTTAATAAAAACTTTATTCTTGATATAGACCCTCAAAAATGAAATATACGCAAAATATTGTTTGCGACCGGGACAAAGTAGAAACAGTTGAATATCGTCAAGCAAATGTTGACGAAGTTTTTGTTCAGCGGACAACAGAATTCGGGTTGATGTTAATGTTTTTCAATGTGAGTTAGCGGTGTTGATGTGCTCAATTTTGATTTGTGAATGGTCTTTTATATTCATTTTCATAGTTTGACAAATTTTTCTGATGATAAATACATTGAAACACTTCATCATGCAAAGTTTAGTTGTTTACGATGTTAAAATAATGTGAAGTAGCCCATTGAAACGTTAGTAATTACTCATTGGACGGGGAATATTTTTTTTACTGAACCGATGATTGACATACGTGTTAAATTCCGTTAATATTTTCATGATAGTATGTGAAAAATTGTATGAAATCCTAGAATGACAGGATGTAGAGGAGGGATTTAAAAAGGGACCTCCTCTGACTTAAAGGATAGCAGCTGCAACGTTGCTGAACAGCAAGCAGCCAAAATATCTCCTATGAGAAATAGCCCCTTTATTGAGCTAAACAGCACGAAATGATTGTCAGCTGCACAGCTTATAACGTTATATCTTTATAAGTTTGATTGTCACCATGTCATTTAATAGCCTATTTTATATTTTCCTATTTTACATTTCGCACCAGCTAATTATGCAAAAATTAATATTGATTCGTTTAACATATGGAGTAGATAAAAATACAAAATTTAATTTTTTGTGCATTCTATCCGAATATATGTCACAATGTAAAAGGTTATAACCTATATTAGAAATCAACTCATCTCATATATGTATTTATAGATGTTCATGATTGCCGCATTTACGGCTTAGCTTTCGTATTATGTTTTGTAGGGTGAAATAAAGATAAGTCACATATGTTCGCATATACGAGTGTATGAAATCGCTTAGATACATGGAAATTTCTTTGGATACCAGGTAAACATCGAATAAGATACGTTTAACCAAATTAGCGTCCTTTCTGAAGTTGAGGAATCAAATATGAACACGAATACAATATTTTTAGGTTCATGGCTACAGTAAAATAAACTACAGGGTGATTTCCAAGTTCAGTAAGGTCATTGATGGGGTCTCTATCTGAGATAACGCGAGCCATAGGCTGGCGTTATTTTTGGTGCTATATAGCGACCCCCAGGGGCCGCTATTTAGCTTACAGAATCAGGAAAGCGTTATATTCCGCCGATCTCTCCAAAATAACGCCCTACGTCACAATAGCGCCGGCGTAATCTGTTAGAGAATAGCCCTACAGGTATTAGAAAAGGAGTAAACATTACTTATAATGTCATATGAATAAGCAATAAATTCATGAATAACGTACTAAATACATTCCTCATTTCATGATTGACCAAGATACCACACGTTTATAAGAATGTCTTCTCCAAAAGGAAATTAGTCTTGGAAGCCATATTTTATGGTTGTCATTCACTTTCAGACTCCTGCTCAGCTTATGAAATGGAGGACAGCAATCCCACGTGCTGATAAAGTGTTTGATGCTCACAATGATGTATGTGAGTTGCACTTTCAGGAGCATGAATTACAGTGTTACTATGAAAATATAATTCCATATGGGAGCTGTCATAGGATAGAGAGGCCTCGGCCATTGTTGAAGAATGATGCTGTGCCATCAATTTTCCCAATTCTTCCCAAATACCTCTCTGCTGAAACTACTTGTCCACGAAAAACACCAGCTGTCCGAAGTAGTAATGTGGCCAGGATAAAAGAACAAACGGTGGTAGGTGACCACGGTATGGAATGCTCTACTGCCCTGATGCTGTAAGCAGTAGTGGTCTCATGTTTTTGGCTGAGATTGCCAGTGCAAGGTTGGACCCTGGATCCTTGAACACCTCTCATTTTCTATATATCCAGAGCAATTAAGTTTCCAGGCCTCAATTGGGGAATTGCACTTGTGGGCAAAAGTGTTGTTTTCCTGTGCTTGAGCCCTGATTACCACGCAGGCCAGGTCATCATGGGATACTTGTCTATCAGGGTGAGTGCAACTCATTGGAGGTAGGAAATGATTTTCAGACCCTGGCACAACTCTCTTATCTAGGAAATTACATCTCCTTCATGAATTTTCTGTTTCTTTCAACTCATGCAGGTTAAGTTCAAAGGGAAGCCTGTTCCCATAGCTGGGGTGGAGTGTTTGACCAACTTCGATGGAATTGCAGTTCTTGCATTCGTCGCTGGGCGTCAAACATGCATAGGAACTTTAGGCTTGGAGAGGTATTGTAAAACCATTCCTTTTTCCTCTGATGTAACATTTTTTAAAGTCCACTAACGAAAACTGTTACGTAAGACTGGGAAACCAATATCTTAAGAAAACATTTCCACATCATCAGCTCACTTTCTTTTGTCAAGTGACATGGATTGTGCTGGAAGAAGTTAATTTGTCTGTATTTAAAGTCTTTCAAAGAAGAAGTCTTAAGTTTGTATTTCCACAACTATTTTTTCCACAGTGTTAGTACTGTAATTACAAAGAAATGAAATAACTGGAAACCCATAATAAATGAAATTACTCTCAAGTTTTGCGGAATTACAAAGTTGTACTTATTCTTTTTAACATAATTCTATTACATAAAGCAATGCCTACAAACACCAACTACATTTGAGGTATAGAAAATTAATTGGATTCTCCAATTGTTTCAGCTGATGTAGATAACTTTCTGAAATATTCAACATTTCATACAATTATCAATTTTTATCTCGACAGACATATATTTTATCTTATCATGAATTTTTACATCTCGTCACTTGTTCATTTTCACTGATCACCTATTAATTGAAATATATGTTATCTCTACAACAAAGGTCATCTACCCAGTGTGAAGGACTCATCCTTTCCACCCCAGTAGATAGCAACAGTTTTTCCTCAGGTGCAACTCCTGCACGGCTGCCCAGAGGCTTGTAGCCGATAGGGAGAGGAACAAGAATGGTACGCAGAAAGAAAAGGGGCCACAGCAGACCCTTAAATTGCTCTGAAAAAGTGCCGCATTGCCAACACAAGACTGTTAAACAAAATATGCTATTGTGGTAGTTGTGTGTGGTCATTCCACTTGTGTGTTATGTTTCACCATGTCCATTTCCTTTGTTAGGTGCAATGGCTGAAACTTGATATGCAGGATTTGCAACAGAAATGCTCCTTGGCATCTCAGGCAGTCTTTGGCAGAGAAAATATTGTGCCTGCCTCAAAGTCAGCAGGAGTGTGTTCGTGCATGCTTTGCTGCCTCCCAGGTCGAAAATTCTAAGGGTAGGCGCTATACACTCCATTGGGTGTACGAGTGCCTACTGCTGAGAATTAAAAGCATGAAGGCCTATGAATACTTGAGGACAAATAACTTGAATCTGGTGAGTTCTGCTTATTCAAACACCTTCTTATTCAACATTTGATTTTATTTTACAGGTGCTTAATGTAATAACTTCTATATTATAGGTTTCACTGTTATCCTCTCCTTAGTGATGCCTGATATATTTCCTGCCTCTGTACATTAGGAGAAACACATACGTAAACACATGGTTCTGTCAAAAAATTTTTAAATCCCATGTCAGTTACAACCATTTTACACTTGTCGAACCACGACTTTGAGGCTTGTTTCAGTCCATAGATTGCTCTTTTAAGGAGACACACTTTGTTCTCAGCTCCTGGTTGGACAAAACCCTCTGGCTGTTTCATATAAATATTTTCCTTAAGCTCGCCATTTAGAAAGGCAGCTGTCACATCAAAGTGTTGTATCTTTAAATCAAGCTCTACTGCTAATGCAATCAAAAGCCTAATAGTCGCATAACTCACCACAGGAGAAAATGTCTCCTTGTAGTCTTGCCCATACTTCTGGCTACAACCCTTGGCAACTATCCTAGCTCTGTATCGCACAGTCTCCTCATTTTCATCCTTCTTCTCCCTAAACACCCACTAACAATTTACAGTGGGTCTCCCCTAAGGAAGGTCAACTAATTCAAAGACTTCCTTCAATGAATCCCATTCAGCTTCCATGGCCTTTGACCACTTATCCCTCTATTTCCAGAGAAGATTGCCTCTCCAACGGTTTGGGGATCCATACAGCTATTGACAGGGTCAGAAGAGTCTCCACCCATGGTTGTCAGATACAGAACGAAATCGGGATACTGCGTGGGTTTGCTAACTCTCTGAGACTTACGCAGTTCCCCTCCATCTCTGACTCTTTCAAAGCCCGATCTACCCTCACTAGACCCAATGCCTACATTAGTTGCTTGACACTCATCTTGACCCTCACTGGACGTGCTAGGGTCTATACCATCATACCCATATGGTTGTAGTGAAACAACATCAATACTTGCACCTTTTGGTTCCATCACTGAGGTACTTAGGGGCATTATCACAACATTTCCAGAAACTTGGGTTTCTGTTTCCTTTGAGGACCTGAAAATATTTTCAAAAAATATAACATTTCGGGATTTGTTTACCCTGTATGCCTTATCGGGGTCCACTAAAAGATAACCCTTAGATTCTTCACAATACCCTACAAAATAATGCCTTTTTGAGGTGGGATGAAATTTCTTCCTAAACTGTTTCGGAACATGCTCGTACACTGCACATCCAAAAACCTTCAGGTGACTCAAGTCAACCCGCTTGCCCGACCATTTCTCCTCTGGTAGAGCATTAACCAAAGCCTTAGTGGGGGACCTATTCCTCAGATAGGCTGATGCCCTACATGCCTCTACCCAGAGACCCTTAGGCAAGTTAGCCCCTTGAAGCATACAACGAGCCTTCTCAACAATTGTCCTATTTGCCCGCTCTGCCGGACCATTTTGCTCAGGCGAATGTGGAATGGTGGTTTCATGCCTGATTCCCCAGTTTTTAAGTTCCTTCAGTATTGCGTGATTTACATATTCAGAGCCATTGTCAGTACGCAAACACTTTATTTTTTCATTGGTCTCATTTTCAACCCTCATTTTGAAGAATTTAATTGATTCACGCACAGAATCTTCTTTAAAAAACAAATAAACGTTTTTCTATTGAAGTCATCAATGAAGGTTAAAAAATACCTATCACCGTGAATTGAGAGAGGGTCCATTGGTCCACACAAGTCAGAATGAATTAATTCTAGCACTTTTGATGTCTTTTCTAGCCGAGGACTGCTGACAGGAAATGGTGTCCTACACTGCTTACCCTCCACACATGGCTCAAATTGATCATCTCTACCCAATTTCATGCCATCAGCCAACTTTTCCAAGAGAGACATATTCTTATGCCCTAAATGGCCTAGCCTTTTATGCCATAATTCAAGGGGGTTTTCATTTAGCAATGACATAGCAAAGCATTTATCAATAGGTTCATTTTCCGTTACCTTCCTCCCTTCATTTACATCTAAGGTGTACACACCTCCTTCAACTGACCCCGTAGCAATCAAATCTCCCTTAACACTAAGGTTCACTGATTTATAAATTTTACAACACTTTTCAGTGAATAATATAGAAGCCCCATTCTTTGTCATGCAACTCACCGACAAAAAATTGGCAGACAATTCAGGTGCATGAAATACATTAGAAATTTTTTGCACTCCACCTTGACTAAGGCCCGTATTCATAGTCAGGTCCTGAGTCGATCTCAGCTCAGTCTCAGCTCAAGACTGAGATGAGACTGAGACCGCCATCCGTATTCATAGTTGTTTCTCAGCGCGATCTCAAGACTGAGATCGGCTTGAGACCAGCGATGCGCGGTGATTTTGGATATCGTGTTTTTCATACCGGAAAAAGTGACGATCGGCACTCCGCAAGAACGGTGAGAGTAAACTTAAAATTATGGCGGGAATAAACAAGCTCTTTTCTGTAGAAGAAAAGCAGCTTCAATTCAATTGCGAGCATATCCATCTATTATAATACAGCAATTTTATTTGTTGCTTTAATTATTAGTGCACAAATAGTCTTCCACATTAATAAATATCAATTGTGATTGAAAAGATACTTGTAAAAAAAATAGAAGAAGTGGATTATCGCTGGAGTTGTAATGACCTGGTGACTAATATACTGGTGAATACATAATTTTCATGTATATTAACGGGAGGAAAAGTACCTATGTGTACTAGATTAACTATCCATGTATAACTCAAAAGATTGCATGATCTTAATGCCTAGCATGAACATTGTATAGCCTTTATAACAAATACCTATAATGTATAATAGCACCAATGGACGTAATGATAAACTGGTTATAATTAGGGATATTCATGAGTTTCCCGGATTTCAAATTACCAAACATTTATTGCATATATAGTGTAGGCAAAAAAAGCGGGCTTTCAGCTCTTTAAAAAGTTGGGAATTCATTGAAAGTCACAACATTATTCGCTATTAGTTCATCATTACATCGATAAGATAAGAGCAATGTAACGTATTTTTAGTAAACAATCAATGAAACTGCCTCAATTTTCTTTTGCAATGAGATTATGATATTTAAATTAATTGCTGATAAAAGCTGCTGATAAAAATTGCTAATATCATCTGCAGATCAATAAGAATAAAACTAAGATATCGGTGTGCAGCAAGAGAGAAGAGGCCAAAACCCACATTAAACTAGGGAAGCAAAAACTGGAAGAGGTGAAAGAGTTCTGCTGCCTAGAAAGCCGAGTAACCAACGAACATAAATATATGGTCGAGTTGGCTAAGGAGATGATGAGACTGCTTGAGGAGGAGGAGGAAATAAAGAGAGTGGCATTTGAGGTTGAGGAGAGGAGAAAAGGGGAACTCCATAGGCTTCAAATGGCAATATTACAAAAGCAACTTAAGTTAAAATGTAACAATTTTCAGAGATAATAATTGATTACATTGAAACAACCTAGTTTTATTAACTATTGTAAAAATTTCCTCATTTACAACCCTATAATGAAAAATGATTTGAATAAACTAGTGCCTAATAACATTTCCACATGGTGATTTTGATTTTAGATGGGTAATGGCTGGTGGTTTTGGGCTGCATGGGGCACAGGTACTGTGTTTGATTCGTCATCCATTACATTTCATAGATCTTGATAGTGTGCCCCAATTTTGTGCAGTACAAGCAACAAACTTGTGTTGTCCTCATATTTGCTACAAGTTTTCTTCGAAGACACTGGAACTTTTGTTTCAGAACTCATTTCAATGATATTCCTTGTCCTTCTGTTGGCTAAATTGCACCTGGAAAATAAGTTTTTTGTTATCAAAGAGCGTTTTTGTCTTTCGAGAATTAAAACTACATTACATATAGTGGAATACAACATGCATTTGAGCTGCGCTCTGTTTAGTTTTCCTAACACTCAAGAAAGTTAGCCACATATTTACTAAAGAATGATTATTATGTGGTGAGACATTTCACTTTATTTTCTTGTGGTAATTACTAAAGAATTGATACATTTTTATAGGTGCCTATCCAAATAATTAACCTATAATTTATAATAAATTAATGAATGATTATAGGTTCTGTTTAATTTTCTTTGCAATTATTTCTAATTCTCATAGCTTATTAATGTTTAAGACTGCTTTGATTCTAGCCAATGTGCAAATCCCACATAATTTTTAAATTACTAATTACACCAACATATTAAATATCGGCAGTGTTCTCTAATTATACTATTAATGCAGGGTGGTTGTGAATATTTCGACATGCTGTGAACTTACTACCACTGGCAGGAGAGACAAGCAGAAATGTTGCAACATAAAGTTTTCCTACTTCACGAACAAAGTATTGACACAGTACTATACTCAATAAATTCACTTTCTGTTAGCTAATAGAATTTAATTGTATGGGTATTTCTATTTATTTCACCTGTCATGGGTAGTAAATTCATATAATGCCAAATATGCTCAATCACTCGTTAATAACTATCTTTCTACTGCATTTTTTGCATAATTTATGAATGCTGACTCATTGCCGATGCCATTACTTCCATTTGTGATATTTGCATTGGCTGTGTATGTTGTATGCAATCATATTTTTCATTCCGTACATTGACTACAAACACAAAGTTAACTGTGGGAAAATTATCAATATTGGCATCAGAATAGCGCTAATATATAATGTGAATCAGACAGCATAAATATATTTATACACACCTTCAGAAAGTCTCCGGTTGCATAAAATCTTAGAGCAACAAGCAGTCGTAGCATTTCTGGAACTGGAAGACCCCTGTATCACTGGCCCTCTTCGATGTCCACAATGGAATAAATACCATTTCAAACGGTGTCTTCAGAACATAGGCGCCGTCTGTAAAATTCCTCGTCGGAATAATATTCCATGGGGTTCTCATTGTCCCTAATATATCGCTTCGGTACTCTCTCTCCATCTTCGTCAAAAAAGTCCATCAATTTCCTAAATCATGGTACAAAACACCGACCATTACCCATCTAAAATCAAGATCACTTCACCAAGAATCAAATTCGAGGATGTCAGAATCAGAAAATATAAGAAAACAGGAGAGTTACAAATATGAAACTGATCGTAATCGTCATCCAATATAGTGACTTAAATTGGTCAAAATTGCAACGTTAAACGACCCAGCAGAACAATTTCTTACCTGTGTTAAGCGAAGCCAAGATCAAGATCGTATTCCAAAAGATATATCCACATCAAGTGTGAATGAAGTCTTGACCCTGTGGAGCACCCGTGAAAACTTTGTGAATTTTATGCGCACCAGATCCGAGAAAGCACCAGACCGTACTTTACAAGAGTAATCGTCGTCAAATAATGTAAATAATATCACCAAACGCCTGAATATACAAAAAATAGTATATAACAGCAAAGAATAACTGCATTAGCGCTCGAGCGTTCATTCGCCCAATGTGTTTTCAAGCGGTATCCCAAACAAATAACAACAATCGTATTCACCCGTCAAAGTAATTAAAATGTGGTTTGCCTTTATTGTTAACAACAAATAAGTTAAAATAACTCCAAAACGTCGAAGCGTATGGAATATAAATGAATCTAAAAACGATATTCGGTGTTACGCCATCAGCCATATTGGTGCAAGTTGGTCTTGAGATCGGCTCAAGACTGCCCCATCGTTGTCTTGGCAAAATCTCCAATCTGGCTCAACGCGATCTCAAGGCGATCTTGAGATAGTGACTATGAATACGGAATCGCACAAATTCTCAAATGGATCTCAAGCAAATCTTGAGACAATGACTATGAATACGGGCCTAAGTCTTGCTTGAGTAACCCCTTTGCCTGCTACACCAACCTTATGATTATTGGCTACAGTAATTTGCAAATCTGTACCAGCGTTACAATCAAAATCATACAGCCAATCTCTGAGTCAGCAGATGAGCAAGAGTCTATATACCACTTTTCGGGTCGAACTTCACAAGACATGGCTGTAAGCCAAGCAACATTGTTCTCCCTACCCTTAGAATTTGAAGATTTAGGATAAGCCATAACATTTCCATTACTACTTACATTCTTATCAGGGCAATCACGGGCTATATGCCCATATTCGTGGCATTTATGACATCTGACCTTCTTAATCTCAAATCCCATTTTCTTTCGACTACCTGCGGTGGACTTCTCCCCACCAGATGACGGAAAGGCGCCCTTGTTGCTCTTGTGCTTAGTGACAAAGGCAACAGCTGACGCCTGCATGTCAGTTGACATCCTGTAACCCTCTTGGAGCAGCTTCTGCTTCACTGTCTCCACCTTTAGTTTATCGGTCGCCGTGTTTTCCACAGCCATCCGGAATGGCCGGTAGTCCGTCGTCAGACCTCTCAGCATCAGGACTGCGAACAGCTCGTCGTCGATCAGTATCCCCATGGTCTTCAACTTGGTGTCAATCTCAGTGAACTTATTCACGTACTCTTCCATATCACCGAAGTTCTCTAACTTAACATCGAAGAACTGGTCAATGAGTGCTATATGCCGGTTGACACTTTTATTTTCGTAAGTGGCCTTCAGGTGCATCCACATATCATAGGCCGTCTGCTTTCCCGTCACCTCCATCTTAGGGCCAGACTCGAGAAGCATATAAATCTTAGCTCTCGCTTTCTGAGCTAGCTTCTTTTCTACCCCTGAGGCACTTGCAGACAATGGTTCACTTACTAAGTCCCACATATCCTCATGGATGAGGCACATCTCCATATCCATGGCCCAAGTCTCGTAATTCGCTGCACCACGCAACTTCTCCATCTGCGGCAACGAACTCGCACCGTAGTGTATGTTCGTGATGGATGTTGCACTTTCTTTGCCCATTTTAGATGCACAAACTAAAAATACTTAAGTTTGCCACAACGTGGTCTCGCGACGCAGGCTTAAAAAAGTTATAAAAAAAGCGCGCACGAATTTTTGGGTAAAAAAACATACCCCCAGACTATAGTCCAATTTTTGGCGACTGCCGGGGCCCATAACCTGTTGCGATTAATAAATTAGGCAGTGGATATTAATGGACTTCGTCCAGGAGTTAAATAAGAACGCACCGACTTAAGTAACCATTACCGGAAGACGACAGTCTTTTATTTGCAAGGTCACAGTACATATATATTGAGAAGCAAGCGCGCCAAAGTCAAATAAAACATCGACAGCTCGATTACATACAAAACAACAGTATCACTGCAGTGATACCTATAATATAGAACATACTCTCCTTATAGATGCCTGTTATATTACCTGCCTCTCTTGAATTCCTAGTTGGCCTGGCTTGTTTTGAGTGCACTGTCTAACATGATGGACGTGTGTGAAATAGGAAAAATAGTGTGGAAATAATTCTTTAATATTCATTTTTAGTTCCTATTTACCACATTTTTAGAATATTGGTCATGTGTAGTCATTGCAAGCAAACCTCTGATGTCATGGTCATGAGATTTTTAACACTGGGATTTCTGTTAATCGTCTTGGCTGTTCCTTCATCTGAGATGGATTTTTTGAATCTACTCAACTTCGTCTACTTTTGGCATATGGGGTTCTGCTGAAATGATCTGGCATCAATTATGTGGGGTTCATGAAGAACATGATTTTGATGATAATGGTGACTCCTTTGTGAACTGATTTTTAAGTCATTTCTTTTTTATAGTATGTATTCATTGTTATCTTTTTCTCCTTTCCAGAAGAGGCTGTTTTTGCTGGCCATGCATTAATGGATTGGACTGGTATTTCTTCAATTTATAAGAAATTGGAGTTGTTACAATTATGGATTATGCGACCTTAGTTTTGTCGACAATCAAGGGGCCACTATCAAATGAGGGCTGTTTCTTTAAACAGTATGATTGGATAGGTGTAATCATTTTATGTTTGGATAATCAGTGCTGGGCCGCGTTGAAACGCCATCAGATCACCAAAGTTCAGCGGTGTAGGGCCTGGAATTGTGATCCTCCTCCATACCGCTGCCGAGGTGCTCTTGTCTTTTGTCAAATGGCGGGCAGGTTTAATGTAGGTTTGCACTATGGATCTAAACAGGTGTAAGTGTCAGGTGCTTATTAGGATTGGTGACTGCTTCTATATTTACTAATCCTGCAGAAATTCGTGTATAACCTTGTTCTCCCTTTGTCAAATAAGACCCATGAACAATATGAGAAAGTTAATATTTCTTCATATTTACATTCATAGGATAATTATCTTCTGGTTTTCTCTTTTTAGGAGCAGCATTAAACACCAGTTTCGGCTGCATTTATGATGAGATGGTATTATTTAGCATTCTTATTCTGATGCACAATGGGTCGCATGTTTTTCTGCTTAGCTGATAAAATTCCATCTATGTTCTGACCTAATCTAATTTCTGCTAATATTTCTTAATTATTTCTAAGTGCATTCTGTGAGATTCTGACTATCCGTGAAGATGAGGTGGCTTCACCTGATGAAATAGCACCAGTGCCACAGGCAAAGAATTTGTGATAGAGTGGAACTAATCTGCTGAAATGAATGTTTATATCATATTACTTATTGAAATTCTCTTATTGTTACCTGGCAACAATTCAATGTAATACCCTCAACCTGTCAATTCCAATACTCTTTGTCATGAGGTGGTTTTACTTTAATGAAATATTTGCAATTGCTGTCATTAACATTGGTTTTGCTGATAGGAAATAAAATGTCACCAGTTATGAACATTGTCCATTTTTATTCTTTTGTAAAGTTCAACCATGCTATTTGTTCCCAATTCCTCCTGTTTATATTTCAGACGTCTTAATGTCATTAACTGGCTACCTCATTTGTTACTCAGTTCCTCAATGCTGTTCTATACTCGTGAACCGATTTGATTAATTTGTTTTCCTAATAACAGAATTACTATAGGATATACATTAATGGCCTATGCTGCGGGTGTTTCGTATTTGATTATGGTTATAGGTATTTTCTCTAAAGACTACTGGCTTGAGACACATTTCGTTTGGAAAAGAAATCATGATTAACTGTGAATAATTAGGAAATTTAACTATTTAGACCGTAATAAGATTCACATCTAATCAAGTTAATGGAGCGTGATTTGATATACATTTGTCGTTTCTTTCCTGTTACCAATTATACTATCGGCGATTGTTTTCCCGTTTGAATCGCCGCCTATTCTTATTAGTACCACCTTCTCACGGATGGAAGCGAAGCAATCGCACGCGTCGTCGTATCTGTTTGTTTACGGAAGGTCGGGCAACAGCCGTTAGGGAGAGTTTAGAATCCATATACATATTCATGCTAATATGTATTGAATACACACTAGGTGTATTCCACTGGTATTCTAGCCAGGACGTATAGCATTATCCGATATGAACATAATACACATTGAATACTTCGTGTAATCCTTTCAATATATGTAGGTACTGATTGCACAATGTGCTGGGTGGATAATTTCATTAGAAAGCCTTAGCGGTCATTAGATGCACGTCATGTTTCCCCTTTTACAAAATACCTTCATGAATCAGTACTTTACCATACCAAGAGGGCTATTCCGAATTGAGGGGCGGTCTCGTACCGCCAGGCGGAGTTTCCGTTCCGCCGACGTTGAAACTCCGACCGGTGCGATTACGAAAAGGGTGGTCGGAGTCTCAACGCCAGGCGGAGAGCGAGGCCAAGGGGTCGGTGTGATTGCATGCGGCGGATTTGACGTTGCTATGAAAAATAACGCGTTCGAGGTCTCCAGAAATGGATTCAACCAATGATTAGCAAGGTCCTCGGACGCAATCCCCGGGAAAGAGTTTTAAATGACAAGCGTTATTCGGAGCATAATACATGTTGCACATTATCACTCCTTTTGATCAGACATATCGTGAGATATCCAATACCATCAAAAACCAAATAAACATAGCTATGCAATTGAATATATGTCATTTAATTTTTTTAAATTATCCGATTTAGTAAGCATGAAACTTTTTGCAGAACAAAGACGAATGTCACCTTGATCCGATACGCTACACGGTATATGGGAAAGAATAGGAATCTCACTACGATACTGTGGGAGCTATGTCAGATCCCACGAAATCACAGTATTATTCATTAATTAGTGAACTTTTTTTAACTTACGCTAGGAAAGAAATTTAGTTTTGCATAATACCTTGGGTGGATCACTACTGACAGCATAAGCACTTAACAATTCAGGAAATTTTGTAGCACAAAGGTATGCCTCATTAAAGAAGAACGGTATGTTAAAAAAACAAACTCGACATGCAGTGAACAAACCCTAGGGCATTTTAATATAATACTATTATTAAATTATAGCGTTGGTATAAGATAATTTTGGTGCGAAAAAAATGTCAAATTTGTCGTTAGCATAAGTTACAGTAAATCATTGTTAATATGACCTTAGACCAAGCTTGAGATACACGCATAATTAATGTAAACAATAGTTCTGCGCTGGTAAAAATATAATTTTATTAGGGTAAAATATCATTTAAGGACATACATATGACAAAAATGAAAATATCTATACAATCAGCATGGGATGATTGGGAAGTTAAGTAGTGCACATTTCTCAACACCTTGAGCAGTACACCGTACATATAAACTTATCATAACTGATCATAAATTAACGTTTAAGTTTAATGTAACTCACCATCGTGAGTGCACCAATTGTTATGACAGGTTAGGACCATTCAATACACGTTTCACTCAAATGACAGCATTATCCATACGTACTCACAATCATATACAAAGCTCAATAAATAAATTTTGAACGCCGTGTGAAGCCTTCAGATTTGTCAAACCGATTTTAACGCCAATATCTTCACTTCAGAGACACAAAAGGAAGTAGAACACCTTATTATTTAAGCATTTCACAGTCACTGGGTACTATCTATCGGTGACACTTTGCCACCACTCGAATGACATCACTAAACGTTTAGGGAACACAATGTAAACAAGGGTAATACCCTTCGGAAACACTTTGCCACCTCTCGAGTGACACAAATAAACGTTTTGAGGACACATAATGTAAACAAGGGTATCGTAAACACTTGGCCACCACTAAACTTTTAGGGAACACACAATGTAAACTTGTCACAACTGTTTTCGGCCGAGAAAGATGTGAATCAGCAACATTCTGCTCGCTTAATTTCCATACTGTTTTCAAGAAATACTGAAATTCCTCATCACCGCCGCTCTAGTGTACGTTGTTTATGACAAGTATATCATAGTGGATTGCAAATGAGGCAAAATTTTGTGCATTAAGTTCTCTCTTCGATAAGATTGCCTGAAGTGCATAGCATAAAATATCTCACCAGCACCTGTAGGACACAGTTTTGAAAAATATAATTATATGGCAGTACAATCGTCACCCACCTTTAAAGCCGAGTTTACACGATGCATTTACCCGCGCAAGTACGTGCCTGAACAGATGCGTGGACGACTACAAATTGCTCGCACACATTCACCAAAATAGAACAGGGGCTATTTTCTGTCCACGTATTCACGCATTTGCGCAATTTTGAGTGTTTACACGGTGCAATTTTGATGGTGAACGTGTTCACGCATCTACCCGCGCGTGTAAATGCATCGTGTAAACTCGGCTTAAGATTATCGTATCCATTAGGACTGAAATTGGCCATTTCTTGATTATCAAGCGACGAATTATGGCAAAGTAGCTCAAATAAATGAAGCGATGGCTATAAACCACGTAACATTATACTCAATACATAAAATAATATAATAAGTAATATATCGCCTTCCAAACGCCAAGAAAGGCACAAAGCAATAAAATATCTTACGTCTTATAACAACGGGCATTACCAGAGAATCACAACGAGATAATTTTGCCAGCTAACTGCATCACATTTACCTTCCTTACCTTTGCTCAGATTTTCTAATTGCATTTCATGCATTACAAAAGCATTAAAAATCCTTCAACAATGGATACAACACTTATAAACACGTCAGACTAGGCCAACTAACGTAAACAAACGGCAGCCATGTTGATTATACGACTAGGCGGAGTTTCAAAGGCAGGGTCCTTGCCCGTGGTACGATACCGACCCCTTCCCGTGGTATGATACCGCCTCTAGCCGTGCTCTAGCTCGTTGGGAATCGCATCGGGCGGTGAGACCGATTTCGGGCGGTATGACTCCGCCTGCGTTGTCTTACCGCATGCGGTGAGCGGTTCGGAATAGCCCTCCAAACGTCATCGACATTAGTAAGCAATAATTCAAAAAGCCACAATTTATTTAATAACACGCATTCTTGAATTATCAATGCACTCTTCATCATCGATATCATTCCGCTTCATCTGCTACCGAGAATCGATCACATGACAACTTTCTAGCCTTCAGATGGAATGAAAAGATTCGTTCAAGGAACTGACGGGACGGACCGCAGAGAGACAGAATGGAATAATGATGCGAACATAAATTTCTCATACTCTCCGCAGCGCCTCGATTTCACCGGCGACGTTGAGAACTTCTCCAATAGATACGTAATCGCTGGGGGCGAAGTTTTTGGACGTTACAGAGTGAGACGTTATGAAGTACTATATTTTATGTAATCACCCTACTGGCAGTAATTAGGTGTTTTTCAATGGCTTGAATTATATTTATGGTTCCGATAGTGACTTGAGGCAATAGTTAACTCCATAACGCAAGTTAGCTTTCGCTCCTTCATGAAAATATTTATATTTCTTAATACGATTTTTAATTATTATATTTCTCCCTCATGTTGAAATGTAACTGGGACTTTCAGCTAGAAGTGGATAATAATAGAGTTGCGGGAAAACGGCCTGCGTACTAAGATCCTATTGATGCTGCAAAAAGCCTAAACAGTGAACTACTGAAATCACAAAATTCATTTCGTTTACATTGTGTCGTGAATGAAAGTTTATTGGAGTTTACTATTTCACAAATTTTGATTTTGTTGCGTATGAAGTGCCGAAATGCCTCACATGGCATTTGACAACCCATCCAATTTGGCAGAATTAGATGTTGGTCCCAATTGTGGTTTAGCGAGGGAACTGCGTCTTCTCAGTTGCGATTTGATGAAGGAATGACGTATGGATCTATTGCATGCCCACTCAAGCGAAAGGATTGAAACTATTTTTGTAGACTTTCATAACTTGAAGGACCCGAAATTTCGCGCCTTTTAGTTTCATATATTATATTATATTTGACAATAAAAATCATACATTTTTGTCTAATTAGTATTATTTCGACAGTCGTTATTCTTTCTTTGTCATAAATAAGTGCTCTTACTATGAATAAAGCTGGTAAAAAGAAGGAATTAGCTCCCTAGTATCACAAGTTGAAAAATATTTGAGTACTTAAAATTTCACGGAAGTCGGTAAACCCTATGCAGTCATTTAGGACATTTCCCGTCGTGTCTTTGGGCTACATCGTGTTATGAATCGTATTTCACCGAAAGTATGCTGACTGAGTCGTTTATACGAATTGTATATAAACTCATAGATAGCCATGGTTTATTGACCAATGTACAGCATGGCTTCCGGGAGAGCACTTCTTGTGAAGCTCGACTTGCACTTATATATAAGTACTTGAATATAATATTCTAGTGGATGATTATTTTCTTGGTTTAGATGATTTTAGTAAAGGGTCTATAGGATAACGATATTAACTCAACAAGTCTGTTAAGCTTACGGAAATGGGTATCATTTTGACTCCGCAGGTAGAAATTTAGTTTCCTCTCAAATCCCTTGGGTAGGTAAGTTTCATTTAAATTTCATGTTATAAAAGAATATAATTATAGTGGCTTGCAGAGTATTATGTAGATGTAAATAACTGGTTTTCTGTTATATGCTTCTTCTTTGTATTCTAATGTCATAGATACAATCATCTTGACATGGAATGGAATAGTCATTTTTGCTTTGGTCATTGTAAAACCGTAACATTTTGTAGGTACGATATAATTCCTTGGCCGGTGGTGCATGTTCGTAGGATGGTGAGTTTCACTCGGCAATAATTGCTTCTCATGTGGCATTCCAATATTTGTTCATTTCCAGCGTTTGTTATGTCACCTGGATCCTCAGCCAAGATGCGGGTTTTTTTCCTTGTTTCGAAATTTGTTGAGGCGATCTCCTTGGTCGTGTCTCTGACCTTAAGCGTGATATAAATCGTTTATTCTCAAAGACATGCCGAGGAGTCCGTCATCTTTCCAACGGCTTCCCTTCATCTTCCGTTTAAGCATCCACAGTGAATTGCTACGGAACAACATTTTTGCTGGACTCATTTTGAACGGAGCGAGAATATGCTATATCTCGCATGTGAAGTATTCTTTCCCACTGTGAGCCTTTTTATTCAATGCCATTCTTTACCGTGAATATGGTGGTGGAGAGGTTGTTTCCACCAATGAGGTAGTTCTATATATTAATACTATTCCTTTGTTATGCATGATATGTGGTGCATGTTTGGTGAGAGGTCTCCCCCTGCCACGTACTTTTGTGGTAGCTTGCAGGGTATTATGTAGCTATAATAACGTTAACTAAGGTAAGGCACCTTAGCCCTAAGTTTATGAGCATACAAAATTATGATATATCCCAATCACTCTAAAGGAAAGCCAATACGAATTCAGTCCTTAAGAAGTAAGCCTGGATGAAATTATCGGCATCTATGTCAAATTAATTTATATATGGGTCATACACCTTAATTGAACAAACGTTTGTCCCTTAGGGTCTCAGATTTTGATAAAAATTGGTGTATGGCAACAAAATCAACTCAAACTGAATACCCTCAAACCCTCAGAACCTTCAAAGACGAGCTAAACTCCATGCATCCTTCCATTCAATTCACCATGGAGATGGAAGAAAACGGATCCCTGCCTTTTTTGGATGTCTTGGTGCAGAGAGGTGCCAACGGTTCTCTCCGACACACGGTGTACCGGGAGAAGACGCACACCGACCGGTACATGCACGCAGCCTCCCACCACCATCCCAAACAGAAAGCTGCTCTCATCAAAACGCTGGTGCATAGAGCCACGGTGGTGTGTGAAGAATCCTCACTAAAAACCGAAGTGGATCACATCGTGAGAGCACTTGGAAAGAATGGCTACTCAGAGTCTTTCGTCAGGAGCAACATCAAAAAGAAGGCGAAAATTTCCGATGAAGATCGTCCCAAAGCGACGGCGCACGCCACCATCCCTTACGTAGCCGGCATTTCCGAACGCATTTCCCGAATACTTCGGAAAGCAGACATTGAGACACGGTTTAGCACGCTAACCAAAGTCAAAGATGTCCTACCATCGCCTAAGGATCGGCTACACCCTTTATTAACGGAGGGAGTTTATGAGATCCCCTGTTCATCCGGAAGGACATACATCGGGCAAACAGGGCGCTCAGTGGCATGTAGGCTCAAAGAATACCATAGGGCCATCAACCACGGCAACACTAAGGATTCTGCAGTCGCTGAGCACGCAGCCTCCGGAGGTCCAGACGTCAAGCATATTATTTTAACTGACAAGACACGGGTAATAGCGAAGGAACCGCGCTATTACCCAAGGCTAATACGGGAAGCAGTCGAAATCGAAAAACGGCCGAACAATTTCAATCGTGACGACGGCATTAAACTCGGCGCCGCATGGAAGAGAATTCTCCGTCCGCTACCCGAGGGAGAGTCCTCTAAAACACCGAGGGTCCAGGATGAGTCACCACCTCATGACGTAAACGGGGCAAGAAGGGACGCGAGAAACAATGCCAAACAAGGCCAAGGGAGGGGGGGCATGTCTCCCAATAAATAGCCGAGATGATACTTCTTTTTAGGTTTTAACCCTGATGATGCGGCCTGCAATGGACGCGAAAGCTCGGACGACAAAGCTCCACACGCGGCGGCTCCCGAAAGAGACAACTGGATACTCTCCACGCTGCGAAAGCCTACGCTCCACTTTTCTCAAATACTCCTTCTCAGAATCGGCCGAAACTTTTTTCCGTAATCTAAACATACGCAGCTAACCTTTCCAAAAATAAAATAGTGGCAATTCATAAAAGCGTTTTTTATAAATATTTAAACATTTATAATTTTCTCTCGCGCGGCCCGTCGGCTCCCCCATTTGGAATGCATGCAGCAGACACGCGATGCAAGCCCAAACATTTCCTAATTGCTCAAGGTCGTGGCTATATGAGATAAAAATATATTGTTAATTATAAATTTTAACAACAATTGTTAAGCGTTCTTTCACTTTTCGAGCTAAATATTGTGTTGATCCGAATTTCTCTTGAATTTTTGCCACACTACACCATTTAGGTAGTGTAGACAGTACTAAAATTTTTTCACTGAAGGAATTAGCTTCAACATATTTTTCCTTGAGTCGACTTAGCATTTCACTACATACTAACTCTTATGGGCAGAAGGTAGTTTTTGCTTTTCCCCATACTATCCCTATTGCTCTTCGGTAAACAGAAGTAATTTTATGAATTTTTTATTCAGAGTATTGTGTACTTCTCAATTTTTTCTATTTACTGGTTATGTATCGATTTCGGATAAACTCTTGATTTTTTGTAGCATAGATTGACGATGTGAAAAAGGTGCACCATTGCTCTCTCCTTGTGAGTCACCGCCATTGCTGGAGTTGTTTGTAGGTAGCGATACATGAGCCTCCGCAAATTGCAAACCAGAAGGTTGTGACAGTACTGCTTCTTTAGCCGCAAACTATTCAGGAACGTCCTCTTGATGACTGATGGGAGACCTTGCTGTGTCACCTTTCGCGACTCCCTTATTCAGAAACACTCTGCACTGACGACACAATATTCTGCCCTCAATCAAAAACATCGCTCTAGTGCTGAAAATTTCCGATTTTTAATATTTGGCAGTAATTGTATATAAATTAGCACTGCGGATAATGCAACACAGTTTCAGTGGATTACAACTCAGTTTTTGACACTTTGAATAGAAAGCAATAAACGATTTTTCATTGTTAACGCACACGGTTTCCACTTTGACACCACTTCTATCCTCGATGAGCTGCAGCTCTCTTCGAAACATTTAAAGACATTGTCTCGCGAACACTTTCCTGCTCTCACTGCACCGATGGAGGAAATTTTGACACAATTTGACAATTAGTTTAAAAAACTATGTACGAGAAAAAAGAGAAGGCAGACAGCTCTTGAATAAGAAGATGCACACGCGGTGACATACCAAAACAAACCGACACTTCTTCGGTGAATACACGCGGCTGTCAACAAAAACATGTGCAGCTACATGGTCTTCCTTCAAGCTTTTAGGCACATACCGCAATGGGCAGAATTGGCCACCAAAGGGGTCATAATAATAGGGTTCTAAAAGGAAGTGGAAAAATTGTTACCCTCTTGCCCTAATCCGTAGGTGCCATAAAATATTTCTTTTTAGAGAGAGCTATGTTTCACAATAGCAAATTTTCCACAGAGAAAAAATCATTTGCCTTGATCGGGACTCGAACCCGGACCCCGGGGTTCGGGTTCGAGTCCCGGTCAAGGCAAATGATTTTTTCTATGTGGAAAATTTGCTATTGTGCAATATCAGCGGGTAACGCCGTTAAAGTTTTCACGGCTAGTTCGTGGACCTTTGAATTTCGTTAATAGATCTATGTTTACGGAAAACGTCTCAATGCACGAAAAGCCGCAGCTGCAGGCTCTCGACTAGAATTGAAAATGAAATGTTTTTTCGTGGATAAAATATATTTGGACACTAAAATTGGAGTTTGCAGTAAATTTGTCTATAGAGATAAAAAGAGTGAGACAGCAAAAGCGAAGAAAATTTTCTGCTAGAACAACTGATGCAAAAATTCCATAAATGTAATTAATTTTGAATTCATTTCATCAACTTAAATTCATTTAATTATACTTGAAGATTCTTAAAAAGTTTTTTTATATAAATTGTCACATATTTTTAGCTCAAATAAAAGTTAATCCAGATCACAGCATCAGGCGTCACGTAGTGGAATTTAGACATATTGATTGAGTAAAAAACTTTAGCAATTTTCCAGAATGTATGTAATATAAGTATATTTATATATACATTGTGGAAAATTGCTAAAGTTTTTTACTCATCCAAAAAGTTAATCCGTCTGGAAACCTAAGTGGGGCTAAATGGTCACAGAAGAAATAACAATTGTATTTAACAATTATAGTTTATAATATATTTTTATCTCATATAGCCACGACCTTGAGCAATTAGGAAATGTTTAGGCTTGCATCGCGTGTCTGCTGAATGTATTCCAAATTGGGAAACCGACGGGCCGCGTGAGAAGAAATTGTAAATGTTTAAATATTTATAAAAATCGCTTTTATGAGCTTCAACTAAATTTTATTTTTGGAAAGGTTAGCTGAGTATGTTAAGATTGCGAAAAAAAGGTTTCGGCCGATTCTGAGATGGATTATTAGAGAAACGTTTATAAACAATTTTTTAAACATTAGTAATTAACAACAATAGGGTTTAGAAGAAAAAAAACTTTTATTGACATATTTGCATTAAATAAATATTTAGCTTTAAAAAGAGATATTAATCATTGCTGCATGAACATGAATGGTGGAGATAAGTAAAATTATGATTTGAGGCTCGGATTTTTGATAAAAATGCGAAAAAATTAAAACATGCTTAATTCACTCCAAAATTTTTTTTCACAAAACTCTTTGAAGGTATTCAGTTTGAATTGATTTTGTTGCCATACACAATTTTTTATCAAAATCTAAGACCATAAGGTACAAACGTTTGTTGAATTGAGGTGGAATGACCCATATGCAATGTAAAACTGAGCAAAATCTCGTCCCTTAATACATCGTAGTCTGCAACTAGATAAATGACTATCACTCAGCAATTAAAACTGCTAAGAGCACAAATTAATATCACATTATCAATCGTATTCCCGTCAATACCTTAATTATTTCAGCATTTGCTGAGGAAATACTCGTACGCAAATGAAATAATACTTACCCGCCTCTTAAGTGGTGCAACGATCCGAAAGAATTGCAAGGTGAAAATGCAATAATCCTCATTGCTATCTCGCTGCAGTGGTATGCTTGTGTTTCAAGGATTAACATGATTTAGTTTGAAAGGCTGGGAACATTATTTCTTCATGCATTTCAACAGTGAATGAACTATAGTCATCATATCTTAATCAGTTAGATAAGGGGTTGTTCAATAATTTGGTGGTAAAAGTGAGAGTTTACGTAATTATATCTTGCATGAATGAAAATTATAAAAGGTGTAAATATATGCAGAATAAGTATTCAACATCTAATTTTCGCATGTATGTTTTTTTTTAACTTTTGGTACTAGGTGCACCCATGCCTATATTGTACAACGATTTTTTGTATTACCCAATTTACTTGTTCACTTGGGACCGGATTCTCTAGAGAAATAAAAGTTAAAGCTGTATGAAAGTTGTATAGATGTTAAAGTGTATGAGCTATTGTCAATAGTTTACATACGGTATGTAGTTGAATACTTCCTCAAGATGACTCAACTGTAGTTGTGTTGAATAGGTATTGAATACGTATCCAAATACGTACTGAAAATATCCTCAGGTGTATTCAATACGCTTGGGTATGAGAGCTTACCTAGCTATTGAATACGTATCCCATTATGTGTTGAATACACACTAGGTGTATTCCATTGGTATTCAAGCCAGAACGTATAGCATTATCCGATATGAACATAATACATGTTGAATACTTCGTTTAATCCTTTAACAATATGTAGGTAATGAGTGCACAATGTTCTGGGTGGATAATTTCATTACAAGGCCTTAGCGGTTATTATTTCCACGTCATGTTTCCCTTTTCACAAAATATCTTCATGCATGAGTATATTACCATGGGATACGTCATCGACATTAGTAAGCAATAATTCAAAAAGCCACAATTTATTTAATATCACGCATTCTTGAATTATCAATGCACAATTTATCATCGATATCATTCCGCTTCATCTGCTACCGAGAATCGATTAAATGACTACTTTCTAGCCCTCAGATGGAATGAAAAGATTCGTTCAAGGAACTGACGGGACGGACCGCAGAGAGACAGAATGGAATAATGATGCGAGCATAAATTTCTCATACTCTCCGCAGCGCCTCGATTTCACCGGCGACGTTGAGAACTTCTCCTATACATACCTACTTAATCACTGGAGGTGAACTTTTTGGACCTTACAGAGCGCGAAGTTATGAAGTACTGTATTTTATGTAATCACCCTACTTGAAGTAATTATGTGTTTTCAACGGCTTGAATTATATTAATAGTTCCGATAGTGACTTGACGCAATACTTAACTCCATAACGGAAGTTAGCTTTCGCCGATTCATGAAAAATATTTATATTTCTTAATACGATTTTTAATTATTATATTTCTCCCTCATGTTGAATTGTAATGGGCACTTTCGGCTAGAAGTGGATAATAATGGAGTTACGTGAAAACGGCCTGCGTACTAAGATCCTATTGATGCTGCAAAAAACCAAAAACAGTGAACTACGGAATTCACAAAATTCATTTCGTTTACATTGTGTCGTGAATGAAAGTTTATTGAAGTTTACTATTTCACAAATTTTGATTTAGTTGAATAAGCAGTGTCGAAAGCCTAACATGGCATCTGACAACTATTTAACTTGGCAGAATCAGATGTTGGACCAATTGTGGTTGGGCGAGGGAACTGCGTCATCTCAGTTGCGATTGGAAGAAGGAATGACGTACGGATCCTTTGCATGCCCACTCAATCGAAAGGATTGAAACCATTTTTGTCGACTTTCATAATTTGAAGGACAGAAAAATTTGCGTCTTTTAGTTTCATAAATTTTATTATACTTGGCAATAAAAATCATGCATTTTTGATCACATGAGTATTATTTTGCGGTCGTAACCTTATTTTCGTCATAAAAATTTGCTCTCGCTATGCATAAAACTGATAACAAGAAGGAATTTGTTCCTAAGTATCACAAGTTGAAAAGTTTTCGAGATTATGACATTTTTGCACCAATTGTATTCACTCGCAACTCGTATTAACTAGTAATGTGACTAATATAACCTCCTAATTACTCTGCATTTATCACCTAGTATATATTCAAAGTGATTTTCAGGGATCATATCCACTTTAGATGTCTTCAAGAAATTTAATCAGCATGATAGCATGCAACCAGAAAATGATTCCCAACTCGTGTTATTAATCCGATTCCCCAAACTGACTCTCATACTATATTGATGCACGTTCTCCTATCGTAACGATTCGAGTACATAAGTGCCAATTCAAAAGTGCCAATCATAAAAGTGCAAGAATAGGTCTCTGGACATATTCCAATAAAGGCATTTTCGTAGAGTTTAAACAAAAAAATTACTTGCTGCGAAAGCAGTTTTGACAGAAAGTATTTTATTTTTAAAATATAAGCATTTGAATCGCCACGAGCTGGTCCCTCGCAAAAACGTAATTCGCATCGCTGCCATCTTGAATAACGTCAGGTCTTGCAACAGCGGTCGCGGTGCGTATATTTCTATGCGAAGTTTGAAGCGTTTAGGAGATCACTATTGAAATGTCTTTCATCAACGCACTTTATTTTAATATGCCAAAGCGTTGTTTTAAATGTTGTCTTGTGCCAAAATATAATGACACCAACGGAAATGCCTCCTAATAAGTATTTTTTTTAATTACCCGAAACACTATAATATGGGTGAAGAAAGAAGTGCAAGCGAAATGAAACTTTGTCTACGCGATCAAACGTGTGCATTTTTGAGCGTTCACTCTGTCTATATTCATTTTACCAATTCTGGAAACTAAATTAAACTTAATTGTATCTTAATTGTGCAGGAACTAGGTCAAAACAAAGCGCCGCCAGTAGTATAAGTATTGATGCGATTGACAGATGGGCTCAATATTATTCGGTAAAGTTTTTTCATTGATTGAAAAACTGCTAGGAAATTTAATACATGCACAAATCAGTAATCAGAGTACGAGGGAAATGTGCTGGACATATGTGACGAAAAATCTTTTCCATATCAGGCAATATGCCATGTTTGAAAAAGTTCGCTAAGCAACTTTCAATTATGATTAAAAGACTGAACCCACTGAACCTATCGCTGCTTACTTTTCAAGATTAGACGTCCTAACTTTTATTAATCGCAAGCAGTAATTTTCACCGTTCAATTTCAATTTTCGAACGTCAGCGTGAACGATGGATGCGTGAATGGCTACTTGTGCACATAAAAACAATTTATTAAACCAAAGTAGTTGTAGACGGGAATATTTATTTCTTTGCATTACCTTCACGATTTAACAAATTATATTCATGTTTCAACATACCGCGTCTGCGTCGAGATCAGCTAATATGCCAAATACACCAATATTACACCACACAACATTAGAATCTAGGATCACGATTGCACTTGCTTGCTGCGACACAGGTTGAATTTTGAAGTTCCTCGGTATATTCGGTAATCAAGGGTTTTTTAATCCCCCTTTGTCTCAATAGCCCAATATATATTTCCCCAAAAGGAAGTTCTTGGAAATCGTATCAAAACTCATAACTGCACCATAAGGTTATGCAACTACAAACAAAAGATTTTCACGTTCATTGTATTTTTTATTTAGGCCTTTAAGGCCTGGTTACACGATACATTAACCCGTACGGGTTAATGTTCATTTGCGTGAATGGTTTCTGCTCAACTTGTGCGTTAGTGCATGAACCAAATAGAACAGGATCTATTTTCTGTTCACGCATTCATTCATTTGTACATTTTGGTGTGGTTACATGGGGCATTTTCGCGTTCATGCATATACACATTAACTCGTACCGGTTAATGTATCGTGTAACCAGGCCTTAATCCGAATCCTTGAAAACATCCCAAATGATACATTAATGATATAATGTGCCTGAAGATAGAGATGTCGACACATATTGGAGCAGTAATTCAAAGTAAACAAATGGATAACGTAGATGCCCATAATACATCTTATTTTTATGCTCCCGAACTTGACGTACCTACGCAATCCCTGCACCAAATGCTCACTATAGTCTATAGCGAAGACAAGTAGGTATACCTACTTGTCTTCGCCATCCATCAAAATATGTGCTTCCACGACATATTAGTTTATGCTCGGGGCATACACGAGCACGAACAACATTTTATCGAGCTTAACCAACACATAGCCGATGGCATCGTCGTATTCCTCACGAACGACCCTAACACCAAAACATTCATCATCGCCATATTATGAATATTACGAAATTCAAATGTGAACATTCATTTTCAAACATTGACATGCTTTTACCTCGCCATCTTAACTCTTTGGATTTCCGTTTGAATCATGTTTTCTTGGAAGATTGAACGAAGTTACATTTAAACACGGTATTGATACGTATGAAAACATTGCTAATGTTGAGATTTTCGGAAGATTTCTTGCCTCGGCTTTGACAAACTCAGACTCCATACCTTCTAAAGAAATCATATATGTTCGCAGCCTTCCTTAACCACACCAAAGATATCTAAATCCGAACTCAAATGTTGAAAACAACGTCCACAGGTACAGTACGTTCCGCCGTTTTCCTCTCCATTGCAGGAGGTGACGTCACTTTCAGCCGGCCAATCGTAATACGTTTTAGAGTGGGCGTGTTTTCTGGGAATTTCTTTTGCTTATTTCTCGAAAAAATACATTAAATAAATGCATAGTTTTCATCGCTAAAGTGTTTTAGCATAATTAACAATTTTTTAAGTAGCATTTCAAGGAGATTTAAAAAATTGTCCAGAGGTCTATTATTAGATGCCAAAGTTATTAAATGCCAAAATTATTAAATGCCAAAGTTATGAAATGCGAAAATTGTTCCCATAGTTACCATAGCAACGTCAAATAAATATTTGTTGTGTTGTTGTATTCACATTTTTCCCACTTTGATCTGGTTGTACATAAAATTTCTTGTATTATGGCGGAACTTGTAATAAAAGGAAAAACTTCATATTTGTGTTATATAGGGTATATTTATATCAAACATTCATCTTCTGCTGCAAGCAAATACTGGAGGTGCAAATTCCATAGAGAATGCTCTGCTCGCCTAACCTCCACTGTCGATGATGAAGGAAACATTGTTGTGAAAAAAGGCGGTGATGTGGAATCCCACAATCATGCTCCAAATCCAGAGGAAGTTCAAGCTCTTAAATTACTAACGAGCATGACGAGGCAAGCGTCCGAACACCCGGATGAGAAAAATGTTTTGCTGTATGATTCTTACGAAGATAACAGTTATACTACTCTTGATGCTCGAATTATAATTTTTTCATCAACTCATAATTTAAGACAACTTTTCAAATCACAGACATGGTATGTCGACGGCACCTTCAGTGTAGTGCCAATTCTTTTTTTCCAACTCTTTGCCGTAATGGGTTCAGTGTCTGTACAAGGTGAAACTACCATTGCATTACCCCTGGTATATGCGTTAATGCTAAATAAAACTCAGTCATCTCATTCAAAAGTAATCGAAGTGATAATTTCAAAACCGGAGAAAGCTGGCATCCGAATTCAACGTCCCTCGTCCGTTATGACGGATTTTGAGGTGGCGATAATCAACGGAGTACAGAATCATCTAGGTAATAATATAAATTGTGACTGTTTCATCTGTGCCAGAGCGTATACCGGCGCGTCCAAGCGGAAGGGTTACAAGTTGATTATCAAAACCCAGATGATAGCTCCATACGAGATGCCTCTAAAATGATGTGTGCTCTGAGCTTTGTACCAGTTGACGATGTACTAGAAGTTTTTGATTTATTTGCGGATCAAGCTCCCGAAAGTTTCATAAATGTAGTAGATTACTTTGAGGTGACGAATATAAGAAGTCGCGCAGCCAGAGGAAGAAGGCGAGTTGTCCCGGTTCGCTATGCACCTGGTTTATGGAACCATTATACCTCAGTCCTGGAAGGGACATCAAGAACTAACAATGCCTCTGAAGGGTGGCACAACAGGCTTCAGTTGCCAATGGGAAAGAAACATCCAAGTCTCTATGCTTTCCTAGTTGAAATTCAACGATAACAAGGAGATACTGAAACAATTTTAAGCCAAATCTCCTTGGGGCAGCGTGTACGAAGAATGCCAACTAGCCATTACCAAGAAGTTGATCGTAGAATTTTCAATATGGTAGCAAATTACGAAGTTGGTAAAGAAGATGGCACTGTCCTTGAATATTTAAAAAAATTAAGTTACCATCTCCACGTTTATACGTAAAAATTGATGTAAAATAAAAATAATTTTGGCATATTTTATAATTGGCATTTTAATTAAGTGGCATTTAAGGCTTTTGGCACTTGTGGTCTTTGGCACTTTCAGTTTGGCACTTTTGTTCTGGCACTTTGAATAGGCACTTTTGTCCCAAAAGGATCGTAACACATGTTTGTAAACCTAGCTGCTCTACTCTGTACAGTATATAAGTCTGTGTTCAAGCCTAATTCATTCGGATGCCATTCTCCGACTGCATCTTCTCTGTGGGACATAAAAGGGAAAAATAAATAGAGATCTTATGTCATTTCGTCATTTTTTCTTCGGAGCAAACCACACGCTCTCCGACATCTCCCCGGTTTCTTTATGCATAACCCTTTAGTAAACGCTTCCCTTTCACTCCCGACCGATTTTCTAACATCGCTCCCCAACGCCCGTTAAACACACCTTGTCAGTCCCATGTACAATCGACTTCCCTGCCAATCCCGTGCTGTGGTACGTACGCCGATTTCCAGTGACGGTGAGTTACGGAAGCATTTCCTCTCTTAACACCTCCTGAGATCTTCTCGAGCACTCTCCCTTCCAAAAAAGCAAATACGTCATCGATGAACACTTAACACTTGGATAAAACTACAAATATTGCATGAAAAGACATCATAAGAATATGCTGTCTCTTGGTAAAATGAGAGATTTGCGGCTGAAAACAGTCTATTGAAAATGATTGTTCAAATATTATGACCATAGTTCTCAAAGTATCATTTCTCAATTAAATGGTGAAAGAGCAATTAACTAGAGATTTTTAAATAAAAATATCCCAGTGAAATTATTTTACACCAGAGTTTTGTTTTTACATTTTCATATTTAGATTTACCTCTGAAAAGCAGCAGAGACTTAACTAAAGAAACCTATTCTGAGAGAAACATTTACTCTTAACCTTAGAAGCACCTTGGTGAATAAATTTTAGGATTAGTGTTGAAAATTAACTAGGTGATTAGTCTAGATGTAGTTCAAATTAACATTTTACCATAGCTCAAATGCTGCACCCTCAAATACCACCACACTAGATGTAAAAGGCTCCTCATAATCACATTAGATTAGAAATGAAATTGGAATGAAAAATCTTCACTTCGTTACGGGAGAGAGCAAAGGCAAACTTGCTGAGAATTTGAAGAAATGTTCCTTCGCTCACTTTTCCCTTAGATTAAAGAGAGTGAGGCTAATAATTACATTGCAATTATGTGTGTAGCATATATCAGAGTTTTTTTGCAAACATGAACTGCTCTGGATTACTTCTACTTGTCATCATTACTACTTTTAAAAAACTCTTACAGATATGCTCATAATTTCCACCAAAGATCACAGACTACACTTGCGCATTCTGTTTTACCAGAGCTGCGACTAACTTTAAGAGAGAAAAAATGCAATGCCATAAGAGGCACGTTGACATTTTCCCAAACTTATTCCTTGAAGATGCATTAAAGGTTAAATTCACTAAACTGGCTGTGCAGTTGTCCCTAAGCTAAATATCTGTGAAGGCATCACTTGTGTGAAGGAAGTTTTATTTTAGTGCCTGAAAAACCAGCTAATTTCAAACGAAAGGAAGCAGCACCTGTTGATTATACAACTTAACGATTTGCATATTGTTCCGTATTCACGGCATGAAAGATGCTGTAAATGTCATCTAGATATAGATAATCAGATGTCCTGACTGTATGACAGACTGATTGATTTGCTGACTGTATGACACATTCACTCACCAGCTTACCACCCTAACTACTGGTGATAAAAACGGTGTAAGGTGTAAGTACGAACTAAGGAAGTATTTATGCGTAAACCAATTTTAAAGGTCCTTTTTACCTTTAATTGTTAAATTTTACTCCCATAAGAAACGGTGCAGATTTTTTTTATTTGCTTTTTTAAATTAGTTACACTCAAGGTGATGTTGGAAATTTTCATCACCAACTGCAAGAGATTTAGAATGTAATTAATTCATTTGCTTTACTTGTAAAAGTGTATGAGCTCTTGTCAACACTTTTACTTACGGTATGTGGTTGATTATATCCTCAAGATGACTCAACTGCAGTTGTGTTCAATAACAGGTGTAATTATATAGAGAATAAGTATTCAACATCTAATATTCGATTGCATGTTTTTTTTTTAAATTTTGGTACTAGGTGCTCCCAATTCTGTATTGTACAATGATATTTTGTATTACCAGATTCATTTGTTCACATGGGACCGGCTTCTCTAGAGAAATAAAAGTAAAAGCTGTATGAAATTTGTTTAGATGTAAAAGTGTCTGAGCTCTTGTCAACACTTTTACGTACGGTATGTGGTTGATTATATCCTCAAGACCACTCAACTGCAGTAGTTTTCAATAGGTATTGAATACGTATCCAAATACGTACTGAAAATATCTTCAGGTGTATTCAACACTTATTTGGTATGAGAGCCTACTATTGAATACGTGTCCTAATATGTATTAAATACACCCTAGGTAAGAAAGGAGCCATTCCTTCAAGAAAGCTTTTGACAAGGTTTCTTATACCAAACTATTTTTGAAATTAAAATCTTATGGGTAAGACAGTAACATTATATCATGGATTAATGTTTTCCTGCATGATCGAGTTCAAAGGGTTGTTTTAGACGGTGTTTCCTCTTCGGCAATTAAAGTCACTTCGAAAGTCCTACAAGGTAGTGTGATAGGTCCACTCCTATTCCTTTTGTACATAAATGATCTTCACAAGATGGTAAAAGGTAAGCTTCGTCTATTTGTCAATGAGGCAGTAGTGTAGAGGGAAATTCTATGCCGAAATAATAAAGAATATTTAAATATTGACCTACAAGCAATTGAAACTTGGTGTGATACATGGCAGTTAGAATTAAACTTTAAAAAATGTGTAGTAATGAATTTTTGGAAAAAGAATAGCTCTCCTCCTTACACTTACAAATTAAGTAATAATGAATTACAAAACGTGGAATCCATTAAATATCTTGGAATAAGACTGAAAAATGATCTTTCCTGGGGTAAACACATTCGTGAAATAATGGGTCAAGCGAATCGTAAACTGGCATTCGTAAAAGAGTACTGGGTAAATATGACGATCATGTACGAGAAATAAGCTACTTTTCCCTTGTAAGACCTCATTTAGAATATGCTGCCTGTGTATGGGATCCCTACGAAATCGGTCTACATAACGAACTTGAACGTGTGCAGCGAAGACCGGCAAGATTTGTAAAAGGACGGTGTGATAACCTTACTAGCGTAACCAGTCTATTCAATGAATTAAATTGGGAATAATTGTCAGATCGCAGGTAGAAATTCAGACTTAATCTCTTAAACAAATTCCAAGACCATATTTTCAGTGATGGTGTTAAAAATATTTTGCAAACTTACTGTGGTAGACTGTACCATAATCACAAAATTAGAGAAATAGATTGCTGAACTGACAGATTCAAAATGTCCTTTTTTCCTCGTACTATTAGGGATATGAATAACGGTAAATATATTCAGTACGAGTGTAGCAATGGATAACATTGGGAGCTGCATGTTGGTATAAGGACTTATAGATAACCCAACTTACGGCATGTTTTTGCATGTATGCTTTGCTTTTTGTATCTTTTTTTAAATAGCGTAGTTTTGAACAGTACCTAAACAAGTACTGATCCTTTTTTATGCATGGTATGTAGTGCATGTTTGGTGATAGTTCGCCCCCTGCCACGCACCTTTATGGTGGCTTGCAGGGTATTATATAGATGTAGATGTAGGTGTATTCTACTGGTATTCAAGGCAGGACGTATAGCATTATCGGATATGAACATAATACATGTTGAATACTTCGTGCAAACATTTCACAATATATAGGTACTGAATGCACAATGTGCTGGGTGGATAATTTCATTAGAAATCCGTAGCGGTCATTAGATGCACGTCATGTTTCCATTTTTACAAAATATCTTCATGCATCAGTATATTACCATGGGATACGTCATCGACATTAGTAAGCAATAATTCAAAAAAGCCACAATTTATTTAAGATCACGCATTCTTGAATTATCAATGCACCATTCATCATCGATATCATTCCGCTTCATTTGCTACCGAGAATCAATCACATGACAACTTTCTAGCCTTCAGTTTAAATGAAAAGATTTGTTCAGGGAACTGACGGAACAGACCGCAGAGACACAGAATGGAATAATGATGAGAGCATAAATTTCTCATACTCTCTGCAGCGCCTCGATTACACCGGCGACGTAGAGAACTTCTTCTATACATACGAAATCGCTGGGGACGAAGTCTTTGGACGTTACAGAACGCGACCTTATGAAGTGCTGTATTTTATGTAATCACCCTACTGTCAGTAAATAGGTGTTTACAATGGCTTGAATTATATTTATGGTTCCGATAGTGAACTGAGGCAATAGCTAACTCCATAACGCAAGGTAGCTTTAGCCTGTTCAGGAAATATATTTATATTTCCTAATACGATTATTAATTATTATATTTCTCCCTCATATTGAATTGTTATGGGTACATTCAGCTAGAAGTGGATAAGAATGGAGTTGCGGGAAAACGGCCTGCGTACTAAGATCCTATTGATGCTGCAAAAAGCCGAAAACAGTGACCTGCGGAACTCACAAAGTTCAATTCGTTTACCTTTTGTCTTGAATGAAAATTTGTTGAAGATAATTGTTTCACAAATTTTCATTTAGTTGAGTATGCAGTGTCGAAATGCCTCACATAGCATCTGACATCCATCTAAATTGTCAAAATCAGATGTTGGTCCAAATTGTGGTTGGGCGAGGGAACTGCGTCATCTCATTTGCGATTGGATGAAGGAATGACGTGCGGATCTTTTGCATGCCTACTCAAGCGAAAGGATTGGAACAGTTTTAGTTGACTTTCATAACTTGAAGAACAGAAAAATTCGATTCTTTTAGTTACGTAAATTTTATTATAATTGGTAAAAAAGTCATACATTTTGGTTCCAAGGAATATTATTTCCACGGTCGTACCTCTTTCTTCGTCATAGAAATAAGCTCCTAATATGAATAAAACTGCTAACAAGAAGGAATTTGCTCCCAAGTATCATCGGTTGTCAAGTTTTCGAGTGCCCAAACCCCACGGATGACGGCAAAGCTTATGCAGTCATTTAGGACATGTGCCGTCGTGTCGTTGGGCTACATCGTGTTATGAATCGTATTTCACCGAAGGTATGCTGACTGGGTCGTTCATATGAATTGTATATAAAATCATAGCGAGCCATGGTTTATTAACTAATGTACAGCATGGCTTCCGGGAGAGCACTTCTTGTAAAGCTCGAATTGCACTTATATATAAGTACTAAAATATAATATTCCAGTGGAAGCTTATTTTTTCGATTTCGAAGATTTTTGTAAAGGGCCTGTATGATAACGATATTAGCTTAACACGTCTGTTATGTCAACGGAAATGGGTATCATTGTGACGCATCAGGTAGAAATAAAGTTTCCTATCAAATCCTTTGTGTAGGTAAGATTCATTTAAATGTCAGGTTATTAGAGATTATAATAATAGTGGCTTGCAGAGCATTATGTAGACATATATAAAGGGATTTCAATTATATGCTTCTTCTTTTTATTGTAATGTCATATATACATTTATCTTGACATGGCATGGAACAGTCATTTTTGATTTGGTCATGGTAAAACCGTAACATTTTGTAGGTACGATACAATTCCTTGGCCTGTGGTGCATCTTCGTAGGATGGTGAGTTTTACTTAGCAACAATTGCTTCTCATGTGGCATTCCTATATTTGTTCATTTCCAGCGTTTGTTATGTCACCTGGATCCTCAGCCAAGATGCGGGTTTTTTTCTTCGTTTCGAAATTTGTTAGGGCGTTCTCCTTGGACGTGTCTTTGGGCATAAGCGTGTTATAAATCGTCTGTTCCCAAATACATTCCGAGGAGACGGTCATCTTCCCAACGGCTTCACTTCATCTTCCGTTCAAGCATCCACAGTGAATTCCTACGGAACAACCTTTTTGCTGCACTCCTTTTGAACAGAGCGAGAATATGCTATATCATGCATGTTCAGTATTCTTTCCCTCTGAGCGTCTTTTTATTCAATGCCATTCTCTACCGTGTATATGGCGGTGGAGAGGTTGTTTTCACCTATGAGCAAGTTCTGACTAGTATATATTAATATCTTTCCTTTGTTATGTATGATATGTGGTGCCTGTTTGGTGAGAGGTCGCCCCCTGCCACACACCTTTGTAGGGACTTGCAGGGTATTATGTAGATATAAAAATGCCTTCTAAGGTAAGGCACCTTAGCCCAGAATGTATGAGCATACAATATTATGCCATGACCCAATCATTCTAAAAGAAAGCCAATACGCATTCAGTCCTTTAAGAAGTGAGCCTGGATGAAAATATCGAAATCTATGACAAATAAATTTATATATGCAATGTAAAACTGAGCAAAATCTTGTCAGTTAATACATCGTAGTCTGCAACTAGATATATGACAATCACTCAGCAATTAAAACTGCTTAGAGCACAAATTTATAACTCATTATCAATCGTACTCTCGTCAATACCTTAATTATTTCTGTATTTGCTGAGGAGATACTCGTACGCAAATGAAATAATATTTACCCACCTCTTAAGTGGTGCAACGATCCGAAAGAATTTCAAGGTGAAAATGCAATAATCCTCATTGATATCTCGCTGCAAAGGCTTGCTTGTGTTTCAAGGTTTAACATGATTTAGTTTGAAAGGCTGGGAACATTATTTCGGCATGCTTTTCAACAGTGAATCAACTATAATCATCACATCTAAATAAGTTAGATAGTAGGCTGTTCATTACGTAGGAGGTTAAAGTGAGTGTTTAGGTAATTATATCTTGTATGAATGAAAATTATAACTGGTGTTATCATATAGAAAATAAGTATGCAGCATCTAATATTCGCATGCCTCTTTTTTTTAATTTTGGTACTAGGTGCACCCATGGCCATATTGTACAGTGATCTTTGTATTACCCAATACACTTGTTCACATGGGACTGGCTCCTCTAGAGAAAAAAAATTAAAAGCTCTATGCAAAGATTTTGTTTGTAGAAGTGTTTGAGTTCTTGTCAACACTTTTACGTACGGTATGTTGTTGAATACATCCTCTAGATGACTCAACAGCAGTTGTGTTCAATAGGTATTGAATACGTATTCAAATATGTACTGAAAATATTCTTAGGTGTATTCAAACGTATTGGGTATGATAGCCTACCTAGCTATTGAATACGTATACTAATATGTATTGAATACACAATAGGTGTATTTCACAGGTTTCAAGGCAGGGCGTAGAGCATTATCCAATATGAACATAATTTATATTAAATAAATGGTTCCGGGAAAACAAGGATGTCGCGACCGTTGTCGCGTGTTGAGAAGGGCGCCACCCAGAAACCGCAGCGTCGAGCTAGCTCAACTGGAAAGCAAGGACTCTTATTCACTGCTTCAAGGGTCGGGGATCTTAAGCGCGGAATGGCAGTGGCAGCACATACGACGCGCGCGCCGTAAGGATTGCGCGGAGCGAAATAATGACCGTCTGACCTTTTTACGGATGGTTGAAATGACATTTATTCAAAGAGAGCACAAAAAGAACACTGAATCACACAAAACAACACTCTATAACTACGCGAAATGAATATCCTAGGACCTAATGAGGGATGATTGACTTTGCTGGATGAGACATAGATGAGAAATAACATAATTACACCCTTTGATACACAAAAACTTATCTTCCTAGAGAAATTACAGGTCCCTCGTCCCCTTTTCAAATTATAAGGTATTTGTGGACGGGAAAACAATGATACAATGAATTACGTCCAATACGGGACGAAAGTGAATGCTTCGGGGAAATTAGTCCGATGCCCTTGGGATTTTAATGGTAACCAATTCCCTTATTGGCACTTAACACACCCGGGCACGTTCTCTCCACTACACTCCGCGTCTTTCCCTGCTCATCTCGCACTTCATACACCTCCTCCTCAGCTTGACCCCCCTCTCACGTGATTCTCATTCAAAACCACCAATAGCTCTTCGGCTCACACTCAACCAATCACGTTTCTTAACACAAAGTGGCGTGATTCTGACCGTTACACACAGCATAGTTTAATAAACCCACCAAAACAGCACTTGACTAGTCGTAATACCATAAGGTCAGCGATCACCTACCCCGCGCAACGGAAACCCCAATCGGGACGTAAAAAAATGACAAGCGCGGGAGGCGCGCGTAACTCAAAAATAAGGGAAGACGGCCTGTCCTGTCACAATATAAAGACAAGGAGGTATAAGTTTGGATTAAAACTGTATATGTTAGCCAAACCATCCGGACTCATTATAAAAATTTTAGTTTTTACTGGAGCAGGAAGAATTGCCGAAGGTGGACTTTGGCACGCAGGCTGCGTTCTTCATAAAATTTCTCAGACATTGGGAGGAGTACCCCATATTACCCCGAAGAAGACCTAACGTTGAGATAAAAAAGTGGTCCTCTATATTGTTCAAATTTTGCTGCTGATCAGTTTCTAGTTCAATAAAATGTATTCAAAGGAGGAGAAATTAATCGTCAAAGTTTTATACTGACAATGAGTGTAAATGGCAAACTCGTCGACTTCGATCAGAAACGAGAAAACGTCTTGGCTCCCAAAATAAATACGCTCTCATTGGTTTTTATATTTCCCCAAGTTCAACCCCATGATTTCCGAAGGTAATAGAAGAACAAAAAAATATTGCCGGTTTGGCTAGAACACTGGTAAACGTGAGCTGACTACTATCCTGATTTCCCGGAAAATTCTGTATGCCTAGACAATTTCTTCAAGAAGTTTCATGGGTTATGGACTAAAACATATATAGTTGGTTTAAAGTGAATTTTAAACTGGTGTCAGAGGGCCATATTTTTTTTATTTCAGTTTTTCCCCTTGCTTTTGAATAATTCTCGTATAATGATACGATTTAAATTGGTATTATTAGCAAAAGGGATGTTTCATGCATTCATACATGTGTCCTAAAATGTTTACAAATTTAAGTACGAAATTTTTTCTTTTGAATAATTAATGTCAACAAATATATACGCTTCAGTAATTTACATATTTTTCAGTTCCTTTACGTATTTCCGGCAGATGAATGAGCAGTAATATAAGTCTCTTTAATGTACAAGTAATCAAGAATTGTCGGAAGATTTACACAACACCGCGGAGAAGTGAACGAAAAAGTTGACAAGAGAAGGCATGTAGGCTAGGAAAAAAGGCTATCAAAGGCATAAAACTTAGCTTTTGCCACTGGCAAGGTCCCCCTTCCAATTGTGTACAAGTGACAAAGAGCTAGATAAAGTCCCTGACGTGCAAAGAGTGCAGCACCAGAGCTAAACATGGTTTAGGTAAGAAATATTTGGCAGAAAAAGAACGTAAGATAAGAAGTATGAGGCTTTCCCTGCATCGTACCTGATACTAATTAGAATTCGTAGCAATCATCGAAAAGCACAAATCCCGAATATGTGGTGCACAAAAGTTGTTCATCGATGGAATAGAGAAATCATTAATGGCGTGTTGCTAGGTTGCATACCTACGAGTCTTCTGACACTGCGTACCACGTCTATACACGTGAAAAATTATTTGTTTAATTTCACCAAATATTTAACTGAAAATAAAAAATATGTGATACTCGCTGGATATTATATCAAATTTGAAACACATTGGTGAGGGAGAAAATATTCCGCATTTTGGGGTCATTCAGCATTAAAAAAAACCGCAGTCAAAGTGTTAAGCACGAATTGCACTTATATATAAGTACTTAAATATAATATTCCAGTGGATGCTTATTTTCTCGATTTCGAAAATTTTTGTAAAGGGTCTGTATGACAATATTATTAACTTAACACGTCTGTTAAGCCAGCGGAGATGGGTATTAATGTGACGCCTCAGGTAGAAATTTACTTTCCTCTCAAATCCCTTGTGTAGGTAAGTTTCATTTAAATACCAGGTTATTAGAGATTATAATTATAGTGGCTTGCAGAGTATTATGTAGATAAATATAAATGGATTTTAATTGTATGCTTCTACTTTGTATTCTAATGTCATAGATACATACATATAGAAAACCATGGAATAGTCCTTTTTGCTTTGGTCATGGTAAAACCGTAACATTTTGTACGTACGATATAATTCCTTGGCCTGTAGTGCATGTTCGTAGGATGGTGAGTTTTACTCAGCAACAATTGCTTCTCATGTGGCATTCCAATATTTGATCATTTCCAGCGTTTGTTATGTCACCTGGATCCTCAGCAAAGATGCGGGTTTTTTGCATCGTTTCGAGATTTGTTAGATCGATCTCCTTGGACGTGTCTTTGGGCATAAGCGTGTTATAAATCGTCTGTTCCCAATTACATTCCGAGGAGACGGTCATCTTCCCAACGGCTTCACTTCATCTTCCAATCAAGCATCTACAGTGAATTCCTACGGAACAACCTTTTCGCTGCACTCCTTTTGAACAGAGCGAGAATATGCTATATCATGTATGTTAAGAGTTCTTTCCCTCTGAGAGCCTTTTTATTCAATGCCATTCTTTATCATAAGATTAGTGGTGGAGAGGTTGTTTCTACCTATGAGGTAGTTCTGACTAGTTTATATTAATACCATTCCTTTGTTATGAATGATCTGTGGTGCCTGTTTGGTGAGAGGTTGCCCCCTGCCACACACCTTTGTAGGGACTTGCAGGGTATTATGTAGATATAAAAATGCCTTCTAAGGTAAGGCACCTTAGCCCAGAATTTATAAGCATACAATATTATGCTATATCCCAATCACTCTAAAGGAAAGCCAATACGCATTCAGTCCTTTAAGAAGTGAGCCTGGATGAAAATATCGAAATCTATGACAAATAAATTTATATATGCAATGTAAAACAGAGCAAAATCTTGTCAGTTAATACATCGTAGTCTGCAACTAGATATATGACATTCACTCAGCACTTAAATCTACTAAGAGCGCACATTAATATCACGCTATCAATCGTACTCCCGTCAATATTTTAATTATTTCTTCATTTGCTGAAAAATACTCGTACGCAAAAGAAAGAATACTTACCCACCTCTAAAGTGGTGCAACGATCCTTAAGAATTGCAAGGTGAAAATGCAATAATCCTCATTGCTATCTCGCTGCAGTGGTATGCTTGTGTTTCATGGTTAAACATGATTTAGTTTGAAAGGCTGGGAACATTATTTCGGCATGCTTTTCAACAGTGAATGAACTATAGTCATCATATCTAAATCTGTTAGATTGTAGGTTTTTCTTTAAGGGAATGGTTAAAGTGTGTGTTTCCGTAATTATATTTTGTAAGAATGAAAATCATACCTGGTATTATCATATAGAAAATAAGTACGAAGCATCTAATTATCGCGTGTTTCTTTTTTTTAATTTTGGTACTAGGTACACCCATGCCTATATTGTACAATGATTTTTTGTATTGCCCAATTCACTTGTTTACATGGGACGGGCTTCTCTAGAGGAATAAAAGTAAAACTGTTTAAAGGTAGTTGTTTCCGGCTTTATTTGGTGGAATATATAAGCGAAAGAAAAATGCTGGCAATTTTCCACAAGAATTAAGAATTACTTAATTAAGAATTTACTTTTGAGCGGTCTACCTGATGATGGTGTTGTACACCGAAAACGGTCAAAAGTAAATGTCTTTATTCTTGTGGAAAATTGCCATTATTTCTCTTACGAAGGTAAAACTGTATGAAAATAGTGTAGCTGTAAAAGTGTATGAGCTCTTGTCAACACTTTTACATACGGTATGTGGTTGAATATATCTTCAAGATGACTCAACAGCAGCTGTGCTCAATAGGTATTGAATACGTATCCTTATCTGTATTGAATACACCCTAGGTAAGAAAGAAAACATTCCTTAAATAAAGCATTTGACAAGATTTCTCATAGCAAACTAATTTTGAAATTAAATCTTATGGCTAAGACAGTAACATTATATCATGGATTAATGATTTTCTGCATGATCGGGTTCAAAGGGTTGTTTTAGACGGTGTTTCCTCACCGGCAATTAAAGTCACTTCGGGTGTCCCACAAGGTAGTGTGATAGGTCCACTCCTGTTCCTTTTGTACATAAATGATATCAATAAGGTGGTAAAAAGTAAGCTTCGTCTATTTGCCGATGACGCAGTAGTTTACAGGGAAATTCTATGCCCAAACGATAAAGAATATTTAAATGATGACCTACAAGCAATCAAAAATTGGTGTGAAACAAGGCAGTTAGAATAAACTTTAAAAAATATCCTGTAATGATTTTTTGGAAAAAAAATAGCTCACCTCCTAGCACGTACAAAATAAGTAATAATGAAATAAAAAACGTGGAGTCTATTAAATATCCTGGAATAAGACTAACACATGATATTTCCTGGGGTAAACACATGCGTGAAATACTAGGTTAAGCTAATCGTAGACTGGGATTCATCAAAAGAGTATTTGGTAATTGTGACGAACAAGTACGAGAAATCAGCTACTTTTCCCTTGTTATATCTCATTTGGAATGTGCTGACAGTGTGTGGGATCCCTACGAAATTGGTCTAAATAACGAACTTGAACGTGTGCAGAGAAGATCGGCAGGATTTTTAATAGGACGTTATGATAACCTTACTAGCGTAACCAGTCTATTCAATGAATTAAATTGGGAATAATTGTCAGATCGAAGGTTGAAATTCAGACTTAATCTCTTAAACAAATTCCAATACCATATTTTCACTGATGGTGTTAAAAATATTTCGCAAACTTACTGTGGTAGACTGGACCAAATCACAAAACTAGAGAAATAGATTGCCGAACTGACAGATTCAAAACGTCTTTTTTCCACGTACTATTAGGGATAGGAATAACGGTAAATATATCCAGTACGAGTGTAGCAATGTTTAACATTGGTAGCCGCATGTTGGTATAAGGACTTATACTAACCCAACTAACGGCATGTTTTTCCATGTAATTTTTGCTATTCTTATCTTTTTTGAAGTAGCGTAGTTTTGAACCGTACCTATACAAGAACTGATGCTTTTTTTATGCATGATATGTAGTGCATGTTTGGTGAGAGTTCGCCCCCTGCCACGCATCTTTATGGTGGCTTGCAGGGTATTATGTAGATGTAGATGTAGGTGTATTCCACTGGTATTCAAGGCAGGACGTATAGCATTATCCAATATGAACATAATACATATTTAATACTTCAAGTAATCTTTTCACAATATGTAGGTACTGAATACACAGTGTTCAGGTGGATAATTTCATTAGAAAGCCTTAGCGGTCATAAGATGCACGTCATGTTTCCCTTTTTACAAAATATCTTCATGTATCAGTATTTTACCATGGGATACGTCATCGACATTAGTAAGCAATAATTCAAAAAGCCACAATTTATTTAAGATCATGCATTCTTGAATTATCAATGCACAATTCATCATCGATATCATTCCGCTTCATCTGCTACTGAGAATCGATCACATGACCACTTTCTAGCTTTCAGTTTGAATGAAAAGATTTGTTCAGGGAACTGACGGGACGGACCGCAGAGAGACAGAATGGAATAATGATGAGAGTATAAATTTCTCATTCTCTCCGCAGCGCCTCGATTACACCGGCGACGTTGAGAACTTCTCCTATACATACGTAATCGCTGGAGCGTCGAAGTTTTTGGACCTTACAGAGCGCGACGTTATGAAGTACTGTATTTTATGTAATCGCCCTACTGTCAGTAAATAGGTGTATACATTGGCTTAAATTATATTGTGACGGAACGGGCTTTATTCTCCTTGCCCGTTGACTCGCTGCAGTCTTTACGCCTTCAAAAAATGGACCCCTTACCTTTGCCTTGACACCTTGTCTACTTCGGACCTACCCGTGTGGGAAATTGTTTTGAGAAAAAGGGATATCGCGACCATTGTCGCGTGTTTGAGAAGGGCGCCACCCCAAAACCGCAGCATCGAACCAGCTCAGCTGGCAAAGCAAGGATTATCCAAAATGTTCAAGGGTTGGGGGGATTTTAAGCCAGGGTGGACAGTAAAACAGGGAGCGCCGTATGACGCGAGCACGGGTGAGAGATTACGCGGAGCGTAAGAATGAACCTCTAGGTACATCTAGGTTCAACATCTACGCAGGATCAGCAGCCGTCGACGTCAAGGCAGGACACTCCCACCAGGACCCTACCTTCCGAGATCTCCGCCTTCTCCAATATACACGGAGGAAGAGCTACGGAAGCTCCTGGAGGAGAGTGGGGATTCGGATTTTTCGGAAGACTCCGAGTGGGAGATTAGCGAGGAGGAGAGTGGGGAGGAGGACGAACCCTCACAGTCAGGTACCCCGCTGCCGCCTTCTACGCCCGATCCCATGACGCCCATCCCTGGCCCATCCCCACCCCATTCTTTGCTCGAACCCTCTAACCCTACCGCCGGTCCTTCCGTATCCGAACGTCCTTTGCGGTGGTGCCGAAGTTCAGTGGCCCCGCAAAATATCCCTTTCCTGGAAAATCCCGGCCTCACCACTCTACCGTCTTCCACAGAACCCATTGTCTTTTTCCGTCTCCTCTTTCCAGATTCCCTCGTTCATGCAGTAGTTGAACAGACGAATGCGTTCGCTGTTCATCTTATGCGGACAAATGAATCTCCAAAAGCAAGGATTAAGAATTGGAAACAACTGACTTATGCAGAGTTTTTAACTTTCTTAGGTCTTTTGTTTCACATGGGAAGTATTCCCATAAACAAGATTTCAGACTACTGGAGCACTGATATCTTGTTTGATATACCTTGCTTTTGGAAATGCATGAGTCGTGATCGATTCTTTTGTATTCTTCAAGCCCTTCATTTTCCACCTAACCCCGGTCCCAATGATCCACAACCTGATGATATCCTGTACAAAATCCGTCCCCTTTTAGATTCATTTCACTCTACAATTAATACCTTAATTATTCCTTCCCAAAAGCTTTGCATTGACGAGTATATACTTCTTTGGAGCGGTAGGTTGCGATTCCGTATTTATATGAAATCCAAGAAGCATAAGTACGGAATCAAACTCTATATGCTGACGGAGCCTTCCGGGTTTGTTCTGCGATTTCTTGTGTATACGGGGGCCGGCGACTCTGAACTTGGAGGGCGTGGACATGTTGATCGCGTTGTCCATAAATTAATGAATGACCATTTAGAAAAAGGTCATTCGTTGTTAATGGATAATTATTACACCAGCGTCAATTTGATCGACGAACTGCTTGAGAGGAGAACGTATTGCACAGGAACTCTTAGGGCAAATCGGAAAGGCATCCCCTCCGAAGTGGCAAAGGCTAAATTGGGACGAGGTGAAGTTATGGATGCCTTTACTAACGATGGTATCTGCGTCCTAAAGTGGAAGGACAAAAGGGACGTTCTGATGATCAGCTCCGAATTCGGGAGTCGCATGGTTGACGTGCCAACCCGAAGAGGAGACAGGCTCGTTCCTAAACCTGAGGCCGTTGTGAAGTACAACGAGTCAATGGGCGGAATAGGCCACTTTGATCAGATGATGGCATACTATCCTATTGAAAGGAAAACCCTTAAATGGTACAAAAAGTTGGGCATCCATATCTTTCACCTCATCCTTGTCAACAGCTTTTTCCTATACCGTAGACCTCCCGAAAAAATTTCTTCATATGAATTCCGGCTCTCTGTTATTAAATCCCTCATTTTACCATCATACCTTCCTGATCCTAAATCCCTTGCATCTTCAAAATCTTTATCCCACTTCCCCGAACTCATCCTTGTAGAAGGCGGTAGAAAGAAGACTTATCGACGCTGTAAATATTGTTACACCATCGGGCGCAGGAAGGAGGCAGCGTATTTATGTCCTGATTGTGAGGGTTCTCCAGCACTTTGTCCCGAATGCTTTGCTCCTTACCACAAAAATTGTAAATTAAATTGTAAATAAAATTGTAAATAAAATTGTAAATAAAATTGTAAATGAAATTTTAAATAAAATTGTAAATGAAATTGTAAATGAAATTGCAAATAAAATTGTAAATAAAATTGTAAATAAAATAGCAAATAAAATTGTCAAAAAAATTGTAAATAAAATTGTAAATAAAAATGTAAATAGCATTTTAATTTTGTCAGGAGGCATTTTTAATTGTGTAATTAGAAATTGTGACAAAAAAAACGTTTTTTATGTATCTTATTCTATAAATAATTTTGAGGTAATTAATTTAGTGCTTTCAGTGTCATTTAGTACGTAATATAGAATACAGATGCAGTAAATCTCTTCCAATTAATATATATTATTGAAATTTCAACTCGAGCTGAAACCAATTCACCACCAAAATTCAAAACGTTCATACTACCAGTAAAAAAACCTTTAAGCACTTGGTACAATATTCATCTCAAGATCTGCAATTCGTGACCTGAATGAACCCTATCAAGCTAACTAAAATTTGTTTTCGGCTTCACTTCGTGAGTTAAGACAGAGTTTGGGGTTGAATTTTTCCTTCTTTCTGCGACCATTTCTACCCTGGCACCAGAGTCACCACCCTAAAGCCCAGAAAAGGACACGTGTCGGCTAAATCCTTACCTCACACCCATGTTTATGACGTACCGAAGGCTTCCTAGAAAGCTGTCTTCACAGTACAATGAAATGGACCGACTAAATCCTGCCGTTTACAGCGTGCTATTATCTACACATGCATCCTCACACTCCTACTTCTTCTCGGTCTTCACCCTCCAACCTCAGCGTAGCCGCCCTGAGTGGTTCACACCAAGGGACGTCCCAATCCACCATCGTAAATAAACATAGAGAAATTTTAAAATAGGAATATCATGCAACCCACGCAGCTGCAGCAAAATCGCAAATGCTATGTGAAACCCTTAGTTGTTTTGTTTCTAACGCTTACGCGTGGTCGTCTGAGCGGAAACGTTTCGGATGGAGTGAAAAATATGAAAGGAGAAAAACAACCCATCGATCGAAATAATGGGTTGAAGTGTAAAAAAAGTAATATTATTCAATATTCTAGGACCCAATCCTTATACTCAAATGCAGCAGTGCGAGCAGAAGTTCACGGAATTACTATCCTATTCAAACAGTTGCCCACAAAGATTCGTTTTACTTCTAATCTTTATTACTTCCATAAAAACCCTGGATCTTTAATAAAAATTAGCTGCTACCAGTAATAAAAGAAAATACATGCACTTTACATACACATCGCCACTGCTGCATGTAAGAAACGAAGTGGAAAAAAATAGAAGACGACAAAACTATTCGTGTGTATGCAACCCGCATCACGTGTCTATCCATGCTGCCGGATGACGTGATATCACGTCATGAAACTAAATGAGAGCGCTGAAATTTTTTTCATTATTTTTCCTGACTTAGTTGGCATCCATACTTACATTTTACATAAAAAAAGAAAGCCGCCACGGGGTAAAATTAGGCCATGTATATGGGCCGCATTGAAAGTGTTAATTCGCGGAAGGCTGTCTGTAACTATTCTTGTATGCAGCGCTCGAGGTTGGTCCATTACTTTGAGGTGTTCTACGAAGGTATCAGTCGGATCAAAATGAGTGTGGTGTCGTTTGAAAGAGGAAAGAACTCGCTTACGCACCATCTGTAATCAATACATGTTACAATTGAATAAATTGGTAAAATATGCATTTCGACAAATTAATAGGGCAAAATAATCACTCCGGGTGATACTGACGAAAGAGGAAATGCAGCAAGGAATATTTATTCTGCTAAACTAATTAAAAATGATCTGATGAAAATAAATATTTACAATGGGATAACTGAAGCAATATGAGCGCTTGTAAACAATTAACTATACTGATATCAAGGGAAAAAGAAAAGCTTCAGAAAAACTAAGAATCTCAGCATACCATGAGAGAATATCCTATTATTATTTCGGAATATGATTGCGTATATAATTATATACATATATTAAAAGCATAAAATTAAAATTACTTAAATTGTTGATAATTTACTCACTTTTTTAATCGAAAAACATTCCTCACTCGCACAGTAGAATACGGAAATATAACCGCTTCACTTGCAGCTATTATTATTGCTATATACTATGCAGGTATTAGGTAAATATTACACCAGACGATCTCAGAAAAATATCACAGCCACCTATACATCGATTTGGGTGTAATATTTGGTAAATATTTTTTGTAAATATTTGGTAAATATTATACCCAAATCGATGTATAGGTGACTGTGATATTTTTTTATGGGATCATCTGGGTGGTTTAAAAACAGAATTGGTCCATTGAGTGTTTTCAAATATTTAGGTGGGGATGTAAGAAAATGTATTATTTAAAATTGATAAAAAAATTGTGAGGTCTGGGAGGTATTAGTTTAGTCGATCGAATGGTTTTGACGTAATATTTGGTAAATATTATATCCAAGGCGATGTAAAGGTTGGTGTAATATATTTCTGGAATCGTCCGGGTAGATTTACCTAAATCATAATTGGTTCTTTGAGCTTTTGGAAATATTTTAGGTGACACACCTGCTTGTCGACTGTATTAAATGCAACGCGATTCGCGATATCGGATGCAACGCGAACGCCTCAAAGTATATGGGGATCAGAGCAAGATGTTGGGTGACAATCGTAATCGTATGGATTGCGTTCTAATATTTCTTCATGAAGTGAATTTACTACCCAACATTTAAAACGCATTGTAATCTGCCTAATTGCTATAAATAAAACTCTTTTGCCATATGACCTATACATATTTAGGCTTATCGTGTCCACCCATGGTTTACATTATTTCTAAGTATTCCTATGTACTTACCAACTATTTTTTTAACACTTGCTTTTAACTTATGGTTACAATTTTATAAAATTATTGATAGCTCTATTATGATGGGTTTATTTTCGAATTAATAGCAACTAACATTAATAAAATACCGAAAAAGAATTAATGTCTAGATACTTTACAGTATAAACCGACGGGTTAGGCGCCACGGGTTGGCAACACCCGCGGCGTAAATATCGATGAGTTATTAGTCAAACACGGGGAGTTTGGCATTACGCGCGGCGTAACAATGGGTTGAAAAAAACAAAAAAAGTAGGGAAGGTAACAATTAGAAAAACAGCGTCGGTAGTTACGTGGCGAGAAAAGAAAGAGGTGAGAGTGAGAAAGAGGAAAGGAGAGAAAGAAAAACGAGGACCTAGAGGGAGATTAAAAAAAAATGACAAGGAGTACGCGTCAGCGGAGCAGTCCCGGGGCCCGTGATAAGGCAGACATCGGCGGGAGACAGAGATAAGTCCAGCGGATCACAGGAACCAGTGGCCACGATAAGTTTGTGAACGTTGGAATAATTAGTTAAAAGGAAAAAGCCCACTATAAAGTTAACCATAAGGATTGAATCAAGATCACTGATTAAAGTAAAATTTTATATGAAATTGTAAATTGGGCCCAATTAAGGTTAAAACAAATAGTAATACAGAGATATTGTGCATGAAATTATAAATGTTTCCTTGTCTGATTTCCTTGACCCCAATAGCAAATTAACGGTATTAACGTATACAAAAGTGTGAAATATTTAATTGTATAAGAGTGTGTTTGGAACCTAACGAGCTAGCCGGAAGAAAAGAAAGCAAAGGTAGGTACCCGAAGGTTTGAAAAGGGGTAAGGTATCTTTCAAAACTTTCAAAATGCCTAGCATCGACATTCACATTTCATGTTCAAGACCGGTAGAAAAAAAAATTAAAATACAATGCACTGTGCATAACAAACAAATTTGGATTTGAGCCTAACTCGGATTGAGCCTAGCGTGTCCACTCATAATTTTCATAAATTCTAAGTATTCGATATGCTTACCAAGTATTGTTTTTATAATATTTGCTTTTAATCTACTATTGTACAGATGCAAAATGACGTTAATAGTCACAGCACCTTAAAATATTTCACGATGTAGAATAGCTATTGATAATTTTATAATGGTGGGTTTATTTCCGAATTAACGCCCATTAACTTATATTAGCTCAAACACTTATAAATTACCGATAAAGAATAAATATCTAAATACTTTACAGCGAAGAAAACAAATTAACTTAAGATGCATAGTACGCACACATATTACACGATAGAAAATTACATTTTTATTGATAATAAACGTCTTTCAACCTTGTGTTTAGAGTGAAAAAGTATTTCAAAACGCCTAGCATCGACATTTACATTCACAAGGACTTCTGCCGCCGGCCAAAAAAAAATAAAAAATACAATGCACAGTGCTTGCAAAACATTAGAAAAATACTTTTAAGATAATGAACATTATTACAACTTGGGAGCTTTTTTGATAATAAACATTTTATAACCTTCCCTCAAGTGATAGAAAAGAATTCGAAACGCCTCGAAATTCACATTTCATACACGCGAGTGTAAATTGCTGTTATAGCACGTTGTGTTCTGAAAATTTCATCCAAAAATGAGGATTTTTAGGGGTTGAAAAAAATGTTTGAAGTTCGTGACCCTTAAGCTCACATTTACCATTTATGGAATCATGTGTGTAGATTTAAATAAGAATTGGTTATTTGAACTTTTGGAAATATTTTAGGTGGAAACCTACTTTTCGACTGTGTAAAATATTGGATGAAACTCGTACGCCACAAAATGTTTGAGTATCTGAGCAAGGTGTTGGGTGAAAATCTTATTGTTAGTCGTATATCTTGTATTCAAATTTCTTCATCAAGTGTAGCTGTAAATGAAACTCTTATGCTATATGACCAATACAGAGTTAAGCCTATCGTGTACACTTATAGTTTAAATTATTTCCAAGCATTCCTATATACTTACCAACTATTGTTTTTTAACACTTGCTTTTAATCTAATATAGTAAAGATACAAAATGACGTACCTATATAGTCACCGCCCCTTAAGATAATTCATGATTTAGAATAGGTATTGATAATTTTATAATGGTGGGTTTATTTTCGAATTAACTGATTTACCAACAAACACTAATAAATTACCAAAAAATAATTAATGTCTAAATACTTTACAGCAAAGAAAACAAATTAACCTATGATACATAGTACACACACGTATGACACATTAGAAAATTGCATTTTTTATAGATAATTATCGTTTCTTAACCTTATCTCAAGAGCTACAAAAGTGTTTCAAAAGGCTAGCTTCAAAATTCACATTTCATGCCTAAGACCGAAGCGGCCGATGGACAAATATTGCTTTCTTTCACCATCGGCTAAGCGAAATAGTTTACAATAAAAAACAAATTAAAATACAATTCACTGTGCATAACAAACAATAGAAAAATACTTTATTATAATTAATATTATAACCTGGGAGCTTTTTTGATAATAAACAATTTATAACTCTGCCTCAAGTGTTAGAAAAGAAGTTCAAAACGCCTCGAAATTCAGATTTCATTCACAGCATCGGAACCAAGCGGTAGTATAAAATTGTTTAATTTCACTATCTACACATCGAAAATGTCAATTAATATTTTCGTACTCACGTAACTGATTGATGAAACGAATTTCTATGTCGTCAACTTCTTAAATGCACTACCAAATAACGTAAACAACTTTACCTAACAACGAAAACAAATTTGCATGGCAACTGATTTCCCATGTTAAATGATAGGGAAAACACCATTTTTTCACTCTTAATTCTTCATACTTTGCGTTCAAACAACGGAAATAAAAATACGCCTAAGCAATGCAACCATCTTTCCTCTATCGAACGACACCACTCTTACTTCATTCCGACTGGTACCTTCGTAGAACACCTCAAAGTAATGGACCAACCTCGAGCGCTGCAAACAAAGATAGGTACAGACAGCCTTCCGCGAATTAATATATAGACTAGAGGTTAAACGCGCACAGCGCGTTCAGCCTCTAGTCTATATATTAATCTCTAGGGTTACCGCTACGCGATGGCATTGCAATGGTCTTGGAGGTTTTAGTAAGGCTTATCGAATGGTTTGAGTATATGTAGGTTTATATTTATTATTGTTCTGAAATCATCCGGGTGGTTTATAATCAGAATTGGTCCTTGGAAATTTAGGAAATATTTTAGAAGGGGATATAAGAGTGTCCTATTCGAAATCCATAAAAAACGAATAGCTTGGGTGAATAACATTTTATAATGGAGCGCGTGTTTTCAAATGAATATGCTGATTTAACTAAAAAATTTAATGTTTCCGAAACTTTTCAAAATAGTTTACATAAAAATAAAATATATAAATTGCAAAAACTGAAGGCATAAATTATATATTTATTTATACTTATTTTAAATTTATACTAATCGTTGAATAACCTTGTCACGAATGTCAGGAATTATTTCTAAACTCCAAAAAAATAAGTAAATTGCAGTGGACAATACATATTAAACTATAAAAATTCATTTTTTTAATATACGCGGTATAACATTGTATCAATTGTTAAAGTAGTATTTCATAATGCCTAGGTTCGCAATTCACATTTCATACTCATCTTCGGAGCCACTGGTAGGCAATAATTGTTTTCTTTCACTAATGGCACAACGAAACGGTCAATTTATGTTTTCATAATTATACAATTAATTAATACAACTAAATCCCATTTTTTCGACTTCATCCATGTCCCTTTGTCAAAAACGTAAACACTCCCGGAAATGTGTGGTAAGTTTTGGTGCATTCGATCGAATGGTTTTGGTGTAATATTTGGTCAATATGACACCCATACCTATGTAAAGGTGGTTGTGATATTTTTATGGGATCCTATGAGTGGTTTAAAAATAGATTTGATCCTTTGAACCTTTTCTGTAAGTGAATGTCTTTTTTGAAATTGATAAAAAAGGTCTGGGAGGTTTTAGTATTGTCGATCGAATGGTTTAGATGTAATATTTGGTAAATATTATACACAAAGCAATGAAAAGGTTGGTGAAATATAATTCTGGAATCATCTGGGTAGATATAAATCAGGATTGGTTTTTTGAGCTTTTAGAAATATTTTAGGTGAAACACTTGTTTGTCGACTGTGTGAAATAAAGGATGCATTGCGTACGTCACAAATTATTTGGGTATCTAAGGAAGGTGGCGATCGTAATCGTATGAATTGCGTTCTAAAATTTCTTCATGAAGTGAATTTACTACCCAAAATTTATGACGCATTGTGAATTCCCTAATAGCTCTAAATGAAACTATTTTGCCATATGAACAATCCAGAAGAACATAAGCTTATCGCGTCCACTCATAGAATTCGCAATTTCTAAGTAGGTATTCCTACATACTTACCAAGTATAGATATTCTAACACTTTTTATCTAGTTAAGTAAAGGTGCAAAAATGATCTTAGTTATCAAACACCTTAAGATAATGCTATTTATCTTTTAGGTGGGGAAATAAGTGAATGCTTTATTTGATATTGATAAAAACGGAACGGTTTGGGTGCAGGACAGCTATTCATAATTATATAATTGGTCGTGTATTGTGGAATTACCGTGCTGATTTTTCAACGAACATTAATAAATTATCGAAAATAAGTTAATATCTAAATAGTGTATACTAAAAATTAAAATGCACTAAAAATAAGAAAATACATTTTTTATGGGAAATTGACGTTTTATACCCTTGTCTCAAGTGTTAGAAAAGTATTTCAAGAAGCCCACCTTCGAAATTCACATTACATGCACAACACCTTGAGCCGACGGTAGTCAAAAATTGCCTCCTTTTAACATCGGCACAGCGAAGCCTAGGCAATAATTGTTTTTTTTTCACTTATGACACAGAGAAACCGTAAATTAATATTTACCTACAATTGATTGATAAGACTAATTACTATTGATTTGACTTCGTCAATGCACATATTGTCCCTATGTTAAAAACGTAAGCACCCCCGGAATTGTCTGGAGGTTTTAGTGTTTTCGATCGAATGGTTTTGGTGTAATATTTGGTAAATATTGCACCTAAACCAATATAAAGGTGGCTGTGATATTTTTCTGGAATCGCCTGTGTGGTTTAAGAACAGAATTGTCCTTTGTGCTTTTGTAAATATTTTAGCTGGGGATGTAATTGAATGTTTTATTTGAAATTGATAATGGGGAACTTGCATGGGTCGACGATTGCTATAAAAACTATTTTGAAGAGGTAAAACGGAAATATTAGCTCGCAAAAATACCTAAATTATCTCCATTCATCATCAGAAGAAATAAAAAATTGACTTAAAAAATCAAGCAAAATTTCTCTGAGCCGACCACTGCGCGAAGACACCCGAGCTCTGCCGAGGCTAAGTGTGACGTCATCCGTGCCTAATCTGCCGTCTGAGTCGGGAAAAACACCAACGCATGCTGTAAACATTGTTTTGGTGGAGGATTTAGTCGCTCACCGTCACTTGTTCGTGTGCTGTTATTCTTGGGTAAGTTTTCCTATTGTTATTGTGCCACGATTATTACTTGGGATATTAAAAATACACTTTCGGGATGATAAAATAGACTTTTTACCTCGAATATTTCAGGTAAAAAAAATGGATGATTACGTTGCCGCTCGTTCGGACAATATTCCTGAAATTGATGCCATGACCCTCATGGCATTTGTTATGACAAATGATTGCTATGCGTCGGCGGAAAAAAAAGAAAACATTTTCTCCTGACCGGATGGGAGAAAACTCTCGTTATGAAAAATTTGTAAGGCGAAGCTGATGAACTTCGTAAGGACCAATGGAAAGTCTCGTACCTTAAAATGATGATGGCTAGAGCTGTTTTGCTTCGGTAATTTTGCAAACAAACCTTTGGACAAGAAGTAATGTAGCTCAATGAGGTTATGTTAGTGATTTTTTCGTTATTTGCTTTCGATAATGCTTGTGTGACATCGTGGACATGTGTGCATTTAAAGCCAGCGGCATGAAGTTACCGTCGTTTGCCTCAAAATTTCGATTTTTATGAATACAACGAGAATAAATGAGAGATATTTACTTTGAATCCTTTGTTTATAATACTTATTAATGCGGAGAATGAAGGTTAGTTTATCAGAGCGAGGCACAAATCTAGAGGATTGGCCTTATCGGGAATGACTTACCCTTGATTTAATAGTCCGTATGAAGTTCATTATAGGGAATGGACTTCCCAGCGTACGATTTATTTTCTTCAATGAAACTAAATAGTATACTGGTAATAATTAATTACGTTATAGCAAGAATAGTTGTCTTGTTTTCAAAGCCAATAGTACGAAGCACGTTTATCCACGTCATGCTGTTGGATGTTAGGTAAAAGGAAGTTGAAGCATTACTTATCTTATTCCATATCTTTATTTTCGCCAGAAGTATCACTGAATTTTGAAAGTCATAACCCTTATGCTCACATTTACCTCTCTACCAACATTCACCGGTTTAAGTGCTGTGCTATGATTTAGTTATTATCATCGGACATTCAGCAAAATACATTGCAATAGTCTTTGTCAAGAAAAACAACACTAACATCAATATCAGAAGGAAATGTCAATATTTTTACCTTCAGTAAATTCATGTAGGAATTTAAAGTGCAATTTTAAAACATAAAACCTGATCTTGATCGTCCTTCTTTGCTGAATAAATACATTGGGGGCATTGGGGCATGATCCCATAATTCTATCCCATACATTAAATGGCAGTGGAATAAGGAAAAGTAGCACCTGCTATTCAAAACACTCAACACAAATGAACCCGCTTATTGATTTAAAAATCATTACCGTCCGACACCCAGCAATCTATGGAAAGGCATTAGTATAAGCTAAACAGTGTTCTTTAATCATCACCATATCACATTCAATGCCAGCATAAAGTTTGTAAATGGCTATAATAATTCAAAGACCTGAAGTTTTTCAAATGTACTTTGTTGCCCTTTAATTAAATACCTGTGGGCCACAAACAACTTTTATGGCAGAGTATAGTATAGCATTACCTGAATGTAATTCTCATGAACATCAACACTATAACTACACCACCGAAACATAAAACCATTCTCAAGTCTCGATTACATACATATAAAAAGACACAATGACCCTGGGTCTTATACTTGCCTCATGTCATGCTAAAGAGATTATGATGAGCACTGCACTACGCCGCTATATAACGTTACAGATCGATGTAATTGTATTAAGATAAAAAAAACTTCGGCACCAAATCAATAGCAAAATATATCTACCTTGTAAAGGCATTGTTTTATTAACGTGAGAGCATCAGACCTAATACACACGTTCTCAAAGAAACACATCGCACAGTGAGTACATTTCAACTCAGCTGGCACGTAAAAGGATTCGGAAATTAAACTATCTTGACTCTAACTTGTAACTCGTATCGAGTAACAACACTATGTCACATAATTTGCCAATAAAATTACTAAAACACCACTCAGGGCCGAAAAATTGCTTATGACGATTCGCAGAGCAATGAATGTTTTGGAAGTAATCAACAAATCACTGTCGAGATGCGCACTTTCTCCACGGGAGAAAGAGATACGTCGGGCTCTTGAGTGGGACGCTTACACCTCACCTTTGATAGAAGTCTGGGTTAGTCAGTCACTTATTGACATTGTACATACGTTTCTTCTTGCGTTTGTAGGCAACCTAATAAATAGCTTATTAGGCACCTTGGTTGAGGTATTTTTCCAGCCAGGTGTTAAACAATACTTATGCCTCGAACTCATATCGCTGGCTAATTACAATGCTAGGGAGTTGGGTCGATGTATGGAGCGGGCACTGCAAAAGTAAGATGAACTTTCGAGATTTAAACTATCTTGCCTAGATATTACTCATTATTGACGTGAAATATCAACTGTATACCATTAAGTGATTACTTACTCAATTAAAAATCAGAGGTGGGCTCACTTTTGGGTTGAATAGGCTCGCTTGAATCACCCGTGTTGGTGCGCTGTTAGCCCAGCTGCTTCGGGCGATTGTTCGGCACTGTTGACGTCATCGGGTATTCTTCAGCAGTGGCTTGGGGGGGAGGGAGTTTTCGGCGCGCTTTAAAATGTCGCTATATTTAACATTCAATATCTCGCGAAGGAAAACTCAGATTTACATGCAGTTTTCGTTGTTGAATTGAGAAAATAATTTTCTGTCCGCCTGTTAAATAAAAAAAAATCATGCAAGTTCCCCATTATAATTATAATAATATAATTGTTGAAATTGATAATTTGGAATGTCCTGGGAGGTTTTAGCATTGTCAATCGAATGGTTTTGACGTAATATTTAGTAAATATTATATCCAAAGAGATGTAGTTTGGTGTAATATATATCTGGAATCGTCTGGGTAGATTTATCTTAGAACTCGTTTTTTGAGCTTTTTGAAATATTTTAGCTGAAACACCTGCTTTTCGACTGTAAAATATCGGATGCAACGCGTACGTCACAAAATATTTGCTTATCTGAGCAAAGTATTAGTTGACAATCGTAATCGTCTCGTTTGCCTTCTTCAATTTCTTCATGAAGTGTATCTGTTACCTAAAAATTTGGGCGCAAGAAGACGCATTGTAATGTCTAATAGCTCTAAATGCTGCTCATTTGCTATATGACCAATACAGAGTTGAGCCTACCGTGTCGTTTCAAAGAATTCCTATACTTGCCAAGTATTATTTTTTTAACACTTACATTTAATCTAGTTTAGTAGAGGTTCAATTGACCTTAGTAGTCACAGCAATTTAGGAGAAGTCTTCTTTTCTCTTCTTTTTGGTGGGGATATAAATGAGTTTTTTTTAATAGATAAAAAAATGGAATGGTTTAGGTGCCGGACAGCTATTGAAAATTTTAAAGTGGTGTGTGTTTTTTAGAATTACCGTGATGATTTTGCAAGAAACGTAAATAAATTACCGAAAATAAATTAATATCTAAATATGCAGCTTAAAATAAAAAACAAATTAAATTATAATTCACAGTGCATATTAAACATTGATAAATATATTTTATGGATTATAAACGTTTCAAAAACTTGTCTAAACTATTATAAAAGTACCAACTTCAAAACTCCTACCTTCGAAATTCACATTTCACACAAAATCAGAAATGCCGTAGGGCAAAAATGTTATATTTTACCGGTAAATGTGAGCTTAAGGGTCACGAACTTCAAACATTTTTTTCACCCCTAAAAATTGCCGTTTTTCGATGAAATTTTCGGAACACAACCTACTAATATGGCAATTTTCACTCGCTAAAAATAATTTGAAAAATTGAAAAACTCACGATTTTACAGCATTTCAAACCCATGAGGTGAGTGTTCGCAGCGCCGCCATATTGAAAATTCCCCGCCTCTGCACCAGATGGCGTTGCGACTGTTGAGTGGAGTTTCTGCAGTAGAGACACGTTCTCACCGACAACACCCCCTCCCCCCGGCCGGAGAACGCCAGTATCTCGTTAGATGGATGAAACTTCGTAATGCACGCCATAACCACACTTTTGGGTAAAATCACACTCGTCAACAACCAAGAAAAGGGTATTTAAAGAATGCCTCCGCCCTCTCCCCCGTCGAAACCCAACACGTAAACCACACTTTTGGGTATGATCACACGCCTCTACAACCGAAAAAGGGTATTTAAGGAATGCCCCCGCCCCCTCCCGCCCAAACCCAACACGTAAACCACACTTTTGGGTATGATCACACTCGTCAACACTCATAAAAGATATTTTATAGAATGCCCCCGCCCCCTCCCGACCAAACCCAACACGTAAACCACACTTTTGGGTAAAATCACACTCGTCAACTCTCAGAAAAGGGTATTCTATAGACTGCCCCCGCCCCCTTCCGACCAAACCCAACACGTAAACCACACTTTTGGGTAAAATCACACTCGTAAACACTCAAAAAACGGTATTTTATAGAATGCCCCCGCCCCCTCCCGGCCAAACCCAACACGTTAACCACACTTTTGGGTAAAATCACACTCGTAAACACTCAAAAAACGGTATTTTATAGAATGCCCCCGCCCCCTCCCGGCCAAACCCAACACGTAAACCACAGTTTTGGGTAAAATCACACTCGTCAACTCTCAGAAAAGGGTATTCTATAGACTGCCCCCGCCCCCTTCAAACCAAACCCAACACGTTAACCACACTTTTGGGTAAAATCACACTCGTCAACTCTCAGAAAAGGGTATTCTATAGACTGCCCCCGCCCCCTTCCGACCAAACCCAACACGTAAACCACAGTTTTGGGTAAAATCACACTCGTCAACTCTCAGAAAAGGGTATTCTATAGACTGCCCCCGCCCCCTTCCGACCAAACCCAACACGTAAACCACACTTTTGGGTAAAATCACACTCGTCAACTCTCAGAAAAGGGTATTCTATAGACTGCCCCCGCCCCCTTCCGACCAAACCCAACACGTAAACCACACTTTTGGGTAAAATCACACTCGTCAACTCTCAGAAAAGGGTATTCTATAGACTGCCCCCGCCCCCTTCCAACCAAACCCAACACGTTAACCACACTTTTGGGTAAAATCACACTCGTAAACACTCAAAAAACGGTATTTTATAGAATGCCCCCGCCCCCTCCCGGCCAAACCCAACACGTAAACCACACTTTTGGGTAAAATCACACTCGTCAACACTCAAAAAAGGGTATTTTAAAGAATGCCCCCGCCCCCGAAAGCACTCCAAAAGAACATGCACGGCAAGCTATTGCGTCCGTACGGTTCAGAGGCATCAGAGCGACAATGACACTATCAACAACTCAACAATGACACACATTCCAAAATCGCGAACGCAGATCGCGCCAAAATGCATATCGCGCTAAAACAGAAGTAACAAATCAACCATGACACATTCCAATATCGCGCCATAACGCAGGAGTCCGCAGGATATAGGGAATAGGTGAAATATCGAGGAACCCATCTAGCGGTGGTCTCGGGAACAACCCAAGATGGCGTTGAAAAACATCGATTATGAGATGAAAAATGGTGATTTTCGGATTGTTATATCTCATGAAATAATGGCACTGGAGCAATTTAAGTCATGTAGTAATAAATCTACATCTTTCTTCTACATAACACAGTTAAAATGAAAGCGGTATTGATCACCGTTTTTGCAGGATAAGTGTTTGAAGTTCGTGACCCTTAAGCTCACATCTACCTATTTTACCATACAAAAATACATTTTTTATTTATAATAAACGTCTTTCAACAGTGTCTCAGAGTTCGAAAAGTATCTCAAAACGCCTACCATCGAAATTCACATTTCATGCCCAAGATCTCTACCGCCGATATACAAATATTGCTTTCATTCGCTATCGGCAAAGCGAAATAGTTTACAATAAAAAACAAAATGAATACAATTCACTGTGCATAACAAACAATAGAAAAATACTTATATTATAACAAACGTTATAACCTGGGAGCTTTTTTGTAATAAACATTTTATAACCTTGCCCCAAGTGTTAGAAAAGAATTTCAAAACGCCTCGAAATTCAGATTTCATTCACAGCATTGGAACCGTCGGTAGTATAAAATTGTTTAATTTCACTATCTACTCGTCGAAAACGTCAAGTAATATTTTCGTACTCACGTAAGTGATTGATGAAACTAATTCCAATGTCTTCAACTTCTGAAATGCACTGCATTATCAAATAACGTAAACAACTTTACTTAACAACAAAAACAAATTTGCATGGCAACTGATTTCCCATGTTAAAAGCTAAGGAAAACACCATTTTTTCACGCTTAAATTTTCACACTTTGCGGTAAAACAACGGAAATAAAAATATGCCTAAGCAATGCAACCATCTTTCCTCTTTCGAACGACACCACTCTTACTTCAATCCGACCGGTACCTTCCGAGAACACCTCAAAGTAACGGACCAACCTCGAGCGCTGCAAACAAAGATAGGTACAAACAGCCTTCCGCGAATTAATATATAGATAATTAAATAATTTATAACAATACTATATATATTATTATGAGAATTTTAACGTTTGTGGTAATTCTTTTTATTATTTTCGTTAGACATTTCCGAGTAATGTAAAGGGCCAGAATGGTATATTTTATGTGCTATTATGGTTGATGATTAAATTTAATAAAGTGATTTGTGTGGTGTAACTATTTCTCATATAAATATACTCTTCTGCTAAAAATATATCTATTGTTATTTTTTTAGTAATACCCTTTATTTGAATTTCATCCAAAGTCTTTTTAGGAAAACCATAGGCATCCAAAAATGAAAATATTTTCAAAGGTTGATACATTCAAAGAAACTCAATGGAAAATATAAGTACGGGTATATTTGGTAAATTTCCTGGTAAACAACTGATCAATGAAGACGGCTGTGAATTGCTAGCCTGTAACAACGAAATATATAAATTGCTTTTTCTATAAATTTTCAATTAATACCAATATATACTAATATATTTAAAGCGAAAAGTAATACATTCAGTGACTCTTAAATATATTTTGTTCTACATAATTTCACTAAGCATTTAGTCCAATGATAATTTTCCAGCATAAAATAAGCTAGATATGTTTAGATTGCTGGTCAAACATTCTTAGATTTCCTTCATCAATCTGCTGCAACGCTTTTCTATTTCTCTTCACCTTACATTGTTCCTACCGCTCTTAATACCGGAATTTATCTCTCTTCTGCAATCCTCGTCCTGGCTAACATAGCATCTTACCTTCAACGTCAACCCTCAGCATCCAATCATATCTGAACACCTGTTCCATCCACTTTTATTTCACCCTTCTAATTGTCGCTGGCAACCTTCTCTCCTCCCCAAGCAAAATCAGCATCACTTCAGTTCTACATCTTTCAATACTCTTCTTATTGTGCCTCTTCAAATACACGTTTCTTTGGATCATAATCTTTTATAGTCACCCGTCCTTGATAGCAAAAAATAATATCCTTCCAAAGCCTTGCCCTATATTAAGACCTGCACTAATCTTGTCTTTCTATTTATCCCCAAGGTGCCCACTATATGCATGTTTTCTTTTGTAGTTCAAAGACTGCTTTTCTAATATTTGTTTTTGCAAACATATTCCATTCTTCGTCTTTTGTGATTCCCTTTCTATTGGCACCCGTTCCAGTAATGTCCTCTCACTTATGGCATTCTCATCCCCAAATATGATCTAAAACAGTTTGAATTTTGAGAAGCTGCTCTGGATTCATGCAAACAATGGTCTTTCTTCCATTGTTCACTCAATATTCTACCTGGTAACGAATTCAGGGAATATAAACCGGACGCGAAAACTTTAGAGGTGTTACCCACTGAAACTTCACAATAGCAAGATATTCCACAGAAAAAAAATCATTCGCATTGACTTCAACTTGTAGAGCACCTGGCCGGAAATCAGGAGGTCCGGGTTGGAGTCCCGGTCAAGGTGAATGATTTTTTCTCTGTGGAAATTCTTCCTATAATTTTCTTCCTTCCTTTTTTCACCAGAGATGGGTAACCCGGAGTTTGGTTACATTCCACCATCTATGAGTAGGAGGTATGATTATCCTCCTCCCTCATTTCAAACGAGGGGAAACTATGAAATCAGATCGCAAAACCGAAACGGTCGGGGAGTTGGTAGACAATGTGCGAGTAGGGATTACTGTGGGAATTTAAACGAAGTCGGCTCGGAGACCGCGGGGGGAGGTTTCTAGAAGCCAAGACTAAAGCCTCGTCAAAAAGGGGGAAACTCAAAAACGGGCCTCGGCAGCATATTTTGCCGGGGAATACGAGGTATGACCAATAAGACAATTCCCACTATAGCTATTGATATGAGTGGCACACAAATTCAAGGTCTTATTGATTCCGGTTCTGTGCGAAGTATTATCTCGTCGCGTTCATTTGATAAATTGAAAGACCGTAAGTTGATCAAAATAGTCTAACCCTGTCATGTCACCTGTTTAACGGCATCTAATGAGGAGCTCGGAATCCAATGCAGTGTTGTATTTAAGTTGCAAGTTAATGGGTTTTCGTGAAGTTTCTCGTTTCTGGTTGCAAAGAACGTAAGCCACGAATTAATATTAGGAACGGACTTTATATCCAAAACTTGTATGGTTATCGATGTTAGGAATAAATTTATTTATTTCTCCTCTGCTAAAAGGCAGTTCATACCATTTGTAGAAGATAATGAATCGGATGTGCTTCCCGAAGGCACCTTGAATGACACCTTTGAGGAGATACCAAAGTGCGTCAACTTGGATCACCTTTCAGTGCATAGTGAACAACGTGATGCCATCATTGCTCTGTACGAACATTTTTCCGATGTTCTCACTCCTAAGTTGGGACGTACCCCAATGATAAAGTATGAGATAAAACTCACCGACGACAAAATAGTCAAATCACACCCATATGGCGTGGCACCTCCTAAATTGGATATACTGCGAAAGGAAATCGCTGAGTTGTTAGAAAAAGGAGTAATTGAACCATCAATATCGACATTCTCCAGCCCGGCTTTCCTTATTCCGAAGCCCGGAAACAAACACCGTCTAGTGATCGACTACCGTAAACTAAACCAAAACATTGAGATAGAATCGGTACCTATACCCTATTTGCAGACGGCGCGGCGTTCAATTGGTTTGGTAAAGCGAGATATTTTACTGTTTTCGACTTAAATACAGCATATCATCAGTTTTCCTTATCGTAGGAGTCAAAACATTTCACTAGTTTTTGTGTCCCATGGAATTTGTATCAATTTACTAGGGTATCAATTTACTAGGGTACCCTTTGGCATGGCGACGGGAGCACAGATACTCACTCGTTTATTGGATAGGATTTTTAACGATATTAAGTTTAAATACGTATATAATTGCTTAGATGATTTGGTGGTGTTTTCAAACAGTTTTGAAGAACATATTTGCCACTTAACCGAGGTACTGAAACTCCTTCGACATGCTAAACTTACCGTGAATCCCGAAAAGGTAAAATTCGCTGTGAAAGAGATATCATTTTTAGGGCATTTGGTGTCATCTAATGGAATACGTATTGACCCAGAAAGAACAAAAGCGATTAGAGACTACAAGCCACCAAAAAACGTCAAGGGGATTGCTCGTTTTATTGGGATGGTGAATTTTTACGGCAAGTTCATTCCGAATTTCTCCGAGATAGCAGCCCCATTAAATCATTTAAGAAAGCAAGGAGTTAAATTTGATTGGGGCGAGGGGCAGCAACAGGCCTTTGAGAGACTTAAGGAAGCTATTATGCAACCTCCTGTCCTACGCATACCTGATTTTACCAAACAATTTGTATCGCAAACGGATGCGTCCTCGATGGCTGTAGGAGCTGTGCTCTCGCAAGAGTTTGAAGGTCTAAGGCAACCCATTGCCTTTGCTTCTCGCTCTTTAACCTCGCAAGAGCGGAAAGCGTCATCAGTATATGAACTCGAATGCTTAGCCGTGGTATTTGGCATAGATAAGTTTCGAGAATACCTGGAACATTCGGAGATCCTATTAGAAACGGATAATCAAGCCCTCTAGTGGTTGCTAGCTCACCCCATACAACTAGGTAAGAAGGGCTGCTCGTATTTCGTCGTTAAAATTCCAAGTACAGCACATAAAGGGAACGCAAAATATAGTGGCCGACACCTTATCGCGAATGTTTGACACCACAAATCAAGCGAACGGTGATAATCCAGACCAATGCAACGTTTTGACGATAGATTTTCCTTTGGCGTTCAAGGACATAATACAACATCAAAAGGATGACGACGAATTACGCCTTATAATTGAAAATTTAAAGCACGGGTACGGCTAGAAGGGGTATGCATTGATAGAGCGAGTGTTATCTTGTGAATCTATGAGGGATAAAAAACCAAGAGTAGTATTACCAATCAAGTTACCACCGATGGTTTTTGAATACTATCATAACTCCCCTTTAGGGGGACACCTAGGCATATATAAGACCACTCAAAAGATAAGGCAATATTTTATGTGGAAGGGTATGAATGAAGATATTAAAGAGAGTGTAAAATTATGTAAAACCTGCTCCCTGAGCAAACCGGCACAACAAACCCAGTTTGGGTTACTATCTTTGGAGACAGCGAAACGAGCCATGGAAAAGGTATTTATAGATTTTGTGGGCAAGCTTCCTGGAACGAAAATGGGAAATTCGATGATTCTGGTTTGTGTAGACGCCTTTAGTAAATTTGTCTGGCTAATACCGTTGACACAATCGACCACCCATGCCGTGACGATTGCATTACAGCCGGTCATGTTTCAGAACTTAGGTATTCCGTCCAATATAATCTCCGATAACGGCTCGCAATTCACGTCTAGGGAATTCAAAAATTTCTGCTTCGCAAACGGTATCAATCATATTACTACAACGCCTTATCACCCCAAAACTTCACACGCTGAGCGTTTCAATAGAAATTTACGCTCGGCACTTATAGCATACCATGCGGATTCCCAAACTACATGGATAAAAACTTCCCGTGGTTATAAATGGCCTCTAATTCAGCTCGCCATGAAAGTCACAAATACACTCCATTTGAATTATTATTCACATACCAGCATAATAACCTATTGTCAAACTTGTGGCATTTAAATGATCTTTTACCCGACTGCCCTACCACTAGCGACATAAGGGAGAATTGGAACCGAACAAGAAATAATTTACTTGCTGCTAGACGAAAAACACAGAGGTTTTACAATAGAAACAGAACAGAGAATCCGTTTAAGGTAGGCGATATGCTGTTATACAAATAGCACCCAATCAGTAAAGAAGCGGATCGCCTGGCAGCGAAACTCCGTTTCCGCTGGAAAGGACCGGTGGTCATTCAACGCTTCCTCACACCGGTAACTGTAGGCCTGACAAATGCCGAAGTGGATAGTTTGTGACCAGAGCACATATATCGCAACTAAAACCCTATAATGCAAGAGAACCCTAGGGTTATTGTATTCTTTTATTAATTATTATTATTATGATTGTTAGGTGCTGTTATCTTCCAGCGTTGGCCTGACGAGGAACATGAGAGCGGAAGAATCATCATGAAGCCCACATCTAAGGCAATCGGGAAGGGGAGTATGTGCCGTTCTTCGGGCACATTTGAAAGTTCCGCCAGGCAGTGTTACCCGGTCAGTTGGAGGTCGAAATTCTTTTTTCCTAAAGGAGGCGTTGGAAGTCGAGCGCCGAGAGTTTTCCTGGCGAGGAGGAGCAGAGGATTGAAGGCAGTACTCGCGGAGTTCAGTCAGCGGTCGGGGGCGTGATACTCAGAAGTGTTCCCAAGTGAATAGTGTGCACGAGCTCCCCCTCCCTTGTTTTTCCTTCTCACGGTGGGAGGTACAGGAGGCACTCCGAGAGGTCTTTGTTGTAAAGGAGTCATTGTATGCATGGTTTTTTAATATACTTGTGCAAGATATAATCTGTCCGTTTACTCATTTTTCTCGCTCTTACCAAACGGTCACGGAGAAACTATATCACCGCTAAGACGACCCACTCTTCGTTAATTACTAGCGTTTAGAATCTAGTTTAGGCCCAAAGACATCAAGATATGAGAATTTATGGCTCAAATCAAATATGTATTGATATTCCTGAGCTCATCATGTACATTTCCACAATTTATGATAGCAATAGTTAATACGTTTCTAACCTAAAATTATGACTTGACCATTGAGAATATTTTAATATTTAATTATTTTCTTTCCGGGTAATTAAAGGCAACTCCATACTGATGTCCCAAACTTGGTGCTATCACAATATCGGTTCAAACAAAACCCTTCGTATTTCACGTGCAGACCTTCGTCTTTGAGCCTACATCCTCCAGAATAATCACCATCTCCAGGAGGTTATCTTAACGGAAGTGACTCCTGCCTCCAGAAGAAATTTTCCTTGCTCACGTCTTCTATACTTTCCTCCTTATGAGGTCCTTTTCTCATAGGGCATCGACCTGAACGCATTAGGCAGAATTTCTTCGACTCTAAGGTATCAATGCATGACGAGTAACCTGAAAGCGTATGTGGTGAGCAGAAGAGACGCTAACCTATTAATTCGAAATAGCACTGATAAATTCATATGCTATTCAGAAGCCTTTTTTGGAAGATTGTACTAGTATTCTAAAAAATAAAGCAACTTTTTCCTTTTATACACAGATACAAGAAATTAATTCCATTGATGGCTGCAAATTTAAAAAACATTTTTACGAAGAACAACTTTTCTATCAATAGATTCACAATTGCATCAGCAATAATAAAGAACTTCTTAAAATAATACTAAAATGTATAGTGGTATCACAAACTCACGCCAGGAAAATTTCAAATTATTTTAACTTTCAAAGAAAGAGATATGGACGTGGATTTCATTAGTGTGTTTTCCGAGGTGTTGGAAACTTTTAGAAGCATTGCCCGAAAAGAAATCATTGTAAAAATACTGATTATTTCATTTTAAACCTAACCTGGATTGATTCAATAACTGCTGTAGCCTTTCAAAGATTTCTTTATGTTTTACACTGGCATCGGACAAGACATTTGCAGAGTTAGGCATGCTTTCTCCTAGAAAGGGAGACATTTTGAAAAATATTTCGTATTAATGGGATAAATAATTGTATCATGGAATATATTTAACAAGCATTTTCAACGTATTATAAAAAATTGTTGCTTCACCTCTTATAGAAGAGCAAAAGTGCTACAAAATAGAATGCTCATTTACACATATTAGTTATCCTTCTTACTGCAATTTCTACAAAACCGTGAGTACCTGCCGAGTGCCATTTGCTTTTATTATCCAGAATTCTTTTGATTCCACACCGATTTCTTGGCTCCATAGAGATAAAGTTTTCTATTACTGTGATCATGGCGTCATTTCGGGCTTTTGGAAAAATGCGAAAGTTGAGAGAAAGGAGATCCTTATCGGTTATGCTGCCTTCACCGAAAACGTCCCATTCCTTATACAGTTTTTTTATTGCCTCCCATATTTTTAATTTGTCTTTGCACCCCAGTCCATAGTGGCAGAAATTATCAATTTCCCCACACCTGACACAAAGTGGCGTTGCGGTCATTTGGAAAAGGCATTTTTCTTCACCTGTTAACACTAATTCCCAGATAATGTCAAAGAGATTCTTCGTTTCCGGGGGCGATGTTTTCGAGGCCCAATTTTTCCACTGACGAGAATTCCCTTTTTGTCCCCCTGCTGGTTTCGTTTGTAACTCCCTTGCTCGATGATACATACGTTTGGTCACTAGTGCATCATTTTCTTTTAGGATACCTGCTACCTCTTCCGTGTCCCATATGCCCCTCCGAAAGTCATTATTTGTGGAGGCCGCCGTCCACGCATCTTTTAGCAAAGACTTTAGCAAATACTTTAGCAAAACAAAGACCATCCGTCGTCTCCACCCAAGATTTTGAGGGTATTTTTTGCAAACAAAATCTTAGTTTTTAAATCTATATCGTTTAGGCCGAGTCCTCCCTCCTCTCTACTTCTATAAAGGTGACTACCTGTAACCTTTTAGAAGTAGCCATCCCAGAGTTGTGTGTTTTATCGCTAGAGCAATAATTTTTTTGGGGCATGGCCAAATCTGAGCAACAAACCATAGATTTGGGAGTATTAACTGTTTTATTAAACTTGCTCTTATTGTTATCAGCCGGCATGGATCAGCTAACCTTTCCGCCTTCCATTTCACCGAGGTGACCGCCGTATTCCAGTTTTTGTCTATCATCACCTCTGGCTGTTTTTCCCAGTGGAGCCCTAACATATTTATCGCAGGCACTGGCTTCCAAACGGAAATATAGTCTCCCCACTCTCCCGTGAGCAATAGTAGATTGGACTTGAACTTGTTAAGGGACAGGCCTCATTTTCCAAATTTTATTAATGTAGCTTCACCTTGATATATCTGTTTTGGGGAGTTAAGGAAAAGGGTGATGTCGTCAGCGTATGCTATTCCTACGCATCGATTTCCGAGGCGCAGTATTCCTAGACCGTCTCTTTAATATTGACGCAAGACAGGGTCTAATGCAATGACAAAAAGAATCATCGAGAGGGGGCATCCCTGTGTTACTGAGTTCTTAATGCTTAATGCCGAGGTTTTGAAATGCGAAATTTTTATTTTTGCTTTTATATTCTGATAGAAGTTTGAAACTGCATTGATGGAGTATGTCGGGAAGGCCATTCTCTTCAATAGTAGGACGATCCATTCCACCCGAATTAAATCGAAGGCTTTTTCTAGATCGAGGGCCAATACCGAGAAAAAGTTTTCTCCGTGAAGGTCCGACGTCAATAGCATATCTCGTAGTAGTAGAATAGCGTCTAAGATATTTCTGATTGGCGAGACCACGTATTGCATTGGGTGTATTACTCTGTCTATCAGGGCCATCAGGCGATTCTTAAATACATGTGTCATTATTTTATCGTCTATATTTAAACTGGTCTTAAGTCTGTAAAACTCTTTGGTTTCGCAGTTTTTGGTATTAGCGTAATGTGTGCTAATCGCTGTGAATCTGTTAAAAACCTATCTCTTAGGGTTTGTCTAAAAACGTCGGTAAAACCTTCACGCAAAATTGGCCAAAATGTTTGGTAAAATTCAAAAGGGAGACCATCCGACCCGGGTGCCTTTCCCCTGGGAGCTTTCTCCAATACGACATCGAGCTCACTTGTTTCTATCTTTCTCCCCAGGAACTCTCTATCTCCTTCTCGTAGGGTAGGGAGCTCTCCTAATTCCGGAGCTTCATTTTCGTTCCCCTGCCCATATCTGTTGAACAGGTTGGAGTAGTGCTCGAACGCGGGGTCTAGCATATCTTTTAAGGCCGTCTCCCTAACTCCGCTACCCACGGGTGGGGCCTCACGTTCGGATCGCTCTAATATTTCTCGCAATTATTTCTAAATTAAAGTCCTTTCCTTGTTGCCACGATTCCTGTTGCCATATCTTGGGGGCATAATTTATTTCCTCCCTCTCTAGTATGATGCGTTCCAAAAGTCTTACCTTTTCGTAGAAATATTGTAGCCTGTCTTAAGTAAATAAAAGTTCCCTCAGAGCTTTCCTATAAAAACATAGAGTGGCATTCTGCTCCTTTTTATAGCGAAGAGTGTGTTTCTGTAACAATCGCCGTACTGAGGACTTGAATATGTTTTCCCACCAATCAGAGTATGCTTGATTTTGTGGTTTACAGGCTATCATGTCTTCCAATTGTCTTTTTATTTCTTCCCTGATCGACGATACCTCTATAATGTTTATGTCTAATCGCCATTTCCGGGGTGATCCGGTGGGTGTCCTTATCAAGGGCGTAGAGGTTCGCAATTCAATCACTAAGGCGCAGTGGTCGGAGAATGCTACTGGCAGAGTGTTTGCCCCTGTTATATCCTTCTTTATCATATGTGATGCAAAAAAGAAATCTATGCGCGTCCTCCTCTTCTTCCCGCACCGAGTAAACGGAGGGCGTTCTCCAATTGTTTTTTCATTACGTCTATGCACTGGCACGAGTCAATCAGCTATAAAAGCGCTAGGCTGGGAAGGTATGTGAGCTTGTTAGCGTTGGACTCACTATCCTCCCGATCGTAGATGGAGTTAAAGTCCCCCGCAAGTATTGCTTTACCGGTAAAAGTGCCTGTGAGAAAATTATCTCTTTCTACACGCCTTTCCTCACCCGAGGGTGCATGGATATCAATCAGAGTCGTATCTACAATTTTACACGAAATTATGCGACCAGACTCGTGCCGACGTATTCCTTTAGCATCAGTTCCGTTCTTTATTAGAAAGGCGGTGCCTCTCGATGACTCGTCAAAATTTGTTATTTTATACAAGTTTCGAAAATGCCACGTTTCTATCCCCATCGCCTCCTGAAGCATGACAATATCAATTGATTGCTGGTTAATAAGTGACTCAAGCATGCATAGTTTTATGGGGCTGTGTATTCCTGCAATTTTCAATGTCAAAATACTTTACATGACGTGTTAAATCAACTTGAACCCAAAAGAAATCTGAAATGATTTTAACACACTTAAGGCTAATGGCGTTAACAATAATCAGTTTCTCGGCAAGTGCTCATCTTTCTCTCCACCGCTTCCTCCCGTGTTCTTCCGCTCTTTGCTTCGGTCCGCCTTCCCCCGTCCCCTGTTTGGCCCCCTACCGCCGGGTCCCTCGACGGAGGCCCTTCCTCGTCTTTTTCTTTTGGCTGGTTGTTCCGGTGATTTCTTCTCCGCTGCCTCCCGATCTATCCCTGAAGTCATCAGGAAACATCATGGTGAAGTCCCGGGGTTGAGGAGTCAGGTCTACGCTCCCAGGGGCCTGGATTTGGAAGTTGATACTGTTGGAGAAATAGTCTGATTCTGCAAAAAAAGGAAATTGTTATTTGGGGTTCAACATTTGAGCAACCCCTTTCCCCCTTCCCCCGGCCCTTCATTTAAGTCTTGTTTTTTTGGTATTCCTTACTGCTTCCCAATTTCACATTTTTCTAATTCCCCTGTTGAGAAAGAAGAAGAGGCATGGAGGTGAGAACTTTGTGCTGCCACTTCCCCCTCCTCCCCTATTCTCCCACTCGTTACTTCTGCACTCGTTGGTATTGCCCCACAAGTCGGTGTAAAATGCTCCGCCCCTCCCATCTCCTCTGCTATCCGAGTGGCGGTCTGTCCCCAGACTTGCTCAACACCTTTTTGCATTCGACTATCGCCAATGCTCACGGGACTCCCCTTCCCTTCCGTGGAGCTGTGAGCATGGGAGGAGGTCATCCCCCCTCCTCCTCCATGCCAGTCGTTGCCCTTTTATGATTCCCTTTCCCACTTGTCCCTCCTCCTCCTTCGCTTCTTCTCCTTCACCCTGATACACTCGCTTTGTTCCCCTATGTTCCCGATTCCTTCTATTTCGGAGTCTCTTTTGACTGCTGATACTCGGTCTTCTGTTTTTCTTTTCTTCATCTCGTGTTCAACGGGTCTTCTTGCCTCCCTCCTTCTTCCATCGGGTTGCAAGGAGAGTAGGTCCGTCTCCTCTTTTTCCCCTCCCATGGAGACCTCTCTTCTCGGTCTTGGTGCCGCAATGTCTAGCTCCAGCTCAAGCAGCCCTCTTCCTCTCTCCAGGAGGTCTGCCTCAGTGTCGTAAACATTCATGTCTTGCCTTTGCATTATATCTGCGTAGCTCACCAAGGTCCGGTTTTTTGGGCAGTCCCGTCTAACGTGCCCTTCACCGTTGCAGCGAGCACATGTCTTCTTTTGACCCTCATAAATGATGATGGCCCGATTCCCTCTTATTGTGAGGTAAGAGGGAATATTCCTCTCAACCGTCATCCTGGCGATCCTCGTACCCGTCAAGACCGGCGCCATTCCACTCCCGCTCCATCTGTTTTCCCATATTCGATGTACTTTTCCGTACTGCAGATGTTCTTGTTTGATGTCATTTAACTCAACGTCGATTGGGAGCTCCATTATCTTAACGTTCACTGGTGATCCGGCCACCGGATCAATATCAACCCAGCAAAGTGGGTTTTCAACTCCCGGAAAGGGAAGTTGTGCAGTGTTTTTTTTCCAAAATTTCCAGCAACCGTTCTTCATTGGTCACTGTAACAAGCACACGATGTTTTTGCACTACGCTCACCTGAATCGCTCGTATATCTGAGACCGCGAGGCCCAACATGCCCATTGTAAACGCGTGGACCTCAAGCGGCTTCGGTGGTCGTTTCGTTTCGTCACACTTGATGGCCAAGAAGTTTCCTCTTCGGATATCAGAAGTCTTCTGTTGATCCATCTTCAATAGATTTCGTAGCAACAAAAAAAAGAACAAAGACTGAGGGAGCAATAACTGCGCGGTACCTCCCACCCCGCTGACCGCTCCTGCGGCAGCAAATAATAATTTCGAAAGAAGTAGGAACAAAAATTAAGCCGGGCTTCTTCGTCCTTGTAGATCAAAAACCCCCCGAATCACAATACTCACTGCTCCCGGCCTCCTACAGAGTCCGGGAGCTTGTCTCTCCGCTCTCGGCGATCGAGGCTTCACTTGCCGGGAAAAAAAACACCACCACTGCCGGGCACAGAGCTCTCTCACACACGCCCGACCTCCTCCAGCAACCAGGACGTCCTCTTTCTCTGTGGAAATCGACGGGGTTAAAGGAAGTAGGTGTTAACGGACTGCGGGACATATCATGTCACAATGCAAGGTGACCCGGTTCCCGGTCAAGGCGAATGAATTTTTCTCTGTGGAACTTCTTGCTATAGTGCAATTTTCAGCGGGTGACGCCGCTAAAGTTTCCGCGGCCAGTTCGCGGTCTTTGAATATTTACTGTCTTCTCATCAACCTGGACCGGGTTCGAATTCCGGAAGAGAAAGAGAATTGTAATTGGTATACTGTTCCCACTTCGGGTCTATGTGGACAGGACTTCGAGTAAAATTCTCCGTCCGTTTAATTGGGATAATATGTCGTATGTTTCTTGGCACCTTCTATCGTAAATTATGTGCAATTTCTCTTACAAAATTTTATTTGGGAGTATTTAATAGATTTTCTTTGGTATCAAGGAATACCCTCCATCTTTTTCCCATTGCTTTTTTTCATCGTTGTTTTTTCCATGTTTAAAATCTTTTTGCATTCACCATAAGCTTTTGCGGGTGATTATTTGCTCGTATCTACGTCCACATTCGATGCATCCTATCGCTTTTCGCCTTGAAATCGCTCTTTCTTTTGCAATCGCAATTTCTCCCAAAGATAGGTAAAATTTTCTCAAACACAGCGCTTTATAAATGTAATATTAATTATTTGAGTGATTATAAATATAATGAAATAACATGAGTGTGCTGAGCACCCGGGAGACTAAAGTAATGACTTTTATATAGGTTCTTAAAATTGAGGATGATACGTATACTACGAACCCAAAGGGGAATAATATGTATAATATATCAAATAATGCTATTCATTTCCTTGTATTGATTTTTTGTCAGTATAAAGAGAATAATATGCTCCAGAGAAATCATTACAGTGGTGTGAAAACTTGGAAAAAATGGCATAGTCTTATTTGCTGCACACCGTTGACAGATCTGAGAGAGACTTATGAAAGTGACTGGGGGAGAATACAATTTCATTGCGTATCTAAAGAACGCCACGTGAAAGATCTATCCAGATGATGGGTAGTCTAAGATGTTTCCAGTTGTTTATTTCGGGAGCCACTGAATGTGGGTCTTTCGGAAAATTGTTGAAAAATCTACCCTAAACGACGCTTAATAGTATTGCATTCCTATATAATATGCCAAAATCGGGGTATAATATTTATAATAATAATTTATTGGAGTCATGTTGCTTAACAAGCCTCGATTCCCTTCGTTTCCTCCCAAGTGAAATTGAGTAACCCTCCAACATCGTTGTTTTACTATCCTGGGAAACAAGAGTGGATAGGGGAGGTCGAGGGGGGATGGAGCTGGTTGCTGAGGGCGAATCCGCTAGCCGGGGTGGTGGGGTGGAGATGCCCCGCGCAGATACACACGGCTCCTGAAGTCAAATGTGCGTTAATGATTGCCTCGGATACCCAAATGATTCGGCAGTTAATCATAAGCCTCGTCCAAGAAGGGACATCTCCATCTCTCTTCTCACTAATTGCCTCCCCGACCAAACCCGCCGTTAGATAGGTGCGGTGCGCTCTGCGCTTCATAAGGTAAGTTTGGACTAAAAATCTGTATATAAGAAATTATATTTGGAATAAGAATATACAGAGGAAAAGTGGAGCCTAACCCAGCATCGGAATAAGTCTACTCTCAACGGTTGGTCTCCAAGAGGTCCAAAGTTTATCGTCATAACGGAGACGGAGTAGGGAACTACATGCTCTCCACAAAACATAAATCGGATATATATCACGTATGCTAGATAAATATGATCTAGCATACGTAAGTGCTCCATGCACTCATTTCCAATATTCATGCTACTTTCATACTGAACAATCTGGGCATTCAACTTGGCCAACTGCTTGGAAAGCTTTTCCTCTTGTCACTTCAGCTCCAAAACATATAGGTCACCATGAAAATGAAATAGCTAATTTGTACATAGGCACTTTACACAATTTACGAAAATTCACAGGATTCATATGTTTGTGCTATTGAAGTTTAAGATGAGACTTGAGACGTGAGAATCGATAGGGGAAAGTTGTATCAAAACATTTATCATTTCCTTAGCATTATCTCTCAGAGATCAACGATGCATCATTTGTGATTGGAGACAATATATTCAGAGCATGATCCATCATAAAATTCCCTCATCAGAGTTAAACTGGCAGTTAAAAATAATGTAGCCATGTTCTGACCATCAACTGAATATGACATAAGTTTTTGTGAGGCAAATCTAAAATCCAGTTTGAATCATAGGTTTTTCAGCATGTAAAATTTATCTTTTTTAGTAATTTTAAACTTCAGCTGAACATAATTAACCAAGAGAGAAAACTCAATCACATGACATCCCCGTCAATGAAACTGGTATAATTGGGAGCCTACAATGACATTTAAGTGATTAAATTGTTAAAATATCAAAGAGTAGTGACCTCTCTTATATTTTAACTAGAGGTGGGACGAATCCTAAATTTTCTCGAATATGAACCCAAAGAGGTTCTCGAATCTCTAGAATCCTACATATAAAGTTGATAATAACAGAAAAGAAAAGACTTAAGCAGCTGCATTCAATGAAAAACAAATTTAACAATAGTTTTCAAAAATACAACTCTTTATTGCAATATACAAATAAGATTTGAAGAGCTAACATAGATAAGTAATAAGTATGATACACAAAATTTTTTGCATGAAATAAAAGCATGTGAAAGTCCTAGGAGGCATAGCGATGATATGTTTCCAAAAAGTTATTAAACTGATACTGAATTGCATTTTTAAAAACGATACATTTTTTCCAATATTGTCGCGTCTTCAAGACTAATTCACAGCAATAGACGAGCTGCTTGCAGGAGACAATTCCTCGTGTGTTAAACATTGTATGCAGGGGGACATGGGGAAATATATTAACTAGATTACATATGGTTGGGCCAAGATTAGGAACAGTGTGAATAAATTGTAGTTGAAAATCGGAGAGAATATCAGGAATTAGTTTACAGGTGTATGAGGAATGATGCAGAAAAGCAAGCAGTATGGTGCAGTAGACACAAGAGTGGTCAAGACACATTGGGTGTTGGCACAAACTATGGAGGAAATTGAGGAATGATGGAAATAGAAAGATTTAAACACAGCAAGGCGAAATAAAATTTAACGAAACACGCAATAGACTTAGGAGGGGTATGAAGAGAGTGAGAGAAAAGTGGCAAAAAGGTCAATGTAAATAGGTTGAGAGGTTCCAGAGAGAGGGAGAAATAGGCGCCCTGTACACAAAAGGCTAGAAGGTTATTCAGCAGCAAGAAGTGGAATACGATACTGTGCATTAGTGTTAAGTCAGGAGAGTTGCTGATAGAACTAACAAGAGATTCAGCATAGGGGTAATGAATACGTGACAAGAACTGCATGGCACTAACAATAGGCAAGAGAAATTGGGAATAGACAAGGATGAACTGGAACCAGGAGTCCAGCCATGCTAGTAACTTAGGGTAAACATTATGAGAATGTTATTAAAAATTAGTTAAAAAAATGTTTGAATAACAAAACTCGATAATTTATCAATGATGCGAGTTCACGTCCTTCAGAGGTGTCTTCAGAGAGGTCTTCATGGTGAGGTCATCAGAGATTAACAGACGCGAATGCGCATCTGTCAGTATCCTGGCAACGCACCTCGGATGTGTGTTAACAATGTTGAATGACAGTGTTAAGCATAATATCAAGGCTCTAACCGTCAACTCATCAAGTAATTTTTCATTTTGATGCCTCTCTTGAGAGAAAGAAAGCTTCATGCTTCTCTCTGTTTCCTCTTTTTCCCTTAATGATTTCTGCAATTCTTGTATTCTGCGACTTTCATTTTCCTCCATAAGCATGATATTTCCATGCAATTCCTTAATGAGCATGCATTTCTACCAATTTAGATTTTATTACCCTTTTCTTTGCCTAGAAATAATTCTAAACCAGTGCTTTAGGGCAAAAATGCAATACTTAAAAAAATGTTCATGCACATCCACAAACAGCTATCTAGTTTTTGCTAAATCTACACATTATGTTCACCAATCCATAGTAATATATAAAAATGTAATGGTGTCTGTCTGTCTGTCTATCTGTTGCTCAATCACGCAAAAACTATGAGACGGATTCAGCTGAAATTTGGTATGTAGATAGGAAATGTGTCTGGGCAGAACATAGGCTGTGTTAAAATACCCTCAGGGTCCCCAAAAGCCCCTGAATGGGCCCTTAGATGGATCCTGTTGGTCCCTAGCATTAAGTTCGGTGCAGTACTCTCATTTTTTGCTTATTTAAAGTACTTTCATCCAAGAGAGAGGGCTGATTTTTTTATCGGATGGCTGAATAAATAAAGTTTCTAATTCTTTCAATCAATTTTCTATTACGCTTAGTATTTGTCTTAAAATCATATTTTAAGCTGAAAAATCTCACATTTTTCTCTGGAATCAACAATAGCATATTTCCTTGACAACCAGAGATGGGGTGAATGTTCTTTGATTTTCGAAGAACATTCAAGCCTATAGCATTTAAATATCACGTTTTTCTCCAGACCCATGATAACACAGAAATAAATTCTATATAACAGTGGCCCAGAGTCCCGAGGGTCCCATGTTTGATGTTTCTTAAGGTTTGAAAAAGAAGTTAAAAAAGAGAAACGAATAATTTTCACCGCCTCGTGGAGTTTCTCGTGTAATGTTAGGAACCGTAAAAAAATTTTCTTCCCAATACGAGAGATGGGCCACATAGAATATGTAACTACTGGTATGGGAAGAATGTTCCACGTCTCACAAGCATGCCTTTGAAGCGCTGAACCTTACTCTTAGAGACCTCAGAAATAGTCATGATTTGATGGGAGGTTTGTCCGTTCTGCTGGCCGGTGATTTTAGACAAACCTTGCCAGTTATTCAATGTGTTACCCCCGCAGACGAGATCTATGCCAGTCTGAAAAATTCTGTGTTATGGAGTCGCATCGAGAAATGCCATTTGACGCAGAACATGCGGGTTCATCTTCACAATGATCCCAATGCTGGCCAGTGTTCAGATGATCTGTTAAAAATCGGCGAAGGAACCAACTGCACAGACAATAGGCAGAGAATCGTATTTCCTGAAAACTTTGGGCAGTTGATTTCTTGAGCTGATTTCAAATGTTTTTCCCAATATTGCTGAAAACTACCATAATGCTGATTGGCTGTGCAGCAGAGCTGTACTCGCCCCGAAAAATGACACTGTAAATAAAGTTAAAAAAGTCACCCTCAACCTGATTCCTGGAGAAACAAAGACCTATTTATTAATCGATTCTGTCCTTGAAGAGGATCAAGCGGTAAATTATCCGGTTGAGTTTCTGGATACCTTGGAACTGCCAGGAGTTGCACCCCACAAACTTAATCTTAAAGTGGGTGTCCCAGTAATGCTACTAAGAAACCACGAGGCACCGAGACTCTGTAATGGTCCAAGGCTGTTGGATAAGTCTTTGAAACAAAATCTTATACAGGCTACCATTTTATTGGGTGCGCTAAGGGAGAGGAAGTTTTAATTCCTAGAATTCCTATCATTCCTTCAGACTTGCCATTCAAGCATCTCCAGTTCCCATTTAGAGTAGCCTTTTCTATGACAATAAATAAGTTACAACGGCAGAATCTTCAAGTGGCTGGCCTTCAATTGGAAAGCCACTGCTTCACCCATGGGCAGATTTATATGGCTTGCTCCCGCGCTTTGAGCGGCAATAAACTATCTATCAACACTCCTGAGGGAAAAGCTGTAAATATAGTGTATAAGTCTATTTTCTAATCAGTTAAAACCTACTCCTGAATGATGATTAGTGTTTATCAACACTGAACGAAATAAATTTTATTTAAAAAAGAAACAAAAAAATACACCAAGAAAAATTAGCAACTAAATCGATCAACTCCTCAGGGTATTTCCCGGGTTTCGCTAAGAACCTCATAAATTTCATTTTAACCAAAACTACAGACGGGTAACCACCTATAAATCTGGTTCAAATCTCATCTCATCTGCTTCAAAACTTCAATTTGTTTACAGGTCGCGGAAATTATAAAGACTTCACTAGATTAAGATCCTGATTAAGATACTCAACCCACATATCAACGTTAAATTGAACAACTCACTTAAGTCATTGAATGATAATGTATGTATATACACAAGGGTAGCGATCAAGCTATTAACTCACTGAAGATACGGCTAAGAGAACCGAAAATACGAGATGGCAATCTATCTCACGTGGTGATGAATTTGCGTGGGCCATTTTTGGATTTTCCGTGCATGAAAGAGGACCAACAGTCACTCATCTCTCCGTGCACCTGGAAAACGGTCAGCGTGTCTACTACAACGACCACTATGTACAACATAGGTCACCAACTCCTCAAATGACCGCGCTAACAGTATTCTTCATACAGAGGTTTTCTTACAAAATAAGTTCAATGTTTTTCACACCCGTTGAATTTCAACGGGTAGCTTCTGCTAGTAAAGCATAAATTTGCAAGATAAATACAGCCATTCTGTGATTCAATAGATAATCCCACAACTCAGGTTTTTGTGTAATTGTTTATGAAATAATTGATTTTTTAAAGAGAACTATAAGTTACATAAATTTGAAACTTAAAAAAATCGTTAAATATGGTCAACTCGCAAAATATGGATTACTTTTATCTTTTATTCTGATATTTAAACCCTTATTTTTATTTTAAATTAATTCTCAGAGATTATCAAAAGCAGTTTGGTTTTCCAAATTACAAATGTTTTGATACAATATATTAATATGCATTTGGTGAATTTATGTAATATTTAAAATTTTTAAGACTTCTTGTTGGTCATTGGAAATTTTGAGCATATTTTCTTTCCCTAACAATGACTTTCTTAATCAACATAGTACATTTTCCACATTAGCCTGCTCATTAAGTTTTTCCTTCCCTCCTCTGACCGTGCACCTAAGAAGAGATGATTGATGGAAAAAATTATGAGGCAGTGGTTTGAGTGATTAAATAACGTCTAATAGTAGAGGAAAGTTTGCATTTGATCGCTTAAGCATACCAATATACTGCAGTTATTCATAGTGCATATTATTATGAAGACACATAAGAGCAGGCAGGAAAATTTAGCTCTTCCTTATTGCTTCCACTCATTGGGAAGATATTCTCAACAAATTTTGCTATCCATTTCTCATCAGCAGGCAAAAAATGTCACTTCCCAAATTACTATACATAACTATCCTGGATAGTCAATAGATTCCATTGTTCTACACTCCAAATTCCATGGCATTGCCATGAGTCGGGGTCAAATGTTGACAACAGGTCATGTTCACGTGACAACTAAGATTCTAAAAATTATATACAAAAGCACAAGGAAATAATCAACCCACAGAGGAAGCATTCTTCAAGGAGCACTCCTCAGAGAACCAAGAATGGCAGCATGCATGGCTTATGGTCGGTAAAAATGGTGAAATTTCGGCCTTCCACCATATGGCGGGAGTACCAAACTTCACGGTAGACGGCCAACAGCTCCCTGTCGTATGGGCTATAATTCTTCTCCGCGGCACTCAACTTCTTGAAACCCAAGGGTTTCCAACCGGCGTCGGTCAGCTGTTGAAGAACCGCACCCAGGGTTAAATCGGAGGCGTCGGTGAAGAGGCCTGGTGAAGTTGGAGAGGGCATCCTTGCACTCTTTGAATGAGAGGCGCAACTCGGGCGTCTATGAAATCCTGTCATCACCATGCACTCCACCACGTAATAAGTTATTTAATGGTGCCTGCCAAGACGCCGCTTTGGGCAAAAAACGTCTATAAAAGTTTAACATGGCGCAACGGTTTAATCGTCACTGGCTCAGGAAATTTTAGGATGGCATGCACTTTGTCTTGTAATGGCGTTGTGCCTTCAACATTTACACAATATCCTAAAAATTTCACTTCCCGTGCACCAAAAACGCACTTCGCTGGGTTGATAAGAACAGCATACTCTCTTAGCCTTGTAAAAAGTTCACTAAGGTGGCGCTCATGTTCGTCCTCGTCTCTAGAGGCGACAAGGATATCATCAAGTTAGGCGTAAGAAGTGAAAGTAAGACCTCAGAGCGCTTCGTCAATTAATCGTTGGATGTCTGCGCCCCATTGCGGAGTCCATAGCACATAAAAGGGAATTCAAACAAACCGAACTGTCTTGTGATGGCAGTTTTCGGTATATCGTCTGGATTTACGGGAATCTGGTTATAGGCCCTTGCCAAGTCAATGGTCGAGAAAATACGTGCACCACTCAGCGAAGAAGCAAAGTCTTCAATATGGGGGATGGGGTAGCAATCTGGTATGGTGCGCGCGTTCCACGGGCGATAATCACCGCAGGGGCGCCACCCGTTACCTTTTTTCGGAACAAGGTGGCGGGCCGACGACCAGCTGCTGTCCGAACGGCGCACAGTATGTGCAGGATCCCTAATACTTGGTATTAACGAGTCTAAAAAATCAGAAAGAAGACAAAATTTGCAATTTACCACATAAAACTTCATTCCGACCCGGGTTTCGTTGGCACTGCAACAACGTCAGGTGAAAAATACATCAATAGTGCGCTTATATATAATATGCGGGGATGTGAGGAGTGGGGAAGTGGTAGGCGGGAGAAGGGGGGAGGGGAGGGTGGAAATCCTATTGGCGGGCAGAGGAAAGACACGTGAATGGGAGGGCAAGGGTGCCGGGGTTAGGGTATGAGGCGGAGCTGAGGGAAGAGGGGTCATAAGCACATCAACTGGCGGAAACACAGAATTTTGAAAAGTCTCATAGTGGAAAGGGATTTCACACTTCGGATCCTGGAAGCATTGTCACGGCTTCAACTAAGGTGTCACGTGGTGCGACTTGTTGTCACAGGGGAAACAAAGGGTCGAGGACCCGGGGCTGGAAGGGACCTCATCACTGACCATGGTCGATCTGTTGCCGCATATGGTCTCCGTGTGGGCGGAATCCGGAGTGGGCGCCTGTCATTTAAGTCCTCGAAGACGGTGGAGGGTGGCTGGGATGGCAGAGGCCGATTGGGTCTCGAAGCGTGAAGCATAGTATACCTTTGTCATAATTTTGTCTTCTTTCTGATATGTTCGAATATCACGCAATATCGCCAGAATCTACGGATTTCATTTGTCTAAAAAAATTTTCTATATAGGGTTTTTGAGTACATATGTTGGACACACCGATAATTGACGAATTCAAAACCATCTTAGGTAAGTACTTATCGCTGTAATTACTCCTCTGGTAGATAAGATATGAAAATTTTGCACTGAAAGCAAGTGCATCATTTGAAAAGGAGCAGGCACAGAATCACATTCAATTCTCTCTAATATAACGTGTATTGACCCGATTCTTGTTCTGCAAAATGAGTTCTGTAACTGAAGGTATGCGTTATAAAAATATGTATTAATATCTGGCAAATATAATTTGCAGAATTATATTTTTTGCATAATTTCTTGTTCAAAAATAAAGAAAATTTTTATTGAAAATTCACGTTCAAATTTACAAAAGTATATATATTTTGTGATATCCCGTTAAAAATATATATTGTATGTACCTCCGTTCCTTCCTATTACTGCCGGCATTCGCCCGGTAAGATATGATCGGAACCAATTTAATAAACTGTCAGAAAAATTATGCCTTTTAAACTTCTGTATTAGTAGTGTATGGGTCACTGAGTCGAATGCTTGTGAAAAATCAAGCAACAAGCAAATTAATTTGCCTTTTATCCATTGCTTTTATGAAGTCTTCAGTTAGGCGAAGTAGAATGGTTTGGTTACTGTGTCCCTTCCTAAAACTAGATTGTCTTAGGTTGAGCGGATCTCGTTCGGTTATGTATGAGTTAATTTGGTCGAAAACTATTTTCTCAAATATTTTCGCGATGGCACATAGTAATCTTATTGGCTTATAATCGCTCCGGTTGGAAGGATTGGGGCATTTAGGCATTGGCCACAATAAGGTTCTTTTCAAATAGCTGGATATATGCCTAGTTGTAATGAAGCGTCAAAGATATTTATTAGAGCAGGTTGTATCATTGGTAATGACTTTTTGATAAAATCTATAGGGATTTCGTCGTAGCCTCTTGCGTTTGAGGTAATATTTTGTAACTGCTTTTGTGACTTCTATGAGTGCCACATGTGAAAAGAAGAATTGATTGTCATGATTAACTGTCTCATTACTGACGACTGTTCGGCGGAGGATAGCAGGGCGTCCACTCACTTTTTGATATAGAAAAGTGAGAAAGTGAGCGATTTTTGCCAAAAAAGTGAGGGGAAAATGTGGAAAAAGTGAGAAAATTAGAAAATTGGTGATTTTACACTTCTGGTAATTACTATTACCCTAAATTATTCAATATTTTAAATGGGAACTCTTATATAAAGCAGTAGCAGCAGGGATAAAAATTACAAATCAAAGAATTTGACAACGAAAACATGTATTTTAGACTCAAGGAAGATTGAAGAATGAAAAAAATAAATAAATCTTGGCTAGAATGAACACTACAAAATAGATGAGAATGAGGCACATATTGTACCATACATTAAGTGATCAAATATACAATAATAATTTAAATAAGGAATTATTCTTTTAGGTTAGGCAGGGTCCACCTGCTCCTTGAGATCAAGATCTTCATCCCGCCACTTTTTGTGATTCTTAAAAAGCTGCTCTAGTAGAGACGATGTCCTCTTCTCTACTTTCCTTTGCAAAGGCTCCTTTTTCTTAAGCAAGTCATCCGCCTGTAACCGCAGTGTATGGGCACCCTCCAACATACCTTGGGCGATCTTGACTTTAGTCATATCTTTGTTGGCAATAGCCTTTTCCAGTTTCTTTTTTGCCTTGTTGACTAGTTGATCAGAGGCCTTGCGCTCCTCAATCTCCTTCTTACTTGTCGCATGCAGGTCATCCTGTAGCTTGCCCAACACCTGTCGTTCCTTTAACTGGGCAGCCTCTTGCCTCTCCCTCTCCAGGTGAACGTTCTCCTCTTCTTGTAATCTCTTCATCTCGTCTTCCTTCAGTTTCTGCTGAACCTCCAGGTACTCTTCATACTTTCCGCGTGCTGCTGCTGCCAGCTTGAGCAGTTGCTACTCAACCACAACGCTGAACAGGTCTAACGCACGGTCCGGAGCACCGGTACAGAAATTGCAGAGGATGTCAGCAAGCCACATGCTGCTGCATCAGTTGAGGCACGGGGCCTGCGCCGGCGTCGGCACATTAGCCAACGATGCCAAATGCAACTGCCGAGTGTCGCTTTTTTGTGTAGACAAGTAGCGAAGAGGACGTATGAGAAATCAAGCTACGAAAGTGGCGCGCCCAAGATTGAGACTTGATCAGGTTAGCACTGTGCATTGCACCTGTTCGCTCAGCTCCAGGGCTCGTTGGAAAATTTCCACCAGTAACCCTCGATCTTTTTTAACCTCCACCGCAGCGCAGTGAAAGCAACAAGGACAGACAAACCCAGACGGAATTTTCTAATGTCACACCGGATTACTGAGAGCTGAAACACTCACCTTCAATCGGCGAAATGCAGAGAGTACCTAGGTGGGCTGCTTGCGCATATGTAGCACTGTCTCTTGTGAACGTCTTGTGCCTCCCTCACAGTCTAGCTCCTTCCACAGTCACAACACTCAACGTTAAAAAATTGAGACAGTCTAAAAGCAGACAATCTATAAGTTGTGCAGCGCCTGAGTGGTGGCGGTGGTCGTGGGCATAAACTCCACATATGGTAGTAACCTCCCCTACAGTCCCCATCCCAGTTCCCCACCCCTACATTCTCCACCCCGGCGGTTCATACTGTGGCGCGGGTTGCGTTTGCGCAGGGATTGCGAAGGGGGGAAAAAACAAAAGTAAACAAATGCCCGCAGAGGCCAGCGCCCTTCCAATGCAGCGGCCGGGGAGTGGCCACGACGCTAACGCAATCGCCGTGAACCCTGTCCGCCACTCGTGGCGCAAGCGCAAAGGCGACTGATTTCCGCGGATGGATTTTCTTGTGGGATAGGCTCGCATTTGCCAGAAAAGTGAGCATTTTACAAAATAGTGAGCATTATTTCAAAATAGTGAGAAGAGTCACCCTGTTTTCGAAAAAGTGAGTAGAAGTGAGAAAAACGAGTCAGTGACCCCCCCGCTGGCATAATTGCTCCGGTTTTCACACAATTATTTCGCTAATGCCAATAGTACAAGTTCCAGCACCATGGTCCAAAGACTCTTGGAAAGAAAATGTTCCATGTGTTACAGCCGATGTCATTTTTGCTCATAATCAGCTTCACCTTTGGACGATAAGATGCTCAAATAAGGAATTGGCGAATGCTGGATAGGAGTGAGGAAATAGGATGAACACACTTTCTTCAAGAGGATGAAGCTTGACATTGACATCGCTTTATTTACCCTGGGCTAGTAGTGGCGATTTTCCCTTTCTTCACCCAACACAAAGCTCTTCATTAGTGCATGAAGACATAAGCATATGTGAATATCGATAGAGAGCAAGGATATTTAATATGCATAAGGTTTAAAGCACCTATTTTCTCTTATATTCTGATCATTTAACCACAAAATGAAAAATATTGTAATTTAATTTGATTACCATGGCGATACGAATATGAACAATGTCACCTTATTAATAAGCTAATAAATAATAATGCTAATAATATGGTTACTTTATAACGGCCCTTATTCTCAATCTTTTACTAAAGTTTCATCTTAGGGTACGCCGTCGTGATAACCATGTGCATGACTTCATTTAATTTTTTTACCAGTTTTTTTTTCGGCGAATTATCTACTCGATAAAAAGTAGACATTTTCCTGACCCGAGAAAATGGAACAGGAAATTCTGTCGCGAATATGTACCATGTTGCTTATTAGCCTTTGCAATTGGTCATTATCGTCATTGAGACCGTAGGTATTGTAAATATTGCGTTACAATCGAGCAGTTTTCATGGGGGATATTTTTAATATGATAAGTTTTCGTATAATGTTGCTGAGTTTAAGAGGTAGACATTATTGTTAATCATTATCGGCGGATGCTATTATTATTGCCACGTAGCCGTATCTTCCCTACCACAGTATTCTTTGCATCGAGGATTGTATTTGATAGTCGCGAATCGCAATGGCCTTCGGGGAGGTTCGGGGAGGTTTACCGTACGAGTTCAGATAATACAAGCATTAATAGTGCAAGCATAATTGTTATACGGGCTTTTATGCTCGTAAGTGCATCGCATGCGTAAGGTTTACCATAGCTGTGTATGGTAATTTTTTTCATTCACTCTTTAGTATGTTATTTATCTATTATCTCAGAAGGTAAAGTTTGCCTTAACATTGATTTCGGTCTCGAAAGTTGAAGAATTTTGTAATGAAGTAATTTAATCATTTCTTCGTCACCATTGAATAGCAATTAACAATAGTAATAATACGTATTGGACATGGCCAGATTATATCGGAGTACTAGCTAAACCCGGCCACTTTTCGCTGTAGCTCAGTCTGATATGAGATGAATGGAACAGTAAATTAAAGTATTTTAGCGAACAGATATTAGCCGAGAAAGAGCATCATTCAATTCTATACCCTTGAGTTGCTATGGCAATGCTGTGGTGTGGAATGAAATGAAAGGAAAATGTTCTTCACAGAAAACCATTTTTTTATTATAAAGCTAATGGATTGATTACATTTTTTTGTTTGTCCTTATTATTCATAAATACAAAGATGCGACATTTTACAGACTCTGAATCATGAGAGAAGCAATTGTTTTCTAAATTCTAACCGTAAACAAAGAATTACATTGCGCTTTATTGATAGTCGTAGCAAACGCATGGTGCATTGGAAGTTGAAGTCCGTAAGTCCTATCAATAAGTTATTAAAACTTTAAACTTTGTTGTTTCATAAACCTGCTCTTATGCCGAGTAAGAGTATCCATTTTAAGAAATGGATTCAATAGGATTGAGTAAAAAATGAAATCCATTTGATTCCACCAAAAATGAGATGGCAAATGATGATGATGATTTTGATATGTGAATGATGCCACGAACAAATGATTGAAGTAAAAAAAATGGGTGATGAAAAAGTAACTGATAATGCAAAATCTATTGCATGAAGAACGCTTCTGAATACTTGAAAACCCAACGGCGGCACACTTATAAATTCACTGTCAGCAAAATTCCATAGGGCACTGTACCGCTCAACTGCTTATGCAATGTCAGTGTTGCCATGTGCTTATACTATGCATTTGAAATGCATTTTATCACGAAAATAATCAGTAAAGATACAGTTTCAAACGTTTTACAGCAAAACAAAAATTTCTTTTCCTCAGTTCATTAGTAAATATTGTAGTAAAATGATGACTACGTAGCAACGGTGGTTGGAGTCAATACAATATTAGTTTTCATTACGTACCTAAAGGTTCGTTTACACGTAGCAGTTGACTGCTAATACAGTCAACTGCTAACAATTATTAAGCCCCCCTCACATGTGTAAATAGCAACTGCGATGCGAGGTCAGGTCGATACTGGACACATGTCGAACACCATCGATCCACGTTCGAGCTTTATCAAAGTTGAAGCCCGTCTACTTACCAGCGGAAATGTCTCCAACACAATCGCAACAATCGTCAACGTAAAGCAAAACACGACGGAATTTGGATATAATATCACGGAAATCCCTCCACAAAAGGGGAGATTCTACTCTTTAAAGAATGGGAACAAAAGATAACCGTCAGTAAACTTTATTTCTTGATGAAATTAATGAAAATTAAAGCGAAATTCACTATAAAAATATAATGCTTTTTTTTGTTGTGGCAACGCCAAAATAGCGGCTTTAATCTCCATAGAAGTTAACGCAGACGCATCATAGCACTGGCGATATAGATATATCGCGCATCTCGCAACTGTCATAGCAGTCTACAGATACCTGCAAATGCACCTTAAGACGTTTGTTTAACATATTGTTGATTGACATTTTATCCCATGGATAGTTTGAATAGTACATCATTTAAAATACAGAAGCCATTACTAAATCTAAATTCACTTATCACCGCAAATTACATAATTCATAGAGGGTACTGTACTTCGAAGCGCAGGTTCCTCCTTAATGTTCGTAAGCGACGACAACCCCCTCCTCTAGACCCTCTCCGCTCCCCGAGATCTCCTAGCTTCCCTCCGATATTCGGCGCATGATCCGGCCCCGGAGGGGAGGGTTATATGTGTGTAGCGTTCCACATATAACACATAATCCCACAGGAGTCGAAGTGAACCGTCCATTCCTTGTCAGTTCTTTCCGGTGTCTTGAACTCTAGACAGCATTTCAAACATACTGCCAGCTTCGTTCAAGGGAGCTGTACTTGGGGAGTTTTGGGAATCTTCGCCCATTTCCACCGTCAGAATCAAAGCTCGGTGATTGATTTATTGTTTCAAGTGTGAGAGAAGGAGACAGAGAGAGACAACGCAGGTGAGTTAACTGTCGTCTTCTCATATGTGTTCAAAATTTCTACGCTTTCCTCTCTGTTAGTGCAATATCTGTTTTCAATTTCACTGCAAACTGCAACTGTGTTTACCTGAGACGATTTTTGAGAGATTTTAGTCATCATCTTTTCCGAAAAAAAAGACAATTGATGCAGTTCGAATTTCGTAATCCCCTAGATAGTGAATTATGAATTGCCCTGCCCCGGGCTGAATTTGCGATGAATTAGGTCAGTAACCGTATTCAAACTGCCATTCTGTTGAGCTGTTGAGAATCATTGCGTTTGTTTTGTATACTCTGTGTTTTGAAGTGAAGATACCAGCATTGGAAACCTTAAATTTATTGTATGATACGGATGAACACGTCCGCCCCAATATATGCAGGAAAGCCGTGCCACCGTCATCTATCGAATCAACAGGTTCGTTTTGAACGAAGGAGGGTTCGATATCGTCTCGGTGTGAACTTATATCAAAGTACACACATCCTACGTCTAATGTAGACGGCGTCTCCAGATTCAATTACTAGTGTGTTTTAAACGCAATAATTGCTGGGTAAGAGTGCAACGTTTGTTACGGAATTGGATTTAAGTTGACCTATAAAATATAAGCCGTCCATCGTCATCTCTTTACTTAAACTTTTTGAAAAAACAATATTACACTAAGTTATCTTGTTAATTAACGGTATTCTAAGTGTATTTTCGAAATGAAACTTATTCAACTAAACATTTTGAGGAATGCAATGAAACTCCCTTCAATTTCCACCCTTGTACCTATCCCCCTGGTCTGAAGCGCCAACGAGTACAGATATAGAGTTGAAAATACCCGTGTATGTAATGAAAGATTCAGGTTTTTCACAAGCCCGATTTTATCCGTAAAATTTCGGACAGTTTTTCAATGCTTCAAACGTTTTGTAATTCAGCACAGTCGCAGTAGAGAAAAATATAATTTGTTTTTGGGAGAAATGGCCTCGCAGATCGTGATTGTTCAACGGAAAGAGAGCTGGGCTGCCGAACGGAGGTTTCAACCACAGGATCGATCATCAAATATTCCAGATAATGTAAGAGATTTAATTTTCTGACAGCCATAGAACCTTGAAAAATTACGGAAAACAAAGAAAAGAAACCCTCTCACTCTACTGTGCGAAATTCACTTTCTGATCGATTCGGTAACTGCTGTGCTTCATCGAAACTGAGTAGACATCCCTAATGGTCCAGCACATGGATTACACAACAGGATCTCCCCAAATAACATTAGGATGCATTTATTGCAGTTGATGGGAAATCATCAAGTGAATACTTTCCAGCTTTGGATATTTTACCTTCCGTCCGTTGCACACTCTCCTGGATCATGATTTGCTGCGCGTTTGTAGAAGATTGTCTTCCAGTAATTTCCTGTCGAAATATAACAACAAAAAATTGCGTTAGAGCCATGATTTGATCAAGCCAAAGTCTGATAATTTAAAAATTGTAAATTTTACGATCAAATCAACCATCCAATTACCTTAAACTACTTGCGAATTACGTATGCTTTGTCGTCATCTTAGATAAATAGCCTTTGTCAAAATCTTTTAGAAAAATCACAGTAACTCATTTTACATTCCTCGATAATTTATGGAGCACTTCATTTTAACATAAACAAGATAATATAGAATGAGTATTACAAGATTCTGAATATTTCAATCTCCAAAATGTAAAATTTTGTGTAACTTTATACCTGCTATCATCATTAACGTCTTTATGTTATTCTTCATTGGCATTTCATTCATTGAATTCATTCGATGTAATTTGGAATAGCTGCATACAAATTGATATATTTACATAATTGATATTTATATTTAACACTGCTTCCTTTTCTTTCTGGAAAACCAGGCTTTCATTTATTAATCGGCTTATTCTCCAATCATGCTGTCATCCTTTTCATCGTTTTTTCTCTCTGATCGATGTGCACAATGTTGAGTTTTCTTTCTGCCCAGAACGATCATTTCCAGAGTATTAAGAATTTTTTATGATATTGCAAATACTTCTGTTTTTCCTCAATATTTCTAAAAATTAATACCTGGGGTTTATTCCTGCTATACGCAAAATTGAAAAATATTAAACAATTGATAGTATCCATTGCTACGTTACTAAATTTTTGTAGTTTATGCATAGTACGAATATTATTTTTTCTTCCTATAGGATGCTCTTAATGATTTGTGATATTCAATTCTTCTGCGTTTTCTCAATTGCATTACATTTGCAATTTCATTTTAAGCTGGAATTCAGCAGGATATTTTTAATGTTTAAAAATGCGCAAATATTATCGTGGCCTACATAACAGGCGTCGATTTTTTTTCTTTCTTCGGCTGTCGATATCTTCGAGTTCAAGAGGATTATGATTGTTTTTTAAAGAATCAGTTACTAAACCAATCATTTTCCGTAATCTATCTCTTCCCGTAAACAAAATCGGATTTCCAATCTCATGCTAACATCCACTGCTTTGCTATTAGTCGCATAAGAACTTAAATTTTACGTCCCAGTATAAATATACAATTACAGTTTATAATTATATTATCCCCATTCCAAATGTACAACGTATGTAAAGTATACAATTCCATTGTCAAATGTAACGAATGCCCTAAAATTGACCAATGGCTATATATTCATTCTGCATTTCTCGGTGTTTTGGACGCATACTGGATTAAGTGACATAACCCGTAAAATCGTCCTAACTTCTCGTGGATGGTGAAATTTCACCTAGTAAAAGCAGTTTTCGAATTTTTCTGTTGACTTAAAATTGGAATTTAACTTGAGAAAATTAAAATTTTTTCGATGTCGTATGGATTTTGTTTGCATTGACAATTATTTGATAGTTTTTAATGTCATGGATATATTATCAGATTCAAAAGGATCAAAATTTGAGCCCAGTGTTATGTGTTTTTTCCGTGTCAATTTACTCAAGTCAGTTCTTCAATTACAATAAGCAATTCATAGGGATTGGGGATGGGAAGTACACGTAGTTTGGGGAGAAAATTGTGGAGAACAGCAAACAAAGGTGAACAAGTGGATGAGTGATTTTGGACTGCTTTCGACAAAATGGAGATGATTTGTTTTCCTACATTGTTTCCGGTGACGAGACGTGAAGAGTATACACCCTCGCTGAAGGAAAGCAGCAGAAGAACCCTTACAATTTGCTGAAACTTTACTTTCCTTACTCGGGTCGCAAAATCAATAATTCCGTTTTCTGGAACGGAAGGGGCGTTCCTTTGGTTTATTTCATGCAACGTGGGACATAGTCCCAAACGACGTTTTCTGCGAAACGCTCAAGAAACTGAGATGTGCCACCCAAAATAAACTTCGCGGGAATCTTTCATCAAGTAGAGACTTCCTGCTTGACGACGCCCATTTTCTCACCACTGCCCATTCCAAGAATAACATTATAGATTTCCGTTGGGGATTTCTCCATTATCTACTTCACAGTCACAACCTTACATCCAGAGACTATTGCATGCTCTTGCATGGGAAACAAGGGCTTGGAGGCCTACGATACTACGGCCTGTAGGTGACAAGGAAATGAAGACCGCCGCTGTCAACTGGCTCAATTCCCAGGTGGAAAACTTCCATGCAGAGGTGTTGAGACACTAGTTAAACTTTAGGAAAAGTGCTTTGAATTAAACAAGGATCATGCTGGAAAGTAAAATAGGATAGTAGCAAACTAAAACCAACACCAAAAAGTTTTATGGCAAAAATGTATATCTTCATGAGAGAAGGACCCTTACCTTCCTAATACGTCTCGTATTTGAGATGCAATTTTGTGCACTTTGCACGCCCCTGACATGCAAAGCAGCTCCTTATAGAACATCTTAAAAAGATAATATCACATGCAGCGGGGATTATCACGAACATCCGAAGAGCGTATGGAAATTCATGTGAAAAAATCATTGTTATCGCACAGTATGCTGCAATGGGAAAAGACGACAAGCGTATTGAACGCGCATGATCTTTGTAAACAATATGACACTAATTTCGGAGGATACGAGAAATGGACGGATGACTACCTACTAATATAACTACTGATGCCATTTCGAGAAGCTGATGCCAAAATAGCATATTTTGTCAGGTAGCATCGGGCGCCTTCGTTATGGAGTAATCTATCCCCTGGCATTCGCATCCAGTCATCCTTGTCCAGGTAAATGCCTTTCCATAAGTTTTAATACATTTTTAGGCCGGCGGTATTTAAGTTGAATGAAGAATTTTATGGTTGTAGGGATCATTTTTACCCTTAATCTCTCTTTGAATGAAAGAGTTGAAGAATGATCAGGACTAAGTGTACGTTACCATAGAAATTATATTAAGTTTTCTCTTATTCAATGATTATTTTAAAACCGCAGTGTAGCAAATACTGTGCGATGACAATGATTTTTTCACGTGAATTTCTATAGGCTCTTCGGATTTTGGTGATAATCCACGCTGCATGCGATATTATCTTTGTCAGATGTTCTATAAGGAGCTGCTTTGCATGTCAAGGGCGTGCAAATTGCACAAAATTGCATAACAAACACGAGACGTATTAGGAAGGTAAGGGTCCTTCTCTCATGAAGATATACATTTTTGCCATAAAACTTTTTTGTGTTGGTTTTAGTTTCCTACTAACCTATTTTACTTTCCAGCATAACCTTGTTTAATTGAAAGTACTTTTCATAAAGTTTAACTAGCTTCCTCAACACCTCTGCATGGAAGTTCTCCTCCTACAGTTCCTTGTCACCTACAGGCCGTAGTCTCGTAGTCCTCCAAGCCCTTATTTCCCATGCAAGAGCATGTAATAGTCTCTGGGTGTAAGGTTGTGACTGTGAAGTAGATATTGGAAAAATCCCCAACGGAAATCCATAATATTATTCTTGGAATGGGCAGTGGTGCGAAAATGCGCGTCGCCAAGCAGGAAGACTCTGCTGGATGAAAGATTCCCGCGAAGTTTATTTTGGGTGGAACGTCTCAGTTTGTTGAGCGTTTCGCAGAAAACGTCAGGTGGGATTAATATCCCACGTTGCATGAAATAAACCAAAGGAACGCCCCTTCCGTTCCAGAAAACGGTTTTTAATGATTTTGCGACCCGAGTAAGGAAAGAAAGATTTCAGCAATTGTTACTAATCATTCTTCTACCTGCACTCGGAGAGGACGGACGCGTGGTTGGAGCTCCCGTCTTGAGTACTGACTTTCACTTTTTATCTGGTCGCCAGTAGTAGCTTTAACGTTGCCTAGCTGGGTCCGTAGTTTTAGCTCTAAAATTGTGTCGTCCTAGGCTATCCCCTATTTCATAGTATAGTGGTGTATTTAGTAGTGAGTGTTTAGTTAGTTAGTAAGTGAGTGTGTTAGTGTGTGAGTTTTCTGTGCCTGCTGTGGCTGTAGTCCCTGCCATCCCGCGAGCGTCTGCTTAGACTGGTTGCCGATAGCGATAAGTAGAACTAAACCAGTGTTTTCATTACTTTTATATATTGAGATAAATACAAATCTTCCACTATTGTTTAACATCGTTGTGGCTATTCCATAGTTAGCGTATTTCCGTTTCCTTTTTATATTTTATCATCACCGTAGTTTTGTTATCCTAAGTATTTCTCAGTTATAGAACCGTTCTTTATAATCTATTGTTAACAATATACTTCTAGACTTCACTCGGCTTTAATTTATCTTTATTCGTTCTAGCTACACTGCATTACTTATTGTTTCATAATATCCGCGCTTCCGTACCGCTGTTTAATCTCTGAATTTCTAATTTATTATTATCTTATTGTGTTATTTATTCATAGTCCTGTGTAGAACCGTATAATTCATCCTAACGTGTAGTTCCCACGTAACTGTTACCGATCTCAGTAGTTTCACAGGTTTTGTTCTCTGTAGCGAGTTTTCCTCTTAATTTAATTTGTTCTTGTGTTTGTTATTCATATATAGTTTATTCTAACTCTGTAGTGTGCGTAACTTATTTTTAAACCTAGTAGATTTATATAGGTTTTTTTATATCGCTTATTGTAATTGAAATAATTCGGTAATAGTTTTTTTTAGAAATATTTACATTTCCTAGACTAGTGCTTAATTTTGCTCGTCATTTTCGTTGCTTCTTTTAGTAGTAGATATTTAATGCATTTACTTTAGCTTTACTGTAGACACTTTTTGCTTCGTCTCTTCCTAATCGCTGGTTTTGCGCATCCAACAGCCTACATTCCTCTGGTATACATTTCAGAGCTCTCCTCCCCTTGTGCTTCCCTTCCCAAACCTCAGCCTAACCAAGGTCAGCCGTGACCCATATCCCATCGCGACACCCTACCAAGCGCTACCCTTGCAACCACTCACCCGTGTAGATTTTTTACCTGACAAGGTGACATCACGAGAGTGATGTTCGGGATCCGAATGCCGATGTTATTTTATGAAAATATATAGGAAATGTAGAAAAAGTATCCCGGCTTTCTTCCCCATAGGCCCTGGTTCGAGAGATAAGAAGCAAGTAAAGATTTAGCGCGGATTCATCATCTTTGAGTGAGGGTAAAAGTTCAACATGCGGTGTGGCCGCGGGAGATGAGGCGCGCGGCCAGTACCTTTTGCCCCGAGCGACCTGGGTTCGAGTCCCGATGAAGGTAATTCTTTTTTCTTTCTTATAATTTAAGCAATCAATGTTACAACCCATCCCCATTCATTTAAGTCAATTACGTTAGTATTTTATCTATTTTCAACTCATTTTATGGATTTTCAATGGACCGAGCAATTTTCGATGGGCTGGCGGAGGTCGGTGCATCGAACGCTCCGCCACGGGAGGCGTCGCCGACTGGGAGTCGGGAGGGAAGGGAGGGAGTATTAGTGATAGGTAGCTCCAATGTCCGCCGGGTAGCGGACTTGATGCGTGCCAGGGCCCGTCGGGAAGGAGGTGGTGAATCCCGAGGGAGAGATGACGAAGAACGGGTACGCTCCTGGTGTATACCAGAAGATACGGTGCCCCAGGTGACGAAGGCGTTGAAAGCAACGTTCAGTGCCACTAACTGTTCCAAGCTGCACGTTGTCGCCCATGTCGGCACTAACGACGCCGCGAAACGGGGGTCCGAACATGTAATGGATTCCGTAAGGGATCTATGCTCCGAGTTCCACCGCGTTAGTGGAGGTCTGGGTGTCGATATGATGCTGACTGTATGCAGCTAGGTACCTAGGACGGATCGGGGGTCGATGGTTTGGAGCCGAGTTTTAGGCATACACCGGAGACTCAGTGATGTCTGTGGGAGCGAGGGAGCTGAGTTTTTGGACCTCGGGCCGGAGCTGGAAACGTGTCGGGTGCCCCTGAATTGCTCGGGTGTCCACTACACGGATGAGGCATCGTCTAGGGTAGCGCGTAGGATACTGGAGCATACACGTAGGGTTTAGCTCAGGTGGTAGCCCAGAGTGCAGGTCAATCCGCGGGGGAAAAATCGTGGAAGAATTTGACAGAAATTGCAGAGTAGTTTAAAAAGGGCAGGAGAAAAACAAAAAAAGACGAACATGATAAATCATCAAAGGTAATAGGTAGATAAAATAGTGGGACCGTTAAAAAATTATCGAGGAAAAATTTAGTTGGAAAAGAGCACCAAGAGAGAAACAGATTGGGAGAAAGAATTTCAGTGATAGTAGTGAATTGTCGTACTTTAAGAAATAAAGTAGCTGAATTTCACCACCTCATAAAAAGTACTGATTCAGATATAATCGTAGGTACAGAAAGCTGGCTTTCGAAGGACATATCAGATTATGAAGTATTTCCGAAGAGTTTTACCGTATACAGAAATGATAGAGTAAGCAGAAACGGAGGAGTATTTATAGCTGTGAAGGACTCGTATGTCAGTAGAAGAGAACTTATTTCAGAGCGAAATGTAGAAAGAATTTGAAGTTCCGTTAAAAGTAAAAGTAGTAACGCAAAAAAGATACATGTAGGTGCATATTACAGGCCACCAGACGCAGACGTCAACTGTATAATGGAACTAAGGTCAGAAATAGCTACATTACTTTCTCGGAACGAGAATAGAGGAATAATAGTAGGCGGAGATTTCAATCTCCCTTCGATATATTGGAATACGCGGAGTTTCATAACAGGAGGTAAGGATAAGGAACTCTGCGAATCACTGTTGAACACTTTTACATCACATTCTTCACAACAGCTAGTAACAGAACCGACCAGGTGAAACAACATTCTAGACTTATTAGCAACAAATATACGCGAAAGAGTTCTAAATACAGTTACAGATCTTGCAAAAATTCTAAATACAGTCTAGTTCTTGCGAGACATAAATCGCTTTATTCGTACTCGATGTTTTAGTCCACGGCGAAAACAGTACTGAAGTTGATGCGATATTTTTAGATTTTAAAAAAATCTTTCGATAAAGTTCCTCATGACTAATTAATCTTGAAGTTAGAGAGTTTTGGTATAAATAAAGACGTTGTATGTTGGGTAAAAGAATTATTAAGTGGGCGAGAGCAGAGGGTTGTCATAGACGGTATCATTTCGGACACAATCGAAGTCACATCGGGAGTTCCCCAGGGTAGCGTAGTCGGTCCGCTCCTATTTCTTCTATACACTACGATTCAGGTACCGTAGTTAGTAGTAAGCTTAGACTCTTTGCAGACGATGCGGTAGTGTATAGGGGTATATCAAAAGAAGCAGACAGGAAATCGCTTAGCAAGGATTTAGAGCAATTCAAGAGTGGTGCGACAAATGGCAGTTAGCAATTTTCTCTCGCGCAGCCCGTCGGCTCCCCCATTTGGAATACATGCAGTAGACACGCGATGCAAGCCTAAAATTTCCTAATTGCTCAAGGTCGTGGCTGAATGAGATAAAAATATATTATAAACTATAAATGTTAGCAACATTTTTTATTCGTTCTTTCACTTTTCGAGCTAAATTTTGAGTTGATACACTCTCTCTTGAATTTTTGCCACACTCCAGCTTTTAGGCAGTGTAGACAGGACTTAAATTTTTTCACTGCAGGTATTACCTTCAACAAATTTTTCCTTGAGTTGATTTAGCATTTCACAGCCTACTAACTCTTATGGGCCGAAGGAAGTTTTTGCTTTACCCCATACTATCCCGATTGCTCTTCGATAAAGAGAAGTAATTTAATAAATTTTTCTTAGGAGTATTTTCTACTTCTCATTTTTTTCTATTTACTGGTAATGTACCGATTTCGGATAAACCATCGCTCTCTCCTTGTGTGTCACTGTCATTACTGGAGTTTTTGTAGGTAGAGGTACATGAGCCTCCGCAAATTGCAAACCAGAAGGCCCCGATTGTGACAGTACTGCTTCTGCTGTCACAATTGCTCAGGAACGTCCTCTTTATGACTGATGGGAGACCTTGGTGCGTCACCTTTCGCGACTCCCTTGTTCAGAAACACTCTGCACTGACGACATAATGTTCTGCCCTCGAACAAAAACATCGTTCTAGTGCTGAAAATTTTCGATTTGCAATATTTGGCAGTAATTGTATATAAATTAGCACTACGGATAATGCAATGCAGTTTAACTGGATTTCAACACAGTTTTGACGCTTTGAATAGAAGGCAAGGAACGATTTTTCATTGTTATTGCACGCTCTTTCCACTTTAACACCAATTCTATCTTCGATGAGCTGCAGATCTCATCGATACATTTAAAGACACTGTCTCGCGAACACTTTCCTCCTCTCACTACGCCGATGGAGCAAATTTTGACGCAATTTTGACAATTAGTTTAAAAACTATGGACGAGAAACAAGAGAAGGCAGACTTGAATAAGAAGATGCACACGCGGTGACAGACCAAAACAAACTGAGACTTCTTCGGTGAATACACGCGGCTGTCAACAAAAACTTGTGCAGCTAGATGGTCTTCCTTCAAGCTTTTAGGCACATACCGCAGTGGGCAGAATTGGCCACCAAAGAGGTCATAATAATAGGGTTCTGAAAGGAAGTGCAAAGGTTTATTAACGCATTTATGAATTGCCACTAAATTTATTTTTGGAATAGTTAGCTGGATATGTTTAGATCTGGGGAAAAAATTTTCAGCCGATTCTGATATGGAGTATTTGAGAAAAGTATACTAACAATTTAACAACTAGCCTGTGCATAGGATCCCTACGAAATCGGTCTACATAACGAACTTGAACGTGTGCAGCGAAGATCGGCAAGATTTGTAAAGGGACGGTATGATAACCTTACTAGCGTAGCCAGTCTATTAAATGAATTAAATTGGGAATAATTGTCAGATCGCAGGTAGAAATTTAGACTTAATCTCTTAAACAAATTCCAAGACCATATTTTTAGTGATGGTGTTAAAAATATTTCGCAAACTTACTATGGTAGACTGGACCATAATCACAAAATTAGAGAAATAGATTGCTGAACTGACAGATTCAAAATGTAATTTTTTCCTCGTACTATTAGGGATATGAATAACGGTAAATATATCCAGTACGAGTGTAGCAATGGATAACATTGGTAGCTGCATGTTGGTATAAGGACTTATAGCAAACCCAACTAACGGCATGTTTTTGCATATATGCTTTGCTATTTGTATCTTTTTTAAATAGCGTAGTTTTGAACAGTACCTACACAAGAACTAATCCTTTGTTATGCATGATATGTAGTGCATGTTTGGTGATAGTTCGCCCCCTGCCACGCACCTTTATGGTGGATTGCAGGGTATTATGTAGATATATATAAATGGATTTCTGTTATATGCGTCTTCTTTGTATTCTAATGTCATAGATACATACATCTTGACATGGCATGGAATAGTCGTTTTTGCTTCGGTCATGGTAAAACCGTAACATGTTGTAGGTACGATATAATTCCTTGGCCTGCGGTGCATGTTCGTAGGATGGTGAGTTTTCCTCAGCAACAATTGCTTCTCATTTGTTATTCCAATATTTGTTCATTTCCAGCGTTTGTTATGTCACCTGGATCCTCAGCCAAGATGCGGGTTTTTTGCATCGTTTCGAGATTTGTTAGATCGTTCTCCTTGGACGTGTCTTTGGGCATAAGCGTGATATAAATCGTTAAACCCAGAGACACGCCGAGGAGTCCGTCATCTTTCCAACGGCTTCCCTTTATCTTTCGTTTACGCATCCACAGTGAACTCCTACGGAACAACCTTTTTGCTGCGCTGCTTTTGAACAGAGCGAGAATATGCTATATCATGTATGTTATGTATTCTTCCCCTTGAGTGCCTTTTTATTCAATGCCATTCTTTACCGTGAATATGGTGGTGGAGAGGTTTTTTTCACCTATGAGGAAGTTCTGACTAGTATATATTCGTATTTGTTATGCATGATATGTGGTACATGTTTGATGAGAGGTCGCCCCATACCACGCACCTTTGTAGGGGCTTGCAGGGTATTCTGTAGATGTAATAATGCTATCTACGGTAAGGCAAATTTCCCAAAATTTATAAGCTATGATCCTATCACTCTAAAAGAAAGCAAGTACGCATTCAGTCCTTTTAGAAGAAAGCCTGGATTTAAATAGCGAAATCTATGTCAAATAAATTTATATATGCAAAGTAAAACTGAGCAAAATCTCGTCCCTTAATACATCCTGGTCTGCAACTAGATATATGACAATCACTCAGCTACTAAAACTACTAAGAGCACAAATAAATATCACATTATCAATCCTACTCCCGTCCATACATTAATTATTTATGTATTTGCTTAGAAAATACTCGTAGGCAAATAAAAGATTATTACCCACCTATAAAATGGTGCACCGATCCTTAAGAATTGCAAGGTGAAAATGCAATAATCCTCATTGCTATCTCGCTGCAGTGGTATGCATGTGTCTCAAGGTTTGACATGATTTAGTTTGAAACGGCTGGGAACATTATTTCTGCATGCTTTTCAACTGTGAATTAACTATAGTCTTCATATCTAAATCAGTTAGATAGTAGGTTGTTCATTAAGTTGAAGGTTTTAAGTATATGTTTAGGTAATTATATCTTGTATGAGAGAAAATTATAACTGGTGTAATCATATAGAGAAAATGTATGCAACATCTTATATTCGCATGTATTTTTTTTAAAATTTTGGTTCTAGGTGCACCCATGCCTATATTGTACAACGACGTTTTGTATTACCCAATTCACTTTTTCACATGCGATCGGCTTTTCTAGAGAAATAAAAGTAAAAGCTGTATGAAAGTTGTGTAGCTGTAAAAGTGTATGAGCTCTTGTCAACACTTTTACATACGGTATGTAGTTGAACACATCCTCGAGATGACTCAACTGCAGCTGTGTTCAATAGCTATTGAAAATGTATCCAAATACGTACTGAAAAAATCCTCAGGTGTATTCAACACTTATATGGTATGAGAGCCTACCTAGCTATTGAATACGTATCCTTATATGTATTGAATGCTCCCTAGGTGTATTCCACTTGTATTCAAGGCAAGACGTACAGTATTATCCGATATGAACATAATATATGTTGAATACTTCATGTAATTCTTTTACAATATGTAGGTACTGAACGCACATAGTGCTGGGTGGATAATTTCATTAGAAATCTTTAGCGGTCGTTAGATGTACGTCATGTTTCCCTTTTTACAAAATATCGTCATGCATCAGTATTTTACCATGGGATACGTCATCGTCATTAGTAAGCAATAATTCAACAAGGCACAACTTATTTATTATCACGCATTCTTGAATTATCAATGCACAATTCATCATCGATATCATTGCGCTTCTTCTGCTACCGAGAATGGATCACATGACCACTTCCTAGCCATCAGATTGAATGAAAAGATTTGTTCAGGGAACTGACGGGATGGACCTTAGAGAGACAGAATGGAATAATAATGAGAGCATAAATTTCTCATACTCTCCGCAGCGCCTCGATTTCACCGGCGACGTTGAGAACTTCTCCCATACATATATATCCTCAGGTGTAATCAATATGTATTGCGTATGAGATCCTACCTAGCTATTGAATACGTATCCTTATATGTATTGAATACACACTAGGTGTATTCCACTGGTATTCAAGGCAGGACGTATAACATTATCCGATATGAACATAATACATATTGAATACTTCGTGTAATCCTTTCAAAATATGTAGGTATATAATGCACAATATGATAAGTGGATAATTTTATTACAAAGATTAAGCGACGTTGAGAACTTCTCCTATACATACGTAATGGCTGGGGACGAAGTTTTTGGACGTTACAGAGCGCAACGTTATGAAGTACGTATTTTATGTAATCACCATACTGTCAGTAAATAGGTGTTTACAATGGCTTGAATTATATTTATGGTTCCGAGAGTGACTTGAGGAAATAGCGAACTCCATAACGTAGGTCAGTTTTCGTCCCTTCACGAAATATATTTATATTTCTTAATACGATTTTTAATTATTATATTTATCCCTCATATTGAATTGTTACGGGCACATTTAGCTAGAAGTGTATAATAATGGAGTTGCTGGAAAACGGGCTGCGTACTAAGATCGTATTGTTGCTGCAGAAAACGAAAAACAGTGAGCTACGGAACTCACAAAGTTCATTTCGTTAACATTGTGTCGTGAGTTAAAGTTTGTGGAAGTTTACTGTTTCATAAATTTTGATTTAGTTGCGTATGCGGTGTCGAAATGCATCACATGGTCTCTGACAAACATTTAACTTGGCATAATCAGATGTTGGTCCCAATTGTGGTTGGGCGAGGGAACTGCGTCATGTCAGTGGCGATTGGATGAAGGAATGACGTACGGATCTTTTGCATGCCCACTCAAGTGAAAGGATTGAAACCATTTCTGTCAACTTTCATAACTTGAAGAACAGAAAAATTCGCATCCTTTAGTTTCTAAATTTTATTATATTTGGCAATAAAATCTTACAATTTTTTTCCAAGCATTATTATTTCGACGGTCGTACCTCTTTCTTCGTCTTAGAAATAAGCTCTTAATATGAAAGAAACTGCTAACAAGAAGGAATTTGCTCCCAAGTATCACAATTTGAGAAGTTTTGGAGTTCCCATACCCGAAGGAATACGGCAAATCCTTTGCAGTCATTTACGACATTCCCCGTCGTGTCTTCGGGCTACATCGTGTTATGAACCGTATTTCACCGAGGGTATGCTGACTAAGTAGTTCATATGAATTGTATAAAACTCATAGATAGCCATGGTTTATTAACTAATGTACAGCATGGCTTCCGGGTGAGCACTTCTTGTGAATCTCGACTTGCATTGATATATAAGTACTTAAATATAATATTCCAGTTGAAGCTTATTTTATCGATTTCAAAGATTTTTGTAATGGGTCTCTATGATAACGACATTAGCTTAACACATCTGTTCTGTCAACGGAAATGGGTATCATTGTGACGCATCAGGTAGAAAAAAGTTTTCTCTCAAATCCCTTGTGTAGGTAATTTTAATTTAAATGCCAGGTTATAATAGAATATAATTAGGATATATATAAATGGATTTCTGTTATATGCGTCTTTTTTGTATTCTAATGTCATAGATACATCTTGACATGGCATGGAATAGTCATCATTGCTTCGGTCATGGTGAAACCGTAACATGTTGTAGGTACGATATAATTCCTTGGCCTGTGGTGCATGTTCGTAGGATGGTGAGTATTACTTAGCAATAATTGCTTCTCATGTGGCATTCCAATATTTGTTCATTTCCAGCGTTTGTTATGTCACCTGGATCCTCAGCCAAGATGCGGGTGTATTGCATCGTTTCGAGATTTGTTAGATCGTTCTCCTTGGACGTGTCTTTGGGCATAAGCGTGATATAAATCGTTAATTCACAAAGACAATCCGAGGAGACGGTGATCTTTCCAACGGCTTCCCTTCATTTCCGTTTAAGCATCCACAGTGAACTCCTACGGAACAACCTTTTTGCTGCGCTCCTTTTGAACAGAGCGAGAATATGATATATCATGCATGTTAAGTATTCTTTCCCTCTGAGTGTCTTTTTATTCAATGCCAGTCTCTACCATAAATATGGTGGTGGAGAGGTTGTTTTCACCTATGAGAAGTTTTGACCAGAATATATATATATATTTGTTATGCATGGTATGTGATGCCTGTTTGGTAAGAGGTCGCCCCATCACACGCACCTTTGTAGGAGCTTGCAGGGAATTCTGTAATGTAATAATGCTATTTAAGGTAAGGCACCTTATCACAGAATTTATAAGCATACAATATAATACTATATCCTAATCACACTAAAGGAAAGCCAATACGCATTCAGTCCTTTAAGAAGTAAGCCTGGATAAAAATATCGAAATCTATGGGTCATTCCACCTTAATTCAACATACGTTTGTCCCTTAGGGTGTCAGATTTTGATACAAATTGGTGTACGGGAACAAAATCAACTCAAACTGAATACCCTGCAACAGTTTTGTGGAAAAAATATGTTTTGAGTGAATTATGCATGTTTTAATTTTTTCGCATTTTTAGCAAAATTCCGAGCTTTAAATCATATTTTCACTAATATATCTTCGCTTGTAATTTTTATAAAGCAATGATTAACTGCTATATCTTTATTAAATGGAAATATATCAAGCAAAAATTTTTTTCTTCCAAACCCATTTGTTGTTAATTACTAATGTTTAAAAAATTGTTAATAAACTTTCCTCAAATACTCCATATGTGAATCGGCCATAACGTTTTTTACTAGATCTAAACATACCCAGCTAACAATTCCAAAAATAAAATTTAGTGGCAATTCATAAATGCGTTTTTTTATAAATATTTAACAATTAACAATTTTCTCTCGCGCGGCCCGTCGGCTCCCCCAATTGGAATACATGCAGTAGACACGCGATGCAAGCCTAAAAATTTCCTAATTGATCAAGGTCGTGGCTGAATGAGATAAAAATATATTATAAACTATAAATGATAGCAACAATTTTCATTCGTTCTTTCACTTTTCGAGCTAAATTTTGAGTTTATACACTCTCTCTTGAATTTTTGCCACACTCCAGCTTTTAGGCAGTGTAGACAGGACTTAAATTTTTTCACTGTAGGTATTACCTTCAACAAATTTTTCCTTGAGTTGATTTAGCATTTCACACCCTACTAACTCTTATGGGCCGAAGGAAGTTTTGCTTTACCCCATACTATCCCGATTGCTCTTCGAGAAGAGAAGTAATTTTATAAATTTTTCTTACGAGTATTTTCTACTTCTCATTTTTTTCTATTTACTGGTAATGTACCGATTTCGGATAAACTCAGGTTGATATTTTCTAGCACAGATTGACGAGACGAATAAGGTGCACCATCGCTCTCTCCTTGTGAGTCACTGTCATTGCTGGAGTTGTTTGTAGGTAGCGGTACATGAGCCTCCGCAAATTGCAAACCAGAAGGCCCCGATTGTGACAATACTGCTTCTGCAGCCACAATCGCTCAGGAACGTCTTCTTCATGACTGATGGGAGACCTTGGTGCGTCACCTTTCGCGACTCCCTTGTTCAGAAACACTCTGCACTGACGACACAATTTTCTGCTCTCGACCAAAAACATCGCTCTAGTGCTGAAAATTTTCGATTTGCAATATTTGGCAGTAATTGTATATAAATTAGCACTGCGGATAGTTTAACTGGATTACAACACAGTTTAGACGATTTGAATAGAAGGCAAGAAACGATTTTTCATTGTTATTGCACGCTCTTTCCACTATAACACCAATTCTATCCTCGATGAGCTGCAGATCTCTTCGATACATTTAAAGACACTGTCTGGCAAACACTTTCCACCTCTCACTACGCCAATCGAGCAAATTTTGAAAATTAGTTTAAAAAACTATGGACGAAAAACAAGAGAAGGCAGACTTGAATAAGGAGATGCACACGCGGTGACAGACCAAAACAAACTGAGACTTCTTCGGTGAATACACGCGGCTGTCAACAAAAACATGTGCAGCTAGATGGTCTTCCTTCAAGCTTTTAGGCACATACCGCAGTGGGCAGAATTGGCCACCAAAGGTGTCATAATAATAGGGTTCTGAAAGGAAGTGGAAAGGTTTTTACCCTCTTGCCCTAATCCGTAGGTGCCATAAAATATTTCTTTTTAGAGAGAGCTATGTTTACGGACGTCTCATGGCACGAAAAGCCGCAGCTGCAGGCTCTCGATTAGAATTGAAAATGAAATGTTTTTGCACGGATAAAATGTATTGGGATACCAAAATCGGAGTTTGCAGTAAATTTGTCTATAGAGATAAAAAGAGTGAGACAGCAAAAACGAAGAAAATTTTCTGCTAGAACAAATGATGCAAAAATTCCATAATTGTAATTAGGGATGGGTCGATTCGGTTCTCGGTTCCACCGGTTCTTGAGCTTAGAACCGGAACCGAGGCCAAAAATAATCAGTACCGAAATAATTGGCGCGCAAACCAGTTTGAAACCTACTCACACTCCGAAATGGATGCTTCACATTAAAACCTGGTGAAATAGTGTACTTAGATGCTTCAAAGTCGCGAATTATTCTAATTCAGTCTCTGAAAATGATTATTTATTACCTTATCTTATTATTGAGCAATGCAAAGTAAGTTGTAAATTAAGAACCGGAATCGGAACCGAAAAAAAGTGGAACCGACTGGTCCCGAGTTGTAATTTATTTTCATTCCATTAATAAATTATACTTGAAGATTCTTAAAAAGTTTATTCATATTAATTTTCACAGATTTTAAGCTCATATAAAAGTTAATCCGCCTGGAAACATAAGTGGGGCTCAATGGTAAATTTCTCTGCAAACATCCATTTAACAGAACAAATAACAATTTGTTAAAATTTATAGTTTATAATATATTTTTATCTCATTTAGCCACGACCTTGAGCAATTAGGAAATTTTTAGGCTGAATCGCGTGTCTACTGCATGTATTCCAAATGGGGGAGCCGACGGGCCGCGCGAGAGACAATTGAAAATGTTTAAATATTTATAAAAAAACGCATTTATGAATTGCCACTAAATTTTATTTTTGGAATAGTTAGCTGGGTATGTTTAGATAACGGAAAAAACGTTTCAGCCGATTCTGATATGGAGTATTTGAGAAAAGTGTACTAACAATTGTTTAAACATTATTAATTAACAACAATAGGGTTTAGAAGAAAAATATTTTTTCTTGATATTGTGACGGATTGGCCGTCTTATCTTTGTTTTTCCCTGGTCGCGCCTCCCGCGTCGGTCATTTGCGTCCCAAGCCGGGTCCCCGTTGCGTAAGCGAGATGAACGCCTGCCTTTTTCTGCGTGGATATCTGGTAAAATGTTCCTTTGTCTTGTGCATTGGAATCTTTAAGAGTGAGAATCACGCCACCAATGTGTCTACCCAGGTCATTGGGCAGTGTAAGCCGTGAATCTATTGGTGATTTTTGAATTGTAGTCACGTGAGAGGGGGGATGAGCGTTACAAGGAGGACGCCGACGGTTGAGTCGGGAGAGATATATCAGTTGGCATTTGGTGATTGGGAGTCGAGCACAGAAGCTCAAGGTGTGCTGGTGAAGCCAGGCGAGAGTGTGGACGGAGAGAGAGAGAGAGAGAGAGGCGTTAGTTGGAGACGGAGATCACCCCGACTTCCGCGAGGAATTGACAAAGTCGTTCCCTAGCGGTTTTTCCTGCGTTCTGCCCCAGAAGAGGAACGAGACGCAGCGGACCTTGATCCCGGCACCCCAAAGAGGAGGTGCGGTTTCGGGTAGATAAGGGCGACAGACCGCAAAAGCTAGCGGGTCGCCGCATCCCCGGAACCAAACGTTGGACGAGTTCCTTTCAGTCGGAAGGTGCATTATCTCAACAGGAGATGTTGAATTCCGTTCTCCACGCCACCATACCGAAAACTCAACGGTGCAGTCTCTCCGCGCTGGATTTCTCCGTCAAGATCCACACCAGCTCACACATAAGTAACGCCACACCCGTATTTCCCCTATCCTAAGTGGTTTCAACCCTCTTATTCACGCTTCCCCACTGTGAAACCCGTGTGCGCCAGAATAAGTGGTGTACGAGATATCCAAACAGAGTTAAAGTCCCTTCAGGTCAAGAGGAGAGTCAAACTGATCCCAAGAGTGGACCATCATAGTCCTACGGAACCATATTTCTGTATCACTCACTCCCGTCCTCATCATTAGTATTCATAAAAGGACGAGGAGCTTGTAATTCTCTTCATTTAGTCGTTTATTTTATTTTTTTTCATGTTTGGTCATTTATTTGGTCAAAGTGTTACAGGGTGATTATTTCATTGTGGTTAATTTCGTTCCATTTATGTCTCCCCATTCATTCACCTCTTCATCCCTCATTAGTAAGTAAGACCTGTGTTATTTAGCTGTAGAGTGCCTTCGTGTTCATTTTCATGCTCATTTCAGTGAATAAATGTTGCTTGTGTTAATTGTTAAAAATGGCAGAGGTTCATTCTTGCGCTCCGCGTAATTTCTCCCGCGCTCACGTCATACGGTGCTCCCTGTTTTACCGTCCGCCCTGGCTTAAAGTCCCCCCGACCCTCGAACAATTTGGATCGTCCTTGCTTTGCTGGCTGAGCTGGTCCGATGCCGCGGTTTTGAGGTGGCGCCCTTCTCAAACACGCGACAAAGGTCGCGATATCCCTTTTTCTCAAAACCATTTCCCACCCGGAAAAGTCCGAAGGAGACGACGTGTCGAGGCAAGGGTAAGGGTTCCATTACTCGAAGGCGTAAGGACTGCGGCGTGTCAACGGGCAAAGGAGAATCAAGCCCGTTCCGTCACAATATATTATTATTTAATAAAGATTTAGCTTTAACACTAGAACGCCCATAGGGGTCATTTTGACCCAATCGTATTTTTAAATTTATTTTTTGTATCTCATTTTTAAAGAGAACAGAATTTCCTCTCGTGACTTTTAATAATTTTAATAGGTGTTTACTTACGTAAATTTTTACATTCCTAAAATAATCCATTGAGAAGTTAAGTTATATTTTACCTTGAACGCCCAAATGGGGTCATTTTGACCCAAGCGTTCATCTGAGCGCTTTATCTCTGTTAAAGGTCCTTTTATTTGCATTTTTGTATCATTCTGCTGCATATGTGTTCACTGTTCTGTCGTCTTATCTTTTTCATTCAGTTACTTATCTTCCAAGTTCGTATCAGTTTCCAAAACAGTTTTGTTTCCTTTCCCTATCACGTCCTCACTTTTCGTTTTTCTTACATGTGGAATATTTAGTAATTACTTTGTGGACATCATGATACATTGTCAATCTCTGCGGGGTGAGGAGAATGCAATTTTGTTTACCACTTTCGCACGGAATTTATCTACTTAGTTGACTCCAAATACGATTATCTCTCTTCGGATGACGAGTGGAGAATAAAACTCGTTCTCACAATGGAAAAGAAAAACCACGTTGTACATTCCACACAAAGGTTTTATTGGTTTCTACCATGATTTCGATAATATATGTCATTATCAAGATTGATATTGTCGAAACCATGGTAGAAACCTATAAAACCTTTGCGTGGAGTGTACAAAGTGGTTTTATTTTCCAATCGAGTGGTTCCACAAGGTAAACCCTCAAACTTAGAACTCATTCTCACAGTTGCAGTAAGTGAAGTTCGTGTATATGTTGCCCATTGATCGTGGCTTCTAGGGACGAATATGCGGTGTGATCGTTATTTTGAAGATAGCTGTAATCAAAAATTTCTCAAAGACCAGCATAATGTTCTACTGACATTCTTGCGGAGCTGTATAAGATTCAATAAGATGAGTCAGATTGTGGAGTGTGTTCATTTGACAATTCCGACGGCAAGCTGACATTTGAAACTTGTGAAGAATTAACATAATTCTCAGAATGTGACGATAAGTACCCATTTGATGATCTCAGTAGAGATACTAGGAGGGGCGGATCTAAAAGTAAGCTCAGTATTTGATATAATATTCCTTCACTATTTTCAAGGCACTCGGGGTCAAAGCAATAGATACCCTTGGAATAACCAAAGATAGCTATGACGGTGGAAGGCCAGCAGAGAATTTCCAGAAGCGTGAAATGATTGCAATCCCGAAGAATCCAAGGACAGGGAAATGCGAAGAACAGAGTACCTTTAGCTTGGTGTCACACACATCGAAAATCCTTACTAAGATTATTAGGAGAAGAATGGAAGGGAAGATCGAAGGGAATCTTTCGGAAAATCAATTCGTATTCACGAAAAACCAAGAAGCTAGGGAGGCAATGCTCAGCTGAAGGATACTGGCCGAGAAAATTATACACGTAAAAAAGCTGTTGTATGTGACATTCGTGGACTTGGAAAAGGCCTTTGACAACTTCGAATGGAACAAGATGTTCAAGATATTGGAAGCTATTGGAATGATTGGAATGGACTACAAGGATAGAAGAAAAAAATGTAGTCTCTACAGAACCAGGTCACTACAATACAAATAAAAACGGAAGGAAGATAGAAGATAAAATATATGAAGTAGGTATTCAGATAAGGATGCAACCTCTCCCCAGCGTTATTCAATATATACTTGAAAGAAGCAATAAGAGACACAGAGGAAATTGGTATCAAGGTCATCAAGGTGAATGGCGAAGAAATAAACATGCTCTGGTTTGCTGATGACATCGCAGTTGTAGCACAAAGTCGAGAGGATCAACAAGCATCCCTGACCACTATGGACCAATTACTTCCAGAATATAATATGAGCATCAACAAGAAGAAAACTAAAATCCTAGTGTGCGGAAGAGAGAAGCTTAGGGCAAATATCACAATTCGAGTGAAATTGGTACAAGTGGAGAAATTCACCTACTTCAGCAGCACTATAGCCTGGGATGGAAGAAGCTCAACGGACATCAAGCAAAGAATAGCACAAGCTAAGGAAGCTTTTATGAAGAAGAGACAACTACTGTGCTCAAAGAACCTACGGCTGCAAACAAGGAAGCCATTTATCGTATGGAACGTGGTACTCTATGGATCAGAGACATGGAACATCGGGAGAGCAGACCAACAAAGATTTGAAGCCTTCGAAGCATGGTGCTGGAGGAGAATGTTGAAGATTAAATGGACCGATAAAGTGAGGAACGAAGAGGTGTACAGAAGAGCAGATGAAGAAAGGACAATATGGAAAACCCTACGGCATAGAAGAAACAGATGGATTGGATATACCTTGAGGCACAATGAATTAGTTGGAAATATATTAGACGGGAAGATTGAAGGGAAGGTCCCGCGAGGAAGACCAAGGGGCAAGTATATGGGGCAAATAAAGAAGGGCGTGAAAGAGGAAGCATACCATAGTGTGAGGGAATTAACACTAAATAGGGCGTAATGGAAGGCTGCAGTAAACCAATCATGGGATTGAAATACTGATGATGATGAAAACCATTTTCATTAGGCTACTAAATTTTTTTACATTTTTTCTGATGGTATTTCTAATTTTGGTAGGACAAATCATTCATAATTCAACAGTTCAAACTGCAAAAACAATAAATAAATACATTGAAATAAAGTAGATGACATTTGTTGTTTACTGCGTGTCACCATTTCAGGCAAGAAAAAATGAAATTGAAGAAAATCGAGAAAATGATTCCAACACTCAAAGTTGGTGTTTCAATAAATAATTATATCGAGAAAAATATTACTATAATGACCTGAAAAAATCGATGAATGTGATGAATTAGGTTATCATTTAATGAAAACACACTAAAAATGTAAAAATATAAATGCCTTGTGATAAAATAACTTATTAAATACCGGGAGTCAAAATGACCCCATTTGGGCGTTGAATGATGTCAAAAAGTCCGGGCGTCCTAGTGTTAAAAAGAGCTGTTAATCATTGCTGTATAACAATTTAAAGCGGAGAGATAAGTGAAAATATGATTTAAAGCTCGGATTTTTGCTAAAAATGCGAAAAAATTAAAACATGCATAATTCGCTCAAAACAATTTTTTCACAAAATTGTTCGACGGTATTCAGTTTGAGTTGATTTTGTTCCCGTACACCAATTTCTTTCAAAATCTGACACCCTAAGGGACAAACGTTCGTTGAATTGAGGTGGAATGACCCCTATGTCAAATAAATTTATATACGTAAGTGTAAGAATACTTACCCGTCTCTGTAGTGGTGAACGAATCTTAAGAATTGCAAGGTGAAAATGCAATAATCCTCAATGCTATCTCGCTGCAGTGGTATTCATGTGTCTCAAGGTTTAACATGATTTAGTTTGAAAGGCTGGGAACATTATTTCTGCATGCTCTTCAACTGTGAATGAACTATAGTCATCATATCTAAATCAGTTATATAGTAGGTTTTTCATAAAGTAGGTGGTTAAAGTTAGTGTTTCGGTAATTATATCTTGTATTTTGAAAATATTAACTGGTGCTTTCATATAGAAAAAAGTATGAAGCATCTAATATTCGCATGTCTCTTTTTTTAATTTTGGTACTACGTGCACCCATGCCTATATTGTACAATGATTTTTTGTATTACCCAATTCACTTGTTTACATGGGACGGGCTTCTCTAGAGAAATAAAAGTAAAACTGTTTAAAGGTAGTTGTTTCCGGATTGATTTGGTGGAATCTCATAGCGAAAGAAAAATACTGGCAATTTTCCACAGGAATATAGACAATAACTTTTGACCGGTTTCGGTGTACAACACCTTCTTCAGGTCTACCTGAACAACACAATCTTCAGGTGTACCTGAAGATGGTGTTGTACACCGAAGCCGGTTAAAAGTATATGTCTTTATTCTTGTGGAAAATTGCCAGTATTTTTCTTACGAAAGTAAAACTGTATGAAAGTAGTGTAGCTGTAAAAGTGTATGAGCTCTTGTCAACACTTTTACTTACGGTATGTGGTTGAATATATCTTCAAGATGACTCAACTGCAGTTGTGTTCAATAGGTATTGAATACGTATGCAAATACGTACTGAAAATATCTTCAGGTGTATTCAACACTTATTTCGTATGAGAGCCTACCTAGCAATTGAATACGTGTCCTAATATGAATTGAACACACCCTAGGTACGAAAGGAGCCATTCCTTCAAGAAAGCTTTTGACAAGGTTTCTTATACCAAACTATTTATGAAATTAAAATCTTATTGGTAGGACAGTAACATTATATCATGGTTTAATGATTTCCTGCATGATCGAGTTCAAAGGGTTGTTTTAGACGGTGTTTCCTCTTCGGCAATTAAAGTCACTTCGAGGGTCCTACAAGGTAGTGTGATAGGTCCACTCCTATTCCTTTTGTACATAAATGATATTCATAAGATGGTAAAAGGTAAGCTTCGTCTATTTGTCAATGACGCAGTAGTGTAGAGGGAAATTCTATGCTGAAATAATAAATAATATTTATATGTTGACCTACAAGCAATTGAAACTTGGTGTGATACATGGCGTTTAGAATTAAACTTTAAAAAATGTCTTGTAATGAACTTTTCGAAAAAGAATAGCTCTCCTCCTACCACTTACAAAATAAGTAATAATGAATTAACAAACGTGGAATCCATTACATATCGTTGAATAAGACTGAAAAATGATCGTTCCAGGGGTAAACACATTCGTCAAATAATGGGTCAAGCGAATCGTAAACTAGGATTCGTAAAAGAGTACTGGGTAAATGTGACGATCATGTACGAGAAATAAGCTACTTTTCCCTTATAAGACCTCATTTAGAATATGCTGCCTGTGTATGGGATCCCTACGAAATCGGGCTAAATAACGAACTTGAACGTGTGCAGCGAAGATCGGCAAGATTTGTAAAAGGACGGTATGATAACCTTACTAGCGTAACCAGTCTATTAAATGAATTAAATTCGGAATAATTGTCAGATCGCAGGTAGAAATTTAGACTTAATCTCTTAAACAAATTCCAAGACCACATTTTCAGTGAGGATGTTAAAAATATTTTGCGGGCCACAACTTACTATGGTAGACTCGACCATAATCACAAAATTAGAGAAATAGATTGCTGAACTGACAGATTCAAAATGTCCAATTTTCCTCGTACTATTAGGGATATGAATAACGGTAAATATATCCAGTACGAGTGTAGCAATGGATAACAATGGTAGCTGCATGTTGGTATAAGGACTTATAGCAAACCCAACTAACGGCATGTTTTTGCATATATGCTTTGCTATTTGTATCTTTTTTAAATAGCGTAGTTTTGAACAGTACCTACACAAGAACTAATCCTTTGTTATGCATGATATGTAGTGCATGTTTGGTGATAGTTCGCCCCCTGCCACGCACCTTTATGGTGGATTGCAGGGTATTATGTAGATATATATAAATGGATTTCTGTTATATGCGTCTTCTTTGTATTCTAATGTCATGGATACATACATATAGACATGGCATGGAATAGTCATTTTTGCTTCGGTCATGGTGAAACCGTAACATGTTGTAGGTACGATATAATTCCTTGGCCTGTGGTGCATCTTCGTAGGATGGTGAGTTTTCCTCAGCAACAATTGCTTCTCATGTGGCATTCCAATATTTGTTCATTTCCAGCGTTTGTTATGTCACCTGGATCCTCAGCCAAGATGCGGGTGTATTGCATCGTTTCGAGATTTGTTAGATCGTTCTCCTTGGACGTGTCTTTGGGCATAAGCGTGATATAAATCGTTAATTCACAAAGACAATCCTAGGAGACGGTGATCTTTCCAACGGCTTCCCTTCATCTTTCGTGTACGCATCCACAGTGAACTCCTACGGAACAACCTTTTTGCTGCGCTGCTTTTGAACAGAGCGAGAAAATGCTATATCATGTATGTTATGTATTCTTCCCCTTGAGTGCCTTTTTATTCAATGCCATTCTTTACCGTGATTATGGTGGTGGAGAGGTTTTTTTCCACCTATGAGGAAGTTCTGACTAGTATATATTGGTATTTGTTATGCATGATATGTGGTACATGTTTGATGAGAGGTCGCCCCATACCACGAACCTTTGTAGGGGCTTGCAGGGTATTCTGTAGATGTAATAATGCTATCTACGGTAAGGCAAATTTCCCAGAATTTATGAGCTATGATCCTATCACTCTAAAAGAAAGCAAGTACGCATTCAGTCCTTTTAGAAGAAAGCCTGGATTTAAATAGCGAAATCTATGTCAAATAAATTTATATATGCAAAGTAAAGCTGAGCAAAATCTCGTCCCTTAATACATCCTGGTCTGCAACTAGATATATGACAATCACTCAGCTACTAAAACTACTAAGAGCACAAATAAATATCACATTATCAATCCTACTCCCGTCCATACATTAATTATTTATGTATTTGCTTAGAAAATACTCGTAGGCAAATAAAAGATTATTACCCACCTATAAAATGGTGCACCGATCCTTAAGAATTGCAAGGTGAAAATGCAATAATCCTCATTGCTATCTCGCTGCAGTGGTATGCATGTGTCTCAAGGTTTGACATGATTTAGTTTGAAAGCCTGGGAACATTATTTCTGCATGCTTTTCAACTGTGAATTAACTATAGTCTTCATATCTAAATCAGTTAGATAGTAGGTTGTTCATTAAGTTGAAGGTTTTAAGTATATGTTTAGGTAATTATATCTTGTATGAGAGAAAATTATAACTGGTGTTATCATATAGAGAAAAAGTATGCAACATCTTATATTCGCATGTATTTTTTTTTTTAATTTTGGTTCTAGGTGCACCCATGCCTATATTGTACAACGACTTTTTGTATTACCCAATTCACTTTTTCACATGCGATCGGCTTTTCTAGAGAAATAAAAGTAAAAGCTGTATGAAAGTTGTGTAGCTGTAAAAGTGTATGAGCTCTTGTCAACACTTTTACATACGGTATATAGTTGAATACATCCTCGAGATGACTCAACTGCAGCTGTGTTCAATAGCTATTGAAAATGTATCCAAATACGTACTGAAAAAATCCTCAGGTGTATTCAACACTTATAGGGTATGAGAGCCTACCTAGCTATTGAATACGTATTATATATGTATTGAATGCTCCCTAGGTGTATTCCACTTGTATTCAAGGCAAGACGTATAGTATTATCCGATATGAACATAATACATATTGAATACTTCGTGTAATCCTTTCACAATATGTAGGTATATAATGCACAATATGATAAGTGGATAATTTTATTACAAAGATTAAGCGACGTTGAGAACTTCTCCTATACATACGTTATGGCTGGGGACGAAGTTTTTGGACGTTACAGAGCGCAACGTTATGAAGTACGTATTTTATGTAATCACCATACTGTCAGTAAATAGGTGTTTACAATGGCTTGAATTATATTTATGGTTCCGAGAGTGACTTGAGGAAATAGTGAACTCCATAACGTAAGTCAGTTTTCGTCCCTTCACGAAATATATTTATATTTCTTAATACGATTTTTAATTATTATATTTATCCCTCATATTGATATGTTACGGGCACATTTAGCTAGAAGCGTACAATATTGGAGTTGCAGGAAAACCAAAAACAGTGAGCTACGGAACTCACAAAGTTCATTTCGTTAACATTGTGTCGTGAGTTAAAGTTTGTTGAAGTTTACTGCTTCATAAATTTTGATTTAGTTGCGTATGCGGTGTCGAAATGCCTCACATGGTCTCTGATAAACATTTAACTTGGCATAATCAGATGTTGGTCCCAATTGTGGTTGGGCGAGGGAACTGCGTCATGTCAGTGGCGATTGGATGAAGGAATGACGTACGGATCTTTTGCATGCCCACTCAAGTGAAAGGATTGAAACCATTTTTGTCAACTTTCATAACTTGAAGAACAGAAAAATTCGCATCCTTTAGTTTCTAAATTTTATTATATTTGGCAATAAAATCTTACATTTTTGTTCCAATGATTATTTATTAGACGGTCGTAACTCTTTCTTCGTCATAAAAGTTTGTTCCTAGTATGAATAAAACTGGTAAAAAGAAGGAATTTTCTCCCAAGTATCACACGTTGACAAGTTTCGGAGTGCCCAAACCCCACGGAAGTCGGTTAAGCCTATAACATTTAGGACATTTACCGCCGTGCCTTTGGGCTACATCGTGTTATGAATCGTATATCACCGAAGGTATACTGACTGGGGCGTTCATATGATTTGGATATAAAATCATAGAGAGCCATGGTTTATTGACCGATCTACAGCATGGCTTCCGGTTAAGGACTTCTTGTGAAGCTCGAATTGCACATATATATAAGTACCTAAATATAATATTCCAGTTGAAGCTTATTTGATCGATTTCGAAGATTTTTGTAATGGGTCTCGATGATAAAGATATTAACTTAACACGTGTGTTAAGTCAACGGAAATGGGTAAATTTGTGACGCAGCATGGAAAAAAATTAGTTTTGTCTCAGATCCCTTGTGTAGGTAAGTTTCATTTAAATGCCAGGTTATTAGAGATAATAATTATAGTGGCTTGCAGACTATTATGTAGATATGTATAAATGGATTTCTGTTATATGCTTCTTCTTTGTATTCTATTGTCATAGATACATACATATAGACATGGCATGGAATAGTCATTTTTGATTGGTCATGGTAAAACCGTAACATGTTGTAGGTACGATATAATTCCTTGGCCTGTGGTGCATGTTCGTAGGATGGTGAGTATTACTTAGCAACAATTGCTTCTCATGTGGCATTCCAATATTTGTTCATTTCCAGCGTTTGTTATGTCACCTGGATCCTCAGCCAAGATGCGGGTGTATTGCATCGTTTCGAGATTTGTTAGATCGTTCTCCTTGGACGTGTCTTTGGGCATAAGCGTGTTATAAATCGTTGATTCTCAAAGACATTCCAAGGAGACGGTGATCTTTCCAACGGCTTCCCTTCATCTTCCGTTTAAGCATCCACAGTGAACTCCTACGGAACAACCTTTTTCATGCGCTCCTTTTGAACAGAGCGAGAATATGATATATCATGCATGTTAAGTATTCTTTCCCTCTGAGTGTCTTTTTATTCAATGCCAGTCTCTACCATAAATATGGTGGTGGAGAGGTTGTTTTCACCTATGAGAAGTTTTGACCAGAATATATATATATATTTGTTATGCATGGTATGTGATGCCTGTTTGGTAAGAGGTCGCCCCATCACACGCACCTTTGTAGGAGCTTGCAGGGAATTCTGTAATGTAATAATGCTATTTAAGGTAAGGCACCTTATCACAGAATTTATAAGCATACAATATAATACTATATCCTAATCACACTAAAGGAAAGCCAATACGCATTCAGTCCTTTAAGAAGTAAGCCTGGATAAAAATATCGAAATCTATGGGTCATTCCACAATAATTCAACATACGTTTGTCCCTTAGGGTGTCAGATTTTGATAAAAATTGGTGTACGGGAACAAAATCAACTCAAACTGAATACCCTGCAACAGTTTTGTGAAAAAAATATGTTTTGAGCGAATTATGCATGTTTTAATTTTTTCGCATTTTTAGCAAAATTCCGAGCTTTAAATCATATTTTCACTTATATCTTCGCTTGTAATTTTTATAAAGCAATGATTAACTGCTCTTTTTAAAGCTATATCTTTATTAAATGGAAATATATCAAGGAAAAATTTTTTTCTTCCATACCCATTTGTTGTTAATTACTAATGTTTAAAAAATTGTTAATAAACTTTCCTCAAATACTCCATATGTGAATCGGCCATAACGTTTTTTCCGTGATCTAAACATACCCAGCTAACTATTCCAAAAATAAAATTTAGTGGCAATTCATAAATGCATTTTTTTATAAATATTAAACACTTAACAATTTTCTCTCGCGCGGCCCGTCGGCTCCCCCAATTGGAATACATGCAGTAGACACGCGATGCAAGCCTAAAAATTTCCTAATTGCTCAAGGTCGTGGCTGAATGAGATAAAAATATATTATAAACTATAAATGTTAGCAACAATTTTCATTCGTTCTTTCTCTTTACGAGCTAAATTTTGAGTTGATACACTCTCTTTTGAATTTTTGCCACACTCCCGCTTTTAGGCAGTGTAGACAGGACTTAAATTTTTTCACTGTAGGTATTACCTTCAACAAATTTTTCCTTGAGTTATTTAGCATTTCACACCCTACTAACTCTTATGGGCCGAAGGAAGTTTTGCTTTACCCCATACTATCCCGATTGCTCTTCGAGAAGAGAAGTAATTTTATAAATTTTTCTTACGAGTATTTTCTACTTCTCATTTTTTTCTATTTACTGGTAATGTACCGATTTCGGATAAACTCAGGTTGATATTTTCTAGCACAGATTGACGAGACGAATAAGGTGCACCATCGCTCTCTCCTTGTGAGTCACTGTCATTGCTGGAGTTGTTTGTAGGTAGCGGTACATGAGCCTCCGCAAATTGCAAACCAGAAGGCCCCGATTGTGACAATACTGCTTCTGCAGCCACAATCGCTCAGGAACGTCTTCTTCATGACTGATGGGAGACCTTGGTGCGTCACCTTTCGCGACTCCCTTGTTCAGAAACACTCTGCACTGACGACACAATTTTCTGCTCTCGACCAAAAACATCGCTCTAGTGCTGAAAATTTTCGATTTGCAATATTTGGCAGTAATTGTATATAAATTAGCACTGCGGATAGTTTAACTGGATTACAACACAGTTTAGACGATTTGAATAGAAGGCAAGAAACGATTTTTCATTGTTATTGCACGCTCTTTCCACTTTAACACCAATTCTATCCTCAATGAGCTGCAGATCTCTTCGATACATTTAAAGACACCGTCTGGCGAACACTTTCCACCTCTCACTACGCCAATCGAGCAAATTTTGAAAATTAGTTTAAAAAACTATGGACGAAAAACAAGAGAAGGCAGACTTGAATAAGGAGATGCACACGCGGTGACAGACCAAAACAAACTGAGACTTCTTCGGTGAATACACGCGGCTGTCAACAAAAACATGTGCAGCTAGATGGTCTTCCTTCAAGCTTTTAGGCACATACCGCAGTGGGCAGAATTGGCCACCAAAGGGGTCATAATAATAGGGTTCTGAAAGGAAGTGGAAAGGTTTTTACCCTCTTGCCCTAATCCGTAGGTGCCATAAAATATTTCTTTTTAGAGAGAGCTATGTTTACGGACGTCTCAATGCACGAAAAGCCGCAGCTGCAGTCTCTCGATTAGAATTGAAAATGAAATGTTTTTGCACGGATAAAATGTATTGGGATACCAAAATCGGAGTTTGCAGTAAATTTGTCTATAGAGATAAAAAGAGTGAGACAGCAAAAACGAAGAAAATTTTCTGCTAGAACAAATGATGCAAAAATTCCATAATTGTAATTAGGGATGGGTCGATTCGGTTCTCGGTTCCACCGGTTCTTGAGCTTAGAACCGGAACCGAGGCCAAAAATAATCAGTACCGAAATAATTGGCGCGCAAACCAGTTTGAAACCTACTCACACTCCGAAATGGATGCTTCACATTAAAACCTGGTGAAATAGTGTACTTAGATGCTTCAAAGTCGCGAATTATTCTAATTCAGTCTCTGAAAATGATTATTTATTACCTTATCTTATTATTGAGCAATGCAAAGTAAGTTGTAAATTAAGAACCGGAATCGGAACCGAAAAAAAGTGGAACCGACTGGTCCCGAGTTGTAATTTATTTTCATTCCATTAATAAATTATACTTGAAGATTCTTAAAAAGTTTATTCATATTAATTTTCACAGATTTTAAGCTCATATAAAAGTTAATCCGCCTGGAAACATAAGTGGGGCTCAATGGTAAATTTCTCTGCAAACATCCATTTAACAGAACAAATAACAATTTGTTAAAATTTATAGTTTATAATATATTTTTATCTCATTTAGCCACGACCTTGAGCAATTAGGAAATTTTTAGGCTGAATCGCGTGTCTACTGCATGTATTCCAAATGGGGGAGCCGACGGGCCGCGCGAGAGACAATTGAAAATGTTTAAATATTTATAAAAAAACGCATTTATGAATTGCCACTAAATTTTATTTTTGGAATAGTTAGCTGGGTATGTTTAGATAACGGAAAAAACGTTTCAGCCGATTCTGATATGGAGTATTTGAGAAAAGTGTACTAACAATTGTTTAAACATTATTAATTAACAACAATAGGGTTTAGAAGAAAAATATTTTTTCTTGATATTGTGACGGATTGGCCGTCTTATCTTTGTTTTTCCCTGGTCGCGCCTCCCGCGTCGGTCATTTGCGTCCCAAGCCGGGTCCCCGTTGCGTAAGCGAGATGAACGCCTGCCTTTTTCTGCGTGGATATCTGGTAAAATGTTCCTTTGTCTTGTGCATTGGAATCTTTAAGAGTGAGAATCACGCCACCAATGTGTCTACCCAGGTCATTGGGCAGTGTAAGCCGTGAATCTATTGGTGATTTTTGAATTGTAGTCACGTGAGAGGGGGGATGAGCGTTACAAGGAGGACGCCGACGGTTGAGTCGGGAGAGATATATCAGTTGGCATTTGGTGATTGGGAGTCGAGCACAGAAGCTCAAGGTGTGCTGGTGAAGCCAGGCGAGAGTGTGGACGGAGAGAGAGAGAGAGAGAGAGGCGTTAGTTGGAGACGGAGATCACCCCGACTTCCGCGAGGAATTGACAAAGTCGTTCCCTAGCGGTTTTTCCTGCGTTCTGCCCCAGAAGAGGAACGAGACGCAGCGGACCTTGATCCCGGCACCCCAAAGAGGAGGTGCGGTTTCGGGTAGATAAGGGCGACAGACCGCAAAAGCTAGCGGGTCGCCGCATCCCCGGAACCAAACGTTGGACGAGTTCCTTTCAGTCGGAAGGTGCATTATCTCAACAGGAGATGTTGAATTCCGTTCTCCACGCCACCATACCGAAAACTCAACGGTGCAGTCTCTCCGCGCTGGATTTCTCCGTCAAGATCCACACCAGCTCACACATAAGTAACGCCACACCCGTATTTCCCCTATCCTAAGTGGTTTCAACCCTCTTATTCACGCTTCCCCACTGTGAAACCCGTGTGCGCCAGAATAAGTGGTGTACGAGATATCCAAACAGAGTTAAAGTCCCTTCAGGTCAAGAGGAGAGTCAAACTGATCCCAAGAGTGGACCATCATAGTCCTACGGGACCATATTTCTGTATCACTCACTCCCGTCCTCATCATTAGTATTCATAAAAGGACGAGGAGCTTGTAATTCTCTTCATTTAGTCGTTTATTTTATTTTTTTTCATGTTTGGTCATTTATTTGGTCAAAGTGTTACAGGGTGATTATTTCATTGTGGTTAATTTCGTTCCATTTATGTCTCCCCATTCATTCACCTCTTCATCCCTCATTAGTAAGTAAGACCTGTGTTATTTAGCTGTAGAGTGCCTTCGTGTTCATTTTCATGCTCATTTCAGTGAATAAATGTTGCTTGTGTTAATTGTTAAAAATGGCAGAGGTTCATTCTTGCGCTCCGCGTAATTTCTCCCGCGCTCACGTCATACGGTGCTCCCTGTTTTACCGTCCGCCCTGGCTTAAAGTCCCCCCGACCCTCGAACAATTTGGATCGTCCTTGCTTTGCTGGCTGAGCTGGTCCGATGCCGCGGTTTTGAGGTGGCGCCCTTCTCAAACACGCGACAAAGGTCGCGATATCCCTTTTTCTCAAAACCATTTCCCACCCGGAAAAGTCCGAAGGAGACGACGTGTCGAGGCAAGGGTAAGGGTTCCATTACTCGAAGGCGTAAGGACTGCGGCGTGTCAACGGGCAAAGGAGAATCAAGCCCGTTCCGTCACAATATATTATTATTTAATAAAGATTTAGCTTTAACACTAGAACGCCCATAGGGGTCATTTTGACCCAATCGTATTTTTAAATTTATTTTTTGTATCTCATTTTTAAAGAGAACAGAATTTCCTCTCGTGACTTTTAATAATTTTAATAGGTGTTTACTTACGTAAATTTTTACATTCCTAAAATAATCCATTGAGAAGTTAAGTTATATTTTACCTTGAACGCCCAAATGGGGTCATTTTGACCCAAGCGTTCATCTGAGCGCTTTATCTCTGTTAAAGGTCCTTTTATTTGCATTTTTGTATCATTCTGCTGCATATGTGTTCACTGTTCTGTCGTCTTATCTTTTTCATTCAGTTACTTATCTTCCAAGTTCGTATCAGTTTCCAAAACAGTTTTGTTTCCTTTCCCTATCACGTCCTCACTTTTCGTTTTTCTTACATGTGGAATATTTAGTAATTACTTTGTGGACATCATGATACATTGTCAATCTCTGCGGGGTGAGGAGAATGCAATTTTGTTTACCACTTTCGCACGGAATTTATCTACTTAGTTGACTCCAAATACGATTATCTCTCTTCGGATGACGAGTGGAGAATAAAACTCGTTCTCACAATGGAAAAGAAAAACCACGTTGTACATTCCACACAAAGGTTTTATTGGTTTCTACCATGATTTCGATAATATATGTCATTATCAAGATTGATATTGTCGAAACCATGGTAGAAACCTATAAAACCTTTGCGTGGAGTGTACAAAGTGGTTTTATTTTCCAATCGAGTGGTTCCACAAGGTAAACCCTCAAACTTAGAACTCATTCTCACAGTTGCAGTAAGTGAAGTTCGTGTATATGTTGCCCATTGATCGTGGCTTCTAGGGACGAATATGCGGTGTGATCGTTATTTTGAAGATAGCTGTAATCAAAAATTTCTCAAAGACCAGCATAATGTTCTACTGACATTCTTGCGGAGCTGTATAAGATTCAATAAGATGAGTCAGATTGTGGAGTGTGTTCATTTGACAATTCCGACGGCAAGCTGACATTTGAAACTTGTGAAGAATTAACATAATTCTCAGAATGTGACGATAAGTACCCATTTGATGATCTCAGTAGAGATACTAGGAGGGGCGGATCTAAAAGTAAGCTCAGTATTTGATATAATATTCCTTCACTATTTTCAAGGCACTCGGGGTCAAAGCAATAGATACCCTTGGAATAACCAAAGATAGCTATGACGGTGGAAGGCCAGCAGAGAATTTCCAGAAGCGTGAAATGATTGCAATCCCGAAGAATCCAAGGACAGGGAAATGCGAAGAACAGAGTACCTTTAGCTTGGTGTCACACACATCGAAAATCCTTACTAAGATTATTAGGAGAAGAATGGAAGGGAAGATCGAAGGGAATCTTTCGGAAAATCAATTCGTATTCACGAAAAACCAAGAAGCTAGGGAGGCAATGCTCAGCTGAAGGATACTGGCCGAGAAAATTATACACGTAAAAAAGCTGTTGTATGTGACATTCGTGGACTTGGAAAAGGCCTTTGACAACTTCGAATGGAACAAGATGTTCAAGATATTGGAAGCTATTGGAATGATTGGAATGGACTACAAGGATAGAAGAAAAAAATGTAGTCTCTACAGAACCAGGTCACTACAATACAAATAAAAACGGAAGGAAGATAGAAGACAAAATAAATGAAGTAGGTATTCAGATAAGGATGCAACCTCTCCCCAGCGTTATTCAATATATACTTGAAAGAAGCAATAAGAGACACAGAGGAAATTGGTATCAAGGTCATCAAGGTGAATGGCGAAGAAATAAACATGCTCTGGTTTGCTGATGACATCGCAGTTGTAGCACAAAGTCGAGAGGATCAACAAGCATCCCTGACCACTATGGACCAATTAATTCCAGAATATAATATGAACATCAACAAGAAGAAAACTAAAATCCTAGTGTGCGGAAGAGAGAAGCTTAGGGCAAATATCACAATTCGAGTGAAATTGGTACAAGTGGAGAAATTCACCTACTTCAGCAGCACTATAGCCTGGGATGGAAGAAGCTCAACGGACATCAAGCAAAGAATAGCACAAGCTAAGGAAGCTTTTATGAAGAAGAGACAACTACTGTGCTCAAAGAACCTACGGCTGCAAACAAGGAAGCCATTTATCGTATGGAACGTGGTACTCTATGGATCAGAGACATGGAACATCGGGAGAGCAGACCAACAAAGATTTGAAGCCTTCGAAGCATGGTGCTGGAGGAGAATGTTGAAGATTAAATGGACCGATAAAGTGAGGAACGAAGAGGTGTACAGAAGAGCAGATGAAGAAAGGACAATATGGAAAACCCTACGGCATAGAAGAAACAGATGGATTGGATATACCTTGAGGCACAATGAATTAGTTGGAAATATATTAGACGGGAAGATTGAAGGGAAGGTCCCGCGAGGAAGACCAAGGGGCAAGTATATGGGGCAAATAAAGAAGGGCGTGAAAGAGGAAGCATACCATAGTGTGAGGGAATTAACACTAAATAGGGCGTAATGGAGGGCTGCAGTAAACCAATCATGGGATTGAAATACTGATGATGATGAAAACCATTTTCATTAGGCTACTAAATTTTTTTACATTTTTTCTGATGGTATTTCTAATTTTGGTAGGACAAATCATTCATAATTCAACAGTTCAAACTGCAAAAACAATAAATAAATACATTGAAATAAAGTAGATGACATTTGTTGTTTACTGCGTGTCACCATTTCAGGCAAGAAAAAATGAAATTGAAGAAAATCGAGAAAATGATTCCAACACTCAAAGTTGGTGTTTCAATAAATAATTATATCGAGAAAAATATTACTATAATGACCTGAAAAAATCGATGAATGTGATGAATTAGGTTATCATTTAATGAAAACACACTAAAAATGTAAAAATATAAATGCCTTGTGATAAAATAACTTATTAAATACCGGGAGTCAAAATGACCCCATTTGGGCGTTGAATGATGTCAAGAAGTCCGGGCGTCCTAGTGTTAAAAAGAGCTGTTAATCATTGCTGTATAACAATTTAAAGCGGAGAGATAAGTGAAAATATGATTTAAAGCTCGGATTTTTGCTAAAAATGCGAAAAAATTAAAACATGTATAATTCGCTCAAAACATTTTTTTTCACAAAATTGTTCGACGGTATTCAGTTTGAGTTGATTTTGTTCCCGTACACCAATTTCTTTCAAAATCTGACACCCTAAGGGACAAACGTTCGTTGAATTGAGGTGGAATGACCCCTATGTCAAATAAATTTATATACGTAAGTGTAAGAATACTTACCCGTCTCTGTAGTGGTGAACGAATCTTAAGAATTGCAAGGTGAAAATGCAATAATCCTCAATGCTATCTCGCTGCAGTGGTATTCATGTGTCTCAAGGTTTAACATGATTTAGTTTGAAAGGCTGGGAACATTATTTCTGCATGCTTTTCAACTGTGAATGAACTATAGTCATCATAATTAAATCAGTTATATAGTAGGTTGTTCATTAAGTAGGTGGTTAAAGTTAGTGTTTAGGTAATTTTATCTTGTATGATGAAAATATTAACTGGTGTTATCATATAGAAAAAAGTATGAAGCATCTAATATTCGCATGTCTCTTTTTTTAATTTTGGTACTAGGTGCACCCATGCCTATATTGTGCAATGATTTTTTGTATTACCCAATTCACTTGTTTACATGGGACGGGCTTCTCTGGAGAAATAAAAGTAAAACTGTTTAAAGGTAGTTGTTTCCGGATTGATTTGGTGGAATCTCATAGCGAACGAAAAATACTGACAATTTTCCACAGGAATATAGACATTTACTTTTGACCGGTTTCGGTGTACAACACCTTCTTCAGGTCTACCTGAACAACAAAATCTTCAGGTGTACCTGAAGATGGTGTTGTACACCGAAGTCGGTCAATAGTAAATGTCTTTATTCTTGTGGAAAATTGCCAGTATTTTTCTTACGAAAGTAAAACTGTATGAAAGTAGTGTAGCTGTAAAAGTGTATGAGCTCTTGTCAACACTTTTACTTACGGTATGTGGTTGAATATATCTTCAAGATGACTCAACTGCAGTTGTGTTCAATAGGTATTGAATACGTATCCAAATACGTACTGAAAATATCTTCAGGTGTATTCAACACTTATTTGGTTTGAGAGCCTACCTAGCTATTGAATACGTGTCCTAATATGTATTGAATACACCCTAGGTAAGAAAGGAGCCATTCCTTCAAGAAAGCTTTTGACAAGGTTTCTTATACCATACTATTTTTGAAATTAAAATCTTATGGGTAAGACAGTAACATTATATCATGGTTTAATGATTTCCTGCATGATCGAGTTCAAAGGGTTGTTTTACACGGTGTTTCCTCTTTGGCAATTAAAGTCACTTCGAGGGTCATACAAGGTAGTGTGACAGGTCCACTCCTATTCCTTTGTACATACATGATATTCATAAGATGGTGAAAGGTAAGCTTCGTCTATTTTTCAATGACGCAGTAGTCTAGAGGGAAATTCTATGCCGAAATAATAAATAATATTTATATGTTGACCTACAAGCAATTGAAACTTGGTGTGATACATGGCGTTTAGAATTAAACTTTAAAAAATGTCTTGTAATGAACTTTTGGAAAAAGAATAGCTCTCCTCCTACCACTTAAAAAATAAGTAATAATGAATTAACAAACGTGGAATCCATTAAATATCTTGGAATAAGACTGACAAATGATCTTTCCAGGGGTAAACACATTCGTGAAATAATGGGTCAAGCGAATCGTAAACTGGGATTCGTAAAAGAGTACTGGGTAAATGTGACGATCATGTACGAGAAATAAGCTACTTTTCCCTTGTAAGACCTCATTTAGAATATGCTGCCTGTGTATGGGATCCCTACGAAATCGGTCTACATAACGAACTTGAACGTGTGCAGCGAAGATCGGCAAGATTTGTAAAGGGACGGTATGATAACCTTACTAGCGTAACCAGTCTATTAAATGAATTAAGTTGGGAATAATTGTCAGATCGCAGGTAGAAATTCAGACTTAATCTCTAAAACAAATTCCAAGACCATATTTTCAGTGATGGTGTTAAAAATATTTCGCAAACTTACTATGGTAGACTGGACCATAATCACAAAATTAGAGAAATAGATTGCTGAACTGACAGATTCAAAATGTAATTTTTTCGTCGTACTATTAGGGATATGAATAACGGTAAATATATCCAGTACGAGTGTAGCAATGGATAACATTGGGAGCTGCATGTTGGTATAAGGACTTATAGATAACCCAACTTACGGCATGTTTTTGCATATATGCTTTGCTATTTGTATCTTTTTTAAATAGCGTAGTTTTGAACAGTACCTATACAAGTACTGATCCTTTTTTTATAGATGATATGTAGTGCATGTAAGGTGAGAGTTCATCCCCTGACACACACCTTTATGGTGGCTTGCAGGGTATTATATAGATGTAGATGTAGGTGTATTCTACTGGTATTCAAGGCAGGACGTATAGCATTATCCGATATGAACATAATATATGTTGAATACTTCGTGCAATCCATTCACCATATATAGGTACTGAATGCACAATGTGCTGGGTGGATAATTTCTTTAGAAATCCTTAGCGGTCATTAGATGCACGTCATGTTTCCATTTTTACAAAATATCTTCATGCATCAGTATATTACCAAGGGAAACGTCATCGACATTAGTAAGCAATAATTCAACAAGCCACAATTTATTTAAAATAACGCATTCTTGAATTATCTATGCACAATTCATCATCGATATCGTTCCGCTTCATCTGCTACCGAGAATCAATCACATGACCACTTTCTAGCATTCAGATTGAATGAAAAGATTTGTTCAGGGGACTGGCGGGATGGACCGCAGAGAGACAGAATGGAATAATGATGAGAGCATTAATTTCTCATACTCTCTGCAGCGCCTTGATTACACCGGCGACGTTGAGAACTTCTCCTATGCATACGTAATCGCTGGGGACGAAGTTTTTGGACGTTACAGAGCGCAACGTTATGAAGTACGTATTTTATGTAATCACCATACTGTCAGTAAATAGGTGCTTACAATGGCTTGAATTATATTTATGGTTCCGATAATGACTTGAGGCAATGGTTAACTCCATAACGCAAGTTAACGTTCGCCCCTTCATGAAAAATATTTATATTTCTTAATACGATTTTTAATTATTATATTTCTCCCTGAATTGTAACGGGCACTTTCAGCTAGAAGTGGATAATAATGGAGTTGCCGGAAAACGGCCTGCGTACTAAGATCCTATTGTTGCTGCAGAAAACCAAAAACAGTGAGCTACGGAACTCACAAAGTTAATTTCGTTTACATTGTGTCGTGAGTTAAAGTTTGTTGAAGTTTACCGTTTCATGTATTTTGATTTAGTTGCGTATGCAGTGTCGAAATGCCTCACATGGTCTCTGACAAACATTTAACTTGGCAGAATCAGATGTTGGTCCCAATTGTGGTTGGGCGAGGGAACTGCGTCATGTCAGTGACGATTGGATGAAGGAATGACGTACGGATCTTTTGCATGCCTACTCAAGCGAAAGGATTGAAACAATTTTTGTCAACTTTCATAACTTGAAAACGGGAAAATTCGCGTCCTTTAGTTTCTAAATTTTATTATATTTGGCAATAAAATCTTACAATTTTTTTCCAAGCATTATTATTTCGACGGTCGTACCTCTTTCTTCGTCATAGAAATAAGCTCTTAATATGAAAAAAACTGCTAACAAGAAGGAATTTGCTCCCAAGTATCACATTTTGACAAGTTTTGGAGTTCCCATACCCCAAGGAAGACGACAAATCCTTTGCAGTCATTTAGGACATTCCCCAACGTGTCTTCGGGCTACATCGTGTTATGAACCGTATTTCACCGAGGGTATGCCGACTAAGTAGTTCATATGAATTGTATATAAAATGATTGATAGCCCTGTTGTATTAACCAATGTACAACATTTACAACGATATTAGCTTAACACGTCTGTTATGTCAACGGAAATGGGTATCATTGTTACGCATCATGTAGAAAAAAAGTTTTCTCTAACATCTCTTGAGTAGGTAAGTTTCATTTAAAAGCCAGGATATAATAGAATATAATTAGAGTGGCTTGCAGAGTATTATGTAGATATATATAAATGGATTTCTGTTATATGTGTTTTCTTTGTATTCTATTGTCATAGATACATACATATAGACATGGCATGGAATAGTCATTTTTTCTTTGGTCATTGTAAAACCGTAATATTGTGTAGGTACCATATAATTCCTTGGCCTGTGGTGCATCTTCGTAGGATGGTGAGTTTTACTCAGCAACAATTGCTTCTCATGTGGCATTCCAATATTTGTTCATTTCCAGCGTACGTTATGTCACCTGGATCCTCAGCCAAGATGCGGGTGTATTGCATCGTTTCGAGATTTGTTAGATCGTTCTCCTTGGACGTGTCTTTGGGCATAAGCGTGTTATAAATCGTCTGTTCCCAAATACATTCCGAGGACACGGTCATCTTCCCAACGGCTTCACTTCATCTTCCGTTCAAGCATCCACAGTGAATTCCTACGGAACAACCTTTTCGCTGCACTCCTTTTGAACAGAGCGAGAATATGCTATATCATGTATGTTAAGAGTTCTTTCCCTCTGAGAGCCTTTATTCAATGCCATTCTTTATCATAAGATTAGTGGTGGAGAGGTTGTTTCTACCTATGAGGTAGTTCTGACTAGTACCATTCCTTTGTTATGAATGATCTGTGGGGCCTGTTTGGTGAGAGGTGGCCCCCTGCCACGCACCTTTGTAGGGGCTTGCAGGGTATTCTGTAGATGTAATAATGCTATCTATGGTAAGTCACCTAAGCCCAGAATGTATGAGGATACAATATTATGCCATGACCCAATCACTCTAAAAGAAAGCCAATACGCATTCAGTCCTTTAAGAAGTAAGCCTGGATGATAATATCGAAATCTATGAAAAATTAAATTTAATTATGCAATGTAAAACTGAGCAAATCTCGTCAGTTAAGACATCGTAGTCTGCAACTAGATATATGACAATCACTCAGTAATTAAAACTGCTTAGAGCACAAATTTATAACTCATTATCAATCGTACTCTCGTCAATACCTTAATTATTTCTGCATTTGCTGAGGAAATACTCGTACGGAAATGAAATAATAATTACCCACTTCTTAAGTGGTGCAACGACCCTTAAGAATTTAAAGTTGAAAATGCAATAATCCTCATTGATATCTCGCTGCAGTGGCTTGCTTGTTTTTCAAGGTTTAACATGATTTAGTTTGAAAGGCTGGGAACATTATTTCGGCATGCTTTTCAACAGAGAATAAACTATAATCATCACATCTAAATCAGTTAGATAGTAGGCTGTTCATTAAGTAAGGGTTAAAGTGAGTGTTTAGGTAATTATATCTTGTATGAATGAAAACTATAACTGGTGTTATCATATAGAAAATAAGTATGCAGCATCTAATATTCTCATGTCTCTTTTTTTTTAATTTTGGTACTAGGTGCACCCATGCCCATATTGTACAGTGATCTTTGTATTACCCAATACACTTGTTCACATGGGAACTGCTCCTCTAGAGAAAAAAAATTAAAAGCTCTATGCAAAGATTTTGTTTGTAAAAGTGTTTGAGTTCTTGTCAACACTTTTACGTACGGTATGTGGTTGAATACATCCTCTAGATGACTCAACTGCAGTTGTGTACAATAGGTATTGAATACGTAGATGCACGTCATGTGACTTGAGGAAATAGCTAACTCCATAACACAAGTTAACTTTCGGTCCTTCATGAAAAATATTTATACTTCTTAATACGGATTTGAATTCTTACATTTTGTCCCTCATGTTGAATTGTAACGGGCACTTTCAGCTAGAAGTGGATAATAATGGAGTTGCCGGAAAACGGCCTGCGTGCTAAGATCCTATTGATGCTGCAAAAAGCCAAAAACAGTGAACTACGTGATTCACAAAGTTCAGTTCGTTTACATCGTGTCGTGAATGAAAGTTTGTTGAAGTTTACCGTTTATGAATTTTGATTTAATTACGTATGCAGTGTCGAAATGCCTCACATGGTCTCTGACAAACATTTAACTTGGCATAATCAGATGTTGGTCCCAATTGTGGTTGGGCGAGGGAACTGCGTCATGTCAGTGGCGATTGGATGAAGGAATGACGTACGGATTTTTGCATGCCTACTCAAGGGAAAGGATTGAAACCATTTTTGTCAACTTTCATAACTTGAAGGACAAAAATTCGCGTCCTTTAGTTTCTAAATTTTATTATATTTGGCAATAAAATCTTACAATTTTTTTCCAAGCATTATTATTTCGACGGTCGTACCTCTTTCTTCGTCATAGAAATAAGCTCTTAACATGAAAGAAACCGCTAACAAGAAGGAATTTGCTCCCAAGTAACACAATTTGAGAAGTTTTGGAAGTCCCATACCCTAAGGAAGACGGCAAATCCTTTGCAGTCATTTACGACATTCCCCAACGTGTCTTCGGGCTACATCGTGTTATGAACCGTATTTCACCGAGGGTATGCTAACTAAGTAGTTCATATGAATTGTATATAAAATGATAGATAGCACTGTTAATACAAACAATGTACAACATGGCACCCGGTTGAGCACTTCTTGTGAAGCTCGACTTGCACTTATATATAAGTACATAGAAATACTTTTACAGTGGAAGCTTATTTTCTCGATTTCGAAGATTTTTGTAATGGGTCTCTATGATAACGATATTAGCTTAACACGTCTGTTATGTCAACGGAAATGGGTATCATTGTGACGCATCAGGTAGAAAAAAAGTTTTCTCTCAAATATCTTGTGTAGGTAAGTTTCATTTAAAAGCCAGGTTATAATAGAATATAATTAGAGGGTCTTGCAGAGTATTATGTAGATAAATATAAATGGATTTCTGTTATATGCGTATTCTTTGTATTCTAATGTCATAGATACATACATGTTGACATGGCATGGAATAGTCATTTTTGCTTTGGTCATGGTAAAACCGTAACATGTTGTAGGTACGATATAATTCCTTGGCCTGTGGTGCATGTTCGTAGGATGGTGAGTATTACTTAGCAACAATTGCTTCTCATGTGGCATTCCAATATTTGTTCATTTCCAGCGTTTGTTATGTCACCTGGATACTCAGACAAGATGCGGGTGTATTGCATCGTTTCGAGATTTGTTAGATCGTTCTCCTTGGACGTGTCTTTGGGCATAAGCGTGTTATAAATCGTTGATTCTCAAAGACATTCCAAGGAGACGGTGATCTTTCCAACGGCTTCCCTTCATCTTCCGTTTAAGCATCCACAGTGAACTCCTACGGAACAACCTTTTTCATGCGCTCCTTTTGAACAGAGCGAGAATATGATATATCATGCATGTTAAGTATTCTTTCCCTCTGAGTGTCTTTTTATTCAATGCCAGTCTCTACCATAAATATGGTGGTGGAGAGGTTGTTTTCACCTATGAGAAGTTTATATATATTTGTTATGCATGGTATGTGATGCCTGTTTGGTAAGAGGTCGCCCCATCACACGCACCTTTGTAGGAGCTTGCAGGGAATTCTGTAATGTAATAATGCTATTTAAGGTAAGGCACCTTATCACAGAATTTATAAGCATACAATATAATACTATATCCTAATCACTCTAAAGGAAAGCCAATACGCATCCAGTCCTTTAAGAAGTAAGCCTGGATAAAAATATCGAAATCTATGGGTCATTCCACAATAATTCAACAAACGTTTGTCCCTTAGGGTGTCAGATTTTGATAAAAATTGGTGTACGGGAACAAAATCAACTCAAACTGAATATTCTGCAACCGTTTTGTGAAAAAAAAATGTTTTGAGCGAATTATGCATGTTTTAATTTTTTCCCATTTTTAGCAAAATTCCGAGCCTTAAATCATATTTTCACTTATATCTTCGCTTGTAATTTTTATAAAGCAATGATTAACTGCTTTTTTTAAAGCTTAAACTTTATAAAATGCAAATATATCAAGCAAAAATTATTTTCTTCTAAACCCTATTGTTGTTAATTACTAATGTTTAAAAAATTGTTATAAACTTTCCTTTAATACTCCATATGTGAATCGACCGTAACGTTTTTTCGTGATCTAAACATACCCAGCTAACCTTTATAAAAATAAATTTTAGTGGCAATTATTAAAAGCGTTTTTTATAAATATTTAAACATTTATAATTTTCTCTCGCGCGGCCCGTCGGTTCCCCCATTTGGAATGCATGCAGCAGACCATCGATGCAAGCCTAAACATTTCCTAATTGCTCAAGGTCGTGGATATATAAAATAAAAATATATTGTAAATTATTAATTTTAACAACAATTCTTAAGCGTTCTTTCACTTTTCGAGCTAAATATTGTGTTGATCAAAATTTCTCTTGAATTTTGCCACACTTCAGCTTTTAGGCAGTGTAGACAGTACTAAAATTTTTTCACTGAAGGAATTAGCTTCAACAAATATTTCCTTGAGTTGACTTAGAATTTCACTACATACTAACTCTTATGGGCAGAAGGTAGTTTTTGCTTTTCCCCATACTATCCCTATTGCTCTTCGATAAACAGAAGTAATTTTATGAATTTTTTATTTAGAGTATTTTCTGCTTCTCAATTTTTTCTATTTACTGGTTATGTATCGATTTCGGATAAACTCAGATTGATTTTTTGTAGCATAGATTGACGATGTGAAAAAGGTGCACCATCGCTCTCTCCTTGTGAGTCACTGCCATTCCTGGAGTTGTTTGTAGGTAGCGATACATGAGCCTCCGCAAATTGCAAACCAAAAGGTTGTGACAGTACTGCTTCTGCAGCCACAAGCTATTCAGGAACGTCCTCTTGACGACATAATATTCTGCCCTCGATCAAAAACATCGCTCTAGTGCTGAGTGCTTTCTATATTGGCCAATGCACCACACCCCTTAATATTCGCATGAATAATCACCGCGCTTCTTGCAATCCCTCCTCTCCGCACTTCCCTCTCCCTGTCCCCAAACATGTCTCTGAACATGATTCTTCGTTCAACTCGTGTTTCAAAGTTTCAATTCTTTCCTCTCTCCCTCCTACAGATCCACCCGTTAAATTGCACACTATTGAGCTAACATGCATCTATCTTTTAGATGCATGTAAATATCCTGGAATCAATGCGATGCATTAACCCTCCCCCACCCTTCCCTCCACCCTCTCCCCCATCCTCTCCCTTACCCTCACGAGCACCCTCTCCCCCAAGCCATCCTTTTCCCTCTCTCCTTCCAACCGTCCGTCTCCTCACTTGTATTCCTCTTCTTGTTGAGGAAGGTGTCTGTGACCACCGAAATATTCTACTATACGTGTGAGTGTTCTTTTTCTGTGTTTCTATGTTTTATTTTCACACCTGTGATATTGTTTATTTTCCACGATTGTGGCTTCTCCCAAGACTTGTATATTTATGCATTACGCATACCTACTGAGTGTTCTTCTGTCCAACGGCTGTTTCATCGGTTCCAGCGCTGTAAGTCACAGTCACCTTTTTCAGTGTTCTATCCCTCCTTTCACCACTGTTTGATCTTTATCCTCTCATTCTTCTTCCTTACTCCTGAACTTCCTCCCTCATCATGTGTCACATTGATCCAACCACCCTCTGGCTCAAACATTTACGCAATTCCTCCTTTAAGCTGGCTCAATACACGGGTCATACAGAATTTCTCTCTGCTTGCATCTCCTTAGGCATAATACCTAATGGCCTTCGCATTAAATTTCCCCTAACGGGCCTTCCTTCAACACTACACCCACACCTCCATTTACTATCATTTCAACAGTCATTTTTCCTCTGCCAATATGTATGCAATCAATATTCCGTGCTTACCAACAATTACTACAATTCCACGCTCTCCCTCATAAACATCATATCCTTAAGCGCTCCACACCTCCTTCCTACTGTGAATAACATTCTTCAGTCAGCTCTACGTTGTCTCACACGACGACGCACGAAGTTTTTAACTAAGTTTTCCAATCTTTGTCTCTCCTACTTTCACCAGGGACTCTCCCTGCCACTTAATCTTTCCCCCCCTCCCAAGCTCCCATCCCCCCTCTACCAATCCACCCCCGATCTCTCTGTCCTTTTAAACCTTCCTCCCCCACCCCCGCCTGGATCTCGGGTTTTTCCGAAGCGCATTCCTCAAGACCGCGAGCCCTCTTCCGCCCCCTCCCCCCCTCCCATTGACGACTCTGTCGCCTCGCCGGCGGACCAGGTGGTCAACTTGTCCTCGACCGCCCTAAGCCCCACAGAACTCTCCGTTTTAAACAAAGGCTTATCCTTTTCTCCGACACCCAGAATCAACCATGCCACATTGCTCACCGACACATTGAACTTCTGCCGCCACCTAAGGTGGAAGGTCTTCTGGGATTCCCAACCGGCAACACAGCAGCAACGTCCCTCCACCGTTCACGACTCTCTTTTAAAATTTCGACCACCTTCTTCCCGCGAGCCGACAAACTATCCCGCCAATCATCCCGTTGAAATTTTCATCACCCGTCTCCTCTCCAAAGTCTCCAGCGACTCCTTCTTACAATCTCTCCAACCTAACAAGAACCTTTCCCCAGCAGAATTTTCTGCCATCAAATCCCTCCGCAATAACCCTAACATTGTTATCACCACAGCAGATAAGGGCTCCACTGTTGTAATCCTTAATAAATCAGACTACCTAAAAGAAGCCTCAAGACAACTGTCGGACTCCTCCTCTTACACCATGCTCTCAGAAGACCCTGACCCGAACTTCCACCTTGACATCACCTCCTTCCTCAAAGACAGAGGCCCTACAGAAGGCCTGACTAATGAAGAAATTTCTCTTCTCTCTCCCCCACATCCTCGCACCCCTCACTTTTACCTCCTTCCTAAAATTCACAAGGAGAACAATCCTGGCCGCCCAATTGTTTCCTCGTGCAACTCGCCCACGGAACGCATTTCTGCCTTCGTGGACTACTATCTCCAACCTCATGTCCAGTCCCTACCCTCATACGTCCGTGACACCTATCATTTTCTCTCCATATTGAACTCCATCACCCTTCCCCCCAACCAACCCATTATCATGGCTACCATAGATGTTACCTCTCTCTACACCTCCATCCCACATGATGAAGGCCTTTCCGCTCTCCGCCACTACCTATCACAACGTCCTACGCCCCACGTCCCTAGCACTGAATTCCTACTCGACCTATCCTACTTCATTCTCACCCACAACGCCTTCTCGTTCAACAATCAACACTATCTTCAAACCAAAGGTTGTGCCATGGGAAGTAGGTTCAGCCCCTCGTACGCCAATCTTTATCTCGGCTTCCTTGAAAAGAACTTTCTTCCCCACTACCCACTTAAACCCCTACTATGGGTGAGATACATTGATGACATTTTCCTCCTCTGGCCGCATGACATTGATTCCCTCAACACTTTCATTTCTTCACTTGATGACTCTTCGTCTCTTTCTTTCACTTCAACCACCTCTACCACTAACATCTCTTTCCTCGATGTCAACATTTCCCTCTCAGACAATAAATTCAAAACCGCAGTCCACATAAAGCCAACCAATAAACTTCAATATCTACACTATAGCAGCTGCCATCCCTCCCACACTAAACGCTCTATTCCCTTCTCTCTCTCCATCCGCGGCCACCGCATTTGTAATAACCCGGACTCCCTACATGAATTCCTTTCGACCCTTCATAAGTCTCTTCTCTGCCGTGGCTACCCAGAATCCCTTCTAAACAAAAAAATCCTTAAAACTCCGCATCAACCTAAACCTCCTCTTCCGAATCGCCACAACATCCCCTCCATCTGCACTACCTACTTCCCTGGCTCACATTCCCTCAAACTTATACTTAAGGAACTCTTCCCCATCCTTTCCAACAGCAGCTCCACCTCCAAAATATTCCCTGTCTGCCCTTCAGTTACCTACAGACGCCCAGCCAACCTTAGTAGTATTTTCAATAGTACTAATCCTCTCCTCAAAGACTCCCACAGCATTAAAGCCACCCCGACTCCATGCAATCGCGCGAGATGCAAGACATGCCCTATTTTCACCGCACCACCCACATCTCTCTCTCATCTTCTTAACTCTCTCCCTCACTTTCCATCTTCCTCCTGTATTTCCAGTAATGTTATTTACCACCTTCAATGTAGTCTCTGCCCCGCTTTCTATATTGGCCAATGCACCACACCCCTTAATATTCGCATGAATAATCACCGCGCTTCTTGCAATCCCTCCTCTCCGCACTTCCCTCTCCCTGTCCCCAAACATGTCTCTGAACATGATTCTTCGTTCAACTCGTGTTTCAAAGTTTCAATTCTTTCCTCTCTCCCTCCTACAGATCCACCCGTTAAATTGCACACTATTGAGCTAACATGCATCTATCTTTTAGATGCATGTAAATATCCTGGAATCAATGCGATGCATTAACCCTCCCCCACCCTTCCCTCCACCCTCTCCCCCATCCTCTCCCTTACCCTCACGAGCACCCTCTCCCCCAAGCCATCCTTTTCCCTCTCTCCTTCCAACCGTCCGTCTCCTCACTTGTATTCCTCTTCTTGTTGAGGAAGGTGTCTGTGACCACCGAAATATTCTACTATACGTGTGAGTGTTCTTTTTCTGTGTTTCTATGTTTTATTTTCACACCTGTGATATTGTTTATTTTCCACGATTGTGGCTTCTCCCAAGACTTGTATATATATATATATATATATATATATATATAGATTACTGCAATATAATATTATATATATATATATATATAGATTACTGCAATATAATATATATATATATATATAAATATGAATGTGTGTGTGTGTGTCTGTATGTCCTTTATACATTACTACACCATTCATCGGATCCCCATGAAACTTTGGGAAGTTGTTGATTACATTCCCTAAAAGAGGACTGCGAAAGCTATATTTCAATATCGATACTTTATCGATATAATATCGCTAAAGTATCGATAAATCGATACATTATTGATACAAAATTGAGGTGAAATTATTTAGTTTTTTAAAAGGAATGTATCGTTGCAATATCGATACTGTATCGAATGTATATAATGTGTTTGTCCTTTATGCATTACTACACCATTTATCGGATCGCCATGAAACTTTGGAAAGTTATTGAGTACGCTCCGCGAAGGTTTCTACAAAATCGATAGTTCAATGTCGATACTGTATCGATATAATATCGATAAAATATGGATACATCGATACATTGTTGATACAAAATTGAGGTGAAAATATTTAGGTGTTTTTTATCAAAGTTTTATAAAGTATCATTACAATATCGATACTGTATCGATACAATATTGATAACTTCATGCATTACCACAACATTCATCCAATTTCCATGAAGCTTTGGTTAGTTGTTTTGTTCACTCCATGAAGGTTTGTACAATATCGAGAATACAATATCGACACTGGAGACGGGATGTGCATCCCATTGAACTTGCAATTCATTGAAACACTCACGTGCAACATATTCAAATCATCCGGCATGGGACAAATATTTCAGAAATGCCAACTTATTTCTTGGGATGAATGCACAATGGTGCACAAAGCATCGCTCGAGGCTCTGGATCGATCATTGCAAGATTTCCGTTGAATCCTGAGACCATTTGAGAACGCATTAATATTGCTTGCACGACATTTCAGGCAAACATTACCTGTAATTCCTCGATTGACACTAGCGGATGAAATAAATGCTTGCCTGAAATATTCTACTTTGTGACGACATGTAAAGACGTTAAAATTATATACAAATATGTGTGTCCAGCTGCAAAACAATCGATCAGCTGAGATATATTGTATACCCATAAGAATTGTGAAATTAAACATACTATAAACGTGCGCTTTCCATTTAACCAGATTGAGCCACAGCAACGCGTGGCCGGGTCAGCTTGTTGTATATAAATTAGCACTGCGGATTATGCAATACAGTTTCAGTGGATTACAACTCAGTTTTTGACGCTTTGAATAGAAAGCAATAAACGATTTTTCATTGTTAACGCACACGGTTTCCACTTTGACACCACTTCTATCCTCGATGAGCTGCTGCTCTCTTCGAAACATTTAAAGACATTGTCTCGCGAACACTTTCCTCCTCTCATTACACCGATGGAGGAAATTTTGACACAATTTGACAATTACTTTAAAAAACTATGTACGAGAAAAATGAGAAGGCAGACGGCTCTTGAATAAGAAGATGCACACGCGGTGACAGACCAAAACAAACTGAGACTTCTTCGGTGAATAAACGCGGCTGTCAACAAAAACATGTGCAGCTACATGGTCTTCCTTCAAGCTTTTAGGCACATACCGCAATGGGCAGATTTGGCCACCAACGGGGTCCTAATGATAGGTTTTTCTGAAAGAGAGTGGAAAGGTTTTTACCCTCTTTCCCTAATCCATAGGTGCCATAAATTATTTCTTTTTTGAGAGAGCTGCGTTTACGGAAAACGTCTCAATGCACGAAAAGCCACAGCTGCAGGCTCTCGACTAGAATTGAAAATAAAATGTTTTTTCGTGGATAAAAAATATTTGGACACTAACATCGGAGTTCGCAGTAAATTAGTCTATAGAGATAAAAAGAGTGAGATAGCAAAAACGAAGAAACTTTTCTGATAGAACAAATGATGCAAATATTCCATAAATGTAATTTATTTTAATTTCATTTCATCAATTAATTATACTTGAAGATTCTTAAAAAGTTTTTTTATATAAATTGTCCCGTATTTTTAGCTCAAATAAAAGTTAATCCGCCTGGAAACTTAATTGGGGCTAAAGGGTCCCAGAAGAAATAACAATTGTTGTTAACAGTTAAAGTTTATAATATATTTTTATCTCATATAGCCACGACCATGAGCAATAAAGGAATGTTGAGGCTTGCATCGCGTGTCTGCTGCATGCATTCCAAATGGGGGAACCGACGGGCCGTGCGAGAGGAAATTGTAAATGTTTAAATATTTATAAAAAACGCTTTTATGAATTTCAACTAAATGTATTTTTGGAAAGGTTAGCTGGGTATGTTAAGATTGCGGAAAAAACGTTTCGGACGATTCTGAGATGGAGTATTTGAGAAAAGTATATAAATAATTTTTTAAACATTAGTAATTAACAACAATAGGGTTTAGAAGAAAAAAAACTTTTATTGATATACTTGCATTTAATAAATATTTAGCTTTAAAGAGAGATATTAATCATTGCTGCATGACCATGAATGGTGGAGATATAAGTAATAATATGATTTGAGACTCGGATTTTTGATAAAAATGCGAAAAAATTAAAACATGCATAATTCACTCAAAATTTTTTTTCACAAAACTGTTTGAGGGTATTCAGTTTGAATTGATTTTGTTGCCATACACAATTTTTTTTCAAAATCTAAGACCCTAAGGGACAAACGTTTGTTGAATTATCATATAGAGAAAAAGTATGCAACATCTTATATTCGCATGTATTTTGTTTTTTTAATTTTGGTTCTAGGTAATTATATACAGAATAAGTATTCAACATCTAATATTCGCATGAATGTTTTTTTTAACTTTTGGTACTAGGTGCGCCCATGCCTATATTGTACAACGATTTTTTGTATTACCAAATTTACTTGTTCACATGGGACCGGATTCTCTAGAGAAATAAAAGTAAAAGCTGTATGAAAGTTGTGTAGATGTTAAAGTGTATGAGCTATTTTCAACAGTTTTACATACGGTATGTGGTTGAATACTTCCTCAAGATGACTTAACTGCAGTTGTGTTGAATAGGTATTGAATACGTATCCAAATACGTACTGAAAATATCCTCAGGTGTATTCAATACGCATTGGGTATGAGCTTAAATAGCTATTGAATACCGATCCTAATATGTGTTGAATACACCCCAGATGTATTCCACTGGTATTCAAGGCAGGACGTATAGCATTATCCGATATGAACATAATACATATTGAAGACTTCGTGTAATCCTTTCACAATATGTAGGTATTGAATTCACAATGTTCTGGGTGGATAATTTCATTAAAAAGCCTTAGCATAGTCATTAGGTGCACGTCAGGTTTCCCTTTTTACAAAATATCTTCACGCATCAGTATTTTACCTTAGGATACGTCATAGACATTAGTAAGCAATAATTCAAAAAGCCACAATTTATTTAAATCACGCATTCTTCAACTATCAATGCACACTTCATCATCGATATCATTCCGCTTCATCTGCTACCGAGAATCGATCACATGACCGCTTTCTAGCCCTCAGATGGAATGAAAAGATTCGTTCAGGGAACTGACGGGATGGACCGCAGAGAGACAGAATGGAATAATGATGCGAGCATAAATTTCTCATACTCTCCGCAGCGCCTCGATTTCACCGGCGACGTTGAGAACTTCTCCTATAGATACGTAATCGCTGGGGGCGAAGTTTTTGGACGTTACAGAGTGCGACGTTATGAAGTACGTATTTTATGTAATCACCATACTGTCAGTAAATAGGTGTTTACAATGGCTTGAATTATATTCATGGTTCCGATAGTGACTTGAGGTAATAGTTAACTCCATATCTCAAGTTAGCTTTCGCCCCTTCAGGAAAAATATTTATATTTCTTAATACGATTCTTAATTATTATATTTCTCCCTCATGTTGAATTGTAACAGCCACTTTCAGCTATAAGTGGATAATAATGGAGTTGTGGGAAAACGGCCTGCGTACTAAGATCCTATTGATGCTGCAAAAAGCCTAAACAGTGAACTACTGAAATCACAAAATTCATTTCGTTTACATTGCCTCGTGAATGAAAGTTTATTGAAGTTTACCGTTTCATAAATTTTGATTTAGTTGAATAAGCAGTGTCGAAAACCTAACATGGCATCTGACAACTATTTAACTTGGCATAATCAGATGTTGGTCCCAATTGTGGTTGGGCGAGGGAACTGCGTCATCTCAGTTGCGATTGGAAGAAGGAATCTTTTGGAATACGGATTAGGAATACGGATCTTTTGCATGCCCACTCAAGTGAAAGGATTGAAACCATTTTTGTCGACTTTTAACTTGAAGGACAGAAAAAGCCGCGTCTTTTAGTTTCATAAATTTTATTATACTTGGCAATAAAAATCATGCATTTTTATTCACATGAGAATTATTTTGCGGTCGTAACCTTATTTTCGTCATAAAAATTTGCTCTCACTCTGCATAAAACTGGTAACAAGAAGGAATTTTTTCCTAAGTATTACAAGTTGAAAAGTTTTCGAGATTATGACATGTTTGCACAAATTGTATTCACTCGAAACTCGTATTAACTAGTGATGTAATTACTATAACCTTCTAATTACTCTGCATTTATCACCTAGTACATATTCAAAGTGATTTTCAGGGATCATATTCACTTTAGATGTCTTCAAGAAATTTAATCAGCATGATAGCATGCAACCAGAAAATGATTCCCAACCCGTGTTATTAATCCGATTTCCCAAACTGATTCTCATACTATATTGATGCACGTTCTCCTACCGTAACGATTCGAGTACAAAAGTGCCAATTCAAAAGTTCCAATCAAAAAAGTGCTAGAATTTTTAAATGCCAAAATTATGAAATGCCAAAAGTGTTCCCATAGTTGTTGTATTCACATTTTTCCGACTTTGATCTGGTTGTACATAACATGTCTTGTATCATGGCGGAACTTGCAATAAAAGGAAAAACTTCATATTTGTGTTACAAAGGGTATATTTGTATCAAACGTTCATCTTCTGCTGCAAGCAAATACTGGAGGTGCAAATTCCAAATTCGCCTAACCTCCACTGTCGATGATGAAGGAAACATTGTTGTGAAAAAAGGCGGTGATGTGGAATCCCACAATCATGCTCCAAATCCAGAGGAAGTTCAAGCTCTTAAATTACTAACGAGCATGACGAGGCAAGCGTCCGAACACCCGGATGAAATAAATTTTTTGCTGTATGATTCTTACGAATATAACAGTTATACTACTCTTGATGCTCGAATTATAATTTTTTCATCAACTCATAATTTAAGACAACTTTTCAAATCTCAGACATGGCACCTTCAGTGTAGTGCCAACTCTTTTTTTCCAACTCTTTGCCGTAATGGGTTCAGTGTCTGTACAAGGTGAAACTACCATTGCATTACCCCTGGTATATGCGTTAATGCAAAATAAAACTCAAGTCATCTTATTCAAAAGTAATCGAAGTGATCATTTCAAAAGCGGAGAAAGCTGGCATCCGAATTCAACGTCCCTCGTCCGTTATGACGGATTTTGAGGAGGCGATAATCAATGGAGTACAGAATCATCTAGGTAATAATACAAAATTGTGTCTGCTTCATCTGTGCCAGAGCGTATACCGGCGCGTCCAAGCGGAAGGGTTACAAGTTGATTATCAAAACCCAGATGATAGCTCCATACGAGATGCCTCTAAAATGATGTGTGCTCTGAGCTTTGTACCAGTTGACGATGTACTAGAAGTTTTTGATTTATTTGCGGATCAAGCTCCCGAAAGTTTCATAAATGTAGTAGATTACTTTGAGGTGACGTATATAAGAGGTCGCGCAGCCAGAGGAAGAAGGCGAGTTGTCCCGGTTCGCTATGCACCTGCTTTATGGAACCATTATACCTCAGTTCTGGAAGGGACATCAAGAACTAACAATGCCTCTGAAGGGTGGCACAACAGGCTTCAGTTGCTTATGGGAAAGAAACATCCAAGTCTCTATGCTTTCCTAGTTGAAATACAACGAGAACAAGGAGATACTGAAACGATTTTAAGCCAAATCTCCTTGGGGCAGCGTGTACGAAGAATGCCAACTAGCTATTACCAGGAAGTTGATCGTAGAATTTTCAATATTGTAGCAAATTACGAAGTTTGTAAAGAAGATGGCACTGTCCTTGAATATTTAAAAAATTTAAGTTACCATCTCCACGTTTATACGTAAAAATTGATATAAAATAAAAATAATTTTGGCATATTTTATAATTCGCATTTTAATTAAGTGGCATTTAAGGCTTATGACACTTGTGGTCTTTGGCACTTTCAGTTTGGCACTTTTGTTCTGGCACTTTGAATTGGCACTTTTGTCCCAAAAGGATCGTAACACCTGTTTGTAAACCTAGCTGCTCTATTCTGCACAGTATATAAGTCTGTGTTCAAGCCTAATTCATTCGGATGCCATTCTCCGACTGCATCTTCTCTGTGGGGCATAAAAGGGAAAAATAAATAGAGATCTTATGTCATTTCGTCATTTTTTCTTCGGAGCAAACCACACGCTCTCCGACATCTCCCCGGTTTCTTTATGCTTAACCCTTTAGTACACGCTTCACTCTCACTCCCGCCCGCTTTTCTAACATCGCTCCCCAACGCCCGTTAAACACACCTTGTCAGTCCCATGTACAATCAACTTCCCTGCCAATCCCGTGCTGTGGTACGTACGCCGATTTCCAGTGACGGTGAGTTACGGAAGCATTTCCTCTCTTAACACCTCCTGAGATCTTCTCGAGCACTCTCCCTTCCAAAAAAGCAAATACGTCATCGATGAACACTTAACACTTGTAAAAAGCTACGAATATTGCATCAAATGACATCATAAGAATGTGCTGTCTCTTGGTAAAATGAGAGATTTGCGGCTGAAAATAGTCTATTGAAAATGATTGTTGAAATATTATCACCATAGTTCTAAAAGTGTCATTTCTAAATTAAATGGTGAAAGAGCCATGAACTAGAGATTTTTAAATAAAAATATCAGAGTGAAACTATTTTACACCAGAGTTTTGTTTTTACATTTTCATATTGAGACTTACCTCTGAAAAGCAGCAGATACTTAACTAAAGAAGCCTATTCTGAGAGAAATATTTACTCTTAACCTTAGCAGCACCTTGGTGAATAAATTTGAGGATTAGTGTTGATAATTAACTAGGTGACGAGATGTCCAGATGTAGTTCAAATTAACATTTTACCATAGGTCAAATGCTGCACCCTCAAATACCACCACAGTAGATGTAAAAGGCTCCTTATAATCACATTAGGTCAGAATATAAATTGGAATTAAAAACCTTCACTTAGGTAGGGGAATGAGCAAAGGTAAAATTGCTGAGAAATTAAAGAAATGTGCCTTCGCTCACTTTTCCCTTAGATTAAAGAGAGTGAGGCTAACAATTACATTGCAATTATGTGTGTAGCATATATCAGAGTATTTTTACAAACAAGAGCTGCTCTGGATTACTTCTACTTGTCATCATTAGTACTCTTAAAAAACTCTTACACATATATTCATAATTTTTGACCAAAGATCACAGACTACACTTGCGCATTCCTTTTTACCAGAGCTGCGACTAACTTTAGGAGAGAAAAAATGCAATGCAATAAGAGGCACTTTGACATTTTCCCAAACTTAGTCCTTGATGCATTAGAGTTTAAAGGCTAAATTCAGTGAACTGGCTGTACAGTTGGCCCTGAAAAAAATATCTGTGGACGTAAGGTATCACTTGTATGAAGGAAGTATTACTTTTAGTGCCTTAAAAACCAGAAAATTTCAAACGAAAGGAAGCAGCACCTGTTTATTCTGCAACTAAGCCTATTAGCACATTGTTCCGTATTCACGGCATCAAAGATGCTGGAAATTTCATCTACATATAGATAATCAGATGTCCTGTCTGAATGACAGACTGATTGATTTACTGACTGACTGAAACATTCACTCATCAGCTTACCACGCATACTACTGGTGATAAAAACTGTGTAAGGTGTAAGTACGCACTAAGAAAGGATTTTTGCGTAAACCAAAGTAATGTGTCGTTTTTACCTTTTATTGTCAAATTATACTCCCATAACAAAAGCACTGAATTAGGTGCAGATATTTTTTATTTGCTTTTTTAAATCAGTTACACTCAATGTGATGTTGGAAATTTTCATCACCAACTGGAAGAAATGTATAATACAATTAATTCATTTGGTTTACTTATACAATACATATTCGAATAAAAATTGCGTTTTTAGCTCCGATTTAATACATTTTTTTTGTTTTCAACTTTAAAAGCTTTTTTGAAACCAATCGTGAAAATCCATTCCAATAAGGGATAAAAAAATAAGCGGTTATGTCCATAACCGGTTAATTACCAAAGGTTAACCTGAAATAAACCGGTTATTTTTCTGACCAGGTTAATATGAGTACTCAATTATATCTTAACTAACCGATAAATAACCGTAAAATCTTTTAATAAAAATATTGGAAGTCGGCAAACTGTTGGTAGACATCGGTACTACGTACTTGCTCACAAGGCAGCTAAGTGCATCATCCAGAACGGCTAACTGTTGCTTATATTTTTAACCGAGCACTCAAACATGAGCAAAATAACGGAAAGCCCGCCCTCCGTTAGAGAAATTTGGAACTTCTTGCTCGTAAGGCAACAAAGGCAGTAGACTGGCCGGTTAAAAACCGGCTATAGGTTATATTTTACAACCGAGTACCCATAACCTGAGCGAAATAACCGAATCCCCGCAGTCTGTAGGAGTGCTCTGGAACTACTTGCTGGTAGAACTCCGGCTACTCCTCCCTAACTTTGACATAACATAACTAAATTAGATATATATGATGATTAAGTTTCCGTGTAGGTAGGGAATTAAAATGAGTTATTCTTTACATCCAAGAAGTCTGCTTCAATTTCAACCGCTCCCCCGGTCACTTATAAAAATAGGTTGCAAAGCCTAAAAATAACGGTTATTTTTTTAGGGTTTTAATACTCAAGACTTGCTCTGTTTAAAAAAACCGGTTTAACTAATATCGGTTTTTTTCTCATTACCGGCCATCCCTAATTTCAATACGATTTCATTGATTTTAAATGATCACTATGTCTTTGTGATTTAAAGTTCAGGTTAATTGATTAATTAAAGAACATAGGAGAGATAATTTTCACTCTATTCACTATTTGGAGTTGAGTTCAAGAACAACCAGCACCAAGGGAACACTAGCATTAAAATTATGCTAAACTATTTGAGTATCAACAAACATTTATTGCAACATTGCAATAATTAGTTTCCCATTTCTGACATTTGCTTTGCGTATATCTGCAGTAGATCTGCCGGTGATGACTTTGAAATTATAATACATGATTGCCATTTTTGCGTGATTTAAGGTGTTTAAGGCTCTTTTAGTGGTAGTTTTGCATTCAAAAAACGTTCAAAGTACACACATATAAACCACTATATTGTCATCGTCTTAATAAGTTTCCGGCGCAATTGATTTTTATACCGTTATTCATTGCTATTTGTTGTTATTTAATTACTTCAAAACCTAGGTTTGGAGTTACCAGTCATCATACTCCATTTACCTCAAGCAAGTCACTCTGCAATGCAACTCGCTATATCTCCAACCGTTATATACGCGAAGCGGACGAGAGTAAACAGTCTAACTTTGTCGATATGAAATACGTCTGGCATATATTCTTCAAGAGAAATGTTCGGAAACAATCTTGGAATGTGAAGAAAATTACATCTTCAAACCCTTTGAAATATAAAGTCGAAAGACGAAGCTCCAATTTAGTGGAAGGATACCATTGCGGCAATAAATGACCAAAGTGTGGAAGTCACTGACACATTTTATTGCCGCCTTTGAAATACGTCTATTCACATTAAAAACGTATTATAATCAGTATGAACTTCAACGGGTCAGCAATTACATGCGTAACATTAAAACCCTGTATTACTGACACATTACTGAAAAAAAGTAATTGTAAAAAGTATCTATTTAATAAGCTTCGCCATAATAAACATCAAAATGTCTTTTTATTTTATGGCTTTCCTGTATTGGTTGTTGATAGTGTGTTTACTAATGGCACATGTTTGCAGGTGGTTCTGGAAGATTGTGAATTGAAATATTCAGCAGCAGAAATTTCGGGTGACCAATCAGCTATCAACTTCAACTATCAATAAATAATCCTCTACCTCAACCAGGAGCACCCACGGAAGACGAGCCCGGAATAATTCCAGGCCACCGTGAATTTTCAAACGATTATTGTACGATACATAACCTTATTTTAAATATGATTATGATACTTTTAACGATTCTGGTGTTATTTATTTTTTTTGGTAGAAATTTCTGTGTTATGTTAAGGGCCAGAATGGTATATTTTATGTTCAAGTTTGGTTGATGATTTAGTTTAATAAAGTGATGTGTGTGGTGTAACTATTTCTCATATAAATATACTCTTCTGCTAAAAATATATCTATTGTTATTTTTTTAGTAATACCCTTTATTTGAATTTCATCCAAAGTCTTTTGAGAAAAACCATAGGCATCCAAAAATTAAAATATTTTTTAAGGTAGATACATTCAAAGAAACTCAATAGAAAATATAAGTACGGGTATATTTGATAAATTTCCTGGTAAACAACTGATCAATGAAGACGGCTGTAAATTGATAGCCTGTAACAACGAAATACGTAAATTGCTTGTTCTATAAATTTTCAATGAATACCAATGTATCCTAATAGATTTTCAAGCGAAAAGTAATACATTCAGTGAACCTTAAATATATTTTGTTTTACATAATTTCACTAAGCATTTAGTCCAATGATAATTTTCCAGCATAAAATAAGCTAGATATGTTTAGATTGCTTGTCAACCATACTTAGATTTCCTTCATCAATCTGCTGCAACGCTTTCCTATTTCTCTTCACCTGACATTATTCCTACCGCTCTTAATACCGGAATTTATCTCTCTTCTGCAATCGTCGTCCTGGCTAACATAGCATCTTACCTTCAACATCAACCCTCAGCACCCAATCATATCTGAACCCCTGTTCCATCCACTTTTATTTCACCCTTCTAATTGTCGCTGGCAATCTTCTCTCCTCCCCAAGCAAAATCAACATCTCTTCAGTTCTCCATCTTTCCATACTCTTCTTATTGTGCCTCTTCAAATACACGTTTCTTTGGATCATAATAATTTCCGGTCATCCGTCCTTGATAGCAAAAAATAATATTCTTTCAAAGTCTTGCCCTACATTAAGTCCTGCACTAATCTTGTCTTTCTATTTATCCCCAAGGTTCCCATTATATGCATGTTTTCTTTTGTAGTTCAACGACTGCTTTTCTAATATTTGTTATTGCGAAAATATTCCATCCATCCAACTTCTTTTGCGATTCCCGTTCTATTGGCACCCGTTCCAGTAATGTCCTCTCACTTATGGCTTTCTCACCCCCAAATATGATTTAAAACAATTTTAACTTTGAGAAGCTGCTCAGGGTTCATACACCCAATGGTCTTTCTTTAATTGTTCACTCAATACTCTACCTTGGGCGGAATTCTGTACACAACTAACGATACCTATCGGTATCGGTGGCTACCGACGGTCGTCGCTTGTACCGACGGTCGAGCTATTCTGCACCCGCCACCTACCGACAGTTGTCGGTGCAAGCGACCTAACTCTGACGTCAAGCATTTATCGGTAAGGAAGCAGCACCTGCACGCGAGGCTATACGTTTTGACCAATGATATAGCATGACACAAACAGGAAAAAGTGCACCATCGATATGCGTAATATTTCATCGGAACTTAGCATAGTAATGTTATTTGAAATCAACAGTGGACTGGACGTGGATCAATTGTGATTCACATTCGTTCAAGGATCATGCGTAAAGTCGAAGAGAAGTTAATACCAACGGCAGGATGAAAGGTGGGATTAGTTGAAACTGAGGGGATTGCATGTATGTAATTCGAATGAAATCTTTATTCATACTTTGTTATTGATTTCGTACTGCGAAATTGGGTACGATTTTACGATCGAGAAATAACACACGTCTATATGGTTCTGATGGACTGTATTCAAGTGCCATTAACGAAACCAACAATTACATATTCAAGTTACTACACGTACACAAACAAGATTAAATTAAAAATTAAAACCTACGATGGTCCAAACAATAGTCGAGAAGCTCAATTCAGGTCGAGAGGGAATTGCTACATGGAGGAGGAATGTAATAATAATATTTTATTAGATTACTTGGTAGAATTGTGTACACATATTCGTCGAAATTACAAATTATAGAGACATCACAGTAAGTAGTAGGCAGCATTAGGCTAACGTGTAAGTTTGTTTGTAAGTAACGTTTGTTTTTTTGGGAGGCAATCTTAAGAATTAGAAACACTAATTGGTACGGAAGTAAAAGTGACCCTGACAAAGAAACAGTGAAGTGAATAATGACTTGCGTTCGTTTGAAAATGCATTGGAATGAACTGATCACACTGCTCACTCGCAATGGCGATCGACCGCTCCCGCTGCAATATCGGCCGAAGTGTTTCAATGAGAACCAAATCAACATGTGGGTAGAGGCGAAATAAATTGATAAACTCCTCGTTGTCCAGCTCAAACGGGTCGTGGGCTTCCCTTTTCCTCTCGTATCCCGGCACGATCGTCGACGTTCGAGTCTACTTTCTACGTATTACATAAACATTTGATCTAAAGCAAGATATCCCTCTGCCAATCTTTGGGCTGATAATTAAAAAACACCAACCACTCTGATGTAAAATGCATTACTAATCTAGCGATAAAGTTTCTACCGTCAAACATTTAAATACATCAAACTGCAATTGCATATAAATAGTATAGTAATTGAAGTAAAAATATAGGTACTTAGTAAATAGAAAATTATAAATAAAACTGTATTTTTATTTAATAAAGGTTAGAAGAATTTAAATCACCTCTCACTCTCCGCACTTTGGACACTTTAAAGCAAACTTGTTTTGGATGCGCTAATTTTGCAAATTAAGGACGAATATAACTAGCGCGAATTATATCGTTAAGATTGTAACATAATAATAATATGGAAATGCAAATAAAGGACGATCTCAGTTCTCAGAAAACCTACCAATTTGCACAAGTCAATTCATCAAAACCAAGCTCGTAGATAATCAAAACATACGTCCGTCGCTATGCGTAGACCGATCTATCACTGTTTTTACTCAGCATGCAGTTGGCGAAGAGACGAAATACATGTCGGTAAGGCCTAGCGTGGGTTTGGAAATCGTCGGTAGGCTCAGTCGTCGTTACCGACAAGTATCGGTAAAATTAACGACAAGTGTCGGTAGAATGCGTCACCGGAATCGCTCTTACCGATATTTGTCGGTCGGGGGAGTTAGCGACACCGATAGGTGTCGGTAGGATGTACAGAATTCCGCCCCTGGTAAAGAATTCAAGGACCACGAACGGTCCGCGAAAACTTTAAGATGTGTTACCCGCTGAAACTTGCACAATAGCAAGATATTCCACAGAAAAAAAATCATTCGCATTGACTTCAACTTGTAGAGCACCTGGCCGGGAATCAGGAGGTCCGGGTTTGAGTCCCGGTAAAGGTAAATCATTTTTTCTCTGTGGAATATCCTCCTATAATGTACCTAGTACACAATTATAATTTGCAGGTGGAATTCCATCACTTCATATAACTCAATTACAGGACATTAATTAAAAAATGGTAAGTTCTTAATGGTAAGTATCGCCTTATTTCTACCAACCATGGTTTCTTTATCCAGGAGTGAGATATTTTTATGCAATGAGAAAAGTTAAAACATCCCTCTTCTTAATGGATACAATATACAGTATTTGTACCTACGAATTAGACAACCTGTAATTTATTACACTGCTTTAAATGATTACACTATCCAAATTATTATGTTGATTGGAAATGAAGCCTTTGTATTCCTCACTCGAACCAATCTACCAGTATGATGATTACGCGTTAGGGAGCAAAGATATTTGACAATTAATTTTCTCAAAAAGTAATTTTTTATTCATATGCCTTTATTACCTATCATATTTTAATTCTTCTCAATCTCTCTTGCTACATTATATTTTACAATTTTGAATAGATATAATCAACCGCTCGTTAGGCTCATAACTTGGTATGCGGAAAATAATGTTTCCTTCACATTTAATACGGGAAACGGTTTTAACTGTGTTATGCTTCTCACCGTTTTGAAGCCAGTTGTCATTGGTTGAAAATTGTAGTCCCACACGCAGGTGCAGGTGATGAAACATATTTCATGAAGCGATACCGCCGTCTGCCAAATTCGGCTCTAGGCGGGAGGACCGTGATCACTCACATTGAGCCACAAAGGAGATTCTTGCTGTGGAGAAAGCGCTGACGCGCATCTATAAACAAATATATTGCCCCTTTCCTTTTTTCGTAAATATCACCTAAACAAATTGGAACTCATTCATTGGTAATTTCCATATAAACTCCGTAATTACATTCCGATAATCAATTTCAAAGTACATTGATCGTAAGTAGATAACAGTCAATATTAAGTAGATAGGGTAGAGAGAAAGTAGGTTTTTACCGTGTAGTTCTTGGTGGTCAATGGATAATCACTATCCTTCTTCACCCTCCTATGCCCAAGGTATTTCTCACCATCCCTCGCCTAAGGGGGTATTTCAACTACCCCAAACTGTTTTTCGGAACTAAAACGCTTTAGGGGGGAAAATAATATGAACATAATTTGTATTTAGTATTTGTGCACATATTTTAGTATTACCATTGTAAATATGATACATTGGTATAGTGCTAGGATAATATTTTTTTGTTTTTATTTAGTGACAGTAACATGATTTTGATAAACGCTTCTGAATAAATTTGACAATCTTTGTAATACCGGAGAGTCTTTAAAATTTTAAATGAACAAAATGAGCATGAATATGTATATGCATTGAGAGATAAATATTTATTATTTCATGCAATTATTGCATTTATCGATTTTTATATCTTTCGTATGCATGTATGTACATAGCAAACTGGTGCCATGCATCTCACACATGCAAATTTCGATTTACCTGTCTTCTAGGGCATAAAACACACCTAAGAGGAAAGGATAACTTGCTGCCATCTTCACTTTCTTCATCACTGGCGCCCTAAACGTTATACCGCAATATTTCATTGCTTCCACAATTGCTAAATACAGACCGTTTCTTTTAGATGCTCTTTTCTCAATATGGGGTTCTGCGAGAGCCATGCTCAGCTCTTGTAAGAAAGGTTTCCGTCTACTCCTGCAGCTGATATTTCATTCTGGATCTTTATAAGTACATAAATTATAGGCATTCAATGATCCCATGTCGATTATTTTAAAAAAATTCAAAAATGCCCGAGTGGCCGCCTTCTAGTGATTCGTATGCAACTGTACTCTCTTGTAATGTTATCCCCAGTGTCTACTGCACCCTTCGTGCTGTTATTATCCATCGGGTTTCATTTTATTCTTCTGCCCACTAACCGGTGCTTCATGATGCTGAATGCCAAATAACATAACACTTTTACGAAGTTTTAGTACGTAGGAGACCAAGGTCATATTCTTGGTAAAACCAAAAATAGAGGAAAAATCACCTCGGATATAAAAATTGGCTTGGGAGAAACTCTCTGGGTATATCTGCTTTATTCAACCTCATTATACCAATTATGATCAGATTCTTTAGGAAAAGGGACTCAGAAAGAGGTAGTGACGTAAACAATTGTCCCCTGTGACCCCTCTTCCAACATATGGTTTCACCAAGTCCAGAACTTCACACTGCCGCTGATTCACCTCCCGAGTATTCCAACATTTCCCCAAGGAGACCTGTGCATTCAAATTATAAGCAATTTTCGAATCGGCGCACACCCAAATTTTAATCCCATAACGTCCTGGTTTCGATTAAATATACACCCGGAAGGAGCATTTACCACGAAATGTTGCTAGTGGTTCGTTTATTGTTATGTGCATAGGTATTTGGAGGAAAGTTTTTCATGCAACGGAACGTGAACATATCGAACACAGCCCTACTACCTTCCTACTTATCGCATGAATTTTCCATTATTTGTTTTCGATTGGATTTATCGTCGTTCTATATGAATCTAAGAAGGCTCTTCACCGTTTCACTTGACATTACAGCATTGAATAAAGGAATTTGAAAAGCTGACCACTCAGTCCACAGATCACTTGTATTTTTACACCCATGAACTTTTCCGGCAGCAGTGATCATGCCAAAAAACAAGTAGAATTCTAGGCAACGTTTTGCCACTCCATTTCACTGTTAGCATGATATTTATTGAATTTTGCGTACTCTACCAGCTTCTCTGCTTGTCCCAACGCATACAATTTCTAATATCTTTGGTTCCAGAAACAATAAAAATTCATCCTTCAAACTCTCATTTCCCGAACTGCACTCAGTCAACGCAGGTTTTCCATTGAAAATGTTGAGTGCCATTGTGCGACCGACATGATACGGTTTTCTGTTTTATTTCAGTTCTGGCATTGCTGTGAAAAAATCTTCCTCAGCTTCAAAAATTATTTCCTCCTCTTCTGATTCACAATCAAATTCATTACAGCATTCTTCCTCATTTTTCACAGCCACTTCCTCTTCTTATGAGGTACTTTCAAACCCAGGTTCATTCTTGTCATCTTCACTAAATCTGTGTTGCTGCATTCATGACGATGTGCACATTGAAAAGTATATCAGAATAAATTAATTTATCCAGTAGAAAATAGACATTTCGTCTCATCATTTTGCAAAAACGAACGTAAAAACAGTTGTCAGCGTAGCTATAGGAAAGTAGTTTTTCTTTTCGAGGTTACCACTAACATTACAAAGATCCGCATGAAATTAATAACTTATCGCTCAAACGTTAGAGCTCAAAATACATCAAGGAAAGCTCTCCACAGAAAAAAAATTGAAAATCTATCTGAGCCGCAGTAGCCCAAGAGGGGTAGTCTAACTACCCCAAGCGTTTAATGCAAAACATTTAGCTGATTTTAATACCAATTTCATTGCTTATAAGTGATAATAATAGAATATAGTATTAGAAACAAGTACCTCGGACCATTTTCGTTTTCTAATTCATCATGCTGAGTAATAATAAAATAACAAGGCTTGGGGTATTTAAAATACCCCCCTGGGCAAGAAAGGGTTAAAATAATTAATTTTTTACCACCGCTTTTTACTTGCTATATCATATTGAGAAAAAAGTAGAGATCAATTACTGCAAATTTTAGAGAGGACAAAAAAGGCTGTGTCAGAGCTGGAAAGAAATTTTCTATGCAGCAGGGGAATTACAATGGCCATGTATACATATGTTAGAAAAATTATTTATTTTCTTCTTATCTTCTTTTAATCAAACCGGGTTGTAGTAAAAAAGGTCGTGCAAATAACTTTAAATATTTTTATCTAATTTCTTCTAGGTATCTGAGGTATAGAATTCTCGAATTACTGAATTCCTTTTCATGTTTTAAGCACGAAATAATTTTGTACATCTCATTATGTAAAACCGCGGTAAATACGAATTGATAGGTGGCATCTCAAATGTGATAAAATTTGCTCTTTTGCCTATCCCATGGAAATATGATATGCTTCCAAATAATATTTTAGCACATAGAGAGAGGTTGTAATGACGAGAGATATTTAGATGGGAATGGAATATAATGTGTCTCATATCGGCGCAGAAATTATGTAAACTCGAGTTTGAATACGAATAACAAATTTGCAGCTAGGCCTACAGAAACCCCAATCATACTACAATTTTCCTTATTTAATTTTTCGTTATTAAATATCAGACTTAAACTTTTAAAACGCATTTTCATATTTATTACAACCGTTGTAACGTAAAAGGTGCCTGTTTCAGACTGTGTTCAAGCGAAGCGCAGACTTTGCTGACTCGTAAATCTATCATAAGGCATTAAAATTCAACCTTTGTTTGAAGAATGACAGACATATATGTTTTCCATGCACTTTGTAAGTTTCCAGAGTATAACTTTAATAGAAGAAAAGTTGTTATCAATCTTATAAAAAGTTAGCATTTCAAAACTAGGGTGTCGTAGAATTTCGTTCTTGGTGGAGTTGTAATCCATATGTCCTGAACGTAATTAATATGTAATTGTCTAATATTTCAAAAGATGCGTTTCATATAAATCAAGTGGTATTTATACTGGCGAAAGCGATCTCCATCGGAAAGCGGCCGACGTGGTTTAAGCCGTGCGGTGTTGCCTTGTGGTTACACGGAGATAAATTAATCTAACAGAGATTCGGCGAGTGATTGCTTCCACTGGGCTGCGGATGGTGGTTAGACCCCTCGAAGTAGAGATTAACTTGGAGAGAAACGAGTTTGCTCGTCGAATAAGCAGAAAGTGGACTAAAAGTAATGGAACTCCGAGGTGTTATTATCTATAGTAGGGTGAGATTAACGTTTTGATAATATGAAACCTGTGAAGATTCCGTGTCTTGATGACGAGAGGTCGTCAACAAGTATGCTTCCTACCATCTATCGAAGGGAAGGGCAGCAGCTCTTCTTCTTATGAGTAAAGGTGAAGACCACGGTTGTCAGTGCAGTGACACTCATTTCCCTTCAGGCGTGGTAACGTTTACATTAATGGCCTTAGTAGTGCGATGCGGTAGGCAAAGGGAAACCACCGCGGTATTATCCCGAGGATTCCCAGCAATTCATTCTTTTTTTGTCAAAACTTCTTGTCAAAGGAAGTATTTGAATTGATTTATCAGAAGAAAATTAAAAAATGTGGGCATTGGACAAGGTTAACTTCGCTACAAAAGAATTTGGAATGAGAATAACCGTTAATCAAGAAAATCAAGGGATATGTGGATGCAGGATTTAAACAAAGATGCACGTAGCAACCTCAAAAACGAAAGTGTGGAGGTTGCCTGCAAGATGCTGAGTAATCAGTTCAACGAACGTCCTAAGAGATGCAATCCCAATAGGGACAATGTTAAGATGGTAGGAAAGCCAGAAAATATTCTAGTATTTCCAGGAATATTTCGGGATGTTTTTCTTGGTATTTTATTAATCTTGGAATGGTAAATTATTACTATAAAAGTAAACACCTTTTTTAATAACAGGATATTTATTGATGAAAGTTATTGAGGAAATTTGGGAAAACTTTAATTTTTGCAAAAGATAATATAATTGATGTAAGTGTGCTCATTAGCTTTTTAATCTCTTTGTCTTTCTTTTCAAGTCTTTCATGTAATTATTTCTCAAAATCATCAGTATTGAAAGAGAAGATTATGGGAATTCTAAGCTTAGATTATCCTATTGACAGAAACTGTAATTTAAATTGTGAGTTATTTTTCTCATCTAATCTTGATGAACACCTGATTTTCTCAGAGTCAATTATCTTTTGCCGTTCTGCCAGGGAGGAAAATCGACTTGTAGCTAAGCTTTTAACGCTTTATCGGGTAGGATAATTTTGTTTCCGTGGAAATTGGTTAAAGTTCTTGATGTGTAAACGGGATGGCGCTTAGTAGTTGTATTCACGTCCTGTATCGATGTCTCTTCTCGGAACGGTTACATCGCAACACCTCCACAATGAGATTTCTCCAGTTAATATGCCATTGCACATAATTACGGCGGTTTCACTCGCATGGTCGCTGTCTTCCTGAAACCAAACCCTCATTAGATCGAGTATCAATGTCTCGCTTTTTAATAATCTCTCTTCTTATCGTTATGGGTATATGTAATATTTTTACTTGTAGTTACACTTTTTTATGTATTTAATCAACTAGTTTTAAAGAGATAAACGCATTGACTGGATTTCAACTGAGGCAGTATCTAAGGACATGCTTAAATTACTTTTGAACGACATTTTTGACACGAAAGACCATTTGGTTTCATCAGATTACACGGTTGGTCTTCAGTAATTATCGTTATGGACTACATCATTATTTTAAGGCATCCATTTTAGAAATTTTAATTCTCTAAGAACCTCAACCTGGTGAATTTTGGTGGTATATAAATTAGTTCAAATGTCTCCCACTACAACAGAAATTTAAATTACGAGTTATTTTGATATCTAGTAAGTGAGAATTAGCTTAATTAAACTCTATTTTCACAGAGTCAGATATCAGTGCTCATTCCAACAGGAAGGTAAACTGACTATTGGTAGGCACTTATCGATTAATTGGATACGATAATTTGATTCGCATGGAAATTGGTTATGTTTAAGGATGTGCAAATGGGATGCTGCTTAGTAGTTGCATTCACGTCCTGCATCGATTTCTATTCTCAGAACGGTTTCCTGGTAACACTTTCTCCATCAGATATCCAAAATTTAACCACGTGTTTGAGAATTGGTTTAGCTAAAATGCTGTTATGGGCATCTACTAATAGTTTTTAAATATTTGTTGCGACAAAGAATGAGCTGGTGGCTGAGGAAAAGACAATGACGACAAGATGTTTGAATTTTTTTTTAATGTTGTGTATATTCTTGTCACACATTTGTTGCAATATAGTTATTTGAATTAAAATGTTTCGAGTATCTCTTTTTTATCAACCTAGATCTTATATAGACACATAATATCTGCTTGGCTTGTAGCTGAGATATGCTTAAAACACAGAAGGTGAGTGCAAACTTGAATACTCTGTTCCTCTTAATTAAAAGTATTTCTGCTATGGATTACATAAGTTGCGTTTGTCAACTGAACTCGGCTTAGCATTGTGTAGCTCAATTTTTTCTCATGCCTTTCATATTTCCGGAACCATCTGCTTAACTCAAACTTTTGGATTTCATGTCTTTTTAACTCTTTGCGAACTCTTTAATAGTACTATCTTCAAAAGCCACCAATTGCTGATTTTTTGAAGATGGTTCAGGAAGTAACGATTGATTATCGCATTCCCCATAACTTCCGCGAAATAAAGTTGGTAGTTTAGTTTTTCTTAGAACCGATTCTTCGTTGGATTTAATTTTAAGAGGCAAAAAAACTCACGGATCTCAAGGATAAACCTTTATCCATATCAGTATTAACGGCTTAATTGTTACCGATCAATCATATGATTTGCTTGGAGCTGTGTATAAGTAAAGTCAGCACGTATGCTGACAGAGCCGGATGGAATTCGGTGGTTACGGCTGAACGTGCGACCATATAGCACCACTCGGGATGACGTCACGACTCATCGCGCCGGCCTTTACCTCTCCGTGGTTTCGGTTGGGCTGGGAACCTAGACTTGGGTTGGAATGTGCTGTTGGCAGTGGGGTGGGTTGCGGCTGATGGCGCCGGGGTGGTCTGGTTTGCGAGGGGGTGTGGTTTTGTTGTGTCTACCCCATCCGCCCCACTGAGTAGTCTCACAAGTTTACATTGAGTTGAATTTGAAAACCTTGTTCAAACTACTGCAGTTAACATCTAAGGCTGTAAAATTATGATTGATATCCATCTCTGGTCTCCCTTTGGTGATGAAGAAATATATATTTTAATTAGCCTCAGCAAGTAAGAATTATTATGTGCGAATGGTTCTATGTAATATTTCGGGGAAAAATTTTAGGTGCATTCTTGCTCATATGTATAAGATTTTAGAAAAATAAACGATGTTTGATTAAAAAAAACGTTGGGCGCTGACGGGTTAACGTTGATAGGCATTTCTCATGTTCCAATTAGTGACCCCTTGCTATGCCATAGCCATTCACTGTTATTTCTAGGCCACCAGTAGTGCAGGTGCATGTAAGTTCAATTAGTCAATTACATGAGTATGTAATTTTCAGATCCTGCTGTTCCAACTTTAACTAGTTGCATTCATTTACAGAATATTGGCAATTCTTCATCTTCCAAATTGTCACCATATACAGAACTTTGATTGAAATTAATGGAAGGTGGGGGTGCGCTCAAAGAATGTTTAACAGTGGAACAAGGGGATCAAATGAGTTGCTATAGTTGGATGAAATGACTTTCAGTGTATGCCATGCCATTCACTGTTATTTCTAAGCCACCAGTAGTGCAGGCGCATGTAAGTTCATTTAGTCAATTACATTAATATGTTATTTAAAGATCCTGCCATTCCAAATTTAACTAGTTGCATTCATTTTTCTAAAGGAAACAAGGAATATTTAAGAGTGGAACAAGAGGAGCAGATGAGTTAGCCGATTTGGATGAAACGAGTTTCAGTAAAAGCTTTGGAGAAAACCAGTTGAGGAAACCAAACCATTCAGGTGTCATGTAATGCAGTGCATTAATTGTAATTATTCAAAGAAATTAATGAAAGTTATTTTATTATTAAAAGTCCCTTTCCTTGAATTTTTTTTCAGGATATAATCAGTAATAATTCTTCATGGTTTGTGAGATGTATGATATATGCAAGCATTTATAATGTTTATATATTTTGTGGCCTGTATTACTTTTATTTTTCTTACATTCCACAATTTACATTATGCAATATTCTCATTAATAAGATAATTAACAATAATGCGCGCTTGAAGAACATTTCAGATTGGATATGACTGCATTAATTTAAACGTTAACCCCCAACGGTTTTTTCATTCAATAGCAGGTAAGGTATGCAGGAGATGATGCAAAGTGAATGAAATTTATTATAAAAGTTAAATGCTCCTAAGTAAACCTGCATGCATTAATTTTCTACTCATTAATGGAAGACTTTTGCTTCCACCTAAAAGATCAATGTACTATTCTGTAAAATTTAACGCACTTTGTTGATTTCATAACTGCTGTTTCATATTTGAATTGGATGGGGTGTATAAAATTAATTTCAGTGCATGTTAGACAAGAGGAATGTGTAAAATCCAAATTATTTTTTTTCAAGGTATTTAGATGAGATTCAATTTATAGTATGCAGTTCATTTATGAGATACATGTTTCAATTATATCATTATCCTAATATTGACGTGTATGAGCACTTTTCCAGAAGTCTTACCTGGGGAAATTCACCTTCCACATAATATTTGCGTGGTGATGTCTTCTCAGGTCTCATTTCAATCAAGTAGAGGCATCTGGCAATTGAGTAAATCTTTCTATGTGCATGTAACAGAGCATGCGTGTTGAGGGAACTTTGCTTTTACTCTGTTATCAAATTCATGTAAGCATGCATAGTTCATTCGATTGTAGTGTATTTTTTATCTCATTTATTGTCTTACTTCCTCTGGTACACATTTGTTTTCAGAAGTTATTTGATGCAACTATCATTTCCATTTTTTTTGCATTCTCAGTTCTTCCAATTAAATTAATGGACATTGAAGAGTAGAGGTGGACAGACTGATATGTTTTCTACAGATACCATACAGATTTATATGTTTTTAGAGTATTTATTGCAACATTTTAAGAGAAAGAATCACACTATTAAGCAGTTTGTCACCACCCACATACATTGGAGTATAATCACGCTCTGTCAGTATTTAAATCACTATATCTTGTCGGGAGTGAATCATAATATGTGTGTTAATATTTTGGGCGTTGTATTGTTTTTTACTAGAATGAAAACATTAAATGTCTCTTACATTTACTTCCTCTGGTGTTTATTTCCTCATGGTCCATACATTCCATTGGTTCAAAATTTTTGTTGTCATTTATTCCTGAACCACATATGTACTTGTATTTTCCTATGCTTACGTACTTCGGTGTGTATTTTCTTATTGTTGTACAATCATTAAATAGCGCAAGATACATGAAAGTAAAAAACTAAATAATTAATGAAAATTAACGTACTCAATTAAAGATCACTAACGCAAGAGATGGATTCAATACACATATATCTGCCAAATATATCTGTGTAACAATTTTAAATATTTACCGCAATACCCATTGCTGATAATTTTTCTGACCTCAATCATTCATGGCATTGAAATGTTTCCTTATATATGACTGTGTGCACTCCATGGTTGTTAATTTGACAGGTCCCCCAATCATATAGACTCAAATTGCAGTCTTCGGGTATACATAGGTAGTGTAATAGTGCACCTTAATGTTGCTTCAATACTAAAAAAGCAAATCGTAGTTCTTTGTAAATATAGCGATCGTACGTTAGCGCGGCGGAGCAGATTTTTCGAAGATTTTTGGAGTCGAACCCAAGATCTACGAGTGCGATGCAAGAACAGCGTCCAAAAGGCCCTCGTATCCTAATACAGCATAAAAGATTGATAGATCTGTCTCCAATGATAAAGCGTAATTTGTGTTTCATTGTAAATATAGTGATCACACGTTAGCGCGGAGGAAGCAAGTTTTCTGATATTTTCGGAGTCGATCCCAAGACATGTGGGTGGAATACGAGAACGGCTTCCAAAAGATGCTTATGTGTTTTAAAAAAGAAAAAAAGTCAAAGATTTGTCTTTAAAAGTTAAACGGCATATTGTGGATCTTTGCATCAGTTACCAACGTTTGTTTGCTTGGGAAATTCGAATTCCCACCACGAATGTGACCCAACATGGCAGTTTGCATTAGACAAATGCGTGTCACGACCGGACATAGACAGACCTAAAGGCTGACGAACTCGAGAAACACAGATTCACGTATTAACTTTGAGTGATGATTTCGGGTGTCATATGAGTAATTACGGCAGAACATAAAAAAAGAAATATCAAATGAAATAATAAATATAACTTTCTCGTTTAGCATACCAATTTCACATAATCTCCCAAATATGTATACATAAGTACATATTCGGGAGAAAGTTGAATAATAAGACAATTACATTAATTTAATTATTTATTAAAAAATAACAAATGTGAGAATAGAAAAATGCATAAAAATGCATCATGAACCAAGCCATATCAAAACTTTGTAATAACATGACAACCCACAAGCTATTTGAATTGAACAAAATTCATCAAGCAACTCAAATGTTGCTGGCACTCTGAAATTCATTATTTCATGAGAATGGCAATATTACAGGCATTAGCAAATTTTGAATCAAATCATATCAAACCATGGTGACATTACTAATCACAAACAAATCACGTTAAACAAAAATCTTTAAGCAACTCAAATGTTGCTGGCCAATGCAATTCATTCAAGGTAAGTCACAACACGGTTCCAGAAGAATCCATGAAAACGCTTATTAATTGCATTTCTCCTGGATGCTAGAGTGGATAAGATACGCATGTCGAAAAAGTTTCCATATTTGACATGCCAAATTATTATGCCTACATATTGACAAGTCAATTAGAAAAGTTCCAAAAATTACTAGGAAAATACTTTTCACAAATCAATTAAAACAAACGCATAATAAAGAAACAAGCCATAAGTAGGAGACATAAAGCAACCAAATAAAATCAGGTAAAACACCACACAACACAGTAGTGACACTGCACTTGAGAGCTTTTTGAAACTGTTCCTGTTTTGAGAGTCCACTCTTTTATTATATATATAATCATGTATCAGAAAACACTCATCATAATCATAATTTACTTTTCAATTAGAATATTTCCACAAATTACTAGGAAAATACATTTCCACAAATCAATTAAAACAATCGCCATAAATCAATAAAAGCACTGGTTAGAGGTACTCGGGTGGGGACTACCGACGGTCAGGCCTGCTAATGAGTGTCCTACCTCGACTCCGACCCTAATTCGACCCTTCGCGAGCGACCCGAGACCCTCGACGAGGCCCATCTCTACTCGGGAGGTCCCACCCCCGAACTTGACCGATTGCAGTTAATTTTTCACTTTATAAACTATAATTGTTATAAAAATGTGTCAATTTGTTCGTGCTCTCCATTGCAACATGATTAGAGACTTTTTAATCGATCCTCTACGGTAAAAAAATAAGATTTTTACAAATTAACAGGGAAATCATAGTTCAGACTCGGCAACGCTGTATGGGAACACGTGGTTTTCTTGAGGGGGTGAGTGAGAACGGAAAGAATGAATCTCACGGGCGTATATGTTCAAGAGTCTACCCTGCATACCCTTCAAGCCAACCCTGCAAGCCAAAATAGAGGTATGTGGTTTAGGATAGAGAGTAGGGCAATGAGTAGGTCAAATAGTGGGTCAATAAATAACTTACTATCCACCAGGATAGCAAAGAATAACAAATTGATCAGAGAACACAGTATAGGTTTAGCGAGACGGAAGAAAGCAGAGGAAAAGATAAAACATATAAATGAAAATAACACCCTTGCATTTTCAAACCGTAAGTTTTCCAACAATTTAGAAAATGAAAACCCCACAAATAAGCAGCCATATTAAAATAGAGGAATTCAAGCAGTGGCAGTTACTTGTCGTAGTGTGAGAAGCAAGATACCCAAATTCCGTCACCTTATAGAGAATACTATCTTGGAAAAAGACTAACACATAAACTTAAACACATACTACGTGAAAAAATGGGTCAAGCTAATTGTAACCTGGGATTCATCAAAAGAGCACTGGGTGAATGTGAGGATCATGAACGACAAATGAGCTATTTTTCCCTTGTTAGATCTTATTAGGAATACACTGCCAGTATATGGTATCCTTGCGAAATATGCTAAAATAATTGGGAATCATCAAACCGTAGCTTAAAATTTAGACTCATTCTTTTCTCCCCGACAATATCTTGACTGATGACGTTAAAAATATTTTCGACCTTCAACTTACCATATAGGACATATCCAATAGTATAAATATTGTTAACATAGGAGTTTGCATATTGTTATAAAGACTTGAAGTTAACCTCACTAACAGCATGTTTTTATACGCTTGCTTTGATATTTTTTACCTTTTTTAATTGCGAAGTATACAGTAGAACATAATTGTAAATACTTTTTATGCATGATGTGTAATGCGTGTTTAGTGTGATTTCACCCCCTGCCTAACACCTCTATGGTGGCCTGTAGGGTATTATGTACATATAGATTCCCTGTCTCCCTCCATTTCTCCACTATGCCTGACTTTTGGAATTCAGGAACAGAATTTATTAGTAGACTCTTGATCACATGACAATCGGCTTTTTTTAATGTTGCTGTAAGATATTTCATTTTTTTAATGTAGCCCTGGTAAACGATCATTTTGCTGTTCCAAGACCGGTCACTTAACAACTTTAGGCGTAAATACATGAAAAAAAAGATAAAACCTGATTGCTTGAATTACGAAAGCTAAAATTCAGACGCCGCACCTCTCCCGGAATAGGGTACGGTTGTGTTTCTCAGTTCTCTCCCAGTGTGCCATGCCTTGTATAACCTGTGGTCGCCAAGTCAAGCGCGGTAGCTCTCTACAGTGCCGAAAATGCTCAGCTGTCTTTCTCCCTCTTGGTATGTCCATTACGGAGGATGATATTAAGACGCTAGAGATTCTAAAAGAACGTAGATCTATAAACCTTGCCAGGATATAGAGCGAGTTACGCGACGAGACGACACACACATCAGAGGACGCGACGCCAAAAATCTAGCTGTCTTCGAATCTCAGCAGACCCTATCTTCTGTACGGCCCAAGGGATGACAGCGCTGGAACTCCGGTCCTCGTTTGCAGTGGTCAACGAGGAGCTGGATGCTCTGAAGGAAGACCAAACTGAACTCACTCAAATATTAAGTGAATACAGTGATTTGCTAACTGGTTTTCCTGCGAATATTGGTGCCATTGAGAAAGAATTATCAAAAATAAATGGATTGGTGAACACACTTCAAGAAAAAGTGAATGATATTGAATAAAACCGAAAAACAGAGACTAAAAAACTCGGTCGACGTTGTAGGTGTGCCGTTAACTATTGATGAAGGCATACAAAGTGTACCACACTGGCCCTCATTTTTGTAGATGATCTAAAAAAGTATTATTCCACAGGCAATCAGCTGACCCACCTCTCTCGTGTCATGATTAGGTATATATTACATTTAGAATGAAATCTCCTGTTTTTGAGCCAAAATTTGTCACTTTTAGAGATTATAGTACAGGCACTTCTAAAAAAAAGTTAACACTTCAGAGCCGAAATTTTTCTAAGTCTCGAGTTGACGGTGATTTGACAACGCTGCGTCACGGCTTCCCTCTGGCGGAGCCTCGCGAAGTTATAACCGAAAACAAACCCCCTTCCCTCCTCCCCCGTCCTCACCTTTCCCTGTTTAGCAGAAGGGATTACTGCACTGTCGGTCTTGTTATGCCCTAAAGAAGGGGGCTATTGTGGGCACTCCATAGTTGTTTCTTCCGACTCGTGCTGCGAGACTGAAGTCCTGAACACATCTCTACGCTCGCCACCATCGCGAAAAAAAACTGGAATAATTTCCAAAATAGATTTCTTTGAGATATAGACTTGAAACTTCACATAAATACTCATAAAAAATTGCTAATTAAGGAATAATGCATCATTTGACATGATTATCTGTTAGCCAGATATAGGGGCTCAAACATCACCAATTTCCAAATAAACGCCTGCATCATTTGCCTATTAACACAATGCTATGCCTTTAAATTGCCTGAGCTACAAATATTTATTTAATCATTTAATTGCTATTCCATTACTTAGAAAAACTAGAGTATATCTAGTTCACATGGGCCCTAGAAAGACTCCACTCTTTTCAAGGCCTGATGGGCGTTAATAAGAAGTATGCTCCCGGAGCGTACGCAAAGAAAAATAACTCGATTCCGCGTAATCTTATCCCGACGCACGGCTCAATATGCTCGCGATTTCATCAAATAAGAGTGATGGAGGTCACTGACAAAGGGTACAGCTCAAAAACAACGAATTGGAAGCCTTAGGGTCCATGTCACTTCAGCAATGTAAGCGAGTCACGTCAATTCCAGCCCCTACGCGTGGAGCCAAACCCCAAACGCGCGGTCGGACAATCATATGTTATTTTCGGTGTCGCAAACTTACTTTTAATTCCTCTTCGCTTTCGTGTATATGAGTTTTCAGCGAATTCTCAGATATAAGTGACTTGACAAGTGTCTCCCTAAAATGTTAGATATTCTCTACTTTATGTAAAAGTTTTGTCTGAGAACAGTGTCCGCCATTATAAGTAATGGAATAGCAAATAAACGATTCAAAAAATATTTGCAGCTCAGACAATTAAAAGAAAAGCATAGTGTTAATAGATTATGCTATTTTTATCTGATCAAATTCCTCCCACACCGTCATCATCAACTTGTAAGATATTCGGATAAATATTATTAGAGGATTTTTTAAAAATTTCGTGATGTTGAACCCTTGTGTCCCACTAACAGATGAGAATCACGACAAGTGATGCATTATTCCTTAAGTAGAAAACTTTTCTAAGAATCTGTGTGAAAAGTGTCTCCCTAAAACGTTAGATATTCTCTACTTTATGTAAAAGTTTTGTCTGAGAACAGTGTCCGTATATATCTCAAAAAGTATATATCTAAGTATATATCTCAAAAAAAAAGTTGTTTTAGGTTTTTGTCCAGTTTTTTTCGATTTCCGACTAATGTGGGTCGGTCCTGTGTCCCGAGATTGTCGTTTTCTTCGACTCGACCTGCACGACATTTGAAGTCCCGAACATATCTCTATGCTCGCCACCATCGTCACAGAGAAAACCATCGTCACGCATTTGCATAACATTAAAAATCGACGTTTTACTTTGAAGAGGAAATCACATATCATCATTGGTTGTTATCACCCTACAATTTGTGTGTCCCTTAAATAATTAATTCCTTGGTTAATTGGTGTTGTTTCACGTTCGTGCCATTTCAGAGCGAGTTCATAGGCATATTTAATTCTCACATCGATGTGGTCAGAAGCTTTGAAAATATGCGATCCCAAATTTTAAGACTAGGAGCAGGCTGATAAGAACATTTTAACGTTTTCGCCGTATTGGCGCAGTAAAATGTTCGATTTTCAGGATGGAGTAAAGAACGTTCCCAATTGTGGTGGCATTTCCACGAGTTAACCTTAGCATTTATAGCTTAGGAGTCTTAATTTGAATAATAATAATGATAAAATCAACTGATTCAGGCGAGATGTAGTGGAAGTTTGACATATTAGAATCAAATATCGGTGCACTTTTCCACAAGTAATTTATTAATGCGTACGACGCGTTTCACCCCTTCTCCTATGTATAAATACGCTGTTAACATGTATGTTGGTGTCTTGTACCAGATGATGGCTCTGTGAGCCGAAACGCGTCGTACGCATTAATAAATTTCTTGTGGAAAAGTGCACCGATATTTGATTCTAATAATAATGATGCCCATGAGATTATTATTTGTATAATACCAATACAAATCTTTAGTGACCACGCAGCCGTTTCCCTAAAATCGGGTCTAATGTCTAATCTTACGCTTTGGAAGAAGGTGCATAAAGAATTGGCTTTTTCTACACTGCTGGTGACTCTAATTCCTTTATCGTTTTTAAGTGTGTGCAATGTGGACCTATTTGCCCGAAGCTCTCTCACATATGACCAAAACGCTTTAGGATTGCTATCTAAATATTCTCCTAGCATCTTTCTCTTGAAGTGTTATAACGATTGCCGACATGATTTCCTTGCTAATGCTCTCGATTTTTTATAGTTTTGATCTAACTAATTTTTTTCCTCTACCGATAGACCCCGTCCTGCATTTTTCATCCTAGTGTGGCATACCCTTTGTCACTTTAGCGATTTCCTAACCTCCGCATTATACCACCTTGGCTCTGTATTATCACTAATAAATTTACTTAGTATGTAAACATTAACTGCTTTACGAGTGTCCTCAAGAAATTCTCTCCATGAATCCTCTGTATCTAATCCTTTGCTTTGCTCGCTAAATATATTAAACGATTCCCTTAATTCCTCTTTCATACCGTCGTAATTAGCCTTGCCGAATAAGTATACCCACTTCCTTGGTTTATAATGTCTTTCAACGCCTACAATAAATTTCGCATTTACTATTTTATGATCACTAAAGGAAACAGGTCATAATACAGCTAATTGCGCGAGCATGCGACCACAACTAAATAATTATTCGTATGAGATTTAACTGATTGCAAGAGCTCCGTAAGCATGTGAAGACATTTCCGTTGGTCAAACTGTAACTAATGTTACGCTATAATTGGTTATTCAATGCCTTTTTACGTTCTTCAAAGGATGAGGACTGTGACAACATACAAATATTCCCGAATACCCATTGTTCATAGGACACCTGCAGGTGGTCGCAAAATACCCCCGACTCTCGCCTTACCCTTATTCCCGACCGCGGCGTTGAGCCGCGTGTCCTCCTACCCTGCCGAAGGATCGCCACCCACTATTCTCCTCCTACCGAAGGGGAGGGGCGGCGAGGAAGGAATTCCCTCTCTGAAAGGGTTTGCACACGTGACGCGCGGGCACCCGGCCGCCATACGGTGATCTCCTCTCGAGGGGCCAATTGCTCAGATTGCGAAGTGGGTGGACGGCAGTTAGTAAATTTCCTTAAGAACCTATATCGCAACTGAGAATAGTAATTGCTGTTCCTACATTTCCTTCTAATGGAAAGGTGCTCTATTATTCGACCATATTGCATGCTAAACAATACCGCCAAAAGCTTTGGATATATTTCTTTAATGGACGGAATTAATTCATTTTTGTGAATGAATTTTTGGTTGGTTGGTTGGTTGGTTATTTAGGGGAGGCGACCGACAGCTGAGGTCATTTGCGCCATATAGGATAGGTGGGTAATTGGGTAATGGCAGGAATTCTTAGGGAACGGAGGAAGGGTGGAGAGAAACCCGGCGTCGGCATTAGCCTACTCTTAACGAAAGGCGCCAAGGGGACCACGGCTTAACGTCCCATCCGACCGACGGAGTACTGTACTTGAAATGCCCTCCACTAGGCACTCAAGTGGGGACCGCTTTTCCACTGAAAATACCGCCACTGCCGGGAATCGAACCCGGGCCCTCGGGATGGGAGGCCAGTACTCTAGCCACCACACCAACCCGATCCCCCAAAATGAATGAATTGTTACTTCCTTAACACCACATATGAAATTAATAAGAGACTATCAAACCTAAACCATGAAACCATGTTGATAAACGTGTTCACTCGTGGGCATATAAATGTTTTGAAATATTCGCCCGGTAACGTGAGTAGAAACAAACTTAAAAGAACTCAGGTGGAAGAGTGGATGGGCAGTCGTCTGCGATTTTTACCTGCTTCCGGAACACCCCTTATGCCTGGGCACTGGGCTGCAAGGGCATAAACTCAGGATGTTGACCCGAGGCATACCGCTAAGAAGGGGTCGTGGGTGCAATAAAACGTATGGAGTAAGGTTTTTGGGCAGTGGAAAATTATTCCTCGCGGAGACCGGTCCTCCCCATCCCCATTGTCTCAGTACAGGGACTGAACAGAGTGGTCAGAGGGAACATGCCGCCCCCCATTTGGCATTCAGATCTCCTTTGAGGAAAGGAGAAAAGTGGCAGGGAAAACGAAGACCAAGGCTCTGAAATCGTCGGTGCATCTTTTACCGCGTGAATAAAAAGAAGGGGGAAAAACTAATTCAAAAGAAAAACCAGTGTATTTCTGAATGTTACATGGGCCCTAGAAAGACTACACTCTTTTCAAGGGCGTGAATAAGAAGTATGTTCCCGGAGCGCACGCGAAGAAAAATAAAGTGATTCCGCGTAAACTTATCCAGTCGCACGAATCAATATTCTCACGATTTCATCAACATAGATCAGTGAAGTTTAGTGACAATGAGTGCCGCTGAAAAACGACGAAATGGAAGCCTTGGGTCCATGTCACTTGAGTAAAGTAAGCGAGTCACGGCACTTCCAGCCCCAGCTGCGCGGAGCCATGCCCCGGACGTGCGATCGGAAAATCATATGTATTTTTCGGTGTCATAGACTTATTATTAATTTCTCTTCAATTTCGTGTTTATGATTTTTCAATGAGTGCTCTGATATAATTCACTTGACAGGTCTCTCCAAAAAAAGCTAGATATTCTCTATCTTATGTAAAGATTTTATCTCAGAACAGCGTCTGACATTTTTAACGGAATTGCGCTAAAATGCTTCAAAAATATTTGAAGCTTTGGTAATTTAAAGGCAAAGTCTTGTGTTAATAGATCATGCTATTCTTTATTCAATCAAATTCCTCACATAACGTCACGATCAACTAAACTTGGAAGACATTCGGAGAAAAATTAGTTCAGGTGTTTATTTGGAAATTTGGTCATGTTCGAGCTCCTGTATCTGACTAATAGATGACTAGCCTGTCAAATGATGTATTATTCCTTAATTAGCAGTCTTTTTTGAGTATTTGTGTGAAGTTTCAAGTTATATATCAAAGAAAGCTATTTTTGAATTTTGTCCAGCTTTTTCTGATTTCCGTCCACTATGCGACGGTGGCGAGCGTAGAGTTACGTTCAGGACTTTAAATGTCGTTCAGTGCGAGTCGGAAAAAACGACCATAGAGTGCCCACCATAGCCCCCTTCTTTAGGATTTGAGAAGACCGACCGTTCAGTAATCCCTTTGTCCCATCTGGTAAAAGGGTAAAGGAGGGGGGAGGAGGGAAAGAGGTTTGTTTTCGGTAAGAGCTTCTCGAGGCTCCGCCAGAGGGAAGCCGTGACGCAGCGTTGTCAAATCACCGTCAACTCGGGACTTAGAAAAATTTTGGCTCTGAAGTGTTAACTTTTTTTGGAAGTGCCTGTACATTCAGACAGGATAAATTCTGCGATGATCTACGCAAAATTAACTGGTGTGTGTAATAGGTGATCTCGAAACAATCGACATAGAGTTGAGGTGCTCACCTCTTTGCTTCTAACCACTTTCAATACACATTCCCCCTGAGGACTGCTCGTGTTGCTCACCCTATTAAACCATGGTTTTCTTTCGAAATAAAGGCGGAAAAAAGGAATGAGATACGAACTCTGTAAAAGAGATCCAAGAAACCAGCTCTCTATACGGAATATAAGGAAATGCGAAAGCGAGTTAAAGATATAATTCGCAGAGCTAAAAGTGAGTACTTCAAAAGCGCCATTAGAAAGCTGACGGATTCCAGAACAATGTGGAAGACTGTTCGTAATCCTGGCGTAATACCGTCGAAAAATATTATTTCTGCTAGTATTGACTTACATACTCTTAATTACTATTTCTCCGTGGTCATGGAGCTGCTTAATAATCATGCCAAATCATAGAATCCAAACAACAACCGGCTCCTTGGCTAACCACGGCAATAAAAAATTTGATGTCGTGTAGAGATCGCCTTAGGCGTAACTATCGACACACTCTCCTTCCTCACCTCCATAAGAATACAAAGACTTCCGAAATCAAGTGCAGCAGCTAATCCGATCTGCTAAACAGAAATATTACAATGAATGCTTTTCGGACAAATGGGACATAAAATCCACGTGGCAGGAGTTAAGGCGCCTCGGTATTGGAAAATCTAGGAGACCTTTACCCAACTTAACATTCTCCCCCAATGACCTCAACGGTTATTTTCTCAAACCTGTTTTCAAGGAAGACGATCAGAACGAAAGACTCGACGACTCTTCCTTAACTGGAATTTGCCCTATACTCTTTGATCCTTTATTATTCTCCCAGTTTAAATAGCGACCTCATTTCACACCAGAAATTCCCTTGCACTCGGTTAAATGATTGAAATCGAACTCCATAGGTGTTGATGGAATTAATTCTAAAATGATTAAATTCATTCTTCCAACGATAATGCCACTAGTCTTAGATATTTTAAATTGTTCTGTAAACAGTTCAACATTTCCAACTCTATGGAGATCTGCTATAATCCATCCTATCAATAAAATACCAGTGCCTAAAGATATGTCTAATTTTAGACCTATTGCTGTGTTATGTACTCTCTCAAAACCTCTTGAGCGGTTAGTATATATCTCTACAGTTGATCATGTAACACGGCTTAACTGTTTTGAAAAATATCAATCGGGCTTCCGCAAAAACTACAGTATGCATTAATTAAAATAACAGACGACATTCGTCGATCAATAGATGGAAGAAAACTCACCATTCTGGTTCAGTTTGATCTTAGCAAAGCCTTTGATTCTGTAGATCGGCCCCGTATTCGGCCCTGGTGGCGGCGTGGTTAAGTCCTGGCCTGCTAACCTGAGGGTCGTGGGTTCGAATCCCGCCTGAGTGGGTTTTTTCACCACTCAGGACATGGATGTGTGTGATAGTCCGTTGATGACTGTTAATTCCCCCGATGTAAAAGGCCATAGGTGCTGTTTTCGGGGGTAGATGTAAATAACTAAAATAAATAAAAAATAAAATAAATCGTGATATTCTTCTAAGACGCATGGGTGAACTTAATTTTTCTGCCCCCGTTTTGCTTTGGTTTCAGTCTTACTTATCTTGTTGCCGATGGGATGGTAAATGATCCATGAATGAAATCCATGAATGGCATGAAATGATGGTGAATGAATGGTAATGAGGCAATGGTAAAGAATCAGATTTTTTACCAGTCTTCCGCGGAGTCCCACAAGGCTCAATTCTCGGGCCCTTATTGTGTACCATATGAATCAAAGACCTCACCAGATCCATATCTCACTGCAAATACCATTTTTACGCAGATGACTTACAGATTTATCTTGAATGCTACTCACACGAATTCGAGAATGCCGTTGAACTGATTAACAAAGATATTCAATCTATCAGTAAATGGTTAGCTTCCAATCGACTAAAGTTGAATCCAAATAAGACCTAGTCGATAATTTTCGGTAGTCGTTCCTACCAGCATTTTATCTCAAGGAGCGACCTTCCCAAAATAAGAGTACAGGATACCTTGTTACATTGTTCGAATACATTACTCCTTACACACTGTTCGAATACAGTGAATAGTCTTGGAGTTCATTTAAATAACACCTTGAGCTGGCGGGAGAAGGTAAAATTAATCCAACAATGTGCATAAGACTCTGTACCAATAAAAGCACTTCAGGCATATGCTACCAATTTCACTTCGCCAGAAACTGGTTCAACCTCTGGTATTCCCATATTTTGATTATTGCTCAATTATTTTCTCCGATGTAAACTCAGAGCTCTGCACAAAGCTGCAGCGTCTTCAAAACTCCTGTTAGCGTTTTGTGTTTAATATCCGCTATGACGAGCATGTCACACCTTGTTATGAAAAAATAAAATGGTTAAAATTGGATAAACGCCGAAAACTCCAAAAGGCTTTATGCTTGTTTAAGATTCTGGAATCCAAAACACCCTCGTATTTGTATGAAAACTTTATATACAATGCAAACACAGGGAAAAGATCAACCCGAATCACTGAGATATTCTGTGTTGCCAAATTCCATTCCCGACTATTGAGCACTCTTTTCTCATCTCCTCTTGCAAACTATGGAATTGTTTGCCTGACAATGTAACAACCTCTCCTACAATTGCGAGGTTTAAGAGGAATATTATTGAACATTTATACTGCTCTCCTTAAATGTGGTTTCACTAAATAGTTTTTTTTTGTTACTTTTATTGTGTGCTATATTGTTGTATTGTATTATTTAACTGAAATACTTTATACTGTGCATATTAATTTATATTCCTTGTTATTAAATGCTTTATTTTCAAGTCATTTAAATCATTATTTATGCTGCCTCCTTTAAATTTATTTTTCCTTAACACGTTCACTGCTGGGCTAAATCTCTTTAGTCGCCCCGATGGCTGAAACGTTTTTGTTCTTAAGTACGCTCTTTTTACATATGCTTAATATGGCAAAAGTATTATTCGTATTTTTGGTATTGTTTATAAAATACAGGGTGCATTCCGAAAGTAATGCAATTGCATTTTCCGCGCAGCTCCTATTGGTAGGAGTGGGATCGGACCACTTGGAATAGGTGGAAGGAACGCTAAGCTTTGCAACAATACTGGTCTCAGTGCTCTCCAATTTGTGGAAGCGGCAGGACGTCAGTTATTGTAAACCTCTGCGCGCCAACCGTGTCACGAAAAAAATTGAATCGACGATCGAGCAACGTTACGCGATAAAGTTTTGCGCTAAACTGAAAAAAAAGCTCTTGAGGAGACTAACAAAATGATTTGTGAGGCTTAAGTTGACTCTGCTCTGTCCTACTCACAAGTTTCGAGGTGGTTAAAGGCCTTTAAGGAGGGCCGAGAAGAGGTTCACGACGAACAACGCTCTGGGCGGCCGTCAACCAGCAAAACCGACAACAATGTGGCTCGTGTTCGACAATTGTTGGACTCGGACCGTCGATTGAGTATCAAGATTGTTGCCAATGAACTGAACTTGTCGTCTACTGTTGTGTTTCGCATTATTACTGAAGATTTAGCGATGAGGGAGGTGTGCGCCAAGCTCGTGCCCAAGGTGTTGTCAGATGACCAAAAGACCAACCGAGTGGAAATTTCAAGTGAACTTTTGCAACGTGTTGAAATTGAACGTGATTACTTGGACTACGTCATCACTGGTGATGAAACCTGGGTTTTTGAATACGATCCAGAAACAAAACGCCAAAGCTCTGAGTGGCACACTGACCAGTCCCCCAAGCACAAAAAGGCAAGAATGAGCAAATGAAAAGCGAAAACAATGCTCATTGTCTTTTTCCACAGCAAAGGAGTGGTCCATAAGGAGTTTGTTCCTCAAGGACAGACAGTGAACGCTGCCTACTACGTGGATGTGCTGGAAAGACTCCGAAAAAGGGTCGTCAGGACGAGAAAAGACATCTCCACTACCTGGCAACTCCATCACGACAACGCACCTTGCCACAACCCGCTACGAGTCCGCGAGTTCCTGGCCAAACACCAGGTTCCAACGCTGCCCCACCCCCCCTATAGTCCTGACGTCACTCCAGCAGACTTCTTTTTGTTCCCTCGGATTAAGATAGCCCTGAAAGGAAACCGTTTTTCGTCTATAGAAGAAATCCAATCAGCCGTGACGAAGACCTTGCGAGAGGTCCCAGAAGACGCCTTCCAGGGCGCGTACCGGTCATGGCAGAGTCGCTGGAAAAAATGTGTACAGGCCCAAGGACAGTACTTTGAAGAATTTTAAGTGTTTGCGCAAATTTGTTCAATAAATTACTTTAAAAAATAATAATTGCATTACTTTCGGAACGCACCCTGTAAAACGACTTGCGACACAGTGTCGACTACTGCCGTACGAAAGCCCCTCAAATAGGCGGTGCTTATGCAGTCCCGCAATGCACAGGAATGCCTGCTTGTTTACATTTGCTATGGCATACGCAGTCTGTGGTATTTTTTTTATTTATCCACGTATTCAATAATTATAGGTTGTTTTCAGAGCGAATCATTTTTACGCTTGCGCAAGCGTTCGTACGTGGAACACGATTATCTGTGCGTAGATCTCCGCCTAGAGAGCGTCATAGCTATTTTGGGCACACGTAGAATATATCTCATAAAAAAAAACAGGAATCCAGCCGTGAATCACTTTAAAAATGGTTAATCCGGGTTACTCGCACACGTACAACCACAAAAACATGAATGCATGAAAAATAAATTATTGATAAAAAACGTCAAATATAAAAAAAATTAGATGTTTCCTCTTGGATTTACCAAATAATCCTCCTTTTCCGGATTCTCTCTTTAATCATGTTATATCAATAAAACAAGGTTACTGTAAACTAAATATATATATATTTTAGGTCCAGATCGATTTTACAGTATGCACATTTTTTGTCATCCTTTTCTTTGGTCCATTGAAACCAAGTATCCTTTCCAGAAACATAAACATTCAGACACCAAGGAGTTGTACATTACTCGATCGTGAAAAACAGTGTTCAAGACATAATCCTGGTTTGCCTGGACATAGATCGCAGTAATAGCTCGACTCTACACGCATATTTGAATTTTTACAAATAATGCATCTCTTTCTAATTTTTCTATTTTTTTCATTTCTGAGAACTTCTTTATCTATGTGGGTGTTTTTTGACTTGGGATTTTCTACACATGATTCTAGAGGTGGACAATGCTGATATATCAGAGATTGAATCACACTATCTCAAAATTGCAGGAGAGCCAATTTTTCATTATTGCTGAATTTGTTATACAATAGAAAGGCATTGTTAACTATAACATGGAATATATGAACGCTCACTTTGGCATACCAACGGAGAGTTTTTCTTTCGCTGGGGTAGTATGCTAATAATTGGTCACATCTGTCGACCCCTCCCACAAACTCGTTATATTTTAGGACAGCCTCAGGTTTTTCAGTAACCTTACCAGAGCGGGATTTGTGTTCAGATATACGGGCGCCGAACTCTAGACACTACTAGAACACGTTTGTCTCGCCATTTTAGAACACAGTTGACTTTATCAGTATAAGTTGCTTCTACATTACCGGGTTTCAACTTTTTTTTGCACCCTATCTTACGGGTTACCTTTTCGGTTCGCCTTCAAAGTTCCTCTTACGTATGTTTTACGATCTAGTATTTAAGCTGTTAGACCAACCCCAGAATAATAATTATCCGTGTACACTGCATGACCTACATCTAAGTGATCTTTCATAATGTGTTTCACGACCTCTTCAACATGGCCCGATCCACCTTGTCAGCCGAACCACAATATATTCTAAATTTCAATAAGAGACCGTTTGGCTGTGTCAACATGTATAGTTTCACGCCATATTTGTTCCTCTTATTCTGGATATATTGCTTGAAGAAAAGGCACCCGCGCCATAACAGCATTGACTCATCTATGCTCAGCTCTTTAGATGGGTAATAAATGTCTGACATTCTTTCATGAAATAACTCTACCAAGGGGTTAATTTTGAAAAGTGGGTCTGACGGTTTTGGCTCACCTTGCTGAGGATTTCTCGCAAAGTGAAGAGTTCTAAGGATAAGTAAACACTTGTCGCGCCCCATGGCATTTCGGAAGAGGGGGAAGTTATATACTGAATTTTTCATCCAATAATGTGCAAAACTGGGCACATGAATATGACCAGAAAGATAAAGCAAACCAAAAAAAACCTCAAATTCATCACGGTTGATATCTTTCGATCCCTTTAGCGAGCTTTCGGTGAAACATCCTTAGACTATAAAAGTTGAGCCTGCAAATTTCTCTGATGCAATACTAAATCAAATATTTTGACCGGAAAATAACAAATAAAAATAATCTAGAGGTTTATTTCCTTGAGGAATTATTTTCAACCCAGAATTTCCAGGAAAAGGAATTTGTGCTGAAGGCTGCGCGTTTTGTAACCAAGTGGATATTGATGGTTGCTTAAGCCATGGTACTAATACATTAGGTAGGCCATTGCGCATGTCGGTCATATATCGATACCTCTCAGTTTTGATTGTGTGACGTAGTGTGGAGGACAGACCGAGTGAATTCCGTGCGTTGAGCATTGTTTACTTTGAATGGTGAGTCGCTTTTTGGAGGTATTTTTACTCTCTGGGGATAAATACCATCGGAGAAGATGTCTTCCTTTATTGTATTTGGCTGCAACAATAGCCGCCGAAATTGTGAGGGAAAATTGAAGTTTTTTCGTTTCCCTAATGATAGTGAAATAAAAATGAAGTGGGTTCGAGCATGCCGGCGAAAGGACGACTTTAATGTTAAAACAGGTCGGTGAAATCCAGTATCAGTGAATTCTGAATTTAAAAATATTTTGGTGCCTACTATGGCAGCTGTGTTTACATACCTTTTAATTTCGGTGTTGAGTAGAAGTGCTTTAAATGAAAGGTACAATATGTAGCTGCTCGTGAATGGTAATACGTGTTTAAAGTTCCTGTATCTTAAGAAACCAAATTTCCAGGTTTTACCAAGAACTTATCAGAGAAACTCTTTATGCTGGTTATTAATCTTGAAGAATGAGTAGTGTGTCCCGAATACTTGAGTGGAATCAAAAATATTAGATTTCATCATGTTGTGGTAGCTGAAATTATTTGTTACAAGGAACTTTTATTGTTACTGGAGGGTAAGTCATTTGTTCATTGATTGTGTGCAACTTTAAATTCATGGTGTTAAGTTGTTTGATTAACACCTTAAAAATTTTCCAGGTTTTACCAAGAACTTATCAGAGAAACTCTTTATGCTGGTTATTAATCTTGAAGAATGAGTAGTGTGTCCCGAATGCTTGAGTGGAATCAAAAATATTAGATTTCATCATGTTGTGGTAGCTGAAATTATTTGTAACAAGGAACTTATTCTCACTGGAGGGTAAGTCATTTGTCCATTGATTGTGTGCAACTTTAAATTCATGGTGTAATATGGTTTGATTAAGCCGATAAATAACTCAGTGGGTAGCTGCATCAAACCAATATGAGGATTGATGACTAATAATGATGAAGGTTTTTTGATATTCACACTTTTAAAATTTTCCAGGTGGTGCTATGTTATTGGATTCTTAGTTGATGGCACAGGTCTTGCCAAGATCAGTATCTTACCAAGATTCATAAGGAGAGACAATGTTAATCCTGGTTATTGATGCTGAATAATGAGTAGTGCATGCAGAATGCTTGAGTGGAATAATCTTATTTCATTTCTTCATTTTGTTGGAGCGAAATGTTATCTGTTATAAGGAGCTCTCATATTTTTTGTCCACTAATTGTGAGAATCTTAACATTCTATGTATAGGCTTGTTTAATATGCACACTTTTCAAAATTTCCCAGGTTTTATCAAGATTCGTACGCTGAGAAACTATTGATGCTGGTTATGGATGTTGGATTTTGAAGTATGAGAAATGAGTATTGGTTGTGAAATTGACCTCAGTTCTTATTTTACTAAGCCATGTATGATGGAAAACATAAAATCATTGATGCTGATCTTTTGTACAGCAGTCTATGATGAAGGATTTGTCTACTGGTTACCTCTTTGGCAAAAAAATTTTATTTCCTTTGAGTTATCTGATATTTCTATGTTATGTTTGTATTTATTTTATAAGGTATGTCCCCAGACATTATTGGCATTTATATGTGTTCACAATAAATCTAGGTAATTGTTATATCATGGATTATGCCGACACTACATATTACTTTCTTCTGTGAAAAATGGATTGTAGTGTTTTTTAATTAGAGAATTGAATTCTGTTAAGTTTTTCAATTCTTATCTAATTTAAGATATTTTTTCAGGTTTCTGTTGACCTTTTAATCCTGTGGTATTGGAAACAAATTTGGATTTGGTGTTGTGCTTTTTGTTATTGAGAGAGTCACAATCTGGCCATTATTCTGTTGCTTTCCCTTGATTTTCTACTTGAAGGGAAAGAAAGTGGTTTCATCGTGGTAAAAATTTGTCATTTGTTGAGGTGTTTCAATAATCTATTACAACCACTTTTGCTTGAGTAAATTTCCAAAAATAGTGCTTATCGATTAGGAAATATGTTGAATTTTTATTTACTAGTACTTGAACTTGTCACCCAGCCTTTCTTTTTTCATTTATTCCGGATAGGCTTGCAGGTTTGCTGGACCTTTTATTAAGCATTTTCTGGGAACCATTTGTTATTTACTTTCCTGTAATCAAGAATAAATATAGTGGCAGTTTCTGACTGGAATAGTTGTGACTTGCTATTGTGTTATGCTGCTTGCAGAACTGTTTTCCATTTTTGACCTCACTCATTCATTGTGTATATTTACATTCGATGTTGATTAGCCAAAGAAGTTAAATCTTGTACTTGAAAAATCTGACTATTGTATTGTGAAATTTTGTTTTTTTCCTTTAAATAAATATTTGTTTGAATTTTTTTTCCTTGACAAACAAAATGTTATGACCTTTTTGTAAATTTAGCAGCATGAATCTTTTCGAGTTCACTGGAGTACAAACGTGCATAACGAGAGGTAACACGGCTCTTTTCCAGGTGCTTTGATAGTGAAAATAGAATAATATAATTAGAAAATATAGTCTTCATGTAATTCGGTATTATGTCATTGATTGAAAAATTATTTTATCTGGAAATGTGGTCAGTATTTATATCGTACAGTAGCGATCATTAACGAGTTGAATACTGATAATTAGCATTCACGAGTGGACTAAAATATCGTTTCTGCATTCTTTTGAAATATATATTTCGAAACCAACCATAAAACGGGCATTCACTCAGTTTATTGTGAGTACTATAAGTTCGCGATAGCCTCAACCACCGCACTAATTCTTGAACTCAACCTTCGTTTTCGTGCACTGAGATTTTTTTTCCGGTACGAATTTCGCCAACACGCACGAAAATATCATAGCAATTTTCAGCATTATCTAAGAGATACACAATATCATAATGTCAAATACGTTTGTACTATCTACAGTATTAAGGCCGCTTTGCACGACACTATTTCTTGTACAAACGCTTGTATGAGGAAATTGTACCGTGTAGAGCGGCAAGTTGTGTGGACGCTTGTGCGAATGTCTGATTGACTGTACGGAAAATAGAACCTGTTCAAATTCCATTCAGACAAACATACAATTTCTTTCAGTTTATTCAAGCGTTTGTGCAAGAATGTATAACAAATTGTATCGTGCAAAGCGGTCTTTAGGCTCCATTTTAAACGCCCGCCGCCGCTTGTCCTCCACACCACGTCACAGCAAAGCTGCGCAGAACGGACGCATTTTCGTCCTCGGGAGAGACCTACATACTGTATTAGTACCATGGCTTAAGCATTGTCCTGCTGCAGCTGGTGGTAAATTTACGATAGCCGCACCGCGATTTTGGGACACTTGAATCCCGGGAGATGGTACGGGTGATGGGCTAGCTGGCATCACGGTTGTTACAGTAATAGGTGGAGTTGCATTTGGAACAAAATTAACATCACCTGCCTCTTCTTCATCATCATCACCTTTCTCATCTTCATCGGTGTATTCCACTGGGCTAGATTTTGAATCAGAATTGAGATCCTCCTCCCAGTCAGAATTCTGAAGCGCATCGAGTAGCTCGTCGTGTGTCCACTGCTTTTTGACCAGCCCAGGGGATTTCTTTTTCTTAGGTGAAGGCGATCAGGACAGCAGGCCTCTTGATGAGGGTCCAGGCGGCGTCAGAATTAGAGAAATGCCGTTAGACGCCATTCTTTGGTTTCTCCATCCCAAAAAAAATCATTGTAAATTACTCCAATGTAATAAACCCTTAATTCAATGAGCAAAAATACATAAAAGAGACCCTGATATCCCATATTAGTTTATCAAATCACCCTAAATATACGAAAAGAAGTAGAACCTACCGTTGAAAAAGTGGACTGAGCAGGAGAGAAAAAACAAGACGACGGCCGTCAGCAATATCCTTCGGTCTTGACGAGGTCAAAGCAAACAATGAATTAAATATTTCTCCCAGGCTAAAAGGGTCGGGCCTTTGAAAGTGGAGAACACAACACTGTCACATTTTGTATCGATGTCTGAAAATACCTACACGAAAAAAGTGTGAGCACTTTGTGGAAAGCCATTAAAAATACAAAAATGTTACTCGCCGCAGACAAAAAAGATGAAATTGAATACAAAGTAATACTTACCAAGTGAATTAACTGTAAGTAATATGCATGAGGTAATCAAATCCGACAAAAAAAATTCAGGAGTAGGTGAACTCACCTTACAAAAAGAGTAAACTTGGCCGGCAACAAAAAACCCTAAACTCACGGCGGAAACCAACGGAACTATCTGTCGATCATTCTGGGGGCTAAGAACACATTGAAAAAAAATCCCTCCAAGCGAAACAATTTCGGGCACTATAAAAGTAAGGCAGTCAACAGCGACACACTGTCGCCGCCCGTCGGCCGAAACACACTTGCCGCGCGACACTGTCGCAGGCCGCAGTGAACGTGAGTGTTTTCTTTAATTTTATATCGTGGCTTTTATTGTAATGGTTATGTAATTATTGGTTCAATAAATTAATTGTTTAACCAATAAACCTTTACCAATTAATGGTGATGTACTCATTATATCCGTATTTATTATTTATTGTTGATTTATATGTGTAATATTACGTTATTATCCAATTGTACGGCTGTTGCCCTGACTATATTCGCTTTATCTTTTTTTTTCTCTTTCCTTTTTGGCATGTTATATTTTTGATTCGATGTTCCAGGGGACTTATAGTCTCAGAACAATAAAGAACGTTTTCTATTATCTATTTTCTATGTTTCTAAGGGCAAAACTTGCTATAAAAACGATACAAACGTCACCCCAGTCCTAGAAAACTACACCCAAAATGATTTCCCGGGTAACCAGTTCTCAGTCACCCACATATCCGTCTCCTCAGTTGCTGAATCATGCGCAGCAATTACCACAATGCTAAAGGTCATGATGAACTAAACATAGCAGTTGTTAAGAAGGCCCTCCAATTTATTCTTCCCGCACTTTTAAATATCTTAGATTAATCCCTGCAAGCTGCGAAATGTCCTAAAATCTGGAGACACTCTTTAATACATGTGATCCTGAAATGCTCTGAGCCCACTACTTCTATTTATAGACCAGTAAATATCCTTTGCACTCATGCAAAAATATGCGAACGAGTGATCTTTTAGCAATTGAATAAGTATATTTGTGATAACGAAATACTAAACGCCTGCCAATACTGCTTGCGAACAGAATTCAGCACACAAACTGCCCTGCTAAATATCACGGAAGACATTAGAGGAGCAATGTATAGGCGCGAGGGCACAAAACTACACAATACTCAACGAGAAAAAAAACTGAGTCCATCACAATTAGGCCAAGACATCTAACTACTCAAATTTATACCTCCGATCTTCCCAAAATTCAATTAGAAAGTCATGAAATACCGTACGAAAAAACGGTAAAAAAATCTTGGAATAACAATTGATAGGCAACTCAATTGGAAGAAACAATTTCATATCAAAAAACAGAAGTCTGAGCATCCTACATCAGTTACACCGAACCAAAAACTTTAAACCATCCAGAGTTTGCACCACTCTGGTAAAATCATTAATCTTCTCACCCCCAGACTACTGCTTCTCTTTATTTATTAACCTCAACGGTTGAAGTAATAATAAATTGGAAGTGACAATGAACGCTGTAATGCGCTACATTTTTGGCCACAAGAAATGGGATTGGATTTAAAACTCTTACACCCGTCTACGTTGGTTGAAATTTAAACAGCGTTGTTTGTTTCATGTTATTATTCTCACCTATAAAATTTTATCAACTTACAACCCCACCTACTTCTTGCTAGATTCACCTGCAAAAAGGATTTGCACACAGCACCCACCAGGAACCACTCCGTAGATCTTCATATACATCAACACAAAACACTTTGCGTCACTAAATTATTCACCGTAAATGCTTCCAGATTATGAAATTAATTGCCGTCTAAAATTAGAAATCTTAAGCAATCCCTGCTTTCAAGTCCAACGTTTATGGCATCCTAATAAATAATCCTCAACTTTTGTCCGTGTAGGGGTGAAAGGAGGAAGATCTGATTTAATGGTAAACTGGTGGCAGCATACATATTAAAAATGAGTTCGTTTTTTGAGTGTGTATATGTTTATCTGTGCATTCATTGTCATTATTGTTATTATAGTTACTAGCAGACCTGCGGCCTGCTTTGCAAGTGGTCTCCGTCTGGTATGCTATTGAGGTGAACTATTTGTCCTAGAGTCAAATGCGATTTTACAAAGTGTTTGGAAACTACTGATGACACAATAGTCATAGGTGCGTATGTTTTAGGTTACTGCAGTTACTGCTTCACTACTCAAAGTAGTCTTTGCATTTTTTTACACTTTTGTGCACCAACTTTTCATAAGCATATCGTTTGCAGAGAGAAGGAAATTACTATTTTATAAATAGAGAAATGTGTCCCATTCTAATTATCCTATATGTTTTTGTACTTGTTTCTACGCCATATTTTCATCATATGTCTCCCATTCTCAAAAACCACGTTTTTTGCATTTTCTCTACACCACAAACTGCTAAAAATCCAAAACTACTACCAAGTAATACAAACTGATAATCCACACTCGACGCACCAAACCTCACTCTTTTAGCTCAACACTTGGGATAGAACAAAACAAAACGGATACAGAATGACTGACTGACTGACACGCTACAAAATTACACCCAAATTACACCCAAGCCCAAATGTGGCTGTGATATTTTTCTGGGAGCGTCTGGGTGGTTTAAAATTAGAATTGGTCCTTTTAGCTTTTTAAATATTTTAGGTGTATGTAAGTGAATGTCTTATTTTTAAAATGATGGAAAATGGAATGTTCTCGGACGTTTTAATATGGTCGATCGAATGTTTTTGACGTAATATTTGGTAAATATTATACCCAAAGCGATGTAAAGGTCAAATTATGCTAGAATTGGTTTTTTGAGTTTTTGGAAATATTTTATGTAAAACACCTGCTTATATATGCGTGTAAAATATAGGATGAAACGCAAACACCAAAATATTTGTGGATATGAGCTAGGTATTGGGTGAAAATTTCAAAAGTATCGATTACGCTCTAAAATCTGTTCATGAAGTGAATTTACTACCAAAATTTTAGACACATTTAATCTGCCCAACAGCTCTAAATAATACTCTTTTCCCATATAATTAATACAGAGTTGAACCTACCGTGTCCACAGATAGCTTACACTATTTCTAAGTAATCTACATACTTCCGAAGTATTGTTTTTCTAACACTTGTTTTGAATCTGGTTTATTAAAGGTGCGAAATGACCTTATTAGTCTCAGGACCTTAAGATAATTTAATCTATCTTTTAGGCGGAGATATAAGAGAATGTTTTACATTGAATTGATAAAACAAGGAATGGTTTGGCTGTAGGACCGACATTGGTAATTTTAAAAAGTTTGGTATATATTGAATTAGCCTGCTGATTTAGCAATAAACAATGATACATAATAAACGTTTTACAACCTTTCAACTATTAGAAAAGTACTTTAAAACGCCTAGCTTTGACATTTAAATTTTTTAAGGCCGTTGTACATGGTACAATTTATTGTACAAGAAATAAGTTCCTGCTCTATATTATTAGATGAAATCGTCAAATATCCACTCCGTAACTTCTGAGCATGACATGTGACAGTAGTGATGCTATCGTTTAGTATTCATTAAGGTTGATGTTTTGTGTTTGCTATCACTTTTATTCCTATTAGCTGGCAAAACTCCCATTTTATTTGTACATATCGTGATATTCTTCGTTGCTTCTACATAATGATATTCTTTGTTGCTTCTACATTATGATAATCGTCGGTCACGTCGTAAGTGTTCTATTTCTCAGAAGATGAGTTGTACACACTGACAAACATTTACACTCAATGAAATTAAGATGACGTTATTGAACAAAAAATAAATGAATGCAACAAGCAAAAACATTATGTTTGGAGGATAAATGAGGGGTTTCATGAGCCGATGAAGGAGTGCAAGTAACCAATAGTATAATTTCATTTCATTAATGCTTGGATTAATGGTAGCAAATCATTGTAACCCAGTAACCATGGCAGTATTTTCAAAATACTATCGTCATCGGATATCGCAATTCAGCTGTTAGACAGAAAACGATATCTGCGCAAGTTATTGGAGCATAAATTGCATAAAAATCTTTTATCGTGTACGACTGACAACCAACTTCTTGTACAATTTCTTGGTCAAATCTCGCCGTTTAATTTCTGGTTACATATATTATCTTGTACAATAAATTGTACCGTGTACAACGGCATTAATGCAAGATCGGGGCTGGTAGGCAAATTTTTTTTTATTTCACTATCTGTATATCGAAAACGTATAAGCCTCACAAATTAGATTGATGAATCTATTAATTTGGCAACTTACAATTAGTTCCCGCCGTTTTTTAACATTATTACATTTACATTCATTGTAACGGCGGGAACATAGTTGCCAACCTAATAATTCCACTTTCTTCAACTTCTTTAATCTAATTTTTGTCCCTTTACCTAAAACGTAAACACCTTTACTAAGCTGCGAAACAAATTTGCATAGAAAATGGATTTACATGTTAAAAAGATAGGGAAAACACCAATTGTTTTTTTGCATTTTTCTCTGCAGCACAAACTTCTAAAAATGCAAAACTACTGCCAAATCTTACGGACAGAATATCCACACTCAACCCACCAAACTTCACTCGTTTAGCTCAACAATTGGGAGAGAACGAAACGAAACGGATACAGAATGACGGACTGGTACGCTATACATTTAATATATACATAAAGATTCTTCTTTTCATATTTTGTGTGCTCGAGTACGTAGTATCCCTTACAAAAAAGTAGTACACAGAGCCCAATACTAAGTACACAGACCCGAATACTAAGTACATGAATCTCAGTACTATAGTATTAGATTCTGCCCCCCAGTACTCAAAATTCAATACTTAGTATTGGGATCACTGAATGTAGTACTCAGCAGGGAAGTATTCACAATACTAGCATCATGTACTAGTCCGTGGCACCAGTACTTCAATGTCGGCAAGTACTGGATGGAGAAGTATTCACAATACTAGCATCGTGTACTAGTCTGTGACTCCAGTACTTCAATGTAGGCAAGTACTGGATGGAGAAATATTCACAATACTAACATTGTGTACTAGTCCGTTTGGCACCAATACTTCATTGTCGGTAAGTATAGGAAGAAGAAGTAATCACAATAATAGGTGTGTAGGTACTACCCTTTGATACCATGACATATTGAGTATTGAACCTATTATGTCTAGTATTGGTTTCCAAATCACAATGCTAATCATTTTTATTTCACATTAGGATGAACCAATACTATCAATTCACGTAATGGTTATCCACCTTTCAGGTACATTTTTGATGTTTTACTTGTACTCGCTTCCTTAAATAGATTTATTTGGCTCATAATCTTCCTGCCATCCAGAAGCCAGACGGGATTCTTCCTTCAATAACATTTTTTAACTTCCCACTACCCATCTCTTCCATCCACTTTTTCTATCCTCTTTGAATCACCCACAACAGATTCCGCTCTTCCCCAACCATTTACAGCATTCTCATTTGTCTTCCATCCCAGCGTAGCTGGCAGCTCCAGCTACGCTGTCACATCCAGCTCAGGTTAAAGAAAGATAGTATCAAATTATTCTTGAGCTCACTTTCTCCATCCTCCTATACATCTTTAAAGCCTCCAATCTACACTCATCCCCATTTCTTAAAGACCAAAGGTGTCAGAACGGTAATCCCGTTCAGTTCAAATAAATTATAGGAAACTTCTTTCTTAAAAAGAACAGTTATAAACCATAAATAACAACTTTCGCGCCCACGAGTAATTTTAACGTGAATATTCACATTTTTATAGTTCGCGGTTAGTGGAAAGTTGTATCCGGTTGGTTGTATCGACCAATATCGAACAGACTACTATCGATGAATTGCAAGACCACTTCGAAATTCAAAATGGCTGTCATCATAGCGAGAAACGTGATAAAGAATTATCTCCTGAAGTAATTACGTTTTCTTGTAATTAGTGATCATGGAAGCTTACTTTTAAATTCTAATGGACAATGATATTACGGTGAGTAAATGATCGTTATGACAAGCGATTATGTTGAACGAATTTGTAATTGTTTTCACCTGCTTTCCATGCAGGCTTTTTGAATTGCTGACACCGGAATTGACCCTATTTATCATTTTTCAGACACATTAAAGTCATAAACAAATTGAAACATTCGGAATGATCCAATGAGAATTCAGATCATCATTCAGCTACATGATGAACGTGAATATTTTTTGTGTGTTGTGACAGTGCAGTGACGACTTTCGATGATATTTAAACGAACTCCCCGTTGGAAAAATATAGTTTCACTTTTTAGAGGAGCGTTATTTAAAAAAAACTTCTGGTTGTTGAACACTTTGATCAACCATTAAAATAAAATCTTATGCATTAAGCAAGCTCGATCACAGATTTTCATTTTTGTGCCATGTGGTTTATTTAGTATTGTTGTTGTCACATTGGTTATTTTTGAGCTTATGCCTCAGATTTGGAATCTTATGTGTTACAAAGGCAAGTGAATACAATTATTGAAACTGGAAGTAGTGTCAATAAATATATTATAGATTTATAAACTGTCCTGTTTGTTTAAAATTTTAACTCGCATAAGGGTTACTAAAATTGTGAATTTGTTACGTGACATCAAGAAACGCTAGACGTTCACGGTTTAGTTCGGTCGAGTTATGTGCATAGTGGGCATATGTCAAATTATGCCGAATCAAATTAAGTGTGATATGCTATATCCGATCCGAAGTCGTGTTATGTGTTATTTCAGCTTTCTCTAGTTCCTCAGTTATTTTGGAGTAGGAGTAGGTGGGAGTTCCAGGACGTATCTCCAGGAGCAGCTTATAGGTTTTTTTGTAATTACAATTAATTTTTTGTCATTCTCTTAAGAGAACTGCAGGGAACCGATCCCCCTGGAATGGTTCCAGGGTGGTTCCCCCTGGAACGGTTCCCCGCCCAAAATCTTATGAGAAAATTTCTCATAAGATCTCATTGCCAATTTCTTATGAGACTTATGAGTAAGTTCCAATAGGGGTATGTATGTACTAGTTTTATGCACCACCTCTATTACATGAGTTCTGCTTCCCAATACTTCCACAAGTACTAGTTCTGTGTACTACCTCCAGTACACTAGTACTACTTCCCAATACTTCCACGAGTACCAGTTACGTGTACTACCTCTAGTACACGAGTACTACTTCCCAATACTTCCATGAGTATTAGTTCTGTGTACTACCTCTAGTACACGAGTACTAGTTTTCTTCAATACTTCCAATACTATAGTACTCACCTCCGTGAAAATAGTACACGAGTACTTCCCAATACTATTTTTTTCCAGTACTTCCAGTACTACTTTTTCGTAAGGGATCCGAGTAAGTGTATTCGAGAAATGTCTATTATTCGAGTTATATAGAGCAGTAATTTGACATGAGTTTGTTGGTCTGATTTACCTGACTCTGTTTATTAACTGATTGGAGTGATTTAATGTGTCTAGCTATTCGCCACTTTTATGGGTATTATATTTTTTTTCTTTTTCTTCTCAATATTTTGAACGTTTATATACATGTACGTATGTTTACCCGAGAAGTGTTCATTTATTTATTATATACGGCCGTTATTTCATTTTTTTATTCAACTTTGTCATCAAGAGTATTTGATTTGATCGTACTCCAATATCTCAAGTGCTAAGATAAGCACATGACAATAAACGTATTATTTTTACTATTATTATCATTTAATTGCTAGAATTCTCGTGTCAATTCGTTGCCGCTATATCTGCACCATCTACTGAGAGAAATAAACTTGAAACTTGCGCGAATGCATGCATCAGATTAGAACATGTTCTAATTTGCTCGCATTCGTTCGCGCAGTGGCGCTGTCTCTCCTCGCAAGTAGTCGCTTTACACGGTACAACGTTTGTTGCGCAAGTGCTCTCGCAGTAGCCTGCACCGTATCAATGACCGTGTAAAACGGCCTTTAGGAAGGAATGGAATGGTAATGGAAACGTACGTGGAGCCTTCCCAAGCAGAATTTTGTTCTTGGCCCGATGTTGGGTCAGCACCGGCCAAAGTCGGTTGTGCATCGGCCAGATGTCGGCTGGTGACATTGTCCCAGGGTTGGAATGATAACGTTTGGCGGTGGAAAATCGACATTGGCTGCCAAAGTTGGCCCAGCATCGACATGATGTCGGCTAGTGTCGGGATGAAGTCGGCTCTGTGTCGGGGTCATGTCGGTCCAGTGCCGGGTTTATGTGGGGCCAACACTGGCTGATGTCGGTTATGTGTTGTCTTGATGTCGGCTGCTAACAGGCTCAATGTGGGCTGTTGATATTGGCCAAACGCCGACTACCAATGCTGGCCCAATGTCTGAATGTTCCATCTCATATTTCAGTATTTCCAGATCATATTCAGTGTTATCGCTAGATAACCCGGTACCGAGAAATTGCCTAACCTTATTACAGCTACCCGAATGTCTCCGGAGGAATGGATTTATCATATTGGAGAGTTTTAACAGATCTTCCCATTCATCGACATTCAGATTAAATGAGCTCTTTGAGAAAATGTTATTGATAGACAAATGTCATTTCTCAAAGTAATTGGCGTACGACAAGCAATTCGTTGAGAGAGCTGATCTTTCAAACCAATATATAGATAATTACTCACTGATTTTTCCAAATTTATAACATTAGTCCACTCACTGTATGATACAAAAACAGTTTTCTTATTTGCCTGATTAAATTTCACAACGGGTTCAAGGTCTCTGCTTGGATTATAACCCACACAAACACTTTGATTTTACACCATTCAGATAATACACCGTTTGAAGTAGTAATATATTGCTGTCACAAGATGATTGGGGAACGGGAGGATGTCCAGCAGGCCTCTTCCTTTTCACTGGCGGAGACTCGTTCTGCGATGACGACAGCATTACGACTGATGCGTGATGGGAACGCACCAGACTAGTCTATTATCATCTCTCCCATGCACGGGGGGCACTAATGACGTACACCTTTACTAAGGAAGCGAAAGCAAACAACTCGATGAACTAATCATCTATAAATTTATCTAAAGACGACTCTTCATTTTTTTAAATTGTCAACTGAGTATTACTTTAGTTGGAGTGAATCTCTTCCATTTGTGAAACTAAGCTTTTTAAAACGTTTACTATGATGGATAAATCGGAAGAATATTTAGTGGGGCAAGGTATGTCGAATAACCTGAGATTATATTTACCTGCTCTGACTAAAGTGTTATTAAATTCACTGTATTCATATAAGGTTTTTTCAAGGAAGAAATATAATAAGCCATTCGTGTATCTAAATGCTGAATGAATGCCTGAAGGTATTTGTGGAAATATTTTATTGGGTCGAGCCTGATCTTTAGCTCTAAAACGACATTCATTTTTTCTACGATATATTCCCAATCATAAAATATCAACGTACGACCCAAGTACGTGTTAACTATTGCTTGTATTCTAGCAGTTCGAGGTAAACCGATACCGATGTTATTTACAGGGTATCCTTCCACTAATTCCATAACTCGATATTTCACCATGTAAATCATATCGTTAGCAAATATCACGCAAATATCACTGGGTCTATGATAAATAGCATCGAAATCCTTGAAATGTGCTTCAGATAAGAATTGAAGCCAATCTGTAATGAGACGAGTACCTACAGTGACTTTTTTTCTGTTTCCATATCCACGTAACAAAATCATTTTGCGTGAAAAATATACATCAAATTATTGACGATGAGAAATTGGTCAACATTCTCAATATCACAAAACTCTGGCGGTTGAAGGGGCACATCGTTCCCTCCTCCATCTCTTTCCGTATTTTTCCTGTGTGCATTAATTTTTCCGAGGGATTCTCTCCATTCTCACCTTCTGGAGGTGAGCCGTAGAGATATTGCACCGCTCGTATGTCATCCGCATGTATCATAAGTCGGTTATTATGATAGTTATAGTATGCGAACATCACAGCGTTCTCATCGTTGGAATGCGAGATACCAAGCGTGTGTCCTATCTCGTGGATTAGGACCGCCAGTAGACTAACTTGCCTATCGGGCATTTCGACGTGATGCTTCCCCAAATACCATTCTTCATCTCGATCGATGTGGATTTCCAACGGTGAATCATACCCTGTCGGATAATCCGCATGGCCTAATTTACCTCCTGATCCATCCAAAGGAGCAGGACAGAATTCTTTTCTATGAAAATATGTATGAGTGTACCGCGTATTTATAATAATAATATCTGGGCTATGAGAATCTTGTTCAAACTTTAAATTCATCACCTGACTCCATATTTCAAATGCTCTCTTCGCCACTTCTATGTAGATCTTGTTCACCAGGGCGTAGTGCCATTTCACAACACTTTTATTCCATTTATAATGAGACAACGTAAACCCGGAATCATCGAAAACGCCGCATCGGGGTCTATTAATGAAATTTAGAGTCATCTCGTTTAATTCACCATCTTTGGTTACATTATAATATTCTTGAAAAATTTTAATAGCTTTCTTAAAAGCTGTTGGATCAATGTTAGCAACTTCGTTCTCAATTATGTTCAAGTATCCATACTGACGTAGATATTCAGCAACGCAATACGTTTGATTGGTATTGATTTCATCCTAAATGACTATTTGCACCCCCTGCTCACTGAATAGCAGAAATAAGTCTAAAGCAATCATTCTATGAGAGTACAATTATGCGTGTGTTCAATACAAGGCTAAGGGAAATAATAAGCCCCGTCATTCAATACTACTGTCGATTTTATTGCTGTTTTCTCATGACTCAATCGTTTATTATTAAAAGAATCATTTTGTTAGTACGCTTTAAACTATTTTTCTTAATTTAAAAATACCTAGACGCAAGTATGTTAATCCAATATTCGAAAATAAAGCATCTATCACCACTGACCTACACCCCTATTTTCCCACCGTTCTGACATATAACAAAAGGTGAACGCCCTCCTCCATATTACTCCCGTCACTAGTTGGTGAGTCCCAGTAACGAATGCCCATTTGCTAGTGAACGCGGAAGAATTAAGGAAAGCGCGCAAAATACAACGCAAATAGACGCAAAATAGAACATGCTATATATTATCGAACCTAGGAGGGTGAGAACCTTCGCATTTCATGATTAAGAAGGAGCTGAATAAAAAATATGTAATGCCTCAACATCGAGACTAAGTCTACATCTACATGGTATCCTGTAAGTCACCATAAAGGTGTGTGGGAGGGGGGTGAATTCTCACCAAATATACAACACATCTCATTCATAAGAAAAGGATTAGTATTAATACACTAGTCTAAACTTCACCATTTAAAAATGATCAAAAAAGCGAAGTAAGCATGCGAAAACATGCTGTTAGTCAGGTTAGCGTCAAGCCTTATATCAACATGCAGCTACTAATGCTATACATTGATTCGCTCGTATTGAGAATATTTACTGCTATTCATATCTCTAATTGTACGAGGAAAAAAGGAAATTTTGAATCTGTCAGTTCGGCAATCAATTTCTCTAATTTTGTAATCATGGTCTACCATAGTAAGTTGAGGTTCGCAAAATATTTTCAACGTCATCACTGAAAAATCATCTCGGAATTTATTCATGAGATTTTCTAAATTTCTACCTGTGACCTGACAATGATTGCCATGATTAAGCTAATATAGTTATCGTACCGCCCCTTTACAAATCTTGCCGATCTTTGCTGCACACGTTCAAGTTCATTATTTAGACCGATTTCGTAGGAATCCCATACACTGGCAGCGTATTCCAAATGAGGTCTTACAAGGGAAAAGGAGCTGATTTCTCGTACATGATCGTCACATTTACGCAATGCTCTTTTGATGAATCCCAGTCTACGATTAGCTTGAGTCATATTTTCACGAATGTTTATCCCAGGAAAGATCACGTATCAAGATGGATTCCACGTTTATAACTGCTAGGAGGAGAACAATTCTTTTTCTAAAAATTCATACTACACATTTTTTTAAACTTAATTCTGTCATGCATCACACCATTTTTCAATTGCTTGTAGTTCATCATTTAGTTGCAGTGGCACTAGCGAGCTGATCAACAAGAATTCATCCGACATCGATTCTTGATGCCATCTTTGCTTATACCTAGAATGACCTGAGCTTCCGTCAAAACCATATTTACAAATTAATGTACAATTTATATTATGCGCGGTTGTTGAATCTCTGGAAATGCATTCCAAGATACGCAATTCTGTATGATGTAGTAGACTTTGAAGTTTAACTTCACATGAGTCCTCTAAAATAATAACTTCACTTGGATAAGTAGCACTTTTAGCCATTAGTATTTGGTAACTGGGATATAATTTATGGCCATGACTTTCTGCTACTTTTCGAAGTCCTATATACTGGCTCTTCGTGAGTTGCATGGAAATAATTAGAGATAGAGCCTCTTCCTCTGACATAGTTGTTGGCATCAGGTCAGTTTTCTTCCACTTCGACAGTACTCTTCTAGACCTAGTTGGTGTGGTCGTGGTAATTTCTTTGATGAGCTTGGAGGCTGCTTCATCTCCCTCTTCTCTCAATAGAGGCCGCGAATGAAAGAGCTGCGGCAGAATGAGACGATCTCAGACATTCTGTTTTCCTTCTCTTTGATCTTTCGCTGAAAGTGCGAAAACATTTCTCCGGACGCCCAGACGTGCCTAATAAGGGTTGAAATGCAAGAACAAATTTAAATTTTTTTGAATTATTAAAGGCACAGCGTCATTTCTTAATAATCTTTAATCGCTCAGATATACTTACTGGACGACGTTGAAGAACCTGGCAAATTTTGCAGTAAATGTTCGGGAAAAACCGCATTTGTCTTTAGCCATTCGCCATAACGCATCAAAAATCTCTCGTTATTCTTTGAGCTTCGTTCCCATCGTTGCGAAAATTCATTAAGAAAGAACACCTTAACGTCACTTAAATCCCTTAAAACGAAATTATTCACTTCTAAATGCAACCTTTCGGCGATACAATATAACAAATGTTTTCTTTTCATGCGAAATGACGCATTTTTCATACCCATAAATATTTTATACATTTGCAAACGTGTGATTACAAATCGAACAATATTTATTATTTACTAACACCAACAAACCCTAAAAGAGAACCGAAACCATAAGCATAAAGAGGAAATAAGCAAGTACAACTTTATGCACATCCCAACAGAAAAGAATATATGGAAAAGGGAATTGGCATGGTATTAAGTATTCTGCAATAATACTGACGATTTGCTATCAGAAGCCATTGCAGATAAAAAAACGAAGCAGACATTAGCTTGTACTAATAGAGTACACATACCTTGAAAAAGTGAGGAATCTTGAAGTGGTTAGCAACGTATCCTTACCATTAGGAGTTGTAGAGGGAATTTCGGGAGATCCTATATTGAAACCAACACGAGTGAAATCCGAGCTGAAGTTTCAAAATCTACTGCTTCGAACCACTGCCAAATTGAAACTGAACGTCAAAATTGTCAAAAAAAATCATAATTTTATTTTAATGTGTAAACTAAACGAAAACTTCCAAATTAGGTATGCAACGCATTGACGGAGAGTGGTAGCATGAAATGCTATATTTTTGGGGCAAAAATTTCAAGTATGAATAAACGTAATGAATTGGCCCAAAGATCAATTAATAAGGACACTTACAATTTTGGCATATCTACACTGCATCGTCATATAAGATTTTTCCCTTCGCCCTTCGCCGAAAGCCCAACCGCAGTGCAGGGGGCGGGGGAATTGCAGCCGTGCGACACCAGCTGTGGGTGGGTGGCCTCGAATGGACAATAATCCTGTGTGGTATGCATGCTGTCTCCGTTAAAAGTGTACGTATTCGTCGGTAGGCGATGTCAAGTTGGTAAGAAGAGAAACTCCCGCGGTGCACCCGAAGAAAGAAGTCTTTCAGTACCTCCTAGACCTTTACCCCACGTGATAAAATGAGTAATTTTTTCCGCGATTTCTGCCAAATATAATGCATGGAGGATCTTGTCAATGTTTGTATCTCGAAAATCTCCAAAGCGGAGTGGATGCGACTACAATCCAGTCCACACACTTGCCGCGCCACGTTACTCCCCGCTGCAGGCGGGTTCAACCAGACTCGACCGCGCGACCGAAAAACTGATGTGAAATTCGGCGTCGCAAACGGTCGCAGCATCACTCATCGGATTCGCACTGTGGAAGCTTTGTAGAGTTTCCCCATATAAGTTACTCCGTGATGCTCGGCGATGCAATTTACTTTTTCTCTACATATATTAAAAAAATGACCAAAAATGAGGGTCTGCCATTTTGTTTAATATCTTTGGTAAATAATTACAAAAATGTAAGCAGACTACATGACAACCAAGACAAAAAACTGTTTCATCTAATGAAATGACTTTTTATTCCAATTATTTACACATAATGCTTTAGTATGGGCTTGATTTTGAAGATTTCGTGAGAAAATTGAGTGTAGACAATTTTTGCGAAATTTGTGCAACTTTGACCTCATGCTAATTGTTAAGTGATGTGTACTACGAAAAATGCTTTGCGTCATCGCATGCACAGGTCTTTTGAGAATATTAATGCAAAGTTTCAGCTTCCTGGCTTGAAAAAATCACTTTTTGAATTTTGGCCAGGTATTTTCGATTTCCGACCACTGTGCGACGGATGGAGTGCTGTACACAAATCCACTCACAAAGAATTCAAGTAGATGCCATATTCCCAATGTAAAATATCTACCACTGTCGGGATGTGAACCCGAGCCGTCGCAATGATAGGCCAGTACCATACCCACTACACCAACCAGCCCACTATCTTGTGCCCTGCATCTATCTATGGGGTACAGTAGTAGTGCTCACTTGAATTACTTGAACTTATGAATGAATTGAGATATTAACATAATAATTATTATTTGATAGCTAAAATTCTAAGAAATAGAGGTAAAATATGTATCAAATGAAAAATAACAATAAAAGTCTGCATAAATTGTGTGAATGCCGTAATTGCTTCCAATTATTTTAGTAGACTGTAATACAGCCGTGGGCACGTCCGCTAACCCGGGAGAGTGACCCAGCCGACTGGGAATGTTTCGGTGAAGGACCAGGGCCGCCGGATGCCCCCCGACACTGGAGAGTGGAGTGGGGCACTGGGGGCATGGGTCGCAGGGACACAGTCTGATGCCACTGCGAGCCGAAGGAGCTGGGCTCGGGCAGTATAAATAGCGGGGGCAGTGCCAGTTCGGGGCCTTTTGCCTTTCGGACGCCCGCGCAGCCTGGACGCCATCTCGACGCCTGTCCGCCGCCCCGATACGCCTCGCGACGCACCGCCGCCGGAGCCAAGGTGAACCTCCCCCGAGACCCTACACCCTCCTCAGTTTATCCCATATCCTCCCCAATCAGACCCCAGTTCAATTGCTATTTATACTGCCCGAGCCCAGTGGGGCCAAATCGCATTTTGCCGGACAAATGTCCAAAACTGCTTTTTATGAGATAACGTCTTTAAAATTTGACACGTATACACATAAATGATTGCTGATTATGGAATGGTAAGACATTTTTCATAGGTATTATCCGTTACTTAGATACAGAGGCTCAAACACGACCAAATTTCGAATAAAGCTCCCGCTCTCATTTTTTTTCGAAAACCTTAAAAGTTGAGCAGATATAGGAGTAATTAAAGGATTTTTATGAAATAAAAACATAACCAGTTAAGAACAGGGTACTTTGCCTATACTATGCATAAGTTTCAGACATTTTTGCCTATATATGAGTGATATTACGTCACAAAATGGCGGACCCCTTTTTTAGAGAAAATTTTACATATAGTAGACAATATAATCCTTATTCGGAAAATGGTCTCTGGGATACATCATCACAGTATAAATTGAAGATATTTCTAGGTTATTCCGTAAAAATATTTGAAAAAAGTTTGGACGCCGAGAATAAACTCGATTTTTCGATCGCGCATCGCGGCCCGGCTCCGCGAAGCGGGACCTGGAAATACCGAGACTCCTTTGGATTGTTCATGTTGTGTGGGTAATAACTCCTCGAATATAACTTTTTCAGGCTTTGCATGCTGTCACTGATTTCTAAAGATTCTATACTGAAGATTTTTTGAGGATATTGGTTCGAAAGAATGGATCAGTTAGTAGTGTCCATATGTTCTTCAGTGCACTCCATTCAGTTCACTCGTAACTGAGGTAAATTTGTTATTTGAATAATTTTCGGAATCATTTTCAATCACAACCACTCGTAGTAGGGCAAGGAGAGTGCTTTCAAATGTAGGAAAAGTCCTGATGTGGTGACAGAGATGTCACCTGAGGAGGTTTTGTCGTTGCTGATCACTAGAGGGCTGACTTATAGTCAGTATAATACACTTAGAAGTTCCGTTCTTAGTCACTGACACGAGTTGTATCCCCGATGCGGATTACCTTGATGTAAAAAGTATAACCTAAAATATGTGCGAAGTGAATCTTCAATATTTATTCAATCACACGGTCTCACGGGTACTGTAGTGCGTATCTACTGCGCAAACCTCCAGCGATGAAGTTAATTGCACTTTGATATGCAAGTACGGATTTGATGGAAGTTCGGGCCACGCCCAATATAACTGTGGGAAAGAGCAGATTCGTTAGATGAATTTTTATTCATGAGGTCCCTAGTGCCTCTTACTTTGGTAAATTATTCTTCAAGTAAGAGAATCAAGCGTATCTGCTTTATCCTCGGCTAATCCGCATGTAGAACAAACGGGCAATATTATTACTTTCCCTGTTTTAGCTGTGATTATCTGGGCAAATCCATGGCCGTCGTCCATCAGATTTTGCCGGCCCATTCATCTTCAGTGGCTCAAAGAGACGAAAGAAATTGTCAAGATAGAAAATAATTATTTGCAAAGAAAGATTGACGATTTATAAAATTGGATTTCGGGATGTTATTCATTGGCCCGCATGGATGGGCCGATGGAGGCCCGCAAGAAGGACGCCATGAAATTTCGAGAAAGATTCACGCGGAAACACTCCAGGACGGCCACCATTGAGGACCTCGTCTAAAGACTTGATCACGTTCAATCCGTTGCTTTCCTCCACCATATCATTGACTGCGAAGACTCATAGGAGGCTTCCAAAGGAATTACGAGAACTATTACTAATAGAAGACAAATAAGAAGCATAGAATCAAACTGAGATGATGGTTACGACTCGTCCGAGGACTAAGAATTATTCTTGAAACGAACAATTGGCAAAGAAAGTTTGGTCAAAGGTGTTGTAGTGACAAATTCGTGGGGATGGGTGAGTGGTTAAGGAAAGGATAGTGAAAAGGCGATCGCATTGTCAGGAGCCCGCTACCAACCACCCTTTCCTATACCGCTCCCTTACCCACCCTTGCTAATCCCTCATTTGAACACCGCCGACCTTACTTCCACTGCCGACCCTCCACCCTCCTTTCATTTTCTCCGGGTATTCCCTTCTTGGGTATTTCCCTTCATTGCCTCAAACAGACCTCTTCTCACCATAATCTCTCTTTCAAGGAGCGTATCGGTACACGTACGAACAACCCATCTCCTGCAACAGTTTCTTCGCCTTCTTAACCATTCCCAAATATAAACATGGTGTTTGCTTTCAGAAATTTGTCAACTACCTGAAGAGGACTCGGTGAGTTAAAACTAAGGATGCTCTGAGGGTGAAAATCATTTGGAATAATGATATTTATGTTCTTTTCAGTATCTTAATAGTAATGGCATTTCATTTATATTATTGAATTGATTTTATCGGTACTGAGACTATTAAAATGAATTTAAGTCATTCTCGTTTATTGCCATTTTCTTTTTAAATGACTTTCTCTTTTTAAACCATAAGTAAGACATGGCGCAGCAAATTCTATGCAAAACGATATCAGTTTTCACGTTTTGTTTAATATATTATTGATTAATCTAATTGTGTTTCATCTATATGTTGTGCGCCAGAATTCGGAGATAGAGAGAGAGATCAAAATAAGCACAAAATGTTATTCATTTCCCATACTCCTGCCCTCATTAGGATGTTCACCTTTTGCGGATCTTGAATATCCGGGAGACAAATACCTATTTGAAAAAAGACGGAAAGTTTCACCTTCGTTCGGCCCTATATATACTGAAATGCAGCCAGCACTCGAGAGGTGGCTCAGGAGATCGTTTTGGGAGTTCATTCCCGAATGTCGGGTCGGTTGACAGGAGTCCGTCATAGGAAGCCGTTCTTGCTTCCTTGGTAAGATCTTAGCTTTGCTCTCACTTTCCCCCATCTCTCTCTCGGCTCTTCCCGTGGAAAGTTTCATTGCACACTCCCCCACTGCTTTGTATCACATTTCTATTTGTGATAATATAAAAATCGAGAAACTCAATATGGTGTACTTATTCTGACCATTCCGACGCTAAGGGCAAGAACCCATTTTGTTGGCGTGTCGCCGCGCCTAGCAACCTCGAAGGAGGAAAACTCGGGTGCGGGTCGGATGCGGCATAACATATATTACTTTACTTTTCGTCGAGAGTATTGCAATTTGACATTATTACATTGTGTGATCAGCATTGCGAAATAAAAATGTAATCCACTGGAATCTCAAGTTTAAATGAATCCATCCCTCAAACCTAATGATCAAGTATCTCACTCAATATAAACAGATGATAATGCGCACAACAGAGCTTTTTGTAAACACTCATGATCTCATGCTGATTGTAAAGAAAATTTTTAATTTAATTGTGGGAAGCTATTAAGAATGATATTGTGAAAATGATTCCCTTTAGGTAATTCTTAAAATTAAATATCAATTTTCATATATTGTCAGTTCCAAGTTACTTATTGGAGAGTATCCACTAATATTATTTCTGCAACAAAGAGCAACAACAAGTTGTAATTTGCCAAGCAGGCATGTTTTTTTTTCAGGCTGCACATTGTCACAAATCGTTCAGTTTTGCGCCACCCTCCTCGGGTAGTAAAGGCGTAGGATGTAGTTCGGGGTGGAGGAGGAGAGGGTAAAGGGAAAGAAGGGAATCCCAAATGTTGCTTTTTTTATGGAGAATATGCATGGTTCCCCGAGAACCGGCATTCTTGCTCAAGAGCTGAAAGATGTTAATAATTTTCAGCATGATTCCGAAAATTATCCAAATAAGAAAAATACCGCAGTTACGAGCGCACTAATACATTCTGTAGAACTAATATCCTCGAAAAGTCTTCAAGAAGGAATCTTTAGAAATCAGTGACAGCATGCAAAGCCTGAAAGAGTTATATTCGAGGAGTTATTATCCACACAACATGAACAATCCAACGGAGTCTCGGTATTACCGCGCCCCGCTGCGCGGAGCCGGGCCGCGACGCGCGATCGAAAAATCGAGTTTATTCTCGGCGTCCAAACTTTTTTCAAATATTTTTACGGAATAACCTAGAAATATCTTCAATTTATACTCTGATGATGTATCCCAGAGACCATTTTCCGAATAAGATTATATTGTCTACTTTATGTAAAATTTTCTCTAAAAAAAGGGTCCGCCATTTTGTGACGTAATATCACTCAAATATAGGCAAAAATGTCTGAAACTTATGCATAGTATAGGTAAAGTATTGTGTTCACAACTGGTAATGTTTTTATTTCATAAAAATCCTTTAATTACTCCTATATCTGCTCAACTTTTAAGGTTTTCGAAGAAAAATGAGAGCGGGCGCTTTATTCGAAATTTGGTCGTGTTTGAGCCTCTGTATCTAAGTAACGGATAATACCTATGAAAAATGACTTACCATTCCATAATCAGCAATCATTTATGTGTATATGTGTCAAATTTTAAAGACGTTATCTCATAAAAAGCAGTTTTGGACTTTTGTCCGGCAAAATGCGATTCGGCACTGTGCGACGGGCCACGCGAGAGAAAATTGTAAATGTTTAAATATTTATAAAAAAAGGAATTTATGAATTGCTACTAAATTTTATTTTTGGAATAGTTAGATGGGTATATTTAGACTACGGAAAAAAAAGTTTCTGCAGATTTTGAGATGGAGTATTTGAGAAAAGTTTTCTAACAATTTTTTAAACATTAGTGATTAACAACAAAAGGGTTTAGAAGGAAATAATTTTTTTCTTGATATATTTGAATTAAATAAATATTTATCTTTAAAAAGAGCTATTAATCATTGATGTATGACAATTACAAGCGGAGATATAAGTGATAATATAGTTTTAAGGCTCGGATGTTTGCTAAAAATGCGAAAAAATTAAAACATGCATTATTCGCTGAAAAAATATTTTTTTCACAAAACTGTTTCTGAAAATCCAGTTTTAGTTGATTTTGTTCCCACACACCAATTTTTATCAAAATCTGAGAACCTAAGGGACAAACGTTTGTTGAATTGAGGTGGAATGACCCATATGACGAGAAATCGGAATTCTGTATATTGCCTAAAAATCGTGAACCTCGGCCACGATTAAAGATGTCTTTAGAAATATTTTGTCGTTACAAGTACTAGAAGTGACTTTATTGATAAAATTATAACACCAAATTATGAGTACTCTTAAAATATGTATATAAAAAACTATTTACTGAAAACTCCCTAAACATTAATTTTAAAAAAATAATCTATAAATATAAATCAAAATAAATAATCATCAAATCGGCATTTGAACAAAATGAGTTCTTAAATGTCTCCTATGTGGATACAGACATTGGATTTGACGCCTTTTTCTTCGAAATATTATGATAAAGTAACGAGAATAGTATTAAAAGGAACCTATGCCCGCATCATTTCAAATGTAGAGTGCAATGGTATAGAACGAAGGTCGTTATGAATGATATTATTTTTGATGTCACATCGGTTTTCATGTAGCAAATGTCTCCTATGGTAATGCAGACACTGGACTCGACTAATTTTACATACTAATAATGTAACAAAGATATGTTTATAATCATAGCTGGGCAGAAAAGCGTTAATCCGTAAATCGTTAATTAACGAAGTTAACATATTGCTTAACGATTTAACTTTTAAGTTAAATCCAAAACTATTAACGGTCTTATTAACTTCCGATAACTTTTAATTCCGTTAATTTAAGTCCGTTACTTTTGTTCAGAGCCATGATTGCCATGTAATAACTTAATGAAAGAGTAGTGTTGAGAATGCAGTCCAGAGAGCCCAGCGTTTGTACTGCAATCAGATATTTTACATAAATTTTACAGACAAAATTTACGCAGCCAAGGCTCACGTTTCCACCTTAAACAATCTTAAACAACACATGAAGAGAACGCATCCATCTAAATACGTTCAATTTGAAGAAAAGGTAAAGGCAGGATCAACTCGCGTGAAAACGAAAACCAAGCTTAAGGAGTCTTCTAGAGCTGTGGATTCTTCTTATGTCAATAGGACTGGAAATAGTTTTTTCACAGCAAAATATTGGTGAATCTTTTGGTATCGACGCTACCGGTGGCGGCGTATCCCAAGGTTTCTATTTCCACAATCAAATATAAACAGCGTCAGGTCCATCTTTAATGACGGAAACGGTGTATTACTATGAAACTCCATACCTCATGTATATAAGTCTATATTACCTAGCTATACTGTTTACTAAATAAGTATTTTTGACTATGAACTTCTTATTACGTTCATTAATATTAAAAATACCCAAATGCTAAGCGACATATATTTCAAAATTGCCTGCAATTTCATATAGATTTTTAACTTTAATGGACAACTTTAACTCGCGTTAAACTTTCATCAAGATAACGATTTAACGGTTAACGAAGTTAACTTTTTGAGCAGCTTTTAATACATTAACGAAGTTAATTTCAGGATTAACTATGCTCAGCTATGTTTATAATATTATAAGGATCCTATGTCCAGATTAATTTCGAATTTTCGGAATTGCAATGGTCGAAAAGTGCTAAGACGTAAGGTTTTTTTATTTATAATTATAATCTATTATAAGGCGCTACTCCACGGGTTATCGTTGCCCGATCTGGTATTTTCAATCGAGGTGGGAAATAAATTACCCAGTTCTGAGTCGTAATAACTGTACCCGCCCCATCCGGCATGAGAATAGCAATAGCAAGCGATGTTTGCATTCTTCTGGGACAGTTTGGAATAGATTTACGGCCAACTTTATGCCTCTCACAATGGCCAGCGAACAGCTGATATTGATGTATAAAATTATAAATGTAATTTTTATTTTCCAACTTGCAAAAATTCGCGTAAACATCCAGATTAATTTAACTTTCGAGCAAACATGGTTAACTTAGGTTACGCTCCTGCTTACATATGCATATAAAACTGCCAAACTCGTCGTTAAATTATTTTCGCCTGTATTTTATTAAAATCCTTAGCTATAAATACAAAATATGAACTTGTCCTTGATATTTTACGTTAAAAAAGCATGCCTGAGAATAGAGAATTATCTATATTCACGTGGCGGTTATTAATAGGTATATGAATACGAGTTTAAAATGATGAATTGGTAATGCTGTGCTCTGGGATAAGCAACCACATTCATTATATTCATCCGATTATCACAAATCTTAAGTGGTGGAACTTTTATTAATTACTTTATCATCTTAAGAGACAGTGTTGATAAACAATAAATATGATTTGCTACTGATGCTAGGGTACTCGTACGAAAACCGTTTTAAACATCATAAAAGATCAATAGTTTCATAATTATACAATTTGCACATTAATAGAATAAAAATGATTGTGGTTTTTGTACCCTTCAGGATTATTAAGTGACACACATTGCCTACCGACAGCTGCTCACGTTCAGCAATTTTGTTTCTGTACTGGTATTTTCATGAAATAACATTTGTGTGTTTACAATGTAAGCGAAATAAAAATCGTTTACACTCAAGGGTAACTATATATAGTATAACTAACTATAGTTATTAATATACTTACAATAAAGAACGACCCCATGGAATACACAATGAAATGGAAAGGATTATTGTCAGCAGGAGATTTATTGAAGAAACTGTTTCCGGGGTAACTTGGTGGAATTTTTCCATAATGGAGAAGAGAAAAAATAACGATGCAATTCCACAAAACTTTATTTTGACACGACCATGGTTTCGCTGCGGCGCAGCATCATCAGGTGAGTATACAAACACTGCATCAGCCTTATGTATGGTGAAAGTCGGGGGGGGGGGGGAGGAACGGGGTCGGAGTGCGGGGAAAAGAGAGGATGTGACCACGGATTGGCCAGTAGTCGGGTGAGCGTGGTGATGCATTAGGGTGTTTTCAGGGGTGGCGGAGGTCAGGTCTGGTGGAAGTCGGGGTGAGGGAGGAATGGAGTCGCAGAGAGGGTGGGAAAGGGAAAGTGACCGAGGATTGACAGGTCGGGTGAGGGTGGTGATATAAGTTAGTGTGTTTGCTCTTGGGGTGGTTAGGGTTTCGTCTGGGGAGTGACCGAGGCGGAACCGTTGGAACTCAGGGGGAAGGGGAGGTTTAAAAGAGGGGAGCGGGAAAGATATAACAATTCATTTAAAACCTCGCAAGATTTGGAATTTAAACAGATTGAAATTTCTATTTCTTCGAGACCATCCAACTTGAGACCCTTGTTTTCGACGTGTAAAATGTGTGGTGTAAAATCACTGCTATGTTCGTGTTGTAATAAATGTGTGGCGAATTGGGAAGTGTGTTTGTGGTTACGGAAGCAAGCTTTGTGTTCTGTTATCCTCTTGCCAAAGGTCCTCCCTGTCTGTCCAATGTATGATGCCCCGCAGTCATCACAGACGAGTTTATAAACTCCGCTCTCTTTCATAATATCAAATTTATCCTTTGTTGACCCAAGTATGTCTCTTAAGGTAACACTGTAGAAAGCGGCTCTGATATCTTTTTTGGGGAGAAGCTTCTGGACTTTGAGGGATAGTTTGCCAAGAAATGGTATCCGTCTCCACCTTTGTATGTCGTTGTCACACTGTGTGTTGTATAGGGACCTAACAGCCAATTGTGTTTGTTTTCGTCTGTAGAGTGTGTCGATTAATCTTGTGGGATAACCATTGTTGAATGCAATCTGTTTTATTGTCGCGAGTTCTCTTTGTTTATTTGTGTGTGACATGGGAATGTGGCATAGTCTGTACAGCATGGAGTGGAAGGCTGCTAGTTTGTGTGTTATGTGGTGATTTGAGTGAGAATGTATAACATGGTCAGTGTGGCATGGTTTCCTAAAAATGGAGAAATCAAACTTGTTATTTATAATTTTTAGCGATAGGTCAAGGAAATTAAGCATTCCGTCCTTTTCCACTTCACACGTGAACTTTATGTTACTATCCTGTGAATTTAACAATGTTATGAACTTATCCAATTGTCTCATTGTCCCTGTCCATACACAAAACACATCATCCACGTATCTCGACCAATGAAGGACCTTTTCTGTGAGGGGGTGTCTCTTGGAGAACAAACACTTTTCCAGGTTGTCCATGTAGATGTCTGCAAGAAGCGGGGAAACAGGTGAGCCCATGGCTAGGCCATCTGTCTGCTGATAGTAAGTGCCGTTGAATAAAAAGCTGCTCTGATTTACACATGTTTCTAACAAGTGACACAGTTCACTGATAACAGGTGCTGGTGCCTTAGCTTTTGCGAGGGTGATTTCAGCTAGGTTGAGATCTTCGGATCTTGGTACGCTCGGAAAAAGGTTGGTCACATCAAAAGAAACTACCATGGTCGTGTCAAAATAAAGTTTTGTGGAATTGCATCGTTATTTTTTCTCTTCTCCAGGAGATTTATTGCTTTTCATCGGGCAGGTACATCTGGCATCATCCATTTATGGCGAATAAAATACGAAGTTTCGATATGAGATGGGTCAGCGGCTTGGAAAGCCGTATGCCGTACCCGCCAAATTATTCGAGAAAAAAATGATATAATTAAATTTTCTGTAGGTCTTCTGGTAACTTCATAAATTCCAGTTTGAAGAGTAGGTACTCTTAAAACTCGAGTGCACTTAGCATTTTGGTCGGCAGTGGCAACTTGCGCCTTGGAAAGTAAACTGAAACCACCTCTGGTTCCTATTGTATTCACTAATTTTCAATTTACTGTATTCATTACGGCGATATTTTGAATGCCTTTTCGACCGTCTCTTCTTATTTCCTGTTTCCGGTTTTCTCTGCGACTGCCGCGCCGATCATTGTATTCTGGCAGCGTTCGGAACTACGAACTACCCGCGTACAAACTTGCGTTCAGACCGGGATAATGGCCTACGCGCGTAAGGACGAACGTAAGAATCATCGTAGTGTGAAAGGGTCAGTATCCATGGGAGATGGATCAATACTGTCAACTCCGAAGTTCTGCGTTAGTAATGTAGAGGACTCTCCCTTACTGGAACACTCTCACGACATCTATTGAGGAAGTAAGGAAAAGGGAGGTAGAAATACTGTATATTGTATCCATCAAGAAGGTTGCTGTTTTAACTTTTCTCATTGCATAAAAATATCTCACTTCTAAATAAAGAAACCATGGTTGGTAGAAATACGGCGACGCCTACCTTTAAGAACTTACCAATTTGTAATTAATTTCCTGTAATTGAGCTTTATGAAGTGATTGAATTCCACCTGCAACTTATTATTGTGTACTAGGTACATTACAGGAAGATATTTCACAGTGAAAATCATTCACTTTGACCGGGACTCCAACCTGGATCTCCTGATTTCCGGCCAGGTGCTCTACAAGTTGAAGTCAATGCGAATGATTTTTTTTCTGTGGAATATCTTGCTATTGTGCAAGTTTCAGCGGGTAACACATCTTAAAGTTTTCCCGGACGGTTCGTGGTCCTTGAATTCTTTACTAGGTAGGGTATTGAGTGAACAATGGAAGAAAGACCATTGGTTGCACGAATCCAGAGCAGCTTTTAAAAATTCAAACTGTCTTAAATCATATGATAAATATATATATGCCATAAGTGAGAGGACATTACTGGAACGGGTGCCAATAGAACGGGAATCGCAAAAGACGAAGGATGGAATATGTTCGCAAAAACAAATATTAGAAAAGCAGTCGTTGAACTACAGAAGAAAACATGCATATAGTGGGCACCTTGGGGATAAATAGAAAGACAAGATTAGTGCAGGTCTTAATATAGGGCAAGGCTTTGAAAAGATATTATTTTTTGCTATCAAGGACGGGTGACCGGTAATTATTATGATCCAGAGAAACGTGTATCTGAAGAGGCACAATAAGAAGAGTATGGAAAGATGGAGAACTGAAGAGATGTTGATTTTGCTTGGGGAGGAGAGAAGGTTGCCAGCTAAAATTAGAAGGGTGAAATAAAAGTGGATGGAACAGGTGTTCAGATATGATTGGGTGCTGAGGGTTGACGCTGAAGGTAAGATGCTATGTTAGCCAGGACGAGGATTGCAGAAGAGAGATAAATTCCGGTATTAAGAGCGGTAGGAATAATGTAAGGTGAAGAGAAATAGGAAAGCGTTGCAGCAGATTGATGAAGGAAATCTAAGTATGGTTGACAAGCGATCTAAACATATATAGCTTATTTTATGCTGGAAAATTATCATTGGACTAAATGCTTAGTGAAATTATGTAAAACAAAATATATTTAAGGGGCACTGAATGTATTACTTTTCGCTTGAAAATATATTAGGATATATTGGCATAATTGAAAATTTATAGAAAAAGCAATTTATATATTTCCTTGTTAGAGGTTAGCGATTCACTGCAGTCTTCATTGATCAGTTGTTTACCAGAAAATTTATTAAATATACCCGTACTTATATTTTCTATTGAGTTTCTTTGAATGTATGCATCTTTAAAAATATTTTCATTTTTGGATGCCTATTGTTTTCTTCAAAAGGCCTTGGATTAAATTCAAATAAAGGGTATTTCTAAAAAAAATAACAATAGATATATTTTTAGCAGAAGAGTATATTTATATGAGAAATAGTTACACCACACAAATTACTTTATTAAATTAAATCATCAACCATAATTGCACATAAAATATACCATTCTGGCCCTTTACATTGCACGGAAATGTCTATTGAAAATAATACAAAAAATGACCACCAACGTTAAAATTGTCATAATCATATTTATAGTATTGTTATAAATGGTGTCATAATCATCAAACAATTCACGGTGGCTTATGCCTGGAATTATTCTCGGCTCATCAGTTGGTGGTTTAGGCGGAGAATTATTCATTGTTAGTTGAAGTTGATAGCTGATTGGTCACCCGAGACTTCTGCTGCTGAATATTTCAATCCAAAATCTTCCAGAACCACCTGCGAACATGTGCCATCAGTAAACACACTATCAGCAATCAATGCAGGAAAGCTATAAAATAAAAAGACATTTTGATGATTATTATGGCGAAGCTTATTAAATGGATACTTTTAACGATCACTTTTTTTCAGCAAGGTGTCAGTAATCCAGGGTTTTAGTTTTACGCATGTTATTCCTAACCCTTTGAATTGCATGCTGATTGAAACACTTTTTTATGTGAATAAAAGTATTTCAAAGGCTTTGAAGATGTATTTTACTTCACAAAAGGCATTCAAAGATTGTTTCCGAACATTTCTCTTGAAGAATATAAGTCAGACGTATTTTATCTCGACAAAGTTAGACTGTTTACTCTCGTCCACTTCGCGTATATAACAGTTGGAGATATGGCGAGTTGCATTGCAGAGTGACCTGTTAGAGGTAAATGGAGTATGATGACTGGTAACTCCAAACCTAGGTTTTGAAGTAAATAAATACCAACAAATAGCAATGAATCAATTGCGCATAAAAATCAATTGCGCCGGAAACCTATTAAAACGGCGACAATGTAGTGCTGTAGTATATATATGTGTACTTTGAACGCTTTTTGAAAGCAAAACTACCACTAAAGGAGCCTTAAACACCTTAAGGCTGCTCTATACTTCCACCCTTTCTCAGATGTAACGGATTTTTGGGATTAGTTCTACGATTCCCCGCATAGGTGGCGGTATAAAAAAGTGGAATGGGGGGCCTTCTCCACCTCTTCTCCCCCTCCTCTAGATGTAACATGATAGCGGTCCGAGCATCTCCTCTCGGGAGATATCTCGAGCGCGGTCACTCGAGATTCTTAGAACCCGACCCTTTCTTATCTATGACCAAATGAAGGGGTCTCAAATCTTCCTGTTTCTTGCTTTGGCATCGTTTCACTTTCTATTACGAAATAATGATTCGTCCCACTTTGAATTTGCAATGATGGTAAATATTGTACAGATATTTAGCGATTACAAGCAGTAGTTGTTCGGTATCACGGAGTTGAGTTTACGATAGGTAATGCAATGAACCATGAGAAAAACAAAGTATCATACATACCAAATGTGCACTTAGGTCAAAACGCAGCTAAAAATTGCGCTCATGACGATTTGGCTTCTAATTTCTTAACTCAATGAAACTCGAAAGTCAAGGGAAATTTTATTGGGCGTTTTTATTAAATGAACACGGTGTGCATGTATTTTTTCCAGCATGGTGTGAATTGTCGCAAATAACATTAACAGAATGTTGAGTGGATACGTTTCTTCGTATTTAATTACATTCCTATTTCATTTCTCTATTTAATAAAATTATGTTATTCGGATTTCAGAAAATTTTTGGCGTATTATAACAAGCTTATGGCAGCTAAAATAAACAAATAAAATTTTTCATTTCCTAGGACCCTATGAATTATGCCGAGCCCTCCTTATGTAAGCTTGACAGCGAACAGTCATTGCGTAGAAGCGTGTCTTTCTCCGCCAGATCCTAACTGATGAATCACTTAGGCAGGTTAGATTTTACGAGAACTCTTTTGTGAATGCTAATCCCTTGTACAATATGCCCTGGTTTCAACTTTCAGAATCCGAAGAATGCTCCTTTTCAGGAACTGAAATGGTGAAACATATTGTAAACTCATTTCGTAGATAACTCAACGACATCAACTGTGCCTCTTTCATCAGTACAGAGAATGAGTTGACGGAGTGGAATGAGTAGAGGAATGGAAGACTTCAGATTATTACAAACATAGAACAGTATGTATTTCCACTCTCTAAATCAATAGGGTATCATCTAATCGAGTCAAAAAAATGCCAGTTCAATACAGTTCAGAAGTTTAGTATTCATAAAACGCCTACATTTACACAATATCCTGCAAGCCACCGCAATGGTGTGTGGCAGTGGCGGCCATTCACCGTTATCAAACAAGGAGAATACTTACTACTATCCTACTTAATAAACCTATGATAGAAATAGGCCACGAGCATTTTTAAGGGTAATAACAACAAAATCTATAAAAAAAAGAAAAAAATAATTGTATTCTTTTTGGGCCCCGCATCGATCGCTTGCGATCACCTAACTTCTCAAATCAACCCTATCAGTCATGAATACCTACACCTTTTTTCCTAGAGCTAGACTTTATAATTTGCTTATGATATTTTGTTAAAGGAAATGTATATGTTTTGGTGAATGATTTAAAACGTGGTACAATTCATGCTTCTGAAATTGTGTGCATTTACAGTGCACCCTGCAAGCCACCTTGAAGGCATGGCCTGAGGAGAGTCTATATGTATGTAGCGCCGTGCAAGCCACTCCCAGGGTGTGGGCAGGGCATTAATATTCACCGAATATGTGCTAATAATCGCAATTCTAGTGAATCAGAGATTATTACTAATATCTCGCGGGACGCAGGTACACTAAAAATCTTACCTATTTTTCAACATGCAAGAAAATAAGGGAAGTACAGGGATGGAAAAATATAAAAGTTCCATGAATCATCACGCCGTCACCTTTGTGCCAGAGAATTAGCTAGAATCTGTATCCCGTTCTGTTTGATTTTAAATTACATATTACTGCACTATAAACAAACGTATAAGTTCCGTATCCACCAAGTTCTAGTGTGTGAATTATTTAAATCCACGTCGAAGGATGAATCTACGATACTAACAGAATAAGTGTTTTATTCACAAAGTAATTTTTCTATTGCTCATGCAATATGCCAATTAACATGGTTTTGGATCTTTTCAGATACACTGCAAACAAGTTTACGTAAATGTGTTCTTCCTGAAAATTCCAATTGGGTTTTTACGAAGGCTACTTTGCTAATATAGTTCCCATGTCCAATCAAAGTGCTTTTCCATAGTGGTTGGCCGGCTTATTAAAAGTATCTCCGCTCCTCTGCTTTACTATTTAGTGTACCTTATATAAATTCTATTCTTTTATCCATGATCGCATATTTCTGGCAACATTTTCCCTGATATAGTTCTTTGGTAATCGTCAATCGATTTCTGCGGTCATTGTCTCAAACAAACCACTTCATCTCTGCTTTAGATATGGCTCACGAAAATGACATGAAATTTTGCCGGAGAAAGCTAGAAGAAGAGAGGAGAGATAGAGGTCAAGGCATGCTAGGCCTGATTCAAAATGAACTGTTATTATAGCACTGTGAGGCCTATCGTAATTCATTAAGAAAGACGCTGGAGAAATTTCATACTATATAAAATCTCACCAGACATGATTATGAAACGTCGGACACGACGACGATAGAAGCAATTACTGTGACAAGAGATCCTAATTCAACCTTTGATGTAGATGTTTATCATTATATTGACATTTTTCAATTCGTTTCTGGCTTGCTGTTACGCTAAGACTTTTTTCGACGGGCGAATCGTATCCATATAGATACGATTACGGTCATTCATAACCGTATACGGATATAGCGTTCCCTGATTACTCAGCAAGAATTCATGAGGGTAAAATAAGTTAAATTATGCATGAAGTGTGTAGGAATATCTATCATAATAGATAGTGTACTATTTAAAGGTTAGATACGTGCTATTTGTTCTAATTTATCCCAGTTCGTGATAGCTGTGATTACAATTACGACAGGTGACATCCTCATGAATGGCATGAGAGACAACGGACAAGTGCCGATGGAGATATTTCAATGCATTGTTTTCAGTTATAATTTTCATGTTCTGTTCTAATACTTTATTGCTCTATACCTACTGGTCACAAGAATTATCAAAATCATAGAATACCTACATAATATATTACTTTCAACTCAACCTTCGCCAAAACGTGATTAATTGAAGAACTTCACTAGGTGAATGCCTATATAAAATACCTATAAGAATTACGTATGATTATAGTGTATACTACATGGGCACGCCAGTTAATTGTATACGGGAAAGCTCTGAAAAACAATTATAATTGCATTTCTTCCTGCACTTGTTTAATTTGAATCCTCTTCCAGTCGCTCATAAAACAAAGACGAACGTCGTGCGCTCGTATCATATGATCATTCAAGGAATCATGCGATCTAAATTAGAACATGTGCTAATTTTGATCGCATGATCATGCGAATGAATTTCATGCGAGGAGATTTCCGTATTACACGATGCATGAACTTCATGCGCATGATTTCATTTGCAAGATCATTCGCCGTGTAAACGGCCTTCATATCCGACTCCTCAGATACTCTCCGTAAAGCTTGGAAAGAACATTTTCGGTTTCGTCCATCCAGCCCGGGGGACGGGGGGGGGGGGGAGAAGAGGGGTGTTATCTCCGAGGTGTAACCTGACACTGCTCTGGGAACCACAGGCTCGCTCAGAGACAGAACCCATGGGGCGTTTTGTAAACAAGAGGGGTGGAACGCCTTAGAGCAGGAGTGGGGGTAGGCTGCCAAAGGAAGAAATCTTTGCTAGAAACTCACGCGCATCACCAGTTTAAAAACGCGATACATGCTCCATGGCTAATGGGTTTATGGCCTAGCTATAGAAACAGCATCAGCAGTTGTTATTTGAATGGGTAGATGAAGGATAAACCTTTGTAACGAGTTGAAGCAAAATCTTCGTATCGTATTCTAGGCTTAACAAATAGCTGCTGAAAATAGACAAAAAATGGAAAGTTTGGCTATTTTTTATAAACTAACAAATAAACCTACAAAAAATCTATTTTACTAAAGACTAAAACCAATCCTTTTTCTATAGTGGGAAAAATTCCCAAGATGCCAGCTGCTACGATAAAGTCGTAGTCGCGTCAGGCATAAGCATCTGCAACGGCCTTTTAAAGGCAGGTATAGAACGCATGCAACAATGGCAATCTTCTATGTATTTAAAAATGAATGTATGTCTGCGTGTCCTTTATGCATTACCATTCATCGGATCGCCATGAATTTTTAAGAAGTTGAGTACATTCCCGAGAAGAGGACTAAGAAATCGATATTTCAATATCTATATTTTATCGATATAATATCGCTAAAGTATCGATAAATCGATACATAATTAATACAAAATTGAGGTGAAATCATTATTATTTTTTTAAAAAGAAAGTATCGTTTCAATATCGATACTGTATCGAATGTATATAATGTGTTTGTTCTTTATGCATTACTACACCATTCATCGTAACGCCATGAAACTTTAAAAAGTTGTTGAGTACGCTCCCGCAAAGGCTTATACAAAATAGATAATTCAATATCGATGCTGTATCGATATAATTTCTATAAAATATCGATAAATCTATCCATTTTGATACAAAATTGTGGTGAAAGCATTTAGTTTTTAAAGATAAAGTATCGCTACACTATCAATACTGTATCGATAGAATATTGATAACCTCATGCACTACCACAACATTCATCCAATTTCCATTAAGCTTTGGATAGTTGTTTAGTTCACTCCCATGAATGTTTGTACAATATCAAGAATACAATAAGTGTCGATACTGGATACGGGATGTGCATCCCATTGAACGTGCAATTCATTGAAACTTTCACGTGCAACATATCCAAATCAGCCGGCATGGGACAAATATTTCAGAAATGCCAACTTATTGCTTGGGATGAATGCACAATGGTGCACAAAGCATCGCTCGAGGCTCTGGATCGATCATTGCAAGATTTCCGTGGAATCGATCCGTTGATCGACACTAGCGGATGAAATAAATGCTTACCTGTAATATTCTACATTGTGACGGCATGTAAAGACGTTAAAATTAAATACAAATATGCGTGTGCAGCTGCAAAACAATCGATCAGATGAGATATACTCACATAAATTGCTGAAAATTGGAAACGGAAAGGTGGCGGTTGATCTGACCTCAGGAAAAATTCCATTGCCTCATAACTTTTGCAATTAAGTAACGTCAAAGGAAGAGATGGTTGAAAAAGTATTTCCCAATATTGAAAATAAATTAAAAGGATCACGATTGGCTAAGTGAAAGAGCTATTCTTGCGGCCAAGAACTAAGACTTCTATGAACTTAACAATATTATTCAGTCTAACACTCAAAGCGACGTAACAGATATGTACAAGACCGTCGACACTGTTGTGGAAGCAGATGAGGCAACTGGTTATCGAATGGAATTTTTCAATTTATTCGATGTGCCAGCGATGCCACCGCACGTACTTCAATTTAAATCGGCGTGCCAACTATCATGTTGCCAAATATCAACCAGCCAAAACTTTGCAACGGCACACGGCTTTCAGTAAATAAATTAATGAGCAACGTGGTAGAATCCACAATCTGGACATGAACTTTCAGAGTCGAAGATGTCCTCATTCCTCGCATTCATATGTATCCAACACATATGCCATTTCAATTTAAGTGATTGTATTCCCAATTCGATTGGTATTTGCATTCACCATCAACAAGCTCAGGTCCAATCTTTAGAACTATGCTGTATAGATCTAGACACGGATTGCTTCTCACATGTACGTGTATTTTGTTACGTGTTCTACGTGTATGTTGCGTGTTCTAGAGTCGGCAAACCAGACAATGTCAATATCTGCACAGACAATGGAACAACAAAAAATATTGTATACCCATAAGAATTGTGAAATTAAACATACTATAAACGTGCGCTCTCCATTTAACCAGATTGAGCCACAGCAACGCGTGGCCGGGTCAGCTTGTGTATTATAATTTCAGAGTCGTCACCGGCAGAACTACTGCTGATATACGCAAAGCAAATGTCAGAAATGGGAAACTAATTATCGCAATGTTGCATTAAATGTTTGTTGATGTTCAGATAGTTTAGCATAATTTTAATGCTAGTTTCCCTTGGTGCTGGTTGTTCTTGAACTCAACTCCAGATAGTGAATAGAGTGAAAATTACCTCTCCTATGCTCTTACTTCCACTCTTAAAATAATCAATTAACCTGAACTTTAAATCACGCAGGCTTAGTGATCATTTAAAATCAATGAAATCGGATTGGAATTAGGGATGGCCGGTTATGATAAAAAAAAACCGATGTTAGTTAAACCGGTTTTTTTAAACAGAGCAAGTACTTGAGTACTGAAACCAGAAGAAAATAACCGGTTATTTTTAGGCTTTATAACTTATTTTTATAACCAACCAGGGGAGGGGTTGAAATTGAAGCAGACTTCTTGGATGCAAAAAATAACTCATTTTAATTCCCTACCTACACGGAAACTTAATCATCATATATATCTAATTTAGTGATGTTATGTCAAAGTTAGGGAGGAGTAGCCGGTGTTCTACCAGCAAGTAGTTTCAGAGCACTCGGTTGTAAAATATAACCTATAGCCGGTTTTTAACCGGCCAGTCTACTGTCTTTGTTGCCTTACGAGCAAAAAGTTCCAAATTTCTCCTACGGAGGGCGGGCTTTCCGTTATTTCACTCAGGTTATGAGTGCTTGGTTAAAAAATATAAGCAACAGTTAGCCGTTCTAGATGATGCACTTCGCTGCCTTGTGACCAAGTACGTAGTACGGTTGTGTACCGACAGTGTGCCGACTTCCAATATTTTTAATAAAAGATTTTACGGTTATTTATCGGTTTATTTAAGATATAATTGAGTACTCAGGTTAACCTGGTCTGATAAATAACCGGTTTATTTCAGGTTAACCTTTGGTAATGGATATAACCGCTTATTTTTTTAAATCCCTTTTTGGAATGGATTTTCACGCTTGGTTTCCAAGAAAAGTTTATAGTTGAAAACAAAAAAATTAATGAATTTGGAGCTAAAAACGCAAATTTTATTCCAATATGTATTGTATAAGTAAAGCAAATGAATTAATTACATTCTAAATCTCTTGCAGTTGGTGATGAAAATTTCCAACATCACCTTGAGTGTAACTAATTTAAATAAGCAAATAAAAAAATCTGCACCTTTTTTATGGGAGTAAAATTTAACAATAAAAGGTAAAAAGGACCTTTAAAATTGGTTTACGCAAAAATCCTTTCTTAGTGCGTACTTACACCTTACACCGTTTTTATCAACAGTAGTAAGGGTCGTAAGCTGATGATTGGATGTGTCATACAGTCATAAATCAATCAGTCTGTCATAGAGTCAGGACATCTGATTATCTATATCTAGATGACATTTACAGCATCTTTCATGCCGTGAATACGGAACAATATGCAAATCGTTAAGTTGTATAATCAACTGGTGCTGCTTCCTTTCGTTTGAAATTAGCTGGTTTTTCAGGCACTAAAATAAAACTTCCTTCACACAAGTGATGCCTTCACAGATATTTAGCTTAGGGACAACTGCACGGCCAGTTTAGTGAATTTAACCTTTAAACTTTAATGCATCTTCAAGGAATAAGTTTGGGAAAATGTCAACGTGCCTCTTATGGCATTGCATTTTTTCTCTCTTAAAGTTAGTCGCAGCTCTGGTAAAAAAGAATGCGCAAGTGTAGTCTGTGATCTTTGGTGGAAATTATGAGCATATTTGTAAGAGTTTTTTAAAAGTAGTAATGATGACAAGTAGAAGTAATCCAGAGCAGTTCTTGTTTGCAAAAATTCTTTGATATATGCTACACACATAATTGCAATATAATTGTTAGCCTCACTCTCTTTAATCTAAGGGAAAAGTGAGCGAAGGAACATTTCTTCAAATTCTCAGCAAGTTTGCCTTTGCTCTCTCCCGTAACTAAGTGAAGATTTTTCATTCCAATTTAATTTCTGATCTTATGTGATTATAAGGAGCCTTATACATCTAGTGTGGTGGTATTTGAGGGTGCAGCATTTGAGCTATGGTAAAATGTTAATTTGAACTACATCTAGACTAGTCACCTAGTTAATTTTCAACACTAATCCTAAAATTTATTCACCAAGGTGCTTCTAAGGTTAAGAGTAAATGTTTCTCTCGGAATAGGTTTCTTTAGTTAAGTCTCTGCTGCTTTTCAGAGGTAAATCTAAATATGAAAATGTAAAAACAAAACTCTGGTGTAAAATAATTTCACTGTGATATTTTTATTTAAAAATCTCTAGTTAATTGCTCTTTCACCATTTAATTGAGAAATGATACTTAGAGAACTATGGTCATAATATTTCAACAATCATTTTCAATAGACTATTTTCAGCCGCAAATCTCTCATTTTACCAAGAGACAGCACATTCTTATGATGTCATTTGATGCAATATTCGTAGATTTTTACAAGTGTTAAGTGTTCATCGATGACGTATTTGCTTTTTTGGAAGGGAGAGTGCTCGAGAAGATCTCAGGAGGTGTTAAGAGAGGAAATGCTTCCGTAACTCACCGTCACTGGAAATCGGCGTACGTACCACAGCACGGGATTGGCAGGGAAGTTGATTGTACATGGGACTGACAAGGTGTGTTTAACGGGCGTTGGGGAGCGATGTTAGAAAAGCGGGCGGGAGTGAGAGTGAAGCGTGTACTAAAGGGTTAAGCATAAAGAAACCGGGGAGATGTCGGAGAGCGTGTGGTTTGCTCCGAAGAAAAAATGACGAAATGACATAAGATCTCTATTTATTTTTCCCTTTTATGCCCCACAGAGAAGATGCAGTCGGAGAATGGCATCCGAATGAATTAGGCTTGAACACAGACTTATATACTGTGCAGAATAGAGCAGCTAGGTTTACAAACAGGTGTTACGATCCTTTTGGGACAAAAGTGCCAATTCAAAGTGCCAGAACAAAAGTGCCAAACTGAAAGTGCCAAAGACCACAAGTGTCATAAGCCTTAAATGCCACTTAATTAAAATGCGAATTTTAAAATATGCCAAAATTATTTTTATTTTATATCAATTTTTACGTATAAACGTGGAGATGGTAACTTAAATTTTTTAAATATTCAAGGACAGTGCCATCTTCTTTACAAACTTCGTAATTTGCTACCATATTGAAAATTCTACGATCAACTTCTTGGTTATGGCTAGTTGGCATTCTTCGTACACGCTGCCCCAAGGAGATTTGGCTTAAAATCGTTTCAGTATCTCCTTGTTCTCGTTGTATTTCAACTAGGAAAGCATAGAGACTTGGATGTTTCTTTCCCATAAGCAACTGAAGCCTGTTGTGCCACCCTTCAAAGGCATTGTTAGTTCTTGATGTCCCTTCCAGAACTGAGGTATAATGGTTCCATTAAGCAGGTGCATAGCGAACCGGGACAGCTCGCCTTCTTCCTCTGGCTGCGCGACCTCTTAAATACGTCACCTCAAAGTAATCTACTACATTTATGAAACTTTCGGGAGCTTGATCCGCAAATAAATCAAAAACTTCTAGTACATCGTCAACTGGTACAAAGCTCAGAGCACACATCATTTTAGAGGCATCTCGTATGGTGCTATCATCTGGGTTTTGATAATCAACTTGTAACCCTTCCGCTTGGACGCGCCGAAATACGCTCTGGCACAGATGAAACAGACACAATTTTGTATTATTACCTAGATGATTCTGTACTCTGTTGATTATCGCCTCCTCAAAATCCGTCATAACGGACGAGGGACGTTGAATTCGGATGCCAGCTTTCTCCGCTTTTGAAATTATCACTTCGATTACTTTTGAATAAGATGACTTGAGTTTTATTTTGCATTAACGCATATACCAGGGGTAATGCAATGGTAGTTTCACCTTGTACAGACACTGAACCCATTACGGCAAAGAGTTGGAAAAAAAGAGTTGGCACTACACTGAAGGTGCCATGTCTGAGATTTGAAAAGTTGTCTTAAATTATGAGTTGATGAAAAAATTATAATTCGAGCATCAAGAGTAGTATAACTGTTATCTTCGTAAGAATCATACAGCAAAAAAATTATTTCATCCGGGTGTTCGGACGCTTGCCTCGTCATGCTCGTTAGTAATTTAAGAGCTTGAACTTCCTCTGGATTTGGAGCATGATTGTGGGATTCCACATCACCGCCTTCGTTCACAACAATGTTTCCTTCATCATCGACAGTGGAGGTTAGGCGAATTTGGAATTTGCACCTCCAGCATTTGCTTGCAGCAGAAGATGAACGTTTGATACAAATATACCCTTTGTAACACAAATATGAAGTTTTTCCTTTTATTGCAAGTTCCGCCATGATACAAGACATTTTATGTACAACCAGATCAAAGTCGGAAAAATGTGAATACAACAACTATGGGAACAATTTTGGCATTTCATAATTTTGGCATTTAAAAATTCTAGCACTTTTTTGATTGGAACTTTTGAATTGGCACTTTTGTACTCGAATCGTTACGATAGGAGAACGTGCATCAATATAGTATGAGAATCAGTTTGGGAAATCGGATTAATAACACGGGTTGGGAATCATTTTCTGGTTGCATGCTATCATGCTGATTAAATTTCTTGAAGACATCTAAAGTGAATATGATCCCTGAAAATCACTTTGAATATGTACTAGGTGATAAATGCAGAGTAATTAGAAGGTTATAGTAATTACATCACTAGTTAATACGAGTTTCGAGTGAATACAATTTGTGCAAACATGTCATAATCTCGAAAACTTTTCAACTTGTAATACTTAGGAAAAAATTCCTTCTTGTTACCAGTTTTATGCAGAGTGAGAGCAAATTTTTATGACGAAAATAAGGTTACGACCGCAAAATAATTCTCATGTGAATAAAAATGCATGATTTTTATTGCCAAGTATAATAAAATTTATGAAACTAAAAGACGCGACTTTTTCTGTCCTTCAAGTTAAAAGTCGACAAAAATGGTTTCAATCCTTTCACTTGAGTGGGCATGCAAAAGATCCGTATTCCTAATCCGTATTCCAAAAGATTCCTTCTTCCAATCGCAACTGAGATGACGCAGTTCCCTCGCCCAACCACAATTGGGACCAACATCTGATTATGCCAAGTTAAATAGTTGTCAGATGCCATGTTAGGTTTTCGACACTGCTTATTCAACTAAATCAAAATTTATGAAACGGTAAACTTCAATAAACTTTCTTTCACGAGGCAATGTAAACGAAATGAATTTTGTGATTTCAGTAGTTCACTGTTTAGGCTTTTTGCAGCATCAATAGGATCTTAGTACGCAGGCCGTTTTCCCTTAACTCCATTATTATCCACTTCTAGCTGAAAGTGGCTGTTACAATTCAACATGAGGGAGAAATATAATAATTAAGAATCGTATTAAGAAATATAAATATTTTTCCTGAAGGGGCGAAAGCTAACTTGAGTTATGGAGTTAACTATTACCTCAAGTCACTATCGGAACCATGAATATAATTCAAGCCATTGTAAACACCTATTTACTGACAGTATGGTGATTACATAAAATACGTACTTCATAACGTCGCACTCTGTAACGTCCAAAAACTTCGCCCCCAGCGATTACGTATCTATAGGAGAAGTTCTCAACGTCGCCGGTGAAATCGAGGCGCTGCGGAGAGTATGAGAAATTTATGCTCGCATCATTATTCCATTCTGTCTCTCTGCGGTCCGTCCGGTCAGTTCCCTGAACGAATCTTTTCATTCAATCTGAGGGCTAGAAAGCGGTCATGTGATCGATTCTCGGTAGCAGATGAAGCGGAATGATATCGATGATGAAGTGTGCATTGATAGTTGAAGAATGCGTGATTTAAATAAATTGTGGCTTTTTGAATTATTGCTTACTAATGTCTATGACGTATCCTAAGGTAAAATACTGATGCGTGAAGATATTTTGTAAAAAGGGAAACCTGACGTGAATCTAATGACTATGCTAAGGCTTTTTAATGAAATTATCCACCCAGAACATTGTGCATTCAATACCTACATATTGTGAGAGTGAATACAAGAAGTCTTCAATATGTATTATGTTCATATCGGATAATGCTATACGTCCTGCCTAGAATACCAGTGGAATACATCTGGGGTGTATTCAACACATATTAGGATCGGTATTCAATAGCTATTTAAGCTCTCATACCCAATGCGTATTGAATACACCTAAGGATATTTTCAGTACGTATTTGGATACGTATTCAATACCTATTCAACACAACTGCAGTTAAGTCGTCTTGAGGAAGTATTCAACCACATACCGTATGTAAAACTGTTGAAAATAGCTCATACACTTTAACATCTACACAACTTTCATACAGCTTTTACTTTTATTTCTCTAGAGAATCCGGTCCCATGTGAACAAGTAAATTTGGTAATACAAAAAATCGTTGTACAATATAGGCATGGGCGCACCTAGTACCAAAAGTTAAAAAAAACATTCATGCGAATATTAGATGTTGAATACTTATTCTGTATATAATTACCTAGAACCAAAATTAAAAAAACAAAATACATGCGAATATAAGATGTTGCATACTTTTTCTCTATATGATAATTCAACAAACGTTTGTCCCTTAGGGTCTTAGATTTTGAAAAAAAAATTGTGTATGGCAACAAAATCAATTCAAACTGAATACCCTCAAACAGTTTTGTGAAAAAAAAAATTTTGAGTGAATTATGCATGTTTTAATTTTTTCGCATTTTTATCAAAAATCCGAGTCTCAAATCATATTATTACTTATATCTCCACCATTCATGGTCATGCAGCAATGATTAATATCTCTTTTTAAAGCTAAATATTTATTAAATGCAAATATATCAATAAAAGTTTTTTTTTCTTCTAAAACCTATTGTTGTTAATTACTAATATTTAAAAAATTATTTATATACTTTTCTCAAATACTACATCTCAGAATCGTCCGAAACGTTTTTTCCGCAATCTTAACATACCCAGCTAACCTTTCCAAAAATACATTTAGTTGAAATTCATAAAAGCGTTTTTTATAAATATTTAAACATTTACAATTTCCTCTCGCACGGCCCGTCGGTTCCCCCATTTGGAATGCATGCAGCAGACACGCGATGCAAGCCTCAACATTCCTTTATTGCTCATGGTCGTGGCTATATGAGATAAAAATATGTTATAAACTTTAACTGTTAACAACAATTGTTATTTCTTCTGTGACCCTTTAGCCCCAATTAAGTTTCCAGGCGGATTAACTTTTATTTGAGCTAAAAATACGAGACAATTTATATAAAAAAACTTTTTAAGAATCTTCAAGTATAATTAATTGATGAAATGAAATTAAAATAAATTACATTTATGGAATATTTGCATCATTTGTTCTATCAGAAAAGTTTCTTCGTTTTTGCTATCTCACTCTTTTTATCTCTATAGACTAATTTACTGCGAACTCCGATGTTAGTGTCCAAATATTTTTTATCCACGAAAAAACATTTTATTTTCAATTCTAGTCGAGAGCCTGCAGCTATGGCTTTTCGTGCATTGAGACGTTTTCCGTAAACGCAGCTCTCTCAAAAAAAGAAATAATTTATGGCACCTATGGATTAGGGAAAGAGGGTAAAAACCTTTCCACTTTCTTTCAGAAAAACCTATCATTATGATTCCGTTGGTGGCCAAATCTGCCCATTGCGGTATGTGCCTAAAAGCTTGAAGGAAGACCATGTAGCTGCACATGTTTTTGTTGACAGCCGCGTTTATTCACCGAAGAAGTCTCAGTTTGTTTTGGTCTGTCACCGCGTGTGTATCTTCTTATTCAAGAGCCGTCTGCCTTCTCATTTTTCTCGTACATAGTTTTTTAAAGTAATTGTCAAATTGTGTCAAAATTTCCTCCATCGCACAGTGGTCGGAAATCGAAAATACCTGGCCAAAATTCAAAAAGTGATTTTTTCAAGCCAGGAAGCTGAAACTTTGCATTAATATTCTCAAAAGACCTGGGAATGGAATGATGCAAAGCATTTTCCTTAGTACACAACACTTAACAATTAGCATGAGGTCAAATTTGCACAAATTTCGCAAAAATTGCCTACATTCGATTTTCTCACGAAATCTTCAAAATCAAGCCTTTACCTAAGCATTATGTGTAAAGAATTGGAATAAAAAGTCATTTAATTAGATGAAGCAGTTTTTTGTCTTTGTTTTTATGTAGTCTGCTTACATTTTTGTAATTATTTACCAAAGATATTAAACAAAATGGAGGACCTTAATTTTTGGTCATTTTTTTCATATAGATAGAGAAATAGTTAATTGCATCACCGAGCATCACGAAGTAACTTATATGGGGAAACTCTACAAAGCTTCCACAGTGCGAATCCGATGAGTGATGCTGCGACCGTTTGCGACGCCGAATTTCACATCAGTTTTTCGATCGCGCGGTCGAGTCTGGTTGAACCCGCCTGCGCGGGGAGTAACGTGGCGCGGCAAGTGTGTGGACTGGAATGTAGTCGCATCCACTCCGCTTTGGAGATTTTCGAGATACAAACATTGACAAGATCCTCCATACATTATATTTTGCAGAAATCGCGGAAAAAATTACGCATTTTAACACATGGGGTAAAGGTCTAGGAGGTACTGAAAAACTTCTTTCTTCGGGTGCACCGCGGGAGTTTCTCTTCTTACCAACTTGACATCGCCTACCGACGAATACGTACACTTTTAACGGAGACAGCATGCATACCACACAGGATTATTGTCTCTTCGAGGCCACCAACCCACAGCTGGTGTCGCAAGGCTGCAATTCCCCCGCTCCCTGCACTGAGGTTGGGCGTTCGGCGAAGGGTCCGTTTTATGACACCGCGGAACGTTGTCGGGGATTCTGGGGGGTTACGATCCCGATGCTTAATTATTTTTGTTATTTAAATGTCAGTGTCATTTTTTATTCAGTGCCAGGGAGAAATGCTGTGAAGAGAAATAATTTGCAATACACTATTTCATCATGATTATGTATATATCCTTTTTCTTAAAATGTAACAAAATATGCACTACAAAATTCAGTTTTTGCTTGTATTTCTACTAATCGCTATCCGAATATTCACTGCCATCACACTCTGAACAAATCAGGTATTTTTCTTTTTCACTCGATAATGCAAATCAGGCCACTTGATATTACCTGTAATATTACAGAGAATCTGTCAATCAAGTTTATGTCGATTCCTGTAATGAAATTAGAAATTTGTTAGAAGAAATCAAAGGTAACCTAAAGCAATGAAATTCCAATGTAGCATCAGAAGGTGCTAATGAAGAATTCAGAAAATTAGATGTCTTTCACACCTGTTATTTCTGAAGATAGTGAGGGATTATCAAAGAATCGTCTGGCAGTAGTACCATACCCGGGTCTAGGTACATCTACATTTAGCCCCATCTTCTCTTTGAATGACTTTTGCAGGTGAATCTTCCTGTCTTTAAGCATTTTTTTGTATTCTCCACGTGCCTATTGGAAGGTTCTGAGGGTGAGTTTCGCAATAAAATATTTTTGAATGAGAAAGTAATGTTTCGTTCACTTTTTTACCTACCTGCCAGAGTTTGAAATCCATGCTATAAGATACATGCAACAGACACTCAAAAAATCTTATATGAAAATGCAGTGTAGATATGCCAAAATTGTTAGTGCCCTTATTAACTGATCTTTGGGCCAATTCATTAAATTTATTCATACTTGAAATTTTTGCCCCACAAATATAGCATTTCATGCTGCCACTCTCCGTCGATGCGTTGCATACCTAATTTGGACGTTTTCTTTTAGTTAACACATAAAAATTAAATTATGAAGTTTTTTGACAATTTTAAACGTTTTACCTTCCCGTTTATCATGGTGAGAAGCAGAGAAAAATTAATGGAGTAGTTTTTCCATTTGAATGCATTTAAAATATCACATTGCCTCTTTATATAAATTTCCTCTGCCTTCGCCACTTCTTTCGTCTCTTTGATCCATTGACGGCAGAATCTTGTTGACGATGGCCTAGGGTTCATCCAAATAATTGCACCTAAAGTATAAGGAAATGTCTTTAAACATCAGAAAATATTATGAGTAATAATTAAATGTTTTTACAGGAGATTGCGGAAAACACCTATAATTCTTTGTCATTGTTACCTGTCTCGTCGTTCACTAAACGCAGTGGCACCAGGGAGCTGATGAACAAGAATTCATCCGACATCGATTCTTGATGCCATCTTTGCTTATACCAGGAATGGCCTGAGTTTCCGTCAAAACCATATTTACCAATTAATGTACAATTTATATTTTGCGCGGTTGTTGAATCTCTGGAAATGCATTCCAAGATACGCAATGCTGTATGATCTAGGAGACTTTGAAGTTTAACTTCACATGAGTCCTCTATAATTAAAGATTAAAAAAACGCCAAAAAGGTTATTAAAAATAAAATATTTAAAAAGACATTAGCTTGTCCTAATAGAGTACACATACCTTGAAAAAGTGAGGAATCTTGAAATGCTTAGCAATGTATCCTCACCATTACGAGTTTTAGAGAGAATTTCGGGAGATCCAATTCTGACACCAACACGAGTGAAATCCGAGCTGAAGTTTCAAAATCTAATGCTTCGTACCACTACCAAAATGAAACTGAACGCTCCGGGGCATTCCATTGGAGATTAGGAGCGTTTTCCCAAAAATATCCGCAAATAAAAGCGTAAAGGGATCCGCGGTGTCATAAAACGGACCCTTCGCCGAACGCCCAACCTCAGTGCAGGGAGCGGGGGAATTGCAGCCTTGCGACACCAGCTGTGGGTTGGTGGCCTCGAAGAGACAATAATCCTGTGTGGTATGCATGCTGTCTCCGTTAAAAGTGTACGTATTCGTCGGTAGGCGATGTCAAGTTGGTAAGAAGAGAAACTCCCGCGGTGCACCCGAAGAAAGAAGTTTTTCAGTACCTCCTAGACCTTTACCCCATGTGTTAAAATGCGTAATTTTTTCCGCGATTTCTGCAAAATATAATGTATGGAGGATCTTGTCAATGTTTGTATCTCGAAAATCTCCAAAGCGGAGTGGATGCGACTACATTCCAGTCCACACACTTGCCGCGCCACGTTACTCCCCGCGCAGGCGGGTTCAACCAGACTCGACCGCGCGATCGAAAAACTGATGTGAAATTCGGCGTCGCAAACGGTCGCAGCATCACTCATCGGATTCGCACTGTGGAAGCTTTGTAGAGTTTCCCCATATAAGTTACTTCGTGATGCTCGGTGATGCAATTAACTATTTCTCTATCTATATGAAAAAAATGACCAAAAATTAAGGTCCTCCATTTTGTTTAATATCTTTGGTAAATAATTACAAAAATGTAAGCAGACTACATAAAAACAAAGACAAAAAACTGCTTCATCTAACTAAATGACTTTTTATTCCAATTCTTTACACATAATGCTTAGGTAAAGGCTTGATTTTGAAGATTTCGTGAGAAAATCGAATGTAGGCAATTTTTGCGAAATTTGTGCAAATTTGACCTCATGCTAATTGTTAAGTGTTGTGTACTAAGGAAAATGCTTTGCATCATTCCATTCCCAGGTCTTTTGAGAATATTAATGCAAAGTTTCAGCTTCCTGGCTTGAAAAAATCACTTTTTGAATTTTGGCCAGGTATTTTCGATTTCCGACCACTGTGCATCGGTGTAATGAAAGGAGGAAAGTGTTCGCGAGACAATGTCTTTAAATGTTTCGAAGAGAGCAGCAGCTCATCGATGATAGAAGTGGTGTCAAAGTGGAAACCGTGTGCGTTAACAATGAAAAATCGTTTATTGCTTTCTATTCAAAGCGTCAAAAACTGAGTTGTAATCCACTGAAACTGTATTGCATAATCCGCAGTGCTAATTTATATACAACAAGCTGACCCGGCCACGCGTTGCTGTGGCTCAATCTGGTTAAATGGAAAGCGCACGTTTATAGTATGTTTAATTTCACAATTCTTATGGGTATACAATATATCTCAGCTGATCGATTGTTTTGCAGCTGGACACACATATTTGTATATAATTTTAACGTCTTTACATGTCGTCACAAAGTAGAATATTTCAGGCAAGCATTTATTTCATCCGCTAGTGTCAATCGAGGAATTACACGTAATGTTTGCCTGAAATGTCGTGCAAGCAATATTAATGCGTTCTCAAATGGTCTCAGGATTCAACGGAAATCTTGCAATGATCGATCCAGAGCCTCGAGCGATGCTTTGTGCACCATTGTGCATTCATCCCAAGAAATAAGTTGGCATTTCTGAAATATTTGTCCCATGCCGGATGATTTGAATATGTTGCACGTGAGTGTTTCAATGAATTGCAAGTTCAATGGGATGCACATCCCGTCTCCAGTGTCGATATTGTATTCTCGATATTGTACAAACCTTCATGGAGTGAACAAAACAACTAACCAAAGCTTCATGGAAATTGGATGAATGTTGTGGTAATGCATGAAGTTATCAATATTGTATCGATACAGTATCGATATTGTAATGATACTTTATAAAACTTTGATAAAAAACACCTAAATATTTTCACCTCAATTTTGTATCAACAATGTATCGATGTATCCATATTTTATCGATATTATATCGATACAGTATCGAAATTGAACTATCGATTTTGTAGAAACCTTCGCGGAGCGTACTCAATAACTTTCCAAAGTTTCATGGCGATCTGATGAATGGTGTAGTAATGCATAAAGGACAAACACATTATATACATTTGATACAGTATCGATATTGCAACGATACATTCCTTTTAAAAAACTAAATAATTTCACCTCAATTTTGTATCAATAATGTATCGATTTATTGATACTTTAGCGATATTATATCGATAAAGTATCGATATTGAAATATCGCTTTCGTAGTCCTCTTTTAGGGAATGTAATCAACAACTTCCCAAAGTTTCATGGGGATCCGATGAATGGTGTAGTAATGCATAAAGGACATCGGAAATTTTCAGCACTAGAGCGATGTTTTTGATCGAGGGCAGAATATTATGTCGTCAAGAGGACGTTGCTGAATAGCTTGTGGCTGCAGAAGCAGTACTGTCACAACCTTCTGGTTTGCAATTTGCGGAGGCTCATGTATCGCTACCTACAAACAACTCCAGCAATGGCAGTGACTCACAAGGAGAGAGCGATGGTGCACCTTTTTCACATCGTCAATCTATGCTACAAAAAATCAATCTAAGTTTATCCGAAATCGATACATAACCAGTAAATAGAAAAAATTGAGAAGCAGAAAATACTCTGAATAAAAAATTCATAAAATTACTTCTGTTTATCGAAGAGCAATAGGGATAGTATGGGGAAAAGCAAAAACTACCTTCTGCCCATAAGAGTTAGTATGTAGTGAAATGCTAAGTCAACTCAAGGAAATATTTGTTGAAGCTAATTCCTTCAGTGAAAAAATTTTAGTACTGTCTACACTGCCTAAAAGCTGAAGTGTGGCAAAATTCAAGAGAAATTTGGATCAACACAATATTTAGCTCGAAAAGTGAAAGAACGCTTAACAATTGTTGTTAAAATTAATAATTTACAATATATTTTTATTTTATATAGCCACGACCTTGAGCAATTAGGAAATGTTTAGGCTTGCATCGATGGTCTGCTGCATGCATTCCAAATGGGGGAACCGACGGGCCGCGCGAGAGAAAATTATAAATGTTTAAATATTTATAAAAAACGCTTTTATTAATTGCCACTAAAATTTATTTTTATAAAGGTTAGCTGGGTATGTTTAGATCACGAAAAAACGTTACGGTCGATTCACATATGGAGTATTAAAGGAAAGTTTATAACAATTTTTTAAACATTAGTAATTAACAACAATAGGGTTTAGAAGAAAATAATTTTTGCTTGATATATTTGCATTTTATAAAGTTTAAGCTTTAAAAAAAGCAGTTAATCATTGCTTTATAAAAATTACAAGCGAAGATATAAGTGAAAATATGATTTAAGGCTCGGAATTTTGCTAAAAATGGGAAAAAATTAAAACATGCATTATTCGCTCAAAACATTTTTTTTCACAAAACGGTTGCAGAATATTCAGTTTGAGTTGATTTTGTTCCCGTACACCAATTTTTATCAAAATCTGACACCCTAAGGGAAAACGTTTGTTGAATTAAGGTGGAATGACCCATAGATTTCGATATTTTCATCCAGGCTTACTTCTTAAAGAACTGAATGCGTATTGGCTTTCCTTTAGAGTGATTGGGATATAGCATAATATTGTATGCTTATAAATTCTGTGCTAAGGTGCCTTACCTTAGTAAGCATTATTACATCTACTGAATTCCTTGCAAGCCCCTACAAAGGTGCGTGGCATGGGGCGACCTCTTACCAAACAGGCACCACATATCATGCATAACAAATACTAATATATCTACATCTACATCTACATCTACATGATACCCTGCAAGCCACCGCGAGGGTGTGTGGCAGGGGGTGAAAGTCACCAAGCATTCACTACTAGCATGCAAGCAAGCAACTAAAGGGTCTCATGCACCTAGATTGTTAGTATCTATAGTATTTGAGGGGTTAATACATGCATCATGCACAACAGAATACTCTAAAATATTTCCCCTACCTATCCATTTCCTATGCTGCCTATTCTATTCTCTTATAGTACGGGGGAAAAATGCCATTTTGAATCTATCTGTACGACAATCTATCTCTCTAATCTTATTTATCTGGTCGAATCTAGCATAATACGCTGGTGTTTTCAATATGTGCCTAACATCTTCAGTAAAGCTATCCGATTGAAATTTCTGCAATAGATTTAATCTGAACTTTAATCTACGCTCTGATAATGATTCCCACCCTAATTCTTGTATTAATTCTGATACACTACTCAACCTATCGTAACACCTTTTGACGAACCTAGCTGCTCTACGCTGCACACTGTCTAGTTCTCTCATCAAACCTAATTCATTAGGATCCCATACACTGGCTGCATACTCAAGGTGGGGCCTAACTAGTGAAAAGAAGCATCGCTCTTTTGTCTTCTCATCACATTTCCCAAGTACTCTCTTTATAAATCCTAGCTTTCTCTTCGCTCGGCCGCATATTTCCCTTATGTGTCTTCCCCACGATAAATCTTTAGTGATTGTTACACCTAAATATCTTACGGTTTCAACGTTTTCGATCTTCGTGTTATTAATTCTATAGGATCGCTCTATCGAATTATTCCTCCTCCAAAAATTGATAGCTACACACTTTTTAAGGTTGAGTTCTAACTGCCATTTGTCGCACCACTATATACTAGTCAAAACTTCTCATAGGTGAAAACAACCTCTCCACCACCATATTCGTGGTATGGAATGGCATTGAATAAAAAGGCACTCAGAGGGAAAGAATACTTAACATGCATGATATAGCATATTCTCGCTCTGTTCAAAAGGAGTGCAGCGAAAAGGTTGTTCCGTAGGAATTCACTGTGGATGCTTAAACGGAAGATGAAGTGAAGCCGTTGGGAAGATGACCGTCTCCTCGGAATGTATTTGGGAACAGACGATTTATAACACGCTTATGCCCAAAGACACGTCCAAGGAGAACGATCTAACAAATCTCGAAATGATGCAATACACCCGCATCTTGGCTGAGGATCCAGGTGACATAACAAACGCTGGATATGGACAAATATTGGAATGCCACATGAGAAGCAATTGTTGCTGAGTAAAACTCACCAACCTACGAACATGCACCGCAGGCCAAGGAATTATATCGTACCTACAACATGTTACGGTTTTACCATGACCAAAGCAAAAATGACTATTCCATGCCATGTCAAGATGTATCTATGACATTAGAATACAAAGAAGACGCATATAACAGAAATCCATTTATATATATATCTACATAATACTCTGCAAGCCAATTTAATTATATTCTATTATAACCTGGCATTTAAATGAAACTTACCTACACAACGGATTTGAGAGAAAACTTTTTTTCTACCTGATGCGTAACAATGATACCTTTTTCCGTTGACAGAGCAGACGTGTTAAGCTAATATCGTTATCATAGAGACCCATTACAAAAATCTTCGAAATCGAGAAGATACGCTCCTTCTGTAATGTTTTATTTAAGTACTTATATATAAGTGCAAGTCGAGATTCACAAGAAGTGCTCTCCCGGAAGCCATGTTGTAAATTGGTCAATAAACCAGGGCCATCTATGATTTTATATACAATTCATATGAACTACTTAGTCAGCATACCCTCGGTGAAATACGGTTCATAACACGATGTAGCCCGAAGACACGACGGGGAATGTCGTAAATGACTGCAAAGGATTTGCCGTATTCCTTCGGGTATGGGAACTCCAAAACTTCTCAAATTGTGATACTTGGGAGCAAATTCCTTCTTGTTAGCAGTTTCTTTCATATTAAGAGCTTATTTCTAAGACGAAGAAAGAGGTACGACCGTCGAAATAATAATGCTTGGAAAAAAATTGTAAGATTTTATTGCCAAATATAATAAAATTTAGAAACTAAAGGACGCGAATTTTCCCGTTTTCAAGTTATGAAAGTTGACAAAAATTGTTTCAATCCTTTCGCTTGAGTAGGCATGCAAAAGATCCGTACGTCATTCCTTCATCCAATCGCCACTGACATGACGCAGTTCCCTCCCCCAACCGCAATTATGACCAACGTCTGATTATGCCAAGTTAAATGGTTGCCAGATGCCAAGTGAGGCATTTCGACACTGCATACGCAACTAAATCAAAATTTATGAAGCAGTAAACTTCAACAAACTTTAACTCACGACACAATGTTAACGAAATGAACTTTGTGAGTTCCGTAGCTCACTGTTTTTGGTTTTCTGCAGTAACAATAGGATCTTAGTATGCAGCCCGTTTTCCCGCTACTCCCTTATTATCAACTTCTAGCTGAAAATGCTCGTTACAATTCAACATGTGGGACAAATAGAATAATTAAAAATCGTATTAAGAAATATAAATATTTTTCGTAAAGGGACGAAAACTGACCTACGTTATGGAGTTAGCTATTGCCTCAAGTCACTCTCGGAACCATAAATATCATTCAAGCCATTGTAAACACCTATTTACTGACAGTATGGTGAATACATAAAATACGTACTTGATAACGTTGCACTCTGTAACGTCCAAAAACTTCGTCCCCAGCCATTACGTATGTATAGGAGAAGTTCTTAACGTCGCTTAATCTTTGTAATAAAATTATCCACCAAGCATATTGTGCATTATATACCTACATATTTTGAAAGGATTACACGAAGTATTCAATATGTATTATGTTCATATCGGATAATGTTATATGTCCTGCCTTGAATACCAGTGGAATACACCTAGTGTGTATTCAATACATATAAGGATACGTATTCAATAGCTAGGTAGGATCTCATACGCAATACATATTGATTACACCTGAGGATATATATGCATGGGAGAAGTTCTCAACGTCGCCGGTGAAATCGAGGCGCTGCGGAGAGTATGAGAAATTTATGCTCTCATTATTATTCCATTCTGTCTCTCTAAGGTCCATCCCGTCAGTTCCCTGAACAAATCTTTTCATTCAATCCGATGGCTAGGAAGTGGTCATGTGATCCATTCTCGGTAGCAGAAGAAGCGCAATGATATCGATGATGAATTGTGCATTGATAATTCAAGAATGCGTGATAAATAATAAGTTGAGGTTTGTTGAATTATTTCTTACCTTACTAATGACGATGACGTATCCCATGGTAAAATACTGATGCATGACGATATTTTGTAAAAAGGGAAACATGACGTACATCTAACGACCGCTAAAGATTTCTAATGAAATTATCCACCCAGCACTATGTGCATTCAGTACCTACATATTGTAAAAGAATTACATGAAGTATTCAACATATATTATGTTCATATCGCATAATACTATACGTCTTGCCTTGAATACAAGTGGAATACACCTAGGGAGCATTCAATACATATTAGGATACGTATTAAATAGCTAGGTAGGCTCTCATTCCCTATAAGTGTAGAATACACCTGAGGATTTTTTCAGTACGTATTTGGATACATTTTCAATAGCTATTGAACACAGCTGCAGTTGAGTCATCTCGAGGATGTATTCAACTACATACCGTATGTAAAAGTGTTGACAAGAGCTCATACACTTTTACAGCTACACAACTTTCATACAGCTTTTACTTTTATTTCTCTAGAAAAGCCGATCGCATGTGAACAAGTGAATTGGGTAATACAAAAAGTCGTTGTACAATATAGGCATGGGTGCACCTAGAACCAAAATTAAAAAAAAAAATACATGCGAATATAAGATGTTGCATACTTTTTCTCTATATGATAACACCAGTTATAATTTTCTCTCATACAAGATAAACATATAAACCTAAACATATACTTAAAACCTTCAACTTAATGAACAACCTACTATCTAACTGATTTAGATATGAAGACTATAGTTAATTCACAGTTGAAAAGCATGCAGAAATAATGTTCCCAGGCTTTCAAACTAAATCATGTCAAACCTTGAGACACATGCATACCACTGCAGCGAGATAGCAATGAGGATTATTGCATTTTCACCTTGCAATTCTTAAGGATCGGTGCACCATTTTATAGGTGGGTAATAATCTTTTATTTGCCTACGAGTATTTTCTAAGCAAATACATAAATAATTAATGTATGGACGGGAGTAGGATTGATAATGTGATATTTATTTGTGCTCTTAGTAGTTTTAGTAGCTGAGTGATTGTCATATATCTAGTTGCAGACCAGGATGTATTAAGGGACGAGATTTTGCTCAGCTTTACTTTGCATATATAAATTTATTTGACATAGATTTCGCTATTTAAATCCAGGCTTTCTTCTAAAAGGACTGAATGCGTACTGGCTTTCTTTTAGAGTGATAGGATCATAGCTTATAAATTCTGGGAAATTTGCCTTACCGTAGATAGCATTATTACATCTACAGAATACCCTGCAAGCCCCTACAAAGGTGCGTGGTATGGGGCGACCTCTCATCAAACTTGCACCACATATCATGCATAACAAAGGAATGATATTAATATATACTAACCAGAACTAGCACATAGGTGGAAACAAACTCTCCACCACCATACACACGGTAGAGAATGGCATTGAATAAAAAGACACTCAGAGGGAAAGAATACTTAACATGCGAAATATAGCCTATTCTCGCTCTGTTCAAATGGAGTGCAGCAAAAAGGTTGTTCCGTAGGAATTCACTGTGGATGCATAAACGGAAGATGAAGGGAAGCCGTTGGAAAGATCACCGTCTTCTCGGAATGTCTTTGGGAATTGACGATTTATAACACGCTTATGCCCAAAGACACGTCCAAGTAGAACGATCTAACAAATCTCGAAACGATGCAAAAAACCCGCATCTTGGCTGAGGATCCAGGTGACATAACAAACGCTGGATATGGACAAATATTGGAATGCCACATGAGAAGCAATTTTTGCTGAGTAAAACTCACCAACCTACGAACATGCACCGCAGGCCAAGGAATTATATCGTACCTACCACATGTTACGGTTTTACCATGACCGAAGCAAAAATGACTATTCCAAGCCATGTCAACATGTATCTATGACATTAGAATACAAAGAAGACGCATATAACAGAAATCCATTTATATATATATCTACATAATACTCTGCAAGACCCTCTAATTATATTCTATTATAACCTGGCTTTTAAATGAAACTTACCTACACAAGGGATTTGAGAGAAAAATTTTTTTTTTCTACCTGATGCGTCACAATGATACCCATTTCCGTTGACAGAGCAGACGTGTTAAGCTAATATCGTTATCATAGAGACCCATTACAAAAATCTTCGAAATCGAGAAGATACGCTCCTTCTGTAATGTTTTATTTAAGTACTTATATATAAGTGCAAGTCGAGATTCACAAGAAGTGCTCTCCCGGAAGCCATGTTGTACATTGGTCAATAAACCAGGGCCATCTATGATTTTATATACAATTCATATGAACTACTTAGTCAGCATACCCTCGGTGAAATACGGTTCATAACACGATGTAGCCCGAAGACACGACGGGGAATGTCGTAAATGACTGCAAAGGATTTGCCGTATTCCTTCGGGTATGGGAACTCCAAAACTTCTCAAATTGTGATACTTGGGAGCAAATTCCTTCTTGTTAGCAGTTTCTTTCATATTAAGAGCTTATTTCTAAGACGAAGAAAGAGGTACGACCGTCGAAATAATAATGCTTAGAAAAAAATTGTATGATTTTATTGCCAAATATAATAAAATTTAGAAACTAAAGGAAGCGAATTTTCCCGTTTTCAAGTTATGAAAGTGGACAAAAATTGTTTCAATCCTTTCGCTTGAGTAGGCATGCAAAAGATCCGTACGTCATTCCTTCATCCAATCGCCACTGACATGACGCAGTTCCCTCGCCCAACCACAATTGGGACCAACATCTGATTCTGCCAAGTTAAATGTTTGTCAGAGACCATGTGAGGCATTTCGACACTGCATACGCAATTAAATCAAAATTCATGAAACGGTAAACTTCAATACACTTTCATTCACGACACGATGTAAACGAAATGAACTTTGTGAATTACGTAGTTCACTGTTTTTGGCTTTTTGCAGCATCAATAGATTCTTAGCACGCAGGCCGTTTTCCGGCAACTCCATTATTATCCACTTCTAGCTGAAAGTGCCCGTTACAATTCAACATGAGGGACAAAATGTAAGAATTCAAAATCGTATTAAGAAATATAAATATTTTTCATGAAGGACCGAAAGTTAACTTGTGTTATGGAGTTAGCTATTTCCTCAAGTCACATGACGTGCATCTAATGCACGTCATGATAATGTTCCCAGCCTTTCAAACTAAATCATGTTAAACCTTGAGACACAAGCAAGCCACTGCAGCGAGATATCAATGAGGATTATTGCATTTTCACCTTGAAATTCTTAATGGTCGTTGCACCTATAAAGAGGTGGGTAAATATTATTTCATTTGCGTACGAGTATTTCCTCAGCAAATGCAGAAATAATTAAGGTATTGACGAGAGTACGATTGATAATGAGTTATAAATTTGTGCTCTAAGCAGTTTTAATTGTTGAGTGATTGTCATATATCTAGTTGCAGACTACGATGTATTAACTGACAAGATTTTGCTCAGTTTTACATTGCATATTTAAATTTATTTGTCATAGATTTCGATATTATCATCCAGGCTTTTTTCTTAAAGGAATGAATGCGTATTGGCTTTCTTTTAGTGTGATTGGGTCATGGCATAATATTGTATGCTCATACATTCTGGGCTTAGGTGACTTACCATAGATAGCATTATTACATCTACAGAATACCCTGCAAGCCCCTACAAAGGTGCGTGGCAGGGGGCGACCTCTCACCAAACAGGCACCACGTATCATACATACCAAGGAATGATATTAATATATACTAGTCAGAACTTACTCATAGGTGAAAACAACCTCTCCACCACCATATTCGTGGTATGGAATGGCATTGAATAAAAAGGCACTCAGAGGGAAAGAATATTTGTGGCGCCAGCGGGCCTTCCCGCCGGTGGCGCCGCCTATTACCGCTGCGGCTATGACTACGAACCCGGTCGGCGACCTCGTACTGTGTTCGCCGACTGGGGCGACCCCGTCCGCTGAAGCAGGCGAACGAAGAAGCAGCCGAGACGGTTCCCGGCGTACTGAAGGCAGTCACGGCAGTCACTCTCGCCTAGTCTTTCTGACGAGCTGGTCGCGGAAAGCAGCCCAGCGTTTGTTACTTCGTAATAAATTTCTTAAGCGTCACACGCGTGGAGTCAATAATTTCGCCTTCTCCTCCTCCGCATAATTTAAAGGTTCGCGACACCCGCAACGAACCCAAAGTGGTGACCCCGTTTCGGAGTGAGTACGATCTTTTTTCCGCGGAATTTTTGACGCGAAGTTTTTTTCTATTTTGACGTCTCAGTCTGGCCGTCCCACGCTTCGTTTCCGCCGACGTGGTGACTCTTTTCGCGTCTACCACCATTTCGTCTTCATCATACGTGCCACGCCGTTACGCCCTTGTTGCCGCAAAACTTCTCGCGAGTTGAAAACTTCCCGAATTGTTCCGTGCGCTACGTGGTTCTCGCCCGTCGTACCATGCCGCCCAAGGTTCCACCACAGCACGGTCAACTGCCCGTCGACTGGACTCAACCGAGCGGCGATCTACTGGCAGAGCACCATTCGCAGCAACATCAGCAGCGGGACCTACCTCAACAGGCGGACGCCGAGCATCCAGAGCACGTCGAGGCTCACAATGCTGTTGACGCCGTGCGGCACTGCAAGCTTCCCCCGTTTTGGCGTCGTAATCCTGACCTCTGGTTTTTTCAGGTTGAGGCAGCGTTTCACCTCTACCGCATTCGTTCTGACGAGGTGAAGTATAACATGCTGCTCTCCGTACTCGACCCTGAAACCGTGGCGGAGGTTGCAGACGTGCTGCGCGCCCCACCAGTCATCGATAAGTACGAGAACCTCAAGGCCGCGATACTCAGCAGAATGACTGACTCATCAGATAGCCAGCTACATACGCTGTTGACCCAGCTTCAGCTGGGCGACAGAAAGCCTTCTCAATTGCTGCGACACATGCGGAACCTCGCGGGAAACCACGTCTCCGACGAGGTTCTGAGAGTCAAATGGCTTGACTTGCTACCAGCATTCACCCGCCGCCTTCTAACAGTCTTCAAGGCGCCTAATTTGGAAGAGCTTGCCGCCACCGCGGACGAGCTGACCGACGGCGGACCCGTGATTGCTGCAACGACCGTCGCCGCCGCACGGCCGTCCAGCCCAGGCACGCCAACGTCTGGGTACTCGACACCGCCGCCGGACGCCGTCACGGCCGAACTTGCCGCCATTCGACAGTCCATGGTCCAGCTCATAGGCGTCGCCAGGCAAAACCAAGCGCTGCTTCGCCAACTCCTCGCAGCCCCTGCCGCGCCCCGTGGCCGTCGCAGATCACGTTCTGCTAGCCGCTCTGACCGAGGGTTCCCGCCGGCGGCCACCGAGACAGCGCGCTACTGCTGGTACCATTTCAACTACGGTGCCAACGCGCAACAATGCCGACCGCCATGCAGCTTCGTCACCAATACCACATCTGCGGCAGCACTCACGACGCAACAGGGAAACTTTTGATGCCGGCGCCGACCGAGGCGACCGTCGCCGGCACCAAGCCAACCGAGAACCGCCTATTTGTCTTCGACCGCCACACTGGCCTCAAGTTCCTGGTCGATTCAGGCTCCGTGGTCTCGCTTCTGCCCAGAAAAGTCGTCACCCGACAGATGCCACGGCGAAGTCTAATGCTTTACGCCGCCAACTCTTCGCCGATCGCCACGTACGGCCAGGTACAGATGCGGCTTGACTTCGGGCTACGGAGAGAGTTCGCCTGGCCACTCATCGTGGCTGACGTGGACACGGCCATCCTTGGCGCCGACTATCTCAAGCACCACGGCCTCCTCGTGGACATGCAACGGCAACGGCTCCTGGCCTCCAGCGGTCACATCAGTGGCACCGTCGGACCCGCCACCGTCCACAGCGTCTTGACCGTGGTGCAACCCCGCACGCCGACCGGAGACCTCGGGGACCAATACGTAGGTATACTTCAACGCTTTGCAGACCTCGCCTCACCTGTCGAGACCATGGCCACGCTGCCGGACATGCCCGTAAGACACTGCATTGAGGTCATCGGACCTCCCATTGCCGAACGCCCGCGCCGCCTGGTTGGTGAACGCCTCGCCGCAGCCAAGGCTGAATTCGCAGCGCTTCTCGACCTTGGTATCGTCCGACCGTCATCGAGTCCATGGGCCAGCCCACTGCACCTTGTAGCCAAGCCAAACGGAGGATGGCGCGCTACCGGAGACTACCGCCGCCTCAACGCCCGCACGGTGCCAGACCGTTACCCGCTACCCATCATCGAGGACCTCCTGCAGGAAAGTCGTGGTAATGTTTTCTCCAAAATCGATCTCCGCAGGGCCTTCTACCAGATTCCGGTTGCCGAGAAGGACATCCCTAAGACCGCGGTAACGACGCCCTTTGGATTGTTCGAGTTCGTCGGTATGCCGCTAGGTCTTCGAAACTCAGCTCAAACCCTACAGCGTTTCATGAATCACCTGCTGCGGAAGCTAAATTTCGCCAAATGCTATGAGGACGACATTCTCATCGCCTCCTCTGACCACCAGGAACATCTTAGTCACCTGATGGAAGTCTTGGAATTGCTGCGCACCGCCAATCTCCGCATCAACCTCGAGAAATGCGTCTTTGGCGCCCCCGAGGTTACGTTCGTCGGGTACCAAGTTTCGGAGAGCGGATTCAAGCCCCCTGCACCCAAGGTCCAGGCCATCATCAACTTCCCGCAACCCAAGGATTCCACGGAGATGCGCAGATTCCTGGGTGCCCTCAACTACTACCGCCGATGCCTCCCACACGCAGCCGACCTCCAGGCCCCCTTACACGATCTGTTGAAAGGGGTAAGTAAGAAGGCACAGATTGTTTGGACGCCAGCAGCCATCGCCGCCTTCGAAAGGTGTAAGCAGAGCATCGCCGACGCGACTACCACTGCATTTCTCCAACCGGGAGCCCCGCTGTCCCTACACACCGATGCATCAAGTACAGCCATTGGAGCAGCCCTCAACCAGCAACACCCGGACGGAACCTGGAGGCCACTAGCATTCTTTTCCAGAAAGCTGACACCTACTGAATTGCGGTACAGTACCTATGACAGAGAACTTTTGGCCGCCTATTCTGATGTCAAGTTTTTCAGGAGGCTGTTCGGAGGGCAGTCGTTTACCATCTGCACGGATCACCGTCCCCTGGTCTACGCTGCGGACCAGTCGTCCGACAAGGCATCCCCGAGGCAGCAGCGACATCTGGATTACATCCTCCAGCACAATGCCACGTTCACGTACCTCAAGGGGGGGGAGAACGTGGTGGCAGATGCCCTTTCACGGACGTGCACCATCACGATGCCGTCACGCCTGGACCCGAAAACGATCGCGGCAGCTCAGGCAGAGGATCCAGAGTTGCAGCACCTGCAAGACAACCCTCGCGTGCAACTGCAACGGCTCACCATCGCAGATGAGGACCTCCATTGCTCCATCGCCGATAACGTTATTCGGCCGTATCTTCCCTCCAGCCTCCGGCGCGTCGCATTCGATGTCATCCACGGCCTGTCCCATCCGAGCGGTAGAACAACGGCTAAGTCCCTTTCAGGAAAATATTTCTGGCCCGGTGTCCGCAAGGATGCCCATCGCTGGGCTCGAGATTGCATACCTTGCCAGAAATCGAAGGTCCACCGTCACAACAGGGCTGAACTGCAACGGTTCGTCACCCCGGACGCTAGGTTCTGCCACATCCACGTCGACCTGATAAAATTGCCGCTCTGCCAGGGATTGCAGTACTGCCTGACTATCATCGACCGCTACTCACGCTGGCCGCATGCTGTCCCCATTGCCGAATGTTAGCCTGTACCGTGGCTCGGGCACTGTACAGTGGGTGGATCTGCACGTTCGGCACACCACTCACCATCACCTCAGACCAGGGCCCGCAGTTCGAGGCGCGACTTTTCGGCGAGCTCGCTAAGCTTACCGGCAGTAACCACGTCCATACCACACCGTACCACCCCCAGTCCAACGGTATGGTGGAAAGGCTCCACCGCACCCTCAAGGCCGCACTCAAGTGCACGCCGGAGACGCCATGGCCAAACGCGCTGCCGACCATCCTGCTGGGTCTGCGCACAGCTCTTAAAGAGGACCTCCAAGCTTCCCCAGCCGAGATGCTCTTCGGAACCACATTAAGGGTCCCAGGAGAGTTCTTCGCCCCACAGGAACGCTCCGTGAACGAGGCCGATTTCGCGAAAGAAATCCGGCACTTGTTCAGCGCCCTCAGGCCGGTCCCAGCTACGAACCACTCCTCCCATAGACCTTATATCTTTAAAGATATGGATTCATGCACCCATGTCTTTTGTAGGTTGGAGAAAATACGCCGGCCCCTTGAGCAGCCTTACACCGGCCCTCACCGTGTCATCCGACGGCTTTCCGACAAGGCGTTCGTGCTGGACTACGATGGAGTGGAGCGGACATTCTCCACGGACTGCCTCAAGCCGGCGTACCGGGAGTCATCGGACGAGCCCACCCCCCAGACAGCACCGAAGGACACGTCCTCATCGTCCACGCCGCCTGCTGCACCCCAGCCGTTAGCAACAACGCCGCGGCCTATTCTCTCACCCTCGCAGCTCCCAGAGGAGCCTGAGATCCCGGCATGGCTCGAGAATCCACCGCCCAACCACCCGGAGCCCCTACCGGCACCCCAGACCGCGCCTGTACCACATCTCCAGCCAAAGCGGCCAGGCCGCGTACGTGCGCAGCCAAAGGTGTCGTTCTCCTGGCCTCCGGCTGCGGTCATTGGGGAGGGAGTGGCTGTGGCGCCAGCGGGCCTTCCCGCCGGTGGCGCCGCCTATTACCGCTGCGGCTACGACTACGAACCCGGTCGGCGACCTCGTACTGTGTTCGCCGACTGGGGCGACCGCGTCCGCCGAAGCAGGCGAACGAAGAAGCAGCCGAGACGGTTCCCCGCGTACTGAAGGCAGTCACGGCAGTCACTCTCGCCTAGTCTTTCTGACGAGCTGGTCGCGGAAAGCAGCCCAGCGTTTGTTACTTCGTAATAAATTTCTTAAGCGTCACACGCGTGGAGTCAATAATTTCGCCTTCTCCTCCTCCGCATAATTTAAAGGTTCGCGACACCCGCAACAACCCAAATATTTAACATGCATGATATAGTATTTTCTCGCTCTGTTCAAAAGGAGTGCAGCAAAATGTTTAAACGTAGGAATTCACTGTGGATGCTTAAACGGAAGATGAAGGGAAGCCGTTGAAAAGATGTCCGTCTATTCGGAATGTCTTTGTGAATTAACGATTTATATCACGCTTATGCCCAAAGACACGTCCAAGGAGAACGATCTAACTAATCTCGAAACGATGCAAAAAACCCGCATCTTGGCTGAGGATCCAGGTGACATAACGTACGCTGGAAATGAACTAATATTGGAATGACACATGAGAAGCAATTGTTGCTGAGTAAAACTCACTAACCTACGAACATGCACCACAGGCCAAGGAATTATATCATACGTACAAAATGTTACGGTTTTACCATGACCAAAGCAAAAATGACTATTCCATGCCATGTATATATGCATGTATCTATGACAATAGAATACAAAGAAGAAGCATATAACAGAAATCCATTTATACATATCTACATAATACTCTGCAAGCCACTATAATTATAATCTCTAATAACCTGGCATTTAAATGAAACTTACCTACACAAGGGATTTGAGACAAAACTAAATTTTTTCTATGCTGCGTCACACATTTACACATATCCGTTGACTTAACACACGTGTTAAGTTAATATCGTTATCATAGAGACCCATTACAAAAATCTTCGAAATCGATAAAATAAGCTTCAACTGGAATATTATATTTAAGTACTTATATATCAATGCAAGTCGAGATTCACAAGAAGTGCTCACCCGGAAGCCATGCTGTACATCAGTTAATAAACCATGGCTATCTATGAGTTTTATACAATTCATATGAACTACTTAGTCAGCATACCCTCGGTGAAATACGGTTCATAACATCGATGTAGCCCGAAGACACGACGGAAAATGTCCTAAATGACTGCAAAGGATTTGCCGTCTTCGTTAGGGTATGGGACTTCCAAAACTTCTCAAATTGTGATACTTGGGAGCAAATTCCTGCTTGTTAGCGGTTTCTTTCATATTAAGAGCTTATTTCTATGACGAAGAAAGCGGTACGACCGTCGAAATAATAATGCTTGGAAAAAAATTGTATGATGTTATTGTCAAATATAATAAAATTTATGAGACTAAAAGACGCGAATTTTTCTGTCCTTCAAGTTATGAAAGTCGAGAATAATGGTTACAATCCTTTCACTTGTGAGGGCATGCAAAAGATCCGTACGTCATTCCTTCATCAAATCGCAACTGAGATGACGCAGTTCCCTCCCCCAACCACAATTATGACCAACATCTGATTATGCCAAGTTAAATGATTGTCAGATGCCATGTGAGGCATTTCAACACCGCATATGCAACTAAATCAAAATTTATGAACCAGTAAACTTCAACAAACTATAACTTACGACACAATGTTAACGAAATGAACTTTGTGAGTTCCGTAGCTCACTGTTTTTGGTTTTCTGCAGCAACAATACGATCTTAGTACGCAGCCCGTTTTCCCGCTACTCCCTTATTATCAACTTCTAGCTGAAAATGCTCGTTACAATTCAACATGTGGGACAAATAGAATAATTAAAAATCGTATTAAGAAATATAAATATTTTTCGTAAAGGGACGAAAACTGACCTACGTTATGGAGTTCGCTATTTCCTCAAGTCACTCTCGGAACCATAAATATCATTCAAGCCATTGTAAACACCTATTTACTGACAGTATGGTGAATACATAAAATACGTACTTGATAACGTTGCACTCTGTAACGTCCAAAAACTTCGTCCCCAGCCATTACGTATGTATAGGAGAAGTTCTTAACGTCGCTTAATCTTTGTAATAAAATTATCCACCAAGCATATTGTGCATTATATACCTACATATTTTGAAAGGATTACACGAAGTATTCAATATGTATTATGTTCATATCGGATAATGTTATATGTCCTGCCTTGAATACCAGTGGAATACACCTAGTGTGTATTCAATACATATAAGGATACGTATTCAATAGCTAGGTAGGATCTCATACGCAATACATATTGATTACACCTGAGGATATATATGTATGGGAGAAGTTCTCAACGTCGCCGGTGAAATCGAGGCGCTGCGGAGAGTATGAGAAATTTATGCTCTCATTATTATTCCATTCTGTCTCTCTAAGGTCCATCCCGTCAGTTCCCTGGACAAATCTTTTCATTCAATCCGATGGCTAGGAAGTGGTCATGTGATCCATTCTCGGTAGCAGAAGAAGCGCAATGATATCGATGATGAATTGTGCAATGATAATTCAAGAATGCGTGATAATAAATAAGTTGAGGTTTGTTGAATTATTTCTTACCTTACTAATGACGATGACGTATCCCATGGTAAAATACTGATGCATGACGATATTTTGTAAAAAGGGAAATATGACGTACATCTAACGACCGCTAAAGATTTCTAATGAAATTATCCACCCAGCACTATGTGCATTCAGTACCTACATATTGTAAAAGAATTACATGAAGTATTCAACATATATTATGTTCATATCGGATAATACTATACGTCTTGCCTTGAATACAAGTGGAATACACCTAGGGAGCATTCAATACATATTAGGATACGTATTAAATAGCTAGGTAGGCTCTCATACCCTATAAGTGTAGAATACACCTGAGGATTTTTTCAGTACGTATTTGGATACATTTTCAATAGCTATTGAACACAGCTGCAGTTGAGTCATCTCGAGGATGTATTCAACTACATACCGTATGTAAAAGTGTTGACAAGAGCTCATACACTTTTACAGCTACACAACTTTCATACAGCTTTTACTTTTATTTCTCTAGAAAAGCCGATCGCATGTGAACAAGTGAATTGGGTAATACAAAAAGTCGTTGTACAATATAGGCATGGGTGCACCTAGAACCAAAATTAAAAAAAAAAATACATGCGAATATAAGATGTTGCATACTTTTTCTCTATATGATAACACCAGTTATAATTTTCTCTCATACAAGATAAACATATAAACCTAAACATATACTTAAAACCTTCAACTTAATGAACAACCTACTATCTAACTGATTTAGATATGAAGACTATAGTTAATTCACAGTTGAAAAGCATGCAGAAATAATGTTCCCAGCCGTTTCAAACTAAATCATGTCAAACCTTGAGACACATGCATACCACTGCAGCGAGATAGCAATGAGGATTATTGCATTTTCACCTTGCAATTCTTAAGGATCGGTGCACCATTTTATAGGTGGGTAATAATCTTTTATTTGCCTACGAGTATTTTCTAAGCAAATACATAAATAATTAATGTATGGACGGGAGTAGGATTGATAATGTGATATTTATTTGTGCTCTTAGTAGTTTTAGTAGCTGAGTGATTGTCATATATCTAGTTGCAGACCAGGATGTATTAAGGGACGAGATTTTGCTCAGTTTTACTTTGCATATATAAATTTATTTGACATAGATTTCGCTATTTAAATCCAGGCTTTCTTCTAAAAGGACTGAATGCGTACTGGCTTTCTTTTAGAGTGATAGGATCATAGCTTATAAATTCTGGGAAATTTGCCTTACCGTAGATAGCATTATTACATCTACAGAATACCCTGCAAGCCCCTACAAAGGTGCGTGGTATGGGGCGACCTCTCATCAAACATGTACCACATATCATGCATAACAAATACGAATATATACTAGTCAGAACTTCCTCATAGGTGAAAAAAACCTCTCCACCACCATATTCACGGTAAAGAATGGCATTGAATAAAAAGGCACTCAAGGGGAAGAATACATAACATACATGATATAGCATATTCTCGCTCTGTTCAAAAGCAGCGCAGCAAAAAGGTTGTTCCGTAGGAGTTCACTGTGGATGCGTGAACGAAAGATGAAGGGAAGCCGTTGGAAAGATGACGGACTCCTCGGCGTGTCTCTGGGTTTAAAGATTTATATCACGCTTATGCCCAAAGACACGTCCAAGGAGAACGATCTAACAAATCTCGAAACGAAGAAAAAAACCCGCATCTTGGCTGAGGATCCAGGTGACATAACAAACGCTGGAAATGAACAAATATTGGAATAACAAATGAGAAGCAATTGTTGCTGAGGAAAACTCACCATCCTACGAACATGCACCACAGGCCAAGGAATTATATCGTACCTACAACATGTTACGGTTTTACCATGACCGAAGCAAAAACGACTATTCCATGCCATGTCAAGATGTATGTATCTATGACATTAGAATACAAAGAAGACGCATATAACAGAAATCCATTTATATATATCTACATCATACCCTGCAATCCACCATAAAGGTGCGTGGCAGGGGGCGAACTATCACCAAACATGTACTACATATCATGCATAAAAAAGGATCAGTTCTTGTATAGGTACTGTTCAAAACTACGCTATTTAAAAAAGATACAAATAGCAAAGCATATATGCAAAAACATGCCGTTAGTTGGGTTTGCTATAAGTCCTTATACCAACATGCAGCTACCAATGTTATCCATTGCTACACTCGTAATGGATATATTTACCGTTATTCATATCCCTAATAGTACGAGGAAAAAATTACATTTTGAATCTGTCAGTTCAGCAATCTATTTCTCTAATTTTGTGATTATGGTCCAGTCTACCATAGTAAGTTTGCGAAATATTTTTAACACCATCACTGAAAATATGGTCTTGGAATTTGTTTAAGAGATTAAGTCTAAATTTCTACCTGCGATCTGACAATTATTCCCAATTTAATTCATTTAATAGACTGGTTACGCTAGTAAGGTTATCATACCGTCCCTTTACAAATCTTGCCGATCTTCGCCACACACGTTCAAGTTCGTTATTTAGCCCGATTTCGTAGGGATCCTATACACAGGCTAGTTGTTAAATTGTTAGTATACTTTTCTCAAATACTCCATATCAGAATCGGCTGAAAATTTTTTCAACAGATCTAAACATATCCAGCTAACTATTCCAAAAATAAATTTAGTGGCAATTCATAAATGCGTTAATAAACCTTTCCACTTCCTTTCAGAACCCTATTATTATGACCTCTTTGGTGGCCAATTCTGCCCACTGCGGTATGTGCCTAAAAGCTTGAAGGAAGACCATCTAGCTGCACATGTTTTTGTTGACAGCCGCGTGTATTCACCGAAGAAGTCTCAGTTTGTTTTGGTCTGTCACCGCGTGTGCATCTCCTTATTCAAGTCTGCCTTCTCTTGTTTCTCGTCCATAGTTTTTAAACTAATTGTCAAAATTGCGTCAAAATTTGCTCCATCGGCGTAGTGAGAGGAGGAAAGTGTTCGCGAGACAGTGTCTTTAAATGTATCGATGAGATCTGCAGCTCATCGAAGATAGAATTGGTGTTAAAGTGGAAAAAGCGTGCAATAACAATGAAAAATCGTTCCTTGCCTTCTATTCAAAGCGTCAAAACTGTGTTGAAATCCAGTTAAACTGCATTGCATTATCCGTAGTGCTAATTTATATACAATTACTGCCAAATATTGCAAATCGAAAATTTTCAGCACTAGAACGATGTTTTTGTTCGAGGGCAGAACATTGTGTCGTCAGTGCAGAGTGTTTCTGAACAAGGGAGTCGCGAAAGGTGACGCACCAAGGTCTCCCATCAGTCATAAAGAGGACGTTCCTGAGCAATTGTGACAGCAGAAGCAGTACTGTCACAATCGGGGCCTTCTGGTTTGCAATTTGCGGAGGCTCATGTACCTCTACCTACAAAAACTCCAGTAATGACAGTGACACACAAGGAGAGAGCGATGGTGCATCTTATTCACCTCGTCAATCTGTGCTAGAAAATATCAACCTGAGTTTATCCGAAATCGGTACATTACCAGTAAATAGAAAAAAATGAGAAGTAGAAAATACTCCTAAGAAAAATTTATTAAATTACTTCTCTTTATCGAAGAGCAATCGGGATAGTATGGGGTAAAGCAAAAACTTCCTTCGGCCCATAAGAGTTAGTAGGGTGTGAAATGCTAAATCAACTCAAGGAAAAATTTGTTGAAGGTAATACCTGCAGTGAAAAAATTTAAGTCCTGTCTACACTGCCTAAAAGCTGGAGTGTGGCAAAAATTCAAGAGAGAGTGTATCAACTCAAAATTTAGCTCGAAAAGTGAAAGAACGAATAAAAATTGTTGCTAACATTTATAGTTTATAATATATTTTTATCTCATTTAGCCACGACCTTGAGCAATTAGGAAATTTTAGGCTTGCATCGCGTGTCTACTGCATGTATTCCAAATGGGGGAGCCGACGGGCCGCGCGAGAGAAAATTGCTAACTGCCATTTGTCGCACCACTCTTGAATTGCTCTAAATCCTTGCTAAGCGATTTCCTGTCTGCTTCTTTTGATATACCCCTATACACTACCGCATCGTCTGCAAAGAGTCTAAGCTTACTACTAACTACGGTACCTGAATCGTAGTGTATAGAAGAAATAGGAGCGGACCGACTACGCTACCCTGGGGAACTCCCGATGTGACTTCGATTGTGTCCGAAATGATACCGTCTATGACAACCCTCTGCTCTCGCCCACTTAATAATTCTTTTACCCAACATACAACGTCTTTATTTATACCAAAACTCTCTAACTTCAAGATTAATTAGTCATGAGGAACTTTATCGAAAGATTTTTTTAAAATCTAAAAATATCGCATCAACTTCAGTACTGTTTTCGCCGTGGACTAAAACATCGAGTACGAATAAAGCGATTTATGTCTCGCAAGAACTAGACTGTATTTAGAATTTTTGCAAGATCTGTAACTGTATGTAGAACTCTTTCGCGTATATTTGTTGCTAATAAGTCTAGAATGTTGTTTCACCTGGTCGGTTCTGTTACTAGCTGTTGTGAAGAATGTGATGTAAAAGTGTTCAACAGTGATTCGCAGAGTTCCTTATCCTTACCTCCTGTTATGAAACTCCGCGTATTCCAATATATCGAAGGGAGATTGAAATCTCCGCCTACTATTATTCCTCTATTCTCGTTCCGAGAAAGTAATGTAGCTATTTCTGACCTTAGTTCCATTATAGAGTTGACGTCTGCGTCTGGTGGCTTGTAATATGCACCTACATGTATCTTTTTTGCGTTACTACTTTTACTTTTAACGGAAATTCAAATACTTTCTACATTTCGCTCTGAAATAAATTCTCTTCTACTGACATACGGGTCCTTCACAGCTATAAATACTCCTCCGTTTCTGCTTACTCTATCATTTCTGTATACGGTAAAACTCTTCGGAAATACTTCATAATCTGATATGTCCTTCGAAAGCCAGCTTTCTGTACCTACGATTATATCTGAATCAGTACTTTTTATGAGGTGGTGAAATTCAGCTACTTTATTTCTTAAAGTACGACAATTCACTACTATCACTGAAATTCTTTCTCCCAATCTGTTTCTCTCTTGGTGCTCTTTTCCAACTAAATTTTTCCTCGATAATTTTTTAACGGTCCCACTATTTTATCTACCTATTACCTTTGATGATTTATCATGTTCGTCTTTTTTTGTTTTTCTCCTGCCCTTTTTAAACTACTCTGCAATTTCTGTCAAATTCTTCCACGATTTTTCCACCGCGGATTGACCTGCACTCTGGGCTACCACCTGAGCTGAACCCTACGTGTATGCTCCAGTATCCTACGCGCTACCCTAGACGATGCCTCATCCGTGTAGTGGACACCCGAGCAATTCAGGGGCACCCGACACGTTTCCAGCTCCGGCCCGAGGTCCAAAAACTCAGCTCCCTCGCTCCCACAGACATCACTGAGTCTCCGGTGTATGCCTAAAACTCGGCTCCAAACCATCGACCCCCGATCCGTCCTAGGTACCTAGCTGCATACAGTCAGCATCATATCGACACCCAGACCTCCACTAACGCGGTGGAACTCGGAGCATAGATCCCTTACGGAATCCATTACATGTTCGGACCCCCGTTTCGCGGCGTCGCACAGTGGGGCCAAATCGCATTTTGCCGGACAAAAGTCCAAAACTGCTTTTTATGAGATAACGTCTTGAAATTTGGCACATATACACACAAATGATTGCTGATTATGGAATGGTAAGTCATTTTTCATAGGTATTACCCGTTACTTAGATACAGAGGCTCAAACACGACCAAATTTCGAAAAAAGCGCCCGCTCTCATTTTTCTTCGAAAATCTTAAACGTTGAGCAGATATAGGAGTAATTCAAGGATTTTTATGAAATAAAAAACATTACCAATTGTGAACAGGGTACTTTGCCTATACTATGCATAAGTTTCAGACATTTATGCCTATATTTAAGTGCTATTACGTCACAAAATGACTGACCATTTTTTTAGACAAAATTTTACATAAAGTAGACAATATAATCCTTATTCGGAAAATGGTCTCTGGGATACTTCATCAGAGTAAGAATTGAAGATATTTCTAGGTTATTCCGTAAAAATATTTGAAAAAAGTTTGCGACGCCGAGAATAAACTCGATTTTTCGATCGCGCGTCACGGCCCGGCTCCGCGCGGCGGGACCTGGAAATACCGAGACTCCGTTGGAATGTTCATGTTGTGTGGATAATAACTCCTCGAATATAACATTTTCAGGCTTTGCATGCTGTCACTGATTTCTAAAGATTCTATACTGAAGATTTTTCGAGGATATTGGTTCGAAAGAATGGATCAGTTAGTAGTGTCCATATGTTCTTCAGTGCACTCCATTCAGTTCACTCGTAACATGAGGTAAATTTGTCATTTGAATAATTTTCGGAATCATTTTCAATCACAACCACTCTTAGTAGGGCAAGGAGAGTGCTTTCAAATGTACGAAAAGTCCTGATGTGGTGACGGAGATGTCACCTGAGGAGGTTTTGTCCTTACTGATCACTAGGAGGTTGACTTATAGTCAGTATAATACACTTAGAAGCTCCGTTCTTAGTCACGGACGCGAGTTGTATCCTCGATGCGGATTACCCCGATGGAATAAGTATAACCTAAAACATGTGCGAAGTGAATCTTCAATATTTATTCCATCACACGGTCTCACGGGTACTGTAGTGCGTATCTACAGCGCAAACCTCCAGCGATGAAGTTAATTGCACTTTAATATGCAAGTAGGTACGGATTTGATGGAAGTTCGGGCCACGCCCAATATAAACAACTGTGGGAAAGAGCAGATTCGTTAAATGAATTTTTATTCATGATATCCCTAGTGCCTCTTACTTTGGTAATTGATTCTTCAGGTAAGAGATTCAAGCGTATCTATTTTATCTTTGGCTAATCCGCATATAGAACAAACGGGCAATATTAATACTTTCCCTGTTTTATCTGTGATTATCTGGGCTAATCCGTGGCTGTCGTCCATCAGATTTTGCCGGCCCATTCGTCTTCAGTGGCTCATAGAGACGAAGGAAATTGCCAAGACAGAAAATAATTATTTGCAAAGGCAGATTGACGATTTATAAAATTGGATTTCGGGATGTTATTCAATGTCCTATATGCCGACCACGGTCCATAAAGTACTCATACATGGCCCGGATTTTTCGAAAGGGGCAATTCTTCCCTTACGCCAGCTATCCGAAGAGGCGATGGAGGCCCGCAATAAGGACGCCATGAAATTTCGAGAAAGATTCACGCGGAAACACTCCAAGACGGCCACCATTGAGGACCTATTCAAAAGACTTGATCACGTTCGATCCGTTGCTTTTCTCCACCATATCATTCACTTCGAAGACTGATAGGAGGCTTCCGAAGGAATTACGAGAACTATTACTAATAGAAGACAAAGAAGAAGCATATAATCAAACTGTGATGATGGTGTCGATTGGTCCAAGGGCTAAGAATTTTGCTTGAAACGAACAATCGGCAAAGAAAGTTTGGTCAGAGGTGTTGCAGTGACGAATTCGTGGGGATGGGTGAGTGGTTAAGGAAAGGATAGTGAAAAGGCGATCGCATTGTCAGGAGCCCGCTACCAACCACCCTTTCCTGAACCGCTCCCTTACCCACCCTTGCTAATCCCTCATTTGAACACCGCCGACCTAACTTCCTCCGCCGACCCTCCACCCTCCTTTCATTTTCTCTGGGTATTCCCTTTTTGGGTATTTCCCTTCATTGCCGCAAACAGACCTCTTCTCACCCTTATCTCTCTCTCAAGGAGCGTATCGGTACACGTACGAACAACCCATCTCCTCTAACAGTTTCTTCGCCTTCTTAACCATTCCCAAATATAAACATGGTGTGTGCTTTCAGAAATTTGTCAACTACCTGAAGAGGACACGGTGGGTTAAAACTAAGGATGCCTTGAGGGTGAAAATCGTTTGGGATAATGATATTTAGTTCTTTTCAGTATCTTACAAGTAATGGCGTTTCATTTATATTATTGAATTGATTTTATCGGTCCTGACAATATCAAAATGAATTTAAGTCATTCTCGTTTATTGCCATCCTCTTTTCAAATTACTTTCTCTTTTTAAACCATAAGTAAGAGATGGCGCAGCAAATTCTATGCAAAACAACGTCAGTTTTCCCGTTTTGTTTAATATATTATTGATTAATCTAATTGTGTTTCATCTATATTACTTTACTTTTCGTCGAGAGCATGGCAATTTGACATTATCACATTATGTGGTAATGTCAAACAGGTTGCGAAATAAAAATGCAAAACCACTGTAATGTCAAGTTTAAATTAATCCATCCCTCAAACCTAATGATCCAGTCACTCTATACAAACAGATGATAATGCGCACAACAGAGCTTTTTGTAAACACTCATGAAATCATGCTGATTTTAAACAATATTTTGAATTTCATTGTATGAAGCTATAAAGAATAATATTGTGAAAATGATTCCCTTTAGGTAATCCTTAAAATTAAATATCAATTTTCATATATTGTCAGTTCCAAGTTACTTATAGGAGAGTATCCACTAATATTTTTTCTGACGCATCAAAGAGTCAGATAACAAAGAGCAACAACAAGTTGTAAATTGCCAAGTAGGCATGTTTTTTTTTAAGACTGCAAATTGTCATAAACGTTCCGTTTTGCGCCACCCTCCTCGGGTAGTAAAGGCGTAGGATGTAGTTCGGGGTGGAGGAGGAGAGGGTAAAGGGAAAGAAGGGCATCCCAAATGTTGCCTTTTTATGGAGAACATGCATGGTTCCCCGAGAACCGGCATTCTTGCTCAAGAGCTGAAAGACGTTCATAATTTTCAGCATGATTCCGAAAATTATCCAAATAAAAAAATTACCGCAGTTACGAGTGCACTAATCTATTCTCTAGAACCAATATTCTCGAAAAATCTTCAGTATAGAATCTTTAGAAATCAGTGACAGCATGCAAAGCCTGAAAATGTTATATTCGAGGAGTTATTATCCACACAACATGAACATTCCAACGGAGTCTCGGTATTTCCAGGTCCCGCCGCGCGGAGCCGGGCCGTGACGCGCGATCGAAAAATCGAGTTTATTCTCGGCGTCGCAAACTTTTTTCAAATATTTTTACGGAATAACCTAGAAATATCTTCAATTCTTACTCTGATGAAGTATCCCAGAGACCATTTTCCGAATAAGGATTATATTGTCTACTTTATGTAAAATTTTGTCTAAAAAAATGGTCCGCCATTTTGTGACGTAATAGCACTTAAATATAGGCATAAATGTCTGAAACTTATGTATAGTATAGGCAAAGTACCCTGTTCACAATTGGTAATGTTTTTTATTTCATAAAAATCCTTGAATTACTCCTATATCTGCTCAACGTTTAAGATTTTCGAAGAAAAATGAGAGCGGGCGCTTTTTTCGAAATTTGGTCGTGTTTGAGCCTCTGTATCTAAGTAACGGGTAATACCTATGAAAAATGACTTACCATTCCATAATCAGCAATCATTTGTGTGTATATGTGCCAAATTTCAAGACGTTATCTCATAAAAAGCAGTTTTGGACTTTTGTCCGGCAAAATGCGATTTGGCCCCACTGTGCGTTGTTAGTGCCGACATGGGCGACAACGTGCAGCTTGGAATAGTTAGTGGCACTGAACGTTGCTTTCAACGCCTTCGTCATCTGGGGCACCGTATCTTCTGGTATACACCAGGAGCGTACCCGTTCTTCGTCATCTCTCCCTCGGGATTCACCACCTCCTTCCCGACGGGCCCTGGCACGCATCGAGTCCGCTACCCGGCGGACATTGGAGCTACCTATCACTAATACTCCCTCCCTTCCCTCCCGACTCCCAGTCGGCGACGCCTTCCGTGGCGGAGCGTTCGATGCACCGACCTCCGCCAGCCCATCGAAAATTGCTCGGTCCATTGAAAATCCATAAAATGAGTTGAAAATAGATAAAATACTAACGTAATTGACTTAAATGAATGGGGATGGGTTGTAACATTGATTGCTTAAATTATAAGAAAGAAAAAAGAATTACATTCATCGGGACTCGAACCCAGGTCGCTCGGGGCAAAAGGTACTGGCCGCGCGCCTCATCTACCGCGGCCACACCGCATGTTGAAGTTTTAACCTCACTCAAAGATGATGAATCCGCGCTAAATCTTTAATTGCTTCTTATCTCTCGAACCAGGGCCTATGGGGAAGAAAGCCGGGATACTTTTTCTACATTTCCTATATATTTTCATAAAATAACATCGGCATTCGGATTCCGAACATCACTCTCGTGATGTCACCTTGTCAGGTAAAAAATCTACACGGGTGAGTGGTTGCAAGGGTAGCGCTTGGTAGGGTGTCGCGATGGGATATGGGTCACGGCTGATCTTGGTTAGGCTGAGGTTTGGGAAGGGAAGCACAAGGGGAGGGGAGCTCTGAAATGTATACCAGAGGAATGTAGGCTGTTGGATGCGCAAAACCAGCGATTAGGAAGAGACGAAGCAAAAATTGTCTACAGTAAAGCTAAAGTAAATGCATTAAATATCTACTACTAAAAGAAGCAACGAAAATGACGAGCAAAATTAAGCACTAGTCTAGGAAATGTAAATATTTCTAAAAAAAACTATTACCGAATTATTTCAATTACAATAAGCGATATAAAAAAACCTATATAAATCTACTAGGTTTAAAAATAAGTTACGCACACTACAGAGTTAGAATAAACTATATATGAATAACAAACACAAGAACAAATTAAATTAAGAGGAAAACTCGCTACAGAGAACAAAACCTGTGAAACTACTGAGATCGGTAACAGTTACGTGGGAACTACACGTTAGGATGGATTATACGGTTCTACACAGGACTATGAATAAATAACACAATAAGATAATAATAAATTAGAAATTCAGAGATTAAACAGCGGTACGGAAGCGCGGATATTATGAAACAATAAGTAATGCAGTGTAGCTAGAACGAATAAAGATAAATTAAAGCCGAGTGAAGTCTAGAAGTATATTGTTAACAATAGATTATAAAGAACGGTTCTATAACTGAGAAATACTTAGGATAACAAAACTACGGTGATGATAAAATATAAAAAGGAAACGGAAATACGCTAACTATGGAATAGCCACAACGATGTTAAACAATAGTGGAAGATTTGTATTTATCTCAATATATAAAAGTAATGAAAACACTGGTTTAGTTCTACTTATCGCTATCGGCACACAGTCTAAGCAGACGCTCGCGGGATGGCAGGGACTACAGCCACAGCAGGCACAGAAAACTCACACACTAACACACTCACTTACTAACTAACTAAACACTCACTACTAAATACACCACTACACTATGAAATAGGGGATAGCCTAGGACGACACAATTTTAGAGCTAAAACTACGGACCCAGCTAGGCAACGTTAAAGCTACTACTGGCGACCAGATAAAAAGTGAAAGTCAGTACTCAAGACGGGAGCTCCAACCACGCGTCCGTCCTCTCCGAGCGCAGGTAGAAGAATGATTAGTAACAATTGCTGAAATCTTTCTTTCCTTACTCGGGTCGCAAAATCAATAAAAACCGTTTTCTGGAACGGAAGGGGCGTTCCTTTGGTTTATTTCATGCAACGTGGGACAATAATCCCACCTGACGTTTTCTGCGAAACGCTCAACAAACTGAGACGTTCCACCCAAAATAAACTTCGCGGGAATCTTTCATCCAGCAGAGTCTTCCTGCTTGGCGACGCGCATTTTCGCACCACTGCCCATTCCAAGAATAATATTATGGATTTCCGTTGGGGATTTTTCCAATATCTACTTCACAGTCACAACCTTACACCCAGAGACTATTACATGCTCTTGCATGGGAAATAAGGGCTTGGAGGACTACGAGACTACGGCCTGTAGGTGACAAGAAACTGTAGGAGGAGAACTTCCATGCAGAGGTGTTGAGGAAGCTAGTTAAACTTTATGAAAAGTACTTTCAATTAAACAAGGTTATGCTGGAAAGTAAAATAGGTTAGTAGGAAACTAAAACCAACACAAAAAAGTTTTATGGCAAAAATGTATATCTTCATGAGAGAAGGACCCTTACCTTCCTAATACGTCTCGTGTTTGTTATGCAATTTTGTGCAATTTGCACGCCCTTGACATGCAAAGCAGCTCCTTATTGAACATGCCACAAAGCCAATATCGCATGCAGCGTGGATTATCACCAAAATCCGAAGAGCCTATAGAAATTCACGTGAAAAAATCATTGTCATCGCACAGTATTTGCTACACTGCGGTTTTAAAATATTCATTGAATAAGAGAAAAATTAATATAATTTCTATGGTAACGTACACTTAGTCCTGATCATTCTTCAACTCTTTCATTCAAAGAGAGATTAAGGGTAAAAATGATCCCTACAACCATAAAATTCTTCATTCAACTTAAATACCGCCGGCCTAAAAATGTATTAAAACTTATGGAAAGGCATTTACCTGGACAAGGATGACTGGATGCGAATGCCAGGGGATGGATTACTCCATAACGAAGGCGCCCGATGCTACCTGACAAAATATGCTATTTTGGCATCAGCTTCTCGAAATGGCATCAGTAGTTATATTAGTAGGTAGTCATCCGTCCATTTCTCGTATCCTCCGAAATTAGTGTCATATTGTTTACAAAGATCATGCGCGTTCAATACGCTTGTCGTCTTTTCCCATTGCAGCATACTGTGCGATGACAATGATTTTTTCACATGAATTTCCATACGCTCTTCGGATGTTCGTGATAATCCCCGCTGCATGTGATATTATCTTTTTAAGATGTTCTATAAGGAGCTGCTTTGCATGTCAGGGGCGTGCAAAGTGCACAAAATTGCATCTCAAATACGAGACGTATTAGGAAGGTAAGGGTCCTTCTCTCATGAAGATATACATTTTTGCCATAAAACTTTTTGGTGTTGGTTTTAGTTTGCTACTATCCTATTTTACTTTCCAGCATGATCCTTGTTTAATTCAAAGCACTTTTCCTAAAGTTTAACTAGTGTCTCAACACCTCTGCATGGAAGTTTTCCACCTGGGAATTGAGCCAGTTGACAGCGGCGGTCTTCATTTCCTTGTCACCTACAGGCCGTAGTATCGTAGGCCTCCAAGCCCTTGTTTCCCATGCAAGAGCATGCAATAGTCTCTGGATGTAAGGTTGTGACTGTGAAGTAGATAATGGAGAAATCCCCAACGGAAATCTATAATGTTATTCTTGGAATGGGCAGTGGTGAGAAAATGGGCGTCGTCAAGCAGGAAGTCTCTACTTGATGAAAGATTCCCGCGAAGTTTATTTTGGGTGGCACATCTCAGTTTCTTGAGCGTTTCGCAGAAAACGTCGTTTGGGACTATGTCCCACGTTGCATGAAATAAACCAAAGGAACGCCCCTTCCGTTCCAGAAAACGGAATTATTGATTTTGCGACCCGAGTAAGGAAAGTAAAGTTTCAGCAAATTGTAAGGGTTCTTCTGCTGCTTTCCTTCAGCGAGGGTGTATACTCTTCACGTCTCGTCACCGGAAACAATGTAGGAAAACAAATCATCTCCATTTTGTCGAAAGCAGTCCAAAATCACTCATCCACTTGTTCACCTTTGTTTGCTGTTCTCCACAATTTTCTCCCCAAACTACGTGTACTTCCCATCCCCAATCCCTATGAATTGCTTATTGTAATTGAGAAACTGACTTGAGTAAATTGACACGGAAAAAACACATAACACTGGGCTCAAATTTTGATCCTTTTGAATCTGATAATATATCCATGACATTAAAAACTATCAAATAATTGTCAATGCAAACAAAATCCATACGACATCGAAAAAATTTTAATTTTTTCAAGTTAAATTCCAATTTTAAGTCAACAGAAAAATTCAAAAACTGCTTTTACTAGGTGAAATTTCACCATCCACGAGAAGTTAGGACGATTTTACGGGTTATGTCACTTAATCCAGTATGCGTCCAAAACACCGAGAAATGCAGAATGAATATATAACCATTGGTCAATTATAGAGTATTCATTACATTTGACAATGGAATTGTATACTTTACATACGTTGTACATTTGGAATGGGGATAATATTATAATAAACTGCAATTGTATATTTATACTGGGACGTAAAATTTAAGTTCTTATGCAACTAATAGCAAAGCAGTTGATGTTAGCATGAGATTGGAAATCCGATTTTGTTTACGGGAAGAGATAGATTATGGAAAATGATTGGTTTAGTAACTGATTCTTTAAAAAACAATCATAATCCACTTGAACTCGAAGATATCGACAGCCGAAGAAAGAAAAAAAATCGACGCCTGTTATGTAGGCCACGATAATATTTGCGCATATTTAAACATTAAAAATATCCTGCTGAATTCCAGCTTAAAATGAAATTGCAAATGTAATGCAATTGAGAAAACGCAGAAGAATTGAATATCACAAATCATTAAGAGCATCCTATAGGAAGAAAAAATAAAATTCGTACTATACATAAACTACAAAAATTTAGTAACGTAGCAATGGATACTATCAATTGTTTAATATTTTTCAATTTTGAGTATAGCAGGAATAAACCCCAGATATTAATTTTTAGAAATATTGAGGAAAAACAGAAGTATTTGCAATATCATAAAAAATTCTTAATACTCTGGAAATGATCGTTCTGGGCAGAAAGAAAACTCTGAATTCTGCACATCGATCAGAGAGAAATAACGATGAAAAGGATGACAGCATGATTGGAGAATAAGCCGATTAATAAATGAAATCCCGGTTTTCCAGAAAGAAAAGGAAGCAGTGCTAAATATAAATGTCAATTATGTAAACATATCCATTTATATGCAGCTATTCCAAATTACATCGAATGAATTCAATGACTGAAATGCCAATGAAGAATAACATAAAGACGTTAATGATGATAGCAGGTATAAAGTTACACAAAATTTTATATTTTGGAGATTTAAATATTCAGAATCTTGTAATACTCATTCTATATTATCTTGTTTATGTTAAAATGAAGTGCTACATCAATAATCGAGGAATGTAAAATGAGTTACTGTGATTTTTCTAAAAGATTTTGACAAAGGCTATTTATCTAAGATGACGACAAAGCATACGTAATTCTCAAGTAGTTTAAGGTAGTTGGATGGTTGATTTGATCGTAAAATTTACAATTTTTAAATTATCAGACTTTGGCTTGATCAAATCATGACGCTAACGTAATTTTTTGTTGTTATATTTCGACAGGAAATTACTGGAAGACAATCTTCTACAAACGCGCAGCAAATCATGCTCCAGGAGAGTGTGCAACGGACGGAAGGTAAAATATCCAAAGCTGGAAAGTATTCACTTGATGATTTCCCATCAACTGCAATAAATGCATCCTAATGTTATTTGGGGAGTTCCTGTTGTGTTATCCATGTGCTGGACCATTAGGGATGTCCACTCAGTTTCGATGAAGCACAGCAGTTACCGAATCGATCAGAATGTGAATTTCGCACAGTAGAGTGAGAGGGTTTCTTTCCTTTGTTTTCCGTAATTTTCCAGGGTTCTATGGCTGTCAGAAAATTAAATCGCTTACATTATCTGGAATATTTGATGATCGATCCTGCGGTTGAAACCTCCGTTCGGCAGCCCAGCTCTCTTTCCGTTGAACAATCACGATCTGCGAGGCCATTTCTCCCAAAAACAAATTATATTTTTCTCTACTGTGACTGTGCTGAATTACAAAACGTTTCAAGTATTGAAAAACTGTTCAAAATTTTGCGGATAAAATCTGGCTTTTGAAAAACCTGAATCTTTCATTACATACACGGGTATTTTCAACTCTATATCTGTACTCGTTGGATCTTCAGACCAGGGGGATAGGTACAAGGGTGGAAATTGAAGGGACTTACATTGCATTCCACATAATGTTTAGTTGAATAAGTTTCATTTCGAAAATACGCTTAGAATACCATTAATTAACAAGATAACTTAGTGTAATATTATTTTTTCAAAAATTTTAAGTAAAGAGATGACGATGGACGGATTATATTTTATAGGTCACCTTAAATCTAATTCTGTAACAAACGTTGCACTCTTACCCAGCAATTATTGCGTTTAAAACACACTAGCGATTGAATCTGGAGACGCCGTCTACATTAGACGTAGGATGTGTGTAATTTGATATAAGTTCATACCGAGACGATATCGAACCCTCCTTCGTTCAAAACGAACCTGTTGATTCGATAGATGACGGTGGCACGGCTTTCCTGCATATATTGGGACGGACGTGTTCTTCCAGCGGACCGTATCATACAATAAATTTAAGGTTTCCAATGCTGGTATCTTCACTTCAAAACACAGATTATACAAAAAAATGCAATGTTTCTCAACAGCTCAACAGAATGGCAGTTTGAATACGGTTACTGACCTAATTCATCGCAAATTCAGCCCGGGGCAGGGCAATTCATAATTCACTATCTAGGGGATTACGAAATTCGAACTGCATCAATTGTCTTTTTTTTCGGAAAATATGATGACTAAAATCTCTCAAAAATCGTCTCAGGTAAACACAGTTGCAGTTTGCAGTGAAATTGAAAACAGATATTGCACTAACAGAGAGGAAAGCGTAGAAATTTTGAACACATATGAGAAGACGACAGTTAACTCACCTGCGTTGTCTCTCTCTGTCTCCTTCTCTCACACTTGAAACAATAAATCAATCACCGAGCTTTGATTCTGACGGTGGAAATGGGCGAAGATTCCCAAAACTCCCCAAGTACAGCTCCCTTGAACGAAGCTGGCAGTATGTTTGAAATGCTGTCTAGAGTTCAAGACACCGGAAAGAACTGACAAGGAATGGACGGTTCACTTCGACTCCTGTGGGATTATGTGTTATATGTGGAACGCTACACACATATAACCCTCCCCTCCGGGGCCGGATCATGCGCCGAATGTCGGAGGGAAGCTAGGAGATCTCGGGGAGCGGAGAGGGTCTAGAGGAGGGGGTTGTCGTCGCTTACGAACATTAAGGAGGAACCTGCGCTTCGAAGTACAGTACCCTCTATGAATTATGTAATTTGCGGTGATAAGTGAATTTAGATTTAGTAATGCCTTCTGTATTTTAAATGATGTACTATTCAAACTATCCATGGGATAAAATGTCATGCAACAATATGTTAAACAAACGTCTTAAGGTGCATTTGCAGGTATCTGTAGACTGCTATGACAGTTGCGAGATGCGCGATATATCTATATCGCCAGTGCTATGATGCGTCTGCGTTAACTTCTATGGAGATTTAAGCCGCTATTTTGGCGTTGCCACAACAAATAAAAAGCATTATATTTTTATAGTGAATTTCACTTTAATTTTCATTAATTTCATCAAGAAATAAAGTTTACTGACGGTTATCTTTTGTTCCCATTATTTAAAGAGTAGAATCTCCCCTTTTGTGGAGGGATTTCCGTGATATTATATCCAAATTCCGTCGTGTTTTGCTTTACGTTGACGATTGTTGCGATTGTGTTGGAGACATTTCCGCTGGTAAGTAGACGGGCTTCAACTTTGATAATGGCTCGAACGTGGATCGATGGTGTTCGACATGTGTCCAGTATCGACCTGACCTCGCATCGCAGTTGCTATTTACACATGTGAGGGGGGCTTAATAATTGTTAGCAGTTGACTGTATTAGCAGTCAACTGCTACGTGTAAACGAACCTTTAGGTACGTAATGAAAACTAATATTGTATTGACTCCAACCACCGTTGCTACGTAGTCATCATTTTACTACAATATTTACTAATGAACTGAGGAAAAGAAATTTTTGTTTTGCTGTAAAACGTTTGAAACTGTATCTTTACTGATTATTTTCGTGATAAAATGCATTTCAAATGCATAGTATAAGCACATGGCAACACTGACATTGCATAAGCAGTTGAGCGGTACAGTGCCCTATGGAATTTTGCTGACAGTGAATTTATAAGTGTGCCCCCGTTGGGTTTTCAAGTATTCAGAAGCGTTCTTCATGCAATAGATTTTGCATTATCAGTTACTTTTTCATCACCCATTTTTTTTACTTCAATCATTTGTTCGTGGCATCATTCACATATCAAAATCATCATCATCATTTGCCATCTCATTTTTGGTGGAATCAAATGGATTTCATTTTTTACTCAATCCTATTGAATCCATTTCTTAAAATGGATACTCTTACTCGGCATAAGAGCAGGTTTATGAAACAACAAAGTTTAAAGTTTTAATAACTTATTGATAGGACTTACGGACTTCAACTTCCAATGCACCATGCGTTTGCTACGACTATCAATAAAGCGCAATGTAATTCTTTGTTTACGGTTAGAATTTAGAAAACAATTGCTTCTCTCATGATTCAGAGTCTGTAAAACGTCGCATCTTTGTATTTATGAATAATAAGGACAAACAAAAAAATGTAATCAATCCATTAGCTTTATAACAAAAAAATGGTTTTCTGTGAAGAACATTTTCCTTTCATTTCATTCCACACCACAGCATTGCCATAGCAACTCAAGGGTATAGAATTGAATGATGCTCTTTCTCGGCTAATATCTGTTTGCTAAAATACTTTAATTTACTGTTCCATTCATCTCATATCAGACTGAGCTACAGCGAAAAGTGGCCGGGTTTAGCTAGTAATCCGATATAATCTGGCCATGTCCAATACGTATTATTACTATTGTTAATTGCTATTCGATGGTGACGAAGAAATGATTAAATTACTTCATTACAAAATTCTTCAACTTTCGAGACCGAAATCAATGTTAAGGCAAACTTTACCTTCTGAGATAATAGATAAATAACATACTAAAGAGTGAATGAAAAAAATTACCATACACAGCTATGGTAAACCTTACGCATGCGATGCACTTACGAGCATAAAAGCCCGTATAACAATTATGCTTGCACTATTAATGCTTGTATTATCTGAACTCGTACGGTAAACCTCCCCGAACCTCCCCGAAGGCCATTGCGATTCGCGACTATCAAATACAATCCTCGATGCAAAGAATACTGTGGTAGGGAAGATACGGCTACGTGGCAATAATAATAGCATCCGCCGATAATGATTAACAATAATGTCTACCTCTTAAACTCAGCAACATTATACGAAAACTTATCATATTAAAAATATCACCCATGAAAACTGCTCGATTGTAACGCAATATTTACAATACCTACGGTCTCAATGACGATAATGACCAATTGCAAAGGCTAATAAGCAACATGGTCCATATTCGCGACAGAATTTCCTGTTCCATTTTCTCGGGTCAGGAAAATGTCTACTTTTTATCGAGTAGATAATTCGCCGAAAAAAAAACTGGTAAAAAAATTAAATGAAGTCATGCACATGGTTATCACGACGGCGTACCCTAAGATGAAACTTTAGTAAAAGATTGAGAATAAGGGCCGTTATAAAGTAACCATATTATTAGCAATATTATTTATTAGCTTATTAATAAGGTGACATTGTTCATATTCGTATCGCCATGGTAATCAAATTAAATTACAATATTTTTCATTTTGTGGTTAAATGATCAGAATATAAGAGAAAATAGGTGCTTTAAACCTTATGCATAAAAAATATCCTTGCTGTCTATCGATATTCACATCTGCTCATGTGTTCATGCATTAAACTAATGAAGAGCTTTGTGTTGGGTGAAGAAAGGGAAAATCGCCTCTACTAGCCAGGGGAAATAAAGCGATGTCAATGTGTAGCTTCATCCTCTTGAAGAAAGTGTGTTCATCCTAATTCCTCTACTCCTATCGAGCATTCGCCAATTCCTTATTTGAGCATCTTATCGTCCGAAGCTGATTATAAGCAAAAATGACATCGGCTGTGACACATGGAAAATTTTCTTTCTATGAGTCTTTGGACCATGGTGATGGAACTTGTACTATTGGCATTAGCGAAATAATTGTGTGAAAACCGGAGCAATTATGACGAAGGATGTTGGCAAATATGGATCGTGGTAACATGTAGGTACTTGACCTTCGCTCGGAGGAATGATGAAAGCAGTCTGGAGTGTTCTGTGATGCGTGCTTGGAGGAGAAGGGAGATGCACAAGCTCTGTCCTTCCTGGGGGTTATTTTCTAATCTCACCTTTTTAATGACTCTTTGCGGGATGGCGGGGGATCCATTTCTCTCTCCTCATGATCGGCTCACGAACGGTTCGAGAATTGTCGAAGCTTCCGTCGGTAGCGTTATCTGTTGCCGATCTCGATGTGCTGAAGTTCTTCACGTTGTGCAAATTCCAAAAGTTCAATTCAAAATCGTTTGCATCTCTCTCACTTTTGCTTTTTTCCAAATCAAGCTTTAAGTGGAAACGATGGTGGCTCCGTTTCACGTTCTTTATGAAGATGAGATGGGAGCTAATGACAGGCGGAGAAAATGAAACGGATCAAGAGTCGAAAGATACGGATCAGAGCGAATGAATCGTATAAAAGGCCAGCTGATGACTGGCAGTTCACCGCTTCAGATCCGAAGGTCACACCGCCTGGATGGCGGAATTTAACTACGAAAAAGTGACATTTTATGACACATTCTCACTAAAGTGAGATTACAAAATAACACCCCTGCTGTCCTTCCTCCAGCAGCTCTCTCCCCTACCCCACCATGACACGCACGTCGCCCTTCCTATTCTTCTTTGATATTTATTTCATTTTACCTAACATCTCCAACCTGTATCGGTATTCTTATCCTCTCTCATTAATATCCAGGCTTATACTGTCATACGGTGGTTTGTTATCTTCGATTCTTCACCATTTTTCAAGTTTTTTGTCATCAATTTGTCGCTGTGTGTACACCGCTGTTTTTCGTACAATAATCCACCCTATGTTGTCACTGCCGATTCCCTTGATGTGGAAGATACTGCCGCAGGTACCTAAGTGTTGCTCCGGCTCGTTCTATGCCATTTTTTGCCCTGCAACTACCTCATGTTTTTCCTTTCTCATGGCTTATCTTGATGCCTTCTTTTGTGTCGTATCATCATTCTTGACGCTGACACTACTCCATAAATGTTATGGTATGCATTTTATGATGGGATTATTATCAGCTGTGGGAGTCACGAAGCTTGTTCTTTTCCACTCTGCCCGTGCCTAAATAATCGGTGTTGGGGAAATTGTTTCGGAGCATAAACCTGCTTGTTAGCACATCCCGGATCTTATACCATATTCACGTTTCCCATCGCTTCTCCTCGCAAAGAAGAATGTTTCCACACTTCCCTCTCCGTTCCTTCCCCTTAGTCTCCCTGCCCACTGGGTGTATATCCGCTCATCCCTTGGGACGTTTTACGCGGGAATGTTTGCTGGGTCGTAAGCGAGAGCGACCGGTCGGGTGCCTTCGCCTTTCCCTCGGTCCGGGAATCAAATTATTCCCGTGCGCCCGTTGGGCGTTCTTCCGCCGAGGTTGTTCCAAGAACGAACTGGAAACCTGACAATAACTCCCTCCCTCCATTTCGAGACGTTCCATTCACTCACACTTGACCGATTTTGTTGACGTGCGATAATTTCGGGTTTCAATTAAGGTGATGGCGAGTCCACTTTTGGTTTTCTCGGGACCATTGTACATCGGCTGATCGCAGATGCGGATTCAGCATCAAATTTGGGGGGGTGGGGGTCATAACCTGGGTCCGGGGAGTATGGAATAACCCCCGGGAGAGAGGGGCGTTTTCCGGTGTAAAATGTTTTGAAATACCCATTTTTGACGCATTTTGGAGCCTAGAATATCATTTTCATTTTTAGTAACAGATGAAATTGAAAAATTTTAGACATTTAAGAGGTTTAAAAATGGAGAAGAAATAAATAACAAACTTGAAGTTTAAAATAATTACGAAATGGTAATGTTTCATATAACAGAAAATATTTAGAGTGATGGAAAGCACATACATAAAATTTCAAAACTATCTATTTAATTAGGGGCTTACTAAAAAGTTTGTGTTGGGTGCTAATACTGCTGTACGGTATCATCAGTATCATCTAACAAAAGAATTTGTAGATAGGCAACTCATGGTCAGTTTTTTCAAATTACGAAAGTAGGAAAATATAGAAAATAATGGCATAAAAAAATGTTTACTTATGCTGATAAAGTAATAGACACTGATAAATCAATTCAATTATAAGCACATCTTAACTCGAAATCAATCAGTAATTGTTCAAGAAATACAAATAAATCGTGTTAATCTGTAATACAGTATCATAAATACCAATTATAACATACTGAAAACTAAAAATGAAGCAGTTAAAGTGCTATTTTATTTAAACTAGTCTAAAGGAATTTAGTACAGAAACGTACACATATACTATTCACAAATAAAAAACAAATATTGAATTAAAAATAGGCCTAGTAAACGGTACATTATTCTCAAAATACCAATATGTTACCATGATACACTAGGTGCAAAACTAAGAGAAATGTAATATTATGTTCCTTTTTTATATTTAAAATCACATACGATAAATATACAAATACAGTTATACTACAATAATTACAGTTAATGCAAAATGAAGAAAATATAAAATTCTATTGCATTTTTTACATTTACAACACTGATACGACCCGTACCATTAATGTGTTGAAATTGGTAACAGTACTTTCTTCTAAAAATACCGTTATGTTACAATAATTAGAGTCATAGCAAAATGAATAAAATACTCCTGCATTTTTAACTTAAAGAGAACAAAGGAACATTTTGAAAACTGAAGTCTGAGTTGAGGAGGATACCGTGACAAACTACGTCTGCAAAACAAACTCTGTCTACGATTTTTCTTGGCAAACCTAAAAATGATCGATTCCGGATCAATTGGAACGTCTCTATGGACGTTCAGTAGGTCCAATCCTGTCTGTCTTTCCCCTCTCATGTTGGTCCGAAGCCACATCTTTAGGCGCCGTAGAGTTGAGAAGCTTCGCTCTGCGGTAGCTGTACTTACGGGGAGAGTTGCCAAGATTCAGAATAACTTTTCTGTTGTTGGGTACATTTCAGAGTCACAGCTATCCAACGCTTCCATAACCGAACTGTGCCCCTGTCCTACTTCCTCCAGCCGTCTTTTCCATAACGATATCCACAGCAATGATTCCTGCATAAAATTACTGAAATTAGGTTTCTCCAACAAATTCCAGTAAAATTTAAAAACTTTTTCAAGCGCGACCTTGTCTTCACTGGATTGGTTGGCATGGAGCAAAACAACTTTTAACCCTACCATGCCCAAACTGTTTCTCACCATCCCTCGCCTAAGGGGGTATTTCAACAACCCCAAAGCATTTTTCGGAACTAATCCACTTTAGGAGGGGGAAATAATATGAACACAATTTGTATTTAGTAATTGTACACATATTTTAGTAATATCATCGCAAATATGATACATAGGTATAGTACTAGGATAATATTTTTGTTTGTATTTAGTGACATTGTAAAATGATTTTGATAAACGCTTCTGAATACATTTGACAATGTTTGTAATACTGGAAAATCTTTAAAATTTTAGATGGATATGATGAGCATGAAAATTTATCTGTATTGAGAGAGAAATATTTACTATTTCATACAATTATAGCATTTTACGATTTTTATATCCTTCGTATGCATGTATGTACATTAGGGTGGGCCGAAAAAAGGTTTTTTTTCCGGATCAAATTTGCCCTATGCGGGAAAGTTGTGTACTGATATCAGGATCTTGCATGCAAATTTTTTTCGAAATCGGATAATATTAACCACTGCCGCCCGAGCTCTAAAGTTTAAAATTTTGTGAAAATTCAGGCGGAAATGGGAAACAAACGGTTATGGAGAATAATTTGTTGCAAATGCTGGACAATTGGTAAATATCAACGACAGATACATGTGTTTATATTACAACACCGAAATGATAAGTTTGTTTGACGAAATCTATGGCTTATACGATGCCTAAGAATAAACGGCTAATTTAGAGTGTAGGCAACCCGCACAACGAAAAAAATTTTACACGCACCAAGCATCACTTCAAATAGATCACTTTTGGGAGCCGTATTTGGGGTAAATTAATATTTTTTCGAATGCAGTTCCTTTAAAAATGTCTCATACTTCATTGGGTATAGATAATACATTAAAACAGACGGTAAAGACAATTTTTTTAAACTAACCTCAATTATGGCGAAGAATTTTATGCATGTTGAGCTATTGCCACAAAAAAATCAGTTAATCAAGGTAGGATTAAGGCACAGCCTGATGACCAAATATTTATTTAAGTAGCTCTTTGCTATTTTCATGAAGAAACTACCCAGAACTCACCAAGAGGAGGTGGCTACCTACTATCGAGTTCCACCCGTGCCCGCCCAAACCAGCCTTCCATAGGGCACGTTTGTATGTATCTGATTATCACTGGTTTTTATTACACCTTATGCTGTGCTTTATTTTCAAACTTTGGTTGAAGTTTTCGGCCTTTTATGCATAATAATGCCCATCCATGCCTGCTTTATGGACTGCACACGGATTTTGACGCCACCGTGATCATTTGTACCATCCTTTAAACTGCTTTTGTGTGGCATACAAATGGGGGTACTTTCAACAAAGCCCCTTTCTTCAGAATATATCCCAAATCTTTGCTTATGATATCAGCTATTAAAGGTGGTTGAGTTACCGCTTTTGTTTTCCAGTCAACTAAGTAGACGTAATCTTGTGCATCAAAATTCATAGTTGGAAGTTCGAATTTCCTAAATCCCTTCTTCTGATTTTAATATTTTTTCGACGGCCATTCAACGGATCGGTCTTCTCTCATCGGCTAGCACTGCAGACAGAATATTTTCTGGGTGAGCAAAAAGAGCGTTTCCCTGAATGATTGAGTAAAGGCGTAATTTGATGCCTCGATTCATATATTTCATGAAATTTATCATGTTCATGATATTCTTCGGACCTTCCGTGCATTGTGGTCTTAATTTTATCGCGAACCACATAGGAGTTTATACTTTCATCACAAAAGTTGCCAATGTCATCTGTTCTTTTGAAGGAGTTTCGGTTGAAACATATAATCGAAGAATGCAAATTGCTGTAGTGGTCTACCTGGAATGAAGCATTTTCCCCGGACTTCTCGCTGAAAGACTCTCCAGGCATTCTCCACTTGAAAAAGCACGTGGTCTCCTTGACGGATGACTGCAGCACTCACGGATGCGAGTGCTGCAGCAGCTCGTTTCGATGTACAGAATCTTTCACAGGCAGACGTAAATCTAGACAAATTTAAATTATTTACACCCACCTTTTTTAAAAAAATCATCAGCATCACTTGCGTCGCGTAATTCTTCATCTGCAGTCGTTTCATCACTTGAGTCTTTCCAAATCTCAGGAACGTCTTGCTCAGGTAGCGTGAAACATTCTAATGATCTTTTTATTTCTAACCTATTTCATTTCCTCTTCCTCTTGTTAGTTTCCTTGACATCAATGGCACTGATATTCAATTTTCTATCACTACTCTGGTCCTGAAGGAATACACGTTCTAAAAATGGCACTTTGGTGGTATTATCACAAACCCAATCAGTTCCACTAGAGAATTCACATGCCGCAACATGAAACAGCTGACACGCGTGACGAAGAAAGTCTTGCTTCAGATCAACGAAAGTCTTCTTGTTGACAGATCGAAGATTATTGCGGTATTTTCCATGGTATTGGCCACGGCTTTTAAGGTTTTTCTGTATTTTTGCCATTGCTTTAATCTTCCTGCAACCGAAACCACAGTACGCTGCACAATGTAGTTATTGACTCACAGCAATGAATACCAACTGACTGACTACCTCAAGCTTATGAATTGAAATACGCATCTTGCCCGACAACGGATGGGAATCCCCAAGGAAAATAAAATATTGCAACGAATATGGTGAGTTTATGAGTAAGATAGTAACAGCATGAGATGAGGGAGTTTAAACATCAGTTACGAGGGTTTGCAATGGGATATGTCTTGTATGAGAATTCTATGCTATTTTATCACCGAAGTATTCACGATCAACTCATCACTGGGGCCAGAGAAGGATAACCTCCGTCCTCCGTCTCATTCATACTTCCTTAACTCTACCACTGGCCATCTTTATCATACCTGACTCTCGTCGAACTAGCTGTACTTGCAATCGCTTAGGCAGTAGTTAACTCCCGGTTTTCCAAGAAAGTGCCATTTGTAGGAACACGTATATACCGTACATAGAGATAATGCGTTGATTATGGAACTTTTCGGTTTATCATTTCCTACAATGAACCACTACAATTTATCAAAGTTCTTAGAAAAAGCTACTATCTTCTGATGAGTATATCGTAGATGTATCAGTCTTTTTTAACAAAAGAATTCGTTTGGACTCCACAAGTGTATCAAAATGTCTGATCCGTAGTATCTTTCCCAGCGCGCAGCCCTCTTTGTCTCAGAGTGAACACCCACTCCTTTTGCAATCTAATTCACAAGCATTTACGACACACGAATTCGTTGGATTTGCGAAGAATACTTGCAGCTCAGGGGGACAAGAACCAATTATTGGATATTGCAGTATATACCGAGGAAATTAAATGTTTGAATCACCTTTGTGATGAATATCAGGCCGTGATTCTTCGCCATAATTGAGGTTAGTTTAAAAAAATTGTCTTTACCGTCTGTTTTAATGTATTATCTATACCCAATGAAGTATGAGACATTTTTAAAGGAACTGCATTCGAAAAAATATTAATTTACCCCAAATACGGCTCCCAAAAGTGATCTATTTGAAGTGATGCTTGGTGCGTGTAAAATTTTTGTCGTTGTGCGGGTTGCCTACACTCTAAATTAGCCGTTTATTCTTAGGCATCGTATAAGCCATAGATTTCGTCAAACAAACTTCACATTTCGGTGTTGTAATATAAACACATGTATCTGTCGTTGATATTTACCAATTGTCCAGCATTTGCAACAAATTATTCTCCATAACCGTTTGTTTCCCATTTCCGCCTGAATTTTCACAAAATTTTAAACTTTAGAGCTCGGGCGGCAGTGGTTAATATTATCCGATTTCGAAAAAAATTTGCATGCAAGATCCTGATATCAGTACACAACTTTCCCGCATAAGGAAAATTTGATCCGGAAAAAAAACCTTTTTTCGGCCCACCCTAATGTACATTGCAAACTTGTTCCTTGCATCTCACACATACAAATCTCGTTTTACCTGTTTTCTAGGACATAAAACACACCTAAGAGGAGACGATAACTTTCTGCCATCTTCATTGTTTTCATCACTGGCGCCTTAAACGTTATACCGTAATATTTCATTGCTACCACAGTTCCTAATACAGACCGTTTTTTTTAGATGCTTTTTTCTCAATATGAGGTTCTGCGAGAGCCATGCTCAGTTCTTATAAGAGAAGTTTCCGTCTACTCCTGCAGCTGATATTCCATTCTGGATGTTTATGAGTCCATATAATATAGGCATTCAATGGTGCCATGTCGATTATTTAAAAAAATACCCTGGGTGGCCACCTTTTAGTCACTCGTACGCAACTGTAGTCTCTTGTCATTTTATCCCCAGTGTCTACTGCACCCTTCGTGCTGTTATTATCCATTGGGTTTCATTTTATTCTGCTTCCCACTAACTGATGCTTTATGATGCTGAATGTCAAATAAAATAAAACTTTCACGTAGTTTTGGTACGTAGAAGACCAAAGTCATGTTCTTGGAAACACCGAAAATAGAGGAAAAATCAGCTCGAATTTCATTTGGGAGAAACTCTTTGGGTGTATCTGCTTTATTCCACCTCATTGTGCCAATTAGGGTCAGATTTATTTGGAGAAGAGACTCAGAAAGAGGTAATGATGTAAAAAAGTAGTCCACTGTGAACCCTTTTCCGCTTCCAACGTTTGGTTTCACCAAGTCCAGAACTTCACTCTGCCGTTGATTCATCTTCGGAATATTCCAGCATTTCCCAATTACACCTGTGCATTCAAAATGTAAGCAGTTTTCGAATCGGCGCACACCCAAATTTTAATCCCATAACGTTCTGGTTTTGATTATATATGCACCCGGAAGGAGCGTTTACCACGAAATGTTGCTAGTGGTTCGTTTATCGTCATGTGTATAGGTATGTGGAGGAACGTTTTTCACGCAAGGGAACGTGAATGCGCGTGAAAACACAGCCCTAATAGCCTCCAATTTGTCGTATGAATTTTCCATTCTTTGTGTTCAATTGGATTTATCGTCAAACAGTATGAATCTAAGAATGCTCTTCACCCATTCACTTGACATTACGGCACTAAAGAAAGGAATTTGAAAAGCTGACCACTCAGTCCACAGATCACTTGTATTTTTACACCCATGAACTTTTCCGGCAGCAGTGATCATGCCAAAAAACAAGTAACATTCTAGGCAACGTTTTGCCACTCCATTTCACTGTTAGCATGATCTTTATTGAATTTTTCGTTCTCTACCAGCTTCCCTGTTCGTCCCAACACATACATTCTTTTTTATGCATGATATGTAGTGCGTGTTTGGTGAGCAATTTTTCTGAAGAAGCACGTCACCAGCATCAATCCGGAACCTTAGGAGTTTCTTAAAATTCCCTTCATTATGCACAGGTCCTGACTCCTCTAGGAGGTTTGCCTTTAAGATGCCATCGTCTCTGTGAACTTTTAAAGATATACGTATTTTGCCTGCCAATATTCCTACTATTCAAGAGTAGGTGAAGACTCACTTGTCTGTCAGTTGAGCTCCACGAGCTTATCACGAGACATCAGAAACTACCGAACATTGCCTGTTAGAGGTTAAATCATATCTTGAGATATCCGCTTTACTAAGATGTTTTAATAACGAGTCACAGACACATCCAAATTCCAGTTTACAAATTGAACGACTGACAGAGAGTTGACAACAACAATATAGATAAATAGTTACTGACATAAATAGCAACATATGTTGCCAACCCATATTTATGTATTAGATTACAACTCTAACACCCTCACTTAATCTAATAGGTATACATATATAAATCATTAATGCAACCCCATTATATACCTTGTACAATATTTGTGCTTTGGTTTGGGAATAGCTTTAGTTAATAAATCAGCAGGCATTTTCTGCGTAGACATGTGCTTAACTTCTATCTCTTTCTTTTGAGCTATTTCCCTCACATAGTGATACTTTATTTCTATGTGCTTCGTTCTCCCATGAAAAACAGGATTTTTCACTAGTTTCTCAGCACTTTGGTTGTCATTATACAACGTCACTGTACCAATATCAGTTCCCATCTCCTTCAACAATCCCTTAACATACATTATTTCTTTTGTACCCTCACAAAGACTCACATATTCAGCTTCAGTAGAACTTAAAGCGACTAATTTTTGCTTTCTGGAGAACCAACTGATACTTCCACCATTCAACATCAAAACACAACCAGTATAGGACCTTCTATCTACAACACATCCTCCCCAATCAGCATCTACATACCCGGTTAGTTTGGTATGTGGTGTAGAACATTCATTACCAGATTTGAAAGTCAGAGAGTAATCACTTGTTCCTCTAAGGTACTTTAATACACGTTCAGCAGCCTTCATATGCTCAATATTATTGCACAAATTGAACTGACTCAAGTAGCTCACTGCAAATGCTATGTCTGGCCTTGTGCATACAGAAAGGTACTTTAAGGCACCAATTAATCTTTGGTAAGAATCAATTCTTCCTTGATTAGGATTTCCTTTAGCCAGCTTAACATTTACTTCTACTGGGGTTCCAATTGGAATACAATCCTCCTTGCCAAAGCGTGCAAGAATCTTATTGCAATAATTACTTTGATCTAGCTTTATTACCCCATTCTTGCGATCTCGGGTTACTCTCATGCCAAGGCATTCTTTAACTGACCCCAGATCTTTCATTTCAAATTGACTTGAAATTGCCTCCTTTACTCTCTGAGTTTCATCTTTACAATTTGAAAATATAAAGAAATCATCAACATGTAAGGCAATAATGACAATGTTACAATCTTTCCTTAATATATACACACAGTTATCACACTGACTTCGAACATAACCACAGTTAATCAGAACATCATGAACTTTTAGGTTCCATGACCTTGCAGCTTGCTTACTTTACCCTCACTGCCTTTCTCAACAAAACATTTTGGCAACCAGAGTTGACAACAACAATATAGATAAATAGTTACTGACATAAATAGCAACATATGTTGCCAACCCATATTTATGTATTAGATTACAACTCTAACATTGCCGAAAGCACTGAGGCACTTCCAACTTTGCGGTTTCTATCGCTGTGTCCCAACTCACCAGATAGGTACCATCCCAGAATTTAGGGAGGACGCCATCTTGGAAGGAAGACCCAACTCCTTAGGCATCATAAGGGAGCGGATTTAAGTACCTTAGTCAGCCGCCAGATTTGGGCATCGACGAATACATTCATTTCCCAAAATTCAAAGCGTTCAAAGCAAGAGCAGTGGACACGATGAAGATGGCTACCAACTAGGAAAAATATTTTGGCTGAAAATTTGTTGATATTTCTATAATTAGTCGTGTTGATTCGTTTATCACAATAAAATATCGTTTTAGGGAGTATTCAGAAGTAGAAGAAGGCCGAATTGTTCTACATTAAAATAAATGTATTATCTAAATTACGGAAAATATGACAAGATGCTAATCTACGGTACCCGAAACTCAAATTATATTCTGTCTATAAACAATGGCATGAGAAAGTTAACACTATGGACTGTGTAAGATTTTGTACATCATTTGTCATCCCTTTCACATTCTCTTGTTTTTCATCGGTTTTGATCCCTGCAGTTGGCAATACCTGCGTAAGGATGTCCCAATTCATGCCCCTTTTGGGTTAGCCAGCTAAATTTTACGCACCCAAATCCATGCTCCCTAATGCCTAACGAGTTGGGACACAGCCTATTTTATTTTTGAGTAGGGAGTGCTATGCTCTACGATAAATACAACTCAAACTTCTCTCACGTTTGGGACTTGTAGCCATGCATTTGCATACATGTACACTCCCTTTACTCCTTTACAAGGATACAAAAACTATTAAACTAATAAAAATTCAAAATTTTTAAAGAAATTTACGGGGGTGTCATGACCCCTGTGACCCCCCCACCTCCCAGCGGGGGGGTCACTGACTCGTTTTTCTCACTTTTACTCACTTTTTCGAAAACCGGGTGACTCTTCTCACTATTTTGAAATAATGTTCACTATTTTGTAAAATGCTCACTTTTCTGGCAAATGCGAGCCTATCCCACAAGAAAATCCATCCGCGGAAATCAGTCGCCTTTGCGCTTGCGCCACGAGTGGCGGACAGGGTTCACGGCGATTGCGTTAGCGTCGTGGCCACTCCCCGGCCGCTGCATTGGAAGGGCGCTGGCCTCTGCGGGCATTTGTTTACTTTTGTTTTTTTTCCCCCTTTGCAACCCCTGCGCAAACGCAACCCGCGCCACAGTATGAACCGCCGGGGTGGAGAATGTAGGGGCGGGGAACTGGGATGGGGACTGTAGGGGAGGTTACTACCATATGTGGAGTTTATGCCCACGACCACCGCCACCACTCAGGCGCTGCACAATTTATAGATTGTCTGCTTTTAGACTGTCTCAATTTTTTAACGTTGAGTGCTGTGACTGTGGAAGGAGCTAGACTGTGAGGGAGGCACAAGACGTTCACAAGAGACAGTGCTACATATGTGCAAGCTGCCCACCTAGGTACTCGCTGCATGTCGCCGATTGAAGGTGAGTGTTTCAGCTCTCAGTAATCCGGTGTGACATTAGAAAATTCCGTCTGGGTTTGTCTGTCCTTGTTGCTTTCACTGCGCTGCGGTGGAGGTTAAAAAAGATCGTGGGTTACTGGTGGAAATTTTCCAACGAGCCCAGGAGCTGAGCGAACAGGTGCAATGTACAGTGCTAAACTGATCAAGTCTCAATCTTGGGCGCGCCACTTTCTTAGCTTGATTTCTCATACGTCCTCCTCGCTACTTGTCTACACAAAAAAGCGACACTTGGCAGTTGCATTTGGCATCGTTGGCTAATGTGCCGACGCCGGCGTAGGCCCCGTGCCTCAACTGATGCAGCAGCATGTGGCTTGCTGACATCCTCTGCAATTTCTGTACCGGTGCTCCGGCCCGTGCGTTATACCTGTTCAGCGTTGTGGTTGAGTAGCAACTGCTCAAGCTCGCAGCAGCAGCACGCGGAAAGTATGAAGAGTACCTGGAGGTTCAGCAGAAACTGAAGGAAGACGAGATGAAGAGATTACAAGAAGAGGAGAACGTTCACCTGGAGAGGGAGAGGCAAGAGGCTGCCCAGTTAAAGGAACGACAGGTGTTGGGCAAGCTACAGGATGACCTGCATGCGACAAGTAAGAAGGAGATTGAGGAGCGCAAGGCCTCTGATCAACTAGTCAACAAGGCAAAAAAGAAACTGGAAAAGGCTATTGCCAACAAAGATATGACTAAAGTCAAGATCGCCCAAGGTATGTTGGAGGGTGCCCATACATTGCGGTTACAGGGGGATGACTTGCCCCTTTTTAGGGCACTGGTCCCTCCCAGGGACCACCATTCAAAATTTGGCGCCTGAAACGCGGGAATGGTTTCTTCCCTCTCCGCTGCATGCGTTAGTACCTAGAAAAATACCCATGGGGTTATTGATGGCCTTGGGTTCCGTTGGTGGCGTTTTCTTTGAAGAAGTGGTCCCTCAGAGGGACCGCTGCCCGTTCCGGACCACAGTGGATTCAGCCGTGCTCGAGGTCGCACTCCTGAACTTTTGAATTATTATCGTCCGATCCTCATTCTGTTCCTCAAAAAGTGAGTATTTACAACAATAAATGAATACATTTTAGTATAGAGGCATTTATTTGGGATAATATTTGATCGAAAACATGTTATTTTAGTTTTTTTGTGATATTTATCTGAAATTTCTCTGGATGGTCGGGAAATGTTAGATTTCCAAGCTTATTTTAAAAGTTTTCCGTGTCTTATCTTGTTTTTTTATTTTTGTTGATCAAATTACGTGTATTTGCATACTTTTATCCTTAAAAAATTTATTCATGCGTATATTTAATCATAATACAGCTTATTTAGTCATTGCTGTATATGCTTTGTATGAATCTCTAAGTGTCTGAATTATTGTTACTGATAAATTTTGCTGAAGAATATTTTCGTCAGACATACCCATGGTAAATTTATTAAATGTTTGATTTATTAATTTTTTTCCAGCATTTTTGCACCTTTGAGCCGACCCAAAAATATTTTCACGGTTTCCTCCGGCCAAATTTTTGCCCTTCTTCAGCTTGCTTGGCAGGTATTGCCATAAAACAGGGCCCCTTGCATATCTCCATGGGTAAATGTAAGTTCATCCTCTAACCTCTCTTCTATGATGCCAATGAGAAGCCTTCACATTTATGCTAAAATAATGTATATTTCCAGCATGGATCAGAAAAAGTATGATTTGAACGACCCCACCGATCGGCAGGAAGTAGTGGATATGTTGATTGGCGTCACAGATTATGTGGCTGTGGATTTTGAGGTGGAAGGGGTTTTAGATGCCGATGATAATACTTCAAGAAGCTCGTCATCAATCCCCGTGCCACTGACTAAGCACTTAGTGCTTATTTTTCCAGTGTCAGCTTGGTGGAAAATCTATTGAAAAAAGATGTCTTCTCATGTGGAACAATAAGAACCAGTAGACTCCCTAGAGAGTTACTAAAATCCGATAAAGACTTTAGATCAGCAGAGGGTGAATATGCCAAGTCAAAAGTCATAAGCATTGTAAAATCGAAGGATAGGGGCACAAGAACGGTGAATGTAGCTTCATCAATGCACAACCCAACGAAAAAGAGCAAAGTTCTAAGAACTAATAAATTATGCGTAAGAGAGAATGAAGAAAGGGGCGAGCGAGAAAAAGAAATGACCCGCAAGGCCGTCTGACTGTTGAAATTACTATAAGACTGAGAAATGTCGGAGATCACGTAATAAAAAAGGGAACAAAAAGAAGATGTGCTCATTGTAGCACCAAGTCAAAGGTGAAGAAGGAAATGCTTTGGCTGAAAAATTATTATTGTTCTCGGTGTAATGTGGGCTAATGCGTTGACTGCTTCTCTCCTTGCCACTCAAAGTAACTCAAACTGAATATGCCATAATTTACTGATATGTATAAACACAATTTTACTGATGCAATATACTGTATGTTATAATTGTTACTTGTAAAATATCGGTAAATATTATCCAGATTTTGTAAAAATAATTATAATTATGTATATACTCGTAAATTGCTGATTTTGTACTTTATGAGGTATTTTTTCATCATATGCTATGTTTTTTGAGACATTTTTACAGGTATTTCCCCAATTTAGTGCATTACCGATTACTGATTTAGTGCATTACTGATTACATTTGTGCATTATTGAAAAATGCTTTTTCATAAAAACTTCATTTTGTAAAATCAGGCTGCCAAAATCATTTTATGTAATACACTTTACTGCGTTTTATTTTCTAACAGTGTATTTTTATAACTTCTAAAACCTAATATAACCTCCGAAATATTTCAAGCAATAAATCTTCCCGCAAAAAATGAAGTATCAAATTACGAATAAATATATGAAAATAAAGTGAAAACTAGACTAAAATGAAGAAAAAACAGGAAAATAGAGTTTTCAAAGAAAATATTTGTTTTTTCATTTCCACTCCAGAAGTATATTTGCTCCATTTTTTCCGAAATATTTTCATGGTTATTTTTGAAATATTTTATGCACATGAGTACCCATTGTGTACCTACAATTTCATTGATAACCTGAGAGTAATGGTCAAATGCACCGAGGATCTGGGATGGGAACGGTGAAAACAGGGCGAACTTTCATTGTATTGGCTAGGGCGGCTACTAGTCGGCGAGATTATCGTGGGCGGAGAGCTCGGACAGCAGAATTCCGTCTGTTTCTCTTTAGTGTTTTTCGGCGCACTTGTGGGACAATGACCTCCGGAGGGGCAGGGGGCGGATTTCCGCAACTCATAGCTCGACTACCGATACGCACGTATAAACATCACAAAAAGTCAGTAAACCCTTTTCAGAGAAAATATCCCATGATCCTAGAACGGGTCGGGTGTGTAGTACACACTGTGTACCCGTAGAGTACGACTTCTTCCCGGGAAAAATGAAATGCACTGTGGCCAACCTGAAAGTGTAGCATTACCATATGCATAGAACTTTTACCAGTGCTCCAGAAATTTGGTTTAGCTGAAAAATATTATTAATTATAATTACTATATGGTATGAACATAAAAAATATACAAAATACTGAATTAGACATTTCCATCACATTATCTTACTAATAAGACACAGAACCATTGTAAACACGTATAAGGAAAAGGTAAAATTCGAACTAAGGACTACCTAAACATGCGAGGACATATTTTCGAAGTCCAATTGGCCATATGTATAATTTGACAAAATTGAAGAAAAGACGAAAATAATTGATGGGGTTGTCCCCAAATGGCCAGTGGTCCCTGGGAGGGACCACCATGATATAAACATTATAAAATTTTTTCGAAAGATGATATTGCTTATTTGTGCTTATTTGAGACCCAAATAAACACTTTATGTGAAAAAATTCCATTAAAAAAGTTTCCCATAATGTTGCCCTATAAAGGGTTAAGAAAAAGGAGCCTTTGCAAAGGAAAGTAGAGAAGAGGACATCGTCTCTATTAGAGCCAGTTTTTAAGAATCACAAAAAGTGGCGGGATGAAGATCTTGATCTCAAGGAGCAGGTGGACCCTGCCTAACCTAAAAGAATAATTCCTTATTTAAATTATTATTGTATATTTGATCACTTAATGTATGGTATAATATATGCCTCATTCTCATCTATTTTGTAGTGTTCATTCTAGCCGAGATTTGTTTATTTTTTTCATCCTTCAATCTTTCTTGAGTCTATAATACATGTATTCATTGTCAAATTCTTTGATTAGTAATTTTTATCCCTGCTGCTACCGCTTTAAATAAGAGTATCCATTTAAAATATTGAATAATTTAGGAATAAAGTAATTGCCAGAAATGTAACATGGGGTACAAATCACCATTTTTCTCATTTTTTCAGTTTTCCTCTCTTTTTCCACATTTTCTCCTCACTTTTTGGCCAAAATAGCTCACTTTCTCACTTTTCTGTATCAAAAAGTGAGTGGACGCCCTGCTATCCTCCGCCGAACAGTCGTCAGTAATGAGACAGTTAATCATGACAATCAATTCTTCTTTTCACATGTGGCACTCATAGAAGTCACTAAAGCGGTAAAAAATATTACCTCAAACGCAAGAGGCTACGACGAAATCCCTATAGATTTTATCAAAAAGTCATTACCAATGATACAACCTGCTCTAATAAATATCTTTGACTCTTCATTACAACTAGGCATATATCCAGCTATTTGAAAAGAACCTTATTGCGGCCAATGCCTAAATGCCCCAATCCTTCCAACCGGAGCGATTATAAGCCAATAAGATTACTATGTGCCATCGCGAAAATATTTGAGAAAATAGTTTTTGACCAAATTAACTCATACATAACCGAACGAGATCCGCTCAACCTAAGACAATCTAGTTTTAGGAAGGGACACAGTAACCAAACCATTCTACTTTGCCTAACTGAAGACGTCATAAAAGCAATGGATAAAAGGCAAATTAATGTGCTTGTTGCTTGATTTTTCACAAGCATTCGACTCAGTGACCCATACACTACTAATACAGAAGTTTAAAAGGCATAATTTTTCTGACAGTTTATTAAATTGGTTCCGATCATATCTTACCGGGCGAATGCAGGCAGTAATAGGAAGGAATGGAGGTACATACAATATATATTTTTAACGGGATATCACAAAATATATATACTTTTGTAAATTTGAACGTGAATTTTCAAAAAAAATTTTCTTTATTTTTGAACAAGAAATTATGCAAAAAATATAATTCTGCAAGTTATATTTGCTGTATATTAATACATAATTCAATAACGCATACCTTCAGTTACAGAACTCATTTTGCAGAACAAGAATCGGGTCAATACACGTTATATTAGAGAGAATTGAATGTGATGCTGTGCCTGCTCCTTTTCAAATGATGCACTTGCTTTCAGTGCAAAATTTTCATATCTTATCTACCAGAGGAGTAATTACAGCGATAAGTACTTACCTAAGATGGTTTTGAATACGTCAATTATCGGTGTTTCCAACATATGTACTCAAAAACCCTATATAGAAAATTTTTTTAGACTCAAATGAAATCCGTAGATTCTGGCGATATTGCGTGGTATTCGAACATATCAGAAAGAAGACTAAATTATGACAAAGGTATACTATGCTTCACGCTTCGAGACCCAATCGGCCTCTGCCATCCCAGCCACCCTCCACCGTCTTCGAGGACTTAAATGACAGGCGCCCACTCCGGATTCCGCCCACAAGGAGACCATATGCGGCAACAGATCGACCATGGTCAGTGATGAGGTCCCTTCCAGCCCCGGGTCCTCGACCCTTTGTTTCCCCTGTGACAACAAGTCGCACCACGTGACACCTTAGTTGAAGCCGTGACAATGCTTCCAGGATCCGAAGTGTGAAATCCCTTTCCACTATGAGACTTTTCAAAATTCTGTGTTTCCGCCAGTTGATGTGCTTATGACCCCTCTTCCCTCAGCTCCGCCTCATACCCTAACCCCGGCACCCTTGCCCTCCCATTCACGTGTCTTTCCTCTGGCCGCCAATAGGCTTTCCACCCTCCCCTGCCCCCTTCTCCCGCCTACCACTTCCCCACTCCTCACATCCCCGCATATTATATATAAGCGCACTATTGATGTATTTTTCACCTGACGATGTTGCAGTGCCAACGAAACCCGGGTCGGAATAAAGTTTTATGTGGTAAATTGCAAATTTTGTCTTCTTTCTGATTTTTTAGACTCGTTAATACCAAGTATTAGGGATCCTGCACATACTGTGCGCCGTTCGGACAGCAGCTGGTCGTCGGCCCGCCACCTTGTTCCGAAAAAAGGTAACGGGTGGCGTCCCTGCGGTGATTATTGCCCGTGGAACGCGCGCACCATACCAGATTGCTACCCCATCCCCCATATTGAAGACTTTGCTTCTTCGCTGAGTGGTGCACGTATTTTCTCGACCATTGACTTGGCAAGGGCCTATAACCAGATTCCCGTAAATCCAGACGATATACCGAAAACTGCCATCACAAGACAGTTCGGTTTGTTTGAATTCCCTTTTATGTGCTATGGACTCCGCAATGGGGCGCAGACATCCAACGATTAATTGACGAAGCGCTCTGAGGTCTTACTTTCACTTCTTACGCCTAACTTGATGATATCCTTGTCGCCTCTAGAGACGAGGAAGAACATGAGCGCCACCTTAGTGAACTTTTTACAAGGCTAAGAGAGTATGCTGTTCTTATCAACCCAGCGAAGTGCGTTTTTGGTGCACGGGAAGTGAAATTTTTAGGATATTGTGTAAATGTTGAAGGCACAACGCCATTACAAGACAAAGTGCATGCCATCCTAAAATTTCCTGAGCCAGTGACGATTAAACCGTTGCGCCATGTTAAACTTTTATAGACGTTTTTTGCCCAAAGCGGCGTCTTGGCAGGCACCATTAAATAACTTATTACGTGGTGGAGTGCATGGTGATGACAGGATTTCATGGACGCCCAAGTTGCGCCTCTCATTCAAAGAGTGCAAGGATGCCCTCTCCAACTTCACCAGGCCTCTTCACCGACGCCTCCGATTTAACCCTGGGTGCGGTTCTTCAACAGCTGACCGACGCCGGTTGGAAACCCTTGGGTTTCAAGAAGTTGAGTGCCGCGGCGAAGAATTATAGCCCATACGACAGGGAGCTGTTGGCCGTCTACCGTGAAGTTTGGTACTCCCGCCATATGGTGGAAGGCCGAAATTTCACCATTTTTACCGACCATAAGCCATGCATGCTGCCATTCTTGGTTCTCTGAGGAGTGCTCCTTGAAGAACGCTTCCTCTGTGGGTTGATCATTTCCTTGTGCTTTTGTATATAATTTAGAATCTTAGTTGTCACGTGAACATGACCTGTTGTGAACATTTGACCCTGACTCATGGCAATGCCATGGAATTTGGAGTGTAGAAAAATGGAATCTATTGACTATCCAGGATAGTTATGCATAGAAATTTGGGTGGGAAATGATATTTTTTGCCTGCTGATGAGAAATGGATAGCAAAATTTGTTGAGAATATCTTCCCAATGAGTGGAAGCAATAAGGAAGAGCTAAATTTTCCTGCCTGCTCTTATGTGTCTTCATAATAATATGTACTATGAATAACTGCAGTATATTGGTATGCTTAAGCGATCAAATGCAAACTTTCCTCTACTATTAGACGTTATTTAATCACTCAAACCACTGCCTCATAATTTTTTCCATCAATCATCTCTTCTTGAGTGCACAGTCAGAGGAGGGAACGAAAAACTCAATGAGCAGGCTAATGTGGAAAATGTACTATGTTGATTAAGAAAGTCATTGTTAGGGAAAGAAAATATGCTCAAAATTTCCAATGACCAACAAGAAGTCTTAAAATTTTTAAATATTACATAATTTCACCAAATGCATATTAATATATTGTATCAAAACATTTGTGATTTGGAAAACCAAACTGCTTTTGATAATGTCTGAGAATTAATTTAAAATAAAAATAAGGGTTTAAATATCAGAATAAAAGATAAAAGTAATCCATATTTTGCGAGTTGACCATATTTAACGATTTTTTTAAGTTTCAAATTTATGTAACTTATAGTTCTCTTTAAAAAATCAAGTATTTCATAAACAATTACACAAAAACCTGAGTTGTGGGATTATCTATTGAATCACAGAATGGCTGTATTTATCTTGCAAATTTATGCTTTACTAGCAGAAGCTACCCGTTGAAATTCAACGGGTGTGAAAAACATTGAACTTATTTTGTAACAAAACCTCTGTATGAAGAATACTGTTAGCGCGGTCATTTGAGGAGTTGGTGACCTACGTTGTACATAGTGGTCGTTGTAGTAGACACGCTGACCCTTTTCCAGGTGCACGGAGAGATGAGTGACGGTTGGTCCTCTTTAATGCACGGAAAATCCAAAAATGGCCCACGCAAACTTATCACCACGTAAGATAGATTGCCATCTCGTATTTTCTGTTCTCTTAGCCGTATCTTCAGTGAGTTAATAGCTTGATCGCTACCCTTGTGTATATACATACATTATCATTCAATGACTTAAGTGAGTTGTTCAATTTAACGTTGATATGTGGGTTGAGTATCTTAATCAGGATCTTAATCTAGTGAAGCCTTTATAATTTCCGCGACCTGTAAACAAATTGAAGTTTTGAAGCAGATGAGATGAGATTTGAACCAGATTTATAGGTGGTTACCCGTCTGTAGTTTTGGTTAAAATGAAATTTATGAGGTTCTTAGCGAAACCCGGGAAATACCCTGAGGAGTTGATCGATTTAGTTTCTAATTTTTCTTGGTGTATTTTTTTGTTTCTTTTTTAAATAAAATTTTTTTCGTTAAATGTTGATAAACACTAATCATCATTCAGGAGTAGGTTTTAACTGATTAGAAAATAGACTTATACACTATATTTACAGCTTTTCCCTCAGGAGTGTTGATAGATAGTTTATTGCCGCTCAAAGCGCGGGAGCAAGCCATATAAAGCTGCCCATGGGTGAAGCAGTGGCTTTCCAATTGAAGGCCAGCCACTTGAAGATTCTGCCGTTGTAACTTATTTATTGTCATAGAAAAGGCTACTCTAACTAGGAACTGGAGATGCTTGAATGGCAAGTCTGAAGGAATGATAGGAATTCTAGGAATTAAAACTTCCTCTCCCTTAGCGCACCCAGTCAAAATGGTAGCCTGTATAAGATTTTGTTTCAAAGACTTAACCAACAGCCTTGGACCATTACAGAGTCTCGGTGCCTCGTGGTTTCTTAGTAGCATTACTGGGACACCCACTTTAAGATTAAGTTTTTGGGGTGCAACTCCTGGCAGTTCCAAGGTATTCAGAAACTCAACCGGATAATTTACCGCTTGATCCTCTTCAAGGACAGAATCGATTAATAAATAGGTCTTTGTTTCTCCAGGAATCAGGTTGAGCGTGACTTTTTTAACTTTATTTACAGTGTCATTTTTCGGGGCGAGTACAGCTCTGTTGCACAGCCAATCACCATTATGGTAGTTTTCAGCAATATTGAGAAAAACCTTTGAAATTAGCTCAAGAAATCAACTGCCCAAAGTTTTCAGGAAGTACGATTCTCTGCCTATTGTCTGTGTAGCTGGTTCCTTCGCCGATTTTTAACAGATCAGCTGAAAACTGGCCAGCATTGGGATCATTGTGAAGATGAACCCGCATGTTCTGCGTCAAATGGCATTTCTCGATGCGACTCCATAACACAGAATTTTTCAGACTGGCATAGATCTCGTCTGCGGGGGTAACACATTGAATAACTGGCAAGGTTTGTCTAAAATCACCGGCCAGCAGAACGGACAAACCTCCCATCAAATCATGACTATTTCTGAGATCTCTAAGAGTAAGGTTCAGCGCTTCAAAGGCATGCTTGTGAGACGTGGAACATTCTTCCCATACCAGTAGTTACATATTCTATGTGGCCCATCTCTCGTATTGGGAAGAAAATTTTTTTACGGTTCCTAACATTACACGAGAAACGCCACGAGGCGGTGAAAATTATTCGTTTCTCTTTTTTAACTTCTTTTTCAAACCTTAAGAAACATCAAACATGGGACCCTCGGGACTCTGGGTCACTGTTATATAGAATTTATTTCTGTGTTATCATGGGTCTGGAGAAAAACGTGATATTTAAATGCTATAGGCTTGAATGTTCTTCGAAAATCAAAGAACATTCACCCCATCTCTGGTTGTCAAGGAAATATGCTATTGTTGATTTCAGAGAAAAATGTGAGATTTTTCAGCTTAAAATATGATTTTAAGACAAATACTAAGCGTAATAGAAAATTGATTGAAAGAATTAGAAACTTTATTTATTCAGCCATCCGATAAAAAAAATCAGCCCTCTGTCTTGGATGAAAGTACTTTAAATAAGCAAAAAATGAGAGTACTGCACCGAACTTAATGCTAGGGACCACCAGGATCCATCTAAGGGCCCATTCAGGGGCTTTTGGGGACCCTGAGGGTATTTTAACACCGCCTATGTTCTGCCCAGACACATTTCCTATCTACATACCAAATTTCAGCTGAATCCGTTTCATAGTTTTTGCGTGATTGAGCAACAGATAGACAGACAGACACCATTACATTTTTATATATTACTATGGATTGGTGAACATAATGTGTAGATTTAGCAAAAACTAGATAGCTGTATGTGGATGTGCATGAACATTTTTTTAAGTATTGCATTTTTGCCCTAAAGCACTGCTTTAGAATTATTTCTAGGCAAAGAAAAGGGTAATAAAATCTAAATTGGTAGAAATGCATGCTCATTAAGGAATTGCATGGAAATATCATGCATATGGAGGAAAATAAAAGTCGTAGAATACAAGAATTGCAGAAATCATTAAGGGAAAAAGAGGAAACAGAGAGAAGCATGAAGCTTTCTTTCTCTCAAGAGAGGCATCAAAATGAAAAATTACTTGATGAGTTGACGGTTAGAGCCTTGATATTATGCTTAACACTGTCATTCAACATTGTTAACACACATCCGAGGTGCGTTGCCAGGATACTGACAGATGCGCATTCGCGTCTGTTAATCTCTGATGACCTCACCATGAAGACCTCTCTGAAGACACCTCTGAAGGACGTGAACTCGCATCATTGATAAATTATCGAGTTTTGTTATTCAAACATTTTTTAAACTAATTTTTAATTACATTCTCATAATGTTTACCCTAAGTTACTAGCATGGCTGGACTCCTGGTCCCAGTTCATCCTTGTCTATTCCCAATTTCTCTTGCCTATTGTTAGTGCCATGCAGTTCTTGTCACGTATTCATTACCCCTATGCTGAATCTCTTGTTAGTTCTATCAGCAACTCTCCTGACTTAACACTAATGCACAGTATCGTATTCCACTTCTTGCTGCTGAATAACCTTCTAGCCTTTTGAGTACAGGGCGCCTATTTCTCCCTCTCTCTGGAACCTCTCAACCTATTTACATTGGCCTTTTTGCCACTTTTCTCTCACTCTCTTCATACCCTTCCTAAGTCTATTGCGTGTTTCCTTACATTTTATTTCGCCTTGCTGTGTTTAAATCTTTCTATTTCCATCATTCCTCAATTTCCTCCATAGTTTGTGCCAACACCCAATGTGTCTTGACCACTCTTGTGTCTACTGTACCATACTGCTTGCTTTTCTGCATCATTCCTCATACACCTGTAAACTAATTCCTGATATTCTCTCCGATTTGCAACTACAATTTATTCACACTGTTCCTAATCTTGGCCCAACCATATGTAATCTAGTTAATATATTTCCCCATGTCCCCCTGCATACAGTGTTTAACACACGAGGAATTGTCTCCTGCAAGCAGCTCGTCTATCGCTGTGAATGAGTCTCGAAGACGCGACAATATTGGAAAAAATGTATCGTTTTTAAAAATGCAATTCATTATCAGTTTAATAACTTTTAGGAAACATATCATCGCTATGCCTCCTAGGTCTTTCACATGCTTTTATTTCATGCAAAAAATTTTGTGTATCATACTTATTACTTATCTATGTTAGCTCTTCAAATCTTATTTGTATATTGCAATAAAGAGTTGTATTTTTGAAAACTATTCTTAAATTTGTTTTTCATTGAATGCAGCTGCTTAAGTCTTTTCTTTTCTATTATTATCAACTTTATATGTAGGATTCTAGAGATTCGAGAACCTCTTTGGATTCGGATTCGAGAAAATTTAGGATTCGTCCCACCTCTAGTTAAAATATAAGAGAGGTCACTACTCTTTGATATTTTAACAATTTAATCACTTAAATATCATTGTAGGCTTCCAATTATACCAGTTTCATTGACGGGGATGTCATGTGATTGAGGTTTCTCTCTTGGTTAATTATGTTCAGCTGAAGTTTAAAATTACTAAAGAAGATAAATTTTACATGCTGAAAAACCTATGATTCAAACTGGATTTTAGATTTGCCTCACAAAAACTTATGTCATATTCAGTTGATGGTCAGAACATGGCTACATTATTTTTAACTGCCAGTTTAACTCTGATGAGGGAATTTTATGATGGATCATGCGCTGAATATATTGTCTCCAATCACAAATGATGCATCGTTGCTCTCTGAGAGATAATGCTAAGGAAATGATAAATGTTTTGATACAACTTTCCCCTATCGATTCTCACGTCTCAAGTCTCATCTTAAACTTCAATAGCACAAACATATGAATCCTGTGAATTTTCGTAAATTGTGTAAAGTGCCTATCTACAAATTAGCTATTTCATTTTCATGGTGACCTATATGTTTTGGAGCTGAAGTGACAAGAGGAAAAGCTTTCCAAGCAGTTGGCCAAGTTGAATGCCCAGATTGTTCAGTATGAAAGTAGCATGAATATTGGAAATGAGTGCATGGAGCACTCACGTATGCTAGATCATATTTATCTAGCATACGTGATATATATCCGATGTATGTTTTGTGGAGAGCATGTAGTTCCCTACTCCGTCTCCGTTATGACGATAAACTTTGGACCTCTTGGAGACCAACCGTTGAGAGTAGACTTATTCCGATGCTGGGTTAGGCTCCACTTTTCCTCTGTATATTCTCATTCCAAATATAATTTCTTATATACAGATTTTTAGTCCAAACTTATCTTATGAAGCGCAAAGCGCACCGCACCTATCTAACGGCGGGTTTGGTCGGGGAGGCAATTAGTGAGAAGAGAGATGGAGAAGTCCCTCTTGGACGAGGCTTATGATTAACTGCCGAATCATTTGGGTATCCGAGGCAATCATTAACGCACATTTGACTTCAGGAGCCGTGTGTATCTGCGCGGGGCATCTCCACCCCACCACCCCGGCTAGCGGCTTTGACCCCAGCAACCAGCTCCATCCCCCCTCGACCTCCCCTATCCACTCTTGTTTCCCAGGATAGTAAAACAACGATGTTGGAGGGTTACTCAATTTCACTTGGGAGGAAACGAAGGGAATAGAGGCTTGTTAAGCAATATGACTCTAATAAATTATTATTATAAATATTATACCCCGATTTTGGCATATTATATAGGAATGCAATACTATTAAGCGTCGTTTAGGGTAGATTTTTCAACAATTTTCCGAAAGACCCACATTCAGTGGCTCCCGAAATAAACAACTGGAAACATCTTAGAATACCCATCATCTGGATAGATCTTTCACGTGGCGTTCTTTAGATACGCAATGAAATTGTATTCTCCCACAGTCACTTTCATAAGTCTCTCTCAGATCTGTCAACGGTGTGCAGCAAATAAGACTATGCCATTTTTTCCAAGTTTTCACACTACTGTAATGATTTCTCTGGCGCATATTATTCCCTTTATACTGACAAAAAATCAATACAAGGAAATGAATAGCATTATTTGATATATTATACATATTATTCCCCTTTGGGTTCGTAGTATACGTATCATCCTCATTTTTAAGAACCTATATAAAAGTAATTACTTTAGTCTCCCGGGTGCTCAGCACACTCATGTTAATTCATTGTATTTATAATCACACAAATAATTAATATTACATTTATAAAGCGCTGTGTTTGAGAAAATTTTACCTATCTTTTGGAGAAATTGCGATTGCAAAAGAAAGAGCGATTTCAAGGCGAAAAGCGATAGGATGCATCGAATGTGGACGTAGATACGAGCAAATAATCACACGCTAAAGCTTATGGTGAATGCAAAAATATTTTAAACATGGATAAACTACGATGAAAAAAGCAATGGGAAAAAGATGGCTGGTATTCCTTGATACCAAAGAAAATCCATTAAATACTCCCAAATAAAATTTTGTACGAGAAATTGCACAAAAATTACGATAGAAGGTGCCAAGAAAAATACGACATATTATCCCAATTAAACGGACGGAGAATTTTACTCGAAGTCCTGTCCACATAGACCCGAAGTGGGAACAGTATACCAATTACAATTCTCTTTCTCTTCCGGAATTCGAACCCGGTCCAGGTTGATGAGAAGACAGTAAATATTCAAAGACCGCGAACTGGCCGCGGAAACTTTAGCGGCGTCACCCGCTGAAAATTGCACTATAGCAAGAAGTTCCACAGAGAAAAATTCATTCGCCTTGACCGGGAACCGGGTCACCTTGCATTGTGACATGATATGTCCCGCAGTCCGTTAACACCTAGTTCCTTTAACCCTCGTCGATTTCCACAGAGAAAGAGGACGTCCTGGTTGCTGGAGGAGGTCGGGCGTGTGTGAGAGAGCTCTGTGCCCGGCAGTGGTGGTGTTTTTTCCCGGCAAGTGAAGCCTCGATCGCCGAGAGCGGAGAGACAAGCTCCCGGACTCTGTAGGAGGCCGGGAGCAGTGAGTAGTGTGATTCTGGGGGTTTTTGATCTACAAGGACGAAGAAGCCCGGTCTTCATTTTTGTTCCTACTTCTTTCGAACTTATTATTTGCTGCTGCAGGAGCGGTCAGCGGGGTGGGAGGTACCGCGCAGTTTTGCTCCCTCAGTCTTTGTTCTTTTTTTTTTGTTGCTACGAAATCTATTGAAGATGGATCAGCAGAAGACTTCTGATATCCGAAGAGGAAACTCCTTTGTCATCAAATGTGACGAAACGAAACGACCACCGGAGCCGCTTGAGGTCCACGCGTTTACAATGGGCATGTTGGGCCTCGCGGTCTCAGATATACGAGCGATTCAGATGAACGTAGTGCAAAAACGTCGTGTGCTTGTTACAGTGACCAATGAAGAACGGTTGCTGGAAATTTTGGAAAAAAACACTGCACAACTTCCCTTTCCGGGAGTTGAAAACCCACTTTGCTGGGTTGATATTGATCCGGTCGCCGGATCACCAGTGAACGTTAAGATAATGGAGCTCCCAATCGACGTTGAGTTAAATGACATCAAACAAGAACTTCTGCAGTACGGAAAAGTACATAGAATATGGGAAAACAGATGGAGCGGGAGTGGAATGGCGCCGGTCTTGACGGGTACGAGGATCGCCAGGATGACGGTTGAGAGGAACATTCCCTCTTACCTCACAATAAGAGGGAATCGGGCCATCATCATTTATGAGGGTCAAAAGAAGACATGTGCTCGCTGCAACGGTGAAGGGCACGTTAGACGGGACTGCCCAAAAAACCGGACCTTGGTGAGCTACGCAGATATAATGCAAAGGCAAGACATGAATGTTTACGACACTGAGGCAGACCTCCTGGAGAGAGGAAGAGGGCTGCTTGAGCTGGAGCTAGACACTGCGGCACCAAGACCGAGAAGAGAGGTCTCCATGGGAGGGGAAAAAGAGGAGACGGACCTACTCTCCTTGCAACCCGATGGAAGAAGGAGGGAGGCTAGAAGACCCGTTGAACACGAGATGAAGAAAAGAAAAACAGAAGACCGAGTATCAGCAGTCAAAAGAGATTCCGAAATAGAAGGAATCGGGAACATAGGGGAACAAAGCGAGTGTATCAGGGTGAAGGGGAGGAAGTGAAGGAGGAGGAGGGACAAGTGGGAAAGGGAATCATAAAAGGGCAACGACTGGCATGGAGGAGGAGGGGGGATGACCTCCTCCCATGCTCACAGCTCCACGGAAGGGAAGGGGAGCCCCGTGAGCATTGGCGATAGTCGAATGCAAAAAGGTGTTGAGCAAGTCTGGGGACAGACCGCCACTCGGATAGCAGAGGAGATGGGAGGGGCGGAGCATTTTACACCGACTTGTGGGGCAATACCAACGAGTGCAGAAGTAACGAGTGGGAGAATAGGGGAGGAGGGGGAAGTGGCAGCACAAAGTTCTCACCTCCATGCCTCTTCTTCTTTCTCAACAGGGGAATTAGAAAAATGTGAAATTGGGAAGCAGGAAGGAATACCAAAAAAACAAGACTTAAAATGAAGGGCCGGGGGAGGGGGGAAAGGGGTTGCTCAAATGTTGAATCCCAAATAACAATTTCCTTTTTTTGCAGAAGCAGACTATTTCTCCAACAGTATCAACTTCCAAATCCAGGCCCCTGGGAGCGTAGACCTGACTCCTCAACCCCGGGACTTCACCATGATGTTTCCTGATGACTTCAGGGATAGTTTGGAAGACAGCGGAGAAGAAATCACCGGAACAACCAGCCAAAAGAAAAAGACGAGGAAGGGCCTCCGTCGAGGGACCCGGCGGTAGGGGGCCAAACAGGGGACGGGGGAAGGCGGACCGAAGCAAAGAGCGGAAGAACAGAGGGGAAACAGTGGAAAGAAAGATGAGCACTTGCCGAGAAACTGATTATTGTTAACGCCATTAGCCTTAAGTATGTTAAAATCATTTCAGATTTATTTTGTGTTCAAGTTGATTTAACACGTCATGCAAAGTATTTTGACATTGAAAATTGCAGGAATACACAGCCCCATAAAACTATGCATGCTTGAGTCACTTATTAACCAGCAATCAATTGATATTGTCATGCTTCAGGAGGCGATGGGGATAGAAACGTGGCATTTTCGAAACTTGTATAAAATAACAAATTTTGACGAGTCATCGAGAGGCACCGCCTTTCTAATAAAGAACGGAACTGATGCTAAAGGAATACGTCGGCACGAGTCTGGTCGCATAATTTCGTGTAAAATTGTAGATACGACTCTGATTGATATCCATGCACCCTCGGGTGAGGAAAGGCGTGTAGAAAGAGATAATTTTCTCACGGGCACTTTTACCGGTAAAGCAATACTTGCGGGGGACTTTAACTCCATCTACGATCGGGAGGATAGTGAATCCAACGCTAACAAGCTCACATACCGTCCCAGCCGAGCGCTTTTATAGCTGATTGACTCGTGCCAGTGCATAGACGTAATGAAAAAACAATTGGAGAACGCCCTCCGTTTACTCGGTGCGGGAAGAAGAGGAGGACGCGCATAGATTTCTTTTTTGCATCACATATGATAAAGAAGGATATAACAGGGGCAAACACTCTGCCAGTAGCATTCTCCGACCACTGCGCCTTAGTGATTGAATTGCGAACCTCTACGCCCTTGATAAGGACACCCACCGGATCACCCCGGCAATGGCGATTAGACATAACATTATAGAGGTATCGTCGATCAGGGAAGAAATAAAAAGACAATTGGAAGACATGATAGCCTGTAAACCACAAAATCAAGCATACTCTGATTGGTGGGAAAACATATTCAAGCCCTCAGTACGGCGATTGTTACAGAAACACACTCTTCGCTATAAAAAGGAGCAGAATGCCACTCTATGTTTTTATAGGAAAGCTCTGAGGGAACTTTTATTTACTTAAGACAGACCACAATATTTCTACGAAAAGGTAAGACTTTTGGAAGTCTTAGAGAGGGAGGAAATAAATTATGCCCCCAAGATATGGCAACAGGAATCGTGGCAACAAGGAAAGGACTTTAATTTAGAAATAATTGCGAGAAATATTAGAGCGATCCGAACGTGAGGCCCCACCCGTGGGTAGCGGAGTTAGGGAGACGGCCTTAAAAGATATGCTAGACCCCGCGTTCGAGCACTACTCCAACCTGTTCAACAGATATGGGCAGTGGAACGAAAATGAAGCTCCGGAATTAGGAGAGCTCCCTACCCTAGAAGAAGGAGATAGAGAGTTCCTGGGGAGAAAGATAGAAACAAGTGAGCTCGATGTCGTATTGGAGAAAGCTCCCAGGGGAAAGGCACCCGGGTCGGATGGTCTCCCTTTTGAATTTTACCAAACATTTTGGCCAATTTTGCGTGAAGGTTTTACCGACGTTTTTAGACAAACCCTGAGAGATAGGTTTTTAACAGATTCACAGCGATTAGCACACATTACGCTAATACCAAAAACTGCGAAACCAAAGAGTTTTACAGACTTAAGACCAGTTTAAATATAGACGATAAAATAATGACACATGTATTTAAGAATCGCCTGATTGCCCTGATAGACAGAGTAATACACCCAATGCAATACGCGGTCTCGCCAAGCAGAAATATCTTAGACGCTATTCTACTACTACGAAATATGGTATTGACGTCGGACCTTCACGGAGAAAACTTTTTCTCGGTATTGGCCCTCGATCTAGAAAAAGCCTTCGATTTAATTCGGGTGGAATGGATCGTCCTACTATTGAAGAGAATGGCCTTCCCGACATACTCCATCAATGCAGTTTCAAACTTCTATCAGAATATAAAAGCAAAAATAAAAATTTTGCATTTCAAAACCTCGGCATTAAGCGTTAAGAACTCAGTAACACAGGGATGCCCCCTCTCGATGATTCTTTTTGTCATTGCATTAGACCCTGTCTTGCGTCAATATTAAAGAGACGGTCTAGGAATACTGCGCCACGGAAACCGATGCGTAGGAATAGCATACGCTGACGACATCACCCTTTTCCTTAACTCCCCAAAACAGATATATCAAGGTGAAGCTACACTAATAAAATTTGGAAAATGTGGCCTGTCCCTCAACAAGTTAAAGTCTAATCTACTATTGCTCACGGGAGAGTGGGGAGACTATATTTCCGTTTGGAAGCCAGTGACTGCGATAAATATATTAGGGCTCCACTGGGAAAAACAGCCAGAGGTGATGATAGACAAAAACTGGAATACGGCGGTCACCTCGGTGAAATGGAAGGCGGAAAGGTTAGCTGATCCACGCCGGCTGATAACAATAAGAGCAAGTTTAATAAAACAGTTAATACTCCCAAATCTATGGTTTGTTGCTCAGATTTGGCCATGCCCCAAAAAAATTATTGCTCTAGCGATAAAACACACAACTCTGGGATGGCTACTTCTAAAAGGTTACAGGTAGTCACCTTTATAGAAGTAGAGAGGGGGGAGGACTCGGCCTAAACGATATAGATTTAAAAACTAAGATTTTGTTTGCAAAAAATACCCTCAAAATCTTGGGTGGTGACGACGGATGGTCTTTGTTTTGCTAAAGTATTTGCTAAAGTCTTTGCTAAAAGATGCGTGGACGGCGGCCTCCACAAATAATAACTTTCGGAGGGGCATATGGGACACGGAAGAGGTAGCAGGTATCCTAAAAGAAAATGATGCACTAGTGACCAAACGTATGTATCATCGAGCAAGAGAGTTACAAACGAAACCAGCAGGGGGACAAAAAGGGAATTCTCGTCAGTGGAAAAATTTGGCCTCGAAAACATCGCCCCCGGAAACGAAGAATCTCTTTGACATTATCTGGGAATTAGTGTTAACAGGTGAAGAAAAATGCCTTTTCCAAATGACCGCACGCCACTTTGTGTCAGGTCAGGTCAGGGAATTCTCGTCAGTGGAAAAATTGGGCCTCGAAAACATCGCCCCCGGAAACGAAGAATCTCTTTGACATTATCTGGGAATTAGTGTTAACAGGTGAAGAAAAATGCCTTTTCCAAATGACCGCAACGCCACTTTGTGTCAGGTGTGGGGAAACTGATAATCTCTGCCACTATGTACTGGGGTGCAAAGACAAATTAAAAATATGGGAGGCAATAAAAAAACTGTATAAGGAATGGGACGTTTTCGGTGAAGGCAGCATAACCGATAAGGATCTCCTTTCTCTCAACTTTCGCATTTTTCCAAAAGCCCGAAATGACGCCATGATCACAGTAATAGAAAACTTTATCTCTATGGAGCCAAGAAATCGGTGTGGAATCAAAAGTATTCTGGATAATAAAAGCAAATGGCACTCGGCAGGTACTCACGGTTTTGTAGAAATTGCAGTAAGAAGGATAACTAATATGTGTTAATGAGCATTCTATTTTGTAGCACTTTTGCTCTTCTATAAGACGTGAAGCAACAATTTTTTATAATACGTTGAAAATGCTTGCTAAATATATTCCATAATAAAATTATTTATCCCATTAATACGAAATATTTTTCAAAATGTCTCCCTTTCTAGGAGAAAGCATGCCTAACTCTGCAAATGTCTTGTCCGATGCCAGTGTAAAACATAAAGAAATCTTTGAAAGGCTACAGCCGTTATTGAATCAATCCAGGTTAGGTTTAAAATTATATAATCAGTATTTTACAATGATTTCTTTTCGGGCAATGCTTCTAAAAGTTTCCAACACCTCGGAAAACACACTAATGAAATCCACGTCCATACCTCTTTCTTTGAAAGTTAAAATAATGCAGCGTTTCTCGAAAGAAGAACAGCAGTTCACGAGAAACGCTCGTCCAAAGGACAAATATTCTTTCCAAGACGGGTGAGCAAGATGAGGTCAGAAATAGAAAAAACCACAAAAGTAAGACAATCTTACTAATCAAACACTGTATTTAAACAACAAGGTACAAACCAACAAAACTGAAATACTCTTCACCATATCGGGAAAACTAATAACTTGCACCGAAAGTCCATGGCGCACAAAGGAGAATCGACTAACACTACTCTCCTCTCACCTCGCCTCGATGTCGTCTCTTTGCCGTCTCGACTGGAACAGAGGGCGTGAGAGGGGAGGTAAACTCTGGGGTAAGGAGGGGGTATTTTCTGGAAGGTCAAAGTGCAATGGGGTTTAACGTGGAATATCATTGGTGCAAATTGAGGGGAGGAAAAGGTGGCATGATGTGAAGGGGGCGAGGTGGAAGTTTAGGATTGGCTCATCCGGGACTCTTTTTTTCACTATGGCGGGCGAACACTAAATAACGGCTCGTACGATGGCCTAACTTCTGGTCTTCATCCGCACTTTGGGGGCTATATAAGTGGTAGAGCTTCTGGAGAGGGAAAGGAGCGGCTGAAAGGAGCTGCTGAACGGAGCTGCTGAACGGAGCTGACGAACGAAGCAGACGAAATCGATGCATTTTGGAATCGTAGGCATTGTTGGCGTCGTTGGCTCCGCCTGTCGTTAGCTACGCCTGTCGAGCAAGTCCTGCGGCTAAGTCCGGAGGGTAATTAGTCCGCCGAGGGGTAATGTCCAACGAGGGGGGGAAATGGGGGGGGGGACCAAAAAATGCCACATCCACTGGGGGAAAACTGTCCACCAAAATAAACTTCCGGTTGGGGGAGGAACAATTGGTCTAATGAAACCACTAATCACTTCACTGGGGGATCCACATGATTAACTGCTGAATTGACAAGCAGACACAGGAGCAAAAACTACAACACTCCCACACAGTGTTGGAAACCCATGTCACACAAACAGAAAGGGTGGCAGGTGCTCACTGAAATAACACCGTTCAAATACCCAAAATATTAGCAATTTGGAAAAGCAATTACAAAATAATCATCACTGTAGTGAATTCTAGTCCTAAAGATGACTAACACAAAGTAGTTCTCTCACCCACTGCGAAGGGGTAAATCTCCGGGGCTATCCACCTCAAGGATAACACATACCCAAAAAATGAATAAATGACAAAGACACTCTCACAGAGTTAACAGAATATGAACAATAACTGAGAGCACATGACGAGTAAGTAACCATTCTTACTGTCACTAACAACTGTGAACCAACAGTCACAGTAACATCTGATATCAAACTTAATATCAGTGAAAATTAGAATAAATTAGGATGCCAAGAGTCTCACATCCAAGGCAAATGAAATTTATGAACAAAATACAGCACCCATAGTAACGAACATCTAACTCGTTGGGTGGAAGTGAAATGAACAAAATCAGTTAAGTTTGCATTAGGCATAAGTACATTAGTTAATAGATTGAACACAAAACAATCATACAAATTAATTACCAATTAGTACATGGCAGGGACAATAGCCATGCAATAAATCAATATTCCAAGTGTAACTAGATTATTTTACAAAATTATTAAATAAGTATATGATTGAGATAGTGGCGAAGCAAATTAATTACCATAAGAATACCTTAAAACTAATTACATAGTCGTTCACCCTCTTGGGTTGAACCGAATAAACATTGACAGTCAATTAAGAATCATGGGTTGATAGAAATCATAAGAATTACAATATATATATTAGTTATTACCAGTAATGAGAGCCATGTAGAGAATTAACAATAATATTATGAGCAGTCAGACTATATCACAATGTGAGAGTAGAATTGAGAAAAAGATCAAGAAATATTTCAATAGGCAATTACCTTTTTGTCATTCAACAACTTGGGTTGAACTGGCAAACACTGACCCATCAATCAAAGATTCAGGTTTGTTGAAATGACAAGATTACAATACATAATAATCAAGTGCAATACTGAATGAAGAAATATTTAATACTCAATTTACATTTTGGTCATTGACCAACTTGGGTTGAGCTGTTGGACACTTATCCAGTCATTGAGCAACTTGGGTTGAACTGTTAGACACTTATCCAGTCATATCAAAGACTTGGGTTGGTTGAATTGACAAATTTACAATACATAATAATTAAGTGCAATACTGATTGAAGAAATATTTTATACTCAATTACATTTAGGTGATTGACCAACTTGGGTTGAGCTGTTAGACACTTATCCAGTCAATCAAAGACTTGGGTTGGTTCAATTGACAAAATTACAATACATATTAAATTCAGTGCATTAGTGAGAGCCATGTAGTGATTTAACAATTATTTTGAAGAGCAGTCAGAGTATTTTATAATAATTAAATTTAAATGAATGACAATTATGAGAGTGATAAGGAAATCCACAATAATAATAACTTAAATACTAATTAAATGTTGTCGTTCACCAACTTGGGTAGAACTGTTATGCATTGAGCCAGTCAATGAAATTGAGGGTTAATTGAAATGCCTCCAGCTGACATAAGAGTACATTTCGAATTAGAAAAAAAATTGATTTCTCTATACAGCTGTCATCCAATTAGAATAGCCCAAAATAAGGAAATAGATTAGGATGACTAAATAGAAAAAATTCAACAAGTCCAGGGCCAGGTTAAGCCAAACACATGTTACACAAAGCTAAAGAGGAAAATTTAATTTAGTGGCCACCGTCAAGGGTAATGCAATTGCAAAGTTATTTTTGAGGGTAAACACCTCATCCAGCCAATGCTGGGTGCTGATTGCAGCGAGTTAAAAACCAGCTGGGCGATGGGAGCACAACCCCTACGCCGGAATAACAATGGTATACACAAGCAAAAAACAGGTATACAATCAACTGCCAAATTGTCACAGAGCTAGACAAAGACCTGCCCCAGCAATAAATAGACCCAATAGTGAATAGCTAAATCACTCCAGGTTCTGGTCCACATCGGACGAATGATCAGGAAGACCAATGATCACTGGTGTAAACAGTCACTAAATAATCTTAATAGCCAATGACCCTCCGCGACTTAACTGGAAGCGAGCCACCTCGGGAATGTTCATGACTATTCTCCCCACTCCCTCCAGAATTCACAATAGCACTGTGCAAACACCGTTCCCCCTTCTGGTAGACACACATGATGAAGAGCAGGTAGAACCAACCAAAGTATAACAAAATAACAACTAATGCCCCATAAACAGGCAGCACTAACATCAACAAATTAATTAAGTATGAATTGGCAGTATGAATTGGCACTATGAATTGGCAGTATGAAATTGGCAGTATGGATTGGCAGTATGAAATTGGCAGTATGGATTGGCAGTTTTACAATTAAATAATTATTCAAGTAGCATACATTATAGTAAATTAAATGACGAATAGTGAAGAGAAATATCCAAGCAATCAAGACCATAGTTAGAATAATAAATGCTAGTATTTAGATTCCTTTATCACTCAACCTATTATAAATTATTAATCACCATGATAAGGCTTTAATTGAGAAACATGACATATTCTCTCCTTGTTAGGACCAATATCGAGAACAGCGGTTACAGGAGAGACTAACTTTTTTATAATAAATGGGCCTTCCCATAGAGGGGTTAACTTTGCCATAATCTTGTCTGCCTTAGAACTGATTGGATGTTTCTTTGACAACACCCTATCTCCAGGTTTGAAAGTTATGTCAGAATGAGCATTATCAAACACTAGCTTTTGCTTAGATTTGGCTCTCTTCAAATTAGCAACTACCTGTTGCAAATAAGCTTCCCTCTCCTCTTCCAAAATATCATCCTCACACAGTTGTCTAGGAATAGACCATTGATTTATTAAAGGATGAAGCAATTGTCTGCCAAAAATTATCTTAGCGGGAGATTCTCCCGTGGCACTATGACAGGCAGAGTTAAAGGCAAAATTTAAATCTGTCAAAAACTTGACCCAATTGTAATGTACATTGTTACAAAGAATTGACAATGCAGCTTTCAAATTTCTATGTAGCCTTTCAACTTGGTTAGAACTTGGTTGGTAAGGAGCTGTGAAAACCTGTTTAATCCCAAGTTGCAAACACATTGCCTTAACTAGGTGTGACTTAAACACCGCTGCATTGTCAGACACAAGAAATTTAGGATAACCAAACTTAGAAAAAACTCTTTGAGTAAGAACACTAACCACAGCACTGGAAGTGGCATTACGAACAGGTTCCAGGATACAAAATTTAGAGAATCCATCAATAATCGATAAGAAATATTTGTGATTATTTTTCGTGGAAGGATAAGGTCCAACGAAATCGATATAAAGCCTTTCCCACACATGAGCAGGAAGGTTAGAAGACATCATACCCGGTGGGGCAGTATTCCTGGGTTTACATGTCTGACATAAATGACATTTACGAACCATATCAAAAATATGTTTTTTCATATCGCTCCACCAAAATTCCCTTTGCACCTTTTCATAGGTTTTGGCCATACCCAAATGAGCAGACACACTTAAACAGTGATAATATTGGAATATCATTGGCCGCAATACAACCGGCAAGACAATCCTTCCCTTTTGGGCATTGGCATTCCCATAACACAACAAATTGTCTTTGACAAAGTAATTTGGACAAGAGGAACAATCCTTCTCCAATTTCTCAAAAACCTCCCTTAAGGTAGGGTCTGACCGTTGATGGTCACGAATATCCACAAATGATAAAGGAATATTATGTAAAACACAAGAAATGGGTGGACATGGCTCAACATTGGAACTGTCAGTTTGGATGACAGGCGGACTTCTGGAAAGGCAATCTGCTACGCTATTGCTGCGCCCACGAACATGGTGGATAGTAAAATTATAGGAAGACAGTTTTAACACCATTCTGCCTAATTTCCCTAACTGCTTAGGGTGAGAGAACAGCCAAGTAAGGGCCCCATTATCAGTATATAAATGGAATGGTTTTACTTGGAGGTATACATTAAATTTTTCTATGCCCCAACAAACTGCCATACACTCAAGTTCGTATGCGGACAATTTTTGTTCATGTGGCAATAAGGTTTTACTAGCGTATGCCACAGGGGCAAAATCACCATCTACTTTCTGATTTAATACGGCGGCTAACGCCAAACCACTGGCGTCCACAAACAAATGGAATTCCTCGTCAAAACGAGGAAAAGTTAGCACAGGTGGATTCATCAACGCTCTCTTGAGCTCAACAAAAGCCTCGTTCTCAACCGTTGACCAGCGAAAATCAACATTCTTACGTTTTAGGTGATTTAAAGGAATAGAAATTTCAGAATACCTTGGTATGAACTTGGAATAAAACCCACACATGCCCAGGAATCTGGCAACATCTCTCGTATTCTTCGGAACAGGAAAGGATTCGATGGGTTTTATCCGGTCTGGATCGACACAAAGGGTTCCATTGCAAATTAGATGGCCTAAAAAGGCGATTGAAGTGCAGCCCAACTTAATCTTTTCTTCAGAAATAGTCAGACCAGCGGACCGAAGCCTACTAAGAACCTCTCTGACATGAGTTATGTGATCTCTGGAATTCTTAGAATAGATACATATATCGTCAATATAAGGGTACACAGACGAAAATAACAGATCACTCAAAACCTCGTTTATCAAACGAGTAAATACTTGACTGGAATTAGCAAAGCCAAACGGTAATTTTGTATACTGGAACATTCCAAAAGACGTTACGAAGCTTGTGTATTTCTTTGAATTTTCAGACAGCGGGATTTGATGAAAAGCTGAATTAAGATCTAGAATAGTGAAATACTTGGCATCAGCCAGATACTGAAAAGCGTGTTCCACAGAAGGAGTCGGATAACCGTCTTTCTTAATTTGTCTGTTAAGCTTACGATAATCAACAACTAACCTTTGCGAACCATTTTTCTTGGGAATCAAAAAGGCCGGAGAGCACCAGTTTGAATTAGAAACTTCGATAATTCCCTTATCTAATAACGACTGCACATGTTGCTTCATCAGGAGGGTTTTCGGCGGGGAGAGCTGAAAAGGATGACTTCTGACAGGACATTCGTCTAATAATTCAATTTCATAAGTCATCAACGATGTCACTCCTAGATTTTGGGTTACAACATCGGGATAATTAGACAACAACAATTTCAACTGACTCACCAAATCCTCACATGGAAGTAGAGAATTATTCCGAGAATCAACGATTTCGTCTCCAGCGGACATGTGTTCTGCAAACGCTTGAGGGATATACGATGCTCGACTGTTTGAACAAAAATGAATTAAATGACATGGCGCCGATTCAAACGCGACACCATTAGTATGAATATTAAGTTTCGATATACGAATGAAATCAATCCCTAAAAGGACAGGGAATGGAATGTCTGCTAAATAAAATTCATGAACCCAAGAGTACTTATCAATCTTAATTTTAAGTTGCACAGAACAACTAACTCGAAAAGGTTGTCCAGCGACCGTTAAGAGTTCGAGAGAATTGAATTTTCTCTTTAGTTTACCACCCGAAGAACCAAGGCTAGTGAAGAAATTCTCATCGCAAATCGAGACTGAACAACCCGTATCAATCAGGGCATTACAAGATGCTGACTGCAATGAAATAGGTAGCAAAGGCAAATTGATATCGGGAGATTTGTGAACACTCATTAGACTGATTGCGGAAGGCCGTCCTCTTCGGTGCTTTTTACGACAATCCCTGACATAGTGCCCAGCTTTGTGACAATAGGAACACACAACTTGCCTAGAAACGGCAGGAGGAGCATAAAATGATACGCCGTGAAAGGTGTTAGCGTAATCAGCTGCATCCATTAATGCTTTTGACGCACGACCAATGACAACGTCTAACTCTTCGAAACTAGACGGCGGGGTGGGCGTCTTGATAGCGGAAATAGTGATAGGATTTAAACCTTGAAAAATTAAATGAACAATCTGGCTCTCAGAATAGTCTAATCCTAATGCAGACACAGCGTTTCTTATGGCAGACACAAAATCACGCGGTGTTTCGCGAGGGAACTGGAATCTTTTGACCTTGGAAGCGATAAGCCGATCGAATTCCCGATCGCTGACTATTTCATTCCAAAGTTTTCTCGTAATCTGGGCCCAAGAAAAATTTTGACTTAACATAGAAAGCCAGAAACGATGCCAACAGGAGGGTAACTTAGGAATAACCAAACTCAACAACGTTGATAAAGGAACTAGCGACAGAGAGACTAATTCCGTCAGATTCAACATCAGATTATACCAATTTTCGGCACTGGAAACATCAAAGGGAGGAAAATCAGCGATCCTCTGCTTGACAATGGCCAACCCTTCGGATAGTGGTAGTGCCGACCTAACTCGTTTTGGTTCCGCCGCGTTAGAAGTAGCCTCTGGAAATACCGGCAGAACTTGGGTAGGAGGAGATTCTTTTGGCAAGGAATCGGGCAAATCGACCAAATGAGTTGAAAGAGTTTCAATGGCCGAGGACCTAGGCAAATTCACCTGAACTTGGGTTGGGAGTGGAATTTCAGATTGCCGAAGGTCACATTCTTGGGTTTGAGGAACCAAGCAGAGTTCGTCTACTGAAACTCCGGTATTATCAAGTGAAACCACAGTCTCTCCATTTAATCTGGCCCTCCTATCCTGAGCAGTGGTGCGATAATTTTTCGCATAAGGGTCATCTGATTTAGTAGCCATGGTGGCTGGGACAAAAGCGGAAAACACGAACCCTGACTCAGCGAGAAAACACAAAGCAAAATTGAAACACTGGAGAAATATGAAGCGAGAAACAATCTAGTTACACAGAGAAAATGAAGCAAAATCCTCAAATGGGAACACTCACCACCTGCTATGAAAAGACACACAACCACGCTCTGCTACCAAATGCAGCGTTTCTCGAAAGAAGAACAGCAGTTCACGAGAAACGCTTGTCCAAAGGACAAATATTCTTTCCAAGACGGGTGAGCAAGATGAGGTCAGAAATAGAAAAAACCACAAAAGTAAGACAATCTAACTAATCAAACACTGTATTTAAACAACAAGGTACAAACCAACAAAGTTGAAATACTCTTCACCATTTCGGGAAAACTAATAACTTGCACCGAAAGTCCATGGCGCACAAAGGAGAATCGACTAACACTACTCTCCTCTCACCTCGCCTCGATGTCGTCTCTTCGCCGTCTCGACTGGAACAGAGGGCGTGAGAGGGGAGGTAAACTCTGGGGTAAGGAGGGGGTATTTTCTGGAAGGTCAAAGTGCAATGGGGTTTAACGTGGAATATCATTGGTGCAAATTGAGGGGAGGAAAAGGTGGCATGATGTGAAGGGGGCGAGGTGGAAGTTTAGGATTGGCTCATCCGGGACTCTTTTTTTCACTATGGCGGGCGAACACTAAATAACGGCTCGTACGATGGCCTAACTTCTGGTCTTCATCCGCACTTTGGGGGCTATATAAGTGGTAGAGCTTCTGGAGAGGGAAAGGAGCGGCTGAAAGGAGCTGCTGAACGGAGCTGCTGAACGGAGCTGACGAACGAAGCAGACGAAATCGATGCATTTTGGAATCGTAGGCATTGTTGGCGTCGTTGGCTCCGCCTGTCGTTAGCTACGCCTGTCGAGCAAGTCCTGCGGCTAAGTCCGGAGGGTAATTAGTCCGCCGAGGGGTAATGTCCAACGAGGGGGGGATAGGGGGGGGGACCAAAAAATGCCACAATAATTTGAATTTTTCCTGGCGTGAGTTTGTGATACCACTATACATTTTAGTATTATTTTAAGAAGTTCTTTAATATTGCTGATGCAATTGAGAATCTATTGATAGAAAAGTTGTTCTTCGTAAAAATGTTTTTTAAATTTGCAGCCGTCAATGGAATTAATTTCTTGTATCTGTATATAAAAGGTAAAAAGTTGCTTTATTTTTTAGAATACTAGTACAATCTTCCAAAAAAGGCTTCTGAATAGCATATGAATTTATCAGTGCTATTTTGAATTAATAGGTTAGCGTCTCTTCTGCTCACCACATACGCTTTCAGGTTACTCGTCATGCATTGATACCTTAGAGTCGAAGAAATTCTGCCTAATGCGTTCAGGTCGATGCCCTATGAGAAAAGGACCTCATAAGGAGGAAAGTATAGAAGACGTGAGCAAGGAAAATTTCTTCTGGGGGCAGGAGTCACTTCCGTTAAGATAACCTCCTGGAGATGGTGATTATTCTGGAGGATGTAGGCTCAAAGACGAAGGTCTGCACGTGAAATACGAAGGGTTTTGTTTGAACCGATATTGTGATAGCACCTAGGTTTGGGACATCAGTATGGAGTTGCCTTTAATTAGCCGGAAAGAAGGTAATTAAATATTAAAATATTCTCAATGGTCAAGTCATAATTTTAGGCGAGAAACGGATTAACTATTGTTATCATAAATTGTGGAAATGTACATGATGAGCTCAGGAATATCAATACATATTTGATTTGAGCCATAAATTCTCAAATCTTGATGTCTATGGGCCTAAACTAGATTCTAAACGCTAGTAATTAACGAAGAGTGGATCGTCTTAGCGGTGATATCGTTTCTCCGTGACCGTTTGGTAAGAGCGAGAAAAATGAAAAAACGGACAAATTATATCTTGCACAAGTATATTAAAAAACCATGCATATAATGACTCCTTTACAACAAAGACCTCTCGGAGTGCCTCCTGTACCTCCCACCGTGAGAAGGAAAAACAAGGGAGGGGGAGCTCGTGCACACTCTTGCACACTTGGGAACACTTCTGAGTATCTCGACCCCGACCGCTGACTGAACTCCGCGAGTACTGCCTTCAATCCTCTGCTCCTCCTCGCCAGGAAAACTCTCGGCGCTCGACTTCCAACGCCTCCTTTAGGAAAAAAGAATTTCGACCTCCAACTGACCGGGAAACACTGCCTGGCGGAACTTTCAAATGTGCCCGAAGAACGGCACATACTCCCCTTCCCGATTGCCTTAGATGTGGGCTTCATGATGATTCTTCCGCTCTCATGTTCCTCGTCAGGCCAACGCTGGAAGATAACAGCACCTAACAATAATAATAATAATAATTAATAAAAGAATACAATAACCCTAGGGTTCTCTTGCATTATAGGGTTTTAGTTGCGATATATGTGCTCTGGTCACAAACTATCCACTTCGGCATTTGTCAGGCCTACAGTTACCGGTGTGAGGAAGCGTTGAATGACCACCGGTCCTTTCCAGCGGAAACGGAGTTTCGCTGCCAGGCGATCCGCTTCTTTACTGATTGGGTGCGATTTGTATAACAGCATATCGCCTACCTTAAACGGATTCTCTGTTCTGTTTCTATTGTAAAACCTCTGTGTTTTTCGTCTAGCAGCAAGTAAATTATTTCTTGTTCGGTTCCAATTCTCCCTTATGTCGCTAGTGGTAGGGCAGTCGGGTAAAAGATCATTTAAATGCCACAAGTTTGACAATGGGTTATTATGCTGGTATGTGAATAATAATTCAAATGGAGTGTATTTGTGACTTTCATGGCGAGGTGAATTAGAGGCCATTTATAACCACGGGAAGTTTTTATCCATGTAGTTTGGGAATCCGCATGGTATGCTATAAGTGCCGAGCGTAAATTTCTATTGAAACGCTCAGCGTGTGAAGGTTTGGGGTGATAAGGCGTTGTAGTAATATGATTGATACCGTTTGCGAAGCAGAAATTTTTGAATTCCCTAGACGTGAATTGCGAGCCGTTATCGGAGATTATATTGGACGGAATACCTAAGTTCTGAAACATGACCGGCTGTAATGCAATCGTCACGGCATGGGTGGTCGCTCGTGTCAACGGTATTAGCCAGACCAATTTACTAAAGGCGTCTACACAAACCAGAATCATCGAATTTCCCATTTTCGTTCTAGGAAGCTTGCCCACAAAATCTATAAATACCTTTTCCATGGCTCGTTTCACTGTCTCCAAAGATAGTAACCCAAACTGGGTTTGTTGTGCCGGTTTGCTCAGGGAGCAGGTTTTACATAATTTTACTCTCTCTTTAATATCTTCATTCATACCCTTCCACATAAAATATTGCCTTATCTTTTGAGTGGTCTTATATATGCCTAGGTGTCCCCCTAAAGGGGAGTTATGATAGTATTAAAAAACCATCGGTATTAACTTGATTGGTAATACCACTCTTGGTTTTTATCCCTCATAGATTGACAAGATAACATTCGCTCTATCAATGCATACCCCTTCTAGCCGTACCCATGCTTTAAATTTTCAATTATAAGGCGTAATTCGTCGTCATCCTTTTGATGTTGTACTATGTCCTTGAAAGCCAAAGGAAAATCTATCGTCAAAACGTTGCATTGGTCTGGATTATCACCGTTCGCTTGATTTGTGGTGTCAAACATTCGCGATAAGGTGTCGGCCTCTATATTTTGCGTTCCCTTTATGTGCTGTACTTGGAATTTTAACGACGAAATACGAGCAACCCTTCTTACCTAGTTGTCTGGGGTGAGCCAGCAACCACGAGAGGGCTTGATTATCCGTTTCTAATAGGAACTCCGAATGTTCCAGGTATTCTCGAAACTTATCTATGCCAAATACCACGGCTAAGCATTCGAGTTCATATACTGATGACGCTTCCCGCTCTTGCGAGGTTAAAGAGCGAGAAGCAAAGGCAATGGGTTGCCTTAGACCTTCAAACTCTTGCGAGAGCACAGCTCCTACAGCCATCGAGGACGCATCCGTTTGCGATACAAATTGTTTGGTAAAATCAGGTGTGCGTAGGACAGGAGGTTGCATAATAGCTTCCTTAAGTCTCTCAAAGGCCCGTTGCTGCCCTTCGCCCCAATCAAATTTAACTCCTTGCTTTCTTAAATGATTTAATGGCTGCTATCTCGGAGAAATTCGGAATGAACTTGCCGTAAAAATTCACCATCCCAATAAAACGAGCAATCCCCTTGACGTTTTTTGGTGGCTTGTAGTCTCTAATCGCTTTTGTTCTTTCTGGGTCAATACGTATTCCATTAGATGACACCAAATGCTCTAAAAATGATATCTCTTTCACAGCGAATTTTACCTTTTCGGGATTCACGGTAAGTTTAGCATGTCGAAGGAGTTTCAGTACCTCGGTTAAGTGGCAAATATGTTCTTCAAAACTGTTTGAAAACACCACCAAATCATCTTAGCAATTATATACGTATTTAAACTTAATATCGTTAAAAATCCTATCCAATAAACGAGTGAGTATCTGGGCTCCCGTCGCCATGCCAAAGGGTACCCTAGTAAATTGATACCCTAGTAAATTGATACAAATTCCATGGGACACAAAAACTAGTGAAATGTTTTGACTCCTACGATAAGGAAAACTGATGATATGCTGTATTTAAGTCGAAAACAGTAAAATATCTCGCTTTACCAAACCAATTGAACGCCGCGCCGTCTGCAAATAGGGTATATGTACCGATTCTATCTCAATGTTTTGGTTTAGTTTACGGTAGTCGATCACTAGACGGTGTTTGTTTCCGGGCTTCGGAATAAGGAAAGCCGGGCTGGAGAATGTCGATATTGATGGTTCAATTACTCCTTTTTCTAACAACTCAGCGATTTCCTTTCGCAGTATATCTAATTTAGGAGGTGCCACGCCATATGGGTGTGATTTGACTATTTTGTCGTCGGTGAGTTTTATCTCATACTTTATCATTGGGGTACGTCCCAACTTAGGAGTGAGAACATCGGAAAAATGTTCGTACAGAGCAATGATGGCATCACGTTGTTCACTATGCACTGAAAGGTGATCCAAGTTGACGCACTTTGGTATCTCCTCAAAGGTGTCATTCAAGGTGCCTTCGGGAAGCATATCCGATTCATTATCTTCTACAAATGGTATGAACTGCCTTTTAGCAGAGGAGAAATAAATAAATTTATTCCTAACATCGATAACCATACAAGTTTTGGATATAAAGTCCGTTCCTAATATTAATTCGTGGCTTACGTTCTTTGCAACCAGAAACGAGAAACTTCACGAAAACCCATTAACTTGCAACTTAAATACAACACTGCATTGGATTCCGAGCTCCTCATTAGATGCCGTTAAACAGGTGACATGACAGGGTTAGACTATTTTGATCAACTTACGGTCTTTCAATTTATCAAATGAACGCGACGAGATAATACTTCGCACAGAACCGGAATCAATAAGACCTTGAATTTGTGTGCCACTCATATCAATAGCTATAGTGGGAATTGTCTTATTGGTCATACCTCGTATTCCCCGGCAAAATATGCTGCCGAGGCCCGTTTTTGAGTTTCCTCCTTTTTGACGAGGCTTTAGTCTTGGCTTCTAGAATCCTCCCCCCGCGGTCTCCGAGCCGACTTCGTTTAAATTCCCACAGTAATCCCTACTCGCACATTGTCTACCAACTCCCCGACCGTTTCGGTTTTGCGATCTGATTTCATAGTTTCCCCTCGTTTGAAATGAGGGAGGAGGATAATCATACCTCCTACTCATAGATGGTGGAATGTAACCAAACTCCGGGTTACCCATCTCTGGTGAAAAAAGGAAGGAAGAAAATTATAGGAAGAATTTCCACAGAGAAAAAATCATTCACCTTGACCGGGACTCCAACCCGGACCTCCTGATTTCCGGCCAGGTGCTCTACAAGTTGAAGTCAATGCGAATGATTTTTTTTCTGTGGAATATCTTGCTATTGTGAAGTTTCAGTGGGTAACACCTCTAAAGTTTTCGCGTCCGGTTTATATTCCCTGAATTCGTTACCAGGTAGAATATTGAGTGAACAATGGAAGAAAGACCATTGTTTGCATGAATCCAGAGCAGCTTCTCAAAATTCAAACTGTTTTAGATCATATTTGGGGATGAGAATGCCATAAGTGAGAGGACATTACTGGAACGGGTGCCAATAGAAAGGGAATCACAAAAGACGAAGAATGGAATATGTTTGCAAAACCAAATATTAGAAAAGCAGTCTTTGAACTACAAAAGAAAACATGCATATAGTGGGCACCTTGGGGATAAATAGAAAGACAAGATTAGTGCAGGTCTTAATATAGGGCAAGGCTTTGGAAGGATATTATTTTTTGCTATCAAGGACGGGTGACTATAAAAGATTATGATCCAAAGAAACGTGTATTTGAAGAGGCACAATAAGAAGAGTATTGAAAGATGTAGAACTGAAGTGATGCTGATTTTGCTTGGGGAGGAGAGAAGGTTGCCAGCGACAATTAGAAGGGTGAAATAAAAGTGGATGGAACAGGTGTTCAGATATGATTGGATGCTGAGGGTTGACGTTGAAGGTAAGATGCTATGTTAGCCAGGACGAGGATTGCAGAAGAGAGATAAATTCCGGTATTAAGAGCGGTAGGAACAATGTAAGGTGAAGAGAAATAGAAAAGCGTTGCAGCAGATTGATGAAGGAAATCTAAGAATGTTTGACCAGCAATCTAAACATATCTAGCTTATTTTATGCTGGAAAATTATCATTGGACTAAATGCTTAGTGAAATTATGTAGAACAAAATATATTTAAGAGTCACTGAATGTATTACTTTTCGCTTTAAATATATTAGTATATATTGGTATTAATTGAAAATTTATAGAATAAGCAATTTATATATTTCGTTGTTACAGGCTAGCAATTCACAGCCGTCTTCATTGATCAGTTGTTTACCAGGAAATTTACCAAATATACCCGTACTTATATTTTCCATTGAGTTTCTTTGAATGTATCAACCTTTGAAAATATTTTCATTTTTGGATGCCTATGGTTTTCCTAAAAAGACTTTGGATGAAATTCAAATAAAGGGTATTACTAAAAAAATAACAATAGATATATTTTTAGCAGAAGAGTATATTTATATGAGAAATAGTTACACCACACAAATCACTTTATTAAATTTAATCATCAACCATAATAGCACATAAAATATACCATTCTGGCCCTTTACATTACTCGGAAATGTCTAACGAAAATAATAAAAAGAATTACCACAAACGTTAAAATTCTCATAATAATATATATAGTATTGTTATAAATTATGTAATTATCTATATATTAATTCGCGGAAGGCTGTTTGTACCTATCTTTGTTTGCAGCGCTCGAGGTTGGTCCGTTACTTTGAGGTGTTCTCGGAAGGTACCGGTCGGATTGAAGTAAGAGTGGTGTCGTTCGAAAGAGGAAAGATGGTTGCATTGCTTAGGCATATTTTTATTTCCGTTGTTTTACCGCAAAGTGTGAAAATTTAAGCGTGAAAAAATGGTGTTTTCCTTAGCTTTTAACATGGGAAATCAGTTGCCATGCAAATTTGTTTTTGTTGTTAAGTAAAGTTGTTTACGTTATTTGATAATGCAGTGCATTTCAGAAGTTGAAGACATTGGAATTAGTTTCATCAATCACTTACGTGAGTACGAAAATATTACTTGACGTTTTCGACGAGTAGATAGTGAAATTAAACAATTTTATACTACCGACGGTTCCAATGCTGTGAATGAAATCTGAATTTCGAGGCGTTTTGAAATTCTTTTCTAACACTTGGGGCAAGGTTATAAAATGTTTATTACAAAAAAGCTCCCAGGTTATAATATTAATTATAATATAAGTATTTTTCTATTGTTTGTTATGCACAGTGAATTGTATTCATTTTGTTTTTTATTGTAAACTATTTCGCTTTGCCGATAGCGAATGAAAGCAATATTTGTATATCGGCGGTAGAGATCTTGGGCATGAAATGTGAATTTCGATGGTAGGCGTTTTGAGATACTTTTCGAACTCTGAGACACTGTTGAAAGACGTTTATTATAAATAAAAAATGTATTTTTGTATGGTAAAATAGGTAGATGTGAGCTTAAGGGTCACGAACTTCAAACACTTATCCTGCAAAAACGGTGATCAATACCGCTTTCATTTTAACTGTGTTATGTAGAAGAAAGATGTAGATTTATTACTACATGACTTAAATTGCTCCAGTGCCATTATTTCATGAGATATAACAATCCGAAAATCACCATTTTTCATCTCATAATCGATGTTTTTCAACGCCATCTTGGGTTGTTCCCGAGACCACCGCTAGATGGGTTCCTCGATATTTCACCTATTCCCTATATCCTGCGGACTCCTGCGTTATGGCGCGATATTGGAATGTGTCATGGTTGATTTGTTACTTCTGTTTTAGCGCGATATGCATTTTGGCGCGATCTGCGTTCGCGATTTTGGAATGTGTGTCATTGTTGAGTTGTTGATAATGTCATTGTCGCTCTGATGCCTCTGAACCGTACGGACGCAATAGCTTGCCGTGCATGTTCTTTTGGAGTGCTTTCGGGGGCGGGGGCATTCTTTAAAATACCCTTTTTTGAGTGTTGACGAGTGTGATTTTAGCCAAAAGTGTGGTTTACGTGTTGGGTTTGGCCGGGAGGGGGCGGAGGCATTCTATAAAATACCGTTTTTTGAGTGTTTACGAGTGTGATTTTACCCAAAAGTGTGGTTAACGTGTTGGGTTTGGTTTGAAGGGGGCGGGGGCAGTCTATAGAATACCCTTTTCTGAGAGTTGACGAGTGTGATTTTACCCAAAAGTGTGGTTTACGTGTTGGGTTTGGTCGGAAGGGGGCGGGGGCAGTCTATAGAATACCCTTTTCTGAGAGTTGACGAGTGTGATTTTACCCAAAACTGTGGTTTACGTGTTGGGTTTGGCCGGGAGGGGGCGGGGGCATTCTATAAAATACCGTTTTTTGAGTGTTTACGAGTGTGATTTTACCCAAAAGTGTGGTTAACGTGTTGGGTTTGGCCGGGAGGGGGCGGGGGCATTCTATAAAATACCGTTTTTTGAGTGTTTACGAGTGTGATTTTACCCAAAAGTGTGGTTAACGTGTTGGGTTTGGTTTGAAGGGGGCGGGGGCAGTCTATAGAATACCCTTTTCTGAGAGTTGACGAGTGTGATTTTACCCAAAAGTGTGGTTTACGTGTTGGGTTTGGTCGGAAGGGGGCGGGGGCAGTCTATATAATACCCTTTTCTGAGAGTTGACGAGTGTGATTTTACCCAAAAGTGTGGTTTACGTGTTGGGTTTGGCCGGGAGGGGGCGGGGGCATTCTATAAAATACCGTTTTTTGAGTGTTTACGAGTGTGATTTTACCCAAAAGTGTGGTTAACGTGTTGGGTTTGGCCGGGAGGGGGCGGGGGCATTCTATAAAATATCTTTTATGAGTGTTGACGAGTGTGATCATACCCAAAAGTGTGGTTAACGTGTTGGGTTTGGTTTGAAGGGGGCGGGGGCAGTCTATAGAATACCCTTTTCTGAGAGTTGACGAGTGTGATTTTACCCAAAAGTGTGGTTTACGTGTTGGGTTTGGTCGGAAGGGGGCGGGGGCAGTCTATATAATACCCTTTTCTGAGAGTTGACGAGTGTGATTTTACCCAAAACTGTGGTTTACGTGTTGGGTTTGGCCGGGAGGGGGCGGGGGCATTCTATAAAATACCGTTTTTTGAGTGTTTACGAGTGTGATTTTACCCAAAAGTGTGGTTAACGTGTTGGGTTTGGCCGGGAGGGGGCGGGGGCATTCTATAAAATATCTTTTATGAGTGTTGACGAGTGTGATCATACCCAAAAGTGTGGTTTACGTGTTGGGTTTGGGCGGGAGGGGGCGGAGGCATTCTTTAAATACCCTTTTCTTGGTTGTTGACGAGTGTGATTTTACCCAAAAGTGTGGTTATGGCGTGCATTACGAAGTTTCATCCATCTAACGAGATACTGGCGTTCTCCGGCCGGGGGGAGGGGGTGTTGTCGGTGAGAACGTGTCTCTACTGCAGAAACTCAACTCAACAGTCGCAACGCCATCTGGTGCAGAGGCGGGGAATTTCCAATATGGCGGCGCTGCGAACACTCACCTCATGGGTTTGAAATGCTGTAAAATCGTGAGTTTTTCAATTTTTCAAATTATTTTTAGCGAGTGAAAATTGCCATATTAGTAGGTTGTGTTCCGAAAATTTCATCGAAAAACGGCAATTTTTAGGGGTGAAAAAAATGTTTGAAGTTCGTGACCCTTAAGCTCACATTTACCGGTAAAATATAACATTTTTGCCCTACGGCATTTCTGATTTTGTGTGAAATGTGAATTTCGAAGGTAGGAGTTTTGAAGTTGGTACTTTTATAATAGTTTAGACAAGTTTTTGAAACGTTTATAATCCATAAAATATATTTATCAATGTTTAATATGCACTGTGAATTATAATTTAATTTGTTTTTTATTTTAAGCTGCATATTTAGATATTAATTTATTTTCGGTAATTTATTTACGTTTCTTGCAAAATCATCACGGTAATTCTAAAAAACACACACCACTTTAAAATTTTCAATAGCTGTCCGGCACCTAAACCATTCCATTTTTTTATCTATTAAAAAAAACTCATTTATATCCCCACCAAAAAGAAGAGAAAAGAAGACTTCTCCTAAATTGCTGTGACTACTAAGGTCAATTGAACCTCTACTAAACTAGATTAAATGTAAGTGTTATAAAAATAATACTTGGCAAGTATAGGAATTCTTTGAAACGACACGGTAGGCTCAACTCTGTATTGGTCATATAGCAAATGAGCAGCATTTAGAGCTATTAGACATTACAATGCGTCTTCTTGCGCCCAAATTTTTAGGTAACAGATACACTTCATGAAGAAATTGAAGAAGGCAAACGAGACGATTACGATTGTCAACTAATACTTTGCTCAGATAAGCAAATATTTTGTGACGTACGCGTTGCATCCGATATTTTACAGTCGAAAAGCAGGTGTTTCAGCTAAAATATTTCAAAAAGCTCAAAAAACGAGTTCTAAGATAAATCTACCCAGACGATTCCAGATATATATTACACCAAACTACATCTCTTTGGATATAATATTTACTAAATATTACGTCAAAACCATTCGATTGACAATGCTAAAACCTCCCAGGACATTCCAAATTATCAATTTCAACAATTATATTATTATAATTATAATGGGGAACTTGCATGATTTTTTTTTATTTAACAGGCGGACAGAAAATTATTTTCTCAATTCAACAACGAAAACTGCATGTAAATCTGAGTTTTCCTTCGCGAGATATTGAATGTTAAATATAGCGACATTTTAAAGCGCGCCGAAAACTCCCTCCCCCCCAAGCCACTGCTGAAGAATACCCGATGACGTCAACAGTGCCGAACAATCGCCCGAAGCAGCTGGGCTAACAGCGCACCAACACGGGTGATTCAAGCGAGCCTATTCAACCCAAAAGTGAGCCCACCTCTGATTTTTAATTGAGTAAGTAATCACTTAATGGTATACAGTTGATATTTCACGTCAATAATGAGTAATATCTAGGCAAGATAGTTTAAATCTCGAAAGTTCATCTTACTTTTGCAGTGCCCGCTCCATACATCGACCCAACTCCCTAGCATTGTAATTAGCCAGCGATATGAGTTCGAGGCATAAGTATTGTTTAACACCTGGCTGGAAAAATACCTCAACCAAGGTGCCTAATAAGCTATTTATTAGGTTGCCTACAAACGCAAGAAGAAACGTATGTACAATGTCAATAAGTGACTGACTAACCCAGACTTCTATCAAAGGTGAGGTGTAAGCGTCCCACTCAAGAGCCCGACGTATCTCTTTCTCCCGTGGAGAAAGTGCGCATCTCGACAGTGATTTGTTGATTACTTCCAAAACATTCATTGCTCTGCGAATCGTCATAAGCAATTTTTCGGCCCTGAGTGGTGTTTTAGTAATTTTATTGGCAAATTATGTGACATAGTGTTGTTACTCGATACGAGTTACAAGTTAGAGTCAAGATAGTTTAATTTCCGAATCCTTTTACGTGCCAGCTGAGTTGAAATGTACTCACTGTGCGATGTGTTTCTTTGAGAACGTGTGTATTAGGTCTGATGCTCTCACGTTAATAAAACAATGCCTTTACAAGGTAGATATATTTTGCTATTGATTTGGTGCCGAAGTTTTTTTTATCTTAATACAATTACATCGATCTGTAACGTTATGTAGCGGCGTAGTGCAGTGCTCATCATAATCTCTTTAGCATGACATGAGGCAAGTATAAGACCCAGGGTCATTGTGTCTTTTTATATGTATGTAATCGAGAGTTGAGAATGGTTTTATGTTTCGGTGGTGTAGTTATAGTGTTGATGTTCATGAGAATTACATTCAGGTAATGCTATACTATACTCTGCCACAAAAGTTGTTTGTGGCCCACAGGTATTTAATTAAAGGGCAACAAAGTACATTTGAAAAAATTCAGGTCTTTGAATTATTATAGCCATTTACAAACTTTATGCTGGCATTGAATGTGATATGGTGATGATTAAAGAACACTGTTTAGCTTATACTAATGCCTTTCCATAGATTGCTGGGTGTCGGACGGTAATGATTTTTAAATCAATAAGCGGGTTCATTTGTGTTGAGTGTTTTGAATAGCAGGTGCTACTTTTCCTTATTCCACTACCATTTAATGTATGGGATAGAATTATGGGATCATGCCCCAATGCCCCCAATGTATTTATTCAGCAAAGAAGGACGATCAAGATCAGGTTTTATGTTTTAAAATTGCACTTTAAATTCCTACATGAATTTACTGAAGGTAAAAATATTGACATTTCCTTCTGATATTGATGTTAGTGTTGTTTTTCTTGACAAAGACTATTGCAATGTATTTTGCTGAATGTCCGATGATAATAACTAAATCATAGCACAGCACTTAAACCGGTGAATGTTGGTAGAGAGGTAAATGTGAGCATAAGGGTTATGACTTTCAAAATTCAGTGATACTTCTGGCGAAAATAAAGATATGGAATAAGATAAGTAATGCTTCAACTTCCTTTTACCTAACATCCAACAGCATGACGTGGATAAACGTGCTTCGTACTATTGGCTTTGAAAACAAGACAACTATTCTTGTTATAACGTAATTAATTATTACCAGTATACTATTTAGTTTCATTGAAGAAAATAAATCGTACGCTGGGAAGTCCATTCCCTATAATGAACTTCATACGGACTATTAAATCAAGGGTAAGTCATTCCCGATAAGGCCAATCCTCTAGATTTGTGCCTCGCTCTGATAAACTAACCTTCATTCTCCGCATTAATAAGTATTATAAACAAAGGATTCAAAGTAAATATCTCTCATTTATTCTCGTTGTATTCATAAAAATCGAAATTTTGAGGCAAACGACGGTAACTTCATGCCGCTGGCTTTAAATGCACACATGTCCACGATGTCACACAAGCATTATCGAAAGCAAATAACGAAAAAATCACTAACATAACCTCATTGAGCTACATTACTTCTTGTCCAAAGGTTTGTTTGCAAAATTACCGAAGCAAAACAGCTCTAGCCATCATCATTTTAAGGTACGAGACTTTCCATTGGTCCTTACGAAGTTCATCAGCTTCGCCTTACAAATTTTTCATAACGAGAGTTTTCTCCCATCCGGTCAGGAGAAAAAGTTTTCTTTTTTTTCCGCCGACGTATAGCAATCATTTGTCATAACAAATGCCATGAGGGTCATGGCATCAATTTCAGGAATATTGTCCGAACGAGCGGCAACGTAATCATCCATTTTTTTTACCTGAAATATTCGAGGTAAAAAGTCTATTTTATCATCCCGAAAGTGCATTTTTTATATCCCAAGTAATAATCGTGGCACAATAACAATAGGAAAACTTACCCAAGAATAACAGCACATGAACAAGTGACGGTGAGCGACTAAATCCTCCACCAAAACAATGTTTACAGCATGCGTTGGGGGTTTTCCCGACTCAGACGGCAGATTAGGCACGGATGACGTCACACCTAGCCTCGGCAGAGCTCGGGTGTCTTCGCGCAGTGGTCGGCTCAGAGAAATTTTGCTTGATTTTTTAAGTCAATTTTTTATTTCTTCTGATGATGAATGGAGATAATTTAGGTATTTTTGCGAGCTAATATTTCCGTTTTACCTCTTCAAAATAGTTTTTATAGCAATCGTCGACCCATGCAAGTTCCCCATTATCAATTTCAAATAAAACATTCAATTACATCCCCAGCTAAAATATTTACAAAAGCACAAAGGACAATTCTGTTCTTAAACCACACAGGCGATTCCAGAAAAATATCACAGCCACCTTTATATTGGTTTAGGTGCAATATTTACCAAATATTACACCAAAACCATTCGATCGAAAACACTAAAACCTCCAGACAATTCCGGGGGTGCTTACGTTTTTAACATAGGGACAATATGTGCATTGACGAAGTCAAATCAATAGTAATTAGTCTTATCAATCAATTGTAGGTAAATATTAATTTACGGTTTCTCTGTGTCATAAGTGAAAAAAAAACAATTATTGCCTAGGCTTCGCTGTGCCGATGTTAAAAGGAGGCAATTTTTGACTACCGTCGGCTCAAGGTGTTGTGCATGTAATGTGAATTTCGAAGGTGGGCTTCTTGAAATACTTTTCTAACACTTGAGACAAGGGTATAAAACGTCAATTTCCCATAAAAAATGTATTTTCTTATTTTTAGTGCATTTTAATTTTTAGTATACACTATTTAGATATTAACTTATTTTCGATAATTTATTAATGTTCGTTGAAAAATCAGCACGGTAATTCCACAATACACGACCAATTATATAATTATGAATAGCTGTCCTGCACCCAAACCGTTCCGTTTTTATCAATATCAAATAAAGCATTCACTTATTTCCCCACCTAAAAGATAGATAGCATTATCTTAAGGTGTTTGATAACTAAGATCATTTTTGCACCTTTACTTAACTAGATAAAAAGTGTTAGAATATCTATACTTGGTAAGTATGTAGGAATACCTACTTAGAAATTGCGAATTCTATGAGTGGACGCGATAAGCTTATGTTCTTCTGGATTGTTCATATGGCAAAATAGTTTCATTTAGAGCTATTAGGGAATTCACAATGCGTCATAAATTTTGGGTAGTAAATTCACTTCATGAAGAAATTTTAGAACGCAATTCATACGATTACGATCGCCACCTTCCTTAGATACCCAAATAATTTGTGACGTACGCAATGCATCCTTTATTTCACACAGTCGACAAACAAGTGTTTCACCTAAAATATTTCTAAAAGCTCAAAAAACCAATCCTGATTTATATCTACCCAGATGATTCCAGAATTATATTTCACCAACCTTTTCATTGCTTTGTGTATAATATTTACCAAATATTACATCTAAACCATTCGATCGACAATACTAAAACCTCCCAGACCTTTTTTATCAATTTCAAAAAAGACATTCACTTACAGAAAAGGTTCAAAGGATCAAATCTATTTTTAAACCACTCATAGGATCCCATAAAAATATCACAACCACCTTTACATAGGTATGGGTGTCATATTGACCAAATATTACACCAAAACCATTCGATCGAATGCACCAAAACTTACCACACATTTCCGGGAGTGTTTACGTTTTTGACAAAGGGACATGGATGAAGTCGAAAAAATGGGATTTAGTTGTATTAATTAATTGTATAATTATGAAAACATAAATTGACCGTTTCGTTGTGCCATTAGTGAAAGAAAACAATTATTGCCTACCAGTGGCTCCGAAGATGAGTATGAAATGTGAATTGCGAACCTAGGCATTATGAAATACTACTTTAACAATTGATACAATGTTATACCGCGTATATTAAAAAAATGAATTTTTATAGTTTAATATGTATTGTCCACTGCAATTTACTTATTTTTTTGGAGTTTAGAAATAATTCCTGACATTCGTGACAAGGTTATTCAACGATTAGTATAAATTTAAAATAAGTATAAATAAATATATAATTTATGCCTTCAGTTTTTGCAATTTATATATTTTATTTTTATGTAAACTATTTTGAAAAGTTTCGGAAACATTAAATTTTTTAGTTAAATCAGCATATTCATTTGAAAACACGCGCTCCATTATAAAATGTTATTCACCCAAGCTATTCGTTTTTTATGGATTTCGAATAGGACACTCTTATATCCCCTTCTAAAATATTTCCTAAATTTCCAAGGACCAATTCTGATTATAAACCACCCGGATGATTTCAGAACAATAATAAATATAAACCTACATATACTCAAACCATTCGATAAGCCTTACTAAAACCTCCAAGACCATTGCAATGCCATCGCGTAGCGGTAACCCTAGAGATTAATATATAGACTAGAGGCTGAACGCGCTGTGCGCGTTTAACCTCTAGTCTATATATTAATTCGCGGAAGGCTGTCTGTACCTATCTTTGTTTGCAGCGCTCGAGGTTGGTCCATTACTTTGAGGTGTTCTACGAAGGTACCAGTCGGAATGAAGTAAGAGTGGTGTCGTTCGATAGAGGAAAGATGGTTGCATTGCTTAGGCGTATTTTTATTTCCGTTGTTTGAACGCAAAGTATGAAGAATTAAGAGTGAAAAAATGGTGTTTTCCCTATCATTTAACATGGGAAATCAGTTGCCATGCAAATTTGTTTTCGTTGTTAGGTAAAGTTGTTTACGTTATTTGGTAGTGCATTTAAGAAGTTGACGACATAGAAATTCGTTTCATCAATCAGTTACGTGAGTACGAAAATATTAATTGACATTTTCGATGTGTAGATAGTGAAATTAAACAATTTTATACTACCGCTTGGTTCCGATGCTGTGAATGAAATCTGAATTTCGAGGCGTTTTGAACTTCTTTTCTAACACTTGAGGCAGAGTTATAAATTGTTTATTATCAAAAAAGCTCCCAGGTTATAATATTAATTATAATAAAGTATTTTTCTATTGTTTGTTATGCACAGTGAATTGTATTTTAATTTGTTTTTTATTGTAAACTATTTCGCTTAGCCGATGGTGAAAGAAAGCAATATTTGTCCATCGGCCGCTTCGGTCTTAGGCATGAAATGTGAATTTTGAAGCTAGCCTTTTGAAACACTTTTGTAGCTCTTGAGATAAGGTTAAGAAACGATAATTATCTATAAAAAATGCAATTTTCTAATGTGTCATACGTGTGTGTACTATGTATCATAGGTTAATTTGTTTTCTTTGCTGTAAAGTATTTAGACATTAATTATTTTTTGGTAATTTATTAGTGTTTGTTGGTAAATCAGTTAATTCGAATATAAACCCACCATTATAAAATTATCAATACCTATTCTAAATCATGAATTATCTTAAGGGGCGGTGACTATATAGGTACGTCATTTTGTATCTTTACTATATTAGATTAAAAGCAAGTGTTAAAAAACAATAGTTGGTAAGTATATAGGAATGCTTGGAAATAATTTAAACTATAAGTGTACACGATAGGCTTAACTCTGTATTGGTCATATAGCATAAGAGTTTCATTTACAGCTACACTTGATGAAGAAATTTGAATACAAGATATACGACTAACAATAAGATTTTCACCCAACACCTTGCTCAGATACTCAAACATTTTGTGGCGTACGAGTTTCATCCAATATTTTACACAGTCGAAAAGTAGGTTTCCACCTAAAATATTTCCAAAAGTTCAAATAACCAATTCTTATTTAAATCTACACACATGATTCCATAAATGGTAAATGTGAGCTTAAGGGTCACGAACTTCAAACATTTTTTTCAACCCCTAAAAATCCTCATTTTTGGATGAAATTTTCAGAACACAACGTGCTATAACAGCAATTTACACTCGCGTGTATGAAATGTGAATTTCGAGGCGTTTCGAATTCTTTTCTATCACTTGAGGGAAGGTTATAAAATGTTTATTATCAAAAAAGCTCCCAAGTTGTAATAATGTTCATTATCTTAAAAGTATTTTTCTAATGTTTTGCAAGCACTGTGCATTGTATTTTTTATTTTTTTTTGGCCGGCGGCAGAAGTCCTTGTGAATGTAAATGTCGATGCTAGGCGTTTTGAAATACTTTTTCACTCTAAACACAAGGTTGAAAGACGTTTATTATCAATAAAAATGTAATTTTCTATCGTGTAATATGTGTGCGTACTATGCATCTTAAGTTAATTTGTTTTCTTCGCTGTAAAGTATTTAGATATTTATTCTTTATCGGTAATTTATAAGTGTTTGAGCTAATATAAGTTAATGGGCGTTAATTCGGAAATAAACCCACCATTATAAAATTATCAATAGCTATTCTACATCGTGAAATATTTTAAGGTGCTGTGACTATTAACGTCATTTTGCATCTGTACAATAGTAGATTAAAAGCAAATATTATAAAAACAATACTTGGTAAGCATATCGAATACTTAGAATTTATGAAAATTATGAGTGGACACGCTAGGCTCAATCCGAGTTAGGCTCAAATCCAAATTTGTTTGTTATGCACAGTGCATTGTATTTTAATTTTTTTTTCTACCGGTCTTGAACATGAAATGTGAATGTCGATGCTAGGCATTTTGAAAGTTTTGAAAGATACCTTACCCCTTTTCAAACCTTCGGGTACCTACCTTTGCTTTCTTTTCTTCCGGCTAGCTCGTTAGGTTCCAAACACACTCTTATACAATTAAATATTTCACACTTTTGTATACGTTAATACCGTTAATTTGCTATTGGGGTCAAGGAAATCAGACAAGGAAACATTTATAATTTCATGCACAATATCTCTGTATTACTATTTGTTTTAACCTTAATTGGGCCCAATTTACAATTTCATATAAAATTTTACTTTAATCAGTGATCTTGATTCAATCCTTATGGTTAACTTTATAGTGGGCTTTTTCCTTTTAACTAATTATTCCAACGTTCACAAACTTATCGTGGCCACTGGTTCCTGTGATCCGCTGGACTTATCTCTGTCTCCCGCCGATGTCTGCCTTATCACGGGCCCCGGGACTGCTCCGCTGACGCGTACTCCTTGTCATTTTTTTTAATCTCCCTCTAGGTCCTCGTTTTTCTTTCTCTCCTTTCCTCTTTCTCACTCTCACCTCTTTCTTTTCTCGCCACGTAACTACCGACGCTGTTTTTCTAATTGTTACCTTCCCTACTTTTTTTGTTTTTTTCAACCCATTGTTACGCCGCGCGTAATGCCAAACTCCCCGTGTTTGACTAATAACTCATCGATATTTACGCCGCGGGTGTTGCCAACCCGTGGCGCCTAACCCGTCGGTTTATACTGTAAAGTATCTAGACATTAATTCTTTTTCGGTATTTTATTAATGTTAGTTGCTATTAATTCGAAAATAAACCCATCATAATAGAGCTATCAATAATTTTATAAAATTGTAACCATAAGTTAAAAGCAAGTGTTAAAAAAATAGTTGGTAAGTACATAGGAATACTTAGAAATAATGTAAACCATGGGTGGACACGATAAGCCTAAATATGTATAGGTCATATGGCAAAAGAGTTTTATTTATAGCAATTAGGCAGATTACAATGCGTTTTAAATGTTGGGTAGTAAATTCACTTCATGAAGAAATATTAGAACGCAATCCATACGATTACGATTGTCACCCAACATCTTGCTCTGATCCCCATATACTTTGAGGCGTTCGCGTTGCATCCGATATCGCGAATCGCGTTGCATTTAATACAGTCGACAAGCAGGTGTGTCACCTAAAATATTTCCAAAAGCTCAAAGAACCAATTATGATTTAGGTAAATCTACCCGGACGATTCCAGAAATATATTACACCAACCTTTACATCGCCTTGGATATAATATTTACCAAATATTACGTCAAAACCATTCGATCGACTAAACTAATACCTCCCAGACCTCACAATTTTTTTATCAATTTTAAATAATACATTTTCTTACATCCCCACCTAAATATTTGAAAACACTCAATGGACCAATTCTGTTTTTAAACCACCCAGATGATCCCATAAAAAAATATCACAGTCACCTATACATCGATTTGGGTATAATATTTACCAAATATTTACAAAAAATATTTACCAAATATTACACCCAAATCGATGTATAGGTGGCTGTGATATTTTTCTGAGATCGTCTGGTGTAATATTTACCTAATACCTGCATAGTATATAGCAATAATAATAGCTGCAAGTGAAGCGGTTATATTTCCGTATTCTACTGTGCGAGTGAGGAATGTTTTTCGATTAAAAAAGTGAGTAAATTATCAACAATTTAAGTAATTTTAATTTTATGCTTTTAATATATGTATATAATTATATACGCAATCATATTCCGAAATAATAATAGGATATTCTCTCATGGTATGCTGAGATTCTTAGTTTTTCTGAAGCTTTTCTTTTTCCCTTGATATCAGTATAGTTAATTGTTTACAAGCGCTCATATTGCTTCAGTTATCCCATTGTAAATATTTATTTTCATCAGATCATTTTTAATTAGTTTAGCAGAATAAATATTCCTTGCTGCATTTCCTCTTTCGTCAGTATCACCCGGAGTGATTATTTTGCCCTATTAATTTGTCGAAATGCATATTTTACCAATTTATTCAATTGTAACATGTATTGATTACAGATGGTGCGTAAGCGAGTTCTTTCCTCTTTCAAACGACACCACACTCATTTTGATCCGACTGATACCTTCGTAGAACACCTCAAAGTAATGGACCAACCTCGAGCGCTGCATACAAGAATAGTTACAGACAGCCTTCCGCGAATTAACACTTTCAATGCGGCCCATATACATGGCCTAATTTTACCCCGTGGCGGCTTTCTTTTTTTATGTAAAATGTAAGTATGGATGCCAACTAAGTCAGGAAAAATAATGAAAAAAATTTCAGCGCTCTCATTTAGTTTCATGACGTGATATCACGTCATCCGGCAGCATGGATAGACACGTGATGCGGGTTGCATACACACGAATAGTTTTGTCGTCTTCTATTTTTTTCCACTTCGTTTCTTACATGCAGCAGTGGCGATGTGTATGTAAAGTGCATGTATTTTCTTTTATTACTGGTAGCAGCTAATTTTTATTAAAGATCCAGGGTTTTTATGGAAGTAATAAAGATTAGAAGTAAAACGAATCTTTGTGGGCAACTGTTTGAATAGGATAGTAATTCCGTGAACTTCTGCTCGCACTGCTGCATTTGAGTATAAGGATTGGGTCCTAGAATATTGAATAATATTACTTTTTTTACACTTCAACCCATTATTTCGATCGATGGGTTGTTTTTCTCCTTTCATATTTTTCACTCCATCCGAAACGTTTCCGCTCAGACGACCACGCGTAAGCGTTAGAAACAAAACAACTAAGGGTTTCACATAGCATTTGCGATTTTGCTGCAGCTGCGTGGGTTGCATGATATTCCTATTTTAAAATTTCTCTATGTTTATTTACGATGGTGGATTGGGACGTCCCTTGGTGTGAACCACTCAGGGCGGCTACGCTGAGGTTGGAGGGTGAAGACCGAGAAGAAGTAGGAGTGTGAGGATGCATGTGTAGATAATAGCACGCTGTAAACGGCAGGATTTAGTCGGTCCATTTGATTGTACTGTGAAGACAGCTTTCTAGGAAGCCTTCGGTACGTCATAAACATGGGTGTGAGGTAAGGATTTAGCCGACACGTGTCCTTTTCTGGGCTTTAGGGTGGTGACTCTGGTGCCAGGGTAGAAATGGTCGCAGAAAGAAGGAAAAATTCAACCCCAAACTCTGTCTTAACTCACGAAGTGAAGCCGAAAACAAATTTTAGTTAGCTTGATAGGGTTCATTCAGGTCACGAATTGCAGATCTTGAGATGAATATTGTACCAAGTGCTTAAAGGTTTTTTTACTGGTAGTATGAACGTTTTGAATTTTGGTGGTGAATTGGTTTCAGCTCGAGTTGAAATTTCAATAATATATATTAATTGGAAGAGATTTACTGCATCTGTATTCTATATTACGTACTAAATGACACTGAAAGCACTAAATTAATTACCTCAAAATTATTTATAGAATAAGATACATAAAAAACGTTTTTTTTGTCACAATTTCTAATTACACAATTAAAAATGCCTCCTGACAAAATTAAAATGCTATTTACATTTTTATTTACAATTTTATTTACAATTTTTTTGACAATTTTATTTGCTATTTTATTTACAATTTTATTTACAATTTTATTTGCAATTTCATTTACAATTTCATTTACAATTTTATTTAAAATTTCATTTACAATTTTATTTACAATTTTATTTACAATTTTATTTACAATTTAATTTACAATTTTTGTGGTAAGGAGCAAAGCATTCGGGACAAAGTGCTGGAGAACCCTCACAATCAGGACATAAATACGCTGCCTCCTTCCTGCGCCCGATGGTGTAACAATATTTACAGCGTCGATAAGTCTTCTTTCTACCGCCTTCTACAAGGATGAGTTCGGGGAAGTGGGATAAAGATTTTGAAGATGCAAGGGATTTAGGATCAGGAAGGTATGATGGTAAAATGAGGGATTTAATAACAGAGAGCCGGAATTCATATGAAGAAATTTTTTCGGGAGGTCTACGGTATAGGAAAAAGCTGTTGACAAGGATGAGGTGAAAGATATGGATGCCCAACTTTTTGTACCATTTAAGGGTTTTCCTTTCAATAGGATAGTATGCCATCATCTGATCAAAGTGGCCTATTCCGCCCATTGACTCGTTGTACTTCACAACGGCCTCAGGTTTAGGAACGAGCCTGTCTCCTCTTCGGGTTGGCACGTCAACCATGCGACTCCCGAATTCGGAGCTGATCATCAGAACGTCCCTTTTGTCCTTCCACTTTAGGACGCAGATACCATCGTTAGTAAAGGCATCCATAACTTCACCTCGTCCCAATTTAGCCTTTGCCACTTCGGAGGGGATGCCTTTCCGATTTGCCCTAAGAGTTCCTGTGCAATACGTTCTCCTCTCAAGCAGTTCGTCGATCAAATTGACGCTGGTGTAATAATTATCCATTAACAACGAATGACCTTTGTCTAAATGGTCATTCATTAATTTATGGACAACGCGATCAACATGTCCACGCCCTCCAAGTTCAGAGTCGCCGGCCCCCGTATACACAAGAAATCGCAGAACAAACCCGGAAGGCTCCGTCAGCATATAGAGTTTGATTCCGTACTTATGCTTCTTGGATTTCATATAAATACGGAATCGCAACCTACCGCTCCAAAGAAGTATATACTCGTCAATGCAAAGCTTTTGGGAAGGAATAATTAAGGTATTAATTGTAGAGTGAAATGAATCTAAAAGGGGACGGATTTTGTACAGGATATCATCAGGTTGTGGATCATTGGGACCGGGGTTAGGTGGAAAATGAAGGGCTTGAAGAATACAAAAGAATCGATCACGACTCATGCATTTCCAAAAGCAAGGTATATCAAACAAGATATCAGTGCTCCAGTAATCTGAAATCTTGTTTATGGGAATACTTCCCATGTGAAACAAAAGACCTAAGAAAGTTAAAAACTCTGCATAAGTCAGTTGTTTCCAATTCTTAATCCTTGCTTTTGGAGATTCATTTGTCCGCATAAGATGAACAGCGAACGCATTCGTCTGTTCAACTACTGCATGAACGAGGGAATCTGGAAAGAGGAGACGGAAAAAGACAATGGGTTCTGTGGAAGACGGTAGAGTGGTGAGGCCGGGATTTTCCAGGAAAGGGATATTTTGCGGGGCCACTGAACTTCGGCACCACCGCAAAGGACGTTCGGATACGGAAGGACCGGCGGTAGGGTTAGAGGGTTCGAGCAAAGAATGGGGTGGGGATGGGCCAGGGATGGGCGTCATGGGATCGGGCGTAGAAGGCGGCAGCGGGGTACCTGACTGTGAGGGTTCGTCCTCCTCCCCACTCTCCTCCTCGCTAATCTCCCACTCGGAGTCTTCCGAAAAATCCGAATCCCCACTCTCCTCCAGGAGCTTCCGTAGCTCTTCCTCCGTGTATATTGGAGAAGGCGGAGATCTCGGAAGGTAGGGTCCTGGTGGGAGTGTCCTGCCTTGACGTCGACGGCTGCTGATCCTGCGTAGATGTTGAACCTAGATGTACCTAGAGGTTCATTCTTACGCTCCGCGTAATCTCTCACCCGTGCTCGCGTCATACGGCGCTCCCTGTTTTACTGTCCACCCTGGCTTAAAATCCCCCCAACCCTTGAACATTTTGGATAATCCTTGCTTTGCCAGCTGAGCTGGTTCGATGCTGCGGTTTTGGGGTGGCGCCCTTCTCAAACACGCGACAATGGTCGCGATATCCCTTTTTCTCAAAACAATTTCCCACACGGGTAGGTCCGAAGTAGACAAGGTGTCAAGGCAAAGGTAAGGGGTCCATTTTTTGAAGGCGTAAAGACTGCAGCGAGTCAACGGGCAAGGAGAATAAAGCCCGTTCCGTCACAATATAATTTAAGCCAATGTATACACCTATTTACTGACAGTAGGGCGATTACATAAAATACAGTACTTCATAACGTCGCGCTCTGTAAGGTCCAAAAACTTCGACGCTCCAGCGATTACGTATGTATAGGAGAAGTTCTCAACGTCGCCGGTGTAATCGAGGCGCTGCGGAGAGAATGAGAAATTTATACTCTCATCATTATTCCATTCTGTCTCTCTGCGGTCCGTCCCGTCAGTTCCCTGAACAAATCTTTTCATTCAAACTGAAAGCTAGAAAGTGGTCATGTGATCGATTCTCAGTAGCAGATGAAGCGGAATGATATCGATGATGAATTGTGCATTGATAATTCAAGAATGCATGATCTTAAATAAATTGTGGCTTTTTGAATTATTGCTTACTAATGTCGATGACGTATCCCATGGTAAAATACTGATACATGAAGATATTTTGTAAAAAGGGAAACATGACGTGCATCTTATGACCGCTAAGGCTTTCTAATGAAATTATCCACCTGAACACTGTGTATTCAGTACCTACATATTGTGAAAAGATTACTTGAAGTATTAAATATGTATTATGTTCATATTGGATAATGCTATACGTCCTGCCTTGAATACCAGTGGAATACACCTACATCTACATCTACATAATACCCTGCAAGCCACCATAAAGATGCGTGGCAGGGGGCGAACTCTCACCAAACATGCACTACATATCATGCATAAAAAAAGCATCAGTTCTTGTATAGGTACGGTTCAAAACTACGCTACTTCAAAAAAGATAAGAATAGCAAAAATTACATGGAAAAACATGCCGTTAGTTGGGTTAGTATAAGTCCTTATACCAACATGCGGCTACCAATGTTAAACATTGCTACACTCGTACTGGATATATTTACCGTTATTCCTATCCCTAATAGTACGTGGAAAAAAGACGTTTTGAATCTGTCAGTTCGGTAATCTATTTCTCTAGTTTTGTGATTTGGTCCAGTCTACCACAGTAAGTTTGCGAAATATTTTTAACACCATCAGTGAAAATATGGTATTGGAATTTGTTTAAGAGATTAAGTCTGAATTTCAACCTTCGATCTGACAATTATTCCCAATTTAATTCATTGAATAGACTGGTTACGCTAGTAAGGTTATCATAACGTCCTATTAAAAATCCTGCCGATCTTCTCTGCACACGTTCAAGTTCGTTATTTAGACCAATTTCGTAGGGATCCCACACACTGTCAGCACATTCCAAATGAGATATAACAAGGGAAAAGTAGCTGATTTCTCGTACTTGTTCGTCACAATTACCAAATACTCTTTTGATGAATCCCAGTCTACGATTAGCTTAACCTAGTATTTCACGCATGTGTTTACCCCAGGAAATATCATGTGTTAGTCTTATTCCAGGATATTTAATAGACTCCACGTTTTTTATTTCATTATTACTTATTTTGTACGTGCTAGGAGGTGAGCTATTTTTTTTCCAAAAAATCATTACAGGATATTTTTTAAAGTTTATTCTAACTGCCTTGTTTCACACCAATTTTTGATTGCTTGTAGGTCATCATTTAAATATTCTTTATCGTTTGGGCATAGAATTTCCCTGTAAACTACTGCGTCATCGGCAAATAGACGAAGCTTACTTTTTACCACCTTATTGATATCATTTATGTACAAAAGGAACAGGAGTGGACCTATCACACTACCTTGTGGGACACCCGAAGTGACTTTAATTGCCGGTGAGGAAACACCGTCTAAAACAACCCTTTGAACCCGATCATGCAGAAAATCATTAATCCATGATATAATGTTACTGTCTTAGCCATAAGATTTAATTTCAAAATTAGTTTGCTATGAGAAATCTTGTCAAATGCTTTATTTAAGGAATGTTTTCTTTCTTACCTAGGGTGTATTCAATACAGATAAGGATACGTATTCAATACCTATTGAGCACAGCTGCTGTTGAGTCATCTTGAAGATATATTCAACCACATACCGTATGTAAAAGTGTTGACAAGAGCTCATACACTTTTACAGCTACACTATTTTCATACAGTTTTACCTTCGTAAGAGAAATAATGGCAATTTTCCACAAGAATAAAGACATTTACTTTTGACCGTTTTCGGTGTACAACACCATCATCAGGTAGACCGCTCAAAAGTAAATTCTTAATTAAGTAATTCTTAATTCTTGTGGAAAATTGCCAGCATTTTTCTTTCGCTTATATATTCCACCAAATAAAGCCGGAAACAACTACCTTTAAACAGTTTTACTTTTATTCCTCTAGAGAAGCCCGTCCCATGTAAACAAGTGAATTGGGCAATACAAAAAATCATTGTACAATATAGGCATGGGTGTACCTAGTACCAAAATTAAAAAAAAGAAACACGCGATAATTAGATGCTTCGTACTTATTTTCTATATGATAATACCAGGTATGATTTTCATTCTTACAAAATATAATTACGGAAACACACACTTTAACCATTCCCTTAAAGAAAAACCTACAATCTAACAGATTTAGATATGATGACTATAGTTCATTCACTGTTGAAAAGCATGCCGAAATAATGTTCCCAGCCTTTCAAACTAAATCATGTTTAACCATGAAACACAAGCATACCACTGCAGCGAGATAGCAATGAGGATTATTGCATTTTCACCTTGCAATTCTTAAGGATCGTTGCACCACTTTAGAGGTGGGTAAGTATTCTTTCTTTTGCGTACGAGTATTTTTCAGCAAATGAAGAAATAATTAAAATATTGACGGGAGTACGATTGATAGCGTGATATTAATGTGCGCTCTTAGTAGATTTAAGTGCTGAGTGAATGTCATATATCTAGTTGCAGACTACGATGTATTAACTGACAAGATTTTGCTCTGTTTTACATTGCATATATAAATTTATTTGTCATAGATTTCGATATTTTCATCCAGGCTTACTTCTTACAGGACTGAATGCGTATTGGCTTTCCTTTAGAGTGATTGGGATATAGCATAATATTGTATGCTTATAAATTCTGGGCTAAGGTGCCTTACCTTAGAAGGCATTTTTATATCTACATAATACCCTGCAAGTCCCTACAAAGGTGTGTGGCAGGGGGCAACCTCTCACCAAACAGGCACCACAGATCATTCATAACAAAGGAATGGTATTAATATAAACTAGTCAGAACTACCTCATAGGTAGAAACAACCTCTCCACCACTAATCTTATGATAAAGAATGGCATTGAATAAAAAGGCTCTCAGAGGGAAAGAACTCTTAACATACATGATATAGCATATTCTCGCTCTGTTCAAAAGGAGTGCAGCGAAAAGGTTGTTCCGTAGGAATTCACTGTAGATGCTTGATTGGAAGATGAAGTGAAGCCGTTGGGAAGATGACCGTCTCCTCGGAATGTAATTGGGAACAGACGATTTATAACACGCTTATGCCCAAAGACACGTCCAAGGAGATCGATCTAACAAATCTCGAAACGATGCAAAAAACCCGCATCTTTGCTGAGGATCCAGGTGACATAACAAACGCTGGAAATGATCAAATATTGGAATGCCACATGAGAAGCAATTGTTGCTGAGTAAAACTCACCATCCTACGAACATGCACTACAGGCCAAGGAATTATATCGTACGTACAAAATGTTACGGTTTTACCATGACCAAAGCAAAAAGGACTATTCCATGGTTTTCTATATGTATGTATCTATGACATTAGAATACAAAGTAGAAGCATACAATTAAAATCCATTTATATTTATCTACATAATACTCTGCAAGCCACTATAATTATAATCTCTAATAACCTGGTATTTAAATGAAACTTACCTACACAAGGGATTTGAGAGGAAAGTAAATTTCTACCTGAGGCGTCACATTAATACCCATCTCCGCTGGCTTAACAGACGTGTTAAGTTAATAATATTGTCATACAGACCCTTTACAAAAATTTTCGAAATCGAGAAAATAAGCATCCACTGGAATATTATATTTAAGTACTTATATATAAGTGCAATTCGTGCTTAACACTTTGACTGCGGTTTTTTTTAATGCTGAATGACCCCAAAATGCGGAATATTTTCTCCCTCACCAATGTGTTTCAAATTTGATATAATATCCAGCGAGTATCACATATTTTTTATTTTCAGTTAAATATTTGGCGAAATTAAACAAATAATTTTTCACGTGTATAGACGTGGTACGCAGTGTCAGAAGACTCGTAGGTATGCAACCTAGCAACACGCCATTAATGATTTCTCTATTCCATCGATGAACAACTTTTGTGCACCACATATTCGGGATTTGTGCTTTTCGATGATTGCTACGAATTCTAATTAGTATCAGGTACGATGCAGGGAAAGCCTCATACTTCTTATCTTACGTTCTTTTTCTGCCAAATATTTCTTACCTAAACCATGTTTAGCTCTGGTGCTGCACTCTTTGCACGTCAGGGACTTTATCTAGCTCTTTGTCACTTGTACACAATTGGAAGGGGGACCTTGCCAGTGGCAAAAGCTAAGTTTTATGCCTTTGATAGCCTTTTTTCCTAGCCTACATGCCTTCTCTTGTCAACTTTTTCGTTCACTTCTCCGCGGTGTTGTGTAAATCTTCCGACAATTCTTGATTACTTGTACATTAAAGAGACTTATATTACTGCTCATTCATCTGCCGGAAATACGTAAAGGAACTGAAAAATATGTAAATTACTGAAGCGTATATATTTGTTGACATTAATTATTCAAAAGAAAAAATTTCGTACTTAAATTTGTAAACATTTTAGGACACATGTATGAATGCATGAAACATCCCTTTTGCTAATAATACCAATTTAAATCGTATCATTATACGAGAATTATTCAAAAGCAAGGGGAAAAACTGAAATAAAAAAAATATGGCCCTCTGACACCAGTTTAAAATTCACTTTAAACCAACTATATATGTTTTAGTCCATAACCCATGAAACTTCTTGAAGAAATTGTCTAGGCATACAGAATTTTCCGGGAAATCAGGATAGTAGTCAGCTCACGTTTACCAGTGTTCTAGCCAAACCGGCAATATTTTTTTGTTCTTCTATTACCTTCGGAAATCATGGGGTTGAACTTGGGGAAATATAAAAACCAATGAGAGCGTATTTATTTTGGGAGCCAAGACGTTTTCTCGTTTCTGATCGAAGTCGACGAGTTTGCCATTTACACTCATTGTCAGTATAAAACTTTGACGATTAATTTCTCCTCCTTTGAATACATTTTATTGAACTAGAAACTGATCAGCAGCAAAATTTGAACAATATAGAGGACCACTTTTTTATCTCAACGTTAGGTCTTCTTCGGGGTAATATGGGGTACTCCTCCCAATGTCTGAGAAATTTTATGAAGAACGCAGCCTGCGTGCCAAAGTCCACCTTCGGCAATTCTTCCTGCTCCAGTAAAAACTAAAATTTTTATAATGAGTCCGGATGGTTTGGCTAACATATACAGTTTTAATCCAAACTTATACCTCCTTGTCTTTATATTGTGACAGGACAGGCCGTCTTCCCTTATTTTTGAGTTACGCGCGCCTCCCGCGCTTGTCATTTTTTTACGTCCCGATTGGGGTTTCCGTTGCGCGGGGTAGGTGATCGCTGACCTTATGGTATTACGACTAGTCAAGTGCTGTTTTGGTGGGTTTATTAAACTATGCTGTGTGTAACGGTCAGAATCACGCCACTTTGTGTTAAGAAACGTGATTGGTTGAGTGTGAGCCGAAGAGCTATTGGTGGTTTTGAATGAGAATCACGTGAGAGGGGGGTCAAGCTGAGGAGGAGGTGTATGAAGTGCGAGATGAGCAGGGAAAGACGCGGAGTGTAGTGGAGAGAACGTGCCCGGGTGTGTTAAGTGCCAATAAGGGAATTGGTTACCATTAAAATCCCAAGGGCATCGGACTAATTTCCCCGAAGCATTCACTTTCGTCCCGTATTGGACGTAATTCATTGTATCATTGTTTTCCCGTCCACAGATACCTTATAATTTGAAAAGGGGACGAGGGACCTGTAATTTCTCTAGGAAGATAAGTTTTTGTGTATCAAAGGGTGTAATTATGTTATTTCTCATCTATGTCTCATCCAGCAAAGTCAATCATCCCTCATTAGGTCCTAGGATATTCATTTCGCGTAGTTATAGAGTGTTGTTTTGTGTGATTCAGTGTTCTTTTTGTGCTCTCTTTGAATAAATGTCATTTCAACCATCCGTAAAAAGGTCAGACGGTCATTATTTCGCTCCGCGCAATCCTTACGGCGCGCGCGTCGTATGTGCTGCCACTGCCATTCCGCGCTTAAGATCCCCGACCCTTGAAGCAGTGAATAAGAGTCCTTGCTTTCCAGTTGAGCTAGCTCGACGCTGCGGTTTCTGGGTGGCGCCCTTCTCAACACGCGACAACGGTCGCGACATCCTTGTTTTCCCGGAACCATTTATTTAATATAAATTATGTTCATATTGGATAATGCTCTACGCCCTGCCTTGAAACCTGTGAAATACACCTATTGTGTATTCAATACATATTAGTATACGTATTCAATAGCTAGGTAGGCTATCATACCCAATACGTTTGAATACACCTAAGAATATTTTCAGTACATATTTGAATACGTATTCAATACCTATTGAACACAACTGCTGTTGAGTCATCTAGAGGATGTATTCAACAACATACCGTACGTAAAAGTGTTGACAAGAACTCAAACACTTCTACAAACAAAATCTTTGCATAGAGCTTTTAATTTTTTTTCTCTAGAGGAGCCAGTCCCATGTGAACAAGTGTATTGGGTAATACAAAGATCACTGTACAATATGGCCATGGGTGCACCTAGTACCAAAATTAAAAAAAAGAGGCATGCGAATATTAGATGCTGCATACTTATTTTCTATATGATAACACCAGTTATAATTTTCATTCATACAAGATATAATTACCTAAACACTCACTTTAACCTCCTACGTAATGAACAGCCTACTATCTAACTTATTTAGATGTGATGATTATAGTTGATTCACTGTTGAAAAGCATGCCGAAATAATGTTCCCAGCCTTTCAAACTAAATCATGTTAAACCTTGAAACACAAGCAAGCCTTTGCAGCGAGATATCAATGAGGATTATTGCATTTTCACCTTGAAATTCTTAAGGGTCGTTGCACCACTTAAGAGGTGGGTAAATATTATTTCATTTGCGTACGAGTATCTCCTCAGCAAATACAGAAATAATTAAGGTATTGACGAGAGTACGATTGATAATGAGTTATAAATTTGTGCTCTAAGCAGTTTTAATTGCTGAGTGATTGTCATATATCTAGTTGCAGACTACGATGTATTAACTGACAAGATTTTGCTCAGTTTTACATTGCATATATAAATTTATTTGTCATAGATTTCGATATTTTCATCCAGGCTCACTTCTTAAAGGACTGAATGCGTATTGGCTTTCTTTTAGAATGATTGGGTCATGGCATAATATTGTATGCTCATACATTCTGGGCTAAGGTGCCTTACCTTAGAAGGCATTTTTATATCTACATAATACCCTGCAAGTCCCTACAAAGGTGTGTGGCAGGGGGCGACCTCTCACCAAACAGGCACCACATATCATACATAACAAAGGAAAGATATTAATATATACTAGTCAGAACTTGCTCATAGGTGAAAACAACCTCTCCACCGCCATATACACGGTAGAGAATGGCATTGAATAAAAAGACGCTCAGAGGGAAAGAATACTGAACATGCATGATATAGCATATTCTCGCTCTGTTCAAAAGGAGTGCAGCAAAAAGGTTGTTCCGTAGGAATTCACTGTGGATGCTTGAACGGAAGATGAAGTGAAGCCGTTGGGAAGATGACCGTCTCCTCGGAATGTATTTGGGAACAGACGATTTATAACACGCTTATGCCCAAAGACACGTCCAAGGAGAACGCCCTAACAAATTTCGAAACGAAGAAAAAAACCCGCATCTTGGCTGAGGATCCAGGTGACATAACAAACGCTGGAAATGAACAAATATAGGAATGCCACATGAGAAGCAATTGTTGCTAAGTAAAACTCACCATCCTACGAAGATGCACCACAGGCCAAGGAATTGTATCGTACCTACAAAATGTTACGGTTTTACCATGACCAAATCAAAAATGACTGTTCCATGCCATGTCAAGATAAATGTATATATGACATTACAATAAAAAGAAGAAGCATATAATTGAAATCCCTTTATATATGTCTACATAATGCTCTGCAAGCCACTATTATTATAATCTCTAATAACCTGACATTTAAATGAATCTTACCTACACAAAGGATTTGATAGGAAACTTTATTTCTACCTGATGCGTCACAATGATACCCATTTCCGTTGACATAACAGACGTGTTAAGCTAATATCGTTATCATACAGGCCCTTTACAAAAATCTTCGAAATCGAAAAAATAAGCTTCCACTGGAATATTATATTTTAGTACTTATATATAAGTGCAATTCGAGCTTTACAAGAAGTGCTCTCCCGGAAGCCATGCTGTACATTAGTTAATAAACCATGGCTCGCTATGATTTTATATACAATTCATATGAACGACCCAGTCAGCATACCTTCGGTGAAATACGATTCATAACACGATGTAGCCCAACGACACGACGGCACATGTCCTAAATGACTGCATAAGCTTTGCCGTCATCCGTGGGGTTTGGGCACTCGAAAACTTGACAACCGAAGATACTTGGGAGCAAATTCCTTCTTGTTAGCAGTTTTATTCATATTAGGAGCTTATTTCTATGACGAAGAAAGAGGTACGACCGTGGAAATAATATTCCTTGGAACCAAAATGTATGACTTTTTTACCAATTATAATAAAATTTACGTAACTAAAAGAATCGAATTTTTCTGTTCTTCAAGTTATGAAAGTCAACTAAAACTGTTCCAATCCTTTCGCTTGAGTAGGCATGCAAAAGATCCGCACGTCATTCCTTCATCCAATCGCAAATGAGATGACGCAGTTCCCTCGCCCAACCACAATTTGGACCAACATCTGATTTTGACAATTTAGATGGATGTCAGATGCTATGTGAGGCATTTCGACACTGCATACTCAACTAAATGAAAATTTGTGAAACAATTATCTTCAACAAATTTTCATTCAAGACAAAAGGTAAACGAATTGAACTTTGTGAGTTCCGCAGGTCACTGTTTTCGGCTTTTTGCAGCATCAATAGGATCTTAGTACGCAGGCCGTTTTCCCGCAACTCCATTATTATCCACTTCTAGCTGAATGTACCCATAACAATTCAATATGAGGGAGAAATATAATAATTAATAATCGTATTAGGAAATATAAATATATTTCCTGAACAGGCTAAAGCTACCTTGCGTTATGGAGTTAGCTATTGCCTCAGTTCACTATCGGAACCATAAATATAATTCAAGCCATTGTAAACACCTATTTACTGACAGTAGGGTGATTACATAAAATACAGCACTTCATAAGGTCGCGTTCTGTAACGTCCAAAGACTTCGTCCCCAGCGATTTCGTATGTATAGAAGAAGTTCTCTACGTCGCCGGTGTAATCGAGGCGCTGCAGAGAGTATGAGAAATTTATGCTCTCATCATTATTCCATTCTGTGTCTCTGCGGTCTGTTCCGTCAGTTCCCTGAACAAATCTTTTCATTTAAACTGAAGGCTAGAAAGTTGTCATGTGATTGATTCTCGGTAGCAAATGAAGCGGAATGATATCGATGATGAATGGTGCATTGATAATTCAAGAATGCGTGATCTTAAATAAATTGTGGCTTTTTTGAATTATTGCTTACTAATGTCGATGACGTATCCCATGGTAATATACTGATGCATGAAGATATTTTGTAAAAATGGAAACATGACGTGCATCTAATGACCGCTACGGATTTCTAATGAAATTATCCACCCAGCACATTGTGCATTCAGTACCTATATATTGTGAAATGTTTGCACGAAGTATTCAACATGTATTATGTTCATATCCGATAATGCTATACGTCCTGCCTTGAATACCAGTAGAATACACCTACATCTACATCTATATAATACCCTGCAAGCCACCATAAAGGTGCGTGGCAGGGGGCGAACTATCACCAAACATGCACTACATACCATGCATAAAAAAGGATCAGTACTTGTTTAGGTACTGTTCAAAACTACGCTATTTAAAAAAAGATACAAAAAGCAAAGCATACATGCAAAAACATGCCGTAAGTTGGGTTATCTATAAGTCCTTATACCAACATGCAGCTCCCAATGTTATCCATTGCTACACTCGTACTGAATATATTTACCGTTATTCATATCCCTAATAGTACGAGGAAAAAAGGACATTTTGAATCTGTCAGTTCAGCAATCTATTTCTCTAATTTTGTGATTATGGTACAGTCTACCACAGTAAGTTTGCAAAATATTTTTAACACCATCACTGAAAATATGGTCTTGGAATTTGTTTAAGAGATTAAGTCTGAATTTCTACCTGCGATCTGACAATTATTCCCAATTTAATTCATTGAATAGACTGGTTACGCTAGTAAGGTTATCACACCGTCCTTTTACAAATCTTGCCGGTCTTCGCTGCACACGTTCAAGTTCGTTATGTAGACCGATTTCGTAGGGATCCCATACACAGGCAGCATATTCTAAATGAGGTCTTACAAGGGAAAAGTAGCTTATTTCTCGTACATGATCGTCATATTTACCCAGTACTCTTTTACGAATGCCAGTTTACGATTCGCTTGACCCATTATTTCACGAATGTGTTTACCCCAGGAAAGATCATTTTTCAGTCTTATTCCAAGATATTTAATGGATTCCACGTTTTGTAATTCATTATTACTTAATTTGTAAGTGTAAGGAGGAGAGCTATTCTTTTTCCAAAAATTCATTACTACACATTTTTTAAAGTTTAATTCTAACTGCCATGTATCACACCAAGTTTCAATTGCTTGTAGGTCAATATTTAAATATTCTTTATTATTTCGGCATAGAATTTCCCTCTACACTACTGCCTCATTGACAAATAGACGAAGCTTACCTTTTACCATCTTGTGAAGATCATTTATGTACAAAAGGAATAGGAGTGGACCTATCACACTACCTTGTAGGACTTTCGAAGTGACTTTAATTGCCGAAGAGGAAACACCGTCTAAAACAACCCTTTGAACTCGATCATGCAGGAAAACATTAATCCATGATATAATGTTACTGTCTTACCCATAAGATTTTAATTTCAAAAATAGTTTGGTATAAGAAACCTTGTCAAAAGCTTTCTTGAAGGAATGGCTCCTTTCTTACCTAGGGTGTATTTAATACATATTAGGACACGTATTCAATAGTAGGCTCTCATACCAAATAAGTGTTGAATACACCTGAAGATATTTTCAGTACGTATTTGGATACGTATTCAATACCTATTGAAAACTACTGCAGTTGAGTGGTCTTGAGGATATAATCAACCACATACCGTACGTAAAAGTGTTGACAAGAGCTCAGACACTTTTACATCTAAACAAATTTCATACAGCTTTTACTTTTATTTCTCTAGAGAAGCCGGTCCCATGTGAACAAATGAATCTGGTAATACAAAATATCATTGTACAATACAGAATTGGGAGCACCTAGTACCAAAATTTAAAAAAAAAACATGCAATCGAATATTAGATGTTGAATACTTATTCTCTATATAATTACACCTGTTATTGAACACAACTGCAGTTGAGTCATCTTGAGGATATAATCAACCACATACCGTAAGTAAAAGTGTTGACAAGAGCTCATACACTTTTACAAGTAAAGCAAATGAATTAATTACATTCTAAATCTCTTGCAGTTGGTGATGAAAATTTCCAACATCACCTTGAGTGTAACTAATTTAAAAAAGCAAATAAAAAAAATCTGCACCGTTTCTTATGGGAGTAAAATTTAACAATTAAAGGTAAAAAGGACCTTTAAAATTGGTTTACGCATAAATACTTCCTTAGTTCGTACTTACACCTTACACCGTTTTTATCACCAGTAGTTAGGGTGGTAAGCTGGTGAGTGAATGTGTCATACAGTCAGCAAATCAATCAGTCTGTCATACAGTCAGGACATCTGATTATCTATATCTAGATGACATTTACAGCATCTTTCATGCCGTGAATACGGAACAATATGCAAATCGTTAAGTTGTATAATCAACAGGTGCTGCTTCCTTTCGTTTGAAATTAGCTGGTTTTTCAGGCACTAAAATAAAACTTCCTTCACACAAGTGATGCCTTCACAGATATTTAGCTTAGGGACAACTGCACAGCCAGTTTAGTGAATTTAACCTTTAATGCATCTTCAAGGAATAAGTTTGGGAAAATGTCAACGTGCCTCTTATGGCATTGCATTTTTTCTCTCTTAAAGTTAGTCGCAGCTCTGGTAAAACAGAATGCGCAAGTGTAGTCTGTGATCTTTGGTGGAAATTATGAGCATATCTGTAAGAGTTTTTTAAAAGTAGTAATGATGACAAGTAGAAGTAATCCAGAGCAGTTCATGTTTGCAAAAAAACTCTGATATATGCTACACACATAATTGCAATGTAATTATTAGCCTCACTCTCTTTAATCTAAGGGAAAAGTGAGCGAAGGAACATTTCTTCAAATTCTCAGCAAGTTTGCCTTTGCTCTCTCCCGTAACGAAGTGAAGATTTTTCATTCCAATTTCATTTCTAATCTAATGTGATTATGAGGAGCCTTTTACATCTAGTGTGGTGGTATTTGAGGGTGCAGCATTTGAGCTATGGTAAAATGTTAATTTGAACTACATCTAGACTAATCACCTAGTTAATTTTCAACACTAATCCTAAAATTTATTCACCAAGGTGCTTCTAAGGTTAAGAGTAAATGTTTCTCTCAGAATAGGTTTCTTTAGTTAAGTCTCTGCTGCTTTTCAGAGGTAAATCTAAATATGAAAATGTAAAAACAAAACTCTGGTGTAAAATAATTTCACTGGGATATTTTTATTTAAAAATCTCTAGTTAATTGCTCTTTCACCATTTAATTGAGAAATGATACTTTGAGAACTATGGTCATAATATTTGAACAATCATTTTCAATAGACTGTTTTCAGCCGCAAATCTCTCATTTTACCAAGAGACAGCATATTCTTATGATGTCTTTTCATGCAATATTTGTAGTTTTATCCAAGTGTTAAGTGTTCATCGATGACGTATTTGCTTTTTTGGAAGGGAGAGTGCTCGAGAAGATCTCAGGAGGTGTTAAGAGAGGAAATGCTTCCGTAACTCACCGTCACTGGAAATCGGCGTACGTACCACAGCACGGGATTGGCAGGGAAGTCGATTGTACATGGGACTGACAAGGTGTGTTTAACGGGCGTTGGGGAGCGATGTTAGAAAATCGGTCGGGAGTGAAAGGGAAGCGTTTACTAAAGGGTTATGCATAAAGAAACCGGGGAGATGTCGGAGAGCGTGTGGTTTGCTCCGAAGAAAAAATGACGAAATGACATAAGATCTCTATTTATTTTTCCCTTTTATGTCCCACAGAGAAGATGCAGTCGGAGAATGGCATCCGAATGAATTAGGCTTGAACACAGACTTATATACTGTACAGAGTAGAGCAGCTAGGTTTACAAACATGTGTTACGATCCTTTTGGGACAAAAGTGCCTATTCAAAGTGCCAGAACAAAAGTGCCAAACTGAAAGTGCCAAAGACCACAAGTGCCAAAAGCCTTAAATGCCACTTAATTAAAATGCCAATTATAAAATATGCCAAAATTATTTTTATTTTATATCAATTTTTACGTATAAACGTGGAGATGGTAACTTAATTTTTTTAAATATTCAAGGACAGTGCCATCTTCTTTACCAACTTCGTAATTTGCTACCATATTGAAAATTCTACGATCAACTTCTTGGTAATGGCTAGTTGGCATTCTTCGTACACGCTGCCCCAAGGAGATTTGGCTTAAAATTGTTTCAGTATCTCCTTGTTATCGTTGAATTTCAACTAGGAAAGCATAGAGACTTGGATGTTTCTTTCCCATTAGCAACTGAAGCCTGTTGTGCCACCCTTCAGAGGCATTGTTAGTTCTTGATGTCCCTTCCAGGACTGAGGTATAATGGTTCCATAAACCAGGTGCATAGCGAACCGGGACAACTCGCCTTCTTCCTCTGGCTGCGCGACTTCTTATATTCGTCACCTCAAAGTAATCTACTACATTTATGAAACTTTCGGGAGCTTGATCCGCAAATAAATCAAAAACTTCTAGTACATCGTCAACTGGTACAAAGCTCAGAGCACACATCATTTTAGAGGCATCTCGTATGGAGCTATCATCTGGGTTTTGATAATCAACTTGTAACCCTTCCGCTTGGACGCGCCGGTATACGCTCTGGCACAGATGAAACAGTCACAATTTATATTATTACCTAGATGATTCTGTACTCCGTTGATTATCGCCACCTCAAAATCCGTCATAACGGACGAGGGACGTTGAATTCGGATGCCAGCTTTCTCCGGTTTTGAAATTATCACTTCGATTACTTTTGAATGAGATGACTGAGTTTTATTTAGCATTAACGCATATACCAGGGGTAATGCAATGGTAGTTTCACCTTGTACAGACACTGAACCCATTACGGCAAAGAGTTGGAAAAAAAGAATTGGCACTACACTGAAGGTGCCGTCGACATACCATGTCTGTGATTTGAAAAGTTGTCTTAAATTATGAGTTGATGAAAAAATTATAATTCGAGCATCAAGAGTAGTATAACTGTTATCTTCGTAAGAATCATACAGCAAAACATTTTTCTCATCCGGGTGTTCGGACGCTTGCCTCGTCATGCTCGTTAGTAATTTAAGAGCTTGAACTTCCTCTGGATTTGGAGCATGATTGTGGGATTCCACATCACCGCCTTTTTTCACAACAATGTTTCCTTCATCATCGACAGTGGAGGTTAGGCGAGCAGAGCATTCTCTATGGAATTTGCACCTCCAGTATTTGCTTGCAGCAGAAGATGAATGTTTGATATAAATATACCCTATATAACACAAATATGAAGTTTTTCCTTTTATTACAAGTTCCGCCATAATACAAGAAATTTTATGTACAACCAGATCAAAGTGGGAAAAATGTGAATACAACAACACAACAAATATTTATTTGACGTTGCTATGGTAACTATGGGAACAATTTTCGCATTTCATAACTTTGGCATTTAATAATTTTGGCATTTAATAACTTTGGCATCTAATAATAGACCTCTGGACAATTTTTTAAATCTCCTTGAAATGCTACTTAAAAAATTGTTAATTATGCTAAAACACTTTAGCGATGAAAACTATGCATTTATTTAATGTATTTTTTCGAGAAATAAGCAAAAGAAATTCCCAGAAAACACGCCCACTCTAAAACGTATTACGATTGGCCGGCTGAAAGTGACGTCACCTCCTGCAATGGAGAGGAAAACGGCGGAACGTACTGTACCTGTGGACGTTGTTTTCAACATTTGAGTTCGGATTTAGATATCTTTGGTGTGGTTAAGGAAGGCTGCGAACATATATGATTTCTTTAGAAGGTATGGAGTCTGAGTTTGTCAAAGCCGAGGCAAGAAATCTTCCGAAAATCTCAACATTAGCAATGTTTTCATACGTATCAACACCGTGTTTAAATGTAACTTCGTTCAATCTTCCAAGAAAACATGATTCAAACGGAAATCCAAAGAGTTAAGATGGCGAGGTAAAAGCATGTCAATGTTTGAAAATGAATGTTCACATTTGAATTTCGTAATATTCATAATATGGCGATGATGAATGTTTTGGTGTTAGGGTCGTTCGTGAGGAATACGACGATGCCATCGGCTATGTGTTGGTTAAGCTCGATAAAATGTTGTTCGTGCTCGTGTATGCCCCGAGCATAAACTAATATGTCGTGGAAGCACATATTTTGATGGATGGCGAAGACAAGTAGGTATACCTACTTGTCTTCGCTATAGACTATAGTGAGCATTTGGTGCAGGGATTGCGTAGGTACGTCAAGTTCGGGAGCATAAAAATAAGATGTATTATGGGCATCTACGTTATCCATTTGTTTACTTTGAATTACTGCTCCAATATGTGTCGACATCTCTATCTTCAGGCACATTATATCATTAATGTATCATTTGGGATGTTTTCAAGGATTCGGATTAAGGCCTGGTTACACGATACATTAACCGGTACGAGTTAATGTGTATATGCATGAACGCGAAAATGCCCCGTGTAACCACACCAAAATGTACAAATGAATGAATGCGTGAACAGAAAATAGATCCTGTTCTATTTGGTTCATGCACTAACGCACAAGTTGAGCAGAAACCATTCACGCAAATGAACATTAACCCGTACGGGTTAATGTATCGTGTAACCAGGCCTTAAAGGCCTAAATAAAAAATACAATGAACGTGAAAATCTTTTGTTTGTAGTTGCATAACCTTATGGTGCAGTTATGAGTTTTGATACGATTTCCAAGAACTTCCTTTTGGGGAAATATATATTGGGCTATTGAGACAAAGGGGGATTAAAAAACCCTTGATTACCGAATATACCGAGGAACTTCAAAATTCAACCTGTGTCGCAGCAAGCAAGTGCAATCGTGATCCTAGATTCTAATGTTGTGTGGTGTAATATTGGTGTATTTGGCATATTAGCTGATCTCGACGCAGACGCGGTATGTTGAAACATGAATATAATTTGTTAAATCGTGAAGGTAATGCAAAGAAATAAATATTCCCGTCTACAACTACTTTGGTTTAATAAATTGTTTTTATGTGCACAAGTAGCCATTCACGCATCCATCGTTCACGCTGACGTTCGAAAATTGAAATTGAACGGTGAAAATTACTGCTTGCGATTAATAAAAGTTAGGACGTCTAATCTTGAAAAGTAAGCAGCGATAGGTTCAGTGGGTTCAGTCTTTTAATCATAATTGAAAGTTGCTTAGCGAACTTTTTCAAACATGGCATATTGCCTGATATGGAAAAGATTTTTCGTCACATATGTCCAGCACATTTCCCTCGTACTCTGATTACTGATTTGTGCATGTATTAAATTTCCTAGCAGTTTTTCAATCAATGAAAAAACTTTACCGAATAATATTGAGCCCATCTGTCAATCGCATCAATACTTATACTACTGGCGGCGCTTTGTTTTGACCTAGTTCCTGCACAATTAAGATACAATTAAGTTTAATTTAGTTTCCAGAATTGGTAAAATGAATATAGACAGAGTGAACGCTCAAAAATGCACACGTTTGATCGCGTAGACAAAGTTTCATTTCGCTTGCACTTCTTTCTTCACCCATATTATAGTGTTTCGGGTAATTAAAAAAAATACTTATTAGGAGGCATTTCCGTTGGTGTCATTATATTTTGGCACAAGACAACATTTAAAACAACGCTTTGGCATATTAAAATAAAGTGCGTTGATGAAAGACATTTCAATAGTGATCTCCTAAACGCTTCAAACTTCGCATAGAAATATACGCACCGCGACCGCTGTTGCAAGACCTGACGTTATTCAAGATGGCAGCGATGCGAATTACGTTTTTGCGAGGGACCAGCTCGTGGCGATTCAAATGCTTATATTTTAAAAATAAAATACTTTCTGTCAAAACTGCTTTCGCAGCAAGTAATTTTTTTGTTTAAACTCTACGAAAATGCCTTTATTGGAATATGTCCAGAGACCTATTCTTGCACTTTTATGATTGGCACTTTTGAATTGGCACTTATGTACTCGAATCGTTACGATAGGAGAACGTGCATCAATATAGTATGAGAGTCAGTTTGGGGAATCGGATTAATAACACGAGTTGGGAATCATTTTCTGGTTGCATGCTATCATGCTGATTAAATTTCTTGAAGACATCTAAAGTGGATATGATCCCTGAAAATCACTTTGAATATATACTAGGTGATAAATGCAGAGTAATTAGGAGGTTATATTAGTCACATTACTAGTTAATACGAGTTGCGAGTGAATACAATTGGTGCAAAAATGTCATAATCTCGAAAACTTTTCAACTTGTGATACTTAGGAACAAATTCCTTCTTGTTATCAGTTTTATGCATAGCGAGAGCAAATTTTTATGACGAAAATAAGGTTACGACCGCAAAATAATACTCATGTGATCAAAAATGCATGATTTTTATTGCCAAGTATAATAAAATTTATGAAACTAAAAGACGCAAATTTTTCTGTCCTTCAAATTATGAAAGTCGACAAAAATGGTTTCAATCCTTTCGATTGAGTGGGCATGCAAAGGATCCGTACGTCATTCCTTCTTCCAATCGCAACTGAGATGACGCAGTTCCCTCGCCCAACCACAATTGGTCCAACATCTGATTCTGCCAAGTTAAATAGTTGTCAGATGCCATGTTAGGCTTTCGACACTGCTTATTCAACTAAATCAAAATTTGTGAAATAGTAAACTTCAATAAACTTTCATTCACGACACAATGTAAACGAAATGAATTTTGTGAATTCCGTAGTTCACTGTTTTTGGTTTTTTGCAGCATCAATAGGATCTTAGTACGCAGGCCGTTTTCACGTAACTCCATTATTATCCACTTCTAGCCGAAAGTGCCCATTACAATTCAACATGAGGGAGAAATATAATAATTAAAAATCGTATTAAGAAATATAAATATTTTTCATGAATCGGCGAAAGCTAACTTCCGTTATGGAGTTAAGTATTGCGTCAAGTCACTATCGGAACTATTAATATAATTCAAGCCGTTGAAAACACATAATTACTTCAAGTAGGGTGATTACATAAAATACAGTACTTCATAACTTCGCGCTCTGTAAGGTCCAAAAAGTTCACCTCCAGTGATTAAGTAGGTATGTATAGGAGAAGTTCTCAACGTCGCCGGTGAAATCGAGGCGCTGCGGAGAGTATGAGAAATTTATGCTCGCATCATTATTCCATTCTGTCTCTCTGCGGTCCGTCCCGTCAGTTCCTTGAACGAATCTTTTCATTCCATCTGAGGGCTAGAAAGTAGTCATTTAATCGATTCTCGGTAGCAGATGAAGCGGAATGATATCGATGATAAATTGTGCATTGATAATTCAAGAATGCGTGATATTAAATAAATTGTGGCTTTTTGAATTATTGCTTACTAATGTCGATGACGTATCCCATGGTAATATACTCATGCATGAAGATATTTTGTGAAAAGGGAAACATGACGTGGAAATAATAACCGCTAAGGCCTTGTAATGAAATTATCCACCCAGAACATTGTGCACTCATTACCTACATATTGTTAAAGGATTAAACGAAGTATTCAACATGTATTATGTTCATATCGGATAATGCTATACGTTCTGGCTTGAATACCAATGGAATACACCTAGTGTGTATTCAACACATAATGGGATACGTATTCAATAGCTAGGTAAGCTCTCATACCCAAGCGTATTGAATACACCTGAGGATATTTTCAGTACGTATTTGGATACGTATTCAATACCTATTCAACACAACTACAGTTGAGTCATCTTGAGGAAGTATTCAATTACATACCGTATGTAAACTATTGACAATAGCTCATACACTTTAACATCTATACAACTTTCATACAGCTTTAACTTTTATTTCTCTAGAGAATCCGGTCCCAAGTGAACAAGTAAATTGGGTAATACAAAAAATCGTTGTACAATATAGGCATGGGTGCACCTAGTACCAAAAGTTAAAAAAAAACATACATGCGAAAATTAGATGTTGAATACTTATTCTGCATATATTTACACCTTTTATAATTTTCATTCATGCAAGATATAATTACGTAAACTCTCACTTTTACCACCAAATTATTGAACAACCCCTTATCTAACTGATTAAGATATGATGACTATAGTTCATTCACTGTTGAAATGCATGAAGAAATAATGTTCCCAGCCTTTCAAACTAAATCATGTTAATCCTTGAAACACAAGCATACCACTGCAGCGAGATAGCAATGAGGATTATTGCATTTTCACCTTGCAATTCTTTCGGATCGTTGCACCACTTAAGAGGCGGGTAAGTATTATTTCATTTGCGTACGAGTATTTCCTCAGCAAATGCTGAAATAATTAAGGTATTGACGGGAATACGATTGATAATGTGATATTAATTTGTGCTCTTAGCAGTTTTAATTGCTGAGTGATAGTCATTTATCTAGTTGCAGACTACGATGTATTAAGGGACGAGATTTTGCTCAGTTTTACATTGCATATGGGTCATTCCACCTCAATTCAACAAACGTTTGTACCTTATGGTCTTAGATTTTGATAAAAAATTGTGTATGGCAACAAAATCAATTCAAACTGAATACCTTCAAAGAGTTTTGTGAAAAAAAATTTTGGAGTGAATTAAGCATGTTTTAATTTTTTCGCATTTTTATCAAAAATCCGAGCCTCAAATCATAATTTTACTTATCTCCACCATTCATGTTCATGCAGCAATGATTAATATCTCTTTTTAAAGCTAAATATTTATTTAATGCAAATATGTCAATAAAAGTTTTTTTTCTTCTAAACCCTATTGTTGTTAATTACTAATGTTTAAAAAATTGTTTATAAACGTTTCTCTAATAATCCATCTCAGAATCGGCCGAAACCTTTTTTTCGCAATCTTAACATACTCAGCTAACCTTTCCAAAAATAAAATTTAGTTGAAGCTCATAAAAGCGATTTTTATAAATATTTAAACATTTACAATTTCTTCTCACGCGGCCCGTCGGTTTCCCAATTTGGAATACATTCAGCAGACACGCGATGCAAGCCTAAACATTTCCTAATTGCTCAAGGTCGTGGCTATATGAGATAAAAATATATTATAAACTATAATTGTTAAATACAATTGTTATTTCTTCTGTGACCATTTAGCCCCACTTAGGTTTCCAGACGGATTAACTTTTTGGATGAGTAAAAAACTTTAGCAATTTTCCACAATGTATATATAAATATACTTATATTACATACATTCTGGAAAATTGCTAAAGTTTTTTACTCAATCAATATGTCTAAATTCCACTACGTGACGCCTGATGCTGTGATCTGGATTAACTTTTATTTGAGCTAAAAATATGTGACAATTTATATAAAAAAACTTTTTAAGAATCTTCAAGTATAATTAAATGAATTTAAGTTGATGAAATGAATTCAAAATTAATTACATTTATGGAATTTTTGCATCAGTTGTTCTAGCAGAAAATTTTCTTCGCTTTTGCTGTCTCACTCTTTTTATCTCTATAGACAAATTTACTGCAAACTCCAATTTTAGTGTCCAAATATATTTTATCCACGAAAAAACATTTCATTTTCAATTCTAGTCGAGAGCCTGCAGCTGCGGCTTTTCGTGCATTGAGACGTTTTCCGTAAACATAGATCTATTAACGAAATTCAAAGGTCCACGAACTAGCCGTGAAAACTTTAACGGCGTTACCCGCTGATATTGCACAATAGCAAATTTTCCACATAGAAAAAATCATTTGCCTTGACCGGGACTCGAACCCGAACCCCGGGGTCCGGGTTCGAGTCCCGATCAAGGCAAATGATTTTTTCTCTGTGGAAAATTTGCTATTGTGAAACATAGCTCTCTCTAAAAAGAAATATTTTATGGCACCTACGGATTAGGGCAAGAGGGTAACAATTTTTCCACTTCCTTTTAGAACCCTATTATTATGACCCCTTTGGTGGCCAATTCTGCCCATTGCGGTATGTGCCTAAAAGCTTGAAGGAAGACCATGTAGCTGCACATGTTTTTGTTGACAGCCGCGTGTATTCACCGAAGAAGTGTCGGTTTGTTTTGGTATGTCACCGCGTGTGCATCTTCTTATTCAAGAGCTGTCTGCCTTCTCTTTTTTCTCGTACATAGTTTTTTAAACTAATTGTCAAATTGTGTCAAAATTTCCTCCATCGGTGCAGTGAGAGCAGGAAAGTGTTCGCGAGACAATGTCTTTAAATGTTTCGAAGAGAGCTGCAGCTCATCGAGGATAGAAGTGGTGTCAAAGTGGAAACCGTGTGCGTTAACAATGAAAAATCGTTTATTGCTTTCTATTCAAAGTGTCAAAAACTGAGTTGTAATCCACTGAAACTGTGTTGCATTATCCGCAGTGCTAATTTATATACAATTACTGCCAAATATTAAAAATCGGAAATTTTCAGCACTAGAGCGATGTTTTTGATTGAGGGCAGAATATTGTGTCGTCAGTGCAGAGTGTTTCTGAATAAGGGAGTCGCGAAAGGTGACACAGCAAGGTCTCCCATCAGTCATCAAGAGGACGTTCCTGAATAGTTTGCGGCTAAAGAAGCAGTACTGTCACAACCTTCTGGTTTGCAATTTGCGGAGGCTCATGTATCGCTACCTACAAACAACTCCAGCAATGGCGGTGACTCACAAGGAGAGAGCAATGGTGCACCTTTTTCACATCGTCAATCTATGCTACAAAAAATCAAGAGTTTATCCGAAATCGATACATAACCAGTAAATAGAAAAAATTGAGAAGTACACAATACTCTGAATAAAAAATTCATAAAATTACTTCTGTTTACCGAAGAGCAATAGGGATAGTATGGGGAAAAGCAAAAACTACCTTCTGCCCATAAGAGTTAGTATGTAGTGAAATGCTAAGTCGACTCAAGGAAAAATATGTTGAAGCTAATTCCTTCAGTGAAAAAATTTTAGTACTGTCTACACTACCTAAATGGTGTAGTGTGGCAAAAATTCAAGAGAAATTCGGATCAACACAATATTTAGCTCGAAAAGTGAAAGAACGCTTAACAATTGTTGTTAAAATTTATAATTAACAATATATTTTTATCTCATATAGCCACGACCTTGAGCAATTAGGAAATGTTTGGGCTTGCATCGCGTGTCTGCTGCATGCATTCCAAATGGGGGAGCCGACGGGCCGCGCGAGAGAAAATTATAAATGTTTAAATATTTATAAAAAACGCTTTTATGAATTGCCACTATTTTATTTTTGGAAAGGTTAGCTGCGTATGTTTAGATTACGGAAAAAAGTTTCGGCCGATTCTGAGAAGGAGTATTTGAGAAAAGTGGAGCGTAGGCTTTCGCAGCGTGGAGAGTATCCAGTTGTCTCTTTCGGGAGCCGCCGCGTGTGGAGCTTTGTCGTCCGAGCTTTCGCGTCCATTGCAGGCCGCATCATCAGGGTTAAAACCTAAAAAGAAGTATCATCTCGGCTATTTATTGGGAGACATGCCCCCCCTCCCTTGGCCTTGTTTGGCATTGTTTCTCGCGTCCCTTCTTGCCCCGTTTACGTCATGAGGTGGTGACTCATCCTGGACCCTCGGTGTTTTAGAGGACTCTCCCTCGGGTAGCGGACGGAGAATTCTCTTCCATGCGGCGCCGAGTTTAATGCCGTCGTCACGATTGAAATTGTTCGGCCGTTTTTCGATTTCGACTGCTTCCCGTATTAGCCTTGGGTAATAGCGCGGTTCCTTCGCTATTACCCGTGTCTTGTCAGTTAAAATAATATGCTTGACGTCTGGACCTCCGGAGGCTGCGTGCTCAGCGACTGCAGAATCCTTAGTGTTGCCGTGGTTGATGGCCCTATGGTATTCTTTGAGCCTACATGCCACTGAGCGCCCTGTTTGCCCGATGTATGTCCTTCCGGATGAACAGGGGATCTCATAAACTCCCTCCGTTAATAAAGGGTGTAGCCGATCCTTAGGCGATGGTAGGACATCTTTGACTTTGGTTAGCGTGCTAAACCGTGTCTCAATGTCTGCTTTCCGAAGTATTCGGGAAATGCGTTCGGAAATGCCGGCTACGTAAGGGATGGTGGCGTGCGCCGTCGCTTTGGGACGATCTTCATCGGAAATTTTCGCCTTCTTTTTGATGTTGCTCCTGACGAAAGACTCTGAGTAGCCATTCTTTCCAAGTGCTCTCACGATGTGATCCACTTCGGTTTTTAGTGAGGATTCTTCACACACCACCGTGGCTCTATGCACCAGCGTTTTGATGAGAGCAGCTTTCTGTTTGGGATGGTGGTGGGAGGCTGCGTGCATGTACCGGTCGGTGTGCGTCTTCTCCCGGTACACCGTGTGTCGGAGAGAACCGTTGGCACCTCTCTGCACCAAGACATCCAAAAAAGGCAGGGATCCGTTTTCTTCCATCTCCATGGTGAATTGAATGGAAGGATGCATGGAGTTTAGCTCGTCTTTGAAGGTTCTGAGGGTTTGAGGGTATTCAGTTTGAGTTGATTTTGTTGCCATACACCAATTTTTATCAAAATCTGAGACCCTAAGGGACAAACGTTTGTTCAATTAAGGTGTATGACCCATATATAAATTAATTTGACATAGATGCCGATAATTTCATCCAGGCTTACTTCTTAAGGACTGAATTCGTATTGGCTTTCCTTTAGAGTGATTGGGATATATCATAATTTTGTATGCTCATAAACTTAGGGCTAAGGTGCCTTACCTTAGTTAACGTTATTATAGCTACATAATACCCTGCAAGCTACCACAAAAGTACGTGGCAGGGGGAGACCTCTCACCAAACATGCACCACATATCATGCATAACAAAGGAATAGTATTAATATATAGAACTACCTCATTGGTGGAAACAACCTCTCCACCACCATATTCACGGTAAAGAATGGCATTGAATAAAAAGGCTCACAGTGGGAAAGAATACTTCACATGCGAGATATAGCATATTCTCGCTCCGTTCAAAATGAGTCCAGCAAAAATGTTGTTCCGTAGCAATTCACTGTGGATGCTTAAACGGAAGATGAAGGGAAGCCGTTGGAAAGATGACGGACTCCTCGGCATGTCTTTGAGAATAAACGATTTATATCACGCTTAAGGTCAGAGACACGACCAAGGAGATCGCCTCAACAAATTTCGAAACAAGGAAAAAAACCCGCATCTTGGCTGAGGATCCAGGTGACATAACAAACGCTGGAAATGAACAAATATTGGAATGCCACATGAGAAGCAATTATTGCCGAGTGAAACTCACCATCCTACGAACATGCACCACCGGCCAAGGAATTATATCGTACCTACAAAATGTTACGGTTTTACAATGACCAAAGCAAAAATGACTATTCCATTCCATGTCAAGATGATTGTATCTATGACATTAGAATACAAAGAAGAAGCATATAACAGAAAACCAGTTATTTACATCTACATAATACTCTGCAAGCCACTATAATTATATTCTTTTATAACATGAAATTTAAATGAAACTTACCTACCCAAGGGATTTGAGAGGAAACTAAATTTCTACCTGCGGAGTCAAAATGATACCCATTTCCGTAAGCTTAACAGACTTGTTGAGTTAATATCGTTATCCTATAGACCCTTTACTAAAATCATCTAAACCAAGAAAATAATCATCCACTAGAATATTATATTCAAGTACTTATATATAAGTGCAAGTCGAGCTTCACAAGAAGTGCTCTCCCGGAAGCCATGCTGTACATTGGTCAATAAACCATGGCTATCTATGAGTTTATATACAATTCGTATAAACGACTCAGTCAGCATACTTTCGGTGAAATACGATTCATAACACGATGTAGCCCAAAGACACGACGGGAAATGTCCTAAATGACTGCATAGGGTTTACCGACTTCCGTGAAATTTTAAGTACTCAAATATTTTTCAACTTGTGATACTAGGGAGCTAATTCCTTCTTTTTACCAGCTTTATTCATAGTAAGAGCACTTATTTATGACAAAGAAAGAATAACGACTGTCGAAATAATACTAATTAGACAAAAATGTATGATTTTTATTGTCAAATATAATATAATATATGAAACTAAAAGGCGCGAAATTTCGGGTCCTTCAAGTTATGAAAGTCTACAAAAATAGTTTCAATCCTTTCGCTTGAGTGGGCATGCAATAGATCCATACGTCATTCCTTCATCAAATCGCAACTGAGAAGACGCAGTTCCCTCGCTAAACCACAATTGGGACCAACATCTAATTCTGCCAAATTGGATGGGTTGTCAAATGCCATGTGAGGCATTTCGGCACTTCATACGCAACAAAATCAAAATTTGTGAAATAGTAAACTCCAATAAACTTTCATTCACGACACAATGTAAACGAAATGAATTTTGTGATTTCAGTAGTTCACTGTTTAGGCTTTTTGCAGCATCAATAGGATCTTAGTACGCAGGCCGTTTTCCCGCAACTCTATTATTATCCACTTCTAGCTGAAAGTCCCAGTTACATTTCAACATGAGGGAGAAATATAATAATTAAAAATCGTATTAAGAAATATAAATATTTTCATGAAGGAGCGAAAGCTAACTTGCGTTATGGAGTTAACTATTGCCTCAAGTCACTATCGGAACCATAAATATAATTCAAGCCATTGAAAAACACCTAATTACTGCCAGTAGGGTGATTACATAAAATATAGTACTTCATAACGTCTCACTCTGTAACGTCCAAAAACTTCGCCCCCAGCGATTACGTATCTATTGGAGAAGTTCTCAACGTCGCCGGTGAAATCGAGGCGCTGCGGAGAGTATGAGAAATTTATGTTCGCATCATTATTCCATTCTGTCTCTCTGCGGTCCGTCCCGTCAGTTCCTTGAACGAATCTTTTCATTCCATCTGAAGGCTAGAAAGTTGTCATGTGATCGATTCTCGGTAGCAGATGAAGCGGAATGATATCGATGATGAAGAGTGCATTGATAATTCAAGAATGCGTGTTATTAAATAAATTGTGGCTTTTTGAATTATTGCTTACTAATGTCGATGACGTTTGGAGGGCTATTCCGAACCGCTCACCGCATGCGGTAAGACAACGCAGGCGGAGTCATACCGCCCGAAATCGGTCTCACCGCCCGATGCGATTCCCAACGAGCTAGAGCACGGCTAGAGGCGGTATCATACCACGGGAAGGGGTCGGTATCGTACCACGGGCAAGGACCCTGCCTTTGAAACTCCGCCTAGTCGTATAATCAACATGGCTGCCGTTTGTTTACGTTAGTTGGCCTAGTCTGACGTGTTTATAAGTGTTGTATCCATTGTTGAAGGATTTTTAATGCTTTTGTAATGCATGAAATGCAATTAGAAAATCTGAGCAAAGGTAAGGAAGGTAAATGTGATGCAGTTAGCTGGCAAAATTATCTCGTTGTGATTCTCTGGTAATGCCCGTTGTTATAAGACGTAAGATATTTTATTGCTTTGTGCCTTTCTTGGCGTTTGGAAGGCGATATATTACTTATTATATTATTTTATGTATTGAGTATAATGTTACGTGGTTTATAGCCATCGCTTCATTTATTTGAGCTACTTTGCCATAATTCGTCGCTTGATAATCAAGAAATGGCCAATTTCAGTCCTAATGGATACGATAATCTTAAGCCGAGTTTACACGATGCATTTACACGCGCGGGTAGATGCGTGAACACGTTCACCATCAAAATTGCACCGTGTAAACACTCAAAATTGCGCAAATGCGTGAATACGTGGACAGAAAATAGCCCCTGTTCTATTTTGGTGAATGTGTGCGAGCAATTTGTAGTCGTCCACGCATCTGTTCAGGCACGTACTTGCGCGGGTAAATGCATCGTGTAAACTCGGCTTTAAAGGTGGGTGACGATTGTACTGCCATATAATTATATTTTTCAAAACTGTGTCCTACAGGTGCTGGTGAGATATTTTATGCTATGCACTTCAGGCAATCTTATCGAAGAGAGAACTTAATGCACAAAATTTTGCCTCATTTGCAATCCACTATGATATACTTGTCATAAACAACGTACACTAGAGCGGCGGTGATGAGGAATTTCAGTATTTCTTGAAAACAGTATGGAAATTAAGCGAGCAGAATGTTGCTGATTCACATCTTTCTCGGCCGAAAACAGTTGTGACAAGTTTACATTGTGTGTTCCCTAAAAGTTTAGTGGTGGCCAAGTGTTTACGATACCCTTGTTTACATTATGTGTCCTCAAAACGTTTATTTGTGTCACTCGAGAGGTGGCAAAGTGTTTCCGAAGGGTATTACCCTTGTTTACATTGTGTTCCCTAAACGTTTAGTGATGTCATTCGAGTGGTGGCAAAGTGTCACCGATAGATAGTACCCAGTGACTGTGAAATGCTTAAATAATAAGGTGTTCTACTTCCTTTTGTGTCTCTGAAGTGAAGATATTGGCGTTAAAATCGGTTTGACAAATCTGAAGGCTTCACACGGCGTTCAAAATTTATTTATTGAGCTTTGTATATGATTGTGAGTACGTATGGATAATGCTGTCATTTGAGTGAAACGTGTATTGAATGGTCCTAACCTGTCATAACAATTGGTGCACTCACGATGGTGAGTTACATTAAACTTAAACGTTAATTTATGATCAGTTATGATAAGTTTATATGTACGGTGTACTGCTCAAGGTGTTGAGAAATGTGCACTACTTAACTTCCCAATCATCCCATGCTGATTGTATAGATATTTTCATTTTTGTCATATGTATGTCCTTAAATGATATTTTACCCTAATAAAATTATATTTTTACCAGCGCAGAACTATTGTTTACATTAATTATGCGTGTATCTCAAGCTTGGTCTAAGGTCATATTAACAATGATTTACTGTAACTTATGCTAACGACAAATTTGACATTTTTTTCGCACCAAAATTATCTTATACCAACGCTATAATTTAATAATAGTATTATATTAAAATGCCCTAGGGTTTGTTCACTGCATGTCGAGTTTGTTTTTTTAACATACCGTTCTTCTTTAATGAGGCATACCTTTGTGCTACAAAATTTCCTGAATTGTTAAGTGCTTATGCTGTCAGTAGTGATCCACCCAAGGTATTATGCAAAACTAAATTTCTTTCCTAGCGTAAGTTAAAAAAAGTTCACTAATTAATGAATAATACTGTGATTTCGTGGGATCTGACATAGCTCCCACAGTATCGTAGTGAGATTCCTATTCTTTCCCATATACCGTGTAGCGTATCGGATCAAGGTGACATTCGTCTTTGTTCTGCAAAAAGTTTCATGCTTACTAAATCGGATAATTTAAAAAAATTAAATGACATATATTCAATTGCATAGCTATGTTTATTTGGTTTTTGATGGTATTGGATATCTCACGATATGTCTGATCAAAAGGAGTGATAATGTGCAACATGTATTATGCTCCGAATAACGCTTGTCATTTAAAACTCTTTCCCGGGGATTGCGTCCGAGGACCTTGCTAATCATTGGTTGAATCCATTTCTGGAGACCTCGAACGCGTTATTTTTCATAGCAACGTCAAATCCGCCGCATGCAATCACACCGACCCCTTGGCCTCGCTCTCCGCCTGGCGTTGAGACTCCGACCACCCTTTTCGTAATCGCACCGGTCGGAGTTTCAACGTCGGCGGAACGGAAACTCCGCCTGGCGGTACGAGACCGCCCCTCAATTCGGAATAGCCCTCTTGGTATGGTAAAGTACTGATTCATGAAGGTATTTTGTAAAAGGGGAAACATGACGTGCATCTAATGACCGCTAAGGCTTTCTAATGAAATTATCCACCCAGCACATTGTGCAATCAGTACCTACATATATTGAAAGGATTACACGAAGTATTCAATGTGTATTATGTTCATATCGGATAATGCTATACGTCCTGGCTAGAATACCAGTGGAATACACCTAGTGTGTATTCAATACATATTAGCATGAATATGTATATGGATTCTAAACTCTCCCTAACGGCTGTTGCCCGACCTTCCGTAAACAAACAGATACGACGACGCGTGCGATTGCTTCGCTTCCATCCGTGAGAAGGTGGTACTAATAAGAATAGGCGGCGATTCAAACGGGAAAACAATCGCCGATAGTATAATTGGTAACAGGAAAGAAACGACAAATGTATATCAAATCACGCTCCATTAACTTGATTAGATGTGAATCTTATTACGGTCTAAATAGTTAAATTTCCTAATTATTCACAGTTAATCATGATTTCTTTTCCAAACGAAATGTGTCTCAAGCCAGTAGTCTTTAGAGAAAATACCTATAACCATAATCAAATACGAAACACCCGCAGCATAGGCCATTAATGTATATCCTATAGTAATTCTGTTATTAGGAAAACAAATTAATCAAATCGGTTCACGAGTATAGAACAGCATTGAGGAACTGAGTAACAAATGAGGTAGCCAGTTAATGACATTAAGACGTCTGAAATATAAACAGGAGGAATTGGGAACAAATAGCATGGTTGAACTTTACAAAAGAATAAAAATGGACAATGTTCATAACTGGTGACATTTTATTTCCTATCAGCAAAACCAATGTTAATGACAGCAATTGCAAATATTTCATTAAAGTAAAACCACCTCATGACAAAGAGTATTGGAATTGACAGGTTGAGGGTATTACATTGAATTGTTGCCAGGTAACAATAAGAGAATTTCAATAAGTAATATGATATAAACATTCATTTCAGCAGATTAGTTCCACTCTATCACAAATTCTTTGCCTGTGGCACTGGTGCTATTTCATCAGGTGAAGCCACCTCATCTTCACGGATAGTCAGAATCTCACAGAATGCACTTAGAAATAATTAAGAAATATTAGCAGAAATTAGATTAGGTCAGAACATAGATGGAATTTTATCAGCTAAGCAGAAAAACATGCGACCCATTGTGCATCAGAATAAGAATGCTAAATAATACCATCTCATCATAAATGCAGCCGAAACTGGTGTTTAATGCTGCTCCTAAAAAGAGAAAACCAGAAGATAATTATCCTATGAATGTAAATATGAAGAAATATTAACTTTCTCATATTGTTCATGGGTCTTATTTGACAAAGGGAGAACAAGGTTATACACGAATTTCTGCAGGATTAGTAAATATAGAAGCAGTCACCAATCCTAATAAGCACCTGACACTTACACCTGTTTAGATCCATAGTGCAAACCTACATTAAACCTGCCCGCCATTTGACAAAAGACAAGAGCACCTCGGCAGCGGTATGGAGGAGGATCACAATTCCAGGCCCTACACCGCTGAACTTTGGTGATCTGATGGCGTTTCAACGCGGCCCAGCACTGATTATCCAAACATAAAATGATTACACCTATCCAATCATACTGTTTAAAGAAACAGCCCTCATTTGATAGTGGCCCCTTGATTGTCGACAAAACTAAGGTCGCATAATCCATAATTGTAACAACTCCAATTTCTTATAAATTGAAGAAATACCAGTCCAATCCATTAATGCATGGCCAGCAAAAACAGCCTCTTCTGGAAAGGAGAAAAAGATAACAATGAATACATACTATAAAAAAGAAATGACTTAAAAATCAGTTCACAAAGGAGTCACCATTATCATCAAAATCATGTTCTTCATGAACCCCACATAATTGATGCCAGATCATTTCAGCAGAACCCCATATGCCAAAAGTAGACGAAGTTGAGTAGATTCAAAAAATCCATCTCAGATGAAGGAACAGCCAAGACGATTAACAGAAATCCCAGTGTTAAAAATCTCATGACCATGACATCAGAGGTTTGCTTGCAATGACTACACATGACCAATATTCTAAAAATGTGGTAAATAGGAACTAAAAATGAATATTAAAGAATTATTTCCACACTATTTTTCCTATTTCACACACGTCCATCATGTTAGACAGTGCACTCAAAACAAGCCAGGCCAACTAGGAATTCAAGAGAGGCAGGTAATATAACAGGCATCTATAAGGAGAGTATGTTCTATATTATAGGTATCACTGCAGTGATACTGTTGTTTTGTATGTAATCGAGCTGTCGATGTTTTATTTGACTTTGGCGCGCTTGCTTCTCAATATATATGTACTGTGACCTTGCAAATAAAAGACTGTCGTCTTCCGGTAATGGTTACTTAAGTCGGTGCGTTCTTATTTAACTCCTGGACGAAGTCCATTAATATCCACTGCCTAATTTATTAATCGCAACAGGTTATGGGCCCCGGCAGTCGCCAAAAATTGGACTATAGTCTGGGGGTATGTTTTTTTACCCAAAAATTCGTGCGCGCTTTTTTTATAACTTTTTTAAGCCTGCGTCGCGAGACCACGTTGTGGCAAACTTAAGTATTTTTAGTTTGTGCATCTAAAATGGGCAAAGAAAGTGCAACATCCATCACGAACATACACTACGGTGCGAGTTCGTTGCCGCAGATGGAGAAGTTGCGTGGTGCAGCGAATTACGAGACTTGGGCCATGGATATGGAGATGTGCCTCATCCATGAGGATATGTGGGACTTAGTAAGTGAACCATTGTCTGCAAGTGCCTCAGGGGTAGAAAAGAAGCTAGCTCAGAAAGCGAGAGCTAAGATTTATATGCTTCTCGAGTCTGGCCCTAAGATGGAGGTGACGGGAAAGCAGACGGCCTATGATATGTGGATGCACCTGAAGGCCACTTACGAAAATAAAAGTGTCAACCGGCATATAGCACTCATTGACCAGTTCTTCGATGTTAAGTTAGAGAACTTCGGTGATATGGAAGAGTACGTGAATAAGTTCACTGAGATTGACACCAAGTTGAAGACCATGGGGATACTGATCGACGACGAGCTGTTCGCAGTCCTGATGCTGAGAGGTCTGACGACGGACTACCGGCCATTCCGGATGGCTGTGGAAAACACGGCGACCGATAAACTAAAGGTGGAGACAGTGAAGCAGAAGCTGCTCCAAGAGGGTTACAGGATGTCAACTGACATGCAGGCGTCAGCTGTTGCCTTTGTCACTAAGCACAAGAGCAACAAGGGCGCCTTTCCGTCATCTGGTGGGGAGAAGTCCACCGCAGGTAGTCGAAAGAAAATGGGATTTGAGATTAAGAAGGTCAGATGTCATAAATGCCACGAATATGGGCATATAGCCCGTGATTGCCCTGATAAGAATGTAAGTAGTAATGGAAATGTTATGGCTTATCCTAAATCTTCAAATTCTAAGGGTAGGGAGAACAATGTTGCTTGGCTTACAGCCATGTCTTGTGAAGTTCGACCCGAAAAGTGGTATATAGACTCTTGCTCATCTGCTGACTCAGAGATTGGCTGTATGATTTTGATTGTAACGCTGGTACAGATTTGCAAATTACTGTAGCCAATAATCATAAGGTTGGTGTAGCAGGCAAAGGGGTTACTCAAGCAAGACTTAGGCCCGTATTCATAGTCATTGTCTCAAGATTTGCTTGAGATCCATTTGAGAATTTGTGCGATTCCGTATTCATAGTCACTATCTCAAGATCGCCTTGAGATCGCGTTGAGCCAGATTGGAGATTTTGCCAAGACAACGATGGGGCAGTCTTGAGCCGATCTCAAGACCAACTTGCACCAATATGGCTGATGGCGTAACACCGAATATCGTTTTTAGATTCATTTATATTCCATACGCTTCGACGTTTTGGAGTTATTTTAACTTATTTGTTGTTAACAATAAAGGCAAACCACATTTTAATTACTTTGACGGGTGAATACGATTGTTGTTATTTGTTTGGGATACCGCTTGAAAACACATTGGGCGAATGAACGCTCGAGCGCTAATGCAGTTATTCTTTGCTGTTATATACTATTTTTTGTATATTCAGGCGTTTGGTGATATTATTTACATTATTTGACGACGATTACTCTTGTAAAGTACGGTCTGGTGCTTTCTCGGATCTGGTGCGCATAAAATTCACAAAGTTTTCACGGGTGCTCCACAGGGTCAAGACTTCATTCACACTTGATGTGGATATATCTTTTGGAATACGATCTTGATCTTGGCTTCGCTTAACACAGGTAAGAAATTGTTCTGCTGGGTCGTTTAACGTTGCAATTTTGACCAATTTAAGTCACTATATTGGATGACGATTACGATCAGTTTCATATTTGTAACTCTCCTGTTTTCTTATATTTTCTGATTCTGACATCCTCGAATTTGATTCTTGGTGAAGTGATCTTGATTTTAGATGGGTAATGGTCGGTGTTTTGTACCATGATTTAGGAAATTGATGGACTTTTTTGACGAAGATGGAGAGAGAGTACCGAAGCGATATATTAGGGACAATGAGAACCCCATGGAATATTATTCCGACGAGGAATTTTACAGACGGCGCCTATGTTCTGAAGACACCGTTTGAAATGGTATTTATTCCATTGTGGACATCGAAGAGGGCCAGTGATACAGGGGTCTTCCAGTTCCAGAAATGCTACGACTGCTTGTTGCTCTAAGATTTTATGCAACCGGAGACTTTCTGAAGGTGTGTATAAATATATTTATGCTGTCTGATTCACATTATATATTAGCGCTATTCTGATGCCAATATTGATAATTTTCCCACAGTTAACTTTGTGTTTGTAGTCAATGTACGGAATGAAAAATATGATTGCATACAACATACACAGCCAATGCAAATATCACAAATGGAAGTAATGGCATCGGCAATGAGTCAGCATTCATAAATTATGCAAAAAATGCAGTAGAAAGATAGTTATTAACGAGTGATTGAGCATATTTGGCATTATATGAATTTACTACCCATGACAGGTGAAATAAATAGAAATACCCATACAATTAAATTCTATTAGCTAACAGAAAGTGAATTTATTGAGTATAGTACTGTGTCAATACTTTGTTCGTGAAGTAGGAAAACTTTATGTTGCAACATTTCTGCTTGTCTCTCCTGCCAGTGGTAGTAAGTTCACAGCATGTCGAAATATTCACAACCACCCTGCATTAATAGTATAATTAGAGAACACTGCCGATATTTAATATGTTGGTGTAATTAGTAATTTAAAAATTATGTGGGATTTGCACATTGGCTAGAATCAAAGCAGTCTTAAACATTAATAAGCTATGAGAATTAGAAATAATTGCAAAGAAAATTAAACAGAACCTATAATCATTCATTAATTTATTATAAATTGTAAGACCCCCGACTCTCAACGGGGCATCGAACTACGATTTGACAGGGATTTCAGGAAGGAAACTCAGGATCTCTCTAGTAATGTTCTTTATTACTCTAACATCGTCAGGCTGCCCGCACTCAACTGCCGCGCAATCCCGGCGTCTCTTCCCAGCGACCCCTCTGCATGCCCCCCTCTCCGCCTCTCCTCCCCCGCCCTCGGGCTCCTTCCTCCCAGCCGTATCGTCCACCGCTGCACTTTCCCACGGAAGGTAAGAGGTGGGGGTCCAACGGAAAGGTGGGAAGTTGCATATACGATCTGCCAACGGAGTCTCTGGAGGAATTCCATGACTCGGGAGAAGGGGGAAAGGAAGTGGGGAGAGAGAGAGGTGTAGCTATCCGATCTGCTTACTCGCTGTGCCAGGACTTCTGACCCGCTCGGTGGCCCGGGGAGGGGTGGGTGTTCGGTGGGTGGGAAGGGAGTTGAGTTGGCGATTATGATACTTACACCACCCTCCCCTCAAAATGGCATTTAATCAATCGATTAAATGCTTCGCCTTCCTGCGACACTCAAACCCTGTGAATGAGAGCATGTAGCACACCGTTCGACAACTCACACGAAAGCAAAATGAACTTTATCCCTTATTCCCCCAAAAGTTTTACATCAATACAAATGAAATGAATACCTTAACCACAAAAGACAATTTAAGTCAGTACCCCCAGAACCTTATGGCCTATACCCTCAGTACACAGTTTTCATTATATACCCCACGACTATTCCTCAAGTACATACACTTCGACATCATCCTAATTAATTTTCCAATGCCTTCCGGCTACAAGAAGCAGTCATCGCCATCCATTAATTTACTCACAGCACAAAGCAAAAGACAAAATTCACACCCCTCAACAAGACAACAAATAATCAAATCATCAAATAATCCCTTAAATTACATCAATCATTGAATAGAAATTCTTTGAGTATGGATCCACAATAGAGTCACATAATGTAACTGAACCCTACCACATCATCTCACTCAAAATACTATACATTGTTCCAATTGCACCAGCAATTCACAAGATTCACATTTTGTTCACCTTCAGTTCAAGATATCAATTCGAAATGGTCACGTAGCCAGATCTCACAAAACCATCCATCATTAACCTTCCATCTAAATCTGGTTGGCACTTGTTTACCCTATCTTCACTCACTAATTTCCTCCAGGACCTCACAGGCGGAGCCCGGGTCGAAAAACCATAAGTGCAAGCCAACAGCTAGCACCCAGAACACAATTACCACACACAACACTACCCCACACATGTTGATTTCCTGCTTTAAGGATCACACCGCGAGAAACTGCCCTCTCTTTTACCTACGCGGCCGGAGCCGATAAGGCGGTGATTGCGCCTCCTCAACGTCTTCTTGCGGGGGCGGGGATCTCGGGGAAAGACAGGGAGTAGCCTCTCGTAAACTCACCGGCTCTCCCGGCGTAGGGGTAGGTCGGGGCCTCAGAAGATAAGGGTCTCTCAGCTGTGCAGCTGATAGCGGTTCGCTCACCGCAAGGCCGTTGGGCTTCTCCGTGCTCTCCTGCGGAGAAGTGTCTTCGCCTTCTCCGCTAATCGCCGGCTCTCCCTCGGCGCCCTCGGCAGCTGTCGGTCCCGGCTCTCGGCAAGCTTTTTCCTGCCGCTCTTCGTCCTCCGACTCCGTCTCTTGGGCTATCGCTTCCCACTCTCCTTCACTTTCCGATTCTTCCAATATATGCGACCTACCAGGGGGAGGGGGTGGGGCGGTGTGGGCGAAGGGGGAGGTTCCAATCGGACTGGCTGGGCCACGCAAATATTCCGCTGATTCCACAACTTCCGCTGGGGGGGACTTCCGAGGTCTTCCTCGACGGCGTTCTCCACAGTGGGGAAATCCTTGAGTGGGCGGATTCCCGACATGTAACTTCAAGCGATTTTTATGCACTAAAAGCGATCTATAGGGTAGCTGAACTCGCACATTGCAAGGAGGAATCACTTCTGTCACTCGGTAAGGGCCCTTCCACGGGCAGTGGAATTTTTTCGCACCACCCGCCTTCGCGCATGGGTCGCTCAAATACACATATTGGCCGCACTTATACGCCACGTCTTTAGTACCCCGGTTGAACACTGCGGCCCTCTCACGCCGGGTTCGATCATCGTTCGCTGTACACTTCCCCCACATAATCTCTAGTTTCTCCTTTAATTCCCTAAGGTACAGGTTGCTAAACTCTCCGACGCCCGGGTCGTAATGTTCGAAGGGTGATCGCATGGCATGTCCGAAAATTATTTCGTGGGGGGTAAAACCGGTGCTCCGATGGACACTAGTATTGTATGCCGTGACGGCGTAGGGTAACCACGTATCCCAGTCCGTATTCGTATCACTGACATAATGGCTGAGTATACCAGCAATCGTCCTATGCACTCTTTCGACCTTCCCATTGGACTGGGGGTGGTAAGGTGATGTGCGAAGCCGGGAAATCTTCATTAGATCACACGTTTTCCTAAAAAAGTCAGACATATAATTAGCGCCCTGGTCTGTAAGGACTTTATCGGGTACCCCAAACCTAAGTATCCACTTTCTCACGAACGCCGATGCAACCGTCTCAGCTTTCTGATCCGGCAACGGGACCATTTCCAGATAACGGGAAAAATTGTCAATTATTGAAAGGATATAAACATTCTGGTTATCACTACGCGGGAGAGGTCCCACGGTATCCAATGAAATGAAATCAAACGGTTGATCAGAGGAGGGCAATTCTTGAATCGGCGCTCTTGTTTTACCATAAGGGCTTCGGCGATTACACGCGACACAGCCTTTCAGGATATCCTTGACGTCCTTCGTAAGGCCCTTCCACCAATACGACGCTCCCACCCTCTCCACCGTAGGTCGGACCCCCAGATGACCCGATAGCGGATGTTCATGAAAGTTTTTTATAATTTCCCCCCTCAACTTTTCAGGGGCAACTATTTTATCTCTTCCAGGGGTCTTTTTGTAGAGTACTCCCCCCTTCACATGGAAGCCTCTCTGCCCTCGCAACCGTTTGCACTCTCTATCCGCGTCCTGTAAGTCGATTATGTCTTCGTACGGCCCCCGTTTGATCGCACGTACCTTCCGACTAAGCGCGTCAGCATTCGAGTGTAATTTTCCTGGCTTATGAACTACCTCATAGTCGTACTCGCTTAGTTTCAACGTCCATCTCACCAAACGACTGCTAGGGTCCTTCAGGCTAAATAACCATTTAAGGGCCGCGTGGTCGGTAATGATTTTAAATTTCCGCCCGAACAGGTAACACCTGAAATGCCCCGTTGCCCATACGACTCCGAGGAGTTCTTTCTCAGTCGCCGAGTAGTTCGTTTCGGCTGTGTTTAGTTGTCTCGAGGCATAGGCTACCGGATGCTCCTCCCCGTTCACTTCCTGTGATAGGACCGCTCCTAAGGCGTAATTCGAGGCATCCGTGGAAACGATAAATGGTTTTCTAAAGTCAGGGTACACCAGGATTGGGCTGTTAGTAAGCGCTGTCTTTAACTTTCTCATTGCCATTTCGCACTCGTCCGACCAACTAAACGTCGTTCCCTTTTTCAGAAGTCTCGTTAAGGGTTTCGCTATGTTTGCATAGCCCTTCACAAATCTCCGATAGTAATTCGCCAGTCCCAGGAATGATTGTAGTTCCTTCGTGCAACTCGGCGTGGGGTATTCATTTACTGCCGAAAGCTTCATTGGATCGGGAAATATGCCATCTTTAGTGATTACATGTCCCAAGTAATTTACCTTATCGTGGGCGAAGTGACACTTATCGAAATTCAGCGTCAATCCTGCGGTTCTCAATCTCTCTAAAACAAGCCTCAACCGCTCCGTGTGTTCTTCGACCGTGGAGCTAAATACGATTACGTCATCCAAATACACGAGACAGTGCGTTGGTTTGAGACCTCGGAGAACTCCATCCATAAGTTTCTGAAAACTTGCAGGGGCATTACGCAACCCGAAAGGCATAACGGTGTACTCCCAATGTCCGGACTCTGTATTTATTGCGGTCTTGGGTCGCGACTCCTCGTCCAAGGGGATTTGATGGTACCCACTTGTCAGGTCCATGGTGGTGAAATAACGGCAATTTCCGAGGTAATCGAGGGTTTCGACTATATTCGGTAGCGGGTACACATCGGGAGTGGTGATAGCATTTAATGCTCGGTAGTCTACGCAAAATCTGTACTTGGCGCTTCCATCCGTAGATTTTTTGGGGACCACAACAATTGGGGCGGCCCAGGGGCTAGCGCTAGGCACAAGAACACCCGCCTCTAACTGTTCTTGTACCAATCTTTCCACTATTTCCTTTTGGTGAAAGGGCGTACGGTAAGCCTTCTTATAAATTGGCTTCGCATCACCTGTTGGGATATGGTGTGACACCAATTTTGTTGGCGTGGGTGGTCCATTACAGGAAAACAAGTCTTTGAAATCATTAAGGACCGGCAATAATACATCCCGTTCCCCGTCACTTAAATGGCTGAGTTTTTCCGCGAAATTGATTTCATTTTCGCAGCGTCTGATCACATTCACTCGCGGAAATTGATCGGTACTCTCCTCTGTCTCCCGATCCTTCCACTCTGCGACGGATGCTATTATTGTCCCCTTCCTTAACGCGACATCTCCCTCATTGAAATTGGCTACTTTTACAAAAATTTCCCGATTGCGGTTCAACTTCGACATGCTCCTGGCCACGACACAGCCTTCTAGGTCCTCAAGTTTAGATTCTAGGATGACATCGGCGCCGTTAGGAATATGGGGATCAACCACCTTAACGTTAAATATTTTTTCACTCCTCCCCGGTAGTATTTCCGTCTTTAATACTCGGATTAGACACTCCGTGCCACATCGTTCCCTCAGTTTCGCTGACTCCTTGCTGTCTAAATCTTCTCTACACCCGTTCCTCAAGCGCCACATCTCATTCTCTATGGAAAGGGTCCCATGTTTCACATCTATAGAGCAACCAAACTTTTCTAGAAAGTCCAAACCCAAAATCCCATCGTAACCGCCTAACTCATTCACCACTTGCATGCGACAGACGTAGCGAACCCGGTTGACAAAAAATTCAATGTCCTTCTCCCCTAGACTCCTCACCACGTCACCCGTAATACCCTTAACGCGGTAGGGGGACCTCCTAACACCCCCCTCTCCGCAAACGTTACTGCATATAAGAGATACCTGGGCACCGGTGTCACACAGGAATCTGGCCATCTTTCCCTCGATGATCACTCCTGCCACCAGGTCCACAGGTCCCCCGCCTCTCTCCACCCTCGGAAGGATGACATCTAGTAGGGGCCGGAATCGGCGGTGTGGCCGGCCCCGCCGTCGTTTAACCCTGTCGACCGATGGCTTGGTCCGCATTCCCGGGCGATGTGGTCCCCTCCTCCGCAATTGAAGCACCGCCTCTGCTTGCGGCACTCCCTCGCCATGTGCCCTAACTCCCCACAATTAAAACATTTGACTTCCCTCGGGGCCCGGAAGACGCGGCGACTCACCGGCTCCTCTCTCATGGGACGCCTCTCCACCTCCTCGATCCGGATGGCAGCCTCGACAGCGTCGTCGAAGTTTTGCGGCGAGGTGAGGCGGCATTGCCGACCCACCTCCCCGGTCAGGCCGTTCAGGAAAGCATCGAGGGCCCGTTGATCCGCCTCGTATCGGGTCGCGGCGGCAAACTCCGCAGGCCCAGCCACATCGTACGTCTTGCTATTCACCTTCCGCACTCTGTCAGCGAAGGCCTCGACGTTCTCTTGAGCGCCCCTCTTCATGTTAGCAAGTAGCTCACGGAAGAATCGGGCGCTTTGTTTGCTGCGGTATCGCTGTAGGAGTTGTGCCTTAAGGTCTTCAAAGGTCTCCGCCGTCCTGCACTCCTCCTTACTGCGGAAGTACTCGGCTGCGTCCCCGCTCAGACGCAAGACGGTCGCGTTGAGTCGATCTACATCCGACAGGCCTCCCAAATCAGCCGCTCGTTCTAGCTTGTCGAGGAATGCAGAAACCGACTCTCCCGGCCTCCCCGAGAACGTTTCCACCGCCGCGAGTAACGCAAAATTCTTCCTACCGCCCTCTTCTCCCGTGGCCGTCCCCGCCTGTCGAAGTCTGTTATTGTCCTCGCTGAGCTCGCGGATCTTCGCGCTCATCTCTGTTATAGCCTGTTGTAGGTCCATCTCGCGGCCCCCAAGGCTTACCCTTCCCGCCATGGCGATTTCCCTGCCGCTGAGTTCCCTAACGAAATTTGTCAAATCCCACTTCTGACACCAGTGTAAGACCCCCGACTCTCAACGGGGCATCGAACTACGATTTGACAGGGATTTCAGGAAGGAAACTCAGGATCTCTCTAGTAATGTTCTTTATTACTCTAACATCGTCAGGCTGCCCGCACTCAACTGCCGCGCAATCCCGGCGTCTCTTCCCAGCGACCCCTCTGCATGCCCCCCTCTCCGCCTCTCCTCCCCCGCCCTCGGGCTCCTTCCTCCCAGCCGTATCGTCCACCGCTGCACTTTCCCACGGAAGGTAAGAGGTGGGGGTCCAACGGAAAGGTGGGAAGTTGCATATACGATCTGCCAACGGAGTCTCTGGAGGAATTCCATGACTCGGGAGAAGGGGGAAAGGAAGTGGGGAGAGAGAGAGGTGTAGCTATCCGATCTGCTTACTCGCTGTGCCAGGACTTCTGACCCGCTCGGTGGCCCGGGGAGGGGTGGGTGTTCGGTGGGTGGGAAGGGAGTTGAGTTGGCGATTATGATACTTACAATAGGTTAATTATTTGGATAGGCACCTATAAAAATGTATCAATTCTTTAGTAATTACCACAAGAAAATAAAGTGAAATGTCTCACCACATAATAATCATTCTTTAGTAAATATGTGGCTAACTTTCTTGAGTGTTAGGAAAACTAAACAGAGCGCAGCTCAAATGCATGTTGTATTCCACTATATGTAATGTAGTTTTAATTCTCGAAAGACAAAAACGCTCTTTGATAACAAAAAACTTATTTTCCAGGTGCAATTTAGCCAACAGAAGGACAAGGAATATCATTGAAATGAGTTCTGAAACAAAAGTTCCAGTGTCTTCGAAGAAAACTTGTAGCAAATATGAGGACAACACAAGTTTGTTGCTTGTACTGCACAAAATTGGGGCACACTATCAAGATCTATGAAATGTAATGGATGACGAATCAAACACAGTACCTGTGCCCCATGCAGCCCAAAACCACCAGCCATTACCCATCTAAAATCAAAATCACCATGTGGAAATGTTATTAGGCACTAGTTTATTCAAATCATTTTTCATTATAGGGTTGTAAATGAGGAAATTTTTACAATAGTTAATAAAACTAGGTTGTTTCAATGTAATCAATTATTATCTCTGAAAATTGTTACATTTTAACTTAAGTTGCTTTTGTAATATTGCCATTTGAAGCCTATGGAGTTCCCCTTTTCTCCTCTCCTCAACCTCAAATGCCACTCTCTTTATTTCCTCCTCCTCCTCAAGCAGTCTCATCATCTCCTTAGCCAACTCGACCATATATTTATGTTCGTTGGTTACTCGGCTTTCTAGGCAGCAGAACTCTTTCACCTCTTCCAGTTTTTGCTTCCCTAGTTTAATGTGGGTTTTGGCCTCTTCTCTCTTGCTGCACACCGATATCTTAGTTTTATTCTTATTGATCTGCAGATGATATTAGCAATTTTTATCAGCAGCTTTTATCAGCAATTAATTTAAATATCATAATCTCATTGCAAAAGAAAATTGAGGCAGTTTCATTGATTGTTTACTAAAAATACGTTACATTGCTCTTATCTTATCGATGTAATGATGAACTAATAGCGAATAATGTTGTGACTTTCAATGAATTCCCAACTTTTTAAAGAGCTGAAAGCCCGCTTTTTTTGCCTACACTATATATGCAATAAATGTTTGGTAATTTGAAATCCGGGAAACTCATGAATATCCCTAATTATAACCAGTTTATCATTACGTCCATTGGTGCTATTATACATTATAGGTATTTGTTATAAAGGCTATACAATGTTCATGCTAGGCATTAAGATCATGCAATCTTTTGAGTTATACATGGATAGTTAATCTAGTACACATAGGTACTTTTCCTCCCGTTAATATACATGAAAATTATGTATTCACCAGTATATTAGTCACCAGGTCATTACAACTCCAGCGATAATCCACTTCTTCTATTTTTTTTACAAGTATCTTTTCAATCACAATTGATATTTATTAATGTGGAAGACTATTTGTGCACTAATAATTAAAGCAACAAATAAAATTGCTGTATTATAATAGATGGATATGCTCGCAATTGAATTGAAGCTGCTTTTCTTCTACAGAAAAGAGCTTGTTTATTCCCGCCATAATTTTAAGTTTACTCTCACCGTTCTTGCGGAGTGCCGATCGTCACTTTTTCCGGTATGAAAAACACGATATCCAAAATCACCGCGCATCGCTGGTCTCAAGCCGATCTCAGTCTTGAGATCGCGCTGAGAAACAACTATGAATACGGATGGCGGTCTCAGTCTCATCTCAGTCTTGAGCTGAGACTGAGCTGAGATCGACTCAGGACCTGACTATGAATACGGGCCTTAGTCAAGGTGGAGTGCAAAAAATTTCTAATGTATTTCATGCACCTGAATTGTCTGCCAATTTTTTGTCGGTGAGTTGCATGACAAAGAATGGGGCTTCTATATTATTCACTGAAAAGTGTTGTAAAATTTATAAATCAGTGAACCTTAGTGTTAAGGGAGATTTGATTGCTACGGGGTCAGTTGAAGGAGGTGTGTACACCTTAGATGTAAATGAAGGGAGGAAGGTAACGGAAAATGAACCTATTGATAAATGCTTTGCTATGTCATTGCTAAATGAAAACCCCCTTGAATTATGGCATAAAAGGCTAGGCCATTTAGGGCATAAGAATATGTCTCTCTTGGAAAAGTTGGCTGATGGCATGAAATTGGGTAGAGATGATCAATTTGAGCCATGTGTGGAGGGTAAGCAGTGTAGGACACCATTTCCTGTCAGCAGTCCTCGGCTAGAAAAGACATCAAAAGTGCTAGAATTAATTCATTCTGACTTGTGTGGACCAATGGACCCTCTCTCAATTCACGGTGATAGGTATTTTTTAACCTTCATTGATGACTTCAATAGAAAAACGTTTATTTGTTTTTTAAAGAAGATTCTGTGCGTGAATCAATTAAATTCTTCAAAATGAGGGTTGAAAATGAGACCAATGAAAAAATAAAGTGTTTGCGTACTGACAATGGCTCTGAATATGTAAATCACGCAATACTGAAGGAACTTAAAAACTGGGGAATCAGGCATGAAACCACCATTCCACATTCGCCTGAGCAAAATGGTCCGGCAGAGCGGGCAAATAGGACAATTGTTGAGAAGGCTCGTTGTATGCTTCAAGGGGCTAACTTGCCTAAGGGTCTCTGGGTAGAGGCATGTAGGGCATCAGCCTATCTGAGGAATAGGTCCCCCACTAAGGCTTTGGTTAATGCTCTACCAGAGGAGAAATGGTCGGGCAAGCGGGTTGACTTGAGTCACCTGAAGGTTTTTGGATGTGCAGTGTACGAGCATGTTCCGAAACAGTTTAGGAAGAAATTTCATCCCACCTCAAAAAGGCATTATTTTGTAGGGTATTGTGAAGAATCTAAGGGTTATCTTTTAGTGGACCCCGATAAGGCATACAGGGTAAACAAATCCCGAAATGTTATATTTTTTGAAAATATTTTCAGGTCCTCAAAGGAAACAGAAACCCAAGTTTCTGGAAATGTTGTGATAATGCCCCTAAGTACCTCAGTGATGGAACCAAAAGGTGCAAGTATTGATGTTGTTTCACTACAACCATATGGGTATGATGGTATAGACCCTAGCACGTCCAGTGAGGGTCAAGATGAGTGTCAAGCAACTAATGTAGGCATTGGGTCTAGTGAGGGTAGATCGGGCTTTGAAAGAGTCAGAGATGGAGGGGAACTGCGTAAGTCTCAGAGAGTTAGCAAACCCACGCAGTATCCCGATTTCGTTCTGTATCTGACAACCATGGGTGGAGACTCTTCTGACCCTGTCAATAGCTGTATGGATCCCCAAACCGTTGGAGAGGCAATCTTCTCTGGAAATAGAGGGATAAGTGGTCAAAGGCCATGGAAGCTGAATGGGATTCATTGAAGGAAGTCTTTGAATTAGTTGACCTTCCTTAGGGGAGACCCACTGTAAATTGTTAGTGGGTGTTTAGGGAGAAGAAGGATGAAAATGAGGAGACTGTGCGATACAGAGCTAGGATAGTTGCCAAGGGTTGTAGCCAGAAGTATGGGCAAGACTACAAGGAGACATTTTCTCCTGTGGTGAGTTATGCGACTATTAGGCTTTTGATTGCATTAGCAGTAGAGCTTGATTTAAAGATACAACACTTTGATGTGACAGCTGCCTTTCTAAATGGCGAGCTTAAGGAAAATATTTATATGAAACAGCCAGAGGGTTTTGTCCAACCAGGAGCTGAGAACAAAGTGTGTCTCCTTAAAAGAGCAATCTATGGACTGAAACAAGCCTCAAAGTCGTGGTTCGACAAGTGTAAAATGGTTGTAACTGACATGGGATTTAAAAATTTTTTGACAGAACCATGTGTTTACGTATGTGTTTCTCCTAATGTACAGAGGCAGGAAATATATCAGGCATCACTAAGGAGAGGATAACAGTGAAACCTATAATATAGAAGTTATTACATTAAGCACCTGTAAAATAAAATCAAATGTTGAATAAGAAGGTGTTTGAATAAGCAGAACTCACCAGATTCAAGTTATTTGTCCTCAAGTATTCATAGGCCTTCATGCTTTTAATTCTCAGCAGTAGGCACTCGTACACCCAATGGAGTGTATAGCGCCTACCCTTAGAATTTTTGACCTGGGAGGCAGCAAAGCATGCACGAACACACTCCTGCTGACTTTGAGGCAGGCACAATATTTTCTCTGCCAAAGACTGCCTGAGATGCCAAGGAGCATTTCTGTTGCAAATCCTGCATATCAAGTTTCAGCCATTGCACCTAACAAAGGAAATGGACATGGTGAAACATAACACACAAGTGGAATGACCACACACAACTACCACAATAGCATATTTTGTTTAACAGTCTTGTGTTGGCAATGCGGCACTTTTTCAGAGCAATTTAAGGGTCTGCTGTGGCCCCTTTTCTTTCTGCGTACCATTCTTGTTCCTCTCCCTATCGGCTACAAGCCTCTGGGCAGCCGTGCAGGAGTTGCACCTGAGGAAAAACTGTTGCTATCTACTGGGGTGGAAAGGATGAGTCCTTCACACTGGGTAGATGACCTTTGTTGTAGAGATAACATATATTTCAATTAATAGGTGATCAGTGAAAATGAACAAGTGACGAGATGTAAAAATTCATGATAAGATAAAATATATGTCTGTCGAGATAAAAATTGATAATTGTATGAAATGTTGAATATTTCAGAAAGTTATCTACATCAGCTGAAACAATTGGAGAATCCAATTAATTTTCTATACCTCAAATGTAGTTGGTGTTTGTAGGCATTGCTTTATGTAATAGAATTATGTTAAAAAGAATAAGTACAACTTTGTAATTCCGCAAAACTTGAGAGTAATTTCATTTATTATGGGTTTCCAGTTATTTCATTTCTTTGTAATTACAGTACTAACACTGTGGAAAAAATAGTTGTGGAAATACAAACTTAAGACTTCTTCTTTGAAAGACTTTAAATACAGACAAATTAACTTCTTCCAGCACAATCCATGTCACTTGACAAAAGAAAGTGAGCTGATGATGTGGAAATGTTTTCTTAAGATATTGGTTTCCCAGTCTTACGTAACAGTTTTCGTTAGTGGACTTTAAAAAATGTTACATCAGAGGAAAAAGGAATGGTTTTACAATACCTCTCCAAGCCTAAAGTTCCTATGCATGTTTGACGCCCAGCGACGAATGCAAGAACTGCAATTCCATCGAAGTTGGTCAAACACTCCACCCCAGCTATGGGAACAGGCTTCCCTTTGAACTTAACCTGCATGAGTTGAAAGAAACAGAAAATTCATGAAGGAGATGTAATTTCCTAGATAAGAGAGTTGTGCCAGGGTCTGAAAATCATTTCCTACCTCCAATGAGTTGCACTCACCCTGATAGACAAGTATCCCATGATGACCTGGCCTGCGTGGTAATCAGGGCTCAAGCACAGGAAAACAACACTTTTGCCCACAAGTGCAATTCCCCAATTGAGGCCTGGAAACTTAATTGCTCTGGATATATAGAAAATGAGAGGTGTTCAAGGATCCAGGGTCCAACCTTGCACTGGCAATCTCAGCCAAAAACATGAGACCACTACTGCTTACAGCATCAGGGCAGTAGAGCATTCCATACCGTGGTCACCTACCACCGTTTGTTCTTTTATCCTGGCCACATTACTACTTCGGACAGCTGGTGTTTTTCGTGGACAAGTAGTTTCAGCAGAGAGGTATTTGGGAAGAATTGGGAAAATTGATGGCACAGCATCATTCTTCAACAATGGCCGAGGCCTCTCTATCCTATGACAGCTCCCATATGGAATTATATTTTCATAGTAACACTGTAATTCATGCTCCTGAAAGTGCAACTCACATACATCATTGTGAGCATCAAACACTTTATCAGCACGTGGGATTGCTGTCCTCCATTTCATAAGCTGAGCAGGAGTCTGAAAGTGAATGACAACCATAAAATATGGCTTCCAAGACTAATTTCCTTTTGGAGAAGACATTCTTATAAACGTGTGGTATCTTGGTCAATCATGAAATGAGGAATGTATTTAGTACGTTATTCATGAATTTATTGCTTATTCATATGACATTATAAGTAATGTTTACTCCTTTTCTAATACCTGTAGGGCTATTCTCTAACAGATTACGCCGGCGCTATTGTGACGTAGGGCGTTATTTTGGAGAGATCGGCGGAATATAACGCTTTCCTGATTCTGTAAGCTAAATAGCGGCCCCTGGGGGTCGCTATATAGCACCAAAAATAACGCCAGCCTATGGCTCGCGTTATCTCAGATAGAGACCCCATCAATGACCTTACTGAACTTGGAAATCACCCTGTAGTTTATTTTACTGTAGCCATGAACCTAAAAATATTGTATTCGTGTTCATATTTGATTCCTCAACTTCAGAAAGGACGCTAATTTGGTTAAACGTATCTTATTCGATGTTTACCTGGTATCCAAAGAAATTTCCATGTATCTAAGCGATTTCATACACTCGTATATGCGAACATATGTGACTTATCTTTATTTCACCCTACAAAACATAATACGAAAGCTAAGCCGTAAATGCGGCAATCATGAACATCTATAAATACATATATGAGATGAGTTGATTTCTAATATAGGTTATAACCTTTTACATTGTGACATATATTCGGATAGAATGCACAAAAAATTAAATTTTGTATTTTTATCTACTCCATATGTTAAACGAATCAATATTAATTTTTGCATAATTAGCTGGTGCGAAATGTAAAATAGGAAAATATAAAATAGGCTATTAAATGACATGGTGACAATCAAACTTATAAAGATATAACGTTATAAGCTGTGCAGCTGACAATCATTTCGTGCTGTTTAGCTCAATAAAGGGGCTATTTCTCATAGGAGATATTTTGGCTGCTTGCTGTTCAGCAACGTTGCAGCTGCTATCCTTTAAGTCAGAGGAGGTCCCTTTTTAAATCCCTCCTCTACATCCTGTCATTCTAGGATTTCATACAATTTTTCACATACTATCATGAAAATATTAACGGAATTTAACACGTATGTCAATCATCGGTTCAGTAAAAAAAATATTCCCCGTCCAATGAGTAATTACTAACGTTTCAATGGGCTACTTCACATTATTTTAACATCGTAAACAACTAAACTTTGCATGATGAAGTGTTTCAATGTATTTATCATCAGAAAAATTTGTCAAACTATGAAAATGAATATAAAAGACCATTCACAAATCAAAATTGAGCACATCAACACCGCTAACTCACATTGAAAAACATTAACATCAACCCGAATTCTGTTGTCCGCTGAACAAAAACTTCGTCAACATTTGCTTGACGATATTCAACTGTTTCTACTTTGTCCCGGTCGCAAACAATATTTTGCGTATATTTCATTTTTGAGGGTCTATATCAAGAATAAAGTTTTTATTAAAGTTTTAAGAAATTCTTGAGACATAATTCAATAAATTCTACCCTAATAATACAGATTTAATTAAAACTGTTTGTTCTTGCTGCCTCCTATTGGCCGCTTGGAATCTGCCCTACTACTTTTCTCATACTCTCGAGAGATTACGCCACAGCGCTATGTTACGCCCTTGGATTGGGTGTAACATAGCGCGGCGGTATTTACAGAATCGGAAAAAGCGTAATTTCCGAAGAGAAATAGCGGATGCGTAATATAGCGCCCTCAAGTTACAGAATAGGCCTACTGGTCATCAGATTTCGATGACAACTGATGAGTATCATGAAAACTTACCTACATCCACATAATGTTATTATTATTATCATAACACCCAGCAAGCCACCATAACAGTGTGTGGCAGGGGATTAATTAATACCATGCATGCAATACAATTCATGCTTAAATAGGATTAGTATCTATATTAAAGTTTAGGAATAACGTTTTGAATATATTAAAAGAAGATATTAAGCTTGCATGAACATGCCGAGGGTTACCATAAATTCCTTATTCGAACGCGAAACTACCCATGCTAAATCACTCAATACCTATGTACTCGACAATTTAGGAATGCCTGAATCGCTTATACGAGGTTATTTAACCCATCAGAAGATGAATTAGCTATAAATAGCCAAAGACACTTCAAAATTAATTTTAATGCAACTAATAACGGGACTAGTGGAATGAAATGATCAACAAGGAACAAAGTGACGTCAACCTGGGTATAACTAGCAGAATTTATTCGCATTCACAAGAAAATATTTATTAACGATATGACGATCACTTAACGAAGATGCCGAGGGATATAATGATAGCAAAAGGATAAAGCTTCGTTGTAATCACTCGATATATTGAATGAACACGTATTAATGTGGAATTGTTTCTATAAATATACATACTTAATCTCACGTAACAACAGCAACACACACAAAAACAGGAGTCAAAGTAATAGCAGAATATGGAAAGTACTTGGACAACCAACGTGGTTCTACAAAATGAACATGCGTTATTTTTTAGAGAACCCGGAAAAACATAATTATAGGCACGGAATTCATTATAATCTGACACAAAACACACACACACAATTATAAACACCGACATCACGTAGAAACAATGCACTAGAAGTATCTTCATTCAACATACCTTTGCCTTGAATAGATGGTTATTCTTCACGCCCCGTATAGCATTTTCGGCTCTTGTCTTCTTGTACCCTGTTTTGCAGCCTGTTACGAAGCAATATCGGTTTGTGTTAGCCATTTTAATGCACTAAGATATATACCACTCGCTTTTGCAAATGGCGCTATGACTTCCGCCCCAGCGGTGACACAATGGAAAATTAAAAGTCCAATTGCTCAAGTCCTATGCCAAATAATTTCCCCCTAACATTTCCACAATGATTTACCAGTCTAAGCAATACATTAATATGCTTCGATGGCTTCTTAAACCACAATTGCTATAATTACAGCGATTTAACTGTAACAAACTCAAGACTTTCCCTATCAACGCCAGCCATTAACAACGCGTAGTGAATAACGGGGTCGACTGCAGCGCCGACCTAACGGCAAATTTTTTGTAAAAAGGGCGGGCAACACCCCAGCCAAAGGGACATTGCGACAGATTTGAATACATATACATATTCATGCATATTAGGATACGTATTCAATAACTAGGTAGGATCTAATACCCAATACGTATTGAATACACCTGTGGATATTTTCAGTACGTATTTGGATACGTATTCAATACCTGTTAAACACAACTGCAGTTGAGTCATCTTCAGGATGTATTCAACCACATACCGTACGTAAAAGTGTTGACAAGAGCTCACACTTTTACAGCTACACAACCTTCATACAGCTTTTACTTTTATTTTTCTAGAGAACCCGGTCAGATGTGAAGAAGTGAATTGGGTAATACAGAAAATCATTGTACACAATAAGCATGGTTGCACCTAGTACCAAAATAAAAAAAAGATACATGCGAATATTAGATATTGAATACTTCTTCTCTATATAATTACACCAGTTATAATTTTGATTTGATGAACACCAGTTAAAATTTGAGTCTTTTAGTCCTTTGAGGGTCTGGGACAGCGGCCGAGGAAAGGGATCGGCGACCCGCTGAGTTGGGTCCAAAAATGGTTTGGGAGGGAACCTCTGCCTTCCGTGGACGCGAAGAAGCTTCGTACAGGGGAGTGAAGAAAATTTTCAAGAGACTCGTAACGAGGAAACATTTCCCTCCACGAAGCTCGGGCGCGAAAGGGTTAAACCTTGAGACACATGCATACCACTGCAGCGAGATAGCAATGAGGATAATTGCATTTTCTCCTTGCAATTCTTAAGGATCGTTGTACCACTTCAGAGGCGGGTAAGTAATCTTTCATTTGCGTACGAGTAATTCCTCAGCAAATACAGACATATTTCTGGTATTGACGGGAATACGATTGATAATGTGATTTTAATTTGTGCTCTTAGCAGTTTAAATTGCTGAATGATTGTCATATATCTAGTTGCAGACTACGATGTATTATGTGACGAGGTTTTGCTCAGTTTTACATTGCATATATAAATTTATTTGAGATATATGCCGATAGTTTCATCCAGGCTTACTTCTTAAAGGAATGAAGGCGTTTTGGTTTTCCTTTAGAGTGATTGGGATATAGCATAATATTGTATAATCATAAACGTAAGGCTAAAGTACCTTACCTCAGATAACATTATTACATATACATAATACTATGCAAGCTACCACAGAGGTGCGTGGCAGGGGGCGACCTCTCACCAAACATGTACCACTTATAATGCATAACAAAGGAATGGTATTAATATATATACTAGTCAAAACTACCTCATTGGTGTAAACAACCTCTCCACCACCATATTCACGGTAGAGAATGGCATTGAATAAAAAGGCACTCAGAGGGAAAGAATACTTAACATGCATGATATAGCATATTCTCGCTCTGATCAAAAGGAGTGCTTATGCTCAAAGACATGTACAAGGAGAACGCCTTAACAAATTTCGAAGCGAAGTAAAAAACCCGCATCTTGGCTGAGGATCCAGGTGACATTAGAAACGCTGGAAATGAAAAACTATTGATAGGCCGCATGAGAGGATTTTATTGCTGAGTGAAACTCACCATTCTGCGAACATGAACCACCGGCCAAGGATTAATATCGTACCTACAAAATGTTACGGTTTTACCATGACCAAATCAAAAATGACTATTCCATGCCATGTCAAGATGATTGTATCTATGACATTAGAATACAAAGAAGAAGCATATCACAGAAATTTAGTTATATACATCTACATAATACTCTGCAAGGCCACTATAATTATATACTATTATAACCTGAAATTTAAATGAAACTTACCTACACAAGGGATTTTAGAGGAAACTAAATTTCTACCGGTGGCGTGACAATGATACCCATTTCCGGTGACTCAACACACGTGTTTAGCTAATATCGTTACCATACAGGCCCTTTAAAAAAATCTTCGAAATCGAGAAAATAAGTATCCACTGGAATATTATATTTAAGTACATATATATAAGTGCAAGTTAAGGTTCACAAGAAGTGCTCTCCCGGAAGCCATGCTGTACATTGGGCAATAAATCATGGCTATCTAAGAGTTTAAATACAATTCATATGAACGACCCAGTCAGCATACCTTCGGTGAAATACGATACATAACACCATATAGTCCGAAGACACGACGGGAAATGTCCTAAATTACTGCATAGGCTTTGCCGACTTCCGTGGGGTTTGGGCATTCGAAAACTCTTCAACTTGTGATACTTGGGAGCAAATTCCTTCTTGTTACCAGTTTTATTCATAGTAAGAGCAAATTTTTATGACGAAGAAGGCGTAACGACCGTCGAAATTATACTAATTGGAACAATAATGTATGATTTTATTGTCAAATATAATAAAATTTATGATACTAAATGAGGCGACATTTTCTGTGCTTCAAGTTTTGAAAAATGGTTTCAATCCTTTTGCTTGAATGGTAATACAAAAGATCTGTACGCCATTCTATTATCCAATCGCAACTTAGATTCCTTCGCCCAGCCACAATTTGGACCAACATCTGATTCTGCCAAGTTAAATGGTTGTCAGATGACATGTGAGGCATTTCGACACTGCATATGCAACTAAATCAAAATTCATGAAGCAGTAAAGTTCAACAAACTTTCATTCACGACACGATGTAAACGAAATGAACTTTCAGAATTACGTAGTTCACTGTTTTTGGCTTTTTGCAGCATCAATAGGATCTTAGTACGCAGGCCGTTTTCCCGTAACTCCATTATTATCCACTTCTAGCTGAAAGTGGCTGTTACAATTCAACATGAGGGAGATATGTAAGAATTAAAAATCATACTAAGCAATATAGATATTTTTCATGAAGGGGCGAGAGTTAACTTGTGTTATGGAGTTAGCTATTTCCTCAAGTCACATGACGTGCATGTAATGACCGCTAAGGCTTTGTAATGCAATTATCCACCCAGCACATTGTGAATTTAATACCTACACATTGTGAAAGGATTACACGAAGTATTTAATATGTACTATGTTCATATCGGATATTGTGATACGTCCTGCCTTGAATACCAGTGGAATACACCTTGTGTCTATTCAATACATGTTTATATACGTATTCAATGGCTAGGTAGGCTCTCATACCCAATACGTATTGAATACACCTTAGGATATTTTCAGTTCGTATTTGGGTACGTATTCAATACCTCTTGAACACAACTGCAGTTGAGTCATCTTGAGGATGTATTCAACTACATACCGTATGTAAAAGTGTTAACAAGAGCTCAGACACTTTCAGAGCTACACAACTTTCATACAGCTTTTACTTTTATTCTCCAGAGAAGCCGGTTCCATGTGAACAAGTGAATTGGGTAATACAAAAAACATTGTACAATATAGGCATGGACGCACCTAGTACCAAAATAAAAAAAAGATACATGCGAATATTAGATGCTGCATAATTATACTCTATTGGATAACACCAGTTAAATTTTTGATTCATACATGATATAATTACCTAAACACTCACTTTAACAACCTACCTATTGAACAACCTACTTCCTAACTGATTTAGATATGATGACTAAAGTTCATTCACAGTTTAAAGCATGCAGAAATAATTTTCCCAGCCTTTCGAAGTAAATCATGTTATACCTTGAGACACATGCATACCACTGCAGGAAGATAGCAATGAGGATTATTGCATTTTCCCCTTGCAATTCGTAAGGATCGTTGTACCACTTTAGAGGCGAGTAAGTAATCTTTCATTTGCGTACGAGTAATTCCTCAGCAAATACAGACATAATTCAGGTATTGACGGGATTACGATTGATAATGTGATTTTAATTTGTGCTCTTAGTAGTTTTAGTAGCTGAATGATTGTCATATATCTAGTTGCAGACTACGATGTATTATGTGACGAGATTTTGCTCAGTTTTACATTGCATACATAAATTTATTTGACATAGATGCCGATACTTTCATCCAGGCTTACTTACTTCTTAAAGGACTGAAGGCGTTTTGGTTTTCCTTTAGAGTGATTGGGATATAGCATAATATTTTATAATCATAAACGTAAGGCTAAGGTACCTTATCTTAGATAACGTTATTACATCTACATAATACTCTGCAAGCTACCACAGAGGTGCGTGGCAGGGGGAGACCTCTCACCAAACATGTACCACTTATAATGCATAACAAAGGAATGGTATACATATATATACTAGTCAAAACAACCTCATTGGTGTAAACAACCTCTCCACCACCATATTCACCGTAAAGAATGGCATTGAAGAAAAAGGCCCTCAGAGGGAAAGAATACTTAACATACATGATATAGCATACTCACGCTCTGTTCAAAAGGAGTGCAGCAAGAAGGTTGTTCCGTAAGAATTCACTGTGAATGCTTAAACGGAAGATGAAGGGAAGCCGTTGGAAAAATGACGGACTCCTCCGCATGGCCTTGGGCAAAAGCGATATATAGCACGCTTATGCTCAAAGACATGTACAAGGACAACGCCTTAACAAATTTCGAAACGAAGTAAAAAACCCGCATCTTGGCTGAGCATCCAGGTGACATAACAAAAGCTGGAAATGAAAAACTATTGATAGGCCGCATGAGAGGATTTTATTGCTGAGTGAAACTCACCATTCTGCGAACATGAACCACCGGCCAAGGATTAATATCGTACCTGCAAAATGTTACGGTTTTACCATGACCGCAGCAAAAATGACTATTGCATGCCATGTCAAGATGATTGTATCTATGACATTAGAATACAAAAAAGAAGCATTTAACAGAAAACCAGTTATATACATCTAAATACTATTCTGAAAGCCACTAAAATTATATTTTATTATAACCTGACAATTAAATGAAACTTGCCTACACAAGAATTTTAAGAAGAAACTAAATTTTTACCCGTGGCGTGACAATAAAACCCATTTCCGTTGGCTTAAGAGACGTGTTTAGCTAATATCGTTACCATGCAGGCCCTATACAAAAATCTTCGAAATCGAGAAAATAAGCATCCACTGTAATATTATATTTAAGTACTTATATATAAGTGAATGTCGAGCTTCACAAGAAGTGCTCTCGCGGAAGCCATGCTGTACATTGGTCAATAAACCATGGCTATCTATGAGTTGATATCCAAATCATATGAAGAACCCAGTCAGCATACCTTCGGTCAAATACGAATCATAACACGATGTAGCCCGAAGACACGACGGAAAATGTCTTAGTAACTGCATAGGGTTTCTCGACTTCCATGGGGTTTGGGCTCTTATAAACTCTCCAACTTGTGATACTTGGGAGTAAATTCCTTCTTTTTACCAGTTATGTTCATAGTAATAGCAAAATTTCATGACGAAGAAAGAGTAACGACTGTCGAAATAATACTCATTGGACAAAAATGTATGATTCTTATAGTTAAATATGATAAAATGTTTGAAACTAAAAGGCGCGAAATTTCGGGTCCTTCAAGTTATGAAAGTCGACCAAAAGGATTTCAATCCTGGCATCCCAAACGTCGTGCTCCGGCAGCTCCCGTGGGCGGCGGCGACCTACCTCACGCGCCTCTTCAATGGCTGTGTGAGGATCTCCCACTTTCCGCTTCCATGGAAACGGGCTGTGATCACCTGCATCCCCAAGACACAGGGAGCGGATTTGAAGCCGGGCGACTTCAGGCCGATTTCCCTACTTGATGGCTTTGGGAAGCTATTCGAGAGACTGCTTCGGTGGCCACTCTGTGACCTGGTACGGGAAGCTGGCTCCCTGCCGGAGGAACAGTTCGGCTTTCGTGAAGGCCACTCCACGGTGCAGCAGCTGATGCGCGCGGCGGACTTTATCACAGACTCCTTCAACCGGAAGATGCTCGTTGCTGGAGCCTTCTTTGATATCTCGAAGGCCTTTGACCGAGTCTGGCATCAGGCTCTTCTCCTGAAGATGGCGCGTCTGCAGCTTCCGGTTTGGATCACCCAGCTGATCCGCTCCTACCTGCAGGACAGAACCTTCGCTGTTCGCTGGATTGGGACCCGTTCCGGAACCCGACAGATTGCTGCCGGCGTTCCTCAGGGATCGGTTCTGGGCCCGATCCTGTTCAACCTATTCACCAGTGACATTCCTACCAGCAATGGTTGGAACACGATTTTGTCCCTGTACGCGGACGACGCGGCACTCCTGACCAGGTCCTGGAACAAGGAAGCTGCTGTCAAGACGCTGCAGAAGGCTGTCGATGACCTCCTGACTTACTACCGTCGCTGGAGGATCGCTGCAAACGCTGGCAAATCCAAAGCCATCATATTCCACCGAAGGCGGACAGCAACTCCTGAATCCCACTTGCTGGTCAACGGAGAGCAACTGCCTTGGGAAACGGAGGTCCAGTATCTAGGAGTCTTACTGGATCAAAAACTCCTATGGAGGCGCCAAGTGGAAAGAGCCCGCGCACGAGGGAGTGCTGCCCTGAGTCGTCTCCGGCCACTCCTGGGATTCAAAGTCCCGACCGTCGAGACGAAGCGTAGACTCTACAAGTCCTGCGTTCTTTCCACCATAACATACGCCGCCCCGGTATGGTCCAGCGCAGCGCGGTCCACCATCGGGAGACTCCAGCCGGTGCAAAACCGAGCACTTAGGATGATCCTGGCTCGCCCGATCCAGGAGCAAACGGAGAAACTGCACCAGGACGGAAACCTGGAGCCCTTTGATGTCCTCCTGCCGAGGATTGCACAGCGCTTCCTCGAAAAAGCGGAGGCTTCACCCTACAGCGCCATTTGCAAGCTGGCTGCCATCGAGGTTCTGCCGTGGGACCGCTATAAGCGCCCCATTGCGAGCCTGGCCACGGAGGACACACAGCCCCCCAAACGGCCCCGGATGCAGTAACTTCTGGCTCCGAGGAAAACATACGCAAATAAGAGCTGCAGATAACCGCCGCAACTACGTCTTTGTAAGCACCGGCCCGGCAAGACGACCAGCTGTCTCACCACCAAAGGGAGGGGCAATAGTAGAGCTGCATCTTCAATCCTTTCTCTTGAGTGGGCATGCAAAAGATCCGTACGTATTTCCTTCGTCCAATCGTAACTGAGATGACGCAGTTCCCTCGCCCAACCACAATTGGGACCAACATCTAGTTGTGACAAGTTAAAGGGTTGTCAAATGCCATGTGAGGCATTTCGACACTTCATATGCAACTAAATCAAAATTTATGGAACAGTAATCTTCAATAAACTATCATTCCCGACACAATGTAAACGAAATGAATTTTGTGAATTCCGTAGTTCACTGTTTTTGGCTTTTTTTTAGCATTAAATGGATCTTTGTACGCAGCCCGTTTTCCCTCATCTCCATTATTATCCACTTCTAGTTGAAAGTGCCCGTTACAATTCAGGGAGAAATATAATAATTAAAAATCGTATTAAGAAATATAAATATTTTTCATGAAGGGGTGAAAGCTAACTTGTGTTATGGAGTTAACTATTGCCTCAAGTCACTATCGGAACCATAAATATAATTCAAGCCAATGTAAACATCCAATTACTGCCAGTAGGGTGATTACTAAAAATACAGTGCATCATAACATCGCGCTCTGTATTGTCCAAAAACTTTGCCCCCAGCGATTATGTATCTATTGGAGAAGTTCTCAACGTCGCCGGTGAAATCGAGGCGCTGCGGGAGCAGGAGAAATTTATGCTCGCATCATTATTCCATTCTGTCTCTCTGCGGTGCGTCCCGTCAGTTCCCTGAACGAATCTTTTCATTCCATCTGAAAGCTAGAAAGTGGGCATGTGATCGATTCTCGGTAGCAGATGAAGCGGAATGATATCGATAATGAAGTGTGCATTGATAATTGAAGAATGCGTGATTTAAAATATATTGTGGCTTTTTGAATTATTGCTTACTAATGTCGATGACGTATCCCAAGGTAAAATACTGATGCATGAAGATATTTTGTAAAAAAGGAAACATGACGTGCATCTAATGACTATGGTAAGGCTTTTTAATGAAATTATTAACTCAGAACATTGTGCATTCAATACCTACATATTGTGAGAGTGAATACAAGAAGTCTTCAATATGTATTATGTTCATATCGGATAATGCTATACGTCCTGCCTTGAATACCAGTGGAATACATCTGGGGTGTATTCAATACCTATAAGGATATGTATTCAGTACCTAGGTAGGCTCTCATACCCAATACTTATTGAATAGACCTGAGGATACATTCAGTACGTATATGGATACGTATTCAATACCTATTGAACACAACTGCAATTTAGTCATCTTGAGGATGTATTTGTTAGAATGTATGTGGTAAACATCTCTTTTTTTATTTACCTACATGTGGATGTCATCAATAACTCATGAGCTCTGCAACGCATGCCCGGCTCCCTAGCACATGCGCTGCTTCTACTTTTCAATGCATGTTTGGCGAATGGACACTTCCCTACCATCTGGAAGCACGCCCGCGTTATCTGCATTCCAAAGACCGGAAAATCGCCATCCCGTCCGGAAAACCTTCGACCAATATCTCTCCTCAGCGCCATTGGAAAGCTGCTAGAAAGACTCGTCTTGGACAACCTGAAATCCATCACCGAGGAGCTCTGCGTCATCCCGGAAGAACAATTTGGATTCCGAGAAGAGCATTCTACCACTCACCAAGTTGCAAGGATCCTAAATTACATCTCCGAGGCCTTCAACTGGAACCACACCGCGGTCGGCGCCATCTTTGACATCAGCAAGGCGTTCGACCGCGTGTGGCACGCAGGGCTCCTCCACAAGCTCCAATGCTTTGGCTATCCAAGATGGATCACCGCCTTCCTTCAATCCTGGCTTCAAAACCGCAGCTTCTACGTCGAATGGTGCGAAGAAACATCCGGTCGGCGCTCCATTGCCGCGGGCGTGCCGCAAGGAAGTCTCCTTTCGCCATTACTGTTTAACATCTTCACAGCAGACGTGCCAACATTCCAATCTCCAAACATCATCTCTGCCTTCTACGCGGATGACGCTGCCCTCATCGCCCGATCAAGGAAAAATTCCATGGCGGCCACCTATCTACAGCGCGCAGTCGACGAATTATCATCGTGGTACTCCACATGGCGTTTCGCGGTAAACACCACCAAGACACAGACCATCGTTTTCTCCATCCGACGTGACGAGCCCGGCGAGATCCTGGTCGGCGACCAAGAAGTCTTATGGCAGAACACCGTCAGCTACTTGGGAATCACGCTCGACCGCCGACTATCATTCCTCACACACGCCAGGAAGACCGCGAAGACAGCCATGATTCGACGCGGACAACTTCGCATTATCATGGGGAATTCACACCTTCAGGAAACGACACGTCTCATGCTGTGGAAGACCATCGTTCGCCCAACTCTGACATACGCAGCACCTGCATGGAGCGGAATTGCATTGCAAAAAGCACGCTCTATCCTGGAGACAGAAGACAGAAAGGCACAGCGACAAGCTCTCCGGCTTGGAAGAAACCCGCACAACAACGCACTCCCAGAGCTCACGAACACCGCAACGCTGTCTTCTAAGTGGAAAGAAGAATCGACGAAATTCTTCGAAAAAATAGAAAATTCTACATTCCCGGAATTAAGAAGAATCACCGACTACAGGACCACTCCGTGGGACCGTCACCGTCGTCCGCGCTCCGGCACCGGCAACGCAGAAGACTTCCCACCGCATCAACAACGCATCCAACAAGCAAGAAATTCCCAAGTCCAGAAGGGACCTAAAAACGGCCGTCGCCCGGGGGACATCCCCGACATATATATTCCGGCCAAAATGACGAAAATGTCATTTTCGTCATTTTTCATCAGTTTCACCGGCGGAACATCCAGTCTGAAGAGCCCGTTGGTGCTAAACCAGACTACTCATCTGTGAGAAGACAGATGTGCACCAAAAGGAAGGAAAACGAAATCCTGTTAATTCCGATGATTCTTATTTAACGCTGAATCCACTGCACAAATAACAGGTTATGGGCCCAGATTGTGAATTAGAATGATTAACAGATTGCCGCAGTAGGTGAATGCAGAAATAGAAAAGATTGGATTGAGATTGTGACGACGACTGCGCGGAGAATTACGGGCCGGAGAACGCGATTGAACCATGACGAATCAGGAGGAAAGTGGACTGAAGGACACAATAAATATCCCAAAGTTGACGAACGGGAACTATCATGCATGGAGACTGAGAGTGAAGGCGATATTGGTCGAGAAAAATTGTTGGACGGCTATCGACCCCGGATACGAAGAAATCGAAATTCTGAACGTGGACCAATCAAGATTGAACAGAAAGGCATTGTCCGTACTTTATAGATCGGTGGGCGATGACTATCTCCTGGACATTGAAGACGTGGAACATGCAAGAGAAGCGTGGAACATTCTCGAGGAAATACACGTTACTTCTACGAAATTCCATGCTCTGCAATCACTGAAAGAGATGGTGAACGTAAAGAAGACTGCTGACCAATCGATGCAATCTTACGCTGCTAGCATCCAAAGATTGAATAAGAAAGTGAAGAAAGGAGGAATCACTTTCGATGACGAAATGATCGCGAATTTCCTACTCGCTGGACTGCCGACGGAGGAGTAGGAAGTTTTTATTCAAAACGTACTTGCTGAACCGGAACTAACCACGAGAAAAGTAAAGGGACGGCTGCTTGACGAGGAACGACGCAGACTCCAAGTTGCAGCTTCCGATGAGCGACAAGTGGCTCTGGTGTCCAAGGGGGAGTGGAGTCCTCTACATGGCCGCCGAGATAATTACAGGAGGGAGAAGGAGCAGACGAATGACACCCCGAAACCGTCCGAAGATCGCAAGAATGGTAACAAGTTATGCTACAAATGCAAGAGGCCAGGGCACATCAGTAAATTCTGTCCAGAGGTCCGGTCTACAAATGTTCCGAATGGGGGCATTGGGCTTCCGATTGTAATAATTTCGATGGTAATGAAAGGTCGGTAACTCCAAAGAATGATAACGGTAAGGTCGCGGGAAAGAGGAAGACAGTGGGCTGTATCGGTGTATTCGCTCTGAGCGCGATAAAGAACAATAACTTGTGGTTCATAGACTCTGCTGCCACCGAACCCATGACTTCACAGAAAGAATTATTTATCGACTTCGTGCAAAAGAGAGGTAGTGTCACGCTAGGAAAGGGCCGAATCAGCGTAGAGGGGACGGGCACTGTCTTACTCCCGCTATCCGAAGATTGTGGTGGCAACCGCTTAATGATGAAAAATGTAATGTACGTACCTGATCTGAATTTAAATTTAATCTCTGTCGCAAAATTGACGGCTCATGGTATTAACGTAACCTTCGACAACGTTTGTGCCAAAGGTATACTGAATGATGAGACAGTATTTTCTGCAAGGGCAAAAGATGGATTGTTTATCTTGAAAAGCAATGATGATGCGTGTGTTCATGATGAGGTTGCAGCGGCCGTAAGTGTGAATATACATGGCCAATGGGACGAAAATGCAGACGAAATTGACGCCCTGGCATTAGTGACTAAAGCACGGCATCTAGGTCATTTGCATGTAGATGCAATGAGAAAAGATTGTGGTACAATTGTTAAGAGTAACTCAATTGACTTTGATTTAGGGAATTCAGATTGTGATGAGCCAGTTGATGTGATTGAGAATGATGGTGAGATTGTAAATGATGCTAATGAGAATGATGCTAATAATGAGAATTTAGTGCAATGTAGGATAAGTACTAGAAGTAGGAAACAGAGGACATGCCCATGTTGTAATGTATGTCTCTATGTTGATGATTTTGTTAGTGAACCAAAGAGTGTGAAACAAGCTCTTGAAGGTGATGACGCTGATCACTGGATGGATGCTATGACCGAAGAGACGAAAATTTAAGGGATAAGGAAACTTATGAGATCGTTGACTCTCCAACCGATAAGAATGTACTCAAATCAAACTGGGTTTTCAAATGCAAAAGGAATGCTGTTGGTGAGATAGAGAGAAATAGGGCAAGACTGGTCGCACAGGGTTGTAGTCAAGTGTTGACTACTACGAAACCTACTCACCTGTTGTGAAAAGAAAAACCCTCAGATTGTTAAAAGATCTTTCTTTACGTAATGGATGGGTACAGGAACAGGGATGATGGCACTGGAGTAGGGCAAGAGAATTATGACCTAGCAAAATACAGGAAATATGTAGGAAGCTTGATGTATTTGGCGATAGGCCCGACATAAGTTTTTTTCAGTATCAAAACTCAACCTTATGTAATTTTTTTGTGATAATCAGGGTGCAATATGTCTGGCAAAAGATAGGGTTGTTTCAGAAAGGTCTAAACAAAATGACTTAAAGTACTGGTTTCTGCAATCTTTGTGTGAGGAAGGAAAAATTAAAGTTTATGTATACACGTTCGGTCAAATGAAAATGTTGATGACTTGTTTACCAAAGTTGTAAATGGGCCAAAGATGAAGAAATATTGTAGCATGTGGCATTTAGTTCAATGAAATATGATGGCATTTGAGCAATTTCATGTTGATATTTTTTTATTGTAATGGGATTTATTGAGTTGAATTTTGGATGTTTGCATAGTTGTGTTAACTTTAACTGTCTGTTTACAAATGTATTGTATATTGCCAGAGATGTTTCCCAAGGGGAAGTGTTAGAATGTATGTGGTAAACATCTCTTTTTTTATTTACCTACATGTGGATGTCATCAATAACTCATGTTGAATGTGTAATCCCATTGTTAACCTTTTTTATGATGACAACCCTTGCTATGGTGATGATACACAAATAAATGGAGAGTGAAAACGAAATCCTGTTAATTCTGATGCTTCTTATTTAACGCTGAATCCACTGCACAAATAACAGTATTCAACCACATACTGAGCATAAAAGTGTTGACAAGAGCTCATACACTTTAACAGCTACAAAACTTTCAACCAGGTTTTACTTTTTTTTCTCTAGAGAAGCCGGTCCCATGTGAACAAATGAATCTGTTAATACAAAATATCATTGTACATTATTGGCATGGGTGCACCTAGTAGCAAAATTAAATAAAATGCATGCGAATATTAGATGCTGCTTAATTATTTTCTATATGATTACACCAGTTATAATTTTCATTCATACAAGATATAATTACCTAAACCGTCACTTTAACCACCTACTTAATGAACAACCTACTACCTAACTAATTTAGATATGATGACTATAGTTCATTCACAGTTGAACAGCATGCAGAAACAATGTTCCCAGGCTTTCAAACTAAATCACGTTTAACCATGAAACACAAGCATACCACTGCAGCGAGATAGCAATGAGGATTATTGCATTTTCACCTTGCAATTCTTAAGGATCGTTGCACCACTTTAGAGGCGGGTAAGCATTCTTTCATTTGCGTACCAGTTTGTCCGCAGAAATTGCTAAAGAAATCTTTCTGTTCTATCAACAGGGCCGTAAGGTTTTTACAAAATTTAGCGTAATTTTTTAATAACGCAATGTTTTGAGGGAGTGCACAGAACATTTTGGGACTTGCATACAAGTAAGAGTGGCGAAACAGTTCAAAATATGGTTTCGGTTTTAAAAGACCATTTGATAACACCAGTTAAAATTTTGATTCATGCATGATATAATTACCTAAACACTCACTTAAACCACCTGCTTAATGAACAACCTACTACCTAACTGATTAAGATGTGATGACTAAAGTTCATTCACAGTTGAAAAGCATGTAGAAATAATGTTCCCAGCCTTTCAAACTAAATCATCTTATACCCTGAGACACATGAATACCACTGCAGGGAGATAGCAATGAGGATTATTGCATTTTCACCTTGCAATTCTTAAGGATCAACACACCACTTTAGAGGCGGTAAGTATTCTTATATTTACGTATGATTGTTTTTTTGCAGCAAATGCAGAAATTATTAAGGTAGTGAAGGGAGTACGATTGATAATGTGATATTAATTTGTGCTCTTAGCAGTTTTAATAGCTGAGTGATTGACATATAATTAGTTGCAGACTACGATGTATTAAGGGCCGAGATTTTGCTCAGTCTTGCATTGCATACGTAAATTTATTTGACATAGATGCCGATATTTTCATCCAGTCTTACTTCTTAAAGGACTGAATGCGTATTGGCTTTCCTTTAGAGTGATTGGGATATAACATAATATTGTATGCTCATACATTCTGGGCTTAGGTGACTTACCATAGATACCGTTATTACATCTACATAATACCCTGCAAGCCACCACAAAGGTGCGTGGCAGGGGGCGACCTCTCACCAAACATGCACCACATATCATGAATAACAAAGGAATGGTATTAATACATACTAGTCAGAACTACCTCATAGGTAGAAACAACCTCTCCACCGCCATATACACGGTAGAGAATGGCATTGAATAAAAAGGCCCTCAGAGGGAAAGATTACTTAACATGCATGATATAGCGCATTCTCGCTCCGTTCAAAAGGAGTGCAGCAAAAATGTTGATCCGTAGGAATTCACTGTGGATGCTTAAACGGAAGATGAAGGGAAGCCGTTGGAAAGATGACCGTCTCCTCGGTATGCCCTTGTCCAAAAACGATTTACATCACGCTTATGCCCAAAGACACGTCCAAGGAGAACGATCTAACAAATCTGGAATCGATGCAATACACCCGCACCTTGGCTGAGGATCCAGGTGACATAACAGACGCTGGAAATGAACAAATAATGGAATGCCACATGAGAAGCAATTATTGCCGACTGAAACTCACCATCCTACGAACATGCACCACAGGCCAAGGAATTATATCGTACCTGCAAAATGTTACGGTTTTACCATGACCAAAGCAAAAATGACTATTCCATGCCATGTCAAGGTGAATGTATCTATGACATTAGAATAAAAAGAAGAAGCATATAACAGAAATCCATTTATATATATCAACATAATACTCTGCAAGCCACTTTAATGATATTGTCTTATAACCTTGCATTTAAATGAAACATACCTTCACAAGGGATTTGAGAGGAAACTAAATTTCTACCTGCGGTGTCACAATAAAACCCATTTCCGTTGGCTTAAGAGACGTGCTAAGTTAATTTCCTTATCATACAGACCCTTTACAAAAATCTTCTAAATTGAGAAAATAAGCGCTCACTATAATGTTATATTTAAGTACTTATGTATAAGTGAATGTCGAGCTTCACAAGAAGTGCTCTCACGGAAGCCATGCTGTACATTGGTCAATAAACCATGGCTATCTATGAGTTTAGAAACAATTCATATGAACGACCCAGTCAGCATACCTTCGGTGAAATACGATTCATAACACGATGTAGCCCGAAGACACGAAGGGAAATATCCCAAATAACTGCATAGGTTTTGCCGACGTCCATGGTGTTTGGCCTCTTAAAAACTTTTCAACTTGTGATACTTGAGAGGAAACTCCTTCTTGTTACCGGCTTCATTCATAGTAAGAGCACATTTTTATGACGAAGAAAGAGTAACGACTGTCGAAATAATACTCATTGCACAAAAATGTATGATTTTTATAGCCAAATATGATAAAATGTATGAAACTGAAAGGCGTGACATTTCGGGTCCTTCAAGTTATGAAAGTCGACCAAAATGATTTCAATCCTTTCGCTTGAGTGGGCATGCAAAAGATCCGTACGTCATTCCTTCATCAAATCGCAACTGAGAAGACGCAGTTCCCTCGCCCAACCACAATTGGGACCAACATCTAATTCTGACAAGTTAAAGGGTTTTCAAATGCCATGAGAGGCATTTCGACACTGCATATGCAACTAAATCAAAATTTATGAATCAGTAAACTTCAATAAACTTTCATTCTCGACACAATGTAAACGAAATGAATTTTGTGAATTCCGTAGTTCAAACGTTTTAGGCTTTTTGCAGCATCAATAGGATCTTATTACGCAGGCCGCTTTCCCGCAATTCCTTTATTATCCACTTCTAGCTGAAAGTGTCCGTTACAATTCAACATGAGGGAGAAATATAATAATTAAAAATCGTATTAAGAAATATAAATATTTTTCATGAAGGGGCGAAAGCTAACTTGAGTTATGGAATTAGCTATTGCCTCAAGTCACTATCGGAACCACTAATATAATTCAAACCAATGTAAACACCTAATTACTGCCAGTAGGGTGATTTCATAAAATATAGTACTTCATAACATCGCGCTCTGTAACGTCCAAAAACTTCGCCCCCTGCGGCTACGTATATATATAGGAGAAGTTCTTAACGTCGCCGTTGAAATCGAGGCGCTGGGGAGAGTATGAGAAATTTATGCTCGCATCATTATTCCATTCTGTCTCTCTGCGGTGCGTCCCGTCAGTTCCCTGAACGAATCTTTTCATTCTATCTGAAGGCTAGGAAGTGGTCATGTGATCGATTATCGGTAGCAGATGAAGCGGAATAATATCGATAATGAATTGATCATTGATAATTGAAGAATGCGTGATTTAAGTAAATTGTTGCACTTTTAATTATTGCTTACTTATGTCGATGACGTATTCTATAGCAAAATACTTATTCATGAAGATATTTTTTAAAAAGGGAAACATTACGTGCATCTAATGACCTCTAAGGCTTTCGAATGAAGATATCCACCCAGCACACTGAACATTAAAATCCTTCATATTTTGAAAGGATTACACGAAGTATTCAATATGTATTAGGTTCATATCGGATAATGCTATACGTCCAGCCTTGAATACCAGTGGAATACACCTAGTGTGTATTCAATACATATTAGGATACGTATTCAATAGCTAGGTAGGCTCTCAACCCAATACATATTGAATACACCTGAGGATATTTTCAGTACGTATTTAGATACGTATTCAATATTTATTGAACACAACTGCAGTTGAGTCATCTTGAGGATATATTCAATCACATACCGTACGTAAAGGTGTTGACAACAGCTCATACACTTTTACATCTACTAGCCAAGAACTAGCTCATAGGTGTAAACGACCTCTCCACTGCCATATTGACGGTAAAGAATGGCATTGAATAAAAAGGCACACAGAGGGAAAGAATATTTAACATGCATGATATAGCATATTCTCTCTCCGTTCAAAAGGAGTGCAGCAAAAATGTTGATCCGTAGGAATTCACTGTGGATGCTTAAACGGAAGATGAAGGCAAGCCGTTGGAAAGATGACGGACTCCTCGGCATGCCTTTGGTCAGTGACGATTTATATCACGCATATGCCCAAAGACACGTCCAAGGAGAACGCCTCAACAAATTTCAAAACGATGCAAGAAACTCGCATCTTGGCTGAGGATCCAGGTGACATAGCATACGCTGGAAATGAACAAATATTGGAATGCCACAAGAGAAGCAATTATTACCGAGTGTAACTCACCATCCTACGATCATGCACCACCGGCCAAGGAATTATATCGTTCCTACTAAATGTTACGGTTTTACCATGACCAAAGCAAAAATGACTATTCCATGCCATGTCAAGATGATTGTATCTATGACATTAGAATACAAAGAAGAAGCATATAACAGAAAACCAGTTATATACATCTACATAATATTCTGTAAGCCACTAAAATTATATTTTTTTATAACCTGACATTTAAATTAAACTTGCCAACACAAGAATTTTAAGAAGAAACTAAATTTCTACCCGTGGCGTCACAATGATACCCATTTCCGGTGACTTAACACACGTCTTAAGCTATTATCCTTTTCATGCACACCCTTAGAAAAATCTTCGAAATCGAGAAAATATTCATCCAAAGTAATATTATATTTAAGTGCTTATATATAAGTGCATGTCGAGGTTCACAAGAAGTGCTCTTCCAGAAGAGATTAAATTCAATTCATATGTACGACCGGGTCAGCATACCTTCTGTGAAATACAATTCATAAAACGATGTAGTCCGAAGACACGACTGGAAATGTCCTAAATGACTGCATAGGCTTTGCCGACTTCCGTGGGGTTTGGGCACTCGAAAACGTTTCAACTTATGATACTTGGGAGCAAATTCCTTCTTGTTACCAGTTTTATTCATAGTAAGAAGACATTTTTATGACGAAGAAGGAGTTACGACCGTCGAAATAATACTCATTGTACAAAAATGTATGATTTTTATAACCAAATGTTATAAAATGTATTAAACTAAAAGACGCGATATTTCGGATCCTTCAAGTTATGAAAGTCTACAAAAATGATTTCAATCCTTTCGCTTGAGTGGGCACGCAATAGATCCGTATGTCATTCCTTCGTCCAATCGCAACTGAGATGACGCAGTTCCCTCGCTCAATCACAATTGGGACCAACATCTGATTCTGCAAAATTTGATGGGTTGTCAAATGCCATGTGAGGCATTTCGACACTGCATATGCAACTAAATCATAATTTGTGAAACAGTAAACTTCAATAAACTTTCATTCACGACACAATGTAAACGAAATGAATTTTGTGAATTCCGTAGTTCACCGTTTTAGGCTTTTTGCAGCATCAATAGGATCTAAGGGCGCAGGCCGTTTTCCCTCATCTCCATTTTTATCCACTTCAAGCAGATAGTCCCAGTTACATTTCAACATAAGGGAGAAATATAATAATTAAAAATCGTATTAAGAAATATAAATATTTTTCATGAAGGAGCGAAAGTTAATTTGTGTTATGGAGTTAGCTATTTCCTCAAGTCACATGACGTGCATGTAATGACCGCTAAGGCATTTTAATGAAATTATCCACCCAGCTCATTGTGTATTCAATACCTAGATATTGTGAAAGCATTACACGAAGTATGTATGTATTATGTTCTAATCGGATAATGCTATACGTCCTGCCTTTAATATCAATGGAATACACCTAATGTGTATTCAACACATATTAGGATACGTATTCAATAGCTAGGTAGGATCTCATACTTAATAGGTGTTAAATACACCTGAGGATATATTTAGTACGTATTTTGATACGTATTCAATACCTATTGAAAACTACTGCAGTTGAGTGGTCTTGAGGATGTATTCAACCACATACCGTACGTAAAAGTGTTGACAAGAGCTCAGACACTTTTACATCTAAACAAATTTCATACAGCTTTTACTTTTATTTCTCTAGAGAAGCCGGTCCCATGTGATCAAATGAATCTGGTAATACAAAATATCATTGTACAATACAGAATTGGGAGCACCTAGTACCAAAATTAAAAAAAAAAACATGCAATCGAATATTAGATGTTGAATACTTATTCTCTATATAATTACACCTGTTATAATTTTCATTCATACAAGATATAATTACCTAAACACTCACTTTAACCACCTTCTTAACTGACAACCTACTAGATAACTGATTTAAATATGATGACTATAGTTCATTCACAGTTGAAAAGCATGCAGAAATAATGTTCCCATCCTTTCAAGTTAATCACGTTAAACTTGAGACACATGCGTAACATTGCAGCGAGATAGCAATGCTATTGAATATTTACCTTGCAATTCTTAAGGATCGTTGCACCATTTTAGAGGCGGGTAAGTAATCTATTTTTTGCGTACGAGTATTACCTCAGCAATTGCAGACATAATTCAGATATTGACGGGAGTACGATTGATAATGTGATATTAATTAGTGCGCTAAATTGTTGTATTGCTGAGTGATTGTCATATATTTAGTTGCAGACTACGATGTATTATGGGACGAGATTTTGCTCAGTTTTACATTGCATATATAAATTTATTTGAGATATATGCCGATAATTTCATCCAGGCTTACTTCATAAAGGACTGAATGCGTATCGGCTTTCTATTACAGTGATTGGGATATAGCATAATATTGTATGCTCATAAACTTAGGGCTAAGGTGCCTTACCTTAGATAACGTTATTACATCTACATCCCTGCAAGCCACCACAGAGGTGCGTGGCAGGGGGCGACCTCTCACCAAACATGCACCACATATCAAGCATAACAAAGGAATGGTTTTAATATATACTAGTCAGAGCTGAGTAATAGGTGGAAATAACCTCTCCACTACCATATTCGTGGTATGGAATGGCATTGAATAAAAAGTAACTCAGAGGGAAAGAATACTTAACATGCATGATATAGCATATTCTCGCTCTGTTCAATAGGAGTGCAGCAAAAATGTTGATCCCTAGCAATTCACTGTGGATGCTTAAACGGAAGATGAAGGCAAGCCGTTGGAAAGATGACGGACTCCTCGGCATGACATTGGTCAAAACGATTTATAACACGCTTATGCCCAAAGACACGTCCAAGGAGAACGATCTAACAAATTTCGAAACGATGCAATACACCCGTATCTTGGCTGAGGATCCAGGTGACATAACGTACGCTGGAAATGAACAAATATTGCAATGCCACATGAGAAGCAATTATTGCCGAGTGAAACTCACCATCCTACGAACATGCACCACAGGCCAAGGAATTATCTCGTACCTACACAATATTACGGTTTTACCATGACCAAAGCAAAAATGACTATTCCATGCCATGTCAAGATGAATGTATCTATGACATCAGAATACAAAGAAGAAGCATATAACAAAAATCCAGATAACTACATCTGCATAATACTCTGCAAGCCACTTTAATTATATTCTATTATAACGTGAAATTTAAATGAAACTTACCTACACAAGCGATTTGAGAGGAAACTTAATATCTACCTGCGGCGTCACAATTAAACCCATTTCCGTTGACTTAACGGACGTGCTAAGTTAATATCGTTATCATACCTAGCTTTTAAAAAATCTCCGAAATCGAAAAAATAAGCATCCACCGTAATATGATATTTAAGTACTTATATGTAAGTGCAAGTCTAGCTTCACAAGAAGTGCTCTCCCGGAAGCCATGCTGTACATTGGTCCATTAACCAGTGCCATCTATGATTTTATGCACAATTCATATGAACGACCCAGTAAGCATACCTTCGGTGAAATACGATTCATAACACGATGTAGCCCGAAGACACGACGGGAAATGTCCTAAATGACTGCATAGGCTTTGCCGACTTCCGTGGGGTTTGGGCTCTCGAAAACTTGTCTACCTAAGATAGTAAATTTTTTTATGGCTGCCAACTGGATTCAAATCAGAATGTTCAGAATATTTGGAGTTTAGCATCACCACTTCTTTATCGATCTCATTTGCGGTAGACGTTTTTCTCAATGTAAAGTTTACAGTACGTGTTTAGTATTTCTACCAGATTCAGATAAACATAAGAGTCTGCAGTCTACTAAAACCGGAGAATGATCAACAAACGGGTGTCACAAGAAATCGGGTCTCAGGCTGTAGCGAAAACTAAGAATAGCAGAAAGCCCTGAAAGCTTCTAAAGTTTTTATTAAGATACCTTGCCATTGGCAAGAATAGGATGCGAACCTATACATTAACCTCAATTTTAAAATTAGAATGCATAATTTTACCGTATAAGTTCAGATAATACAACAGTATTAGTGCAAGCATAATTACTATACCGGATTTTATGCGCGTAAGTACATCGCATGCGCAAGGTTTGCCCTCCGTATATACTGCACCTACTCTTTTTTCATTTCCTCTTCAGTTTGTCAATTTTCCAAAATCTCAGAAGGTAAAATTTGCCGCAAACATTGTTTCCGGACTCAAATGGAAGTTGACTGATTTCGTAATTCAATTATTTGATTATTTCTTGGTCACATTTGAATAGAAATTAACAATAGTAATGACATTTATTGGATATTGGCCAGATTATTGTGAGTACTAGCTAAACTTCATTGTACGACTCACTCCTTCGCTGTGGATCAGTCTGATATGAAATGAATGGCAAAGTAAATAAAAGCATTTTAGTGAACTTAGATTCACCGTGAAAAGACATCATTCAATTCAATAGCCTACAGTGTGTTGCTGTGGATATGCTGAGGGATAGAACGAATGGAAGAAAAACGATGACATTCTTTTTTATATTGTAAAGCTAATGGATTCACTACATTTTTTTCTTTAACCGTTTTCTGCATACACATAATGATCAGACGATATACCAACTCTGGAGCCTGAGATTCATAATTACCCATGAGAAAAGCAGTCGTTTTCCAGATTCAAACCGCAAACTCGCAAAGAGTTCCCTTCTTATTTATTGATAGTCATAGCGAACGCAAGGCGTTTTGGAAGTGGAAGTTCGTAAGTTTAGTCCTTAAGTTATTAAAACTTTGAACTTTCTTTTTTTCATGAACATGCCCTTATGTGAAGTAAGGCTGTCCATTTTAAGAAATTTGGAATCAATAGGTTTGATTAAGAAATTAAATCAATACGATTCCACCAAAAATGAGATGGCGAAAAAAAGATGCTGACTTTGATATATGAATGATGCTGCGAACAAATGATTGGAGTGAAATATAATGGCTGATGAAAATTTTCATGATAAATGCAATGCATTGCATGAAGAAACGCTACTGGTTATTTGAAAATACAAAGGCTGCACACTTTGACCGCTGCACAGTGGGGCCAAATCGCATTTTGTCGGATAAAAGTCCAAAACTGCTTCTAATGAGATAACGTCTTTAAACTTGGCACGCATTCACACAAATGATTGCTGATTATAGAATGGTGAGTCATTTTTCGAAGGTGTCACCCGTTACTTAGATACAGAGGCTCAAACACGACCAAATTTCGAAAAAAGCGCCCGCTCTCATTTTTCTTCGAAAATCTTAAGAGTTGAGCAGACATAGGAGTAATTAAAGGATTTTTATGAAATAAAAAAACATTACCAGTTGTGAACAGGGTACTTTGCCTATACTATGTATAAGTTTCAGACATTTTTGCCTATTATTGAGTGCTATTACGTCACAAAATGACGGACCCTTTTTTTAGACAAAATTTTACACAAAGTAAAAAATATAATCCTTATTCGGAAAATGGTCTCTGGGATACTTCATCAGAGTATTGATTGAAGTTATTTCTAGGTTATTCCGTAAAAATATTTGAAAAAGTTTTGCGACGCCGAGAATAAACTCGATTTTTCGATCGCGCGTCTCGGCCCGGCTCCGCGCAGCGGGACCTGGAAATACCAAGACTCCGTTGGATTGTTCATGTTGTGTGGATAATAACTCCTCGAAAATAACTTTTTCAGGCTTTGCATGCTGTCACTGATTTCTAAAGATTCTATACTGACTATTTTTCGAGGATATTGGTTCGAAAGAATGAATCAGTTAGTAGTGTCCATATGTTCTTCAGTGCACTCCAGTTCACTCGTAACTGAGGTAAATTTGTTATTTGAATAATTTTCGGAATCATTTTCAATCACAACCACTCTTAGTAGGGCAAGGAGAGTGCTTTCAAATGTAGGAAAAGTCCTGATGAGGTGACGGAGATGTCACCTAGGAGGTTTTGTCGTTGCTGATCACTAGAGGGCTGACTTATAGTCAGTATAATACACTTAGAAGCTCCTTTCTTAGTCACTGACACGAGTTGTATCCCCGATGCGGATGTGGAATGCGAATGCGGAATGCCGATGCGAAATATGTATAACCGAAAACATGTGCGAAGTGAATCTTCAATATTTATTCAAACACAGGGTCTCACGTGTACTGTAGTGCGTATCTACAGCGCAAACCTCCAGCGATGAAGTTAATGGCACTTTAATACGCAAGTACGGATTTGATGGAAGTTCGGGCCACGCCCAATATAAACAACTGTGGGAAAGAGCAAATTGGTTAGATGAATTTTTATTCATGAGATCCCCAGTTTCTCTTACTTTAGTATATGATTCTTCTGGTAAGAGATTCAAGCATATCTATTTTACCTATGGGTAATCCGCATATAGAACAAACGGACAATATTAATACTTTCCCTGTTTTAGCTGTGATTATCTGGGCAAATCCGTGGCCGTCGTCCATCAGATTTTGCCGACCCATTCGTCTTCAGTGGCTCATAGAGACGAAGGAAATTGCCAAGGCAGAAAATAATTATTTGCAAAGGCAGATTGACGATTTATAAAATTGGATTTCGGGATGTTGTTCATTTCCTATATGCGGACCACGGTCCATAATGTACTCATACATGGCGCGGATTTTTCGAAAGGGGCAATTCTTCCCTTAGGCCAGCTATCCGAAGAGGCGATGGAGGCCCGCAATAAGGACGTCATGGAATTTCTAGAAAGATTCACGCGGAAACACTCCAAGACGGCCACCATTGAGGACCTATTCTAAAGTCTTGATCACGTTCGATCCGTTGCTTTCCTCCACCATATCATTGACTTCGAAGACTCATAGGAGGACTCCGAAGGAATTACATGAACTATTACTAACAGAAGTCAAAGAAGAAGCATAGAATGAAACTGAGATGATGGTTACGACTTGTCCGAGGACTGAGAATTTTTCATGTGACGAACAATCGGCAAAGAAAGTTTGGTCAAAGGTGTTGTAGTGATGAATTCATGGGGATGAGTGAGTGGTTAGGGAAAGGATAGTGAAAAGGCGATCACATTGTCAGGGGCCCGCTAACAACCACCCTTTCCTCAACCGCTCCCATACCCACCCTTGCTAATCCCTAATTTGAACACCGCCGACCTAACTTCCTCTGCCGACCCTCCACCCTCCTTTCATTTTCTCCGGGTATTCCCATCATGGGTTTTTCCCTTCATTGGCGCAAACAGACGTCTTATCACCCTTATCTCTCTCTCAAGGAGCGTATCGGTACACGTACGAACAACCCATCTCCTTCAACAGTTTCTTCGCCTGCTTAACCATTCCCAAATATAAACATGGTGTTTGCTTTCAGAAATTTGTCAACTACCTGAAGAGGACTCGGTGAGTCCTCTTCAGGTAGGCAGAAGGCAGACTAAGGATGCTCTGAGGGTGAAAATCATTTGGGATAATGATATTTATGTTCTTTTCAGTATCTTACAAGCAACGGCATTTCATTTATATTATTCAATTGATTTTATCGGTACTGACAATATCAAAATGAATTTAAGTCATTCTCGTTTATTGTCATCCTCTTTTCAAATTACTTTCTCTTGGTAAACCATAAGTAAGAGTTGGCGCAGCAAATTCTATGCTAAACAACAACAGTTTTCCAGTTTTGTTTAATATATTATTGATTAATCTAATTGTGGTTCATCTATATTACTTTACGTTTCGTCGAGAGCATTGCAATTTGACATTTTTATATTGTGTGATCAGCATTGCAAAATAATAATGCAAAACCACTGTAATCTCAAGTTTAAATTAATCCGTCCCTCAAACCTAATGATCCAGTATCTCACTCTATACAAACAGAAACTTTTTTCAAATATTTTTACGGAATAACCTAGAAATATCTTCATTTTTTACTCTGATGAAGTATTTTAGAGACCATTTTCCGAATAAGGATTATATTGTCTACATTGTGTAAAATTTTGTCTAAAAAAAGGGTCCGTCATTTTGTGACGTAATAGCACTCAATAATAGGCAAAAATGTCTGAAATTTATGCATAGTATAGGCAAAGTACCTTGTTCACAACTGGTAATGTTTTTTAATTCATAAAAATCCTTTAATTTCTCCTATATCTGCTCAACTCCTAAGATTTTCGAAGAAAAATGAGAGCGGGCGCTTTTTTCGAAATTTGGTCGTGTTTGAGCCTCTGTATCTAAGTAACGGGTAATACCTTCGAAAAATGACTCACCATTCCATAATCAGCAATCATTTGTGTGAATGCGCGCCAAGTTTAAAGACGTTATCTCATAAAAAGCAGTTTTAGACTTTTGTCCGGCAAAATGCGATTTGGCCCCGCTGTGCGCTGTCAACTAGATACCATAGGGTACCTCTCAACTGTTTATGCAATCTCGGTGTTGCCATGTTCTTCTATTATGCATTCATGACGCAATCTATCACAAAAATAAACAGTTAAGACACATTATCAAACTCTTTACAACAAAAAATAATTATTTCTTTTCCTCAGTTCATTAATAAATAGGTACTATAATCAAATTATGACTACACAGCAACGAATGCTGGAGTCAATGCAATATTTAGTTTTCATTATGTATCTGAAACTTTTGTTTAACGTATTGTTGCATGTTGTCGTTGTTTCAATTAAATAACTCGTAATTAATCTATACTTTCACAGTCCATACACACTCAACACTTCATTTCATTACATATGTCTCTCTTGATTACACATAAACAACACAACAAAAAACCATATACGTAAAATTTTTTTTACATTAAATAAACTTTCAATACTTCCCCTTAACAAATCAATTTTGAACTTTTAAATTTGACACAACAATTAATAACCTTTTCAAAAAATACTTTAATTAATTAAGTTTCTACTCCCCTAAATTTCAACTGTTCCAAAACTATCCCTAGCCAAAGAATCTCCTTAACAACCATCCTTAGCCAAAGAACCTCCCAACAACTTCCTCTTCTCCTTCCTCTCTTGCTCCAAATGCAACCGCTCCAGCCGCGCTTGCTCAGCCTCCTCCAGCCTCTTGAGGCGCTCCTCCTCTCGTGCCAACCGCTCCTCCTCCTCCTTCGTCTTCTTCAGAGCCTCCTGCATGGCTGCTATCGTCTTCTTTCATGGCCCCTTCTTCTTGTCATCCTCTTTCGCCTCCTTGGCACCCTTTTTCTTCTTCTTGTCGTCCCCGTCGCCATCCTCTTCGGCCGTATCTTCCTTCTCCTCTTCGTCCACGGCAGCACCCCCAGCCTTCACTTTCTCCTCTGCTGCCTTGGTGCCCCAGCCTTCCCTTTCTCCTCTGCTGCCTTGGCGCTCTGCTCCTCTGTCTCGAGGGCGCCTTCCCCTTCTCCGCAGAAGCCTTGGATGCTGGTGCTCCAGCTGTTGCAGTTGCCACACCCTCTTCCACCATGCTCTTTCCATCTTCCTGACCCTCTTCTGCAGGATTCTTGACCCCTTCCTGCTTCTTCAGGGCCAGCTTCTTCTGCTCTTCTCGTTCTTTCTTCTCCTTCTTCTTCTGCACAGCCGTCTTGACGGTCCCCTCGGTACCCTTAGCCCACTCCTCCTTTGGTGGTGCCGCCCCCTCCTTTCCCTTCTTCTTTGACATTTCCTTCTCCTCAGCCTTCCATTCTTTCGTGATACTCTCCCCCTCATCCTTCCTCACGCCCGTATACTCAAACACTAGCTCTGCCAGCATCTTCTCTACGTCCTCCTCATCGTCATCGTCCTTCCTGCGCTTTTCCTTTTTGCCCTTCTTCCTAGCGGCCTTGCCTAAATTACAAACGTCACAGCTGTCATCTAATTTGCCTTTTATTTCCAATACCGGGATTTTTTTTATACCCTCTTCATGCCAATGTCCGAGCCTATTATGCCATTCCATTACACTACATAATGCTACTGCATTATGAATTTCATTTTTATCACTATATCTATCATTTTTTGATTCTTCACACCCTGTCGACAACATGGCCTTGTTCGACATTGCTTCTAGTATGTAAAGTTCCTCTCTCTCTCTGGAGATTTAAAAATATCTTCTCCCTTGAACCTTCGCACACAGAAATCAGCAAAAGTTTCGTATAAAATCACCGTTTGCGCCAACTTTGAGCAAGATATAAGGTTATAATTGAAATCTGGTACATATAAAACAGCCGTAAGTTCCAAAATTACGTTACCACACTTAGATGCTAACTTTACTCGTACCGTTCCCGTTCCTTCCACTTCAACACTGCCCGTTCCCATACGTACGTAGCCTTTTATTGGTTTTAATGAAATAAATGCCGATTTGTCCTTGCAAATGTAGTCAGTCGATACGTTGCCCAATATCCACTCATTGTCTTTCATTCTCATAGTCGTCAAATTCACTGCGTTTATACATGATATCGTCTTCATGCCGCTACATACCGATTTAGGTTCATAATCTTCTTCCCCCTTTTAATTAATATCTTTATCTCTATTTTCCGCGCAATCTCTCGCGAAATGACCACTCTCTCCGCAATTGAAACATTTTCGATTTCGAGGGCAATCTCTGGAAATGTGTCCCCACTTATTTCAATTGTAACACTTTCTATCATCATTGCTTCCATTTTTCTGCTCCATCGGTGGCCTTGTTTGGGTTGGGTGATAACCGCGATAGCTGCCCCATTGTCCTCTCCGTCCTTGGTTGAAATTTGACGTCAGCGCTCCGTGTGCCGCCTTTTTTTCGTCACAGTCCATCCCGTCTTCTTGCAATAATACAGCTTTAACTTTTCTTGTTGATAGCTCCCTGTCGCCACCCAGTATTGCAATGGTGACTCTGTGGGTATCGGGAAGACGTGCCAGGAATAGGCCTGTCAGCTGCTTGTCGTTGAGCTCTAATCCGTATCCTGCACTTTGGACCACTCTGTTCAAACCTTGTATCTCAGCCATATGTTGATGCATCGTTTTCTCCGGCGTTTTCAGTACGTTCATCATTTGCTTCATGACCTTAAGGCATTTGGTCAATGTAAAAGATGTATGGATTTCCTCTAGGATGTTCCAAGCGTTCTTTGCAAAGTCGTTATCACCAATATCTTCAATATATTCCTTAGATACGTGTTTCAGTAGTAATGCTAGGGCCATGCGATTCAGTCGTGCTTGATCGATATTTAAATCATCAACTCGTTCTTCATCAAACCCGGGGTCAATGGCATTCCAACAGTTATTTTCTATTAATTCAGCTTTCGCTACTTTGGACAAAGAATATTAATTTGTTGTATTTAGCTTTTCCATACCATGTTTCGTTGTGTCTCCGTCCGCCATCTTGATCTTCCTTTTATATTTTTTGCCGGCCGTCTCTTCTTTAGTTTCCGCACTTTCTAACATTTTTTTTCTCTTCTCAATTCTTTTTTACACTTCACTGAGCGCCCTGGGCCCATAACCTGTCGTCGTTTCAATTAGATAACTCGTAATTAATCTATACTTTCACAATCTATACACACTCAACACTTCATTTTATTACATACGTCTCTCTTCACTACACATAAACAACACAACAAAAAACTATATAAATAAAATTGTTTGTTACATTAAATAAACTTTGAATAATTTTACCCTATGGATCTTTCGAATATAATTTTTAAAATACAAAAGGCATATCTAAGCCTAAATTCACTCATTTCCCCAAATTATATAAATCATAAGAATACAGTACTATGAAGCGCAGGTTCCTCCTTAAGATAGAGCATTTCAATTCTATCCATTTGACCTGCCTTGATCGGCATGCTCCTAAACGAATAATTCAACCAAGGCGACCAATAGCTCCATGGATCACTTCAGAATTGAAGGAACAACTTAAGGTGAGAGATAGACTTAGAAGAGCATTCATTCGAACGAAGAATGACCATATGTACCATGCATTTTGAAGCAACGTAATCTTGTTAAACGTTTGGTGACGACGGCAAAACAGCAATACTGCATGACAACTCTCTCAACACGCATGAATTCTACTGACCTCTGGAGAGAGCTCAAACACCTTGGATTAATCCGACAGACTGATTTAAGCCTTGATTATGATTTTTTACTCGATGAATTGAACTGGTACTTTGCATCGAGTGGTAATTTCTCAACTAATGAAATGGATGACCCTACTTTCAACATCCAATCCCTAGATATTCTGGAATTCGGAATTGATGACATATCTGCCAAATACTTAAAAGTTTCATCTTCAGCCGTGATTCCTGCTCTACTCGGCATAAATAATTCGTCACTGATGTTTAGCACGTACACTTCAATTTGGAACCCGTCCCTGATACGCCCATCAAGAAAAATAAAACCCCATCTTCACCGAGTGATTACCGGCCAATATCCATTCTCTTTGCAGCCTCAAAGTGCCTTGAAAAGATGACCGTTGATTATCTTACAACTCATCAATTGTTTAATCCATTTCAGTCGGGTTTTCGCAAAAATTAATCGACCTACCTACCTATCCTTTTCTAATTACCATCCTTAGCATGTCTGAATACGCTTGTAGGCGAATTTTCATGTTTCTATGAGTGAATATTGGTCTTCTTGGCCAGTTTCTTCATCTCTGGCTCTGCGTGCCTGCAAACGTACTGTCCAGTTCTTTCATACGTATGTCAGCTCTGTTTCTTCATGTTCCTTTCCTTGTGTCAATCTAACTTGCCTGGTGGGTGAATGAAAGCCTAGGAGAGCCATACCTCGGCCGCCATGTGGGCTAAAAGGCAGGATAAAGCCAGTTGATATCACTGAGAAGTTGCTTTTTCTTGGTGGTGTAGTGATCTTGCACAGTCTTCCGGAAAGCGGAAGGTCCATGGTGTAATAGGGTAGTTTCCTATTATTTTTTTATTGTCTTGATCGAAAGTTTATAACCTCTGGAGTACGTGTTTTAAGCCGTTCGATTTTTAAATGACGTTAAGTATTTTTCCTCATTAATTAAAAAGTGAAAAAAATAAATGGCGCGAAAACGCGATGGTAAACTATTGCATGCCGGTTAATCCTACGTGTGACGGCAAACTATTTCCTCTACCTGCCACCAGGTGGTGCTGCGGACACTTCCAAATAGACGCCGCACTCCGTTAAAGCTTATGAACAAGTATTGGAGGCATATTTATTCCGTTAATTAATTGTAATTAACTTTTATTCATTTATTTAACATTACTTATGCATATTGGATGAGTAAAAAACTTTAGCAATTTTCCACAATGTATTTTAAAATAATAAAAAAAATAAAAAAATGTAGGCTACCATTTGTTGGTAATCTCTCTTACAAACTTAAGAGAATATTCCCAAAGGACAAATTTAAAGTGTGTTTTTACAATCCGTGTACCTTATCGAACATTTTGTGCAAAAGCAAGGACGCCATTGACCCAAAACTCCATTCAGGCGTCTACAAAGTCAAGTGCCTCAGCTGTGATAAATATTACGTTGGACAGACGGGCAGGGATTTTACCACCAGACTTCAAGAGCATCGAAGGTGTGTGGATAAGGGAGACAAATCGTCACTGCTGGCCAAACACCTCCTGGAGACATCGCACCATTGCCTCTTTGTTCCGGAAATCCTGCATATTGAAAGAAAAGGCCCAAGACTGGACGCATGGGAACAGTGGGAAATTGTACATAGTGATAATGACCTCTTGTTGAATGACCAACTTTTCCGAATCCATTCCCCATTGCTAGCTATTCCTTTTTAAAATAACCCACCACTTACCTAATACAGTCCCAAGGACAAACTCCTTAGAGTGCTTCATCCTCTTCCCCCCCCCCCCCCCCCCAACCAATTCCCCTATCCCCATCCCCTTCCCGTTTCCTATATATTGCGCTGCTGTCACGGAAGTTTATAAGTGTACACCTGATGATGGCTTAGTAAGCCGAAACACGTGTTGTGTAATTTTTTTTTTTTTAATTATTTTAAAATACATTGTGGAAAATTGCTAAAGTTTTTTACTCATCCAATATGTATAAATTCCACTACGTGGCGCCTGAGACTGTGATCTATATTACTTATGCAGTTGATTCATTTAAAATCTGTTAGTATTCCTTTCACAAGCACACCATGTAGTTCGCCTATCGCCGCACGACCTTCACGCCATGCTTCGTCATAGCAGAACACACATCGAGCAGGACGTCCTTGAACATATAAAATGACTAATAATACCATGTTTAACTGAGAATTCTTTTTCAACATTGATAGTTTTTACAGGTTAATACTAATAAATATTCACCAGCGCTGAGGGGCCCTGAAATACAACGGTAAGTTCAGGAGACGAATTTTCCTATGCTTCGCAACGTAAACTACCTACCTGTTACGTTAGCATGAAGGCTGCGCACCCCGCCATTTCAGAGCTTTTTCAAATGGCCTTAAAATTAACATTTAATTCTCTAGTAAACTGTGATTTCTCAATATAAACATTTGCGTAAATTAAATACATCTATGGCAGGGCACAAATCGCAATTAATGAAGTCTGTTTTCTTTGACGAAGGAAACTACCCTATTCCCGGCTAAGGTTAATTTATTTTTTAGTTGAAATATGGCTTCTTTCCATCTTCCTCACCATTGTGTGTGCTCGTTCACTTATGTGTATCTATCTTTTCTTTGAAATACTATCCTTAGTATATCTGTATGTATACATATATACTCAATTGAAAAAAGCGCAGCGGAGCACGTATACAATTTCTCGACGAGCGAGGAGAAAACACAAAATCAAAAACACAGGCACAAAATAAATTAAGGAGACTCTCAATTGCTTGGAACTGTTTCGGCGCGTCAAGCGTCTTCTTCGGCCAGAAGACAACTGATGATTTTGCGGCGTGCTATGGAAGAGGTCGAGAGTGGGAGGGGGAGAGGGGTAATGGAAAATGGTGGAGGGCTAGTGAGTAATGTTAATTGCAGGGGATCTGAATGCTTTTAAACCCCAGATGTGCGCCATTCCTCTAGTTTTAACTTCTAGAGAAGATGCAATTTCAGGGCGGGTTTCAAGGATGGTGAGAGAGAAGCAGTTGTCAAAAGAAAGGTTGTAGTCTGCTGAGTGGATGGAGAAAGGAAAGTTTTATCCGGATTTTGTGGAAGCGCGGTGATTCATAATTCGGATTGAGAGCGGAGTAGTGCAGTGTCCTACTAAGAAGGACGGCCAAGGATTACAAGTAAGCATGTAGATAACGCTTTTAGAAGAGCATTTGGATTTAATTTTAAGTCAGCGGGTGGTAAGTGGGAGCAGATTGTTAATGGATTGGTTAACGTTATGTTAACGTTAACCAATGCCCTTGTTTCCCATGCAAGAGCATGTAATAGTCTCTGGATGTAAGGTTGTGACTGTGAAGTAGATAATGGAGAAATCCCCAACGGAAATCCATAATGTTATTCTTGGAATGGGCAGTGGTGAGAAAATGGGCGTCGTCAAGCAGGAAGTCTCTACTTGATGAAAGATTCCCGCGAAGTTTATTTTGGGTGGCAAGGAAAAAAACCAAAGGAACGCCCCTTCCGTTCCAGAAAACGGTAGTATTGATTTTGCGACCCGAGTAAGGAAAGTAAAGTTTCAGCAAATTGTAAGGGTTCTTCTGCTGCTTTCCTTCAGCGAGGGTGTATACTCTTCACGTCTCGTCACCGGAAACAATGTAGGAAAACAAATAATCTCCATTTTGTCGAAAGCAGTCCAAAATCGCTCATCCACTTGTTCACCTTTGTTTGCTGTTCTCCACAATTTTCTCCCCAAACTACGTGTACTTCCCATCCCCAATCCCTATGAATTGCTTATTGTAATTGAAAAACTGACTTGAGTAAATTGACACGGAAAAAACACATAACACTGGGTTCAAATTTTGATCTTTTTTAATCTGATAATATATCCATGACATTAAAAACTATCAAATAATTGTCAATGCAAACAAAATCCATACGACATCGAAAAAATTTTAATTTTCTCAAGTTAAATTCCAATTTTAAGTCATCAGAAAAATTCGAAAACTGCTTTTACTAGGTGAAATTTCACCATCCACGAGAAGTTAGGACGATTTTACTGGTTATGTCACTTAATCCAGTATGCGTCCAAAACACCGAGAAATGCAGAATGAATATATAGCCATTGGTCAATTTTAGGGCATTCGTTACATTTGACAATGGAATTGTATACTTTACATACGTTGTACATTTGGAATGGGGATAATATAATTATAAACTGTAATTGTATATTTATACTGGGACGTAAAATTTAAGTTCTTATGCGACTAATAGCAAAGCAGTGGATGTTAGCATGAGATTGGAAATCCGATTTTGTTTACGGGAAGAGATAGATTACGGAAAATGATTGGTTTAGTAACTGATTCTTTAAAAAACAATCATAATCCACTTGAACTCGAAGATATCGACAGCCGAAGAAAGAAAAAAAATCGACGCCTGTTATGTAGGCCACGAAAATATTTGCGCATTTTTAAACATTAAAAATATCCTGCTGAATTCCAGCTTAAAATGAAATTGCAAGTGTAATGCCATTGAGAAAACGCAGAAGAATTGAATATCACAAATCATTAAGAGCATCCTATAGGACGAAAAAATAAAATTGGTGCTATACATAAACTACACAAATTTAGTAACGTAGCAATAGATACTATCAATTGTTTAATATTTTTCAATTTTGCGTATAGCTGGAATAAACACCAGATATTAATTTTTAGAAATATTGAGGAAAAACAGAAGTATTTGCAATATCATAAAAAATTCTTAATACTCTGGAAATGATCGTTCTGGGCAGAAAGAAAACTCTGAATTCTGCACATCGATCAGAGAGAAAAAACGATGAAAAGGATGACAGCATGATTGGAGAATAAGCCGATTAATAAATGAAAGCCTGGTTTTCCAAAAGAAAAGGAAGCAGTGCTAAATATAAATGTCAATTATGTAAATATATCCATTTGTATGCAGCTATTCCAAATTACATCGAATGAATTCTATGACTGAAATGCCAATGAAGAATAACATAAAGACGTTAATGATGATAGCAGGTATAAAGTTACACAAAATTTTATATTTTGGAGATTTAAATATTCAGAATCTTGTAATACTCATTCTATATTATCTTGTTTATGTTAAAATGAAGTGCTCCATCAATAATCGAGGAGTGTAAAATGAGTAACTGTAATTTTTCTAAAAGATGAAGACAAAGGCTATTTATCTAAGATGACGACAAAGCATACGTAATTCTCAAGTAGTTTAAGGTAGTTGGATGGTTGATTTGATCGTAAAATTTACAATTTTTTAATCATCAGACTTTGGCTTGATCAAATCATGACGCTAACGTAATTTTTTGTTGTTATATTTCGACAGGAAATTACTGGAAGACAATCTTCTACAAACGCGCAGCAAATCATGATCCAGGAGAGTGTGCAACGGACGGAAGGTAAAATATCCAAAGCTGGAAAGTATTCACTTGATGATTTCCCATCAACTGCAATAAATGCATCCTAATGTTATTTGGGGAGTTCCTGTTGTGTTATCCATGTGCTGGACCATTAGGCTTGTCCACTCAGTTTCGATGAAGCACAGCAGTTACCGAATCGATCAGAATGTGAATTTCGCACAGTAGAGTGAGAGGGTTTCTTTTCCTTTGTTACCCGTAATTTTTCAAGGTTCTATGGCTGTCAGAAAATTACATCGCTTACATTATCTGGAATATTTGATGATCGATCCTGTGGTTGAAACCTCCGTTCGGCAGCCCAGCTCTCTTTCCGTTGAACAATCACGATCTGGGAGGCCATTTCTCCCAAAAAACAAATTATATTTTTCTCTACTGTGACTGTGCTGAATTACAAAACGTTTCAAGTATTGAAAAACTGTCCGAAATTTTACGGATAAAATCGGGCTTGTGAAAAACCTGAATCTTTCATTACATACACGGGTATTTTTAACTCTATATCTTTACTCGTTGGAGCTTCAGACCAGGGGGATATGTACAAGGGTGGAAATTGAAGGGACTTACATTGCATTCCACATAATGTTTAGTTGAATAAGTTTCATTTCGAAAATACACTTAGAATACCCTTAATTAACAAGATAACTTAGTGTAATATTATTTTTTCAAAAAGTTTAAGTAAAGAGATGACGATGGACGGATTATATTTTATAGGTCAACTTAAATCCAATTCCGTAACAAACGTTGCACTCTTACCCAGCAATTATTGCGTTTAAAACACACTAGCGATTGAATCTGGAGACGCCGTCTACATTAGACGTAGGATGTGTGTACTTTGATATAAGTTCATACCGAGACGATATCGAACCCTCCTTCGTTCAAAACGAACCTGTTGATTCGATAGATGACGGTGGCACGGCTTTCCTGCATATATTGGGGCGGACGTGTTCTTCCAGTGGACCGTATCATACAATAAATTTAAGATTTCCAATGCTGATATCTTCACTTCAAAACACAGATTATACAAAAAAACGCAATGATTCTCAACAGCGTAACAGAATGGCAGTTTGAATACGGTTACTGACCTAATTCATCGCAAATTCTGCCCGGGGCAGGGCAATTCATAATTCACTATGTAGGGGATTACGAAATTCGAACTGCATCAATTGTCCTTACTTTTCGGAAAAAATGATGACTAAAATCTCTCAAAAATCGTCTCATGCAAACACAGTTGCAGTTTGCAGTGAAATCGAAAACAGATATTGGACTAACAGAGAGGGAAGGGTAGAAATTTTGAACACATATGAGAAGAAGACAGTTAACTCACCTGCGTTGTCTCTCTCTCTCTCTGTCTCCTTCTCTCACGCTTGAAACAATTAATCAATCACCGAGCTTTGATTCTGACGGTGGAAATGGAAGAAGGTTCCCAAAACTCTCCAAGTACAGCTCCCTTGAACGACACTGGCAGAATGTTTGAAATGCTGTCTAGAGTTGAAGACACCGGAAAGAACTGACAACGAAGGGACTGTTCCCTTCGACTCCTGTGGGATTATGTGTCCCCTCCCCTCCGACGCCTGATCATGCGCCGAATCTGGCAGGGGGAGGGAAGCTCGGAGACCTCGGGGAGCGGAGAGGGACTTGAGCGGGTTTTCGTCGCTTACGAACATTAAGGAGGAACCTGCACTTCGAAGTACAGTACCCTTTATGAATTATGCAATTTGCGGTGATGAGTGAATTTTGATTTAGTAATGGCTTTTGTATTTTAAATTATGTACCATTGAAACGATCCATGGGGTAAAATATCATGTAACAATATGTTAAACAAACGTCTTAAGGTGCGTTTTCACATAGCTGTAGACTGCTATGACAGTTGCGAGATGCGCGATATATCTATATCGCTACTGCTATGCTGCGTCTGCGTTAACTTCTTTGGAGCTTAAAGCCGCTATTTAGGCGTTGCCACAACAAATAAAAAGCGTTTTATTTCAACAGTGAATTTCGCTTAAATTTTCATTAAGGCCGTGTCCGAATTCGCCAATTAGCTGCCTAAATGCTCCCTTCGTAGGGAGGAAGCCATCCTGTAGTGTGTCCGAATTCGTAGGCATCGGTTTAGTCACCGAATTTAGTCACCAAATGTTGCCTTCAGCAAAGTGAGCATGAAGTGTATCCTTTTGCGTCGCCATCTTTAAAAACCATCCCATAATTCTTAGCGCCTTTGGAGGGTAGAAGAATGGTTGTTGTGGTAACAAAATGTAAACAATTACTTGCGCGATGTTTATTGCTCATAAAGGAGCCGAAGAAATACTTCATGTGTGAGTTTGATATTATTTCGTTTTTTTCCCATCAGAAAGATTGAAATTCAAATGTTAAAAATGACAAATATAAATTAAATAGGCAATTCCTAAGTGTATAACGGAAAATAATTCATGACTATATCTTGCTAAGACATTAAACTCGGAGTGGTAAATATTCAAAGAATTAAAATATTTCTATAAGTAGGTGAGATTAATTGCTTTTCTGTTTTTTGAATAATAATTGTGAGGCAAGTGGTTGAATTGGCTGATATGAGTTTTTGAAATTCGTACGGTAGTTTTCTCTTTTGCTTGTACATTATTTGTAATAAAACGCGGCCTATATTTAATAAATGAATACCTCAGCCTCGATTTCATCACCAAACCGAGTATTTCACCAACAGATGTGTTCCTTTCCATTTTATTATCTGCACTAACAATTTGTAAGTAGATGTACTCTAGGTACGCCATGCACTTGGACGTAACCATGGATTAGGTTGTAAATTGAAGCACTTCAAAACAAAGTTTGTGTAATTATAATGGAAGAAGCATTAAATTACGTAAAATAATAACCGAAAGGGGATTGCTACTTGGAATATCTGAAAATAAAGGCTTTGTAATGCTAGACGTAGGCGAAAATGGAGAAAGTCTTACCGCTACAGTGAGCATTTGATCAAATAATAATATAATAACAATCTATGTCAATGCTCGAGCTTAAGCTAGTTTATTTGCTGATAAAATATTTTTTAATTCAAAACAGAATATCTCCGGTGATCATCCTTTTAACTTTAATTACAACAAAATAACTTTTACAAAAGTTCTTCAAAAATGACCGCGAGTGAAATACGAGTACCTCAATTCAGGTTATTGCTACTCATTTGTTTTAAAGTACCATTGTTACACCGTAGGTTGCGACACTGTAGCTTTCGTCCGAATTCATGCTCACTTTAGTCATCGGGGAATTAAGGCACCTTCGATGGCTAAAGGAACATGGCTAATTCCCAATGGCTAATGATTTCGGATACAGCCTTAATTCATCAAGAAATAGTCCATTGACGGTAATCTTTTGTTCCCATTCTTTAAAGAGTAGAATCTTCCCTTTTGTGGAGGGATATCCTTGTTATTATATCCAAAATCCGTCGTGTTTTGCTTTACGTTGAGGATTGTTGTGATTGTGTTGGAGACATTCCAATTGATCCGGAATCGATCATTTTTAGGTTTGCCAAGAAAAAGCGTAGACAGAGTTTGTTTTGCAGACGTAGTTTGTCACGGTATCCTCCTCAACTCAGACTTCAGTTTTCAAAATGTTCCTTTGTTCTCTTTAAGTTAAAAATGCAAAAGTATTTTATTCATTTTGCTATGACTCTAATTATTGTAACATAACGGTATTTTTAGAAGAAAGTACTGTTACCAATTTTAACACATTAATGGTACGGGTCGTATCACAGTGTTGTAAAAGTAAAAAATGCAATAGAATTTTATATTTTCTTCACTTTGCATTAACTGTAATTATTGTAGTATAACTGTATTTGTATATTTATCGTATGTGATTTTAAATATAAAAAGGGACATAATATTACATTTTTCTTAGTTTTGCACTAAGTGTATCATGGTAACATATTGGTATTTTGAGAATGATGTACTTTTTACTAGGCCTATTTTTAATTCAATATTTGTCATTTTTTTGAGGATAGTATATGTGTACGTTTCTGTACTAAATTCCTTTAAACTAGTTTAAATACAATATCACCTCAATTGCCTAATTTTTAGTTTTCAATATGTTATAATTGGTATTTATGATACTGTATTACAGCTTAACACGATATATTTGTATTTCTTGAACAACTACTGATTGGTTTTGAGTTAAGATGTGCTTATATTTTAATTGCTTTATCAGTGTCTATTGCTTTCTCAGCATAAGTAAACATTTTTATGCCATTATTTTCTAGATTTTCCTACTTTCGTAATTTGAAAAAACTGACCATGAGTTGGCTTTCTATAAATTCTTTTGTTATATGATAATGATGATACCGTACAGCAATATTAGCACCCAACACAAACTGTTTAGTAAGCCCCTAATTAAATAGATAGTTTTGAACATTTATGTATACATACATGTATTGGAAAAGGTTTACAGTGATGATAAGCACATGTGCTTATCATCACTGTAAACCTTTTCCAATGAATTCTTTTCACATTTTCTGTTGTATGAAACATTAATATTTCGTAATTACTTTAAATTTCAAGTTGGCTATTTATTTCTTCTCCATTTTTAAAACTCTTAAATGTCTAAATTTGTTCAATTTCATCTGTTGTTAAGAATAAAAATGATATTTTAGGCTCCAAATGTGATTTGAGGAAACTGTGGGGGTATTAATTTCAAGGATGACCTTGTCACAGTTTCCTCAAATCACACCTACTTATGTAGGTACTTGACCTTGGCTCGGAGAAATGAGGAAAGCAGTTTGGAGTGTTCTGTGATGCGTGCTTGGAGGAGAAGGGAGATGTACACGCTCTGCCCTTCCTGGGGGGTTATTTTCTTATCTCACCTTTCTAATGACTCTTTGCGGGAAGGCGGGAGATCCGTTTCGCTCTCTTAATGATCGGCTCACGAACGGTTCGAGAATTGTCGAAGCTTCCGTCGGTAGCGCTATCTGTTGCCGATCTCGGTGTGCTGAAGTCCTTTACATTGTGCAAATTCCAAAAATACAATTTAAAATCGTTTGCATCTCTCTCGCTTTTGCTTGTATCCAAATCAAGCTTCAAGTGGAAACGATGGTGGCTCCATTTCACGTTCTTTATGAGAAAGAGATGGGAACTAATGGCAGGCGGAGATAATGAAACGGACCAAGAGTCGAAAGATACGGAGCAGAGCGGATGAATCGTTTAAAAGACCAGCACATTACCGGAAGTTCACCGCATGAGATCCGAAGATGGTCACGCCGCGCCGCCTGGGTAGCGGAGTTTAACTACGATAAATTGATATTTTATGACACATTCTCCCTAAAGTGAGATTACAAAATAACACCCCTGCTGTCCTTCCTCCAGCAGCTCTCTCCCCTACCCCACCATGACACGCACGTCGCCCTTCCTAATCTTCCTTGATATTCATCTCATTTTACCTAACATCTCCAACCTGCATCGGTATTCTTATCCTCTCTCATTATTATCCAGGCTTATACTGTCATTCGGTGGTTTGTTATCTTCGATTCTTCACCATTTTTCTTGTTTCTCGTCATCAATTTGTCGCTGTGGGTACACCGCTGTTTTTCTTGCAATAATCCACCCTATGTTGTCACTGCCGATTCCTTTGATGTGGAAGATACCGCCGCAGGTACCTAATTGTTGCTCCGGCTCGTTCTATGCCATTCTTTGCCCTGCAACTACCTCATGTTTTTCTTTTCTCATGGCTTATCTTGATGGCTTCTTTTGCGTCGTGCCATCATTCTTGACGCTGACACTACTCTATAAATGTTATCGTATGCATTTTATGATGGGATTATTATCAGCTGTGGGAGTCACGAAGCTTGCTCTTTTCCACTCTGCCCGCGCCTGAGAAATCGGTGTTGGGGAAATTGTTTCGGGGTATAAACCTGCTTGTTAGCACATCCCGGATCTTATACCATATTCACGTTTCCCATCGTTTCTCCTCGCAACGAAGAATGTTTCCTCATGTCCCTCTCCGTTCCTTCCCCTTAGTCGCCCTGCCCACTGGGCGTACATTCGCTCATCCCTTGGGACGTTTTTCACGGGAATGTTTGCTGGGTCGTAAGCGAGAGCGACCGGTCGTGTGCCTTCGCCTTTCTCTCGGTCCGGGATTCAAATCATTTCCGTGCGCCCGTTGGGCGTTCTTCCGCCGAATATATTTTCGAGATTGTTCCAAGAACGAACTGAGAGCCTGCCAATAACTCCCTCCCTCCATTTCGAGACGTTCCATTCGCTCACACTTGACCGATTTCGTTGACGTGCGATAATTTCGGGTGTCAATTAATGTGATGGCGAGTACACTTTGGGTTTTCTCGGGACCATTGTACATCGGCTGATCGCAGGGGCGGATTCAGCATCAAATTTGGGGGGGTGGGGGTCATGACCTGTGTCCGGGGAGTATGGAATACCCCCCGCGAGAGAGGGGCGTTCTCCCGAGTAAAATGTTTCAAAATACCCACTTTTGACGCTTGTCGGAGCCTAAAATATCATTTTTATTCTTAACAACAGATGAAATTGAACAATTTATGACAATAAAGAGGTTTAAAAATGGATAAGAAATAAATAGCCAACTTGAAATTTAAAATAATTACGAAATATTAATGTTTCATACAACAGAAAATGTGAAAATAATTCATTGGAAAAGGTTTACAGTGATGATAAGCACATACATAAAAGTTCAAAACTATCTATTTAGTTAGGGGCTTACTAAGAAGTTTGTGTTGGGTGCTAATATTGCTGCACGGTATCATCATTATCATGTAACAAAAGAATTTATAGAAAGCCAACTCATGGTCAGTTTTTTCAAATTACGAAAGTAGGAAAATCTAGAAAATAATGGCATAAAAATGTTTACTTATGCTGAGAAAGCAATAGACGCTGATAAAGCAATTCAATTATAAGCAAATCTTAACTCAAAACCAATCAGTAGTTGTTCAAGAAATACAAATAAATCGTGTTAAGCTGTAATACAGTATCATAAATACCAATTATAACATATTGAAAACTAAAAATTAAGCAATTGAGGTGATATTATATTTAAACTAGTTTAAAGGAATTTAGTACAGAAACTTACACATATACTATCCTCAAACAAAAAACAAATATTGAATTAAAAATAGGCCTAGTAAACAGTACACTATTCTCAAAATACCAATATGTTACCATGATACACTTAGTGCAAAACTAAGAAAAATGTAATATTATGTCCCTTTTTTATATTTAAAATCACATACGATAAATATACAAATACAGTTATACTACAATACTTACAGTTAATGCAAAATGAAGAAAATGTAAATTCTATTGCATTTTTTACATTTACAACACTGTGATACGACCCGTACCATTAATGTGTTAAAATTGGTAACAGTACTTTCTACTAAAAATACCGTTATGTTAGAGACAAACAAATGCCTCTGCGGGCATTTGTTTACTTTTGTTTTTTTTTCCCCTTCGCAACCCCTGCGTAAACGCAACCCGCGCCACAGTGTGAACCGAGGGGGTGGAAAATGTAGGGGAGGGGAACTGGGATGGGGAAAGTAGGGGAGGTTACTACCATATGTGGAATGGAGTTTCTGCCCACGAACATCGCCACCACTCAGGCGCTGCACAACTAGATTGTCTGCTACATATGCGCAAGCAGCCCACCTGGGTACTCGCTGCATGTCGCCGATTGAAGGTGAGTGTTTCAGCTCTCAGTAATCCGGTGTGGCATTAGAAAATTCTGTCTGTGTCTGTCTGTCCTTGTTGCTTTCACTGCGCTGCGGTGGAGGTTAAAAAAGATCGAGGGTTACTGGTGGAAATTTTCAAACGAGCCCAGGAGCTGAGCGAACAGGTGCAATGTACAGTGCTAAACTGATCAAGTCTCAATGTTGGGCGCGCCACTTGCGTAGCTTGATTTCTCATTGGTCCTCCTCGCTACTTGTCTACACAAAAAGCGACACTCGGCAGTTGCATTTGGCATCGTTGGCTAATGTGCCGACGCCGGGGCCGGCCCCGTACCTCGACTGACGCAGCATGTGGCTTGCTAACAGCCTCTGCAATTTCTGTGCCGGTGCTCCGGCACGTGCGTTAGACCTGTTGCAGCGTTGTGGTTCAGTAGCAACTGCTCAAGCTCGCAGCAGCAGCACGCGGAAAGTATGAAGAGTACATGGAGGTTCAGCAGGAACTGAAGGAAGGCGAGCTGAAGCGATTACAAGAAGAGGAGAACGCTCGCCTGGAGAGGGAGAGGCAAGAGGCTACCCAGTTAAAGGAACGACAGGTGTTGGAGAAGCTACAGGATGACCTGCATGCGACAAGTAAGAGGGAGATTGAGGAGCGCAAGGCCTCTGATCAACTAGTCAACAAGGCAAAAAATAAACTGGAGGAGGCTGTTGCCAACAAAGATATGACTAAAGTCAAGATCGCCCAAGGTATGTTGGAGGGTGCCCATACACTGCGGTCACAGGCGGATGACTTGCTTAAGAAAAAGGAGCCTTTACAAAAGAAAGTAGAGAAGAAGACATCGTCTCTACTAGAGCAGCTTTTTAAGAATCACAAAAAGTGGCGGGATGAAGATCTTGATCTCAAGGAGCAGGTGGACCCTGCCTAGACTAAAAGTATTATTCTTTATTTAAATTATTATTGTTTATTTGATCACCTAATGTATGGTACAATATGTGCCTCATTCTCATCTATTTTGTAGTGCTCATTCTAGCCAAGATTTATTTATTTTTTTCATTCTTCAATCTTCCTTGAGTCTAAAATACATGTTTTCATTGTCAAATTCTTTGATTTGTAATTTTTATCCCTGCTGCTACTGCTTTATATAAGAGTTCCCATTTAAAATATTTAATAATTTAGGGTAATAGTAATTACCAGAAGTGTAACATCACCAATTTTCTCATTTTCTCACTTTTTCGTCACTTTTTCCACATTTTCCCCTCACTTTTTTGGCAAAAATCGCTCACTTTCTCACTTTTCTGTATCAAAAAGTGAGTGGAAGCCCTGCTATTCTCCGCCGAACATTCGTCAGTAATGAGACAGTTATTCATGACAAATAATTCTTTTTTTCACATGTGACACTCATAAAAGTCACTAAAGCAGTTAAAAAACGGTTAAAAGCAGTTAAAAAGTTACCTCAAACGCAAGAGGCTACGACGAAATCCCTATAGATTTTATCAAAAAGTCATTACCAATGATACTACCTGCTCTTATAAATATCTTTGACTCTTCATTACAACTAGGCATATATCCAGCTATTTGAAAAGAAACTTATTGCAGCCTATTCCCTTAATGCTCCAATACTTCTAACCGGAGCGATTTATAAGCCAATAAGATTACTATGTTCCACCGCTAAAATATTTGAGAAAATAGTTTTCGACCAAATTAGCTCATACATCACCGAACAAGATCTGCTCAACCTAAAACAATCTAGTTTTAGGAAGGGACACAGTAACCAAACCATTCTACTTCGCCTAACTGAAGACGTCATAAAAGCAATGGATAAAAGGCAACTTACTGTGCTTGTTGCTTGATTTTTCACAAGCATTCGACTCAGTGACCCATACACTACTAATACAGAAGTTTAAAAGGCATAATTTTTCTGACAGTTTATTAAATTGGTTCCGATCATATCTTACCGGGCGAATGCAGGCAGTAATAGGAAGGAACGGAGGTACATACAATATATATTTTTAACGGGATATCACAAAATATATATACTTTTGTAAATTTGAACGTGAATTTTCAATAAAAATTTTCATTATTTTTGAACAAGAAATTATGCAAAAAATATAATTCTGCAAGTTATATATGCTGTATATTAATACATATTTCAATAACGCATACCTTCAGTTACAGAACTCATTTTGCAGAACAAGAATCGGGTCAATACACGTTATATTAGAGAGAATTGAATGTGATGCTGTGCCTGCTCCTTTTCAAATGATACACTTGCTTTCAGTGCAACATTCTCTTATCTTATCTACCAGAGGAGTAATTACAGCGATAAGTACTTGCCTAAGATGGTTTTGAATTCGTCAATTATCGGTGTGTCCAACATATATACTCAAAAACCCTATACAGAAAATTTTTTTAGACTCAAATGAAATCCGTAGATTCTGGCGATATTGCGTGGTATTCGAACATATCAGAAAGAAGACAAAATTATGACAAAGGTATACTATGCTTCACGCTTCGAGACCCAATCGGCCTCTGCCATCCCAGCCACCCTCCACCGTCTTCGAGGACTTAAATGACAGGCGCCCACTCCGGATTCCGCCCACACGGAGACCATATGCGGCAACAGATCGACCATGATCAGTGATGAGGTCCCTTCCAGCCCCGGGTCCTCGACCCTTTGTTTCCCCTGTGACAACAAGTCGCACCACGTGACACCTTAGTTGAAGCCGTGACAATGCTTCCAGGATCCGAAGTGTGAAATCCCTTTCCACTATGAGACTTTTCAAAATTCTGTGTTTCCGCCAGTTGATGTGCTTATGACCCCTCTTCCCTCAGCTCCGCCTCATACCCTAACCCCGGCACCCTTGCCCTCCCATTCACGTGTCTTTCCTCTGCCCGCCAATAGGCTTTCCACCCTCCCCTCCCCCCTTCTCCCGCCTACCACTTCCCCACTCCTCACATCCCCGCATATTATATATAAGCGCACTATTGATGTATTTTTCACCTGACGATGTTGCAGTGCCAACGAAACCCGGGTCGGAATGAAGTTTTATGTGGTAAATTGCAAATTTTGTCTTCTTTCTGATTTTTTAGACTCGTTAATACCAAGTATTAGGGATCCTGCACCACTGTGCGCCGTTCGGACAGCAGCTGGTCGTCGGCCCGCCACCTTGTTCCGAAAAAAGGTAACGAGTGGCGCCCCTGCGGAGATTATCGCTCATTGAACGCACGTACTATACGAGATTGCTACCCCGTCCCCCATATTGAAGACTTTGCTTCTTCGCTGAGTGGTGCCCGTATTTTCTCGACTTGATAAGGGCCTATAACTAGATTCCCGTAAATGCAGACGATATACCGAAAACTGCCATCACAAGACAGTTCGGTTTGTTTGAATTCCCTTTTATGTGCTATGGACTCCGCAATGGGGCGCAGACATCCAACGATTCATTGACGAAGTGCTCTGAGGTCTTACTTTCACTTCTTACGCCTAACTTGATGATATCCTTGTCGCCTCTGGAGACGAGGTCGAACATGAGCGCCACCTTAGTGAACTTTTTACAAGGCTAAGTGAGTATGCTGTTCTTATCAACCCAGCGAAGTGCGTTTTTGGTGCACGGGAAGCGAAATTTGTAGGATAAATGTTGAAGGCACAACGCCATTACAAGATAAAGTGCATGCCATCCTAAAATTTCCTGAGCCAGTGACGATCAAACCGTTGCGCCAGTTTTTGGACATGTTAAACTTTTATAGACGTTTTTTGCCCAAAGCGGCGTCTTGGCAGGCACCATTAAATAACTTATTACGTAGTGGAGTGCGTGGTGGTGACAAGATTTCATGGACGCCCAAGTTGCACCTCTCATTCCACGAGTGCGAAAATGCCCTCTCCAACTTCACCAGGCCTCTTCACCGACGCCTCCGATTTAACCCTGGGTGCGGTTCTTCAACAGCTGACCGACGCCGTTTGGAAACCATTGGGTTTCTTTTCCAAGAAGCTGAGTGCCACGTAGAAGAATTATAGCCCATACGACAGGGAGCTGTTGGCCGTCTACCGTGAAGTTCGGTACTCCCGCCATATGCTGGAAGGCCGAAATTTCACCATTTTTACCGACCATAAGCCATGCATGCTGCCATTCTTGGTTCTCTGAGGAGTGCTCCTTGAAGAACGCTTCCTCTGTGGGTTGATCATTTCCTTGTGCTTTTGTATATCATTTTTAGAATCTTAGTTGTCACGTGAACATGACCTGTTGTGAACATTTGACCCTGACTCATGGCAATGCCATGGAATTTGGAGTGTAGAAAAATGGAATCTATTGACTATCCAGGATAGTTATGTATAGTAATTTGGGTGGGAAGTGACATTTTTTGCCTGCTGATGAAAAATTGATAGCAGAATTTGTCGAGAATATCTTCCCAATGAGTGGAAGCAATAAGGAAGAGCTAAATTTTCCTGCCTGCTTTTATGTGTCTTCATAATAATATGTACTATGAATTACTGCAGTATATTGGTATGCTTAAGCGATCAAATGCAAACTTTCCTCTACTATTAGATGTTATTTAATCACTCAAACCACTGCCTCATAATTTTTTCCATAGGTGCACAGTCAGAGGAGGGAAGGAAAAACTCAATGAGCAGGCTAATGTGGAAAATGTACTATGTTGATTAAGAAAGTCATTGTTAGGGAAAGAAAATATGCTCAAAATTTCCAATGACCAACAAGAAGTCTTAAAATTTTTAAATAGTACATAATTTTACCAAATGCATATCAATATATTGTATCACATCATTTGTGAATTGGAAAACCAAACTGCTTTTGGTAATGTCTGAGAATTAATTTTAAATAAAAAAAAAGGTTTAAATATCAGAATAAAAGATAAAAGTAATCCATATTTTGCAAGTTGACCATATTTAATGTTTTTTTTAAGTTTGAAATTTATGTAACTTATAGTTCTCTTTAAAAACTCAATTATTTCTTAAACAATTACACAAAAACCTGAGTTGTGGGCTTATCTATTGAATCACAGAATGGCTGTATTTATCTAGCAAATTTATGCTTTATTGATGAACATAATGTGTAAGATTTAGCAAAAACTAGATAGCTGTATGTGGATGTGCATGAAAATTTTTTTAAGTATTGCATCTTTGCCCTAAAGCACTGGTTTAGAATTATTTCTAGGCAAAGAAAAGGGTTATAAAATCTACATTGGTAGAAATGCATGCTCATTAAGGAATTGCATGGAAATATCATGCATATGGAGGAAAATGAAAGTTGTAGAATACAAGAATTGCAGAAATCATTAAGGGAAAAAGAGGAAACAGAGAGAAGCATGAAGCTTTCTTTCTCTCAAGAGAGGCATCAGAATGAAAAATTGCTTGATGAGTTGACGGTGAGAGCCTTGATATTATGCTTAACACTGTCATTCAGCATTGTGAACACACATCCGAGGTGTGTTGCCAGGATACTGACGGACGCGCATTCGCGTCTGTTAATTACCTCTCTGATAACTAGAGCGCGGAAAAAAAGTCTTCAATTTTGCCAAAAAAGTCTCCTAAAAAGTCACCAATATTTCTGAAAAACGTCTCTCAAAAGGCTGAGTTATTTCCGTGAGAAAGTTGCTGAATTTAACTGAATTGTTGGAGAAAAGAGCCTAGAGATGCTAGTCCAGGCATTAGGGGATTTTACTTGGAAAAATTAGAGGTAGTTCTGGAAATTGATTTATCCTATGCTTTTCGGGTCGATGAATCCAAATTTCTAACTTTCCACTAAGAATTCCCCCCGCAACCTCCCCAAATTTTGAAAATCACACTCAAAAATCGCTTTTTTAGTTTTTAAATCATTTAGTTTTGATTTTGGGAAAAACTAATCAGATAATCGGAAAGTAGACAATATAAGCAACAAAAAAGGTATTCTAACATTTTTATGTAGGACCAGGGTTAACAGGAACCTGGAAATCCTGGAGAAGTCAGAGAAAATGAAAACAGTCATGGAAATCCTGGAAAAGTCAGGGAAATTAACGTGTGGTCCGGGAAAAATCGCGAAATGTTTAAATTTATCACCTGAAAATGCCAAGTGATCAAAAACTGCACATGGGAGCGGAGGAGGAGGGTGAAGGAGGGGACGACTGGCCTTAGGCCAGCTTCGCTGTGGAGGCAGCCCTATTCTGTTTCTTTCTGGCTATTGCCTGCACGATTTGGTGAAAAGATGGGCGAAAGGTGTGCGCATTCATATTCTCATTTGCATTCGCTAGCGATTTTGCCAGGAATGCTTCGCTTTGTCCCACTAGCGACAAAAAAAGTTATTCTCAGTGAAATTGGAAGTCACTTAGCTAAATTTGTAGAAGGATGTGAGGAAGAAAAAATCAAGATTGATTCAATGAGCTACTTAAACATGACATCAGGTTTGAAGGAAAAGCCAGGTTAGCCTTCTTTGCATATCTTTTTCTGCCATTAAAACCCTTTCTGAAGGCATATCGATGTAAGGAATGATAATTTTTATTATGTTGACTTAAAGTTGTTGATCTCTTATTACTGGAAGTTCATATGATTAATATCATAATAAACCTACAATTTTTCATAATTTTAGACTTCTTTGCTTCCTCACTACCGCTTTACCACTACAAATGACCGAAATCTTGGAGTTTTCAGGCGCTCAAAAGTCGGAAAATCACTAATAATGGTCTGGAAATCCTGGAAAAGTCAGGGAAAATGAAAATGAAAACTCCTATAAACCCTGAGGACGAACAGCGCGTCTGAAACATGCGCCTCGGCATCGCGGGGCTGTATGCTCCAAGTTATGCAACCCCGCTTAACCACTCAAGTCGTTTATATTCGCTCTCCTGTCTCCCCATTGTTCACTTTCTTCGAAACTCACACTCCCATCTCATTGTTCCTCTATTTCAATATCTGGAAGTCCCCAGCACCCTACCTCTTACTAAAAAGGCATTAGATGACAAAGAGCGTGGAAGTACACTCCATTGTAAAACCTTGGAAACGGCGTTTTTTCAGTCAAATTTAAAGGGGAAAATTTTATAATATACAATACAAAACAAGTTTTTATATAGGATCACTAATTTAATAAGGCAGTTGAAACATAATTTAATAGTTCAAAACTTAGTTTTCTGCTCAAGAAAAACCGAAAATGAGAAAAAAGTACTTATTGGTTGTCCATTGTACAGGTCAGGCCCCCTATTTTCGGGGAAGCTTAGGACCTTTTTCTCTTATTTTTCGCGATAATTTTAAAATCTTCTTCTCCACTTGATCGCAGCCGAGGGTCCAGGTTCATCTACGTCATGCTTGCCTCGTTACAATGTAGGCTCATTTAATGATCATCTGCACACAATGTGACGTGTTCACCTTGTCGGAAATTCTAGATGATCTTTCATATAATTGTATCATTTTTCCACTAATCTCCTAAACAAAAGCGGAGTGCTAGCATACAGTAGCGCTGTCTGCTTGTCAGCAGACCACCCGGGTTCAAATAAGCTGGTTCATAATTAGATCAATGCATTCTTTCAGATCAATCTATCCCTCTGTGAAGTCTTTGGACACCCTCAGCAAAAAAAACTCGAAGTGCGAGGTGGCCCAGGGAAAGGAGCAATATGTGAATTTGACATTGAAATGGATAAGTACGGGGTGAGCTCTACCCTCACCTATCCAAACCAACCGTCGGGTTGAAGCACTGAGTGAGTGTGATTATTTCATGAACGGTGGAGCAATAGAAAGAATTAATTGCAGTTTCCGGAGCTATTATTAAAATTTCGCAGTAACAATTGTTAGGAGCTTACATTTTAAGGTACATCTCTGCTCCGTGTAGTACCGCATGAAAAACACAGATATTTCAAATACACAGTTGAACAAATGTGACCACAACAGCCAAATATTAACTTAGGCATGTGGTTTAAACAAAAGGCCCATAAAAGTCTCTTTTAAGCAGAAAATCCCGCCACGCCAAAAAAGTCCAAAAAAGTCCCTAAAAAAGTCATTAAAAACTGTTTTATTTGATGAGATTGGTGAAGATTTGTATTTAAAACCACAAAAGTTCCACTTTTACAAAAAGTCAAAAGACTTTTTCCGCGCTCTACTGATGACCTCACCATGAAGACCTCTCTGAAGACACCTCTGAAGGACGTGAACTCGCATCATTGATAAATTATCGAGTTTTGTTATTCAAAAAAATTTTAAACTAATTTTTAATTACATTCTCATAATGTTTACCCTAACTTACTAGCATGGCTGGACTCCTGGTCCCAGTTCATCCTTATCTATTCCCAAGTTCCCTTGCCTATTGTTAGTTCCATGCAGTTCTTGTCCCGTATTCATTACCCCTATGCTGAATCTCTTGTAAGTTTTATCAGCAGCTCTCCTGACTTAACACTAATGCACAGTATCGTATACCACTTCTTGCTGCTGAATAACCTTCTAACCTTTGAGCACAGGGCGCCTATTTCTCCCTCTCTCTGGAACCTCCCAACCTATTTGCATTGACCTTTTTGCCACTTTTCTCTCACACTCTTCATACCCCTCCTAAGTCTATTGCTTGTTTCCTTAAATTTTATTTCCCCTTAGCTTTGTTTAAATCTTTCTATTTCCATCATTCCTCAATTTCCTCCATAGTTTGTGCCAACACCCGATGTGTCTTGACCACTCTTGTGTCTCCTGCACCATACTGCTTGCTTTTCTGCATCTTTCGTCATACACCTGTAAACTAATTCCTGATATTCTCTCCGATTTACAACTACAATTTTTTCACCCTGTTCCTAATCTTGGCCCAACCATATGTAATCTAGTTAATATATTTCCACGTTTTCCCCTGCATACAATGCAATACAATGTTTAACACTCGAGGAATTGTCTCCTGCAAGCAGCTCGTCTATCGCTGTGAATGAGTCTTGAGACGCGACAATATCGGAAAAAAGATATCGTTTTTAAACATGCAATTCAGTATCAGTTTAATAACTTTTTGGAAACATATCATCGCTATGCCTCCTAGGACTTTCACATGCTTTCATTTCATGCAAAAAATGTTGTGTATCATATTTATTACTTATCTATGTTAGCTCTTCAAATCTTATTTGTATATTGAAATAAAGATTGTATTTTTGAAAACTATTCTTAAATTTGTTTTTCATTGAATGCAGCTGCTTAAGTCTTTTCTTTTCTGTTATTATCAACTTTATATGTATGATTCGAGGTATTCGAGAGATTCAAGAACCTCTTAGGATTCGGGTTCGGATTCGAGAAATTTTAGGATTCGTCTCAACTCTAGTTAAAATATAAGAGAGGTCCATCTTTGATATTTTAACAATTTAAATACCTAAATATCATTGTAGGCTTCCAGTTATACCAGTTTCATTGACGGGGATGTCATGTGATTGAGGTTACTCTCTTGGTTAATTATGTTCAGCCAAAGTTTAAAATTAAAAGATAAATTTTACATGCTGAAAAACCTATGATTCAAACTGGATTTTAGATTTGCCTCACAAAAACTTATGCCATATTCAGTTGATGGTCAGAACATGGCTACATTATTTTTAACTGTCAGTTTAACTCTGATGAGGGAATTTTATGATGGATCATGCGCTGAATATATTGTCTCCAATCACAAAGGATGCATCGTTGCTCTCTGAGAGATAATGCTAAGGAAATGATAAATGTTTTGATACAATTTTCCCCTATGGATTCTCACGTCTCAAGTCTCATCTTAAACTTCAATAGCACAAACATATGAATCCTGTGAATTTTCGTAAATTGTGTAAAGTGCCTATCTACAAATTAGCTATTTAATTTGCATGGTGACCTGTATGTTTAGGAGCTGAAGTGGCAAGAGAAAAAGCTTTCCAAGCAGTTGGCAGAGTTGAATGCCCAGATTGTTCAGTATGAAAGTAGCATGAATATTGGAAATGAGTGCATGGAGCACTTTTGTATGCTAGATCAGATTTAAGAAGAAGTTGAGATGAAAACAGCCCAGTGGAAAGATGATGTACAGAGATTGACGACAGAACGAGATGATGCTATAAGGGCTGCCAGGTGAGTGAAATAAAATTTTGACAGTGCACCTTGATTATATTAGATGCTTGTGTTGAATTTTGTACTGTTTTGATATCATCTGAGGAAATTGTTTGTTATTTTCTAAATCCATAAAAAACGCTGTCTTGAAATAAAAAGTCATTGATGTGTTTTGTCACCACTAAAAGTTAAATTGGGCTCTGATTTCTCTCCTGTTTACTTCCACTGAAATGCTTAAACGTTTGATTTTTAGGTTTGCCTCACAAAAGCTTATGTCATCTGTTGGTGATTTTCAAAGACATGTTGCCATGGAGAGGAAGGTTCAGAATATGCTTACCAATCTGTTACACCAAAGAGAGAGTGAACTTAAAGTTGCTGCTTGTAAGGTAAGACTTTGTATTTTCTTTGTTGTTATTATCATGAGCATTGATGTATGAAGATTTATTATTTGGGAAATATTCCTTATTATATTTATTTTTATATCTTTGAATTTGAACTGCAACATTGTCATTGAGATATTTTAATTATTTTTGAAGCATTTGTTATAATTTTAATTTTATATATAAAATTCTGTGACGGCATTGGACAAGAGAGGGGAAATAAGCATTATCTCTGGTGAAAGATTAGCTTTACTATCGTACTACTAACATGTGAAGGTGGAATGGAAATTACTATAATTTTTGTGGAATTATATGCTCATTCTACATTAAAGCTTGCCTTACTTTTAGCTTTTCAACTGTAACTCAGTTTTGTTACATTATTTTCAATGCAAATGCTACTGTAAGAGTTAAATTTTCATGTAGCATAAAAGACTCTACTTTCTAGATCCGTGAATTTAAAAAAAAAACCTAAAAGTTAAAAACTGTTGTGTGATCTTGGTGGTTTAAAATATGTACTTTTTTGTATGTAGATAGTTAAATTGTTTCATTTCTATTCTGTCTGTACTGTTATACTGTTCATTACTGTTCTGTACTGTTATATTTCATTGATTTGAACCCAATTTTTGAATATACAAAGTGTTTATTATCCACTTGGTTTAATACTTGTATAGATTAGCTCCAGCCGCTGCTTGCAATTGTTGATGATGGTAACTCCAACACAGACTATCTTCTGGGGTACCTATATTCCCCTCTAATTTGAAGTTTTTTGTATTCTTTGTGTCTGTATGTTTTATTTTTTATTAGAGGTGGAATAAAAATTATTATTATTATATTATTATTATTATTTTGGCTAATATATCAAACAAGTAAGATATACAGGTTGACCATCAATGTCCATAATTTGCTCACTTAGAGAAGCACAGCCAGCTCAATTTTTTTGTTGAAATTATTAATCATTATTTTTTTTCAAAATACACTTATTTTTTCCACTTGAAGTAATTAAAATGACTAACCATTGAAATAATTTCGAAAACATTTCCCTTTTCTTGCGGAAAATTTTTGTCTCACTTTTTTGGCTTGGAAATAGACGTATTGTAATGTACAATGCCTTTTTATTTGATGAAACTCTTGCCTGAGTTTTTCAGGTTTTCACACAGATATGTGTTAGTCTTCATGCATATCTCAGTTACTCTTTTTTGTTCTGTATTTAAGGCAAAGGTAACCTAAAATATGAAATACAAAGTACAAGCTGATCATTGCATTTATATTCCGTGAGAGATTTTGCACTGAGAAACTGTACTTGTCCAATACATCAGATCCCTCTGTCAGGCATGGCAGTTCATTTACTGGGTCCACAACTTCACAGGCTGGAAAGGAAAGCAACCTGTTATTTAATAGGAAAACAAAAGATACATGAATTTACTAAAATATGACTGGTTTCATTGAGTAGTCGACAACTTTTATAAAATATTTTGCATCTTGAGGATTTCGAATGCTGACACAAAACGAGTTCACCAATACCAATTTTGTTTTTAAAAACTCATGTTATTTGCAGTTTTGTTTTTCTGGTAAACATGAAGTGCCACTAAGTAGAGGTGGATGACATCAAATTATCTGATATTGTCTGATGCTGTTAGCTAAAGGTATTATCTAAATCGTATTAATTATGATTGGTTTTAAGGATAGAGGTGAATTGTGTCTTTTGGGAATGGCTGGCTGGGACTATCCACAATACTTAGGATGTAATAAGTCATCATTAGAAGCATAGGTTTTAAGTATTACATATGAGTGGAGCATCATATTTTAGAACCCACCGCGTAATTTTTTGTCATTTGTGCAAAGAGGATATTAAAATATTTTTGGTGATCGTCATCATATCGCTTTAAGATCAGTCTGATATTTCTGAAGTGTGAAGTGACGTGACTGACTTGAAATGGATTTTATTATGCTGGCTTTATTATGTGTAGCTCACACTTTTAATGAAGATGAAAATTCTAATCATGCCCTTTGAATAAATGCCCAGAGTCGAAGAAGAAACAAATATTTACAGTTTTTGTTTTACAATTAATAATAGTAGTCACTGCAGTTATAGATGACATTTGATTATAAAAAAAGTTTTTATGTCTCTGAAAAATTAATGCCAATGCCATGGGTAGGTAAGTTGCTTACTTTTTATTCAAAATCCCACAGTTACTAATGCAACTTTGTTCATTTTGCTTAATGCCAGGAACTTAATCACAGGTCTTCATAACACATGCTAGCGATATGGTTGTAATTTAATGATGCTTGGGAAAGCATAACCTAGATGGCCATTTTTCAAAAAGTTATCTCAATGGGGGCGTTTACTCGGAACCAAAATCGCAATTTTGTACATGAAATTGTTAGAAGGAAACAAAAATATAAATTTAGTGAAAAAATTAATCTTCTAACTTCAACCATTCACTCATAAATCAAAAATTAAAATAAGAAAAAGGTGACGCCCACCGAAAATGCTGCTGTGATAACATTGACGTCACTTTCCTCCCGTCATTGACTGCTTTTAGGGGAAGGGAAGGGAGTGGAGGGGGGTTCTCGGAAGTTCTGCTCGCACAGATGCTGTCGTAACTGCTCCGATTGGCAGAGTCAGCTGTGCCTCCCCCCCATTGCGATAAGGCGAAGTAGCTTCCCGGGCTCAGTTGTGATTGGACGAAGTCGATATACGTCAGAGGTTGCACCACACCCACTTTTCCGAAAGGGTTAAAAACATCAGTTTTTCGCCGCTTAGAACTCGGGAAATAATTGACGGATCAAAAAACGAAAAAAATACTGGTCCTTTTATTTCACAAACTCTACCATATTCGGCAATAAAAAAATATGGTAAACGACCCCATTGGGAGAGAGACATTAACCTGGTTATTGAGATCAGTGTGCACCAGGAGGAAAGTGCTTTATTGATGACAATGGCGATATTGGGAAAGGAACCATGATCCTGTGCTAGGTTTTTGTCATTGTTTCTTGATGAGGCTCTATCTCTTGGCTGTTATTTAATCATAAACTATTAGGCTCACATACTGAATCCATGTGTTTGAATTGAGGAGTCGTACTATGATATAAAAGCCTTTTGGGTACGATAACGAATTTGAAGTTAAAAATGATGTTTTCAGGTGACAACGTCTCTTCTAGGACGTCAGCAATAATCTTTTTGCCGGAAAGAATGGCTGGAACGATACATCTACATCCACACGATACCTTGCAAGCCACCGCGAGGGTGTGTGGCAGGGGGTGAATCTCACCAAGCATGCACTACTAACATGCAAACAAGCAACTAAAGTGTCTCATGCAACTAGATTGTTAGTATCTATGGTATTTGAGCGGTTAATACATGCATCATTCACTTCAGAATACTCTAAAATATTTCCCCTACCTATCCCTTTGCTGTGCTGCCTATTCTGTTCTCTTATAGTACAGGGGAAAAATAACATTTTGAATCTATCAGTACGACATCTATCTCTCTAATCTTATTTGGCTGGTCGAATCTAGCATAATACGCTGGTGTTTTTAATATGTGCCTAACACCTTCAGTAAAGCTATCCGATTGAAATTTCTCTAATAGATTTAATCTGTACTTTAACCTACGCTCTGATATTGATTCCCACCCTAATTCTTTTATTAATTCTGAAACCATACTCAACCTGTCGCAACACCTTTTAACGAACCTAACTGCTCTACGCTGCACACTGTCTAGTTCTCTGATCAACCCTAATTCATTAGGATCCCATACACTGGCTGCATACTCAAGGTGGGGCCTAACTAGTGAAAAGTAACATCGCTCTTTTGTCTTCTCATCACATTTTCCAAGTACTCTTTTCTTTTAAATCCTAGCTTTCTCTTCGCTCGGCCGCACATTTCCCTTGTGTGTCTTCCCCACGATAAATCCTTAGTGATTGTTACACCTAAATATCTTATGGTTTTTTACGTTTTCGATCTTCGTGTTATTTTTCGATCTTCGTGTAATTTTATAGGTACGCTCTATCGAATTATTCCTCCTCCAAATGAACGATATGACAATCATAACTGAAATTTGTATTTGTGTTTACGAACTTCTCTAGATATTTAAGAAATAAAAGAAGAACATTTGAATTTATGCATCATAATAATAATTTTGTAATATTTTACATAGATAATGGGAAAATTGGAAAAAGTTTTTTTAAAATATCTGTTCTGCTATTTACAGTACATTGTGATTATGTATGTATAGCTAGTACTCACGAGTTTTCTCTGGTGCCGTAGGTATAGGCAACCGTGTCGTGCGCCAATGCTATGCGAAATGGCTAATTTACAGGCATTGGCACTTGAAAGTGTGGTGTGTGGTTGGGCGTAAGCCAGGTCGACCTAATTTATGCATTGTGGTCTATATTGAAAGGTATTGTTTGCAGTCGATGAATTTACTCCACTCTCCTTAATGAGATTATGGCTTAGCGATGTCGCTAATGGTATTGGAATAGCATATTTTATGCCCACAAAGGGTACGAATCATCGCATTTTTGTGGGAATGTGCCTTCGCCTTCCTCCCTTATTTTCTCTTGTTGCGATGTGGTTTTTGACGGCGTCGAGTTTGACCGATATACTGAAAATATACTACAGCCCAACGTATCATATCCGACATATTGTCAACGGTGCTCATTGTAGTCGTTTCATCGTAATGTTACGCTAATTCGATTCGATCGTAATGTTACGCTATCATCGGCTAAAAATTGATCGATATCTATATTTCCTCAGCTCTCCTTTTCACGCAAAAATAGGGTAATTTCCTTCATCAAAGAAAACAGACTTCATTACTTGCGATTTGTGCCCTGCCATAAATGTATGTAATTTACGCAAAAAGTTTGTATTGAGAAATCTCAGTTTACTAGAGAATTAAATGTTAATTTTAAGGCCATATGAAAAGGCTCTGAAATGGCGGGGTGCGCTGCCTTCATGCTGACGTAACAGGTTTTTAGTTTAAGTTGCGAGGAATAGGAAAATTCGTCTCCTGAACTTACCGTTGTATTTCAGGGCCCCTCAGCTCTAGTGAATATATTTATTAGCATTAGCCTGTAAAAACTATCAAAGTTGGAAAAGTACTCTCAGTTAAGCATGGTATTATTAGTCATTTCATAGGCTCAAGGACGTCCTGCTCATTGTGTCTTCTGCTACGACGAAGCATGGCGTGAAGGTCGTGCGGTGATGTGCGAACTACTTGGTATGCTTGTGAAAGGAATGCTAACTGATTTTAAATGAATCAACTGCATAAGTAATGTTAAATAAAATAAAAGTTAATTATAATAAATTAACAGAATAAATATGCCTCCAATACTTGTTCATAAGCTTTAACGGAGTGCAGCGTCTACTTGGTAGCGTCCGCAGCACCACCTGGTGGCAGGTAGAGGAAATAGTTTGACGTTACACGTAGGATTAACCGGCATGCAATAGTTCGCCGTCGCGTTTTCGCGCCATTGATTTTTTCACTTTTTAATTAATGAGGAAAAATACTTAACGTCATTTAAAAATCGAAAGGCTTAAAACACGTACTCCAGAGGTTATAAACTTTCGATCAAGACAATAAAAAAAATAATAGGAAACCACCCTATTGTCATGGGAAGTTTCAACCTACTTTTGGACGTCAAAAAATATCATTTTGGAAGCTAGGTAATTTGGTATTTTTTACTTGACATTAGTAGTTGAAAGGGAAGGACTGGTTCTTTCACCACAGTCAGTCTCGAAATGAAACGACTAATAATTTGTATTAGCTTCACGTTTCGAAAAGACCTCAGCTCTGCTGGATCGATGTTTTCCTTCTAAGCCTCTTAGATCGGAAGCGAGATACCTTAGATCCGATGCTGTTGAGGGTGTTCGTCCACGCAAAGAAGAAGATGCGAGGGAAATTTGATTCATTAGTGTTGTAGTGTGCACTGGCATCTTCAGATTTGCATTTTCGACGACCACATTTATCAATTTGTGTCAGATACTCTTTCACCATTTTCTCTTGAACCTGATACAATTTGATGTTGTAGTCTCTTCTGTTGTTGTTGCAGGACCTGATTATTATCAGTATTAGTCTATTATAAATCCGCTGTTTTTGGGATAAAGTGTATGTATTTCTTTTTGCAGGAATTTGAATGTCCTTTCAGTCTTTTTTTTATCGGTTACGATATGCGGCTTAAGCTTTTACTAACCAAAAGCTTCAGTAATGCGATGCTAAACATGCTAATCGTCCTTTGGCTTCGCGGACTTATTCTCGAAGATCACACGAAAGTCGACGACGCAGGGTGAAAGTAAAAATTGCTATAGTGCAATTTTCAGTGGGTGACGCCGCTAAAGTTTCCGCGGCCAGTTCACGGTCTTTGAACTCGTTCTAAGTAAGCACCTTAGTTTTTCAAATTCGGCTTAACCTCGTGGACTGTGACGCCTTGCGCACGACTACGGCTGCATTGTGACATGATATGTCCCGCAGTCCGTTTACACCTAGTTCCTTTAAGCCTCGTTGATTTCCACAGAGAAAGAGGAGGTCTTGGTATCAGGGGGTCCGGGTTCGATTCCCGGTCAAGGCGAATGTTTTTTTTTCTCTGCGGAACATCTTGCTATAGAACATGAGTGTTTCTTGGTTTGCGGTGTTTAATTTTAATTCGCACACATCAAGACACCGAGAAATCAGTCGTTTTGGTGAAAGTTTTCAAGCATACCCTGAAAAGGGTAGGTCCTGAATTCATCTACGTCTACATAATACCCTGCAAGCCACCACAAGGGTGTGTGGCAGGGGGTGATTTCTCACCAAACATGCACTACATATCATGCATAAAGAAGGAATAGTATTAATATAGTAGTCAGAAACACACTATTTAAAAAAAGATAGAAATTGCAAAGCAAACATGCAAAAACATTCTGTTAGTAGGGTTAGCTTTAAGTACTCATACCAACATACAGCTACCAATGCTATTCATTACTACTCTCCGATAGGACATATTTACCGTTATTCGTATCTGTAATTGTACGAGGGAAAAAGGACGTTTTCAATCGGTCGGTTCGGCAATCAATTTCTCTAATTTTATGATTATAGTCCACCCTACCATAGTAAGTTGGGGTCCACAAAATATTTTTAACATCATCACTGAAAATATGGTCTTGTAATTTATTTAGGAGATTAAGTCTAAATTTCAACCTGCGATCTGACAATGATTCCCAATTTAATTCATTTAATAAACTGGTTACGCTAATAAGGTTATCATACCGTCCCTTTACAAATCTTGCCGATCTTCGCTGCACACGTTCAGGTTCATTATTTATACCAATTTCGTAGGGATCCCATACACTGGCAGCATATTCCAAATGAGGTCTAACAGGGGAAAATTAGCTGATTTCTCGTAATTCTGTGCTCCAAGATTGGAAGTAACATACTAACCTCTTACCGATTTTCCCGAGATGACAGTTGTGCCTGCTGCAAATTTGTATCCCCGTCCAGTGTAGAAATTATTCGGGAGAGGCGATCGATAGCTTAGGTCTTTTGCGCAGTTTTGGATAGCTGGGTAATTTCTATGGGCAGGACACTGACAAGGAACGGAGGAAGGTTAGAGTAAAACCCGGAGTCGGCATTTGCCTACTCTTTACGAAAGGCGACAAGGAGACCATGGTTTAACGACCCATCCGACGGACAGAGCACTGAACTCGAGGTGCTGTCCACACAGCACTTAAGTGGTGACCGGTGTACGAACGGAAAATCATCCTCAGCCGAGATTCGTACGTGAGCCATCGAGATCAAAAGCCAGTAAGTAATCTGGTCACCAAAATAACCCGATCCCACCGTCCTGGGCGGTACCTATCAATCCAAATCCAAATCCAAAAGTCTTCTGGTCGTACGTAAGGGAAGTGCAAGGCCATAAGTCTGCCGTCCATTCACTTAAAAATGATAGAGGTGAAATGACCACAAACACACTCGACAAAGTTAACTTGCTAAATTCCTTCTTCCAAACCGTTTTTAACCCACCTTCCGGGGATTCAACTGTCGTGTTACCTGACCTCTTTCAGCGGTCGATGCAACCAATTGACATTTCCTGTAATGGTATTGAAAAATTACTTAAAGATATAAGCCCCAACAAATCTCCTGGCCCCGATCAAATTCCCTCCCGCGTGTATAGAGAGTTAGCATCCGAAATTTCCCCCTACCTTGAAATAGTATTTAATAAATCCCTGACCGAACACGTCGTACCGATGGACTGGAAAGCAGCCGATGTAACACCCATTTTTAAGAGTGGCGATAGGGAGCAGCCATCTAACTACAGACCTATATCCCTCACATCCATTTCATGCAAGGTCCTAGAACATATAATTGTCAGTTCAGTCATGGGACACCTAGATAGCCAGAATTTATTGTCCAATGTCCAGCATGGCTTCCGAAAGAGCAGATCGTGTGAATCCCAACTTGCTCTCTTTTCCCACGATATTTTAGTTTCTGGCGAAAATAATATTCCAGTGGATGCTATATTTCTCGACTTCAAGAAGGCTTTTGACAAGGTTTCTCACAGCAAACTAATTTTGAAGTTAAAATCTTATGGGTTAGACAGTAACATTATATCATGGATTAATGATTTTCTGCATGATCGGGTTCAAAGGGTTGTTTTGGACGGTGTTTCCTCACCGGCAATTAAAGTCACTTCGGGTGTCCCACAAGGTAGTGTGATAGGTCCACTCCTATTCCTTTTGCATATTAATGATATCCAAAAGGTGGTAAAAAGTAAGCTTCGTCTATTTGCCGATGACGCAGTAGTGTACAGGGAAATTCTATGCCCGAACGATAAAGAATATTTAAATATTGACCTACAAGCAATTGAAACTTGGTGTGATACATGGCAGTTAGAATTAAACTTTAAGAAATGTCTTGTAATGAATTTTTGGAAAAAGAATAGCTCTCCTCCTACCACTTACAAAATAAGTAATAATGAATTAACTAACGTGGAATCCATTAAATATCTTGGAATAAGACTGACAAATGATCTTTCCTGGGGTAAACACATTCGTGAAATAATTGGTCAAGCGAATCGCAAACTGGGTTTCATTAAAAGAGTATTGGGTAAATGTGACGATCATGTACGAGAAATCAGCTACTTTTCCCTTGTTAGACCTCATTTGGAATATGCTGCCAGTGTATGGGATCCCTACGAAATCGGTCTAAGTAATGAACTTGAACGTGTGCAGCGAAGATCGGCAAGATTTGTAAAGGGACGATACGATAATTATATTAGCGTAACCAGTCTATTAAATGAATTGAAATGGGAATCATTGTCAGATCGCAGGTTGAAATTTAGACTTAATCTCTTCCACAAATTCCAAGGCAATATTTTCAGTGATGATGTTAAAAATATTTTACGAACCCCAACTTACTATGGCAGACTGGACCATAATCATAAAGTTAGAGAAATTGATTGCCGAACTGACCGATTCAAAATGTCCTTTTTCCCTCGCACAATAAGAGATACGAATAACGGTAAATATGTCCTATCGGAGAGTAGCAATGAATAGCATTGGTAGCTGCATGTTGGTACGAGTACTTAAAGCTAACCCTACTAACAGAATGTTTTTGCATGTTTTCTTTGCAATTCTATCTTTTTTAAATAGTCTAGTTCTGACTACTATATTAATACTATTCCTTTTTTATGCATGATATGTAGTGCATGTTTGGTGAGCAATCACCCCCTGCCACACACCCTTGTGGTGGCTTGCAGGGTATTATGTAGATGTAGATGTAGATGTATCAAGAGTTCATGTATAAGACCGTCTTTACTTCAATACTATTAATAATCCGGTGGATGTGGTTCTTCTAGATTTCAAAAAAGCTTTTGACAAGGTGTCTCATAGCAAACTAATTTTAAATTATAATCTTATGGGCTAGACAGTAACATTATATCATGGATAAGTGATTTTCTACATGATCGGGTTCAAAGGGTTGTTTTGGACGGTGTTACCTCACCGAAAATTGAAGTCACTTCGGGTGTCCCACAAGGTAGTGTGCTGGGTCCACTCCTATTCCTTCTGTACATTAATGATATCAGTAAGGTGGTAAAAAGTAAGCTTCGTCTATTTGCCGATGACGCAGTTGTGTACAGGAAAATTCTAAGCCCAAACGATAAGCAATATTTAAATGATCACCTACAAGCAATCGAAAATTGGTGTGATACATGGCAGCTAGAATTAAATTTAAAAAAATGTGTAGTAATGAATTTTTGGGAAAAGAATAGTTCTCCTCCTACCACTTACAAAATAAGTAATAATGAAATTGCAAACGTGGAATCCAATAAATATCTTGGAATAAGACTGACACATGATATTTCCTGGGGTAAACATATACGTGAAATAATGGGTCAGGCTAATCGTTAACTGGGTTTCATCAAAAGAGTATTGGGTAAATGTGATGATCGTGTACGAGAAATCAGCTACTTTTCCCTTGTTAGACCTCATTTGGAATATGCTGCCAGTGTATGGGATCCCTTCGAAATCGGTCTAAGGAACTTGAACGTGTGCAGCGAAGAACGGCAAGGTTTGTAAAGGGACGGTATGATAACCTTATTAGCGTAACCAGTCCATTAAATGAATTAAAATGGGAATCATTGTCAGATCGCAGGTTGAAATTTAGACTTAATCTCTTAAACAAATTCCAAGGCAATATTTTCATAGATGAAGTTAAAAATATTTTACGAACCCCAACTTACTATGGCAGACTGGACCATAATCATAAAATTAGAGAAATTGATTGCCGAACTGACCGATTCAAAATGTCCTTTTTCCCTCGTACAATTAGAGATACGAATAACGGTAAATATGTCCTATCGGAGAGTAGTAATGAATAGCATTGGTAGCTGCATGTTGGTATGAGTACTTAAAGCTAACCCTACTAACAGAATGTTTTTGCATGTTTGCTTTGCAATTTCTATCTTTTTTAAATAGTGTAGTTCTGACTACTATATTAATACTATTCCTTTTTTATGCATGATATGTAGTGCGTGTTTGGTGAGAAATCACCTCCTGCCACACACCCTTGTGGTGGCTTGCAGGGTATTATGTTGATGTAAATGTATACTACGGCCAAAGTCGCTGATGGAAGCAAATGCTGGTCCTGTCATGCATTCTTTGGTCGATATTCAATGCCACGTTCCAGCGAGAAAGAAGAACGCCAAATATTAAACTCTTTAGCTCCATGGAAACGCACTAATCAATCTCCTTGTTCACCGGTATCACGGACAATCATCTCGCCTCACTTTCTGAATATGTGATGGCATTTATGGGCTTCACTTTGGAAATGTATTTCTGTTCCGTTTCCTCTTTATTTATTTAATAAATTTATAGCTCACACAACATGATAAACATAATGATAGGGTAAACTAATTACACAGTTAAATCCAATATTACAATATAGATAACAGTCAAGGGTGGCTGAATGTTACATGCAAATTCTGGACCAATTTTACAATATCGCTAATGTTGACAATATATCTTGGCGAAACGTTCCCTTTGATACGTTGATATTTAGTTCTTTAGAAAGGGTATTGTAGGATACACATTTCCTCTCGTATATCTGCGGGTTATCCAATGCCACAATGTCACCTTTATTTTCACTGTTTTGCAAATTCGTTTTCATATTGGCTTTCCAAGGATTGGGACTGAAATCTTTATCTTTTCGCATTGTTTGCCTTAAATTCAATCGCAATCTAAGACTTTGCCATCATAAAGTTTTTCCTGTGCTATATATGCTATTAAATAACCATTATCCGCAGATTTTAAATAGGAAGTAGTGACTTATAATCTTATTTGGGTGAAGCTCGCTTCATCGAGTCCTTTCTATTTTGTTCTTTTGATAAGCTAGACGCAGAGGAGACTCGTATTTTTCCTGACTGCCTCAATTTTAAATATTTTTTGATACCTCGAGAACAGGCCGCCAGGTCTCTGCAGCGTTTCTCGAAAGAAGAACAGCAGTTCACGAGAAACGCTTGTCCAGGGGACAAAAATTCTTTCCAAAACGGGTGAGCAAGATGAGGTCAAATATAGAACAAACAACAAAAGTATGAGAATCTAACTAATCAAACACTGTATATCAACAACAAAAGACAAAGTACAAACCAACAAAATTGAAATACTCTTCACAATTCAGGGAAAAGCTAATAACTTGCACCAACAGTCCATGGCGCTAAGGAGACTCGAGAATCACCAAGTCTCCGCTGACCTAGCCTCGAAGTGCTCTCGTTGCCGTCTCGACTCGAACAGAGGGCGTGAGAGGGGAGGTATTCTCTGGGGTAAGGAGGGGGTATTTTCGGCAAGGTCAAAGTGCAATGTGGTTTTAACGTGGGATTCCATAGGTGCAATTTGAGGGGAGGGAAAGTGGAATGATGTGAAGAGGGCGAGGTGGAAGCTTATGATTGGGTCATCCGGAACTCTTTTTTCACTCCGGCGGGGGAACACCAAATAACGGCTTGTACGATGGCCTAACTTCTGGTCTTCTTCCGCGCTCTGGGGGAGATAAGTGAGAGCGGATCTGGTCAGGGGACGGCGCGGTTTGGCGGCACGCTTTGTCGGAACGCTGCAGTCCGGAATCGATGCATTATGGAATCGTAGGCATTGTCGGAGGGTAATTAGTCCGCCGAGGGGTTATGTCCAACGAGGGAAGAGGAGTGGGGTACCAAAAAAGCCACATCATTAGCATCATCGTGTTGATGTAGATGGGAGAGTATTTTACCTTTATGATTCAATAATGACTTTTAAACTTTTTTTTGTATTCAGCTGCCTTTTAAAGTAAAACTCGACATTGTGGAACCTCGTAAAAGTCAAAGCTTCGACAAATCCCAGCTTTATCCAGGGTAACCTCATAATTACAGGATTGTTGAGAATTTGACGTCAAAATTAAGTCAATTTTACGAAAGTTAAATGTTGAGTCCGTACTGAATAAGGCCTATTAATAATGTCCCAGCCTTTGGAAAAAATGAAACTGGGTGCCACCTCAAGTCCTCGAAAAACTGGATTCAATGGCCCTCTCGTTGAGCAGCATTTCAGAGACCACCCGTGATTTATACAGAGTCAAATGAAGGTTAGCAACTTTCAGACCGAATCACTCGAGGGATTCCGGAAATTTTCTTGACCCAGTCAAGCAACTTATGGACGTGTATGTGCAGTTATTATCTTATAAATGAATATTCACTTTGTAATGGCTATAGGCTTACATTAACCTTATGGTGTTAATTTAAAATAATTAATTCGTCACCTCTTTGATTCCGTTGTTGGCCTCCAAAATTTCTTCTTTGGGTTATGTTTTAAAGTTATGGCGCTATAATACAATAGCAAAACAAACGGAGGCAAAAAATCAATAGAGATTAACTGCCCATAGCTGTGATTAACCAAGGGGTACAAGAACTCATTTTCCGCAGCGAAATATATACCTACATGAAAAGTACACAAGCAAAGTTAAATTCTTCCAAAAAATGTACGAATCACCCCGCATTGTTATTTTTCATAAAAATTTCATTTTCGCAAGTGGTGACCTCAATCCCCTGATACACTCCCTCACCGCAAAGCGATGAAACAGCATAACCTCGTATACCCACAGGCTGCTAACTTCGGTTAAGGAAAATCAGCAGTAAATGACATATGGCTACCAACAAAGTAATTATTTTCAGACGTGTTTAATTTGAACGTTGATGAGATGTAAAGATAGATAGTCCTCTACCGGTCAGGGTAGGTTTTGATGAAATGTCTCTAAATTTATTTGCATTTCATTAATATACTGACTGCTTCCCTGCTTCTTTCCTCTCTTTAAATCAGTGTATTCGCTACCACTTAAGGTTTCCATAAGTATTTTATTTTCCTTAATCGCTCTCGCTTGCCAGGCCATCGCAGTCTGCCTTCGATAGCGCCCCTCAGCATTAAATTATCCCCAAGTTCCTGCTCCATCAACCTTCACAATCTTTTAATTCATGTTCTTCTCCCCTCCCTAACCATCCCCAACTTTTCTTTATTTGTCTGTTTTTCTGTCAATTACCCCTCCTCCATTCTCCTCTGCACCCACAGTAATTCAAAGCTTCTAATATTTTTTAGCCATCCCTAGAATCTATGTACCTGATTCGTACGAACCCGTGCTCCATATCAAGCTCTTTAGCATAGCTGGGCAAAGTTAATCCAAAAATTAACTTCGTTAATGTATTAAAAGCTACTCTAAAAGTTAACTTCGTTAATCGTTAAATCGTTATCTTGATGAAAATTTAACGCGAGTTAAAGTTATCCGTTAAAGTTAAAAATCTATATTAAATTGTTGGCAATTTTGAATTATATGTCACTTAACATTTAGGTATTTTTAATGTCAATGAACTTAGTAAGAATTTCATGGTCAAAAATACTTAATTAACAGTATAGCTTAGGTAATGTAGACTTATACACATGAGGTATGGAGTTTTATAGTAATTAACCGTTTCCGTCAGTAAAGTTGGACCTGACGCTGTTTGTATTTGATTGTGGAAATAGAAACCTTGGGATACGCCGCTAATGGTAGCTGTGATACCAAAAAATTCACTAATATTTTGCTGGCGTAGTTTTTTTTGCCATTAGATGGTAAAAAAAATATTGACATATGAAGAATCCACAGCTCTTGAAGAAGCCTTAGACTTGGTTTTCGTTTTCCCGCGAGTTGATCCTGCCTTTACTTTTTCTTCAAATTGAACGTATTTAGATGGATGCGTTCTCCTCATGTCTTGTTTAATATTGTTTAGGGTGGTAACGTGAGCCTTGACTGTGTCAATGTTTTCTGTAAAAGTTATGTAAAAGTCTGATTGCAGTACAAACGCCGAGTTCTCTGAATTGCATTCTCAACACAAGTCCTTCACGAAGTTAAATGGCAATCCAGATGGCTCTAAACAAAAGTAACGCACTAAAATTAACGGAATTAAAAGTTAACGGAAGTTAATAAGACCGTTAATAGTTTTTGGATTTAACTTAAAAGTTAAACGTTAAGCAATATGTTAACTTCGTTAATTAACGATTAACGGATTAACGCTTTTATGCCCAGCTATGCTCTTTATTAACCTTTTCTTTTCATACCTGCTCAAGGTTCTCGTCATAATATCTCTTCTGTTCGTGAACGCCTGCATAGATAGAACAATTCGTCTCCTAAAGCAGTACTTCTACACTCAAATTCGTCCAATATTCCACTCTTTTTTTCACCTGTTCTACCCTATGCCCTCCTAATTTAACGTTAAGATTTGTCATCTTTTTCCTCGTAAATATCTAATTTTGGTTTTCTTGTGAATACTTTTCATCGGAAACCTATCGCCTTGGGTTTGTAAAGCGTTTGAAAGTGCATACAATTCTCTTTAGGCTGCCTTTTGTTGAGTCGCATACAAAACTAAAAAAGAGCAACTCACGTAAGGCGCGAAGGACCTCAGCTGTAGGTTTCCCAGAATTTTAATCGTTTAGCTAAAGAATATTTTTTCTTAGCGCGCGATAGCGGTGGCGTCCCAAAGCTGAGAAAGCTTCCGTTATTTACCCTTCAGTGTGATGCATACCTATCTAAACAATGAACTAAGAGCGCATGGAAACTCCAAATGCCCATCTGAAACCCAGAAAAATATGAAAAAAGTTTTGTCTAGGTTTCGTGACGCATTAGCGGACGCAGGTGACTCTTCCACTTGGGTGAAGCTGTGGCGTGCTCATCAAATCCCCTACAGTATCTATTCACCTTAATTCTATACTATTTTTCACTTTGCCGTAACATTTTTGACTTTTATTTTATTTATTTTTGACTTTTATTTATTAGCCCCTGCTGCACAACGTTATACATCTCCATCTACATAATACCCTGCAAGCCATCATAAAGGTGTGTGGCAGGGGGTGAACTCTCACCAAACATACACTACATATCATGCATAGAAAAGTAATTACAGTAGATTCCGGTTAATTGGGACACATCGGGACCGGTGTACTTTGCCCCAATTAAGCGGCTGCCCCGTTTATCCGAAATATCCCGTAAATATGTTTAAGTAAGCGTTTAAATGAAAGTCAGAAAGCTTAATGACAATTAAAATGCAAAATGTTTAATTATATAGTACTTAAACAATAAAATGACAAGAAAACATACATTAGGTATTAACATTTTTGGAAATCTTGTCATAAAAAATCTCTTGGCATCGATCTACTTCGGATAAATTCCGTTTACGAAATCCTGCAGAAGAAGGATTAGTGATTAGACATAGAATTTACGATGAATTGCTAGATAAGAATAATTGGTGATGTAAAGCTTCATTTGCATAGAAACCAGGGGTACTTACTATTTATTTAATGTCCTTTTATTAATTTAAGCTCCTCGCTCAAGGAATTTGTCCAGGGTGTTTTGCTTCATTCTCTTCACCCTCGTCGCGCATACAAAGTCGGCACAGGCATCTAACGATGACATCGGACTTCCTTCATCCTCTTGCATAAAGTAGCGTCGCAACCCATCAATTAACTTCCTTGCATCTACAGAAGTCACTCTGCTACATTTAGATACCTCTTCTTCTCCATTGCTCTCCTCGTCTTCAACCAAACCTTGTTGTTTAGCTAGTATAGTTTCCACTGTATCATCCTCGCTGCTATCACTGTTGTCATAACAGTCCATATTGGAGTTGATCCTTTCAAACTCCTCAAAGTTCTTAACTTGACGCAGTTCGGAAACGGATTCATTTTCACTTCCCAGTTCTTCCGATATTTCTGCACTTGAGTGCTTAAAACCACAATGAATAAAACAATTTCTAATCGTTTTACTGGTTACTTCTCACCAGCTATCTGCCAAAAACGTGACTGCTTGAAGGACGTTCACTTTTGAGCTCACTTCCTTGGCAGTTGAAGACGATGTCAGAAGATTATCTTCTATTGATGCTAAAATGTGATCAATCAATTTTGCGCGGTATATTGTTTTCAGATTTTTGATGATCCCCATGTCCATTGGTTGGACAAGAGATGTTGTGTTGGCTGGTAAAAATTCCAACTGAATGTTTTTTAAGACGGAGCAATTAGGGTGTGCCGTACAATTATCCAGAAAAAGAATCACTTTCCTCGATTTCCACGCTAGTTCCTTATCCCAACTGCTTAACCAATGGCTGAAGAGGTCTGCAGTCATCCACGCATTTTTATTGGCGTAATACTCCACCGGTAAGCTGTTCATTCGTAACCCCTTAAAACAGCGAGAGTTAGCACTTTTTCCAATCACCAAAAGTTTCCTTTTATCACTTCCCGACATGTTTGAGCAGCACAAAACAGTAATCCGTTCCATCGCTTTTTTAGACCCACTTAGTTCCACATAACTGTAGCAAAGGGAGCCATTAGGTGTGGCTCGGTAATACAGGCCGGTTTCATCGGCGTTGTACACGTCATCTGCACTGAATTCCTGAAGTAGGGTTGGTAGCCGCTTACATCTCCATTCCTCTGCACTTGCAAAATCAGCACTATGTTTTTCTCCGAGCATTTTTGAACTTAATTTTGTTTCTAATCTTCCATCTAGATAGCCAACCATCTGTTGACTTGAAATCAGTATGGCCAAGCTTCAAAGCTAACTCCTCCGACTTCTTTTTTAACATAGGTCCACTGACACTAACTCCTCGCCCACTAACAATGGAAAACCATTGATTAAGAGCGTTCTCGACTTCAGGATCCTTGCCTTGGCGTTGGCGTTTTCTTGGAGCTCCTTGTTTCCCTTTATTGCTCCAATCTTCTCTAAGTTTATCCTGCTGCTGTATTAATCGGGGTATCGTTGGTTTTGGCACTCCTGTTATCTCCGCCAAACGACGATGACTGGTTTGAGGTGGGTGGTCCTTAATTCGGTCCAGTATTGTAATTTTTTCAGCCAGCGATAAATTCTTACGCGGCATCGCCTACATCCTAACCTTCACCTTAATGGTATAATCCGCTAATGAAGCCAAGTTGCGTACTTACACTTTATGCAGGTACGTGACCATTAAACCAAATCTAGTTGGACTACCCGAGGACGAAGGCAAGTGTACAAACTGTGAAGCATTAATTGAAAGCGCCTTCATGACTGACTTCGTTTAGTGACGGTAAATGAGACAGTGAAGGTGGGAATAGATTCCCTCATGGGTATTTGTTCAAATGAATAGGGAAAATGTACCAAATGATTCACAAGAGCTTAAAACTTTGTATTTCTTCAAGGGAGTAGGAGGCAAATACAGCCGATGCATGGCCCGATTAAGCGGCTTCCTGTCCCAATTAACCGGAGAAAACTCAAGGACTTTCTTCAATTGGGTTCTGTTCTTGATGATTTGTCCCGAATAAGCGGCTGCCCCAAATAACCGGTGGCCCTATTAACCGGAATCTACTGTATATAGGTACTGTTCAAAACTACGCTATTTAAAAAATGATAAAAATAGCAAAGCATACATGCAAAAACATGCCGTTAATTGGGTTAGCTTTAAGTCCTTATACCAACATGCAGCTACCAGTGTTATCCATTGCTACACTCGTACTGGATATATTTACCGTTATTCATATCCCTAATGGTACGAGGAAAAAAGGACATTTTGAAACTGTCAGTTCGGCAATCAATTTCTCTGTCCAGTCTACCATAACAAGTTGGGGTCCGCAAAATATTTTTAACATCATCACTGAAAATATGGTCTTGGAATTTGTTTAAGAGATTAAGTCTAAATTTCAACCTGCGATCTGACAATGATTCCCAATTTAATTCATTTAATATACTGGTTGTAAATCGTGCCTGCTTCATTACCATAGCATTTACTACAAATATATCCTGAGGTCTCCTGAGGTGCTTTTTCCGGGTCCTGTGACTTGCATATTCTGTGGTGTTGCAGTGAATTCTCAGTTCTTACAAATTGAGTAATTGGATGAGTTTTCAGCGCGAGTTGACATCCACCTCTGCGTGGCTTTATGTCGAGGCCCTGAGGCTTTTCTATATATTTTGTACATTCCTTGAGTTCCCAGGAAATTTTTAGTTTTTACTATGATATGAATACTATGCAAAACACACTCATGAACAATGAGGACATCTGTTGTACGATTCATATTCACGGTATTATGCTATGACATATCAGGCATTATACTTACTTATATTGTGAATGCCGTCCCACTGCACAATGGACATAGCTTCAGTAGAGTACATTAGCCACGAAAGGTATTTTACCCAGCTAATAACACTCGGAATGGTGCTGCAAAAGTAGAATAGAAATTGAAATCATCACAGCAATGGATCGAGCCTCAAAAAATAACATTTGTCTAGGCAGGCTGTATTTTTTCGAAGAGATTCGACGAAAATTCCACAAATGAAATTATTTGCTGTGTGGATTGCGCGAAGCGTGTGAATTCTGCTGGTGAAGACGTCACCAACATTATACGCCGGGAAACCACGAGTTCCTTCATCTTGTGAATGCTGAATGAAAATTTGACCGCTCATAAGAAATACATGAGATAAAGTGTAAAGGATACTGGTTGTTCGGGAAATAATATATGTTTATTATTTTGTGATGAGGTGTGTTTGTGATTTGTCTCCAAAGCCCTTAAAGCTTGGAGTTTGCTTTTTTCTGAGGGAATCCAAAGGCACGTATAGACACACTCACAAAACGAGAACAGTGGAATCACTGGGGATAAAACCTTCAGTATCACTCAGAGAGCTGAAAGCTAATGATTGCACTGTGCTTTATACTTATAAGGAGTATGGTTTTGACGCAGATCTAGATATTTATTGGATTACGACCTCATTCTTACAATTTTTTTAGGGAAATTAAGTGTAAAATATACATAAAGAAATCATTACTAATCTTATATTTACCTATTAAATATAAAATAGTATTATAAGGGGTAAAAATACTAGTATGTTCGTTGCCATAAAAGTTTCCATACTTCGACGTATACTTATTTTTTTGTCGCCATTAAGTAAATTAGGTTTTTTCTCTTTATGTTATGTGTAGTAAACAATGAAGATGCAATTTATACCCAGTTCCGCTGTACGTTTTGGGTTAATTCACCAAAAATCTTGAGAAAATCGTCTTAGTTTGATCTGCTCGAAGAAGAATGATCACGAAGAAGCATTATCGATGAAAACGTTCTCCTCATTAAGTCATTCTGTATGGGCGTTTGCATTACTAGGTATAGTGTGTAATTTTGTGGAAAATGAAGTCCATGAATAACTTGCTGCCTATCGCAATGGTGTCGCGAGGTATGACATGTATTTGTACTTCGATCAGTACGTCGTTTTCCTTTTTGCAAGGACTAGTGATTGAATACTTGTGATGCTATCCTTGTGGATTTTAAGTGGTTTAAACGAGAGAAAACTGTGATTGATAATTCAACCATGTACTTGATTACGGGCAAAAATTAATCCAAATGTGAAAGTAAAACCTTGTCAAAGTGTGCCGTAAACGCTTCCATGGAATTACGATCCCTTCATCCTGGTGGCTATAAGAAATTTTCTAATTTTAATGAAACTAACCTGATTTTAATGAACAATCCAGCTGTTGCCATCAAGACAAAATCAAATGGCACCAAGTACGTCATTGCCATAGCGACGGAATCAAATGCCGTGGAAAAGAAGCACCCTGTAAGAGAAAGGCGGATAGTTATACTTTTGCAAAGATAAAGTTAGCCATTAGTTATACCAGGGATACTTTGATTTAACTACTGGTTATATTTTTAAAAATGATGACAGTTGATCCCCAATATATAAGACGGCACTTGCTAGTCTCATTTTAAAGGAAAATTTAAATTTTAAGACTGCATTGTAACAGTGTATCAGCCGCTGTAAACGAAAAAGTGACAGTTATAAGGTTGTTTTCTCTTGGGACTTACCGCATGCAGCGGAGACATTCATTGTCAGCACGGAAATGAAAACTGTCATAAGGAATGCATATGAAGAAGATCTCAGGCCAATCATCCAGTAGCAGATGAGAACGAACAGGAAAGGCTCCACTATGAGTCCAGGAATCTGGAGAATAGGTTGAATAAGAAAACGTGGTCATTAAAATTCATAGCAACATTTTAATACCCCCGTATTTCCACCAGCAACTTTTTTTTATATCGGAAATAGAACCAACTACACTGTAGAGAATCAGATTTCGTGTATTGAAGTTACCGGTTTGCAGAATAAACGAAAGTCAATGAGCTATCGACTCAGTTTTGGAAGTTGAATTAAATGGCAGTTTCACGTAAAAATACTGAGCGTGGAAAGGGAAGGGAAGAAGCTATATAACCCAAACACAGAAATAAAACAGAACGAAGACTAGACTTTCCTTCAGCACAGTGCGGTTACCTTCACACACCCATTACTGTGTAGTAGTGTAGTAATGAATTTTTGGAAAAAGAATAGTTCTCCTCCTAGCACATACAAAATACGTAATAATGAAATAACAAACGTGGAATCCATTAAATATCTTGGAATAACACTGATACATGATCTTTCCTGGGGTAAACATATACGTGAAATAATGAGCAAGCTAATCGTAAACTGGGTTTCATCAAAAGAGTATTGGGTAAATGTGACGATCATGTACGAGAAATCAGCTACTTTTCCCTTGTTAGACCTCATTTGGAATATGCTGCCAGTGTATGGGATCCCTGCGAAATCGGTCTAAATAATGAACTTGAACGTGTGCAGCGAAGATCGGCAAGATTTGTAAAGGGACGATACGATAATTATATTAGCGTAACCAGTCTATAAATGAATTGAAATGGGAATCATTGTCAGATCGCAGGTTGAAATTTAGACTTAATCTCTTAAACAAATTCCAAGGCAATATTTTCATAGATGAAGTTAAAAATATTTTACGAACCCCAACTTACTATGGCAGACTGGACCATAATCATAAAATTAGAGAAATTGATTGCCGAACTGACCGATTCAAAATGTCCTTTTTCCCTCGTACAATTAGAGATACGAATAACGGTAAATATGTCCTATCGGAGAGTAGCAATGAATAGCATTGGTAGCTGCATGTTGGTATGAGTACTTAAAGCTAATCCTACTAACAGAATGTTATAGCAGGCTTGCTTTGCAATTCCTGTCTTTTTTAAATAGTGTCCTTCTGACTACTGTATTAATACTATTCCTTTTTTATGCATGATATGTAGTGCATGTTTGGTGAGAAATCACCCCCTGCCACACACCCTTGTGGTGGCTTGTCTGGTATTATGTAGATGTAGATTACTTTTCATACTATTCGATTATACGTCAGGTGCATCGGAAAGGAATATTTCCGGGCTCGGGTGGGTGTAGTGGCTAATGGTAAAGGTGGCTAAAACAGTACTGAATGCCAATATCATAGGCCCGGGATCGAGTTCCGCCAGCGGCAGATATCTCTAAGTCGATTAACGGTCTCAATTTAGGTGCCAGGTCGAGAATACTTCAAGTGCACCACTCCGTCCGTCGGATTGGACGTTAAAACGTGGACCTCGTGGCGCCTTTCTTTTATAGCAGGCTTATGCTATTCACATAAATGATATCCATAAGGTGGTAAAAAGTAAGCTTCGTCTATTTGCCGATGACGCAGTAGTATACAGGGAAATTCTATGCCCAAACGATGAAGAATATTTAAATATTGACCTAAAAGCAATTGAAACTTGCTGTGATACATGGCAGTTAGAACTAAACTTTAAAAAATGTCTTGTAATGAATTTTTGGAAAAAGAATAGCTCTCCTCCTAGCACTTACAATATAAGTAATAATGAATTAACAACCGTGGAATCCATTAAATATCTTGGAATAAGACTGACACATGATCTTTCTTGGGGTAAACACATACGTGAAATAATGGGTCAAGCGAATCGTAAACTGGGAGTCGTCAAAAGAGTACTGGGTAAATGTGGCGATCATGTACGAGAAATCAGCTACTTTTCCCTTGTAAGACCTCATTTGGAATATGCTGCCAGTGTATGGGATCCCTACGAAATCGGTCTAAATAACGAACTTGAACGTGTGCAGCGAAGATCGCCAAGATTTGTAAAAGGACGGTATGATAACATTATTGGCGTAACCATTCTATTAAATGAATTAAATTGGGAATCATTGTCAGATCGCAGGTTGAAATTTAGACTTAATCTCTTAAATAAATTGCAAGACCATATTTTCAGTGATGATGTTAAAAATATTTAGCGAACCCCAACTTACTATGGTAGACTGGGCCATAATCACAAAATTAGAGAAATTGATTGCTGAACTGACAGATTCAAAATGTCCTTTTTTCCTCGTACTATTAGGGATATGAATAACGGTAAATGTATTTAGTACGAGTGTAGCAATGGAAAACATTGGTAGCTGCATGTTGGTATAAGGACTTAAAGCTAACCTAACTAACAGCATGTTTTTGCATGTATGCTTTGCTATTTTAATTTTTAATTACATATTTTATGCACGATATGTAATGTATGTTTGGTGAGAGTTCACCCCCTGCCACACACCCTTGTGGTGGCTTTCAGGGTATTATGTAGATGTAGGTGTATGCTGGCGACAGGTTTCCTACATCTTTCCTCCTTTTCCAGTATTATTCCTACCTATGTCCAACTACCCGCCTTCTCAATGGCGCAATATACCTCATCTGTTGGTGGTCTTCCCTTACAACAACGATGGCAAGAACTATAATCCTCTATTACCCTAATGGGTCACTACTGTTTTGAAATATTTTCTAGGTAAATATTTTTGCAGCGTGATGACCGCCATGGATACGCTTGAGCTTCGTATCGCCCAAGTCACGTAACCGAATGTGCTTTGTAAACCCGAAATATCCTTGACCACCACAAAAACGTTCATTCATGCGCCTAACAAGGATTGAAGAATGAAGTTAACAAGACCTACGGAACGTTTCGAAAGTGAGGACAATTTTAGAAATGGGTATTACCGTCTTCGTGCAAGTAATTAAAAAAGAATTCAGTTTTCGCATACTTAATGCTTTGTCAATGAACTCGGTTATTTTACAGCTTAAAGGTGTAGCCAACAAATCATAGGATTAGCAGGCAAGTTGACTTAATGAAATTTCGGCCTCTCACAAATAAAATACAACAAAGTTTTATTTTATTTGTGAGATGGCTTAACATCTACATCTACATCTACATCCACACGATACCCTGCAAGCCACCTCGAGGGTGTGTGGCAGGGGGTGAAGATCTCCATGCATGCACTACTAACATGCAAACTAGCAACTATAGTGTCTCAGGCAAATTGATATTTAGTATCTATAGTATTTAAGGGGTTAATACATGTATCTACATCTACATAATACCCTACAAGCCACCATAAAGGTGTGTGGCAGAGGGTAAACTCTCACCAAACATGCACTACATATCATGCATAAAAAAGGATTACATACACTGCAGACGACTCTAAAATATTTCCCCTACCTATCCCTTTGCTATGCTGCCTATTCTGTTCTCTTATAGTACGGGGGAAAAATGCCATTTTGAATCTATCGGTACGACAATCTATCTCTCTAATCTTATTTATGTGGTCGAATCTAGCATAATACGCTGGTGTTTTTAATATGTGCATAACATCTTCAGTAAAGCTATCGGATTTAAATTTCTCTAATAGATTCAATCTGTACTTTAACCTACGCTCTGATAATGACTCCCACCCTGATTCTTGTATTAATTCGAAAACACAACTCAACCTATCGTAACAAATTTTAACGAACCTAGCTGCTCTACGCTACAGACTAGTTCTCTGATCAAACGTAATTCATTCGGATCCCATACACTGGCTGCATACTCAAGGTGGGGCCTAACTAGTGAAAAGTAACATCGCTCTTTTGTCTTCTCATCACATTTCCATCACCTTAACGATCTTTTCCGTTATTTTTCCCCATCAAGACTTCAGAAAAGTCGTTGTAGGGTTAACTATGAGGTGTGTATTTTAGGAGTTGTGGCACTCTTATAAAATCTAACTTTCGAAATTTAAATTTTTTTAGTTGAGTGCGATTTAGATTTGTTTTGAACTTATTCACTCGAGCTTATTCCCCATGTTGACATTTCTTTATGCATAACGCTTTCGCTTGGTTTAGAACTCCGTAGATTAGGCATAAGGAGAAATTTTACTTTTCATTAATTTAACTCTCTATTCCTTCTATTTTATTATTTGATTCTAGCACTTCAAGTTATTTTCTGTTTGTCCCGAAATCTTTTGTGGTACCAGGACTTTTATATTATTTATTACAATATTTTTACCCAAACTGTCTTCGCCGCAGCAACTTTTGAATGAAAATGTCGATTAATATTTATTGGTAAGTATAAAATTTAATTCATTTTATTAATACGCGTCATAAAATATTCTTTTGCAAAATAATTTCCATATAAGAAAATTAATACATCTCCCAACCACTCCTGACCATTTCGTTTTACGAGGCGGAAACCCAGTTCTCGCGGCCTACCCCACCGCGAGTAGTCAGCCGCGAGATTCTCGCGGCAGAAGTTCCGTGAACTGCTTAGCGAATACAAGTTTGGAATTGTGACGTCGCGTAAACTTACGCGGCCGCGATACTTCTCGCGGCCGCGTAAGTTTAGGTGCCTTTACGTGAATCAGCGGTCCCCATGCTCTTTTTCATATGCCGAGTAGATTCAGTGCAGAGGTCTTACAGCCGGGCTCAGAATTCATAGGAGTGTTCCGTCTTTGTGGTTTCCACGGGGAATTTCAATGAACCAGAAATCGTGCAGGCAATCGTTCATCGATTGCCACGGTAGGAATTCACGATGCTGCGAGTCTTTGTGGCCTCAAGCATACCGTGAATGGGGGCATTTACTCGGAACCGAAATCGTAATTTTGTACACGAAATTGTTAGATGGAAACGAAAAAAGAATTTTAGTGAAAAAATTAATCTTCTAACCACAACCATTCACTCATAAATCAAAAATTAAAATAAGCAAAAGGTGACGCCCACCGAAAAAGCTGCTTTGACAACATTGACGTAATTTTCCTCTCGTCCTTGACTGCTCTTATGGTAAGGGGAGGAAGTGGAGGGGGGTTCTCGGAAGGTCTGCTCGCACAGATGCTGTCGTAACTGCTCCGATTGGCAGAGTCAGCTGTGTCCCCCCCCCCCCCTTTGCGATAAGGCGAAGTAGCTTCGCGGGCTCAGTTGTGATTGGACGAAGTCAATTAACGTCAGAGGTTGCACCACACCCACTTTTCCGAAAGGGTTAAAAACATCAGTTTTTCGACGCCTATAACCCGAGAAATAATTGACGGATCAAAAAACGGAAAAATACGTGTCTTTTTATTTTACAAACTCTATCATATTTGGCAATAAAAATTTTTGGTAAACGACCCCATTGGCGAGATAGACCGGAGAGTATTCGGTGGAAGGTATCAATTTGAATTTTTTGATGCTATACTACCAGAATATTGTAATGATAAGTACTTATTGCTTCCTCTTTCTTTACAGTCGGCCATTTTTATATAAAAGCACCATTTTTTGCGAATGTATTTTTATGTCAATAGTAAATTTATCGGATGCTTTAAATCAGAATTCAATCTCACATAATCGCATTACATATATTTTTAGATTGAAACATTTATATCACTGTTTTATATCTTACCATTGCCAACATTTTGGAGAGGTAGTAAACCTGCGTGTTGTAGAGCCCCGCCTTGTACTCCCTGTTGAACAGCGGCATTTCTTGAGGGAAGACTGCGAGCACTGAGTACATAGGGGCGAAAGTATTTTCTGTCACGAAAATAAAGAGGGCTCCTTGTACTGCTTGGATCCCTCTCTGGCCCCCCATACCGACTCCGAAGTAACACAGCCCGGCCATAATGGCTATCGCCTAGAAATGAAAGGAAAGGTAAGTTCACTTAATGACCATATTTTGCGATTTCTTCTTTGGAAGAATTAGAAAATTCTGTCTCAATTTAGAATTTACCAATACTAGGTGTCTATATATGGTGACGAATTGCGAATTTGCAATTAGGTAAGGAAACTTTCGGAATCACTTTTCAAGCCAATTGCAGAAAAGGAAATTTTCTTGGTGAATGCATAATGAAAATTTAATTCTACATCTACATCTATACGATACCCTGCAAGCCACCGCGAGGGTGTGTGGCAGGGGGTGAAGATCACCAGGCATGCACCACTAACATGCAAACTAGCAACTATATTATCTCATGCAACTTATTTGTTAGTGTCTACAGTATTTAAGGGGTAAGACATGCATCATGCACTACATAAAACTCTAAAATATTTCCCCTACCTATCCCTTTCCTATGCTGCCTATTCTGTTCTCTTACAGTACGGGGGAAAAATGCCATTTTGAATCTATCGGTACGACAAACTATCTCTCTAATCTTATTTATCTGGTCGAATCTAGCATAATACGCTGCTGTTTTTAATATGTGCCTAACATCTTCAGTAAAGCTATCCGATTGAATTTTCTCTAATAGATTTAATCTGAACTTTAACCTACGCTCTGATAATTCATCATTCATAGAATGGAGAGTGTGAAAATTGAGTCACCGAAATGAGGGAAGCGGGAATTCAGTCATAGTGTGCTGTATGACGCCTGGGAAATGAAGGGTTTCATCAGTTGTGCAGCAAAATAACGAACGTTTTATTTGAGCGTACCCGTAGGTGCCATTCTTATCCTTTACCAGTCCTACGTTGAGTAGGCATATAATTGTCCCTGGTCCTTCTCTTTTGGGGCCCTGCGTGCAGAACATCGGAGTCTCAGCCAATTGAACTGGATTTTTATACAGGAAATAATTTCAAGACTTCAATTCATCACTAGGGTGACTTAAAGTGTGCTTAAATTGTTAGACCTCATTTGGAATATGCTGCCAGTGTATGGGATCCTTACGAAATCGGTCTAAGTAATGAACTTGAACGTGCGCAGCGAAGATCAGCAAGATTTGCAAAGGGACGATACGATAATTATATTAGCGTAACCAGTCTATTAAATGAATTGAAATGGGAATCATTGTCAGATCGCAGGTTGAAATTTAGACTTAATCTGTTCCACAAATTCCAAGGCAATATTTTCAGTGATGATGTTAAAAATATTTTACGAACCCCAACTTACTATGGCAGACTGGACCATAATCATAACATTAGAGAAATAGATTGCCGAACTGACCGATTCAAAATGTCCGTTTTCCCTCGTACAATTAGAGATACGAATAACGGTAAATATGTCCCCTACTATCGGAGAGTAGCGATGAATAGCATTGGTAGCTGCATGTTGGTATGAGTACTTAAAGCTAACCCTACTATTCTTTTTTGAATAGTGTAGTTGTGACTACTATATTAATACTATTCCTTTTTTATGCATGATATGTAGTGCATGTTTGGTGAGAAATTATCCCCTGCCTCACACCCTTGTGGTGGCTTGCAGGGTATTATGTAGATGTAGATTATGTAGATGTAAATCCGTACCATTATTTGGGCATCTTTTTAATAAAATGTTCCAGTTAATTCTCGCCACTGGGTCACATATATTTAATTGAACAAGCTGCACAGTTTTGGATACAACCATATTATTCTATTAGGACTACCTGGGTGCAATAAAGTGCTATACTTACGACTTTCTGAAGGATACGAATTATCTGGACCGAAGGATCCCTAAGCACTGTGACAAATGAGCGATGGGTGAGCCAGTAGAGTTGAATTATCCACAAAGGAGCCCAGCTAGAAATAAAAAAAAAGAAATCAACTTATAGGATTGATTTGCTAAAGTAGTGTAATTTTTGCAGGTGTCAAAGTAACTAGAATGACATTTGACATGATATCATCTGCCTTTTTATCAGTTGTGCTAAGTTTTCAACTTAATTGATCAATCTTCACTGCTTTCATTTGCATTATTTAAAGATGATATAGCTCTTTCCACTGGAGTCGTTAGTATTAAATGCCAGTGACAGTCTATTGACTTTTACAATCCCCAACAGGGGACGTTTATATCCTAAAGCGCCTCAAGCATTTTCCCCCGTACTATAAGAGAACAGAATAAGAAGCATAGGAAAGGGATAGGTAGGGGAAATATTTTAGAGTATTCTGTGGTGCATGATGCATGTATTAACCCCTCAAATACTATAGATACTAACAATCTAGTTGCATGAGACACTTTAGTTGCTTGTTTGCATGTTGGTAGTGCATGCTTGGTGATCTTCACCCCCTGCCACACACCCTCGCGGTGCGCTCAGGGTATATAGTAGATGTAGATGAAGCATTTTTGAATATAAATTATGGAAAACGAATGTGGGTTTTTTTTGGAACTCATTAATGGCTACATACGTAATTATAATTTCAACGGAAACTTTTTTAACAGCTATGAAATTAAGGGATGTTTTTAGTTAAGTTTTCTTCTTTGAGATAAACTACTATCTACACATCAGGAATTATTATTATTACAAAGTAGTCACAAGTCGACCATATGGTCGGGTGGTAACATGAATTGGTATGAACCGCGTAAATAATTTTAAAAAAATCAATCCATAAAAAAATAAAAAAAATAAAGACTGCCAAAATACATCAAAAAGACAATAGACAAAAAATACCCCCGCAGTGCACAAATCCTCACAGTACCAAAAACAACCCTCACAGTGCATTTTTTTTAAGCTCGTCATAAACACCCGAGTTTTATTTGTGAAGGGATCCAATACTTCCTTGGGTAAACTATTCCAATCCCCTATCCCACGATGCAGGAAGGAATATTTCAGTTCGTTAGAGAGCTGCCTCGGAGGCTCTATCTCGTGATTGTGGTCTTTTCTTACCAGACTACTCTGACTTTTCAGTCGTTCGGATATATCCCTTCACGCCGGATCACCAACATTTGCTTTATGAATGCATTTAAGGCGTGCTTTCCTCGATTCGAGTGATGCCCAGCCCAATACTTCATCATCTCCGTTACACTAGCCTACCTTTTAAAATTTCCCATAACAAATATTGCGGCTAAACGCTGAACTTATGCCAGTTGTTTTTTTCTCCCCTCCCAAATAAGGATCCCAGACTGACATACTCTAAAACAGGCCTAACGAATGTTTTATAGGCAAAATCTTTTGTTTTGGTACAGCTCTTCCTTAGGGTTCTCATCAAAAAATATAATACTCCAAAGGCTTTAGCAATAGTTCTTTCAATGTGCGGTCCCCATTCAAAATCCCTGCATAGCGTCACTCCCAAGATAGTTGCAGAGATTTGTTTCCTTCAGCACTTTGCCCGTAATGTAGTAATCGTTTAAAATAACACTCCTTCCTTTCCTAAATCCGACGAGTTTTGTCTTACTTTCGTTTATTGCCATACCGTTTTCGTCTGCCCATTTCTCCAAACTATTTGGGTCGGTTTGTAGGAATTCGCCATCATCGACTTTTTCCATCTTTCTATAAATAATGCAATCGTCAGCAAACATCATAATAGGGCTCTTAACATTCACACCAATATCTTTCACATAGATATTAAATAATAGAGGTCCCAGCACACTTCCTTGCGGCACACCTGAAGTGGAATAGAATTTCTCTGAGCAACTATCACCGACCTTGACCGTTTGTAACCTTCCTGAAGTAAAAGAATTAATGCAATTTACTACCCTCCAATCTATGCCTAACAAGCCTATCTTTTTCATTAGAACGTCGTGTTTTACCCTGTCAAATGCTTTTGAGAAGTCAATCAAAACCCCATCGATTTGATTACCACTATCTATCCCCTCCGCTAGGTCCTGATGAAGAGACGCTAATTGACTTTTACAGGAGTAGCCTTTGCGAAAACCATGTTGTCCTTCCCATAACCAGTTCTTTTCTTTCAATACTTCCTTAATATAATCCGCGGTCAAATGTTCCATGATTTTGCACACAATGCATGTCAAGCTAACTGGTCCGTAGGATTCAACACTGCCGCGAGACCCTTTCTTGTAGATGGGAACTATATTTGACTTTTTCCAGTCATCAGGAAAGTCGCCATTATTAATTATTACTGTAAACAAATGTGTTAGGAATGGGACCAACGCGTTTCCCAATCTTTAAACAAGTTCTACCGGAAGACCGTCGGGACCACAAGACGCGTGACTCTTTATTTTCCTCGATCTCTTCATGACATCCCTAGCCTTAATTTCAAAACGGATACTCGACATTTTATCCCCCACCTTATATGGTATTGCATTAGTCTTGTTATAGACTTTGGTAAAGTATTTCTTAAATTCCGAGGCTTTTGAAAAATTATCGTTCACAATTTGGCCTTCACATGTTAGAGAAATATTTTCCAGAGTATTATTCCTCCGCGTCTCCTTCGAATATATGTACTTATAAAGCCCACTCCATCCCTCTTCTTTTAGAGATTTCCTCAAGAATTTGTCCTTAGCTTTTAATTTTATCTTATTTAATTTCTTATGTGCGTCTTTATAGTTACTTAAATACAGGCCACCTCTGTTTCTCAACTTGTGGAGCCTTCTCACTCTACTCTTCAGCCTTCTAATTTCTGCGTTGTAATATTCCGGGTCAGGGTTTGATTTTAAAATTTTAGAGGGAACGCAACGGTTCGTTCCTTCGAATAGTAGCCTTTTGAAATTTTCCCATATTTCATTCACACAACTCCCCTTCCCTACCCATACCGGGTAAGATTCAGTTCAGATTCAGATTCAGATAATTACCGAAGCCGACCCCGTCCATCCTACTATATTGCTTTCACCTTTTTCCTTTTAATCCTTTCTTATCGTTTCTATGAGTGACTCACAAGGAAACGGCCTTATGGTCGCTAATACCTTCAAGAACATCTGAGGGGAAAAACATATCCATTGGTCTCACTAAAAAGACGTCCAAAAGAATTTCATCACGGGTGGGGGTCTTAACTACCTGGGAAAACCCCCCGCTTTTTTTTGGGAAACCCCCCCGATTTTTGCGCTTTCAAACTTATTTCTTGATGCGGTGCACAAATCCCATACAAGACCCACCAAATAATCGTCAGTCTTCGCATGTTAAACATCGTTCGTACCAACATGTAATACAACCACCTTTTCATTTCGCTGATCATCCAAGTTATTGATCCTTTTTTGTAAATGTTCAACTCTTATTCCTGGTAGACAGTCCACCCGAAAATCACTCGGACACATATTACCAATAAATCTCAGCAATGAGTCTCCCATGGTACGTACACTTGACTCCATACCATTCACTACTTCCCTCCCCTTGAGGATAATAGGGTAGTTTCCTATTATTTTTTTATTGTCTTGATCTATCAAAAGTTTATAACCTCTGGAGTACGTGTTTTAAGCCGTTCGATTTTTAAATGACGTTAAGTATTTTTCCTCATTAATTAAAAAGTGAAAAAAATCAATGGCGCGAAAACGCGACGGCAAACTATTGCATGCCGGTTAATCCTACGTGTGACGTCAAACTATTGCCTCTACCCGCCACCAGGTGGTGCTGCGGACGCTTCCAATTAGACGCTACAGTCCGTTAAAGCTTATTAACTAGTAACGGAGGGGTATTTATTCCGTTAATTTATTATAATTAACTTTTATTTTATTCAATATTATTTATGTAGTTGATTCATTTAAAATTAGTTTGTATTCCTTTCACAAGCATACCGTGAAGTTCGCCCATCGCCGCACGACCTTCACGCCATGCTTCGCCTTAGCAGAACACTCCACGAGCAGGATGTCCTTGATCCTATAAAACGACTATTAATACAATGTTTAACAGAGAAGTCTTTTCGAGCGTTGATGGTTTTCACAGGCTATTACTAATACATATTCACTAGAGCTGAGGAGCCCTGAAACACAATGATAAGTTCAGGATACGAATTTTCCTATGCCTCGCAACGTAAACTACCTGCCTGTTACGTCAGCAAGAAGGCAGCGCACCCCGCCATTTCAGAGCCTTTGCAAATGGCCTTATAATTAACATTTAATTCTCTAGTAAACTGGGATTTCTGAATACAAACGTTTTGCGTAAATTAAATACATTTATGGCGGGGCACAGATCGCAATTAATGAAGTCTATTTTCTTTGATGAAGGAAACTACCCTATTCAGCACCATTTACCTCACTATTTACGGAATCATCTGACTCGCTCTGTGACCTATGACACGACACCAATTTCACTCGCCAAGGCACTAGTATCCCCGGCGGTGAGAGTCACGTTTATTCTGTGATTGAGTGTGAGCATGACCCCCTCCCTCCTTTCCACCTCACGCCTTAACCTCTCGTTTCGTTTGCTGAAACACTAGGATTTTGACCTCGCAGCCTCTGCTGTTTTCTGCTGTCAATACTCCTACTTCTGGCTCCTCGCGCTGGCCAGCTCTGCAGTCAAGGCGGATTCACATGGGGCGGAAAGTGCGGACGGCGTAAATTGCGGAAACCAATCAGAAACGCCCAACAGAGAGGCAGAATGGAAGGAATAGGACTGGAACTGGAACCGCGGAACGAAAAAGAGCGGACCAATTCTTATTTGAACGCCGTGACACAATCAACTCTTCTTCTATCGCGATTGAATTTACGATCTTGTATTTACTCTCTAGATGTATTTGTCATGTGACCACTAATTTGATCCTGTATCTGACAGACCCTCGCTTTGGAATTTATATTAATCATCCTTTGATGGATAACGTCATTCCTTTCATTGATAGGAAATCTTATTTCGTCAAGAAGGCAAGAGAACAAAAAAACTGTATTATGAAAATAATGGAGTTCCGCTTGATCACTTAATTATGTTTTAACATGGGTAATGTGTTATATATGGGCATCTTTATCTCAGATTTGGTAGATTCAGCAAAATCATGTCCTAGGTGACCTTCAGCTTTTTCCTAAAATTCACCTATGTGAAAGCAGTAGGGAGTCCCTTGATGAATATTGATGCCTTTATCTGAGAACCTGAACAAAAAACATTAGTAGTGAACATTTGCATACATTTGAAGCCATTGATTTATGCAAAATTTAACGCGTTAACGCGTGTAAGTAGGTATTCGGTTACAGGATATATAATGTGATAAACGATTCACTATCCTTCCTAGGAAGGGGAATATCCCCTGACTCAAAACAGCTGATTTGAGTTGAAATCACCCATATATTACATAAGTGACTTCCTTCATGCAGCATGGGAAATTTTGTAATTAGAGCCAACATGACAAAAATAGAAACTACAACAACCTCTCCGGAATCACTTTTCAAATGCTTAAAAGAGCTGAGGGGATTTTATTTGCTCTCCAATTTTTCGATTGTGTACGAAATACTATAATTATCAGCTGAGCGATTGATGGAAAATTTTGATTTCCCTCGTCATGAATAGGTCTTGATCTCATTAACTTGGCGTTCTTCCGAGCGATAGCTATCCAAAAATGTGGGCTAGTCACTCGAAAGAGGGCTGACTTGGGATTTTGTTCGGCTTGAAGTTTCCCGCATGATGCGTCGGGTGTCGCTGTGTCATTGTTTTTTAAATCACTTCGAGCTGTTGTTCAGCATACGTCACAATTCGCATGCTGACTGCGGATAATATTAATAATTTCTACCAACACTTTCCGCCCCGTTTTTTCCGCACCCTCTCTTGTGATTGGCGAGGTGCTCTTTGAATTTTCTTTTCCATCTCAATTCCTCTTGTCCGTACCCATATTAGAGCAAGTTGATTGGCTAAACGCCTTTCCGCCTTCCGCACGCATTCCGCACCCATGTGAATCCGCCTTCAGCCTCGCAATCCGATGTTCCTGCTCACGTAAGGGCTGTCTCTCCCCCTCGGCTCCACACCTCCAGCAACCACATCCATCCTTAACGCATTCGTCCAATTTGAATCTCGAGCAGTCAAAGTGGAACCAGCAGCTACACACTCCACATTAGGCTTGTGCGATGACCGATTTTGGTCATCGATTTTCGATGAAAATATTTCATCGAAATGCTTCTATGACGATGGCTGTCATCGATCATCGAATACAGTGTACACGATGATCGCTGTCTATCGATGAATATCGATGTTCGATGAATTACGATGATCGATGAATGCCGATGATGGATGAATGTCGATGATCCTTAAATTACGATGATCGCTGACTATCGATAAATATCGATGATCGATGAATTAGGATGATCGATGAATGCCGATGATGGATGAATGTCGATGATCCATAAATTACGATGATCGATGACTATCGATGATCGGCGCAGATGTCTCGGTTGGCAGTTTGCGGTGGCTATTAAGTGATATTTTAGTTTCTGGCGATATTTCCCACGCTCTATTCCCACGATATTTTCGCTTCTGGCGAAAATAATATTCCAGTGGATGCTATATTTCTCGACTTCAAGAAAGCTTTTGACAAGGTGTATCATAGCAAACTAATTTTGAAATTAAAATTTTATGGGTTAGACAGTAACATTATATCATGGATTAATGATTTTCTGCATGATCGGGTGCAAAGGGTTGTTTTGGACGGTGTTACCTCACCGGCAATTAAAGTCACTTCGGGTGTCCCACAAGGTAGTGTGATAGGTCCACTCCTATTCCTTTTGTACATAAATGATATCCATAAGGTGGTAAAAAGTAAGCTTCGTCTATTTGCCGATGACGCAGTAGTATACAGGGAAATATTATGCCCAAACGATAAGGAATATTTAAATATTGACCTACAAGCAATTGAAACTTGGTGTGATACATGGCGGTTAGAACTAAACTTTAAAAAATGTGTAGTAATGAATTTTTGGAAAAAGAATAGTTTACCTCCTAGCACATACAAAATAAGTAATAATGAAATAACAAACGTGGAATCCATTAAATATCTTGGAATAAGACTGACAAATGATCTTTCCTGGGGTAACCACATGCCTACGTGAAATAATGGGTCAAGCGAATCGTAAACTGGGATTCGTCAAAAGAGTACTAGGTAAATGTGACGATCGTGTACGAGAAATCAGATACTTTTCCCTTGTAAGACCTCATTTGGAATATGCTGCCAGTGTATGGGATCCCTACGAAATCGGCCTAAATAACGAACTTGAACGTGTGCAGCGAAGATCGGCAAGATTTGTCAACGGCCGGTATGGTAATCTTATTAGAGTAACCAGTCTATTAAATGAATTAAATTGGGAATGATTGTCAGATCGCAGGTTGAAATTTAGACTTAATCTCTTAAATAAATTCCAAGACCATATTTTCAGTGATGATGTTAAAAATATTTTGCGGACCCCAACTTACTATGGTAGACTGGAGCATAATCACAAAATTAGAGAAATAGATTGCCGAACTGACAGATTCAAAATGTCCTTTTTTCCTCGTACTATTAGGGATATGAATAACGGTAAATGTATCCAGTACGAGAGTAGCAATGGATAACATTGGTAGGTGCATGTTGGTATAAGGACTTAAAGCTAACCCAACTAACAGCATGTTTTTGCATGTATGCTTTGCTATTTTAATTTTTAATTACAAATTTTATGCAATATGTGTGGTGCATGTTTGGTGAGAGTTCACACCCTGCCACACACCTTTATGGTGGCTTGCAGGGTATTATGTAGATGTAGATGTAAGTGAACACTGTATTGGGTCAAACTTAATTGAGAAGGACAAGGCCTATTTTATAAGAGGGAAACAAGCACCCAGTTACAAATCAAGCAGCAACTCATTGTTGTGGTATAATACAATTCTCATATCCACATTTTCATCGGTGAGTACAAGTCGGTCGTCCAACACAACGTTTTCTGCATCGCTGAAGAACCGCTCTGATGGCGTTGAAGCGGCAGGATTACAGAGGTATTTCCTCGCGTACTTCTGAAGGCGGGGATACACAGTTCCTTCCTGTCCCTGTACGAATGTAAGACGTCCGAAGATTTGGATAAAGCTGGGACCTCCTCGTAATTGTGGAGCTCCGCCAGGAAGGGGTTTTCAGCAGAGGTAGCATTTCTCGTGTCAGCAGCACATCACGACTCTTCGACATCAATGATTCGCATCGAGTCATCGACATCGTTGATTCGCATCGACTCATCGACATCTATGATTTTTATCGACTCATCGACATCGATGATTCTCATCGACTCATCGCAGTCAATGGTCGATGACATTCATCGTCATCGATTTCAGTCATTGCACCGCGATGACTGAAATCATCGTCGATGACTTCGATTATTCGACTCATCGCCCCAGTAGAAACGGGAATGTTCGGCGGAGTGTCCTGGAAGTGTTGCGGGAGTATTCTGGGAACGTTGTGCAGAATGTGGACGTTCCACGGCAGCTCCCCGAATACTCCGCGACACTCGACAATTCGGCTTTCCGGTCACTCCCTCGACACTCCCGGGTTGAAACGCTCTATGATCGCTCTCGGAACACTCCCCGAGCACTCCGCCACAGTCGACATTTCGCATACCAGATGCTCCCTCGACATTCCCGGGTTGAAACCAGGGATGTGACCATAAAAGCCATTTTACGTTTCGTGCCGTACCTGGGAGGCACCGGAAATCGGAGTCCGAGCCTCGGCGTTGAAGGAGACCCAACCCTTCACCACGGGTGTTTTATAGCACCAACTGACCTGTCACACTATAGTTAATAACTTCTTAAAGCTAAACATAAATCGCACAATTATGTTCAACTTTGTGTTGTACTATTCACGTTGATAAAAATGGTTTTTTAAACACAGTTATACGATATATATTAACCATTTTACGTGCATTAGTAAACCAAGCCAGTTTAATGTACATTAAATTACTAAAGCATGTAAATTGGGTAATATCTGTCGTACGACTGCGATGAAAAAACCATTTTCATCAACGTGAATAGTACAACACGAAGATGAACATAATTGTTCCATAAATGTTTAACTTTAAGAAGTTATAAACTATAGTGTGACTGGTCAGTTGGTGCTATAAACCACCCGTGGTGAAGGGTTGGGTCTCATTCAAAGCCGAGGCTTGGACTCTGAGTTCAGGTGCCTCCCTGGTACGGCGCGAAACGTAAAGTGCCTTTTCGGATCATATCCCTGGTTGAAACGCTCTATGATCGCTCTCGGAACACTCCCCGAACACTGTCTTTGGAGCGAACCAAACGCTCTCCGACACCTCCCCGGTTCCTAGGATCCCGTGGCTCGTCCGACGATTGCCACGTTGTTGAGGAAACTTTTATTTATCTCTCCTGAAGTAGAAAGAATATCAGTTATGTATATTCATAACGGTCATTCCTATTTTTATCCAGAAAATGGTTATTGATGAATTGATTTCAGAGCGAAAAATACCCCAGTGTCAATATTTTAGTAAATTGATTATCACTAACGACTTAATGCCAGTCAGCAGTGTATATATAGGGCTTCCTAACCTCCAGCAACTAGGGAACCCTTAGACCGTTATTTGGTCGCGCTTCGGACCTTATCCTATCCCCATCCCTTCCATACCTATCCTTATGCCTTTCCTCCCGGTCTGAAGCGCCTATTAGTGCGGAAACAGACTTGAAAAACACATGAGTTCCAGCAGCTAACGGAAAAGCGAGAAATAGTCGTTAACGAAAAACTGAGATTGACAGATCAAATAATGCTGGCGGATAGGTATCTTAGGGCTACGTTGTAGCTTTGTATAGAAGTGTGAACGAGAAATATGGCTTGAGTAAACATTAATCGACATGTTCATTTTATTTTGCAATTTTGGTGCTAGGTGCACCCATGCAAGTTGAGTTAATTTTTTTGTGATATCAGCCTTATTTGTGATAGCTGATTTGTTACGCTATATGGGCACGGCTCCGCTGTACAATTGCCTGCTCTAGTCAACCGTTTTGTGAACGGCTCGTGAATGCTTCTCGGCGCTCTCTGGAGCGCGTCGGATGTTCCCAGGCAGCTGGCCGACCGCTCCCCCGCGGACCAGCGTCGACGCTCCCCTATCGCTTCCGAAACGCTCCCGAAAACGCTCCCAGTGTGCCATAATCTGCTCCCCGGACACTACCGCGACACCTCCTGAATACTCCCGCAGCACTCGACCGCTACTTCCAGAACACTTCACTCGGACGCTCCCGCAACACTTCCTCGTCGCTCTCGTTTCCACTGGGGCACAAGCCTATTCCACATTGCACTCCATTCCTTAGGTTTTTGTGACATACTGAGCATTTTACCCCCACGGTAACTTCCGATTTCCCGGGCTTGGTCATTTTAAGACGGCTTTCACTTTTCCACGAGCTACTGCGGAACACGTCTTACCCTCACGACGACGGCAAAGCGAAGACTCGAGCTATTTAAATTATGAGTTATTTAAATTTACAAATCAATACTGAATTAGAAAATATACTCACAAGTTTGATCTGGTCGTGAATGCCTTCCATTCCTGGTTTATGGATGGATTAAAATTGATTTGGCACCAAGGAAGAACAACAGGAGAAAAAATTAAAGTAAAAATCAAGCAAATAAAGTAGAACGTGTTTAAAAAATCAATATTACCACATAATTTACATGTAACACAACCTTAAGAGATATTTTGGAGGGAAAGGTCAATAATTATAGTTAATATTTTAGTAAATATATCCAATTTTCTACAAGTTCCTTAAGTTAAATGGAGTCCATTCTAAATGGACGTTGATGACTTTCTTCCAAGATTTATCAAATACACATTTATCAAATACGCCACTTTTGGTAACTGTTCGAATGTTTTAAAAGTTCTTGCATGTTTATTTAAAATTATAGAACTTTCAGCAGATTAATATCCGATGGTTAATTTAATAATATCTGCTAAGTAAGGATATCTCTTAGCCATTCTTAAAGATCCGTATTTAGATAAGGCCGTCATACTTATTTCGAAGGGGCAAGTTCCTTCCTGGGACGTAAATCGTTGCAATCATGAGCGCTGTCGCGTTCAACCACTAACCACCGGGGCATAAGAACGTTGTAGCCAGGAAAGCTCCATTGAAGAAAGTTAAAGGACAATGATACAACATTTAGGGAGAGGCGAACAGGAAGGCGTTCATATAATTTATTTAGATTTTTTTGATGTGAAAGTGAAGATGCGGAAATAGCTCCGATATTCCAACGAATCGATTCCGATGTTTGTTCACGTACCAAGATTATTTTATCATAACGCATTCACGGAGCTTATTTCCCCCCTATCAGAGCTAATTTCCCCCTAAACGTAAGGCATGCAAGTAAGAGAGAAATGAATGATTGCATGCACTAGACTATGACCCAATAAAAACTAACCTTATCCTCCATCGATGATGATGCCAAGTGAGCCTCGTACCTCTGCAATAACTCCACCTATCGGAAGAAGAAATTAAATTATTTCAAGCATTGGTTTTTAAAGAATGTTGTAAATTGGATTTCGGTAACTCTTTCGCTTAAGTGAACTTATGAGTAAGACATGGAATGACCTTGTTGTGTTCATCATTGGCATACCGTTGTAACAGTTCTTGGGCCCAGAGTTCATAGACTTGTGGGCCGTAAATAGACTCTCGAATTTCATCTACATCTACATTACTTATCGAACTTATTTGGCAAAGATCACAAAAGTGTGTAAGTTTTTTTATGCGTTACTGATCACATGATCCGTGCTTAACTTTGGTGATTGGAAAGTTGGGTAGTTGATCCTTAAAAATTGAAGAATATGATTAAATGTATAAATTCAAATGTATGACGTTAGTGGTAATTTCTTGTGAAAGATTTAAGTCAAATGAAGTTGTAAATATGTGACGCTAGGAGTGATTTATGGTAAAATATGTAGTGTTTTACGTGTTTCTTGCGGAGGAAATGTTCCAATTGTTGGTGTTAGTTATGGATAATGCAAAATCTTTCAATTTGAGTATTCGTATAAACTCCAAAAATATCTTTACAATGACTTAAAAATAAATAGTACCATTAACATTCACTCTCAAGAAATTAAATGAAAGAACATAACCTCATAAACACTCTTCAAACGATTAGCATTTTGCCTTTCTCCCAAATTAATTTGCTTTTTGAAAATTTTTGAAGCAAGTATCTCCATGACGAAGCTATCAGTATGAATTCTCATATTTGTGATTTGGCCGCATTCTTTATATACCGAACGTTATTTCGACAAATGTTGGCGATTGTCAAGGCTGATTGTCATCATCAAAGTTAATTACTCATTATGATATGGTTCCGCAAAGTAAGACCGTTATCAGGTTCTTATATTCGTGAAGCTTTCAGTGTTTCCTTCGATCACAGGAACCTCGATTGTATTTTATGCCTATATACGCGGAGTAGCCGGAGAATTTAATTTAATTATTCTATGCAAGCGTGAAGAAGCCATTATCAGAGCGTAGGTTAAAGTACAGATTGAATCTATTAGAGAAATTTCAATCGGATAGCTTAACTGAAGATGTTAGGCACATATTAAAAACAGCAGCGTATTATGCTAGATTCGACCAGCCAAATAAGATTAGAGAGATAGATTGTCGTACTGATAGATTCAAAATGGCATTTTTCCCCCGTACTATAAGAGAACAGAATAGGCAGCATAGCAAAGGGATAGGTAGGGGAAATATTTTAGAGTATTCTGTAGTGCATGATGCATGTATTAATCCCTTAAATACTATAGATACTAACAATCAAGTTGCATGAGACATTATAGTTGCTTGCTTGCATGCTGCATACTCAAGGTGGGGCCTAACTAGTGAAAAGTAACATCGCTCTTTTGTCTTCTCATCGCATTTCCCAAGTACTCTTTTTATAAATCCTAGCTTTCTCTATGCTCGGCCGCATATTTCCCGGATGTGTCTTCCCCACGATAAATCTTTAGTGATTGTTACACCTAAATATTTTATAGTTTCAACGTTTTCGATCTTCGTGTTACTAATTTTATAGGTACGCTCTATCGAATTATTCTTTCTCCAAAAATTGATAGCTACACCCTTTTTAAGGTTGAGTTCTAACTGCCATTTGTCGCACCACTCTTGAATTGCATCTAAATCCTTGCTAAGCGATTTCCTGTCCTATTCTTTTGATATACCCCGGTACAGTGTACACCACCGCTTCGTCTGCAAATAGTCTAAGCTTACTATTAACTACGGTACCTAAATCGTTTATGTATAAAAGAAATAGAAGCGGACCTACTACGCTACCCTGGGGAACTCCCGATGTGACTTTGATTGTGTCCGAAATGATACCATCTATGGCAACCCTCTGCTCTCCGGCTAGATGAAGCCGCCTTTCTTGTTTCACTATTGCTAACACCCATTCAAATTTTGCATACCTCGTCTGCGTAATCACTGACTGCAAACCGGTCGCATATCCTCTTCACTCGTCTTCTGTACTCTCCAAACTGGTCGGAAGAGGAGTCCATTTCGTTTCCCAGTTCTGGCTGATGAGACAAAGTGCGTATGAGGAAATCGGCGGGGTTGAAATTCGGCGGACACGAATATCCAAGGCTGAAAATCAAGATGGTACACGATGAGAGTTAGGTGAGAACAGAATGAAGCACGTAATCCTGACACCAACCAAAACTATACGGGCACCCTTCCAGAATTTTCATCCCAGAAAAATACAATCGTTCGCTTGAGGTAAGAGAAATAATTCATACATCAATATAAAAGGCGTCGATGTATTTGTTCTCTTTTATTTTTTTCACTTCCTGTGCAAAGATAGAGGTGATTTTTACAATCAATCCAACCTTTCCGAACGAATTTCTCGATCATATAGCAGGGTCATTTTGTTCATTCTGGGACAAGGTCGCCCTTGAAATTTTACTTCCGTGAACGTAATAAACAAACGTTTTCTCGCTTATTAAGTAATGTACACTAAAACAAAGGAAACCAACCGATAGATAATTAAATTATAAGGAATAAAAGTCCTTTCCATTTTTCATCTAAGTCTTCAAATAAGCTAACTATGGCTAATAAAAAAACATTAAACATTTAAACAATAGCAGTTATCTCGCCTGTTAAGAAACATAGGAAAACGTGGACGGTCACGCTCGATGCCTATTAAAAATATGAACCGAAAAGGTTCTGTGCAAATTTCCACTGCGACTAATATTAAGCCCGAAAAAAGCATTTTCATACCCGAAAGAAATCATTCGAAGTCCGGAAAAATTTACCAAAAAATTTTTTATTCGAGACAAATTTCACCGCGGATTAATACTTAAAGAGTTGTGATCGGGACTGATCCAATCGGTTTATATGTTTCAAGTTGATAGTAAAAAAGTTATTGTTATAAACAATAAAAAACACAATAAAATTACCAAATGTGACGACATATTAGGAACAATAACAATATATAGGAGGAAACTGTTTTTACTCTACCTTGATACGATAATCCGTTACCGAAATATGACGATTTTAATTTCCAAAGTTATAAGCTAATGTACCCGCCATGTTATTTTTCCGCTGCGGTTTACTCTGTGAAAGCGCCACAAAGAGAGCAGAATGGTACGATGGTCACGAGGGTCTCTGACATAGAGACGTTCCACCCCCTTTGCACAACCCCGACATCATGACCTGACAACCTAGATGGATGTCTCTGAAATAGAGACGCTCCACCCCCTTTGCACAACCCTGACTCCATGACCTAACAACATAGATGGAGGTCTCTAATGGGTCCTTCCATTCCTATCCTTGTGTCTTTCCTCCCGGTCTGGGGGGTTATTTTGTAATCTCACTTTAGTGAGAATACGTCATAAAATGTCACTTTTTCGTAGTTAAACTACGCCACCCAGGCGGCGTGACCATCTTCGGATCTCAAGCGGTGAACTGCCGGTCATGTGCTGGTCTTTTAGACGATTCATCCGCTCAATCCGTATCTTTCGACTCTTGATCCGTTTCATTATCTCCGCCTGCCATTAATTCCCATATCTTCTTCATAAAGAACGTGAAATGGAGCCACCATCGTTTCCACTTGAAGCTCGAGTTGGAAAAAAAGCAAGAGCGGGAAAGATACAAACGATTGATTTTTCTACAGTCTTTCTCCCTGTGCATATCAACTTTTCCTCGATAGACCTTTGGATTTTATATTAGATTTGGAGGGTTTTATTTGGGATACAATTCACATGGTCATTATTTTCTAAACATACGGTTATAATTATACTACTCTCCATTTTTGTCAAACGTGTGCAGTAACAATAAGATTCTACAAACCATAGAGCGTTTACGTCTACTGTTAACACCTTGCTCTGAATGTTTCGACCGTGGCGACTATGATTCGGAGGAGGGAGTATTGGTGCGCAAACTGTATTAGGACGCCCCTTTTCACCCTAATGGATAAGTTTGACTGTTTTTTTTAAGGTTTTGGGAACATATTGATTCGGGAGATTATACATCCTCGGGGGATGGTTCCTATAATTTCTCTTTTAATGCACATCGGAGAAAAAAAACACCTCACCCCCACTAGAGAATACTTTCGTGCCCGGCGGCGGAGACGTCTTGACTCCAATTTCTCTTCAGATAAGTTTTTAGAAAGCCCGTCCGACAGCGATTGATACCCCTCTACTCCTAATTTCCTTCCCCATCCAATCATCACCCCCGCCTCGATTTACCCTCACCCTTTCACTTAGTACTAGCTAGTGCACTCTGTATATATACGCTATGATTGCTGGACAAGTCACTCATAGCAGGAGTCCAAACAACTCTCTTCCGAGCAACTCCGAGCAACGTCCGAGCAACTCCAAGCACTCTCTCACCTCAAACACCAACACCAGAAGCAGCAACAGTCCCCCGCAACTCCACCACTGCATCACCACCAGAAGCAGCAGCAGCTAAAACAACCCCTCACCTTTACCACCACCTACGACACAAAAAGCAGCACTCACCCACTCTTAAAGTGAGTATACTTTCCTTAGCAACCAATGCTCCTTTCATAATACAATCACTATTACCAACATATACTGAGATTTATTTTTCTCCTTTTATATATTAACGTTGTACAATGTTCATCACTATCAAAAAAGTACATCCACTTGCAGTAATCCCCTTTCCATGCTATGACTGCCCCGCTGGGTATGACATCACTGCTATCCATTCGGACGTTATTGCTAAACGTGGACGCTGTCTAATAAGAACCGGATTATCTCTCGAGATCCCGAAAGGTTTATAAGGTCGACTTGCCTCTCGCTCGAGATAATCCGTAAAATTTGGAATTGAGGTGTGCGCCGGGATAATCGACCCGGATTATCGAGGAGAAATTAAAGTTCTTCTTTATAATCATAGTAATGAAGATTTTGTGGTGAAAAGGGGTGGTCGAATATGTCAGATCATATATGAAAGGATTGCTGTTGATATAGAATTCGTTGAGAACTATCCCAGTTTACCTACTAAACGGGGTGAATTTGGTTTCGGTAGTTCCAGTCACCTGGTGATGAATTGGTATGAAAGAAAACATCGTACTCAATCGACTTGCATGCATTTTCGATTCTCGGTTTTGTTAATGTTTTGTAATATTTCTCTTCTGTTACAGATGGCCGGACTAAAAAATAAATGTATCGCCCTCCAAAAGAGTGTTGAGTATCTCCGGAGGGAGGAGCTCGAGTATGGGGTTCGGTATCCGGTGGAGTGTTTGGAGTTTTTGGAGACGAAGTATGGGGGCTCGGTGGTGGCCGAGATCATTTTTAAGGGGGTGAGGAGGAAGATTTTTCTTCCCCGCCACTTGAAAGCGAGTCGGGATGAGGTGAAGGAGTTTAATGAGAATGCTTGGGGTGAGGGGATGAGTATTAAAATAAAAAATAATTATATAATAATCGAATAAAAAAACTGTGGGTTCTATTTCCGAAGTGTCTCGCTCCTATTCCTTTAAATATTTTATTACCATTGTGATTTTAATACTGAACAAGTTTACTGTTTACGATTTTTTTTTCAAACCGTATATATAAACAGAACTTGGAGTACTGGGAGAGCAGTAATGAACGATGTCGCCAGGACTAGGTTAAAATTGCAAGACTCCGCATAGGCCACACGAGGCTTACCCATAACTATATCCTCCGTAAAGAGAACCCTCCTATGTGTGAGCCTTGTGGCGCAACCTTATCAGTAAAGCATATCTTGGTCGAGTGCGACAAATTCGCTCAGATGAGGAGAACTTTTAATATCCCGGAACCGATTGACCTAGCCTTAGGGAATGACCCACATATGATCGACAGAGTTTTAGATTTTTTAAAACATATTGACATTTTTAATAAATCATGACTATAAATGTATTTATAACTTTTAATCCTAAATAAATAGCTCATACCTTGCTGTTATACGCATAATGAAAAGCGATAAATTTTAATTATTTATTTATTATTTGCTAAAATTACTCAGTATTCAGGCGCTAATAACAACAATATTTACGCGCCTCAAACAAAACAATCAATCAATCGTATATATAAACGGCTCTCCGTATAAATGATGCTCATCGTAAATAGTTCACACCTTGACCCTATCCAATGCAATAACCAAGATAAAATATAGCTAAATAAGAGAGGTGTAAGCGCTCCGCCTTAATACAAAGACTTGGTCCGGAGAAGGCGCGGTAAGGGAACAAGTCGGGCGTTCTGACTAAACGCTTTTATTTACACCTCAGTCACATGTTGGCCGTAGGCCACCCAGGGAGAGACTCCCCGAGTCTCTCCTGCCCTCACGCCGCGCCCAACGCTCGCGTCACCCCGTGACCCCCTCGATGGCTTCCTATTGGCCGGCAATGGCAGTAGCTTTCCATGCTAACTGTGCGACTTCCCACGAGGCGAGATTCCACGGATTCGCAAGGTGTTATAGGAGTCACACCTGAATGTGACTCCACATCCGGGGGCTACCATTACCGCCGCAACCAACACCGGGGCGACGCGACAGCCAACCGCTGCGTTTACGCTTACACCACTTCCCCCCAAAAGTGAATCGCTGAATAATAATGAATAACATATTGTGTTCAGCGATTCATTCAAAACCCAATCAGCCAACCAAAATTCTAGAATAAGAGTCAGATGATACTTATAACTATTAAAATGCACCCAGAAAATAACACTGTCCCTGAAAAGTAAGTTTCACTAACAATATAAAGTCTCACCTTAAAGGTTTGCCCATAACCTACATAATTAATCAAAATAAATTGTATGAAAATGACAAAGGGTAAAAATATTTACATATAACTACACGTAGAAAGTCCCAATTCATAAAGTCTATGCAAAATCCTTAAATTAGTTCTTTCCTTATTGACTAGTCTCCTTCCCAAAGGAATATGTGTGGGTGACTTGGAAATGTACGGTTGTCCTCCACTTAAGAAATTAACAACAAATGAAGACTGTTAAATTAAGTTCAATTCTCAAAATAATCTGCAATGTGCTAGAAAAAAATTGTCATAAGCTAGCAGATTGGTGTACACAAAATAATATATATTAAAAATTGAATTAATTTGTAAAGCCTATATGCTATGTGTTTTATTTATTAAACAATCCTTCCTCCTAATACTAAGGAAAAGGTATTGAGAAATGTTAACTAGATGAGAAGGTTTGAGTTTTTTATTTAGAATAAAGTATATTCAGTTGGTACAACATTCAGTACAAAAGTATAAGTTTCCAAGTGCTTCCCTCGTTCATCGTAAACATTACAGTAGTCGATTCGTGACTTTTCTCCAATTGTAAATGTCACAGGTGGGGCGAAATCGAATTGATCACCATCTGTTGACGTTCCCCCACCTTTTGAAATAAACTCGGATCCTTTCCCCTTTACGATCACATCCGAATAAGCGATCTTCTTCGTCTTCTTTCTATCGTAGACGTGGCACGTGTTGGATGGGTCCTGTCTCTCAGCCTTCTTCAGCTTATCCCCCTCGAGTTTCAGCTGCTTGATCGTGGAGACGTTGAAACGTTCTTCTTCCTCTTTTTAATGAATTTCAAACCCTGAAAATACTACACTTTTTCCCACGATATTTATGGATTTGCTCATATGTTTGAAAATTGTATAGAATCTTTCCTGGAATTTTATGCTGAGATTAAGATCGTTCTCTTCCTTGTTGCCCAGTAATGGTAATGGGAGGAGCACTTCATATATGCTGCTTACTTTGTGTTTGAATTTGCGTACGACGAGCTGATGCTTCCCACCAAGCTCAGCTTTCACGGAGAGTAGGGGAGACATCCTCACGTGCCGAATATCTGTCAGCGATTATATATCGCTTCGATTTAACGTGCTTCTATACTGCCTCAGAAGATGGGAGGGGAAGGGGGGCGGGCGTAAAAAACGATCGTGATGATGCAGGCAATAGTGAAAGGGTGGTATACGTCTCCTCAACACGTGTGCGAAAAGTGAAATTGGGTCAGGCGTCTCCGAGTCACGTGCTTGAAAAGTGAAAGTGATTAAGACGTATCCGGAAGTGAAAGGCAAGAGAAATTTCAAGGCCGACCTTGTCCCAGAATGAACAAATTAACACTACTTCAGATTACCTTCAAGAGTGGGTTTTGGTGAAATCCTCCTAAGGGTTGCCATTTTTTTGGTGTGAGATCTGTATTAAGCTCCTTGATTTGTGAGGATTTGGATGTAAAGTTAAACAGTTATGTTTTTTCTTCTCTAAACTTTACCTCTCGAAACTACCGGAAGTGTATCGATATCTGTTTTTCCAAAGAACTTAGTCGGCAACATGCCGCTTTCTTTTCATCTACTTCTACATAATACCCCGCATACCACCATAAAGGTGTGTGGCAGGGGGTGAACTCTCACCAAACATGCACTATATATCATCCATGAAATTTGTAATTAAAAAATAAAATAAAAAAGCATACATGCAAAAACATGCTGTTAGTTGGGTTAGCTTTAGGTCCTTACACCAACATGCAGCTACCAATGTTATCCATTGCTACACTCGAACTGGATATATTTACCGTTATTCATATCCCATATAGTACGAGAAAAAAAGGATATTTTGAATCTGTCAGTTCGGCAATCTATTTCTCTAATTTTATGATTTTTGTCCAATGTGACATAGTAAGTTGTGGTTTGCAAAATATTTTTAACATCACCATTGAAAATATTGAGTTGGAATTTATTGAGAAGATTAAGTGTAAATTTCAACCTGCGACACGACAATGATTCCCAATTTAATTTATTCAATAGACTGGTTACGCTAATACGGTTATCGTACCATTCCTTTAAAAATCTTGCCGATCTTCGCTGCACACGTTCAAGTTCGTTATTTAGACTGATGTCTGGATAGACTAGGGCTAATAATAATAATAATAATAAAAGGTCTTTATTGGGGCGAGATTGAGACAAAACTGTCCCTTCTGCCGTCTAACCCCTACATCTATTGATCCCAGAGCGCATAATATAATGAACGACTTCCATGAATCGTTTGTACATGTTTGTATCTCTTGTCTGCCTCAAATATGTTTACCTCAAATAGGTTACTTGGTGCTTAAGAATTGAAGACTATAGGATACTTAACGACTGGTGCGCAATTTAACTCTTTTTGTAGAAGAAAACATATCTTTTTGAAAAAACCCTCAACAAAGTCATTATGCCGAGTGGTCTCCGTTCCTTTTCGGGACACCTGTTGCAGGTTTGATGCTATCGATCGCATATCAGAATTTCAAGTAATCATGAGCTGGCACCACGCCATCACTTTATACTCACCGCCCTGATAAACGGTGATCATGTCCCCATGTACCGTTTCTTGGCTCATCTCACTAATACTAGTGTACGCCGCAGGTTTTCTTGATTTACTGGCAACCAACATCCCACAACATGTGGCAGTGATTGACACGGTTGATGGAATCAGTGACCACAGAGTTGTAGCAAAATTCTCATTATCTTTAGATAAAAATTTTAAACAACAAAGAAAGATTTACATTTGTAAAAGAGCAGACTTTGCTAACTTCAAAATTTATTTAAGAGATTCCTTATCGGATTTTAAAAAGCCTTCCATCAACTTATGTACGGAGGGATCCTGGAAGTCGTTCATTAATATCATGCGCTCTGGGATCAATAGATATATCCCAAGTAAATTCAAAAAAGAAAGCACTGACCTAGGTGGTACAATGCCGAAGTGAGAAAATCCCTGAGACGGCAGCGAAAATGTCATGCTAAGATGAAAAGAATTAGTAAATATATGCCCACTGATGAGCGTAATGTAATAATTTAAAATTACAAAATTTCAAAATCCATTACAAAGACAGCCCTTAGTAATGCATTCGCAGAATTCAAAATAAATACACTTGGGGATCAATTGAAGGATAATCCAAAAGTCTTCTGGTCGTACGTAAGGGAAGTGCAAGGCCATAAGTCTGCCGTCCATTCACTAAAAAAAAGAAATTTCCCCCTACCTTGAAATAGCATTTAATAAATCCCTGACCGAACACGTCGTACCGATGGACTGGAAAGCAGCCGATGTAACACCCATTTTTAAAAGTGGCGATAGGGAGCAGCCATCTAACTACAGACTTATATCCCTCACATCCATTCCATGCAAGGTCCTAGAACATATAATTGTCAGTTCAGTCATGGGACACCTAGATAGCCAGAATTTATTGTCCAATGTCCAGTATGGCTTCCGAAAGAGCAGATCGTGTGAAACCCAACTTGCTCTCTTTTCCCACGATATTTTAGTTTCTGGCGAAAATAATATTCCAGTGGATGCTATATTTCTCGACTTCAAGAAGGCTTTTGACAAGGTTTCTCACAGCAAACAAATTTTGAAGTTAAAATCTTATGGGTTAGACAGTAACATTATATCATGGATTAATGATTTTCTGCATGATCGGGTTCAAAGGGTTGTTTTGGACGGTGTTTCCTCACCGGCAATTAAAGTCACTTCGGGTGTCCCACAAGATAGTGTGATAGGGCCACTCCTATTCCTTTTCTACATAAATGATATCCATAAGGTGGTAAAAAGTAAGCTTCGTCTGTTTGCCAATGACGCAGTAATATAAAGGGAAATTCTGTGCCCAAATGATAAAAAATGTTTAAATATTGACCTACAAGCAATTGAAACTTGGTATGAAACATGGCAGTTAGAATTAAACTTTAAAAACTGTCTTGTAATGAATTTTTGGAAAAAGAATAGCTCTCCTTCTAACACTTACAAAAAAAGTAATAATGAATTAACAAACGTGGAATCCATTAAATATCTTGGAATAAGACTGACACATGATCTTTCCTGGGGTAAACACATACGTGAAATAATGGGTCAAGCATATCGTAAACTGGGATTCGTCAAAAGAGTACTGGGTAAATGGGACGATCAAGTACGAGAAATCAGCTACTTTTCCCTTGTAAGACCTCATTTGGAATATGCTGCCAGTTTATGGGATCCCTACGAAATCACTCTAAATAACGAACTTGAACGTGTGCAGCGAAGATGTCAAGATTTGTAAAGGGTAGGTAGGATAACCTTATTAGCGTAACCAGTCTATTAAATGAATTAAATTGGGAATCATTGTCAGATCGCAGGTTGAAATTTAGACTTAATCTCTTAAACAAATTCCAAGACCATATTTTCAGTGATGATGTTAAAAATATTTTGCGGACCCCAACTTACTACGGTTGACTGGACCATGATCACAAAATTAGAGAAATAGATTGCCGAACTGACAGATTCAAAATGTACTTTTTTCCTCGTAATATTAGGGCTATGAATAACGGTAAATGTATCCAGTACGAGTGTAGCATTGGATAACATTGGTAGCGGCATGTTGGTGTAAGGACTGGAAGCTAACCCAACTAACAGTATGTTTTTGCATGTATGCTTTGCTATTTTTATCTTTTTTTAAATAGCGTAGTTTTGGACAGTACATATACAATTACTAATCCTTTTTCATGCATGATATTTAGTGCATGTTTGGTGAGAGTTCACACCCTGCCACACACCGTTATGGTGGCTTGCAGGGTATTATGTAGATGTAGATGTGTTTTGTTGCGTAAAAATCGAATATTGCTATCGGTGCGCCGCTATGAGGGATATTGCTTGAGCGACCGCGTGTTTGGCGTGATCGCTGACCACGTCGTTCTCACTTGGAGAAGAAGGCGAGGGCGCCGTTGGCGGTGCCGTTGAAGGCCACCCTTCCCTCGACCATGAGGACGATCTGCGAGAAGAGGGCGAACACCTCGGACGAGGGCTGGTGGATGGTGCAGAGGATGGCCTTTGTCCGGTTGGAGTTATTCCGGCCGGACCACGTCTTCCCGTTGGCGGCCATCTGCATGATCCTCACGAGCTGGCGAGCGGAGTAGGAATCCAGGCCTGTGGTGGGTTCGTCACAGAAGAGCAGGGGTGGATCCGTCAGCATCTGAAACGGAAGGGAGGAACGATTCATGTGAATTTATTCATCTACATCTACATAATACCCTGCAAGCCACCATAAAGTTGTGTGGCAGGGAGTGAACTCTCACCAAACATGCACTACATATCATGCATAAAAAAGGATTAGTAATTGTATAGGCACTGTTCAAAACTACGCTATTTAAAAAAAGATGAAAATACCAAAGCTTACATGCTGTTAGTTGGGTTAGCTTCAAGTCCTTATACCAACATGCAGATACCAATATTATCCATTGCTACACTCGTACTGGATATATTTACCGTTATTCACATCCCTAATAGTACGAGGAAAAAAGGACATTTTGAATCTGTCAGTTCGGCAATCAATTTCTCTAATTTTATGATTATGGTCCAGTCTAACAAAGTAAGTTGGGGTTCGCAAAATATTTTTAACATCATTACTGAAAATATTATCTCGGAATTTGTATAAGAGATCAAGTCTAAATTTCAACCTGCGATCTGACAATGATTCCTAATTTAATTCATTTAATAGACTGGTTACGCTAATAAGGTTATCGTACCGTCCCTTTACAAATCCCTCCGATCTTCGCTGCACACGTTGAAGTTCGTTATTTAGACCGATTTCGTTGGGATCCCGTACACTGGCAGCATATTCCAAATGAGGTCTTACGAGGGAAAAGTAGCTGATTTCTCGTACATGATCGTCACATTTAACCAGTAAAAAAGGGGAATGAACGAGGTTCTGACTTACTGGACAACCACGAGCATATCTCGGAAACTACACATACGCCTACCTAACCTATGTGTCTTTTCATCCTTTGATAATTGAAGGCGTGTAAGCTGTCAAGACTACGGCTTCGGGGAATTCTTCTTCCACCATTGATACAGCCGTACACACGTTATTCTCCTACTGTATAAGTTCTCTTGTAAGCATGATCATCTGGTAGTTTATGCGCTCGTTGGTTGAACAAATTTTTAGACGTTCTCTCCCGTCAATGTAATCGTACGTTTTCTTGCTGATTTCCCTGGAAAATGATTATTATAAAAATTATTGGAATACCATACTTCATCTCAACCAGCAGTTAATAAAACTATAATAAAAATCGATTATTTTCCATGGTAGATGGAGGCCTCTCAAGATATTACCGCTCCGTTATGGGTAACGTCAGTCAGGCCCTAACATTAATATGGTCTCTGGCTAAAACTACGCCAGATTCTTCAAAGTTAATGCTAAAATAGTAAACACATGTTCATGGTAACGAATAAAATATCTGATATTAACACATGTTATTGTCTGACAGGTGTATATAAAAATTTTGCCTTTCGAAGAGATGTTTTTTCTTCATGCGATATAAGCTTAGAATTTGGACTACTTAATAATACTAAATTGCATTCCTTTTTGCTCTGGAAGGTTTCATCGTAGCTATACTTCATCTTGCCTCTACGGCTTACGTGAACGCGGTTGTAATCGTTTCTCACGGAGCCGTGGCAATGCTAAAAATGAGGAAATGGTCCCTTCCCTCCGTGCATTTTTCCTCCGTCGGTCTCTTTTTTTATCATTCGATGTCAGTTATTATTCTTCCGTGGCCTCTTTTAAAGGAAACCCATTTACGAGTACTTTCTTGTTGATCGAGGTTGCTCACATACATATGGTGATGTCGTATTCCGTTAAATCTGCCAACGGCACACATCGAAGCAAGGTAAAGGTCGTTATACACGAAAAAATATATGGCACATCTTGAAGAAGCGTCAAATCATGGAAATCCCATAGATAAATGCGTGGAAATGAAACAGGGGCTACTTTTCGCGCAGTCTTTTATGCATTTGGAAAGTTTTCGCGCAATGCGTTCCTTTACACGATAAAAATTCACTGTGCATCTTTCCACGTATTATATTTACTAATTTTTTGGTAAAGATTAGATTCCCTCCCATGTGGTGATGATTAGACCCCACGCATTATATTTCCAAATAATTTGAAGCGAAATGTTGCCAATAGATTTGAAAAGACATGTAGAAGGATGACAAATACATAATTTTCTAGCTAGTAGATTTATGGCATAAAATGGCGGTAATTACGAATTTTGGTGAGCAAATCATGGTAAGAAACGAGAGAAATCGTCCTCCAGATGTATCCGCAGATCAATTATCATTATCATCAATGGTCAATGTCCCAGGATTGGTTTGACGCAGATTTCCAATCGATTCTATTATCGGCCAACCTTTTCATTGTGACGTAATTCTTCTCGTTTACATCCCTCACAACCTGATCCATGTATCTCATACCTGCCTTTTCCAATCTTCCCGTTCACTTTTCCCTAGACGATTGTCTTCATCAGGCCATCGTGTCTCAAGATATGGCCGATTAAATTGTCCCGTCTTCTTTTTAAGGTTTTCAGTAGACATCTCTTCTCTCCCTTCTTCTTTTAGTAGCTTCTTCTTTTGATAGAATGCTCTCTTCGCCTGGGCTATTCTGCTGACTATTTCTTTCTTGCTTCGTCCGTCGTTGGTTACTCGGCATCCTAGGTAATAGAACTCTTTCACCTCATCCAGTTTTTGTTTGCCTAGTTTGACATTGATTTTGGCCTACTCTCTTTCGATGCATACCAATATCTTAGTTTTCTCCTTATTTATCTTCAGCTGATATCTGGCCATTGTCCTTTCCATGGTTACTAGAATCTGTCAGATACCTCTGTCTCAGCTATGAGTGCTATTTCATCAGCGAATCGTAGCATGCATATTTTTCTCCGTGGATAGTCACTCCAGAAGAATTCTCTTTGACTTCGTTGATGGTTCTCTCGATGTAAACATTAAAAATTACGGGAGACAGTGCACAGCCTTGTCTCACTCCTTTCCTTATTCTTGCCTCTTCACAGCTGGGTCCAGCTTTAATCACAGCTTCTTGATTTGTATACAGACTGTTGATAATTCTTCGATCATTGTAGGACACTCCAATTCCTTTCAGAATATCAAGCATTGAATTCCACTCCACGTGGTCAAAAGCCTTCTCTAAATCCACAAATGCAATGAACGTCGGTTTGTTCTTCTCCATTCTCTTCTCTATGAGCAGCCGAAGGGCCAATATTGCTTCTCTTGTACCCTTACTTTTTCTGAATCCAAATTGATCTTCATCCAGGAATTCCTCAGATTTTCGTTATATCCTTCTGTAGATTATCCTTGTCATTATCTTTGATGCATGTGTCGTCAGGCTTATAGTCCCAAAATCTTCGCATTTCTCCGCTCTCTTCTTCTAGGGAATAGGAATGATGATGCTTTTCTCCGATCAATTATAAAAATAATATTTAAATTAGATCAGTAACGTGTGAATGAGTGCTACCACACTAATACACACCATGGCAGGGGAAGAAGCTTCGCGTAAAACGGCCATATTTAGCGGAAGGTCGTATATGTGAATAGTGTGAGGTCTATCTACGACATACCCTGCAAGCCATCTTGAGGGTGTGCGGCAGGGGGTGCATCCACACCAGGAACAATGATACAACAAACAAAAATGAACACTACAAAGCAAACACTACACCTTTAAAAGTAATTGGGAAAAAAAGAAGAAAAACTATTAAATCCCAATCATGCAGGACACACCCATGAATACCATGCATGCCTTGAAACCCGACACCAATTTCATAGATACTCATGCATGCAAAAAAAAAGCATTGCATGCAAGTCACACGTTGATTTGAACATGCAGGTAATAAAAAAATATACTATCGAACTACTCTGAATATTACCTCTATAATTATTACCGATTTACGCGATGTTTAACGTTCTGATCACGAATCGTACGCGGAAAAAATGACATTTTAAACCTGTCCGTTCTGCAATATATCTCCTTAATTTTATTAGAATTATCGAGCTTACCATAATAAGTCGGAGCCAGCAATATATGATTAACGTCATTAATGAAATGTCCCTCCTTAAATTTTCCCAGAATATTCTTGGCCAGAAGATTTCCCAGAAGATTCTAGTCTAGTTCTTAGGCAAACTTCCAAGCCTTTGAGAGATGCCTAGCCAAGACTCGGAGGGAACGATTTCCTCGAAACAGGTGTGGAAATGTTAGGGGGAACTGTGGTGGTCAGTGATTCACTCACCTCTATGGCGAAGGCCAGTCTCTTCTTCTCGCCGCCGGACAGCACCTTTTCGTGACCAGTGGAGCCAATTCTCGTGTCCGCGCACTTTCCCAGCCCGAGCTGCGACATTAAGTCCGAAACTTGACGTCGCCTCTCCGATTTTGTCGTCCTGCGGTCGAGTCTCAGCCCTGCCTGGAAGGGGTAAAGGTACACGAGAAATTTTTTCTGGAAAACATGTCAAAGAAAGAGGGCAAGTACCCCGCTGTGTTGCCCCGTTTACATTACTAGGGTAGAATGACAGTTAATATGGCGGCTAAAACTAACCTGCGTTCACACGGCGTACCCAGAACCATCATAAAGACTCTAGTGACATCTATTGAAGAGTGAAATTAAGTCAAAATAACAATGGAGGGTAGGGTAGCGGAAGGACTTTGTCTTGCAAAGATTGGAAGCGTATTTTAACTTATGTGCAAATTAGATGCAGTTATTTTATCGAACATTATCAATGTAGTTTCCTAGATCCCTTTTTATAAATCAACCAAAATATTCTTCTTAAATTAATTCCTCATGATTGACAGTGGGTCGTATCTCCGAGATACTCAATGGATTCTGTGTTGGTTACTTTGCTAAACATCAATTTTAAATATAAAATTGAATGCAATTAACATTTGCTTTGAATAGCTCCAAAGTAATACGTTAAAAATATGTTAAGGTTGTACAACGATGAACGACCTCCATGACTTTAATTTCCAGATATTTAAGACATTCAACCTTTACCTCTTTTTCCTCGCATATTTCAACTAATACCTTTACACTTTAAAATTATTAACGTTTCCTTGCCTGTATTTCTATTCGTATGAATTTGTTGCTCTTATCAATATTCAGTATATTTAAATCCGATATCCAAAGTTTACCATATTCTGCTGTTTGTGAAAGGAGCTATTTAATGGAATAATGCTGAAAATACTATTAATGCCGTCCTAAGGAGTGAATACGTAAAAAATAACACGAGTCGAATTTCCTGTGAATGTTTTAAACTTCTTAGTTATTTAATTTCTGCATGTATATTACCTTCACGGCAAGGTAATCACATTAAATATATAAGCGTACGTACTCAGGATTCAGGGGTAAAGCAAACTATTTAAAACCATTATTGAATAACCAAATCAGTGGAACGTGGTAATACAACTACTAAAATATATTACAGTGTGATTAAATAAATATCGTTGTAACTAAGAATCATTTCCAATCCATATCGTGCGATCCGGTCACTTCATCTTCAAGCACTCTACGTTCATTTCCACTTCCATTTTCAAGACAAACCTTCTTTCTACCATTACTAGCGTCCACACGTCCTTAAAATACCAGTAACTAGCGCCAACTATAGTAACTCAATAATGGTAGAAAAGTTTAGTAGGGTTAGCGGCAACTTGCATTCACACGGCCATATTCCAACAATGGTAAGCTGAAAATACTTTTAATGCCGTCTTAAGGAGTGAATACGTAAAAAATAATACGAGTCGAATTTCCTGTGAATGTTTGCAACTTCTTAGTTATTTAATTTCTGTGTGTATATTTTCTTCACGGCAAGGTAATCACACAAATAAATATATAGCAAAAAGCTAGTAGTGTGAACGTAAACGTTCAATTCCACTTCCATTTTCAAGACAAACGAAGTAGCATAGTAAAAAGCTAGTAGTGTGAACGGGGCATGTGAAAAGTGAGATGCGAACGAGAAATGGAAGCATTTGAAAATCTGACTTGTTTGGAGATGCTGCATTGCCCGCCGCTTTACATCTACATCTACATAATACCCTGCAAGCCACCACAGGGGTGTGTGGCAGGAGGTGATTTCTCACCAAACATGCACTACATATCATGCATAAAAAAGGAATAGTATTAATATAGTAGTCAGAACTACACTAGTTGCGAGCTGTAGGTTGGACTTCTGTCTATGGTGCATTACTTAAATTGAGGTGTACTCTCAACGCTAGAGATAGCGAAAGTTCTGGATTCCACGCTTGATTTCTCGATCAGTAATGCAGGGCAATGGTATTTTTCGCGTAAAAATAAGTGGAGAGCTATCCTCTCCGAGAGCCACCCCGGTCCTTATTTCGCCTCTGCAGACAGGTCTCCACTCCTGCCGTCACCGTCGCATCTTTGTTGTTCATGTTCCACCAATCCTGCTCCGCGATCCTCACCTATACCTTCTCTCTCGCGTCGCTTTTCCGAGGGGACCTCCCCTAATCAAGGCTATGGCTCTCTACCTCATCCGACGCCCTCTCAACTGGTTCCTCTCCAGAAGTCGACTTCACGTATAAGTCATAAACAGCCAACATGGGTTCCGGAAAGGTAGATCTTGCGAGACACAATTAGCTTTATTCGTACACGATATTTTAGTCGACGGCGAAAACAGTACCGAAGTTGATGCGATATTTTTAGATTTTAAAAAGGCTTTCGATAAACTTACTCATGATAAATTAATTTTGAAGTTAGAGAGTTTTGGTATAAATAAAGACATTGTATGTTGGCTAAAAGAATTCTTAAGTAGGCGAGAGCAGAGGGTTGTCATAGATGGTATCATGTCGGACACAATCAAAGTCACATCGGGAATTCCCCAGGGTAGCGTAGTAGGTCCGCTTCTATTTCTTTTATACATAAACGATTTGGGTACCGTAGTTAGTAGTAAGCTAGGACTATTTGCAGACGATGCGGTAGTGTACAGGGGTATATCTACATCTAAATCGACACGATACCCTGCAAGTCACCGCGAGGGTGTGTGGCAGGGGGTGAAGATCACCAAGCATGCACTACTAACATGCAAACTAGTAACTATATTGTCTCATTCAACTTGATTGTTAGTATCTATAGTCAATAAGGGGTTAATGCATCATGCACTACAAATACTCTAAAATATTTCCCCTACCTATCCCTTTCCTATGCTGCCTATTCTGTTCTCTTATAGTACGGGGGAAAAATGCCATTTTGAATCTATCGGTACGACAATCTATCTCTCTAATCGTAATTATCTGGTCGAATCTAGCATAATACCTGGGTTTTTTAATATGTGCCTAACATCTTCAGTAAACCTATCCGCTTGAAATTTCTCTAATAGATTCAATCTGTACTTTAACCTACGCTCTGGTAATGATTCCCACCCCATTTCTTTTATTAATTCTGAAACGCTACTCAACCTATCGTAACACCTTTTAACGAACCTAGCTGCTCTACGCTGCACACTGTCTAGTTCTCTGATCAAACCTAATTCATTAGGATCCCATTCACTGGCTGCATACTCAAGGTGGGGTCTAACTAGTGAAAAATAGCACCGCTCTTTTGTCTTCTCATCACATTTTCCAACTACTCTTTTTATAAATCCTAGCATTCTCTTCACTCGACCGCATATTTACCTTATGAGTCTTCCCCACGATTAATCAAAAGAAGACGACAGGAAATCGCTCAGCAAGGATTTAGATGCAATTCAAGAGTGGTGCGACAAATGGCAGTTAGAACTTAACCTTAAAAAGTGTGTAGCTATCAATTTTTGGAGGAGGAATAATTCGATAGAGCGTACCTATAAAATTAGTAACACAAAGATCGAAAACGTTGAAACCATAAGATATTTAGGTGTAACAATCACTAAAGATTGGTAGCTGCATGTTGGTATGAGTACCTAAAGCTAACCCTACTTGGTCAACAATCCTAGGATTGGTTTGACGCAGCTTTCCACTCGATTCATTGTGACGTAACTAACCCTACTAACAGAATGTTTTTGCATGTTTGCTTTGCAATTTCCATCTTTTTTAAATAGTGTAGTTCTGACTACTGTATTAATACTATTCCTTTTTTATGCATGATATGTAGTGCATGTTTGGTGAGAAATCACCCCCTGCCACACACCCTTGTGGTGGCTTGTAGGGTATTATGTAGATGTAGATAGATGAGAACGGAGGATCAAGAAACCATGGATAGCATCAGAGATGATGGAAATAAGGAGGAACATAGGAAATGGAAAAATGCACACGTAGAGCTAGGAAGAAGTTGATACAAGGAAATAAACAACATACATTATCGTTGAACGCGGAATGCCAGTTTGGTTTGCGTCCCCCCCCCCCTTCCCCCCATTCATTTGTTTGGTGTTTCTTTTCCCCACGAGAGGGCGGGGTGTAGCGCGGCCGCACAGAGCGGAGCCACGTAGCACAAGGCCAGTCTGTCTGCCAGCGGCAATGAGGTGGGTCGTTTCACACCTTGGGTGGGTACATCGGCACGACCTTCCCGTGTGTGGGATATTGAGTTTTATTCGTGTGAGATCGTGTAATTGTGAACGGAAATTAAGTTCATGTGTCAATGAAGACTACCGCAGTCTCACTCTCTCTTTTTTACGGTTGCTCCGGCAGATAGTGCCAATCGGTAACATGCCGTCAACATTTTTGGTAGCAGAGCGTGGTTTCCGTCTCAGACTGCGGTAAGATCGTTCCAGTTTTCTGACTCTTAAAATACTAATTCCGTGCCGTGGTCAATTGTGCTGTGATTAATCGTGCTTTAAATTTTCGACGAGTATGCTAATCGTCGTCCCAGTAGTCAAATTGCCCCACTCTCTTGTTGAACGAGTCTTCGAGTCGTTCCTGCCTTCCGAGAGTCACCGTGCTGTGGTCATCTCTTCGGTTCATCTATCCTGTTGAACGAGTCATCGAGTCGTTGCTGCCTTCCGAGAGCCGCCGTGCTGAACTGCCCTGTCGAGAGCTGGGAACTGTGGTTTGTTCATCTAATAGGACGCAAATTGGAGCCGGTGGCCAGAGAGACTGGGAGATATCGCAAGAATCATCTTCTGCCTTTCCGTCTTTCAAGCAGCTCATTGACTTTCCAGAAAATCGCGCTCGATCGCTTGATGCAAGCAGGGCGCCGATTGTGTAACTCGGCTAACTTTCGATCGTTAGTGACCCGTTCACTCTCGATCGAGCTCATTGTCTTCAAACGAGGATGAAAAGTGCGTTTGTATAAGGGCGATCGTCAGCAGGCAATCGAAAGTTACGGTGTTGTCAGATTTACAGCATATTTCGCACTTGTTTCTCTTGTTCGCATGCGCAAAGATCTTTAATTCGAAGTGGTTGCATTTGTTTTGAATGTTAAGAATTAATAACAAACATTACAATGCCTGCAAATTTAAGATAACTTCCTCACGAGTATTATACAGTGTCCTCAATGCGTTCTCAATTGATAAATAATTCATAATTACTTGTCATACTAAAGACTTTCACAGATTATTATCAAAAACGTCTGCTTAATTTGCAACTCATAACATTTCATTTTCAATGAAATCGTGTTCTCTATTGCCGATAGTGCATAAAAAATGCTACATCATGTTGAAACTCCACAATATCCCTCCGGATATTCTCGTCATCTAATTTAACTAATGTTCTACGGTTCACTGTAAATATAATTTACCAAAACGTATTGGCACATATACATACATCTTCAGAAATCAATTGATTAGGTTATTTATAGATACACAAATTCTATCCTCAAGCTAGTACCCAGCAATAATCAACCATTATTACTATTGAAACACTTGCACAGCTTTCTCCATCACATCGAAGATAAATACCTATGAAACTCACTTTTACAATTCCGTTCCGCCTGTCTTTCTTGTAGCATACCGATTTTCCCATGACCATATGTCTTGTAGCATACCATTTCTTGTACGTAGGTACATGATAACCTACCGTGAGATATATACGGCAGCATTAAATAATTTCCACTATTTCTCCAGGCATACACAGTGGCACACAAATAAAGGCACAATCCTATGGCTAATGACATCAAGGCGAGTGAATGAAAATATTATCTTTTGAGTTAACATAATTTACTGAATATAGCATAAGGAGACAGCATGTGTTGCATAAGTAGACAAAAATCATCACCCTTTCACTTGGACGTAAACAACCACAGTCATAATTTAAAACACCCTCAAACAACACAGTAATCCCTTACGAGGGCAAATCGTAATGCTTATTGCTAATTAGACATTACCTGCCTTAAACGTAAACGAAATAATTATTCCAACACAATCACATTGGACACCACTATGCAATGAAATAAAAAGATGACACTTGGGGTGGGAAATTTCATTGAATGAAGAATAACAAAGCACTACACTGTTCATCCTGATACTGGGACGTAAACAATCACACTTACAAGACAAGAGAAATCCACCTAACCTCAATTCACATAGATTGCAAATCTTAATGTAAGGCAATAGGTAAAACAACGAAATAATAGCCGACAACAATTTTCTCTGACATCTGTATAGATACTATAATACATATAATCCATCACAGTTCATTAAAAAATATTGTTAATCGCTGAATTGCCACAATGTGTATTCATAACACACGCTATCTCTTCACTATGCAATATTCTCACCGTAAGTGGCATTGCTCAAGTTAAACTGTTGATGCCAATGCTGAAATTAAAAGTTGAAATTATATGTAACAGTCCGATAGTTTGTTTTAAATTGCTATACATACATTGAATAACAAGGCACATTGATATCATCCCTATTCATTGCTATAACATGGAAAACATTGACCCACTCAACGTTGCTGTAATTATTCTAATTAATTCACTCTGTCACATCATACACAGCTTTTTAAACTATTGGATACTTGGATACTATTGAAATAAAATTCTTAATCCCTAATAGTTCAAACAACGATCCTCACAACGGTAATTTTTCACTAATACATTAAAATGCAAACAAAAACAAACCTTCTTACGATTGAAAATGGCCGTAACGTCAAGTACCTAGCAGTCGACGGGTTTCCTTCGATCGTGAGCCGAAATACCTTCGAACGTAAAAAAGGCCTTCAATTGTTTTCGAAGAATTACCCACAACACCACGGAATACGGCTCTTTAAGTTCGAACGTAAAGTTATACAATATACAATCGGCAAATCGGAGAACGTTTCAGAAACTTTCAGTCGAAGTTCACGTCAGTTTAACCCTCGCCACCTGTTACTAAAAAAATCACGTCCCCCCCACTTGGGGTCTTTTTGACCCCATCGTGGATATTAATTTTTTTAGGAAATAATAGTATGCCAATTACTTATATTCATGCGTTTATTAATTGAATACATTTCAGAGAAATTTACAGGAAAATACCACAGTATAATATACAAAATTGCGTCGGAGAAAGAAGCTTTTACTAGTAGGAGAGAGCTTATCTCAGGCTAATTTAATAGGAGTATTAAGAAAAGACTGAAAAAAAGTCTAACGTGGGGCGTGGCACTACATGGTGCGGAAATATGGCATGGAGGAAAGAGGATGAAACTAGAGTTGGGGCTTTTGGGATGTGGGTATGGATAGAGTTGGAGAATGTTAGGTGCACCTAAAGGACGGACGATGAAGAGCTAGAGTTGATATGAGAGGAAACAAAGCTGTTCGAAGAAACTAACAGAATGAAGAAGGTATAGGTGGAGAAACCCATTAATACCTGTCTTTACTGGTGGAAAGCTTATGATAATAAAATCTTAATCATACAAAAATAAAGTAAAATACCTCTTAATATGTCTTTTTTTAAGGATGGAATAATCAGGAAAAAGTCTTTGGTCAGGAATACTGTGGCATTTAATTTATTTTGTCTATACAAAAGTATTTTCATTGGTACAACAGTGACACAACAAAGACTTTAAAGTACATCTACATCTACAATACCCTGCAAGCCAGCGCGAGGGTGTGTGGCAGGGGGTGAAGTTCACCAAGCATGCACTACTAACATGCAAACAAGAAACTAAAGTGTTTCATGCAACTAGATTGTTAGTACCTATAGTATTTGAGGGGTTAATACATGCATATGAACTACAGAATACTCTAAAATATTTCCCCTACCTATCCCTTTCCTATGCTGCCTATTCTGTTCTCTTGTAGTGCGGGGGAGAAATGCCATTTTGAATCTATCGGTACGACAATCTATCTCTCTAATCTTATTTGGCTGGTCGAATCTAGCATAATACGCTCGTGTTTTTAATATGTGCCTAACATCTTCAGTAAAGCCATCCGATTGAAATGTCTCTAATAGATTTAATCTGAACTTTAACGTACGCTCTGATAATGATTCCCACCCTAATTCTTGTATTAATTCTGATACACTACTCAACCTATCGTAACACCTTTTGACGAACCTAGCTGCTCTACGCTGCACACTGTCTAGTTCTCTGATCAAACCTAATTCATTAGGATCCCATACAACTGCTGCATACTCAAGGTGGGGCCTAACTAGTGAAAAATAGCATCGCTCTTATGTCTTCTCGTCACATTTCCCTAGGACTCTTTTTATAAATCCTAGCTTTCTCTTTGCTCTGCCGCATATTTCCCGGATGTGTCTACCCTACGATAAATCCTTAGTGATTGTTACACCTAAATATCTTATGGTTTCTACGTTTTCGATCTTCGTGTTACTAATTTTATAGGTACCTACTCTCTATCGAATTATTCCTCCTCCAAAAATTGATAGCTACACACTTTTTAAGGTTAAGTCCTGACTGCCATTTGTCGCACCACTCTTGAATTGCATCTAAATCTTTGCTAAGCGATTTCGTGTCTTCTGCTCTTGATATTTTCCTATACACTACCGCATCGTCTGCAAAGAGTCTAAGATAGTCAATCATTACTTCTGTGAGTAAAGTTGACGTCTACGTTTTAAATAACGTTTCCGTTCTAAGGCGATCGTAGATCACAAAGGAAAGCTCAAGAGGTTTATAAAACTATTATTGTAACATGCCTGCAAAACTCTTTGAACTCGGAAGAAGATTACTTTCTTTTTTCTCAAGTCTGCCGATTGCAGATTATATAAGTATGGGTTATGCCAGCTACTCGTTTGCATAGCTGTTACCATGATATTGGCCTCGTTCCAAGGAACTGTCATGGTCTAGTTCTCTCGAAACGGTTCCGCGATCCACGTCAATGTCATTGACATGACCTCGCCGATTGCAGCTTAATGGGCTAGGGATTAAACACCCAGTTTTACTGAGGTCTTCCCGTGCCTTTGCAAAAACAGTAGTATGGTAATGGATGAGTGATATGAAAACACAAGCTTTTGATGTGCTGCAGGGTACGAATTAAGGAGTGGTGGGAAGATTCCTTTTTTATTCGTCCGAGAAGAGTGTTTCTCCCTGATATTTTTACTTCATATTCCGGACTAAGCTCACCCTTACTTTTGATGCAAATTGCATCGCTCCGAAAGGTGAAATTTTCTTCACCCATGAATTACCTTAGAAACAGGTATTGTATCTTCCAGTTCAGGGGCGGATCCAGGATTTTTTTCGTGGGGAGGGGCACAAGGGTCTGACGGGCAAATTGTCTTCTCATATTTGGGATTAAAAAACAACATACAACAATTACTGTACGAAATTTACACTTTATTTTAATATAAAGGTTATTAATATGAAAATATTATTAAGTTACGTATATAATAACGACAGTTTTTTTTAATGTTTCCTGCTGAAGATGTCCAGTACCTCATTAACGTCCATTTTTGATACAATGTCTTGATGGATATGCATTAAAGCCAGTCCATTCAAACGATCTTCTGTCATTCTGCTGCGAAGATATGTTTTTAATTGGCGTAAGGTGGAGAAAGATCGCTCGGCAGTGCCAGCAGTCACTGGAAACGTGCACAAAAATTGACATTGAGTTCTAATATTTGGCAGCGCCGTTGCTGTTTTGTAGGCATATGCTGGAGACTTTAGCATAATATTTTCTCTCATCTCTTGCCAAATTTTTAGCTCTCCCTTCAAAGCTAAAAAAACAAGGAAGGTCCTCTTTATATACTTCAGCACCTTGCAAAACATCCTCAATATCTTTGTTACTGAAGTTATGTGACAGCAGCTTTTGCAACTGTCCGATTTTTTGCAGCTGAGCGTTAGGGAACTGGATGATATTTCCTTTAACAAATAATCTAGAAAAGGAATATATATTGTAAGGCGGTAATACTCTTCAATAGACTCAGTCTGAATATTTGACCTATTTGTTTGACGGCCGGTAATTCTCTGGACCGTGATTTCTGTACCCATTTCATTTGCAAGGGCCTCAGCCATATTGAAATGTTTTTTGAATGCATCCGTGCTAGTTTCACGTTGACTCTGCAGACTGGCTGTGGTCGTATTGATAAGCTGAACTGCAGAAAGTAAATCAATTTCAATGGCTTGTAATGATCGAGATAAAGGCAGCGTGATTCCTATAATATCAGCGAGGATTACCAAGCTTACAAGAAATTCCGACGACATGATAGCTTGGAGCAGCGAAAATTCACTTTTAACCCCTTCTTCAGCCATTTTTTGCAAAATTCCAGGAAGACATGGCAAGACGTCCAAAAATTTCAAAACAGCTTCATGTCTTTCCACACATTTTTTTATTATATTTTGTTTTTCATTTGGCAGATGAACTTGCATTTCTCCCCTGAGGAGTTTTATTCGTTGAGTTGACTCACGAAAGAAAGTTGCTACACTTGAGATAACCCCTACGGCATTTCTTATGCTGGGTACGGTGCAGGCAGTACTGATAGTTAAGCTGAGTAAAGAAGGCTAAAGGTGGTATGTTTGATATGCATGTCTGAACACCTTTTATTTTACCACTCATGTTGGCTCCTCCATCGTATGCTTGACCCCGGCACAATGTCATATCCAGGTTAATATTTTCGATCGCCTTCAAAATATGCTGAGCAATGATTTCACCAGTAAGTTTATCAACTTCGACAAACATGAGAAAGTCTTCTTGGATTTCATTTTTATCTACACCGAAATAGTGAATACAAACGGTCAGTTGCTCACAAACAGAAACATCTGTGGTCTCATCAGCTATAATATCAAAATATTTGGCCTTTATAATGTTGTTTCCTATTTTGGTTGTGATTAATTCCCCACAGTACTCAATCAAATCATTTTGTTTCGACTTGCATATGTAGGAGGCGTTTTTAGCACAATTTTGTACGTGCTCATGCAGTATCTCATCTCCAGCATCGATTCGGAACTTCAACAACGCTCTGAAGTTGCCTTCTCCGTAGAAATTTTCCGATTCTAAATCACAATCATCCCTCTGACCTCTTAATGGTATGTGTTGCATTCCACATAATATAATTGTTTTCATAATGGGTATAGGTTTTTAACAATGCTCTTCAATAGTTTTAATTTCCTGGGATCTCATTTGGACAACAATGTCCGTGGATTTTCCCTCCATTACCATAAAATGTTTTGAGATGTTACCATGTTCGCCTGGTGATATTTCGTGCTCTCGTGGTGCCTGATCGTTTCGATGGCCTTTTTATATGTTTTCAGTGGTTCTGACACCAACTTTCCCAGCTTCACATTATTTGTACCCGCCTCACACCGACCAAAAATAATGCACATTTTGCACAATCCGCCACCAGCAATTTTGCTTTTGCTAGCCATTCATGTCCTTTTAACCAGCTAATTCGGAAATCTATCTATCTATCTATCTACATAATACCCTGCAAGCCACCACAAGGGTGTGTGGCAGGGGGTGATTGCTCACCAAACATGTACTACATATCATGCATAAAAAAGGAATAGTATTAATATAGTAGTCAGAACTACACTATTTAAAAAGATAGAAATTGCAAAGAAAACATGCAAAAACATTCTGTTAGTAGGGTTAGCTTTAAGTACTCATACCAACATGCAGCTACCAATGCTATTCAATGCTACTCTCCGATAGGACATATTTACCGTTATTCGTATCTCTTATTGTGCGAGGGAAAAAGGACATTTTGAATCGGTCAGTTCGGCAATCAATTTCTCTAACTTTATGATTATGGTCCAGTCTGCCATAGTAAGTTGGGGTTGGTAAAATATTTTTAACATCATCACTGAAAATAGTGCCTTGGAATTTGTGGAAGAGATTAAGTCTAAATTTCAGCCTGCGATCTGACAATGATTCCCATTTCAATTCATTTAATAGACTGGTTACGCTAATATAATTATCGTATCTTCCCTTTACAAATCTTGCCGATCTTCGCTGCACACGTTCAAGTTCATTACTTAGACCGATTTCGTAGGGATCCCATACACTGGCAGCATATTCCAAATGAGGTCTAACAAGGGAGAAGTAGCTGATTTCTCTTACATGATAGTCACATTTACCCAATACTCTTTTAATGAAACCCAGTTTGCGATTCGCTTGACCCATTATTTCACGAATGTGTTTACCCCAGGAAAGATCATTTGTCAGTCTTATTCCAAGATATTTAATGGATTCCACGTTTGTTAATTCATTATTACTTATTTTGTAAGTGGTAGGAGGAGAGCTATTCTTTTTCCAAAAATTCATTACAAGACATTTCTTAAAGTTTAATTCTAACTGCCATGTATCACACCAAGTTTCAATTGCTTGCAGGTCAATATTTAAATATTCTTTATCGTTCGGGCATAGAATTTCCCTGTACACTACTGCGTCATCGGCAAATAGACGAAGCTTACTTTTTACGAAATACCGGCACTCGCACTCCAGGTACACATAATTTGTTGGAATTGTGTCATACTCACCATGAAATTTAGTGTCTCTCTCACTGTGAGGGCTCCGACGAAAATGTCTTCCTGGTGAATGTAACCGCATAGTTTGCTCATGAAGTCTCCGGTGGGTCGGCCGTTCACTCTGATGTCACCATCAATCACAACGCCAGCTGGAAGAAATAATGTTGCTGTAAAGGTTGGTCACATTGGGAAGTAGTATTTCAGGGTGGGGATTTTGACGAGGAAATATGGTCACGTAAAAATGTGTGGCGTTCATGTATGACTGGTATGCCGACAAATTTAGGTAATCAAGACTGCATCTACATAATACCCTGCAAGCCACCATACAGGTGTGTGGCAGGAAGTGAACTCTCACCAAACATGCGCCACACATCATGCATAAAATTTGTAATTAACAATTAAAATAGCAAAGCATACATGCAAAAACATGCCGTTAGTTGGGTTAGCTTTAAGTCCTTATACCAAACATGCAGCTACCAATGTTATCCATTGCTACACTCATACTGGATACATTTACCGTTATTCATATCCCTAATAGTTCGAAGAAAAAAGGACATTTTGAATCTGTCAGTTCGGCAATCAATGTCTCTAATTTTGTGATTACGGTCCAACCTACAATAGTAAGTTGGGGTCCGCAAAATATTTTTAACATCATCGCTGAAAATATGGTCTTGGAATTTATTTAAGAGATTAAGTCTAAATTTTAACCTGCGATCTGACAATGATTCCCAATTTAATTCATTTAATAGACTGGTTACGCTAATAAGGTTATCATACCGGCCCTTTACAAATCTTGTCCATCTTCGCTGAACACGTTCAAGTTCGTTATTTAGTGATGAATATGTATTATGTATACTCATTCATCATTATCTTCACCTGTTCATTGTTCATACACATATATAACTGCTGAGAAAGGTGATTCAGAACTGGAAAAAAATAAATAAATATAAACTGAATATAATAAGAATCTGCATCCTTTTTTCAGTCTCTTTAAAAGATTTTAAGACTTGGATTTTTAAATGTGTTCATCAGTCACTTTTTCAAGTTGTCTGAAGTTATATGCTTTTGTTGTAGGCCATTTGGGAAACTTCTCTACTTTCCATTTCCTTTGTGGTATGAAGATACATGATGTGAGAGGAAGTGGATGAATAGATGCAACTGAGGTTGTCGTGATTTATGATTACTATTGTGTTTTGGTAATAAGTGTAATATTGGGTTGAGTTGAGGAATGATTATTTTGGTATCTAGTTGGGCATCTTCTTATTCTATGATTTTTTCTGGAATCTAAAGTTATATGAAGTAGTAGGAGCTGAGATGGGTGCGTCAAGAGTGTTGTCAAGTGATTGGTGAAGTACATTCAGAATTAATTAATTGATTCTTAAGAATGATATTTATCATCTCTTTGTTTTTATTGAATCAAAATACTGTTCTTAAAATTTTACATGCCTGTGTTTGCACAAAAAAAGTTTTAAATGCATAGCTTAGGTATGGTGCATGGCATGTAAAATTAATAAAATGTCATAATGTCTCAAATAGAGAAAATTACCTCAAAAATAGTTTCCCTGTTGTTGCTAGCTGAAATAAAGTGATGTAATGACGAAATGCATCTACAAATGGAATGTGCATAAAAGAATGACTAAAAACAGAGCATATCTTTGCAATTGCTCTATATTGAATATCGTCTTTTGAGTTGCTCAGTGGATGAAAGTGATCCTTGCAGATTTCAATGATGCAATGCCCTAGATCATTCATTTTTGGGGAATATAAATTCCAATAGTATTGTATAATGACACCGATGGTACGGAGGCATTGGCGATAAAGGAAATAAATCGGTTGAAAATCGTATCTAAGATTGTTTAAAATTCGAAGCAGTGATACCACAATCCGTGACATTCGCGGCATTATTCTTAGGGCTTTGCTTCATATTTTCGTAGCAGGTTTTAAGCTGTTGTTACAGCCTTACAACGTGCATTTCTAGGGTAATAAAAGGCAATGCTATATCATCCCACGCCTCTTAACTTTTGCTTTATCGTAAATTTCGTCAGGTTTTTTGTTTGTTTATATTCCTCGCCGAGATTTTTGTCTTTCCGCAACATTTTCCGATCGATTTTCAGCCATATTTTAAATACTCCGGGTGAATGTCTTTTAATAAGCGTACGCGTATCACGTGATAGCTACAGCCAATAGAACAGCTCCTTTTATTTCTATGATACATTTACGTTCCAAGATTACCCATCATATGATCGGCAATCATGATCTGCGATCAAGTGTTGGTGAAACAGGAGAGGGATTTGATCGTCAATCAACAATTGATTGACGGTCACTTGATCGTCGATCAGCAAATGGTTGGTGAAACCGGGCCTTAATCTATTCCCATCAAAGAGCTCTTTAGGTAAGTATAAGATACGCAAGATACGAGGACCCACTATAGGACTTACAGAACTATATTAGCACTTCATCTTTTGTCCCTCGGTCATTCCATTTTTTTTTCATCGTTATTCTGTTGCACCACGTTTTAAATGTTTCCGGTCTTAACTTCTTTGCTGTTGTTATCGTCCATACGTCACTGCCATAAAGAAACAAAATCCAGATGTATGTTTTGATTGTTTCCTTAATCCCATGCTTGCATTTCAACTGTAAATGAAGTGTTCGTTTGGCAAAATGCCGTCTTCAACCACATAACGATGATATTTTTTTACTGAGGATCATGTGGTGGTAAGTTAACTACATCTACATCTACATCTACACGATACCCTGCAAGCCACCACGAGGGTGTGTGGCAGGGGGTGAAGATCACTAAGCATGCACCACTAACATGCAAACTAGCAACTATATTGTCTCATGCAATCTATCTATAGTATAATGCAATGTATCTATAGTATTTAAGGGGTTAATACATGCATCATGCACTACAAATACTCTAAAATATTTTCCCTACCTATCCCTTTCCTATGCTGCCTATTCTGTTCTCTTATAGTACGGGGGGAAAATGCCATTTTGAATCTATCGGTACGACAACCTATCTCTGTAATCTTATTTATCTGGTAGAATCTAGCATAATACGCTGGTGTTTTTAATATGTGCCTAATATCTTCAGTAAAGCTATCCAATTGAAATTTCTCTAATAGATTCAATCTGTACTTTAACCTACGCTCTGATAATGATTCCCACCCTAATTCTTGTATTAATTCTGATACACTACTCAACCTATCGTAACACCTTTTGACGAACCTAGCTGCTCTACGATGCACACTGCCTAGTTCTCTGATCAAACCTAATTCATTAGGGTCCCATACACTGGCTGCATACTCAAGGTGGTGCCTAACTAGTGAAAAGTAGCATCGCTCTTTTGTCTTCTCATCACATTTTCTAATTTTCCTTTTATAAATCCTAGCTTTCTCTTCGCTCGGCCGCATTTTCCCGGATGAGTTTTCCCCACGATAAATCTTTAGTGATTGTTACACCTAAATATGTTACGGTTTCAACTTTTTCGATCTTTGTGTTAATAATTCCATAGGATCGCTCTATCGAATTATTCCTCCTCCAAAAATTGATAGCTACACACTTTTTAAGGTTGAGTTCTAACTGCCATTTGTCGCACCACTCTTGAATTGCATCTAAATCCTTGCTAAGCGATTTCCTGTCCTCTTCTTTTGATATACCCCTGCACACTACCGCATCGTCTGCAAAATGTCTAAGGTTACTTTGTATAGTGTTTTGCATAGAACTATTTGCATAGTGTTCAGAAGATCAGGTGTGTATAAAATACATATTTCAATAAACATTTCAGCCTCAATGTAGTTCTCAATGATGGCTGCGTTGATGTTATTTACTCCTTATGATGAATTTTTCTCGGCTTTCAGATCGGGTGATCGCTTTTAAGGTCTGAAATCTTTAATCAGTTACTCCTCAGTTAAAAGGTGCTAATTTATCTGTCTTTCTTGTCTTCGAATCTATTATAAACAAAATCGAATTTATTAATAGCAAAACTACTTCAAAAACACTCCATCTATCAGATTTCCATTATAATGACTGTATTGTGGAAGCTCAGTTTCATCCATATTATATACTCTTTAATTGCCCGTTGCCAGCTTTTGACAAAAGTTCAGCATAATCTCGTTCTTCCAGAGCCCAACTCATATTTTCTACTAAAAAAATAATTTGAAATTACAACATTGGGGACTTCTTTTAGTAAATAAATCAATTATTCACATACGTATACTGGCTAGAAATCAATGCACAACATCCAATGCTACGTAGACGATGAATGAGTTGTTCCTTGAAGCTTCACGAAACATAATTTAAGTTGAAGTAAAATTCTAAAGAATTGATTATATTACTTATTTTTGCGATAAATTTTGAGTTTAGTAACTCGGTTGGTTAGGAGTGTTACGCCAGAGGTCCGTGGTTCGATTCCTTGGGGTGCTCTTCAAACATATTCAGCCATTTTTCCTGGATATCTTTCTCGAAAACCGTGGGAGGCACTGGGAAAGTAACTGCTTGCCGTAACACCCTGGTTTGTGAATTTCAACGCCGTTGAGGCTTAGTGTTTTGTGAACTCTACGCTCAATAACGAGACCTATCCTAGCTAACACAAAGAAAAACACGAGCCAAATCCACAAAAATAAACTTTACTACGACCCGGGTTTCACTGTATTACAGCATTGTCAGGTAGCGTATATCAAAGATGCACCAATATATATATGAAAGAACCGAAATGGGGGGGGAAAGGGAGGGAGGAAAGGGGAGGAGCGTGGGAGTGGACGGTTATTGGTGGTCAATAGAAGTGACTAGTGTGGGGAAAAGGAGTGTGGGAGACGTGGGCAGGAGTGGGTAACAGGGGGTGTGGATTTGGCTCGTGTTTTTCTTTCTATGTTAGCATGTTTCGCTTCCACTCCATATCGCCTGAATCTTTAGAATTTGTTACCTATCCTAGCGTTGAACGCAGCGTGTAAGATAACTTTTATACGTATCAATCAATATAATTTAAAGCCAGAATGGGCCCGGGATCGAATCCAGACACTAGCGAATTTTTCATTGGTACCGGTCCCAATTTGAGTGCCTTGTGGAGGGCACTTAGAGTACAGTCCTCTGCCCGTCGGTTGGGACATTAAGCCGTTGTCCCCTTGGCGCCTTTCGTGAGATCAGGCTAACGCCGACGCCGGGTTTCTCTCCTCCCTCCCTCCGTTCCCTGAAAGCTCCAAACTTTACCCAGTTACCCACTTATCCTCTCTGCCACAAATGATCTCATTGTCGGTCGCCTTCCTCAAATAATAATAAAAGCATTCAAGGAAAGCGAAATAGTCGCGAAAAACCTTAATGCAAAAAATAATGAGTGTTCTTTGCGCGTAGGTACGTGATTGCATTCCATGGCCTGATGAATTGTTATTGTAATTGGAAATTGGACAAATCGTGAGCATTCGTGAATGGGCGGTATCGGCTCGTTCTGTGAACGGATAAGTCTACTTGACGCCGCAAGGCTGTCTTTCATGATTTCATCTTAGTGCTGGTCCGAAACTGGTGCCGAAATGCGCGACCCACTTATGCACCGAAAGTCGGCCCATGCAAAAATGCCGTGAAGGCCACCGGACTGACAATGAGAGCCAAGGCCAGGTACGGTGGCCACGTGCGCTGTTGTGTGCTACCTGGTTTCGGTGATCTGAGCGACACGTGTGTCGTCTCGAACGTGTAGCGATCGGTCCGTAAATCACATTGCAAAACTTAATGATTGTTTAGATCGCAATTTTGCGAGTGCATAAGTGATTTCATATGAAAATGCATCGTCCTAATTGAAATTTTTTCCCATCCGGATTATGCTAGAGAGTTAAGGTTACTGCTGTCCTTCACCTTGTGTTCACCCCCAAAGGTTTGGTTTGGGAGACCCCGTGGGAACTGGGTCTTAAGATTAGAGGAATTCCCGCGCGGATGGTAGCTGGTGAGTGCCCTACGCCCTCTGCGGTTTCCCACGAAGTTCTCTGGTAACCCGAAAATCACGCCGCTAGGATTTTAAGGAGCCTGGTCCGTCCACAAACATCGCACCGGCGTAAGAGCCCAGAATCCTTCGCCTCTGGCCACTGGACTGCACGGTGCCATTGATTAGCGTTCATTATTTTAAGGCGGTGCCAAAAATACTTTTGCTAGCGCAAGTCACAGGCGCGAGACGTACTCACTTACGTAAAAATCACCAGTCCACAAAAACTTTAAAATATTTGTTTACGTTGTATTTAAGCTTTAAAAATATTTGTTTTCTCTCATTACTTTCCCATCACATAGTTTTCTGCTTTAAAATGAAAAGCATCCTAATTCTTCTGATGCATGTTATTAAGTTGCTAACAGTACGAATAACATAGCAATGCTACTGGGAGACCAGAGCACCTGGATACATTAAGTTATTAGCGTTTGTTGACGATAACTCTCATGAAAAATTGAATACTTCTCGAAGCTAGGAAGTTGGTTTTATCACGTGATAACGCACACATGATTTCCTATTTTCTATCAATGCCGTTTGTGTTCCACCAATAAAAGTTGCCTAATCAGTTCCTGCTTCTTCATCAGTACCCAGACAAAAATAAATACCTTCGTGAAACAGATTTTTCAGCAGAAGAAAATAGATTTTACCTTAAAAAATAAGTTAACAAAATATAATAGGACAGCGCCACATCTATATGGTTTACTAAAAGACCATAAACCAAACAATCCACTGAGACCTGTTGTTAGTTTTGTGAATAGCCCATCATATGAATGTGCAAAATATCTTTGCGAATTGTTGAGTTACATAGCATACAATAAATATAATGTTCAAGATTCATTTGATTTTTCAAGAAAATAAAATCTATCAATATTCCACAAGGATACATATTTATATCTTTAGACGTTAAATCCCTGTTTACAAATATCCCTTTGACACTGGTAGAAAACATAATCACATCAAAATGGGATACGATTACTAATCATACCACTCTTGAAAAGAATGACTTCATGAAATTATTTTACTTATGTGTAAACAATGGCTATTTACAATATAATGATGAATTTTATGAAATTATTGATGGAGTCCCAATGGGTTCCCCAGCTGCTCCAATTCTGGCAGACACCGTAGTGAATGAACTTCTGGACACTGTAATTCCAATCCTACCATTTCATGTACCGTTTATTTACAAGTATGTTGATGACCTATTCCTTGCAATTCCAGAAGATTATGATGAAGAAAATTTAATGCAAACCTTTAACCAATTCCACAATAAACTTCAGTTTACAATAGAAAAAGAACAAAATAAACTGCTACCTTTTCTGGATACCATAGTTAAACGGAATTTAGATGGAACAGTATCAGTAGATTGGTACATGAAAGAAATGAAAACTGATAGATTATTAAATTTCACTAGTTGTCACCCCTTTAATCAAAAACTAAACACAGCTCTGGCCATTAAATATAGAGCCATTCAGCTAAGCGATCCTGAATATCATCCTGAAATCCTGAAATTTCTCTAATAGATTGAATCTGTACTTTAACCTAGGCTCTGATAATGATTCCCACCCTAATTCTTATATTAATTCTGAAACGCTACTCAACATATCGTAACACCTTTTAACGAACCTAGCTGCTCTACGCTGCACACTGTCTAGTTCTCTGATCAACCCTAATTCATTGGGATCCCATACACTGGCTGCATACTCAAGGTGGGGCCTAACTAGTGAAAAATAGCAGCGCTCTTTTGTCTTCTCATCACATTTCCCTAGTACTCTTTTTATAAATCCTAGATTTCTCTTCGCTCGGCCGCATATTTCCCTAATGTGTCTTCCCCACGATAAATCCTTAATGATTGTGACAACTAAATATCTTATGGTTTCTACGTTTTCGATCTTCGTGTTACTAATTTTATAGGTACGCTCTATCCAATTATTCCTCCTCCAAAAATTGATAGCTACACACTTTTTAAGGTTAAGCTCTAGCTGCCATTTGTCGCACCACACTTGAATTGCATCTAAATCCTTGCTAAGTGATTTCCTGTCCTCTTCATTTGATATACCCCTGTACACCACCGCATCGTCTGCAAAAAGTCTAAGGTTACTACTGACTACGGTACCCAAATCGTTTATGTATAAAAGAAATAGAAGCGGACCTACTACGCTACCCTGGGGAACTCCCGATGTGACTTTCATTGTGTCCGACATGATACCATCTATGACAACCCTCTGCTCTCGCCCACTTAAGAATTCTTTTACCCAACATACAACGTTTTATTTATACCAAAACTCTCTAACTTCAAGATTAATTTATCATCAGGAACTTTATCGAAAGCCTTTTTAAAATCTAAAAATATCGCACCAACATCAGTACTGTTTTTGCCGTGGACTAAAATATCGTGTACGAATAAAGCTAATAGTGTCTCGCAAGATCTACCTTTCCGGAACCCATGTTGGCTGTGTATGAGTAATCCCTGACTATCCAAATGCCCCATGATCGAACTGACTACTATGAGCTCAAATATCTTACAAGAGATTGACGTGAGTGAAATGGGTGTGTAGTTACTAGGTTCTTCCCTATCACCGCTTTTAAATATAGGTGTAATGTTAGCTACTTTCCAATCCTTGGGTATTGTGTGGTTCTTTGGTGTTTTATTGAATATTATTTCTAGATATGGGGCTATTTCAGAAGCTAATGTTTTATATACTCTGGAATGAATTTGATCGGGACCTGGCGATTTGTTTTTACTAATGCTTTTTAACTGCTGCTCTATTCCGCGACATGACATTTTTATTTAACACTTTCAGGGAGCATATTTATATATGCTCCCTGAAAGTGTTCGGCGGTGGTTCCACTGCATTGTGAGACGATAAGTTGAATACGCTTTGGAAGAAGGTGTTTAAGTATTGGCTTTTTCTACACTGCTGGTGACTCTGATTCCTTTATCGTTTTTAACTTCTACGACAACGGACAGTTATCGTCTATCAGACATTTTAAAGCCGTGACAATATATGATGACAGCGTGGCTTGTCCTCCTATCTTGTACTTTATTGTCGTTATCTTTTGTGCATTTTCGCGCCGTTGACGCCGAGAGGGGGAACTATTTTTATCGAGTTCTCGAACGCCTGCTGAGCCAGTTAATCTAAGTTGCTATCTTTTCCTAAACCAGGTCTCACATTACGGTTTGGAAGCAAATATCCGAGTGCCTCAAGCCAGGTTACCCCTTAGAAAGCAAACAAAAGCAGTGGAAATGTATCGATATTCTTGCTGGCGTATTGATCTGTAACCTTGCCCTGAAATATGGAAATTTACCAATGTTCCGAGCAAGGAGGCTACATATAATATTCGTGGTTCCGAGTCGTAAATTATGCGCTGAGTACCAGGCGCTTTAATCGAAGCGGTCAATTTGTATAGGCCCTTCCATCATCGTCATCATCATAGGTCAACGATCATCGGATTGGTTTGGCGCAGCTTTCCACTCGATTCTCGTAACAGATAATCACTTCACATTAATGTAATCATTCTCTTTTCCACCCTCAACAACATTCTCCACATATCTCATGCGAGACCTTTCATTGCAATTCGCTTTTCCCTCGACGATTGCCTCCATCAGGCTATAATGCAGCAAGAAATGGCTGATTTAGTTATCTTGTCTTCTTTTTAAAGTTTTTAGAAAAATTCTCTTATCTCCCATTCTTCATTCAGGATAATGGTACAACTTCGTTAACCAGTCGATCGCTGTATCTTCATATCTTACTTTAGCACCAGCTTCCAGCCTGGACTTCTGCTGTTATCATGACTCGCTATTCGCTGGCAAGTGTCAGGATGGCCGAGCGGTCTAAGGCGCCAGACTCAAGAAATTCTTGCCCGTTATTTGGGTCTTGTGAATTCTGGTCCTCGTAAGAGGGCGTGGGTTCGAATCCCACTTCTGACAAATTTTTTTATGGGAATCATTGACAGATCGCAGGTTGAAATTAAAACTTAATCTCTTACACAAATTCTAATACCATATTTTCAGTGATGATGTTAAAAATATTTTGCGGACCCCAACTTACTATGGTAGACTGGAGCATAATCACAAAATTCGAGAAATAGATTGCCGAACTGACAGATTCAAAATGTCCTTTTTTCCTCGTACTATTAGGGATATGAATAACGGTAAATATATCCAGTACGAGTGTAGTAATGGATAACATTGGTAGCTGCATGTTGGTATAAGGACTTATAGCTAACCCAACTAACGGTATGTTTTTGCATGTATGTTTTGCTATTTTTATCCTTTTTTAAATAGCGTAGTTTTGAACAGTACCTATACAAGTACTAACCCTTTTTTTATGCATGATATGTAGTGCATGTTTGGTGAGAGTTCACCCCCTGCCACACACCTTTATGGTGGCTTGCAGGGTATTATGTAGATGTAGATGTAGATAGATGTACCATACAGAAGCATTCTCCATGTGTAAGATCTAGTGAAGTTTTTCCTTACTTCGAAGCTTATAAGTTACCTGCTATAAGCAAATTTTTCTTCCGGTAGAGTCCACTATTCATCTGGGCTATTGTCTATTTATTTCTTGCTTTATCCATCACTAGTTATAGCATTGGGATCTGTTTTAATATATCGTGCCATGAATTTCGACATCTAATTCGAAAACTTTTTCCGAGTTAAAGATTCACTTTAAGGTACGAATTCTAAGACCCTTATGATCATCGCTGCTGTAATAATAATCCATCTCTTTATGAAGGCGAAATTAAAATGGGTGGCCGGGAAAAAAAAAACAAAACTGGATGTGTTGTATGAAAAAAATCGCTCATCCGCTTCTTTATTATTCTTCTCATCGGGACGAAGTTTGGTATGTGTAAATATTCTCCTTTCCCTGATTTTTACGATCAAATTCTGTGACACGTGCGTCCTTGGGATGCCTAGAATCCACATTTGGTCTCTCTTCCGGTTTCCCCGGGGGACAAACCCCAGAAGTAAGGGTGCGGCAGAATGACCTCCCCGATTTGGGATGCAAATAAAAACCAAACAAAGCAAGATACAAAAATAATGTATATTTTCTATGTAGTGCACACAATGCAGTTTTAAATTAATTACTTTTAAAAATGACGTCATTTAATTGTTGACCATTATTGGCAATACACTGTTTAAGTCTGTCCAAGAAGTTTTCCATGACTCTGTGGGTCATTTCGGGTGAAATACCAGCAACTTCTTGGGTAATTGCCGCCCTGATGGCTTCCAGAGTTTGAGGACGATGTTGGTATTCAGGTATCCCCAGAGAAAGAAATTGCACGGGGACAAATCTGGAGAACGAGGGGGCCACCCTGTGTCACCACGAAAGGAGATAAGGCGCCCAGGAAACATTTCTCTCAGAATTCCGAGGGATTGACGAGAGTTGTGGGATGTCCCACTATCTAGTTGGAACCACACATTTCCCTTTCCATGTTCATCAAGAAGATCACCCAATCTAGGCCTGAGAAAGTTCTCGAGCAGTGCATAATATCGAGCGGGCGTACCGATAGCTGTAGGGCAGCCACATTTTCCGGCCCTGTTGCAGTCCGAGGACGTCCAGTAATGTCCGTTTTAACGCACTACCTGTCTGTCTAAAGTTTGTCACCCAATTGCGGATTGTTTTTTATCAGGAACGGGATCATGTCGAGCCAGCGAATACGAAAGGCACGCTGTGTCGAAATCAGCGATCCGCCATTTTCAATAAATTCCTCTACAATGAAAGCACGGTGTATTCCCGACCACGCCATGCTGTAAACTTCAAATTTGGCAGAACTGTCTTTGTACCCATGCGCCACCGCAGTACCCCGACCCGGCCCCTGGTGACAATGTTCTCAAATCGGGGAGGTCATTCTGCCTAACCCTGTAGTTGGGCAATACCGAGGCCCGTGGCCTCACTCGTAAGCGATTTACCCACAAGGCCCACTTGGCACGACAAGAAGGTGTTTCGACTCTCAATCCGAGTGACATCGGTGGTATCCTCACCATATAGTCATTTTCGGATAAATAACCCTATCTTTGTTTCGGGATCATCTTCGCAGCTCCTCCACTTGCGCGAAGAACAGTATTAGAAAAAAAAAAATTCTGTCCAAATGGTCCCGACGATCGCTTTTACGAGATGATGTTTTTATGTAAATCATTTACCGAGAGGGAATTTTAAAAGAATCTCACTTTTATTGTCGCTCGCGAGCTTGGCAGTGTCTCATCTTTTGTAATTTTTTCAATACGTTTCACGGAAATTTTTACCGCCGAGAAAAATGGAGAATTCAGCGGTTATGTATTCTCTAAACCCTTTCTATAGGTTATAAGATATTTGAGAAGTGTACTCAAGAAGTCTTATAACTTTCTTAAAACAGGAAGTTGGCCTACTGGTGTTCTGGCGTCGCTAATGCGAGAGGTATATTGAGACATTTGAGTGGTGACATTTTCTCCACTACGTGAGTATAATTCTAAGAATTCATGACACTTACTTAGGATACCAAGCCCGGAAGTTTCACATCTCACTCTTCACATTTGTGAAACTCAACTTGCTCTCTTTTCCCACGATATGTGTGTGATAGTGAGACTTGCATGCAAAGCCTTTTTTTTTTGCATGTATCAGTATCTATGAAATTGGTGTCGGGTTTCAAGGCATGCATGGTAATCATGGGTATGTCCTACATGATTGGGATTTGGTAGTTTTTCTTCTTTTTTCCCCAATTACTTTTAAAGGTGTAGTGTTTCCTTGTGGTGTTCATTTATGTTTGTTGTGTCATTGTTACTGGTGTGGATGCACCCCCTGCCACACACCCTCGGGGTGGCTTGCAGGGAATGTCGTAGATATAGATATAGATATTTTAGTTTCTGGCGAAAATAATATTCCAGTGGATGCTATATTTCTCGACTTCAAGAAAGCTTTTGACAAGGTGTCTCATAGCAAACTAATTTTGAAATTAAAATCTTATGGGTTAGACAGTAACATTATATCATGGATTAATGATTTTCTGCATGATCGGGTGCAAAGAATTGTTGTGGACAGTCTTACCTCACCGGCAATTAAAGTCACTTCGGGTGTCCCACAAGGTAGTGTGATATGTCCACCCCTATTCAATAGTATTCGATAGTTAAGCAACGTTGGGCCCGGACGGAGGTTGGATGGGTAGCCCCCCTCCACATCTCTACCGTGCTGCTCTTGTCCCCTGTCTGCATGTGGCGGGCAGGTTAAATGTGGGTTGGCACAATGGATCTAAAGAGGTCTAAGTGCCAGGGGGGTTCCACAAGGCCCCCGGCCACCCCTCCAATTTTACATTAGCTTCACGAACTTTCGAGATTGCAGAGCTGTGCAAAATTGAAACCTTTCTTAAAATTTGGATTTAAAATTTGAATGCATTAATTGCTGTTGAAGGGCTCGAATTCAATTTAATTTTATGTCCGAGAAAATCGATGAAATAGTCAAATACCCTGCGGTGTCGTGCCGTTCCCGGTGGGACGATCCTGGCCATAACCTCACCATTTACACTACCAAGAATTAATGGGTGGAAAAATTACTTGCAATTATGATAATTGGAGGTGAAGATTGTTATTAAGAAACTGATAAGTTAATTACTTGAGGAATTGGTTAGTCAAAGCTTTTACGCCATTTGAATCCTTAAAAATCCAATCAAACAATTAATCACTGGTTTTTCTCGGGCACAGAAAAGTATTTGACTCTTCATAGCCGATATTTGTGATAAATTACGCTATTTTCTTAAAAGTTAAAATTATTTAATAAGTATTCTTCTATTAAGAATCTCTTTTGCCCCTACAATAGGTTAAATGGTTTAGATAATTTCCGACCTTTAACCCGGAATTTTGAAGTAGAAATTTGAAAAATAGCTTTTCGGAGATTTGAAAACAAATTATCAGGATTTTTTTCTCCAAAATTAGATTAGCTAAAAGTTCCGAATATTTTTTTGAGTTTAATCGATTATAATTATCAAATTATGGTACTTGGTTCAGTTTTAGCCTTGTAAAAATATTTCTGTATATATATTTTGAGCTTAGTCTCGCCTTTTTTGATGCTCATCATCTTGAATCATCGTAAAATGGTTATGCTGGCTCTACACGCTAGGATGAGCGGCCTGGATCAGCCGACTTAATGGCTGATCCCACCGTGTAGAGGCGCCACCATTGCTCAGCCGAGGGCAAGGTCCGTGTATATCGATACTTACCGACCTTGGCCGAGGGCAACGGATCTTCGCCGAGGGGTAGGCTCAGCAAGCCTCCGGACCCCAGTTTAAGTAATAGGCTTTGTTTTTGTTCGGATTAAACAACTCGTGTGGCGCGAAAACACGGTTGCTATGTAAAACTTGGATAAATAAGATTCTCAATTCAATGGAAGGAAACAGGGAAAAGGTTCCGGAAAGTACCGAAGGTAATAGAAAGTGATAATATACCAGTAGAATTATCTCATTCTCTCAATAATCATCTATGCCAGTCATGTTGAGTGTTTACAATGTCATTTGTAAACTTCGGCACCAGATGGCGAAGCGTCGATTTAAGTGCTTCGTGTAGAAAGGAAGGTGGCTCAACGTTCAGGCTGAGCCAAGTACGCTGAGCGCAGGCGGACGTGTAGAAGAGGCATTAGTTAATGGCATAGTTGTATCCATAGAAACATGAGAAAACTTCTGCGTCATCGGTTGTACTCACTGGGAGCAGTATTATCGTGGGACGTGTTTTAACTTGTTTTTATTCTTGCGACGGACGGTGTACTGAACTTTAAGTGCCCACGCATCACTCATACAAGGACTGGCCAAAATAAACTGAAAGAAGTTGCTACCCCCGCCATGCGAACCCGGAAACTCAGGTTGGGAGTCTGCAGCACTCTGGCCATGACACCAATCCGATCCAGGGATGGAGTTTGTAATCTCTTCCACTATTGAAATGTAATCTTCTTTTGTCCCGTTGGGCACTTTTGGCATGGGGGAAAAAGAGCAAACTCACGTCACGTACCGTCAGATTCTTCTTTCCGGGACCACGCTTAGAATGCCGAATGTAAACTCATGACAACACTCGCTCCTTAACAGAGTAAGATGGCGTGGTGATAAGAGTCGTTGTCCCACGTATCGAAGGTCCCAAGATCTCTTACTAGTGGTGGAGCTTTTTTTTTGAGAATTTTTTTTGGGAACCATTCTTGACTTTCTTTCCGATTTTGTTCTGATCTTGTCAAAAAGTTTTTTTTTCAATCAATTGTAAAAGCATCATTGCACACGCACTCGATCTCAATGACAGTATTTTTCGAAAAGCAAATGTAATTATTCCGTCGGAAACACACATGAAAGATGGAGAAATCATAGATATCCAGAATTTCTATTGCGTTACAAAATATATACGACCTGGAGTTTCTGCCGGTGGTGTGGCAACTTATCATAATGCAGGTGATAATGCGAATATGGTGACCTCACATTTGGATATTCATTCAAACAGATCAGCATCAGATCTTGGATTGTTTCAGTCGCGAATCGGAGAACTTTGTTCAAATAAATGTGTCACAGAAACTGGACAGGTTATCATAATTATTGCTGTTTATTTCTCCAGGGAAAAATATACAGGAGATAATTAAATTTCTTCATGAAAATTTATTAATTAATACTAAAGACGGTTCTGTGTTGCTTGAAGAAAAACTTTCATGAAATTCCAATGTTTATCAGTGGCGATTTCAATATTAATTTTGGCGATGAAAAGACACAACCACTAATCGATTTTCTCAAACAAAAGCTGGACTTAATCATGTCGAATGATAAAAATCAGAGCTCAACGAGAAATGGAACAACGATTGATGCTGTATTTACGAGGATTTTGGACAGTTTTAAATCAAAACTTTTTATTAGCTACTTGTGTTTAGTTACATAAGCCTATAGTTTCTTTCCTAGAATTCTGTACAAATAGTAATGAAAAATGAAATAAGTCAAATTATTCATGAGAAAAATGAAGATAACATCCGAGAAAATGAGGAAATGGTGATTGAAGATGTAACCAATGATGATGAGAATTGTTAATTAGAATATTAGACATGGCGAGGGGATTAGTGGATTTTAGTATGTCATACTAAAATCCACGAATCCCCTCACCAGGACCATTTCCGCCCCCAAAAACAAGCCCTCGCCATGCCACCGTGCGAGATGCAAAACCTGTCCGATTTTCACATCGCCTCCTCCCTCTGCCTTGCTTCCACCACCTCCCCCTTCCACCTGCACCTCCAGCAATGTGGTCTACCGGCTACAATGTAAACATTGCCCAGCATTTTATATTGGTAAATCCTCCACTCCACTAAACATTAGAATAATTAATCACCGCTCCTCGTGCAACGACCCCTCTCAGTCGTCTTGTCTTTCCGTGGCCCAACACTCCTTCAGCCACGAGAAATCGTTCAACAACTGTTTTAATGTGTCTGTTTTGGCTTCCCTCCCCCCGACAGCATCTGCACTTAAACTTAATTCCTTAGAGCTAGCTTACATTTGGATTTTGCAAGCGTATAATCCCCCGGGCCTCAATGTTAGTCATTAATCGCCCCTTCCCCTCTTCATCCTTTTCCAACCCCCTCCCCTGTCCTCCCACACTCCAACCCCCTCCCCTGTCCTTTCCTCTCAGTGCCATCCTCTCCACTCCATCCTAGTTCAGTCTCCTCTCCTCTACCCTCTGAAGAAGGCGGTTGCGCCGCCGAAAATTAAGAATATACCAGTGAGTCCTTTCACTATTTTCTATTTTTTGTGTCATCACGCCTGTGATAAACTTATATTGAACTATTATTCACCTGAGTGATTTTCGAAGAAAGTATATATATATATATATGTGTACATTGACCTTCATTGTCGAATATATATATATATATATAGGTCAAAGAAGTTTACACTTCTCCCGTGTATTTACTAAGCACACCCAATTTTAGGTCAATCAACCAATTCATCTAATGTCTATGGAACGACTGGAAAAGAACCGAGCAGTTAATGAGGAGAAAAGGCACCACTGTCGATTTATATGTAGCTTGATTTCTCGGTCTCGAGCAAGTGATTTATTTTTTAATCAAGGCCTCCAGATAAAAATGGTGAGACTGTGCTCAGTCCTTGTCGATATGTCACGCAGTTGAAATTTTTCATGAGTAGAGTTACCGCTCTCCCGTATTTTACGCATACGATGGCGGGGGCGGGGGAAGGTGAGAAATGTACATCTACATCTACATAGAACCCTGCAAGCCACCACAAGGGTGTGTGGCAGGGGGTGATTTCTCACCAAACATGCACCACATATCATGCATCAAAAATGTAATTACATACCTGGGCTTCTGTGCGCCAGAGCGTTCATCAGCGTGCTCTTCCCGGCTCCACTGTCGGGACATCGTGGACAAATGAGCATTGGTGGCGAAAATCCATGACAGGATCATCGGGAAATGAGAGGAAAGAATTGCGTGCTTAAAAACGTTTTAGAAAAGTTAGCTGAGGCATTGAGTAATCATTGGTGAAATTTAAACGCACAAATGACACTCATTTGAAGTCGTCTTTATTCGGGGTGAGATAGAGTCCAAATAATCTCTTTTTCCACCTCTCAATCTTAACTACAAGAACTTTCGTAAAACAGAAAATTAATCAGGCGTCATTGTTTTTTTGGGTAAACCCGCGTCACAGTATAAAAATGACCAACAGTTTCGTCTCCGCTGCTGGAGACTTCTTCAGGGTAATGACATTGCTTGGTTTGCGCGTAGATTTATATTCTCACGGTGGTGGAGGTGGGGGAGTGGATGAGGGTGGAGGTGGGAGGTGGAGGATGAGCTTACCATTTGTCCTTGGTCTCTATTAAAATTTCTTGCATACTTCCTAATTTCGAGGGCCTCTCTTATTAACCTCGTCTTGAAATGTTTTTCCCTTGCTATGACTTCTGCGTTGGTCACATCGATTTCGTGTCCTTCGGCGGCATGTTTTGCGACCGCTGATTTTTTAAAAGTGACACAGTCGAATGGCGGCTCCATGTTCTTTTATTCTCGTCCGTATTGTTCTGCCCGTCTCTCCTACGTACACCGTTTCAGCGGTCGCAGAACACGCCGCCCAAGGACACGAAATCGACGTGACCAACGCAGAAGTCATAGCAAGGGAAAAACATTTCAAGACGAGGTTAATAAGAGAGGCCCTCGAAATTAGGAAGTATGCAAGAAATTTTAATAGAGACCAGGGACAAATGGTAAGCTCATCCTCCACCTCCCACCTCCACCCTCATCCACTCCCCCACCTCCACCACCGTGAGAATATTAATCTACGCGAAAACCAAGCAATGTCATTACCCTGAAGAAGTCTCCAGCAGCGGAGACGAAACTTTGGTCATTTTTACACTGTGACGCGGGTTTACCCAAAAAACAACGACGCCGGATATCATGAACCGCGAAAGTTTTAACGAATTATAGAAAATTAATCAGTTCAATCGTGCGCGCTGTAAGTCAGGCACGAGCTCTTGCATGCAGAAGATGTTGCGATACTTAATTGGTTCTTACTTCCCAACTAAATACTTGTGAAGCAGAGAGTTAGAAAAGGAATACATTACATCTTTCTTCGTAACCAACGTACATTAAGACGCTAATACATAGTTACACTTGGATATAGACATAACATAAATAACCAAGTAAGATACATAGCAATACCAATAACAGCTGCATTTTTCAAACAAAAGAAGGCAATAATACAAATAGCCAACATATACGATATCAATATGAGTGCAATGACAAGAAAAATCACACACTCCAACAGAAGATGCTTTCTCATCCTAAATAAATATCATGACCGTAATGTTTACCTGAGTGTGTGCAAGAATAGAAACTAAAAGATCAAATAATGATGAATGTGAAAAGGAAGATATGATTTTTGATAAACGAGGAATTTGGATCGTGCTGGGGTTATTTTTGGGTTTTGAGGCTGATTTTGAGCTCAGACGTCTGCTTCATATCCTCCCAAATACGAAATTGATCTCAGAGAACATCTTGATGATGATTTACTCATTAAGTTTCCATTTCATGAGTTCAAACCAGCTGGTTCTTAAAGTTTATGGATATAAAGTTGAATAATGTATTACAAGGCAAGGGGAAAATGCCAAGACATAGTAAACGGTTTACAGTTTTTAATCGACTCCCCCCTTCTGAAAACAAGGTGAAGGAGACGCTGAGACGCTATAAATTTTCTGGAGAGTTTCCAATGGACTGGACCTTTTTGAGAACAAGGCAAAAGAAACGCTAGAGCTTAATAAACTGTTGTGACAGATTTGTAATCGACTGGTCCGTCCTGGAGACTAGGCGAAAGAAACAGAATAAGTTATACTGCTTGGAGGGTTTTATATCCGTTCCCTTTGGTTATTTATGGGGAGCTTAAGGAGATATTCCGCGCAGTCCACGGAGCATGAAATTCACCGAGAAGAACTTTTCTTGAGTACGTAAGTTGTTTGGGTGTGCCGCGTGATATATCACGCGGCACACCCGAACAACTTAGGTACTCATCATGAGCCGCGAAAGCTTCAACGAACAAGAACTTTTCTTCTTTTTTTAATATGTCTCTGCTGATGAATTTTATGAATTGTAATTTATTCTAGCAGTCTAACTACATACATCATGCATTAATTTGCGTTCCACTTGGACTCAACTTAATGTGTCAAATGTAGAAAAGTGATGATCTTCTTGCTGTTTTATTTAATTCATACACATGTAAACATTAATTTCGGTTTTGAATCTGATATTTCACTTTCGATTACTCTGAATATTCAGTAATCAATTTTAGAGATGTATTCCCTGATGATCAAAAGATTAACCTTTTCGGAGGAACTGAAATTTACTGTAAAATAATCATTATTTTCAGGTCTTTGAAAGGACCCGAGGTAAATAGCAACAGTATTCCTATGGTATTTATCAGTACTCCGTATTCATGTATTTATTAGTATCTCAAAAGTATTTCCACTGAGACGCAGAAATACTACCCAGCAGTATTTATTGATATTCATTATGCATCAATCAGTATTCCACTGGAAGTATTTATAGCTATTGCTTACGTAGTATTCGGTTTTCTTTATGCAGTATTTATATGCATCTCTTTAGTATTTATAGATATTTCTACGTTGATTTGCAGCATGAAAAATGAGACAATTAAATGTCTGAATTTATACATTACTAATCACATGTTAATGACAAAATTCAAATTCAGGGCGCCAAAGGAAAGATACATACCACCAAAATAACAGGAAGTATCTACTGTAGCAACTCAAAATTACACATTCTCACACGTTTTCACATTTATGGGTCAGATGTGAATAAGATATTTGCTGTGAAACCAGTCAACAAAGTGGAGATTGATGATTAAATATTGATGGGATCCACACAAATGAAATACAAATTTAATAATTTTATTCTCTTGTTAAGACTTATTTATTTCTTAATCATCGAGTTTTGATTACAGTGTATTATGGGGTATCATATTAAAATTAACGCCAAAAATTAAAAAGTTATATGTGAAAGTCCACCACCCCATAACATTATACAATGAAGTACCTCGCAATGCACAATACTTTTACATTTGAATGCAAATACATATGCTCATCAAATTTCTAGTACCTAACATTTACTCAATCATTCCAGCTTATGGTATTTTCAATGTCACAGAGGAACTGCTGCAGAGCTGAAGAAAATTTAACTTTTATCACAACACTTTCTGTTTCTAATCATGAATGGCACCTTTCATTGGCACTTTCCACTACACATGTAATGTTTATTAAAGAATATAAAAAATTCAAATCCTTGGGGGGATACATTTCATCTTAGGGGTAGTAAGTATTAATGGGTTTATTTCAATTTTGCAGAAAATATGTAAAATGACAATGAAAAGGGAAACAAATTTTTCTCCCGCCAAATGAAATAACTTCAAATTTATAGCCTATAGCATCCAACCGAGTTTCAGACATGATGCAAATGACGCAATTATATCTCTACAGTTAGCTATCAAAATTTTGAAATTTATACTTCAGGTAGAATAATTTCCTCTTCCATTTAAGATTTTAGAGCCAGTAGTCATTGGTGTTGAAGATATGTGCAAACCATTAGCGATTCCCAGTACTGATAATGAAATACCTGCTCCACAACCTATATGTTATCCATATCCATTTCATTCATCTGTCATACAATTTCCTAGGAAAATGAAGAAAACCGAATTAACTCATAACAAATAATAATTAAGTAATTAACTACAATTGTTTAGAGAGAAATGTATATTTTGCTTTGAATTCCAATTGAAAAACAAGGAAACTTCTTCATAACAGATATTTATGCCTGAATTTTCTCAATTTTTATTCTTCCAACAGGTAATCATATAAATTTTTGGGAAGTTATTATTCATTTCTATACTTAAATCTTGACACTCCACATTAACCTTCATGCACCTGACTTAAATAAAGAAAGTGGTGTACCAAAACCTACCATAGAATATACTAACTTCTTATTATGTAAGAATCTTATTTATTGCGAGCCATTTCACGTAGCTATTTGGTTATGTCCACAAAAATCCAACCTAAATCCAGAATCATAATCAAAGGGGAATAGAAGTAGACCATAAGAAGCAAGTAATTTTCTCGCTCCTTCCACAAACTAATTTTGAGGCAGGTTAATCAGCCCTTCTAAGTGAAGGTAAGAAAATCTCAGACACCCCCTTGTGCCCCTTGGGTAGTTGGGAAGCACTGTGTGTGTGGAGTATGATGGGTGCATGAAATACTTTGCCATTTTGGATGTATTGCCTATTTGTTATTGGTTTATTAAGTATGTAATTGGTGTCTGGTGGTATAACATCCTTCAAAACATCAAGGTGTTAAAATATACATGTTGTCTGCCAAGGAATTATGTGGATTTTTAAATTAATTTTGTTAGGCATTACTCTGACTGACAATAGAGAGACAGTAGCTGAATGTGTATGTGTCGATCCCACTGGAATCCATTCATAAAGGCTGGGTTTCTTGAGGGTTATCAAAAAAAAATACATGTATACACGGCAAGGGATTATGTCACACAACCACAGCACCAGAAATGTCCTGCAATTACCATACCCTCAACACAGACTTAAACTACGTATATGAAAAATGTCCATATTACATGGGTATTAAACTGTATAATAAGATACCTACACACTTCAAATATAACTCGATCAATTTCTCAAAACAAATATACAAGAAATACTGATCGATGAACCATACTACTCTATTCAAGAACATTTGGATGATGAAGAACATTTACGATGTACTAAATGTCAAATTGTATCCATGTACCTCATATTATGTATATCTCTGTTTGGTTTTAATTTATGTACCAGTGCACTAAATGCCTAATTATATCCTAATATTTCAAACTATGTATATCTCTGTAGGGTTATAATGTATATATCCCTAATACTGCATATATATTTCCCCAATATTATTTTATACTTTGACCAACTTACCCTAGCCATAGTTAAACTTTTGCAAGTGCAACGTGACATTAAATTATATTATTATTATTATCATGTGCTTTCCTGCAGTCGCAGAATAATAACAGCCACAAAACAACAACATAAAATCACATAACTAAACAAAAAAAACATGATTGACAAAAAATCTAAACCATGTAAAGAAGAAAGGACCAACAAAGAGTCTAATTATGGAGACATCAATATACATTAATAGGCAAAACTATATTTACATCATGTTTTTGCAACATCCATAAAACATTTTATAATATATATATTTCCACATATATGCTAAATGTATTGCAAGAAACAGTTTCTGTTGTTTTATAGGTATTTATTTGTTTCTTTTTTCTGTTTACTTACTGTATTAATGACTATAGAAGCAGTTGGTGTTGGTGAAGTACATATATTGATAGGAAACTTGTATGGGGAGTCCAAATGCCCCATCATAGCTGATCTTGTCATGAACCAATTACTTGATGAAGTCATATCCTAACTACATTTTATGCTCACACATATATGTAAATATGTAGATGACATTGTTCCAATTTCCCCCAACATAGCAATCCTGCACCACATTAAAATATTATTAACCTAGTGAGAAATACCCTTCCTAAAAATAATTTTCCCAATACACACATCAATACCATCCTTTGTAACAACAAGATTCCCATACAGAATAGTCAACATACCCAACATTAACTACGTTACCCTAAATATTGTAACAACAAGATCCCTATGAAGAATAGTCAACCTACCCAACATTAACTACGTTGCCCTAAATATAAAGATAACAGTAGACAAAAGCACAATTTCCCACAGTAATTCCACACATGACAAACCTGGAAAAGAATCCATAAACTCACCATATGCAACAAATCCAAGACTCACAGTATCATACCATACATCAAAGGCTTGTCAGAAATACTACCAAAGCACTTAAGGAAAAAACATTGACTCATTGCACATTCTAAGAATTGCTCACCTAAGTTGTATTTATGTGAATTTCATTTAATCTGTTTAACGAATTCCTTGGTCAACAAATCTTAATTGGGTGATTATTACAAGTTGCCTGACAACATATATAATAAAACATCACCTTCTGGTTCTATAGGCATTAAAACTGAATCTAAGCAAAAAGAAACAAATATGTAAAGTAGAAAATGACAAATGAGAAAGTTTTTGCAATAAATTTGTATGTATCTATATTTAAACACCTTGATGCTTTGAATAATGTTACACCACCAGACACCAATTACCTACTTTATAAACCAGAACAATTCGGCAAGACATCCAAAATGAATTGACGAGACAGCTACCGGTTTGAGAAACAAGTCAAGGGATTTGGTTTTTATATACAATGTAACTAACCACCGTGGGTCCTCTGGGTAGAATTGTAGAAGTGACCTCTAATCTTCTGTAGGTAAAATTATTACTTAAGGTCGTTCATCAAATAGCATATTATTCATAATGAATGACCACTCGGTCAGGTTAATGTTTCAACGATAACCACAGTCTAGCATCAATACATACCAGTCACACTACATTGTATGTAGGAAATCTAGACAAAACTCTCGATGTCTATTTAAACCAATTCATACGGAAACACTCACCCACATACCCACACAAAATGTTTACTAAACGTAAATAAGATGCAAGAATACTTCACACAATATCACAAGCCAATAAGGTATCACCTCAAATTAACATGCTTAGGCAAAAACATACAAAATGTTAGACACTTGTGAATTTCGCTTGTGCAATTTTCGGTAAGGATCAAAATGAACATTTGGCGTGAAACTATTTCAAATATATTCTTAACAATAGAACAAATATAACTAACATAAAGCAGGAACGTCAACAAATAACTTGGGCAAACACACACAAAATCCTGGCGTGTACATTAATAAACTGCCTACGTTCACTTCAAACAATCCAATCCAATGTACATGAGTAATAATAGTTAAATAATCATTTAACGTTAATAACTAAAATGTTACGCGAACAAAGCCACCAATTACCCACATGGCAAAGCAAGCTTGCTGCAACATTGCAGCAAGCTTGTCATTGCAAGATAGCAACCTTGCAGCAAGCTTGCATCGGCAAGGTTAAAGCTTGCAGCAAGCTTGCTGCAATCTGACTACTGCACCTGTTACAAGCTTGCTGCAAGGTTGCACTGCAAGGTTGCAGCAAGTTTCATGCAAGCTTCACGCAAGTCCTGTGCAAGCTTCACACAAGTCCTGTGCAAGTTTCAACCCTGGCAAAAATAGAGGGTACGCCGAGGGTAGGAAAGCATTCATGAACCACACACTAAAACATTGCCTATGGAATGCAATTGTGCAAAGGAGCTGTAACAATGTTCATAGCGAAACAAATTAGTTAGGTATTACAAAAAAATCACTACTTGCATGATTACCCCTATAGTTTCAAAATTTAAAAAGAAAATGACTTTCCCGCATTTGTGAACGCGAAAGATACAATTCTTAACAATACATACTTGACCTACGTGACCTGTTACCTTATCCTAAACGACCTAACGAAATGCATATCACGATGGCTATCTAGCGCTTCTTCGCTAACAAATGACCGTTGGGAGGCCGTGTATATACAGCTGCTGGCTTGCATGAATTCGTTAGTGATAACTAACTTTACAACATATGGACACGGATATTTGAATCATTAAAACATTTCCCCAATGAACATTTTGTGGCTAAAAGTAAGCATGACCGTTATGAATATGCATAACGGATATTCTTTCAACTCCAGGAGAGATAAATAAGAGTTTCCTCAGTAATATGGCAATCGCCATCTTCATCCGACGGGCCGCGGGATCCTTGGTAGAAACCCTGACGTCAATACCACTGTTTTCTGTACTCAATTAATCTGTATTCACAATTAATCTGTATTCACGACTTTACAAACTTGTTCTTCTTTGTCAGTTAATTTATCGTTACGCATGCTTAAGTTAATTTCGCGCAAAATTTTCCTATTAACTCGCTCTTCTTCAATTTAGCTCGAATTGTTTTTCTTCTACGGGAAATAAGCCGTGCGCGTTCAGGCAAAGGTAACACTACTCCTCCCTTAGTAGGCACCGTATAGTTGCAATTGCCTTGGGCCTTGCACTATTGCTACCAATGTTGCCAGAGTCCTGCAGCAAAGTTGCCAAGATTGGCACACTTCATGCAAATTGAGCGTAACTTGCACGGAACGTGTCAATATTGGCAAAATTGCAGCAAGCTTGCATCTAGATTGCCAATCTTGGCAAGCCATACGCCAGCCTCAACCAAACTTGCTGAAATCTTGCATGCTATGTGGGTATTCTCTGCGACCAAAACCTCGCGGTGAACTACTCGCAGCAGCTGTTCGCCGACTGACGACGATTTTCTGTTATTTTCACTGCAATAGCCCGCCAAATTCAAACACATCGTTCATCTACTAAAATGTATCTTACCTTATAATTTCCCGTTTTATGGTATCTAACTTTGTAAGTGGCTGATTTATTGGTGATAGAGGATAAATGCATTTCTTCAGCCTTTGTATCCCATTTCGAACAGAAGCTAAAACGGAATAAACACTCCGTAAAAGTGTTCATATTTCCTTCGTACCTTCGTACTCATCTTAAGGATAATTTGCAAATGGCTTTGAATGACCTGAAGAAAAAATAATAGAGAATTACTACGAGTTCTTCGTCAATTGAATACAAATTTTCCGCCATACTGTTTGAATATGGTTGTCAAGGGAAATACGATGCTATTCTCTAGGAATTCTGTGCCTACCCAACTACTGATAAATACGATACTTTTTCCAAGGAATACCGCTAAGCAGCGCTGTTCGTATTCCTTGCATTCCGTGAAATACGGAAGTAGAACTAATAAATACTGCACCCTGGACGATGAATAGGATTGAATTGCGTAGAAATATGGAAGGAAAGGGGATAAATACCAGTAAACACGAGAGGGTTACTAATAAATACTGTTGCCATTTACCTCGGGGAGTGCCGTCATTGAAATCTAGTTTCTGTGACAGCTGCTGATTTCTGAACCTGTGTCATCGGCGGTGCTTGTGGCCACGGATCGACTGACCTGAGCTGGTCAAAAGGTCATTTTGAATGCCAAACATAGCTTAAACTTAAAGCTAACCCAACTAACAGCATGTTTTTGCATGTATGCTTTGCTATTTTAATTTTTGATTAGAAATTTTATGCATGATATGGGGTGCATGTTTGGTGAGAGTTCACCCCCTGCCACACACCTTTATGGTGGCTTGCAGGGTATTATGTAGATGAAGATGCATAGTTGCTCTCCAAGGCCACTCTCATGTTTTAAGGCGTGGTGGGAATCAACTGTTGATTTCTCCTGAAACGTGTTTTTTTGGCGTGTGCGATGCGTAATGTTTCCTTCTTCCGGCATTTTTCGGTGCATGCGTTCGAATGGGTGACCTTCCTTTCGATTTCATGGCATGTAGCACCACAAAACGGTGGCGATAACAACCGTGTTCACAAATGAGCACCCATCTTCGCCCTCTGGCGAGCGAAGGGCTGATCCAGTTCACACCGGTGGATCACTGTCCCTCTGAACTTCAATATTGTTTGAGGGGTCATGAATTCCGGGATGAGTCAATTTTATTCTGACAAGGGAGTAAGGCCTGTGGTTCGATTCCTGATGCAGGAGGTAAATTTTGTCTAATGTTCTACGCTCACGTCACTAAATTTTATTGGTTTTTCGGGCTAGATCGCCGGAGACCAATCGACACTTGTTGTTACGCTTGGGGATGCGGAATTAAGCGCCCAAACTAGTAAAGTCACCTTGGCCCCAATTTGAAGTATTCACATCTATCTATCTACATCTACATCTACATAATACCCTGCAAGGCACCATAAACGCAGGGGGTGAACTCTCACCAAACATGCACTATATATCATGCATAAAATTTGTAATTAAAAATTAAAATAGCAAAGCATACATGCAAAAACATGCTGTTAGTTGGGTTAGCTTTAAGTCCTTATACCAACATGCAGTTACCAATGTCATCCATTGCTACACTCGTACTGGATATATTTACCGTTATTCATATCCCTAATAGTACGAGGAAAAAAGGACATTCTGAATCTGTCAGTTCGGCAATCAATTTCTCTATCTTTGAGATTATGGTCCAGTCTACCATAGTAAGTTGGGTTCCGCAAAATATTTTTAACATCATCGCTGAAAATATGGTCTTGGAATTTATTTAAGAGATTAAGCCTAAATTTCAACCTGCGATCTGACAATGATTCCCAATTTAATTCATTTAATAGACTGGTTACGCTAATATAATTATCGTATCGTCCCCTTACAAATCTTGCCGATCTTCACTGCACACGTTCGAGTTCATTACTTAGACCGATTTTGTAGGGATCGCATACACTGGCAGGTAATTCCAAAATGAGGTCTTAAAAGGGAAAAATGCCTGATTTCTCGTACATGATCGTCACATTTACCCAATACTCTTTTGACGAATCCCAGTTTACGATTCGCTTAACCCATTATTTCACGAATGTGTTTACCCCAGGAAAGATCATTTGTCAGTCTTATTCCAAGATATTTAATGGATTCCACGGTTGTTAATTCATTATTACTTATTTTGTAAGTGCTAGGAGGAGAGCTATTCTTTTTCCAAAAGTTCATTACAAGACATTTTTAAAAATTTAGTTCTAACTGCCAGGTATCACAACAAGATTCAATTGCTTGTAGGTCAATATTTAAATATTCCTTATCGTTTGGGCATAGAATTTCCCTGTATACTACTGCGTCATCGGCAAATAGACGAAGCTTACTTTTTACCACCTTATGGATATCATTAATGTACAAAAGGAATAGGAGTGGACCTATCACACTACCTTGTGGGAAACCCGAAGTGACTTAAATTCCCGGTGAGGTAACACCGTCCATAACAATCATTTGCACACGATCATGCAGAAAATCATTAATCCATGATAAAATGTTACTGTCTAACCCATAATATTTTAATTTCAAAATTAGTTTGCTATGAGACACCTTGTCAAAATATTTCTTGAAGTCGAGAAATATAGCATCCACTGGAATATTATTTTCGCCAGAAACTAAAATATCGTGGGAAAAGAGAGCAAGTTGAGTTTCACACGATCTGCTCTTTCGGAAGCCATGCTGGACATTGGACAATAAATTCTGACTATCTAGGTGTCCCATGACTGAACTGACAATTATATGTTCTAGGACCTTGCATGAAATGGATGTGAGGGATATAGGTCTGTAGTTAGATGGCTGCTCCCTATCGCCACTTTTAAATATGGGTGTTACATCGGCTGCTTTCCAGTCCATCGGTACGACGTGTTCGGTCAGGGATTTATTAAATACTATTTCAAGGTAGGGGGAAATTTCGGAGGCTAACTCTCTATATACGCGGTAGGGAATTTGATCAGGGCCAGGAGATTTGTTGGGGCTTATATCTTGAAGTAACTTTTCAATACCATTACAGGAAAAGTTCTATTGGTTGCATCAGCCGCTGATAGAGATCAGGTATTCTGCTGATATGTATTGAGCCACCCTTAGAATAATGGCTGACCGAAGATTTTCGATGCGTGGATCATATCTTGTTTTCCCTTTCGGGATTCTTGAGGTTATTTTGTAGTCTCACCTTTTTAATGACTCTTTGCGGGAAAGCGGGAGATCCGTTTCGCTCTCTTAATGATCAGCTCACGAACGGTTCGTGAATTGTCGAAGCTTCGGTCGTTGAATAAACAAACGAGTGCCTGGCAACGGCGACCGCTTTCTTCAAAATTGGGGGAATACGGTGAAGGTGAGTGAAAAATTGTTTGTCCCTATCATTTTAATTATTCGGATGGCCTGTCAATATAATTCCTGTCCGATAATTTCCTTTCTACCAATATTGGAATTTGCATTTGTTTCTCACTACATTTTACGTTACTAGTGTTTCGTCATTTTCCATTTTGTCAATAGTGTTTCATTCAAGAAATCATTTGTTCATAATAAACAATTCGTGATTTTAGAATGTCTAAGTTCTTCACGTTGTTAAAATTCCAAAAATACATTTGAAAATCGATTGTATCTTTCCCGCTCTTGCTTTTTTTCCAACTCAAGGTTTAAGTGAAAACGATGGTGGCTCCATTTCACTTTCTTTAAGAAGATGAAATGGGAACTGATGGCAGGCGGAGATAATGAAACGGATCAAGAGTCGAAAGATACGGATCAGAGCGGATGAATCGTCTAAAAGACCAGTACATGACCGGCAGTTCACCGCTTGAGATGCGAAGGTCACGCCGCCTGGGTGGCGGAGTTTAACTACGAAAAAGTGACATTTTATGACGTATTCTCACTAAAGTGAGATTACAAAACAACCCCCCCCCCCCGTTGCGTAGATAGCATTGTCGTCAAAGCTTTCGCGACCGTTGCAGGGCGAATCATGATGAATGACGGCGCACCATCATTTCCCTGATGGACGTTAATTAATAATTGTCCTGTTAATTAATAATTGCCTAAGTTAGCACTCGCTAATGCTGGCTCTACACGCTAGGATGAGCGGCCCGGATCAGCCGACATAACGGCTGATCCCACCGTGTAGAGGCGCCAACATTGCTCAGCCGAGGGGTAGGCTCAGCAAGCCTCGGGACCCCAGCTTAAGTAATGCGATTTGTTTTTGTTCGGATTAAACAACTCGTGTGGCGCGAAAAAGCGGTTGCTATTTAAAACTTGGATAAATAAGATTCTCAATCCAATGGAAGGAAACGGGGAAAAAGTTTCGGAAAGTACCGAAGGTAATAGAAAAAGATAATATACCAGTAGAATTAACTCATTCTCTCAATAATTTTCTATGCCAGTGATGTTGAGTGTTTACAATGTCATTCTTAAACTTCGGCACCAGATGGCGAAGCGTCGATTTAAGTGCTTCGTGTAGAAAGGAAGGTGGCTCAACGTTCAGGCTGAGCCAAATACGCTGAGCGCAGGCGGACGTGTAGAAGAGGCATAAGCGATGGACGACTTATTGCGTTCCGTGAGATTGCGTGTCACATTCTGCGCCTCCTTTCCAGGCATTATCTTCCCATTCAGTGCGAATAAGTTTTTGTTCAATGTTCAGCATGGCTTCCGGAAGAGCAGATCATGTGAAACTCAACTTGCTCTCTTTTCCCACGATTATTTGGTTTCTGGCGAAAATAATATTCCAGTGAGTGCTATATTTTTCGACTTCAAGAAATCTTTTGACAAGGTGTCTCATAGCAAACTAATTATGAAATGAAAATCTTATGGGTTAGACAGTAACATTATATCATGGATTAATGATTTTCTGCATGATCTGTTAATGATATCAGTATGGTGGTAAAAAGTAAGCTTCGTCTATTTGCCGATGACGCAGTTGTGTACAGGGAAATTCTATGCCCAAACGATAAGCAATATTTAAATGATGACCTACAAGTAATCGAAAATTGGTGTGATACATGGCAGTTAGAATTAAATTTTAAAAAATGTGTAGTAATGGATTTTTGGAAAAAGAATAGCTCTCCTCCTAGCACATACAAAATAAGTAATAATGAAATAACAAACGTGGAATCCATTAAATATCTTGGAATAAGACTGACACATGATCTTTCCTGGGGTAAACACGTACGTGAAATAATGGGTCAAGCCAATCGTAAACTGGGTTTCATCAAAAGAGTATTGGGTAAATGTGACGATCATGTACGAGAAATCAGCTAGACCTCATTTGGAGTATGCTGCCAGTGTAAGGGATCCCTACGAAATCGGTCTAAGTAATGAACTTGAACGTGTGCAGCGAAGATCGGCAAGCTTTGTAAAGGGACGATACGATAATTATATTAGCGTAACCATTCTATTAAATGAATTGAAATGGGAATCATTGTCAGATCGCAGGTGGAAATTTAGACTTAATCTCTTAAACAAATTCCATGGCAATATTTTCAGTGATGATGTTAAAAATATTTTACGAACCCCAACTTACTATGACAGACTGGACAAAAATCATATAATTAGAGAAATTTATTGCCGAACCGACCGATTCAAAATGTCCTTTTTCCCTCGAACAATTAGAAATACAAATAACGGTAAATATGTCCTATCGGAGAGTAGCAATGAATAGCATTGGTAGCTGCATGTTGGTATGAGTACTTAAAGCTAACCCTACTAACAGAATGATTTTGCATGTTTTCTTTGCAATTTCTATCTTTTTTAAATAGTGTAGTTCTGACTACTATATTAATACTATTCCTTTTTTATGCATGATATGTAGTGCATGTGTGGTGAGAAATCACCCCCTGCCACACACCCTTGTGGTGGCTTGCAGAGTATTTTGTAGATGTAGATGAAGACAGATGTGCATAAAATTGAACGTGGCTGATCATTTCAGATTTTTGGAATGGAGTGGACGATGTTGAAGACTGAGAGAATCCGATCGTCACTTCTTATTAAAATTATCGATTCTCAGGTGGCGGCTGCACTCTGTAATATGACTAACTTTATTAAATGAATTAAATTGGGAACCATTGTCAGATCGCAGGTTGAAATTTAGACTTAATCTCCTAAACAAATTCCAAGAACATATTTTCAGTGATGATGTTAAAAATATTTTGCGGACCCCAACTTACTATTGTAGACTGGACCATAATCACAAAATTAGAGAAATAGAATGTCGAACTGACAGATTCAAAATGTCCATTTTTCCTCGTACTATTAGGGATATGAATATCGGTAAATGTATCCAGTACGAGTGTAGCAATGGATGACATTGGTAACTGCATGTTGGTATAAGGACTTAAAGCTAACCCAACTAACAGCATGTTTTTGCATGTATGCTTTGCCATTTTAATTTTTAAATAAAAATTTTATGCATGATATGTAGTGCATGTTTGGTGAGAGTTCACCCCCTGCCACACACCTTTATGGTGATTTGCAGGTTATTATGTAGATGTAAGCCATCGATAAAGGTAGAACGGATACATATGTTGAATGCCTATGAAAGCAGAGGTATTGACGTTTTAAATTCCCTGTTTGAACCCTCCGGTCGCAATGACGGCCATCATGGCGTCGTTATCATCGTATATCAGGCTCTCTAGGCGTGATTGACTGATAGAGCCCTTTGGTTGTTCACCTGGCATCAATTCCTAAGTTGAGAGGTCGCCTTAGTCCATTTGATTCCGCATTCTGGGATAAGCTGGCAGAAGCATTTTTCGCTCAGCATTCACATTTGATTCAAAGAGTCCGCGGACCTATATTTCATCCCAGCCTGCGGAACTAGGATACTTGGACGGGAATGAAATTTACGTCTGTGTTTGGGATTATGTATCTAGTTTTTGTCAATAAAGATTTTTTTTCTGTGGAGGTAGTTATTTAATTTCGTAGTTGTCACTTTAAATACAAGAGACAAACCCTTTATAAGGTATACCAAACCCAACATTTCTATGTACAAAAGATCATTTGTGTATCTAGGGCCCAAAATGTACAACTTGTTGCCATATCATATAATTCATGTAAATAGTACATGTACTTAAAAGATTAACAAAATAGTTGTTACAAAAAGGGGAAATAGATTCATACTTGTGCTGATTCTATCTGGTTTTTTACTTACAATTTTTTGTTTAAAAAATTCCACTTTGTGTTGTCTTGTTCTTTATTTTCATAATTTTTTTCTTACCTTATGTTGCGAGGAATAAGTTCCCTGTCATTGTTTAAAACTAAAATTGTTTCTTTTTTTTCTTTTCATTTTCTTCGAGTTAATATGTGCCAATGTTTGTAAGGGTGTCATATACAGGTACCCTTCTGACACCCTAAATTATCTCCACGTGCTAAGTATATGCAAATATATGTCTTGTTATATTTAATGTAATGCTACTGGAGAAAATAAATTCATTCATTCATTCATTCATTCAGATTGATTGACATCAGTCTGGTGAGATAGATGAATGCGTGAAATTGATACGAATTCCCGGCACATTTTTGGGATATTCTGTTTTGCCACTCGAGGGATGTTTCTACATCTATATTTTACAGCTGAATCTAGAACAGATACCGGAGGTTATATTCCAGCCAAATAGCACATTTTATTCCCTCAGACTGATAATATTTGTAGGAAAGAAAGGGATCCAGAGAAAATACTGGAAAACCAACTCTAAATCAGAGACTCTAGGTAAATGACAAACACTGAACTAGATGATAGATTGAGATTTCGCGCCTGGAAATGCCATCATTAATGTATAGGCATCGCAATGAGTTGGGCGCAAATTCATCAACTCTTTACTAGCTGCTGCGCAGAATGAATTATAGATTTAATCTTCTGGGAAAATTTAAGGAGGGGCATTTCATTAATGACGTTAATCATATATTGCTGGCTCCGACTTATTATGGTAGGCTCGATAATCCTAATAAAATTAGGGAGATAGATTGCAGGACGGACAGGTTTAAAATGTCATTTTACCGCGTACGATTCGAGATCAGAACGTTAAACATCGCGTAAATCGGTAATAATTATAGAGGTAATATTCAGAGTAGGTCGATAGCATTTTTTTATTACCTGCATGTTCAAATCAACGTGTGACTTGCATACAATGCCTTTCTTTGCATGCATGAGTATCTATGAAATTGGTGTCGGGTTTCAAGGCATGCATGGTATTTATGGGTGTGTCCTACATGATTGGGATTTGGTAGTTTTTCTTCTTTTTTCCCCCAATTAATTTTAAAGGCGTAGTGTTTGTTTTGTAGTGTTCATTTTTGTTTGTTGTGTCATTGTTCCTGGTGTGGATGCACCCCCTGCCACACACCCTCGAGGTGGCTTGCAGGGTATGTCGTAGATATAGATATAATCCTGGTGAGACATTTCCAAAGACAGGTACAAAAAGGCGTAGGTGCTGGATTTAATGTGTAATTTGTGATGAACTCACCTCGCTCCCATCAGCGCCACCAATGAGCCAGATCTCACGATGCCGCTCACTGAAAGGAAAGCACAAATTACTGTCAAGCACAAGCATCAAACAGTTGAGTTTCAAATTCAGAATTCAGATTATCAGAATGAATGAACGGATCACGTTCTACACCTGTAATGGGTTGTCCACGACTGCGAGCAGCATTATTCATTTACTCATTTGTGTAGCACCTGAGCGAAAGTGATACCACTTTTGAACGGAAAACAAGTGAGAATGCTACTATGTGTGACCTATATTTACTCATATTAACCGGAAAACAAGTGAGAGTCACTTGCTAAAAAGGAAAATTTCTGAAAAATTTCATCCTTATGTATACGAAATGTTGCGTAAAATGTTTAGTTGTATTTAAGTCTAGAGGCACAACTGGCAATTTCATTTCTGCTACATCATTCAGTGGAGGTGCGGGGGCAAAGAAAATAGGATTCCCTTTTGTTTACACGAGAATGTTTAAAAAGTTTAGAATATGCTGCGAGCACATGGGACCCTCATGAAGCAGGCTTAATTTCCGAATTAGATCGAGTCCAACGAAGAGCGGCGAGATATGTTGTCACAACGCAGGCTGAATTATAGACTTAATCTTATTGGAAAATTTAAGGAGGGACATTTCATTAATGACGTTAATCATATATTGCTGGCTCCGACTTATTATAGTAGGCTCGATAATTCTAATAAAATTAAGGAGATAGATTGCAGGACGGACAGGTTTAAAATGTCATTTTTTCCGCGTACGATTCGAGATCAGAACGTTAGGCATCGCGTAATTCGGTAACAATTATAGAGGTAATATTCAGAGTAGGTCGATAGTATTTTATTTTTATTACCTGCATGTTCAAATCAACGTGTGACTCGCATGAAATGTTTTTTTTTGCATGTATGAGTATCTATGAAATTGGTGTCGGGTTTAAAGGCATGATGGTATTCATGGGTGTGTCCTGCATGATTGGGATTTGGTAGTTTTTCTTCTTTTTTCCCCAATTACTTTTAAAGGTGTAGTGTTTGCTTTGTAGTGTTCATTTTTGTTTGTTGTGTCACTGTTCCTGGTGTGGATGCACCCCTTGCCACACACCCTCGAGGTGCCTTGCAGGGTATGTCGTAGATATAGATATACCTGTAGAACTTCTACCTAGTGCAAAATAATTTTGCCTGAAAAATTAGGTCAAACCGGTCAAACATCTGAGGGAATTCAAGGTAAATGAATTTATCACTGACAAGGGGAGTGTCCGAGTTTCGGGTCAGGGATTTTGACGAAATTTGCCAGGCAGGTAGTCCTTGATTAGTTATTTACGAATCCGAGCCGAGTATTTCAGCCGAGGGGTAGGCTCAGAAAGGCTCAGCAAGCCTTGGGACCCCAGCTTAAGTAATACGCTTTGTTTTTGTTCGGATTAAACAACTCGTGTGGTGCGAAAACGCGGTTGCTGTTTAAAACTTGGATAAATATGGTACTCAATCCAATGGAAGGACGCGGGGAAAGAGTTCCGGAAAGTACCGAGTGCAATAGAAAGTGATAATATACCAGTAGAATTACCTCATTTTCTCGATAATTTTCTATACCAGTCATGTTGAGTGTTTACAATGTCATTTGTAAACTTCGGCACCAGATGGCGAAGCGTCGATTTAAGTGCTTCGTGTAGAAAGGAAGGTGGCTCAACGTCCAGGCTGAGCCAAGTACGCTGAGCGCAGGCGGACGTGTAGAAGAGGCATAAGCTGGGATCCCGAGGCTTGCTGAGCCTACCCCTTGGCTGAACCATGTTGGCGCCTCTACACGGTGGGATCAGCCGTTATGGCGGCTGATCCGGGCCGCTCATTCTAGCGTGTAGAGCTAGCAATAGACCGCGACGAAACCTTGTTTGTGCAAGCGGAAGGAAGATCGCGTCCAGGCCGCGGCTTATGAAGACGCCGTCTAAACCACGGCTTCAACCTCGTTCCTGCAATCCTCACCGCTCCGCAGTTGGAAGGCTCACCGTTGTTGAGCACTCTCTGGTACGAGTTGGAAGAGGTCGCGAAGCGGGTCCACTTCCCGGCCGAGCCGTTGCCGCGCACGTACACGCTCAGGTCCCGCCAGGTGAGCGTGAGGCCGCCGTGGGGGGCGCACCAACTACCCTGGTCCGCCAGCATCCCGGATGGACCGCCTTCGTTCATCCCCGGCATCGCCTCCACCTCTACCCTCCTCATCATCTCGTACATCTCCGCCATCACCTCGCCCATCTCCGCCGCTGCCCTCTCCTCCGCTGCAAGCCTGGAGGGAAAGGAGAAAGAGAACTGATGAAGCGAAAGGAAACCGAAGCGGCCGGGGTACCACTCCCTCAAATATTTGTGTTATCATTCTAGGTGCTCTCCCGTCATTGCTCCAAAGGTTATGGTTGGACACAAAATGTTTCTGATTAATCTTTAGTGAAACGAAACAAAGGCAAGATATTGATGATAAACGATACTTTTGGACCAATTCAAGAGTTGCGAACAAGCCGCAAATATCTTACATCTACATCTACATCTACATAATACCCTGCAAGCCACCACAAGGGTGTGTGGCAGGGGGTGATTGCTCACCAAACGTGCACTACATATCATCCATAAAAAAGGAATAGTATTAATATAGTAGTCAGAACTACACTATTTAAAAAGATAGAAATTGCAAAGCAAACATGCAAAAACATTCTGTTAGTAGGGTTAGCTTTAAGTACTCATACCAACATGCAGCTACCAATGCTATTCATTGCTACTCTCCGATAGGACATATTTACCGTTATTTGTATCTCTAATTGTGCGAGGGAAAAAGGACATTTTGAATCGGTCAGTTCGGCAATCAATTTCTCTAATTTAATATTATGGTCCAGTCTGCCATAGTAAGTTGGGGTCCGCAAAATATTTTTAACATCATCACTGAAAATATTGCCTTGGAATTTGTGGAAGAGATTAAGTCTAAATTTCAACCTGCGATCTGACAATGATTCCCAATTTAATTCATTTAATAGACTGGTTACGCTAATCAGGTTATCATACCGACCCTTTACAAATCTTGCCGATCTTCGCTGCACACGTTCAAGTTCGTTATTTAGACCGATTTCGTAGGGATCCCATACACTGGCTGCATATTCCAGATGAGGTCTCACAAGGGAAAAGTAGCTGATTTCTCGAACATGATCGTCACATTTACCCAGTACTCTTTTGACGAATCCCAGTTTACGATTCGCTTGACCCATTATTTCACGGATGTGTTTACCCCAGGAAAGATCATTTGTCAGTCTTATTCCAAGATATTTAATGGATTCCACGGTTGTTAATTCATTATTACTTATTTTGTAAGTGCTAGGAGGAGAGCTATTCTTTTTCCAAAAATTCATTACAAGACATTTCTTAAAGTTTAATTCTAACTGCCATGTATCACACCAAGTTTCAATTGCTTGTAGGTCAATATTTAAATATTCTTTATCGTTTGGGCATAGAATTTCCCTGTACACTACTGCGTCATCGGCAAATAGACGAAGCTTACTTTTTACCACCTTTTGGATATCATTAATGTACAAAGGAATAGGAGTGGACCTATCACACTACCTTGTGGGACACCCGAAATGACTTTAATAATGAGTCGGAGAGTCTCGAACTATGGACGTCGACATTATGAAGCGAGTACTTTACCCCTAACCCAAACTGCACTGAGGTCTTTGCGTCACTGAGAGATCTTAGCGGAGTCACCCGCTGAAAATGAACACTTGTTGGATTTCCACAAGGAAAAAATCCACCTCGACCGGGAATCGAGCCCGGACCCCCTGAATTTCGGTTGTAGAGTTCCACAGGGTAGAAGGAAGCCTCAGTAGCTTAACTGGTAGAGTACCTGGCCGGAAATCAGGGGGTTCGGGTTTGAATCCTGGTGGAGGGGAATTTTCTTCCAGGTGGAAATCCAACTAACGATATTTTTGGAACTTAATCACTGGTTCCAGATCTTAGGGAATCATCAGATACATCGCATATTTGTTATAACCTCGATGGAATCCAGTAAATGGGGTCGTTTATCATATTTTTTATTGCCGAATCTGATAGAATTTCTAAAATAAAAAGACACGTATTTTTCCGTTTTTCGATCCGTCAATTATTTCTCGAGTTATGAGCGGCGAAAAACTGATGTTTTTAACCCTTTCGGATAAATGTGCAACCTCTGACATATATCGACTTCGTCAAATCACAACTGAGCCCGCTAAGCTATTTGCCTTATCGCAATGGGCACAACTGACTCTGCCAATAAGACAGTTGCGACAGCATCTGTGCGAGCAGAACTTCCGGGAACCCCCCTCCACTCCCTTCGCTTCCAAGAAAAGCAGTCAAGGACGGGAGAAAAATGACGTCAATGTTATCACAGCAGCATTTTCGGTGGGCGTCACCTCTTGCTTATTTTGATTTTTGATTCATGAGTGAATGGTTGTGGTTAGAAGATTAATTTTTTCACTAAAATTCTTTTTTCGTTTCGATCTAACGATTTCGTGTACAAAATTGCGATTTCGTTTCCGAGTAAACGCCCCCATTGTGTGTATTACAATAAATGTTCTAATAAGGGTTGAACTGAGTCCTTGGGTATGACCTCACTGGTTGGTTTTTCTTGTGATATTCTTCTTTAGCGGCATACGATAATTCCGATCTCTAATCGTTTGTGTAACAGTTTGTTTGTATCCATCTTCCTGCTTACCTGCGTTCTTCCCTCATATACCTCGTTCAAAATATTTCCTCATATATATAGCGACTGCTGTTTTATCTTCCTGTCCCCATCCTAATGTCTCCACTCATTACACCGCGTCCACAATTTCCTTATTTATCTTTTTCGTACATATCTCTCCTCATCCATCATTTTATACCAAGACATCTCGAAAATCTCGTGATTATTTTAATTCACATTTCTCAATGTCTTATTCGACATCCTGCTTGCCACAATCCACCTCAGATATTTTGTAAGTCCATTTTTAGCGTTTCTACTCAAATTCCTAGTGAGTCTCTCTCTTCTTCATATTTTCAGAACACCTAGCTGACCTGATGACTAGCTCTTAAGCAAATATCCTTTCGATTGGATAAAATATTGTAAACTTTCTTCCTATCTTTTCTTCTACATCAAGCTATCCCCAAGTGTCTGTCACCATTTCTTCGGTAAGTACGTGTAACTACTGGTGAGAACGAGTAGTTCTCTCCCCACCCTGTTTGCCACCCACTTGGTTTCCGCTATTCTCACGAATAAAAAGGAAATCCTCAGGCTTCACTTGGTGGAACCGCATGATAGTAAATGAAATGATTACTTGGTAAGATTCCACAAATTTATTTTTCACCGACCTAGGTTTGGATTGTTTGACAATCATTATCAAGGTAAGCGCGGAGAGTCCGCGAGCTCATTATATACCCACAAGGTGTTCACGTGATCCTTGGCCGGATGAGGTGGGGGGGGGGGGAGAATTGAGGAGATGGGTCAAGTTCGGGAGGAGAGAAAAGGTAAGTTCAGGAAGGGAGAGTTGGAAGGGAGCATATATTCATTCAACGAATGTGCATTATTTCTGGTAGCAGACGTTATCTCCAACTGTTCGAGGAAATTCAACTTGTGGCCTTTGCACTGGGTGTGGAGCACTTTGGGGATGAAGTCACTGGTGTGGTCTTCTTCGATGAGGTCAAACAATCGAAACCTAGGTCGGTGAAAAATAAATTTGTGGAATCTTACTAAGTTATCATTTTATTTACTTCCGCTATTCTGTTCTACTAGCACTTTCTGGGTAATCTATTGCTTTGGGGTGTTTCCTATTCCTCTAATCTACTCTTATCTTTCCCAATAATGGCATTAAGGAGCCATCCCTACATTACGTGACGCTATTTTTCATTCCTCTCCATAGCGCCCCGCAATGTTTTCTCGTACTATTACGGAGCGCTATAGTATTATTTTTTTCTCCCCCCTCTCCTAAATTACGTGGTGCTGCCAAAGAACTTTCTTTACCCTGTATATTTTGTGTGTGATGATACAGACACTATTCATGAGTACCTAATTTATCTCTGCTCTAGTTTAGCCGTAAATTATGGTTTATTACCATTACTTGCCTCACACTCCCTTCGAAAATACCAGTATCATTTGGCACGACAAATACTCTCCCCTTTAGCTTTACGTTATTTATGGATTGCCCCTAACTTATCTAAATTTTCCCAAACACCTTCTTGAAGCCAGCGAGCATCTCAAAAACGTCATGAAATTTTATACACTCCTTTTCATTAGCATCCTTATCACCGCAATCATGTCACGAGCCTTCCCTCCCACGCGGAACCCGAATTGGCCATTTTTTATTTTTTATTTAACTTCCCACTAAAATGAAAAGTTCAGAAATAGAAATATATCTTTTTAGGTAGCCTCTAAGTATTCGATGTGTTGAGGCTGCCTTCAAACTACATAGCTGCAATACTTTATGAAATTCTTCCCTTTCGATTCATTTTCTAAGAGAAAAATTGTACGCCCTACCAACTCAGATTGTTCGAGCAGAAAATTTTCTGTAGCGCAAATTTCCTCCTTCACTCAGCACCCCTTCCATAATTCTTTGCCCACGTGATGCGACATTGAATTATAGCCTATAGCCTAGCTCATAAAATAGGCTTAGTGTACTTGATTTACGTCGAACCCTTGAAATGTTTCAATGCTTCCACTTCATGATCTCTGCCCTTCTGAAGTATTGAGAAGAAACTGTCGGAATGGAGAAGATAGTGAGGAAAATGAGTGAGAAAGAAACGGGGAGAGGTGGTGGGTGAAACGAAGGGAAAGTTTTTATAGCACACCCTCTTAAGGTTAAGTCCAGGTTGAAGAGTTATTTTAAGTAGGAGCCATACTGTCTATGGCCCGAAGTACATATGCCCGTATCGACGAAGGTGACGAATGGATCCAGCTAAAATTATTTCTGTAATGTTGGGAACTAATATTTCCGCGCTTTAGACTAATCGTGGGTGGACCTTGTAACAGATGAATAGGCTCTGGGTGGAATGGGAGGGAGAAGAAAGTTCCGTAAAGGAGGGACAACTTAATAGAAACACGATGGCCTTAGAAAGACAATCGCGATAGGAATAATTGATACCACAGATGAAAAATAAATATTTATCAAGTAATGAAAGATAAGAAGAGAAGAAATGCATTAATGATAATGGGTATTCTATTTAAGCATATCTTAGGTATTGATATCGGTGATGAATGCAAAGCTAATAGTGACCATGAAGTGGTAAAATATTTTCCTTGAAGTAATCATAAGGCATTACCGAACCTACTCCGAAATGCACTCCGTATGCGCCTTAGAGTATTTAAAAACGTTAGAGTAATAGAGAAACATTAAGGCATCCATCATCCAAAGGTTGGTTTTTCTGTGCTTTTGAACGTTGACTCTAGTTCTGTTGAAGACAAAACTGGAGAAGTTATCACAAAGAATAGCCATGCATTAGAATAAAGGATCGAAATAAATGTGTAAACTCAATTGAATATTTATCTAATTCAGCTACACTTTAGATAATAAGCGCTTTAATCAGGGCCAATTTCATGAGATCTCCAGCAAACGATTCCGATTTCGATTCCGATTTTAGATTTATCTCTGTTTTTAAAATTTCCTTTCCATTTCCAAAGCGAAATAAAGCCACTTCGCCCAAAAATGTAATCGGTACTTAGTTTTAAATTAGTATGTAATGGTTTTTATGTAATAGAGTATAGCGGTTCGGATTTTATAAAGATAATGAAGCTATAGGTGTGTTAATTAGAGCGTTGACAACGCCAGAGAATATTCTCAAAATTCCCATGCCACGTAAAATTTTACGTGGCTTGGGAATTATAAAATGGAACTACAAAAAGTTGAATTAGGTGTCGCAAGTTCGTATGCTGCCCCCAGTACTTGAGTTTATACGTTTTTTCGTATTATTGGCAGTGTTGGGCAAATTACTACTGTGTTGGGTGATTGTCTTGTTCATGAATATTTTACGTTCCCAAGCCTGCGTTGGGAGTTTTTAAAATTTAAATTTCTGGTTCCTTCTCAATCTTATTTGATGGAAACAATTGGGTATAAGACATGCCTCTTACTCATTCCTCCTTTCCGTTTCAAATTTCAAAGTCACGCTGTACAATATTACACAATAGGACTTCAGCCGTCCCGGTACTGAGATTGCATGATCATTGTACAATATAAAAACCTTTGTATTCAGTTCTCGGCACACAAGGTCCAAGCCCTTGCTGCCGCCGTCGTAATCTCCAGGGGATCTACATCTACATCTACACGATACCCTGCAAGCCACCGCGAGGGTGTGTGGCAGGGGGTGAAGATCACCAGGCATGCACTACTAACATGCAAAATAGCAACTATATTGTCTCATGCAACTTGATTGTTAGTGTCTACAGTATTTAAGGGATTAATACATGCATCATGCACTACAGAATACTCTAAAATATTTCCCCTACCTATCCCTTTCCTATGCTGCCTATTCTGTTCTCTTATAGTACGGGGGAAAATGCCATTTTGAATCTATCTGTACGACAATCTATCTCTCTAATCTTATTTATCTGGTCAAATCTAGCATAATACGCTGGTGTTTTTAATATGTGCCTAACATATTCAGTAAAGCTATCCGATTGAAATTTCTCTAATAGATTTAATCTGAACTTTAACCTACGCTCTCATAATGATTGCCACCCTAATTCTTGTATTAATTCTGATACACTACTCAACCTATTGTAACACCTTTTGACGAACCTAGCTGCTCTACGCTGCACACTGTCTAGTTCTCTCATCAAACCTAATTCATTAGGATCCCATACACTGGCTGGATACTCAAGGTGGGGCCTAACTAGTGAAAAGTAGCATCGCTCTTTTGTCTTCTCGTCACATTTCCCAAGTACTCTTTTTATAAATCCTAGCTTTCTCTTCGCTCGGCCGCATATTTCCCGGATGTGTCTACCCCACGATAAATCTTTAGTGATTGTTACACCTAAATACCTTATGGTTTTAACGCTTTCGATCTTCGTGTTTTAAGTTTTATAGGTACGCTCTATCGAATTATTCCTCCTCCAAAAATTGATAGCTACAAACTTTTTAAGGCTAAGTTCTAACTGCCATTTGTCGCACCACTCTTGAATTGCATCTAAATCCTTGCTAAGTGATTTCCTGTCCTCTTCTTTCGATATACCCCTATACACTACCGCATCGTCTGCAAAAAGTCTAAGGTTACTACTAACTACGGTACCCAAATCGTTTATGTATAAAAGAAATAGAAGCGGACCTACTATGCTACCCTGGGGAACTCCCGATGTGACTTTCATTGTGTCCGACATGATACCATCTATGACAACCCTCTGCTTTCGCCCACTTAAGAATTCTTTTACCCAACATACAACGTTTTATTTATACCAAAACTCTCTAACTTCAAGATTAATTTATCATGAGGAACTTTATCGAAAGCCTTTTTAAAATCTAAAAATATCGCATCAACTTCAGTACTGCTTTCACCGTGGACTAATATATTGTGTACGAATAAAGCTAATTGTGTCTCGCAAGATCTACCTTTCCGGAACCCATGTTGGCTGTTTATGAGTAATCCCTGACTATCCAAATGCCCCATGATCGAACTGACTACTATGTGCTCAAATATCTTACATGAGTTTGACGTGAGTGAAATGGGTCTGTAGTTACTAGGTTCTTCCCTATCACCACTTTTAAATATAGGTGTAATGTTAGCTACTTTCCAATCCCTGGGCACTGTGTGGTTCTTTAGTGTTTGGGATGCAAATTGAAATCACATTGGATACCAAAAGTAGCGTTTCGTGGTAAGAAGAAAGACTCTCGGTGCGTGGAGTCATCATCCTGTTTCACGCCCAAAAACACTTAGCGTCGGAAACAGTTTGAAAGGAAACGTTTTTCTTTCGCTTTTACTCCACGCCATTTCCAACGCTCAGCGTCAGCCTCTCCCGAGTGTCGTGTGGTAGTCGAGAGTCGAATGATGGGAAAAGATTTAAGAAGGGAAGATGCCGATTCAGAGGATGTAACTCCGTGTTCTCTTTGCTTTTCTTACTATCCCGTCGTCAACGCTAATAACTCGTCCATCCTCCTGAGGTGCTCACGTAATGAATTGTCGACGCATTGCAGACTTCATTTATCTTGGCCCGTGACTTGACGTCATTGAGTACTTAGGTGTAACACTTACTCAGGATCTATCATGGGGGAAACATATCAGGGAAATATGCAGTCAAAAATAGAAAGTTGGGGTTTATTAAAAGGATATTCCAGCTAATGCGCACCCCTTTTCAAACGATCGGTTATCACTCTTCCCTGTCTGTAAATTGAAATTTGGTAATTTGAACGCAAAAGGGTTACGTATATGATCATAATTAAGAAAGAAATCATAAGTGTGTTTAATCGTATGTGTCTTAGGCATGCATTAGAAAGGCGGAAGTATCTGGAACGGAAGATTCAAAGCAGTTACAATTTCCCCCTCTAAAAGTTATCCTGCTTTGCTTCTTTTGCGTGTGTTGCTCCTTCAAAGTGTCTCCTATCTTGGCAGGCGTAGCATGTGTGATGGATCTTTCGAAAAAAAGCAATAAATGTAAAAATTTAATGCAATATTGGATTATCGATTTGTTCGAGTGAAAATCTCAGATTCTTGGACAGCTACTCCCTGCTCTGGCAAAAGTGATGGTGTGAGACGAGCTTAACGAGGTTGATCTGAAAAGTGACAGTCATGTCATTTTTTTTATATTTTCAGCACTTATAGAACTAAAGTTCCTCTATCTAATAAAGTAAAGATGAATACACCAACCCATAATCCTTTTTCCACAAATTGCATTTGAAATTACACACGATTAACGGCGAGAATGGCCGTCACATGGGAACATAACGTTTAAAAATACCATTGTGACATGTCATTTTTGCAAAAAAACTGTGATTGTATGCGTAATTTCGTTATGCGTAATGCGTAATGCGTTAGGAATAAAATGACACGAAAAAAAAGGCATCAACCCACCGTATTTTTCGCTAAATCCACCAATTTCTGCGCTTATAGCAGACGAAATGCCTTAGTATACTTCAGGTGGCGCTGCGGTCGCTGTTGCCAAAATGGTTGGCATATGAATAGTATCATTACTAATGAGATATTAAAGAATATTTCAAGAAATGTTTTTAGATAACGTTTGATAGTAATATTCTGGTGTTATACATTGGTAAATTTATTGAGTACATGAATTTATTTCTGTTACGTAAATGCTGAATTGACTCCGTCGTTGAGCTGATTAAAATCATCATAAAAAATAAATCTTTCGACTTTCCATCGTATTTCTTGTGATACTTATGACTTTCAATAGCTTACGTAATTTTCTTTGTGATGTAAGGATCACTCACAGGTATATACTCGTACTTAAATTAATAAGATTCCTTGGAGCCGGGATTCCTCATCCTAAGACTCTCTCGCCACAGCGCCAGGTCACGTGACGGACTGACATCTACATCTGCACGATACCTACCCTGCAAGCCACCGCGAGGGCGTGTGGCAGGGGGGTGGGGAGCGCCAGGCATGCACTACTAACATGCAGACTAGCAACTGTAATGTCTCATGCAACTTGATTGTTAGTGTCTATAGTATTTGAGGGGTTGATACATGCATCATGCACTACAGAATACTCTAAAATGGTTCCCCTACCTATACCTTTGTATGCTGCCTATTCTACTGTCTTATAATGCGGGGGAGGGTGCCATTTTGGATCTGTCTGTACGGCAGTCTGTCGCTCTAGTGTTGTTTGTCTGGTCGAATCTAACATAATGCGCTGGTGATTTTGATATGTGTCTAGCATCTTCAGTGGGGCTGTCCGATTGAAATTTCACTGATCACCTTCCTCGTGAAGCCACCACCCTGACAATGGGGGTTGAACGTATTCTATATCTATTTGCATAATACCCTGCAAGCCACCTCAAAGGTGTGTGGCAGGGGGTGAATTCTCACTAAACACGCACTCCGTATCATGCATTTAAAAGGATTAGTATTAATATATTAGTCTATACTGCAATATTGATAAAGCTAAAAATAGCAAAGGAAGCGTGCAAAAACATGCTGTTCGTTGGGATACCTACAGGTCCTTACACCAACATGCAACAACCTATGCTGTCCATAAGCTACACTCGTATTGGATATATTTACTGTTATTCATATCCCTAATTGTACGAGGAAAAAAGGACATTTTGAATCTGTCAGTTCGGCAATCAATTTCTCTAATTTGGTGATTATGGTCCAGTCTACCATAGAAAGTTGGGGTCCGCAAAATTTTTTAAACGTCGTCACTGAAAATATGGTCTTGGAATTTATTTAGGAAATTAGGTCTAAATTTCAACCTGCGATCTGACAATGATTCCCATTTCAATTAATTTAATAGACTGATTACGTTAATATAGTTATCGTACCGTCACTTTAAAAACCTTTCCGATGTTCGCTGCACACGTTCCGGTTCGTTATTTGGGTCGATTTCGTGGGGATCCCATACACTGGCGGCATATTCCAAATGAGGTCTAACATGGGAAATGTAGCTGATTTGTCGTGCATGATCGTCACATTTACCCAGTACTCTTTTGATGAATCCCAGTTTACGATTAGCTTGACCCATTATTTCACGATAGTGTTTACCCCAGAAGAGATCATGTGTCAGTCTTATTACAGGGTATTTGATGGATTCCACGTTTGTTATTTCATTATTACTTGTTTTGTTCGTGCTGGGAGGAGAGCAATTCTTTTTTCCAAAAAGTCATTACTACACATTTTTATAAATTTAATTCTAACTTCAAGTGTTAATGTACTAAGGGCATACGTTTTGGGAGACCCCGTGTTAATCTGCCTTTTGCATCATCACGAATTAAATTTATTATTCGTCATCTCGGCTGAGCTTAAAGCCACCGAGTGCGTCCACCGGGTTGCGGATGGTGGGTCGACCTCTAGATATAGAGGTTAGCTGCGAGATAAGCGAGTTTACTCGTCGAATAAGCAGTCGTGGACAAAAAGCGACGGCATTCCGAGGGGGTATTGGTCTATCCCTGGGTAAGATAGGCCTCTAAATAATACAGAACCTGTGAAGATGCCGTGACTTGGCGACGGGAGGCCGCCAATAATTACACTTCTCATCACCCGGAGGAGAGGGCAGCAGCTCTTCTTCACATGAGTGAAGGTGGAGACCACAGTGGTCGGTACAGCGACACTCATTTTACTACAGGCGTGGTAACATTTACTTTAACGGCTGTAGAACTGCGATGTGGAAGGCAAGGGGAAACCACCACATTAATATCCCGAGGAGTCGCAGCTACTCCACTCTTTTCTTTCTTATCAAGACGTGATGGAACCCTCTCGAGTAAAATATTCCGGAGGTAAAATAGTCCCCCATTCGGATCTCCGGGCGGGGACTACCCGAGAGAGTACATCAGTCAAATGTGATACACTTTTTAGGGTAGGAACATGGAACGTGAGATCGCTTCGGACCTGTGGAAGACTGGAGAACCTGAAGGTAGAAATGCGAAGAATGGACCTCGACGTATTAGGAATCATCGAAATGAAGTGGCCCGAAGAAGGAGACTTTTGGAGTGGAAGCTACAGGATTATACATACAGGATCATTAAATGGTAATGCTGGAGTAGGGATCATACTCAGAAAGAGCGCCGGAATGCGTGTGAAGAGCTTCCTGCAGTACAATGAAAGGATAATAATGGTGAAGATCGAGACCAAACCTGTAGATACCGTGGTGGTGCAGGTTTACATGCCTACGACGGACTATGAAGATGAAGAAGTGAAACACGTCTACGAAGATATCACGGAAGTTATAAAACAGGTAAGAGGAGAAGAAAACCTAATTATTTTAGGAGACTGGAACGCTATCGTCGGCGAAGGTCAGGATGGAAGAATAACTGGAAAATATGGATTGGGAAACCGAAACGAAAGAGGAGAAAGGCTGCTGGAGTTCTGCACTCAGCATAAGTTAGTGGTTGCCAACACATTGTTTAAAAATCACAACCGAAGAAGATACACATGGAAAATGCCAGGAGACAGAATAAGATGCCAAATAGACTACATTTTAGTGAGGCAGAGATTTAGAAACCAAGTGAAGGACTGCAAAAGCTACCCTGGGGCAGATATCGACAGTGACCATAATTTAGTGATGATGAAATGCCATATAAAATTCAAGAAATTGAGGAAAACAAAGAAGAATATATGGCAAGTAGAAAAACTAAAGGAGGCTCAACATCAGCTGGCATTTCAAAAAGCAGTGGGAAACAACATAGGAGAGAACCTGAATGAGAAATCAGTGGAAGAGCGTTGGGAAAACATTAAATGTGGACTACAGGAAGCCGCAAAAGAAGTTCTTGGAAGAAGAAAAGTTTCCAAGAAGAAGCCATGGATCACGGAGGAAGTCTTAGAATTGATTGAAGAAAGAAGAAAGTACAAGAATGCGTAAACTGAAGAAGGGCAGCTTTGCTACAAAAGAATAAGTAACGAAATAAGTCGCAAAGCAAGGAAAGCTAGAGAGATGTGGTTGAAAAATCTATGCGAAGATGTACAAAGCGACCTTGCTCTTGGAAAGGTGGAAGCGGCCTACAGGATAGTGAGGAACCACATCAAGGAACGGAGCGCAAGATGCAATGCCATAAGGGACAAGAATGGAGAACTTTTGATTGAAAATGAAGACAAAGTGAAGAGATGGAAAGTATATCTGAAAGAGCTATACAATGGAAAAAATTTCAGCACAAAAGCTATTGAAGAGGAAAGCGAAGTGGAAAAAGATGATATGGGGGCATCAATATTGAGATCGGAATTCGACGCTGCAGTAAGGGACCTTCGGATGAATAAGGCCTCAGGTATTGATGATATCCCTGCAGAACTAATTAAAAATGCAGGAGAGAAGACAATAACTCATCTCTACAAAACCATCTGCGATATGTATTGTACAGGAGAAATTCCAATGGACTTCGAGAAAAACATCATCATTCCTATTCCCAAGAAGAAGAGAGCGGAGAAATGCGAAATTTTAGGACTATAAGCCTGACGACACATGCATCAAGATACTGACCAGGATCATCTACAGAAGAATAGAACGAAAAGCAGACGAGTTCCTGGATGAAGATCAATTCGGATTCAGGAAAAGTAAGGGTACAAGAGAAGCAATATTGGCCCTTAGGCGGCTTATAGAGAAGAGAATGGAGAAGAACAAACCGACGTTCATTGCATTTGTGGATTTAGAGAAGGCCTTTGATAACGTGGATTGGGATTCAATGCTTGGAATTCTGAAGGGAATTGGAGTGTCCTACAATGACCGAAGAATTATACACATACTGTACATAAACCAAGTTGCTGTGATTAAATCTGGACCCAGCTGTGAAGAGGCAAGAATAAGGAAAGGAGTGAGACAAGGATGCGCACTGTCTCCCGTAATTTTCAATGTTTACATCGAGAGAGCCATCAATGAAGTCAAGGAGAAGTGTTCTGGAGTTAACATCCACGGAGAAACAATCAGTATGCTACGATTCGCTGATGACATAGCTCTCATAGCAGAGACAGAGAAGGAGCTGAATAAGATGCTTACAACCATGGAAAGGACAATGACCAGACATCAGCTGAAGATCAATAAGAAGAAAACTAAGATATTGGTGTGCAGCAAAAGAGAAGAGGCCAAAACCAATTTTAAACTAGGAAAACAGAAACTGGAAGAGGTGAAAGAGTTCTGTTACCTGGGAAGCAGAGTAACCAACGATTTACGAAGCAAGAAAGAAATAGTGAGTAGAATAGCCCAGGCAAAGAGGGCATTCTTTCAAAAGAAGAACCTACTTACAGCAGGAAATACAAGCATAGAAGTAAGGAAACAGTTCATCAGAACATACATCTCGAGCATTTTTCTTTACGGCAGTGAATCATGGACGATGACAGCAGCGGAGAAGAAAAGGGTAGAAGCATTTGAAATGTGGTGCTACAGAAGAATGCTGAAGATTAAATGGATCGACCGAGTAAGTAACGAGGAAGTGCTAAGAAGAGTAGGAGAAAAGAGAAGTCTGCTGACAACTCTAAAAAGAAGAAGGGAAAACTTAATCGGCCATATCTTGTGACACGATGGCCTGATGAAGACTATCGTCGAGGGAAAAGTGAACGGGAAGATTGGAAAAGGCAGGCCTCGTATGAGATATATGGAACAGGTTGTGAAGAGTGTAAAAGAGAAGAATTACGTCAATATGAAGAGGTTGGCCGATAGAAGAATCGAGTGGAAAGCTGCGTCAAACCAATCCTAGGATTGTTGACCAATAATGATAGGGAAAAGTGAGGAGAGGGTGAAGGAACTTTGCTATTTTTCAATTGTTAGACCACACTTAGAATATGCTGTGAGTATATGGGACCCTTATGAAGCAGGCTTAATTCGCGAATTAGATCGAGTACAAAGAAGAGCGGCGAGATATGTAAAAGGGTGTTACGATAGGGAAAGCAGTGTGTCTGGTATGTTAGCCGAATTGGGATGGGAATCGCTGTCACAACGCAGGCTGAATTATAGATTTAATCTTCTGGGAAAATTTAAGCAGGGACATTTCATTAATGACGTTAATCATATATTGCTGGCTCTGACTTATTATGTTAGGCTCGATAATTCTAATAAAATTAAGGAGATAGATTGCAGGACGGACAGGTTTAATATGTCATTTTTTCCGCGTACGAATCGTGATCAGAACGTTAAACATCGCGTAAATCGGTAATAATTATAGAGGTAATATTCAGAGTAGGTAGATAGTTTTTTTTAATTACCTGCATGTTCAAATCAACGTGTGACTTGCATGCAATGCCTTTTTTTTGCATGCATGAGTATCTATGAAATTGGTGTCGGGTTTCAAGACATGCATGGTATTCATGGGTGTGTCCTACATGATTGGGATTTGGTAGTTTTTCTTCTTTTTTTTCCCAATTACTTTTAAAGGCGTAGTGTTTGTTTTGTAGTGTTCATTTTTGTTTGTTGTGTCATTGTTCCTGGTGTGGATGCACCCCCTGCCACACACCCTCAAGGTGGCTTGCAGGGTATGTCGTATATATAGATATAGATCATCCTCTCGGTGTTTCCTATCCCTTTAACACTAGAACGTCCGAGGGGATCAATTTGATCCTTTTTCGATTTGCAATGTATTCTTTTTGGAAACCAAAATAGGTAGAGGGATTTCCTCTCGTGACCTTTAAACATTTTTAAGTTACTTTATGGGCCAAGAAGAAGAACCACCAGACTTCGTTACTTTGTAAGATAATGTCATTTTTACCTTAACCGTCCGCAGGGATCAATTTGATCCCTAAGCGAGAAACATTGTATTACGAAGGGAAATAGCCTTAAGTAGCCTACACCCCAGCGTAAGAATTCATACAAACAAGAAGAGGACACCGGAAACAATTAAGTATTAAAACCACACAAAATTCGGTGTCAATATCGTTGACCAAATGGCAAGACACCTTTCGGTAAAAGCATCATCAAGAAGGTGGCCCGTGCATACATTCTACAATTATATTGACCTCGCTGAAATAAACGCTTTCGTGATACATAAAGCTGTCGAGGAAAGCATTTCTTCAAAAATTATCAGAAAAATTGAGATTAAACTACTTTGTCAAGAAAGAATAATTTTGACAAAAGAATATTTTCAAAAAATGAGTTTTTTGTTTTTTTTTACGTCCTGCCCCGTGTGCGATTGACCTCAAACTAGTAAAACGAAATAAATGACCAGTACAAACGATAATATTTATGTTTTAATTTCATTACCCACACCTATTTGCATATATATGCGGATAACTCGGAGGGGATCAATTCGATCCCCTCGGCCGTTGAAGGTGAAGTGGAAGTCCGGATGTTCTAGTGGCACAAGGGGGCTCGTAAGTAAGCACAGGCGTTATTCTCCGTAAATTTGTTGCCGTATTGCTCTGTGGAAGACCTTATCCTATTTCAGAAGCGAGTGGTGGACAGGGTGGTTCAGACGTAATAGAAATATTAAAATATAGAAATACAAAGCAACAATTAATTGCTGAAAAAACATATGTAGCTTGTCGTTTGGATTATAATTCGTATCATGGTATAAAAGTATATGCTAGCACGTAAACCGACCCAGATTAAAAACAGAGATAGACCTTATTGATGAACTTTGGGTTTAGAGGAATATCCAACACGCGAGAAAAGAATATAATTTAGTACACAACAGTGCACATTATGTATGAAGATGAGAAATCTGTAGCATTCCACGAGAGTAACTATCGATAAAACTACTTGGGTCATTGCGCAGCAGCTCGGCCGCCGCCGCCGCGGGCCGAAGATGTGGAGCGGAGCATTATACCGCTCAACTTAAAACCGTCTGGATATCAGATAAGCAAGTATAAGCAAGATTTGTTTTCTTCATCATGTTTAATTGGCTTTCCTGCTCAATTTTATGTGAAAATATCAGAGGAGCAAAGAGGAGCACAAAACGATAATGATGCATTTGTTAAAAAAATTACTGAATAATAGATAAATATTTTTAAAAAATATAAACGGTCTACCAAGCACTCAATTGGAAAACAATTACGGGATTTATATTCTATGAGGTATTGAAATTCCGTGAAAAAATTAGTGAAGGACATTAATGTAGTTAAAGCCTTCTTTTATCTAGGTGAACTTCACAAAAATTGACATATTCAACGCGACAGGCGTTTAAACCTTGATTTACCCAACTTTCACGAGTGATACACATTAATGTATGCAATAGAGAGACCCATTTAGTACCCTATTTTGTAGGTCACATCCTCTACAATACGGAAACACCATTAAGAGTTTCCTTGCAAAACGTCGAAAAATTGACTTTTGTCCAAATATTTACGGTTTCGGACCACTGTTCGTCGTGGGTGAGCTGTCGATGGGACTCTTTGCTGGCTCCCCGACGAGATTCGATTCTTCCCTGCAGATCCCTTCATTACCCTCCAGCTGCTCGGTTTGAAGTGGTACGTGGGTAATATGACACACAATAAATCTTTGATTGTTCTTTGTTCCGGCCCTTTAACGTGCCATTAGTGCTCCATTAATGCCTACTGTGTTACACTCCTAAATGTGCCCAATAAATATCTCCTCCCTCATCGGCGTCCGACTAGAAGTGTTATTAGAGATACGAATAACGGTAAATATGTCCAATCGGAGAGTAGCAATGAATAGCATTGGTAGCTGCATGTTGGTATGAGTACTTAAAGCTAACCCTACTAACAGAATGTTTTTACATGTTTGGTTTGCAATTACTATCTTTTTTAAACAGTGTAGTTCTGACTACTATATTAATACTATTTCTCTTTTGTGCATGATATTTAGTGCATGTTTGGTGAGAAATCACCCCCTGCCACACACCCTTGTGGTGGCTTGCAGGGTATTATGTAGATGTAGACTATCCCTTTCTCTCTCCCCTCTCTCGCCCGTCAGCCTCCCTCCCCTATTTGAAGGGCGACCTCTTTCACCACTCGGTCTTGGGATGATGACCTTGATTGTCTTCCCTTCGTCTTACCCTTGAAAAAGTCGGCACGTGCAGAAATAATTGCCTCTGTTTTTAGAAAACTCTGAAAGCTGAATATGCTGTGAGTACATAAAAAGCAATTGATTGTCGATAAAATTAGAAAGTATGATTTTCAGATGTTGAAAGAGTCATTTTTGCTGTCACTAATGCGAGACAATAACAGATTAAGTCGTTAAAACTTTCGCGGTTCCTATTATGACTTTTTATATGTTTTTTGGGTTGTCCGCGTCTTGTTAACTGGTTTGAGGGTGGCCGACGTTTCCTCTCCTTTGCCGGAGACTTCCTCAGGGCTACTGGCCCTGTGTCATCACAATAGAGGGCCCTAGAATAGCCCTAGTAGCCCTGAGGAAGTCTCCGGCAAAGGAGAGGAAACGTCGGCCACCCTCAAACCAGTTAACAAGACGCGGACAACCCAAAAACATATAACAAGTCAATAACAGATTAAATTTAAGTCACTAGGGTGAAAGGCGTGGTCCAGGGAAAGGAACTGCCGAACTGACCGATTCAAAATGTCCTTTTTCCCTCGCACAATTAGAGATACGAATAACGGTAAATATGTCCTATCGGAGAGTAGCAATGAATAGCATTGGTAGCTAGCTGCATGTTGGTATGAGTACTTAAAGCTAACCCTACTAATAGAATGTTTTTGCATGTTTTCTTTGCAATTTCTATCTTTTTTAAATATTGTAGTTCTGACTACTACATTAATACTATTCCTTTTTTATGCATGATATGTAGTGCATGTTTGGTGAGCAATCACCCCCTGCCACACACCCCTGTGGTGGCTTGCAGGGTATTATGTAGATTATGAACTGGCCCCACTTCCCTGATTGTGTGACATTCATACGCCTGTGGCTTAGTCCGGGGTGAGCTCTACTCTCACCTATCCAAATCAACCTTCGGGTTGAATCACTGAGTGAGTGAGGGTGAAAATTAGATGGAATAAGTGGTGTATTGTTAAGGACATGTTTTTCCATCCCTGAACGAAACTCATAGTGTGCGACGCATGGATATATTTGTTTTCGGCATATTTAATGACTTTTATTGAGAAAAAAAGTCCATTGCGAATATCAGTGGGTAACTCCGTTCAGGTTTTTGCGACCGGATCGCAGTTCTTAAGGGGATTTGAGTTGTTGTGGGGGCTGAAGTATTGGCATCCATCCTGAGGGTTTGGTCTCAAATTCCTGGAGTCGAAGATTTATCATTGGTATAGCAGTCCCTACTTGAATGATGTGTGGAGAGCACTTCAAGTTTAGTTCTCCATCCGTCAGATGGGATGCTGAACCGTGGACCCCTTTACGACTTTCTTTAAGAGTAGGCTAATGCCGACGACGCCGGGTTACCCTCCATCTTTCCTCCGATCACCGAAAAATTTCTGCTTTGACCCAAAAATCTATGAAATGGTGCAAATGACATATTCTATCTGTCGCCTTCCCCAAACAACTACAACTACTCGCAATTCTTGAACCTCTCTGCATATTTGGCGTGTAACCTAAAATGTTTCAAGATTTTATTTAGTTCCTGTCCCGCCCCTATGATGTTAGGCTGAAGTTAGAATTCGAACTTCTCTTTTCTTATAAACCACGTTATAGACAGTGGTTACGAAAGAATTGCAGTGAAACATTTTATTTTGCTGTGAAGACAGTGAAGTCAAGCATGGAATAGCGGCATCTAAGCATAATTATTGTAATTTTCCCCAAAGTTACATTTTAAAAATAGACTGGTAATTATGTATTATTGTTCTTTTATCAGTGAAATTTTGGTTTGGAACGAGGCATATTATTGCTTCCAGCACTGGATCCTGATGAGAGAGATGCCATGAATAAATTGGAACCTTTCGAGATATGGGTGTAGAGAAGTAGGAGAAAGTGACTCTCGATGGTTTAAACTAGTTAATTTGGATGGTTTGATTGTCAAGACCGCTACAAAGGATCGTAATTGGAAATAGAGAAAGGAGTCTGAAGAATATGTTTATTTAGATGGTAAGGAAAGAGAAATTAGTTTTCTTGAAGAGAAAAATAGCGTGAGGAAGAATGGGATCCTGGAAAATAAATTGGTGGCGTGAAGTGAGAGTCAAAACAAACTCTATTTGTTAAAATTTCAAGTATTAATGATATTTTAGCCGTATTTCTGTCCTTAATTTGTGCTCACTCCTTTATTTTTTATTACTCTTCCCCGCAAATCAAGTTTTCACTGAAGAAAAATTACGTATAACTCATTTATAAATAAATAGGTGTGAATATACAAATTCATCACGTCCTTCAGTTATTTTAGTATTTTTTGGAGGATATTGGTTCGAGAGAATGGATCAGTCAGTAGTGTCCATATGTTCTTCAGTGCACTCGTAACTGAGGTAAATTTGTTATTTGAATAATTTTCGGAATCATTTTCAATCACAACCACTCTTAGTAGTGCTTTCAAGTGTAGGAAAAGTCCTGATGTGCTGACGGAGATGTCACCTGAGGAGGTTTTGTCTTTACTGATCACTAGGGGGCTGACTAATAGACAGTATAATACCCTCAGAAGCTCCGTTCTTAGTCACGGACACGAGTTGTATCCCCGATGCGGCATACCCCGATGGAATAAGTATAACCGAAAACATGTGCGAAGTGAATCTTCAATATTTATTCAATCACATGGTCTCACGGGTACTGCAGTGCGTATCTACAGCACAAACCTCCAGCGATGCAGTTAATTGCACTGGTTTGATGAAAGTTCGGGCCACACCCAATATAAACAACTGTTTAAAAGAGCAGATTCGTTAGATGAATTTTTATTCATGAGATCCCTAGTTCCTCTTACTTTGGTAAATGATTCTTCAGGTAAGAGATTCAAGCGTATCTATTTTATCTTTGGCTAATCCGCATATATGGGCAATATTAATACTTTACCTGTTTTAGCTGTGATTATCTGGGCAAATCCGTGGCCGTCGTCCATCAGATTTTGCCGGCCCATTCGTCGTCAGTGGCTCAAAGAGACGAAGGAAATTGCAAAGGCAGAAAATAATTATTTGCAAAGGCAGATTCACGATTTATAAAATTGGATTTCGGCATGTTATTCATTGTCCTATATGCCGACCATGGTCCATAAAGTACTCATACATGACGCGGATTTTTCGAAAGGGGCAATTCTTCCCTTAGGCCAGCTATCCGAAGAGGCGATGGAGGCCCGCAATAAGGACGCCATGAAATTTCGAGAAGGATTCACGCGGAAACACTCCAGGATGGCCACCACTGAGGACCTATTCAAAAGACATTTCATCACGTCCGATCCGTTGCTTTCCTCCACTATATCAATAACTGACATAGACTCATAGGAGGCTTCCGAAGGAATTACGAGAACAATTACTAATAGAAGACAAAAAAGAAGCATAGAATAAAATTGCGATTATGGTTGCGATTCGTCTGAGGACTAAGAATTTGTCTTGAAACGAACAATCGGCAAAAAAAGTTTGGTCAATGGTGTTGTAGTAACGAATTCGTGGGGATGGGTGAGTGGTTAAGGAAAGGATAGTGAAAAGGCGATCGCATTGTTAGGAGCCCGCTACCAACCACCCTTTCCTTAACCGCTCCCTTACCTACCCTTGCTAATCCCTCATTTGAACACCGCCGACCTAACTTCCTCTGCTGACCCTCCTTTCATTTTCTCCGGGTATTCCCTTCTTGGGTTTTTCCCTTCATTGCCTCGAACAGACCTCTTCTCACCCTTATCTCTCTCTCAAGGAGCGTATCAGTACACGTACGAACAACCCATCTCCTCTGTTTCTTCGCCTTCTTAACCATTCCCAAATATAAACATGGTGTGTGCTTTCAGAAATTTGTCAACTACCTGAAGAGGACTCGGTGAGTTAAAACTAAGGATGTTCTGAGGGTGAAAATCATTTGGGATAATGCTATTTATATTCTTTTCAGTATCTTAAAAGTAATGGCATTTCATTTATATTATTGAATTGATTTTATCGGTACAGACAATATCAAAATGAATTTAAGTCATTCTCGTTTATTGCCATCCTCTTTTCAAATTACTTTATCTTTTTAAATCATAAATAAGAGATGGCGCAGCAAATTCTATGCAAAATAACATAAGTTTTCCAGTTTTGTCTAATATATTCTTGATTATTCTAATTGTGTTTCATCTATATTACTTTACTTTTCGTCGAGAGCATTGTCATTTGGCATTATTACATTGTGTGATCAGCATTGCAAAATAATAATGCAAAACCACTGTAATCTCAAGTTTAAATGAATCCATCCCTCAAACCTAATGATCCAGTATGTCACTCAATACAAAGAGATGACAATGCGCACAACAGAGCTTTTTGTAAAAACTCATGAAATCACGCTGATTTTAAACAGAATCTTGAATTTTATTGTAAGAAGCTATAAAGAATGATATTGTGAAAATGATTCCCTTTAGGTAATCCTTAAATTAAATATCAATTTTCATATATTGTCAGTTCCAAGTTATTTATGGGTGAGTATCCACTGATATTATTTCTGACGCATCAAAGAGTCAGATAACAAAGAGCAACAACAAGTTGTAATTTGCCAAGCAGGCATGTTTTTTTTAAGACTGCACATTGTCATAAAACGTTCCATATTGCGCCACCCTCCTCGAGTAGTAAAGGTGTAGAATGAAAGGTGGAGGAGGAGAGGGTAAAGGGAAAGAAGGGAATCCCAAATTTTTCTCCTTTTTATGGAGAACATGCATGGTTCCCCGAGAACCAGCATTCTTTCTCAAGAGTTGAAAGACGTTCATAATTTTCAGCATGATTCCGAAAATTATCGAAATTAAAAAATTTCCGCAGTTACGAGTGCACTGATCCATTCTCTCGAACCAATAACCTCGCAAAATCTTCAGTATAGAATCTTTATAAATCAGTGACAGCATGCAAAAGCCTGAAAAAAGTATATTCGAGGAGTTATTATCCACAAAACATGAAGAATCCAACGGAGTCTCGGTATTTCCAGGTCCCGCTGCGCGGAGCCGGGCCGCGACGCGCGATAGAAAAATCGAGTTTATTCTCGGCGACGCAAACTTTTTCAAATATTTTTACGGAATAACCTAGAAATATCTTCAATTTATACTCTGATGAAGTATACCAGAGACAATTATCCGAATAAGGATTATATTGTTTACATTGTGTAAAATTTTGTCTAAAAAAAGGGTCCGCCATTTTGTGACGTAATAGCAGTAATAGCACTCAAATATAAGCAAAAAGGTCTGAAACATATGCATAGTATTGGCAAAGTACCCTGTTCACAATTGGTAATGTTTTTTATTTCATAAAAGTCCTGTAATTAGTCCTATACCTGCTCAACTTTTAAGATATTCGAAGAAAATGAGAGCGGGCGCTCTTTTCAAAATTTGGTCGTGTTTGAGCCTCTGTATCTAAGTAACGGGTAATATCTATAAAAAATGACTTGCCATTCCATAATCACCAATCATTTGTGTGTGTATGTGCCATGTTTCAAGAAGTTATCTCATAAAAAGCAGTTTTGGACTTTTGTCAGGCGAGTTGCGATTTGACCCCACTGTGCGGCGTTCTGTTCCTCCACTGATGGCTTCTATGAAACCTTGCCGTTCAGCGGCACACGTGCCGGAGGCGTTGCCCCACCGTTCGACTTATCGAGAAGCACAGCGGGAGGAGAAAATGAAGGGGCGGCTTAGCAAGGAAGTGCGGACATCTTCGTTCGGACATCTTCCCTGGCATCTTCGTGAAACATCTCCTAGCTGAATGTGATATGCGTCGCAAGTTGAACATGAGGATTGACTAAGTCATCGATTAAAAGATGACGCTGGCAGAGTAGGGCAACTGATTTTATTTGCATAAGAAACCGGTATTTTAAATCGAACGTAAATGAGGGAAAAAATCCCACCAAACTTTTTACTTTTTCATTTGGAAGCGTATGCGACTGGAAAATCAACGTAGCATTTCTTCTTCCACGTGTCAAGGTAATCGGTTCGCACGGTGTAAATGACCGTAGCCGTCGATTCACCCTTGAAATCTACCACCAACAGTACTGCTACTACTAAAACATTAGCGCGATTTTTCTCTTTTACGTTTCCGAATAAAAAAATTGATCAGACATTAAATAGCATTAGAACGAAGGTTTCCGCGGTGATGGTTTGATCTGTGCATTGTTTCGGGTTTTCTTCCGCGTCAGTTGCCTAGAAGACAACAGTTGCGACCTTAAGGAGGTTGATCCGAAAAGTGAAAGTCATGTCATTTTATTTTATATTTTCAGCACTTATACAACTAAAGTTCCTCTATCTAATAAATTAATGATAAATATACCAACACATACTCCTTGTTCCACAAATTGCATTTGAAATTATTTTCGATTAACGGCGAGAATGGCCATCACATGGGAATTTAACGTTTAAAAAGACCATAGTGACATGTCATTTTTGCAAAAAAACTGATATTTTATGCGTAATTTCACAAGAGATAAAATGACACGAAAAAAAGGCATCAACCCACCGTATTTTTCGCTAAATCCATCAATTCCTGCGCATATAGCAGACGAAATGCGTAGTTGGCTTCAAGTGGCGCTACGGTTGCTCCAGCCAAATTGTATGGCGTATGAATGATATCTTTATTAATGAGATATTAATGCATATTTCAGAAAAATATTATAACATAACGTTTGATAGTAATATTCTGGTGTTAACATTAGTAAATTCATTGAGTACATGAATTTATTTCTTTAAAGTAAGTTCTGAATGATTCCATCGTCGAGCTGATTAAAATTATCATAAAAAATAAATCCTTCGACTTTACATCGTATTTCTTGTGATACTTATGACTTTTAATAGCTTAGGTAATTTTCTTTCTGAAGTAAGGATCACTTAGCAGGCATATACTCGTACTTAAATTAATAAGATACCTCAGACAACTTGACTCAAGCAGTCACGAGCCTACCTCCTTAAGACGCTGGCAGGAGAGCCAACGAAACTGTTGTCTACTAGCCAACTGATGCGGGAATTAAATAGTAATTGACATTCCAAAGAAACACTGTTGCCTCAGGACTTCATGCTTGATGATGAAGGATTTAAACCAATTCAAATCTCATCATCATTGGTCAACAATCCTAGGATTGGTTTGACGCAGCTTTCCACTCGATTCTTCTCTCGGCCAAACTTTTCATTGTGACGTAAATCTTCTCTTTTTCTTCCCTCACAACCTGTTACATGTATCTCATGCGACCAAAGTCAAAAGGGTACATCAAAAGGATATAAAAATCGTCGAATTTTACTGCTGAGGAATGAGATTTGGCCCGTAAATTTGATTGGCGAGACTATAGTAATGAAAATAAAATCATCATTTTGCATTGAATCAGTCACCCGTTATCTTTTACCATAGAATTTAAGTTGAATTACGGACATTCTAATGCGTAAGTTTTAGTGCGTTTTGAGATGGTTTGTGATTGATTTTCGAATATTTTCCTCTGCTATGATGTTGTTTTCTGTTAAGGTACTTGCGGTCGGCATATGTGATTTGTCGCTAACCTTGTCTTGATGATTTGGCGTTCGAAGAAAACAAAATATTATTATTAAAATACTAGATGTGTAAAATTCTCACATTTTGTTTATTTCATTCGTGCTTTATGAAACATACTCCATTGTTATCTAATTTATTGCCATGTACAATCACTGAATGAAGAATTGAAAGTCGTGTTATATAACGGAGTCTTTGTCTCTCTACGGATTTCCTGTTAATTTTTGGTGATTCGCGAGGGATATTGCTTTGTTAATCACCTTAATATTAAATGCTGTCGGAAATATTTTTTATCTTGATAAAAAGTCTGGCCATTAAGGTATATTTAGTGATGTAGTCATTATCTTCTTGGACGTAGGTGACTCATAGCAGTTTCACCCATCGATGCCTTAAATTGAGCGTCGGTTTCTTGATCAATAGAAATTTATTTCATTTAATTTATTACAAGAAAATTGATACAAGCATTGAGAGGAAATTTTTAAGGAAAATTAAACATTTTATTCAAGGACGTTTCACGCGTCAGCCTTCCATTGTACGCATGCTTGTCTTTCCGTTTCAGCGTGTTTCTTCACAGGTGAGTAAGGCGTAGCGAACCAGTTTCTAATCGTCCCATTAGTTCGCATGGTGCCGATTCTTATGCATATGAGTGGTGGATTAAATTTTTGCACCATTAGGCGAATAACCAATGTCCTTATCTATTTTCCATATTTATTGAATGATGATCGCTATATTCGCTCATAATACCAGAAGTTAATTAATTTTCCATAAGGGACTCTTTTAAGTCAAATCAAAGACAACCTAAGACAAAGAAAGGACTATTTGGCCTTCTCTTCGTCGTAAGTTTCCAAGACGTCGATGCGTTGATTTAATAATTTCTCTACTAGGTTTCCTTCGCGTTTGTTATTTTATTATAAAAATTATTTATTCATGATCATCATCATCAAGGGTCAACAATCCTAGGATTGGTTTGACGCAGTCCTCCACTCGATTCTTCTATCGGCCAACCTCTTCATATTAACGTACCTCCTCTCTTTCACGTCCTTTACGACCTGTTCTATGTAACTCATATGAGGTCTGCCTCTTCCATTTTTCCCGTTCACTTTTCCCTCGACGATTGTCTTCATCAGGCCATCGTGTCTTAAGATGTGGCCGATTAAGTTTTCCCGTATCTTTTTATAGTTTTCAGTAGACTTATCTTTTCTCCCACCCTTCTCAACACTTCTTCATTTGTCTCTAGGTCGATACATTTTATCTTCATCATTCTTCGATAGCACCATATTTCGAATGCTTCTACCCTTTTCTTCTCCGCTGCTGTCATCGTCCATGCCTCACTGCCTTAAAGAAACATGCCCCATATGTTTTGATGAATTGCTTCCTTACTTCCAAGCTTGTATTTCCAGCTGTAAGTAGATTCTTCTTTTGGTAGAATGCCCTCTTTGCCTGGGCTATTCTACTCAATATTTCTTTCTTGCTTCGTCCATCGTTGGTTACTCTGCTTCCCAGGTAACAGAACTCTTTCACCTCTCCCAGTTTCTGTTTTCCTAGTATAACGTTGGTTTTGGCCTCCTCTCCCTTGCTGCACACCAATATCTTAGTTTTCTTCTTATTGATCTTCGGATGATAACTGGCCATTGTTCTTTCCATGGTTGTTAGCATCTTATTCAGCTCCTTCTCTTCTCTGTCTCTATAAGAGCTATGTCATCAGCGAATCGTAGCATACTGATTGTTTCTCCGTGGATGTCCACTCCAGAACACTTCTCCTTGACTTCATTGATGGCTCTCTCAATGTAAACATTAAAAATTACGGGAGACAGTTCACAGCCTAGTTTTACTCCTTTCCGTATTCTTGCTTCTTCACAGCTTGGTCCAGATTTTATCACAGCTATTTGGTTTTTACACAAACTGTGGATAATTCTTCGATTATTGTAGGAAATTCCAATTCCCTTCAGAATGCCAAGCATCGAATCCCAATCCACGTTGCCAAAGGCTTCTCTAATATCCACAAATGCAATGAATGTCGGCTTGTTCTTCTCCATTCTCTTCTCTATGAGAAGCATTGCTTCTCTTGTACTCCTACTTTTCCTGAATCCGAATTGACCTTCATCAGATACAAAGCTACAACTCCTCTGCTTTTCGTTCTATTCTTCTGTAGATGATCCTTGTTAATATCTTCGATTCATGTGTCATCAGGTTTATAGTCCTAAAATTTTCGCATTTCTCTGCTTTCTTCTTTTTGGGAATAGGAATGACGATGTTTTTCTCGAAGTCCCTGGGTATTTCTCCTGTTGAGTACATGTCGCAGATGACATTATAAAGATGGGCCAATGTCCTCTCTCCCGCATTCCTTATCAATTCTGCGGGTATATCATCAATTCCAGTAGTGTTATTCATCCTTCCTTCCTTACTGCTGCGTCGAATTCCGATCTCAATATTGATGTTCCCATATCATCCATCTCGACTTTTCTTTCCTCTTTAATCACTTTCGTGCTGAGATTGTTCCCCCCAGTGGAACCAGAAGTGGCGACTACAATTTAAAAATCTAAAATTTTGAATATTGATTTTTCAATTTTAGATACGATGAAATTAAAGAAATATTTTTATATGGTTGAAAAGGAATAAATATTTAAAAATGAAAAGTAATACTGTTTTCATATATTAAAATATGTAATGAAATAACTTGCTATGAAGATGCTTTGTTAATTTTCATTTTTTCATGAAAGTAATAAATGTGTAACCGGAATCTATGATACTTCTTTCCAGCTGGGGACCAAACAACATTACAAACAAAATGACCGATTTTCGAATACGATCAATCTGCTAAATCGCCGATACCGATTAATAGGCAAAATGGTCGATATGGACGATTACCGATTACTGGTCAATGAATTGGTTCAACCCTATAAATAGGACTTGGTTCGCAGAGACACTGGCCGCGTCAACGTTTGGGCGTATATACAACTAACGGAACACAACACCAAAAGACATATTGGTAGATAATATACTGTTCCCTTCCTGCAATCGAAATAAGGTGACTGAATGACGTGACTGACGTCAACGAAAAGTTTTCAATTGCGGACAGCGAGAAGAGTAGCGGAAGTCGAGTTTTCCCCGCAGATCTCTTCGTAGGCGAAAAACTGCCTTTTCTGGCAGCTTCTCCAGACTGATTAGTCTTCGATGGAGATGGGATCATAAATGTAACGTACCCCTTTATTTACAGAGATGTTACTTCTGAAAAAGGAATCCATAGAGAAGGATTTAATGAGGAATTACTGGAAAATTTCGTTTCCGGCGGAAAAATTCATAAAGTTTTCATGCAGGGAAAGATGCAAATTTACTACAAAATTATTTCGATTCTACTGTTTGGTCCCATATGGGAATAATTTACCGTATTACCAAAATTAAATACAATATATGATTGTTGTGAAGACGAAAGTGTAAAGTTGAATCTTGAGATTGTAAAGTTGAAAATACCACTTGTTCATGTCACGAATAATTTAGAAGACTTGCAATACGCGGGTCATAAGGTGGATGAAGTAGAAAAAATTTATCCGAACAGGAGTGGAAGAAAACCCATTCCTCAAGGATTATACATGTATCAGTTTTGACTATATTGGGTTTGGTAATTCTAGTGTTAATTATTATATGTGATTGTTGTAAGTGCTGTCAAAAGTGTTTTCCTAAATATTTCAATCGCTGTAATTATTGTGGACTTTGCAGAGCCATTATATTTAAGCCAAGAATTGTATACAAAGTGTCCACCTCTGATGAAAAATTACCTCATATTGAAGAGGCAATTGAACTGACATCAGGCATAATGCAATCGTCTCCAAGAGTAGGAAGACGATCGGTGTCGGAACCCCCCAGAGGGAAACGTTAAGGCTTAAAAGAAAACACCAGGTTATAGGTGTTTCCTTTTCCTTAAGGGGGGAGGTGTAACGGGTATAGGTATAAGGGGTAATAATAAATGTATATGGGTAAGCTAAACGTAAGAGGATAGTGGTCGGGAAGTGTCCGCTTCGCGACCATATCAATGGGGGCGTTTACTCGGAACCGAAATCGCAATTTTGTACACGAAATCGTTAGTTGGAAACGAAAAACGAATTTTAGTGAAAAAATTAATCTTCTAACCACAACCATTCACTCATAAATCAAAAATCAAAATAAGCAAAAGGTGACGCCCACCGAAAATGCTGCTGTGATAACATTGACGTCATTTTCCTCCCGTCCTTGACTGCTTTCAGGGGAGGGGAAAGGGAGTGGAGGGGGGTTCTCGGAAGGTCTGCTCGCACAGATGCTGTCGAAATCGCTCCCATTGGCCGAGTCAGCTGTGTCCCCCCCTTTGCGATAAGGCGAAGTAGCTTCGCGGGCTCAGTTGTGATTGGACGAAGTCGATATACGTCAGAGGTTGCACCACACCCACTTTTCCGAAAGGGTTAAAAACATCAGTTTTTCGCTGCTTATAACTCGGGAAATAATTGACGGATCAGAAAACCGAAAATTACGGGTCCTTTTATATTACAAACTCTATCAGATTCGGCAATAAAAAAAATATGGTAAACGACCCTATTAGGAGCAAGCGGTGACCCCCAGACGGCTCTTGACCTCCAGACGGCTCCTGATCTTCAGACTGTGTCCAAAAATACGAGGGAGTTACTCACTACGATGTCTCAAATAGTCGCCTAACTGCTATCGCCTCTGGGCGACCCGAAGTGCAGGACACTCTCCCTCAGAGGTAGGGGAAGTCACAGGTCATCGCGCCCTCCTCTCCTACGGGAGAGCGTTGATATATATTCCCCTGTGTGGAAGCATCGGGGGGCATTTTCCATACTGAGCTGACGATGTAAGTTTGTTGTCAATAAACCACCTTCATGAAGATTCGGCTTTTGTTCTGAGTCTTAACCCTTAAGTGACCAACGGCCTCACGGGATTACGCTCAAGCCACTCGGAGCGTTTTCCCATCTACTTGTTGCGATCTGCCGATCGTGACAAAATGTTCGCCATAGTGAAACGCGAAGACAACACTCATCGGAGAAAAAGAAATAGAATTTTCTACCTAGGAGCTGAACAGAAACTGTAACTACTTTGCAGAAGGAACCTTTGCCTTAGGGAATTTTTTGGATAGATTTAGGGGAATGACAGCTGGGCCTCTCCTTGATGGCTTGCATTCTTCCCTTATAGTCAAATGCTACCATGTTGATGGCGAATACGAGTAATTACAATTGGCCACAGCGCGTTAGCTTTGGATGTCCGTTAAGTGGCAGGGAAAAAAAAGGAATGCGAGTGAAGTAAAACTTGGGCTGGAATAAATATGTACATACAGTGTATGACTCCGGAATAAGGGCGTAAAGAGAGAAGCATGAAAATAATTAGCCAGCTTTTGAAATGTGGGAAAGGTTGGATTGACAGAACGAATGACGGGCGTAAAATTAAACGGTGGAAATAAAATCACCGGAGGGGATTGGTATGAGGGGAATAGGTAGACAGTGAAACAGTAAGAGGCAACGCGGCTTTAGGGGCTATAATGTAAGTCAGAACAAAACGGGAGATAGGGTGGAAAAGGACCGTAATTCTTAATGGGATGAGGGGCCGCAAGAAGTATGCCATCGTGCATATCAAAAAGTGAAAGGCTGTCCGGAATTTCAAGGACAATGTTTCAAAACTTTTACTAGTTCTCGACAAAATCTCTATTCCTTAGAATATGCTTTATAATGAAACCAAAAAGGTTAAAGAAAGCTATTAGTTAGAAAAACCACATCCTATCGAATAGTCGATTATAAATCTTATTTACGATATTCCAGCATCCGGTAAGATGTTGTAATCCTATAAAATGATAAGAACGCACTCAGGTTTAATGGTAGCCTTCGATCGTAAAGATGACCAACGGCTTCTTGAATGAGTATTTCATTGAATACTTTTAGCGCAAAATCAATCCAAGGTAAACCGCAGGTTTGATGGCTGGCTGCCTGGCCAAGTTTGTGGGTTCGATTCCCACACATTACATGGATATTGTGCTTGATCTAGGATTCAATGCTTAGGTTAGACCGGTTCTCCAAACTTTTCAGCCCGCGGGCCACATTAACTATCAAACAGCAGTTTGGGGACCATCTCGAGGTCCAAATAAAAAAGAATCAAAATATAGATGTTTTTCATTATATATATTATATTATTCAGTTATTATTAAACAACACATTGATACACTACACATGAATACCTGTATTAGTGGGAATGGTGAAATTGCCTCCTGAATGCCCTAATAGCAAAAATTTCTGTCTATATTTGATGTCCCTAACATCTACATTGACCTGAGACTATCATCAGACAAGTATGTTCTCAAATTGTTCTTCACGAATTTCATTCTTGAAAATGTTTGTTCCCACAAGCATGTTGTTCCAAAGATTTAAAGTTACCTTGATGCAAAAGTTTTTACTTAAGGATAGTCTTCCTTGTGCAAAAACTGGCAAAACCCACCAGTTCTTCTTTGAAATTGTCCCTAAGGAGGTCATTTTATTGCAACTCCAGCTGCAATTTATCTGGGCAACTGGCCACATCTGCTTCAAATGGGTTTTGAAACAGTATCACTTCTACTGCCTTTGAATCCAAGCCAGTAAACAGCTCCTGAAACTGCAGCTGGAGGTCTTTGATGATCTCGCATGCATATGACGTGGGGAACTCAGCTGTTGCCTCAGGCATGAAGATCTTGCACTGCTGAAAGTGCGTCAAGTTGTTGGCCTGTACTTGTTCCAAAAACAAGACAAGTTTAGATATGAAGGCCTTTAGGTGGGTGTATAGATCACAAACTAGATTTTTCTCTCCATGTAGTTTTACGTTCAGAAACTTTAAATGACTAGTTATGTCTGCAGCAAAGGCCAATTTCCATACCCACTCTTTATCGGACAGTAATGGCTGTGGCTTGCCTTTATTTTCCAAGAAATCATCTATTTTCTTTCCTAATTCAAATACTCTGCTCAGAACTTTCTCACAACTCAGCCATCTTACTTCTGTGTAATATGGTAAATCTTGCGATTTTGTGTCTGTATCTTTCAACATGTCTCTGAACTGTCTATGGTTGAGGCCATGTGACCTTATTAAATTCATCATCTTCGCCGCAGAATTTAGAAAATTATTGTGAGGTGAATACCATTCGTCACCACCATTAGGACTGCCAGTCCTTTCATTTGGTGGGCACCTAATGAAATTCGGGACGAAGAGATTTGGAGGTTACGATGGGATGGAGAGGTAGAAAACGATTTTTTTCTGGGATGAAGAATGTCGAGACGCAAGAGAAAATACGTCAAGAGAAAATGCGAACAAATAAATTTTAAGAGTTATTTGCATATTAGGGTCGCTTGAACTTGAATTTTGAGGCCAATGAAAATAAAACTAAAGTAATGGTGTGCAGTAGACGAGGAGAGGCCAAGACTAATGTTAAACTGGCGTAAAAACGCTTAAAAGTGGCAAAAGAGTATTGCTATCTGGGAAGCCGAACAGCTAGTGATGGACAAAGCAAGAAGGAAATAATCTGTAGAATAGCCCAGATGAAGAGGGATGCCACCAAAAGGGGAATCCACTTTCAGCTGGGAATAAAAGCATGCAAATAAGGAGACATTTTATCAGAATATACGTCTGGAGCATGTTTCTTAATGACTGTGAGGCATTAATGATAACTGTTGCAGAGAAATCAAACCCAGAAGAATTCGAAATGTGGTATACTAAAGAAGAATGATGAAGATAAAATGGATCGTTTCAACAACAAACAAAAACGTCCTGAGAAGAGTGGAGGAAAATAGAAGTCAGATGAATACTCTGAAGAGAAGATCTATATCTTTTTTCTCAGTAAATTCATTGTTTGGTGTGGGTTTCAACTATAATTACACTTAGGCCTCAATTAATCGTCTTCCACTGAAGTTTATGCAATTTTTTATAGCAATTTAAAAAATCTAGACTCTGTGGTGTTTTCAATACCGATTGTATTCAAGACTTCGTTGAGAATAAAATATCCAGATTTAAGGGTTTTTCTCAACACAGCATACTATTCACTTAATTCTTTGTTTCGTATATTTTTCAATTAAAATTGACACCAAGGCCTCTGCTCATGGTCTTCACAAATTTTATGCAATTCTTCATACAAAAATATAGAATCCAGATGCTGTGGACATTTCTCAAAACAGGATCATTCTCACAAAATACATTGCATCGGTTTTTTACAACTAAAATTGACAATTAGGCCGCTGCTGATCGTCTTGAACCCATTTAAACCCATTTTTAACCCATTTTTTCGGCTGTTGTTCAACTTTTATGGATAATAAGACAGCTTGTGTAGTCATTTCTGAAAACAGCATCTTTCTCAGTACATTCATTTTTTCGGCTGTTTTTCACCTAAATTTACCCTAAGACTACTGTTCATCGTCTTGCGTCTAATTTTATGCTAGACATAATAGCAAAGTAAAAAAGATTCTCAGCTGTTTTCTCAAGACAACATACTTTGCATTAAATTCATTTTTTCGGCAGTTTTTCAACTATTATTGATAACACTTTAGCTCAATTTTCTTCGCATTACGAAAGAGAAGGGATTCTTTACTGTTTTCCACTTATTACTTTATGTGAAGAATCGGAATGGTGTGATGGCTAGAGTATGTACTGGCCTCCCATTCAGCGGGTTCAAGTTCAAATCCCGAGAGTGGTACTTTCCCAAGTGTTCCCGGGTTTCCTTTTACCAAGAAGATTCCTCCCTCTCCCTAAAACCCTTTTAATGGAGCAAGAAACCTCAGCTCTCGATTGGCTGGCCCAAGCAGCATTACTGATAGTTGAAATGTAGCTTCGGGGGCATGATTAACCTGTTTTATGATTCAAAATGGTCAGTAAAGCACCTCATTGGGCTGCTATTGTTTTTCCACGAGAGAGAGAATGATCGGCCATCGTTCGATGGCTCAAGTGAACCATCAGAATGTGCTCGTCCAAATAACTGCTCAAGAGTTCGAGGCGATTGGCGATGCGAATCTGACGAAATATTCACGGAAAAGAGAGTAAACAAGAGAAACGGACCAGGAGAAAGTGAAATTCTTTTCTCCTGCAGTAGGTAGTACCTCTGCTGATGGTTCTCGCACGACTTTGAGATTAATGCTTCAAGAAAGCTCATTCCGACTAACGTTTAATCCGTTCATGCTCGGAATCGCTCAAAGGATCCGCAATATATTAAGAGAGACCTGCTAGAAAAATTGTCATTGGTGCCTTTGTTCGTTAAGTATTTTAGACCCAGGAGATGAAATCTCATACATGTACTGCTAAATCAATCAAAGGTCTAATTTATGAAGAGTTTCATACGATGCAACCGATGTGATGTCACGTAACTGAACGTGTTAAGAAAAATAACTTTCAATAATTTAAAAGTTAATAGTAAAATTTTAATATAAAAATAGCTAATCCACAATTTTAATGACGTCGAAATCGACAGGAAAAATAAATTGAAATTGTGGAATAGTACAAAATTATTTTTCTTAACATGTTCAGTGCAACTAAGCTCCGCCAAGTATCGCCTGCCTCCATCGACATAATTCACGTGAGTCACATACCAACCGGTACTCACTCTGTGCGCTGTGACTAGGCAATCCCATCCCGGAGTCCAATGGCATTCATGTAATTCAGCTCACCTAGCCAATCAAAAGTCTCACCATCGAGTCAAACCCAGAGGATTGGAACACAAATACAATTGAAGTATGCTATCAATCTGTTGCTATTTTCACAGGTCGCGATCAGGTGCTATTACACCTATGGTATCCGTACTTGTATTTATAAAATTGGAAATAATGTTTACACCTATTCATATCCCAAATTGTACAAATAAATAAGGACATTTAGAATCTGACAGTTCGGCAATCAATTTCTCTAATTTTATGACAATGGTCCAGTCTACCATAGTAAGTTGGAGTTCGCAAAATATTTTTAACGTAATCAGTGAAAATTATGTCTTGGAATTTATTAAAGTCTATAATTCATCCTACGGTCCCAATTAAAATAACTTCCATTTTAATTCATTTAACAGACTGGTTACGCTAATATAGTTATCGTACCGTCCCTATACAAATCTTGCCGATCTTCGCCGTACACGTTCCAGTTCGTTATTTAAAGCCCTTTTCATAAGGATTTTATATATCGGCGGCGTATTCCTAATGATTTCTAACAAGGGATACCTGTGGTTCGTACCATTAGTGTTGTTTTATAGCAGTTGGTAAGCTAAAAATCGATCAGTCTTCTTGTTAGGACGTAATTAGTTACTGGTATTAAAATTATTCAATACTTAATATTTAAAACTTTAGCTCGGATTCCATTAATGCTTAAAAATCGTATAACCTATTTTGTTTAATCGCATGTGAACCTAACCAAGGCATGACATATAACTTCACCACAGTCGCATAAACAACTATACCTTTTGTTGAAAATTGTGTGCATCAGCCTTCGTTAACAAGGCTTTTCTGGATTGATAAGAGTTTGTGCCTTAACTATGCCATTTACGGCATTAGCTTTCACTTTTTAACTTGAAAGGGATTCATGTCTTATATGATACTCAAGAGAACATCCATATTAAATTGGGGAAAAAATATTATGATGCAATTGGATTGCACGTGGTGCTAATGACCTTAGTCGTCGACGCACCCGTAATCCCAAACCTACTAGAGAACAGCGGGGAATTGGAAATTGTCAGAAAATTTGATCAAGCAATTGCTTGTGTGGGATTTGCCAAATAGGGTAAAAATGGAGAGAGAAGTAATAAATTCCACCTTCTGATTGAAGAGGCTGTTTTGTTGACAATGTGCGCCGGAGAGAAGAAGGCTTGGATCAGGAAAATGCATACATACAACAAATGTGGTCCCGAAAAGCGGTTTCGTTTTTATGAAGGGTGCTTTTGATCAGCTACTAATGGGAAAGTACAGTCTTAAAAAGGTGTTACAAGGGCACTTTGCTGAAGAAGAAGTGGACAATCACAACAATGACAATCTAGAAAGAAAAGCTTCATAAATGTTAACATTAAATTGCAACTTCACGGGAGAGTTCCATTACTGGGCAGCTGTGAATTTGCGAAATACCTGTCAAATTGAAGATAACCCTTCTGCAAATAGTCGGGTCTGCTAAGGCAAACGACTGAATATTGATGCGATAATACATATAGAAACAAATTATGCTCATGATGCTTCGTTTTTTCAATTGATTGAAAAAATCTTGATTATAAGGAAGGATCATATTTGATACGGTTTGATATAAATTGTAGAAATGGTCATACGTGAAAATGTTAGCGCAAAATTCAGAGACCATAACTTATAAGTGACAATAGATTTTGGGGAAGATGGGGCTGGGCTTAGTTTACAACTATGAAAACATTGTCACTGGCCGTTGGAATACTTTATCAACATTTTTTCGTTTTTGTATTCCGTGTGTTTTTCACTTCAACTTTATCGCTGCTTAATCGACTGAAGGCCTAGCAGACGATATATGTTAAGACTGTTGAGGAGAAATTCGGACGTCGTCACTTAGTTTTCCACGCATTCCTGTCACAGAACAGATATAGAAAATTGTATCCACATAATGCTTCAGAGCTTGATTCTATATTTTAAAGCGAAAACATCCATTGAAAACCTCTTCCATCTATCTCACCCATATAAACTACTAAGGGAGCAAGGGCGAGCGTTAGTGCTGCCACCTACGCAGTGAAACCCTCGCAGGGCGACAGTAACGGCGACACTGGTTTCCATGGCTGGGATAGGGGAGTTGCACTGGGCTGGTTTGGAGTTACCAGTCATCATACTCCATTTACCTCTAACAGGTCACTCTGCAATGCAACTCGCCCTATCTCCAACTGTTATATACGCGAAGTGGACGAGAGTAAACAGTCTAACTTTGTCGAGATAAAATACGTCTGACTTATATTCTTCAAGAGAAATGTTCGGAAACAATCTTTGAATGCCTTTTGTGAAGTAAAATACATCTTAAAATCCTTTGAAATACTTTTATTCACATTAAAAAAGTGTTTCAATCAGCATGAAATTCAAAGAATTAGGAATAAGATGCGTAAAATTAAAACCCTGGATTACTGACACTTTACTGAAAAAAGTAATCGTAAAAAGTTACTATTTAATAAGCTTCTGTAAGTATCATAATCGCCAACTCAACTCCCTTCCCACCCACCGAACACCCACCCCTCCCCGGCAACCGAGCGGGTCAGAAGTCCTGGCACAGCGAGTAAGCAGATCGGATAGCTACACCTCTCTCTCTCCCCACTTCCTTTCCCCCTTCTCCCGAGTCATGGAATTCCTCCAGAGACTCCGTTGGCAGATCGCATATGCAACTTCCCACCTTTCCGTTGGACCCCCACCTCTTACCTTCCGTGGGAAAGTGCAGCGGTGGACGATACGGCTGGGAGGAAGGAGCCCGAGGGCGGGGGAGGAGAGGCGGAGAGGGGGGCATGCAGAGGGGTCGCTGGGAAGCGACGCCGGGATTGCGCGGCAGTTGAGTGCGGGCAGCCTGACGATGTTAGAGTAATAAAGAACATTACTAGAGAGATCCTGAGTTTCCTTCCTGAAATCCCTGTCAAATCGTAGTTCGACGCCCCGTTGAGAGTCGGGGGTCTTACACTTCGCCATAATAATCATCAAAATGTCTTTTTATTTTATGGCTTTCCTGCATTGATTGTTGATAGTATGTTTTCTGATGGCACATGTTCGCAGGTGGTTCTGGAAGATTTTGAATTGAAATATTAGGCAGCAGAATTTACGGGTGACCAACCAGCTAAAACTTCATCTGTCGATGAATAATCCTCTGCCTCAACCAGCAGCACCAACTGAAGATGAGCCCAGAATAATTCCAGGCATATGCCGCCGTGAATTGTTTGAAGAATATTACACAATTTATAACATTATTAAAAATATGATAGTGATACTTTTAACGTTGGTGGTCATTTTTTGTACTATTTTCTATAGACATTTTCGTGTAATGCAAAGGGCCAGAACGGTATATTTTATGTGCAATTATGGTTGATGATTTAATTTAATAAAGTGATTTGTGTGGTCTAACTATTTCTCATATAAATGTACTCTTCTGCTAAAAATATATCTATTGTTATTTTTTTTAGAAATACCCTTTATTTGAATTTAATCCAAGGCCTTTTGAAGAAAACCATAGGCATCCAAAAATGAAAATATTTTTAAAGGTAGATACATTCAAAGAAACTCAATGGAAAATATAAGTACGGGTATATTTGAAAAAAATTTCCTGGTAAACAACTGATCAATGAAGACTGCAGTGAATCGCTAACTTCTAACAAGGAAATATATAAATTGCTTTTTCTATAAATTTTCAATTATGCCAATATATCCTAATATATTTTCAAGCGAAAAGTAATACATTCAGTGCCACTTAAATATATTTTGTTTTACATAATTTCACTAAGCATTTAGTCCAATGATAATTTTCCAGCATAAAATAAGCTAGATATGTTTAGATTGCTTGTCACCCATACTTAGATTTCCTTCATCAATCTGCTGCAACGCTTTCCTATTTCTCTTCACCTTACATTATTCCTACCGCTCTTAATACCGAAATTTATCTCTCTTCTGCAATCCTCGTCCTGGCTGACATAGCATCTTACCTTCAACATCAACCCTGAGCACCCAATCATATCTGAACACCTGTTCCATCCACTTTTATTTCACCCTTCTAATTTTTGCTGGCAACCTTATCTCCTCCCCAAGCAAAATCAACATCTCTTAAGTTCTCCATCTTTCCATACTCTTCTTATTGTGCCTCTTCAAATACACGTTTCTCTGGATCATAATCTTTTATGGTCACCCGTCCTTGACAGCAAAAAATAATATTCTTTCAAAGCCTTGCCCTACATTAAGACCAGGCACTAATCTTGTCTTTCTATTTATCCCCAAGGTGCCCACTATATGCATGTTTACTTCTGTAGTTCAACGACTGCTTTTCTAATATTTGTTTTTGCGAACATATTCCATCCTCCGTCTTTTGTGATTCCCGTTCTATTGGCACCCGTTCCAGTAATGTCCTCTCACTTGTGGCATTCTCACCCCCAAATATGATTTAAAACAGTTTGAATTTTGAGAAGCTGCTCTGGGTTCATTCAAACAATGGTCATACTTCCATTGTTCACTCAATATTCTACCTAGTAACGAATTCAAGCACTACGAACCGGACGCGAAAACTTTAAGAGGTGTTACCCGCTGAAGCGTGCACAATAGCAAGACTTTCCCAGAAAAAATCATTCTCATTGACTCCAACTTGTAGAGCACCTGGCCGGAAACCAGGAGGTCTGGGATCGAGTCCCGGTCAAGGTGAATGATTTTTCTCTGTGCAATATCTTCCTGTAATGTACCTAGTATTCAATAATAAGTTGCAGGTGGAATTCAATCACTTAATAAAGCTCAATTACAGGAAGTTAATTAAAACTTGTTAAGTTGTTAATGGTAAGTATCGCCTTATTTCTACCAACCATGGTTTCTTTATTTAGAAGTGAGATATTTTTATGCAATGAGAAAAGTTAAAACAGCAACCTTCTTGATGGATACAATATACAGTATTTGTACCTCCCTTTTCCTTACTTCCTCAATAGATGTCGTGAGAGTGTTCCAGTAAGGGAGAGTCCTCTACGTTACTAACGCAGAACTTCGGAGTTGACAGTATTGATCCATCTCCCATGGATACTGACCCTTTCACACTACGATGATTCTTACGTTCGTCCTTACGCGCGTAGGCCATTATCCCCGTCTGAACGCAAGTTTGTACGTGGGTAGTTCGTAGTTCCAAACGCTGCCAGAATACAATGATCGGCGCGGCAGTCGCAGAGAAAACCGGAAACAGGAAATAAGAAGAGACGGTCGAAAAGGCATTCAAAATATCGCCGTAATGAATACAGTAAATTGAAAATTAGTGAATACAATAGGAACCAGAGGTGGTTTCAGTTTACTTTCCAAGGCGCAAGTTGCCACTGCCGACCAAAATGCTAAGTGCACTCGAGTTTTAAGAGTACTCTTCAAACTGGAATTTATGAAGTTACCAGAAGACCTACAGAAAATTTAATTATATCATTTTTTTCTCGAATAATTTGGCCGGTACGGCATACGGCTTTCCACGCCGCTGACCCATCTCATATCGAAACTTCGTATTTTATTCGCCATAAATGGATGATGCCAGATGTACCTGCCCGATGAAAAGCAATAAATCTCCTGCTGACAATAATCCTTTCCATTTCATTGTGTATTCCATGGGGTCGTTCTTTATTATAAGTATATTAATAACCATAGTTAGTTATACTATATATAGTTACCCTAGAGTGTAAACGATTTTTATTTCGCTTACATTGTAAACACACAAATGTTATTTCATGAAAATACCAGTACAGAAACGAAATTGATGAACATGAGCAGCTGTCGGTAGGCAATGTGTGTCACTTAATTATCCTGAAGGGTACAAAAACCACAATCATTTTTATTCTATTAATGTGCAAATTGTATAATTATGAAACTATTGATCTTTTATGATGATAAAAACGGTTTTCGTACGAGTACCCTAGCATCAGTAGCAAATCATATTTATTGTTTATCAACACTGTCTCTTAAGATGATAAAGTAATTAATATAAGTTCCACCACTTAAGATTTGTGATAATCGGATGAATATAATGAATGTGGTTGCTTATCCCAGAGCACAGCATTACCAATTCATCATTTTAAACTCGTATTCATATACCTATTAACCCTTAAAGGACCAAGGGAGGGCTAAAAAATGTCCACCACTTTTCTTTTTCTATATTTTAAGTACTTATTCACCCAATACAGATTTATAACTTCGTGATTGTGTCAAATAAAGGTTTTTAAAGATAAAAATATGTTGATGAATATTGCTTGTTTTTTTAATGCAATCTTATGAGGGCGTAAACGGGCGGTGGACACAAAATAACCCTCCCTTGGTCCAACCTGTGACATATTTTTGGACCAAATGGAATCATACACTTGGACAAATAGTTTTGTTGCGCATTGTAGTTTATAACTAAATTACTCTAAATTTTGTATAACTTCCATATTTATTCTACAATAAGTTCTATTTTGCATTTAGGCATGTTAAGTATGCAATGCCAATACTTAGTAATACTATTTTCATGAAAACCTTATCACCGTTTTTATTATATTCATTCATGAATGGATAATGGCGCAAAGAGCTCTATCTAGCCATTCATGAATCATCTTTCTCAACTTGAAGGATCTACATCTACACGATACCCTGCAAGCCACCGCGAGGGTGTGTGGCAGGCGGTGAAGATCACCAAGGATTTACATATCCAGGAAATACTATTGTTACCTTTCTGGTGTGACTCACAAGATTTTAAAGTATTTTTCTTTCATGTTAAACTGAAATGACATTGATGGGAAAATATGAGTGAGAAAAGAACTACCCAACTCTCCTACTCACTGTCAGATATTAATGTTTTTAAATTTACGACGCACCAGCTCATTTACCAAATACCTTCACTCATAGGATAACTCCCCAATGAGCTGTTTGGCTGGCAGTGCATGGGGTACTCCGCTGTGACTCGAGCTACCTTTCCCCAAACTGCGAATTTCCGAATGACTCGCTCGCACTGAGCTAATGGTCTCCTTGTCAAAGAACTGCATGGGTGCCTAGACGGGCTAAACGGTGGATGTTTTTATCATATCTCATCCCCACTCACTCCTAAAGCCAGTTGGTCACCTACTGGGTATCATTAGCTCAACTTGGCCTTTGTTCATGCTTACCACTCTCCTCTGAGGAATTCCAATGACGTGGATCAGCTTCAGCTGTAGCGATATTTGAACCCTTGCCTCCCAAGACCTATTCTGTATATAATGAAGATACAATCCCGAAAATTCCTCTCATTTGGTGAGCTTTTACGCTGCATAACAAGCTGTCTGCAGAGCTACGTATGAAATTTTGGTCTTCATGTTGAGATCTAGAGCGAGAATTCTGCTACTATGCGGTGACTTTTGATTGAAAGGATTCATATCTTCGAGAGGTTATTCTATATGCGTATCTACTTGATGAGGGTGCGTATTGAACTTTTTTGGGAGTTTATTTGCATAATATCATATAATCGCCGTGAGTTTTCAAGTATTTTATAGACTGAAATAGTTGAAAGAAGTTGAAGACCTAAGAAGTACAGTAGGTAATTAGATTCTGTATTGAAATGTTACCTTATTACTTCATTTAATGGGGTTTCATTGAAGAAACTAAAGAGAGTGAGTACACATAACCTTATAATACAGTTGCATTTATAATTGTCCAGTTTTTATTAAATTGCTGAATTAGCCCATTGTATTTGTATTCCAGCAGGTGTGTTTGATAATCATCTTTGCTGTATTGAAAATTTTACGGATACTGGAAGGTTTGGAAATAGTGAAATACACAGTGATATTCTATGAATTCTATGATATATCTATATATAGTGACCAATATATAGTGACACCTATTTTATATCATTATTTTGATTATTATTGTGTCTTCAATTGCCAATGATGAATGACTATTTGACTGAGAGTGACGTTGAACGAGAATTGGAAATTACAAGTAACACAGAAGGAAACAGTAATGAAGAAGTGAGTGAAGCTGAAGACCATGTTAGTGAAATCAGTTCGAATGATGAAAGTGAAGCAGATGAAGGAAGTGATTTTTGTGGGGAAAAAGGCAGTAGTGACAATACCGAGTACATTGCAAAATCAGGAAGGAAATACGTAAGTGATCCTCCTTGTGTGACAAAGCGAACCACTCAGAATATATTGCGGGAAAAGCAAGGATTACTACCGGTTGGTAAGGTAAAGGATATCCTTTTATAAAGTCTTTTGAAAAATTTTTCACTCCTGAAATTTTTGACATGATTTTACAGCATACAATTGAAGAAGCAGAAGGAGCTCGGAAGTCTAAAACGGATATGGTAGAACTAAAATCCTTCGTTGGAGTGTTGATATTGATCGGTGCCAACGATGATAGCAAGTTAGATTTTCATGATTTGTGGTCACAAAAATTTGGAAGGCCCTCCTATATTGCTGCGATGAGTCGAAACCGATTTAGGGAACTATTAACTATAATTAGGTTTGATGACAAGTCTACTAGGGAAATACGGAGAGAAAAGATACATTTGCACCTATTCGTTCAATATCCCAAATGGTTAATGCGATATTCCCCAAATATTACATTCCTGGATCTAACATGATGGCTGATGAAATGTTATCATTGTTTAGGGGAAGGTGTCCATTCAAAGTATTCATGAAAGAAAAACCAGGGAAGTATGGCATTCTTATAAGGATGCTTACAGACTGCGACGAGAGATATGTGCGGAATATGGAAGTTTATGCCGGAAAAAATAACGAACCATCTACAAGCAGAGGTCCCAAAGAAATTGTGAAACGCCTGGTGGTCCCAATCAAGAATTCCGGGCGAAATATGTCTATGGACAGATACTATACGTCTGTGGAGCTAGCAGAAGAACTTTATGAAGATTTTGGATTGTCTGTGGTGGGAACTATGCAGAGTAATAGAAAACATATTCCTGAAGAACTGAAACCAATAGCGATTGGGAGATTTTTTCAAGTTTGTTTGTATTTACAGACCCCAGCTCTGGAAGTCCACCGGTGACTTTGATATCATACATCACCAGAGAGAAGCCTAAGAAAAATCTCATTCTTCTTTCCACTCAGCACGCCGATAGAAATGTCAGTAATTGTTTTAAAAAGAAATCTGACGTAAATGTGTTGTACAACAACACCAAAGGAGGAGTTGATGTTATTGATCAGATGGTACATCTAGACATCTACATAATACCCTGCAAGCCACCATAAAGGTGTGTGGCAGGGGGAGGGCACTTGGTACGTAAGTATTCAACTAAAAGATCTACAAGTAGGTGGCCGATGTCTGTTTTCTTTACTCTAATCGACATTGCTGCCCTAAATGGATTCTCTATTTTCACCCAAAATTTTCCCTAGTGGAATATCAAAAGAAGAAAAAGGTGACGTCTATATTTACAGGAACTCAGCCTTGAACTCGTGCGGCCACAAATAGAGCATCGGTTGGAAAACACAATAGGTTTACAGAACCAAATTTTAAAGGCGATGGAAGGGGTTTTGGGTAGAAAAATACAACCGCCGAAAATGTCAGATGTTGCTGTGAAAGTAAATGAGAAGGCAGGTGCCACGCGTGCAGGAACGCAGGCACATCAAAAGGAGAAACATTAAACAAATTATCAAAACTACAACTATATGTGCTTAATGTAATAGGTATGTTGGTGGTAAACATAGAATAAAAACTAATGTATGCATTACTTGCAATAAAGTTGACACATCAGATGATTGAAGTTGATTTTTCACGACTGCTTGCTAATGTTAATAATTTTATAAATTTATTGGAATGATATGCTAATTGATAAATATATACTTGAAAAAATATATTATGCAATTTTTTAAATCAGGATAAGCATTTTGATGGATCATGTACTTGTAAATCATGAAAGTGAAAATGGAGAGAAAAATTTTAGGTTTTTTTTATATAAAAATAAAATTGTTGTTCTGGAGTACGGTTACAGAATATCGACTACAATTATAAAATAATGTCTTTTTGTTGATTTATAAGTATAACTAACGGTGATTTCGAAACTTATTTTCCAAATTAGAGCATTGAACCTGAAACCATTGAGTAGAAGTTTTATCATAACTTCGTCTTCGACGAGTTTATAAAGAATTAAAAATTTCAATATTTTTACCGCGATTTTATAATTTTTAGCAACATAAATCACTGTAAGAATGTTTTAACAATCTAAGAAAGCAATTACTGAAGGTATATTCTGTTTCATGATTAGTTAAAACGAAAAAAACACAAGTGGACAATTTTTGACCCTCCCTTGGTCCACGGTGTAACCGGAAAAAGGTTGGTCCTTTAAGGGTTAATAACCGCCACATGAATATAGATAATTCTCTATTCTCAGGCATGCTTTTTTAACGTAAAATATCAAGGACAAGTTCATATTTTGTATTTATAGCTAAGGATTTTAATAAAATACAGGCGAAAATAATTTAACTGTCAGGAGCCCGCTACCAACCACCCTTTCCTATACCGCTCCCTTACCCACCCTTGCTAATCCCTCATTTGAACACCGCCGACCTTACTTCCACTGCCGACCCTCCACCCTCCTTTCATTTTCTCCGGGTATTCCCTTCTTGGGTATTTCCCTTCAGATGGATTCCTTCCCTTCAATTAAAGAAAATAAACGAGAATGACTTAAATTCATTTGAATAGTCTCAGTACCGATAAAATCAATTCAATAATATAAATGAAATGCCATTACTATTAAGATACTGAAAAAAACATAAATATCATTATTCCAAATGATTTTCACCCTCAGAGCATCCTTAGTTTTAACTCACCGAGTCCTCTTCAGGTAGTTGACAAATTTCTGAAAGCAAACACCATGTTTATATTTGGGAATGGTTAAAAAGGCGAAGAAACTGTTGAAGGAGATGGGTTGTTCGTACGTGTACCGATACGCTCCTTGAGAGAGAGATTATGGTGAGAAGAGGTCTGTTTGAGGCAATGAAGGGAAATACCCAAGAAGGGAATACCCGGAGAAAATGAAAGGAGGGTGGAGGGTCGGCAGTGGAAGTAAGGTCGGCGGTGTTCAAATGAGGGATTAGCAAGGGTGGGTAAGGGAGCGGTATAGGAAAGGGTGGTTGGTAGCGGGCTCCTGACAATACGATCGCCTTTTCACTATACTTTCCTTAACCACTACCCATCCCCACGAATTTGTCACTACAACACCTTTGACCAAACTTTCTTTGCCGATTGTTCGTTTCAAGAAAAATTCTTAGTCCTCGGACGAGTCGTAACCATCATCTCAGTTTGATTCTATGCTTCTTATTTGTCTTCTATTAGTAATAGTTCTCGTAATTCCTTCGGAAGCCTCCTATTAGTCTTCGCAGTCAATGATATGGTGGAGGAAAGCAACGGATTGAACGTGATCAAGTCTTTAGACGAGGTCCTCAATGGTGGCCGTCCTGGAGTGTTTCCGCGTGAATCTTTCTCGAAATTTCATGGCGTCCTTATTGCGGGCCTCCATCGGCCCATCCATGCGGGCCAATGAATAACATCCCGAAATCCAATTTTATAAATCGTCAATCTTTCTTTGCAAATAATTATTTTCTATCTTGACAATTTATTTCGTCTCTTTGAGCCACTGAAGATGAATGGGCCGACAAAATCTGATGGACGACGGCCATGGATTTGCCCAGATAATCACAGCTAAAACAGGGAAAGTATTAATATTGCCCGTTTGTTCTACATGCGGATTAGCGAAGGATAAAACAGATACGCTTGATTCTCTTACTTGAAGAATAATTTACCAAAGTAAGAGGCACTAGGGACCTCATGTATAAAAATTCATCTAACGAATCTGCTCTTTCCCACAGTAATATTGGGCGTGGCCCGAACTTCCATCAAATCCGTACTTGCATATCAAAGTGCAATTAACTTCATCGCTGGAGGTTTGCGCAGTAGATACGCACTACAGTACCCGTGAGACCGTGTGATTGAATAAATATTGAAGATTCACTTCGCACATATTTTCGGTTATACTTTTTACATCAAGGTAATCCGCATCGGGGATACAACTCGTGTCAGTGACTAAGAACGGAACTTCTAAGTGTATTATACTGACTATAGGTCACCCCCTAGTGATCAGTAAGGACAAAACCTCCTCAGGTGACATCTCTGTCACCACATCAGGACTTTTCCTACATTTGAAAGCACTCTCCTTGCCCTACTACGAGTGGTTGTGATTGAAAATGATTCCGAAAATTATTCAAATAACAAATTTACCTCAGTTACGAGTGAACTGAATGGAGTGCACTGAAGAACATATGGACACTACTAACTGATCCATTCTTTCGAACCAATATCCTCAAAAAATCTTCAGTATAGAATCTTTAGAAATCAGTGACAGCATGCAAAAGCCTGAAAAAGTTATATTCGAGGAGTTATTACCCACACAACATGAACAATCCAACGGAGTCTCGGTATTTCCAGGTCCCGCTGCGCGGAGCCGGGCCGCGACGCGCGATCGAAAAATCGAGTTTATTCTCGGCGTCCAAACTTTTTTCAAATATTTTTACGGAATAACCTAGAAATATCTTCAATTTATACTGTGATGATGTATCCCAGAGACCATTTTCCGAATAAGGATTATATTGTCTACTATATGTAAAATTTTCTCTAAAAAAGGGGTCCGCCATTTTGTGACGTAATATCACTCATATATAGGCAAAAATGTCTGAAACTTATGCATAGTATAGGCAAAGTACCCTGTTATTAACTGGTAATGTTTTTATTTCATAAAAATCCTTTAATTACTCCTATATCTGCTCAACTTTTAAGGTTTTCGAAAAAAAATGAGAGCGGGAGCTTTATTCAAAATTTGGTCGTGTTTGAGCCTCTGTATCTAAGTAACAGATAATACCTATGAAAAATGACTTACCATTCCATAATCAGCAATCATTTATGTGTATATGTGTCAAATTTGAAAGACGTTATTTCATAAAAAGCAGTTTTGGACTTTTGTCCGGCAAAATGCGATTTGGCCCCACTGGGCTCGGGCAGTATAAATAGCAATTGAACTGGGGTCTGATTGGGGAGGATATGGGATAAACTGAGGAGGGTGTAGGGTCTCGGGGGAGGTTCACCTTGGCTCCGGCGGCGGTGCGTCGCGAGGCGTATCGGGGCGGCGGACAGGCGTCGAGATGGCGTCCAGGCTGCGCGGGCGTCCGAAAGGCAAAAGGCCCCGAACTGGCACTGCCCCCGCTATTTATACTGCCCGAGCCCAGCTCCTTCGGCTCGCAGTGGCATCAGACTGTGTCCCTGCGACCCATGCCCCCAGTGCCCCACTCCACTCTCCAGTGTCGGGGGGCATCCGGCGGCCCTGGTCCTTCACCGAAACATTCCCAGTCGGCTGGGTCACTCTCCCGGGTTAGCGGACGTGCCCACGGCTGTATTACAGTCTACTAAAATAATTGGAAGCAATTACGGCATTCACACAATTTATGCAGACTTTTATTGTTATTTTTCATTTGACACATATTTTACCTCTATTTCTTAGAATTTTAGCTATCAAATAATAATTATTATGTTAATATCTCAATTCATTCATAAGTTCAAGTAATTCAAGTGAGCACTACTACTGTACCCCATAGATAGATGCAGGGCACAAGATAGTGGGCTGGTTGGTGTAGTGGGTATGGTAATGGCCTATCATTGCGACGGCTCGGGTTCACATCCCGACAGTGGAAGATATTTTACATTGGGAATATGGCATCTACTTGAATGCTTTGTGAGTGGATTTGTGTACAGCACTCCATCCGTCGGAAGGAAGTTTAAACCGTGGTCCCCTTGGCGCCTTTTCGTTTACAGCATTCCAATGCTGGCGTTCAAACAAAGTTCTTACAGAAGAAGCTTTAGGCACTTGCTTCTTGCCCATGCCTATGTCCACCACAGTCGACATAGCCCATTATTACCTTACCACTTCCACCATCGGCATTCTTTTGCAATTGCATAGCATCCATGAGAAAGCAGATCTTATTTCAGTTCTTTTCTCAGGAACCTAAGGATGTTGAATGACTTCTATATTAATCATGAGTTTCCAAGACCTTCCCATGCTCTCTCATCTGTTCTGTCTTTTGTTTCCTTAGTTCATCTTCAACATACCGTTGCGTTTGTTTTTAATTATTGATATTCATGTGTTTTCTGGTTTTATAACTTTTCAATGTTTACTGGAGTCTTTCCTAAACTCCTTCAGGCTCTACCATACCCAATATGTCATCGGCTGAACGTATAGAATATGAATTTTTTCCCTTACATATTCACCCTGGAATATTCACCGCTGGAAATGCGCAAATCCACAAGGAAAGAGGACGTCTTTGTAGCATAAGTTGTTAAACCATTTGGCATTAGGGGGTTCCCGGCGTCACATCCCGTCATGCGGAATGCTTTTTTTTCTCTGGGCAAATATGCTTTGTTGTTTTTTCGCTAATATCACTAAATAGGAAAGACATTGAATGAGACATCAATGTAAAGATAAAAAAGAAATGCCAACATCGGATAAGCATTCTGCCGAGACCGATAATTTTAATGACTGTATATTGCACAAACTTTCACTTTCTAGGTTCTCTGCCATTACGTCCCTCCTCAATAATCAGAATATCATCATCATCACCTCCGCCAACAAGGACTCCACTGCTGTAGTCCTGAACTGATTACATGAGGGAAGCATTTAGGTGAATTTCCAACGCTTCCTCCTACGCTCTCCTTACAGATGATTCCAACGAAAAATTTCAAGTTCATACCTCTCCATTACCTTCTTAACTTTCTCACTTAAATTTTGTCTTCCATTTTCGCTATAACCAATGCTATTTACCACTGCTAATACATCTTCTGCTCCACTTTTTATTTTGGACATTGTTACAAGCTAATATGCTGCCTGGGTACATATTTCAAACTAATATAATAACTTTAATATCATTTTAATGACAATATAACTTTATGAACACTTATTTTTTTCAATAAACATCCATTGTATATCATTTACAACATTCTAATTATTTTTCAGACATGTCACATACTCATATTACACAACATGTTACACAGTACACTTTATAATGCCCAAAAATACTGAAATGACGAGAAAAGTGATTAATAAAAAATATAACAAGAGCGTTATCTTTATGATTATTATATAAGAGCAGTGGGAACTGCTGCTCAAGTAATCACCAATTTTTCAGAGTAGTAAATATTACTATCAGTTTTTATTTTTCATGTCTCAAGCCCATCAATGCCACAGTTCTAGACATATTAGTAAGACGACGACAAATGTGAATGCTGTTCATGGATTGCTCCTCCAATATTTCTTTTATCTAATGAAGTAGGAGCACAAGCTTTTAGGCGAATGATAGTAGGTTATTACGCTGAAGATAACATTCAGTGAAAGGTCATACAGAGCATTTAGTTTTGATATGTTCTGGTTATTTATGAAAAAAATTGCTGATGGATGGTTCAACTCCAAATAAACAGAAAGAAATACTAACTCCATGAGTACCATCACTCATATCATATTCACCCATCAGTGTGGCTGCTAAGATATGTTGTACAGAAAAATACACATATATCATTTGTAAGAAGAAAAAAATGAGTTCATTCAATTGATTCATGTATTCCTGTAAAAAACTGTATTAAAGCAATGCATATGTATGAAAATCTGTCATGTACAGATACTCCAGACAACAGCTGGACTTTTCAGGAGAAGGTCAATGGGATGCAGAGAGAAGAATCCTCCAATAATGATGCTGTTGCCAACTTTGTGACTTTAATGTCTTCCATCGCAGCCAAGGGTTCAATTAGCACACCATCTCAATCAATCAAACAGGATGACTCATCCTCCTCCTTTGGTGAGGGATAAAGGTCCTCAACTAATAAAAGCCTTCCTCCCACTGTAAAAGGAAGGGCAGGATTAAAAAATAGATAAGATATTCTTTTTTTTTAATATTAGTAATTTTGCTCATTTGCCCTGATATCGCTAAGCATTTGCCCTGATCTCGTTTGTAGTTAACGGATTTTTGCTCTTCAGTTACTGACAATGGGGAACATGCACTATTTTTACAACTCATTGAATGAGAAGTTTATCGGCTAAAAATTACTCGTTGAAAATTTGGCAGAAGAATTAAGTTGTGGTACAAAGATATTACTCTTTAAAAGTTGTACGTTTCTTGAAGCTTAAAAACACGACGTCATCGCATGACATAACGGCACGGTATCATTATGGGCGTTGTTTATCTGTTTATGCGTGGAGATAAGATTTTTAATGAACATGTACTTGACGAAAACATATCTATTTATCTTATTTTTTAATGCAATAAATGAATGTATTTATAATCTTTATTTAAGAAGTATGGATCGTAACGAGAATATCGCCCAGAAAATGTATAATAACTGTATAGTGTTCTGCTTGCTTTCACTCCGCGAGTCTGTTCTACGATAAAGACATCGTTATTTTTTTAGAAGAAAGCCACCGTTAAGGAGTCAACCAATGGCAAAATGTCGGATTCTGCTTTTTTCAATCCCATTTCAGTTATGGTTCCGATCAAAAAACGGCTATATTCCTCAAAGCAATATATTAGCTTCGTTTTCTTTCAAGATAAACGTCTTTTTCCGTAGCAATATTGAACCTTTACCGTGCAGTGACGTCAGAAGGCGTTTCAAGCCACGTGACTTTCGTCAATTTTCGGGAACATTTTAACAGCTTTTAATAATCTTTGTGGTGGGCGTGGAAAACTTGGGCTTATATAAGTATTTCAATTTGTGAGAAAATTTCGTATCAAGTACATCAACAATACCCGGGAAAAAAGTTTCATGCATAATCCCCATTGCTTGGATCCAGTCAGATGATGTACAGGTTAAAAACATGTATACTATAATTTACCTTTAAAGCCTCTGCCAGTTTATAGTTTTTTTTTCTAAAGTTATCATGGCCCTACTAGGCCAGGTGCCATTGGGGGCCTCATTTTGGAATTTTTCACTTTGTACCTTCTTACCATTATTTTTTTTTATTTTTTTCACACCTGGTATTGTTTTCCTACTGCGACCAGTACCACTGCACCCTGGTACATATGCAGAATCATTTCAGTTGTTGCGTAGAATGACTGAGATAATCCTTTTAACAACTGTGATCCTTTTCGAACAATCACGTAGATGAAACACTTCGCAGGAATTCTGCAAAGGGAAAGTGCATTTCAAAAATTAACTATCAATAATATTATTACATTACTGAACAAATTTACTGCATTTGCTGTAAGAGTTTTGTGCATTTTCTGTGAATATGTCTAGAACATGCTAGTAATTTAACCAACTGACAGCTTTAGTCGGTGGACCATTGTTTTTCCGACACAGAATCAGCAAGCAAATTACTTAGTACCGAACCCTACATATAGAGGTTGTGGCAGAAGAATAGATTTCCCAAAGCAGTTATAAATTGAGGCTCAATGAATTACTCGCAATTAAGATGGTCCCATGTAATATCAATTGCAATCCTGGCTCTTTCCTCGACTGCACCGACGTTTTAGTTGCTGTGAAATCCATTTCGGCCTATTACCCACTCCATTCTCTTGTCCAATTCACAATGCACTCTCCAATCCCTTCGCACCTAGGATTTTAAAATCTTTTTTACCTGGGTCCCTGGCAAGGCCGTAGTCAGAAAGTTTTTTAGGGGGAGGGGGCTGGGTGTTCAATCATGATTGTATCCTACAAAAATATTTCTGGCTGGAGCCTTCGGTTACTGGTTTGAAGCATGGAATGAGACCCCAAAGAAAACCTTTCTGGGAGCGTGTTCAATGATCGGAGCTTGAGACGGCCCCAATCGATTAATTGGCCAACATATGAAATATCCCTACTCTATGCTTGTCTCCAAATTTCGGGGGGGTGCTTGAGCCCCCTGAATTCCCCCGCTCGCTGCGGCCTTGGTCCCTGGACGTGTGGTGATAGCTTGCCATGAACGCGCCGGCAAAGCAGCAATGGAAGCACTGCACATATGAAACTATAACGAACATGGTAACTGCAGACGATCCAAGGTCTATGTTTTGAAACACAGTAAGTAATGGGCAGATGGCAGGATCGTGGCAGGGGATAAACAATAACAAACTACGGACTGTGAAACCCGCAGTATCAGCGTGGCCCTCCTCCATCTGGAGTATCCGGAGGGAAAAGGTTGCAATCACTTGCCTGAGAATAGGGCAAACGGCCATGACCCACTCATACGTCTTTACAGAAGAGAAGGAACTACCTCATTGTGATGATTGCGACACCCCTCTGAGTGTGCGACACATCCTGACACATCCTATTTCCACCAAAAGTGGATACACACAGAAAGAGGTAAACATCCCTCGTGTATGTGGAAAAGACCAATATGTTGGGAAAAGCCGAAAGTTTTGGGAGGGGAAATAAGTGCTGAGGAACCGGAGAAAGAGGTTAAAAAAGCTTTCAAGGGAAACGCTCAGCAGAGGTTATTACAATCTCTTGCGACACATGCATTGCGACACTTTTTTCCCGGGTATTGATGATGTACTTGATACGAAATTTTCTCACAAGTTGAAATACTTATTTAAGCCAAAGTTCTCTACGCCCACCAAAAAAAATTATTAAAAGATCTTAAAATGCTCCCGAAAATTGACGAAAGTCACGATGCATGAAACGCCTTCTGGCGTCACTACACTGTAAAGGTTCAATATTGCTACGGAAACGGACGTTTATCTTGAAAGAAAACGAAGCTAATATATTGCTTTGAGGAATTTCTCCGTTTCTTGATCGGAACCATGACTGAAATGGGATTTAAATAAGCAGAATCCGACACTTTGCCTTTGGTTGACTGCTTAATGGTGGCTTTCTTCTAAAAAGATAACGATGTCTTTATCGTAGTACAGACATCTACATCTACATCTATACAATACCCGGCAAGCCACCGTGAGGGTGCGTGGCAGGGGGTGAAGATCATTAAGCATGCACTACTAACATGCAAACAAGCAACTAAGTGTCTCATGCAACTAGATTGTTAGTATCTATAGTATTTGTGTGGTTAATACATGCATTATGCTCTTCAGAATACTCTAACGTATTTCCCCTACCTATCCCTTTCATATGCTGCCTATTCTGTTCTCTTAAAGTACGGGGGAAAAATACCATTTTGAATCAATCTGTACGACAATCTATCTCTCTAATCTTATTTATCTGGTTGAATCTGTGCCTAACATCTTCAGTAAAGCTATCCGATTGAAATTTCTCTAATAGATTTAATCTGAACTTTAACCTACGCTCTGATAATGATCCCCACCCTAATTATTGTTTTAATTCTGATACACTACTCAACCTATCGTAACACCTTTTGATGAACCTAGCTGCTCTAGGCTGCACACTGTCTAGTTCTCTCATCAAACCTAATTCGTTAGGATCCTATACATTGGCTGCATACTCAAGGTGGGGCCTAACTAGTGAAAAATAGAATTGCTCTTTTGTCTTCTCATCACATTTCCCCAGTACTCTTTTTATAAATCCTTGCTTTCTCTTCGCTCGGCCGCATATTTCCATTATGTGTCTTCCCCACGATAGGTACATCCATAGTGATTGTTATACCTAAATATCTTATGGTTTCTACGTTTTCGATCTTCATGTTACTAATTTTATAGGATCGCTCTATCGAATTATTCCTCCTTCAAAAATTGATAGCTACACACTTATAAAGGTTAAGCTCTAACTGCCATTTGTCGCACCACTCTTGAATTGCATCTAAATTTTTGCTAAGCGCTTTCCTGTCCTCTTTTTTGATATACCCCTATACACTACCGCATCGTCTGCAAAGAGTCTAAGCTTAATACTAACTACGGTACCCAAATCGTTAATGTATAGAAGAAATAGGAGCGGACCTACTACGCTACCTTGGGGAACTCCCGATGTGACTTCGATTGTGTCCGACATGATACCATCTATGACAACCCTCTGCTCTCGTCCACTTAAGAATTCTCTTCCCCAGCACACAACGTCTTTATTTATACCAAAACTCGCTAATTTCAAGATTAATTTATCATGAGGAACTGTTCGGCGGTGGTTTCACTGCGTTTTGTGACGACGAGTTGAATACGCTTTGGAAGAGGGTGTTTAAAGTATTGGCTTTTTCTACACTTCTGGTAACTCTAATTCCTTGACGTTTTTTTTGTGTGCACTGTGGACCTATTTCCCTGAAACTCTCTCACATGTGACCAAAACGCTTTAGGATTGCTATCTAAATATTCTCCTAACATCTTGCTCTTGAAATGTGATAACGCTTTCCGACATGATTTCCTTGCTAATTCTCTCGATTTTTTATAGTTTTGATCTAACTCATTTTTTTCCTCTACCGATAGAACCCGTCCTGCATTTTTCATCCTAGCGTGGCATACCCTCTGTCGCTTTAGTGATTTCCTAACCTCCGCGTTATACCACCTTGGCTCTGCATTATCACTAATGAATTTACTTGGTATGTATTAATTAACTGCTTTATGAGTGACCTCAAGAAATTCTCTCCACGAATCCTCTGTATCTAATCCTTTGCTTTGTTCGCTAAATACATTAAACGCTTCCCTAAATTCCTCTTTCATACCGTCGTAATTAGCCTTGCCAAATAAGTGTACCCTTCTCCTTGGTTTATTATGTCTTTCAACGCCTACAATAAATTTCGCATGCACTTTTTAATGATCACTAATTCCTATGTCTGTAACTGTATTTAGAACTCTTTTTGGTATATTTGTTCCTAATAAGTCTAGAATGTTGTTTTCCCTGGTCAGTTTTGTTACTATCTGTTGTAAATAATGTGACGTAAAGGTGTTCAACAGTGATTCGCAGAGTTCCTTATCCTTACCTCCTGTAATGAAACTACACCTATTCCAGTCTATCGAAGGGAGATTGAAATCTCCGCCTACTTTTATTCCTCTATCATTCTTCCCAGAAAGTAATGTACGTATCTCTGACTCTAGCTCCATTATAGAATCAACGTCTGCGTCCGGTGGCCTATAATATGCACCTACATATATCTTTTTTGCGTTACTACTTTTACTTTTGATGGAACATTAAATACTTCTACCTTTCGCTCTGATATAAGTTCTCTTCTACTGACATACGGGTCCTTCACAGCTATGAAAACTCCTCCTCCGTTTTTGCTTACTCTATTCATTCTGTATACGGTAAAACACTTCGGAAATACTTTATGATCTGATATGTCCTTCGAAAGTCAGCTTTCTGTACCTACGGTTATATCTGCATCAGTACTCTTTATGAGGTGGTGAAATTCAGCTACTTTATTTCCTATACTACGACAATTCACTATTTTCCCTGAAATTCTTTCTTCCAATTTGTTTCTCTCTTGGTACTCCTTTCCAACAAAAATTTTCCTCGATAACTTTTGACGGACACACTATTTGGTCTACCTTATTACCTCATGATTTATCATGTTCGTTCTCTCCATGTGTTTTTCTCTGACCATCTAAAACTACTCTGCATGTTCTGTCAGATTTTTGCACGATTTTTCCCCCGCGGATTGACCTGCATTCTGGGCTACCACCTGAGCTAAACGCTACTTGTATACTCCAGTATCCTACGCGCTACCCTAGACGATGCCTCATCCGTGTACTGGACACCCGAGCGATTCAGGGGCACCCGACACGTTTCCAGCTCCGGCCCGAGGTCCAAAAACTCAGCTCCCTCGCTCCCACAGACTTCACGGAGTCTCCGGTTTATGCCTAAAACTTGGCTACAAACCATCGACCCCCAATCCGTCCTAGGTACCAAGCTACATATAGTCAGCCTAATATCGAAACCCAGACCTCCACGAACACGGTGGAACTCGGAGCATAGATCCCTTACGGAATCCATTACATCCTCGGACCCCCGTTTCGCGGCGTCGTTAGTGCCGACATGGGCGACTACGTGCAGCTGGGAGCAGTTAGTGTCACTGACCGTTGCTTACAACGCCTTCGTCACCTGTGGCTTCAAGCTTCAAGATACGTACAATTTTTAAAGAGTAATATCTTGGTACCACAACTTAATTCTTCTGCAAAATTTTCAACGAGACATTTTAGCCGATAAACTTCTGATTCAATGAGTTGTAAAAATAGTGCACGTTCCCCATTGTCAGTAACTGAAGAGTGAAAATCCGTTTTCTACAAACCAGATCAGGGCAAATTCTTAGCGATATTAGGGCATTTGAGCAAGAAATACTTATATCGAAACCCAGACCTCCACGAACACGGTGGAACTCGGAGCATAGATCCCTTACGGAATCCATTACATCCTCGGACCCCCGTTTCGCGGCGTCGTTAGTGCCGACATGGGTGACTACGTGCAGCTGGGAGCAGTTAGTGTCACTGACCGTTGCTTACAACGCCTTCGTCACCTGTGGCTTCAAGCTTCAAGATACGTACAATTTTTAAAGAGTAATATCTTGGTACCACAACTTAATTCTTCTGCAAAATTTTCAACGAGACATTTTAGCCGATAAACTTCTGATTCAATGAGTTGTAAAAATAGTGCACGTTCCCCATTGTCAGTAACTGAAGAGTGAAAATCCGTTTTCTACAAACCAGATCAGGGCAAATTCTTAGCGATATTAGGGCATTTGAGCAAGAAATACTTATATCGAAACCCAGACCTCCACGAACACGGTGGAACTCGGAGCATAGATCCCTTACGGAATCCATTACATCCTCGGACCCCCGTTTCGCGGCGTCGTTAGTGCCGACATGGGTGACTACGTGCAGCTGGGAGCAGTTAGTGTCACTGACCGTTGCTTACAACGCCTTCGTCACCTGTGGCTTCAAGCTTCAAGATACGCACAATTTTTAAAGAGTAATATCTTTGTACCACAACTTAATTCTTCTGCAAAATTTTCAACCAGTAATTTTTAGCCGATAAACTTCTCCTTCAATGAGTTGTAAAAATAGTGCATGTTCCCCATTGTCAGTAACTGAAGAGCGAAAATCCGTTAACTACAAACGAGATCAGGGCAAATGCTTAGCGATATCAGGGCAAATGAGCAAAATTACTAATATTAAAAAAAAGAATATTTTATCTATTTTTTAATCCTGCCCTTCCTCTTACAGTGGGAGGAAGGCTTTTATTAGTTGAGGACCTTTATCCCTCGCCAAAGGAGGAGGATGAGTCATCCTGTTTGATTGATTGAGATGGTGTGCTAATTGAACCCTTGGCTGCGAAGGAAGACATTAAAGTCACAAAGTCGGCAACAGCATCATTATTGGAGGATTCTTCTCTCTGCATCCCATTGACCTTCTCCTGAAAAGTCCAGCTGTTGCCTGGGTTACCTGTACATGACAGAATGTCATACATATGCATTGTTTTAACACAGTTTTTTACAGGAAAACATAAATTAATAGAATGAACTCACTTTTTTCTTCTTACAAATGATATATGTGAATTTTTCTGTACAACAGATCTTTGCAGCCACACTAATGGGTGAATATGATATGAGTGATGGTACTCATGGAGTTAGTACTTCTTCCTGTTTATTTGGAGTTGAACCATCCATCAGCAATTTTTTTCATAAATAACCAGAACATATCAAAACTAAATGCTCTGTATGACCTTTCTCTGAATGTTATCTTCAGCATAGTAACCTTTTATCATTCGCCTAAAAGCTTGTGCTCGTACTTCATTAGATAAAAGAAATATTGGTTTTATACCCATTTAGGTTTTATTGCTACAATTAATTGGAGTTATTTCTGTAGAATAGAGCTAATTAACTGGTAAAAGAGTTCATATTGTTAATAATAATAATAAGATTACCAACTACCGTTCCATTAAATGTAAACAGTGGTACATACAAATTCAAAAGTTCAGCTACTCAAATATATATTGCAACTTTCGCAAATTTTGATTGGCAAGGAAAGAAAACTGTGCAGACGATTTATTTCAAACTTGGTGAAAAAACTTAACAGACAATGTTGTATGACACTGCATGTGGCTCATACTTTGTGCCAAACAAGGAGAAATTTTACAGTCAAATGAATACACCATTACCGCCGAGGAATTGGTACGTAGCACTTTGCATAACCTCCCTTAATATAAGCGGCACCAAATGAATAAAATAGAGCATGGAATAAAACTAGTTGCATGAGCAGGATCAAGCATGGGGAGTAATTTCTTTAATAATAATATTAGCAGAGTATACATCATATGGGACCATATTACGTTTTTATAGATTATAAAATCTTTGATTCTTCTAATAAATGATTAGAATTTTACTGGAAAACGAATTGGTAAATTTTTGAACTAAAAACTTAATAAATGAGATTACTTGTTTGTTTACATATTCAACTAGCTGAACCGTAACCACCGAGAGGTAAAAGCCGTAAACCGATGAGTCGTGACGTCATCCCTAGTGGTGCTATGGTTTTACGTTCAGCCGTAAACCGAAGGAAAATTCCACCTGGCTCTGTCAGCACGTATACTTCACTTATACACAGCCGCACGAATGACCGATCGGTAACTTTAAGCCATTTATACTGGTATTGATAAAGTTCTATCTTTGAGATTCGTAATCTTATTGCCTCTTAAATTTAAAGTCAACGGTGAATTGATTCTAGGATAAACGAAACTACCAACGTTATACCACGGAAGTTATGGGAAATGCGAAAATCAATCGTTACTTGCTGAACGATCTAGTGACTTTGAATAATTAGGCTTCACAATAAAAGGATCAATTGGAGGCTTTTGAAGATAGTATTTTAAAGAGTTCACAAAGAGCTAAAGATACATGAAATCCAAAACTTTGAGTTAAGCAGATAGATCAGGAAATATGAAAGGCATGAGAAAAATTTATTACGCAATGCACAGCGGAGTTTAGTGGACAAACGCAACTTACATAATCCAAAGCATAAAGACTATTAGTAAAGAGGAACAAAATATTCAATTTCACACTAACCTACTCTGTTTTATGCACATCACAGCCAACAGCCAAGCAGATATCATGTACCTACTTAAGCTATTTAAGGTCTGAGTTGATAGAAAAGAGATACTCGAAACATTTTAATGCAAATAATTTTATTACAACAAATATGTGACAAGAATATACACAACATTTTTGAAAAATATTCAAACATCTTGCCGTCATTGTCTTTTCCCTAGCCACCAAATCATTCTTTTTTGCAATTATTATTTAAAAAATATTAGTAGCTGCACATAACATAATTTTCGCTATATCTATTGATCCAAGTTGTCCGTCTAGTATTTTCCAGGGATAATGTAGGACATACCTAGGTCTTCGTTTCAGTATGGCATACTTTTTTCAGTTCAGGGACAGGGATGGGACAGTTCCTGATCTCAGCATAGGCCATTTCAGTGGAGAACACAGTATTTCTCTTGCTTTCTCTACGTATTCCTCCACAACTCGCAAGATATCATGCGGGTCAAATGATCTTCATAGACCTTTAAGAGGAAAGTTTCAGTTATATTAATACAGAATACCAATACAATTTATCTATTATTCCCCCTATTTATGATACGTGCATATGAATTATTCTCTTTCAATTCAGTGAATTAAATTCAAACTAATATCAGAGCTGGGTGAAATAGTTTGGCTAGTCTTCAAAGAGTACAGATGGTTTCCTTCCAACTCTTGGTCATGAAATTAACACAGTCCACATAGTTTGCAAGGGTTTACAACTAAACATTATCCACATCAAAATGGAGATAATAGTCTTGAATTATTACTCATAATGAACTTTGTGAATTCCGAAGTTCACTGCTTTTGGCTTTTTGCAGCATCAATAGGATCTTAGAACGAAGGCCGTTTTCCCGTAACTCCATTCTTATCCACTTCCAGCTGAAAGTGCCCGTTATAATACAACATGAGGGAGAAATATAATAATTAAAAATTGTATTAAAAATATAAATATTTTTCATGAAGGGGCGAAAGCTAACTTGCGTTATGGAGTTAGCTTGTGCCTCAAGTCACTATCGGAACCATTAATATAATTCAAGCCAATGTAAACATCTAATTACTGCCAGTAGGGTAATTACATAAAATACACTGCTACATAACGTCGCGCTCTGTAACGTCCAAAAACTTCGTTCAAAGCGATTACGTATCCATTGGAGAAGTTCTCAACGTCGCCGGTGAACTTGAGGCGCTGCGGAAAGTATGAGAAATATATGCATTCTGTCTCTCTACGGTCCGTCCCGTCAGTTCCCTCAACGGATCCCTCCATCCAATCTGAAGGCTAGAAAGCGGTCATGTGATCTATTCTCGGTAGCAGATGAAGCGGAATAATATCGATGATGAAGAGTGCATTGATGATTCAAGAATGCGTGATATTTAATAAATTGTCTTTTTGAATTATTGCATACTAATGTCGATGACGTATGGTACGGTAAAATACTGATTCATAAAGATATTTTCTAAAAGGAGAAACATAACGTGCATATAATGACCGTTGAGGCTATCTAATGAAATTATCCACCCAGCACATGGTGAATTCAATACCAACATATTGCTAAAAAGTTACACGAAGTATTCAATATGTATTATGTTCATATCGGATAATGCTATACGTCCTGCCTTGAATACCAGTGGAATACACCTAGGGTGTATTCAATACATATTAGGATACGTATTCAATAGCTAGGTAAACTCTCATACCCAATACGTATTGAATACACCTGAGGATATTTTCAGTCCGTGTTTAAATACGTATTCAAAACCTAATAAACACAACTACAGTTGAGTCATCTTGAGGAAGTATTCAACCACAAACCGTACGTAAAGGTGTTGACAAGAGTTCATAAACTTTTACAGCTATACAACTTTCATACAGATTTTACTTTTATTTCTCTAGAGAAGCCGGTCCGATGTGATAAAAGGAATTGGATTATTCAAAATATCATTGTACAATATAGAATTGAGTGCACCTAGTACCAAAATTTAAAAAAATATGCATGCGAATATTAGATGTTGAATACTTCTTCTCTATGTAATTACACCAGTTATAATTTTCATTCATACAACATATAATTACTTAAAACACACACTTTAACCACCAACTTAATGAACAACCTACTATCTAACTGATTTAGATATGATGACTATAGTTCATTCACAGTTGACAAGCATGCAGAAATAATGTTCCAAGCCTTTCAAAGTAAATCATGTTAAACCTTGAGAAACATGCATACCACTGCAGCGAGATAGCAATGAGGATTATCGATTTTTCACCTTGCAATTCTTAAGGATCGTTGCACCACTATATAGGCGAGTAAATATTCTATTATTTGCGTACGAGTATTTCCTCAGCAAATGCAGAAATAATTAATGTATTGACGGGAGTACGATTGATAATGTGATATCAATTAGTGCTTTTAGCAGTTATTTTTGCTGAGTGATTGTCATATATATAGTTGCAGACTCCGATTTATTAAGGGACGAGATTTTGCTCAGTTTTACATTGCATATATAAATTTATTTGACATAGATGCCGATATTTTCATCCAGGTTTACTTATATTAAAGAACTGAATGCGCATTGGCTTTCCTTTAGAGTGATTGGGATATAGCATAATATTGTGTGCTTAAAAATTATGGGCTAAGGTGCCATAACTTACAGAGCATTATTACATCTACAGAATACCCTGCAAGCCTCTACAAATGTGCGTGGCAGGGAGCGACCTCTCACCAAACAGGCATAACAAATCAATCATAACAAAGGAATGGTATTAATATATACTAGTCTGAACTAGCTCATAGGTGGAAAAAACCTCTCCACCACCATATTCATGGTAAAGAATGGCATTGAATAAAAAGGCTCACAGATGGAGAGAATACTGAACATGTATCATATAATATATTCTCGCTCTGTTCAAAAGGAGTGCAGCGAAAAGGTTGTTCCGTAAGAATTCACTGTAGATGCTTAAACGGATGATGAAGGGAAGCCGTTGGAAATATGACGGACTCTTCGGCATGACTTTATTCACAAACGATTTATAACACGCTTATGCCCAAAGACACGTTCAAGGAGAACGCCTTAACAAATTTCTAAACGATGCAAAAAACCCGCATTCTGGCTGAGGATCCAGGTGACATAACAACCGAGGGAAATGAACAAATATTGGAAGGCCACATGACAAGCAATTTTCGCTGAGTGAAACTCACCATCCTACGAACATGCACCACAGGCCAAGGAATTATATCGTACCTACAAAATGGTACGGTTTCACCATGACCAAAGGAAAAATGAGTATTCCATTAAATGTCAAGATAAATGCATCTATGACATTAGAATACAAAGAAGAAGCATATAACAGAATTCCATTTATATATGTCTGTATAATACTCTGAAAGCCACTATAATTATTATCTCTAATAACCTGGCATTTAAATGAAACTTACCTACACAAGGGATTTGAGAGGAAACTAAATTTCTACCTGAGGCGTCACAATAATACCCATCTCCGCTGACTTAACAGACGTGTTAAGTTAATAATATTATCATACAGACCCTTCACAAAAATCTTCGAAATCGAGAAAATAAGCATCCACTGTAATATTATATTTAAGTACTTATATATAAGTGCAAGTCGAGCTTCACAAGAAGTGCTCTCCCGGAAGCCATGCTGTACATTGGTCAATAAACCATGGTTATCTATGAGTTTATAAACAATTCATATGAACTACCTAGTCAGCAATCCTTCGGTAAAAAACGATTCATAACACGATGTAGCCCGAAGACACGACGGGAAATGTCTTAAATGACTGCAAAGTCTTAGCCGACTTCTTTGGGGTTTGGGCACTCCAAATCTTTTTAACTTACGGTACTTGGGAGCAAATTCATTTTTGTTACCAGTTTTTATTCATAGTAAGAGCAAATTTTTATGACGAAGAAAGAGTTATGACAGTCGAAATAATACTCATTGGAACAAAAATGTATGATTTTATTGCCAAATTTAATAAAATTTATGAAATTAAAAACCGTGAATTTTTCTGTCCTTCAAGTTATGAACGTCGATAAAAATGGTTTCAATCCTTTCGCATGAGTTGGCATGCAAAAGATCCGTACGTCATTCCTTCGTTTTATCGCAAGTGAGATGACGCAGTTCCTTCGCACAACCACAATTGGGACAAACATCTGATTCTGCCAAGTTAAATGGTTGTCAGATGCCATGTGAAGCATTTTGACACTGCATATTCAACTAAATCAAAATTTATGAAACAGTAAACTTCAATAAACTTTCATTCACGAAACAATGTAAACGAAATGAACTTTGTGAATTCCGTAGTTCACTGTTTTTCACTTTTGCAGCATCAATAGGATCTTAGTACGTAGGCCATTTACCCGCAACTCCAGTATTATCAAATTCTAGCTGAAAGTGCCCGTTACAAAATAACATTGGGAGAAATATAGTAATTAAAAATCGTGTTAAGAAATAAAAAAAATTCTTATAAAGGGGCGAAAGCTAACTTGCGTTATGGAGTTAGCTATTTCCTCAAGTCACTATCGGAACGATACATATAATTCAAGCCAATGTAAACATCTAATTACTGCCAAGACAGTGATTACATAAAATACAGTACTTCATAATGTCGGACTCGGTAACGTCCAAAAACTTCGTCCACAGCGTTTACGTATCCATAGGAGAAGTTGTTAACGTCGCCCGTGAAATTGAGGCGCTGCGGAGAGTATGAGAAATTTATTCATTCTGTCTCTCTGCGGTCCGTTCCGTCAGTTCCCTGAACGAATCTTTTCATTCAATCTGAAGGGCAGAAAGTTGTCATGTGATCAATTCTCGATAGTTTGAGAAGCGGAATGATATCGATGATGAAGAGTGCAATGATAATTCAAGAATGAGTGATATTAATAAATTGTGGCTTTCTGAATTATTGCTTACTAATGTCGATGACTAATCCTATAATAAAATACTGATGGATGAAGATATATTGTAAAAAGGGAAACATGACGTGGATCTAATGACTGCTAAGCATTTCAAATAAAATTATCCACCAAGCACATTGTGCATTCAATACCTGCACATTGTGAAAGGATTACACGAAGTATTAAATATGTTTTATGTTCATATCGGATAATGCTATACGTCCTCCCTTGAATACCAGTGGAATACACCTAGTGTGTTTTCAATACATATAAGGATATGTATTCACTAGCTAGGTAGGCTCTCATACCCAATACGTTTGAATACACCTAAGAATATTTTCGAAACGTATTTTGATACGTATTCAATACCTATTAAACACAACTGCAGTTGAGTCATCTTCGGGATGTATTCATCCACATACCGTACGTAAAAGTGTTGACAAGAGCTCATACACATTTACAGCTACACAACTTTCATACAGCTATTACTTTTATTTCTCTAGAGAAGCCGATCCCATGGGAACAAAAGAATTGGGAAATACAAATTTAATCATTGTACAATACGTGCATGGGTGCACCTAGTATCGAAATTTAAAAAAAGATAAATGCGAATTTTAGATGTTGCATATTTATATCTATATGATTACACCAGTTATAATATACATCCATACAAGATATAATTACATAAACACTCACTTTAACCACCAACTTAATGAACAACCTTCTATCTAACTGATTTAAATGTGATGACTATAGTTAATTCACAGTTGAAAAGCATGCAGAAATAATGTTCCCAGCCTTTCAAGGTAAATCATGTTAAACCTTGAGACACATGCATACCACTGTAGCGAGATAGCAATTAGGATTATTGATTTTTCACCTTGCAATTCTTAAGGATCGTTGCACCACTATATATTCTTTTATTTGCTTAGGGGTATTTCCTCAGCAAATGCAAATATAATTAAGGTATTGACGGGAGTACGATTGATAATGTCATATTAATTTGTGCTCCTAGCAGTTATATTTGCTGAGTAATTGTCATACATATAGTTGCAGACTACGATGTATTAAGAGACCAGATTCTGCTCAGTTTTACATTGCATATATATTTATTTGACATAGATGCCGATATTTTCATCCAGGCTTACTTCTTAAAGGAATGAATGCGTATTGGCTTTCCTTTAGAGTGATTGGGATATAGCATAATATTATATGCTCAATAAACTTAGGGATAAGATAGGGATAAGCCTTACCTTACATAACTTTATTACATCTACATCTACATAATTCTCTGCAAGCCACCACAAAAGTGCGTGGCAGGGGGCGCCCTCTCACTAAACATGCATCACATACATGCATAACAAAGTAATAGTCTTAATATATACTAGAAAGTGCTAGCCCATAGGTGGAAAAATCTATCCACTAAAATATTCACGGAAAAGAATTGAATTGAATAAAAAGGTACTTAGAGAGAAGGAATACTTAACATGCATGATATAGCATATTCTCGCTCGGTTTTAAAGGAGTGCAGCAAAAATGTTGTTCCGTAGGAATTCACTGTGGATGCTTAAACGGAAGATGAAGGGAAGCCGTTGGAAAGATGATGGACTCCTAAGCATGACTTTGGACAGCTACGATTTATAACACGCTTATGCCCAAAGACATGTTCAAGGAGAACGCCATAACAAATTTCTAAACGATGCAAAAAACCCTCATCTTGGCTGAGAATCCAGGTGACATAACAAACGTTGGAAAAGAACAAATATTGGAAACCACATGAGAATCAATTATTGCTGAGTGATACTCACCATCCTACGAACATGCACCACAGCCCAAGGAATTATATCGTACCTACAAAATGTTATGGTTTTACCATGACCAAAGCAAAAATGACTATTTCATTCTATGTCAAGATGAATGTATCTATAACATTAGAATACAAAGAAGAATCATATAACAAAAATCCAGTTATATACATCTACATTAATCTCTGTAAGCCTGTTCGGCACGATACCGAAAGCCGATTGGATGGGGTCGATTGATACGAGATTGAAATTATAAAAACAATAAATAGTTTAATGATTGAACTTAAGTTGATTTACAATAATGTCTCAAGGAGGCTTGAAAGTGACTTGACAGCTGACTGACTGCTTGGCTGCCGAAGGAGAGACTGCTGAAGAGTGAATGACTGGGTCGAGTCGACTCCGAAAGAGCTTCTGCCTCGGCGACTGACTGCCGTCTCGACTTCACTGCGATGGCAGCGCCCCTCCGTGACTTGAAGTGTTTTAAAACAAATGAATGGCATCTGGCGCGAACATACCGCCCGCTTCCTTGCATCAAACTGCGATGATCAATCAATAAATTTTAAAATTAACAAACAATCAAATGAGAATTAAACAGAAACAAAATAAAAGTTCACAGTTCTTTGGTGAATACCACCCGCCGTAATGGGACTGCTTCCACAGAATGCTGGCATAGTGGCTAACAGCATTTTGTCCACTGGTTATGGGATGAGTTTTGTAAGTGGTCTCTTCAGAACGGTGCTGGCCGTCTTAACAGGTGCCACCCGATTAAGACCATCTCTACCTGGCTGCAAGGCGATGATCTTCCCCTTGGTAAGGGCTTGCTCTTTTTAGTGCAATTAATGTCATTTTTGAAGTATTCTTGTTGAACATGTCTCCAAAGAATAGTTCTAGCCTTGTTTAACTCAGCAGTTGTAAGCCAAGTTTTGTTTATCTCATTACCAGGTAGCGTTCTCTTGTGAGACCAGCGAACACAGTATACTACAATTTGAATGATTTTTGAAAAGAAAGAACAATGCTCAAAGTGGTGTATGAAGTGTTTATTGGCTCCTTATATACCTACTATCTCTTTGGATTTCTGCTCAAGAACGGTAGTAGATGGAACAGAATCAGTGCTTGGCCATTCATTGCAATCAAGGGAAATCCAACTTGGTCCTTCCACCACAAAAGCGAGTCGCGTAGTTTCTCCGAGGTATACCATCGCGTGGCACAATCCGCGGGATTATCAGCAGATTTAACATGGTGCCATTGAGCATTTGGACATTTATCAAGGATATCACTGATTAGATTGGCCGCAAATGATTTCCAGTTTGATGGATGTCCCGTAAGCCAACAAAGTACGACCTTGAAGTCTGTTCAACAGTGTATGCTTTCCGGCTTAAATAATGCTAACGAGAGGACATATTCTATCAATCGGGCAAGTAATAATGATCCACATAATTCCAACCTGGGTAGACTGATTGTTTTTATTGGTGCGACTTTGGCTTTAGCAAAAATTAGTCTTGAAATACCTTTCTCTGAACGACAATAAACAGCTGCGACGTAAGCTCGTTCCGAAGCATCTGAGAACCCATGAAGTTGCCATTTATCCGTTGTGTAGGCTCCAAACCATCGTGGAATTCGAAGCTCCCTAAGGACTAAGAGCTGCTTCTTCAGTGAAGACCATTCATCACCAAGCTTGCCGGTGATGGTAGAGTCCCAGTCTACTCCTGAAATCCATAAATCCTGTAATAGTATTTTAGCTCTAATCAAAACAGGTGATAACCAACCTAGAGGGTCAAACAGTTTTGTTATCTACGATAAGACTGTCCTCTAGTAACTTTAGATGGGGAACTCTGAAAGGTAATTTTGAATGAAAAACAGTCAAACTCTGGGGACCATTTGAGACCTAAAGTAGGTACAGTTTTAGGATTTGTAATGGTATTGTCTTCGGATGAACAGCTTTGAATTCCAGCAAGAAGTCTTACTTCATTTGCTGACTATTTTCCTAATGAAAACCCAGCAGTTACAAGCATCTGAATGAGTTGAGTTTGTTTCACTGCAGCATTTTCGATGGTATCACCACCTGAAAATATATCATCCAAATATGTTTGTTCTCGAATAATTGCGGATCCCTTTGGAAAACGTTCCTCCTCGTCATCTGCCAATTGTAGCAATGTCCTTATCGCAAGATGTGGTGCAGAAGCTGTACCATAAGTGACTGTTAACAATTTAAAATCTCTAATTGGCTGTGAAGGATCGGATCTCCACACAATTCGTTGCCATTCTGCATCGTTCTTTTCACGAGAATCTGCCTAAACATTTTAACAATATCAGCAACAAATGCGAAACGATAAAATCTCCAACGAGTAAAAATCAGGGCTAGGTCCTGTTGTAATTTGGGACCTGACTTCAAAAAGTCGTTAAGAGAGTACCCAGATGAACTACGTTGAGTGGCATTGAATACCATCCTGACTTTTTTTGTAACATCAGTGTGACAAAATACATGGTCAGGTATGTAATAAGTGGGCTGTTTTTTAATGTCTTCCTGTGGGACTTCTGCCATATGTCCAAGTCTCTCGTACTCCTCCATAAAATGGATATAATCGGTGTTTAGATCTGGTTTACTGCTCCTGCGTTTTTCTGCTTTCAGAAATGCAGAAACTGCAATGTGTCTTGAGTCGGGGAAGTATGGTGTGTTAAATAAAGGAAGCTTTACCACATATCGTCCCTCGGTATTGCGGTAGACTGTTTCCCGGAATAGCTCCTCACAGCAGTCATCATCTGGTGATCTCCGTGGCTGCGATGGAATCTCCTCCAACTCCCACAATTTGTTGAGCATTTCAGATGTGCAGGCTGCAGCGTTGCCTTGAATGCTGCTGCTTGGAGATGCGAGGAATCCCCTGACGTCTGGCTAGTTAGTATCCAACCTAGGGCTGTCTCCTGCGCGACTGGTGTAGAATTAGGTCCACGTCTAACTCCACCTCTCAGCACAGCAGCATAGACATCAGCTCCAAGGATGCAGTCAACTCTCAGAGGCTTACTGAAGAAGGGGTCTGCTAATTGTAGCCCTTCAATGTGAGGCCAGGTGGTTTGGATGACCTCTTTGCTCGGTAACACAGATGTTAGCTTATTTAATATCAGAGCTGAAAAGTTCATTGTAAAATCAGCATAAACATTAGAACATAAGGTAAGATTTGTGTAATCGTGACAAAAAGAAGTGACATTTCCTCCAACACCTGTGACAGGAACATTTCGTTTCGTTTCAATGATAAAAAATTGGCAACACTTTCAGAAATAAATGACCTTTCTGCTGCAGGATCCAGTAATTCTCTAACAGGGCTAGCAAGGCCATTTGTAGAGTTAAGAACAACCTGTGCTGTGGCCAATAAAACTGTTTTACCAGCTAATGGAGTTAGCACAGTCGCTGATTCACCATGTTGCACAGTTGGTGCGGAAGTTACAGCTTTTGATTCATCAGAAGTGGAATCTGCTACACAGTTGTTCAAACTATTATCAATATGCAGCTTAGTATGGTGTTTCCCATTGCAAATCAAACAACGACTTGTGATATAACAATCTGATATCAAATGATTGTTGCGAAGACAATTCGAACATAGCTTGTTACGTTTTACTTGTTCCTGTCTCTCTCCAACCGTCGTCATCTCACCGAACTTTGAACAAATCTCAAAGTGTGATTTCCTTTGCACATTATACAACATTGTTTTCTCCTCTCTCTCGTATTAGATTGAGCAACACTTGCATGAATTTGCCTCGATTTAATCGGATTGCCTTGTTTGGGGTTATTACTAATTGGTCTTTCGAATTTTTCTTCAAAATGAGCTTGCTCTAACGATCGGACTCTTTTTTCTAAAAACAGACTCAAGTGCTTGTAACTTGGAAGCCTTCAATATTTTCTTGCGTAATTTCCCATGCCCCTCTAGTTTCATAATCCAGTTTTTGACTTATTAAATGTACAAACCATTAATCCCATTGGTTTACTGGGCATTGCAAATCCCGTAGACTTTGAATAGCTTCTTCAGCTATATCAATTACACAATTGATTTCACCGGGGGACTTGTGTTTAGTGGGTTTAGCATAGATTATTCTGACAAGGTGATTAGCTAACCGAATGCGGGGGTTGTCGTAACCACGTAACAATTTTTCCCATGCCTCAAGATTGGCATCAACAATATTAATACCCTTTAAACGTTGGGCAGCAGGACCTTCCAAACTATTGATTAAATATTGCAACTTAACAACAGGGGTAAGTCTAGGGTTATCTTTAATGATGGAGCAAAACAGTGCTCTAAATGTTTCACACCCCCACTGTTTTCCGGCAAATTTCGGAACACTTAACGAGAGAATAGAATTAATGCACGCATTTACGTGGGCTGCTTGTGGCACGAATACTTGATTACTTGAATTAGTACTTGAGCTATCAACCGGTTTTAAACGTCGCAAATTGGCCGTCTACTCGACTTTCGCACTTAAAAATTCATCTTCGACCGTACTGTAACAATCAAATTTAAATTAATCATCGTCGGCTAACAATTTCTCGTACTCAACTAGTTCGTTATTCCGAGAACAAAATTCTTTCCAATACTGTTCCAGTTATTCCAGTCGACTTCAAAATACAGCTCCGTCTGTATCTTTTGAGATTTTTTTTCCTTCGTATTCTTTTCGAAATTTAAGATGCGATTAGCGTTTGTGATTTGTCTTCGATGCACAGTACCAGTTACCTTCCGACATTATGACTGCAAACACGTTACAGAAATAACTGGATTAATTTTCCCCAACAACGAACTACTTCTAGTAAGCAATGAATATTATTCCTTTCCGAGAGGAAAATTTGGTTTAGTTTCGTCCAGTGAGAGCCGAGCAAGAGAGAAAGGAAAGTTATTTATACGTGTCAAATAAAGATCAGCTGTAATGTCTGGGATTCCGGATAGTTTGAGTGGCAGCTCGATCCTCGGCAGCTCTATCGTCCGCAATCGCTGGCCAAGGACAGCCGAATTTGTCCCCGAAGCCGTGTCCCACGCCGTCGCCGACTGCGCTGGTCGAATGGGGACCTCTGGGAAGTGAAGACCGGGCGATGTGAGCCGCAAGCACCGCATTGAAGTGCGCCTGATGACGCAGGTTCTTCCTCTTCAGCCGAATTCAGGGAATTGCAGCAACAATCGTCTCTTGGTCCAGAAATGTAGCTAAGCTTGAGATGGCACTGGTTGTCCACACCCGGAACCAAGCTCTGCTACCAAAATTTGTTCGGCACGATACCGAAATCCGATTGGATGAGGTCGATTGATACGAGAATGAAATTACAAAAAAACAATAAATAGTTTAATGATTGAACATAAGGTGATTTACAATAATGTCTCAAGGATGCTTCAAAGTGACTTGACAGCTGAATGACTGCTCGGCTGCCGGAGGAGAGACTGCTGACGAGTGAATGATTGGGTCGAATCGACTCCGAAAGAGCTTCTGTTTCGGCGGCTGACTGCCGTCTCGACTTCACTGCAACGACAGCGCCCCTCCGTGACTTGTAGTGTTTTAAAACAAATGAATAGCATCTGGCGCAAGCAAAGCAACTATGATTATATTCTATTATATGGCATTTAAACGAAATTTACCTACACAAGGGATTTGAGAGGAAACGAAATTTCTACCTGCGGCGTGACAATGATACCACTTTTCGTCACTTAACAGACGTGTATATTCTATTTAAGTACTTACATATATGTACAAGTCGAGCTTCACAAGAAGTGCTCTCCCGGAAGCCATGCTGCACATTGGTCAATAAACCATGGCTATCCATGATTTTATAAACAATTCATATGAACGACCCAGTCAGCATACCTTCGGCGAAATACGATTCATAACACTATGTAGCCCGAAGACACGACGGGAAATGTCCTAAATGACTGCATAGGGTTTGCCGACTTCCGTGGGGTTTCCCTGCATCTACAACTTATTATTGCTACGCAGATGCAGGGAGAACTCCCTAGCATTAACAGTAGATGGATCTCTTGTAACACCCGAAAATATACAGGCATCCGCGAGGTCATAATTTAGAAATTCCGAGCAGTTTCGTTACAACCATATCACAATGGATGGATACGGCAGTTTATGCACGTTATGTATTTAATGTATTTCAGGTGATTAGGAGATATGGGTAACTGTTAATAACAGCAAACGGTCTTCCGGGCATTTTTGTAAGGTGAGCTGCACTCTAAGAGTGTTGACCAAGACGGGGATACAATCGAAACAACGTTGTACTTAGGACGCCTTTCGAGTGCGAGGTGACGGTATTCCCTAATAGCATCGCCGTTATCGCTGGAGGACAAGGTTCCCGCGACGTCCACTGCGGACGATAGAAAACACCCTCCCGACACTTCTTAAGGTAGGTAGCATTGACCCGTAAATGCTTGGGCGACACATGCGGTATAAATATGCCGATCCGGAAACCTATGTCAAACTGGACTAAAATTTGTCTACCTTCCGAAATTTCAGGGGCAAAAAATAAATGAGCATGTAAGCTTTAAATCTACTGCAAACTATTTTCTATTAAACTCAATACGTTAACGTCCATACATCTTGTTAACATAAAAAGATCAATATTACCTTCTGCAGCTGCATATTCTGATGATGGGATATTAAATACAAATAAAAATTCCATTAAAAAGTAACAATTTTTCTCAAAGTTGAACAATTGTTAACTATAAAACTGTCCAGTAATTTTATTTCATACTACAGAAGAATATCTTTCAATATCATTTCTACATAATTAACATAGGGTGTAGTTTGTTCCCTTATTATTTTAAATTTAATTTCATGCCGAAAAACAACCTAGCAAGCATTTGAGGTATTATCGCTACAATTAAACGGTGTTATCAAATAGAGCAAATTGTACTAGTAAAAGAGCTCACATTGTTAATAACTACTTTTCCAACAACCGTTCTATCAAATGCAAGCATTCGCACATACAAATACAAAAGTTCAGCTCATCAAATAAATATTTCAACTTTTGCAAATTTTAATTGGGAACGGAAAAAACCGTGCCTACGATTTACATTAAACTTGCTGTAAAAATGTAACAGACAATTGCCTATGAAAATTGCCTATGCATGTGGGTCTTAGTTTGTGCCGCTCCAGGAGACATATTACAATCAAATGAATATACCATTTCATGCCGCAGAATTGGTGCGTCGCAATTTGCATAACTACCCTAAATAGAAGGGGCCTAGAAGATACGTAAATGTAATCTTCAAAACTATTTTGTATTTTATGCTAAGAAATTTAATAAGGAAACTTTATCCATATTGTGTAAACACAGCAAGGTCTATATTAACATATCCCTTTGCGTATTCGGTTGAAGGTATATTAAGTACGTATATACATTCCATTAAAAAGTAACAATTTTTCTCAAACATAAACAATTACTAACTAAAAAACGATCCCGTAACTTTTTTCATACTACAGAAGATTAATCTTCAATGTCATTTCTACATAATTAATATTGTTTATAGTTTGTGGCCTTATTATTTTAATGAATTTCATATGGAAACTTTTACCATACTGTGTAAATACAGAAAGGTCCATATTAACATCTTCAACTGCGTATACGGTTGACGTTATATTAAATACGTATATACATTGAATTAAAAAGTAAATATTTTTCACAAAGTTAAACAATTATTAACTATAAAACGGTCCCGTAACTTTTTTTCATAGTACAGATGATTAATCTTCGACCATCCGCGGGGAACAAATAATTTCTGTTCGAATATATTGTGCCCATTTTATGCATAGAAGATACGTAAATGTAATCCTTAAAAATATTGCAAATTTTATGCTAATAAACTTAATATATAAACTTTTACCATACCTTGAAAACACAACAAATGTCCGTATTAACATATTTAGCTGCGTATTCGGTTGACGGCATAATAAGTACATTTAAGATTTGAGCTGTGTGTAAATTTTAATGACTCATTTATTCATGCAGAAATTTGTTCTCGCGTAAAGATACTTAGCAGCATATGATTCCCTGGAAGATTTCTTTGATAAGTCCAAACTTGCACTAGTGATAATTACCATGGATCTAGAATGGGAACCATTGTTCTTTTATGAGATATTACGTTAAAATATTTCTCAGAAAAATTGGAAAAAGTGATCTAAATCCATGAGGTGTCGTAAAATGTTTCCTTAGGTACCGAAATAATCATTTAATTCAACTCTAAATATTTACATTCATTGTCATTATACATGTGCTGACATTATTACTGTTAGTTATTGTCAATCAATATGTAAGAACGACAGATTTTGGTAGTAGAGTTTCATATGCCAAGAGACGTTCGGAAAAAAATTCTGGAAGGCTGTGTGACGGAAATTAACCACAATTTTTAACATAAAAATATGTTAATATAACAAATAAATTGAAACAGTAAATGTTAAAAGTTTGGAGAGGTCGATGAAATCCATTCCGAAGGACCAATCGTGCCCACGCCGAAAGAAGTCCGTCCACTGGTATGCGACGGGAAGAAGAGAAGTCCAGGCGTTGTACGGCAGAGAGAGAGGGAGAGAATTGCATCGGCCGACTGCACACGAGAGAGAGCGAGAGACTCCTTCGCCTGGGTTCCGAGAGAGGGGAAGCAGGGGAGGGCGATAGCAGCTCCACCATATCGAAGAAAAAAAAAGAAGGGCGTTTAACATGATATCGAACATCCCGCCTCCCTTGAACAACTCGTTCAACAAAAGAAAACAGAGCATTCGTAATACATACATGAAGAAAAATTCAATCAATTACAAGAAAATAAATTCAGCCAATCACAAAATGAACATGAGTAATCAATGTGAATCATTTTACGTCAATCGTCAATCGGGAGAGGGAATACTCGGATGGCAGGACGGGTAAGGGTACCTTTGGGGGTGTGCAGCTTCACCACACGAACTATCCCATCGTCACGTGGTGAGGTCCTTGTCACATGGGCTAAGCACCACTGGAGAGGAGGAGTCTTTGGTGAGTGCACTACAACTAAATCTCCAACCTTAATATTGTCCTTTCTTAAAGTCCATTTGGAGCGTTGTTGGAGAGTATGTAGGTACTCCCGATGCCATCGGTTCCAAATGCGTTGAGAGAGAGCTTGAACCGTCTGCCATCTGCTCAGCGGATTTGTGGTTAGGGCGGCGTAGTCATCCTCGGGAAGGGCGGTCAACGAGGTTCCGATGAGAAAACGTCCCGGGGTCAGCGCCGATACATCACCAGGATCTGATGAAAGAGGTGTCAGTGGACGCGAATTAAGCATGGCTTCTACCTTGACAACAAGAGTAGTGAATTCCTGCAGGGTGAGAATAGTCTGCCCAATGGATCGACTTAAAAGACTTTTGGCACTTTTAATCGCCCTGTCCCACAGTCCTCCTTGGTGTGGCGCGGCGGGTGGTATGAAGTGGAATTTAATATTGTTGTCAGCTGCAAAATGGGAAATGTCATCTTTGATGATCGGGGACGAATAAAATCTCCTTATTGTCCTTTTCAGCTGAGTGGATGCTCCAATGAAATTCCTCCCACAGTCTGAGTAGAGGTCGGTACTTAGTCCTCGTCCCGATACGAACCGAGTTAGTGCGGCAATGAAGGTGTCCGTTTAGAGACCGGTTACAACTTCGAGGTGAACAGCCATTGTGCACATACAGAGAAAGAGGCACAAATAGGCCATTAGGGTGAATTGAGATTTCTTCCAATATTGCAGCGGAAGAGCCATCAAGGGCCAGACCACCATATGGAATTCTTATCAAAGAGCGGAGTTGGAAGCCCCCGTGAGGCACAATCAGCCGAGTTGTGTTGCGATGAAACGTGAAGCCATCTTTCAGGAGGTACCCATTCTTGAATCTGAGCTACTCGATTTGTTACATACACCTTTAGGCGATAAGGAGGAGTGCGGATCCAGGACAGAGCAATGGTTGAGTCACACCGAGCTGTGACGGACTCGATTTGGCTGTAATTTGACACCAAGTTAACACAGTAGTGGATCAGTTTAGCTAACAAATATGCACCACAAAGTTCCATTCGAGGTAGAGAAATACGTTTGAGGGGTGTGACACGAGATTTAGCCATGAATAATGTTATTTTGGGGTGGATATCAACAGAAGCACATCTAAAATAAATGACTCCGGCATACCCTAACTCTGATGCATCGGAAATCCATGTAGCTGGACACTGGTTGATTTAGTAAGGAACAATGAGCGAGGTAAAATACTTTCCGTTACTCTTGAAAGATGCTTCAGAATTTCCTCCCACCAGAGAGGAACATTTGGAGGGAGTGGATCATCCCATTTAAGGCCCAGGGTCTATAGGTATTGTATGAATGACTTGGCTAAAAGGACCACAGAAGTCAATCAACCGCAGGGGTCGTATATTCTTGCAACAGCGGAGAGCACTGAACGTTTAGAGTGAGGTATGTTGAATATATTCACAGTATAAGAAAACTGATCAGATGCAGAATTCCACTGCGTGCCCAGTATATTGTAGAGAGGTTGTTCTGAACGCCAGAAGGAGAGAGGTATTTCCATATCTTCTTCCCGAATATGGGATACCAAAATATCCGAGTTGCTGCACCACTTTCTTAGCTGAAAATCGCCTAATGAGAGAAGCTGTGGTAATTCATTTTGAAGTGTGAGTGCCTCTTTCACACTATCTGCGCCAGCAATGATGTCGTCAACAAATGTTTGAGAGGTTAGGACGTGAGCAGCTCGCGGAAATTTGGCGCCTTCATCTTCAGCCAACTAATGAAGGGTGCGGTTAGCTAGAAATGGTGCTCTTGTGACTCCGTAAGTAACAGTAGTCAATTTGTATACTGTGAGAGGGTCCGTAGGGTTTTCACGCCAAAGAATTAACTGGAAGTGCTGGTCATCGGGATGTATTTTGATCTGTCGATACATTTGACGGATATCACAGGCGAACACAACTGAGTGGCACCTAAATCGCAGAATAACTTCACAAATGTCATTTTGTAATTTGGGCCCCGACAATAAAATGTCATTGCGTGAGACGTTGGTTGAAGTCTTTGACCCAGCATCAAACACTATGCGCAGATTGGAATTTGGATCCTGATTTTTAAAGACTCCATGGTGCGGTAGGAAATAATGTGGAAATCTTGAGAAGTGACCACAAGCTTCCATATGACCTAGATCTAGATATACTGACATAAACGTAATATACTTCTCTCTCAGGAGGGGTTGTGGTGAAAGTTTTCCTTCCAAACCGAAGATTCTTCTTTTGGCGATAAGCGATGAGTCTCCGAGATAGGGATGATGATTCTTGAACGGCAACCGAGTGATGTAACGTCCCGTTTCATCTCTGGTATGGGTAGATTGGAAATGCTGTTCACATAGTCGGTCTTGAGGGGAGAGAGAGAGAGATGAGGCACTTCCTCCAGCTGCCAAAACTGTTGGATATAAGCATGAAGATCAGAATCAAGAGTTGAAATTAAAGCGACGGAGTGCTGGTAATTGCTGTCAGAAGCTGGAATGATTGCAGTTGTTCCAATTAGAACGAAGCCAAAAATGGTATCAAAAGCCACTGGATAATTATCTCCAAGGTTGCAGCGGAGTCCCATGAAAACGTGAGGGAAAAGATCAGCTCCAATTAAAACATCAACAGGAGAGGGTACATCAAAGGTCGGGTCCGCCAGACAAATGATTTTACTTTCTCCTTTACTTCAGGCGAAATAGTTGCGGTAGGCAAATTGGAAGTAATATTTTGTAAAAATAACCATCGGATGTGAATGAGTGAGCACCTTGCCGTTGATTTTAGATAAACTAATACAGGTTACTCCATGAGATTTCACTTGAGATTGTGATATTCCATTAATGTCATTGGGTATTCTTCGGCGTGAGACGTTCAAGACTTGAGCGCAGCGTTCTGAAATGAAACTGCATTGAGCGGCAGAGTCTAGAATTCCTCTAACGACATGAGAGAAGCCACTACCAGGCCACCTTTTAAATATTTTCATTGTTAGTTTAGAATATGAACTAGTTTTGCTGGTAATGCAACTTTTTGTTAACCTTTGCTTTTATAAATACACTGTGTATCTAATTTATAGAATTTAGTTTTTATATAGGTAGGAATACGCATTTCGTTAGTACACTTTTATATCTTTATGCTAAAATATTGGTGTTTTCAACAATAAAGCTCAAACTAACCCAATTACCCAAGAAAAATCAGACGGCTGGCTTTGTTTTACAATCCTGATGAAAGAGTAACACATTTTATTAAAGTTGAAAAATGATTAAATTATAAACTGTGAAATAATTTTTTTACTGTCAATATTTATTATACAATTTCTTTTCTACGCATCTAACTTTGTGTATAGTGTATAAAAAGATACAACTTGGGAAATAACAGCTAACTAAGCCATTAAGTCTTTATTACTAAAATTAAATTGTGAAATTTTCTCGAACATAGGTAATTGACTAGAAAATGATTAAATTTTGTTAGTAGGAAGATTTCCATTTACCGTTTCATCAAATTTAAGCTGTTGCATAAAGACATAAAAATCCAAAACTTCAGATAATAAGAGAAATATTTCAACTTTTGCTAACTTTGATCGCCAATTAGAAACAAAGCGTGCCTAAGAATTCTTTAAAACATACTAAACAAAACAAAACAGATGTTTGTCTACCAAACGACATGGTGCTCATACATTGTTCGCCTACACGAGAGATATTATAATCAAATGATACCACCACATGCCACGGCTGTCGTTCACAGCAATTTGATTACTCTCCGAAAATATTAGGTGCGCTAAATGAATTAAAATAGGTCTTGGGGTAAAACTAGGGAAATATCACGGAAACAAACATACAAAGTAACTCCTTTATTAACAACAACAAAATCTTATGCATTAAATGGGAATAAAATTACATATTTATTAATGATAATACCTTTAATTATTTTTATCAATGGTATTCATTATTTCTGACAAACTGCTGGGTAAGATTATATTTAACTAAAACTATAAGGTAAGATAATTTATCAGTTATAAATAATAGTATGTGCCACTGATAAACCTCCCTAAAGCTGGTTACGCTATTACTTCATATATTTATACTGGTTTTTTTTCTAGCCAGACTAGTTTATTTAATTTTAAAACAAATGTTTAATTTTAGTGGGATATACTTCAAACAGAGGGTTGAACCCCGTAATTTCCTCAGTTAAGGCTATTTCTGCAGCCATGACATCATCATTGGATGTTACCGGGGAAAAGAAAAGGAATGGTAGGTGAGTAGGTGTGTAAGAGATAATAAGTAGGGTAAGTTCCTAAGGAGGTAGGAAAGAAATACAATGTTTTTTTTCTATATAAATAATTTTAACCACAATAGCAATAAATTAGGAAGAGGAGCAATCATAGCAACAAGTTTGGCTCCGAAGGAAAAATTGATATAGCTTTTAGTATAAGCTATACTATTTTACACTACACTATAAATGCCGTTACCGCTACGAGACCATTCCGATTTGCGGGCTATTGACCTTTTATATTAAGTCTTCCTTCGCTCCGAAGGAAAAGTTATAAAGCATTTGGGATAACCTATTCTATTTTAGACTACAGAATACATCCTATCACCACTATGACCCTCTCAAAGTCAAAAAACATGCTCTTAAGGTTAACAATGACTTATTGAATTTTCGCTTCCTACTCATCACAATCTCTTGGACCAAGCAAGACACAAGAATACATTTCCATGCAATCCTTATAATCTCCGAAATACATGTGGTTTTTACAATGCAAGTCACATAACTACATCTTCCGCAGCATATGCAAGCGACCCGTTCTTTGCTGTTGTAAGTATCGCTTCCACACACAGAGCATGTGTTCCTAACCTTCTCTATATTTTTAAGTATATCACTTTGAATAGTCTCTCTAAACGTTTTTGCATCAAAAAGCATATCCAATGGTGTTCCTTTTATTATACATAAGACATAGCATGCTACAAACACACCACAGTTGAAAAAATCGGTCTGAGTTGTATATGGGGCCGTTTTGCATCTCCAACCAGTTACGTCTACATTGTCATCACTTAGAGTATTACGTTTCATTACAAATAAAGAAAATTTTAGGATTTCTTTGGAATTCACGGCACTATGCTTCAACAAGGGATCAAAGTACTGCAGAATTTTATTGTGTGAAGTGCAATCAGCACGTAAGAGACGCCAATGGTTGCAGTTTACATGCCCCGGTATAATAACAGTTTCATTATCTGATAACTTGATACTGTTCAGAGAGAATCCTTTGGTATATTTACTTTGCATAGCTACCGTAGATTTTTGAGACGAAACGTAAACAACGTTGGTCCCACGCACTTGTATTTTTAGGAAGGAATCAATTACTGTGTCATCAAGCCAACCCTCTCAGAATGTGAAGTGAAAATTATCAAGATAAACGGCGTATTTACCAATATAACCTAACACATGAGAATGACCATGACAGTTGTAATAATCTAAAACTGATACCAAACCGTTGTCAAAAAATTGTAAATGATGTTCTTCAATGCAAAGTAATTTGGAATCGTTATCCCTACACCGCACTTCCACAATACTTAGGCTTTCTTCCAAATCTTTTTCGTTCAACATCTCTAGTTTCATTTTCACCCACCGATTCTAGCCCACATGTTCTCTTGAAAGGAAAGTTTTTTAACGTGAGCTCAGAAACCTCGCTACAGTTTATGTTAGCAAAGTATGTATTCTTCCTAAGCTTCTTTTTCTTCCATCTCTCCTCTGGTTCCCCTTTACGCCCCCTTTTCCTATTCTTTCCTTAGTTATGTATGTGTAATGCTATCTCTTTAACAAGTGCAGCGATATGAGTGTGCATTGCCCGCAGGAATCTCCCGCATTCAATATTACACTCCCCGTTTAAAATAATGGTTTTCACTTGTCCGAACCAATTTTCTACACAGGCGTTGCTGAACCGGTTGCAAAATTTAGATATACTCTCTTTCCGAGCCCTAAGGATTCCTGACCATAAAGGGGCATAAGGAATACAACGTTTTAATGAGAAGTTTAATAGTTTTGGACAGTAATAAACGTTTTCTTCTCGAATAAAAGGGAACTTTAGCAGAATGTTGACTGAAAACCTGATAAAATGAGGTTGATGCGTACAGAGTATCGAGAGGGAGATCTTAAACGTCATCTGGTAACATTTCATCGAAATGGTCTAATGATTTGGTAAACTTACGCAGCATTAATAAGGAATTATCCACAGTTTCACCACTGACATTGCTGCATAAGATGGCCATAAGTAATTTGAAAATATGGGAGAATTCCTCAAAAGAAGAAGCGCACACTAATAACGCCACTGCTTCCATAACCATTTTCCTAATTGACTTTTTTTCGGGGCACTTCCAGATCTGTCTTGTTACAATATGCATGAAATGGGCAAAACATATTCGAAAAGAAATTATTTGATCCCCGCCAATCGTTGAAGAATAATCATCTGTAGTATGAAAAAAAGTTACGGGACCGTTTAATAGTTAATAATTGTTTAACTATGAGAAAACATTTTACATTTTAATGCAAGGTATATACGTATTTAATATACCGTCAACCGTATACGCAGTTGAAGATGTTAATATGAACCTTTCTGTGTTTATACAATATGGAAAAAGTTTCCATATTAAATTCAATGGAATAAAATACGAAATAGTTTAAAAGATTACATTTACGTATCTTCTGGGCCCCTTCTATTTAGAGTAGTTATGCAACCAGCGATGCACCGATGCTACGGCATGTAATGGTATATTCATTTGATTGTCATATCTTTCCTGGAGCGGCACAAACTATGAGCCACATGCAGTTTCATAGGCAATTGTGTGTTACATTTTTGCAGCAAGTTTAAAGTAAATGGTCGGCTCGTTTTTTTCCGTTGCAAATAAAAATTTGCGAAAGTTGAAATATTTATTTGATGAGTTGAACTTTTGTCTTTGTATGTGCGACTGCTTGCATTTGATAGAACGGTAGTTGGAAGTGTAATTATTAAAATTATGAGCTCTTTACTAGTTAACTAGCTCTTTCCTATATGATAACACCATTGAAGTTTACTGATAAAACTTCAAAACGGTTGGTAGGCTGTTTTTCAGCATGAATTAACTTTTACAATAATAAGGGCACAAACTGTACACTATGTTTATTATGTAGAAATGACATTGAAGATTAATCTTCTGAAGTAAGAAAATAGTTACGGGACCGTTTAATGGTTAATAATTGTTAAATTTAAGAAAAGTTTTGACCTTTTAATGGAATGTTTATTCGTATTAAATATTCCGTAATCAGAATATGCAGTTAAAGAAGGTAATATGGATTTTTTTAGGTAAACAAGATGTATGGAAGTTATCATATTGAGTTTAATAGCAAAAAACTATGCAATAGATTTAAAGCTTACATGCACATTTATTTTTTGCCCCTGAAATTTTGGAAGGTAGGAAGCATTTGGCCAGGTGACATAGGTCACTTTCCTGTAATTTCCGCGGCACCGTGGAACACAACAGGAGGTAAGCGAGACACAACACCACTAAATATTTGCCCCTGCAGCGAAAAATAACTTATCAAGCGTACAAAAAGACTGCAAAACACAGCGTTACAAATGCGACCTTGTGTTTACCAGTTTCACACAACAGTCAACAACAATCGGCTCTAGCAGAACCTCTATGGAGTATTGTAGCACCAGTCACAATGGCGTTACTCCGTAAACCTCATGCTTTGCTAAGGCCTTCTCTCTCGGTGGTTACGATTCAATACATATGAAGATACGTATTCAATAGCTAGATAGGCTCTCATACCCAATACGTTTTGAATACACCTGAGGATATTTTCAGTATGCATTTGGATACGTATTCAATACCTATTGAACACAATGGCCGTTAAGTCATCTTGAGGATGTATTTAACCACATGCCGTACGTAAAAGTGTTGACATGAGCTCATACACGTTTACAGCTACACAACTTTCATACAGCTATTACTTTTATTTCTCTAGAGAAGCCGATCCCATGGGAACAAAAGAATTGGGAAATACAAATTTAATCATTGTACAATACGTGCATGGGTGCACCTAGTATCGAAATTTAAAAAAAGATAAATGCGAATTTTAGATGTTGCATATTTATATCTATATGATTCTGATAATAATATATGATGATCTATATAAATTATCTATATGATTAAACTAGTTATAATTTTCATTCACACAACACATAATTACGTCAACACTCACTTTAGCCTAACTTCCTACTTAATGAACAACCTACCATCTAATTGATTTAGATATGATGACTATAGTTCAATCACAGTTGAAAAGCATGTATAATTAATGTTTCCAGACTTTCAAACTAAATCATGTTAAACCTGAGACAAATGCATACTACTGCAGCGAGATAGCAATAAGGATCATTGCATTTTCACCTTGCAATTCTTAAGTATCTTGGCACCACTTTAGAGACAGGTAAGTATTCTTTCATTTGCGCACGAGTATTTCCTCAAAAATGCAAATATAATTAAGGTATTGACGAGAGTACGATTGATAATGTAATATTAATTAGTGCTCTTAGCAGTTTTTATTGCTGAGTGATTGTCATATATGTAGTTGCTGACTACGATGTATTAAGGGACGGGATTATGCTCGGTTTTACATTGCTTGCATAAATTTATTTGAAAAAAATGCCGTTATTTTCACGCAGGCTTAATTCTAAAGGAATCAATGCGTATTGGCTTTTCTTTAGAGTGATTTGGATAAAGCATAATATTATAAGCTCATAAACTTATGGCTAAGGTGCCTTACCTTAGATAACGTTATTACATCTACATCTACACAATACTCTGTAAGCCACCACAAAGGTGCGTGGCAGGGGGCGACCTCTCACCAAAAACGCACCACATATCATGCAAAAAGGAATAGTATTAACATATACTAGTCAGAACCCAGAGGTGGAAACAACCTCTCCATTACCATATTCACAGTAAAGAATGACATTGAATAAAAAGGCACTCAGAGGGAAAGAATACTTAACATGCATTATTATAGCATATTTTAGTTCTGTTCAATAGGAGTGCAGCGAAAAGGTTGTTACGTAGGAATTCACTGTGGATGCTTAAACGGAAGATGAAGCGAAGCAGTTGGAAATATGACGGACTCCTCGGTATGCTTTTGACTAAAACGATTTATAACACGTTTATGCCAAAAGACATGTCCAAGGAGAACGCCTTGACAAATTTCGAAACGATGCAAAAAACCCGTATCTTGGCTGAGGATCCAGGTGACATAACAAACGCTGGAAAAGAACAAATATTGGAATGCAACATAAGAAGCAATTATTGCTGAGTGAAACTCACTATCCTACGAACATGCACCACAGGCCAAGGAATTATATCGTACTTACAAAATGTTACGGTTTTACCATGACCAAAGCAAAAATGACAATTCCATTCCATGTCAAGATGAATGTATCTATGACATTAGAATACAAAGAAAAAAGCATATAACAGAAATCCATTTATATACATCTACATTATACTCTGTAAGCCACTATAATTATATTCTTAGATAACCATGAATTTTAAAGAAATTTACCTGCACAAGGGATTTGAGAGGAAAATAATTTTCTACCTGAGGCGTGACAATGATACCCATTTCCGTTGACTTAACAGACGTGTTTTGCTAATGTCGTTATCATACAAGCCCTTTACAAATATCCAAAATTGAGAAAATAAGCATCCTCTGGAATATTTTATTTAAGTACTTAGATATGAGTGTAAGACGAGTTTCACAAGAAGTGCTCTCCCGGAACCCATGCTGTACATTGATCAATAAACCATGGCTATCTATGAGTTTATGCACAATTAATATGAACGACCCAGGCAGCATACCTTCGGTGAAATACGATTGATAACACGATGTAGCCCCAAGACACGACGGGAAATGTGCTAAATGACAGCATAGGGTTTGCCGACTTCCGTGGTGTTTCCCTGCATTTACAAATGATTATTGCCTCGTAGATGCAGGGAGAACTCCCTAGCATTAACAGAAGATGGATCTCTTGTAACACCCGAAAATATACAGGCTTCCGCGAGGTCATACTTTAGAAATTCCGAGCCGTTTCGTTACAACCATATCACAATGGATGGAGACGGCAGTTTATGCATGTTATTTAATAAATGTATTTCAGGTGATTAGGAGATATGGGTAACTGTTAATAACAGCAAACGGTCTTCCGGGCATTTTCGTAAGGTGAGCTGCACTCTAAGAGTGTTGACCAAGACGGGGATACATAGGAAACAACGTTGTACTTAGAACGCCTTTCGAGTGATAGGCGACGGTATTTCCTAATAGCATCGCCGTTATCGCTGGAGGACAAGGTTCCCGCGACGTCCACTGCGGACGATAGAAAACACCCTCCCGACACTTCTTAAGGTAGGTAGCATTGACCCGTAAATGCTTGGGCGACACATGCGGTATAAATATGCCGATCCGGATGTGGATCGGGGGGAATTAGACAGACACCAGAGGGACGGTGTGTCACTCTGTCCGTCGTCTCATTAAAATCACTCTTTAACGGTATATTAGGGAGTTTCGTTAACTCTTCATTGGAATTTCAATTCCTGAGGTGCCCTATACCAACGCCACCAAGATGCAGGCCGGAACACAGGAACCTAAAATTGCGATGACGTCACGACCAGGAGGCCTAGCAAAGTTGTTGTTACTCAATTGTTTACCGTTTTGTTTATAGGACTTCTATTGTTGAAATTAGTCAGCTCGTGGTTGGGAGTGTGTAACGTGCTGTTTTAATCGTGTGTAGAAGCGTTTATTGTCCTTTTCTGTGCAATATTTATATTTTACATGTTTCTTTGTGGTTTTGGGATCCTAAGACGGGGAAGTGAACTTCGGAAAACAAAATTAGGCAGGTAATTAGCATACCTATATCATTATTTGCATTGGCGTACTAGGTTGCAAGTTAAATTCCATTCAGTTTCCTCAAAGCCTTGTGTTTACCGAGTAGAGTAGTTGACTGAGTGGTAAGATCTGGTCGAGGGTAGATTTAAAGGAGTGTGCAGGGACTCATTTATTTTTTTAGGCCGCGGAACTTCAAACGGAAGGACTGGCAACCAATGCGTATTGAGGCGTAATTTTGAGCTGCTCTTCTGAAGAATTATTGTAGAAAGAGGAAAAATCAAGTGTCCTTCGGTCATAACTATCAAAGAACTGGAAGCTGGCAACATTAGCCTCGTAGGAGTTTCAGTGACAATTAGAGTATGAAATATGTCGGTCACATTGCATATGTCATTCTTTTTTACGTTTTCATAATCAGCTCTCTGAGTTTAATGCTAGCGATATTAACTACTGCCTAAGTTACATAATGAATTCCGTTTCAGTCTTTCAAATATGGAAACGCTTTGAAAAGATCTGATCCATCCGTAGAATCTTGCCTGCATAAGACTGAAAGGCCTCCTGCTGATGACGTCACTCCCAAGCGCTCCGGCCTGTATCTAGGTGACGTTGCCTATACCCCCAATGAAGAGGGTTTAACCGCTCGAGCCCATCGTCGTTCCGGTGTCGATCGCAAGAGTACAGTAGAGAAACGAGTTGAATGAAGCAGTGAGACAAGCAAGGGAAGAATTTTGGGAAGATTTAGGAAATATCTAAGAAGAAGAGTTTTGTCAAACGGTGAAAAGCCTTAAAGGAAAGTTTAAAAAGAGAGCAAGTAGTGTAACAGATGAAACAGGGAAGATAGTGAATGACGGAAAAGATGTGGTGAGGGAATGGGGTAACCAATTTGCTGTTAATGTTGGGCACCAAGAAAAAGTAGCAAGAAAGGACGTTGAAACACTCCTACAAATAGAAGAAATAAAACGTGTCGAAGAGGAGGATGCAGTAAAAAGGGTTATGCTTGGTAAAGCTGTAGCTGCTGATGGCCCTGGTACCTTAAATGATCAATTTTGAAGGAAATACAGTGGTTGATTAGATGTGCGAGATATGTAAAAGAGCACGGAAAGTGAAAAAGATCCCTGTGGATAGGGAGCTGGATATTTTAACACCAATTCACAAGAAGGGAAGTACTACTCAGTGCTACCGTTACGGGCCCATATGTGAAACATAAACACATACGTGAAATAATGGGTCAAGCGAATCGTAAACTGGGATTCGTCAAAAGAGTATTGGGTAAATGTGACGATCATGTACGAGAAATCAGCTACTTTTCCCTTGTTAAACCTCATTTGGAATATGCTGCCAATGTATGAGATTCCTACGAAATTGGTCTAAAAGATGAACTTGAACGTGGACAGCGATGATCGGCATGATTTGTACAGGGACGATATGATAATTATATTAGCGTAACCAGTCTATAAAATGAATTAAAATGGGAATCATTTTCAGATCACCTGTTGAAATTTTGACTTAATCTTCTAAATAAATTCCAAGATAATATTTTCAGTGACGATGTTAAAAATATTTTGTGAACCCAAACTTACTGTGGTATACTGGACCATAATCATAAAATTAGAGAAATTGATTGCCGAACTGATGATTTAAAACGTCCTTTTTCCCTCGTGCAATTAGAGATACGAATAACGGCAAATAGGTCCAATCAAAGAGTAGCAATTGATAGCATTGGTAGCTGCATGTTGGTATGAGTACTTTAAGCTAACTTTTTGAACAGAATGTTTTTGCATGTTTGCTTTGCAATTTCTATCTTTTTTAAAAAGTGAAGTTCTGACTAGTATATTAATACTATTCTTTTTTATGCATGACATGAAGTGCATGTTTGTTGAGAAATCACCCCCTGCTACACACCATTTTTGTTGGGGTTTGCAGGGTGTTATGTAGATGAAGATGTCTGTCTTCCATGTGCTCTAAATGTGTGCACCAGAATTCTTGTAATAACACTCAGAAATGAGGTTGAGGAAAAACTAGAAGTATAACTATGCGCCTTCTGATAAACCGCCAAACCCAGGATTTACATTTTTACAGTACGCCTAGTCATGAAACATTATATATGAATAGAAATGGAGTAGTCTACAGAGGACAATGTATAGATTGCTTAGAACAAGATAGAATTGCAAATAGCAGTGGAAAAATGGGCAAATGTATTAAGAGACCAGGGAATGAGAATGAATGGAGGAAAAAGCAAGGATATGGCCGTGTCAAAAATGAGGTACAAGAATAGCTGAACAAAGCCTGGGATGAGCAAGAATTTAAACAGGTTTACATGCTAGAATACCTGAGGATACAAATTATTTGTGACGGAAGACTAGACTCTGAAGTGAGCCACAGAGTTTACAAAGGAAACCGAGTATATATTCCGTTGTTTCAGGCGTGACTTCATGGAATTTGCTCAGCATATTTAATGAGAAGAAGTAATTTCGTAATTCCACATGTATTTATTGACTTAGGTTTCGACGTGGCACGTCATCATCACGTCATCGTCAGGCGATACGTATGTCAATAAATACATGTGGAATTACAAAGCTACTGCTTCTCACTCAACAAAAGAGGTATATTATCAGCTTACCAATTCAATTGCAAGCAAGATAGAAATATCGGAGAAGGCAAAGATGAGCGTGTTCAATACTATTTTCCAGCCAGTATTGCTGCACGGGATGGAGAGTCTAACTCTACTAGATAAACACAGGAGTAAATTCTAAAGCTGGGAGATGCGATACTGATGCGTTCAGCAGGGCGCAGTAGAAGAGTGAGAAATTCTACAATCGGAGCCCAAATCCAGCAAGACTCAATCATTGAAATATTGGAAAAAAACCGTATGACGGCATTGACATGTGACAAGCATGAAGGAGGAAAGAAAGCCAAGGGAGGTGACGAAGGCAAGGCCAGAAGGAAGCCGAGCAAGGCTGGAGTGGGAAGATATGAGGAGAGATTGGCAGCCCGGCGTGGGAAGAGCATAAATGAATTATAGCAACTCACTCAAAACAGGAGAGAATGAAGAAAGTGGCTGAGGGACCCCAACGCTTGTCAGCATAAGCGGATTAGAATAAGAAGAGCGGTAGACCAAAAAGTACTCTACCCTACGAATATATTGCGCGATAAATTTCGAAAAATGCTATTGCTACTAATTTTTCTCAGCTTCCTTAATGCTTCTCTTTCACTTTAAAAAAATCATATACCTGTGCCAACGATGTGGTTTCGGTACGTTGTCGACACATTTGTGGTATGGAGACACGGAAGAAGGAAATTAGAAGTATTTCGTCAGTACCTAAATAATATTGACCGCCGCATACAATTCACTAGAAAGGAAGAGCAAGAAGGGAAGCTGCCATTACTAACGGTACTCATAAACGGAAGAGAAGACGGCACACTAGGACATACGGTGTACAGGAAATCTATCAACACAAACCAATATCTGCATGCGGGATCGCACCACCACCCTGCACAAATCAAAGGAATGATGAAAACGATGATTCATCACACTCAGCGATGAAGACCATAGAGATGAGGAGCTGAAGAAACTAACAGAAATCCTGACTAGACAATCTCAAGAAGACAATCTCACGAAAATTAGGATCTCAAGCCCAGCCACCAGAAGATAAAAACGCCGAAGTTCGGAAAAAGGCATACCTTCCGTGCAAGGAAAAACTGACAAGATATCCCGGATATTACAAATGTACGATGTATAGACAATCCTTAAACCTAGCAAACAAATACGAGACAGCAAAAACAATGTTATTGCGAGCTTGGTGGCATTTGGTTTATATATTTTCTAGCTTTAAGGGAGGTTTAACCATAATGTTACCCATGTCAACTAAGACATCAAATTCTAGCATTCTAAGCATATATTAACTCACCGACCAAATTTAATTATTTCTATTGCAAGCATGTATGATATCTGTAGTTCAATTAGCCGTAAAGGGATGGCCTTAAGATTACATATGCACTTCCAACATTCAAGTGAAATAAATGGTAGAGGACAAAAGAAAAAGCTAGGATAAATATTTTTTCATTCATTTCTACTGACAATTCGCTAGTCTAATTTTTATGGTAAATTAAAAAAGGTGACTGATCACATGATTATGGTAATCTGCCATTGATTGATTAATAATTGATAGTAATTATATTTTAAGCACTGAAATATCTGTGAAGTCCATATTAAATCACTAATTAAATCCAAGAAGTGGATTTGCTCTTTTACATACCATATCGATATGGTTTTCAACATGTAGCTCATTCATCAATATCACACCCAAACCTCTTATTAGACTGTTACTATTAAGGTATTCATTATTTACGACAAGGAAATACCTATGGGGATCTTCACCTGTGATGTGTAGTGAATGAGGCCTACTTTAAATTAATAGCCACATATGTTCATATATCACTGTTTATTCACACATAATGAGAAATATCTTTACTGTTTTAGTGGTCGAGTAATCCTATTAGGAGCTGACTTGATGATAGATGCGTAAATCATCATGGGTGTTATAGTAAGAGACAGAGTTACGAATAAAAGAGATACACGCGCGAGATGAAGAATTTTACCTTGATCCACTTCTCCTTGGTTTTACGGGCCCTTGTACTACAGGCGTTTAAAATGCTTCCAAAGTCGTCCACAAGCGATGCTTCATTATGGCTCCTTCCGACTCGTGAAGCTGTTGGTGGCCAATCCCAGAGTGATCTACCAAGAACATCACCTCCCGTTGTTCAACGTTCTCCTATGATTTCCACCAACCTTGCCAACCATTATCACATCGATATCTGCAGGAGAGAATTACGATCATTTAAGCTCGTTTCAAATACTCATTAATAGTAAGAAGCCAAGAACAACAATGCAAATAATCCATAGAAACTATCGTAACATAAACAATTTTGACGAATATAATTCTATAACTATCATTGCATCTAACCTTTTAACTACATGATAATATTGACTAAAGAAAAATTTAAACTTCTATCCAGAGATTACAATGATAACCTAACAAAACACGCAATGTTCGGAAATATATTATCTTAGATTAGCTACCCAACCTTCCCATTTAATTACCAAATTATGTGAGATAAATCAATAGATATTCACTTACTTAAAAATAGTACTGTTTTGATGTAATGGTAACTGTTTTAATACCCTTGAATAGGAAAGCCCAGCACCATGCCATGATAAATATAATATTTTAAGTCTAACGTAAGTGATGAAATATATCGATTTGCGCATATCTTCTAATAATATCTTAAAACAATGCTAATAAAGTGCTCACTTACCTTCGCGGTCCATTTTCATTGGGATAAATACAATTGCCGGTTGGAATTCTTTCATTGGATAGGAGAAACTGCGTAATGATATCCATGACGTAGCTCTTCGTAACTTCAGCCATCTCCGGTTTCATTCACGGACGTGGTGCTTATGCCTCCGAATTGGTTTTTGATTTACGTCAGAAAGTCTCCGTTACGTAGCAACGATCTCGGTAGCCTCCGTTTCCAAATTCTTGGTAACAGTTAGTGAATAAGGCAGCTGTATCCATGTCTCTTCTCGGAGCGGTTGCCTGGCAACACCTCTACAATGAGATTTCTCCAGTTAATATGCCGTCGCACATAATTACGGCAGTTTCACTCGCATGGTCGCCGTCTTCCTGAAACCAAACCCTCATTAGATTGAGTATCAATGTCTCGCTTTTTAATGATACTTTAATTCAAGTTATGGGAATGCATGAAGATTTTTCTTCTTGTTACGTTTTTATGGATTTGAAAATCTGGTTCTAAAAAGTTAAACGGAATTCCTGGATTTCAATTGTAGCAAGGAAGTAATCTGGTGACAGCGCTTAACTTATGTCTTTACCACGTATTTGACAAATTAGACCACTGGATTTCATCAGATTACTGCGACTTGATCATTCATTTATTTGAATACTTACTTCGCAGTGAGAAAACATAGGTAAGCACAGAAAATGACTTAAAATAAAAAAGTCTCAGAGGAATATATTTTCGCCATTTTGAGCTCAATTCATTTATATGGGAAACTTCCTCGAACAAAATCGACTCCCGTCGCCAAGTAACGGCATCTTCACAGGTTCTGTATTCTTTGGAGGCCTACCTTATTCAGGCATAGACCAATGCCCCCTCGGAATGCCGTCGCTTTTTGCCCACGTCTGCTTATTCGTCCAGTAAACTCGTTTATCTCTCAGCTAACCTCTATATCTAGAGGTCGACCCACCATCCGCAACCCGGTGGACGCCCTCGGTGGCTTTAAGCTAAACATTTACTAATTTTGCCCAGAGTAATAATGATTATTTGCTGTCTAATCACTTAAACTTAACTGTCCACCATATCGTGATGCCTCAGGGGAGAGGAAAGAGATTCACACACCCAACCACTCTAACTTTTCACGATTTTTGTAAATCCTAGAAAAATATCATAGTTATCAATAATGATGACTCATTGTGTCTAGCGAGAGCACTAGTTGTCTCTATGTCAAGGCATTTAGATTGCTTGCCTGATCAAATTAGGTTTAGAAAATATACAGGTAACCTGCAGTCACTACGGGCCAAGGAGTAATGTGAAAGGTAGAGTGTTAGCTTAGAAAATGGTGAAGGAATTGAGAAAATTCAAAACTTCAAAAGTGGATTTCAGATTTTCAAATAACGGGTTTTTCTGATAGAAAGGGGCGCGATGCTTTATCCCGCGGCCCTGATTCCACTCCTGAGCACCATCAAAAACCATTGACCTGATTCATCACAATTACTATTTCAATGTCATCACTTCCGTCACTGGCGCAATCTTATTGCTCGAACTACTGCCGCAAATGCCGTCTTCTTTATAATGAAAAGGATACTCAAAGACGTGAAAAGCGATGCAGGTATTGCTACACAAGCGAGTTTTGCAGTGTTGATTCGGTAGGGACGGCCAAAATCTCATGCGATTCCTGCAATAGATAACTCATTAACCATGACTGCTTCGAGAAACATGAGCAGTTAGGGGAAAATGGTGACATTGCATCCTCAGTGTGCGAAAAGTGGCGATTTCGTAAAGAATGCTCAAGTGTTTATGCTACGGAGGGACATTCATCTCCACATATTTGTGGTGAAGTGTACTGTGCTGTATGTAAATGTTTTCAGGTACCACCAAACTTTTGTTTCATGCAACCATGCGTTCAGAAATTAAATTACAAAAAAAGATGACAAAGTATTGTATGTTTTTTATGACTTGGAGTGTCGTCAAGAGATTGTCATCCAAAACGATACTTTCGGACACCATCCGATTTTCTGTGTTGGGCAAGAGGTTAGTTCATCTTGTTGACTCATTCACGAGCCAGTTCACACATGCCACACATGTGGATATAGGCAGTATCTTTTTGATGGCAAAGACCCCATTTCTCAATTTTTAGATTATTTAACGCTGCCAAGAAAACGTTTTAAAAATATTATTGCTGTGGTTCACCACATGAAAGGTTATGATGGTCAGTTTTTACTTTCACATATGACAGTAAAAATGAATTGGAAACCGAATGTTTTGATGACAGGGACAGAAATCATTTTGATGCAGTGGGGTACTTTTAAATGTATCGAATCATTGAAATTCATGCCCATGTCCTTGGCTAAATTAGAAAAAGCTTTTGACATTTCCGTAGATGTCAGGAAAGGCTATTTTCACCTTTCTTTAATGAGAGGAAATACGTAAATATCCCACCACCAAAAGATGCATATATTGCAAATAACATGAAAGAAAATGAAAGGAGGGAGTTTGATTTATGTTACAAAATCCAAACGCATTTTTAGTATGGAAAGCAACTCCGTGAGTATTGAAGTAACAACGTCACCATTTTACGACTGATTTCAATGAAGTATAGCAGTATGATAACACAGAAAGAAAAACACGAGCCAAATCCACAAAAATAAACTTTACTACGACCCGGGTTTCACTGTATTACAGCATAGTCAGGTTGCGTATATCAAATATGCACCAACATATATATGAAAGAACCGAAATTGGGGGGGGGAAGTGAGGGAAGAAAGGGGAGGAGCGTGGGAGTGGACGGTTATTGGTGGTCAACAGAAGTGACCAGTGTGGGGAAAAGGAGTGTGGGAGACGTGGGCAGGAGTGGGTAACAGGGGGTGAGGTGGTCACAAATGAGTGGCAAATATAAAAACAAAAGTCTCGAAAGGTTCCTTTGGAGACAAGACTTTCTAAAGAAGTTTGTTGCAGCACCGGACCCAGTCCGTTGGGTACTCCGTTGAGAGGTCGTAAATGTGGGAGGGCCAGACCCCTGGGTGATGGGGCCACTTTTTTTTACAAAGGGTTATCTGAAATGTGATGACCCCTTTCCTCGCTGTGGGTTGAGCGGTGCCGATGATGGAGGCCTCCGTTCGTTGGCCCCCTTGGTGAAGGAGCAACAACCGAGTGGGGTACCCCCACCCCTGTTGGTGGAATTTGGTGCAGCTCCTTGTCAGTCAGATGTCCCGAGGAGGAGCCGCAATGGATGGGCCAAGAGAGGGTGAGGGGGGGGGTATGAGGGCCAGTAGGGAGGGGGGGAGTGGACGACATGGCGAAACCTTTCCTTTGCAAAGGAATGATGTAGTGCTGTGGTTCCTTTCCTCTGGTTGTGCATGTGGAAGCAATGGTGAAAAATATCCATCGGTACTATTGGTGAGGTCCGAAGAAGATATAAGTGCAACGGAAGGAGGGGAAGGGAGTAAAGCGCGAATGAGATGGTGAGGGTGGGGGGAGGGAATTGGGTGGAAGTGCTGTTGGATTGATTAGGTTGTCGTGGTCTGAGGTTGGTTTTGGTTAAAGTTGATGGAAAGAAGGGGAGAATTAAGGTTATATAAAAATTCATTGAGGAGAGGGATAATTTTCTTGGCTCGCTCGATTATTTCGATCTGCTCCAAAGCGTTCAATTTTTTACCCTTCTTCTCAAAATGGAGAACTTCCACTTCAAAATTGCACTTATGCCTTGTCTCTATCAAGTGCTTAGCCACCATGGAGGTCATGTTGCCTGTCTCCGTGCACTTTTGGTGTGCTTTCATCCGCCTGGAAAAATCACGTCCAGTCTGTCCGATGTATGAAGCACCACACTCGCACGTTACTTCGTAAACGCCACTTTCCCTACCCTTTTCCATGGAGTCCCTGTTATTAGAGAGGAGTCTATTTAGAGTAATAGGCGTATAAAAGTCTAGGTATGCCTCAAACAATGGTATGGTATGCGTTGGTACTCCACTGTAAAAAGTAGATCTAATTTTAAGGTACAAAAGTGATCTGAATTTCAGATGCAACAATTTTAAGACAGGGTATGTTGAATTTCAGCAGTAATATCTTGTCTAAAAATAAGGCAGTTGAACGACTGAAAATCAGACCAAGTGGACTTATTTTCAGATAGGCCTATGCTGAATTTAAGACAGCCCTGGTCTGGTAATAATTCGGGTTGCTATTGAAATTCAAGCCTACTCTGAGGGGGTCTTATTTTAAGGCAGGTGCAGGACTGAACATCACACCAGGTGGGACTTATTTTAAGATAGTTCCATGCTGAATTTAAGACCAGGGCTGTCTCAAATTCAGCATGGGCCTATCTGAAAATAAGTACCACGTAACAATGCGGGTTGCTATTGAAATCAAAGCCTACTTTTATGCGATGTCTAATTATAAATACTAGATATTTAAACACTTCACACGAACACAAACGAAAACCCTAACGTTTCCTATTTTTATTCGATGATACTGCTTCACTGACTAAATTCTTCAATAGAGCAAACGTAAGTCATAGAATTTCCACTGAAAAAGATTCCAGGACTGAAATGGGAACACATGGACAATAACTTCAAAGATAATATGAAAATGTGTACTTTTATTGGAAATAAAGTAATCCATACAAAGTCTTCGATACCACAGATGTGTGCCAGTATCTTCAAACCGAAGCAGGAACTGTCACTTGATGAGGGCGACTATTTTTTAGTTCTTACACCCCTGCCGCGTAGACAAAATAAGGAAGTTTACTCTCAGGGTACGTCACTCAGACATTACTGGCTCCCTTCTGCAAATAAACTAAGTATCATTGCCACATTCTCACACCATTAAGTCATCGCACGAAACTTATTTCACCTACTTACAATGAAATTTGACTAGACTTCGAATTTTACTTCCTTACGCTTCGTAATTCTTGTTGACATCCTGCTCCCTGAGGTTGAATGAAAAACACTGCGTTTTGTTTATCCTGCTCCCTGGTTACGCTCCGCCCATCAGTCTCTGCTATTGGCTGGTTAGCTCCAATTGCGGAGCCAACCAAGGCGTGCTTATTTTCAGTCCGGGTGATCTGAATTTCAGATCACAACCATCTTATTTTCAACATGCAGTGGTTATGGTCTTAAAATAAGACGGAAGTGTGTCTGATTTTCACGCATCATGAGTTTTAAATTCAGACCACTACCTTAAAATCAGACAGCGCTTAAATTCAGATCGCACTGAAAATCAGATCAACTTTTTACAGTGTCTCAAAGGCATGGTTTTCGGAAATTACTTTTTCCGAAGTTGTATTTCCAACAAGTAAACTACTGGGAACTTTAACGTCAATAAAATCTTTAGCATCTAAACCACGACTAATATATTTTATAAACTCTGGTTTCGCATTCTATTCCGTAAGTTGACTGGGCACTTTAATATTAGGAAATAATTTGTTTTCCACTCGCCAACAATTCATCATAATCCGTACGAATGATGTCACTGCCTTCTCCATAAAAATCGAATTATTCAATGGATTTGTTCAACTCTTTTATAAATATTGAAATCTTTTTCACCATAAAATTCGAATAGTTCTAACACGTTGCTTTTAGCATATGTGATGGACCAGGGAACATGCCAAAACAGGAATTGAGAGTTTGGTCTATATTCCAAGTGGAGTTTTCCAAGTAAAAATACTAATTAGTTTGAAAGTAATCGTGCTTGAGGTGCGATACCGTTGCAATTTGTTTTGGTTTCAAATATGAAATATTACGACGCAATCTAGTCGTTCTCCTTTGAGTTGACAAGAGTTGTTGACATTTTCTGTAGAGGGTCTCATCACAGGAACATGAGTGATATTTTTATCACGCAAAGTTTATTTCATCAAGGAATGGTAGACGTGATATTTCCCTGTATTTCCATTATATAGTTTTCTTCAAAAACCCTAAAGACAGAGGGCCAATTCATCACCTCTCTAGGCAAATTCTCCCCGAAAACCCACAGTATATTTAAAACGCTTTTAAAGATGCTGCATCTAAACCGCATGGCTATTTGTTTTTAGATTTAAAACATGACACCCTTGACGAGTACAGAATTAGGACAAATATCTTTCCTGATGTTAAATACACCTACGTCTACGTACCTAGTAATTCTAAAAAACAACATAAGTAACTAAACGCCGCGAAATCGTATTTTACTAAGCATTATAACGTTTCTTGAATAACAAGTCATTTTATTTCCAAAAATATAAAAAATTATGTTGGATATACTTACTCTTTGAACTTAAATAAATCGCTCAAGAATGAATCAGATACTGACTTGAAAAAAAACTTTTCATTACCATACAATATAAATCATCAGGATACAGAGAAATAAGTCACTTTGTTATTATGTCTTGGTAAGTGCAGAGGTGCGCAGAGTTATTATCAGCTCTGTGAAAATTAAAGCCTGATCAAAGAGTATCAATTTTGAAATCATTTGACAAATACAAAATTTAACCATTCTTGAATGTATTAAAAATGTTTTAAAAGACAATACTTACCTAAATAATAATCACATGCGCTCTTAGATACACCATAAAAGATCCTCAGAAAATGAATTAAGCTAGGAGGGTGCTGGAGGAAGAAAAAGCGTGCCATTATTCAGTCTGGTGGTGGATTCCTCCCTGTCATTTTAGGTTCTGTTTGGAGTGTATTGCTGGAGAGTGCATTCAGTTGATATCATCATGCTAATAAAATGATATTAGAGCCTCAAGAATTGATAGAGAGACTGCAACAAAATCCCGGAACGACGCAAATACCGCGATTGGACGATAAAATGCGCAGCGTACTACTAACTACTAATAATAATAATGTTTCAGATTATGACAAGTGGATAAAGTTTAGAGAGATATTGGTAAAATATTTAAATTTCCTTGAAAGCCAGAGAAAACCAACGCATGTACAAATAACAGAAAGTGATAAAGCATTATATACGGAAAAGACATCAAGTGAGGAAAGCAAGACTAAAAGCAGTTACACTGAAGGTAAAATAATAAGTTCAGTACCAAAAACCTTTCAAAGGAGAGCAGAACTTTTACAAAATATGATTTCTTGGGAAATATGCTTTTCGTAGGATGATCATGGCGTTGTAAGGGTTAATGGTAACGATATTCCGCGTTCGAATATAACAGTCTTACTTATCCACGTAGTGCGTCCACGAAAACATTCAAATCCTGAGGCCTGGGAAATATTTTGTACAGCTTTAAGGATGATGAACGTTCCTAAGGAATAAATTGGTAACCCTAGAAGGTTGAACTTCATTCAGAATACAAATGACGAAGCAGAAACAGTTTGGGATACTCGTCGCAGAAGCAAATGTAAAGTTGGCCCTCTTCGTTTCTCTCCTTACCAAATTAAGGAGTGGAAAAGATAAAATTATAATGGGTATTGCTGAAGTGTACTTAGATCCGGCTCATCCTGCATGATACTCGGGTGGCCGTAACATGATAAAGCACTAAAAGGCAAGCATTCGAAGGGAACAATAAGGGCATGACGAGTAAGCAATGATGCATACACAATGCGCAAACCTATATGTCGGATATTTGAAAGAAACCAATATTATGTTAATAATATGGATGATCTGTGGCAGTGTGACCTCAACGACATGCGATTCTTGCGGAAATATAACGATGGTAACAATTACTTACTTGCTGTGATTAATGTTTTCAGTAAATTTGCTTGCTGCGTTCCTATAAAGAAGTAATCATCATCTGAGGTAATAAATGGATTCAAAATAATATTTACAAAATCCAAGAGGAAGCTGCTATACCTTCAGTCAGACAAAGGCACAGAGTTCACTTCAAGATCGATGAAATCTTTTTTCAAGAAAAAGAAAGATAATTTATGTATATTTTTTTCTTTCAGAAAAAGTTTCCTCTTTCAATCAGTCTCCTGTTTCTTTCCTCTCGGCACATGATAACATTTCCATGACATGCATACAATGGAACATATCAATGGCATTGCCACATCCAATCGTTTTTAGAAGTGGAAAGCATTTTGATACCGATATTTTCCTGAGAAAAAAGCTTGAAACTGACTGGACAATAATGCTATACCCTCCAAACGTTGATGTTCAGATAGAGCGTTTCAATTCAGTCCATTTGACCTGTTTTGATCGTCATGCTCCTAAACGAATAATTCAACCAAGGTGACCAATAGCTCCATGGATCACTTCAGAATTAAAGGAACAAATTAACCCTCGCTACCTGTTACTAAAAAAATCACGTCCTCCCTACTAGGGGTCTTTTTTGACCTCATCGTGAATTTTAATTCTTTTAAGTGATAATATTATTCCAATGACTCATATTCATTCGTATTTTAATTAAATACATTTCAGATAAATTAACAGAAATCGGTTGGAAGGAGAGATGCCCTTTCGCACTATCTCTACTTCCTTCATCTGCATCTAGCCAATAACTTGAGCTGGTGTGAGTGGGTTACATACCAAGACAGTGTCAAATATCTGGTGAGTTGTGTTGCCTTCAAGAAACTTACAGTGCTACGGAAGAAACTACGCAACCTATGTGCACGACAACTTCCCCCACCCGCTCAACTGCCTACTGACTTGACGGAGCCTATGTTTTCTCCACGTCTGGTTAATTTGTCGTCATACAAATTCTCCAAGATTGACAGTGCTCTTTTAAACAAAGGCTACAAATTTGCTCCAAGGTTACCCTTAAATCAAAACGTTGTCCTTAATCTTTTGGCGGACTGTGAAGTTGCATTATATAGAGAGTCACTGGGTAAAAAACAAATGATAGCAGAATGTATTGCCAATTATTCTTTAAGAAATTGGGATCCAATAGGTAACCTCTTCAAACGCCAAATCCAAGATATTAGAAATATTGCCAGTCAACAAGAGTTGATCATCACTAAGGCAGATAAAGGCAATAGTATAGTTGTATTAGACAAGGCAGACTATGTGGAAAAGTGCGTGGACTTCATTTCCGACAATAATTTTGAAATTTTAAACAAAGACCCAACAAATATTTTCCAAATGACCCTAAAGTCGACCATTGACAAATGCAACTCATTATTCTCCCCGAAGGAAAAATGGCCGTTGATAAAAATGAATCCCTTACCCCCTAGGATGTACGGCCTTCCCAAAACGCATAAACCAGATGTCCCTATACGGCCTGTGGTATCACATGTTACTGCTCCCTCTCACCAGATCTCCTCCAAGTTAAATACCCTCCTCAGACAGTTCACGTGTTTTAAGCCCAAATACAGTATCAAGAACTCAACGGAACTTGCGTCCATTCTTTCCAGTGTTACTCCCCCATCGAATGGAAAGTTGGTGTCTTTCGACGTCAAAAATCTTTTCACATCAGTTCCAGGGCAGGAGGCGATTGACATAGCCATAGACTGGTTAAGAAGAGCAGATTGTAGCGGTGGTGTTGTTAATGACTTTAAGGGACTGTTAACCATGGGCATCGAACAAAACTACTTCTTATTTAATGGTAATTTTTACAAACAACGGCACGGTCTATCCATGGGTTCCCCCCTCTCACCGTTACTGGCGGAATTTTTCATGGACAAGTTGGAAGAAAAACTTTTTAAATCAAATAATGTCCTTTTAAAAACGTATTTTACTATTACAGATACGTGGACGACATCATCTGCCTTTGGACTGGTAGTCGGAGACAGTGAAACACCTTTCTGACATTTTTAAACTCCCTCCATGACTCAATCATTTTCACGATGGAGATTGGTACAGACCACTTGAACTACCTGGATCTAACCATCTCCATAGCTCAGAAAAAGCTCCAATTCTCCATTTACCGCAAAGACACTTTATCCGATGTAATCAATTGCAATGATTCTCGCCACCACCATTCCCACAAACTGTCGGCTCTCAATGCTATGCTGCATAGACTTGTTTCTATCCCCTTGAGTGACGATTGTTTCAGTAAGGAATTAAAAACCATCCAATGCATTGCAAAAAGAAATGGATACAACATCAACGTAGTTCATAAGCTACTCAACCAAAAATTATATCACAAGGCCATTAATTCCATAACAAACCTCACTAAGATACCGCCTGAGTAACCCAAACATTGGTGCAAACTCCCATTCCTCGGGAACATGACGAACAATATCGTTAAAAGACTGCCGCGGAATAACTACAGAGTCTGCTACTATAACCCCTCCACTTTAGATAAGTTATTGTTTAATTCTAAAGATACACTGGAACATTCAATAAAGAGTGGTGTCTACATGTTAAAGTGTTCGGACTGTAATGGTGCATACATAGGACAAACTGGACGGAAGTTTTCCACTCGTGTGAATGAACACAAGAGGAGTGCAAAGAACAGAGATGAAAAATCCACCTTTGCCAAACATTTGACAGACACTGGACATAGTGCAGATTTTAATTTTAATGTTTTACATGTGTGTGACAAAAGTTTTAAACTGGATTTTTTAGAACGATATGAAATTGTAAAACACTCCAAATCTCACAATGTAACTATTTTAAATGACATGGCAGAGTTTAAAGCATCACCCTTTATAACATTTCCCAACCCACACCAGTCCCCAACCCCTCCGTAGCACCCCCTCCCCCCTCCAATAACCTTCAACCAAGGGAAAGCGTTTACACCTACAGGCCCCCCCTCTCCATTTTTCTACCAAATGAATTCCTTGCCCAAGTCAACCGCAAGTGATCCACCCCCTTCCCACTCCACTCCTCAATATGTTACCCCACCCCCCTGCTGTTTGTATTTAAGGCCATTCCTTCGGCACTTGTTGTACACTATATGTCGCCTTGACAATGACGCTATAGCCGCCATTCCTTCGGCACTTGTTGTACACTATATGTTGCCTTGACAATGACGCTATAGCCGTCGAAACCGCGGTCGGTATTGTTAATAAAAGTGTGGAATATACAAAGTCATTTTTACTTTTTCATGATGATTCAATTCCACAAAGTTACGCCTGAAGGTATTTCTTCGATTCGCGATACAAAAGTGTTTTATCAGAGAATTCCTAAAATATGATGCACAAAGCTGTAAAAATAAATGAGTTATTCAACTTTTTCTATGAGCTGGGGTCAAAAAAGACCCCAGGTATGTAGGGAGGGTTAAGGTGAGAGATAGAAGAGCATTCATTCGAACGAAGAGTGACCATATGTACCATGCATTTTGAAGCAACGTAATCTTGTTAAACGTTTGGTGACGAAGGCAAAACAGCAATACTACATGAAAACTCTCTTAACACTCACGAATTCTACTGACCTCTGCAGAGAGCTCAAAAACTTTCGATTAATCCGACAAACTGATTTAAGCCTTGATTATGATTTTTCACTCGATGAATTGAACTGGCACTTTGCATCGAGTGGTAATTTCTCAACTAATGAAATGGATGACCATACTTTCAACATCCAATCCCTATATATTCTGGTGCCCTTTTTTGTTAATAATTTTTACTTCAATTACATTACAACCGATGTTTTGCACAATGTTTTACGTAATGCGAAATCAAATTTTGTCGGAATCGATGATATATCGGTCAAATACTTAAAAGCCTCATTTTTAGCCGTGATTCCTGCTCTACTCGGCATATTTAATTCGTCACTGATGTTTAGTACGTACCCTTCAATTTGGAAACCCTCTCTGATGCGGCGCATCAAGAAAAATAGAACCCCATCTTCCTTTGAGTGATTACCGGCCAATATCCATTCTCTGTGCAGCCTCTAAGTGACTTGAAAAGATGACCATTGATTATCTTGCAACTCGTCAATTGTTTAATCCATTTCATTCGGGTTTGCGCAAAAATTAATTGACGCAGACGACCTTGATTAAAGTTACTGACGATTTAAGGTATGCTATCGATAAAAAGATGGTGACTATCTTGGGACTGTTTGATTTTAGTAAAGCTTTTGACCGAGTAAATCACACCTTGCTGTTACAAAAAATGAGAAAACTGAATTTCTCATGTTCCGCTCTAAATTGGTTCTATTCCTACCGAAATGGGCGTGGTCAATCGGTGAAAGACTTGGAAGGAAATAGATCTGACTATCATCATCTAACTAACTATATCATCAGGAGTATCACAAGGATCTGTTCTAGGACCACAGTTGTTCTCGTTTTATCTTCGTGACCTTCCAAGTAGTATTACTGATTGTAAATACATGATCTATGCTGATGATCTGCAGATGTATTGCTATTATCACCCTAACGATCTCAGCGATACCATCCAAAAGGTAAATGATGATGTGTCTGCTATTGCATCTTGGGCCAAACTTAATTTCTTCCAGTTAAATTCCACAAAAACTCAATCTATGGTCATTGGTAACACTAAGGTCCTATATGAACTAAATTTCACTTTACTGCCTACGATAATGGTTCAGAATATGAGCATACCCTTCAGCAATAATGTCAAAAATTTAGGTGTCATATTAACTACAAGACTATCCTGGAAAGAACTCGGCGTTAAAAACTTATTTTTAATTTCTCTCCAGTTTCGTGTTTATGAGTGTTCAACGAATGCTCTGATATAAGTCAATCGACATGTCACTCCCTAATACGCTACACGTTCTCTACTTTATGTAAACATGTTGACTGAAAACAGCGCCCGCCATGTTGTAGTGAAATAGCACCAAAATGCTTCAAACAATATTTGCAGCTTAGGTATTGTAAAAGCAAAGCATTGTGTAAACAGATCGTGTCGTTGTTTATTCGATCAAATTCCGCTCAGAACGTCACCATCAACTTAACTTGGAAGATACTCGGAGAAAAATTATTTTAGGAGTTTTTTGGAAATTTCGTCATATCAGATGAGAATAATGACATGTGATGCACTGTTCACTAAACTACTTATGGTTTTCCATACTTATGGTTCGTATATAGCTTGTTCCAATACGTAATTTAGCTGCCGCAATCCTTTCTTTCTCCTTTAGACTGATGGAAGTTTCGAATGGCACTCAATCAGCAGAAGTAAATGTTTTGAAATTTGGAACCTTCTTCGGTCTCTCTTAGGAAGAGCGAAACATTGAATTCGGATAAGCGATAATTCAAGATTTGAACCTATCTGAAAATACTTATACACCGATTAACATCTACATCTACGTAATACGGTGCAAGCCACTTCGAAGGGTGTGTGGCAGAGGGTGAAAATCTTCAAATATGAACTACTTACTGGCAATTAGGAGCTACAATACCACTATTTTATGGAGGAATGTTAGAAATGAGAGTCGCGTTTAACTAGATGGTTAGTATCCAATAAGACGTGAAGCGACTGTAGGTTACAAAGTGTGAAGAGCGGAATTTACTCAGAGTAAATATCCACCAAGAACGGTATCTGAACCAGGAACCCCCTGTTTCCTGGCCAGACACTCCACCAATCGTCCTATCAATACTTCCTTTCCCCTGTTGATTTCCAGAGGCCTTAAAGCACATGGGCTACTTGCCTGCCGTACTTACAATATAACAGGCAAGCCGTAGTCGTGCACACGGCGCCTCTCTCCACGAAGTTAATGCCACATATGAACATGAATACTTGAACAGACTAAAGGATTGCGAAGTAATGGCAAATAATATAGCAAAGTTATCCGCTGAAATGCACAATAGGAGAATTTCCACAGAGAAAAAATTCACCTTGACAGGGACTTGAAAGCGCTGCTTGATAAATGATTAAGTTCAAAATTGGGATAATTAATGCACCCCTTAACCATTTACTGTTTCGAATCTTGAATCCCTCATTATTCTGGAAACGTTCTTCTCAACGTCTTAGGTTATTATCATTAGTAGTATTCTACCGGTGAAGGTAGGTTTAAATGGACATTTAAATCTTCCCACCCCTTAAATCTCACACGATGTCCATAAATTCACACAAAAAAGAGAAAGAATACCAAAACATAGACAAATGAAAAAAGGAGACATTCACACTGCTACCACGGAGACGTTTCGTCGCTCACGGCACCTTTCTCGCCGTGAGGATTGCGTTGAAGGAAATGACAGAGTCTTTTATGAAGGAAGGAAGACAGAATACAAGGGGTTGCAGGTTATGGTAAAGGAAGGCAGAGATTCTTTCAGTAGGAGAATTGAAACTGGATACAATTGGTCGGCAGGGAACGGTAGGCTTATGTATTTTGGAGAGAAGATAAAGTTGAGGTGTTCTGGGGTTAGGAGGTTTTCTTTCACCTGTCACAAATTCTGTGTCCGCGGATAGAAAGACATCTAGGAATGGAGCGCTTGGTGAGAGTAGGGTGGCATATATTGTAGTGGAGATAATGTTGTTGATTGGTAGGTTTGGTGTGGACAGATGTGTTCGTTCATTTATGTGTACCTACCTATCCTTTTCTAATTACCATCCTTAGCATGTCTGAATACGCTTGTAGGCGAATTTTCATGTTTCCATGTGTGAATATAGGCCTTCTTGGCCAGTTTCTTCATCTCTGGCTCTGCGTGCCTGCAAACGTACTGCTCAGTTCTTTTATACGTATGTCAGCTCTGTTTCTTCATGTTCCTTTCCTTGTGTCAGTCTAACTTGCCTGGTGGGTGAATGAAAGCCTAGGCGAGCCATATCTCGGCCGCCATGTGGGCTAAAAGGCAGGATAAAGCCAGTTGATATCACTGAGATGTTGCTTTGTCTTGGTGGTGTAGTGGTCTTGCACAGTATCCCGGAAAGCGGAAGGTCCGTGGTTTAATTCCCGGCTAAGGTTAATTTATTTTTTAGTTGAAATATGGCTTCTTTCCATCTTCCTCACCATTGTGTGTGCTCGTTCACTTATGTGTATCTATCTTTTTTCAAATACTCAAATACTTAGTATATATGTATATATGTATACATATAAATACTCAACTGAAAAAATCTCAGCGGAGCACGTATACAATTTCTCGACGAGCGAGGAGAATACACAAAATTAAAAACACAGGCACAAAATAAATAAAGGACACTCTCAATTGCTTGGAACTGTTTCGGCGCGTCAAGCGCCTTCTTCGGCCAGAAGACAACTGATGATTTTGAGGCATGCTATGGAAGAGGTCGAGAATGCGGTGGGAAGGGGAGTAATGGAAAATGGTCGAGGACTAGTGAGAAATGTTAATTCCAGGGGATCTGAATGCTTTTAAAACCCAGATGTGCGCCATTCCTCTAGTTTTAACTTCTAGAGAAGATGCAATTTCAGGGCGGGTTTCAAGGATGGTGAGAGAGAAGCAGTTGTCATAAGAAAGGTTGTGGTCTGCTGAGTGGATGGAGAAAGTAAAGTTTTATCCGGATTTTGTGGAAGCGCGGTGATTAATAATTTGGATTGAGAGCGGAGTAGTGCAGTGTCGTACTAAGAAGGACGGCCAAGGATTACAAGTAAGCATGTAGATAACGCTTTTAGAAGAGCATTTGGATTTAATTTTAAGTCAGCGGGTGGTAAGTGGGAGCAGATTGTTAATGGATTGGTTAAAGTTATTGGTCAGGGTGTAGGTTTTGCAGCGGGGGCGGTTGCATAGCGAAGGTAGTTGGGTGGTGTTTTTGAAGCGTGACAGAGGGTCGGTAGATTTAAGGATGTTCTGTCGGTTTGCACGTCGCTTATAGGATACAGAGGTGCAGGTTAGGAGGAGAGAGTAGATGGCATCGTTTTTTTCTTAGCAGCAGATAAAGTGTTTTGATGATAGATTTTAGTTTATGGGCCCCCGGGAAGAAAGTGGTGATGGTGTTTAATGAGTCAGGGGTAGATGTTTTAGGAAGGGGTGTGTACTTAGAGGTAGGTGGGAGTTACTAAGTCAGCATAGTCAAGGTACGGCGGTGGAGAAATAGGAGTCAATGAGTTAAATGTCTACGTCTAGGAAGTTAATGGTGGTATCTGAGAAATGTGAGGTGAATTTGACGGAAGAGGAAGAGTTGAGAGCAAATAGGAATTCTTCAAGAGAGTATTTACTATGGGTCCAAGGAAAAATATATCGTCGATGAATCAACACAAGATAAAGGGCTGAATTGTTATGTTGGTTAGGAAGGTTTAATCTAAATGGACCATGAATAGGTTGGCGTAGGCAGGAGCCATTCGCGTTCCCATACTGGATCGGTTTTTTGTAAAAACATATGCTTGATAAAGGAAAATGCATTCTTGGTGAGTACATAAGTGGTAAGTTTTAGAAGAAAGTCTGTGGAAGGGACATGTGGGATAGATAATTCTCCGTTAGTAATTATTAAACCATGTGCTTGCTACCACCAGATTTCATACATATTTCTCCTCTCTCATTTCGATTTCCCAAGCCATATTTTCCAGTTATTCTTCCATCTTTACCTTCATTTGTTTCTCTCCACCCTTCCTGCTTCCCCTTTTAATTCCATCCTTTAACTTTTCTCCCAGTCCGAAGTGCCAATTAGTGTGGATACAGACTTGAGCACAGATGAGATAACATTTCAACATGAGGTGACAATTGGTGGATAGGTTAGTAGTTGTAGTATTATCACGTTGCAGGAACAATATGTAGGGTAGTTAATGCGTGATTTCAGTAACCAGTAATATCGAAAATTAGCAATCTAAACTTGTCTACACTTATATTTACGTTTTCGGTAATGTTTGAACTGATATATGCTATTATGCAACAAAAAATACTTTTTTAAACAACAAATGAAAACATATTACTCAAAACTTATTTGGCATCACAGATTAGAACCATATTTGATTTTGTATTGATAAACTGAGTTTTCGATGTGTAAATGAAAATTCACTGTAATGGCTAGTTTCAACGCGTTGCATCCGTGTTTCAATAAACAACACGTTTTCACCATAGTCAAGTAAACACAGTTTCAATTCAGTTTCTTGTCAGTTTTAGCATAGATTTCTCTGCTAGTGTACTAGTGTGCCATAGGCGAGGGGGAGAAAGGGAAGAAGTCACGTTATTTAAGGGAGTGAATGGTTTGAAATACATGAAGAGAGTGTCAGCCTCTGGGTTGGCCTGTGAGATAAGAGGGGTAAGGAAGGCGAGGGGAGAAAAATCTAAAATTATTTTTTTCTTTACCTCCCTATACGAAAATATGATATAACTGTGCTTTGACCTCTGTAGTTTGCAGGCAACCAACATCCAAAAAAAACTTATTATTGGGACCCTTATTATGTTTTATCATTTACCATCATCCTCGCTAATTTGTTGGTACAGGTGCTGTTAAATACTCTGCCCAGCTTCGATGGCTGTCGCACTCCTGATGCAGTACTCCTCCTCCGTACAGGAGTTGGTACGAATTCCTTCAAGAATTGGGGCGATGGGACGGATGAGCGTTTTTGGACTGCTTTCGACAAAATTGATTTGTTTTCTCACATTGTTTCCGATGACAAGACGTGAATAGTATACCAGCATTAAAGGAAAACAGCAGAATAATTGTTAGAGTTACCCTTACAATTTGCTGAAACCTTACTTTCCTTACTCGGGTCGCAAAATCAATACTACCGTTTTCTGGAACGGAAGGGGCATCGCTTTGGTTTCTTTCACGCAACGTGGGACAAAATCCCAACTGACGTTTTCTGCGTAACGCTCAACAAACTGAGGCAAACCCAAAATAAACTTCTCGGGAATCTTTCATCAAGCAGAGACTTCCTGCTTGACGACGCGCATTTTCGAACCACTGCCCATTCCAAGATTAACATTGTGGATTTCCGTTGGAAATCATTCCAATATCTACTTCACAGTCACAGCCTTACACCTAGAGACTATTATATGCTCTTGCATGGGAAACAAGGGCTTGGAGGACTACGAGACTACGGCCTGTAGGTGACAAGGAACTGTAGGAGGAGAACTTCCATGCAGAGGTGTTGTGGAAGCTAGTTAAACTTTATCAAAAGTGCTTTGCATTAAACAAGGATTATGTTGGAAAGTAAAATAGGTTAGTAGGAAACTAAAACCAACACAAAAAAGTTTTATGGCAAATATATATATCTTCATGAGAGAAGGACCCTTACCTTCCTAATACGTCTCGTATTTGAGATGCAATTTTGTGCACTTTGCACGCCCTTGACATGCAAAGCAGCTCCTTATAGAACATCTTAAAAAGATAATATCGCATGCAGCGTGGATTATCACCAACATCCGAAGAGCCTATGGAAATGCACGTGAAAAAATCATTGGCATCGCACAGTAGTTGCTACACTGCGATTTTAAAATATTCATTGAGTAAGAGGAAAATTAATATAATTTCCATGCTAACGTACACTTAGTCCTGATCATTCTTCAACTCTTTCATTCAAAGAGATATTAAGGGTAAAAATGATCCCTACAACCATAAAATTCTTCATTCAACTTAAATACCGCCGGCCTAAAAATGCATTAAATCTTATGGAAAGGCATTTACCTGGACAAGGATGACTGGATGCGAATGCCAGGGGATAGATTACTCCATAACGAAGGCGCCCGATGCTACCTGACAAAATATGCTATTTTGGCATCAGCTTCTCGAAATGGCATCAGTAGTTATATTAGTAGGTAGTCATCCGTCCATTTCTCGTATCCTCCGAAATTAGTGTCATATTGTTTACAAAGATCATGCGCGTTCAATACGCTTGTCGTCTTTTCCCATTGCAGCCTCATAGTATTTTTTTAAATTGGAGATGATCCTCCGTGTAATTCACCAGAGTATTGTTATTTGACTGTTTTTTAGCCATTTTCCTTATTTTTTCTCCCCTCCATTTGTTTTATTGTAGTAAAGCAGTTTTCGGCAGAATTTGTGGGCACAATGCATCGATTTTTATGTACTACACTTCACTAGATATAAGTATGTGTATCATGTAATGAACAACTTAGTACACTGCCTGTCGGAAAATTACATAGAAATTGAATAATAGAATTCTTTGGACTATTTTGTAGATATTCCTTAAATTATTGAAAGAGGTTTTTAATCCTATAAACGTTCACTGACAATTGTTTACCCTATTTTGCTCAGATTTAAAAATGCAATCATTCCTAGCATATTTCCAGATGATATTCCTGCTGCAGTTTTAAAAGTTGCATAATAAGAAGATAATGCATATATTTGTGTAAATGCGAACATGCGTAAATGCGAAAAAACACTCAATCATCTATGTGTATAAATATCAATGGCGCAAATTAAATTTAACAATCTAATTCGATGGCTAGCTCTCTGACCAGCTATGGTTCTTATTTAGTGAATATTTCATTTTTGATGAATTAATTTCACCTTTCATATTGGCAAAATATCATCCTGAAATGGATCATCACGGAGAAAAGACCGCAATACGACGACAGAAACATACTTAATAAGTGGAGCATATTTTAATTTTAGATTATATTTTTAATTTTAATTACGTGGTTTTAGTTACCTCAAGCAATTGATTTTATCTGAAGAATTAAATTATCTAATAGTAAGTAAAAGTCACTGACTCTATAAACCTTTGTCAAAAGCTATGGTGCTTAACATTTCAAGTAAAAAAATTCAAATGGTTGTTGAATAACGTTATGCTATTGTCATCTGGTCATCAACATGAGACGGCATAGATACAAACATAACTTCATTCTAAACTAGAAGTTCTTTGATGTGCCAGGCGCTAATAACAATAATGTTGACGCGCCTCAAACAAACAATCAATCTATTAATCAATATTTAATGCGCGAATGACATTGCTGATCAGCGATGCCATTTCCGTATGCTGCCTGTGGCGGCTATTGCGGAATAACCTTTGATTCCATTTTTGGATGCTGTCTCGAAGATGGCAACGGGAGACTTAAGAATTAGGTATTAACCCCCTGGTTACCAAGAAAATTTCTCTTGTTGAAAAAGAAGAAAAATTTATTGATTTGGAGCAAGGCTTTTAGTTGCGTTTAAGATATCAACCATGACCATAATATCTCAATGATTATTTCCTATGTAAAATGAAAAACTATAAAATAATAAAGGATATAGGAAGAAAAAATAAATGAAAAAACACACCAGGGAGGATTTTAAAAGTACTGTAAAAGAAGAACGGGAGAGGATCTGTATGAAATCAGTGGATAAGTGGTATAAAAAACATGAATGGAAAATGACTTCCAGGAAGAAAAGGGGTCCCCGATTCACAGATACCCTATGCTTAAGTAATTATTGATAAAATAAGGAAAATTTATAAATTAAAGATAACTGAGCATCTTTGCTACGAAAGAATAAGAAATGAAATAAGTTGTAAAGAAAGAAAAGTATGAGAAATATGGATGAAGAACACATGCAAAGATATAGATACGATACTAATCCCTCGGGAAATGGTAAAGCTGCCTACAGGATGGTGACAAGAAGATGGTGAGATATAGAGAACTTAGCCTAATATGAAATCCCGTCGGTAAAAACAATGAAGAAAGAAAAATAATTAAAAAAAAGAGTGGAAACAACAAAATATCTGGCCTTAGACTACTCATGCGGAATGAAATTGAAAACTTAGCCCAGGCATTAGTTGGGTAAATTGAAACTAAAATCATTTTTACAAATTTGATGGAAACTTTAATCTCAGTATAATTTGGAAAATTAGAGCATTAAACGTGAATAAATGACCAGCAAACATGTCCTATTTTCATAATTCTTTCGAAGAGAAATTTTGAAGCTATGGATATCGTTTCGTTGTTGCACGTGGAAGTTTATTGCTGAATGAATACTTGGCGAAAACAGTTGTTTGTAAATGATTTCATTAACACAGTTATTTAGTGTAATTAGAGTTGTTATTTACGTAGCATGAATCACAACGATAAAATCGTCTGCTAAATACAGAGACCCTGTGAAGTGCTCTATCTGGTTTCAACCCGCAAATCTACGATATAGCAATGCAGTCCCTGACTTTTAGGAAGCGTGGTTCCGTAAGGGAGTAAATAAAAAGTAAATTATCAGATTCTGATTTTTAAAGTCCCATCGAGTCGTTTTTTCATCAAGAATCATCACGGAACCTCAAAAAAAATTTCACCTGTAAAAAGAGGTGTTTTAGAAGAAAAGCTTTACTGTGCGGTGATGTCAGACCTCGAGTAAGGTTACGCGGCTTTTTTCAGTACTTGGAAATTTGTGAATTTAATGGCATTTAATAATCTTTGCGGTCGGTATTGGAAGCATTGTCGTATAAATTTAATTTACTTAAAATTTTCGCATTAAGTACATCATCAATATACGTGAACCTAATTTTATGCCTATCCCCAATTACCAATACATTGAATATGAAGCATGCAGTTGTTATTACATCTGGACGTAGCTGTAGTGAAGCAAAGATAAGGATATATTTGAAATATCATTTTGCCCTTTTTCCATGGTATATCCAATAAAACCTCACAAACTTCATTAATAAAATCAAAGAGGGGGCTCAAGTAGTTGATATCCATGGAAAAAATCATCATATTGAGATTTGCCGAAACACTTAGTGGTCATGGTGGACCCAAGTAAGAAATTAAAGAATACTTTCGAGCAAAAAGAGGACAATGTCCAGATAGAACCATGGAATCATTAGAAATAAACCAAGGTATTGACGATGAAGAACGAGATAATAATTGAAGGCTAAGGTTAAAAAATAAAACAAAAACATTAAGGAGGTCCCTATTTTATTATTCCTACGTATTTAGTAGCCAAGAACATAGCAAAAATAAAATAAAAGAATAAAGAGTCTGTAGATTAGTCCATACGAAGACTTCATTCTACTATAAGAAGAATATAGTTGTGTAGCTGAAAATAAATGCTTAGAAATATAGAAACTCTTTATTTGAACACAACTCTGGAATATTCGTCTTTATTGGTATCTTAAGCTATAGCAGCACCAGAGAAATCAAGGCAGGACGTTTTGCAGATTTTGCAGATATCACGTGTGGGATATTTAAACAGAAAGAAGTAGTTCGACTTACTTACACCGATAATAATAAAAACAATTTTAAGTCAACAGAAAAGTTCTAAGACTGCTCTCACTAGGTGAAATTTCACCATCCACGAGAAGTTAGGACGATATTACGGGTTATGTCACTTAATCCAGTATGCGTCCAAATCACCGAGAAATGCAGAATGAATATATAACCATTCGTCAATTATAGAGTATTCATTACATTTGACAATGGAATTGTATACTTTACATATGTTGTACATTTGTAATGGGGATAATATAATCGTAAACTGTAATTTTATATTTATGCTAGGACGTAAAATTTAAGTTCTTATGCGACTAATAGCAAAGAGGTGGATGTTAGCATGAGATTGGAAATCCGATTTTGTTTACGGGAAGAGATCGATTACGGAAAATGGTTGGTTTAGTAACTGATTCTTTACAAACAATCAAAATCCACTTGAACTCGAAGATTTTGACAGCCGAAAGAAGAAAAACAATCGATGCCTGTTATGTAGGCCACGATAATATTTACGCACTTTCAAAGATTTAAAATATCCTGCTGAATTCCAGCTTAAAATGAAATTGCAACTGTAATGCAATTGATAAAACACAGAATAATTGAAAATCACAAATCATTAAGAGCATCCTATAGGACGAAAAAATAAAATTGGTGCTATACATAAACTACACAAATTTAGTAACGTAGCAATAGATACTATCAAATTGTTTAATAGTTTTCAATTTTGCGTATAGCAGGAATAAACCCTAGGTATTAATTTTAGACATATTTAGGAAAAACAGAAGTATTTGCAATATCATAAAAAATTCTTAATACTCTGGAAATGATCGTTCTGGGCAGAAGGAAAACTCTGCATTTTGCATATCGATCAGGGAGAAAAAACGATGAAAAGGATGACATCATGATTGGAAAATCAGCCGATAAATAAACAAAAGCCCGGATATTCCAGAAAGAAAAGGAAGAAGTGCTAAATATAAATGTCAATTATGTAAACATATCCATTTATATGCAGCTATTCCAAATTACATCGAATGAATTCAATGAATGAAATGTCAATGAAGAATAACATAAAGACCTTAATGATGATAGCAAGTATAAAGTTACACAAAATTTCATATTTTGGAGATTTAAAGATTCAACATCATGTAATACTCACTCTATAGTATCTTGTTTGTGTTAAAATGAAGTGCTCCATAAATTATCGAGGAATTTAAAATGAGTTACTGTGGTTTTTCTAAAAGATGTAGACAAAGACTATTTATCTAAGATGTTGATCCTAGAAGATATTGACAAAACATACGTAATTCTCAAGTAATTTAAGGTATTGATTTGATCGTAAAATTTACAATTTTTAAATAATCAGACTTTTGCTTGATCAAATCATGGCTCTAATGCAATTTTTTGTTGTTATATTTCGACAGAAAATTACTGGAAGACAATTTTCTACAAACGCATAGCAAATCATGCTCCAGGAGAGTGTGCAACGGACGGAAGGTAAAATATTAAAGCTGGAAAGTATTCACTTGATGATTTCCCATCAACTGCAATAAATGCATCCTAATGTTATTTGGGGAGATCCTGATGTGTAATCCATGTGCTGGACCATTAGGCTTGTCCACTCAGTTTCGATGAAGCACAGCAGTTACCGAATCGATCAGAAAGTGAATTTCGCACAGTAGAGTGAGAGGGTTTCTTTCCTTTGTTTTCCGTAATTTTTCAAGGTTCTATGGCTGTCAGAAAATTAAATCTCTTACATTATCTGGAATATTTGATGATCGATCCTGTGGTTGAAACCTCCGTTCGGCAGCCCAGCTCTCTTTCCGTTGAACAATCACGATCTGCGAGGCCATTTCTCCCAAAAAACAAATTATATTTTTCTCTACTGCGACTGTGCTGAATTACAAAACGTTTGAAGCATTGAAAAACTGTCCGAAATTTTACGGATAAAATCGGGCTTGTGAAAAACCTGAATCTTTCATTACATACACGGGTATTTTCAACTCTATATCTGTACTCGTTGGCGCTTCAGACCAGGGGGATAGGTACAAGGGTGGAAATTGAAGGGAGTTTCATTGCATTCCTCAAAATGTTTAGTTGAATAAGTTTCATTTCGAAAATACACTTAGAATACCCTTAATTAACAAGATAACTTAGTGTAATATTATTTTTTCAAAAAGTTTAAGTAAAGAGATGACGATGGACGGATTATATTTTATAGGTCACCTTAAATCCAATTCCGTAACAAACGTTGCACTCTTACCCAGCAATTATTGCGTTTAAAACACACTAGTAATTGAATCTGGAGACGCCGTCTACTTTAGACGTAGGATGTGTGTACTTTGATATAAGTTCATACCGAGACGATATCGAACCCTCCTTCGTTCAAAACGAACCTGTTGATTCGATAGATGACGGTGGCACGGCTTTCCTGCATTTATTGGGGCGGACGTGTTCATCCGTATCATACAATAAATTTAAGGTTTCCATTGCTGGTATCTTCACTTCAAAACACAGAGTATACAAAAAAAACGCAATGATTCTCAACAGCGTAACAGAATGGCAGTTTGAATACGGTTACTGACCTAATTCATCGCAAATTCAGCCCGGGGCAGGGCAATTCATAATTCACTATGTAGGGGATTACGAAATTCGAACTGCATCAATTGTCCTTATTTTTCGGAAAAAATGATGACTAAAATCTCTCAAAAATCGTCTCATGCAAACACAGTTGCAGTTTGCAGTGAAATCGAAAACAGATATTGGACTAACAGAGAGGGAAGGGTAAAAATTTTGAACACATATGAGAAGAAGACAGTTAACTCACCTGCGTTGTCTCTCTCTCTCTCTGTCTCCTTCTCTCACGCTTGAAACAATTAATCAATCACCGAGCTTTGATTCTGACGGTGGAAATGGAAGAAGGTTCCCAAAACTCTCCAAGTACAGCTCCCTTGAACGACACTGGCAGAATGTTTGAAATGCTGTCTAGAGTTGAAGACACCGGAAAGAACTGACAACGAAGGGACTGTTCCCTTCGACTCCTGTGGGATTATGTGTCCCCTCCCCTCCGACGCCTGATCATGCGCCGAATCTGGCAGGGGGAGGGAAGCTCGGAGACCTCGGGGAGCGGAGAGGGACTTGAGTGGGTTTTCGTCGCTTACGAACATTAAGGAGGAACCTGCACTTCGAAGTACAGTACCCTTTATGAATTATGCAATTTGCGGTGATGAGTGAATTTTGATTTAGTAATGGCTTTTGTATTTTAAATTATGTAAAATTGAAACGATCCATGGGGTAAAATATCATGTAACAATATGTTAAACAAACGTCTTAAGGTGCGTTTTCACATAGCTGCAGACTGCTATGTCAGTTGCGAGATGCGCGATATATCTATATCGCTACTGCTATGATGCGTCTGCGTTAACTTCTTTGGAGCTTAAAGCCGCTATTTAGGCGTTGCCACAACAAATAAAAAGCGCATTCCGCTTCGAAGTACAGTACCCTCTATGAATTATGTAATTTGCGGTGATAAGTGAATTTAGATTTAGTAATGCCTTCTGTATTTTAAATGATGTACTATTCAAACTATCCATGGCATAAAATGTCATGCAACAATATGTTAAACAAACGTCTTAAGGTGCATTTGCAGGTATCTGTAGACTGCTATGACAGTTGCGAGATGCGCGATATATCTATATCGCCAGTGCTATGATGCGTCTGCGTTAACTTCTATGGAGATTTAAGCCGCTATTTTGGCGTTGCCACAACAAAAAAAAGCATTATATTTTTATAGTGAATTTCGCTTTAATTTTCATTAATTTCGTCAAGAAATAAAGTTTACTGACGGTTATCTTTTGTTCCCATTCTTTAAAGAGTAGAATCTCCCCTTTTGTGGAGGGATTTCCGTGATAATATATCCAAATTCCGTCGTGTTTTGCTTTACGTTGACGATTGTTGCGATTGTGTTGGAGACATTTCCGCTGGTAAGTAGACGGGCTTCAACTTTGATAATGGCTCGAACGTGGATCGATGGTGTTCGACATGTGTCCAGTATCGCACCACCTGACCTCGCATCGCAGTTGCTATTTACACATGTGAGGGGGGCTTAATAATTGTTAGCAGTTGACTGTATTAGCAGTCAACTGCTACGTGTAAACGAACCTTTAGGTACGTAATGAAAACTAATATTGTATTGACTCCAACCACCGTTGCTACGTAGTCATAATTTTACTACAATATTTACTAATGAACTGAGGAAAAGAAATTTTTGTTTTGCTGTAAAACGTTTGAAACTGTATCTTTACTGATTATTTTCGTGATAAAATGCATTTCAAATGCATAGTATAAGCACATGGCAACACTGACATTGCATAAGCAGTTGAGCGGTACAGTGCCCTATGGAATTTTGCTGACAGTGAATTTATAAGTGTGCCGCCGTTGGGTTTTCAAGTATTCAGAAGCGTTCTTCATGCAATAGATTTTGCATTATCAGTTACTTTTTCATCACCCATTTTTTTTACTTCAATCATTTGTTCGTGGCATCATTCACATATCAAAATCATCATCATCATTTGCCATCTCATTTTTGGTGGAATCAAATGGATTTCATTTTTTACTCAATCCTATTGAATCCATTTCTTAAAATGGATACTCTTACTCGGCATAAGAGCAGGTTTATGAAACAAGAAAGTTTAAAGTTTTAATAACTTATTGATAGGATTTACGGACTTCAACTTCCAATGCACCATGCGTTTGCTACGACTATCAATAAAGCGCAATGTAATTCTTTGTTTACGGTTAGAATTTAGAAAACAATTGTTTCTCTCATGATTCAGAGTCTGTAAAACGTCGCATCTTTGTATTTATAAATAATAAGGACAAACAAAAAAATGTAATCAATCCATTAGCTTTATAATAAAAAAATGGTTTTCTGTGAAGAACATTTTCCTTTCATTTCATTCCACACCACAGCATTGCCATAGGAACTCAAGGGTATAGAATTGAATGATGCTCTTTCTCGGCTAATATCTGTTCGCTAAAATACTTTAATTTACTGTTCCATTCATCTCATATCAGACTGAGCTACAGCGAAAAGTGGCCGGGTTTAGCTAGTACTCCGATATAATCTGGCCATGTCCAATACGTATTATTACTATTGTTAATTGCTATTCAATGGTGACGAAGAAATGATTAAATTACTTCATTACAAAATTCTTCAACTTTCGAGACCGAAATCAATGTTAAGGCAAACTTTACCTTCTGAGATAATAGATAAATAACATACTAAAGAGTGAATGAAAAAAATTACCATACACAACTATGGTAAACCTTACGCATGCGATGCACTTACGAGCATAAAAGCCCGTATAACAATTATGCTTGCACTATTAATGCTTGTATTATCTGAACTCGTACGGTAAACCTCCCCGAACCTCCCCGAAGGCCATTGCGATTCGCGACTATCAAATACAATCCTCGATGCAAAGAATACTGTGGTAGGGAAGATACGGCTACGTGGCAATAATAATAGCATCCGCCGATAATGATTAACAATAATGTCTACCTCTTGAACTCAGCAACATTATACGAAAACTTATCATATTAAAAATATCACCCATGAAAACTGCTCGATTGTAACGCAATATTTACAATACCTACGGTCTCAATGACGATAATGACCAATTGCAAAGGCTAATAAGCAACATGGTACATATTCGCGACAGAATTTCCTGTTCCATTTTCTCGGGTCAGGAAAATGTCTACTTTTTATCGAGTAGATAATTCGCCGAAAAAAAAACTGGTGAAAAAATTAAATGAAGTCATGCACATGGTTATCACGACGGCGTACCCTAAGATGAAAATTTAGTAAAAGAATGAGAATAAGGGCCGTAATAAAGTAACCATATTATTAGCATTATTATTTATTAGCTTATTAATGAGGTGACATTGTTCATATTCGTATCGCCATGGTAATCAAATTAAATTACAATATTTTTCATTTTGTGGTTAAATGATCAGAATATAAGAGAAAATAGGTGCTTTAAACCTTATGCATATTAAATATCCTTGTTCTCTATCGATATTCACATATGCTTATGTCTTCATGCACTAATGAAGAGCTTTGTGTTGGGTTAGGAAAGGGAAAATCGCCTCTACTAGCCCAGGGTAAATAAAGCGATGTCAATGTCAAGCTTCATCCTCTTGAAGAAAGTGTGTTCATCCTATTTCCTCACTCCTATCCAGCATTCGCCAATTCCTTATTTGAGCATCTTATCGTCCAAAGGTGAAGCTGATTATGAGCAAAAATGACATCGGCTGTAACACATGGAACATTTTCTTTCCAAGAGTCTTTGGACCATGGTGCTGGAACTTGTACTATTGGCATTAGCGAAATAATTGTGTGAAAACCGGAGCAATTATGCCAGCGGGGGGGTCACTGACTCGTTTTTCTCACTTCTACTCACTTTTTCGAAAACCGGGTGACTCTTCTCACTATTTTGAAATAATGCTCACTATTTTGTAAAATGCTCACTTTTCTGGGAAATGCGAGCCTATCCCACAAGAAAATCCATCCGCGGAAATCAGTCGCCTTTGCGCTTGCGCCACGAGTGGCGGACAGGGTTCACGGCGATTGCGTTAGCGTCGTGGCCACTCCCCGGCCGCTACATTGGAAGGGCGCTGGCCTCTGCGGGCATTTGTTTACTTTTGTTTTTTCCCCCCCTTCGCAATCCCTGCGCAAACGCAACCCGCGCCACAGTATGAACCGCCGGGGTGGAGAATGTAGGGGCGGGGAACTGGGATGGGGACTGTAGGGGAGGTTACTACCATATGTGGAGTTTATGCCCACGACCACCGCCACCACTCAGGCGCTGCACAACTTATAGATTGTCTGCTTTTAGACTGTCTCAATTTTTTAACGTTGAGTGTTGTGACTGTGGAAGGAGCTAGACTGTGAGGGAGGCACAAGACGTTCACAAGAGACAGTGCTACATATGCGCAAGCAGCCCACCTAGGTACTCTCTGCATGTCGCCGATTGAAGGTGAGTGTTTCAGCTCTCAGTAATCCGGTGTGACATTAGAAAATTCCGTCTGGGTTTGTCTGTCCTTGTTGCTTTCACTGCGCTGCGGTGGAGGTTAAAAAAGATCGAGGGTTACTGGTGGAAATTTTCCAACGAGCCCTGGAGCTGAGCGAACAGGTGCAATGTAGGTACAGTGCTAAACTGATCAAGTCTCAATCTTGGGCGCGCCACTTTCGTAGCTTGATTTCTCATACGTCCTCTTCGCTACTTGTCTACACAAAAAAGCGACACTCGGCAGTTGCATTTGGCATCGTTGGCTAATGTGCCGACGCCGGCGCAGGCCCCGTGCCTCAACTGATGCAGCAGCATGTGGCTTGCTGACATCCTCTGCAATTTCTGTACCGGTGCTCCGGCCCGTGCGTTAGACCTGTTCAGCGTTGTGGTTGAGTAGCAACTGCTCAAGCTGGCAGCAGCAGCACGCGGAAAGTATGAAGAGTACCTGGAGGTTCAGCAGAAACTGAAGGAAGACGAGATGAAGAGATTACAAGAAGAGGAGAACGTTCACCTGGAGAGGGAGAGGCAAGAGGCTGCCCAGTTAAAGGAACGACAGGTGTTGGGCAAGCTACAGGATGACCTGCATGCGACAAGTAAGAAGGAGATTGAGGAGCGCAAGGCCTCTGATCAACTAGTCAACAAGGCAAAAAAGAAACTGGAAAAGGCTATTGCCAACAAAGATATGACTAAAGTCAAGATCGCCCAAGGTATGTTGGAGGGTGCCCATACACTGCGGTTACAGGCGGATGACTTGCTTAAGAAAAAGGAGCCTTTGCAAAGGAAAGTAGAGAAGAGGACATCGTCTCTACTAGAGCAGCTTTTTAAGAATCACAAAAAGTGGCGGGATGAAGATCTTGATCTCAAGGAGCAGGTGGACCCTGCCTAGACTAAAAGTATTATTCTTTATTTAAATTATTATTGTTTATTTGATCACCTAATGTATGGTACAATATGTTCCTCATTCTCATCTATTTTGTAGTGTTCATTCTAGCCAAGATTTATTTATTTTTTTCATTCTTCAATCTTCCTTGAGTCTAAAATACATGTTTTCATTGTCAAATTTTTTGATTTGTAATTTTTATCCCTGCTGCTACTGCTTTATATAAGAGTTCCCATTTAAAATATTGAATAATTTAGGGTAATAGTAATTACCAGAAGTGTAACATCACCAATTTTCTCATTTTCTCACTTTTTCCACATTTTCCCCTCACTTTTTTGGCAAAAATCGCTCACTTTCTCACTTTTCTGTATCAAAAAGTGAGTGGACGCCCTGCTATCCTCCGCCGAACATTCGTCAGTAATGAGACAGTTAATCATGACAAATAATTCTTTTTTTCACATGTGGCACTCATAGAAGTCACAAAAGCAGTTACAAAATATTACCTCAAACGCAAGAGGCTACGACGAAATCCCTATAGATTTTATCAAAAAGTCATTACCAATGATACAACCTGCTCTAATAAATATCTTTGACGCTTCATTACAACTAGGCATATATCCAGCTATTTGAAAAGAACCTTATTGTGGCCAATGCCTAAATGCCCCAATCCTTCCAACCGGAGCGATTATAAGCCAATAAGATTACTATGTGCCATCGCGAAAATATTTGAGAAAATAGTTTTCGACCAAATTAACTCATACATAACCGAACGAGATCCGCTCAACCTAAGACAATCGCGTTTTAGGAAGGGACACAGTAACCAAACCATTCTACTTCGCCTAACTGAAGACGTCATAAAAGAATTGGATAAAAGGCAAATTAATGTGCTTGTTGCTTGATTTTTCACAAGCATTCGACTCAGTGACCCATACACTACTAATACAGAAGTTTAAAAGGCATAATTTTTCTGACAGTTTATTAAATTGGTTCCGATCATATCTTACCGGGCGAATGCCGGCAGTAATAGGAAGGAACGGAGGTACATACAATATATATTTTTAACGGGATATCACAAAATATATATACTTTTGTAAATTTGAACGTGAATTTTCAATAACAATTTTCTTTATTTTTGAACAAGAAATTATGCAAAAAATATAATTCTGCAAATTATATTTGCCAGATATTAATACATATTTCAATAACGCATACCTTCAGTTACAGAACTCATTTTGCAGAACAAGAATCGGGTCAATACACGTTATATTAGAGAGAATTGAATGTGATGCTGTGCCTGCTCCTTTTCAAATGATGCACTTGCTTTCAGTGCAAAATTTTCATATCTTATCTACCAGAGGAGTAATTACAGCGATAAGTACTTACCTAAGATGGTTTTGAATTCGTCAATTATCGGTGTGTCCAACATATGTACTCAAAAACCCTATATAGAAATTTTTTTAAGACAAATGAAATCCGTAGATTCTGGCGATATTGCGTGGTATTCGAACATATCAGAAAGAAGACAAAATTATGACAAAGGTATACTATGCTTCACGCTTCGAGACCCAATCGGCCTCTGCCATCCCGGCCACCCTCCACCGTCTTCGAGGACTTAAATGACCGGCGCCCACTCCGGATTCCGCCCACACGGAGACCATATGCGGCAACAGATCGACCATGGTCAGTGATGAGGTCCCTTCCAGCCCCGGGTCCTCGACCCTTTGTTTCCGCTGTGACAACAAGTCGCACCACGTGACACCTTAGTTGAAGCCGTGACAATGCTTCCAGGATCCGAAGTGTGAAATCCCTTTCCACTATGAGACTTTTCAAAATTCTGTGTTTCCGCCAGTTGATGTGCTTATGACCCCTCTTCCCTCAGCTCCGCCTCATACCCTAACCCCGGCACCCTTGCCCTCCCATTCACGTGTCTTTCCTCTGCCCGCCAATAGGCTTTCCACCGCTCACCCCCCCCTTCTCCCGCCTACCACTTCCCCACTCCTCACATCCCCGCATATTATATATAAGCGCACTATGGATGTTATTTTTCACCTGACGTTGTTGCAGTGCCAACGAAACCCGGGTCGGAATGAAGTTTTATGTGGTAAATTGCAAATTTTGTCTTCTTTCTGATTTTTTAGACTCGTTAATACCAAGTATTAGGGATCCTGCACATACTGTGCGCCGTTCGGACAGCAGCTGGTCGTCGGCCCGCCACCTTGATCCGAAAAAAGGTGGCGCCCCTGCGGTGATTATCGCCCGTGGAACGCGCGCACCATACCAGATTGCTACCCCATCCCCCATATTGAAGACTTTGCTTCTTCGCTGAGTGGTGCACGTATTTTCTCGACTTGATAAGGGCCTATAACCAGATTCCCGTAAATGCAGACGATATACCGAAAACTGCCATCACAAGACAGTTCGGTTTGTTTGAATTCCCTTTTATGTGCTATGGACTCCGCAATGGGGCGCAGACATCCAACGATTCATTGACGAAGCGCTCTGAGGTCTTACTTTCACTTCTTACGCCTAACTTGATGATATCCTTGTCGCCTCTAGAGACGAGGACGAACATGAGCGCCACCTTAGTGAACTTTTTACAAGGCTAAGAGAGTATGCTGTTCTTATCAACCCAGCGAAGTGCGTTTTTGGTGCACGGGAAGTGAAATTTTTAGGATATTGTGTAAATGTTGAAGGCACAACGCCATTACAAGACAAAGTGCATGCCATCCTAAAATTTCCTGAGCCAGTGACGATTAAACCGTTGCGCCATGTTAAACTTTTATAGACGTTTTTTGCCCAAAGCGGCGTCCTGGCAGGCACCATTAAATAACTTATTACGTGGTGGAGTGCATGGTGATGAGAGGATTTCATGGACGCCCGAGTTGCGCCTCTCATTCAAAGAGTGCAAGGATGCCCTCTCCAACTTCACCCAGGCCTCTTCACCGACGCCTCCGATTTTCCCCTGGTTGCGGTTCTTCAACAGCTGACCGACGCCGGTTGGAAACCCTTGGGTTTCAAGAAGCTGTGTGCCGCGGAGAAGAATTATAGCCCATACGACAGGGAGCTGTTGGCCGTCTACCGTGAAGTTTGGTACTCCCGCCATATGCTGGAAGGCCGAATTTTCACCATTTTTACCGACCATAAGCCATGCATGCTGCCATTCTTGGTTCTCTGAGGAGTGCTCCTTGAAGAACGCTTCCTCTGTGGGTTGATCATTTCCTTGTGCTTTTGTATATAATTTAGAATCTTAGTTGTCACGTGAACATGAACTGTTGTGAACATTTGACCCTGACTCATGGCAATGCCATGGAATTTGGAGTGTAGAAAAATGGAATCTATTGACTATCCAGGATAGTTATGTATAGTAATTTGGGTGGGAAGTGATATTTTTTGCCTGCTGATGAGAAATGGATAGCAAAATTTGTTGAGAATATCTTCCCAATGAGTGGAAGCAATAAGGAAGAGCTAAATTTTCCTGCCTGCTCTTATGTGTCTTCATAATAATATGTACTATGAATAACTGCAGTATATTGGTATGCTTAAGCGATCAAATGCAAACTTTCCTCTACTATTAGACGTTATTTAATCACTCAAACCACTGCCTCATAATTTTTTCCATCAATCATCTCTTCTTAGGTGCACAGTCAGAGGAGGGAAGGAAAAACTGAATGAGCAGGCTAATGTGGAAAATGAACTATGTTGCTTAAGAAAGTCATTGTTAGGGAAAGAAAATATGCTCAAAATTTCCAATGACCAACAAGAAGTCTTAAAATTTTTAAATATTACATAAATTCACCAAATGCATATTAATATATTGTATCAAAACATTTGTAATTTGGAAAACCAAACTGCTTTTGATAATGTCTGAGAATTAATTTAAAATAAAAATAAGGGTTTAAATATCAGAATAAAAGATAAAAGTAATCCATATTTTGCGAGTTGACCATATTTAACGATTTTTTTAAGTTTCAAATTTATGTAACTTATAGTTCTCTTTAAAAAATCAATTATTTCATAAACAATTACACAAAAACCTGAGTTGTGGGATTATCTATTGAATCACAGAATGGCTGTATTTATCTTGCAAATTTATGCTTGACTAGCAGAAGCTACCCGTTGAAATTCAACGGGTGTGAAAAACATTGAACTTATTTTGTAAGAAAACCTCTGTATGAAGAATACTGTTAGCGCGGTCATTTGAGGAGTTGGTGACCTATGTTGTACATAGTGGTCGTTGTAGTAGACACGCTGACCCTTTTCCAGGTGCACGGAGAGATGAGTGACTGTTGGTCCTCTTTAATGCACGGAAAATCCAAAAATGGCCCACGCAAACTTATCACCACGTAAGATAGATTGCCATCTCGTATTTTCTGTTCTCTTAGCCGTATCTTCAGTGAGTTAATAGCTTGATCGCTACCCTTGTGTATATACATACATTATCATTCAATGACTTAAGTGAGTTGTTCAATTTAACGTTGATATGTGGGTTGAGTATCTTAATCAGGATCTTAATCTAGTGAAGTCTTTATAATTTCCGCGACCTGTAAACAAATTGAAGTTTTGAAGCAGATGAGATGAGATTTGAACCAGATTTATAGGTGGTTACCCGTCTGTAGTTTTGGTTAAAATGAAATTTATGAGGTTCTTAGCGAAACCCGGGAAATACCCTGAGGAGTTGATTGATTTAGTTTCTAATTTTTCTTGGTGTATTTTTTTGTTTCTTTTTTAAATAAAATTTTTTTCGTTAAATGTTGATAAACACTAATCATCATTCAGGAGTACTTTTTAACTGATTAGAAAATAGACTTATACACTATATTTACAGCTTTTCCCTCAGGAGTGTTGATAGATAGTTTATTGCCGCTCAAAGCGCGGGAGCAAGCCACATAAAGCTGCCCATGGGTGAAGCAGTGGCTTTCCAATTGAAGGCCAGCCACTTGAAGATTCTGCCGTTGTAACTTATTTATTGTCATAGAAAAGGCTACTCTAACTGGGAACTGGAGATGCTTGAATGGCAAGTCTGAAGGAATGATAGGAATTCTAGGAATTAAAACTTCCTCTCCCTTAGCGCACCCAGTCAAAATGGTAGCCTGTATAAGATTTTGTTTCAAAGACTTAACCAACAGCCTTGGACCATTACAGAGTCTCGGTGCCTCGTGGTTTCTTAGTAGCATTACTGGGACACCCACTTTAAGATTAAGTTTTTGGGGTGCAACTCCTGGCAGTTCCAAGGTATTCAGAAACTCAACCGGATAATTTACCGCTTGATCCTCTTCAAGGACAGAATCGATTAATAAATAGGTCTTTGTTTCTCCAGGAATCAGGTTGAGGGTGACTTTTTTAACTTTATTTACAGTGTCATTTTTCGGGGCGAGTACAGCTCTGTTGCACAGCCAATCAGCATTATGGTAGTTTTCAGCAATATCGGGAAAAATCTTTGAAATTAGCTGGTCAGTAGAAGAAATCAACTGCCCAAAGTTTTCAGGAAATACGATTCTCTGCCTCTCGTCTGTGTAGATGGTTCCTTCGCCGATTTTTAACAGATCAGCTGAAAACTGGCCAGCATTGGGATCATTGTGAAGATGAACCCGCATGTTCTGTGTCAAATGGCATTTCTCGATGTGACTCCATAACACAGAATTTTTCAGACTGGCTTTGATCTCGTCTGCGGGCGTAGCACGTTGAATAACTGGAAAGGTTTGTCTAAAATCACCGGCTAGCAGAACGGACAAACCTCCCCTCAAATCATGACTATTTCTGAGATCTCTAAGAGTAAGGTTCAGCGCTTCAAAGGCATGCTTGTGAGACGTGGTACATTCGTCCCATACTAGTAGTTACATATTCTATGTGGCCCGTCTCTCGTATTGGGAAGAAAATTTTTTTACGGTTCCTAACATTACACGAGAAACGCCACGAGGCAGTGAATGTTATTCGTTTCTCCTTTTTAACTTCTTTTTCAAACCTTAACAAACATCAAACATGGGACCCTCGGGACTCTGGGCCACTCTTATATAGAATTTATTTCTGTTTTATCATGGCCTGCAGAAAAGCGTGATATTTAAATGCTAGAGGTTTGAATGTTCTTTGAAAATCAAAGGATATTCACCCCAATCTCTGGTTGTCAACGAAATATGCTATTGTTGATTACAGAGAAAAATGTAAGATTGTTCATCTAAAAATATGATTTTAAGACAAATAATAAGCTTAATAGAAAAATAATTGAAAGAATTAAAAACTTTATTTATTCAGGCATCCGATAAAAAAATTTCAGCCCTCTGTCTTGGAAGGAAGTACTTTAAATAAGCAAAAAATGAGAGCACTGCACCGAACTTAATGCCAGGGACCACCAGGATCCATCTAAGGGCCCATTCAGGGGCTTTTAGGGACCCTGAGGGCATTTTAACATAGCCTGTGTTCTGCCCAGACACGTTTCCTATCTACATACCAAATTTCAGCTCAATCCGTTTAGTAGTTTTTGCGTGATTGAGCAACAGACAGACACCATTACATTTTTATATATTAATATGTATTGATGAACATAATGTGTACATTTAGCAAAAACTAGATAGCTGTATGTGGATGTGCATGAAATTTTTTTAAAGTATTGCATTTTTGCCCTAAAGCACTGGTTTAGAATTAATTCTAGGCAAAGAAAAGGGTAATAAAATCTAAATTGGTAGAAATGCATGCTCATTAAGGAATTGCATGGAAATATCATGCATATGGAGGAAAATGAAAGTTGCAGAATACAAGAATTGCAGAAATCATTAAGGGAAAAAGAGAAAACAGAGAGAAGCATGAAGCTTTCTTTCTCTCAAGAGAGGCATCAAAATGAAAAATTACTTGATGAGTTGACGGTTAGAGCCTTGATATTATGCTTAACACTGTCATTCAGCATTGTTAACACACGAAAGAAAAAATGGCAATTTTCCACAAGAATAAAGATATTTAATTTGACCGGTTTCGGTGTACAACACCATCGTCAGGTGAAAATTAACACCGTACACCGAAATTAACACTGTACACCGAAACCGGTCAAATTAAATATCTTTATTCTTGTGGAAAATTGCCATTTTTTCTTTCGCTATGATATTCCACCAAATCAAGCCTGAAACAACTACCTTTATTGTTAACACACACCCGAGGTGCGTTGCCAGGATACTGACGGACGCGCATTCACGTCTGTTAATTACCTCTCTGATGACCTCACCATGAAGACCTCTTTGAAGACACCCCTGAAGGACGGGAACTTGTATCATTGATAAATTATCGAGTTTTGTTATTCAAAAAATTTTTTAAATAATATTTAATTACATTCTCATAATGTTTACCCTAACTTACTAGCATGGCTGGACTCCTGGTCCCAGTTCATCCTTATCTATTCCCAAGTTCCCTTGCCTATTGTTAGTTCCATGCAGTTCTTGTCACGTATTCATTACCCCTATGCTGAATCTCTTGTAAGTTCTATCAGCAGCTCTCCTGACTTAACACTAAAGCACAGTATCGTATTCCACTTCTTGCTGCTGAATTACCTTCTAACCTTTGAGCACAGGGCGCCTATTTCTCCCTCTCTCTGGAACCTCTCAACCTATTTACATTGACCTTTTTGCCACTTTTCTCTCACTCTCTTCATACCCCTCCTAAGTCTATTGCGTGTTTTCTTAAATTTTATTTCGCCTTGATGTGTTTAAATCTTTCTATTTCCGTCATTCCTCAATTTCCTCCATAGTTTGTGCCAACATCCAATGTGTCTTGACCACTCTTGTGTCTACTGCACCATACTGCTTGCTTTTCTGCATCTTTCCTCATACACCTGTAAACTAATTCCTGATATTCTCTCCGATTTGCAACTACAATTTTTTCACACTGTTCCTAATCTTGGCCCAACCATATGTAATCTAGTTAATAAATTTCCTCGTGTCCCCCTGCATACAATGCAATACAATGTTTAACACATGAGGAATTGTCTCCTGCAAGCAGCTCGTCTATCGCTGTGAATGAGTCTTGAGACGTGACAATATTGGAAAAAAGATATCGTTTTTAAACATGCAATTCAGGATCAGTTTAATAACTTTTTGGAAACATATCATCGCTATGCCTCCTAGAACTATCACATGCTTTCAGTTCATGCAAAAACTTTGTGTATCATATTTATTACTTATCTATGTTAGCTCTTCAAATCTTATTTATATATTGCAATAAAAAGTTGTATTTTTTTAAACTGTTCTTAAATTTGTTTTTCATTGAATGCAGCTGCTAAAGTCTTTTCTTTTCTATTATTGTCAACTTTATAAGCTGGATTAGAGAGATTCGAGATATTCGAGAGATTCAAGATCCTCTTAGGATTCGGATACGAGAAAATTTAGGATTCGTCCCACCTCTAGTTAAAATATAAGAGAGGTCACTACTCTTTGATATTTTAACAATTTAATCACTTAAATATCATTGTAGGCTTCCAGTTATACCAGTTTCATTGACGGGGATGTCATGTGATTGAGGTTACTCTCTTGGTTAATTATGTTCAGCCAAAGTTTAAAATTAAAAGATAAATTTTACATGCTGAAAAACGTATGATTCAAACTGGATTTTAGATTTGCCTCACAAAACCTTATGTCATATTCAGTTGATGGTCAGAACATGGCTACATTATTTTTAACTGCCAGTTTAACTCTGATGAGGGAATTTTATGATGGATCATGCGCTGAATATATTGTCTCCAATCACAAATGATGCATCGTTGCTCTCTGAGAGATAATGCTAAGGAAATGATAAATGTTTTGATACAATTTTCCCCTATGGATTCTCACGTCTCAAGTCTCATCTTAAACTTCAATAGCACAAACATATGAATCCTGTGAATTTTCGTAAATTGTGTAAAGTGCCTATCTACAAATTAGCTATTTAATTTGCATAATGACCTGTATGTTTAGGAGCTGAAGTGGCAAGAGAAAAAGCTTTCCAAGCAGTTGGCAGAGTTGAATGCCCAGATTGTTCAGTATGAAAGTAGCATGAATATTGGAAATGAGTGCATGGAGCACTTTTGTATGCTAGATCAGATTTAAGAAGAAGTTGAGATGAAAACAGCCCAGTGGAAAGATGATGTACAGAGATTGACGACAGAACGAGATGATGCTTTAAGGGCTGCCAAGTGAGTGAAATAAAATTTTGACAGTGCACCTTGATTATATTAGATGCTTGTGTTGAATTTTGTGCTGTTTTGATATCATCTGAGGAAATTGTTTATTATTTTCTAAATCCATAAAAATGCTGTCTTGAAATAAAATGTCATTGATGTGTTATGCCCAGTGGCGGATTTAGGGGGGGGGGGGTCACAGGGGTCATGACCCCCCCCCCAAATTTTATCAAAAAATTTAAATTTTTATTAGTTTCATAGTTTTTGTATCCTTGAAAAGGATTGCCGGCCCCGGTGGCGGCGGGGTAAATCCCTCGCCTGTCGATCCCATGGTCGCGGGTTCGAATCCCGCCCGGGGAGTATTTTCACTTTCCGGGGCATGGATGTTTGTACCGTCCAACATGTTCATTGGAAGAGATGACTTTGAGTCCTGAAATTCGCATGTTAAAATAAGACAAATAAATAAATAAAATAAAATAAATAAAGGGGGTGTATATGCAAATGCATGGCTACAAGTCCCAAACGTGAGAGAAGTTTGAGTTGTCTTTATCGTAGAGCGTAGCACTCCCTACTGTAAAAAACAAGCTCAAAAATAAAATAGGCTGTTAGGCATTAGGGAGAATGGATTTGGGTGCCTAAAATTTAGCTGGCGAACCTAAAAGGGAGCATGAATTGGGACATCCTTACGCAGGTATTGCTATCTGCTGGGATCGAAACCGATGAAAAACAAGAGAATGTGAAAGGGATGACAAATGATGTACAAAATCTTACACAATCCATATTGTTAACTTTCTCATGCCATTGTGTAAAGAGAATTTAATTTGATTTTAGGGTACCGTAGATTAGCATCTTGTCATATTTTCCGTAATTTAAATAATATATTTATTTTAATGTAGAACGATTCGGCCTTCTCCTACTTCTGAATGAATCTCTCCGTCATGTCACTACTCCCTATAACGGTATATAATGTGATAAACGAATCAACTCGACTAATTATAACAATATCAACAAACTTTCAGCCAAAATACTTTCCCTCGTTGGTAGCCGTCTTCATCGAGTCCACTGCTCTCACTTTGAATGCTTTAAATCATGGGAAAAGGATGCACGCGTCGATGCCCAAATCTGAAATAGGTACCTAAATCCGCTCCCTTATGATGCCTAACGAGTTGGGACACCCTTCCAAGATGGCGTCCTCCCTAAATTCTGGGATGGTACCTATCTGGTGCATTGGGACACAGCTATAGAGCCCGCATAGTCGGAAGTGCCTCAGTGCTTTCGGAAATGTTCGGCAGTTTCCGATGTCTCGTGATAAGCTCGTGGAGCTCGACTGACAGACAAGTGAGTCTTCACCTACCCTTGAATAGTAGGAATAGCCAATATATGATATAATATGGAATAGCAGGGTCGCACCAGGCACGTAGCCAGGGGGGTTAGACCCCCCTTGAAATTTTTCATCGGTGAGGAAAAAGAGAAAATAGGCAGGATGAGAGGAAGCCTATAAGACCCAAGCAGCATCGTATGGCAGTTATACGTCGGCCCAATGTCATTTTGACGTCACCAATGTCGTTTTAACATCGGATGATAATTACGATATAAAAATGACACAAATTATTCCTTTCTCCGATGTAAAATTGATATCGTCAATCGTATCTTTAATTGATAATTAATATATATCGTTTTCCGATGCAAAGATGATGTCAGCTTAGCTGACTAATAATGGGTATAAAAATGATCATATTTTTCTGGTCGCTGGATTTTATAATTTTGAGTAGTCATTTTTTCCCCCGACGTCAGAGAGAAGAAAGTCAAAAGTTTGTGATTGGTCAGAACATCAGAAACCACTTGGAGGCCTACATATAAAATAGGAAATATGACTATTTAAGGATTCGATAACACAGAAAGAAAAAACACGATCCTGCGTTATCATGTTTCGCTTCCACTCCATATCGCTTGAATCTTCAGAATTAGTAAGGATTCGATGTTTGCTTACAAATTGCCGTTCACGCGGCAGGCTTGGAATATCCTACATTTACCGCCAAGTGCGGCTTTAGCGCTGGATGGGGTTCACCTTTGGTCGTGGCTTCTTTGAAGCCCTTTCTCCCTTGCGTTGCCATCCTTGATGGACCGCGAGGGCTTAACATCTAGTACCTTGAACCTCGGTGATTGTGCCTTGCGAATTAGGGATCCTGGGTAGCGTAATGGTCTGAGCAGCCAAAGGTCTGTGGTTCCATTCCCGGCCCATGCGAATTTTTTTGCATGGCAATTAATGTGAACCCCCCACATTGGGTTATAACTCCAATAACTTCAACAGAAAAAGAGTTTGAAATATTTTATTACAATGATAACGCTTAAAGTTACGTATCTTTCAGTAACTTTCAGTAACTAAATCTTTCAGCCACTGTATAGTGGTGACATATGTCTTTTTATCATCAAATTAATATTTGCCCAATATCGTCAGCAAATGTCATTTTTATAATGGCAAATGTTATCACTTTAGACATTTGCCGATATCGGTAGCCAATATCGGATTGACCAATAAGTGATATGTGACGGTGTAAAAATGATATTGGGCCGATATCATGATGCTCCGTTGGAAAGGCTACGTTGTTGCAGAAACCGCGGACTCCTCCTTTAGACTACCAGTTCCCTCATAACTAAGTAATGAAGAAAGGAAAGCCTACAAAAAATATGCACAGAGATCACATCTTGACAAGTTCCACTGGCTTTTGCTGTCTCGTAAAGACAGGGGGCTGTACTGTAAATATTGTGTACTTTTTTCATCTGGCTTAGGAAGTGTCCACCACAACGTGACTCCACTTAGGAAATTCGTTAAGGAACCCCTTAAAAAATTTGATAATCTCTTATGAGAAAAAGGTGACCTCACCACTCACGAGGAAAACTGATTCCATGTATCTGCAGTTGACAATGGAAAAGACTTTTTACTAACATGCAATGAACCATCTTTAGAAATAAACAACCGACTAATGGGATCTGGTTGGTGTGGTGGCTAGAGTACTGGCCTCCGATCTCGAGGGCCCAGGTTCGATTCCTGGCAGTGGCAGATTTTTCAGTGGAAAATCGGTCCCCACTTGCGTGCCTAGTGGAGGGCATTTCAAGTCCAGTACTCCGTCCGTTGGATGGGACGTTAAACCATGGTCCCCTCGGCGCCTAGGGCATTTCAAGTCCAGTACTCCGTCCGTCGGATGGGACGTTAAACCATGGTCCCCTTGGCGCCTTTCGTTAAGAGTAGGATAATGCCGACACCGGGTTTCTCTCCACCCTTCTTCCGTTTCCTGAAAACTTCTACTATTACCCAATTACCAACCTATCCTAAATGGCGCAAATGACCTCAGCTGACGGTTTTTTTAAACATTTTTGTATGCAATTATTTTCTAGATTTTCCCACTTGCCTAATTTGAAAAATCTGATCATGAGTTAGCTTTCCATAAATTCTTTTGTTTCATGATACTGATGATACCGTACAGCAATATTAGCACCCAACTCAAACTTTTTAGTAAGCCCCTAATTAAACAGATTATTTAACTTTGATGTATGTGCTTATCATCACTGTAAACCTTTTCCAATGAAATTTTTTCACATTTTCTGTCGTATGAAACATTAACATTTTATAATTATTTTAAACTTCAAGTTGGCTTTTTATTCCTTCTCCATTGTTAAACTTCTTAAATGTCTAAAATTGTTCAATTTCATCTGTTGTTAAGAATACAAATGAAATTTTAGGCTCCAAAATGCGTAAAAAATGGGTATTTGAAAAACAAAATGTACACGGGAGAACCCTCCTCTCTCCCGTGGGGGGGGGGGGGTGGGAGGGGAGGGGGTGTATTCCAAACTCCCTGGACCCAGGTCATGACCCCCCCCCAAATTTGATGCTGAATCCGCCCCTGGTTATGCCACCACTAAAAGTTAAATTGGGCTCTGATTTCTCTCCTGTTTACTTCCACTGAAATGGTTAAACGTTTGATTTTTAGGTTTGCCTCACAAAAGCTTATGTCATCTGTTGGTGATTTTCAAAGACATGTTGCCGTGGAGAGGAAGGTTCAGAATATGCTTACCAATCTGTTACACCAAAGAGAGAGTGAACTTAAAGTTGCAGCTTGTAAGGTAAGACTTTGTATTTTCTTTGTTGTTATTATCATGAGCATTGATGTATGAAGATTTATTATTTGGAAATATTCCTTATTACATTTATTTTTATATCTTTGCATTTGAACTGCAACATTGTAATTGAGATGTTTTCATTATTTATGAAGCATTTGTTAAAATTTTAATTTTATATATAAAAGTCTGTGACTGCATTGGAAAATAGAGGGGAAATAAGCATTATCTCTGGTGAAAGATTAGCTTTACTATCGCACTACTAACATGTGAAGGTGGAATGGAAATTACTATAATTTTTATGGAATTATATGCTCATTCTACATTAAAGCTTGCCTGACTTTTAGCTTTTCAACTGTAACTCAGTTTTGTTACATTATTTTCAATGCAAATGCTACTGTAAGAGTTAAATTTTCATGTAGCATAAAAGACTCTACTTTCTAGATCCGTGAATTTAAAAAAAAACCTAAAAGTTAAAAGTTGTTGTGTGATCTCGGTAGTTTGAAATATGTACTTTTTTGTATGTAGATAGTTAAATTGTTTCATTTTTATTCTGTCTGTACTGTTATATTGTTCATTACTGTTCTGTACTGTTATATTTCATTGATTTGAACCCAATTTTTGAATATACAAAGTGTTTATTAGCCACTAGATTTAATACTTGTATAGATTAGCTCCAGCCGCTGCTTGCAATTGTTGATGATGGTAACTCCAACACAGACTATCTTCTGGGGTGCCTATATTCCCCTCTAATTTGAAGTTTTTTGTATTCTTTGTGTCTGTATGTTTTATTTTTTCTTAGAGGTGGAATAAAAATAATTATTATTATATTATTATTTTGGCTAATATATCAAACAAGTAAGATATACAGGTTGACCATCAATGTCCATAATTTGCTCACTTAGGATCACTTAGAGAAGCACAGCCAGCTCAATTCTTTTGTTGAAATTATTAGTCATTATTTTTTTCAAAATACACTTATTTTTTCCACTTAAAGTAATTAAAATGACTAACCATTGAAATAATTTCGAAAACATTTCCCTTTTCTTGTGGAAAATTTTTGTCTCACTTTTTTGGCTTGGAAATAGACGTATTGTAATGTACAATGCCTTTTTATTTGATGAAACTCTTGCCTGAGTTTTTCAGGTTTTCACACAGATATGTGTTAGTCTTCATGCATATCTCAGTTACTCTTTTTTGTTCTGTATTTAAGGCAAAGGTAACCTAAAATATGGAAAACAAAGTACAAGCTGATCATCGCATTTATATTCCGTGAGAGATTTTGCACTGAGAAACTGTACTTGTCCAATACATCAGATCCCTCTGTCAGGCATGGCAGTTCATTTACTGGGTCCACAACTTCACAGGCTGGAAAGGAAAGCAACCTGTTATTTAATAGGAAAACAAAAAATACATGAGTTTACTAAAGTATGACTGGTTTCATTGAGTAGTCGACAACTTTTATCAAATATTTTGCATTATGAGGATTTCGAATACTGACACAAAACGAGTTCAACAATACCAGTTTTGTTTTTAAAAACTCATGCTATTTGCAGTTTTGTTTTTCTTGTAAACACGGAGTGCCACCGAGTAGAGGTGGAAAACATCAAATTATCTGATATTGTCTGATGCTGTTAGCTAAAGGTATTATCTAAATCGTATTAATTATGATTGGTTTTAAGGATAGAGGTGAATTGTGTCTTTTGGGAATGGCTGGCTGGGACTATCCACAATACTTAAGATGTAATAAGTCATCATTAGAAGCATAGGTTTTAAGTATAACATATGAGTGGAGCATCTTATTTTAGAATCCACCGCGTAATTTTTTGTCATTTGTGCAAAGAGGATATTAAAATATTTTAGGTGATTGTCATCATATCGCTTTAACATCAGTCTGATATTTCTGAAGTGTGCAGTGACATGACTGACTTGAAATGGATTTTATTATGCTGGCTTTATTATGTGTAGCTCACACTTTTAATGAAGATGAAAATTCTAATTATGCCCTTTGAAGAAATGCGCAGAGTCGAAGGAGAAACAAATATTTACAGTTTTTGTTTTACAATAAACAATAGTAGTGACTGCAGTTATAGATGACATTTGATTATAATAAAAGTGTTTTCTGTGTCTGAAAAATGTATGCCAATGCCATGGGTTGAAAAGTTGCTTACTTTTGGTTCCAAATCCCACAGTTACTAATGCAACTTTGTTCATTTTGCTTAATGCCAGGAACTTAATCACAGGTCTTCATAACACATGCTAGCGATATGGTTGTAATTTAATGATGCTTGGGAAAGCATAACCTAGATGGCCATTTTTCAAAATTTGTCAGAAGTCTGTTATCTCAATGGGGGCGTTTACTCGGAACCAAAATCGCAATTTTGTACACGAAATTGTTAGAAGGAAAGAAAAATATAAATTTTGTGGAAAAATTAATCTTCTAACCACAACCATTCACTCATAAATCAAAAATTAAAATAAGCAAAAGGTGACGCCCACCGAAAAAGTTGCTCTGATAACATTGACGTCATTTTCCTCCCGTCCTTGACTGCTTTTAGGGGAGGGGAAGGGAGTGGAGGGGGGTTCTCGGAAGATGCTGTCGCAACTGCTCCTATTGGCAGAGACAGCTGTGCCCCCCCTCCCCCTTTGCGATAAGGGGAAGTAGCTTCGCGGGCTCAGTTTTGATTGGTCGAAGTCGATATACGTCAGAGGTTGCACCACACCCACTTTTCCGAAAGGGTTAAAAACATCAGTTTTTTCGCCGCTTAGAACTCGAGAAATAATTGACGGATCAAAAAACGGAAAAATACGGGTCCTTTTATTTTACAAACTCTACCATATTCGGCAATAAAAAAATATGGTAAACGACCCCATTGGGAGAGAGACATTAACCTGGTTATTGAGATCAGTGTGCACCAGGAGGAAAGTGCTTTATTGATGACAATGGCGATATTGGGAAAGGAACCATGATCCTGTGCTAGTCTTTTGTCACTGTTTCTTGATGAGGCTCTATCTCTTGGCTGTTATTTAATCATAAACTATTAGGCTCACATACTGAATCCATGTGTTTGAATTGAGGAGTCGTACTATGATATAAAAGCCTTTTGGGTACGATAACGAATTTGAAGTTAAAAATGATGTTTTCAGGTGACAACGTCTCTTCTAGGACGTCAGCAATAATCTTTTTGCCGGAAAGAATGGCTGGAACGATACATCTACATTCACACGATACCTTGCAAGCCACCGCGAGGGTGTGTGGCAGGGGGTGAATCTCACCAAGCATGCACTACTAATATGCAAACAAGCAACTAAAGTGTCTCATGCAACTAGATTGTTAGTATCTATGGTATTTGAGCGGTTAATACATGCATCATTTACTTCAGAATACTCTAAAGTATTTCCCCTACCTATCCCTTTGCTGTGCTGCCTATTCTGTTCTCTTATAGTACAGGGGAAAAATGACATTTTGAATCTATCAGTACGACAATCTATCTCTCTAATCTTATTTGGCTGGTCGAATCTAGCATAATACGCTGGTGTTTTTAATATGTGCCTAACACCTTCAGTAAAGCTATCCGATTGAAATTTCTCTAATAGATTTAATCTGTACTTTAACTTATGCTCTGATAATGATTCCCACCCTAATTCTTGTATTAATTCTGATACACTACTCAACCTATCGTAACACCTTTTAACGAACCTAGCTGCTCTACGCTGCACACTGTCTAGTTCTCTGATCAACCCTAATTCATTAGGATCCCATACACTGGCTGCATACTCAAGGTGGGGCCTAACTGGTGAAAAGTAACATCGCTCTTTGGTCTTCTCATCACATTTCCCAAGTGCCCTTTTTATAAATCCTAGCTTTCTCTTCGCTCGGCCGCACATTTCCCTTGTGTGTCTTCCCCACGATAAATCCTTAGTGATTGTTACACTTAAATATCTTATGGTTTTTTACGTTTTCGATCTTCGTGTTGCTAATTTTATAGGTACGCTCTATCGAATTATTCCTCCTCCAAATGAACGATATGACAATCATAACTGAAATTTGTATTTGTGTTTACGAACTTCTCTAGATATTTAAGAAATAAAAAAAGAACATTTGAATTTATGCATCATAATAATAATTTTGTAATATTTTACATAGATAATGGGACAATTGGAAAAAGTTTTTTAAAAATATCTGTTCCTCTATTTACAGTACATTGTGATTATGTATGTATAGCTAGTACTCACGAGTTTTCTCTGGCGCCGTAGGTATAGGCAACCGTGTCGTGCGCCAATGCTATGCGAAATGGCTAATTTACAGGCATTGGCACTTGGAAGTGTGGTGTGTGGTTGGGCGTAAGCCAGTTCGACCTAATTTATGCATTGTGGTCTATATTGAAAGGTATTGTTTGCAGTTGATGAATTTTCTTCACTATCCTTAATGAGATTATGGCTTAGCGATGTCGCTAATGGTATTGGAATAGCATATTTTAGGCCCACAAGCGGTACGAATCATCGCATTTTTGTGGGAATGTGCCTTCGCCTTCCTCCCTTATTTTCTCTTGTTGCGATGTGGTTTTTGACGGCGTCGAGTTTGACCGATATACTGAAAATATACTACAGCCCAACGTATCATATCCGACATATTGTCAACGGTGCTCATTGTAGTCGTTTCATCGTAATGTTACGCTAATTCGATTCGATCGTAATGTTACGCTATCATCGGCTAAAAATTGATCGATATCTATATTTCCTCAGCTCTCCTTTTCACGCAAAAATAGGGTAATTTCCTTCATCAAAGAAAACAGACTTCATTACTTGCGATTTGTGCCCTGCCATAAATGTATGTAATTTACGCAAAAAGTTTGTATTGAGAAATCTCTGTTTACTAGAGAATTAAATGTTAATTTTAAGGCCATTTGAAAAGGCTCTGAAATGGCGGGGTGCGCTGCCTTCTTGCTGACGTAACAGGTACGTAGTTTACGTTGCGAGGCATAGGAAAATTCGTCTCCTGAACTTACCGTTGTATTTCAGGGCCCCTCAGCTCTGGTGAATATTTATTAGCATTAGCCTGTAAAAACTATCAAAGTTGGAAAAGTATTCTCAGTTAAACATGGTATTATTAGTCATTTCATATGCTCAAGGACGTCCTGCTCATTGTGTCTTCTGCTACGACGAAGCATGGCGTGAAGGTCGTGCGGCGATGGGCGAACTACATGGTGTGCTTGTGAAAGGAATACTAACTGATTTTAAATGAATCAACTGCATAAGTAATGTTAAATGAACAAATAAAAGTTAATTATAATAAATTAACAGAATAAATATGCCTCCAATACTTGTTCATAAGCTTTAACGGAGTGCGGCGTCTATTTGGAAGCGTCCGCAGCACCACCTGGTGGCAGGTAGAGGAAATAGTTTGACGTTACACGTAGGATTAACCGGCATGCAATAGTTTGTCGTCGCTTTTGGCGCCATTGATTTTTTCACTTTTTAATTAATGAGGAAAAATACTTAACGTCATTTAAAAATCGAACGGCTTAAAACACGTACTCCAGAGGTTATAAACTTTCGATCAAGACAATAAAAAAATAATAGGAAACTACTCTATTGTCATGGGAAGTTTCGACCTACTTTTGGACGTTAAAAGATATCATTTTGGAAGCTAGGTACATTGGTATTTTTTACTTGACATTAATAGTTGAAAGGGAAGGACTGGTTCTTTCGCCACAGTCAGTCTGGAAATGAAACGACTAATAATTTGTATTAGCTTCACGTTTCGAAAAGACCTCAGCTCTGCTGGATAATGTTTTCCTTCTTAGTCTCTTAGATCGAAAGCGAGATACCTTGGATCCGATGCTGTTGAGGGTACCCGTCCACTCAAAGAAGAAGATGCGAGGGAAATTTGATCCATTGCCACGGTGGAGTAGTGTGCACTGGCATCTTCAGATTTGCATTTTCGACGACCACATTTATCAATTTGTGTCAGATACTCTTTCACCATTTTCTCTTGAGCCTGATACAATTTGATGTTGTAGTCTCTTCTGTTGTTGTTGCAGGACCTGATTATTATCAGTATTAGTCTATTATAAATCCGCCGTTTTTGGGATAAAGTGTATGTATTTTTTTTGCAGGAATTTGAATGTCCTTTCAGTCTTTTTTTATCGGTTACGATATGCGGCTTAAGCTTTTACTAACCAAAAGCTTCAGTAATGCGATGCTAAATATGCTAATCGTACTTTGGCTTCGCGGACTTATTCTCGAAGATCACACGAAAGTCGACGACGCAGGGTGAAAGTAAAGCCTGAATCGTATTGTCACCATCGTGGTGCAACCACATATTACTGGAACTCTGACAACATGAGTCTTTACGAATTCAAAGACCGCGAACTGGCTGCGGATACTTTAGCGGCGTCACCCGCTGAAAATTGCAATATAGCAAGATGTTCCACAGAGAAAAAATCATTCGCCTTGACCGGGGCTCGAATTTCCTCTGTGGAACACATTTTTTCTCTGTGGAACCTCTTGCTATAGTGCAATTTTCAGCGGGTGACGCCGCTAAAGTTTCCGCGGCCAGTTCACGGTCTTTGAATTCGTTCTAAGTAAGCACCTTAGTGTTTCAAATTCGGCTTAACCTAGTGGACTGTGGCGCCTTGCGCACGACTACGGCTGCATTGTGACATGGTATGTCCCGCAGTCCGTTTACAACTAGTTCCTTTAAGCCTCGTTCATTTCCACAAAGAAAGAGGACGTCTTGGTATCAGGGGGTCCGGGTTCGAGTCCCGGTCAAGGCGAATGTTTTTTTTTCTCTGCGGAACATCTTGCTATAGAACATGAGTGTTTATTGGTTTGCGGTGTTTAATTTTAATTCGCACACATCAAGACACCGAGAAATCAGTCGTTTTGGTGAAAGTTTTCAAGCATATCCTGAAAAGGGTAGGTCCTGAATTCATCTACGTCTACATAATACCCTGCAAGCCACCACAAGGGTGTGTGGCAGTGGGTGATTTCTCACCAAACATGCACTACATATCATGCATAAAGAAGGAATAGTTTTAATATAGTAGTCAGAAACACACTATTTAAAAAAAGATAGAAATTGCAAAGCAAACATGCAAAAACGTTCTGTTAGTAGGGTTAGCTTTAAGTACTCATAACAACATGCAGCTACCAATGCTATTCATTGATACTCTCCGGTAGGACACATTTACCGTTATTCGTATCTCTAGTTGTACGAGGGAAAAAGGACATTTTGAATCGGTCATTTCGGCAATCAATTTCTCTAATTTTATGAATATGGTCCAGTCTGCCATAGTAAGTTGGGGTTCGTAAAATATTTTTAACATCATCACTGAAAATATGGTCTTGGAATTTATTTAAGAGATTAAGTCTAAATTTCAACCTGCGATCTGACAATGATTCCCATTTCAATTCATTTAAAAGACTGATTACGCTAATAATTATCGTAACGTACCTTCACAAATCTCGCCGATCTTCGCTACACACGTTCAAGTTCATTACTTAGACCGATTTCGTAGGGATCCCATACACTGGCAGCATATTCCAAATGAGGTCTAACAAGGGAAAAGTAGCTGATTTCTCGTAATTCTGTGCTCCAGGATTGGAAGTATAATACTAACCTCATACCGATTTTCTCGAGATGATAGTTGTACCTGCTGCAAATTTGTATCCCCGTCCAGTGAAGAAAATTTTCCGGGGAGGCGACCGATAGCTAAGGTCTTTTGCGCAGTTAAGGATAGCTGGGTAAAATCTATGGTCAGGACACTGACAAGGAACGGAGGAAGGTTAGAGTAAAACCCGGAGTCGGAATTTGCCTACTCTTAACGAAAGGCGACAAGGGGACCATGGTTTAACGACCCATCCGACGGACGGAGCACTAAAGTCGAGGTGCTGTCCACACAGCACTTAAGTGGTGACCGGTGTACGAACGGAAAATCATCCTCAGCCGGGATTCGTACGTGAGGCATCGAGATCAAAAGCCAGTAAGTAATCTGGTCACCAAAATTACCCGATCCACCCGTCCTGGGTGGTACTTATCAAGAGTTCATGTATACGATCGTCTTTACTTCAATACTATTAATAATCCAGTGGATGCTGTTCTTCTAGATTTCAAAAAAGCTTTTGACCAGGTGTCTCATAGCAAACTAATTTTGAAATTAAAATCTTATGGGCTAGACATTATATCATGGATAAGTGATTTTCTACATGATCGTGTTCCAAGGGTTGTTTTGGACGGTGTTACCTCACCGAAAATTGAAGTCACTTCGGGTGTCCCACAAGGTAGTGTGATAGGTCCACTCCTTTTCCTTCTGTACATTAATGATATCAGTAAGGTGGTAAAAAGTAATCTTCGTCTATTTGCCGATGACGCAGTTGTGTACAGGGAAATTCTAAGCCCAAACGATAAGCAATATTTAAATGATGACCTACAAACAATCGAAAATTGGTGTGATACATGGCAGTTAGAATTAAATTTTAAAAAATGTGTAGTAATGAATTTTTGCAAAAAGAATAGTTTTCCTCCTAGCACATACAAAATAAGTAATAATGAAAAAACAAACGTGGAATCCATTAAATATCTTGGAATAAGACTGACACATGATCTTTCCTGGGGTAAACACATACGTGAAATAATTGGTCAAGCTAATCGTAAACTGGGATTCATCAAAAGAGTATTGGGTAAATATGATGATCATGTACGAGAAATCAGCTACCTTTCCCTTGTTAGACTTCATTTGGAATATGCTGCCAGTGTATGGGATCCCTACGAAATCGGTCTACGTAATGAACTTGAACGTGTGCAGCGAAGATCGGCAAGATTTGTAAAGGGACAGTATGATAATTATATTAGCGTAACCAGTCTATTAAATGAATTGAAATGGGAATCATTGTCAGATCGCTGGTTGAAATTTAGACTTAATCTCTTAAACAAATTCCAAGGCAATATTTTCAGTGATGATGTTAAAAATATTTTACGAACCTCAACTTACTATGGCAGACTGGACCATATTCATAAAATTAGAGAAATTGATTGCCGAACTGACCGATTCAAAATGTCCTTTTTCCCTCGTACAATTAGAGATACGAATAACGGTAAATATGTACTATCGGAGAGTAGCAATAAATAGCATTGGTAGCTGCATGTTGGTATGAGTACTTAAAGCTAACCCTACTAACAGAATGTTTTTGCATGTTTGCTTAGCAATTTGTATCTTTTTTTTAAATAGTGTAGTTATGACTACTATATTAATACTATTTCTTTTTTATGCATGATATGTAGTGCATGTTTGGTGGAAAAATCACCCCCGGCCACACACCCTTGTGGTGGTTTGCAGGGTATTATGTAGATGTATACTAGGGCCAAAGTCGCTATGAAAACAAATGCTGGTCCAGGCATACATTCTTTGGTCGATATTCAATGCCACGTTCCAGCAAGAAAGAAGAACGCCAAATATGAAACACTTTAGCTGCATGAAAACACACTAATCAATCTCCTTGTTCACCGGAATCACGGAGAATCATCTCCCCTCACTTTCTGAATATGTGATGGCAGTTATGGGATTCACTTTGGAAATGTATTTCTGTTCCGTTTCCTCTTTATTTATTTTATAAATTTATAGCTCACACAACATGATAAACATAATGATAGGGTAAACTTATTACACAGTTAAATCCATAATTACAATATAGGTAACAGTCAAGGGTGGCTGAATGTTACATGCAAATTCTGGACCAATTTTACAATATTAATGTTGACAATATATCTTGGCGAAACTTTTCCTTTGATACGTTGATATTTAGTTCTTTAGAAAGGGTATTGTTGGATACACATTTCCTCTCGTATATCTGCGGGTTATCCAATGCCACAATGTCACCTTCATTTTCACTGTTTTGCAAATTCGTTTTCATATTGGCTTTCCAAGGATTGGGACTGAAATCTTTATCTTTTCGCATTGTTTGCCTTAAATTCAATCGCAATCTAAGACTTTGCCATCATAAAGTTTTTCCTGTGCTATAAATGCTATTAAATAACCATTATCCGCAGATTTTAAATAGGAAGTAATGACTTGTAATCCTATTTGGGTGAAGCTCGCTTCATCGAGTCCTTTCTATTTTGTTCTTTTGATAAGCTAGACGCAGAGGAGACTCGTATTTTTCCTGACTGCCTCAATTTTAAATATATTTTGATACCTCGAGAACAGGCCGCCAGGTCTCTGCAGCGTTTCTCGAAAGAAGAACAGCAGTTCACGAGAAACGCTTGTCCAGGGGACCAAAATTCTTTCCAAAACGGGTGAGCAAGATGAGGTCAAATATAGAACAAACAACAAAAGTATGAGAATCTAACTAATCAAACACTGTATATCAACAACAAATGACAAAGTACAAACCAACAAAATTGAAATACTCTTCACAATTCAGGGAAAAGCTAATAACTTGCACCAACAGTCCATGGCGCTAAGGAGACTCGAGAATCACCAAGTCTCCACTGACCTAGCCTCGAAGTGCTCTCGTTGCCGTCTCGACTCGAACAGAGAGCGTGAGAGGGGAGGTATTCTCTGGGGTAAGGAGGGGGTATTTTCGGCAAGGTCAAAGTGCAATGGGGTTTTAACGTGGGATTCCATAGGTGCAATTTGAGGGGAGGGAAAGTGGAATGATGTGAAGAGGGCGAGGTGGAAGCTTATGATTGGGTCATCCGGAACTCTTTTTTCACTCCGGCGGGGGTACACCAAATAACGGCTTGTACGATGGCCTAACTTCTGGTCTTCTTCCGCGCTCTGGGGGAGATAAGTGAGAGCGGATCTGGTCAGGGGACGGCGCGGTTTGGCGGCACGCTTTGTCGGAACGCTGCAGTCCGGAATCGATGCATTTTGGAATCGTAGGCATTGTCGGAGGGTAATTAATCTGCCGAGGGGTTATGTCCAACGAGGGGAGAGGAGTGGGGTACCAAAAAAGCCACATCATTAGCATCATCGTGTTGATGTAGATGGGAGAGTATTTTACCTTTATGATTCAATAATGACTTTTAAACTTTTTTTTGTATTCTGCTGCCTTTTAAAGGAAAACTCGACATTTTTGAACCTCGTAAAAGTCAAAGCTTCGACAAATCCCAGCTTTATCCAGGGTAACCTCATAATTACAGGATTGTTGAGAATTTGACGTCAAAATTAAGTCAATTTTACGAAAGTTAAATGTTGAGTCCGTACTGAATAAGGCCTATTAATAATGTCCCAGCCTTTGGAAAAAATGAAACTGGGTGCCACCTCAAGTCCTCGAAAAACTGGATTCAATGGCCCTCTCGTTGAGCAGCATTTCAGAGACCACCCGTGATTTATACAGAGTCAAATGAAGGTTAGCAACTTTCAGACCGAATCACTCGAGGGATTCCGGAAATTTTCTTGACCCAGTCAAGCAACTTATGGACGTGTATGTGCAGTTATTATCTTATAAATGAATATTCACTTTGTAATGGCTATAGGCTTACATTAACCTTATGGTGTTAATTTAAAATAATTAATTCGTCACCTCTTTGATTCCGTTGTTGGCCTCCAAAATTTCTTCTTTGGGTTATTTTTTAAAGTTATGGCGCTATAATACAATAGCAAAACAAACGGAGGCAAAAAATCAATAGAGATTAACTGCCCATAGCTGTGATTAACCAAGGGGTACAGGAACTCATTTTCCGCAGTGAAATATATGCCCACATGAAAAGTACACAAGCAAAGTTAAATTCTTCCAAAAAATGTACGAATCACCCCGCATTGTTATTTTTCATAAAAATTCCATTTTCGCAAGTGGTGACTTCAATCCCCTGATACACTCCCTCACCGCAAAGCGATGAAACCGCATAACCTCGTATACCCACAGGCTGCTAACTTCGGTTAAGGAAAATCAGCAGTAAATGACATTTGGCTACCAACAAAGTAATTATTTTCAGACGTTTTTAATTTGAACGTTGACGAGATGTAAAGATAGATAGTTCTCTACCGGTCAGGGTAGATTTTGATGAAATGTCCCTAAATTTATTTGCATTTCATTAATATACTGACTGCTTCCCTGCTTCATTCCTCTCTTTAAATCAGTGTATTCGCTACCACTTTAGGTTTCCATAAGTATTTTATTTTCCTTAATCGCTCTCCCTTGCCAGGCCATCGCAGTCTGCCTTCGATAGCGCCCCTCAGCATTAAATTATCCCCAAGTTCCTGCTCCATCAACCTTCACAATCTTTTAACTCATGTTCTTCTCTCCTCCCTAGCCATCCCCAACTTTTCTTTATTTTTCTGTTTTTCTGTCTATTGCTCCTTCTCCATTCTCCTCCGCACTCACAGTAATTCAAAGCTTCTAATATTTTTTAGCCATCCCTAGAATCTATGTACCTGATTCGTACGAACCCGTGCTCCATATCAAGCTCTTTATTATCCTTTTCTTTTCATACCTGCTCAAGGTTCTCGTCATAATACTAAATAATATCAAAATACTAATAATCACTAAAGATTTATCGTGGGGTGGACACATCCGGGAAATATGCGGCAGAGCGAAGAGAAAGCTAGGATTTATAGAAAGAGTACTTGGGAAATGTGATGAGAAGACAAAAGAGCGATGCTACTTTTCACTAGTTAGGCCCCACCTTGAGTATGCAGCCAGTGTATGGGATCCTAATGAATTAGGTTTGATTAGAGAACTAGACAGTGTGCAGTGTAGAGCAGCTAGGTTCGTCAAAAGGTGTTACGATAGGTTGAGTAGTGTATCAGAATTAATACAAGAATTAGTGTGGGAATCATTATCAGAGCGTAGGTTAAAGTTCAGATTAAATCTATTAGAGATATTTCAATCGGATAGCTTTACTGAAGATGTTAGGCACGTATTAAATACACCAGCGTATTATGCTAGATTCGACCAGATAAATAAGATTAGAGAGATAGATTGTCGTACCGATAGATTCAAAATGCCATTTTTCCCCCGTACTATGAGAGAACAGAATAGGCAGCATAGCAAAGGGATAGTTAGGGGAAATATTTTAGAGTATTCTGTAGTGCATGATGCATGTATTACTCCTTAAATACTATAGATACTAACAATCAAGTTGCATAAGACAATATAGTTGCTAGTTTGCATGTTAGTAGTGCATGCTTGGTAATCTTCACCCCCTGCCACACACCCTCGCGGTGGCTTGCAGGGTATCGTGTAGATGTAATATCTCTTCTGTCCGTGAACGCCTGCATAGCCAGAACAATTCTTCTCCTAAAGCAGTACTTCTACACTCAAATTCGTCCAATATTCCACTCTTTTTTTCACCTGTTCTACCCTATGCCCTCCTACTTTAATGTTAAGATTTATCATCTTTTCCTCGTAAATATCTAATTTTGGTTTTCTTGTGATTACTTTTCATCGGAAACCTATCGCCTTGGGTTTGTAAAGCGTTTGAAAGTGCATACAATTATCTTTAGGCTGCCTTTTGATGAGTCGCATCTAAAACTAAAAAAAGAACAACTCACGTAAGGCGCGAAGGACCTCAGCTGTAGGTTTCCCAGTATTTTAATCGTTTAGCTAAAGAATATTTTTTCTTAGCGCGCGATAGCGGTGGCGTCCCAAAGCTGAGAAAGCATCCGTTTTTTACCCTTCAGTGTGATGCATACCTATCTAAACAATGAACTAAGAGCGCGTGGAAACTCCAAATGCCCATCTGAAACCCAGTAAAATATGAAAAAAGTTTTGTCTAGGTTTCGTGACGCATTGGCGGACGCAGGTGACTCTTCCACTTGGGTAAGGCTGTGGCGTGCTCATCAAATCCCCTACAGTATCTATTCACCTTAATTCTATACTATTTTTCACTTTGCCATAACATTTTTGACTTTTATTGTATTTTTGACTTTTATTTATTAGCCCCTGCTGCACAACGTTGTACATCTCCATCTACATAATACCCTGAATGCCATCATAAAGGTGTGTGGCAGGGGGTGAACACTCACCAAATATGCACTACATATCATGCATAGAAAAGTAATTATATAGGTACTGTTCAAAACTACGCTATTTAAAAAATGATAAAAATAGCAAAGCATAAATGCCAAAACATGCCGTTAGTTGGGTTAGCTTTAAGTCCTTATACCAACATGCAGCTACCAATGTTATCCATTGCTACACTCGTATTGGATATATTTACCTTTATTCACATCCCTAATAGTACGAGGAAAAAAGGACATTTTGAATCTGTCAGTTCGGCAATCAATTTCTCTAATTTTGTGATTATGGTCCAGTCTACCATAGTAAGTTGGGGTCCGCAAAATATTTTTAACATCATCACTGAAAATATGGTCTTGGAATTTGTTTAAGAGATTAAGTCTAAATTTCAACCTGCGATCTGACAATGATTCCCAATTTAATTCATTTAATAGACTGGTTGTTAATCGTGCCTGCTTCATTACCATAGCATTTACTGCAAATATATCCTGAGGTCTCCTGAGGTGCTTTTTCCGGGTCCTGTGACTTGCATATTCTGTCGTGTTGCAGTGAAATCTCAGTTCTTACAAATTGAGTAATTGGATGAGGTTTCAGCGCGACTTGACATCCACCTCTGCGTGGCTTTATGTGGAGGCCCTGAGGCTTTTCTATATATTTTGTACATTCCTTGAGTTCCTAGGAAATTTTTAGTTTTTACTATATGATATGAATACTCTGCCAAACACACTCATGAACAATGAGGACGTATGTTGTACGATTCATATTCACGGTATTATGCTATGACATATCAGGCATTATACTTACTTATATTGTGAATGCCGTCTCACTGCACAATGGACATAGCTTCAGTAGAGTACATTAGCCACGAAAGGTATTTTACCCAGCTTATAACACTCGGAATGGTGCTGCAAAAGTAGAATAGAAATTGAAATCATCACAGCAATGGATCGAGCCTCAAAAAATAACATTTGTCTAGGCAGGCTGTATTTTTTCGAAGAGATTCGACGAAAATTCCACAAATGAAATTATTTGCTGTGTGGATTGCGCGAAGCGTGTGAATTCTGCTGGTGACGACGTCACCAACATTATACGCCGGGAAACCACGAGTTCCTTCATCTTGTGAATGCTGAATGAAAATTTGACCGCTCATAAGAAATACACGAGATAAAGTGTAAAGGATACTGGTTGTTCGGGAAATAATATATGTTTATTATTTTGTGATGAGGTGTGTTTGTGATTTGTCTCCAAAGCCCTTAAAGCTTGGAGTTTGCATTTCTCTGAGGGAAGGCACATATAGACATACTCACAAAACGAGAACAGTGGAATCACAGGGGATAAAACCTTCAGTATCACTCTGACAATGAGAGCTGAAAGCTGATGATTGCACTGTGCTTTATACTTATAAGGAGTATGGTTTTGACGTAGATCTAGTTATGTATTGGACTACGACCTCATGCTTACAATTTTTTTAGGGAAATTAAGTATAAAATATGCATAAAAAAATCATTACTAATCTTATATTTGATAAATATGAAATAGTATTAGGGGTAAAAATACTAGTATGTTCGTTGCCATAAAAGTTTCCATACTTCGACGTATACTTATGTTTTTTTTGTCGCCATTAAGTAAATTAGGTTTTTTCTCGTTATGTTATGTGTAGTAAACAATAAATATGCAATTTATACCCAGTTTCGCTGTACTTTATGGGTTAATTCACCAAAAATCATGAGAAAATCGTCTTAGTTTCATCTGCTCGAAGAAGAATGATCACGTCGTCACGACGATCAGTACGTCTTTTTCCTTTTTGCCAGGACTAGTGATTGAATACTTGTGTTGTTATCCTTGTGGAGTTCAAGTGGTTTAAACGAGAAAAAACTGTGATTGATAATTCAACTACTTGATTACGGGCAAAAAATAATCCAAATGTGAAAGTAAAACTTTGTCAAATTATGCCGTAATCGCTTCCATGGAATTACGATCCCTTCATCCTGGTGGCTATAAGAAATTCTCTAATTTTAATGAAACTAACCTGATTTTAATGAATAATCCAGCTGTTGCCATCAAGACAAAATCAAATGGCACCAAGTACGTCATTGCCATAGCGACGGAATCAAATGCCGTGGAAAAGAAGCAACCTGTAAGAGAAAGGCGGATAGTTATACTTTTGCAAAGATAAAGTTAGCCATTAGTTATACCAGGGATACTTTGATTTAACTACTGGTTATATTTTTAAAAATGATGACAGTTGATCCCCGATATATGAGACGGCCTTTGCTAGTTTCATTTTAAAGGAAAATTTAAATTTTAAGACTGCATTGTAACAGTGTATCAGCCGCTGTAAACGAAAAAGTGACAGTTATAAGGTTGTTTTCTCTTGGGACTTACCGCATGCAGCGGAGACATTCATTGTCAGCACGGAAATGAAAACTGTCATAAGGAATGCATATGAAGAAGATCTCAGGCCAATCATCCAGTAGCAGATGAGAACGAACAGGAAAGGCTCCACTATGAGTCCAGGAATCTGGAGAATAGGTTGAATAAGAAAACGTGGCCATTAAAATTCATAGCAACATTTTAATACCCCCGTATTTGCAACAGCAACTTTTTTTATATCGGAAATTGAACCAACTACACTGTAGAGAATCAGATTTCGTGTATTGAAGTTACCGGTTTGCAGAATAAACGAAAGTCAATGAGCTATCGACTCAGTTTTGGAAGTTGAATTAAATGGCAGTTTCACGTAAAAACTACTGAGCGTGGAAAGGGAAGGGAAGAAGCTATATACCCCAAACACAGAAATAAAACAGAACGAAGACTAGGCTTTCCTTCAGCACAGTGTGGTTACCTTCACACACCCATTACTGTGTAGTAGTGTAGTAATGAATTTTTGGAAAAAGAATAGTTCTCCTCCTAGCACATACAAATAACGTAATAATGAAATAACAAACGTGGAATCCATTAAATATCTTGGAATAAGACTGACACATGATCTTTCCTGGGGTAAACATATACGTGAAATAATGAGCAAGCTAATCGTAAACTGGGTTTCATCAAAAGAGTATATTGGGTAAATGTGACAATCATGTAGGTACGAGAAATCAGCTACTTTTCCCTTGTAAGACCTCATTTGGAATATGCTGCCAGTGTATGGGATCCCTACGAAATCGGTCTAAGTAATGAACTTGAACGTGCGCAGCGAAGATCGGCAAGATTTGTAAAGGGACGACACGATAATTATATTAGCGTAACCAGTCTATTAAATGAATTGTAATGGGAATCATTGTCAGATCGCGGGTTGAAATAAGACTTAATCTCTTAAACAAATTCCAAGGCAATATTTTCAGTGATGATGTTACAAATATTTTACGAACCCCAACTTACTATGGCAGACTGGACCATAATCGTAAAATTAGAGAAATTGATTGCCGAACTGACCAATTCAAAATGTCCTTTTTCCCTCGTACAATTAGAGATACGAATAACGGTAAATATGTCCTATCGGAGAGTAGCAAAGAATAGCATTGGTAGCTGTATGTTGGTATGAGTACTTAAAGCTAATCCTACTAACAGAATGTTATTGCATGTTTGCTTTGCAATTTCTATCTTTTTTAATATAGTGTACTTCTGACTAGTATATTAATACTATTCCTTTTTTATGCATGATATGTAGTGCATGTTTGGTGAGAAATCACCCCCTGCCACACACCCTTGTGGTGGCTTGCTGGGTATTATGTAGATGTAGATTACTTTTCATACTATTCGATTATGCGTCAGGTGCTTCGGAGAGGAATATTTCCGGGCTAGGGTGGGTGTAGTGGCTAAAGGTAAAGGTGGCTAAAACAGTACTGAATGCCAATCTCGTAGGCCCGGGATCGAGTTCCGCCAGCGGCAGATATTCCTCAGTCGATTAAGGGTCTCAATTTGGGTGCCAGGTCGAGAATACTTCAAGTGCACCACTCCGTCCGTTGGATTGGACGTTAAAACGTGGACCTCGTGGCGCCTTTCTTTTATAGCAGGCTTATGCTATTCACATAAATGATATCCATAAGGTGGTAAAAAGTAAGCTTCGTCTATTTGCCGATGACGCAGTAGTATACAGGGAAATTCTATGCCCAAACGATGAAGAATATTTAAATATTGACCTACAAGCAATTGAAACTTGGTGTGATACGTGGCAGTTAGAACTAAACTTTAAAAAATGTCTTGTAATGAATTTTTGGAAAAAGAATAGCTCTCCTCCTACCACTTACAAAATAAGTAATAATGAACTAACAAACGTGGAATCCATTAAATATCTTGGAATAAGACTGACAAATGATCTTTCCTGGGGTAAACACATTCGTGAAATAATGGGTCAAGCGAATCGTAAACTGGGTTTCATCAAAAGAGTATTGGGTAAATGTGACGATCATGTACGAGAAATCAGCTACTTTTCCCTTGTTAGACCTCATTTGGAATATGCTGCCCGTGTATGGGATCCCTACGAAATCGGTCTAAATAACGAACTTGAACGTGTGCAGCAAAGATCGGCAAGATTTGTAAAGGGACGATACGATAATTATATTAGCGTAACCAGTCTATTAAATTAATTAAATTGGGAATCATTGTCAGATCGCAGGTTGAAATTTAGACTTAATCTCTTAAATAAATCCCAAGACCATATTTTCAGTGATGATGTTAAAAATATTTTGCGGACCCCAACTTACTATGGTAGACTGGACCATAATCACAAAGTTAAAGAAATAGATTGCCAAACTGACATATTCAAAATGTCCTTTTTTCCTCGTACTATTAGGGATATGAATACCGGAAAATATATTTAGTATGAGTGTAGCAATGGATAACATTGGTAGCTGCATGTTGGTATAAGGACTTAAAGCTAACCCAACTAACAGCATGTTTTTGCATGTATGCTTTGCTATTTTTATCTTTTTTTAAATAGCGTAGTTTTGAACAGTACCTATACAAGTACTAATCTCTTTTATGCATGATATGTAGTGCATGTTTGGTGAGAGTTCACCCCCTGCCACACACCTATATGGTGGTTTGCAGGGTATTATGTAGATGTAGATGTATGCTGGCGACGGGTTTCCCAACATCTTTCCTCCTTTTCCAGTATTATTCCTACCTATGTCCAACTACCCGCCTTCTCAATGGCGCAATATACCTCATCTGTTGGTGGCCTCTCCTTAAAACAACGATGACAAGAACTATAATCCTCTATCGCCTTAATGGGTTACTTCTGTTTTAAAATATTTTCTAGGTAAATATTTTTGCAGTGTGATGACCGCCATGGATACGCTTTAGCATCGTATCGCCCAAGTCAACCGAATGTGCTTAGTAAACCCGAAATATTCTTGACCACCACAAAAACGTTCATTCGTGCTCTTAAACCTAACAAGGATTGAAGAATGAAGGTAACAAGACCTACGGAACGTTTCGAAAGTGAGGACAATTTTAGAAATGGGTAATACCGTCTTCGTTGAAGTAATTGAACAAGAATTCAGTTTTCGCATACTTCATGTTTTACCAATGAACTCGGTTATTTTACAGCTTAAAGGTGTGGCCAACAAATCATAGCATTAGCAGGCAAGTTGACTTAATGAAATTTCGTCATCTCGCAAATAAAATACAACGAAGTTTCATTTTATTTGTGAGATGGCTCAACGATCTTTTCCGTTATTTTTCCCCATCAAGACTTCAGAAAAGTCGTTGTAGGGTTAACTATGAGGTGTGTATTTTAGGAGTTGTGGCACTCTTATAAAATCTAACTTTCGAAATTTAAATATTTTTAGTTGAGTGCGATTTAGATTTGTTTTGAACTTATTCACTCGAGCTTATTCCCCATGTTGACATTTCTTTATGCATAACGCTTTCGCTTGATTTAGAACTCCGTAGATTAGGCATAAGGAGAAATTTTACTTTTCATTAATTTAACTCTCTATTCCTTTTATTTTATTATTTGATTATAGCACTTCAAGTTATTTTCTGTTTGTCCCGAAATCTTTTGTGGTACCAGGACTTAAAAATATTTTTACCCAAACTGTCTTCGCCGCAGCAACTTTTGAATGAAAATGTCGATTAATATTTATTAGTAAGTATAAAATTTAATTCATTTTATTAATACGCGTCAAAAAATATTCTTTTGCAAAATAATGTCCATATAAGAAAATTAATACATCGCCCAACCACTCCTGACCATTTCGTTTTACGTGGCGGAAACCCAGTTCTCGCGGCCTACCCCACCGCGAGTAGTCAGCCGCGAGATTCTCTCGGCGGAAGATCCGTGAACTGCTTAGCGAAGGTCGGTCGGCCACTTTTATATAAAAGCACCATTTTTTGCGAATGTATTTTTATGTCAATAGTAAATTTATCGGATGCTTTAAATCAGAATTCAATCTCACATAAGCACATTGAATATATTTTTAGGTTGAAACATTTATATCACTGTTTTATATCTTACCATGGCCAACATTTTGGAGAGGTAATAAACCTGGGTGTTGTAGAGCCCCGCTTTGTACTCCCTGTTGAACAGCGGCATTTCTTGAGGGAAGACTGCGAGCACGGAGTACATAGGGGCGAAAGTATTTTCTGTCACGAAAATAAAGAGGGCTCCTTGTACTGCTTGGATCCCTCTCTGGCCACCCATACCGACTCCGAAGTAACACAGCCCGGCCATGATGGCTATCGCCTATAAATGAAAGGAAAGGTAAGTTCACTTAATGACCATATTTTGCGATTTCTTCTTTGGAAGAATTAGAAAATTCTGTCTCAATTTAGAATTTACCAATACTAGGTGTCCATATATATGGCGACGAACTGCGAATTTGCAATTATGTAAGGAAACTTTCGGAAACACTTTTCAAGCCAATGGGGTCGTTTAATATATTTTTTTATTGCCGAATCTGATAGAGTTTGTAAAATAAAAGGCCCCATATTTTTCCGTTTTCTGATCCGATAATTATTTCTCGAGTTCAATGCGGCGAAAAACTGATGTTTTTAACCCTTTCGGAAAAGTGGGTGTGGTGCAACCTCTGACGTATATCAACTTCGTCCAATCCCAACTAAGCCCGGGAAGCTACTTCGCCTTATCGCAAAGGGGGGACACAGAAGACTCTTCCAATAAGAGCAGTTGCGACACCATCTGTGCGAGCAGACCTTCCGAGAACCCCCCTCCACTCCCTTCCCCCTCCCCTGAAAGCAGTCAAGGACGAAAGGAAGGTGACATAAATGATATCAAAGCTGCTTTTTCGGTGGGCGTCACCTTTTGTTTGTTTTAAGTTTTGATTTATGACTGAATGGTTGTGGTTAGAAGATTAATTTTTTCACTAAAATTCGTTTTTCGTTTCCATCTAACGATTTCGTGTACAAAATTGCGATTTCGGTTCCGAGTAAACGCCCCCATTGCAGAAAAGGAAATTTTCTTGGTGAATGCATAATGAAAAGTTAATTCATCATTCATAGAATGGAGAGTGTGAAAATTGAGTCACCGAAATGAGGGAAGCGGGAATTCTGTCATAGTGTGCTGTATGATGCCTGGGAAATGAAGGGTTTCATCAGTTGTGCAGAAAAATAACGAACGTTTTATTTCAGCGTATCCGTAGGTGCCATTCTTATCCATTACCAGTCCTACGTTGAGTAGGCTTATAATTGTCCCCTTGTCCTTCACTTTTGGGGCCCTGCGTGCAGAACATCGGAGTCTCAGCCAACTGAACTGGATTTTTATACAGGAAATAATTTCAAGACTTCAATTCATCACTAGGGTGACTTAAAGTGTGCTTAAATTGTTATACCTCATTTGGAATATGCTGCCAGTGTATGGGATCCCTACGAAATCGGTCTAAGTAATGAACTTGAACGTGCGCAGCGAAGATCGGCAAGATTTGTAAAGGGACGACACGATAATTATATTAGCGTAACCAGTCTATTAAATGAATTGTAATGGGAATCATTGTCAGATCGCGGGTTGAAATAAGACTTAATCTCTTAAACAAATTCCAAGACCCTATTTTCAGTGATGATGTTAAAAATATTTTACGAACCCCAACTTACTATGGCAGACTGGACCATAATCATAAAGTTAGAGAAATTGATTGCCGAACTGACCAATTCAAAATGTCCTTTTTCCCTCGTACAATTAGAGATACGAAAAACGGTAAATATGTCCTATCGGAGAGTAGCAATTAATAGCATTGGTAGCTGCATGTTGGTATGAGTACTTAAAGCTAACCCTACCATTCTTTTTTGAATAGTATAGTTCTGACTACTATATTAATACTATTCCTTTTTTATGCATGATATGTAGTGCATGTTTGGTGAGAAATTACCCCCTGCCTCACACCCTTGTGGTGGCTTGCAGGGTATTATGTAGATGTAGATTACGTAGATGTAAATCCGTACCATTATTTGGGCATCTTTTTAATAAAATGTTCCAGTTAATTCTCGCCACTAAACACATATATTTAATTGAACAAGCTGCAAAATTTTGGATACAACCATATTATTCTATTAGGACTACCTGGGTGCAATAAAGTGCTATACTTACGACTTTCTGAAGGATACGAATTATCTGGACCGAAGGATCCCTAAGCACTGTGACAAATGAGCGGTGGGTGAGCCAGTAGAGTTGAATTATCCACAAAGGAGCCCAGCTAGAAATAAAAAAAAAGAAATCAACTTATAGGATTGATTTTGCTAAAGTAGTGTAATTTTTGCAGGTGTCAAAGTAACTAGAATGACATTTGACATGATATCATCTGCCTTTTTATCAGTTGTGCTAAGTTTTCAACTTAATTGATCAATCTTCACTGCTTTCATTTGCATTATTTAAAGATGATATAGCTCTTTCCACGGGAGTCGTTAGTATTAAATGCCAGTGACAGTCTATTGACTTTTACAGTTGCCAACAGGGGACGTTTGTATCCTAAAGCGCCTCAAGCATTTTTCCCCCGTACTATAATAGAACAGAATAGGAAGCATAGGAAAGGGATAGGTAGGGGAAATATTTTAGAGTATTCTGTAGTGCATGATGCATGTATTAACCCCTCAAATACTATAGATACTAACAATCTAGTTGCATGAGACACTTTAGTTGCTTGTTTGCATGTTGGTAGTGCATGCTTGGTGATCTTCACCCCCTGCCACACACCCTCGCGGTGCGCTCAGGGTATATAGTAGATGTAGATGAAGCATTTTTGAATATAAATTATAGAAAACGAATGTGGTTATTTTTAGAACTCATTTAAGGCTACAAACGTAATTATAATTTCAACGGAAACATTTTTAACAGCTATGAAATTATGGGATGTTTTTAGTTAAGTTTTCTTCTTTGAGATAAACTACAATCTACACCTCAGGAATTATTATTATTATTATTATTATTACAAAGTAGTCACAAGTCGACCATATGGTCGGGTGGTAACATAAATCGGTATGAACCGCGTAAATTATTTTAAAAAATCAAGCCATTAAAAAGAAAATAAAGACTGCCAAAATACATCAAAAAGACAATAGACAAAAAATACCACGCAGTGCACAAATCCTCACAGCACCAAAAAAAGAAAACATTCACAGCACCAAAAACAACCCTCACAGTGCAATTTTTTTTAACCTCGTCATAAACACCCGAGTTTTATTTGTGAAGGGATCCAATACTTCCTTGGGTAAACTATTCCAATCCCCAACCCCCCGATGCAGGAAGGAATATTTCAATACGTTAGAGAGCTGCCTCGGAGGCTCTATCTTGTGTTTGTGGTTTTTTCTTGCCAGATTACTCGGTCTTTTCAGTCGTTCGGATATGTCCCTCCACGCCGGATCACCAACATTTGCTTTATGAATGCATTTAAGGCGTGCTTTCCTCGATTCGAGTGATGTCCAGCCCAATACTTCATCATCTCCGTTACACTAGCCTACCTTTTAAAATTTCCCATAACAAATATTGCGGCTAAACGCTGAACTTATGCCAGTTGTTTTTTTCTCCCCTCCCAAATAAGGATCCCAGACTGACATACTCTAAAACAGGCCTAACGAATGTTTTATAGGCAAAATCTTTTGTTTTAGTACAGCTCTTCCTTAGGGTTCTCATCAAAAAATGTAATACTCTAAAGGCTTTCGCAGTAGTTCTTTCAATGTGCCATCCCCATTCAAAATCCCTGCATAGCGTCACTCCCAAGATAGTTGCAGAGATTTGTTTCCTTCAGCACTTTGCCCGTAATGTAGTAATCGTTTAAAATAACACTCCTTCCTTTCCTAAATCCGATGAGTTTTGTCTTACTTTCGTTTATTGCCATACCGTTTTCGTCTGCCCATTTCTCCAAACTATTTGGGTCGGTTTGTAGGAATTCGCCATCATCGACTTTTTCCATCTTTCTATAAATAATGCAATCGTCAGCAAACATCATAATAGGGCTCTTAACATTCACACCAATATCTTTCACATAGATATTAAATAATAGAGGTCCCAGCACACTTCCTTGCGGCACACCTGAAGTGGAATAGAATTTCTCTGAGCAACTATCACCGACCTTGACCGTTTGTAACCTTCCTGAAGTAAAAGAATTAATGCAATTTACTACCCTCCAATCTATGCCTAACAAGCCTATCTTTTTCATTAGAACGTCGTGTTTTACCCTGTCAAATGCTTTTGAGAAGTCAATCAAAACCCCATCGATTTGATTACCACTATCTATCCCCTCCGCTAGGTCCTGATGAAGAGACGCTAATTGACTTTTACAGGAGTAGCCTTTGCGAAAACCATGTTGTCCTTCCCATAACCAGTTCTTTTCTTTCAATACTTCCTTAATATAATCCGCGGTCAAATGTTCCATGATTTTGCACACAATGCATGTCAAGCTAACTGGTCCGTAGGATTCAACACTGCCGCGAGACCCTTTCTTGTAGATGGGAACTATATTTGACTTTTTCCAGTCATCAGGAAAGTCGCCATTATTAATTATTACTGTAAACAAATGTGTTAGGAATGGGACCAACGCGTTTCCCAATCTTTAAACAAGTTCTACCGGAAGACCGTCGGGACCACAAGACGCGTGACTCTTTATTTTCCTCGATCTCTTCATGACATCCCTAGCCTTAATTTCAAAACGGATACTCGACATTTTATCCCCCACCTTATATGGTATTGCATTAGTCTTGTTATAGACTTTGGTAAAGTATTTCTTAAATTCCGAGGCTTTTGAAAAATTATCGTTCACAATTTGGCCTTCACATGTTAGAGAAATATTTTCCAGAGTATTATTCCTCCGCGTCTCCTTCGAATATATGTACTTATAAAGCCCACTCCATCCCTGTTCTTTTAGAGATTTCCTCAAGAATTTGTCCTTAGCTTTTAATTTTATCTTATTTAATTTCTTATGTGCGTCTTTATAGTTACTTAAATACAGGCCACCTCTGTTTCTCAACTTGTGGAGCCTTCTCACTCTACTCTTCAGCCTTCTGATTTCTGCGTTGTAATATTCCGGGTCAGGGTTTGATTTTAAAATTTTAGAGGGAACGCAACGGTTCGTTCCTTCGAATAGTAGCCTTTTGAAATTTTCCCATATTTCATTCACACAGCTCCCCTTCCCTACCCATACCGGGTAAGATTCAGTTCAGATTCAGATTCAGATAATTACCGAAGCCGACCCCGTCCATCCTACTATATTGCTTTCACCTTTTTCCTTTTAATCCTTTCTTATCGTTCCTATGAGTGACTCACAAGGAAACGGCCTTATGGTCGCTAATACCTTCAAGAACATCTGAGGGGAAAAACATATCCATTGGTCTCACTAAAAAGACGTCCAAAAGAATTTCATCACGGGTGGGGGTCTTAACTACCTGGGAAAGCTTTTTTTTTGGGAAACCCCCCCGATTTTTGCGCTTTCAAACTTATTTCTTTATGCGGTGCACAAATCCCATACAAGACCCACCAAATAATCGTCAGTCTTCGCATGTTAAACATCGTTCGTACCAACATGTAATACAACCACCTTTTCATTTCGCTGATCATCCAAGTTATTGATCCTTTTTTGTAAATGTTCAACTCTTATTCCTGGTAGACAGTCCACCCGAAAATCACTCGGACACATATTACCAATAAATCTCAGCAATGAGTCTCCCATGATACGTACACTTGGTTCCGTACCATTCACTACTTCCCTCCCCTTGAGGATAATAGGGTAGTTTCCTATTATTTTTTTATTGTCTTGATCTATCAAAAGTTTATAACCTCTGGAGTACGTGTTTTAAGCCGTTCGATTTTTAAATGACGTTAAGTATTTTTCCTCATTAATTAAAAAGTGAAAAAAATCTATGGCGCGAAAACGCGACGGCAAACTATTGCATGCCGGTTAATCCTACGTGTGACGTCAAACTATTGCCTCTACCCGCCACCAGGTGGTGCTGCGGACGCTTCCAATTAGACGCTACAGTCCGTTAAAGCTTATTAACTAGTAACGGAGGGGTATTTATTCCGTTAATTTATTATAATTAACTCTTATTTTATTCAATATTATTTATGTAGTTGATTCATTTAAAATTAGTTTGTATTCCTTTCACAAGCATACCGTGAAGTTCGCCCATCGCCGCACGACCTTCACGCCATGCTTCGCCGTAGCAGAACACTCCACGAGCAGGATGTCCTTGATCCTATAAAACGACTATTAATACAATGTTTAACAGAGAAGTCTCTTCGAGCGTTGATAGTTTTCACAGGCTATTACTAATACATATTCACTAGAGCTGAGGAGCCCTGAAACACAATGGTAAGTTCAGGAGACGAATTTTCCTATGCCTCGCAACGTAAACTACCTGCCTGTTACGTCAGCAAGAAGGCAGCGCACCCCGCCATTTCAGAGCCTTTGCAAATGGCCTTAAAAAAACATTTAACACTGTAGTAAACTGGGATTTCTCAATACAAACGTTTTGCGTAAATTAAATACATTTATGGCGGGGCACAGATCGCAATTAATGAAGTCTATTTTCTTTGATGAAGGAAACTACCCTATTCAGCACCATTTACCTCACTATTTACGGAATCATCTGACTCGCTCTGTGACCTATGACACGACACCAATTTCACTCGCCAAAGCACTTGTATCCCCGGCGGTGAGAGTCACGTTTATTCTGTGATTGAGTGTGAGCATGACCCCCTCCCTCCTTTTGACCTCACGCCTTAACCTCTCGTTTCGTTTGCTGGAACACTAGGATTTTGACCTCGCAGCCTGCTGTTTTCTGCTGTCAATACTCCTACTTCTGGCTCCTCGCGCTGGCCAGCTCTGCAGTCAAGGCGGATTCACATGGGGCGGAAAGTGCGGACGGCGGAAATTGCGGAAACCAATCAGAAACGCCCAACAGAGAGGCAGAATGGAAGGAATAGGACTGGAACTGGAACCGCGGAACGAAAAAGAGCGGACCAATTCTTATTTGAACGCCGTGACACAATCAACTCTTCTTCTATCGCGATTGAATTTACGATCTTGTATTTACTCTCTAGATGTATTTGTCATGTGACCACTAATTTGATCCTGTATCTGACAGACCCTCGCTTTGGAATTTATATTAATCATCCTTTGATGGATCACGTCATTCCTTTCATTGATAGGAAATCTTATTTCGTCAAGAAGGCAAGAGAACAAAAAAACTGTATCATGAAAATAATGGAGTTCCGCTTGATCACTTGATTATGTTTTAACATGGGTAATGTGTTATATATGGGCATCTTCATCTCAGATTTGGTAGATTCAGCAAAATCATGTCCTAGGTGACCTTCAGCACTTTCCTAAAATTCACCTATGTGAAAGCAGTAGGGATTCCCTTGATGAATATTGATGCCCTTATCTGAGAACCTGAACAAAAAACATTAGTAGTGAACATTTGCATACATTTGAAGCCATTGATTTATGCAAAATTTAACGCGTTGGCGCGTGTAGGCCCCCTATGGAAAAAATGTATAAACCTGTATAAAATTTTTATACATTCTTATACAATTTTATACAATTTTTATAAATTGTATACAGGCATGTATAAAGTTCCAATTGTATTCAGCCGTGGCTGCATAAAATTTAATACAGGTGGTATACAGTCTATACAATCTGTATACAAATTTATGCAATTTTCATTAAGCCTATAAGTAGGTATACAATTTAATACAATCTTTCTGAAGGCTGAATCCAAACCTTGTATAAGTGCTATTAAATGAACTCAGCCTTTATGAAGTTCATATACCAGCTCAAATGTGATTTATTAGCTCAGAAACAACCGTGAGGAAATGTCAACTGTGTACGCTAGTCAACACTTCGTAAGGTGCTACACCAAATCCGTAGGAGATGAAGAGGAACATTGGAGCTCGTCAAATATGAATTAATATTATTATAAATTTTTTGCATTATCAACTCATCCAATATGTTAGCCATTTGTGTTCATTCTCAATTTTTATACTCTCGCTTTGTTCGATATCTTGTTAAACGCCCTTCTCTTTTTTTTTCTTCGTTATGGTGGAGCTGCTATCGCCCTCCCCTCCTTCCCCTCTCTCGGAACCCAGGCGAAGGAGTCTCTCGCCCTCTCTCTCTCTCTTGTGTGCAGTCGGCTGATGCAGTTCGCCCCCTCTCTCTCTCTCTCTCTCTGCCGTACACCGCCTGGACGTCTCCTCTTCCTGTCGCATACCAGTGGTCGGACCTCCTTCGGCGTGGGCACGGCTGGTCCTTCGGACGGATTTTAATCGACCTCTCCAAAATTCTGTTAACCGTTACTGTTTCAATTTATTTGTTGTAATTAAATATTTTTATGTTGAAAATGTGGTTAATTTCCCCCACATTTCTTTTGGTCCTTCGGGCCGGATTCATTGTACCCAGTGCTTGGTAGATACAGCTAATTAGTATCGTTGCTAATTGTGGATCTGTTTTTGTTCTTTTTATGTTTTATATCTCTGTACGTGGAATTGAGTTGTATGGACTCCTGACGGATGACGACACGTGCTCCTGACTCATCGTGGATTTGACGTGGTCACCGACAAGCGTATGCTATACCACTCCTCTCTTTTCCCGTCCCATTCTCTACCTTGCGGCTGCCCACGGAAAAGCGGTAAGGACATTTATTATTATCTCCTTAGTGCGAGTGTACAAGTGAAATGAATTCCACAACCTTTGCCCGGAAGTCAAATCTCCAGAAAAGGAGACTTGAAAAGATCCAAGGTTCCGTGTTCGCAACGGAAGCCTCCGCAAAAGTTTCGCCCCTTACGGACATCCAAATTAGACGTTTACGGTGTTGGAAGAATGAGCTTGATAGCACTATGAGTGAATTTAATGATTTAGTTAATCGTTTCACCGACGTAGAGACGACCTCGGATCAAGATGATGATGAACTTGTTATGAGATTAAGGGAAGAAATGTTAGACCTCTATGTCGAAACAGCGTGTGTTATTTCTGCATTGCTACCGAGTGCTAACGGTCAATCTGAAAACCCCTGTGAAAATCCGCAACCGCGATCCTCTGTTCGCTTACCCAAGCTCGAGTTGCCCCAATTTGCTGGCGAACCCATTAGATGGATGCCCTATTATAACGCGTTTGATATGACAATCCATAAGAATCCAGTATTAGCCCCAGTCGAGAAATTCCAGTATTTGTTAAGTTCTCTTCGTGGCGAAGCTCTGCAACTAATTTCTGGACTGCCCATCACCGGTGAAAATTACATTATTGCTTGGGACTTGCTACATAAGCGCTACCACAATGTGCGGAAACTAGTTTCTCTCCACGTAAGCAAGATTATGGACATGCCACCTATAACTGACGGATCACTTTCAACCATTCGCTCGTTTCTATCTACTTACTTTGAAAATACGCAAGCATTAACTGCTTTACAGTATGATATTACCCAAGAAAACGTTTTGCTTCTCTCAATCCTCACTCGGAAATTGAATTTCGAAACTCGGAAGCGCTTTGAAGATACGCGAGGCGTCAATCATGAACTTCCTGCGGTCTCCGATTTGATCAAGTTTTTGGAAGCCGAATGCGTTCATTTTGAAGACGCAATAATTGACGGCCGATCAAAGGGAACAATAAAAAATTCTCAGAACAAAATTCATAAAACTGCTCTGATTACTACTACGGGGAATAGCTGTGCATTCTGTCGAAACCCAAGCCATGTCATTTACTCGTGCTCTGCCTTTAAAGAGAAATCGCCTCAACAAAGGCAAGAAATAGTGAGGGAGAAAAAGTGGTGTTACAACTGTCTTGGAACATCTCACACTGTAAAATCGTGCAATTCCTCCCGGAGATGCATCAGTTGCGATAAGAGACATCACTCCCTACTGCATTTTGACTTGAATTCTCATTCATCGCCAAAGAGTCGCCAGGATACCGCAACCGCTAGTGAACAATTGACCTCATTGTTAACTTCCGTTAACTCATCACCGGAATTATCTGCCGAAAAACGTTTTGTCGGCATATCGTCGGCCAAACCTAATATGTCAGTTTTGTTAGCAACGACTTTGATTCGTTTGACTACACCGAGTGGCTTCTCTCATGTCGTTAGAGGAATTCTAGACTCTGCCGCTCAATGCAGTTTCATTTCGGAACGCTGCGCTCAAGTCTTAAACGTCTCACGCCGAAAAATACCCAGTGACATTAATGGAATATCACAATCTCAAGTGAAATCTCATGGAGTAACCTGTCTTAGTTTATCTTCAATCAATGGCAAGGTGCTCACTCATTCACATCCGATGGTTATTTTACAAAATATCACTTCCAATTTGCCTACCGCAACTATTTCGCCTGAAGTAAAGGAGAAAGTAAAATCATTTGTCTTGGCGGATCCGACCTTTGATGTACCCTCTCCTGTTGATGTTTTAATTGGAGCTGATCTTTTTCCTCACGTGTTCACGGGACTCCGCTGCATTCTTGGAGATAATTATCCAGTGGCTTTCGATACCATTTTTGGCTTCGTTCTAATGGGAACAACTGCAATCATTCCAGCTTCTGAAAGCAATCACCAGCACTCCGTCGCTTTAATTTCAACTCATGATTCTGATCTTCATGCTTCTATCCAACAGTTTTGGCAGCTGGAGGAAGTGCCTCATCTCTCTCTCTCCCCTCAAGACCGGCTATGTGAAGAACATTTCCAATCTACCCATACCAGAGATGAAACGGGACGTTACATCACTCGGTTGCCGTTCAAGAATCATCATTCCCATCTCGGAGACTCATCGCTGAACGCCAAAAGAAGATTCTTCGGTTTGGAAAGAAAACTGTCAGCACAACCCCTCATGAGAGAGAAGTATAATAAATTTATGTCTGAGTATCTAGATCTAGGTCATATGGAAGCTTGTGGTCAATTCTCAGGATTTCCACATTATTTCCTACCGCACCATGGAGTCTTCAAAAATCAGGATCCAAATTCCAATCTTCGCGTAGTGTTTGATGCCAGTTCAAAGACTTCAACCAACGTCTCACTCAATGACATTTTATTGTCGGGGCCCAAATTACAAAATGACATTTGTGAAGTTATTCTGCGATTTAGGTGCCACTCAGTTGTATTCGCGTGCGATATCCGTCAAATGTATCGACAGATCAAAATACATCCCGATGACCAGCACTTCCAGTTAATTTTTTGGCGTGAAAACCCTACGGACCCTCTCACAGTATACAAATTGACAACTGTTACTTACGGAGTCACAAGCGCACCCTTTCTAGCTATCCGCACCCTTCATCAGTTGGCTGAAGATGAAGGTGCCAAATTTCCGCGAGCTGCTCACGTCCTAACCTCTCAAACATTTGTTGATGACATCATTGCTGGTGCAGATAGTGTGCAAGAGGCACTCACCCTTCAAAATGAATTAACACAGCTTCTCTCATTAGGCGGTTTTCAGTTAAGAAAGTGGTGCAGCAACTCGGATAGTTTGGTATCCCATATTCCGGAAGAAGATAGGGAAATACCTCTCTCCTTCCAGCATTCAGAGCAACCTATCTACAATATACTGGGGATGCAGTGGAATTCTGCATCTGATCACTTTTCTTATGCTGTGAATATATCCAAAATACCTCACTCTAAACGTTCAGTGCTCTCCGCTGTTGCAAGAATATACGACCCCTGCGGTTGGTTGACTCCTGTGGTACTTTTAGCCAAGTCATTTATCCAATACCTATGGACCCTGGGCCTGCAATGGGATGATCCACTCCCTCCAAATGTTGCTCTCCGATGGGAGGGAATTCTGAAGCATCTTTCTAGAGTAACGGAAATTACTCTACCTCGCTCATTGTTCCTTACTAAATCAGCCAGTGTCCAGCTACATGGATTTTCCGATGCATCGGAGTTAGGATATGCCGCAGTCATTTATTTAAGATGTGCTTCTGTTGATATCAGCCCCAAAATAACATTACTCATGGCTAAATCTCGTGTCGCACCCCTCAAACGTATTTCTCTACCTCGAATGGAACTTTGTGGTGCATATTTGTTAGCAAAAATGATCCACTACAGTGTTAGCTTGGTGTCAAATTACAGCCAAATCGAGTCCGTCACGGCCTGGTGTGACTCAACCATTGCTCTGTCCTGGATCCGCACTCCTCCTTATCGCCTAAAGGTGTATGTAGCCAATCGAGTAGCTCAGATTCAAGAATGCTTACCTCCTGAAAGATGGCTTCACGTTTCATCGCAACACAACTCAGCTGATTGTGCCTCACGGGGGATTCCCACTCCACTCTTTGATAAGAATTCCATATGGTGGTCTGGCCCTCGATGGCTCTCTCTTCCGATGGAATATTGGCCAAAATCTCAATTCACTCTTATGGACGAGGATTTACCGGAAGTAAAACAACCAGCATTCAACGTTTGCTCCTCCACAGTATCAAATGAGTGGGATATACTTCTTAGGTTCTCCAAGTGGTCAAAACTTCAGCGCGTAATAGCATACATCAGACGGTTTGCGCAAAATTGTCGCCGTCAGGACAGTGAACATGGTATGCTTTCATCTCAAGAACTCCAAAAGGCCACACATGTCATTTGCTTCCTCATTCAGCAAACTGCTTTTAAGGAAGAGCTGCTACTACTCCAAAAGGGACAACCTTGTACCGCGAGAATTCAACGTCTATCCCCCTTCGTGGACGCCGAAGGCTTGCTCCGAGTTGGAGGTAGACTAGAACACGCTGGCCTCCCATATTCTGGAAAACACCAAGTTTTGCTGCCCAAGTCACACCATGTAGTTAACCTCCTCATTGATTACTATCACATAAAATATTTACATGCTGGGCCTACACTCCTGCAGTCTATTTTATGTGAACGCTTTTGGATAATCTCTGCACGATCCGTTATCCGCTCTCGGATTTTTAAATGCATCCGCTGTTTTCGGTGCCAACCTAAAAACGTGCCACCTCTGATGGGAGACTTGCCGAAGTACCGCGTAAACCAAGTACGAGCATTTCAGAAAACTGGAATGGACTATGCTGGACCGTATACTATTAAGAGCCATGCACTAAGAAAAATGGTTCCACTTAAGGCCTATTTGTGCCTCTTTATCTGTATGTGCACAAAGGCTGTTCACCTCGAAGTTGTAACCGATCTCTCAACGGACACCTTCATTGCCGCACTAACTCGGTTCGTATCGAGACGAGGACTAAGTACCGACCTCTACTCAGATTGTGGGACGAATTTCATTGGAGCATCCACTCAGCTGAAAAGGACAATAAGGAGATTTTATTCTTCCCCGATCATCAAAGATGACATTTCCCATTTTGCAGCCGACAACAATATTAAATTCCACTTCATACCACCCGCTGCGCCACACCAAGGAGGATTGTGGGAAAGGGCGATTAAAAGTGCCAAAACTCTTCTAAGTCGATCCATTGGGCAAACGATTCTCACCCTGCAGGAATTCACTACTCTTGTTGTCAAAGTAGAAGCCATGCTTAATTCGCGTCCACTGACACCTCTTTCATCAGATCCTGCTGATGTATCGGCGCTGACCCCGGGACATTTTCTCATCGGAACCTCGTTGACCGCCCTTCCCGAGGATGACTACGCCGCCCTAATCACAAATCGACTGAGCCGATGGCAGACGGTGCAAGCACTCTCTCAACGCATTTGGAACCGATGGCATCGGGAGTACCTACATACTCTCCAACAACGCTCCAAATGGACTTTACGAAAGGACAATCTTAAGGTTGGAGATTTAGTTGTAGTACACTCACCAAAGACTCCTCCTCTCCAGTGGAGCTTAGCCCGTGTGACAAGGACCTCACCAGGTGACGATGGGATAGTTCGTGTGGTGCAGCTGCATACCCCCAAAGGTACCCTTACCCGTCCTGCCATCCGAGTATTCCCTCTCCCGATTGACGATTGACAATTGACGTGACATGATTCACATTTATTACTCATGTTCATTTTGTGATTGGCTGAATTTATGTTCTTGTAATTGATTGCATTTTTCTTCATTGTATTATGAATGCTCTGTTTTCTGTTGTTGAACAAGTTGTTCAAGGGGGGCGGGATGTTCGATATCTTGTTAAACGCCCTTCTCTTTTTTTTTTCTTCGTTATGGTGGAGCTGCTATCGCCCTCCCCTCCTTCCCCTCTCTCGGAACCCAGGCGAAGGAGTCTCTCGCCCTCTCTCTCTCTCTTGTGTGCAGTCGGCTGATGCAGTTCGCCCCCTCTCTCTCTCTCTCTCTCTGCCGTACACCGCCTGGACGTCTCCTCTTCCTGTCGCATACCAGTGGTCGGACCTCCTTCGGCGTGGGCACGGCTGGTCCTTCGGACGGATTTTAATCGACCTCTCCAAAATTCTGTTAACCGTTACTGTTTCAATTTATTTGTTGTAATTAAATATTTTTATGTTGAAAATGTGGTTAATTTCCCCCACACGCTTGACTTCCGTGATAGCTTCGCGCAGCCGCCATGTTTTCATTTCATTCTGTTCCATGCGGTTTTGGTAGTTGGTGTGAAGTTGCGCTTGTGAGTGGAGTATTTATCGGAGTATCCTGAATATACTATATTTGGTATCACCGACTAGGATTAGTAGGTACACTACGTACCATGGAGTATTTTGTACTCGTTAAGTTTGGCGAAGAAGAGGTCGATTGTGTCTCTTCGAAATTCATTGAGGGCTGTGTCCCAACTGGCGATTAATTCAGTTGTGAAAGTAAAAAGTATTGAGAGCGTCAGTTCACATACTAAGCGTACGAAGCAGCAAAGATTTTACTTCTGAATTACTTCTGGGCAAAGATAAATATATGAAATTTATAGATTGTATGAACTGTATGAATATATACAGTTAATATATACAGTTAATATATACAGTTAATATGTACAATTTTATACAATGTATAATGGTGTATAAAAGGTATACAATTGTATTTATTGTATAAAATGCTTACCTCTGTATACAATTTATAAAAATGTATAAATTTTATACGTTTCAATTTATACAAAATTCCGTATAACTTTTATACGGGGTTTTATACAATTTTTTCATAGGGGGTATTCAGTTACAGGATATACAGGGTGATTGAAAAAGAATACCACAAATTTGAAAATTGAGAGCCCTGCAAAGAAAAAAAGGAGGCTAAGCACTTTCTGTCGTCGATTTAAGGAAGCTCTGAAGTTGCTCATTTTGTCCCTAGGAGCGCTGTTGGCCACATATCAACCATTTCTGTTGTTCGTGCAAAGATGGCGACTGCTCAACAAAAAGCTGTTTGTGTTGTCAAGTACGGCAGAAGTGAATCGGCGACAGTTGTTCAGCGTGCATTTCAAATCAAGTATGGTGTTCAACCTCCTGATAGGTGGTGTATCAAACGTTGGTATAAACAATTCACAGAGACAGAGTGTTTGTGCAAAGGGAAAAGTTCCTGACGGCCGCGCACGAGTGAAGAAAATGTTGGTCGCATTCAGGAAGCATTTGCTCGCAGTCCAATAAAATCGACCCGCCGAGCCTATCTGGAAATGTTGCAGAATTGTCTGTTCCCTCAACTCGAAGAAGAAGCACCTCAATTCATATTCCAGCAGGATGGGGCACCACCCCACATTGGTACATCTGTCCGTGCCTATTTGAACGAAAGGTACCCTCAGCAATGAATCGGCCGCCAGGCAACTCGTGACAGAGCACTTCATCACTGGCCTCCAAGAAGCCCTGACCTCACCCCCTGTGATTTTTTTCTATGGGGGTACGTTAAAGACATGGTGTTTCGACCACCTCTACCAGCTAACATTGAGGAACCAAAAGAATGAATAACTTCAGCTATCCAAACTGTTACGCCGGAGATGCTACAGAGAGCGTTGAACGAGTTCGAGTATCAAGTTGATGTAACTCGAGTGTCTGTAGGGGGTCATATTGAACATCTATGAACTTGTTTTCCACTGAAAAAAAACTTTGTAAGTACTCCTCACATTGATTAATTACCAAAGGTTCCATCATGTTTCTTTGATTGAATAGAGATTTTTAAAATTGTGGTATTCTTTTTGAATCACCCTGTATAATGTGATAAACGATTCACTATCCTACCTAGGAAGGGGAGTGTCCCCTGACTCAAATCAGCTGATTTGAGTTGATATCACCTATTCAGCTGATTTGAGTTGAAATCACCCATATATTACATAAGTGACTTCCTTCATGCAGCATGGGAAATTTTGTAATTAGAGCCAACATGACAAAAATAGAAACTACAACAACCTCTGGAATCACTTTTCAAATTTTTAAAAGAGCTGAGGGGATTTTATTTGCTCTCCAATTTTTCGATTGCGTATGAAATGCTATAATTATCAGCTGAGCGATTGATCATGGGAAAATTTTGATTTCCCTCGTCGTGAATATGTCTTGATCTCATTACCTTGGCGTTCTTCCGTGCGATTGCTATCCAAAATGTGGGCTAGTCACTCGAAAATTAAATTTACAAATCAATACTGAATTAGAAAATATACTCACAAGTTTGATCTGGTCGTGAATGCCTTCCATTCCTGGTTTATGGATGGATTAAAATTGATTTGGCGCCAAGGAAGAGTCACAGGAGAAAAAAATTAAAGTAAAAATCAAGCAAAAAAGTGGATCGTGTTTAAAAAATCAATATTACCACATAATTTACATGTAATACAACCTTAAGAGATATTTGAAGGGAAAGGTCAATAATTACAGTTGATATTTTAGTAAATATATCAAATTTTCTAAAAGTCCCTTAAGTTAAATGGAGTCCATTCTTAATGGACGTTGATGACTTTCTTCCAAGATTTATCAAACCCACATTTATCAAATACACCACTTTTGGTAGCTGTTCAAATGTTTTAAAAGTTCTAGCATGTTTATTTAAAATTATAGAACTTTCGGCAGATTAATATCCGATGGTTAATTTAATAATATCTGCTATGTAAGGATATCTCTTAGTCATTCTTAAAGATTCGTTTTTAGATAAGGCCGTCATACTTATTTCGAAGGGGCAAGTTCCTTCCTGGGACGTAAATGGTTAGAATCATTAGCGCTATCACGTTCAACCACTAACCAACGGGGCATAAGAACGTTGTAGCTCCATTAAAGAAAGTTAAAGGATAATGATACAACATTTAGGGAGAGGCGAACAGGAAGGCGTTCATATAATTTATTTAGATTTTTTTGATGTGAAAGTGAAGATGCGGAAATAGCTCCGATATTCCAACGAATCGATTCCGATGTTTGTTCACGTACCAAGATTATTTTATCATAACGCATTCACGGAGCTTATTTCCCCCATCAGAGATTATTTCCCCCTAAACGTAAGGCATGCAAGTAAGAGAGAAATAAATGATTGCATGCACTAGACTAGGACCCAATAAAAACTAACCTTATCCTCCATCGATGATGATGCCAAGTGAGCCTCGTACCTCTGCAATAACTCCACCTGTCGGAAGAAGAAATTAAATTATTTCAAGCATTGGTTGTTAAAGAATGTTGTAAATTGGATTTCGGTAACTCATTCGCTTAAGTGAACTTATGAGTAAGACATGGAATGAACTTGTTGTGTTCATCATTGGCATACCGTTGTAACAGTTCTTGGGCCCAGAGTTCATAGACTTGTGGGCCGTAAATAGACTCTCGAATTTCATCTACATCTACATTACTTATCGAACTTATTTGGCAAAGATCACAAAAGTGTGTAAGTTTTTTTTATGCGTTACTGATCACATGATCCGCGCTTAACTTTGGTGATTGGAAAGTTGGGTAGTTGATCCTTAAAAATTGAAGAATATGATTAAATGTATGACGTTAGTGGTAATTTCTTGTGAAAGATTTAAGTCAAATGAAGTTGTAAATATGTGACGCTAGGAGTGATTTATGGTAAAATATGTAGTGTTTTACGTGTTTCTTGCGGAGGAAATGTTCCAATTGTTGGTGTTAGTTATGGATAATGCAAAATCTTTCAATTTGAGTATTCGTATAAACTCCAAAAATATCTTTACAATGACTTAAAAATAAATAGTACCATTAACATTCACTCTCAAGAAATTAAATGAAAGAACATAACCTCATAAACACTCTTCAAACGATTAGCATTTTGCCTTTCTCCCAAATTAATTTGCTTTTTGAAGCAAGTATCTCCATGACGAAGCTATCAGTATGAATTCTCATATTTGTGATTTGGCCGCATTCTTTATATACCGAACGTTATTTCGACAAATGTTGGCGATTGTCAAGGCTGATTGTCATCATCAAAGTTAATTACTCATTATGATATGGTTCCGCAAAGTAAGACCGTCATCAGGTTCTTATATTCGTGAAGCTTTCAGTGTTTCCTTCGATCACAGGAACCTCGATTGTATTTTATGCCTATATACGCGGAGTAGCCGGAGAATTTAATTTAATTATTCTATGCAAGCGTGAAGAAGCCATTATCAGAGCGTAGGTTAAAGTACAGATTGAATCTATTAGAGAAATTTCAATCGGATAGCTTAACTGAAGATGTTAGGCACATATTAAAAACAGCAGCGTATTATGCTAGATTCGACCAGCCAAATAAGATTAGAGAGATAGATTGTCGTACTGATAGATTCAAAATGGCATTTTTTCCCCGTACTATAAGAGAACAGAATAGGCAGCATAGCAAAGGGATAGGTAGGGGAAATATTTTAGAGTATTCTGTAGTGCATGATGCATGTATTAACCCCTTAAATACTATAGATACTAACAATCAAGTTGCATGAGACATTATAGTTGCTTGCTTGCATGTTAGTAGTGCATGCTTGGTGATCTTCACCCCCTGCCACACACCCTCGCGGTGGCTTGCAGGGCAGGGTGAAGATCACCAAGCATGCACAACTAATATGCAAACTAGCAACTATAATGTCTCATGCAACTTGATTGTTAGTATCTATAGTATTTAAGGGGTTAATACATGCATCATGCACTACAGAATACTCTAAAATATTTCCCCTACCTATCCCTTTGCTATGCTGCCTATTCTGTTCTCTTATAGTACGGGGAAAAAATGCCATTTTGAATCTATCAGTACGACAATCTATCTCTCTAATCTTATTTGGCTGGTCGAATCTAGCATAATACGCTGCTGTTTTTAATATGTGCCTAACATCTTCAATTAAGCTATCCGATTGAAATTTCTCTAGTAGATTCAATCTGTACTTTAACCTACGCTCTGATAATGATTCCCACCCTAATTCTTGTATTAATTCTGAAACGCCACTCAACCTATCGTAACACCTTATAACGAACCAAGATGCTCTACGCTGTACACTGTCTAGTTCTCTGATCAAACCTAATTCATTAGGATCCCAGACTCATGTCGTACTGATAGATGCAAAATGGCATTTTTCCCCCGTACTATAAGAGAACAGAATAGGCAGCATAGCAAAGGGATAGGTAGGTGAAATATTTTAGAGTATTCTGTAGTGCATGATGCATGTATTAACCCCTTAAATACTATAGATACTAACAATCAAGTTGCATGAGACATTATAGTTGCTTGCTTGCATGCTGCATACTCAAGGTGGGGCCTAACTAGTGAAAAGTAACATCGCTCTTTTGTCTTCTCATCGCATTTCCCAAGTACTCTTTTTATAAATCCTAGCTTTCTCTATGCTCGGCCGCATATTTCCCGGATGTGTCTTCCCCACGATAAATCTTTAGTGATTGTTACACCTAAATATTTTATAGTTTCAACGTTTTCCATCTTCGTGTTACTAATTTTATAGGTACGCTCTATCGAATTATTCTTTCTCCAAAAATTGATAGCTACACCCTTTTTAAGGTTGAGTTCTAACTGCCATTTGTCGCACCACTCATGAATTGCATCTAAATCCTTGCTAAGCGATTTCCTGTCCTCTTCTTTTGATATACCCCTGTACAGTGTACACCACCGCTTCGTCTGCAAATAGTCTAAGCTTACTATTAACTACGGTACCTAAATCGTTTATGTATGAAAGAAATAGAAGCGGACCTACTACGGTACCCTGGGGAACTCCCGATGTGACTTTGATTGTGTCCGAAATGATACCAGCTATGGCAACCCTCTGCTCTCCGGCTAGATGAAGCCGCCTTTCTTGTTTCACTATTGCTAACACCCATGCAAATTTTGCATACCTCGTCTGCGTAATCACTGACTGCAAACCGGTCGCATATCCTCTTCACTCGTCTTCTGTACTCTCCAAACTGGTCGGAAGAGGAGTCCATTTCGTTTCCCAGTTCTGGCTGATGAGACAAAGTGCGTATGAGGAAATCGGCGGGGTTGAAATTCGGCGGACACGAATATCCAAGGCTGAAAATCAAGATGGTACACGATGAGAGTTAGGTGAGAACAGAATGAAGCACGTAATCCTGACACCAACCAAAACTATACGGGCACCCTTCCAGAATTTTCATCCCAGAAAAATACAATCGTTCGCTTGAGGTAAGAGAAATAATTCATACATCAATATAAAAGGCGTCGATGTATTTGTTCTCTTTTATTTTTTTCACTTCCTGTGCAAAGATAGAGGTGATTTTTACAATCAATCCAACCTCTCCGAACGAATTTCTCGATCATATAGCAGGGTCATTTTGTTCATTCTGGGACAAGGTCGCCCTTGAAATTTTACTTCCGTGAACGTAATGAACAAACGTTTTCTCGCTTATTAAGTAATGTACACTAAAACAAAGGAAACCAGCCGATAGATAATTAAATTATAAGGAATAAAAGTCCTTTCCATTTTTCATCTAAGTCTTCAAATAAGCTAACTATGGCTAATAAAAAAACATTAAACATTTAAACAATAGCAGTTATCTCGCCTGTTAAGAAACATAGGAAAACGTGGACGGTCACGCTCGATGCCTATTAAAAATATGAACCGAAAAGGTTCTGTGCAAATTTCCACTGCGACTAATATTAAGCCCGAAAAAAGCATTTTCATACCCGAAAGAAATCATTCGAAGTCCGGAAAAATTTACCAAAAAATTTTTTATTCGAGACAAATTTCACCGCGGATTAATACTTAAAGAGTTGTGATTGGGACTGATCCAATCGGTTTATGTTTCAAGTTGATAGTAAAAAGTTATTGTTATAAACAATAAAAAACACAATAAAATTACCAAATGTGACGACATATTAGGAACAATAACAATATATAGGAGGAAACTGTTTTTACTCTACCTTGATACGATAATCCGTTACCGAAATATGACGATTTTAATTTCCAAAGTTATAAGCTAATGTACCCGCCATGTTATTTTTCCGCTGCGGTTTACTCTGTGAAAGCGCCACAAAGAGAGCAGAATGCTACGATGGTCACGAGGGTCTCTGGAATAGAGACGTTCCACCCCCTTTGCACAACCCCGACTCCATGACCTAACAACATAGATGGAGGTCTCTAATGGGTCCTTCCATTCCTATCCTTGTGTCTTTCCTCCCGGTCTGGGGGGTTATTTTGTAATCTCACTTTAGTGAGAATACGTCATAAAATGTCACTTTTTCGTAGTTAAACTACGCCACCCAGGCGTCGTGACCATCTTCGGATCTCAAGCGGTGAACTGCCGGTCATGTGCTGGTCTTTTAGACGATTCATCCGCTCAATCCGTATCTTTCGACTCTTGATCCGTTTCATTATCTCCGCCTGCCATTAATTCCCATATCTTCTTCATAAAGAACGTGAAATGGAGCCACCATCGTTTCCACTTGAAGCTCGAGTTGGAAAAAAAGCAAGAGCGGGAAAGATACAAACGATTGATTTTTCTACAGTCTTTCTCCCTGTGCATATCAACTTTTCCTCGATAGACCTTTGGATTTTATATTAGATTTGGAGGGTTTTATTTGGGATACAATTCACATGGTCATTATTTTCTAAACATACGGTTATAATTATACTACTCTCCATTTTTGTCAAACGTGTGCAGTAACAATAAGATTCTACAAACCATAGAGCGTTTACGTCTACTGTTAACACCTTGCTCTGAATGTTTCGACCGTGGCGACTATGATTCGGAGGAGGGAGTATTGGTGCGCAAACTGTATTAGGACGCCCCTTTTCACCCTAATGGATAAGTTTGACTGTTTTTTTTAAGGTTTTGGGAACATATTGATTCGGGAGATTATACATCCTCGGGGGATGGTTCCTATAATTTCTCTTTTAATGCACATCGGAGAAAAAAAACACCTCACCCCCACTAGAGAATACTTTCGTGCCCGGCGGCGGAGACGTCTCGACTCCAATTTCTCTTCAGATAAGTTTTTAGAAAGCCCGTCCGACAGCGATTGATACCCCTCTACTCCTAATTTCCTTCCCCATCCAATCATCACCCCCGCCTCGATTTACCCTCACCCTTTCACTTAGTACTAGCTAGTGCACTCTGTATATATACGCTATGATTGCTGGACAAGTCACTCATAGCAGGAGTCCAAACAACTCTCTTCCGAGCAACTCCGAGCAACGTCCGAGCAACTCCAAGCACTCTCTCACCTCAAACACCAACACCAGAAGCAGCAACAGTCCCCCGCAACTCCACCACTGCATCACCACCAGAAGCAGCAGCAGCTAAAACAACCCCTCACCTTAACCACCACCTACGACACAAAAAGCAGCACTCACCCACTCTTAAAGTGAGTATACTTTCCTTAGCAACCAATGCTCCTTTCATAATACAATCACTATTACCAACATATACTGAGATTTATTTTTCTCCTTTTATATATTAACGTTGTACAATGTTCATCACTATCAAAAAAGTACATCCACTTGCAGTAATCCCCTTTCCATGCTATGACTGCCCCGCTGGGTATGACATCACTGCTATCCATTCGGACGTTATTGCTAAACGTGGACGCTGTCTAATAAGAACCGGATTATCTCTCGAGATCCCGAAAGGTTTATAAGGTCGACTTGCCTCTCGCTCGAGATAATCCGTAAAATTTGGAATTGAGGTGTGCGCCGGGATAATCGACCCGGATTATCGAGGAGAAATTAAAGTTCTTCTTTATAATCATAGTAATGAAGATTTTGTGGTGAAAAAGGGTGGTCGAATACGTCAGATCATATATGAAAGGATTGCTGTTAATGTAGAATTCGTTGAGAACGATCCCAGTTTACCTACTAAACGGGGTGAATTTGGTTTCGGTAGTTCCAGTCACCTGGTAATGAATTGGTAAGAAAAAAAACATCGTACACATTCGACTTGCATGCATTTTCGATTCTCGGTTTTGTTAATGTTTTGTAATATTTCTCTTCTGTTACAGATGCCCGGACTAAAAAATAAATGTATCGCCCTCCAAAAGAGTGTGGAGTTTCTCCGGAGGAAGGAGCTCGAGTATGGGGTTCGGTATCCGGTGGAGTGTTTGGAGTTTTGGAGACGAATTATGGGGGCTCGGTGGTGGCCGAGATCATTTTTAAGGGGGTGAGGAGGAAGATATTTCTTCCCCGCCACTTGAAAGCGAGTCGGGATGAGGTGAGGGAGTTTAATGAGAATGCTTGGGGTGAGGGGATGAGTATTAAAATAAAAAATAATTATATAATAATCGAATTAAAAAACTGTGGGTTCTATTTCCGAAGTGTCTCGCTCCTATTCCTTCAAATATTTTATTACCATTGTGATTTTAATACTGTACAAGTTTACTGTTTACGATTTTTTTTCAAACCGTATATATAAACAGAACTTGGAGTACTGGGAGAGCAGTAATGAACGATGTCGCCAGGACTAGGTTAAAATTGCAAGATCCGCATAGGCCACACGAGGCTTACCCATAACTATATTCTCCGTAAAGAGAACCCTCCTATGTGTAGGCCTTGTGGCGCAACCTTATCCGTAAAGCATATCTTGGTCGAGTGCGACAAATTCGCTCAGATGAGGAGAACTTTTAATATCCCGGAACAGATTGACCTAGCCTTAGGGAATGACCCACATATGATCGACAGAGTTTTAGATTTTTTAAAACATATTGACATTTTTAATAAATTATGACTATAAATGTATTTATAACTTTTAATCCTAAATAAATAGCTCATACCTTGCTGTTATACGCATAATGAAAAGCGATAAATTTTAATTATTTATTTATTATTAGCTAAAATTACTCAGTATTCAGGCGCTAATAACAACAATGTTGACGCGCCTCAAACAAAACAATAAATCAATCGTATATATAAACGGCTCTCCGTATAAATGATGCTCATCGTAAATAGTTCACACCTTGACCCTATCCAATGCAATAACCAAGATAAAATATAGCTAAATAAGAGAGGTGTAAGCGCTCCGCCTTAATACAAAGACTTGGTCCGGAGAAGGCGCGGTAAGGGAACAAGTCGGACGTTCTGTCTTGACGCTTTTATTTACACCTCAGTCACATGCTGGCCGTAGGCCGCCCAGAGAGAGACTCCCCGAGTCTCTCCTGCCCTCACGCCGCGCCCAACGCTCGCGTCACCCCGTGACCCCCTCGAGGGCTTCCTATTGGCCGGAAATGGCAGTATTTTTCCATGCTAACTGTGCGACTTCCCACGAGGCGAGATTCCATGGCAAGGATTCGCAAGGTGTTATAGGAGTCACACCTGAATATGACTCCACATCCGGGGGCTACCATTACCGCCGCAACCGACACCGGGGCGACGCGAGTGCCGACCGCTGCGTGCACGCTTACCCCACTTCCCCCCAAAGGTGAATCGCTGAATAATAATGAATAACATATTGTTTTCAGCGATTCATTCAAAACCCAATCAGCCAACCAGAATTCTAGAATAAGAGTCAGATGATACTTATAACTATTAAAATGCACCCAGAAAATAACACTGTCCCTGAAAAGTAAGTTTCACTAACAATATAAAGTCTCACCTTAAAGTTTTGCCCATAACCTACATAGTTAATCAAAATATATTGCATGGAAATGACACAGGGTAAAATACTTACATATAACTACACGTAGAAAGTCCCAATTCATAAAGTCTATGCAAATTATGCCAATTCCTTAAATTAGTTCTTTCCTTATTGACTAGTCTCCTTCCCAAAGGAATATGTGTGGGTCACTTGGAAATGTACGGTTGTCCTCCACTTAAGAAATTAACAACAAATGAAGACTGTTAAATTAAGTTCAATTCTCAAAATAATCTGCAATGTGCTAGAAAAAAATTGTCATAAGCTAGCAGATTGGTGTACACAAAATAATATATATTAAAAATTGAATAAATTTGTAAAGCCTATATGCTATGTGTTTTATTTATTAAACAATCCTTCCTCCTAATATTAAGGAAAAGGTATTGAGAAATGTTAACTGGATGAGAAGGTTTGAGGTTTTTATTTAGAATAAAGTATATTCAGTTGGTACAACATTCAGTACAAAAGTATAAGTTTCCAAATGCTTCCCTCGTTCATCGTAAACATTACCATAGTCGATTCGTCAATTTTCTCCAGTTGTAAATGTCACAGGTGGGGCGAAATCAAATTGATCACCATCTGTTGACGTTCCCCCACCTTTTGAAATAAACTCGGATCCTTTCCCCTTTACGATCACATCCGAATAAGCGATCTTCTTCGTCTTCTTTCTATCGTAGACGTGGCACGTGATGGATGGGTCCTGTCTCTCAGCCTTCTTCAGCTTATCCCCCTCGAGTTTCAGCTGCTTGATCGTGGAGACGTTGAAACGTTCTTCTTCCTCTTTTTAATGATTTTCAAACCCTGAAAATACTACACTTTATCCCACGATATTTATGGATTTTCTCATATGTTTGAAAATTGTATAGAATCTTTCCTGGAATTTTATGCTGAGATTAAGATTGTTCTCTTCCTTGTTGCCCAGTAATGGTAATGGGAGGAGCACTTCATATATGCTGCTTACTTTGTCCTTGAATTTGCGTACGACGAGCTGATGCTTCCCACCAAGCTCAGCTTTCACGGAGAGTAGGGGAGACATCCTCACGTGTCGAATATCTGTCAGCGATTATATATCGCTTCGATTTAACGCGCTTTTATTCTGTCTGAGAAGATGGGAGGGGAGGGGGGGAGCGTAAAGAACGTTCGTGATGATGCAAGCAATAGTCGAAGAGTGGTATACGTCTCCTCAACACGTGTGCGAAAAGTGAAAGTGGGTCAGGCGTCTCCGAGTCACGTGCTCGAAAAGTGAAAGTGGATCAGACATATCCGGAATTGAAAGGCAAGTGATATTTCAAGGGCGACCTTGCCCAGAATGAACAAAATGACACTACTTCAGATTACCTTCAAAAGTGCGTTTTGGTGACATCTTCCTAAGGGTTGCCATTTTGTTGGTGTTAGATCTGTATTAAGCACCTTGATTTGTGAGCTTTCGAATGTAAAGTTAAACAGTTATGTGTTTTCTTCTCTAAACTTTACCTCTCGAAACTTAGTGGAAATCCAGAAGTGTATAGATATATATTTTTCCAAAGAACTTAGTCGGCAACATGCCGCTTTCTTTTCATCTACATCTACATAATACCCTGCATATCACCATTAAGGTGTGTGGCAGGGGGTGAACTCTCACCAAACATGCACTATATATCATCCATGAAATTTGTAATTAAAAAATAAAATAAAAAAGCATACATGCAAAAACATGCTGTTAGTTGGGTTAGCTTTATGGCCTTATACCAACATGCAGCTACCAATGTTATCTATTGCTACACTCGTACTGGATACATTTACCGTTATTCATATCCCAAATAGTACAAGGAAAAAATGACATTTTGACTCTGTCAGTTCGGCAATCTATTTCTCTAATTTTATGATTATGGTCCAGTCTACCATAGTAAGTTGGGGTCCGCAAAATATTTTTAACATCATCACTGAAAATATGGTCTTGGAATTTATTTAAGAGATTAAGTCTTAATTTCAACCTTCGATTTGACAATGATTCCCAATTTAATTCATTTAATAGACTGTTTACACTAATACGGTTATCGTACCTTCCCTTTACAAATCTTGCCGATCTTCGCTGCACACGTTCAAGTTCGTTATTTAGACCGATTTCGTACGGATCCCATACACTGGCAGTATATTCCAAATAAGGTCTAACAAGGGAAAAGTAGTTGCTTTCTCGTACATGATCGTCACATTTACCCAATATTCTTTTGATGAAACCCAGTTTACGATTAACTTGACCAATTATTTCACGTATATGTTTACTCCAGGAAAGACCATGTGTCAGTCTTATTCCAAGATATTTAATGGATTCCATGGTTGTTAATTCATTGTTACTTATTTTGTAAGTGCTAGGAGGAGAACTATTCTTTTTCCAAAAATTCATTACTACACATTTTTTAAAGTTTCATTCCAACTGCCATGTATCACACCAAGTTTCAATTGCTTGTGGGTCAATATTTAAATATTCGTTATCGTTTAGGCATAGAATTTCCCTGTACACTACTGCGTCATCGGCAAATAGACGAAGCTTACTTTTTACCACCTTATGGATATCATTTATGTACAAAAGGAATAGGAGTCGACCTATCACACTACCTTGTGGGACACCCGAAGTGACTTAAATTGCCGGTGAGGAAACACCGTCCAAAACAACCCTTTGCACCCGATCATGCAGAAAATGATTAATCCTTGATATAATGTTACTGTCTAACCCATAAGATTTTAATTTCAAAATTAGTTTGCTATGAGACACCTTGTGAAAAGTTTTCTTGAAGTCGAGAAGTATAGCATCCACTGGAATATTATTTTCGCCAGAAACTAAAATATCGTGGGAAAAGAGAGGAAGTTAAGTTTCACACGATCTACTCTTCCGGAAGCCATGCTGAACATTGGACAATAAATTCTGGCTATCTAGGTGTCCCATGACTGAACTGACAATTAGTATATGTTCTAGGATCTTGCATGAAATGGATGTGAGGGATATAGGTCTGTATTTAGGTGGCTGCTCCCTATCACCACTTTTAAAAATGTGTGTTACATCGGCTGCTTTCCAGTCCATCAGTACGACGTGTTCGTCAGGATTTATTAAATACCATTTCAAGGTAGGGGGAAATTTCGGAGGCTAACTTTCTATATACGCGGGAGGGAATTTGATCAGGGCCAGGAGATTTTTTGGGGCTTATATCTTTAAGTAACTTTTCAATACCATTACCCAAATTTCTATTGGTTGCATCAGCCGCTGATAGAGGTCAGGTAACACGACAGTTGGATCCCCGGAAGGTGGGTTAAAAACGGTTTGGAGGAATGTATTTAGCAAGTTAACTTTGTCAAGAGTGTTTATGGCCATTTCCCCCTTATCATTTTTTAGTGAATGGACGGTAGACTTATGGCTCTGCACTTCCCTGACGTAGGACCAGAACACTTTCGGATTTTTCTTCAATTGTTCCCCATGTGTTTTTCTTTTGATTTCTGCGAATGCAATACTAAGGGCTGTCTTTGCAGTGGATTTTGAAATTTTATAATTTTAAATTATTACATTACGCTCATCAGGGGGCATATATTTACTAATTCTTTTCATTTTAGCATGACATTTTCCCTACCGTCTGAGGGATTTTCTCACTTCGGCAATATACCACCTAGGTTCAGTGCTTTCTTTTTTGAATTTGCTAGGGATATATCTATTGATCCCAGAGCGCATGATATTAATGAACGACTTCAATGAATCGTTGGTGCATACGTTTATGGAAGACTTTTTGAAATCCGATAAGGAATCTCTTAAATAAATTTTGAAGTTAGCAAAGTCTGCTCTTTTACAAATGTAAATCTTCATTTTTGTTTAAAATTTATATCTGAAGATAGTGAGAAATTTGCAGTTATAACTCTGTGGTCGCTGATTCCATCAGCCGTGTCAATCACTGTCACATGTTGTGGGATGTTGGTTGCCAGTAAATCAAGAAAACCTGTGGCGTACACTAGTATTAGTGAGATGAGCCAAGAAACGGGACATGGGGACATGATCACCGTTTATCAGGGCGGTGAGTATAAAGTGATGATGGCGTGGTGCCAGCTCATGCTTACTTGAGATTCTGATACGCAATCGATAGCATCAAACGTGCGACAGGTGTCCCGAAAAGGAACGGAAACCACTCGGCATAATGACTTTGTTGAGGGTTTTTTTCAAAAAGATATGTTTTCTTCTATAAAAAGAGTTTAATTGCGCACCAATCGTTAAGTATCCTATAGTCTTCAATTCTTAAGCACCAAGTAACCTGTTTGAGGTAAACATATTTAAGGCAGACAAGAGATCTCTATGTACCAACGATTCATGGAAGTCGTTCATTATATTATGCTCTCTGGGATCATAGATATATCCCTATATATCTGGGATCAATAGATGTAGGGGTTAGATGGCAGAAGGGACAGTTTTGTCTCAATCTCGCCCAAATAAAGACCTTTTATTATTATTATTATTATTATTATTTGTTACTTTTGTAACATCCACCTCCGAGTCTCCGGCTAGCATCAGGTTTCGTTGCCGTCATAATTGCCGGGGACTCGAGAGGGGTCGTGCCTTGAAGAAGAGAGCGGAGAAATTCGAAGATTTTGAGACTATAAGCCTGACGACACATGCATCAAAGACAATGACAAGGATAATCTACAGAAGAATAGGACAAAAATCTGAGGAATTCCTGGATGAAGATCAATTTGGATTCAGAAAAAGTAAGGGTACAAGAGAAGCAATATTGGCCCTTCGGCTGCTCATAGAGAAGAGAATGGAGAAGAACAAACCGACGTTCATTGCATTTGTGGATTTAGAGAAGGCTTTTGACGACGTGGAGTGGAATTCAATGCTTGATATTCTGAAAGGAATTGGAGTGTCCTACAATGATCGAAGAATTATCAACAGTCTGTATACAAATCAAGAAGCTGTGATTAAAGCTGGACCCAGCTGTGAAGAGGCAAGAATAAGGAAAGGAGTGAGACAAGGCTGTGCACTGTCTCCCGTAATTTTTAATGTTTACATCGAGAGAACCATCAACGAAGTCAAAGAGAATTCTTCTGGAGTGACTATCCACGGAGAAAAATATGCATGCTACGATTCGCTGATGAAATAGCACTCATAGCTGAGACAGAGGTATCTGACAGATTCTAGTAACCATGGAAAGGACAATGGCCAGATATCAGCTGAAGATAAATAAGGAGAAAACTAAGATATTGGTATGCATCGAAAGAGAGTAGGCCAAAATCAATGTCAAACTAGGTAAACAAAAACTGGAAGAGGTGAAAGAGTTCTATTACCTAGGATACCGAGAAACCAATGACGGACGAAGCAAGAAAGAAATAGTCAGCAGAATAGCCCAGGCGAAGAGAGCATTCTATAAAAAGAAGAAGCTACTAAAAGAAGAAGGGAGAGAAGAGATGTCTACTGAAAACCTTAAAAAGAAGACGGGACAATTTAATCGGCCATATCTTGAGACACGATGGCTTGATGAAGACAATCGTCTAGGGAAAAGTGAACGGGAAGATTGGAAAAGGCAGGTATGAGATACATGGAACAGGTAGTGAAGAATGTAAAAGAGAAGAATTACGTCACAATGAAAAGGTTGGCCGATAATAGAATCGATTGGAAAGCTGCGTCAAACCAATCCTGGGACATTGACCATTGATAATAATGATAATTGATCTGCGGATACATCTGGAGGACGATTTCTCTCGTTTCTTACCATGATTTGCTCACCAAAATTCGTAATTACCGCCATTTTATGCCATAAATCTACTAGCTAGAAAATTATGCATTTGTCATCCTTCTACATGTCTTTTCAAATCTATTGGCAACATTCCGCTTCAAATTATTTGGAAATATAATGCGTGGGGTCTAATCCGGTTTGCCGACCTCGGTGGCGGCGGGGTTAAGTCCTCGCCTGCCATTCCGAAGGTCGCGGGTTCGAGTCCCGCCTGGGTAAAACTCAACTGTCCAGGGCATGGGTGTTTTTAAATGTGTTGTCCATATATATTACAATGATCGTAATTGGGGGCACCTGTGATCATTACAGAAATTATTATTATTATTTGTTACTTTTGTAACATCCACCTCCGAGTCTCCGGCTAGCATCAGGTTTCGTTGCCGTCATAATTGCCGGGGACTCGAGAGGGGTCGTGCCTAGGGGTAGCCACGTCCGCCACCGGTGGATAGGTGGCTACCCGGCATTAGGGTCATGCGCACGAAGCAGGCGGAGAGACCCGAGAAGGACAGCCTTCTGCATTGCACTTGCAAGTGCATCCGCTCGCGCCCTGCACGCTGGGATGCACTTGAGATTTTCGACCAGTGAGCTCTTGACACCACCAAGCACGCCCACGATGAGGACTACCAGTTTCACAGAGTAGCCCGCGTACATTTGCCGGAGTTCGCACAGCAGATCTTGATATTTAGTCCTTTTTTCAATCTCCTTCGCTGCCATGTTCATTTCGGCCGGTGCCGAAAACTCGATCACGAACATGGCATGAGAGAGATTGTCGAGGAGAACGATATCAGGCTTCGTCGCCTCCAATTGCCTGGAGGTGGAGAAGGAATAATTCCACCAGATCTTACACTTATCGTTCTCCACGACGGACTCGATGTCTCCAGGGACGTAAGGCAGCACCGGATTCGCGTCTATGCCGTAATGGTGTCTTAGATGGTAATACAACACCCGCAGAGCTGAGTTGTGACGGTTTATATATGCGTTCTTCGCATAGAAGCTGCAGCCGGAGAGTAGATGACCTAATGTCTCCCGCTGCCTTCGGCACGCTCTGCATCTCGTGTCCGTCACGTTTGCCCCAAAGATGAGGCGACGGTACACGAGGGTGTTGATGACACCATCCTGGCACGCAAGCACGAATCCCTCGGTCTCGGACTTCAGACCTGCGGAGCGCAGGAAGGCGAACGTGAGCTCCTTCGATAGCCCATGCGTTTCCAAGTTTCGATAGAAACTTCCATGCATGGGCTTCTCGGTATGCTTGCGGAGCAGGATCTTTTGCTCCGCATTCTTTATTTCGAGCTTTAACACGTCCGCCTCCAGCGACAAGATTGATTTTTCGCACGCTTCTCCGCTGGAAGTAAGGTCCAAGTCCAAACCGAGGCCATCTGCTGACCTTTTCGCCGCCTGGAATAGGAACGCCCCTTTGCCGACACTCTCGTGTTTCTTCACGAGCAGCATAAGGGGGTCCGTGCTGTGGAACACGCGGCAAGCCGTATTCAGGACTACTCTGTCATGAAGGCACTCCAGGCTTATCAGCCCTCTACCACCTAGCCTTCTCGGGAGATACAATCTGGCGACGGAAGACTTCGGATGAAGACTGTGGTATATGGTCATCATTTTCCTCGTTCCCCTGTCGAGGTTTTGCAGCTCGTTGACATTCCATTTGATGCAACCGAAGGTGTAGAGCAGTGTTGGAACCGCGAAGGTGTTGGTCGCAAGAACTTGTTCTTGTTATTTGTTCTTGTTCTTATTGTTCTTGCCTGACAGGTCAGAGCTCCAGATTCGCCTGAGAGTCTGCCTGTATTTCGCTGCAAGCCTTTCCTTCACTGCTCTCACCTCCTGCAACCGGCGCTGGGGGACGCCAAGATATTCATACGCTTCGTTTTCATCAAGAAGACGAAGCGTTATTATTATTATTATTATTATTATTAGCCCTAGTAAATTCAAAAAAGAAAGCGCGGAACCTAGGTGGTACAATGCCGAAGTGAGAAAATCCCTGAGACGGCAGCGAAAATGTCATGCTAAGATAAAAAGAATTAGTAAATATATGCCCACTGATGAGCGTAATGTAATAATTTAAAATTATAAAATTTAAAAATCCATTGCAAACACAGCCCTTAGTAATGCATTCGCAGAATTCAAACGAAATACACTTGGGAATCAATTGAAGGAAAATCCAAAAGTCTTCTGGTCGTACGTAAGGGAAGTGCAAGGCCATAAGTCTGCCGTCCTTTCACTTAAAAATGACAGGGGTGAAATGACCACGAACACACTCGACAAAGTTAACTTGCTAAATTCCTTCTTCCAAACCGTTTTTAACCCACCTTCCGGGGATCCAACTGTCGTGTTACCTGACCTCTTTCAGCGGCTGATGCAACCAATTGACAATTCCTGTAATGGTATTGAAAAGTTACTTAAAGATATAAGCCCCAACAAATCTCCTGGCCCTGATCAAATTCCCTCCCGCGTATATAGAGAGTTATCTTCCGAAATTTCTCCCTACCTTGAAATAGTATTTAATAAATCCCTGACCGAACACGTCGTACCGATGGACTGGAAAGCAGCCGATGTAACACACATTTTTAAAAGTGGTGATAGGGAGCAGACATCTAACTACAGACCTATATCAGTCACATCCATTCCATGCAAGGTCCTAGAACATATAATTGTCAGTTCAGTCATGGGACACCTAGATAGCCAGAATTTATTGCCCAATGTTCAGCGTGGCTTCCGAAGAAGCAGATCATGTGAAACTCTACTTGCTCTCCTTTCCCACGATATTTTAGTTTCTGGTGAAAATAATATTTCAGTGGATATTTCTCGACTTCAAGAAAGCTTTTGACAAGGTATCTCATGGCAAACTAATTTTGAAATTAAAATATTATGGGTTAGACAGTACATAATATTATATCATGGATTAATGATTTTCTGCGTTACAGGGTTCAAAGGGTTGTTTTGGACGGTGTTACCTCAGCGGCAAATAAAGTTACTTCGGGTGTCCCACAAGGTAGTGTGATAGGTCCACTCCTATTCCGTTTGTACATAAATGATATCCATAAGGTGGTAAAAAGTAAGCTTCGTGTGTTTGCGATGACGCAGTAGCATAAAGGGAAATTCTGTGCCCAAATGATGAAAAATGTTTAAATATTGACCTACAAGCAATTGAAACTTGGTATGAAACATGGCAGTTAGAATCAAACTTTAAAAACTGTCTTGTTATGAATTTTTGGAAAAAGAATAGCTCTCCTTCTAACACTTACAAAAAAAGTAATAATGAATTAACAAACGTGGAATCCATTAAATATCTTGGAATAAGACTGACGCATGATCTTTCCTGGGGTAAACACATACGTGAAATAATGGGTCAAGCGAATCGTAAACTGGGATTCGTCAAAAGAGTACTGGGTAAATGTGACGATCAAGTACGAGAAAACAGCTACTTTTCCCTTGTAAGAACTCATTTGGAATATGCTGCCAGTTTATGGGATCCCTACGAAATCAGTCTAAATAACGAACTTGAACGTGTGCAGCGAAGATGGCAAGATTTGTAAAGGGAAGGTAGGATAACGTTGTTAGCGTAACCAGTCTATTAAATGAATTAATTTGGGAATCATTGTCAGATCGCAAGTTGAAATTTAGACTTAATCCCTTAAACAAATTTCAAGACCATATTTTCAGTGATGATGTTAAAAATATTTTGTGGCTGTGTATTTAAATAATAAACTTACTGCGGTTGACTGGACCATGATCACAAAATTAGAGAAATAGATTGCCGAACTGACAGATTCAAAATGTCCTTTTTTCCTCGTAATAGAAGGGCTATGAATAACGGTAAATATATCCAGTACGAGTGTAGCAATGGATAACATTGGTAGCGCCATGTTTGTGTAAGGACTTGAAGCTAACCCAACTAACAGTATGTTTTTGCATGCATGCTTTGCTATTTTTATCTTTTTTTAAATAGCGTAGTTTTGAACAGTACCTATACAATTACTAATCCTTTTTTATGCATTATATATAGTGCATGTTTGGTGAGAGTTCACCCCCTGCCACACACCGTAATGGTGGCTTGCAGGGTATTATGTAGATGTAGATGTGTTTTGTTGCGTAAAAATCGAATATTGCTATCGATGCGCCGCAATGGGGGTTATTGCTTGAGCGACCGCGTGTTTGGCGTAATCGCTGCCCACGTCATTCTCACTTGGAGAAGAAGGCGAGGGCGCCGTTGGCGGTGCCGTTGAAGGCCACCCTTCCCTCGACCATGAGGACGATCTGCGAGAAGAGGGCGAACACCTCGGAGGAGGGCTGGTGGATGGTGCAGAGGATGGCCTTTGTCCGGTTGGAGTTATTCCGGCCGGACCACGTCTTCCCGTTGGCGGCCATCTGCATGATCCTCACGAGCTGGCGAGCGGAGTAGGAATCCAGGCCTGTGGTGGGTTCGTCACAGAAGAGCAGCGGTGGATCCGTCAGCATCTGAAACCGAAGGGAGGTACGATTCACGTGAATTTATTCATCTGCATCTACATAATACCCTGCAAGCCACCATAAAGTTGTGTGGCAGGGGGTGAACTCTCACCAAACATGCACTAAATATCATGCATAAAAAAGGATTAGTAATTTTATACCTACGTACTGTTCAAAACTTCGCTATTTAAAAAAAGATAAAAATACCAAAGCATACATGCAAAAACATGCTGTTAGTTGGGTTATCTTAAAGTCCTCATATCAACATGCAGATACCAATATTATCCATTGCTACACTCGTACTGGATATATTTACCGTAATTTATATCCCTAATAGTACGAAGAAAAAAGGACATTTTGAATCTGTCAATTCGGCAAACTATTTCTCTAATTTTGTGATTATGGTCCACTCTACCAAAGTAAGTTGGGGTCCGCAAAATATTTTTAACATCATTACTGAAAATATTATCTCGAAATTTGTATAAGAGATCAAGTCTAAATTTCAACCTGCGATCTGGCAATGATTCCCAATTTAATTCATTTAATAGACTGGTTACGCTAATATAGTTATCATACCGTCCCTTTACAAATCTTGCCGATCTTCGCTGCACACGTTCAAGTTCGTTATTTAGACCGATTTCGTAGGGATCCCATACACTGGCAGCGTATTCCAAATGAGGTCTTACGAGGGAAAAGTAGCTGATTTCTCGTACATGATCGTTACATTTACCCAGTAAAAAAGGGGAATGAACGAGGTTCTAACTTACTGAACAAACCCGAGCATATCTCGAAAACTACACATACGCCTACCTAACCTATGTGTCCTATCATCCTTTGATAATTGAAGGCTTGTAAGCTCTCAAGACTACGGCTTCGGGGAATTCTTCTTCCACCATTGATACAGCCGTACACACGTTATTCTCCTACTGTATAAGTTCTCTTGTAAGCATGATCACCTGGTAGTTTATGCGCTCGTTGGTTGAACAAATTTTCAGACGTTCTCTCCCGTCAATGTAATCGTACGTTTTCTTGCTGATTTCCCTGGAAGATGATTCTTATAAAAATTATTGGAATACCATACTTCATCTCAACCAGCAGTTAATAAAACTATAATAAAAATCGATTATTTTCCATGGTAGATGGAGGCCTCTCAAGATATTACCGCTCCGTTATGGGTAACGTCAGTCAGGCTCTAACATTAATATGGTCTCTGGCTAAAACTACGCCAGATTCTTCAAAGTTAATGCTAAAATAGTAAACACATGTTCATGGTAACGAATAAAATATCTGATATTAACACATGTTATTGTCTGACAGGTGTATATAAAAATGTTGCCTTTCGAAGAGCTGTTTTTTCTTCATGCGATATAAGCTTAGAATTTGAACTACTTAATAATACCAAATTGCATTCCTTTTTGCTCTGGAAGGTTTCATCGTAGCTATACTTCATCTTGCCTCTACGGCTTACGTGAACGCGGTTGTAATCGTTTCTCACGGAGCCGTGGCAATGCTAAAAATGTGGAAATGGTCCCTTCCCTCTGCGCATTTTTCCTCCGTCGGTCTCTTTTTTTATCATTCGATGTCAGTTATTATTCTTCCGTGGCCTCTTTTAAAGGAAACCCATTTACGAGTACTTTCTTGTTGATCGAGGTTGCTCACATACATATGGTGATGTCGTATTCCGTTAAATCTGCCAACGGCACACATCGAAGCAAGGTAAAGGTCGTTATACACGAAAAAATATATTGCACATCTTGAAGAAGCGTCAAATCATGGAAATCCCATAGATAAATGCGTGGAAATGAAACAGGGGCTACTTTTTGCGCAGTCTTTTATGCATTTGGAAAGTTTTCGCGCAATGCGTTCCTTTACACGATGAAAATTCACTGTGCATCTTTCCACGTATTATATTGGTAAAGATTAGATTCCCTCCCATGTGGTGATGATTAATAATAATAATAATAATAATTTCTGCTCTGCTTGTGGGGTTAACCTCCCCACTCGCGGAAATATTGGGTTCCTAAGAAATCCAGTGACGCCACCCACAACCGGCCCTTCTCGGATGACGGCCCTAGCAAAGTTGGGTTTGGCAAACCTATGCCATCAAAAAAGGGAGCTCGCATGGAGTGGACGGAGACCCTGAGGGGAGACCTTCTCGCTTGCCATGCTGCCAGTCAGCCAAGTCGCAGGGGATACATGGCGAGGATGCACTCTTTGTGGTGTGAGATGCATCCTGAACATAACCATCTGTCGCAGCAGAATCTGCGCGACTACGCCAATCACCTGCGCAAGAAAACGACACCCCAACCGCAAGATCAGAGTAGCACACCACCGGCCAAGGCTCTATCTCCTACCAAGGCAGATGTACCTCCTACTGCCGGTGCTCCCGCCGAACTTTCGGCGAAGGGAGACGAGCCGAAGGCCGATTCTGATCTGCTTCAGCGGTTGGAAAACACGATAAGCTACGATGAGACGACTACCAGGCAGAGAAATATTCATCATAAAATTTCTCTGCGGGACAAACAGCTGTCCCAGTTGAATGGCATCGTAGATATGATCCTGACCGAAACGAGTAGCCTCTGGGAAATAGACTGCGTGGTATATGCTGCCGCCACACTGTTGGCATCTCCCCGAGTGCCTGCCACTTGGGAGACTAAAGCAGCAAACAGGCTTAAACAGCTTAATACCAAAATCACGCTGGCAAGACAACAGGTGTCGAGATTTCAGTGTGTGATGGATTACCTTTCCTCCGGTCGGGCCTTTTCGCCGAAGGTCAAGCGCATTGCGCGTGCAATCCGGAGAGACCACCACACACTGAACAAAAGAGTGCTGCTTATCCTTAAGCAGCACGAGGTGGATAGAGTGCGGGCACGTACAACGGCGAGGAAGAAGTTGGTCAAAAGGACCAAGGCCAGGAAAGAGAACTCCACCTTCTCCTTTCAGCCGTCCCGCCTCTTCCGACCCCCTCCACCTGTTGTCCAAACACCACCATCTGTCCCGGAGGTGGAACGTTTCTGGAAGGACATCTACGAGACTAGGAAGCCATTCAACGAAGGTACTCCAGCTATTGCCCACTTTAAAGAGTTTTGTGACCGCCACCTAGACGATATGAATCGTCCTATCTCAGTCACGGAAAAGTGATGTGAAGAAGGCCTTCTCTGGCAAGAAGAACTTAACTGCTCCAGGAATGGACGCAGTGAATAACTTCTGGTGGAAAAAGTTCTCTTCCACGCACAAACACCTGGCCAGAATCTTCACATCCTTCCTGTCAGGAACGGAGCCAATTCCGTCCTGGCTGACTGAGGGGCGAACGGTCCTAATACCGAAAAAGGGAGACTTGTCCGATCCGAAGAATTACCGCCCTATAACCTGTCTCAACACTGTATACAAGGCGTTCACTTCCATCTTGAACGACCTTATCCTCCGCCACGTCCAACCGGTATGGGAGGAAGTGTACGAGCAGAGGGGCTCCAAGAAAGGCATCGCGGGATGCAAGGACAACCTGCTCATTGATAGGTGTGTGAGCCAGGACGCTTGTCAATACAAGCGTAACCTGTCAATGGGCTGGGTGGACTACAAGAAGGCTTTTGATACCACCTCTCATGAGCTGATTATAGCCATGCTGAGGTACATGAAAGTCCACCCAGAGGTTGTGTCCTGCATCGAACGCCTGTTACCACTATGGAAGACGCGGTTCGCCATACCATCTGGCAAAAAGACTCTCTACACGGATTTGGTAACATACCACCGTGGCGTTTTTCAAGGCGATAGCCTCAGTCCCCTCCTGTTCTGTTTATCTCTCCTCCCACTGTCCGTTCAGTTGAGACGAGGTAGGGGATATATGTGCGGTGTCCCGTCAAAAAGGGAGCATAAGGTCACCCATCTTTTCTATATGGATGACCTGAAGCTTTATGCTTCAAGCGCGAAAGACCTGCGCCTGGCGTTGGACACCGTACGCAGATACAGTGAGGATATAGGGATGGAATTCGGATTGGACAAGTGCGCGACCATCCATCTGGCGAAAGGAAAGATTTCGGAAGACCAGGAAGACGTGCAGCTCGTTGACGGAAACGCTATTCGTCTTCTTGATGAAAACGAAGCGTATGAATATCTTGGCGTCCCCCAGCGCCGGTTGCAGGAGGTGAGAGCAGTGAAGGAAAGGCTTGCAGCGAAATACAGGCAGACTCTCAGGCGAATCTGGAGCTCTGACCTGTCAGGCAAGAACAAAGTTCTTGCGACCAACACCTTCGCGGTTCCAACACTGCTCTACACCTTCGGTTGCATCAAATGGAATGTCAACGAGCTGCAAAACCTCGACAGGGGAACGAGGAAAATGATGACCATATACCGCAGTCTTCATCCGAAGTCTTCCGTCGCCAGATTGTATCTCCCGAGAAGGCTAGGTGGTAGAGGGCTGATAAGCCTGGAGTGCCTTCATGACAGAGTAGTCCTGAATACGGCTTGCCGCGTGTTCCACAGCACGGACCCCCTTATGCTGCTCGTGAAGAAACACGAGAGTGTCGGCAAAGGGGCGTTCCTATTCCAGGCGGCGAAAAGGTCAGCAGATGGCCTCGGTTTGGACTTGGACCTTACTTCCAGCGGAGAAGCGTGCGAAAAATCAATCTTGTCGCTGGAGGCGGACGTGTTAAAGCTCGAAATAAAGAATGCGGAGCAAAAGATCCTGCTCCGCAAGCATACCGAGAAGCCCATGCATGGAAGTTTCTATCGAAACTTGGAAACGCATGGGCTATCGAAGGAGCTCACGTTCGCCTTCCTGCGCTCCGCAGGTCTGAAGTCCGAGACCGAGGGATTCGTGCTTGCGTGCCAGGATGGTGTCATCAACACCCTCGTGTACCGTCGCCTCATCTTTGGGGCAAACGTGACGGACACGAGATGCAGAGCGTGCCGAAGGCAGCGGGAGACATTAGGTCATCTACTCTCCGGCTGCAGCTTCTATGCGAAGAACGCATATATAAACCGTCACAACTCAGCTCTGCGGGTGTTGTATTACCATCTAAGACACCATTACGGCATAGACGCGAATCCGGTGCTGCCTTACGTCCCTGGAGACATCGAGTCCGTCGTGGAGAACGATAAGTGTAAGATCTGGTGGAATTATTCCTTCTCCACCTCCAGGCAATTGGAGGCGACGAAGCCTGATATCGTTCTCCTCGACAATCTCTCTCATGCCATGTTCGTGATCGAGTTTTCGGCACCGGCCGAAATGAACATGGCAGCGAAGGAGATTGAAAAAAGGACTAAATATCAAGATCTGCTGTGCGAACTCCGGCAAATGTACGCGGGCTACTCTGTGAAACTGGTAGTCCTCATCGTGGGCGTGCTTGGTGGTGTCAAGAGCTCACTGGTCGAAAATCTCAAGTGCATCCCAGCGTGCAGGGCGCGAGCGGATGCACTTGCAAGTGCAATGCAGAAGGCTGTCCTTCTCGGGTCTCTCCGCCTGCTTCGTGCGCATGACCCTAATGCCGGGTAGCCACCTATCCACCGGTGGCGGACGTGGCTACCCCTAGGCACGACCCCTCTCGAGTCCCCGGCAATTATGACGGCAACGAAACCTGATGCTAGCCGGAGACTCGGAGGTGGATGTTACAAAAGTAACAAATAATAATAATAATTTCTGTAATGATCACAGGTGCCCCCAATTACGATCATTGTAATATATATGGACAACACATTTAAAAACACCCATGCCCTGGACAGTTGAGTTTTACCCAGGCGGGACTCGAACCCGCGACCTTCGGAATGGCAGGCGAGGACTTAACCCCGCCGCCACCGAGGTCGGCAAACCGGATTAGACCCCACGCATTATATTTCCAAATAATTTGAAGCGGAATGTTGCCAATAGATTTGAAAAGACATGTAGAAGGATGACAAATGCATAATTTTCTAGCTAGTAGATTTATGGCATAAAATGGCGGTAATTACGAATTTTGGTGAGCAAATCATGGTAAGAAACGAGAGAAATCGTCCTCCAGATGTATCCGCAGATCAATTATCATTATTATCAATGGTCAATGTCCCAGGATTGGTTTGACGCAGCTTTCCAATCGATTCTATTATCGGCCAACCTTTTCATTGTGACGTAATTCTTCTCTTTTACATTCTTCACTACCTGTTCCATGTATCTCATACCTGCCTTTTCCAATCTTCCCGTTCACTTTTCCCTAGACGATTGTCTTCATCAAGCCATCGTGTCTCAAGATATGGCCGATTAAATTGTCCCGTCTTCTTTTTAAGGTTTTCAGTAGACATCTCTTCTCTCCCTTCTTCTTTTAGTAGCTTCTTCTTTTTATAGAATGCTCTCTTCGCCTGGGCTATTCTGCTGACTATTTCTTTCTTGCTTCGTCCGTCATTGGTTTCTCGGTATCCTAGGTAATAGAACTCTTTCACCTCTTCCAGTTTTTGTTTACCTAGTTTGACATTGATTTTGGCCTACTCTCTTTCGATGCATACCAATATCTTAGTTTTCTCCTTATTTATCTTCAGCTGATATCTGGCCATTGTCCTTTCCATGGTTACTAGAATCTGTCAGATACCTCTGTCTCAGCTATGAGTGCTATTTCATCAGCGAATCGTAGCATGCATATTTTTCTCCGTGGATAGTCACTCCAGAAGAATTCTCTTTGACTTCGTTGATGGTTCTCTCGATGTAAACATTAAAAATTACGGGAGACAGTGCACAGCCTTGTCTCACTCCTTTCCTTATTCTTGCCTCTTCACAGCTGGGTCCAGCTTTAATCACAGCTTCTTGATTTGTATACAGACTGTTGATAATTCTTCGATCATTGTAGGACACTCCAATTCCTTTCAGAATATCAAGCATTGAATTCCACTCCACGTCGTCAAAAGCCTTCTCTAAATCCACAAATGCAATGAACGTCGGTTTGTTCTTCTCCATTCTCTTCTCTATGAGCAGCCGAAGGGCCAATATTGCTTCTCTTGTACCCTTACTTTTTCTGAATCCAAATTGATCTTCATCCAGGAATTCCTCAGATTTTTGTCCTATTCTTCTGTAGATTATCCTTGTCATTGTCTTTGATGCATGTGTCGTCAGGCTTATAGTCTCAAAATCTTCGAATTTCTCCGCTCTCTTCTTCAAGGGAATAGGAATGATGATGCTTTTCTCCGATCAATTATAAAAGTAATATTTAAATTAGATCAGTTACGTGTGAATGAGCGCTATCACACTAATACACACCATGGCAGGGAAAGAAGCTTCATGTAAAACGGCCATATTTAGCGGAAGGTCGTATATGTGAATAGTGTGAGGTCTATCTACGACATACCCTGCAAGCCATCTTGAGGGTGTGTGGCAGGGGGTGCATCCACACCAGGAACAATGATACAACAAACAAAAATGAACACTACAAAGCAAACACTACACCTTTAAAAGTAATTGGGGAAAAAAAGAAGAAAAACTATTAAATCCCAATCATGTAGGACACACCCATGAATACCATGCATGCCTTGAAACCCGACACCAATTTCATAGATACTCATGCATGCAAAAAAAAGCATTGCATGCAAGTCACACGTTGATTTGAACATGCAGGTAATAAAATAATATACTATCGAACTACTCTGAATATTACCTCTATAATTATTACCGATTTACGCGATGTTTAACGTTCTGATCACGAATCGTACGCGGAAAAAATGACATTTTAAACCTGTCCGTTCTGCAATATATCTCCTTAATTTTATTAGAATTATCGAGCTTACCATAATAAGTCGGAGCCAGCAATATATGATTAACGTCATTAATGAAATGTCCCTCCTTAAATTTTCCCAGAAGATTCTTGGCCAGAAGATTTCCCAGAAGATTCTAGTCTAGTTCTTAGGCAAACTTCCAAGCCTTTGAGAGATGCCTAGCCAAGACTCGGAAGGAATGATTTCCTCGAAACAGGAGTGGAAATGTTAGGGGGAACTGTTGCGGTCAGTGATTCACTCACCTCTATGGCGAAGGCCAGTCTCTTCTTCTCGCCGCCAGAGAGCACCTTTTCGTGACCAGTGGAGCCAATTCTCGTGTCCGCGCACTTTCCCAGCCCGAGCTGCGACATTAAGTCCGAAACTTGACGTCGCCTCTCCGATTTTGTCGTCCTGCGGTCGAGTCTCAGCCCTGCCTGGAAGGGGTAAAGGTACACGAGAAATTTTTTCTGGAAAACATGCCAAAGAAAGAGGGCAAGTACCCCGCTGTGTTGCCCCGTTTACATTACTAGGGTAGAATGACAGTTAATATGGCGGCTAAAACTAACCTGCGTTCACACGGTCTACCCAGAACCATCATAAAGACTCTAGTGACATCTATTGAAGAGTGAAATTAAGTCAAAATAACAATGGAGGGTAGGGTAGCGGAAGGACTTTGTCTTGCAAAGATTGGAAGCGTATTTTAACTTATGTGCAAATTAGATGCAGTTATTTTATCGAACATTATCAATGTAGTTTCCCAGATCCCTTTTTATAAATCAACCAAAATATTCTTCTTAAATTAATTCCTCATGATTGACAGTGGGTCGTATCTCCGAGATACTCGATGGATTCTGTGTTGGTTACTTTGCTAAACATCAATTTTAAATATAAAATTGAATGCAATTAACATTTGCTTTGAATAGCTCCAAAGTAATACGTTAAAAATATGTAAAGGTTGTACAACGATGAACGACCTCCATGACTTTAATTTCCAGATATTTAAGACATTCAACCTTTACCTCTTTTTCCTCGCATATTTCAACTAATACCTTTACACTTTAAAATTATTAACGTTTCCTTGCCTGTATTTCTATTCGTATGAATTTGTTGCTCTTATCAATATTCAGTATTTTTAAATCCGATATCCAAAGTTTACCATATTCTGCTGTTTGTGAAAGGAGCTATTTAATGGAATAATGCTGAAAATACTATTAATGCCGTCCTAAGGAGTGAATACGTAAAAAATAACACGAGTCGAATTTCCTGTGAATGTTTTAAACTTCTTAGTTATTTAATTTCTGCATGTATATTACCTTCACGGCAAGGTAATCACATTAAATATATAAGCGTACGTACTCAGGATTCAGGGGTAAAGCAAACTATTTAAAACCATTATTGAATAACCAAATCAGTGGAACGTGGTAATACAACTACTAAAATATATTACAGTGTGATTAAATAAATATCGTTGTAACTAAGAATCATTTCCAATCCATATCGTGCGATCCGGTCACTTCATCTTCAAGCACTCTACGTTCATTTCCACTTCCATTTTCAAGACAAACCTTCTTTCTACCATTACTAGCGTCCACACGTCCTTAAAATACCAGTAACTAGCGCCAACTATAGTAACTCAATAATGGTAGAAAAGTTTAGTAGGGTTAGCGGCAACTTGCATTCACACGGCCATATTCCAACTATGGTAAGCTGAAAATACTTTTAATGCCGTCCTAAGGAGTGAATACGTAAAAAATAATACGAGTCGAATTTCCTGTGAATGTTTGCAACTTCTTAGTTATTTAATTTCTGTGTGTATATTTTCTTCACGGCAAGGTAATCACACAAATAAATATATAGCAAAAAGCTAGTAGTGTGAACGTAAACGTTCAATTCCACTTCCATTTTCAAGACAAACGAAGTAGCATAGTAAAAAGCTAGTAGTGTGAACGGGGCATGTGAAAAGTGAGATGCGAACGAGAAATGGAAGCATTTGAAAATCTGACTTGTTTGGAGATGCTGCATTGCCCGCCGCTTTACATATACATCTACATAATACCCTGCAAGCCACCACAGGGGTGTGTGGCAGGAGGTGATTTCTCACCAAACATGCACTACATATCATGCATAAAAAAGGAATAGTATTAATATAGTAGTCAGAACTACACTAGTTGCGAGCTGTGGGTTGGACTTCTGTCTATGGTGCATTACTTAAATTGAGGTGTACTCTCAACGCTAGAGATAGCGAAAGTTCTGGATTCCACGCTTGATTTCTCGATCAGTAATGCAGGGCAATGGTATTTTTCGCGTAAAAATAAGTGGAGAGCTATCCTCTCCGAGAGCCACCCCGGTCCTTATTTCGCCTCTGCAGACAGGTCTCCACTCCTGCCGTCACCGTCGCATCTTTGTTGTTCATGTTCCACCAATCCTGCTCCGCGATCCTCACCTATACCTTCTCTCTCGCGTCGCTTTTCCGAGGGGACCTCCCCTAATCAAGGCTATGGCTCTCTACCTCATCCGACGCCCTCTCAACTGGTTCCTCTCCAGAAGTCGACTTCACGTATAAGTCATAAACAGCCAACATGGGTTCCGGAAAGGTAGATCTTGCGAGACACAATTAGCTTTATTCGTACACGATATTTTAGTCGACGGCGAAAACAGTACGGAAGTTCATGCGATATTTTTAGATTTTAAAAAGGCTTTCGATAAACTTACTCATGATAATTTAATTTTGAAGTTAGAGAGTTTTGGTATAAATAAAGACGTTGTATGTTGGCTAAAAGAATTCTTAAGTGGGCGAGAGCAGAGGGTTGTCATAGATGGTATCATGTCGGACACAATCAAAGTCACATCGGGAATTCCCCAGGGTAGCGTAGTAGGTCCGCTTCTATTTCTTTTATACATAAACGATTTGGGTACCGTAGTTAGTAGTATGCTAGGACTATTTGCAGACGATGCGGTAGTGTACAGGGGTATATCTACATCTAAATTTACACGATACCTTGCAAGTCACCGCGAGGGTGTGTGGCAGGGGGTGAAGATCACCAAGCATGCACTACTAACATGCAAACTAGTAACTATATTGTCTCATTCAACTTGATTGTTAGTATCTATAGTCAATAAGGGGTTAATGCATCATGCACTACAGAATACTCTAAAATATTTCCCCTACCTATCCCTTTCCTATGCTGCCTATTCTGTTCTCTTATAGTACGGGGGAAAAATGCCATTTTGAATCTATCGGTACGACAATCTATCTCTCTAATCTTAATTATCTGGTCGAATCTAGCATAATACTTGGGTTTTTTAATATGTGCCTAACATCTTCAGTAAAGCTATCCGCTTGAAATTTCTCTAATAGATTCAATCTGTACTTTAACCTACGCTCTGGTAATGATTCCCACCCCATTTCTTTTATTAATTCTGAAACGCTACTCAACCTATCGTAACACCTTTTAACGAACCTAGCTGCTCTACGCTGCACACTGTCTAGTTCTCTGATCAAACCTAATTCATTAGGATCCCATTCACTGGCTGCATACTCAAGGTGGGGCCTAACTAGTGAAAAATAGCATCGCTCTTTTGTCTTCTCATCACATTTTCCAAGTACTCTTTATAAATCCTAGCATTCTCTTCACTCGACCGCATATTTACCTTATGAGTCTTCCCCACGATTAATCAAAAGAAGACGACAGGAAATCGCTCAGCAAGGATTTAGATGCAATTCAAGAGTGGTGCGACAAATGGCAGTTAGAACTCAACCTTAAAAAGTGTGTAGCTATCAATTTTTGGAGGAGGAATAATTCGATAGAGCGTACCTATAAAATTAGTAACACAAAGATCGAAAACGTTGAAGCCATAAGATATTTAGGTGTAACAATCACTAAAGATTGGTAGCTGCATGTTGGTATGAGTACCTAAAGCTAACCCTACTTGGTCAACAATCCTAGGATTGGTTTGACGCAGCTTTCCACTCGATTCATTGTGACGTAACTAACCCTACTAACAGAATGTTTTTGCATGTTTGCTTTGCAATTTCCATCTTTTTTTAAATAGTGTAGTTCTGACTACTGTATTAATACTATTCCTTTTTTATGCATGATATGTAGTGCATGTTTGGTGAGAAATCACCCCATGCCACACACCCTTGTGGTGGCTTGTAGGGTATTATGTAGATGTAGATAGATGAGAACGGAGGATCAAGAAACCATGGATAGCATCAGAGATGATGGAAATAAGGAGGAACATAGGAAATGGAAAAATGCACACGTAGAGCTAGGAAGAAGTTGATACAAGGAAATAAACAACATACATTATTGTTGAACGCGGAATGCCAGTTTGGTTTGCGTCCCCCCCCCCCTTCCCCCCATTCATTTGTTTGGTGTTTCTTTTCCCCACGAGAGGGCGGGGTGTAGCGCGGCCGCACAGAGCGGAGCCACGTAGCACAAGGCCAGTCTGTCTGCCAGCGGCAATGAGGTGGGTCGGTTCACACCTTGAGTGGGTACATCGGCACGACCTTCCCGTGTGTGGGATATTGAGTTTTATTCGAGTGAGATCGTGTAATTGTGAACGGAAATTAAGTTCATGTGTCAATGAAGACTACCGCAGTCTCTCTCTCTCTCTTTTACGGTTGCTCCGGCAGATAGTGCCAATCGGTAACATGCCGTCAACATTTTTGGTAGCAGAGCGTGGTTTCCGTCTCAGACTGCGGTAAGATCGTTCCAGTTTTCTGACTCTTAAAATACTAATTCCGTGCCGTGATTAATTGTGCTGTGATTAATCGTACTTTAATTATTCGACGAGTATGCTATTCGTCGTCCCAGTAGTCAAATTGCCCCACTCTCCTGTTGAACGAGTCATCGAGTCGTTCCTGCCTTCCGAGAGTCGCCGTGCTGTGGTCATCTCTTCGGTTCATCTATCCTGTTGAACGAGTCATCGAAACGTTCCTGCCTTCCGAGAGTCGCCGTGCTGTGGTCATCTCTTCGGTTCATCTATCCTGTTGAACGAGTCATCGAGTCGATCCTGCCTTCCGAGAGTCGCCGTGCCTTGGTCATCTCTTCGGTTCATCTATCCTGTTGAACGAGTCATCGAGTCGATCCTGCCTTCCGAGAGTCGCCGTGCCTTGGTCATCTCTTCGGTTCATCTATCCTGTTGAACGAGTCATCGAGTCGTTCCTGCCTGCCGAGAGTCGCCATGCTGGGGGCCGATTGTGTAACTCGGCTAACGTTCGATCGTTAGTGACCCGTTCACTCTCGATCGAGCTCACCGTCTTCGAACGAGGATGAAAAGTGCGATTGTATAAGGGCGATCGTCAGCAGGCAATCGAAAGTTACGGTTTTGTCAGATTTACAGCATATTTCGCACCTGTTTCTCCTGTGCGCATGCGCAAAGATCTTTAATTCGAAGTGGTTGCATTTGTTTTGAATGTTAAGAATTAATAACAAACATTACAATGCCTGCAAATTTAAGATTACTTCCTCACGAGTATTATACAGTGGCCTAAATACGTTCTCAATTGATAAATTAATTCATAATTACTTGTCATACCAAGACTTTCACAGATAATTATCAAAAATGTCTGCTTAATTTGCAACTCATAACATTTCATTATCACTCAAATCGTGTTCTCTATTGCTGATAGTGCATAAAAAATTCTACATCATGTTGAAACTCCACAATATCACTCCGGATATTCTCGTCATCTAATTTAACTAATGTTCTACGGTTCACTGTAAATATCATTTACCAAAACTACGCTCAACGTATTGGCACGTATACATACATCTTCAGACATCAATTGATTAGGTTATTTATAGACACACAAATTCTATCCTCAAGCTGGTACCCAGCATTAAAGCAATAATCAACCTTTATTACTATTGAAGCACTTTCACAGCTTTCTCCATCACATCGAAGATAAATACCTATGAAACTCACTTTTACAATTCCGTTCCGCCTGTCTTTCTTGTAGCATACCGATTTTCCCATAACCATATGTCTTGTAGGATACCATTCCTTGTACGTAGGTACATGATAACCTACCGTCAGATATATAAGGCAGCATTAAATAATTTCCACTATTTCTCCAGGCATACACAGCGGCACACAAATAAAGGCACAATCCTATGGCTAATGACATCAAGGCGAGTGAATGAAAAGAATATCTTTTGAGTTGGCAAAATTTAATGAATAAAGCACATCGAGACAGCATGTGTTGCATAAGTAGACAAAAATCATCACCCTTTCACTTGGACGTAAACAACCACAGTCATAATTTAAAACACTCTCAAGCAACACAGTAATCTCTTACGATGGCAAATCGTAATGCTTATTGCTAATTAGACATTACCTGCCTTAAACGTAAACGAAATAATTATTTCAACACAATCACATTGGACACCACTATGCAATGAAATAAAAAGATGACACTTTTGTGGGTGGGAAATTTCACTGAATGAAGAATAACAAAGCACTACACTGTTTATCCTTTCACTGGGACGTAAACAATCACACTTACAAGACAAGAGAAATTCACCTAACTTCAATTCACATAGATTGCAAATCTTAATGTAAGGCAATAGTGAAACAACGAAATAAATGCCGACAGCAATTTTCTCTGACATCTGTATAGATACCATAATACATGTAATCCATCACATTTCATTAAAAAACATTGTTAATCGCTAAATTTCCACAATGTGTAGTCATAACACACGCTATCTCTCACTATGTAATATTCTCACCGTAAGTGGCATTGCTCAAGTTAAACTGTTGATGCCAATGCTGAAATTAAAAGTTGAAATTATATGTAACAGTCCGATAGTTTATTTTAAATTGCTATACATTGAATAACAAGGCACATTGATATCATCCCTATTCATTGCTATTACATGGAAGACGTTGACCCACTCAACGTTGCCATAATTATTCTAATTAATTCACTCTGTCACATTATACACAGCTTTTTAAACAATTTGATACTTTAAATAACATTCTTAATCCCTAATAGTTCAAACAACGATCCTCACAACGATACGTTTTCACTTACGCATTAAAATGCAAGCAGGAACAAAGCTTCTTACAATAAAAAGAGTCGTTTCAGGAATATGGTGGAATAACATAATTAAATACGATTGGCAATTTTCCACAAAGAAATCTTGATGATGATGTATCACATAGAAATCGGTCAAAGTAAAGATTTCTTTGTGGAAAATTGCCAATCGTATTTAAATAAAAACCTTCTTACGATTGAAAATGGCTGTAACGTCAAGTACCTAGCAGTCGACGGGTTTCCTTCGATCGTGAGCCGAAATACCTTCGAACGTAAAGTTACACAATCGCGCCTTCAATTGTTTTCGAAGAATTACCCACAACACCACGGAATACGGCTCTTTACGTTCGAACGTAAAGTTATACAATATACAATCGGCAGATCGGAGAACGTTTCAGAAACTTTTAGTCGAAGTTCACGTCAGTTTAACCCTCGCCACCTGTTACAAAATAAATCACGTCCTCCCTACTTCGGATCTTTTTTGGCCCCATCGTGGATATTAATTTTTTTATGAAATAATAATATGTCAATTACTTATATTCATGCGTTTATTAGTTGAATACATTTCAGAGAAATTTGCAGGAGAATACCACCGTATAATATACGAAATGACGTCGGAGAAAGAAGCTTTTACTAGTAGGAGAAAGCTTATCTCAGGCTAAATTAATAGGAGTATTAAGAAAAGACTGAAAAAACGTCTAACGTGGAGTGTGGCACTACATGGTGCGGAAATATGGCATGAAGGAAAGAAGATGAAACTAGAGTTGGGGCTTTTGAGATGTGGGTATGGATAGAGTTGGAGAATGTTAGGTGCACCTAAAGGACGGACGATGAAGAGCTAGAGTTGATATGAGAGGAAACAAAGCTGTTCGAAGAAACTAAGAGTATGAAAAAGGTATGGGTGGAGAAACCCATTAATACCTGTCTTTACTGGTGGAAAGCTTATGATAATAAAATCTTAATCATACAAAAATAAAGTAAAATACCTCGTAATATGTCTTTTTTTAAGGATGGAATAATCAGGAAAAAGTCTTTGGTCAGGAATACTGTGGCATTTAATTTATTTTGTCTATACAAAAGTATTTTCATTGGTACAACAGTGATACAACAAAGACTTTAAAGTAAATAGATAGTAAATTATTACTTCTGTGAGTAAAGCTGACGTCTACGTTTTAGATAACTTTTCCGTTCTAAGATGATCGTAGATAAAAAAGGAAAGCTCAAGAGGTTTATAAAATATTATTGTGACACATGATCTTTCCAGGGGTAAACACATTCGTGAAATAATGGGTCAAGCGAATCGTAAACTGGGTTTCATCAAAAGAGTACTGGGTAAATGTGACGATCATGTACGAGAAATCAGCTGCTTTTCCCTTGTTAGACCTCATTTGGAATATGCTGCCACTGTACGGGATCCCTACGACATCGGTCTAAATAACGAACTTGAACGTGTGCAGCGAAGATCGGCAAGATTTGTAAAGGGCCAGTACGATAACCTTATTAGCGTAACCAGTCTATTAAATGAATTAAATTGGGAATCATTGTCGGATCACAGGTTGAAATTTAGACTTAATCTCTTAAATAAATTCCAAGACCATATTTTCAGTGATGATGTTAAAAATATTTTGCGGACCCCAACTTACTATGGTAGACTGGACCATAATCGCAAAATTAGAGAAATAGATTGCCGCACTGACAGATTCAAAATGTCCTTTTTTCCTCGTACTATTAGGGATATGAATAACGGTGAACGTATTTAGTACGAGTATAGCAATTGATAACATTGGTAGCTGCATGTTGGTATAAATACTTAAAGCTATCCTAACTAACAGCATGTTTTTGCATGTATGTTTTGTTATTTTAATTTTCAGTTACAAATTTCATGCATGATATGTAGTGCATGTTTGGTGAGAGTCCACCCCCTGCCACACACCTTTATGGTGGCTTGCAGGGTATTATGTAGATGTAGATATTGTAACATACCTTCAAAACTCGTCGAATTCGGAGGAGGATTACTTTCTTTTTTCTCAAGTCTGCCGATTGCAGATTATATAAGTATGGGTTATGCCAGCTACTCGTTTGCATAGCTGTTACCATGATATTGGCCTCGTTCCAAGGAACTGTCATGGTCTAGTTCTCTCGAAACGGTTCCGCGATCCACGTCAATGTCATTGACATGACCTCGCCGATTGCAGCTTAATGGGCTAGGGATTAAACACCCAGTTTTACTGAGGTCTTCCCGTGCCTTTGCAAAAACAGTAGTATGGTAATGGATGAGTGATATGAAAACACAAGCTATTGATGTGCTGCAGGGTACGAATTAAGGAGTGGTGGGAAGATTCCTTTTTTATTCGTCCGAGAAGAGTGTTTCTCCCTGATGTTTTCTCTTCATATTCCGGACTAAGCTCACCCTTCCTTTTGATGCAAATTACATCGCTCTGAAAGGTGAAATTTTCTTCACCCATGAATTACCTTAGAAACAGGTCTTGTATCTTCCAGTTCAAGGGCGGATCCAGGATTTTTTTCTGGGAAGGGGCAAAAGGGTCTGACGGGCAAACTGTCTTCTCTTATTTGGGATTAAAAAACAACACAACAATTACTGTACGAAATATACACTCTATTTTAATATAAAGGTTATTAATATGAAAATATTATTAACTTACGTATATAATAACGACAGTTTTCTTTTATGTTTCCTGCTGAAGATGCCCAGTACTTCATTAACGTTCATTTTTGACACAATGTCTTGATGGATATGCATTAAAGTCAGTCCATTCAAACGATCTTCTGTCATTCTGCTGCGAAGATATGTTTTCAATCGGCGTAAGGTGGAGAAAGATCGCTCGGCAGTGCAAGTAGTCACAGGAAACGTACACAACAATTGACATTGAGTTCTAATATTTGGCAGCGCCGTTGCTGTTTTGGAGGCATCTGCTGGAGACTTTGGCATAATATTTTCTCTCATCTCTTGCCACATCTTTAGCTCTCCCTTCAAAGCTAAAAAACAAGGAAGGTCCTCTTTATATACTTCAGCACCTTGCAAAACCTCCTCAATATCTTCGTTACTGAAGTTATGTGACAGCAGCTTTTGCAACTGTCCGATTTTTTGCAGCTGAGCGTTAGGGAACTGGATAATATTTCCTTTAATAAATAATCTAGAAAAGGAATATATATTGTAAGGCGGTAATACTCTTCAATAGATTCAGTCTGAATATTCGACCTATTTGTTTGACGGTCGGTAATTCTGCGGACCGTGATTTCTGTACCAATTTCATTTGCAAGGGCCTCAGCCATATTGAAATGTTTTTTGAATGCATCCATGCTAGTTTCACGTTGCCTCTGCAGACTGGCTGTGGTCGTATTGATAAGCTGAAGTTCAGAAGGTATATAAATTTCAATGGCTTGTAATGATCGAGATAAAGGCAGCGTGATTCCTAAAATATCAACGAGGATTACCAAGCTTGCAAGAAATTCCAACGACATGATAGCTTGGAGCAGCGAAAATGCAGGTGTAGCACTTTTAACCCCTTCTTCGGCCATTTTTTGCAAAATTCCGGGAAGACATGGCAAGACGTCCAAAAATGTCAAAACAGCTTCATGTCCGCATTGAAGCTTTCGCGGCTCATGATGATAAATAATTGGACATACGGGTGTATGCCGCGTCGTATATCGGATTTTGCCCCGACGTTTCGTGACCGACTGCTGGTCACTTTTTCAAGGGAATGATGGTAGTGTTTGGCGCTGCTGGCTTTTTATTCAGTTCAAGTGGGAGAGGTGGGCGGAGGGGGTGAGGACTGGAGGGGGAAGATGAGGAAATGCTGTGGATGACTGGGTTCCATGTACTGCTGATTCTCAATCCGGTGTCTCTGTTAAAATTGTTCATGTTTTTCTTTATTTCGATGGCTTCACGGATGAGTCTTGGTTTAAAATGTTTTTCCTTGGCGATGACTTTAGATTTTTCAAAATCGATCGTGTGTCCCGTGGCTTCGTGCTCCGCTACGGCCGACTTCGTCGAGTACCCCAGTCGAATTATGTTCTTCTAATCGAGTTTTGACTGTGCGTCCAGTTTCCCCGATGTATTTCTTATCGCAAGTTCGGCAGGGTATTTCGTAGACTCCTTCGATTTGGAGTGGTGTCCTGTCCTTCACATTTCCCAAGAGGTGACGTACTTGGATATGGGGTTTAAAACTGGCCTTTATGTCAAACTTCCGAAGGATATTGCCGATCTTATCTGTGGTTCCTTTAACGTAGGGGAGGAAGGCTTTCTTTTGGCTAATGATGTCTGTATCTTCGGATCGAAGGACAGGACACAACTCCAAATCGAAAGAGTCTACGAAATACCCTGCCGAACTTGCGATAAGAAATACATCGGGGAAACTGGACGCACAGTCAAAACTCGATTAGAAGAACATAATTCGACTGGGGTACTCGACGAAGTCGGCCGTAGCGGAGCACGAAGCCACGGGACACACGATCGATTTTGAAAAATCTAAAGTCATCGCCAAGGAAAAACATTTTAAACCAAGACTCATCCGTGAAGCCATCGAAATAAAGAAAAACATGAACAATTTTAACAGAGACACCGGATTGAGAATCAGCAGTACATGGAACCCAGTCATCCACAGCATTTCCTCATCTTCCCCCTCCAGTCCTCACCCCCTCCGCCCACCTCTCCCACTTGAACTGAATAAAAAGCCAGCAGCGCCAAACACTACCATCATTCCCTTGAAAAAGTGACCAGCAGTCGGTCACGAAACGTCGGGGCAAAATCCGATATACGACGCGGCATACACCCGTATGTCCAATTATTTAGCTTCATGTCCTTCCACTCATCTGGTCTCTCACATTTTTTAAAAATTATATTCTGTTTTTCCTTTGGCAGATGAACTTGCATTTCTTCCCTGAGGAGATTTATTTGTTGAGCTGACTCACGAAAGAAAGTTGCTACACTTGAGATAATCCCTTCGGTATTTCATATGCTGGGTACGGTGCAGGCAGTACTGATAGCTAAGCTGAGTCGGTGGCTTGCACAATGAGTAAAAAAAGGCTGAATGTTAGATATTCATGTCTGAACACCTTTTATTTTACCACTCATGTTGGATCCTCCATCGTATGCTTGACCCCGGCACAATGTCATATCCAGGTTAATATTTTCGATCGCCTTCAAAATATGCTGAGCAATGCTTTCACGAGTAAGTTTATCAACTTCGACAAACATGAGAAAGTCTTCTTGGATTTCATTTTTATCTACATCGAAATAGCGAATAATGGTCTGTTGCTCTCAAACAGAAACATCTGTGGTCTCATCAGCTATACTTGTAAAATATTTGGCCTTTTTAATTTTGTTTGTTATTTTGGTTATGATTAATTCCCCACAACACTCAATCAAGTCATTTTATGTCGACTTGCTTATGTAGGAAGCGTTTTCAGCACACGTTTTTACGTGTTCATGCAGTATCTCATCTCCAGCATCGATTCGGAACTTCAACAACGCTCTGAAGTTGCCTTCTCCTTAGGAACTTCCCGATTATAAATCACCATCATCCCTGTGACCTCTTATTGGTATATTTTGCATTCCACATAATAGAATTGTTTTTATAATAGGTATAGGTTTTTAACGATTCTCCTTAATAGTTTTTTTTCCTGGGTTCTCATTAGGACAACAACGTCCATTGATTTTCCCTCCATTACCATGAAAATTTTTGAGATTTTACCATGTTCGCCTGGTGATATTTCGTGCTCTCGTGGTGCCTGATCGTTTCGATGGCCTTTTTATATGTTTTCAATGCTTCCGACACCAACTTTCCCAGCTTCACATTAATTGTACCCGCCTCACACCGACCAAAAAGAATGCACATTTTGCACAATCCGCCACCAGAAATTTTACTGTATGCTAGCCATTCATGTCCTTTCAACCAGCTCATTCGAAAAGACCGCTTTTTTCCCCCTCGCTCAACAGTGGAAACTTAAAATCTGTTGTACGTTGCCAAGTATTTTTCAACCACTGGTACTTTTCTTCATCTGTGAGAACTGAACTGTCCTGCTGGTTGGTAAGTAGTTTAGCTGTAAGTAAATATACAAATAAAAGACTAAATTTGTTGTCATTTTTATGTAAGTAAGACTAGTAATTACTTGAACAATGAAATGAACGTCGCTACGGCTGTAAGCAATACAAAGGAAGAAAAATATCTCCAAAGCCGTAGTCCCGAAAAAAGTCCTCTCACTTCCTCTTCCTCGATAAAACTCCCTGAACCCTGTATGTACGTGAATGTGTGAAGGAGAATCACGAAGGTGACTGTGTATTGTATGCAAACCCACGTGAATGAGTGCTTGAAAGTTATTATCAATTTTATTTTATTTACTTCAGTTATTTGTTTTCCTTTTTATCCCCCACTTTTATTTTTATTCTTACCTTGTGTGCATGAAGGGTCATTGGCGTTGGAGAAATCCTCGTAAACCCTGCTTGTGTGTGTGATTGAACTCACGAAGGTGACTGTATTTTGTATACTAACCTGAGTGAGTGAGTGATTGTGTGAGTCACTGTTCGTTTTTATTTTTTTTACCTAGATTTCCTTAATTTTGAGTGTTGTTTGTAACGTTGTGAGTGAGTGTGCGAATGTCATTTACTGCCATTTCAATTTCTTTGTATGCTTGATTTTGTACATGTGATTGAGAGCTCCCTTACTTTGTATATACTCCTTCCTTCTCCCCCCCCCCCCTTTTGATTCCTCTGCCCCGTTAAGAATACGGCTTTGGAGATATTTTTCTTCCTTTGTAAATAATTACCTCATTGGTTTAAAACTATAACCCGACGTAAGAAACAATAGCTGTTAAGTATATTGAATTTCGACAGTTAATTTTATTATTATTAGTTTAGTAGTCTAATGTTTGTAATACACTCTTGTGGGCAAGACAAATCTAACGACAGCGCCAAATAAGTATTACCAACAAAATATCAAAATCGATACCTACCTATGCTACGTTCCTGCAGCTTGTAACTAGCGGTGGCTGACGCTGCCGATAGATGTGTTCCATGTGTAGACATTGACGTAGTTGCCGCAAGCGAGGATGGATGCACATGAGAACCATCACATTCAATCCCTTTACCAGTCTCTGTAACGGCATCGTCCGTTTTTTGTTTTTTTTAATAGAAATACGCACTTAATTTATTTTGTCTATTTCTATCTTTGCACTCATTTATAAATAATATCACTCGTTACGCACTCACACGCGTGCCTACGCTCATTCTTCTATCGTAATTTAATTTTAATACATTGAGGTCGCCGTCCTTATATACTGCTTACCTAAATACATTGTCTTCGTCCTCCTCATCGTCAACTTCGCGGTCTTGGTCCCAGATAAAATCTCAGAGAAAAGGAACACACAGCACTAGTATAGTTGCGACAATGTAGCGATCTATTCAAAGGGTGCCTAGCACGGCGGCAGAGCACCAGCGGTAGAAATCAGCGAATGAGAGGCGTCCGACTGATGGGCGGTCTTACCTCGCATTCTGCCGCCACAGATATTCTCACGTTCTGATAGCGGCAAGCAGACGAAGCCCGGGTGTTTTGAAGTGCACTGCAAAGCTCACGGTCCCCCCACTTGCACCCTTCCCACTTAGGCGATGTTTTCTTTCGAGCGCTGACTAGCGAATGACCAATGACCGGCAAATCTGTCTTCTTGACTTGGGCTCAAAGCTCAAATGACTGAGGCTCCGTAATACACAAAACTAAACGAACGTAATTATAACGGGACCGTATTAAAAATCTTGTCTATTTTTTAAGCTTCTGGAGGGGAGGGGGGGCGCGTGCCCCCGTGCCCTCCCGCTAAATCCGCCTATGTTCCAGTTCTTTCATTCGTCACGGCCGTGGATATTTCAAAGCATCCGAACGGCCTCCGTTATGATCTGCCTCTTCTTTGCACATCTACTTATAATCCTTCGGGCTAGGTTAATCTTCTTATCCCATGTATCGCCTCGGATGGATGGGATTTATTCACCTGAGCATGGCTTGAACAACAAGTCTTGTGCCTTAGAGTTGCTTCAATCGTCACGGGACTGGAGATACATAAAGCATTCGTGTGACCTTTGTCATGAGGCGCCTTCTCCATGCACACATTCACCGGATTCGTTTAGTTTCTCCCACATTAACAAGTGTTTAATCCCTATGTGGTTCCAACCTATGTGACGAATATGTGAAGAATGGTGGGCTCGATTGCTGTGACCTACTTTGTCATGAATGGGGTCGTTTACCATATTTTTATTGCCGAATATGATAGAGTTTGTAAAATAAAAAGACCCGTATTTTTCCGTTTTTTGATCCGTCAATTATTTATCGAGTTATAGGCGTCGAAAAACTAATGTTTTTAACCCTTTCGGAAAAGTGGGCGTGGTGCAACCTCTGACGTATAACGACTTCGTCCAATCACAACTGAGCCCGTGAAGCTACTTCGCCTTATCGCAAAGGGGGGGACAGAGCTGACTCTGCCAATCGGAGCAGTTACGACAGCATCTGTGCGAGCCGACCTTCCGAGAACCCCCCTCCACTCCCTTCCGTTCCCCTAAAAGCAGTCAAGGACGGGAGGAAAGTGACGTCAATGTTATCACAGCAGCATTTTCGGTGGGCGTCACCTTTTGCTTATTTTAATTTTGGATTTATGAGTGAATGGTTGTGGTTAGAAGATTAATTTTTTCACTAAATTTCTTTTTTCGTTTCCATCTAACAATTTCGTGTACAAAATTGCAATTTCGGTTCCGAGTAAACGCCCCCATTGCAGTGTGCTCAGGCAGTGCAGGAGGAATTTGGGTGGGTTGAATTAAGAGGAAATATTTATGCCCCCGGCAAATCTTCGCTCTTCTCCTCATCATCTTTCACAACTTCAGCATCGAGATGTCTCCAAACTCGCAATAGCAATCGCTTCTGTTCAGCGCACATGTATTCGTTTTCCCCGTATCACTTGGAGCTGTAGCGTTCTCAAAAACACCTCTTCGTTTTGTCCGTTCGGATTCAAACATATTTCTGCATTATTGCAATTAAAAGTTTTAGTCTGCACCTTAATTGCAGTTTATTTCTCCTTTTTTGCATTTATTCTTCTAAGTATGGAATATTCCAAACTTAGAATCAGTGTGCGTCTGGATGTTTCTGCGAACTCGCCAGAAACGATGCCAACAGGAGGGCAACTTTGGAATAACCAAACTCAACAACGTCGATAAAGGCTTATACGACGAGTATATTCGCTTATCTCGCAGCTAACCTCAATATATAGAGGTCGACCTACCATCCGCAACCCGGTGGACGCACTCGGTGGCTTTTAAGCTTAGCCGCGAGTCAAGCATTTTATTATTATAATTTATGCTAACGCTTCGGCGTTTTGTCGCACTTGCTAACAGACAAAGCGTATTTTTTGCAAGTACTGGCTAATGTAAGGAAAAGAAACTAATGTACAGTATAAAGAGGATGCAGGTACTCGCACTCCAGGTACACATAATTTGTTGGAATTGTGTCATACGAAGCTTGTCCGGAAAGTAAGTTCCGTTTGTGAAAAAAAAATTAAAAACATTTTTTTTCAAGGCAAAATTTATTTTTACATGAAAGGGTATCTCTTTCACTATTTTTCTACATAGTTGCCACCATTGTTTAGACATTTGTCAATACGATAAACCAACTTTCCTATGCCCTCTTCATAGAGAGATGTCGCCAGGGAAGACAGCCATTGCTGAACACTGTTCTTTGCGTCGTCATCGCTGTTAAAGCGCCTTCCTCCAAAATCACGCTTCAAATTCAAGAATAAGTGATAGTCACAATACTCTTTAAGAAGTCACCTCCCTCAAAACTGCATCGGGTAAGAAATGTCAAAGCACTTCCAAGTCGCTTCGTTTTGTGGTCATCCGTAAGCATTTTCGGAACCCGACGGGAACACAGTTTTCGATAATTTAAGCAATTTTTGACAATCTCATGGAAAAAAGTTTTTGAAATTTGTGGGAATCTTCAGAAAGCATTCTTATCGTAAACCGTCTGTTTTCAAGAATTTTCTCATTCACTTTTTCAACCAAACCATCATTGACAACAGAAGTTTGCCCACTCCGTGCTTCGTCGTGAAAACTGGTTCGTCCATCATTAAATTTTCTTGCCCACTTTATCACCATCCCATCAGCCATTACACTTTCACCATAAATCTCTACAAGTTGACGATGAATTTCAGTTGGCTTAACATTCTTTGCGTTCAAAAACCGTATTACAGAACTCACTTCAGAGTCGGCGGGATCGGATATTGTTTTAAACATTTCAAACGATCACTAACAAATGTACACACAACAAAATCTGGCTGTAATGGCGTCAGTCGAAAGACAATGAACCATAAAGACGAGTACACGTGCGCGGAACTGCGGCACTAGCGTTGTGTTGGCGGTAGAACGAAACGGTACTTACTTTCCGGGCATGCCTCATACTCACCATGAAATTTAGTGTCTCTCTCACTGTGAGGGCTCCGACGAAAATGTCTTCCTGGTGAATGTAACCGCAAAGTTTGCTCATGAAGTCTCCGGTGGGTCGGCCGTTCACTCTTATGTCACCATCAATCACAACGCCAGCTGGAAGAAATAATGTTGCTGTAAAGGTTGGTCACATTGGGAAGTAGTATTTCAGGGTGGTGATTTTGACGAGGAAATATGGTCACGTAAAAATGTGTGGCGTTCATGTATGTCTGGTATGCCTACAAATTAAGGGTATCAAGACTACATCTACAACTACATAATACCTTGCAAGCCACCATATAGGTGTGTGGCAGGAAGTGAACTCTCACCAAACATGCGCCACACATCATGCATAAAATTTGTAGTTAAAAATTAAAATAGCAAAGCATACATGCAAAAACATGCCGTTAGTTGGGTTAGCTTTAAGTCTTTATACCAACATGCAGCTACCAATGTTATCCATTGCTACACTCGTACTGGAAACATTTACCCTTATTCATATCCCTAATAGTACGAGGAAAAGAAGCCATTTTGAAACTGTCAGTTCGGCAATCAATTTCTCGAATTTTGTGATTATGGTCCTGTCTACCATAGTAAGTTGGGGTCCGCAAAATATTTTTAACATCATCACTGAAAATATGGTCTTGGAATTTATTTAAGAGATTAAGTCTAAATTTCAACCTGCGATCTGACAATGATTCCCAATTTAATTCATTTAATAGACTGGTTACGCTAATAAGGTTATCATACCGGCCCTTTACAAATATTGCCGATCTTCGCTGCACACATTCAAGTTCATCATTTAGACCGATATAGCAGCATATTCAAAAAGAGGTATAACGAGGGAAAAGTGGCTGATTTCCCGTACATGATCGTCACATTTAGAACACTATGACCTACTGATACAATGGTCATTTGAACAGAAAATTAGTTTTAAATTCTTTTCCACTCTTCGAAAAGTTAATCTGAGTGAACACCCGCAGAGCCACTAGGAATCACTTTGGAAAAAAAACGTTCTGAACTAGCAAAATAGGGCAGAAAACTACTCCGAATCCATTAGAATCCCAATAATCGAAAAACTAGAAACCATATAAACTAAAAACATGTCCTAATGCACAATAGAACAATGACACTCAGGGACTATATAGTAGAAAAAGATGGGAAGAAGAATTATGTAAAAAGATGTTATATCGTGCCCTATCTCCTCTCGTTTTCTCGGAAACGTACCCGAACGCCAGATATTGAATTTTGCTTCCGTCGTCTCGGAAGATCTCTCACCAGCCTCTCTCATCCCAAAATATCCTGTTTAATGCCGGACTCCGTCCACGATGCGCCTATTTCCGTTGCCTTTCCCTCTTTCTCTTCATACTCACTTCTCCCCCTTGATTCAGCCGCCGCGGCGCACAGTGGTGCAGGAACCCTAATAATTGCTCCGTTAACTTGGAATAAGACTGACAACTGATCTTTCCTGGGGTAAACACATACGTGACATAATGGGTCAAGCGAATCGTAAACTGGGATTCGTCAAAAGAGTATTGGGTAAATGTGACGATCATGTACGAGAAATCAGCTACTTTTCCCTCGTTAGACCTCATTTGGAATATGCTGCCAGTGTATTGGATCCCTACGAAATAGGACTAAATAACGAGCTTGAACGTGTGCAGCGAAGATCGGCAAGATTTGTAAAGGGACGGTACATTAACCTCATTAGCGTAACCAGTCTATTACATGAATTAAATTGGGAATCATTGTCGGATCACAGGTTGAATTTTAGACTTCATCTCTTAGACAAATTACAAGATAATATTTTCAGTGATGATGTTAAAAATATTTTACGAACCCCAACTTACTATGGCAGACTGGACCATAATCATAAAATTAGAGAAATTGATTGCCGAACTGACCGATTCAAAATGTCCTTTTTGCCTCGCACAATTAGAGATACGAATAACGGTAAATATGTCCTATCGGAGAGTAGCAATGAATAGCATTGGTAGCTGCATGTTGGTATGAGTACTTAAAGCTAACCCTACTAACAGAATGTTTTTGCATGTTTGCTTTGCAATTTCTATCTTTTTTAAATAGTGTAGTTCTGACTACTGTATTAATACTATTCCTTTTTTATGCATGATAAGTAGTGCACGTTTGGTGAGCAATCACCCCCTGCCACACACCCTTGTGGTGGCTTGTAGGGTATTATGTAGATGTAGATGTAGATGAATTGGTATTTTGGATTAAAAAATGTCCAATTTATATGAAATTTTGGCTATATAGGTGTTCGATGTCGCTGAATACGAATTTGGATTCTAAAAGTTTGCAAAATAAATTTTTCGCAAAATATTTAGCAATTTCTTTTCTTAAATTAACTGATATTTAACAATTCCAGATTATGCAAATAGATTATGCTAGATGCGTCGTCCGATAGCAATATTAGCTTCATCGATCACCAGTTCAGTAGCCTCCCAACCCATTGATTTGACAACGGTATCGCTGGTGACAGAAGAATCTGTGAAATGAAATTTATTACTATGTTTTTTCACTACGAACATAATATATCACCTTGACGACGGTCGCATCAGGCCGTACATTACAATATATTTGTATCCTTTTTAAATAGAACTTGAAGTGACCAAAATTATGATCGTAAGTTGTTTTTGGAAGCATATTTTGACAAAATTTGCATATCTACATGTAGGTAAAGCATTCAAGAATAGGATAAAAAAGTTTCCTTCCTTTATATTGAAAATAAATTGCACTTTTGTTCATTTCCGAAGCAATTTTTTTGAATTTGGTTTATAGGAAAAGTATAATGTTAATTTAAAATTTTTGGGGAGGTTTGGGGAAACTTTTTTTGAAACTCGTATATGCATAATTGTATATTTTATGAGGTATAATATATTTTTTACGGCATACCACAAAATATATATACTTTTGTAAATTTTAACGTGAATTTTCGATAAAATATTTCTTTATTTTTGAACAAGAAACCATGCAAAAAAATATTTTTGTAAATTATATTTGCTATATATCAATACACATTTCAATAATGCAAAGTAACAAAATCCATTTTGCAGAACTAGAATCGGGGCAATACCCGTTATATAGAGAGAATTGAAGGTAATGCTGTGCCTGCTCCTTTTCAGGTGATGCACTTGCTATCAGTGCAACATTTTCTTATCTTATCTACCAGAGGAGTAATTACAGCGATAAGTACTTACCTGAGATGGTTTTGAATTCGTCAATTATCGGTGTGTCCAACATATATACTCAAAAACCCTATATAGAAAAAATTTTAGACTCATAAATACCAAGTATTAGGGATCCTGCACGACAGTGCGGCGGTGCGGCTGAATCGGCGCGCCGTCCTGCGATCCTTTCGACGAGTTTTCGCTGACGAACCTCGCGTAAACCAGTTTGGAACATTATAAATGGCGAAGAGCACTGCAACTCTCATATTCATGAAACCTCGCGTTGGAATGCTTCAACACGCAAATGCTTTTTCCTCTCTTGCCATGTCATGTTGTGCAGGGTTGCATGATGAGGCTTGTTGCCCGGTCGGGATCGCTTAAAACGTCAATTTGAGTGGAGGTAGTGATGTGGTGCCTACCAGCTGCTTAGGTTTTCATTAGATACTTCTCTGTTGGTTTAATTCAGTGTTCACAACCATTGGACGAAAAATTGTCAAGAAGACATGATTCAGTTGTCTTAAATAGCTTTAATAGCTTAGAAATGCTAAGATTACGGCTTTGAAGGTCTCATATTTCGTACAAATTGAAGTTTCATTAACGAATACCCTTCCCACGGATAAATATTGTCTCGGAAGAAACCCTCACAGTTGGTATTATTAAAATTATTCCTAATATACTCCAAATGCTGAGTTTATCTTGCACCGCCTAACCAACGTTAGTGCTAAGACTAATCCTAAGACTATCACAACACCTTTACCCGAGACGGGATTCTAACCCGCCATCTTCGGCTTGTCAGACCAACTTCCCCGACAAGTTTCAGTACCAATGTATCCACAGAGAAAAAATATTGCTACATTAAACAGCAAGTCATATTATTATTAGTTTGGGGGTTGCCCGTTGAAATTCACGGGAGGGAGATAAATCGTTAACATACGTTGCTTTTAGTAGATGGTGTAGAGATTTCCCAATAAGAGCCGAAGGCGAACGTGTTTTCTGAAGCTGCCTATGGCTTAAGTGCTCTATTGGAATTATAAATCTGATTTGAACCAGTGTTAACGCACGTAAATGTGAATGGACAGTTCCACTTCTTTGTGAACCCTGAGAATGAATGCATAATGAATGATAGCAAATTCCAAAGAGTAACGCCTGAGACCATCAATTTTATTTTGAGAATGAAGCTTAGACGTTGAAAACTTGGTCGGTTGTTTTAGTAAAAAAGTGCCATTTTAAATCTATCGATACGACAATCCATCTCTCTAATATTATTTATCTGGTCGAATCTAGCATAATACGCTGGTGTTTTTAATATGTGCCTAACATCTTCAGTAAAGCTAACCGATTTAAATTTCTCTAATAGATTTAACCTGTACTTTAACCTACGCTCTGATAATGATTCCCACCCTAATTCTTGTTTTAATTCTGAAACGCTACTCAACCTATCGTAACACCTTTTAACGAACCTAGATGCTCTACGCTGCACACTGTCTAGTTCTCTCATCAAACCTAATTCATTAGGATCCCATACACTGGCTGCATACTCAAGGTGGGGCCTAACTAGTGAAAAATAGCATCGCTCTTTTGTCTTCTCATCACATTTCCCTAGTACTCTTTTTATAAATCCTAGCTTTCTCTTCGCTCGGCCGCATATTTCCCTTATGTGTCTTCCTCATGATAAATCTTTAGTGATTTTTACACCTAAATATCTTATGGTTTCAACGTTTTCGATCTTCGTGTTACTAATTTTATAGGATCGCCCTATCGAATTATTCCTCCTCCAAAAATTGATAGCTACACACTTTTTAAGGTTGAGTTCTTACTGCCATTTGTCGCACCACTCTTGAATTGGTCTGGTCTCTTAGGTCGGCACGTGCTTAAATGCCGTGAATGCCACCGGATTGACAATGAGAGCCAAGGCCAGGGCCCGTATTCTCGTTTGAAACGCAACCTCGGTTATCTCCCCAGCAACGAAACCGAGGTTGCGTTTCATTGATTTCCTCATTAGAATGTTTACAAAAAGTTAACGCGAGTCCCAAAAAACCTATGGTATCTCTTGGATACCACGAGAGTTTCAGAAAGAGAATAAGGACCCAGGTACGGTGGCCACGTGCGCTGTTGTGTGCTACCTGGTTTCGGTGATCTGAGAGACACGTGTGTCGTCTTGAGCGTGGTACGATCTGTCCGTAAATCACAACTGCTTTTGCGAGTGCATAAGTGATTTCGTATGAAAATGTATCGTCCTAATTGAAATTTTTTCCCATCCGGATTATGCTCCAGAGTTAAGGTTACTGCTGTCCTTAACCTTGTGTTCACCCCCAAAGGTTTGGTTTGGGAGACCCCGTGGGAACTGGGTCTTAAGATTAGAGGGATTCCCGCGCGGACGGTAGCTGGTGAGTACCCAACGCCCTCTCCGTTTTCCCACGAAGTTCTCTGGTAACCCAAAAATCACGCCGCTTGGATTTTAAGGAGCCTGGTCCGTCCACAAGCATTCCACCGGCGCACTATGGTGTACAGAGGTAGCGTTCATTTTCAAAATCGTAGTACTTTTGAATGAATTGAGATATTAACGTAACTTTTTTTGTTTGAAAGATAAAACCATAAGGAATAGAGGAAAAATATGTATTAAATGAAAAAAGGCAATAAAGGTCTGAAGAAAGCGTGCGAATGCCGTAATTTCTTCCAATTATTTTTATAGACTAAAATATATCAACGAAAAATAAATGTTTAAAAACAAAAATATACATATTACTATTTTTTATCATACTAATTGATAATGAGATTAAGCGAAGTCGAAATAATAAATACTTTTTTTGTTAGAAACAACTGTTTTTAATAAATTAAATAATTGAGGTAGTATTAACGTTAGAAAAATGCTAAAAGCAAATTTGTAATCTTCAAGAGAAATATAGCAAAAAAGCATCGATGTGTTTTTTACATGCAGTATATAGTTTATTCACAAATCGATTTTGAATGCATCGAGTCGCGCAACATGAAAATTGTTGGAAAACATTTTGGGAAACATGAAAATAAAAATAATTGGAAAAAAATTTGGCATTCGCACACTTTCTTCAGACTTTTCTCGCTATTTTTCATTTGATACATATTTTTCCTCTATTCCTTATAGATTTAGCTTTCAAATTAAAAAAAATTATGCTGATATCTCAATTCATTCAAAAGTTCTACGATTTTGAAAGTGAGCGCTACATCTGTACCTCATAGTGCGGCGTAAGAGCCCAGAATTCTTCGCCTCTGGCCACTGGACTGCACGGTGCCATTGATTAGCGTTCATTATTTTGAGGTGGTGCCAAAAATACTTTTGCTAGTGCAAATCACAGGCGCGAGACGTACTCACTTACGTAAAAATCACCAGTCCACAAAAGCTTTAAAATATTTGTTTTCTGTCATTACTTTCCCATCACATAGTTTTCTGCTTTAAAATTAAAATCATCCTATTTTTTTTGATGCGTGGTATTAAGTTGCTAACAGTACGAATAACATAGCAATGCTACTGGGAGACCAGAGCACCTGGATAGATAAAGTTATTAGCGTTTGTTGATGATAACTCTCATAGAAAATTGAATACTTCTCGAAGCTAGGAAGTGGGTTTTATCACGTGATAACGCACACATGATTTCCTATTTTCTATTAATGCCGTTTGTGTTCCACCAATAAAAGTTGCCTAATTAGTTCCTGCTTCTTCATCAGTACCCAATTGTCATTTCTATGACTTAACAGTAATGATGCCGTATGCCACATGTCATATTCCTCACAAACTGTACATATTTTCTACTTCTATCTTCTACTTTCCCTCCTGCCGTTCGTATTCCAATTAGCTTTTCCGATTAAGGGTTGATTTGGACGGTGTTACCTCACCGAAAATTGAAGTCACTTCGGGTGTCCCACATGGTAGTGTGATAGGTCCACTCCTGTTCCTTCTGTACATTAATGATATCAGTATACTGTATCAGTATACCACCTTATAAGGTGGTAAAAAGTAAGCTTCGTCTACTTGCCGATGACGCAGTTGTGTACAGGGAAATTCTAAGCCCAAACGATAAGCAATATTTAAATGATGACCTACAAGCAATCGAAAATTGGTGTGATACATGGCAGTTAGAATTAAATTTTAAAAAATGTGTAGTAATGAATTTTTGGAAAAAGAATTGTTCTCATCCTAGCTCGTACAAAATAAGTAATGATGAAATAATAAACGTGGAATCCATTAAATATCTTGGAATAAGACTGACACATGATCTTTCCTGGGGTAAACATATACGTGAAATAATGGGTCAAGCTAATCGTAAACTGGGTTTCATCAAAAGAGTATTGGGTAAATGTGACGATCATGCACGAGAAATCAGCTACTTTTCCCTTGTTAGACCTCATTTGGAATATGCTGCCAGTGTATGGGATCCATACGAAATCGGTCTACGTAATGAACTTGAACGTGTGCAGCGAGGATCGGCAAGATTTGTAAAGAGACAATACGATAATTATATTAGCGTAAGCAGTCTATTAAATGAATTGAAATTGGAATCATTGTCAGATCCCAGGTTGATATTTCCACTTAATCTCCTAATAAAATAGAAAGATAATATTTTCAGTGATGATGTTAAAAATATTTTACGAACCCCAACTTACTGTGGCAGACTGGATCATAATCATAAAATTAGAGAAATTGATTGCCGAACCGACTGATTTAAAATGTCCTTTTTCCCTCGAACAATTAGAGATACGAATAACGGTAAATATGTCCTATCGGAGAGTAGCAATGAATAGCATTGGTAGCTGCATGTTGAATTGAGTACTTAAAGTTAACCCTACTAACACAATGTTTTTGCATGTTTGCTTTGCAATTTCTATCTTTTTTAAATAGTGTAGTTCTGACTACTATATTAATACTATTCCTTTTTTATGCATGATATGTAGTGCATGTTTGGTGGAAAAATCTCCCCCTGCCACACACCCTTGTGGTGGCTTGCAGGGTATTATGTAGATGTAGATGTAGCTTCTACCCTCTCCCACTCATACGCAATACATATTTCCTTAATAGCAGCTATTAAGATCTTCGCTACAGTTAGAATATATGAGAGGGCGTTCTTTTAATTAAATTCATACAAAGGTAAATTGTGTCACGACTGACTCCACTCTACTGAAAGGAAATTGCTGAGAGCTCGAAGCACTAAGAGATGTAACACAGAGGTAAATTCCCCTAATAAAACCTGGGTGTAGTTAAACGTGGTGCAAAATTATAGCAAATGCGGGGAATATTAAGTATCCGGAAATACTTTTAATGCCTTATTCAGGCTCATTGAAAGACAGCGTTAATTTCTGCATGAGTTAAATAAATTAATTATAAATAAATATAGGGCTCCTATCTTTTTCTTCTGCCATGCACGGGATGTTTCTAGATTCACCTCTAGATGCGGCTCGGCGATGATGTCAAAAAAAGGATCTCGTTCTAAAGATGAGGATCTTCAGGGCCCTTTAATATTTTTTGACATGTTATCTGTATTCGCCCCGTGTGACTAATTTGTAAGGATGGACTTACTAGATTTTAAAGTCTTTTCTGGAAAATAAGTCAGATTTTGTCTTAATATTCGGATTCCGATACACCGTCTGTCGAAAATAAAGTGTGCTGGAAAATTCGCGGCGATGCATCGCGGAGGTCTTTCTTATAAGATTGACTCAACAATCGCGTATATTGATGATGACAGGTGTACAAGGATCCCTTCGTCAAGGGCAGGGAGGAAATGCGAACTGCGCCCACTTAAGGAGGCTCCACCGAATTATGAAGTAGATGTCATTTTCGTGAAAATTTCAGGACACACAATTTTTTGGCCCTTCTATCGATTGGCAATAAAATAATGAGGCCTTTCCATCATATATTTGAAGAAAAAAGACGGTGAAAATCAGATATTTTATACGTGGTCATACGGCAGAGCATGGCTCATGCAGTACAATTTGCAGATTAATAATGTTCAGAGAAATGTCGTTTTGACGAAAAACTAACATAAGATGCGCAATTTTATGTAGAATTCAGTATTAAGAAAAAGTGTTCGCCTTACCACACTTGTTTAATTGATATTAATAAATGTTTGCACGAAAAAAATCAGAAAAGCCTTAGTTACATGAAAGTGGCGCTACAGTATGTTGTTATCATTGGCAACCGTACTTGAGACGGAACGTGCTTACAAGCTTATTCACCGACTTAATTTAGGAATATACCTGACCAAGGTACTTCTTATATTTTTATGTAATTTAAATATTTCATTGGTTATTGACATAGTGTAATTAATACCAATGCTTCCAAATGGTAGCAACGGCATTGTTGCCAAACAGTTTTCAAAAATATCAATATTAATAAAATTCAAAACAAAGAGTTGTATTGGCAAGGGTATAGTTCAAAACTAAGTAAGAAAATATTTACCTGTTTTGAAATACGTATTAGCCGGATTGAGCGTGTATTGTCATTCTGTAAATTAAACGTGGCAACAACACGTCAGTCATGTTTCGAAGTCAAAATGAGTTTAAAGAGCTTGTAAAAAATAGAATTAAACTACAACGCGCTATATAATAGCATAATCATGCAATTATTATGCATGCATTTTCACCCTATAGATGATTTTCCATATAGGTGTTTTTCTGGATCGGTATTTATTCATTAAATAACATAGCTCATTTACGGGATTTTGAATCGCGGAGTCACGGTGGAACTTCCTTAAATAGAATCGTCCTTTCACAAACCTACCGGAAGTGGGGCGGATGACCTTTCTTTTTGTGGATTTCCATAATGTATTACATTACCGTTTTCTTTTTTACGAGAGGAAGGTCGTGCCGTGAGATGAATCTGTCGTATCAGGTATTTAACTAAAAAAATGACATGGGTGTATGTGTTTGGCGCGCTGCCACGATGCGAAGATGGCGCTAGTGGAGGCAGTGCATAATCCAAAAATGACGTCGTATCAGAATTTTCGCGTTCGCACGTTTTGTCCACGGGTGGATTATGGAGAGGCATTTTCGTGGCAGAAATGTTGGATCTTCGCAACTGAATGCGACTCTATACGTTTCATTTTTCAGCGTTTTAAAGCTGTAATTTCTAATCGTTGTTTATTATTCATCTCCACTTTCCCATCGGGGAACGTATCTTGGTTTCGTTTTCCCTTCGTTTTTGAATAGAGAATGCAAAGTGTATCTTGATTTCCGCAGTGGTTCGCATGTGAGTGCCTGCCACGGTGAATTCATACTCCTTGGAGGCTATTGGATTTAAGGAGGCTGATCCGAAAAGTGAAAGTTATGTCATTTTTTTATATTTTCAGAACTTATAGAACTAAAGTTCCTCTGTCTAATATAGTAAAGATAAATATACCAACACAAACTCCTTTTTGCACAAATTTCATTTGAAATTACATACGATTAACGGCGAGAATGGCCATCACATGGGAATATAGCGTTTAAAAATACCATAGTGACATCTCATTTTTGCAAAAAAACTAATATTTTATGCGTAATTTTACAAGAAATAAAATGACACGAAAAAAAGGCATCAACCAACCGTATTTTTCGCTAAATTCACCAATATCTGCGCTAATATCAGACGAAATGCGTTAGTTGTCTTCAAGTGGCGCTGCGGTCGCTCTAGCCAAAATATATGGCGTATGAATAATATCATTACTTATGAGATATTTAAGCATATTTCAGAAAAATATTGTAACATAATGTTTGATAGTAATATTCTGGTGTTATAAATTAGTAAATTCATTGAGTACATGAATTTATTTCTTTAAAGTAAATGCTGAATTAACTCCATAGTCGAGCTGATTAAAATTATCATAAAAAATAAATTCTTCGACTTTCCATCGTATTTCTTGTGATACTTATGACTTTCAATAGCTTAGGTAATTTTCTTTGTGAAGTACGGATCACTTAGTAGGCATAAACTCGTACTTAAATTAATAAGATTCCTCAGACAACTTGACTCAAGCAGTCGCGAGCCAACCTCCTTAAGCCTTCGTTGTGAGGCGAAGAACAATTCTAGGTCTTCAAGCACGCAAGCGGATGAGCGGCTGGATTGGGGTTCTACCTCACGACTGCCACCGGTGCCGCAAAAATGGGTTTTCTGTGTTTGTTGAGGTTTGCCGTATTTCCCTCGTTGTCGTCGCCGCAAGGTTTTCGCTTTCGGGCAAAGCTTTGTTTCTTCTTTGAGGAGTGGTGAGTCCCACATTAGGCGAAGTGGTTGTTCTTGACAAGGGGCCTAAAACTGTTTTTATGGCATTTATGGTGTGTGAAGAAATGTGAAAAAAAACTGAAAAGATTAGACAAATCCTGATTTAATCTTGGACCGCACGAGATGCCTTTTTACAGACTATAAAAATAATAATATGTTTCGGTAATAATACTAATTCATTAGTTAAATTGCAATAAGTTAAAGGTCCTCGACTATTCACTCCTTTAGTCTACCGTCCGGACATTTTTCTTATCATAATATATCGATATGATGAACATGTTTCTTCGCATAGGGAAAAACTATCTTGGCTAACTGTCAAGGGCAGGCGTAATTACTAGCTAAGCGTCTTCCTGTTCTCCTTATTTTCCGTTACAGAACCTAAATATTTGATGGATATGTTTATGCACAACCTCAGTCCCGTAATATGAATACAAGGAGTGAAGCATCTGATTTATATTGCCCCGCCTATAGAACCACCAAATACCACAACTCTCTCCCAGTTAAATCCACAAAACTATGGAATTCTCTCCCCATAGACCTAAAGAACAGTAAAAACAGGCAGTCATTCAAAACGAAACTTTATTCTTACCTTTCACATATAGACATAAATCTCTAATTCGTATTGTTATATCTATATCACTATCCGTTTCCCACTTTGTTCTTGTGCAATCTTCATTACGTCTTTTATTGCTAGTTTTTTTCGTTATTTTGGTGATATATGCATAATAATTTTTGTATTATCTTTGTATTCATATGTTTTCAAATACGTTTGTTCTTATTGTTTATGTTTGATACTATGTTGGTTGTTTACGCTCACCACAACTGTCATTGAGATTGTAATATTAGTGCTCTTAGGGGTATTGTACCTAGAGCTAATAAATATTTATTTATATATGTATATGATCTTAATTTAAAAATTCGACCCAGCTTAGGCAACCTCATACCCCGCTATTAGCGGCGTCCTATTCTCTTTGATCTAAAATTGAAATTAGTCATTCCTCACTATCAAGAATTACGACCAAGTCGCGAAGAAAAAAATTATTCACCTTGACCGGGATACGAACCTGAGTAAGGGGGATATTTTTTGTGTGGAAATTCTGATAAAATAATTCTTCATTATCTCGAGATCACTCCTGAGTCGTATATTTTGCCATCATTCGTAATCCTACTCGTGTTGCTATGCTCATCGGACCATCAATTCTTCCGCCCGCTGCGTTCTTCCCCTCCATCCCGGCGTATCGAGTTGCATATCGCCAAGCAGTCGATATTTTCGGTATTTTTCCCCTCTTCCCTCACTCAAACATCGGTAAAACATCAATCTCTCGTGGAAGGGAGGACAAAATGGCCTCCTAACGTCACCGAGAAGTAATTTTGGGTGAGCCTGTCCCCGCGACCGTCGGGCATTAATTTGTCGATTCCGGTAATTACTGATTCCTGATTACCCTTAATCGTCGGTGGAATCGGGAAGGTGGTCCTTCGTTGAAGTCGCCCACCCACATTTCGCGCCTCCTCGTGAAACCGGTAGCTTTCGTCAGAGAACCCATTTTTAGTGACTATTTTGAGTAGGTAATTCCATTTCGAGTTCCTGAATTTCATCAGATGATATCATCGAACCATGACAACAGCGATGCTGCCTTATCACGAAGATTTTCAGGCAAGATTTATGATCACAGAAAGGTGACCCGAGTTTCTTTTTGAAGCCGAGGTGATGGTTGATGTTCCTTATTCATATCGCCGGATTCCATCACTCGATCAGGGTAAAATAAAGGAATTTGGCGCTTGGAATGATGGCATGGAAACCTCTTTCCCTCACGCCATCCGCGACCCAGGCATAAGCAGGGATTGAAATTAACACAGGGATTTCGTTAACGTTATCCTCTTTATCTTGCAAATACTCCGATAAAAGCTGGATTTTTAAACAATCCCTGCCCTGCGATGCTCAGTAAAGGAGTATAGTGTGTGTGGTTCGTTTAAGGAGGTTGGCTCGCGACTGCTTGAGTCAAGTTGTCTGAGGAATCTTATTAATTGAAGTACGAGTATATGCCTGCTAAGTGATCCTTACTTCACAAAGAAAATTACGTAAGCTATTGAAAGTCATAAGTATCACAAGAAATGCGATGTAAAGTTGAAGGATTTCTTTTTTATGATAATTTTAATCAGCTCGACTCTGAAGTCAATTCAGCATTTACTTTAAAGAAATAAATTCATGTACTCAATGAATTTACTAATTTATAACACCAGAAAATTACTATCAAACATTCTGTTACTATATTTATCTGAAATATGCTTTAATATCTCATTTGTAATGATATTTTTCGTACGCCATACATTTTACATAGAGCGACCGCAGCGCCACTTGAAGCCAACTAACGCATTTCGTCTGCTGTAAGCGCAGACATTGGTGGATTTAGCGAAAAATACGGTGGGTTGATGCCATTTTCTCGTGTCATTTTATTTCTTGTGATATTACGCATAAAATATCAGTTTTTTTGCTAAAATGACATGTCACTATGGTATTTTTAAACGTTATATTCCCATGTGATGGCCATTCTCGCCGTTAATCGTATGTAATTTCAAATGCAATTTGTGCAAAAAGGAGTATGGGTTGGTATAATTATCTTTACTTGATTAGACAGAGGAACCAAGTTCTATAAGTGCTGGAAATATAAAACATGACATGACTTTCACTTTTGGATCAACCTCCTTAAAACATGTTTCTTTCAGAGAGTTAGCCAGGTCTGTAACACGCCGGCCTGACAATCCCAAGGTCGCTGTTTGGAATTTTGCATTGAGGGTATACGTTGTGTTCTTATAGGATTTAGAGCGTAGATTAGACGGTAAGATTAGTCACTGGGGGATCTGGAATCGTGGTCTGCTACTAATGGATTCCGCATATTTATACTTTCTTAGCCGGCTCAAAGAACTTTAGATGTGAGAGATATTTTAGTACGCTATGGAAAGTCCGATTGTGTTTTACGGCAATGTTAAATTGAGGCGTAAAGGAAGTGGTTATTAGATGACCTCGTCTTTACCCTTGAGAATGCATAAAAATCCAAAACGGGAATGTGTGTTGTTCTCCACCCATAGCGATCATGTTCCTCGATCTCTCTTCCATCACCTTGCTTTCCAAGTTGAAGCCACATAGCCTGTCAAAAAAGAGGTCGTAATATATGGCTAGGGGGATCTACGTTACATCCTATTTCACTTTAAAATTATTTAGAGGCGGAGCAAATGACCTGGGTCGCCATCTTTTTGGATACAGCAGTAGTAAGTGATGGCACTGGGGAATGGTCCCCCTCCCCCTTCCCCCCACCCCTCCCCCTGGGGCACTGGGGAATGGTCCCCCTCCCCCTTCCCCCCACCCCTCCCCCTGGGGCACTGGGGAATGGTCCCCCTCCCCCCTTCCCCCCACCTCTCCCCCTGGGGCACTGAGGAATGGACCCCCTCCCTCCCCCGAGGGCGCTGACGAATGGTCAGCAGGTAAAAGGGTAGAGTTGGGAGAGCCCCGGATAGTGGGTGGGGGAACCTAGCTCCTTGGTCGTTTCCCCCCACCTTCAAAAACAGGGCACTGAGGAATGGTCAGCAGGTAATATGGTAGAGTTGGGAGAGCCCCGGATAGTGGGTGGGGGAACCTAGCTCCTTGGTCGTTTCCCCCACCTTCAAAAACAGGGCACTGAGGAATGGTCAGCAGGTAATATGGTAGAGTTGGGAGAGCCCCGGATAGTGGGTGGGGGAACCTAGCTCCTTGGTCGTTTCCCCCACCTCTACAAAACATGGATTGCATTTCCTGGTCTTGGCGTTGTTCCCCGGACGTCACATTTTCAGCGAATAATAATAATAATGAGAAAAATATACCCGAAGAATTTATTTGAACCGGCGACCTCATCCAGCTTAGCTATTCACCCCTGGGTTAACCGATCTTGTCAGGGCTGGGCAATACTTTAAGAAGTCATACTCAAATGATAATGAAGAATTTGTAATGTTAGTGGTTATTTCGTCCTTTCCATTTGTAATGAGAAGATGAAAAGGATCGTGATGATATGTATTGTAATTACGGCAAGGAAAGTTAAATGAATGGTAGTAAGCTCAACAGCGGGCATGTCAATTAATGGCGATATAGCATCTGTTGCCGTTTAGCAAAATGACAAAGTATGTCGAAAACGTAAACTCTTCTGATGAGCAGCTGTAAAGTTTTTACTCAATATTTGGGTAGAGGATGTTTGAAGAGGTAGGTGAATGAAAGACTAGATGGAAAAAATCCTTTTTAAATAACATTTATTTCATGTTCAATACAAATAATTATCATGAGCATAGAAAGAAGTATATTTCACTCAGAGTAAATACATATATCTAGTACATATTTGACGTTAGAAAAGGGATGGAACATCAAAATATTTAACTGTGGCTACCATAAATTACATAAGATTACACACATGTATTAATATATTAAATACTCAATAATTGTAAAAAGGCTACTTAAGTAGTTACTCAATAACAATTTCATTATTAAATAAGCGGCATTCCTGTATTATTTTTGAAGTGAGTTCTATAAATGCTATTTTAAACCTTTAACCAGAGTCACAGTCAAGCACCAAACAAGTAAAGTTTTTCCTTTTAGTTACCATACTCTCGAAATAAATTTTCGCTAAGAAATATTTTTACAATTTTTTGTTAAGGTGTAAATTCCAAAAGTGATCGCCTTTGAAAAATAAACGACAAAGAATTAACCTAAAGGAATCTGCATTGTTTCCATTAAATAATTCGTGGATGCTTCGTTCCGTATATCTCGATATCGATATCGATATCACTCAGAGTCAAAACATGTTAAGAAATTATCAGTAAATATGCAACATGTTGAATTTGAAACATGTCAGTGCAATATGTTGTCAGACAATCTATGCTATGTTTGCGGCACACACACACTCGGAAATGGACATATCGAATTTGTTTTCTGCCGCTCACTTATTTTCAAGTATTTTATAGTCTCTTAATATCATTTCCTCATGGATATAATGCTGTCCATCAGGAGTTCTTAGTATTGAACGTATTTCCTCTGTAAGAACTTTTACGTTAAGATGCGGTGGACTGTTTCCGATCTCCTGTGGATGAATTTGGAAACTGTTCACTTGCTCACGGGATACTCCATCTGATATTTCACCGTCTTCCTGCTCCTCCTCCTGGTCTACCCGGATTCTTTCGTGCACTAGTATTTTATGCAACGACTATCGAGTGTGACGGTTTCGAAAACAACATAATGATCAAATGTTTTTTTTAGAAAAATCCTACCGTCTAGAGTACTTAACACTGCTCCTATTTCTTCATAAAGGGCTTTTGCATTCAGCGAGGGAGTTAAGGCACTAGTCTCTGGCATATGGACCTCGATACTTTTAATAAAATCACTAGTAAAATAACAACCACTGTTAGGGAATACGCCTTCCTTCATTTTTATCGACAACGTTTGAAACATAGATTCCAGATAAGCATAAACCAGCTTACTCGTGTCGCTGTACCAGCTACATCTTTCCTCTATTCGCATTCTGATATACGTTTTGAAGTTTAACAGTCCGAACCAAGAAGATTTGGTAAGAGAAACACCTTTGTTTTTTTCCTTCTTCTTCATCGTTTCCTTTCCATTGTTTTTGTTTCTTCGTTCGATAACCATTGTTTTCGTACCAAAGATGGTTTTAAATTTAAACTCAAAATTGAAGGATTTAAGGCACTGCGGTGAAATGTCATTGATGAAATAAGATCTGATTAAATTCTCATTGGCCATGAAATCATTCCAGTCTGTGTAGTTCATAGTCACACAAGAACCACCCACCTTTGAAATAGCAATAAAGAGTTCGCAAAAATTCTTCATGTCAAAGCCAATTGTCACTCTCCTCGTACCACTGTAGTTAAGTTTAAAATCACACTCAAGTAATCCAAGATATTCACGGGAAGGGACGGCTGAATAACACCGTGTTCTGTGAGTATCTCTACCGGTGATGTTTTTGCTATGTCTCGAGGATTCATGTTGACTTTTGATACCAACCATGGTCGCTGCTTTTCTGGTTGGCGGTCGCTCGCAGTATCTCTATATATTCAGAGAGAAATAAGAGGGTAGTTGGGAGTCGGATGTAGGCATTATAATGATTCCCTAACGGTTGAAGTATTTTTGAAATAAATAAAATATTTAAACTTTCTCACCAATTTATTTATTTTCTTAGATAGCACAGGAGTATGGAATACATTATTTTTCATACATTAAAAAGAAAACATTGGAAACAATACAAAAATCAAATATATTTTGAAAATGTACCTTAAAAATTTTAAAACTCATTAAAAGGAAAACATAGGAAACATTACAAAAATCAAATATATTTTGAAAATGTACCTTAAAATTCTTAAAACTTTATCAAATATCGAATAAATGACACTTTAAATATTTTTAAAACTGATTTAGGACGATAACTGAGTTACGTTGCATCGTCAACAATCGTCTTACATTCTTTCAAAATTATTTCCTCGTGTAGATAATGTTTCCCAGCATGAGTACGTAACGCCGAACGTATTTCCTCAGAAAGAGCTTTAACGTTCAAGGAAGGTAGTGTCTGGCTAAGTTCCTCAAGATTAACTTTAATTGCTGACACAGTATCAGACGAAACACTTCCTAGAATTTCACCATCTTCCATGTCTGTTCCATGGACGTACAATATAGAATCCAAGTAAGATTTCACAAGTTTCGAAGCACATTTCGACCATTCATTTCTCTCATCCCACCGCATTCCAACACATTCCGCAACGTTCAATAAACCGTACCAAGATGTTTTTGCAAGATAGACACACGGTTTCTCGTCAGCATCACCATTTTCTTCAAGAACAATTGATTTGTTACCAAATATCGATTTGAATTTCAAGATGCAATTACCTAAAGTAATGCTTTGTGGCACCACATCAGTAATAAAATATGACTTAATCACAGTTTCACATTCTAGTAACCGATAGAAATCCATCCAGTCCACTGAAACGCACAAACCACCAACTTTTCCAATGGTTATGAATGGTTGACATGAGTTTTTCAAGTCTATTCCAACAGTCACTCTCTTCGTATCACTTTGATTCAGCTTATATGAGCACTCCAAAAGTCCAATATGCTGCGGGCGTCGAGTTTGTGTATAGTTAACTTCCGGTGAACTCTCGTCCATCTCCTTGGCTGGAATCTCTGCTATGGGTGGCGTGATGGATGGTTTATAGGATGGGCGACGGTACTTTCCACTGCTTGGAGGTCGTGGTGAGTACGGGCGATGGGTGCGGTTGACGTTTCCGGGAGCTCCTCTCTTACAGGGTCTCCTAGGTGCTGTGAAAGAGTCTCCATTCGATGCCATGGTTGCTGCTGCAATAGTGATACTGCCCCGCAGTAGTGGGGCATATATATCCACGTGAACCATGGAGGGGGAAGGTAGGGGAAGAGTGGAGGGGGGAGGGGGCTACTGGTGGCGAACAAGATGGCGGAAACGTCAAGAAATCAGACGGAATGCCTGCCACAATCCAATTTCTTCCGACCAATCTGTATGCCAGTAAAATCACTGTTTATAACACATGTTTTACAGTATTTTCCAAATAATTTGTTATAAAGTTGCATTATAATTTTATCATTTTTTCCAGTCCTGCTAGGGTTAAAAATGCCAGTGAATTTCTGCATTGATATTCCTCTGGAACGGAATGCCAAGAACACTGCCAATAATTTCCGCAGGTGGCGGATGTCCACCCTTGAATTTTCTTGTTATTATACTGCCAAGAAGTACATTCTCTATTGAGGAAACTTATGTGTTCTCTAACAAATGGTGGCATTCCGTAGCTATCAAAAAATTCACCCCTCCCTCTTTCATCGATAAATATCCCTACCCAATGTGTTCCACGGTTCTTTGAGGGATCTGTGTTGACAACTAAAGCACTATTGAGAAGAGATGGTGTATTATACGCCCCTGAGCGGAATCCGCGTATGATTTCCTCAACGTGCACACATTTAAAAATTGAATCCATATCCCAAAATTATTTACAAGTCGGGAAAATAAAAACAACTTAACCGATTTTAGTACCCGGAACCTGGATCCGTTGACAAAACCGGTAACCTGGCCAAATGTAGATTCTGCTAAACAGCTCTCCCGCGAAATACTTCAACTCGGCTCCGAAGACAGCAATGGATCTCTCTATTCCGCTTAAGCGCTCTACCACCAATCACTGCAGACACGGTCTCCACGCCAGCACAGAAAATGTCACGAAAAGTAGTTTCCGCTAAAAAAACTCCGAGCCCGCCAACGGTTCCTAGCACGGTTTCTTCAACACGAAGTTAAATCTCGCAAAGAAGACTCCGTATGCAATAATTCTGCGCTAGGAAATCTTAGCTCAAGCTCTCTACACGAACAAGTCGAAACAGGTCGAAGATATTCGAACAGAGCAACCGTTGGGTTATGACGACACGTCAGCAACACCAGCCAGGAGGACAGTGAGCCAAAATTTTCCAAGTCTAACGACAGACTTTCACTTCTGATACCTCCCCCAACGACATCACGTTCCGCCCCCATCCTCTGGCGTGTGGGGGTGGCCCTGAGCGTCTTCGCCAATAAAAGGGTTCTTCCTGACCCTCAACTCGCCAGTTCAGCCGCAAAACCAATCTACGCTGCACCCTAGCCTGCCAATCGAATCATTCATCATGAGGAACGCAAAGCGAAAGCTCTTCTCCGAAGAGGAGAATGAAGAAAGTTTTACGGTGAGTTATAATTTATCTGATATATTATTTAAGCCTTTTTTTTTTGCTTTCGATTTAAACGCCTCGTATATTTTTTAATATATAAATTCTATTCATCATCCCAGGTAACAAACTGGTCAGACTATGAGTCTGATTCAGACTTTGAAGACCAACCACCATGGGTGAAGAAATTTAAAATAATGCAGGCTCAGGCGTTTGGAAATATAAATCAAAACTCCCAAATAACAACATCAACACCGAGGAAGGATGCGACGACTGTGAATTTATCCTCGCCGAGGAGAGAGATAACCTTCCCCGACTCATTCTGGTCCCCTCGGAAACAAGAGGACACTATTGATTTAAGTGACAGTGTGGAAATTGTTTACGAAAAACTTGCGGCAACATGTAATGAGGTACCGTGCACCAGTAATGAGATACCGTGCACCAGTAATGAAAATCAGGTCGTGGAAGAGTACAATTCTAGTGCGGAAACTTATTTTTCTGAACCGGATGCGGTGACCAATGAACATGTAATTGAGAGAAAACTTGACAGTGATGAAGTGCAGGTCGTTGAAGAGTGCAACTCTAGTGCGGAGACTATTATTTTATCAGAACAGGCTGTGGTGACGAATGAACAGGAAATTGCCGGAAAAGTTGTAGATGTTTGTGAAACGAGCACACCGAGGAAGGATGCGACGACTGTGAATTTATCCTCGCCGAGGAGAGAGATAACCTTCCCCGACTCATTCTGGTCCCCTCGGAAACAAGAGGACACTATTGATTTAAGTGACAGTGTGGAAATTGTTTACGAAAAACTTGCGGCAACATGTAATGAGGTACCGTGCACCAGTAATGAGATACCGTGCACCAGTAATGAAAATCAGGTCGTGGAAGAGTACAATTCTAGTGCGGAAACTTATTTTTCAGAACCGGATGCGGTGACCAATGAACAGGTAATTGAGAGAAAACTTGACAGTGATGAAGTGCAGGTCGTTGAAGAGTGCAACTCTAGTGCGGAGACTATTATTTTATCAGAACAGGCTGTGGTGACGAATGAACAGGAAATTGCCGGAAAAGTTGTAGATGTTTGTGAAACGAGCACTCTTGACGAAGTGCAAGATGTGTATGATGACATTTTAAGTGCTGAAACTGTTATGATTTCGGATTGGACTGATGTATCCGATGAACATGTATTTCAAAAGGACATTCAAAATGAGGGAGCTCACTTCACGGAAATACTTTCAAATTACTGTGATTTGAATGAATGTCATTGTAAAAATAAATATGCTAATACACTATTATTTGATCCTAATTACTCCGTGGTGAGTGAAGATGATCTTTGTGAATTTGACTGTGAATGTATTGGATGTGATTCGTGGTTGGAAAGAATCTTCAATTGCAATTGTTTCTGCGATATTTGTGTTGGCATGCTTTGCCAAGAAATAAATCAACTTCTCTAAGGATTATGCATGTTATTTCATCCTCAAGGCTTTACAACAAAAGAGTAGTCCACCTACAATACTAACAGAGAGTATATTAATACTATAAATTTAGAATTTTTCTGAGGGTTTGAACATTAAAGAAATGGATTTAAGACTGAAACATCCTTTTGGGGCTCTAATTGCAGGGCCTAGCGCATGTGGAAAGACAGTGTTCACCAGACGCCTCATAAAATTCCGAAAAGAAATGTTTGACACCGCTTTTGCGGATATAATTTGGTGTTATTCAGAATGGCAACAGTTTTACGATACTTTGAAGCATGATGGGGTTATCTTTCACGAAGGAATTCCTGACTTGAAAACTATTCCATACAAGCCCACTGCTACTCTTCTCATTTTGGATGATTTGATGCGAGAGGCTAACGGGAGCATTGTAATTGATTTATTTTCAAGGGCCAGTCACCATCGAAATATTAGCGTGATTCATCTCACGCAGAATATTTTTCATCAAGGCAAAGGAACCCGAGATATATCGTTAAATACTCACTATCTTGTGTACTTCAAAAACCCGAGGGATAGGAGCCAGATTTTGAGTTTGGCTCGGCAAATATATCCAAAAAGTCCAAAGTTTCTGCAGGAGGCTTACGAAGATGCTACACAAAATCCGCATGGTTATTTGCTAATCGACTTGAAACAGTCAACTCCCGACATCTTTCGGTACCGTACGGAAATATTTCCAGATGATGTGACGCAGTATTTCTACCAGCCAAGAAAATAATTACTGCCTCAGTGGGAATAAATTAGAGCGTTGTCAAACGTCTTCTTTCAGTCGATATGGCGCGGGTGTTAGCTAAACACGCCGACATTCTACGGTTTCTTGCGCGTTGTAAACCTACTATTCGTGCTGCAATTCTGAAAGCTGCAGACCCCAATCTGATACGTGTTATCTGCGAAATTGTCGATAATACACTTAAGGGCTGTATCAATTTGACAGCTGCTCAGAGGAAACGCTTGTCTCGTCATAGAGGATTATTGCGCAAAATTGCTGCGAGAAAAGGTTGCTGGAAGAGGAAGAAAAAGTTAATCCAGCAGTCCGGTGGTTTCATTTTACCCCTGCTTTTACCATTAATTAGCAGTGTAATATCCAAAATTTTGTAACGATGGAACATGCAAAGAAGATGGTACTCGTTCCACAGGAAAACGTTCAACGATTGGTGGCTCCTAGTATTACGATGACGAACTCTAGCCAAGTCCTTTCAGATCTAGATCGGGAAATGGAGAAAATACTACGCACACCAATGAAATCAGATAACGAAAAATGGACACTATACAAACAATGTCTGCATCGATTTTTACATTTCACGGGGGTAGAAAGAAGCCCATTAGTCTTTCCCATCACGTCGAATGTTGAGAGAGAACCAGATGTTGATGAACAAGGTGAAAACGAGAGAGATAGAGACAGGGGAGTGCAAGTAGAAATCCCTCTTCATGCGGAAATTGTGTCTTCAATACCGAATAAATTCCGCAAAAGGGCCGAGTTGCTAATCGCTCGATTGATGTCATCTGGTAAAGTAAACTGGAGTGCCGACGGTACTGTAAGCATCAAGGGTGGCATAATTCCTGGATCAAACATAACAGACCTCATAGGTGACGTCATGCGAGCTCGTAAAAATGTCAATCCTAAGGGAATGGAATCTTTCTTGACTTTGCTCTCGGAAATCAACATGCCAAAAGAATTTATAGGCAATCCAAAACGGTTAGACCTCATTAGTCGATATGACTCCATGGATAGTGCAGAGCCCGAGGGAATCGATAGGACGAAGCGACTTACTACCATCGTATCTAATTCACTAAGACCCGCGAAATTAAAAGTTATAAAACGCTGGACGCCGTATAAATTTAAAAAATGAAAAGAAATTTGAATAGCATACTTTCAAAGATTTATTTCGATTCATCGCATTCAGCTTCTTTTTCTGGAGTTGATAGACTATGGAAAGAAGTATCAACGTTTGCATCCAAAAATGATGTTAGAAAATGGCTCCAGTCTCAAGATGCGTACACTCTTCACAAACCTGTACGCAGGAAGTTTCAGAGGAACAAATACCTGGTTGACAATATGGACGATTTGTGGCAAGCAGATTTAATCGAGGTAAAGCATATAAAGGAGAAAAACGACGGTTTCAATTACATACTCACTGTCATAGATGTCTTTAGCAAATTTGCGTGGGCATTACCTATTCGTTCCAAAACAGGTGCAAACGTTCGCGATGCATTTTCAATGATTTTGAAAAAATCAAAACGCAAACCCGTCCACCTCATGACTGATAAAGGAACTGAATTTTCGAACAAATTATTTCAAGAATTTTTAAAGAATAGTTTGATTGGTCATTACCATTCAAACAATCCGGACACAAAAGCAGCAATTGTGGAACGATTGAACAGGACACTGAAGACTAAGTTATGGCGATACTTTACTAAATACTCCACAAAGCGGTACGTCGACGTCCTTCAGAATGTAGTCGATTCTTATAACTCAACGGTCCATAGAACTATAAAGATGGCCCCGTGTGATGTTAATGAACATAATGTACTTCAAGTTTGGAAAAATGTGTATGGAAACGATATAAAAATGAATAAAATTCCACGTTTCAAAGTTGGAGATCACGTTAGAATAAGCAGAGAGAAAGTTAGTTTCAGGAAGGGGTACAGATCAAACTGGAGTGAAGAAATATTTATTATTGCGAAAGTTATTCACCGGAAACCACCAGTTTATATATTGAAAGATCAACAGCATGACATCATCGAAGGGTCTTTTTACGAACCCGAACTTCAGGAAGTTAGGATGTCAAAATCGCGAAAATTCAAAATCGATAAAATACTTGATTCAAGGGGGAAAGGCGTCAGAAAAGTAGTATTAGTGAAGTGGAAAGGATATCCTTCCAAATTTAACTCTTGGATACCAGCGGCATCCGTGAAGAAGCTGTGATGGACGAAGGATTTTATTTAACCCTGCCTAGTAACAGCTCTATGTCAAGTCATGGAAACAACACAACAACGAGATTTACAACACTTCTGCCAAAAAATATTTCACTCAGCGGGCAGTGGGAAGTTGCCCTTACAGAGATTCACTACCCCATGACGATATGCAACGTTTACGGTAAGCAACGTGAATTCTCTGTTTATCATGCTGGGAGTACGTATGCATATTACAGAAAACTCCCCAAAAATCATTACTCTTGCACGAGCGATCTAGTTGAAACTCTCAATAAGGATCTGGCTGAAATCTCTTATCCGAGCGCTGTAAAATTCTCATTCAGCGATAACGATGCAGTAGTTGTCGAAGCCAATAATACTGTCGTTGTTACGACTTCAGAAATTCTAGCTCTACAATTAGGGTTCGAACCTGGTGGAGATATTGTTCATCAAAAGAAAGCAAGGCGCAAACCTGATTTAAGTATCGGCTACCCTTCACAAATTTATGTTTACTGTGACGTTATCGATCCGCAGGTCGTTGGAGACACCGTGGCACCCCTCTTGCGCATTGTGAGTACTATGGCCGGTGAAAAGAAATATGGTATGGACGTTAGCCATACTTTCAACTTGCCATTTTATGTACCTGTTATGAAAAGAGAATTTGATACAATTGAAATCGATTTAAGAACACACTCGGGGTATCCAATACCATTTCTTTTTGGGACTTCGGTTGTAGTACTACACTTCCGTAGACGAGCTAATCATGGTGAAAACGCGTAACAATTCAGACCCCTATACGCGCTACTATCTCAACCAGGTGGGAAATGGGGTTGGGACTGTGTATCGCGGTGCTAGCTATCAAAAAGGTCACGGGATAGGGAGTTTCCTCGGAGGCCTTTTCCGTTCTGTACTCCCTCTTCTCAAAAGTGGCGCACGTGCCTTAGGCCAGGAAGCTGTACGAACAGGTATGAACGTGCTTGGTGACATTGCGTCGGATAGCACGCAACCGATAAAGAAAGTGATACGTAAACGCGTAATAGAAGCTGGTGGGAATCTGGTAAATAAAGCAGAAAAGAAAATACGTAGGATGACCGGGGCTGGATATCCACCACAGACGCGTAAACGGAAACCTCATTTGAAGACCGTCCGGCGTCGAAGAAAGACCCCTGCTCCTAAGAAAAAGCGAGTTATCGCTAAGCGTACGAGGAAAATTAAGAAGAAGAAAAGTATCGTGAAAGACATATTCTCTTAAATGTCTTTTATACACCATCAGTCTTGTGAATGTACCAAGACGGAGCTTGATCTATTCTCGCTCCCTCCAACACAGACAAGTATTGAAAACGGACAATGGATACATTACAAACCTATTTCCACCTTAGCCGATGACGCACCGTTGGAATTCGTCATTCCAGGCCATGGAGATGAATACGTTGATTTGTCACACACTTTACTTAGCATAACTGTTCGTATCGAGCGTAGGGCACAAGCAGCTGACGATGAATCCGTAATAGGCCCCGTAAACCTATGGATGCATTCGTTATTTTCACAAGTCGACATATTTCTAAATCAGAAACTGGTAACACCCCCCTGCCATACGTATCCATACAGAGCTTATATAGAAACTCTTCTAAATTACGGTCCTGCAGCGAAATCCTCCCATCTCACCACATCTCTGTGGTACGATGACACTCCCGGAAAGATGGATGATTGTAAGGACAATGCAGGAGCCGTAAAGAGACGTAGTTTCACCGATGAAGGACATTTAGTGGAGCTAATGGGTCACCTTCATTGTGATCTATTCAACCAAGAAAAATTTCTTTTAAACGGCGTGGAAATGCGTCTAAAACTAGTAAGAACTAAGTCTGGATTTAATTTAATGGCGTCCAGAGATTATGAAAACGTTTCAGTAAAAATATCAGACGCAGCCCTCCTGGTGAGGAAGGTGAAAATAAATCCAACAGTACTGATTGCACATAGCCGAGCGCTTGAAAAAGCAACGGCTAAGTATCCAGTAACGAGAGTGGACATAAAAACTGTCACCATCTCGCGCGATGTTCAAAGTAAGACAATGGACAATATTTTCCTCGGCCAGCTACCGAAACGCGTCATTGTTGGATTCGTATCTAATGCAGCGTTTAACGGTGACATGAAGAAGAACCCGTTTAATTTTCAAAATTTCGATTTAACATTTTTAGCCCTTTACATGGATGGTCAACAGGTTCCGTCAAAACCTTTGCAACCCGATTTCACTGGATCGGGGCTTTTCCTGCAGGCTTATCATACACTATTCTCTGGTACAGGTATACATTTTCAAGATGATGGGAATGGTATTCCACGAGAACATTATAAGGACGGATTTTTCCTCACAGCCTTTGATTTGACACCAGATTTAGAGGCGAACTCTAACCACTGGAGTCTGCAAAGACATGGGAGCCTTCGGTTGGAAGTTAGGTTTAAAAATGCATTGGCAGAAACCGTTAATTGTCTCGTATATGCCGAATTTAATAACATTCTCGAAATAGATAGACATCGCAACGTCGGGGTAGATTACAGCAGCTAGGAAGCAGGGCTGTATGAAAAAGTCACCGGGAGTGGGGGAAGGGGATGTAGGTGTGCAGAGGGGTGGGGAGGGAGAGCATTTATAAGAAGCTCCGTTTCCATACTTCCTCAGTTGCTGAAGCCTCTCCTATGGGAATTGCTCTGCTAGGCGCTTTGTGATTTACCAGTTTATTTTTCTTTGAGTGCCATGGCAGCAGTTGTGGATATTCAGTGCTTCAAAAGTGGAGGAGACTTAGTGGTGAAGGAGCTCTCCATTGCCACTACGGAAACGACCGTTGTGAAAAATTGGCTTTTCAAGCCACCATTTTCAGAGAGTGAGAGGTGTGAGGAAGACCTGCAGCAGGATAGGTGGCTCCGCGATAATTTTCACGGCCTTCGATGGTGTGACGGTGAAACGGAATACGACGATCTGAAGTACATTCTCCATGGACACTTAATCGCGTGCTACTTCGTGTTTGCAAAAGGCCGAGAGAAATGTGAATTGCTTGAGAAGATTCTAAAGTATAGGATAGTGATAGATCTGGAAATTTTAGGGTGTCCGTCTCTGAGAAAATTAAAACGTAAACCATCTCGCTATCTATGCAGAGTTGATTGCCACCGGAGAACCGGCTTTGAGTGTGCATCAAGAAATTGTACCGATTTACTTGATTGGTTTGTTAACAACGGTAGGGAAAAATTAACCTCTTCCTCCTTTCACCGAAACTCTTTCATTGGATTCTCGAAAAAGTTTGCTGTTAAAACAGAGAAACTTGCTGAAGCGGGATTTTTCTATTCCGGCCGTCGTGATGTGGCTATTTGCTGCGTGTGTGGTATTGCGCTTGGTTCCTGGGATCCATGGGATCGCCCTGACAAAGAGCACTATCGGTGGAATCCCTACTGTCCTTTGGTGAGAACTCCAGTTGAGTTCCAACACCCCTACATAAAACACTATGAAATTAGATGGAATTCTCATTACGATCAAAGTTCCGCTACGCAAAATGGACAGCAATCAGCTTTGTCGGGCTCTCCAAAGCCGTCACGACACTAACTCTATTTTCAAAGGTGTATTCGCCGCCGATAAACTGCCAAGAAACTGTTTCCACCCAACTGCTCTAATTGTAAATACCGACCCCGCTACGAAAAGAGGAACTCACTGGGTAGGCATTTTTATCGATAAAAACAGACGCGGTGACTTTTTTGATAGTTACGGAATGCCACCATTCATCAAAGAACACATCATGTTCCTGGATAGAGAATGTAAATCATGGCGGTATAACAGAAAGAAAATCCAGGGATGGGCATCTGCGACTTGTGGAAATTATTCAGCCGTCTTCCTCGCTTATCGGTGCAAGGGATTTACAATGAACCAATTTTCAAAAATTTTTAACGCAAAAAATAGCAGAAAAAACGATGAAATTATCATCAAACATTACAATAAATTCTTTGGTAAATATTGTAAAGCATGTGTAGTTGACAGAAATTTAATTACCGTGCAAATTGGTAGGGCAAAAGCTGCACCAACATAAATCGTTTACTGGAAACTTAGCGGAGCCACCATCTTGATCATCACCACCATTTTGTACTCTCCCCCCTTCCACTCTCATCCTCCCCCTCCCCCCTTCCGAAGTTTAGGAGGGTATATAGTCTCCATTACTCCAGGCACATCACAGTCCCGATTCAGCAGCCATGGCATCAGATGGAGAGCCGTTCCGGACACCCAGGAGAGCCATCAAGAGACAGCCTCCCAGGGTTGACAAGCGTCTGCCCCGCCCATATTCTCCTCGTCCACCGAGCAGTGGGAAGTACCATCGACCGGGATATAAACCGTCCATCAGCCCTGTGGATCCTGCTATTGAAGAGGAAAGTTCTTCGGAATCTACCACTCCGCAGATTCGACATCCTCGGCATCTTGGATTACTCGAGTGTGCATATAAGTTAAATTACAGTGATACAAAGAGAGTGACTGTGGGCGTGGACTTACAAAATGACTGCTTACCATTTATTACCGTTGGAAAAGCTGGTGGCCTGTCCATCAAGCTGGATTATAATGATTGGAGTGAGTTATTAAAGTGTGAAAGTGTAATCGCATCCTACTTTTACAAAGATATAGTCCCCCATTCCATTGCCTTTGGGAAGTGTATTCTAAAATTCAAGACAGTATTCGGCACTAAGTCGATAGTTGTTGAGGAAGCCGGTCAAAGTGATGATAAAAAAGGTGTGTACTTAGCCAAATCATCCTGGTATGGCCTTCTAAATAAGGCGGAATGTGTTCAAATGAGGTGGGAGGAACGAAGTGTCTGGGCTCCTTATGTGCATAAAATTGTGGATATGTATTTGAAATCCATACTCCATGCGTGTAAGGAGGAGCAGGAAGACGGTGAAATATCAGATGGAGTATCCCGTGAGCAAGTGAACAGTTTCCAAATTCATCCACAGGAGATCGGAAACAGTCCACCGCATCTTAACGTAAAAGTTCTTACAGAGGAAATACGTTCAATACTAAGAACTCCTGATGGACAGCATTATATCCATGAGGAAATGATATTAAGAGACTATAAAATACTTGAAAATAAGTGAGTGGCAGAAAACAAATTCGATATGTCCATTTCCGAGTGTGTGTGTGCCGCAAACATAGCATAGATTGTCTGACAACATATTGCACTGACATGTTTCAAATTCAACATGTTGCATATTTACTGATAATTTCTTAACATGTTTTGACTCTGAGTGATATCGATATCGATATCGAGATATACGGAACGAAGCATCCACGAATTATTTAATGGAAACAATGCAGATTCCTTTAGGTTAATTCTTTGTCGTTTATTTTTCAAAGGCGATCACTTTTGGAATTTACACCTTAACAAAAAAATTGTAAAAATATTTCTTAGCGAAAATTTATTTCGAGAGTATGGTAACTAAAAGGAAAAATTTTACTTGTTTGGTGCTTGACTGTGACTCTGGTTAAAGGTTTAAAATAGCATTTATAGAACTCACTTCAAAAATAATACAGGAATGCCGCTTATTTAATAATGAAATTGTTATTGAGTAACTACTTAAGTAGCCTTTTTACAATTATTGAGTATTTAATATATTAATACATGTGTGTAATCTTATGTAATTTATGGTAGCCACAGTTAAATATTTTGATGTTCCATCCCTTTTCTAACGTCAAATATGTACTAGATATATGTATTTACTCTGAGTGAAATATACTTCTTTCTATGCTCATGATAATTATTTGTATTGATCATGAAATAAATGTTATTTAAAAAGGATTTTTTCCATCTAGTCTTTCATTCACCTACCTCTTCAAACATCCTCTACCCAAATATTGAGTAAAAACTTTACAGCTGCTCATCAGAAGAGTTTACGTTTTCGACATACTTTGTCATTTTGCTAAACGGCAACAGATGCTATATCGCCATTAATTGACATGCCCGCTGTTGAGCTTACTACCATTCATTTAACTTTCCTTGCCGTAATTACAATCCATATCATCACGATCCTTTTCATCTTCTCATTTCCAATGGAAAGGACGAAATAACCACTAACATTACAAATTCTTCATTATCATTTGAGTATGACTTCTTAAAGTATTGCCCAGCCCTGACAAGATCGGTTAACCCAGGGGTGAATAGCTAAGCTGGATGAGGTCGCCGGTTCAAATAAATTCTTCGGGTATATTTTTCTCATTATTATTATTATTCGCTGAAAATGTGACGTCCGGGGAACAACGCCAAGACCAGGAAATGCAATCCATGTTTTGTAGAGGTGGGGGAAACGACCAAGGAGCTAGGTTCCCCCACCCACTATCCGGGGCTCTCCCAACTCTACCATATTACCTGCTGACCATTCCTCAGTGCCCTGTTTTTGAAGGTGGGGGAAACGACCAAGGAGCTAGGTTCCCCCACCCACTATCCGGAGCTCTCCCAACTCTACCATATTACCTGCTGACCATTCCTCAGTGCCCTGTTTTTGAAGGTGGGGGGAAACGACCAAGGAGCTAGGTTCCCCCACCCACATTCCGGGGCTCTCCCAACTCTACCATATTACCTGCTGACCATTCGTCAGCGCCCTCGGGGGAGGGAGGGGGTCCATTCCTCAGTGCCCCAGGGGGAGAGGTGGGGGGAAGGGGGAGGGGGACCATTCCCCAGTGCCCCAGGGGGAGGGGTGGGGGGAAGGGGGAGGGGGACCATTCCCCAGTGCCCCAGGGGGAGGGGTGGGGGGAAGGGGGAGGGGGACCATTCCCCAGTGCCCCAGGGGGAGGGGTGGGGGGAAGGGGGAGGGGGACCATTCCCCAGTGCCCCAGGGGGAGGGGTGGGGGGAAGGGGGAGGGGAGGGGGGAAGGGGGAGGGGGACCATTCCCCAGTGCCCCAGGGGGAGGGGAGGGGGGAAGGGGGAGGGGGACCATTCCCCAGTGCCCCAGGGGGAGGGGTGGGGGGAAGGGGGAGGGGGACCATTCCCCAGTGCCCCAGGGGGAGGGGTGGGGGGAAGGGGGAGGGGGACCATTCCCCAGTGCCATCACTTACTACTTACAGCTGAATGAAATGTAAATAACCTGACGCATATGGCAGTTCGCAGAAGAGCGGTCTAATGTGATCCCGTTTGAGTTATGCCCTACTATTTATTAGTGTCGTCCCTATGGAGTCACCCAATTTGAGCTAATGTTTAGATTGAGTGTCATGCGTGGACAAAAACACTTTTTACACGGACGAAGGGCGTTAACATCGTCTTTGAATTATACGACCCTTTTTGTGATAAACGATTATTGCCCCAACTAAATCACCGCCCTCTGATAATGACCGAATGGTTTTGAATTTTACTGGCGGTCAGAAGTTAATCTTTATGTATTAATATCTCTGGTACCAGTAGTTCAAAACTTTTATCGGCTAGCCTTATCAATGTTCCGTTTCCTGAAGCTCAACAAATTTTGCCACGCCGGCCAATTTATACAGTTATGATGAATTCTCTGGGAAAGCCGATATTGATTAACTGTTGGTTTAAAAAATGCAAAATAAACTATATGCTTGACATTTTAATAGCTTTATCTTTGGACTGTATTCATTGTGGTCGTTTGTGGTCTTCATTTTGTCAGTATTCTTGCTTCTTGTATTTTGCTTTCTTAATCACCGCGGTTTTGAAGCAAACATAAAAAATAATCCGTCTATTAATGACCACTCAGTTTTGCAGGCAAAACAACTACAGGAGTGCCAGTGTTTACTCTAAGGAAAATCAGTTTTTCGGCAGCTCTCTGAATTGAAAGAGTGCCCTAGTGTATCTGGATACCTCTATCAGAAACATCTTTGGTTCTGAACGGGAATATTTCTCAATGGTATTTGGATACAGGACAACCATTTGGTATTTTCACGTTTTATTTCATCATTTTATTTATTCTTTCGGGATCTGCCTACCGAGCAAATACCTAGCGGCATGGAAAATGGAAATTTTGAGATCCTCATGTAGCCGTGGATTAAGTGTACGAATCACATTGGGTGTAATTCTGTACAGATGCGGATGGTTTACGAGGATTTACACTTTCTTATACAAAGAAATGCTATGAGTGGTGAAGTCAGAGACATGCTGGCCTGGAAAAGAAAGACCACGGGTTCGAATCTTGCGTCGGGCATCGATTTCGTGGTTTTTATAGGTAAAGTTTAAGTATTACGGTCCGATTTAAACTTAGCAGTTGGGGCACCTAAAAATCTCATTCTGCGACCACTTCTATAACGAGCACCCATTTATGAAGCTTATATCACTTTCCGTTAACAAGATTGTATTCAAAATGGTCATTTTTGATACTCCTTATGACCGCGGTACTTTTTCTTCAGGAGTTCGTGCTGATGAAACGATGTCATTAAAGTTAACTCTTATATTCGGAGTTGCGACACGTCATTGCATGAAGAATGAGTATGTGCTTTATAAATCACCAACATAATTCCTCCACATTGTCTAACCTGAGTGTTGCGTAGTCCATTTGTTTTCGGTTCACGTATTAGAAGTTTCTTTAATCAGGATGGATGCCTGAAAGACATCGACATTATTTCCTGTTGATTGCGAATGCATGTGTTAGTCAAGCGTTGACTCGAACTTTAATGCATGATATAGCTAAGTGGAAACAATCAAAGAAGAGGAGATGCGGATCTTGCTGGGGCTTTATTCTCTCACATTAAGAATTATTTACAACCGCAGTCTTATTTAAACGTATGCATTCAAAGTGGTGTCTAGTTTCCTATTTAGACGTGGAATCAGAGGGAAATCTACTCAAAACTTCAGCCTACGGTCACTATAAACTCTAGGATATAGGCTCTGTATTCTGAATCAGGATCGTATATATCCTTTTTGCCATAGGTTCTTGTATATTAATACCTGGTTTTTTAACGTCTATTTATAAATTTTCTTGGAAAGTACGGGGGAAAAATGCCATTTTGAATCTATCGGTACGACAATCTATTCTCTCCAATCTTATTTATCTGGTCGAATCTAGCATAATACGCTGGTTTTTTTAAATATGTGCCTAACATCTTCAGTAAAGCTATCCAATTGAAATTTCTCTAATAGATTCAAATGTACTTTAACCTACGCTCTGATAATGATTCCCACCCTAATTCTTTCATTAATTCTGAAACGCGACTCAACCTATCGTAACACCTTTTAACGAACCTAGCCGCTCTACGCTGCACACTGTCTAGTTCTCTGATCAACCCTAATTCATTAGGATACCATACACTGGCTGCATATTCAAGGTGGGGTCTAACTAGTGAAAAATAGCATCGCTCTTTTGTCTTCTCATCACATTTCCCATTACTCTTTTTATAAATCCTAGCTTTCTCCTCGCTCGGCCGCATATTTCCCTAATGTGTCTTCCCCACGATAAATCTTAAGTGATTGTGACAACTATATATCTTATGGTTTCTACGTTTTCGATCTTCGTGTTATTAATTCTATAGGATCGCTCTATCGAATTATTCCTCCTCCAAAAATTGATAGCTACACACTTTTTAAGGTTAAGCTCTAACTGCCATTCGTCGCACCACACTTGAATTGCATCTAAATCTTTGCTAAGCGATTTCCTGTCTTCTTCTTTTGATATACCCCTATACACTACTGCTTCGTCTGCAAGGAGTCTAAGCTTACTACTAACTACGGTACCCAAATCGTTTATGTATAAAAGAAATAGAAGCGGACCTACTACGCTACCCTGGGGAACTCCCGATGTGACTTCGATTGTGTCCGACATGATACCATCTATGACAACCCTCTGCTCTCGCCCACTTAAGAATTCTTTTACCCAACATACAACGTCTTTATTTATACCAAAACTCTCTAACTTCAAGATTAATTTATCATGAGTAAGTTTATCGAAAGCCTTTTTAAAATCTAAAAATATCGCATCAACTTCAGTACTGTTTTCGCCGTGGACTAAAATATCGTGTACGAATAAAGCTAATTGTGTCTCGCAAGATCTACCTTTCCGGAACCCATGTTGGCTGCGTATGAGTAATCCCTGACTATCCAAATGCCCCATAATCGAACTGACTACAATGTGCTCAAATATCTTACAAGAGATTGACCTGAGTGAAATGGGTCTGTAGTTACTTGGTTCTTCCCTATCACCGCTTTTAAATATAGGTGTAATGTTAGCTACTTTCCAATCCTTGGGTACTGTGTGGTTCTTTAGTGTTTTATTGAATATTATTTCTAGATATGGGGCTATTTCAGAAGCTAATGTTTTATATACTCTGGAAGTAATTTGATCGGGACCTGGTGATTTGTTTTTACAAATGCTTTTTAACTGCTGCTCTATTCCGCGACATGAAATTTTTATTTCGGGCATTTGCTCACTGAAAGTGTTCGGCGGTGGTTCCACTGCATTGTGTGACGATAAGTGGAATACGCTCTGGAGGAAGGTGTTTAAAGTATTGGCTTTTTCTACACTGCTGGTGACTCTGATTCCTTTATCGTTTTTAACTTCCACGACAACGGACGGTTATCGTCTATCAGATATTTTAAAGCCGTGACTAATGTGATGACAGCGTGGCTTGTCCATCTATCTTGTACTTAATTGTGGTTATCTTTTGTGCATTTTCGCACCGTTGACGCCGAGAGGGGGAACTATTTTTATTGAGTTCTCAAACGCCTGCTGAGCCAGTTAATCTAAGTTGCTATCCTTTCCTAAACCAGGTCTCACATGCTAATGATTTCCACGGTTTGGAAGCAAATATTCGAGTGCCTCAAGCCAGGTTACCCCTTAGAAACCAACCAAAAGCAGTGAAAATATATCGATATTCTTGCTGGCGTATTGATCTGTAACCTTGCCCTGAAATATGGAAATTTACCAATGTTCCGAGTCGTAAATTATGCGCTGAGTACCAGGCGCTTTAATCGAAGCGGTCAATTTGTATACGCCCTTCCATCATCGTCATCATCATAGGTCAACGATCATCGGATTGGTTTGGCGCAGCTTTCCACTCGATTCTCGTAACGGCTAATCACTTCACATTAATGTAATCATTCTCTTTTACACCCTCAACAACATACTCCACATATCTCATGCCAGACCTTTCATTGCAGTTCGCTTTTCCCTCGACGATTGCCTCCATCAGGTTATAATGCAGCAAGAAATGGCCGATTTAGTTATCCTGTCTTCTTTTTAAAGTTTTTAGAAAACTTCACTTATCTCCCATTCTTCTCAGGATAATGGTACAACTTCGTTAACCGGTCGATCGCTGTACCTTCATCGTTATTCTTTAGCACCAGCTTCCAGCCTGGACTTCTTCTGTTATCATTACTCGCTACCATACAGAAACATGCTCCATGTGTAAGATCTAGTGAAGTTTTTCCTTACTTCGAAGCTTATAAGTTTCCTGCTATAAGCAAATTTTTCCTCCGGTAGAAATCACTATTCGTCTGGGCTATTGCCTATTTATTTCTTGCTTTATTCATCGCTAGTTATAGCATTGGGATCCGTTTTAATATATCGTGCCATGAATTTCGACATCTAATTCGAAAACTTTTTCCGAGTTAAAGATTGAATTGAATTGAATTTATTTCATGCTCTGGGTTTCCCCATAAGAGCAGTACATAAAAAAACATTGATAAAGTTTGCAACAAAAACAGATACAAAAGAAAACAGCTAGCAGACAAGTCATCAAATAATAAGTCAAAAACTATAAACAATATCAATAATGTCAGAAAAAACTGAATTACAATAATGTTATAAATTTCATACAATTAATACAATAGTTAGATTACATTTAAAGTCCTCATTGAAACAATAATTGTTGACAATTTATGCACAGGTTAAATTACATTTATGATTTATAAGTCTTCATTGAAACAATAATCGAAAAGTTTTCCCTTCACTTTAAGGTACGAATTCTAAGACCTTTATGATCATCGCTGCTGTAATAATAATCATCTACATCTACATCTACACGATACCCTGCAAGCCACCGCGAGGGTGTGTGGCAGGGGGTGAAGATCACCAAGCATGCACTACTAACATGCAAACAGGCAACTAAAGTGTCTCATGCAACTAGATTGTTAGTATCTATAGTATTTAAAGGGTAAGACATGCATCATGCACTACAGAATACTCTAAAATATTTCCCCTACCTATCCCTTTCCTATGCTGCCTATTCTGTTCTCTTATAGTACGGGGGAAAAATGCCATTTTATATCTATGAGTACGACAATCTATCTCTCTAATCTTATTTATCTGGTCGAATCTAGCATAATACGCTGGTGTTTTTAGTATGTGCCTAACATCTTCAGTAAAGCTATCAGACTGAAATTTCTGCAATAGATTAAATCTGAACTTTAATCTACGCTCTGATAATGATTCCCACCCTAATTCTTGTATTAATTCTGATACACTACTCAACCTATCGTAACACCTTTTGACGAACCTAGCTGCTCTACGCTGCACACTGTCTAGTTCTCTGATCAACCCGAATTCATTAGGATCCCATACACTGGCTGCACACTCAAGGTGGGGCCTAACTAGTGAAAAGTAGCATCGCTCTTTTGTCTTCTCATCACATTTCCCATTTCATGAGCTCGAGGTGACTTTACCAATAGCATTCGCAGCGAAAAAAAACAGAACCTTCATCTGTGTATTACTTAGCTTCACGGATAGTTAAGCAACGTTGGGCCCGGACGGAGCTTGGATGGGTAGCCCCCCTCTTATATACCTCTACCGTGGTGCTCTTGTCCCCTGTCCACAAGTGGCGGGCAGGTTAAATGTGGGTCGGCACAGTGGATCCAAAGGGGTCTAAGTGCCAGGGGGGGGTTCCACAAGGCCCCCGCCCACCCTTCCAATTTTACATTAGCTTCACGAACTTTCGAGATTGCAGAGCTGTGTAAAATTGAAACCTTTCTTAAAATTTGGATTAAAAATTTGAATGCAATAATTGCTGTTGAAGTGCTCGTATTCAATTTAATTTTATGGCCGAGAAAATCGATGAAATTGTCAAATATCCTGCGGTGTCGTGCCGTTCCCGGTGGGACTATCCTGGCCATAACCTCACCATTTACATTACCAAGAATTAATAGATGGAAAAATTACTTTCAATTATGATAATCGGAGGTGAAGATTGCTATTAAGAAACTGATTAGTTAATTACTTGAGGAATCGGTTAGTCAAACCTTTAACGCCATTTGAATCCTTAAAAATCCAATCACACAATTGATCACTGGTTTTTCTCGGGCACAGAAAAGTATTTGACTCTTCATAGCCGACATTTGTGATAAATTACGCTATTTTCTTAAAAGCTAAAATTATTTGATAATTATTCTTCTATTAAGAATCTCTTTAGCCCCCATAATTGGTTAAATGGTTTAGATAATTTCCGAACTTTAATCCGGAATTTTAAAGTAGAAATTTGATAATAGCTTTTCGGAGATTTGAAAACAAATTATCAGGATTTTTTCTCCAAAATTAGATTAGCTAAAGATCCGAATATTATTAAGAGTTTAATCTATTATAATTATCAAATTATGGTAATTGGTTCAGTTTTAGCCTTGTAAAAATATTTCGGTATATATTTTGAGCTTAGTCTCGCCTTTTTTGATGCTCCTCATCTTGAATTATCGTAAAATGGTTAGTTTAATGGCATAGTTGTATCCATAGAAACATGAGAAAACTTCTGCGTCATTGGTTGTACCCACTGGGAGCAGTATTATCGTGGGACGTGTTTTAACTTGTTTTTATTGTTGCGACGGACGGTGTACTGAACTTGAAGTGCCCACGCATCACTCATACAAGGACTGACCAAAATAAACTGAAAAAAGTTGCTACCCCCGCCATGCGAACCCGGAAACTCAGGTTGGGAGTCCAGCACTCTGGCCATGACACCAATCCGATCCAGGGATGGAATTTGTAATCTTGGGGCCTATTCTGTAAAGTCGAAAGAATTTCGGCTCATATGGAGAGTCGTGGTTCACCGGGACGAACGATTCGCCTACATCGTTCACCGTCGCAATGACGTACAACAGTTGACTGTTTATCCAGCGTTATGTCTATCCAGCGCGCCATTATTACAATGGAGGGAACAAGCTGAGGTAATGGGGAACTTGCATGGGTCGACGATTGCTATAAAAACTATTTTGAAGAGGTAAAACGGAAATATTAGCTCGCAAAAATACCTAAATTATCTCCATTCATCATCAGAAGAAATAAAAAATTGACTTAAAAAATCAAGCAAAATTTCTCTGAGCCGACCACTGCGCGAAGACACCCGAGCTCTGCCGAGGCTAGGTGTGACGTCATCCGTGCCTATCTGCCGTCTGAGTCGGGAAAAACGCCAACGCATGCTGTAAACATTGTTTTGGTGGAGGATTTAGTCGCTCACCGTCACTTGTTCGTGTGCTGCTATTCTTGGGTAAGTTTTCCTATTGTTATTGTGCCACGATTATTACTTGGGATATTAAAAATGCACTTTCGGGATGATAAAATAGACTTTTTACCTCGAATATTTCAGGTAAAAAAATGGATGATTACGTTGCCGCTCGTTCGGACAATATTCCTGAAATTGATGCCATGACCCTCATGGCATTTGTTATGACAAATGATTGCTATACGTCGGCGGAAAAAAAGAAAACTTTTTCTCCTGACCGGATGGGAGAAAACTCTCGTTATGAAAAATTTGTAAGGCGAAGCTGATGAACTTCGTAAGGACCAATGGAAAGTCTCGTACCTTAAAATGATGATGGCTACAGCTGTTTTGCTTCGGTAATTTTGCAAACAAACCTTTGGACAAGAAGTAATGTAGCTCAATGAGGTTATGCGAGTGATTTTTTCGTTATTTGCTTTCGATAATACTTGTGTGACATTGTGGACATGTGTGCATTTAAAGCCAGCGGCATGAAGTTACCGTCGTTTGCCTCAAAATTTCGATTTTTATGAATACAACGAGAATAAATGAGAGATATTTACTTTGAATCCTTTGTTTATAATACTTATTAATGCGGAGAATGAAGGTTAGTTTATCAGAGCGAGGCACAAATCTAGAGGATTGGCCTTATCGGGAATGACTTACCCTTGATTTAATAGTCCGTATGAAGTTCATTATAGGGAATGGACTTCCCAGCGTACGATTTATTTTCTTCAATGAAACTAAATAGTATACTGGTAATAATTAATTACGTTATAACAAGAATAGTTGTCTTGTTTTCAAAACCAATAGTACGAAGCACGTTTATCCACGTCATGCTGTTGGATGTTAGGTAAAAGGAAGTTGAAGCATTACTTATCTTATTCCATATCATTATTTTCGCCAGAAGTATCACTGAATTTTGAAAGTCGTAACCCTTATTATGCTCACATTTACCTCTCTACCAACATTCACCGGTTTAAGTGCTGTGCTATGATTTAGTTATTATCATCGGACATTCAGCAAAATACATTGCAATAGTCTTTGTCAAGATAAACAACACTAACATCAATATCAGAAGGAAATGTCAATATTTTTACCTTCAGTAAATTTATGTAGGAATTTAAAGTGCAATTTTAAAACATAAAACCTGATCTTGATCGTCCTTCTTTGCTAAATAAATACATTGGGGGCATTGGGGCATGATCCCATAATTCTATCCCATACATTAAATGGTAGTGGAATAAGGAAAAGTAGCACCTGCTATTCAAAACACTCAACACAAATGAACCCGCTTATTGATTTAAAAATCATTACCGTCCGACACCCAGCAATCTATGGAAAGGCATTAGTATAAGCTAAACAGTGTTCTTTAATCATCGCCATATCACATTCAATGCCAGCATAAAGTTTGTAAATGGCTATAATAATTCAAAGACCTGAATTTTTTCAAATGTACTTTGTAGCCCTTTAATTAAATACCTACAGTATATGGGCCACAAACAACTTTTGTGGCAGAGTATAGTATAGCATTACCTGAATGTAATTCTCATGAACATCAACACTATAACTACACCACCGAAACATAAAACCATTCTCAAGTCTCGGTTACATACATATAAAAAGACACAATGACCCTGGGTCTTATACTTGCCTCATGTCATGCTAAAGAGATTATGATGAGCACTGCACTACGCCGCTACATAACGTTACAGATCGATGTAATTGTATTAAGATAAAAAAAACTTCGGCACCAAATCAATAGCAAAATATATCTACCTTGTAAAGGCATTGTTTTATTAACTTGAGAGCATCAGACCTAATACACACGTTCTCAAAGAAACACATCGCACAGTGAGTACATTTCAACTCAGCTGGCACGTAAAAGGATTCGGAAATTAAACTATCTTGACTCTAACTTGTAACTCGTATCGAGTAACAATACTATGTCACCTAATTTGCCAATAAAATTACTAAAACACCACTCAGGGCCGAAAAATTGCTTCTGACGATTCGCAGAGCAATGAATGTTTTGGAAGTAATCAACAAATCACTGTCGAGATGTGCACTTTCTCCACGGGAGAAAGAGATACGTCGGGCTCTTGAGTGGGACGCTTACACCTCACCTTTGATAGAAGTCTGGGTTAGTCAGTCACTTATTGAGATTGTACATACGTTTCTTCTTGCGTTTTTAGGCAACCTAATAAATAGCTTATTAGGCACCTTGGTTGAGGTATTTTTACAGCCAGGTATTAAACAATACTAATGCCTCGAACTCATCTCGCTGGCTAATTACAATGCTAGGGAGTTGGGTCGATGTATGGAGCGGGCACTGCAAAAGTAAGATGAACTTTCGAGATTTAAACTATCTTGCCTACATGTTACTCATTATTGACGTGAAATATCAACTGTATATCATTAAGTGATTACCTACTGAATTAAAAATCAGAGGTGGGCAAACTTTTGGGTTGAATAGGCTCGTTTGAATCACCCGTGTTGGTGCGCTGTTAGCCCAGCTGCTTCGGGCGATTGTTCGGCACTGTTGACGTCACCGGGTATTCTTCAGCAGTGGCTTGGGGGGGAGGGAGTTTTCGGCGCGCTTTAAAATGTCGCTATATTTAACATTCAATATCTCGCGAAGGAAAACTCAGATTTACATGCAGTTTTCTTTGTTGAATCGAGAAAATAATTTTCTGTCCGCCTGTTAAATAAATAAAAATCATGCAAGTTCCCCATTAACAATAATTAATCAACATGACTTACTGTTGATGTTTGTAATCAATCTATTTGCTTTAAAATATAATAAGGTAGATGTGAGCTAAAGGGTCACGAACTTTGAATATTTATCCTGCAAAAACGGTGTTGATTAGCCCTTTTATTCTAACTGTGTTAGGTAAAGGAAGGATGGATATTTATTATGACATGCCTTTTGTTGCTCCAATGCCATTATTTCATGAGATATAACACTCCGAAAATCACCATTTTTCACATGAAAATCGACGTTTTTCAACGCCATCTTGGGTTGTTCCCGAGACCACCGCTAGAGGGTTCCGCAACATTTCACCTCTTCCTCATATCCTGTGCAGAGCGGTGGGTTTAAGCTTTTTAAGGGCATTGTTTAAAGAATGGGCATTGTTTAAATACGCGATATCACGAGACGTTGGGTTTTAGCTTCTGAAGGGCATTGTTTAAGTACGCGATGTCGTGTGACATTGGGTTTTAGCTTCCGAAGGGCATTGTTTAAAACGCGAACTTGTTGATTCGATCGTCTATTGTCGTCCGTTGTGGCTGCCGAGGCAGACGGAGGTCCTTTCCTCCTCGCCTAGTTTTGTTTAGAATGTGAAATAAGTGATCAATCCTAATATTGGTGGTCTTCCGACAAAAACCTGCGATTCGATTGCAGTTTCATCGGCTTTGAGGTGTCTCAAAACCCCCACCCCGTTCATGTTTTTGTGCAGTTTCATCGATTGTGAGGTGACTCAAAACCCCCATCCCGTTCGTGTTTTTGTGCAGTTTCATCGGTTGTGTGGTGATTCAAAACCCCCATCCCGTTCATGTTTTGCTCATTTTCAACGATTGTGAGGAGTCTCATAACACACTTTCCGCTGTTTTCCTGTTGCCCGCCTTCTCCCGCCAACCATTATACTGCAGAAAATGCACTCAACATACACCGTGACACCTGGTGTCGAAGCTGGGAAACACCAATATGGCGGTGCTGCGAACACCCGCCTCATGGCGGATTTAAATCGCTGCAAATTCGTGAGTTTCTACTTTTTTCGAAATATTTTTTCGCGAGTGTAAATTGCTGTTATAGCAGGTTGTGTTCTGAAAATTTCATCCAAAAATGACGATTTTTAGGGGTCGAAAAAAATGTTTGAAGTTCGTGACCCTTAAGCTCACATTTACCTATAATAATATTTGCTGGTATGGAATAACGGCGGATTTATTAAGGAAGTGAAAGTTCTGACAATTGAAAGTGATTGCACCTTTGGAATTAAATCACGAAATGTTTTGGTTTTATCAATTTATTGTGTCAACAGCTTCTGTAATTAAATTGTTTTCTCGAGTGAATCATTACATCTTCGTGCATATATTCCTCCGTCCGCCTATGTTTCTATTTAAATAGTACATTGATTTGGAATGGATGATATCACAGAAGCAGATAACAAATATACAACCACCGTACAATATCCAGCGATAATGTACGCTTCCAAAGACCAAAGGACGTCTACATCAACATATAACCTGTAGGTAAGCCACCATAAAGGTGTGCGGCAGGGGGAGATTGCCACATAGGGGGGACGTCCATACAATGTCATAATTTGTCGGTAGAATACAACCACACAAAGAAAGGTACTCAAACAAAGCAATTGCCAGCATAATGAGATTTGCTCAAACAATATGATTTCCAACATGATACCATCTCTCTCTATAATACAGATTGCCCCTGCAGTAGTATTCAAATATTACGTAGAAGTTTTACACGAATAAAAAACTTATACCTATGTCTAGTCTACTTGACAATTTTTAATCAACATTAAACAAAAAAATTGCATGGCGACAATTGAAAACAAAACAAATAGTTTTATATACCTCTAACTGTATAAACGGCAACGAAACGGAGACATGAAAGATTTAATCAAAAGCTAGAATTAGATGCATTCTCACCTTGTATGCCGCGCGATAAATATCAACAAGTCGTCTGCTACAATCGAAGCTTCTATCGGTTCCCACCGCGATAGCAGCGCCTGCTCGCCAGAAAATATTTGGCGACGGATTATGAACGAAATGATCCGCAAAATGATCCGACTCCGTCGCCTTGAGCCGGGGCGACCGTCGCGGCATCAAGGGTTTGTACTACAAACTATGACGTTTTTTCCATATGTGGGTATTGTTGTGACCTGGAGTTTCTGCCGGTGGTGTGGCAACTTATCATAATGCAGGTGATAATGCGAATATGGTGACCTCACATTTGGATATTCATTCAAACAGATCAGCATCAGATCTTGGATTGTTTCAGTCGCGAATCGGAGAACTTTGTTCAAATAAATGTGTCACAGAAACTGGACAGGTTATCATAATTATTGCTGTTTAAAGGTAGTTGTTTCAGGCTTGATTTGGTGGAATATCATAGCGAAGCACCTGACGATGCTGTTGTACACCGAAACCGGTCAAATTAAATATCTTTATTCTTGTGGAAAATTGCCATTTTTTCTTTCGTATTGCTGTTTATTTCTCCAGGGAAAAATATACAGGAGATAATTAAATTTCTTCATGAAAATTTATTAATATATACTTAAGACGGTTCTGTGTTGCTTGAAGAAAACATTCATGAAATTCCAATGATTATCAGTGGCGATTTCAATATTAATTTTGCCGATGAAAAGACACAACCTCTAATCGATTTTCTCAAACAAAAGCTAGACTTAATCATGTCGAATGATAAAAATCAGAGCACAACGAGATATGGAACAACGATTGATGCTGTATTTACGAGGATTATGGACAGTTTCAAATCAAAAATTTTTATTAGTAACTTGTGTTTAGTTACATAAGCCTATAGTTTCTTTCCTAGAATTATGTACAAATAGTAGTGAAAAATGAAATAAGTCAAATTATTCATGAGAAAGATGAAGATAACATTCGAGAAAATGAGGAAATGGTGATTGAAGATGTAACCAATGATGATGAGAATTGTTAATTAGAATATTTGGAATAGAAATATAATTAACATAAGAGATATAAATGAGTGTTATATTATCCAGACGCATGTACAATACCTATTTTTCAGATAAATACCTATTTTGTCAACAAATAAAATTTACATAAATGGAATATTCATTTTTAAAAATTATTATAACATATTCTCCTTTTTTATTCAGATTTATTTGGGTATATATATCGGTCAAAGAAGTTTACACTTCTCCCGTGTATTTACTAAGCACACCCAATTTTTGGTCAATCAACCAATTCATCTAATGACTATGGAACGACTGCAAAAGAACCGAGCAGTTAATGAGGAGAAAAGACATCACTGTCGATTTATATGTAGCTTGATTTCTCGGTCTCGAGCAAGTGATTTATTTTTTAATTAAGGCCGCAAGATAAGAATGGTGAGACTGTGCTCAGCCCTTGTCGATATGTCACGCAGTTGAAATTTTTCATGAGTACAGTTACCGCTCTCCCGTATTTTACGCATACGATGGCGGGGGAGGGGGAAGATGAGAAATGTACATCTACATCTACATAATACCCTGCAAGCCACCACAAGGGTGTGTGGCAGGGGGTGATTTCTCACCAAACATGCACCACATATCATGCATAAAAAATGTAATTACATACCTGGGCTTCTGTGCGCCAGAGCGTTCATCAGCGTGCTCTTCCCGGCTCCACTGTCGGAACATCGTGGACAAATGGGTGGTGAAAACCCATGACAGGATCATCGGGAAATGAGAGGAAAGAATTGCGTACTTAGAAAACGTTTTAGAAAATTTAGCTGAGACATTGAGTAATCATTGGTGAAATTTAAACGCACAAATGACACTCATTTGAAGTCGTCTTTATTCGGGGTGAGATAGAGTCCAAATAATCTCTTTTTCCACCTCTCAATCTTAACTACAAGAACTTTCGTAAAGCAGAAAATTAATCAGGCGTCATTGTTTTTTGGGTAAACCCGCGTCACAGTATAAAAATGACCAACAGTTTCGTCTCCGCTGCTGGAGACTTCTTCAGGGCAATGACATTGCTTGGTTTTCGCGTAGATGTATATTCTCACGGTGGTGGAGGTGGGGGAGTGGATGAGGGTGGAGGTGGGGGTTTCTCGATTTTTCTTTTTGTTCTCGAAATAACTGGAAGCCAGGATGAGCTTACCATTTGTCCTTGGTCTCTATTAAAATTTCTTCCATACTTCCTAATTTCGAAGGCCTCTATTACTAACCTCGTCTTGAAATGTTTTTCCCTTGCTATGACTTCTGCGTTTGTCACGTTGATTTCGTGTCCTTCGGCGGCGTGTTCTGCGACCGCTGAAACTAGGTTTGTGCGATGACCGATTTTGGTCATCGAGTTTCGATGAAAAAATTTCATCGAAATGCTTCGATGACGATTCCATCGATCATCGAATAGTGTGTGCACGATGCAAGCACCAAGTTACAAACTAAGCAACAACTCTTTGTTGTGGTATAATGCAATACTCATATCCGCATTTTCATCGGTGAGTACAAAACGGTCGTCCAACACAACGTTCCCTGCATCGCTGAAGAACCGCTCTGAAGACGTTGAAGTGGCAGGGATACAGAGAGGTATTTCCTCGCGTACTTCTGAAGGCGGGGATACACAGTTCCTTCCTGTTGCTATACCAATGTAAGACGTCCGAAGATTTGGATAAAGCTGGGACCTCCTCGTACTTGTGGAGCTCCTTTCTGGAAGGGGTCGTCAGCAGAGGTATAGCGTTTCTCGTGCCAGCAGCACATCACGACTCATCGACATCAATGATTCGCATCAACTCATCGAGTCATCGACATCGATGATTCGCATCAACTCATCGACATCGGTGATTCTCATCGACATCGATGACTCTATTCGAGTCATCGCAGGCGATGGTCGATGACATTCATCGTCATCGAATTCAGTCATCGCGGTGCGATGACTGAAATCATCGTCGATGACTTCGATTAATCGACTCATCGCACAAGCCTAGCTGAAATGGTGTACGTAGGAGAGACGGGCAGAACAATACGGACGAGAATAAAAGAACATGGAGCCGCCATTCGACTGGGTCACTTTGAAAAATCAGCGGTCGCAGAACACGCCGCCGAAGGACACGAAATCGACGTGACCAACGCAGAAGTCATAGCAAGGGAAAAACATTTCAAGACGAGGTTAATAAGAGAGGCCCTCGAAATTAGGAAGTATGCAAGAAATTTTAATAGAGACCAAGGACAAATGGTAAGCTCATCCTCCACCTCCCACCCCCACCCTCATCCACTCCCCCACCTCCACCACCGTGAGAATATAAATCTACGCGCAAACCAAGCAATGTCATTACCCTGAAGAAGTCTCCAGCAGCGGAGACGAAACTGTTGGTCATTTTTATACTGTGACGCGGGTTTACCCAAAAAACAACGACGCCGGATATCATGAACCGCGAAAGTTTTAACGAATTATAGAAAATTAATCAGTTCAATCGTGCGCGCTGTAAGTCAGGCACGAGCTCTTGCATGCAGAAGATGTTGCGATACTTGATTGGTTCTTACTTCCCAACTAAATACTTGTGAAGCAGAGAGTTAGAAAAGGAATATATTACATCTTTCTTCGTAACCAACGTACATTAAGACGCTAATACATAGTTACACTTGGATACGGACATAACATAAATAACCAAGTAAGATACATAGCAATACCAATAATAGCTGCATTTTTCAAACAAAAGAAGGCAATAATACAAATAGCCAACTTATACGATATCAATATGAGTGCAATGACAAGAAAAATCACACACTCCAACAGAAGATGCTTTCTCATCCTAAATAAATATCATGACCGTAATGTTTACCAGAGTGTGTGCAAGAATAGAAACTAAAAGATCAAATAATGATGAATGTGAAAAGGAAGATATGATCATTGATAAACGAGGAATTTGGATCGTGCTGGGGTTATTTTTGGGTTTTGAGGCTGATTTTGAGCTCAGACGTCTGCTTCATATCCTCCCAAATACGAAATTGATCTCAGAGAATATCTTGATGATGATTTACTCATTAAGTTTCCATTTCATGAGTTCAAACCAGCTGGTTCTTAAAGTTTATGGATATCAAGGTGAATAATGTATTACAAGGCAAGGGGAAAATGCCAAGACATAGTAAACGGTTTACAGTTTTTAATCGACTCCCCCCTTCTGAAAACAGGGTGAAGGAGACGCTGAGACGCTATAAATTTTCTGGAGAGTTTCCAATGGACTGGACCTTTTTGAGAACAAGGCAAAAGAAACGCTAGAGCTTAATAAACTGTTGTGACAGATTTGTAATCGACTGGTCCGTCCTGGAGACTAGGCGAAAGAAACAGAATAAGTTATACTGCTTGGAGGGTTTTATATCCGTTCCCTTTGGTTATTTATGGGGAGCTTAAGGAGATATTCCGCGCAGTCCACGGAGCATGAAATTCACCGAGAAGAACTTTTCTTGAGTACGTAAGTTGTTTGGGTGTGCCGCGTGATATATCACGCGGCACACCCGAACAACTTACGTACTCATCATGAGCCGCGAAAGCTTCAACGAACAAGAACTTTTCTTCTTTTTTTAATATGTCTCTGCTGATGAACTTTATGAATTGTAATTTATTCTAGCAGTCTAACTACATACATCATGCATTAATTTGCGTTCCACTTGGACTCAACTTAATGTGTCAAAGGTTGAAAACTAATGATCTTCTTGCTGTTTTATTTAATTCATACACATGTAAACATTAATTTCGGTTTTGAATCTGATTTTTCACTTTCGATTACTTTGAATATTCAGTAATCATTTTTAGAGATGAATTTCGTAATGATCAAAAGATTAACCCTTTCGGAGGAACTGAAATTTACTGTAAAATAATCATTATTTTCAGGGCTTTGAAAGGAGTGCCGTCATTGAAATCTAGTTTCTGTGACAGCTGCTGATTTGTGAACCTGTGTCATTGGTGGTGCTTGTGGCCACGGATCGACTGACCTGAGCTGGTCAAAAGGTCATTTTGAATGCCAAACATAGCTTAAACTTAAAGCTAACTCAACTAACAGATGTTTTTGCATGTATGCTTTGCTATTTTTATCTTTGATTAAAAATTTTATGCATGATATGTGGTGCATGTTTGGTGAGAGTTCACCCCCTGCCACACACCTATATGGTGGCTTGCAGGGTATTATGTAGATGTAGATGCATAGTTGCTCTCCAAGGCCGCTCTCACGTTTTAAGGCGTGGTGGGAATCAACTGTTAATTTCTCCTAAAACGTGTTTTTTGGCGTGTGCGTTGCGTAATGTTTCCTTCTTCAGGCATTTTTCGGGGCATGCGTTCGAATGGGAGTCATTCCATTTTAAATCGACAAAATTTTCAGAAATATCGAGCTTCACCATCTCAGATTTCAACAAAAATTGGTACATAGATACTGTCAAACTTCCTGAGCCAGAAGCCGTTCCCTGTTTCCGCAGAAAAAAATTTCGCCCCTGGATTATAGGCAGTCGTGCATAGCGTGACCGTCTGAAAAACTTCTTTTTACGCTGTTTTTCTACATGCTACAGCAGACTGGTTTTACGTGATGCACACATTCAAAAGGTGTCTATAGAAAGCTTATGAAGTGTTCTCGATAATAAAGTTCTTTTAAATGGCCTTTTCTCAAGAAAAAGTGCATTTAAGTCGCTGTAAATGTAACTGCCAAAACTCAATTTTTTCACAAGTTTAGTCTAAAATTACACAAAGAAATAATGAAAAAAACGTACCTGTTTCTCTCACATAAACACTTATACATGTCTACTGTGTAAATATATTAACAAATTTAAAATATGAGCATTTATCACTCAGAAAAAATCATTTGAATTTGAGACATTTCGAAAAAAATGTTTTTTTGAGGCCAAAAAAGTCCATGTGGGACAGGGAGTAAAAATTATAAAAGCATTGCATTAAAAAGTACTAATGTTGTTCTTTAAGGTACTGAAAGAATTTTTCTGTGTTTTTTAGCAAAAATTAGTTTGCTATGAGACACCTTGTCAAAAGATTTCTTGAAGTCGAGAAATATAGCATCCACTGGAATATTATTTTCGCCAGATACTAAAATATCGTGGGAAAAGAGAGCAAGTTGAGTTTCACACGATCTGCTCTTTCGGAAGCCATGCTGAACATTGGACAATAAATTCTGGCTATCTAGGTGCCCCATGACTGAACTGACAATTATATGTTCTAGGACCTTGCATGAAATGGATGTGAGGGATATAAGTCTGTAGTTAGATGGCTGATCCCTATCACCACTTTTAAAAATGGGTTTAACATCGGCTGCTTTCCAGTCCATCGATACGACGTGTTCGGTCAGGGATTTATTAAATACTATTTCAAGGTAGGTGGAAATTTCGGAGGCTAACTCTCTGTATACGCGGGAGGGATTTTGATCAGGGCCAGGAGATTTGTTGGGGCTTATATCTTTAAGTAACTTTTTAATACCATTACAGGAAATTTCTATTGGTTGCATCAGCCGCCGATAGAGGTCAGGTTATCTGCTGATATGTATTGAGCCACCCTTAGAATAATCTCTGACCGAAGATTTTCGCTGCGTGGATCATATCTAGTTTTCCCTTTCGGGATCTGGGGGGTTATTTTGTAATCTCACCTTTTTAATGACTCTTTGCGGGAAGGCGGGAGATCCGTTTCGCTCTCTTAATGATCGGCTCACGAACGGTTCGTGGATTGTCGAAGCTTATGTCGTTGAATAAACAAAAGAGTGCCTGGCAACGGCGACTGCTTTCTTCAAAAATGGAGGAATACGGTGAAGGTGAGTGAAAAATTGTTTGTCCCTATCATTTTAATTATTCGGATGGTCTGTCAGGATAATTCATGTCCGATAATTTCCTTTATACAAATATTGAATTTGCATTTGTTTCTCGCTACATTTTACGTTAATAGTGTTTCATCATTTTCCATTTTGTCAATAGTGTTTCATTCAAGAAATCATTTTTTGATAATATACAATTCGTGATTTAAGAAAGTTTAAGTTCTTCACTTTGTTAAAATTCCAAAAATACCATTTAAAATCGATTGTATCTTTCCCGCTCTTGCTTTTTTTCCAACTCAAGCTTTAAGTGGAAACGATGGTGGCTCCATTTCACGTTCTTTATGAAGATGAGATGGGAACTAATGGTAGGCGGAGGTAATGAAACGGATCATGAGTCGAAAGATACGGATCAGAGTGGATGAATCGTCTAAAAGACCAGCACATGACCGGCAGTTCACCGCTTGAGATCCGAAGATGGTCATGCCGCCTGGGTGGCGGAGTTCATTTACGAAAAAGTGACATTTTATGACGTATTCTCACTAAAGTGAGATTACAAAATAACCCCCCTGTTGCGTAGATAGCATTGTCGTCAAAGCTTTCGCGACCGTTGCAGGGCGAATCATGATGATTGACGGCGCATCATCATATCCCTGATGGACGTTAATTAATAATTTACCAAGTTAGCACTCGCTAAGCGTAGAACGACTTATTGCATTCCGTGAGATTGCGTGTCACATTCTGCGCGTCCTTTTCAGGCATTATCTTCCCATTCAGTGCGAAGACAGATGTGCAAAAAATTGAACGTGGCTGATCGTTTCAGGTTTCTGGACAGGAGTGGACGATGTTGAAGACTGAAAGAATCCGATCGTCACTTCTTATTAAAATTATCGATTCTCAGGTGGCGGCTGCACTCTATAATATGACTAACTTCATAAATGAATTAAATTGGGAATCATTGTCAGGTCGCAGGTTGAAATTCAGACTTAATCTCTCAAACAAATTCCAAGACCATATTTTCAGTGATGATGTTAAAAATATTTTGCGGACCCCAACTTACTATGGTAGAATGGACCATGATTATAAAATTAGAGAAATTGATTGCCGAACTGACAGATTCCTCGTACTATTAGGGATATGAATATCGGTAAATGTATCCAGTACGAGAGTAGCAATGGATAACATTGGTAGCTACATGTTGGTATAAGGACTTAAAGCTAACCCAACTAACAGCATGTTTTTGCATGTATGCTTTGCTATTTTAATTTTTAAATACAAATTTTATGCATGATATGTAGTGCATGTTTGGTGAGAGTTCACCCCCTGCCACACACCTTTATGGTGATTTGCAGGTTATTATGTAGATGTAAGCCATCGATAAAGGTAGAACGGATACATATGTTGAATGCCTATGAAAGCAGAGGTATTGACGTTTTAAATTCCTCGTTTGAACCCTCCGGTCGCAATGACGGCCATCATGGCGTCGTTATCATCGTATATCAGGCTCTCTAGGCGTGATTGACTGATAGACCCCTGTGGTTGTTCATCTGGCATCAATTCCTAAGCTGAGAGGTCGTCTTAGTGGATTTGATCCCGTATTCTGGGATAAGCTGGCAGAAGCATTTTTCGCTCAGCATTCACATTTGATTCAAAGAGTCCGCGGACCTATCTTCCATTCCAGCCTGCGGAACTAGGATACTTGGACGGGGATCAAATGTACGTCTGTGTTTGGGATTATTTATCTAGTTTTTGCCAATAAAGTTTTTTTCTGTGGAGGTAGTAATTTAATTTCGTAGTTGTCACTTTAAATACAAGAGACAAACCCTTTATAAGGTATACCAAACCCAACATTTCTATGTACAAAAGATCTTTTGTGTATCTAGGGCCCAAAATGTACTACTTGTTGCCATATCTTATAATTCATGTAAATAGTACACCTGTCTTTCTTAAAATATTAACAAAATAGTTGTTACAAAAAGGGGAAGTAGATTCATGCTTGTGCTGATTCTATCTGGTTTTTTACTTACGATTTTTTATTTGTAAAAAAAATTCCACTTTGTGTTGTCTTGCTATTTATTTTCATAATTTTTTTCTTACCTTATGTTGCGAGGAATAAGTTCCCTGTCATTGTTTAAAACTAAAATTGTTTCATTTTTTTCATCTTCTTCGAGTTCACATGTGCCAATGTTTGTAAGGGTGTCATATACAGCTACCCTTCTGACACCCTAAATTATCTCCACGTGCTAAGCCTATGAATATATATGTCTTGTTATATTTTATGTAATGCTACTGGAGAAAATAAATTCATTCATTCAAATTGATTGACATCAGTCTGGTGAGATAGATGAATGCGTGAAATTGATACGAATTCCCGTCACATTTTTGGGATATTCTGTTTTGCCACTTGAGGGATGTTTCTACATCTATATTTTACAGCTGCATCTAGAACAGATACCGGAGGTTATATTCCAGCCAAATGGCACATTTTATTCCCTCAGACTGATAATATTTGTAGGAAAGAAAGGGATCCAGAGAAAATACTGGAAAACCAACTCTAAATCAGAGACTCTAGGTAAATAGCAAACACTGAACTAGATGATAGATTGAGATTTTGCGCCTGGAAATGCCATCATTAATGAATAGACATCGCAATGAGTTGAGCGCAAATTCATCAACTCTTTACTAGCTGCAACGCAGACGGAATTATAGATTTAATCTTCTGGGAAAATTTAAGGAGGGACATTTCATTAATGACGTTAATCATATATTGCTGGCTCCCACTTATTATAGTAGGCTCGATAATTCTAATAAAATTAAGGAGATAGATTGCAGGACGGACAGGTTTAAAATGTCATTTTTCCGCGTACGATTCGAGATCAGAACGTTAAACATCGCGTAAATCGAAGGTTACATGGTTATATGACATTTTCATTTGCGGATCGAGTTCAATCGATAATAATTTCAGTAAATTCATGAGACAGATGAGACAGATTAGCGATCGAATATTAAATTAGAAGAGCATACAATATATTTAGTCCTTTGTGGAGAGAGACACTATGCCATTAGTTGTTTTATTCTAGCATTAAAGCACTTTTTATTGATGTCCAGGGGTATTTTTATGGCAGTAAACGGCCTTATTCCTCTAAGACATGCAACCTAATCGAGCATATCTTATGACATAATGATCAGCTGAAGACAGTGGATAAGGAAGAACTCGTATGACGTATAAGGCACAAGTAGTAAATAATGAAAAGTAGGAAAAGTATATAAATACGCAGAGACTCGCTGATGGAATAATCAGTTGGAGAGCAACATTAAGCCAATCTTATGATTGATTACTAGTGATGGGAAAGTAGGAATATTACTTTGCCGGCTTCATTCAAAGTAAGACCTTATTTCGGTACCTTCCGTATATTTATTTCATAGCCACCTCAAAGAAAATGCTAAATTGACGCTGCATTTTGACGCACGAATCTTTATTACAGCGTTCATCTCCAATGAACGAATCACGTTATACACCTGTAATGGGGTGTCCACGACTGCGAGCAGCATTATTCATTTGTGTAGCACCTGAGCGAAAGTGATGCCAGTTTGAACGGAAAACAGGTGAGAATGCTACTATGTGTGACCTACATTTACTCATATTAACCGGAAAACAAGTGAGAGTCACTTGCTAAAAAGGAAAATTTCTGAAAAATTTCATCCTTATGTATACAAAATGTTGCATAAAATGTTTAGTTGTATTTAAGTCTAGAGGCACAACTGGCAATTTCATTTCTGCTACATCATTCAGTGGAGGTGCGGGGGAAAAGAAAATAGGATTCCCTTTTGTTTACACGAGAATGTTTAAAAAGTTTAGAATATGCTGCGAGCACATGGGACCCTTATGAAGCAGGCTTAATTTCCGAATTAGATCGAGTACAACGAAGAGCAGCGAGATATGTAAAAGGGTGTTACGATAGGGAAAGCAGTGTGTCTGGAATGTTAGCCGAATTGGGGTGGGAATCGCTGTCACAACGCAGGCTGAATTATAGACTTAATCTTCTGGGAAAATTTAAGGAGGGACATTTCATTAATGACGTTAATCATATATTGCTGGCTCCGACTCATTATGGTAGGCTTGATAATTCTAATAAAATTAAGGAGATAGATTGCAGGACGGACAGGTTTAAAATGTCATTTCTTCCGCGTACGATTCGAGATCAGAACGTTAAACATCGCGTAAATCGGTAATAATTATAGAGGTAATATTCAGAGTAGGTAGATAGTATTTTTTTTATTACCTGCATGTTCAAATCAACGTGTGACTTGCATGCAATGCTTTTTTTTGTATGCATGAGTACCTATGAAATTGGTGTCGGGTTTCAAGGCATGCATGTTATTCATGGGTGTGTCCTACATGATTGGGATTTGGTAGTTTTTCTTCTTTTTTCCCCCAATTACTTTTAAAGGTGTAGTGCTTGCTTTGTAGTGTTCATTTTTGTTTGTTGTGTCATTGTTCCTGGTGTGGATGCACCCCTTGCCACACACCCTCGAGGTGCCTTGCAGGGTATGTCGTAGATATAGATATAGAACTTCTACCTAGTGCAAAATAATTTTGCCTGAAAAATTAGGTCAAACCGGTCAAACATCTGAGGGAATTCAAGGTAAATGAATTTATCACTGACAAGGGGAGTGTCCGAGTTTCGGGTCAGGGATTTTGACGAAATTTGCCAGGCAGGTAGTCCTTGATTAGTTATTTACGAATCCGAGCCGAGTATTTCAGCTGAGGGGTAGGCTCAGAAAGGCTCAGCAAGCCTTGGGACCCCAGCTTAAGTAATACGCTTTGTTTTTGTTCGGATTAAACAACTCGTGTGGTGCGAAAACGCGGTTGCTGTTTAAAACTTGGATAAATAAGGTACTCAATCCAATGGAAGGACACGGGGAAAGAGTTCCGGAAAGTACCGAGTGTAATAGAAAGTGATAATATACCAGTAGAATTACCTCATTTTCTCGATAATTTTCTATGCCAGTCATGTTGAGTGTTTACAATGTCATTTGTAAACTTCGGCACCAGATGGCGAAGCGTCGATTTAAGTGCTTCGTGTAGAAAGGAAGGTGGCTCAACGTTCAGGCTGAGCCAAGTACGCTGAGCGCAGGCGGACGTGTAGAAGAGGCATAAGATGGGGTCCTGAGGCTTGCTGAGCCTACCCCTTGGCTGAACCATGTTGGCGCCTCTACACGGTGGGATCAGCCGTTATGGCGGCTGATCCGGGCAGCTCATCCTAGCGTGTGGAGCTAGCAATAGACCGCGACGAAACCCTGTTTGTGCAAGCGGAAGGAAGATCGCGTCCAGGCCGCGGCTTATGAAGACGCCGTCTAAACCACGGCTTCAACCTCGTTCCTGCAATCCTCACCGCTCCGCAGTTGGAAGGCTCACCGTTGTTGAGCACTCTCTGGTACGAGTTGGAAGAGGTCGCGAAGCGGGTCCACTTCCCGGCCGAGCCGTTGCCGCGCACGTACACGCTCAGGTCCCGCCAGGTGAGCGTGAGGCCGCCGTGGGGGGCGCACCAACTACCCTGGTCCGCCAGCATCCCGGATGGACCGCCTTCGTTCATCCCCGGCGTCGCCTCCACCTCTACCCTCCTCATCATCTCGTACATCTCCGCCATCACCTCGCCCATCTCCGCCGCTGCCCTCTCCTCCTCTGCAAGCCTGGAGGGAAAGGAGAAAGAGAACTGATGAAGCAAAAGGAAAACGAAGCGGCCGGGGTACCACTCCCTCAAATATTTGTGTTATCATTCTAGGTGCTCTCCCGTCATTGCTCCAAAGGTTATGGTTGGACACAAGATGTTTCTGAGTGAAGCGAAACAAAGGCAAGATATTGGACCTAAACGATACTTTTGGACCAATTCAAGAGTTGCGAACAAGCCGCAAATATCTTAGCGGAGTCACCCGCTGAAAATGCACAGTAGTTGGTGAATTCCTCTTGGGCTTCCGCACGGGTTAAACACTCCACTCCAGCCAACGTTTCGAGAAGCGCGTTGCTCATCGTCATCAGGGCAGTGTGATGCAGAGGAGTAGCAACCGGGCTTATATATGATTGCTCAGGGGGGGGGGGAGGTTGGGGAGGGGGTGAGCCGGGTGTCAACGGTGGATTCGTTTAATCATTCCGGTTCCATGTTGTTCTATCGCAACCTGAGAAGTCGGCGGTTGCAGAGCATGCGATCGAAAAGGATCATGCCATCAAATGGGAAGACACGAAACGGCTCTGCCACGCCCGAGGTTTTTGGGATAGGGTGGTGAAGGAGGCATTAGAAATTCAAACAACCAAATATAAAACCTTTAACAGAGACCGAGGGTTCCACATAAGCACAACATGGAACCCGATGATTAAACGAATCCACCCGGCTCACCCCCTCCCCAACCTCTCCCCCCCCTGAGCAATCATATATAAGCCCGGTTGCTACTCCTCTGCATCACACTGCCCTGATGACGATGAGCAACGCGCTCCTCGAAACGTTGCCTGGAATGGAGTGTTTAACCCGTGCGGAAGCCCGAGAGGAATTCATTAATTATATACGCCGGCAAAGAGTCTCTTCACACAGTAGTTGGATTTCCACAAGGAAAAAATCCACTTCGACCGGGATTCGAGCCCGGACCCCCTGAATTTCAGTTGTGGAGTTCCACAGGGTAGAAGGAAGCCTCAGTAGCTTAACTGGTAGAGTACCTGGCCGGCAATCAGGGGGTTCGGGTTCGAATCCTGGTCGAGGGGAATTTTCTTCCTGGTGGAAATCCAACTAACGATATTTTTGGAACTTAATCACTGGTTCCAGATCTTAGGGAATCATCAGATACATGGCATATTTGTTTGAACCTCGATGGAATCCAGTAAATGGGGTCGTTTATCATATTTTTTTTATTGCCGAATCTGATAGAGTTTCTAAAATAAAAAGACACGTATTTGTCCGTTTTTCGATCCGTCAATTATTTCCCGAGTTATAAGCGGCGAAAAACTGATGTTTTTAACCCTTTCGGATAAAGGTGCAACCTCTGACGTATATCGACTTCGTCAAATCACAACTGAGCCCGCGAAGCTATTTGCCTTATCGCAATGGGGGGGACACAACTGACTCTGCCAATAAGACAGTTGCGACAGCATTCTGTGCGAGCAGAACTTCCGGGAACCCCCCTCCACTCCCTTCGCTTCCAAGAAAAGCAGTCAAGGACGGGAGAAAAATGACGTCAATGTTATCACAGCAGCATTTTCGGTGGGCGTCACCTCTTGCTTATTTTGATTTTTGATTTATGAGTGAATGGTTGTGGTTAGAAGATTAATTTTTTCACTAAAATTCTTTTTTCGTTTCCATCTAACGATTTCGTGTACAAAATTGCGATTTCGGTTCCGAGTAAACGCCCCCATTGTGTGTATTACAATAAATGTTCTAATAAGGGTTGAACTGAATCCTTGGGTATGACCTCACTGGTTGGTTTTTCTTGTGATATTCTTCTTTAGCGGCATATAATTCCGATCTCTAATCGTTTGTGTAGCAGTTTGTTTGTATCCATCTTCCCGCTTACCTGCGTTCTTCCCTCATATACCTCGTTCAAAATATTTCCTCATATATATAACGACTGCTGGTTTATCTTCCTGTCTCCATCCTAATGTCTCCGCTCATTACACCGCGTCCACAATTTCCTTATTTATCTTTTTCGTACATATCTCTCCTCATACATCATTTTATACCAAGACATCTCGAAAATCTCGTGATTATTTTAATTCACATTTCTCAATGTCTTATTCGACATCCTGCTTGCCACAATCCACCTCAGATATTTTGTAAGTCCATTTTTAGCGTTTCTACTCAAATTCCTAGTGAGTCTCTCTCTTCTTCATATTTTCAGAACACCCAGCTGACCTGATGACTAGCTCTTAAGCAAAAATCCTTTCGAATGGATAAAATATTGTAAACTTTCTTCCTATCTTTACTTCTAAATCAAGCTATCCCCAAGTGTCTGTCACCATTTCTTCGGTAATTATGTTTAACTACTGGTGAGAACGAGTAGTTCTCTCCCCACCCTGTTTGCCACCCACTTGGTTTCCGCTATTCTCACGAATAAAAAGGAAATCCTCAGGCCTCACTTGGTGGAACCGCATGATAGTAAATGAAATGATTACTTGGTAAGATTCCACAAATTTATTTTTCACCGACCTAGGTTTGGATTGTTTGACAATCATTATCAAGGTAAGCGCGGAGAGTCCGCGAGCTCATTATATACCCACAAGGTGTTCACGTGATCCTTGGCCGGATGAGTTGGGCCCCCCCCCCACCTCATCCGGAGAATTGAGGAGATGGGTCAAGTTCGGGAGGAGAGAAAAGGTAAGTTCAGGAAGGGAGAGTTGGAAGGGAACATATATTCATTCAACAAATGTGCATTATTTCTGGTAGCAGACGTTATCTCCAACTGTTCGAGGAAATTCAACTTGTGGCCTTTGCACTGGGTGTGGAGCACTTTGGGGATGAAGTCACTGGTGTGGTCTTCTTCGATGAGGTCAAACAATCGAAACCTAGGTCGGTGAAAAATAAATTTGTGGAATCTTACTAAGTAATCATTTTATTTACTTCCGCTATTCTGTTCTACTAGCACTTTCTGGGAAATCTATTGCTTTGGGGTGTTTCCTATTCCTCTAATCTACTCTTATCTTTCCCAATAATGGCATTAAGGAGCCATCCCTACATTACGTGACGCTATTTTTCATTCCTCTCCATAGCGCCCCGTAATGTTTTCTCGTACTATTACGGAGCGCTATAGTATTATTTTTTTCTCCCCCCTCTCCTAAATTACGTGGTGCTGCCAAAGAACTTTCTTTACCCTGTATATTTTGTGTGTGATGATACAGACACTATTTATGAGTACCTAATGGGGTCGTTTACCATATTTTTTTTATTGCCGAATCTGATAGAGTTTGTAAAATAAAAGGACCCGTATTTTTCCGTTTTCTGATCCGACAATTATTTCCCGAGTTATAAGCAGCGAAAAACTGATGTTTTTAACCCTTTCGGAAAAGTGGGTGTGGTGCAACCTCTGACGTATATCTACTTCGTCCAATCACAACTGAGCCCGCGAAGCTACTTCGCCTTATCGCCTTGGGGGGGACACAGCTGACTCGGCCAATGGGAGCGATTTCGACAGCATCTGTGCGAGCAGACCTTCCGAGAATCCCCCTCCACTCCCTTCCCCCTCCCCTGAAAGCAGTCAAGGACGGGAGGAAAATGACGTCAATGTTATCACAGCACCATTTTCGGTGGGCGTCACCTTTTGCTTATTTTAATTTTTGATTTATGAGTGAACGGTTGTGGTTAGAAGATTAATTTTTTCACTAAAATTCGTTTTTCGTTTCCATCTAACGATTTCGTGTACAAAATTGCGATTTCGGTTCCGAGTAAACGCCCCCATTTATCTCTGCTCTAGTTTAGCCGTAAATTATTGTTTGTTACCAATACTTGCCCCCCACTCCCTTCGATAATACCAGTATCATTTGGCACGACAAATACTCTCCCCTTTAGCTTTACGTTATTTATGGATTGCCCCTAACTTATCTAAATTTTCCCAAACACCTTCTTGAAGCCAGCGAGCATCTCAAAAACGTCATGAAATTTTATACGCTCCTTTTCATTAGCATCCTTATCACCGCAATCATGTCACGAGCCTTCCCTCCCACGCGGAACCCGAATTGGCCATTTTTTATTTTTTTAATTAACTTCCCACTAAAATGAAAAGTTCAGAAATACAAATATATCTTTTTAGTTAGCCTCTAAGTATTCGATGTGTTGAGGCTGCCTTCAAACTACATAGCTGCAATACTTTATGAAATTCTTCCCTTACGATTCATTTTCTAAGAGAAAAATTGTACGCCCTACCAACTCAATTTGTTCGAGCAGAGCATTTTCTGTAGCGCAAATTTCCTCCTTCACTCAGCACCCCTTCCATAATTCTTCGCCCACGTGGTGCGACATTGAATTACAGCCTATAGCCTAGCTCATAAAATAGGTTTAGTGTACTTGATTTACGTCGAACGCTTGAAATGTTTCAATGCTTCCACTTCATGATCTCTGCCCTTCTGAAGTATTGAGAAGAAACTGTCGGAATGGAGAAGATAGTGAGGAAAATGAGTGAGAAAGAAACGGGGAGAGTTGGTAGGTGAAATGAAGGGAAAGCTTTTGTAGCACACCCTCTTAAGGTTAAGTCCAGGTTGAAGAGTGATTTTAATTAGGAACCACACTGTCTTTGGCCCGAAGTACATATGCCCGTATCGACGAAGGTGACGAATGGCTCCAGCTAAAATTATTTCTGTAATGTTGGGAACTAATATTTCCGCGCTTTAGACTAATCGTGGGTGGACCTTGTAACAGATGAATAGGCTCTGGGTGGAATGGGAGGGAGAAGAAAGTTCTGAAAAGGAGGGACAACTTAATAGAAACACGATGGCCTCAGAAAGACAATCGCGATAGGAATAATTGATACCAAAGATGAAAATAGATATTTATCAAGTAATGAAAGATAAGAAAAGAAGAAATGCATTAATGATATTTGGTATTCTATTTGAGCCAATCTTAGGATTGATATCGGCGATGAATGCAAAGCTAATAGTGACCATGAAGTGGTAAAATATTTTCCTTGAAGTAATTCATGAGGCATTAGCGAACCTACTCCGAAATGCATTCCGTATGCGCCTTAGAGTATTTCAAAACGTTAGAATAATAGAGAAACATTAGGGCATCCAGTAGTTTTGGTGAATTCAACCACAGGTTGGTTTTTCTGTGCTTTTGAATGTTGACTCTAGTTCTGTTGAAGACAAAACTGGAGAAGTTCGCACAAAGAATAGCCATGCATTAGGGTAAAGGATCGAACTAAATGTGTAAACTCAATTGAATATTTATCTAATTCAGCTACACTTTAGATAATAAGCGCTTTAATCAGGGCCAATTTCATGAGATCTCCAGCAAACGATTCCGATTTCGATTCCGATTTTCGATTTATCTCTTATTATTTTCGTGTGATGCCTTTTTATATTGCTTTTACTGATGCAATTCATTAAGGTTTAGAAAATGTAAACTCTGCCTCATAACTAATGTCTTCTGGAACTTAAATTGGTATTTTTCTGAAAGTAGGAAACAACATCGGGTGTCAGTTTTTAAAATTTCCTTTCCATTTCCAAAGCGAAATAAAGCCACTTCGCCCAAAAATGTAATCGGTACTTAGTTTTAAATTAGTATGTGATGGTTTTTATGCAATAGAGTATAGCGGTTCGAATTTTATAAAGATAATGAAGCTATAGGTGTGTTAATTAGAGCGTTGACAACGCCAGAGAATATTCTCAAAATTCCCATGCCACGCAAAAATTTTACGTGGCATGGGGATTATAAAATGGAACTACAAAAAGTTGAATTAGGTGTCGCAAGTTCGTATCCTGCCCCCAGTACTTGAGTTTATATGTTTTTTCGTATTATTGGCAGTGTTGGGCAGTAAACATTACTACTGTATTGAGTGATTGCCTTGTTCATGAATACTTTGCGTTCCCAAGCCTAGGTTGGGAGTTTTTTATTTAAATGTATGGTTCCTTATCAATTTTATTCGATGGAAACAATTGGGTAGAAGGCATGTCTCTTACCCATTCCTCCTTTCCGTTTCAAATTTCAAAGTCACGCTGTACAATATTACACAATAAGACTTCAGCCATCCCGGTACTGAGATGGCATGATCATTGTACTATATAACAACCTTTGTGTTCAGCTCTCGGCACACAAGGTCCAAGCCCTTGCTGCCGCCGTCGAAATCTCCAGGGGATCTACATCTACATCTACACGATACCCTGCAAGCCACCGCGATGGTGTGCGGCAGGGGGTGAATATCACCAAGCATGCACTACCGGCATGCAAACTAGCAACTATATTGTCTCATGCAGCTTGATTGTTAGTGTCTACAGTATTTAAGGGGTAAGACATGCATCATGCACTACATAGTACTCTAGAATATTTCCCCTACCTATCCCTTTCCTATGCTGCCTAATCTGTTCTCTTATAGTACGGGGGAAAAATGCCATTTTGAACCTATCTGTATGACAATCTATCAGTCTAATCTTATTTATCTGGTCGAATCTAGCATAATACGCTGGTGTTTTTAATACGTGCCTAACATCTTCAGTAAAGCTATCCGATTGAAATTCCTCTAATAGATTTAATCTGAACTTTAACCTACGCTCTGATAATGATTCCCACCCTAATTCTTGTATTAATTCTGATACACTACTCAACCTATCGTAACACCTTTTGACGAACCTAGCTGCTCTACGCTGCACACTGTCTAGTTCTCTCATCAAACCTAATTCATTAGGATCCCATACACTGGCTGCATACTCAAGGTGGGGCCTAACTAGCGAAAAGTAGCATCGCTCTTTTGTCTTCTCATCACATTTCCCAAGTACTCTTTCTATAAATCCTAGCTTTCTCTTCGCTCGGCCGCATATTTCTCGGTTGTGTCTTCCCCACGATAAATATTTAGTGATTGTTACGCGTAAATACCTTATGGTTTTAACGCTTTCGATCTTCGTGTTTTTAGTTTTATAGGTGCGCTCTATCGAATTATTCCTCCTCCAAAAATTGATAGCTACACACTTTTTAAGGTTAAGTTCTAACTGCCATTTGTCGCACCACTCTTGAATTGCATCTAAATCCTTGCTAAGTGATTTCCTGTCCTCTTCTTTCGATATACCCCTATACACTACCGCATCGTCTGCAAAAAGTCTAAGGTTACTACTAACTACGGTACCCAAATCGTTTATGTATAAAAGAAATAGAAGACGACCTACTACGCTACCCTGGGGAACTCCCGATGTGACTTTGATTGTGTCCGACATGATACCATCTATGACAACCCTCTGCTCTCGCCCACTCAAGAATTCTTTTACCCAACATACAACGTCTTTATTTATACCAAAACTCTCTAACTTCAAGATTAATTTGTCATGAGGAACTTTATCGAAAGCCTTTTTAAAATCTAAAAATATCGCATCAACTTCAGTACTGTTTTCACCGTGGACTAAAATATCATGTACGAATAAAGCTAATTGTGTCTCGCAAGATCTACCTTTCCGGAACCCATGCTGGCTGTTTATGAGTAATCCCTGACTATCCAAATGCCCCATGATCGAACTGACTACTATGTGCTCAAATATCTTACAAGAGTTTGACGTGAGTGAAATTGGTCTGTAGTTACTAGGTTCTTCCCTATCACCACTTTTAAATATAGGTGTAATGTTAGCTACTTTCCAATCCTTGGGCACTGTGTGGTTCTTTAGTGTTCGGGATGCAAATTGAAATCACATTGGATACCAAAAGTAGCGTTTCGTGGTAAGAAGAAAGACTCTCGGTGCGTGGAGTCATCATCCTGTTTCACGCCCAAAAACGCTTAGCGTCGGAAACAGTTTGAAAGGAAACGTTTTTCTTTCGCTTTTACTCCACGCCATTTCCAACGCTCAGCGTCAGCCCCTCCCGAGTGTCGTGTGGTAGTCGAGAGTCGAATGATGGGAAAAGATTTACGAAGGGAAGATGCCGATTCAGAGGATGTAACTCCGTGTTCTCTAGGCTTTTCTTACTATCCCGTCGTCAACGCTAATAACTCGTCCATCCTCCTGAGGTGCTCACGTAATGAATTGTCGACGCATTGCAGACTTCATTTATCTTGGCCCGTGACTTGACGTCATTAAGTACTTAGGTGTAACACTTACTCAGGATCTATCATGGGGGAAACATATCAGGGAAATATGCAGTCAAGCAAATAGAAAGTTGGGGTTTATTAAAAGGATATTAGGGAAAAGTGAGGAGAGGGTGAAGGAACTTGGCTATTTTTCAATTGTTAGACCACACTTAGAATATGCTACGAGCATATGGGGCCCTTATGAAGCAGGCTTAATTTACGAATTAGATCGAGTACAACGAAGAGCAGCGAGATAGGTAAAAGGGTGTTACGATAGGGAAAGCAGTGTGTCTGGTATGTTAGCCGAATTGGGATGGGAATCGCTGTCACAACGCAGGCTGAATTATAGATTTAATCTTCTGGGAAAATTTAAGCAGGGACATTTCATTAATGACGTTAATCATATATTGCTGGCTCCGACATATTATGTTAGGCTCGATAATTCTAATGAAATTAAGGAGATAGATTGCAGAACGGACATGTTTAAAATGTCATTTTTTACGCGTACGATTCGTGATCAGAACGTTAAACATCGCGTAAATCGGTAATAATTATAGAGGTAATATTCAGAGTAGGTCGATAGTATTTTTTTTATTACCTGCATGTTCAAATCAACGTGTGACTTGCATGCAATGCTTTTTTTGTATGCATGAGTACCTATGAAATTGGTGTCGGGTTTCAAGGCATGCATGGCATTCATGGGTGTGTCCTACATGATTGGGATTTGGTAGTTTTTCTTCTTTTTTCCCCCAATTACTTTTAAAGTGTAGTGCTTGCTTTGTGGTTTTCATTTTTGTTTGTTGTGTCATTGTTCCTGGTGTGGATGCACCCCCTGCCACACACCCTCGAGGTGGCTTGCAGGGTATGTCGTAGATATAGATATAGATCATCCTCTCGGTGTTTCCTATCCCTTTAACACTAGAACGTCCGAGGGGATCAATTTGATCCTTTTTCGATTTGCAATGTATTCTTTTTGGAAACCAAAATAGGTAGAGGAATTTCCTATCCTGCCTTTTACACTTTTTTAAGTTACTTTTTGGGCCAAGAAGAAGAACCACCAGACTTCGTTACTTTGTAGAATAATGTCATTTTTACCTTGTCCGTCCGCAGGGATCAATTTGATCCCTAAGCGGGAAACATTGTATTAGGAAGGGAGATAGCCTTAAGTAGCCTACACCCCAGCATAAGAATTCTTACAAACAAGAAGAGGACACCGGAAACAATAAAGTATTACAACCACACAAAATATGGTGTCAATATCGTTGACCAAATGGCAAGACACCTTTCGGTAAAAGCATTAGCAGGTGGTCCGTGCATACATTCTACAATTATCTTGACCTCGCTGCAATAAACGGTTTCGTGATACATAAAGCTGTCGAGGAAAGCATTTCTTCAAAAATTATCAGAAAAATTGAGATTAAACTACTTTGTCAAGAAAGAATAATTTTGACAAAAGAATATTTTCAAAAAATGAGTTTTTTGTTTTTTTTTACGTCCTGCCCCGTGTGCGATTGACCTCAAACTAGTAAAATGAAATAAATGACCAGTACAAACGATAATATTTATGTTTTAATTTCATTACCCACGCCTATTTGCATATATATGCGGATAACTCGGAGGGGATCAATTCGATCCCCTCGGCCGTTGAAGGTGAAGTGGAAGTCCGGATGTTCTAGTGGCACGAGGGGGCTCGTAAGTAAGCACAGGCGTTATTCTCCGTAAATTTGTTGCCGTATTGCTCTGTGGAAGACCTTATCCTATTTCAGAAGCGAGTGGTGGACAGGGTGGTTCAGACGTAATAGAAATATTAAAATATAGAAATACAAAGCAACAATTAATTGCTGAAAAAACATATGTAGCTTGTCGTTTGGATTATAATTCGTATCATGGTATAAAAGTATATGCTAGCACGTAAACCGACCCAGATTAAAAACAGAGATAGACCTCATTGATGAAGTTTGGGTTTAGAGGAATATCCAATACGTGAGAAAAGAATATAATTTAGTACACCACAGTGCAAAATATGTATGAAAATGAGAAATCTGTAGCATTCCACGAGAGTAACTATCGATAAAACTACTTGGGTCATTGCGCAGCAGCTCGGCCGCCGCCGCCGCGGGCCGAAGATGTGGAGCGGAGCATTGTACCGCTCAACTTAAAACCGTCTGGATATCAGATAAGCAAGTATAAGCAAGATTTGTTTTCTTCATCATGTTTAATTGGCTTTCCTGCTCAATTCTATGTGAAAATATCAGAGGAGCAAACAGGAGCACAAAACGATAATGATGCATTTATTTAAAAAAATACTGAATAATAGATAAATATTTTTAAAACATATAAACGGTCTACCAAGCTCTTAATTGGAACAAAATTACAGGATTTATATTCTATGAGGTATCGAAATTCCGTGAAAAAATTAGTGAAGGACACTAATGTACTTAAAGCCTTCTTTTATCAAGGTGAACTTCACAAAAATTGACATATTCAACGCGACGCACTGTGGTCTGAAATCGGAAATAGCCGGACAAAAGTCCAAAATTGCTTCTTTTGAGGTACACACTTGAAACTTGTCATAAACGCTCAGAATTGATCACTAATCATGGAACAATAAGCCATTTTTGGATGATCTCATCCGTTTTTGAGGTACAGAGGCCCAAACTTGGCCAAGTTTCCGAAAGCACACCCGATCTTGTTTTTCTTCAAAAATATTTGAAGTTAAGCTGCTGGTGGAGTTTTGGAAGGATTTTTATGAAGTAAAAAACATTATATTCCGGTAATATGGTACTTTATCTATATTATCTGTTAGTTTCGAAGACTTTGGTTCATATTAGTGTGGTATTACGTCGCAAAATGGCGGACCCTTTTTCCGGGTAAAATTTGACATAAAGTAGACAATATCTTTAGTTTAAGAAAATTGCCACCGCAAAAACTTTCATGAAAGTATTTAATAAAGATATTTTAAGAATGTAAAGCAAAAATCTTGGAAAAAAGTTTGCGGCTGCGAGAATGAACGCAATTTTTCGATCGCGCTTCACGGCACGGCTCCGCGACGCGGGGGCCTAGAGACTCGGTGACTCCGTTGGATATTTCAAGTTGTTTGGAACTAATTATTGAAAATTGTCATTTTAACCATGTTATACAGTCTCTATTGACCTGAAATACTATATTGAAGATATTAAGGCCTGCATCCTAAAACTTTAGAGCAATATCACATTTGGATCTTTTTCCCCTGGTGACTAGAACGGAAATGCTCTTGCGTACGTGTTTATTTAGACGTACGTAAAACCCAGGCGTTCGAGCCTCAATCCCTTGACTGCTCCTGATCTCATAGCGAGGGTCTCAGAAGCTCCACCCACTTCCGATTCGGAGGGTATTTAAACTTAGTGATTCCCCCTCTCGGGGGCAGAATATCTTTGTACGCCGGAGGCTATGCTGGTCTGATTTCCTGAATAAACTTCTGCTTTATCAACGCGTAAGCTTTTGCTTTTTGGTGTCTGAACCCCAGGGTCCCGGCCTTGCCACTCGGGCCGGTTCACCTATTCTCACGTAGATCCTGCCGCGCACCGAATTCGGGACGTGGCGACTACGCTTTTGTGCCGTGAACTGATCGCTCGGGACACGACACCTTCATTACCCTCCAGCTGCTCGGCTTGAAGTGGTACGTGCGTAATATGACACACAATAAATCTTTGATTGCTCTTTGTTCCGGCCCTTTAACGTGCCATTCGTGCTCCATTAATGCCTACTGTGTTACACTCCTAAATGTGCCCAACAAATATCTCCTCCCTCATCGGCGCGGCGTCCGACTATCCCTTTCTCCCCTCTCTCGCCCGTCAGCCTCCCTCCCCTATTTGAAGGGCGACCTCTTTCACCACTCGGTCTTGGGATGATGACCTTGATTGTCTTCCCTTCGTCTTACCCTTGAAAAAGTCGGCACGTGCAGAAATAATTGCCTCTGTTTTTAGAAAACTCGCGCCATATGCGCTGCTGAAGCTGAATATGCTGTGAATACATAAAAAGCATTTGATTGTCGATAAAATTAGAAAGTATGATTTTCAGATGTTGAAAGAGTCATTTTTGCTGTCACTAATGCGAGACAATAACAGATTAAGTCGTTAAAACTTTCGCGGTCCCTATTATGACTTTTTATATGTTTTTTGGGTTGTCCGCGTCTTGTTAACTGGTTTGAGGGTGGCCGACGTTTCCGGAGACTTCCTCAGGGCTACTGGCCCTGTGTCATCCCAATAGAGGGCCCTAGAATAGCCCTAGTAGCCCTGAGGAAGTCTCCGGCAAAGGAGAGGAAACGTCGGCCACCCTCAAACCAGTTAACAAGACGCGGACAACCCAAAAACATATAACAAGTCAATAACAGATTAAATTTAAGTCACTAGGGTGAAAGGCGTGGCCCAGGGAAAGGAACTGCCGAACTGACCGATTCAAAATGTCCTTTTTCCCTCGCATAATTAGAGATACGAATAACGGTAAATATGTACTATCGGAGAGTAGCAATGAATAGCGTTGGTAGCTAGCTGCATGTTGGTATGAGTACTTAAAGCTAACCGTACTAATAGAATGTTTTTGCATGTTTTCTTTGCAATTTCTATCTTTTTTAAATATTGTAGTTCTGACTACTACATTAATACTATTCCTTTTTTATGCATGATATGTAGTGCATGTTTGGTGAGCAATCACCCCCTGCCACACACCCTTGTGGTGGCTTGCAGGGTATTATGTAGATTATGAACTGGCCCCCCTTCCCTGATTGTGTGACATTCATACGCCTGTGGCTTAGTCCGGGGTGAGCTCCACTCTCACCTATCAGAAAACCAACCTTCGGGTTGAATCACTGAGTGAGTGAGAGTGAAAATTAGATGGAATAGGTGGTGTATTGTTAAGGACATGTTTTTCCATCCCTGAACGAAACTCATAGTGTGCGACGCATGGATATATTTGTTTTCGGCATATTTAATGACTTTTATTGAGAAAAAAAGTCCATTGCGAATATCAGTGGGTAACTCCGTTCAGGTTTTTGCGACCGGATCGCAGTTCTTAAGGGGATTTGAGTTTCTGTGGGGGCTGAAGTATTGGCGTCCATCCTGAGGGCTCGGTCTCGAATTCCTGGAGTCGAAGATTTATCATTGGTATAGCAGTCCCTACTTGAATGATGTGTGGAGAGCACTTCAAGTTTAGTTCTCCATCCGTCAGATGGGATGCTGAACCGTGGACCCCTTTACGACTTTCTTTAAGAGTAGGCTAACGACGCCGGGTTACCCTCCATCTTTCCTCCGATCACCGAAAAATTTCTGCTTTGACCCATAAATCTATGAAATGGTGCAAATGACATATTCTATCTGTCGCCTTCCCCAAACAACTACAACTACTCGCAATTCTTGAACCTCTCCGCATTTTTGGCGTGTAAACTAAAATGTTTCAAGATTTTATTTAGTTCCTGTCCCGCCCCTATGATGTTAGGCTGAAGTTAGAATTCGAACTTCTCTTTTCTTATAACCCACATTATAGACAGTGGTTACGAAAGAATTGCAGTGAAACATTTTATTTTGCTGTGAAGACAGTGAAGTCAAGCATGGAATAGCGGCATCTATGCCTAACTATTGTAATTTTCCCCAAAGTTACATTTTAAAAATAGACTGGTAATTATGTATTATTGTTCTTTTATCCGTGAAATTTTGGTTTGGAACGTGGCATATTATTGCTTCCAGCACTGGATCCTGATGAGAGAGATGCCATGAATAAATTGGAACCTTTCGAGATATGGGTGTAGAGAAGTAGGAGAAAGTGACTCTCGATGGTTTAAACTAGATAATTTGGATGGTTTGATTGTCAAGACCGCTACAAAGGATCATAATTGGAAATAGAGAAAGGAGTCTGAAGAATATGTTTATTTAGATGGTAAGGAAAGAGAAATTAGTTTTCTTGAAGAGAGAAATAGCGTGAGGAAGGATGGGATCCTGGAAAATAAATTAGTGGCGTGAAGTGAGAGTCAAAACAAACTCTATTTGTTAAATTTTCAAGTATTAATGATATTTTAACCGTATTTCTGTCCTTAATTTGTGCTCACTCCTTTATTTTTTATTACTCTTCCCCGCAAATCAAGTTTTCACTGAAGAAAAATTACGTATAACTCATTTATAAATAAATAGGTGTGAATATACAAATTCATCACGTCCTTCAGTTATTATAGTATTTTTTGGAGGATATTGGTTCGAGAGAATGGATCAGTGAGTAGTGTCCATATGTTCTTCAGTGCACTCGTAACTGAGGTAAATTTGTTATTTGAATCATTTTCAATCACAATCACTCTTAGTAGTGCTTTCAAGCGTAGGAAAAGTCCTGATGTGCTGACGGAGATGTCACCTGAGGAGGTTTTGTCTTTACTGATCACTAGGGGGCTGACTAATAGTCAGTATAATACCCTCAGAAGCTCCGTTCTTAGTCACGGACACGAGTTGTATCCCCGATGCGGCATACCCCGATGGAATAAGTATAACCGAAAACATGTGCGAAGTGAATCTTCAATATTTATTCAATCACACGGTCTCATGGGTACTGCAGTGCGTATCTACAGCACAAACCTCCAGCGATGCAGTTAATTGCACTGGTTTGATGAAAGTTCGGGCCACACCCAATATAAACAACTGTTTAAAAGAGCAGATTCGTTAGATGAATTTTTATTCATGAGATCCCTAGTTTCTCTTACTTTGGTAAATGATTCTTCTGGTAAGAGATTCAAGCATATCTATTTTACCTATGGCTAATCCGCATATAGAACAAACGGGCAATATTAATACTTTCCCTGTTTTAGCTGTGATTATCTGGGCAAATCCGTGGCCGTCGTCCATCAGATTTTGCCGGCCCATTCGTCTTCAGTGGCTCAAAGAGACGAAGGAAATTGCAAAGGCAGAAAATAATTATTTGCAAAGGCAGATTCACGATTTATAAAATTGGATTTCGGCATGTTATTCATTGTCCTATATGCCGACCATGGTCCATAAAGTACTCATACATGACGCGGATTTTTCGAAAAGGGCAATTCTTCCCTTAGGCCAGCTATCCGAAGAGGCGATGGAGGCCCGCAATAAGGACGCCATGAAATTTCGAGAAGGATTCACGCGGAAACACTCCAGGATGGCCACCATTGAGGACCTATTCAAAAGACATTTCATCACGTCCGATCCGTTGCTTTCCTCCACTATATCATTAACTGACATAGACTCATAGGAGGCTTCCGAAGGAATTACGAGAACAATTACTAATAGAAGACAAAAAAGAAGCATAGAATAAAATTGCGATTATGGTTGCGATTCGTCTGAGGACTAAGAATTTGTCTTGAAACGAACAATCGGCAAAGAAAGTTTGGTCAATGGTGTTGTAGTGACGAATTCGTGGGGATGGGTGAGTGGTTAAGGAAAGGATAGTGAAAAGGCGATCGCATTGTTGGGAGCCCGCTACCAACCACCCTTTCCTTAACCGCTCCCTTACCTACCCTTGCTAATCCCTCATTTGAACACCGCCGACCTAACTTCCTCTGCTGACCCTCCTTTCATTTTCTCCGGGTATTCCCTTCTTGGGTTTTTCCCTTCATTGCCTCGAACAGACCTCTTCTCACCCTTATCTCTCTCTCAAGGAGCGTATCAGTACACGTACGAACAACCCATCTCCTCTGTTTCTTCGCCTTCTTAACCATTCCCAAATATAAACATGCTGTGTGCTTTCAGAAATTTGTCAACTACCTGAAGAGGACTCGGTGAGTTAAAACTAAGGATGTTCTGAGGGTGAAAATCATTTGGGATGATGCTATTTATATTCTTTTCAGTATCTTAAAAGTAATGGCATTTCATTTATATTATTGAATTGATTTTATCGGTACTGACAAAATCAAAATGAATTTAAGTCATTCTCGTTTATTGCCATCCTCTTTTCAAATTACTTTCTCTTGGTAAACCATAAGTAAGAGATGGCGCAGCAAATTCTATGCAAAATAACATAAGTTTTCCAGTTTTGTCTAATATATTCTTGATTAATCTAATTGTGTTTCATCTATATTACTTTACTTTTCGTCGAGAGCATTGTCATTTGACATTATTACATTGTCTAATCAGTATTGCAAAATATAAAAGCAAACCCACTGTAATCTCAAGTTTAAATGAATCCATCCCTCAAACCTAATGATCCAGTATGTCACTCAATACAAAGAGATGACAATGCGCACAACAGAGCTTTTTGTAAAAACTCATGAAATCAAGCTGATTTTAAACAGAATCTTGAATTTTATTGTAAGAAGCTATAAAGAATGATATTGTGAAAATGATTCCCTTTAGGTAATCCTTAAATTAAATATCAATTTTCATATATTGTCAGTTCCAAGTTATTTATGGGTGAGTATCCACTGATATTATTTCTGACGCATCAAAGATTCAGATAACAAAGAGCAACAACAAGTTGTAATTTGCCAAGCAGGCATGTTTTTTTAAGACTGCACATTGTCATAAAACGTTCCATATTGCGCCACCCTCCTCGAGTAGTAAAGGTGTAGAATGAAAGGTGGAGGAGGAGAGGGTAAAGGGAAAGAAGGAAATCCCAAATTTTTCTCCTTTTTATGGAGAACATGCATGGTTCCCCGAGAACCAGCATTCTTTCTCAAGAGTTGAAAGACGTTCATAATGTTAGGCATGATTCCGAAAATTATCGAAATAAAAAAAATTACCGCAGTTACGAGTGCACTGATCCATTCTCTCGAACCAATAACCTCGCAAAATCTTCAGTATAGAATCTTTAGAAATCAGTGACAGCATGCAAAGCCTGAAAAAGGTATATTCGGGGAGTTATTATCCACACAACATGAACAATCCAACGAAGTCTCGGTATTAGAAAGAGTACTTGGGAAATGTGATGAGAAGACAGAACAGCGAAGCTACTTTTCACTAGTTAGGCCCCACCTTGAGTATGCAGCCAGTGTATGGGATCCTAATGAATTAGGTGTGATGAGAGAACTAGACAGTGTGCAGCGTAGAGCAGCTAGGTTCGTCAAAAGGTGTTACGATAGGTTGAGTAGTGTATCAGAATTAATACAGGAATTAGGGTGGGAATCATTATCAGAGCGTAGGTTAAAGTTCAGATTAAATCTATTAGAGAAATTTCAGTCGGATAGCTTTACTGAAGATGTTAGGCACATATTAAAAACACCAGCGTATTATGCTAGATTCGACCAGATAAATAAGATTAGAGAGATAGATTGTCGTACTGATAGATTCCAAATGGCATTTTCCCCCCCTACTATAAGAGAACAGAATAGGCAGCATAGTAAAGGGATAGGTAGGGAAAATATTTTAGAGTATTTGTAGTGCATGATGCATGTATTAACCCCTTAAATACTATAGATATATTACATTATACTATAGATAGATTGCATGAGACAATATAGTTGCTAGTTTGCATGTTAGTAGTGCATGCCTGGTGATCTTCACCCCCTGCCACACACCCTCGCGGTGGCTTGCAGGGTATCGTGTAGATGTAGATGTAGATATTTCCAGGTCCCGCTGCGCGGAGCCGGGCCGCGACGCGCGATCGAAAAGTCGAGTTTATTCTCGGCGTCGTAAAGTTTATTCAAATATTTTTACGGAATAATCTAGAAATATCTTCAATTTATACTCTAATGAAGTATACCAGAGACAATTTTCCGAATAAGGATTATATTGTCTACTTCATGTAAAATTTAGTCTAAAAAAAGGGTCCGCCATTTTGTGACGTAATAGCACTCAAATATAGGCAAAAAGGTCTGAAACATATTCATAGTATAGGCAAAGTACCCTGTTCACAATTGGTAATGTTTTTTATTTCATAAAAGTCCTGTAATTAGTCCTATATCTGCTCAACTTTTAAGATATTCGAAGAAAATGAGAGCGGGCGCTCTTTTCGAAATTTGGTCGTGTTTGAGCCTCTGTATCTAAGTAACGGGTGATACCAATGAAAAAGGACTTACCATTCCATAATCACCAATCATTTTTGTGTATATGTGCCAAGTTTTAAGTCGTTATCTCATAAAAAGCAGTTTTGGACTTTTGTCAGGCGAATTGCGATTCGACCCCACTGTGCGGCGTTCAGTTCCTCCACTGATGGCTTCTATGAAACCTTGCCGTTCAGCGGCACACGTGCCGGAGACGTTGCCCCACCGTGCGACTCTTCGAGAAGCACAGCGGGAGGAGAAAATGAAGGGGCGGCTTAGCAAGGAAGTGCGGACATCTTCGTTCAGACATCTTCCCTGGCATCTTCGTGAAACATCTCCTAGCTGAATGTGATATGCGTCGCAAGTTGAACATGAGGATTGACTAAGTCATCGATTAAAAGATGACGCTGGCAGAGTAGGGCAACTGATTTTATTTGCATAAGAAACCGGTATTTTAAATCGAACGTAAATGAGGGAAAAAATCCCACCAAACTTTTTACTTTTTCATTTGGAAGCGTATGCGACTGGAAAATCAACGTAGCATTTCTTCTTCCACGTGTCAAGGTAATCGGTTCGCACGGTGTAAATGACCGTAGCCGTCGATTCACCCTTGAAATCTACCACCAACACTACTGCTACTACTAAAACAGCGCGATTTTTCTCTTTTACGTTTCCGAATAAAAAAATTGATCAGACATTAAATAGCATTAGAACTTTTATTTATGCCCAGAACTTTTTTTTCCTAATTTTCTGTTCCAACTCACGGATCTTGGAAAGCAGGTCTTCTGAACACGCCTGATATGATTTTTTTTACGATACGACATCTGGTTGCGTAGCAATGGAGTGGGCATCAAAATGCCCTTTGGGCATGAACCCGGGGTAAGTACCAAATGGTAAGCTTTTTTATTTTTTCATTTTATTTTTTTAAATATTGCATAATTATTTCAGTTGAATGAAATTACCTATGCATTAATAATTTTTCTCCTTTTATAACATTTTTCCAGATTCACAATGTTTTCCCCGGAATTAATCAAAATTTATCACAATCATTATTTTTTGACTCATGGAATGCAAAAAAGAATTGGTAAGTGAAATATAAAAACATTCTTACTTATGTATAGAGATTTATTCATATAAGTATCAATGTAATTCATTTTTTAGCTCACAGAGCATTAAATTCAGCAAAACAATGGGTATGATGAGGAATCTCACATTTTTGGCCAGCGATTGGGGTTTTGTTCTTTTTGCAGTAAGCACATCTTCGCCGGGGCTTACCAGTCACAAGACTATGCCACCGTGCGTCATTCGTCCTAGCTTGGCTATCTTATCACCGTCGCGAATGGGTCCAGGAACAATACCTGCGGTACCATACTTTTGCAGAAGTGCCTGGACGCATGCACGCCAGAAGGCTAACTGGTCCATTACACTCAGCCCGTTTTTCCTGGCAAGCACCCAGGCATTACTCATGCATATATCAAACAACCACATAATTATTGGCACGTACCATTTCTTACCACGCACACGTATTCCGTAATTAGCAATGTTGTTGTCCAACAAGTCAACTCCCCCCATGTTCTTGTTGTGTTTGTATATTACATATGGCTGAGTAATGAGTATCTTTTTCCTCTCTCTGATGGAGCATTGCTGAGGCTGGCGCTCAGGTTGTACCCCATATTCATTAGACAATGCATACACAACATTGCTGTCTACCGAAGCAACAGCAACAATCCCCTTGTTACTTTCTACATACGATTCAACTGATCCTCTCTCACTTTTCCGCATTACGTTTGTACCAGCAATTGGACATTTCGCCAATCTATTTATTCTTACCGTGCCGGTCCCACTCATTCCTTTAGAAGACAAGGAGCAAAGGAGTTCGGTATAAGTGAAAAAATTGTCGAAGTAGAATGAAAATTTGAATCCCGGGAATGAAGCCATTATAGAGTCACAGAAATTCATCACCACTGATTCCCCAACACCCTAATCTGAAGGACGCTCTCTATTTTCTTTACGGCCTTGATACAGTTCTACCTCAACACAATAGCCAAAGGTTTGTGCCATTACCCACGCTTTGAATCCAAAACACACCAGTTTAAGCCTAAGAAACTGCTTACATCCATGTTTGCTAAAGTAGCGAATCATTGATTCATCTACTGATAGGTTTTTGTCATCAGGAGCATTGACTATGGAGTGCTTGTTCAGCATATCTAGCAAGGGCCTAACTTTTCCCATTTTATCCTCTGATGGCAGATTCCATTTGTCGCAAACATGTATAAACCTCAGAATATCCTCGAAACGGTTTCGACGCATTGCCTTTGACACGAGTACATTATGAACATATTACAGAAAATTTAACAATTTCTAAAATAATTTCCTCATTCAAAAATATTTAAAGAATTTCCAAGGGGTGGTTTTCACTGGTAAGATTAGAGGCATCCGGATGATTTACACTGGTGCTGTTTGCCTGATTGATAGGAAAGAACAAGTCAACTTTTCTCCCGCTCAAGTCCAAGGGCACTTTATGTGGTCATCTTTTCCTTTTCGCAGGTTTCTCATCTGGGTGAGATGATTCAGGACTTTCAGCATTTTCTTCGAAGTTCCCTGATCGAAACTCGGCTGTGGCGCGAAGCTGACGGCAAGGCAGGGAATCTGGATTGTTGCACATTTCATCTCCTGAGTCCTCATCCGATGCATTATTGTCAGGTGGCTCTATATATACATCAGCAGAATCACCGCCAATATCCTCATCCAAGGCATTCTCCAGATACTCTATCACCTCTGCCAGGGATAGGTATTTTGTACTGTAACAAATGAAGGGTCATGAAAGCAGAATATCAATAAAAAATTATGAAGTATAGCATATCACGTATTATTCAGTCAAATAAATGTCCATATGCACCCTTGTAGTAATTTTTCAATGCATGTGTTGATATGTGACTGATGACTAAACTTACTATTTTTTTACATTGGGCAAAATATACCTAAATAAATGACGGAAGGAAATTATTCCATGAATGACATTTTATCAATATCCAACTGCATATAAAACTGTGCCTAATTAGCTTAGATTTACCAATATCATATGAAGTTATGGAGACAAAGTAGGCGCAATCGTACGGATACACTCAGTCGATGGATCATCAGAATCTTTAGTATGGGCATGTGCCCAAAGGGCATTTTGATGTCCACTTTCAGTTTCACTCGTAATAAAAAAATATTAAGCATATGTCATCAAAAACTAATGGCACATAAATTGACATAGATGCTTACCGAAAATGATCCATAAAAGATAATTAACTATATTTACTAGGATTAAGAAATACATACCCTCTATGCGGAGCGTGCGATGATCACGAAGCCATGATGATTTCAGTGCTCGACTGTGTCGTCGGTGGGTGCAATGCTTGACTGAGTTTCATCTGAACATGTCAAGCAGACCTTCTATGTTGCAAACGATACAAAAACACACGCGTGGCGCTAAACGGGTGAGCGAGGCTACCAATTAATCAGGTGGGCATCAAAATGCCCTTTGGGCATAAATGGGATAAGAAACCGGTATTTTAAATCGAACGTAAATGAGGGAAAAAATCCCACCAAACTTTTTACTTTTTCATTTGGAAGCGTATGCGACTGGAAAATCAACGTAGCATTTCTTCTTCCACGTGTCAAGGTAATCGGTTCGCACGGTGTAAATGACCGTAGCCGTCGATTCACCCTTGAAATCTACCACCAACACTACTGCTACTACTAAAACATTAGCGCGATTTTTCTCTTTTACGTTTCCGAATAAAAAAATTGATCAGACATTAAATAGCATTAGAACGAAGGTTTCCGCGGTGATGGTTTGATCTGTGCATTGTTTCGGGTTTTCTTCCGCGTCAGTTGGCTAGAAGACAACAGTTTGCGACCTTAAGGAGGTTGATCCGAAAAGTGAAAGTCATGTCATTTTTTTTTATATTTTCAGCACTTATACAACTAAAGTTCCTATATCTAATAAATTAATGATAAATATACCAACACATACTCCTTGTTCCACAAATTGCATTTGAAATTACATTCGATTAACAGCGAGAATGGCCATCACATGGGGATTTAACGTTTAAAAATACCATATTGACATGTCATTTTTGCAAAAAAACTGATATTTTATGCGTAATTTCACAAGAGATAAAATGACACGAAAAAAAGGCATCAGCCCACCGTATTTTTCGCTAAATCCATCAATTCCTGCGCATATACCAGACGAAATGCATAGTTGGCTTCAAGTGGCGCTACGGTTGCTCCAGCCAAATTGTATGGCGTATGAATAATATCTTTATTAATGAGATATTAATGCATATTTCAGAAAAATATTATAACATAACGTTTGATAGTAATATTCTGGTGTTAACATTAGTAAATTCATTGAGTACATGAATTTATTTCTTTAAAGTAAGTGCTGAATGATTCCATCGTCGAGCTGATTAAAATTATCATAAAAAATAAATCCTTCGACTTTACATCGTATTTCTTGTGATACTTGAGACATTCAATAGCTTAGGTAATTTTCTTTGTGAAGTAAGGATAACTTAGCAGGCATATACTCGTACATAAATTAATAAGATTCCTCAGACAACTTGACTCAAGCAGTCGCGAGCCAACCTCCTTAAGACGCTGGCAGGAGAGCCAACGAAACTGTTGTCTACTAGCCAACTGACGCGGGAATTAAATAGTAATTGACATTCCAAAAAAACACTGTTGCCTCAGGATTTCATGCTTGATGATGAAGGATTTAAACCAATTCAAGTCTCATCATCATTGGTCAACAATCCTAGTCATTGGTTTGACGCAGCTTTCCACTCGATTCTTCTCTCGGTCAAACTTTTCATTGTGACGTAAATCTTCTCTTTTTCTTCCCTCACAACCTGTACCATGTATCTCATACGACCAAAGTCAAAAGGGTACATCAAAAGGATATAAAAATCGTCGAATTTTACTGCTGAGGAATGAGATTTGGCCCGGAAATTTGATTGGCGAGACTATAGTAATGAAAATAAAATCATCATTTTGCATTGAATCAGTCACCCGTTATCTTTTACCATAGAATTTAAGTTGAATTACGGACATTCTAATACGTAAGTTTTAGTGCGTTTTGAGTTGGTTTGTGATTGATTTGCGAATGTTTTCCTCTGCTATGATGTTGTTTTCTGTCAAGGTACTTGCGGTTGGCATATGTGATTTGTCGCTAACCTTGTCTTGATGATTTGGCGTTCGAAGAAAACAAAATATTATTATTAAAATACTAGATGTGTAAAATTCTCACATTTTGTTTATTTCATTCGTGCTTTATGAAACATACTCCATTGTTATCTAATTTATTGCCATGTACAATCACTGAATGAAGAATTGAAAGTCGTGTTATATAACGGAGTCTTTGTCTCTCTACGGATTTCCTGTTAATTGTTGGTGATTCGCGAGGGATATTGCTTTGTTAATCACCTTAATATTAAATGCTGTGGAAAATATTTTTTATCTTGATAAAAAGTCTGGCCATTAAGGTATATTTAGTGATGTAGTCATTATCTTCTTGGACGTAGGTGACTCATAGCAGTTTCACCCATCGATGCCTTAAATTGAGCGTCGGTTTCTTGATCAATAGAAATTTATTTCATTTAATTTATTACAAGAAAATTGATACAAGCATTGAGAGGAAATTTTTAAGGAAAATTAAACATTTTATTCAAGGACGTTTCACGCGTCAGCCTTCCATTGTACGCATGCTTGTCTTTCCGTTTCAGCGTGTTTCTTCACAGGTGAGTAAGGCGTAGCGAACCAGTTTCTAATCGTCCCATTAGTTCGCATGATTTCCTCTCAACAGGTTAAAGTGCCGATTCTTATGCATATGAGTGGTGGATTACATTTTTGCACCATTAAGCGAATAACCAATGTCCTTATCTATTTTCCGTATTTATTGAATGATGATCGCTATATTCGCTCATAATACCAGCAGTTAATTAATTTTCCATAAGGGACTCTTTTAAGTCAAAGCAAAGACAACCTAAGAGAAAGGAAGAACTATTTGGCCTTCTCTTCGTCGTAGGTTTCCAAGACGTCGATGCGTTGATTTAATAATTTCTCTACTAGGTTTCCTTCGCGTTTGTTATTTTATTATAATAATTATTTATTGATCATCATCATCATCAAGGGTCAACAATCCTACGATTGGTTTGACGCAGCCCTCCACTCGATTCTTCTATCGGCCAACCTCTTCATATTAACGTAGTTACTCTCTTTCACATCCTTTACGAGCTGTCCTATGTAACTCATACGAGGCTTGCCTTTTCTATTCTTCCCGTTAACTCTTCCCTCGACGATTGTCTTCATCAGGCCATCGTGTCTCAAGATGTGGCCGATTAAGTTTTCCCGTATCTTTTTATAGTTTTCAGCAGACTTCTCTTTTCTCCCACTCTTCTTAGGATTTCTTCATTTATCACTCGGTCGATCCATTTTATCTTCATCATTCTTCGATAGCACCATATTTCGAATGCTTCCACCCTTTTCTTCTCCGCTGCTGTCATCGTCCATGCCTCACTGCCGTAAAGAAACTTGCTCCAGATATATGTTTTGATGAATTGCTTCCTTACTTCCAAGCTTGTATTTCCAGTTGTAAGTAGATTCTTCTTTTGATAGAATGCCCTCTTTGCCTGGGGTATTCTACTCACTATTCCTTTCTTGCTTCATCCATCGTTGGTTACTCTGCTTCCCAGGTAACAGAACTCTTTCACCTCTCCCAATTTCTGTTTTCCTAGTATAACGTTGGTTTTGGCCTCCTCTCCCTTGCTGCACACCAATATCTTAGTTTTCTTCTTATTGATCTTCGGATGATAACTGGCCATTGTCCTTTCCATGGTTGTTAGCATCTTATTCAGCCCCTTCTCTTCTCTGTCTCTATAAGAGCTATGTCATCAGCGAATCGTAGCATACTGATTGTTTCTCCGTGGATGTCCACTCCAGAACAATTATCCTTGACTTCATTGATGGCTCTCTCAATGTAAACATTAAAAATTACGGGAGACAGTGCACAGCCTAGTTTTACTCCTTTCCGTATTCCTGCTTCTTCACAGCTTGGTCCAGATTTTATCACAGCTATTTGGTTTTTACACAAACTGTGGATAATTCTTCGATTATTGTAGGAAATTTCAATTCCATTCAGAATGCCAAGCATCGAATCCCAATCCACGTTGCCAAAGGCTTCTCTAATATCCACAAATGCAATGAATGTCGGCTTGTTCTTCTCCATTCTCTTCTCTATGAGAAGCATTGCTTCTCTTGTACTCCTACTATTCCTGAATCCGAATTGACCTTCATCAGATACAAAGCTACAACTCCTCTGCTTTTCGTTCTATTCTTCTGTAGATGATCCTTGTTAATATCTTCGATTCATGTGTCATCAGGTTTATAGTCCTAAAATTTTCGCATTTCTCTGCTCTCTTCTTTTTGGGAATAGGAATGACGATGTTTTTCTCGAAGTCCCTGGGTATTTCCCCTGTTGAGTACATGTCGCAGATGACATTATAAAGATGGGCCAATGTCCTCTCTCCCGCATTCCTTATCAGTTCTGCGGGTATATCATCAATTCCAGTAGTGTTATTCATCCTTCCTTCCTTACTGCTGCGTCGAATTCCGATCTCAATATTGATGTTCCCATATCATCCATCTCGACTTTTCTTTCCTCTTTAATCACTTTCGTGCTGAGATTGTTCCCCCCAGTGGAACCGGAAGTGGCGATTACAATTTAAAAATCTAAAATTTTGAATATTGATTTTTCAATTTTAGATACGATGAAATTAAAGAAATATTTTTATATAGTTGAAAAGGAATAAATATTTAAAAATTAAAAGTAATGCTGTTTTCATATATTAAAATATGTAATGAAATAACTTGCTATGAAGATGCTTTGTTAATTTTCATTTTTTAATGAAAGTAATAAATGTGTAACCGGAATCTATGATACTTCTTTCCAGCTGGGGACCAAACAACATTACAAACAAAATGACCGATTTTCGAAGACGATCAATCTGCTAAATCGCCGATACCGATTAATAGGCAAAATGGTCGATATGGAAGATTACCGATTACTTGTCAATGAATTGGTTCAACCCTATAAATAGGACTTGGTTCGCAGAGACACTGACCGCGTCAACGTTTGGGCGTATATACAACTAACGGAACAGAACACCAAAAGACATATTGGTAGATAATATACTGTTCCCTTCCTGCAATCGAAATAAGGTGACTGAATGACGTGACTGACGTCAACGAAAAGTTTTCAATTGCGGACAGCGAGAAGAGTAGCGGAAGTCGAGTTTTCCCCGCAGATCTCTTCGCAGGCGATAAACTTCCTTTTCTGGCAGCTTCTCCAGACTGATTAGTCTCCGATGGAGATGGGATGATAAATGTAACGTACCCCTTTATTTACAGAGATGTTACTTCTGAAAAAGGAATCCATAGAGAAGGATTTAATGAGGAATTACTGGAAAATTTCGTTTCCGGCGGAAAAATTCATAAAATTTTCATGCAGGAAAAGATGCAAATTTACTACAAAATTATTTTGATTCTACTGTTTGGTCCCATATGGGAATAATTTACCGTATTACCAAAATTAAATATAATAAGTATATGATTGTTGTGAAGACGAAAGTGTAAAGTTGAATCTTGAGATTGTAAAATTGAAAATACCACTTGTTCATGTCACGAATAATTTAGAAGACTTGCAATACGCGGGTCATAAGGTGGATGAAGTAGAAAAAATTTATCCGAACAGGAGTGGAAGAAAACCCATTCCTCAAGGATTATACATGTATCAGTTTTGACTATATTGGGTTTGGTAATTCTAGTATTAATTATTATATGTTATTGTTGTAAGTGCTGTCAAAAGTGTTTTCCTAAATATTTCAATCGCTGTAATGATTGTGGACTTTGCAGAGCCATTATATTTAAGCCAAGAATTGTATACAAAGTGTCCACCTCTGATGAAAAATTACCTCATATTGAAGAGGCAATTGAACTGACATCAGGCATAATGCAATCGTCTCCAAGAGTAGGAAGACGATCGGTGTCGGAACCCCCCAGAGGGAAACGTTAAGACTTAAAAGAAAACACCAGGTTATAGGTGTTTCCTTTTCCTTAAGGGGGGAGGTGTAACGGGTATAGGTATAAGGGGTAATAATAAATGTATATGGGAAAGCTAAACGTAAGAGGATAGTGGTCGGGAAGTGTCCGCTTCGCGACCATATCAATGGGGGCGTTTACTCGGAACCGAAATCGCAAATTTGTACACGAAATCGTTAGATGGAAACGAAAAACGAATTTTAGTGAAAAAATTAATCTTCTAACCACAACCATTCACTCATAAATCAAAAATTAAAATAAGCAAAAGGTGACGCCCACCGAAAATGCTGCTGTGATAACATTGACGTCATTTTCCTCCCGTCCTTGACTGCTTTCAGGGGAGGGGGAAGGGAGTGGAGGGGGGTTCTCGGAAGGTCTGCTCGCACAGATACTGTCGAAATCGCTCCCATTGGCCGAGTCAGCTGTGTCCCCCCCCTTTGCGATAAGGCGAAGTAGCTTCGCGGGCTCAGTTGTGATTGGACGAAGTCGATATACGTCAGAGGTTGCACCACACCCACTTTTCCGAAAGGGTTAAAAACATCAGTTTTTCGCTGCTTATAACTCGGGAAATAATTGACGGATCAGAAAACGGAAAAATACGGGTCCTTTTATATTACAAACTCTATCAGATTCGGCAATAAAAAAATATGGTAAACGACCCTATTAGGAGCAAGCGGTGACCCCCAGACGGCTCTTGACCTCCAGACGGCTCCTGATCTTCAGACTGTTTCCAAAAATACGAGGGAGTTACTCACTACGATGTCTCAAATAGTCGCCTAACTGCTATCGCCTCTGGGCGACCCGAAGTGCAGGACACTCTCCCTCAGAGGTAGGGGAAGTCACAGGTCATCGCGCCATCCTCTCCTACGGGAGAGCGTTGATATATATTCCCCTGTGTGGAAGCATCGGGGGGCATTTTCCATACTGAGCTGACGATGTAAGTTTGTTGTCAATAAACCACCTTCATGAAGATTCTGCTTTTGTTCTGGGTCTTAACCCTTAAGTGACCAACGGCCTCACGGGATTACGCTCAAGCCACTCGGAGCGTTTTCCCATCTACTTGTTGCGATCTGCCGATCGTGACAAAATGCTCACCATAATGAAACGCGAAGACAACACTCATCGGAGAAAAAGAAATAGAATTTTCTACGTAGGAGCTGAACAGAAACTGTAACTACTTTGCAGAAGGAACCTTTGCCTTAGGGAATTTTTTGGATCGATTTAGGGGAATGACAGCTGGGCCTCTCCTTGATGGCTTGCATTCTTCCCTTATTGCCAAATTCTACGATGTTGATGGCGAATACGAGTAATTACAATTGGCCACAGCGCGTTAGCTTTAGATGTTCGTTAAGTGGCAGGGAAAAAAAAGGAATGCAAGTGAAGTAAAAACTTGGGCTGGAATAAATATGTACATACAGTGTATGACTCCGGAATAAGGGCGTAAAGAGAGAAGCGTGGAAATAATTAGCCAGCTTTTGAAATGTGGGAAAGGTTGGATTGACAGAACGAATGACGGGTGGAAAATTAAACGGTGGAATGAAAATCACCGGAGGGGATTGGTATGAGTGGAATAGGTAGACGGTGAAACAGTAAGAGGCAACGCGGCTTTAGGGGCTATAATGTAAGTCAGAACAAAACGGGAGATAGGGTGGAAAAGGACCGTAATTCTTAATGGGATGAGGGGCCGCAAGAAGTATGCCATCGTGCATATCAAAAAGTGAAAGGCTGTCCGGAATTGCAAGGACAATGTTTCAAAACTTTTACTAGTTCTCGACAAAATTTCTATTCCTCAGAATATGCTTTATAATGAAACCAAAATAGTTAAAGAAAGCTATTAGTTAGAAAAACCACATCCTATCGAATAGTTGACTATAAATCTTATTTACGATATTCCAGCATCCGGTAAGATGTTGTAATCCTATAAAATGATGAGAACGCACTCAGGTTTAATGGTAGCCTTCGATCGTAAAGATGACCAACGGCTTCTTGAATGAGTATTTCATTGAATACTTTTAGCAAAAAATCAATCCAAGGTTAACCGCAGGTTTGATGGCTGGCTGCCTGGCCAAGTTCGCGGGTTCAATTCCCACACATTACATGGATATTGTGCTTGATCTAGGATTCAATGCTTAGGTTAGACCGGGTCTCCAAACTTTTCAGCCCGCGGGCCACATTAACTATCAAACAGCAGTTTGGGGGCCGCCTCGAGGTCCAAATAAAAAAGAATCAAAATATAGATGTTTTTCATTATATATATATATATATATATTGTGACGATCTGCTCGTGTGAGCGTGATCGCGGCGTCTTCGCGCGATCGGGTGGATGCGCGCGACAAACGGAGAGAGAGACGGCTCGCGCGTGATTCAAATTACCGCCCACCATTTTTTCGATCCTCCATTATTTGTAATGTTAGTTGTAGCGCCGGTCGCAATGACCGAGGATATATAAAGGGGTTCCCCAGTGAGCTCGCCCCAGACCCAGACCCAGACCTCAGACCTCTGACTCCAGAGTGAAAGACGGCAGACGGAGAGAGACGACTCAAAGGAAGGAGAGCGAAGCGACGCAAGTGGACGCAGAGAACGGAGAAGCGAGGAGGACCGATTGAAAGCAGCCATAAGGCGTGGAGCTGGAGAGGCGGACCTGCGAAGGAGTCATTGCTTGCGAGGACACATCTCGTGCAAGCGGACGACATCGCAGCCAGGCGACAATTTCCCTGTTGGCTCTAAGGCGGACGTAGAAGGTTGGACCGAGGACCGGTGCCAACGATTTCTCACCCCAGGGCCGGGAAACCCACGCGTCTCCGGGCATGCTCCAGACACCTTACAAGGCATAGTACTTTCCTATCAAACCTCCCCGAACCGATCGACCAAGGGTCGAGCGAACTCCGATCCCGTCTTCGACGCCCAGTGAATCGGGGCGAAAGCCGTCGCTACCAAACTCCTGAGTCAACTCCACCGTCCTGCGCAAGTGAACTCACATTTTCTAAGAGGGGCGCACGTCATTTCAAAATCAGTCCCAAGCATACTGAATTTGTATCACTCTCCTCCCGTCCTAGTGGTCCTCAACCATATGTCAAACGAAAGGACGAGGAGCTTGTAAATATTGTATAAAGGGTTTCGTGTTATTTCATTTCATTTCTCAAAAGGGTTTCACTGTTCATTTTTTGTATCATTCATTAGTTCTTAGTTAGGTTAGTTATCATTTGGGTATATTTCATTAATGTTTCACGTATCACCAACTCATTCATCCCTCATTATAGTGTAGGAGTGTAATTATCCAATGTGTCTAGCAATAAATCGGTGTTTTTCCTGTGAACGCGAGTCGTCTGTTACTCCCGAACGCGGTGATCCGCGCCCATTCGATTTTCAGGTCCGATCATCGCCGATCTCGGGGGGTAATGCTGCAATTCCGCGAAGGCCTCACCCTAAGATATTTTTCTCGTTGATCTCTGCTTGCTGATCAGCTTGACCCCGGTTTTGAGTGGCACCCCTTGTCGCTTCTCATTAGGAGTGAAGCTTTCTTTTCCTTTCTCCGGAGTGGCGTTGGCGCGTTCTCATTCGTGGCTGACGGAGGGAACGGGAAAGAGGGGGGGGAAATTGCCCGACCGCAGGATCCGTACGGAGACAAACCCCGGCTGAGAAGAGGTCGAACAGTCCAGCCACGTGTCCCGTCACAGATAAGATGGCGCTCAACTAAAAGGGGCCGGAATAATTATCGTCCAACTAAAAGGGCCGGAATTAAGATGGCGTCCAATTAAACGGCCGGAATAATTACCGTCCAGGATTTTAGGCCGATAATTTGTAGCGCGATTCGCATTCCAAAAGGAAGAATGAACCTAGGAATTCTTTTATTCCTAGCACGTTAGGATTATCTCCGTTGTATTAGCTGTAGGTTTCCTTTTTATTTCAGGGTCCGTGTTAAATTAGGCTCCGAATATTGAAGTTTAATAATTGTTAGCATAAATCGTGTTTTTTGCGTGTATTTCTGATTAAAGTTTCATTTCGGCGTTCATTTCGAGTTTTTCCTGTGCGTTCTTCTTAATCGTAAGATGACGGACGAGGAGAATAAGTCGGCAGCGTTTACGCAATATCGTGAGAAAGAGAGGGACGAGGTTGACTCGGACGATCATAGTGTTCGCTCCGAAACCGATGGTTTGACGCTAGGACTGGCAGGTATGGCGTTAGATACCCCCGAGAGGAAGGAGGTTGAATCCCCCGCCGTCCAACTCAGCGAACCCGGTAGTCGCGAAACGAGCCAAACGGAGTCCCGTGAAGACCCGCTTAACACCCTTCTGTCTTTGATGCACTCCATGCGTCGGGATATAAATGCTAGCAGGCAAAGTAATGAAGCCATGCGTCGGGATATAAATACCGTGAGTCGGGATATAAATGCCAGCAAGGAAAGTAATGAAGCCATGCGTCAGGATATAAATGCCAGCAAAGAAAGTATTGAAGCCCTACGGCAGGAAAGAAAGGCAGATCATCATGCATTGCAAAGGGAAATTGCTATAAGTAACGAAAAATTGCAGGCAGAAATGAGAAGTTGGAACGAGAGTTTTTCTCAGGATATGTCACGAGTAAAACAGAAAATAAGCGAAGTCGAAACGCGATGCGTAGACGGAGTGGAGGCAATGGCAAGGAATGTTCGCGAGGAATGCAAGAAGATTGTTAGCGCGGAGATTGGGAGCGTTAAGGTCCGAACAAATGCGTTGGAAGAGGCTTATGATGAAGTAGTCACGTCGCAGAGGGGCGAACAAGATCGCTCGGAAGTACGCGAGGAAAGAGTGAAATCACTCGAATCCAAAGTGGCCGCTTTGACTGATAGGGGCACGACCACGCAAGCAGCGGCAATATCGGCGCACTCTCTCTCGAAGCCGACGTTTTCTGCCTTCAGCAACGAACACCCTATTGCCTTCCTGAGGGAAGTTAATAATTACTTTTCTATAGTTTCCATTCCGGAGGCTTTAGAGCCGCAAGTGTTTTTCCAGATGTTGAACGGGGACGCGAAGACATGGGGAAACTCGTTGTGGCCGGTCCCGTCGACACTCGCGGAATTTAAAGAAAGGTTTTTGGCCAATTTTTGGGACACTGACACCCAATATAATTTCCGCATGCAAGTTATAACAGGGAAATATGCTAGGGGCAAAACTAACACGATGAAGCAGTTTGCGACTGAAAAAGTAGCGCAGGCGCGTTTGTGTTCCCCACCGATGAGCGAGGGAGAAATCCTTCACTTTTTAATAAGACAATTTCCCACGCATGTTCAAAACATGTTAAAATCCATTGAACAATTAACAGTGGAACGGTTAATTGTATTATTGGGATTGTACGATCAATCCTACCAGTCAAGCACGCCGACGACCATAAATTCTACCCCTCCAGGTGCATCGCAAGGATCGGAGAATACGAGACCGCGAGCAGCTGATAAAGAATATCGGGTGAATTCGGTCACGGTTGAGCGAGGACGGAAAGCTAGGAAACAGCGATCGGCGGAGAAATCCCCGAGTCCGCCCCTTCCTAGCGCACCTCCATTTGAGGACCAGGATGCGGCGTTAAACACGCGTCGGCTGGTGTGATTCACCTCCGGTCCCCAGCCGAGACGGACAGAGAGAGGATAATGTGTGAAATAGTCTCCACATGTGAGATAGAGGGAGAGAGTTTGTATGGCGAAGGGCAAGGCAATACTTATTACGAAAGACGAGTGTGTCCCGTTGTGAAGTGTTGGACTAATGGGATTCAAGGGGAAGCGTCATTGGATACCGGCAGTGAAATTTCCGCGGTTTCCGAGAAGCATTTAAGGGAATTAGAATCAAGAGAAATAATCCCTTCCTTTCCCTTAAATCGATCGCGCATCGTATGTGCGGACAGCCGGAAGTCACCACCAATCACTCGGCAAGTCTTACTCTCGCTCCAAATACAAGGAATAGAGTTCGAAGTAGTTTGTCTCGTAATAAAAAATCTTGTAAAACCATTGATTTTGGGAATGGACTTTCTGGTGGATAATAAAGTTTTCATTGATTTAGGCGAGAAAACTGTGAAGGTGAGGGGTTCAGAATCGGCGATAGTTGAGATTCCCATAAATGTTCGAAGGGAACATGACATCGCTAAAGTGTTAGCCGTGGAGGACAGAGTAGACGGAACGGGAATAGAGGAGGCGATCAGGAAATCGAATCGGTTGAGCAGCGAGGAAAAAGAAGACTTGCGGAGACTCCCGGTTAGATACGATGCGCTATTTTCCTCGACTCCGACTCCGATCGAAGGCGTCCGCCATCGGATTAAGCTTTCTGAGCATCGACCTTTAGTACAGAAATCCTACCAAATTCCCATAGCATACTGGCGACAGGTGCAAAACAGAATCAATGAGATGCTCACGCATCACATAGTCGGGAAGGAATCAACCATTCGCCTCGCAGCTGAGAATTTGACGAGATCCGCCAGAAGGAGAAAGGAATGTCAGAAAGGGGTGCATTCTAACTTTCGCATCGGAGATCTCGTGCTTCTCAGGACGCCTAGGGTGTCCGATTCCAGACTCGGTTTATTTCATAAGTTTTTCAATTTGTTAACTGGTCTTTTTAGGACTTCCAAAAGGGTTGGGCCTAACGCGTACATTTTATCTCGGGAAGACAGTTCCGAATTAGGAATTTATAACGCGTTTTCTTTGGTGCCTTATAGGTGTTAAGGAACCACCTCAAGTTTCTTTTGTTGTTTGTTTTTTCGTGCAGAGCGCGAACTCATTTTTTCTTGCGGCCTTTTTCATCCCGCGAGAAAAAATTCATTCGTGCTGGGGGGCGATGTGACGATCTGCTCGTGTGAGCGTGATCGCGGCGTCTTCGCGCGATCGGGTGGATGCGCGCGACAAACGGAGAGAGAGACGGCTCGCGCGTGATTCAAATTACCGCCCACCATTTTTTCGATCCTCCATTATTTGTAATGTTAGTTGTAGCGCCGGTCGCAATGACCGAGGATATATAAAGGGGTTCCCCAGTGAGCTCGCCCCAGACCCAGACCCAGACCTCAGACCTCTGACTCCAGAGTGAAAGACGGCAGACGGAGAGAGACGACTCAAAGGAAGGAGAGCGAAGCGACGCAAGTGGACGCAGAGAACGGAGAAGCGAGGAGGACCGATTGAAAGCAGCCATAAGGCGTGGAGCTGGAGAGGCGGACCTGCGAAGGAGTCATTGCTTGCGAGGACACATCTCGTGCAAGCGGACGACATCGCAGCCAGGCGACAATTTCCCTGTTGGCTCTAAGGCGGACGTAGAAGGTTGGACCGAGGACCGGTGCCAACGATTTCTCACCCCAGGGCCGGGAAACCCACGCGTCTCCGGGCATGCTCCAGACACCTTACAAGGCATAGTACTTTCCTATCAAACCTCCCCGAACCGATCGACCAAGGGTCGAGCGAACTCCGATCCCGTCTTCGACGCCCAGTGAATCGGGGCGAAAGCCGTCGCTACCAAACTCCTGAGTCAACTCCACCGTCCTGCGCAAGTGAACTCACATTTTCTAAGAGGGGCGCACGTCATTTCAAAATCAGTCCCAAGCATACTGAATTTGTATCACTCTCCTCCCGTCCTAGTGGTCCTCAACCATATGTCAAACGAAAGGACGAGGAGCTTGTAAATATTGTATAAAGGGTTTCGTGTTATTTCATTTCATTTCTCAAAAGGGTTTCACTGTTCATTTTTTGTATCATTCATTAGTTCTTAGTTAGGTTAGTTATCATTTGGGTATATTTCATTAATGTTTCACGTATCACCAACTCATTCATCCCTCATTATAGTGTAGGAGTGTAATTATCCAATGTGTCTAGCAATAAATCGGTGTTTTTCCTGTGAACGCGAGTCGTCTGTTACTCCCGAACGCGGTGATCCGCGCCCATTCGATTTTCAGGTCCGATCATCGCCGATCTCGGGGGGTAATGCTGCAATTCCGCGAAGGCCTCACCCTAAGATATTTTTCTCGTTGATCTCTGCTTGCTGATCAGCTTGACCCCGGTTTTGAGTGGCACCCCTTGTCGCTTCTCATTAGGAGTGAAGCTTTCTTTTCCTTTCTCCGGAGTGGCGTTGGCGCGTTCTCATTCGTGGCTGACGGAGGGAACGGGAAAGAGGGGGGGGAAATTGCCCGACCGCAGGATCCGTACGGAGACAAACCCCGGCTGAGAAGAGGTCGAACAGTCCAGCCACGTGTCCCGTCACAATATATTATATTATTCAGTTATTATTAAAACAACACATTGATACACTACACATGAATACCTGTATTAGTGGGAATGGTGAAATTGCCTCCTGAATGCCCTAATAGCAGACATTTCTGTCTAGATTTGATGTCCCTAACATCTACAGTGACCTGAGACTATCATCAGACAAGTATGTTCTCAAATTGTTCTTCACGAATTTCATTCTTGAAAATGTTTGTTCCCACAAGCATGTTGTTCCAAAGATTTAAAGTTACCTTGATGCAAAAGTTTTTACTTAAGGATAGTCTTCCTTGTGCAAAAACTGGCAAAACCCACCAGTTCTTCTTTGAAATTGTCCCTAAGGAGGTCATTTTCTTGCAACTCCAGCTGCAATTTATCTGGGCAACTGGCCAGAAAACAGCTCCTGAAACTGCAGCTGGAGGTCTTTGATGATCTCGCATGCATATGACGTGGGGAACTCAGCTGCTGCCTCAGGCATGAAGATCTTGCACTGCTGAAAGTGCGTCAAGTTGTTGGCCTGTACTTGTTCCAAAAACAAGACAAGTTTAGATATGAAGGCCTTTAGGTGGGTGTATAGATCACAAACTAGATTTTTCTCTCCATGTAGTTTTACGTTCAGAAACTTTAAATGACTAGTTATGTCTGCAGCAAAGGCCAATTTCCATACCCACTCTTCATCGGACAGTAATGGCTGTGGCTTGCCTTTATTTTCCAAGAAATCATCTATTTTCTTTCTTAATTCAAATACTCTGCTCAGAACTTTCTCACAACTCAGCCATCTTACTTTTGTGTAATATGGTAAATCTTGCGATTTTGTGTCTGTATCGTTCAACATGTCTCTGAACTGTCTATGGTTGAGGCCATGTGACCTTATTAAATTCATCATCTTCACCACAGAATTTAGAAAATTATTGTGAGGTGAATACCATTCGTCACCACCATTAGGACTGCCAGTCCTTTCATTTGGTGGGCACCTAATGAAATTCGGGACGAAGAGATTTGGAGGTTACGATGGGATGGAGAGGTAGAAAACGATTTTTTTCTGGGATGAAGAATGTCGAGACGCAAGAGAAAATACGTCAAGAGAAAATGCGAACAAATAAATTTTAAGAGTTATTTGCATATTAGGGTCGCTTGAACTTGAATTTTGAGGCCAATGAAAATAAAACTAAAGTAATGGTGTGCAGTAGACGAGGAGAGGCCAAGACTAATGTTAAACTGGCGTAAAAACGCTTAAAGGTGTAAAAGAGTATTGCTATCTGGGAAGCCGAACAGCTAGTGATGGACAAAGCAAGAAGGAAATAATCTGTAGAATAGCCCAGATGAAGAGGGATGCCACCAAAAGAGGAATCCACTTTCAGCTGGGAATAAAAGCATGCAAATAAGGAGACAGTTTATCAGAATATACGTCTGGAGCATGTTTCTTAATGACTGTGAGGCATTAATGATAACTGTTGCAGAGAAATCAAACCCAGAAGAATTCGAAATGTGGTATACTAAAGAAGAATGATGAAGATAAAATGGATCGACTCAAGAACAAACAAAAACGTCCTGAGCAGAGTGGAGGAAAATAGAAGTGAGATGAATATACTCTGAAGAGAAGCTCTACATCTACATCTACACGATACCCTGCAAGCCACCGCGAGGGTGTGTGGCAGGGGGTGAAGATCACAATATGATGAAGATGGGACAATCTGATCGGTCCTATCTTGAGATGCGGTGGTTTGGTAAGGATAGTCGTGCAAGGAAAAGTGATCGGGAAGAACGGAATAGGAAGGCCTCGTATGGAACATATGAAAGCAAGTAGTGCAGGATGTGAAATAAAAGACATGTAAATATGAAAAGGTTATCTGTAAGAAGAATAAAATTGAGAGCTGCGTCAAAAATAACTCAAGATTGACGGTTGATGATGATAATTTTAGATGAAGGTAATTTTTAAAATCATCCGTTCACCACAGTGCATTTTCTGAAAGCTTCCTATACGAAGCCATTTCTCTCGTCCTCTCTCCAATATGTCTGCTACCTTTTCTCATACTTTCCGAAATCTCTTTTATTTTTCTCCCAATTCCTTGCTCACAAAGCATTCTGCCTACAAGAGTATAGCATCTTTTTTGCATACCATTCTCCATTATTTCTTGTTTCATCCATCCAACCTGTCTGCTTCTCAGTTTTGCAAATACAGTCAAACTCGGATATAACGAGATCCAAGGGACCAAATGCTTTTGCTCGTAATATCCGTTTCGAATAGCAACATGTACTGTCACTCACTGTCTTTCCCCCTCTCATTCACACAGGCACGCTCACACACAAACTATTCTTATGCAGAGGTGATAAAATAACAAAGATTAATATAAGATGATTGAAATTACAAAATGAACAATTTATTCAGTAAACTATCCACATACATGCTAAATTTACAAGAAAAAGTCCTTGGTACGACAGTGCAGCCACTGCTCGTTCATTTGGACTAAAGATTAAGCTCGTTGTAACCGTAAGGCTCTTTAATACAGTCCCGTTTTAGCCGTTACACATTGCTCATAAAATGCATTATTTCCAGACAACCTTTCTCTCTTTCCTCGCAATAGCCGATATCTCGTTTTAACCGTGCTCGTTATAAATGAGTTTTTCCAAATATGTATGTACTTTATTTCCTTCCCAGTCATGCAATCAATTAATTTTTCTTCCTTTCCACCTATCTTTCTTTCTACATTCTCCTCCACACCTGCATTTCAACACCTACTAATCTCATATCATCATCTCTAGTCTCGGTCCTGAATTTGTACCACGTCAAGATCTTCGATAACCCTTTCTTTTCTTCCTAACTGACGTTTTTCCTCAACAGTTCTCCACTTTTGGCTCTGATTAGTAGCAGTAATTTGGTTTCATAGGGTGCGTCGACATCGGAGTCATTTTGCACCACAACTATCTTTAATTTAGCAAAAAATATTATGGCGTCGGCTTATGTCACTGTTACCTTTTTGAAGTTAGCATGGCTCAGTGAAAGCAGTCCTCTTTAGGGGAGTTCTACCTTCGTCCAAAATAAGGTAACGAAATTTTCGACCCGTTCTAGCCGATACTCTCTTACGTTTTTGCTCAGCATTGCCCAATTTTTCCTCGTTAATTTCGGATTTTAGTTTAATTGTGATCATACATGATAAGAATGAAATACCTCTGTACGCTTCTACTTTTATATTGTTTTTGTTACCAATAGTTTACAACGTTTTATCGTCAGTTTCAAGGTTGCGAAGAACTGCTTGGTTGAAGTGTTATATATTATGAAATATAGGGTGTGGCAGGTTAGGATTTGAGTTGTTGGGAGGGGAGTGGGGTAAGGAGAGGTTGGTTCAGTTTCAACTGGAGGATAAAGAGGAGGTAATATTAATAAAATTATTGAAGTGAAATCGATCAAAGTTATTTCATTTTAATCATTTATGACGCCAAGAAATTACACTAAGTTTCTCCCAATTCCTTGCTCACAAAGCATTCTGCCTACAAGAGTATAGCATCTTTTTTGCATACCATTCTCCATTATTTCTTGTTTCATCCATCCAACCTGTCTGCTTCTCAGTTTTGCAAATACAGTCAAACTCGGATATAACGAGATCCAAGGGACCAAATGCTTTTGCTCGTAATATCCGTTTCGAATAGCAACATGTACTGTCACTCACTGTCTTTCCCCCTCTCATTCACACAGGCACGCTCACACACAAACTATTCTTATGCAGAGGTGATAAAATAACAAAGATTAATATAAGATGATTGAAATTACAAAATGAACAATTTATTCAGTAAACTATCCACATACATGCTAAATTTACAAGAAAAAGTCCTTGGTACGACAGTGCAGCCACTGCTCGTTCATTTGGACTAAAGATTAAGCTCGTTGTAACCGTAAGGCTCTTTAATACAGTCCCGTTTTAGCCGTTACACATTGCTCATAAAATGCATTATTTCCAGACAACCTTTCTCTCTTTCCTCGCAATAGCCGATATCTCGTTTTAACCGTGCTCGTTATAAATGAGTTTTTCCAAATATGTATGTACTTTATTTCCTTCCCAGTCATGCAATCAATTAATTTTTCTTCCTTTCCACCTATCTTTCTTTCTACATTCTCCTCCACACCTGCATTTCAACACCTACTAATCTCATATCATCATCTCTAGTCTCGGTCCTGAATTTGTACCACGTCAAGATCTTCGATAACCCTTTCTTTTCTTCCTAACTGACGTTTTTCCTCAACAGTTCTCCACTTTTGGCTCTGATTAGTAGCAGTAATTTGGTTTCATAGGGTGCGTCGACATCGGAGTCATTTTGCACCACAACTATCTTTAATTTAGCAAAAAATATTATGGCGTCGGCTTATGTCACTGTTACCTTTTTGAAGTTAGCATGGCTCAGTGAAAGCAGTCCTCTTTAGGGGAGTTCTACCTTCGTCCAAAATAAGGTAACGAAATTTTCGACCCGTTCTAGCCGATACTCTCTTACGTTTTTGCTCAGCATTGCCCAATTTTTCCTCGTTAATTTCGGATTTTAGTTTAATTGTGATCATACATGATAAGAATGAAATACCTCTGTACGCTTCTACTTTTATATTGTTTTTGTTACCAATAGTTTACAACGTTTTATCGTCAGTTTCAAGGTTGCGAAGAACTGCTTGGTTGAAGTGTTATATATTATGAAATATAGGGTGTGGCAGGTTAGGATTTGAGTTGTTGGGAGGGGAGTGGGGTAAGGAGAGGTTGGTTCAGTTTCAACTGGAGGATAAAGAGGAGGTAATATTAATAAAATTATTGAAGTGAAATCGATCAAAGTTATTTCATTTTAATCATTTATGACGCCAAGAAATTACACTAAGTTTCTCCCGATTCCAATCAATTTGTTTTTATCACTTTTTAATAAGTGGGAATGCACGGAAACGTAGGATTAGAGGGTGTTGTCAGAATAGAGCAACTGGCGGGAGTTTAAACTCAATCCCAATGAGGTCCATTCCGACGCATTCAAAATTAAGGGTGAGGGCCCTAAATAAGATCGGCCGGTGATGAAAGTACGACCGAATGCGAGACGGAGAGAGAATGAATGTAACATATAACACAATAAACATATGCATTGGTTGTTCGTTTCTCCCTGGTTCTGTTCGCGTTTGCATATATCACAACATAAATTCACCACCAAGCCAAAAAGAAATTAAACCTATATCTCTTTTCCTCCACTATTCAATAGACATTGACTTAAAAACAGGGATGTGACCCGAAAAGGAACGTTACGTTTCGTGCCGTACCTGATAGGCACCCGAACTCAAGAGTCCAAGACTCGGCTTTTAGTGAGACCGAACCCTTCACCGCGGGTGGTTTATGGCACCAACTGAGCTGTCACACTATAGTTTACAACTTCTTAAAGTTAAACAAAAATCGCACAATTATGTTCATGTTTGTGTTGTACTATTCACGTTGATGAAAATGGTTTTTTAAACACAGTTATACGATATATATTAACCATTTTTCGTGCATTAGTAAACCAAGCCAGTTTTATGTACATTAAATTACTGAAGTATGTAAATTGGTTAATATCTATCGTATGACTGCGATGAAAAAACCATTTTCATCAGCGTGACTAGTGCAACACAAAGACGAACATTGCTTTGTGATTTATGTCTAACTTTAGAAGTTATAAACTATAGTGTGACAGGTCAGTTGGTGCTATAAACAACCCGCGGTGAAGGGTTGGGTCTCCTTCAACGCCGAGGCTCGGACTCCGAGTTCGGTGCATCCCAGGTACGGCACGAAACGTTAAGTGCCTTTTCGGGTCACATCCCTGCATTTAAAATCAAGGCTTTCGGTTAGGGTGGCACGATATCTTGTGGATGAATGTGGTAAGGAATGAGAATGATTTGGTACGGCGGTATGAAAAACGATTTGGCAGTAAAATACCCAGAAACATCTCTAAAACTAGAATTTAACCCAGACTAATATGCTTTTGACCTTGGACTGGTGTATTAAAAGTATTCGTACTTACAACGGGGGCGTTTACTCGGAACCGAAATCGCAATTTTTTACACCAAATTGTTAGATGGAAACGAAAAACGAATTTTAGTGAAAAAATTAATCTTCTAACCGCAACCGTTCACTCAAAAATCAAAAATTAAAATAAGCAAAAGGTGACGCCCACCGAAAATGCTGCTGTGATAACATTGACGTCATTTTCCTCCCGTCTTTTAGCGCTTTTCGGGGAAGGGAAGGGAGTAGAGGGGGGTTCTCGGAAGGTCTGCTCGTATAGATGCTGTCGTCACTGCTCCGATTGGCAGAGTCAGCTGTGTCCCCCCCATTGCGATAAGGCGTAGTAGCATCGCGGGCTCAGTTGTGATTTGACGAAGTCGTTATACTTCAGAGGTTGCACCACGCCCACTTTTCCGAAAGGGTTAAAAACATCAGTTTTTCGCCACTTATAACTCGGGAAATAATTGACGGATCAAAAAACGGAAAAATACGAGTCTTTTTATTTTAGAAACTCTACCATATTCGGCAATAAAAAAATATGCAAAACGACCCCATTGCGAGCGTGCGAATGGGAATCATGCTGTTGGGATTTTTGACGCCCGTTTCTTGTGGCAAGGCTGCTGTGAGTGGAAGCACTAAATCCCCCGAAACTTCACATCACCAAAAATTCTTTCACTACTCTCTACACGTTTGCACAAATATTCTAGTGCCAATTTGAGGACACTTGCAAAGACCTTCCGTGCACTTTTAATCTCTCTAACGCCGACACACGCGCTCTTGTAATTTTAGAATGATTTTAGTTGAGAATCGTAGCATTTTCGAAAGGAATCTTTCGCGCGCGTCCCAGTCGCTCTCCGGCCGCACACTCGAACGCTTTTCGCGCGGCGCACTGGCGATGTGTGTGTGCTCGCTGCGTGATCATGGCGTAAAATATTACCATGAAAATGTAATAGCGCTTATCCAACCGTAAACTAATTTCCAGTCGTAGTTAACTTCCTCACCCACCAACCGCCGACATCACCGTTGCACAAGCCGACTCCTTAAGGTGGCTGGGTCGAAATTTACAGGTGTATAGATTTTCTTCATAATTACAATATTTGTTCCTTTAATTATGCTATAAAATTCTATGAGAAAATTTTTTGGGGTTTTCATTGTAGTTTTTGAGATATTTAAGGTTTTTTTAACATGGGGCCTTATGGCGCACCCCGCTTCGTAAGGGTCAATTATGCATTATTTACGTTTCTACCATACAGATTTTCCAAGAATATTACAATGTAGTCCCCTTGACAGAGTTCTTGACATAGAATAAAGAAGAAAGAAGAATTCTCTTCTTTAATCTATGGTTCTTGAGAATAGACGAATACGACACCTACCGTTACGACCGCTGAAACACAAAAACAATTGCCTACACAACAGCAGTGCCGATTTTCAGAATGAACGTTATTGCCGAGTAAAAAAGAGAGATTAAATAAATGGTTTAAATAAATGTTATAAATGTTTAAGTGTTTAATCACAATTATTTCGTCACTGCAAGTATACGAATAGCCATAGCACAAAATTACATACTTTTCCAATCCATACATTAAAACCAACCTCTCCAAGGTCAGAGGATATGCACAGAATGACAACGTTCAGGTTGCCAGAAACCGAATCAAGACAGGTTTTATGTTATGTTTCATGTCAATAATTAAATTAAAAAGGGCAATGTTTCAATATGACTTGAGAATTTGAGGAATTCGGTTGCAATGTCGTGTAATTTAAACAACTCCTAGCAATTTTTAGTGCCAATGAAATTATATGAGCACTACTTCTCAACGACTCACGAATACCAAACCAGGCACCTTAAGGAGGTTGATCCGAAAAGTGAAAGTCATGTCATTTTTTTTTATATTGTCAGCACTTATAGAACTAAAGTTCCTCAATCTAATAATGTAAAGATAATTACACCAACCCATACTCCTTGTTCCACAAATTGTATTTGAAATTACATACAATTAACGGCGAGAATTGCCATCACATGGGAATATAACGTTTAAAAATACCATAGTGACATCTCATTTTTGCAAAAACTGATATTATATGCGTAATTTCACAAGAAATAAAATATTATGAAAAAATGGCATCAAAGGAATCAAAGGCCACGGTATTTTTCGCTACATCCACCAATTTCTGCGATTATAGCAGACGAAATGCGTAGTTTTCTTCAAGTGGCGCTGCGGTTGCTCCAGCCAAAAATGTATGGCGTATGAATAATATCATTACTAATGAGATATTAAAGCATATTTCAGAAAATATTATAATTTGACGTTTGATAGTAATATTCTGGTGTTATACATTAGTAAATTCATTGAGTACATGAATTTATTTCTTTAAAGTAAGTGCTGAATGACTCCATCGTCGAGCTGATGAAAATTATCATAAAAAAGAAATCCTTCGATTTTCCATCGTATTTCTTGTGATACTTATGACTTTCAATAGCTTAGGCAATTTTCTTTGTGAAGTAAGGATCACTTAGCAGGCATATACTCGTACTTAAATTAATAAGATTCCTCAGACAACTTGACTCAAGCACTCGCGAGCCAACCTCCTTTAACATGCTAGGACGCATGAGTGTAGTGCTTCACGCACTATGTGACGATTGATTAGCCGGGAGAGACTGGTGACGTGTCGGCAGGCTCTTGTGACGAGGATCCACGGAGCGCCGCACAGTGGTACCAAATCGAAAAAAGCTAGCCAAAAGCCATGTTTTCGAATTTTGGCAAGGAATATTTGAATTTTGTATTCGGATTCTACAGGATAAGGGGGGTTATTTTGTAATCTCACTTTAGTGAGAATACGTCATAAAATGTTACTTTTTCATAGTTAAACTCCGCCACCCAGGCGGCGTGACCTTCTACGGATCTCAAGCGGTGAACTGCCGGTCATGTGCTGGTCTTTTAGACGATTCATCCGCTCTGATCCGTATCTTTCGACTCTTGATCCGTTTCATTATCTCCGCCTGCCATCAGTCCCCATTTCATCTTCTTAAAGAACGTGAAATGGAGCCACCATTGTTTCCACTTGAAGCTTGAGTTGGAAAAAAAGCAAGAGCGGGAAAGATACAATCGATTTTAAATTGTATTTTTGGAAATTTAACAAAGTGAAGAACTTAAACTTTCTTAAATCACGAATTGTATATTATCAACAAATGATTTCTTGAATGAAACACTATTGACAAAATGGAAAATGATGATACACTATTAACGTAAAATGTATCGAGGAACAAATGAAAATTTCAATATTGGTATAAAGGAAATTATCGGCCATGAATTATCCTGACAGGCCATCCGAATAATTAAAATGATAAGGGCAAACAATTTTTCACTCACCTTCACCGTATTCCTCCATTTTTGAAGAAAGCGGTCGCCGTTGCCAGGCACTCGTTTGTTTATTCAACGACAGAAGCTTCGACAATTCACGAACCGTTCGTGAGCCGATCATTAATAGAGCGAAACGGATCTCCCACTTTCCCGCAAAGAGTCATTAAAAAGGTGAGATTACAAAATAACCCCCATGGTCTACAAATTACCCTACCAATTTGGTATTTTCGTTGATCAGAGCGGCTACAGGGACCCGTCAAAAATGGAGCATTCAGCGTATAAATGACAGTTGCGTGAAATCGGTCGATTTCGAAGTCCAGCTTCATGGAGGACAAACCTTACACAATATATTTAGCTAAAAAGCATTTTTACTTACAAATATAAACATTAGTGCATAGTGGAAGATACATTTTATTCGGGTTTTACAATGTTTACTATTTTATTTATTTTTTAAAACTTTTAGCGTTTTTTACCCGAATTTCCAAATAAAATGTACAATATCGTTTAGAGCGTCACTTTCCGTCGCCGAGTCTTTTGCATGAATACGAAGGGGATAGTATATGCAACGTAGCAGTAAAGAAAATTTTTGCCAATATTTGCTACCCCGACCTCAGCATTGATTTAACTACAATGATGCAATGCGCTGACGCGGTCGGCGGCCGGGATGGCGCGTGGTAGGGCTCGAGGAAATCCTATATTTATGGGTATTATTCAATGTTGTTGCATATTTTATTTTCTACAAGCTGACCCGGCCACGCGTTGCTGTGGCTCAATCTGGTTAAATGGAAAGCGCACGTTTATAGTATGTTTAATTTCACAATTCTTATGGGTATACAATATATCTCAGCTGATCGATTGTTTTGCAGCTGGACACGCATATTTGTATATAATTTTAACGTCTTTACATGTCGTCACAAAGTAGAATATTTCAGTCAAGCATTTATTTCATCCGCTAGTGTCAATCGAGGAATTACAGGTAATGTTTGCCTGAAATATCGTGCAAGCAATATTAATGCGTTCTCAAATGGTCTCAGGATTCAACGGAAATCTTGCAATGATCGATCCAGAGCCTCGAGCGATGCTTTGTGCACCATTGTGCATTCATCCCAAGCAATAAGTTGGCATTTCTGAAATATTTGTCCCATGCCGGATGATTTGAATATGTTGCACGTGAGTGTTTCAATGAATTGCAAGTTCAATGGGATGCACATCCCGTCTCCAGTGTAATATTGTATTCTCGATATTGTACAAACCTTCATGGAATGAACAAAACAACTAACCAAAGCTTCGTGGAAATTGGATGAATGTTGTGGTAATGCATGAAGTTATCAATATTGTATCGATACAGTATCGATATTGCAATGATACTTTATAAAACTTTGATAAAAAACACCTAAATATTTTCACCTCAATTTTGTATCAACAATGTATCGATGTATCCATATTTTATCGATATTATATCGATACAGTATCGAAATTGAATCATCGATTTTGTAGAAACCTTCGCGGAGCGTACTCAATAACTTTCCAAAGTTTCATGGCGATCCGATGAATGGTGTAGTAATGCATAAAGGACAAACACTTTATATACATTCGATACAGTATCGATATTGCAACGATACATTCCTTTTAAAAAACTAAATAATTTCACCTCAATTTTGTATCAATAATGTATCAATTTATCGATACTTTAGCGATATTATATCGATAAAGTATCGATATTGAAATATCGATTTCGTAGTCCTATTTTCGGGAATGTACTCAACAACTTCCCAAAGTTTCATGGCGATCCGATGAATGGTGTAGTAATGCATAAAGGACATACACACACACATACATTCATTTTTATATATATAGATAACAAGTATTTACCTCATAAATAAACATCTCTTCTCATAATTAGTACATTTTTGCGTCTATAAATGGTTTCCAGCTGACCTTACTTATTATTTACGCGTGCCGATGTTCTCCTAAAAATAGTTTAAGAACTCCAGCGGAAGGAAATAATTGCGGAACGAAAGTACGCAGCTGAGTGTATAGTAATTTACAAAAACTTGAATGCATTCAGAACAAAAAAAATCCCTCAAAATGCTACTGTCCTTCCGTTAGACGGATTAGTTTTCGTCCTCACATTGACCCTCTGTCGCCTCCGTAGCGGCCTACTCAACCGCATTCAGGGCAAACGACTGCCGAAAAGCCTAATGCCGGGTCTACATTACAATTCCACTTAAAGTGAGCCTACTTAAAGATAACTTTAAGTCATGGACGTCTTCTACACATGCACTTTAAGTTGACTGCAGAGTCACGGTTGCTCAGGATTAATAACTAAAAACAAAGACGGAAAACATTCGAAGATATGCAAGCGAGCTAACAAGGGGAGGCTACGTACCTTGACCGCGCGATTTGAATGCCGTAAATTTTATTTGGTGCAGGAGGTAAACAGAAATGGTAATTTCATAACAGCTTGGTCCAACTTGGAATAGTTTTTTTGTGAGAAATTATTTTTAATCGTGAAATAGGCATTTTAATTAGCCATTCTCAGACGCTTGGTCTAGTGGGTAGAGTACGAGATTCCCATACCAAAAGTCGTAGGTTCGAGTCCCGACAGAATAAAAATTTTTTTCCTTCAGAATGTATGCATTTTTTCAATTTTTTTAACCATTATTTTTGTTACGAGCGTTTAACTCGATTCACGTATTTTTTCTAATACCGCCGACCTTGAAAACCATACCCTTACTGTGAAACACTCAACGATGGAGGGCTTCACTTGCGATATAAGGGAGTCTTGCTTTTTAATCCATCTATCCTGTTTCATTCCCCAATGCAACACAGTAATTCCTGTTTTATCAGATACTTACCTACGTTTATACATTCTCATTTTGCCGTTCCCCTTCGGAGGAGCTTTAAAAGGAACTCAAATCACCGCATTGGACCAAGAGACGCTTTCTTTTTGAGGCTTCACTCGGCAGGGTCCTATTCTTACTAACCTCACTTGCTTTGTCCACATTCATGCAATCATTACACTTGATTTTATTTGATTATGAAATAATATACCAAACAAACTTTTGTTACTTAAAATATCATTTACGAAAAGCAGTTACTTATAAAAAGTTACTCTAATGAAATAAACAGACCTTGAAATAGAACTACTTAGGGAGATCATAGGGATTATGTAAATTATGGAGATGATATTATTGTAATATTCATGGTTGTGATAATTGACAAGTTGCTGACTGACTACTTAACTCGTAAACATACGTTTGTATAGACATGGATTGACTAAGGGAGTGTGTACATTTAATAAAATTGTATCTATATGCATCTATTTCCTTAATTTAGTATCCCACGATTTGATTTCTGAAAGTCACTCTGTGCGCTTGACGACATATTAATGGGTAACAACTGACGGAGGTTGGTTCGCGACTGCATGAGTCAAGTTGTCTGAGGAATCTTATTAATTTAAATGCGAGTACATGCCTGCTAAGTGATCCTTACTTCACAAAGAAAATTACCTAAGCTATTGAAAGTCATAAGTATCACAAGAAATACGATGTAAGGTCGAATGATTTCTTTTTATGATAATTTTAATCTGCTCGACTATGGAGTCAATTCAGCATTTACTTTAAAGAAATAAATTCATGTACTCAATTAATTTACTAATTTCTAACACCAGAATATTACTATCAAACGTTCTGTTATAATATTTTCTGAAATACGCTTTAATATCTCATTAGTAATGATATTATTCATACGCCATACATTTTACATAGAGCGACCGCAGCGCCACTTGAAGATAACTAACGCATTTCGTCTGCTATAAGCGCAGAAATTGGTGGATTCAGCGAAAAATACGGTGGGTTGATGCCTTTTTTTTCGTGCAATTTTATTTCTTGTGAAATTACGCATAAAATATCAGTTTTTTGCAAAAATGACGTGACACTATGGTATTTTTCAACGTTATATTCCCATGTGACGGCCATTCTCGCCGTTAATCGTATGTAATTTCAAATGCAATTTGTGGAAAAAGGAGTATGGGTTGGTATAATTATCTTTACTTTATTAGATAGATGATCTTTAGTTCTAAAAGTGCTGAAAATATAAAAAAAATGACATGACTTTCACTTTTCGGATCAACCTCCTTAAAAAGGGGGTATTGGTCACTTTAATTGGAGGAGGACTTTAAGTAAGCTGCTGACACCTACATTAACGCTTTAAAGTGACTAGTCACTTAAAGTGGACTTTAAAGCGCTAGTGTAGACCCGGCATAAGCTATTAATTGCGCCCACCGGGAAATCCCAACCACCCTGTACACTAGTAAGGAATTGCACTTCGGCCACCGGGGATGAACGGAGTAAGCCTTTTCACCCTTCACTTGTGAATTTTCTTGGAAAATGGAGATAATAGGATTAAGAACCTCACCCAGCGGAAAACCCAAATTACTTTTAGACATCGCTTGTCCGAAATGTTCTCGCTAAAATTCAGTTTCACTCAGATTTTGCCCAAAGAAAGACGTGAAAGTGAGTTTCTTCAAGCGTGGAAGAGGACGAGTATTCTCGAAGTTTTGAAAAGAAGACTGCAGGATTGAAGAAGAGAGGCCATAGTGTTTTGGTGTAGTGTAGTTCAATAGGGGAAGGTGGGGCAAGACGGGGTACTTAAGTACTTAAAAATTATTTTTAGGCTTTCGAAATGTTTAATAAAAGTACGAGATATTGCAACACTTCAGTATTTGTAGAATTTATGTAAAAATAATTTACACCATAAAATGTTAGAACTTGCTTTCCAAAAAAAATATTTTCAGGGTTTACCAAGTACCCCATCTTGCCCTACAGTGAGGGCAAGATGGGTTGTGCTGATGGGGCAAGATGGGGTCATTACTGGATAAGTCAAAGGTCAAATGAGCAGTTATACAAACTTAAAAAATATTTATTTTAATATATAATAAAAAGGTATTACGTAAACATGTAAGAAGATGTAAGATGATGATTGTCATCTGGAAAAGTTACTGATTGATTGATTAGTTATCATCGTCCTTTCCATTACCAGTCAAACCAAACAAACGGCTTTCCATAGTCTTAATATAATTAACTAATTCTTGTTCTTCGTTTGGGCTAAATACACTTTTGTAAGGTCCCAGTTGATTCTTAATATTAAAAAGTTCAATTTTTCCATCTTCATTAGTTTCCAACTTGAATTTTTTTAACTTACGTTCTGGAGTTGTTTGAGGCACTTAAATATCCGTTGCTGCACGATAATAACCCATTCGGCCGTTGGCTACTTCCATGACAGCATTTTTTATGGCTTCTTCAATCCAAGAACCCCTCTCAGTTTTTCTGTTATATGTGTTATTTCATATGGGGCAAGACGCGGTATACCCCATCTTGCCCTCCCACTATAAGTACCCCGTCTTGCCCCCAAGGACACTTTCTAGTTTAAGTTAGTATTATAGTACAAAGAATATAATCAATTTAGTTGTAGCATGCATTAATTATTTCCTAAAAATTCACTTCATTCGATGATAATACTAAATAGTACGAGAAAAAATCACTTTCCTTATCTTTTCATGTGTAAAAAGAACAAAAAATTAGATTAGCATAGGCGAAAAACACGTTTTGATGTGTACACTCCGAAAGGTTTCCTCGAAATGGCTGCCAGCACTGTCAAACACTTCCATTGCAACAGCCATCTAGATCAACTATTCGCCGCTAGGTTGCGACATCTGCCGTGGTATCAATTACAAAAACCCCGTCTTGCCCTCCACCCCGTCTTGCCACACCTTCCCCTACCCCTTTACGATTCTGTGATTATTTTTGGTGCAATCAAGGTATTTGATTTAGTTTTCGGTGTTTTTACCTTAAAACCACTCGGCTAAGAGTTCAGTGGATATGAGAAATTTCACGCGTCTTGAGATGCATGAAATATTTCATGAAAGTGGAAAGGGATCTATGTCGTTTAAGAAAGAATACGTATTGGACTACTTAAGCAACAAGTTAAAGTTGGATGTGGACGTTGATGCAAAAATTATCTTAAAAAGCTTTTTGGGAAAGTGTTTTTTCTCAAATTATCTTCGCCGGTGGAAGGAAAGCAAAAGAAATGACAGTTTTTTTGGAAGAAAGTTCGCTGATTGGCTAAATGAGGAGTTGAAATTTCCTCCACGTTTATTTAAATCTCTTCCCAGTACATCCAGTAAGTATATAATGCGGAAGTTGTGATGAGTTCAGAGTGATATCCATATTCCTTACTTCAATATGTAAATCAAAATCACTACTTTTGAAGGTTCAACAGAGTTCGCTGAAATTGGTCGACCAAAAAAACTATTTGAGGAGTCAATTGAAAGGAGTCCAAAGAGAAGGAAAACTGAGGATCTTAGAGCCAGCACATCGCCAAGCAGAGCTAGCCTTTGCCACATCCACGAGCTATCGAAGCAAAGGTGATGAGTCCGTGGCGAAAATAATAAAAGAGGTGACAGCAACCACTCCCTCAAGAGCGCGGCGAGTGATATCCAAATGGAGAGCCAAGGAGGTGAAGCAAAGTGAGCTAACTCCCGAGGAAGCCCTTTCCATGATAGTTTCTGGTAATTTCACGAAAAATCAGTACTCGCTCCTTCGACGGACATCGAAAATGCATGGCCACTCCACATATCCTAGCTACAAGTCCGTATTGACTGCGAAAACCGCAGCTCACCCTGAGGGTATAATTATCACAGAAGAGAAGTGCCAGGTAGGTCTGCAAAGTCTCCTGACCCACACGGCATCCAGAATTTTGTCTTGCATTACCGGGGAGATTGGGGGTGAAGGTCAATGCACTCTCATGTGCAAATATGGCTTCGACGGAAGTTCCGGTCATTCTCAATACAAACAGAAATGGAAGCCTGGGACAGATGGAAACCTATTCGCAAGTTTCTTAGTACCACTGCGATTGACAGAAAATGTCACTGGTGAGTCACGAAAAATTATTTCTATTTCCATGTCGTTTATTTACTGCTAAAGTTTCTACGAAAAGCTTCAAAAAATTAGTTTTATTCGCAGGAAGAGTTTTGTGGGCAAATAGCCGACCGTCATCCACCCGCTTCTGCCGTCCCATCCGCTCTCGGTGGGTTCAAGAAACAAAATATATTTCCAAAGAGGAATATATTTCGAAGCAAAATGATTTCTTGCAACAGGTGTACATAGGAAAAATCACTGTGAACTTTCATTTGATGCTGACGATGGTAAACGGAAAGGTAAGTCTATACCTAGGTCAATTACAATGCTAAAACAAGTCAAATGTGTAGCGTACAGTTGTTTTTTTTATTTTATGCCTATGTATTGTTTAATGATTGCGTCTTACAGGTGTGTGGAGCTCTCACGGAAACAAGCTCTATGAAATGCTACATCTGTGGGGCCAGTATTTCAGAAACGAATAACTTAGATCAAATGAAAAAAAGGCCAGTAGATGAATCAAAATATTCATTTGGTTTATCGATTCTTCATTGTTATAATTGATGTTTTGAATGCCTTTTACATATATCGTACCGCTTGAAAACTAAGAAGTGGAGAGTAAGTGAATTTTGAATGTTGCATTAAAGCTATCAATACTATGTTTCACGTGAAAGATATTAATCCATAAATCCTTTTCAGGCTAGGTCTAGCGATGGGAGCAAGCAGGCCTTGGGAATGAGGAAAAAAGAAATAAAAAACTCCTTAAAGACGAGGATGGGGCTCAATGTGGACTTCCCTAAACAAAGCTACGGAACATCTAATGATGGTAACACGGCCACACGTGTTTTTGCGGATGCTAAGCTCTCTGCTGAAATCACTGGTAGGTGTTTCTTTAAAATGATTCAGTTTTTATTCTGGAATGTCACGTGTGAATTTGAAGCATGTAATTTTAAATTAATTGTTAAATATCAGCGCCGAAGCAATTTTTCCAAGATATTTCACCTTAAATATGGAGATTAATATAGTAAATATTACGCCACGATATTTTTTCAACTAATCGACAAAAACCTAATTAATCGGTTTGCGGTTATCCTTAAGGCATTGGCGAGTGGCCTGGAGATAAATGACGCAATATTGAAAGAATACTGTCACTCAACGGCGGATTTATACGTTAAGCTTTATTCATGGTATCACATGCCTCCTGTCGTCCATAAGCTACTGATACATGGATCAGCCATCGCCAAAGAAGCTGCCCTTCCTATTGGCCACTTGTCCGAGGAGGTAATGGAGGCGAGGAATGAGGATATTAGAAGATTCAGGGAGCACCATAACAGGAAATTTTCCAGGATCGCAACAAATGAAGACCTTTTTAAAAGATTACTCCTACCTTCAGACCCATTGATATCTAGTATTTCAAAGGTTCAAAGAAGGAAATTACTTCCATTACCTGCCGAGGTTAACAGTTTACTAATCCAGGAAGAGTTGAGTGAGCAGAGTGACGATGACAGTGATGAGGGTTTATCAGATAATGATTATGAGTGTATTTAGAATTTTTGATTAACAATGACTGGGAAAGATAAGGAAAAATGTTAATTCACTTCTTTGACGGTTAAATAAAGCCAAATGATTGGAACATCTCATTACAATTTTTGTACCAAATTATGTGCCCGGTAATGTGATCCCCCACTGCGAAAAGAGCTTATTGCAATCGGAACAATAAATTTGACGTTTAACTTGAGTTAATAGGAGTTATGAAATATTGTTTACGACATTATAATGCTTGTATTATTGCCTCCATTGAAAATCGTGAAAGAAGGGACACAGTTTAAAAATGCTTCCAAATCCATTGGCCCGTTTCAAGGACCTATAAAATTGACTGCGTCTACTTAATTAGTTCTTATATTTTTTTAAACAATTAATGCAGTACAATAATATTAATCATAGATTTATAATATAAACTTCCAAATAAGATTAACTTAAAATAAATATCAAATCAAACATATGGGAAAGTAGAAAATGTTCTCTTGGTTCATTCACAATTAATTGTTCAAAGATTGTCCAAAAATAAACAATACAATTCATTAAATATAGGCTTTTAAATATCTAATTCAGTTTTATAAGATGTATAATTTGTATTTACTATCGCGGAAGTAATCTTAAATTCCATTGGGTTTTTTGAATTAATTGTTTAAACAAAATGTGAAAAAACAATAAAAGTATTGCAAATACATAAAAAATAGTTAAAAATCCAGAATTAGCTGATCACAAACTATGGAAATGAACCTTTGCATGAAATATGTACATAATAATAGCAGCGTTATCAATTTTGGGCAGCTTTTTGCGATTTGGGACCACTGTGCGCGCCGCTCCGTGCGTGCACCGGACGGGACTTGTTGGCTCAATGGATGTTCATTTGGTGGAGCACGCTTCTCTGGCGAACGGAGTTGACGTTTAATGTTCTCCAACTCAATTAACAAATGTATTCTGTAGATAAAGTGTTCCAGGCGACATAAAATTGTTTTTTTTCTGTACTCACCGCGTCCTCAATAAAAATTGAGTTAACGAGGCTCCCAGAAAATCGAGACGGACATTCGTGCATAAAAATATCTCATTAATGATCATTTATAAACGTCTTTCCGAGTCTTAATCCTCAACCATAAATAGCTCCGGCGACATATCGCATAATATTTGCGGGGACACTTATTTGAAGAATTGTTTTTCTTGCGGGAAGTCGTTGGTACCCTGTCTGAAGACTCTCCTGAAGCAAACCGGTAAATGACGACGATGGCCACGTAAGTTCAAATAATGATAACTACACGGTCAAGATAACGTACGCATATCCAGAAAAAAAAACATGTAGGAATGCGCCTGATTGATTTAATATTTCTCCTTGTGCATTAAGGATCAAAAGTTCCTCGGCAGTTTCTTCATCACGCGACTCAATACATATCGTATACAATGTCGTGACACAATCACGAAACACCACAGTCGAAACTCAAATTTATTCTAAACAACTTCATCCAGATACATTTTGATTATTTTAACGTGAATACATTTTAAAATTGCCGGGCATTGCGACGTGGACAAAATGTTTCAAAAATTCGTGAAATTAAGATATAAATTTCACATTTAAAAACCTAAAAAAAAAAAAATATTGGTCGCAATTGCGGTCATCCTCATAAATCGCCGATAAGCTTTCAACACTCGGTAAATAACTGAAGATCAACGATATTACTCTTCAGCTCAGCATGCAGTTGTTTATTACACTCGTTTTATCGAAGTTAGTATTGAAATAAAATTTCACTTGATATGCCGACGGTGATTCGTTTTTGATGTGCAACCAGTATTCATTGCGATGAATTTAAAAAAATGACATTCACTTGGGAATTAGCAATCGTATATGCTCCAATTTTGAAGTTCAAATTTCCTCGGTCTGTGAGTGCTTATCACGGGAATACAAAACAGGCGTGAAAGGATACTTCACGCTCACACAATCCCCGAGTACTTGAAGGACAATTTTAGTCAAAGGAAATGAAATCTGTACCTGCAAATGCAGCCAGGGGTCCTGATCCTGGCACTCTCCTTGGCAATCGGCAGAAATGTCTGGAGATGTGAGAGAGAGAGAGGGGGAGGCGCTCCGATCTCTTGGGATGCCCTCCTGCGACAAAAGGAAAGTAGTGACTGCCGAAGGAGAAAGAAATACGGCTGGGGATGGGGACCGCGTTACATAACTGCGCTGGAGAAGGAGTCACACGGAATAAAGGACTCGGAGGGAGGTTTTTGGGCGACGCCATGATGTTCCGGGCGAGTCATCTCCCGATGCGGCGAGTATTCCCCGAATAAATACAAATAAGGGAGGGAAGGAATGTTTGGAGAGAGGAAGCTACTTGAAGCGTCGGGTGGCTGTCGGGGAGTTTATTTTGTAGTCTCACCTTTTTAACGACTCTTTGCGGGAAGGCGGGAGATCCGTTTCGCTCTCTTAATGATCGGTTCACGAACGGTTCGTGAATTGTCGAAGCTTCTGTGATGGATGAATACGGTGGAGGTGAGTGAAAAATTGTTTGTCCCTAAGATTTTAATTATTCGGATGACCTGTCAAGATAATTCATGTCCGATAATTTCCTTTGTACCAATATTGTAATTTGCATGTGTTTCTAGCTACATTTTACGTTAACAGTGTTTTTAGAAATCATTTGTTGACAACATAAAATTTGTGATCTAAGAACGTTTAAGTTCTTCACGTTGTGCAAATTCCAACAATACAATTTAAAATCGTTTGTATATTTCTCGATCTTGCTTTTTTTCAAACTCAAGCTTCAAGTGGAAACGATGGTGGCTCCATTTCACGTTCTTTATGAAAATGAGATGGGAACTAATGGCAGGCGGAGATAATGAAACGGATCAAGAGTCGAAAGATACGGATCAGAGCGGATGAATCGCCTTAATATTTCCTAAGGAAAGAGAATTATCTATCCGAGAACGGTACATTATTGTTGAGTCATTTGTTTTTTTTTAATGAGCGAGTACAACCTACTTAGTAAGGTTGATATACGCTATAATTTTCCCCTTTAAGGAGGTCGATCCGAAAAGTGAAAGTCATGTCGTTTTTTTTATATTTTCAGAACTTATAGAACTAAAGTTCCTCTGTCTAATAAAGTAAAGATAAATATACCAACCAATACCCCTTTTTCCACAAATTGCATTTGAAATTACATACGATTAACGGCGAGAATGGCCATCACATGGGAATATAACGTTTAAAAATACCATGGTGACATGTCATTTTTGCAAAAAATTAATATATTTTATGCGTAATTTCACATGGAATAAAATGACACGAAAATAAAGGCATCAGCCCACCGTATTTTTCGTTAAATCCACCAATTTATGCGCTTATAGCAGACGAGATGCGTTAGTGGACTTCAAGTGGCGCTGCGGTCGCTCTAGCCAAAATGTATGGCGTATGAATAATATCATTACTAATGAGATATTAAAGCGTATTTCAGAAAATATTATAACAGAACGTTTGATAGTAATATTCTGGTGTTCGAAATTAGTAAATTAATTGAGTACATGAATTTATTTCTTTAAAGTAAATGCTGAATTGACTCCATAGCCGAGCTGATTAAAATTATCATAAAAAAGAAATCCTTCGACTTTACATCGTATTTATTGTGATACTTATGACTTTCAACGGCTTAGGTAATTTTCTTTGTAGAGTAAGGGACACTTAGCAGGCATATACTCGTACTTAAATTAATAAGATTCCTCAGACAACTTGACTCAAGCAGTCGCGAGCCAACCTCCTTAAGATGCCATTAAAATACGCATGCTTCTACTTCAATGCCTGTGGGCTTTCTGCGATCGATCATTATATAATTATTGATTTTTATTTTCAACAATCGTACCTTAAAGCTTCGTAAGATAAATCGTCCCTCTGGATTTCAAGTCTGTTCCACTTAATGGCAGTTAGCTGAGATTATTTTTAAACCGACATTTCAATGAGATTCGGAAAAGTTAATTTTTTCGTGAAAAAATGTTTGTTTTCCTTAAGTAGTCTTTACATCAAAGTGGTAAACTTCGCTTTATAAAAACATTGGAGTAAAATAGTACCCTAAGTATACATTGTCACTCTCCACGCATTAATTTTCTTCCTTTTCACCCCTCGCATCCTCTCCATAAACCTTCATTAAATTACTCTAAACTTGCGATAAGAAGCGTATGGATAATCGAAGTGAATGGTCGGACAATTTTAACTTGTGAAAAGTCAGTGGAATGATAGAAAATTCGGTTCTAAACCATCGGTTAAGGAGGTTGGCTCGCGACTGCTTGAGTCAAGTTGTCTGAAGAATCTTATTAATTTAAGTACGAGTGTATATGCCTGCTGAGTGATCCTTACTTCACAAAGAAAATTACCTATGCTATTGAGAGTCATAAGTATCACAATAAATACGATGAAAAGTCGAAGGAATTATTTTTTATGATAATTTTAATCGACTCGACGATGGAGTCAATTCAACATTTACGTTACTGAAATAAATTGATGTACTCAATTAATTTACTAATTTCTAACACCAGAATATTACTATCAAACTTTATGTTATAATATTTTTCCGAAGTATGCTTTAAAATCTCATTAGTAATGATATTATTCATACGCCATGCATTTTGGCTAGAGCTACCGCAGCGCCACTTGAAGTCAACTAACGCATTTCGTCTGCTATAAGCGCAGAAATTGGTGGATTTAGCGAAAAATATGGTGGGTTGATGCCTTTTTTTCATATCATTTTATATCATGTGAAATTACGCATTAATTATCAGTTTTTAGCAAAAATGACATGTCACTATGGTATTTTTTAGGGCTGGGTGGGTTCGGTTCTTCGGTTCTCGGTTCCACCGGTTCTTGAGCTTAGAACCGGAACCGGAACCGAGGCCAAAAATAATCGGTACCGAAATAATTGGCGCGAAAACCATTTTGAAACCTACTCACACTCCGAAAGTGGAGGCTTCACATTAAAACCTGGTGAAATAGTGTACATAGATGCTTCAAAGTCGCGAATTATTCTAATTCAGTCTCTGAAAATGATTATTGATTACCTTATCTTACCTTTGAGCAATGCAAAGTAAGTGGTAAATTAAGAACCGGAACCGAGAATCGGGACCGAGAACCGAAGTTAAGAACCGAACCGGAACCGGAACCGAAAAAAAGTGGAACCGACCCATCCCTAGTATTTTTAAACGTTATATTCCCATGTGATGGCCATTCTCGCCGTTAATCGTATGTAATTTCAATTGCAATTTGTGCGAAAAGGAGTATGGGTTGGTATAATTATATTTACTTTATTAGATAGAGGAACTTTAGTTCTATAAGTGCTGAAAATATAAAAAAAATGACATGACTTTCACTTTTCGCATCAAACTCCTTAAAGATCTCTCCTTGAGCGTCGTAGTCCTGCTTGGGGGGGGAGGGGACAAAGGAGGTGACGCGGAGGGAGGGGGGGTTGGAGAGGAACCGAGGGAGCTTAGTTTAGACGTACGTGTCACTCGTAATCGCTTGGAAGTGAACGCCTCTTCGTGGGAGGCAATGGAGGAATCCGTCCATTCAGTCGTGCTTCAATAGTGACATCCGTGATTGGGGGAGAGAGGACGTCATTCCAATTAGCCGTAATTGAATACTTTTTTACATCATTCTTTTACATTACGTCTGGATCGACGACAGATGCGAGGAGTAAAGAGTGCGAGAAACGAAATTGTTATGAAAAGTTATGGAGAATGCTACTTTCGATTGCTAGCACGTGATCGAATACGAATCACCCTCTCCTTTTAATTAAGTGGCACTCGACAGGCAGATACAGTGTGTTAGCGAGAGGAGTACAACTTAAAGCACGAAAGCTTTATAACATCTTACATAATTATTTAACCTACCGAACTATTTTACTGAATTAAATATAAGCTTCCTTTCGCTTCCGTTAACATGTGAATCCTTTTTATGTAATCAGGGTGAAACGCGGGAATTTCTATTTCCTTCGTGAAATATCCACAACATCGACACTTTACGAAAACCTTTTTTTATACTTATAAATCTAAAGCGAAAGATATTTTGGCCGTCAGAAATTATGATTACTTGGGCTGAGTTTTTGCCGTGTTCTCCACACATTTCCAAGTTTTTCCGGGATAATTTAGGCTGCCGTGATAGATGAATTATTCTTCCGACGTGAACTTTTTCTCGTTTTTTAGCGGCATATCCGCCGCTCAATCCGTCAGCCACTTCGTTTCATTTGTATCATTTTGATAATCTTGAAAGATGAAACTACGTCTCGGCTTCGCTAAAATATCTAAACTGTTTAATTAGTGACATACCTCATCCTCGTTGTCGTGCATTAAACCACTCAAGTTTCGAAACCACAAGGCGGAGGTATCGGTGAGATCGATTTTCCGATCGTCTTTTTTTTAATATAAGTACACGGAGGTTGCACGATGAGACACCGCGAGTCCGCTCCACGAGGCGAGGACGAGTGGAAGTATTTCGTCACTCTGCTTTTCCAGGATGCCAGAAATTACGTCCGTTTGCTCAGTCCACGTCACTGCTCATCAAGCTAGATCGAATTAATAGCCAGTCCGAATAGCCAACGACGCGACGTGTCGATAAGAAAGTGACTTTTCGAAGAGAAACTGCGCGGATATCAAAGAAGCCGTTTCGTCTTAGCGCCGACTGAACCGAGCATTATTGCGCATATTAAGGCGGTTGGCTCGCGACAGCTTTGAGTCAAGTTGTCTAAGGAATTTATTAATTTAAGTACGAGTATATGCCTGCTAAGTGATCCTTACTTCACAAAGAATATTATCTAAGCTATTGAAAGTCATAAGTATCACATGAAATACGATGCAAAGTCGAAGGATTTCTTTTTTATGATAATTATAATGAGCTCGACGATGGAGTCAATTCAGCATTTACGTTAGTGAAATAAATTCATGTACTCAATGAATTTACTAATGTATAACATCAAAATATCACTATCAAACGTTATGTTATAATATTTTTATGAAATATTCTTTAATATCTCATTAGTAATGATACATTGGTGGATTTAACGAAAAATACGGTGGGTTGATACTTTTTTTTCGTGTCATTTTATTTATTGTGAAACTAGGCATAAAATATCAGTTTTTTGCAAAAATGACATGTCACCATGGTATTTTTAAACGTTATATTCCCAAGTGATGGCCATTCTCGCCGTTAATCGTATGTAATTTCAAATGCAATTTGTGGAAAAAGGAGTATGGGTTGGTGTCATTATCTTTACTTTATTAGATAGAGTAACTTTAGTTCTATAAGTGATGAAATTATAAAAAAAAAATGACATGACTTTCACTTTTCGGATCAACCCCCTTAATTCGAGGCGGCTGGTAGAGAAGCGCTTGTATCATTACGTCAAAAGGCGCCCAAACTGCTGGCGTTATATCGCATCGTGTATCATAAATTTAAATTACGTTACGAGGCCGAAGCGGAACTGAAAATTAATGTTTTAATTTTCCAATTCCCAAAAGTCACAGTGTGTCCTAAATTACGCCGGCCGGTAAGTTTGCCTGAATTTGACACGATTTTGCTTCCTGATCAACATTTATAAAACGACATTTATACCACACATTTAACACGGACCAAGGAGTCCAACAAGCGCGCAAGTCGTAGGTCGGACACGCTCCGCTAAACCCATAGGCGCAATGAAAGTAAAGACTGCCGTCCGGTGGCCGAGGGAGGATATACTCTTTATTTATTTACTTTTTCTATCAATTTCCTCGTACTATTAGGGATATGAATAACGGTAAATATATCCAGAACGAGTGTAGCAATGGATAACATTGGTAAGCTGCATGTTGGTTTAAGGACTTAAAGCTAACCCAACTAACGGCATATTTTTGCATGTATGCTTTGCTATTTTTATCCTTTTTTAAATAGCGTAGTTTTGAACAGTACCTATACAAGTACTAATCCTTTTTTGTGCATGATATGTAGGGCATGTTTGGTGAGAGTTCACCGCCTGCCACACACCTTTATGGTGGCTTTCAGGGTGTTATGTAGATGTAAATGTACCATCCCTTATCCTATCTCAGATCTATTGAATGCGAAATAACGTGATTCACGCCCAATCGAGGGTTAAATTGCCCTCTGGATTCTACATTTTTCTCTCGTGCGGACATAAAGGGAACGTAGAATTTTATTGAGAGATAGGGCAAAAGCTAAGCGAATTCAAAATGTCGGTTGCATTCGCAAGAATTGGCCGCTACCTCAAATAGTTAGAAATTGGAGAAGAAAATTCACTTTGTTTGAGATGTTTGAAAATGAGTTAATGTACTGTAGGCGAAACGATAGTTGTGAATAAGTTAATTTGTTTTCAGGAGGGACCATTGCACCATTAAATGTGGCTATGGCTGTGGGATGGCCAGAAGAATGATTCCCGGAACGAAAGCTGGGTCCCTTAAGGGGTTCAATCCGAAAAGTGAAAGTCATGTCATTTTTTTTATATCTTCAGTACTTATAGAACTAAAGTTACTCTATCTAATAGAGTAAAGATAATTACACCAACCCATACTTCTTTTTGCACAAATTGCATTTGAAATTACATACGATTAACGGCGAGAATGGCCATCACATGGGAATATAACGTTTAAAAATACCATAGTGACATGTCATTTTTGTATAAAACTGAAATTTTATGCGTAATTTCACAAGGTATAAAATGACACGGAAAAAAAGGCATCAACCCACCGTATTTTTCGCTTAATCCACCAATTTCTGCGCTACTAGCAGACGAAATGCGTTAGTTGACTTCAAGTGGTGCTGCGGTCGCTCTAGCCAAAATGTATGGCGTATGAATATTATCATTACTAATGAGATATTAAAGCTTATTTCAGAAAAATATATAACATAACGTTTGATAGTAATATTCTGGTTTTATACATTAGTAAATTCATTGAGTACATGCATTTATTTCACTAACGTAAATGCTGAATTGACTCCATCGTCGAGCTGATTAAAATTATCATAAAAAAGAAATCCTTCGACTTTCCATCGTATTTCTTGTGATACTTATGACTTTCAATAACTTAGGTAATTTTCTTTGTGGAGTAAGGATCACTTAGCAGGCATATATACTCGTACTTAAATTAATAAGATTCCTTAGACAACTTGACTAAATCAGTCGCGAGCCAACATCCTTAAAAATAAATAAAAATGTGTAAAGATTTGAAGTCAACCGCGGAAAACTCCAAATGGGTATTTGTTGAATTTCCCGAGGAAGAGTTCCTACTAAAAATTTTCAAATTAATGGGATGAGTCGGAGTGCGTCACACGGCGCGGATCGTACGTCTCAAGTTTGGTGCGCGAATCCGCTCCCCACTGTGCGACAGCGGCGCCTTTTCACTCGGAAACCAACTTGGGAGTTAGTTTCCCATCTATCTACATCTACATAATACCCTGCAAGCCACCACAAGGGTGTGTGGCGGGGGGTGATTGCTCACCAAAAATGCACTACATACCATGCATAAAAAAGGAATAGTATTAATATAGTAGTCAGAACAACACTATTTAAAAAAGATACAAATTGCAAAGAAAACATGCAAAAACATTCTGTTAGTAGGGTTAGCTTTAAGTACTCATACCAACATGCAGCTACCAATGCTATTCATTGCTACTCTCCGATAGGACATATTTACCGTTATTCGTATCTCTTATTGTGCGAGGGAAAAAGGACATTTTGAATCGGTCAGTTCGGCAATCAATTTCTATAACTTTATGATTATGGTCCAGTCTGCCAGAGTAAGTTGGGGTTCGTAAAATATTTTTAACATCATCACTGAAAATATTGCCTTGGAATTTGTGGAACATATTAAGTCTAAATTTCAACCTGCGATCTGACAATGATTCCCATTTCAGTTCATTTAATAGACTGGTTACGCTAATATAATTATCGTATCGTCCCTTTACAAATCTTGCCCATCTGTTGTCGGGAGGGGATGTTGGGCGGTCGGTTGGGTGGGAAGGTCATTCAGTCAGGCCTCCAGTAGTGAGGGATTCTGGTAGGTCAGGAAGCAAAGCACGAGGCGCCCTCGCCTTACGTCCTCCAGCCTTCACTCCGCACGAGTCATTCGCGTCGGCGGCGCGTGGACGACAAGGGCTATGCACCGCCCGGCAGCTGAGCACACCAGCCGCTCGCTCCTCCCTGACGTCGAAGTTGTTTTTATTTTAAGGAGGTTGGCTCGCGACTACTTGAGTCAAGTTGTCTGAGGAATCTTATTAATTTAAGTACGAGTATATATGCCTGCTAAGTGATCCTTACTTCAAAAAGAATATTACCTAACCTATTGAAAGTCATAAGTATCACAAGAACTACAATGGAAAGTCGAAGGAATTATTTTTTATGATAATTTTAATCAGCTCGACTATGGAGTCAATTCAGCATTTACTTTAAAGAAATAAATTCATATACTCAATGGATTTACTAATTTATAACACCAGATTATTACTATCAAACATTATGTTATAATATTTTTCTGAAATATGCTTTAATATCTCATTAGTAATGATATTATTCATACGCCATAGAGCGACCGCAGCGCCACTTGAAGACAACTAACGCATTTCGTCTGGTATAAGCGCAGAAATTGGTGGATTTAGCGAAAAATACGGTGGGTTGATGCCTTTGTTTTCGTGTCATTTTATTCCATGTGAAATTACGCATAAAATATCAGTTTTTTTGCAAAAATGACACGTCACTATGGTATTTATAAACGTTATATTCCCATGTGATGGCCATTCTCGCCGTTAATCGTATGTAATTTCAAATGCAATTTGTGCAAAAAGAAGTATGGGTTGAAATTATTATCTTTACTTTATTAGACAGAGGAACTTTAGTTCTATAAGTGCTTAAAATATAAAAAAATGAAATGACTTTCACTTATCGGATCAAACTCCTCAGGTCTCCCTATTCCGGTTATCAACCCTGCTCTTAAGTTTTTACTGTCCAGCGTGACCGTGAATCGTCGTCACCTCAGCTTAAGAAATTCGACTACGGGATTTCTAACCTGAAGGCCCGAGGGGTTGTAGAGAGGGACACCCAAGTAGACACGCAGGGGAACACAACTACACCGATCCACACGATACCCAGATTTTTTAAAAGGGTACTTTCGTACACCACTCGACACCTTCGTAGAAAAGGCGGGACTGATGCGTGTGGGGGATTCAAAGGTGAACTCTATAAGAGGGGAAAGGTGGAGAAATGCACGGAGAAATCAGCCAATGAGAACACGCCTTTGGAAATCATGACGTCAGACCGTTGAGCGTCGCTGACTAGCGCTTAAACGGCTAGCGTCTGCCGCAAATATTCAGCCTTGCTGAATCCCAGCGGCAAGAAGAGGGAGGCCCGGTTAATTTGAATTGCCCAGCATTCTTGGATGTCTTCTATTGGGCACTTTCATGAGCGCGTATGAGATGTATTACGAACATAAAGGTTGTTATGAAGTGTTAAATTTATAATAGAAGAAGAAAAGCCACAGATATCCCAGAAATAAGAGTTTAGCGAAAATGTAACTATTGCTTTGCGCGTACACACATGGAATAGTATCTCATAGTCGTTTAATGTTTCGTTGCAGTATGCATCCCATCTCAAAGTTTTATACGTAATACACCGCAAATTATTAATATATTGCTGAAGGTCCTGGTTTTTAAAAACTGAAATTAACTAAACTATTCCCATACTAAATTTAACTATCCTATGCCCAACCCATACTATACTATTTAACTATACTATGCCCAACTAAAATATACTACTGCTAACTAAAATGAACTACGCACTAGGAAAAAATAGGAGACGAAACTCAACAAGTTAGATTCAACCGTGATCAGAGGCACAAGGCGAGACAAGTTCCAGTGCCTTGCAACGCATTGCGATCCTCTTTTTTCATGCCGCGCCGCAGAGCTGTGAAGGGCCACCGATTTCCTTCCGCGGCGAAATCCATCGTAAGCGCCGCCGCCGAGCTATAAAGCCCCCTTATCAAGCCTCCTCCTTTCCCAACCCCCCTTCCGCCTACCTTCCGCCGCTTTGACTAGTTCGGGTCCACGGTTGGGAGTTAGCAGAGCGAAGACAGAGAGGATAAGGTGTTGTTATTCGGTGCACTCCACCGGGGTAAGACGTGTGGTCAGTCTGTCCGTCCGCCTACTTCTCTCTCTCTTGCTCACCATTCTCTGGGGGGTTATTTTGTAATCTCACTTAAGTGAGAATACGTCATAAAATGTCACTTTTTCGTAGTTGAACTCCGCCACCCAGGCGGCGTGACCATCTTCGGATCTCAAGCGGTGAACTGCCGGTCATGTGCTGGTCTTTTAGCCGATTCATCCGCTCTCTGATCCGTATCTTTCGACTCTTGATCCGTTTCATTATCTCCGCCTGCCATTAGTTCCCATCTCATCTTCACAAAGAACGTGACATGGAGCCACCATCGTTTACACTTGAAGCTCGAGTTGGAAAAAAAGCAAGAGCCAGAAAAATACGAACGATTTTTTATTGTATTTTTGGAATTTGCACAACGTGAAGAACTTCAGCACACCGAGATCGGCAACAGATAGCGCTATCGACAGAAGCTTCGACAATAGGGTAGTTTCCTATTATTTTTTTATTGTCTTGATCGAAAGTTTATAACCTCTGGAGTACGTGTTTTAAGGCGTTCGATTTTTAAATGACGTTAAGTATTTTTCCTCATTAATAAAAAAGTGAAAAAAATCAATGGCGCGAAAACGCGACAGAAAACTATTGCATGCCTATTAATCTTACGTGTGACGGCAAACTATTTCCTCTACCGGCCACCAGGTGGTGCTGCGGACGCTTTCAAGTAGACGCTGCACTCCGTTAAAGCTTATTAATTAGTATCGGAGGTGTATTTATTCCGTTAATTTATCATGATCAACTTTTATTTATTTATTTAATATTATTTATGCAGTTGATTAATTTAAAATCTGTTAGTATTCCTTTCACAAGTATACCGTGAAGTTCGCCCATCGCTGCACGACCTTCACGCCATGCGTGGCGTAGCAGAAGACTCCACGAGCAGGACGTCCTTGAGCCTATAATATAACGACTAATAATACCATGTTTAACATAGAGAAGACTTTTAGAACTTTGATAGTGTTCACAGGCTAATACTAATTCATATTCACTAGAGCTGAGGGGCCCTGAAATACAATGATAATTTCAGGAGACGAATTTTCCTATGCCTCGCAACGTAAACTACCTACCTGTTACGTCAGCAAGAAAGCAGCGCACCCCACCACTTCAGAGCTTTTTCAAACGATCCTAAAATCAACATTTAATTCTGTTGTAAACTGGGATTTTGATCTCAAGGCAAACTTTTTGCGTAAAATAAAGACATTTATGGCAGGGCACAAATCGCAATTAATGATGTCTGTTTTCTTTGATGGAGGAAACTACCCTATTCACGAACCGTTCGTGAGCCGATCATTAAGAGAGCGAAACGGATCTCCCGCCTTCCCGCAAAGAGTCATTAAAAAGGTGAGAGTACAAAATAACCCCACCAGGGTGACTCCAAGAGGAGAGTCGTAACGAAACACGTGGCTAAGGAGCCCTTACAGGGCTCCTTACACGTGGCAATAATAAAGATGCCGATGAGGTGGGACCGCACCGCGAGAAAGTCATTTTTTCTCACCTATGTATTTGGTAGTGGCCGAAGAAAGTCCCTTTTAATTTGCGTCAGCAGAATTCTAGGCGCCCGCAAATTCTTTCCTGCCACGCCAAAGATGCCCGAAATTGCTTTGCCTTCAGGACTACAATCTCCGCGGCGTAATCAAAGACTAATTTCTAACTTGCGAAAAGTGTGGTAATTTGTGCCAAAAATTTATGCAATATTCTGGTTTGCCTAATCAATTGAAGGGCAATGAAATCAGTGGCGCAGCCCTTCCTGCTTGTATGTGGTGCGACAAATGGCAGTTAGAACTTAACCTTAAAAAGTGTGTAGCTATCAATTTTTGGAGGTGGAATAATTCGATAGAGCGATCCTATAGAATTAGTAACACGAAGATCGAAAACTTTGAAACCGTAAGATATTTAGGTGTAACAATCACTAAGGATTTATCGTGGGGTAGACACACAAAGGAAATATGCGACCGAGAGAAGAGAAAGCTAGGATTTATAAAAAGAGTACTTGGGAAATGTGATGAGAAGACAAAAGAGCGATGCTACTTTTCACTAGTTAGGCCCCACCTTGAGTATGAAGCCATTGTATGGGATCCTAATGAATTAGGGTTGATCAGAGAACTAGACAGTGTGCAGCGTAGAGCAGCTAGGTTCGTTAAAAGGTGTTACGATAGGTTGAGTAGCGTTTGAGAATTAATACGAGAATTAGGGTGGGAATCATTATCAGAGCGTAGGTTAAAGTACAGATTAAATCTATTAGAGAAATTTCAATCGGATAGCTGTACTGAAAATGTTAGGCACATGTTAAAAAAACCAGCGTATTATGCTAGATTCGACCAGACAAATAAGATTAGAGATAGTTTGTCGTACCGATTGATTCAAAATGGAATTATTCCCCGTACTATAAGAGAACAGAATAGGCAGCATAGCAAATATTTTAGAGTATTCTGTAGTGCATGATGCATGTATTAACCTCTCAAATACTATAGATACTAACAATCTAGTTGCATGAGACAATATAGTTGCTTGTTTGCATGTTAGTAGAGCATGCTTGGTGATCTTCACCCCCTGCCACACACCCTCGCGGTGGCTTGCAGGGTTACGTGTAGATGTAGATGTTATTAGCTGATTTACGCGATCATTGCAGATGAATGCGTCGGTTCATTTAAATGACGCCTCTTTCGTTTAAGGGGCGGAGAAATGTAATCGTGAATGAATATATGTATATGTATGGATGTAGAATAGAACAGAAATAACTTTTATTTTTCTAAGAACTAAGTCCCTTGGATCATAATTCAAAATGTATTCCATCATTGGGCAATTAAGACGATAGATGTATATAAACAAAGTGACCCAAACTGTGGTAAAGAAAATCACAAAAAAATATTGGGGAATAAATTTAAAAAATTGCTATGATTGAAGCGAATGATCAGTAAGAAAGCAAAAAAACTATAAGATAGCTGATAATCATAGACAGGAAACTAAATGATATGGACAATTGAACACACTACAACTAAATAACGTTAACTATGAAAAAAGATTTTATAATAAAATCTTTTTTCATAGTTAAAGTTGCTTGTCTAGTGTAATCAGCTTGTCTATTATAACTCGTTAAAAAAATTATAACAAAGTTGGCAGCAACACGCAATTTGCCTCTCTTTTGTCACACTATGAGAAATTTTCCTTCCAAAGACATACCTCTGCGCAATGTGCGTTTGTCATTTTACTCTGAATTAATTGAAGTTAATCATGGACACAATGTAAACAAAATCGTTTTAACTTCATAATTTATAAATTACCCATTCCAATGGTTTCTTCGTGAGGAAGAAATTTTCTGAAAAAGAACTACTATGAAAATTACCGTTTACTACGGTAATTTTCAGGGGTGTTGGTAGCTTACGAAAAATACCGCGGTAATTTACCGAGTTGCCCATCTCTAGTCGCAAGTGCTGGATGCGTTGAAGGAGGACTAGAATTTACGGCGTGATTTCCTCGTTTCCGAGTCTATCTGCGATTTAATAAATGGATATGTGCAAGTAAATGCTGGCAGCCATTCTTGCGACGAAAGAGGCGGCGCTTCGACAAATGCCGTCAACATCCTTCGCATCGATTACTTTTGGCAAAACCGGAAGTGGAGGTGGGCTCCTGTTCCGATCGGAACCTTCGGTTCAAGCCTGCCATAAAATGTTTCTTGAGTCGGCGTTGGGCCTGCCTAGTTGAATCCACGAGAATCATTATATCGGATGAAACGGGAAACGAAGGGACACGGATGGGTATAAAATGTGACGTAGAATCGTGAAGTGTTTAATGCTGATTTAATTTAACCATTGCTAACAGGCAGTGACAGATCTTCGGACTTAATTACGTAGACCATGGGTGAGTCACGATTCTTATCACATTCCCAAACAGTTGATGCAGCAGCCGAGAATAGAAATATTTCCCGAATCAAGTCCACGTATTTCATTTTTAGAAAATATATTATCTTTATCTATGTATCCACGACCTACCCTGCTACTCACCTCGAGGGTGTAGGGCAGGGGGTGCATCCACACCAGGAACAATGACGCAACTAACAAAAATGAACACTACGAAACAAACACCACACCTTTAAAAGTAATTGGGGAAATAGGAAAAAAACTACCAAATCCCAATCATGCAGGACACACTCACGAATACCATGCATGACTTGAAATCCGACACCAATTTAATAGATACTCATGCATACAAAAAACAATTAAATCCAGGGAATGCTAAGAGCAGTGAATACGAGTAACACATTAATTTGAACATGCAGAAAATAAAAAATACTATCGACCTACTCTGAATATTACGTCTGTAATTATTATCGATTTACCGAAAAAAATGACATTTTAAACCTGTCCGTCCTGTAATTTATCTCCTTAATTTTATTAGAATTATCGAGCCTACTATAATAGGTCAGAGCCAGCAATATATGATTAACGTCATTAATGAAATGTCCCTCTTTAAATTTTCCCAGAAGATTAATTCTATAATTCAGCCTACGTTGTGACAGCGATTCCCAAGTCGGCTAACATACCAGACACACTGCTTTCCCTATCGTAACACCCTTTTACACATCTCGCTGCTCTTCGTTGTACTCGATCTAATTCGTAAATTAAGCCTGCTTCATAAGGGTCCCATATGCTCGCAGCATATTCCAAGTGTGGCCTAACAATTGAAATATAGCAACGTTCCTTCAACCTCTCCTCACTTTTCCCTAATATCCTTTTAATAAACCCCAACTATCTGTTTGCTTGACTGCATATTTCCCTGATATGTTTCCCCCATGATTCCACGTTTACTAAATCCGTACCTTGAATCATATAGTTTCTTTCTATCGAGTTTTTCCTTTTCCAAACATTTACTGTCACGCACTTTTTTATGTTCAGTTCTAGTTTCCATTTATCGCACCACGCCTGAATTGCTACGAGGTCTTTTTTTAACGATGCTTTGTGGAGAGTGAGCAGAAGTGTCTCACAGAGCTCTTTGTCCTTCCCCGTGGTGATGAAGCTACACGTGTCCCAGTCTATGGATGGGATATTGAATTCCCCCCCGATGATGATGTGATGGTCATTTTTGTGTTCAATTAATTTCCTTATTTGATTTTCTAGTTCTAATATTGAATTTACGCCGGAATCCGGTGGTCTATAACTTGCACATAGGTAAACCTTTTTCCCTTGAGGACCTTGTATGGAACACCAAACGCTTTCTATTTGACAATCAAGTATAGACTCCCTTCTAGTAGTAAGACAATCCTTCACGGCGATAAACACCCCTCCTCCTGGTCTTATGACTCTATATTCCCTGTAAATTTTTAATGATTTCAGGAATATTTCATTATCTGCGATAACTTTATATAGCCAGCTCTCAGTTTCTATAATTACATCTGCGTCGGTGCATTCGATGAGGTGATGAAAATCTGTAACTTTGTTTTTCAAACTACGACAATTTACTACGACCACAGTTATAACGCCATATTTTAGAATTACAGTCGACTTGTCAAAGCTATTTTACACGTTTTTTCGAGATTATGTCTAACTGAATCACTCTAATTTTCTATGACTGGCTCATCAAAAACTCGCATAGCTTATGGCTTTTTTCAATTCTTTTACTTTCATAACATTTTCGCGATATTTTATTAAACACCTGCATTTAGCTGGCCTACTCTAAGCCCTACTCCTTATCCTAAAAAAGGCCTACAATGCTCAGATATCCTTTCCGCTAAACACGCCTATACGCCTCGGCCGTGTAATGAACCCCAGAGCGATGTAGGGGGTGCCTCAGCGAACGGAGCGTTGGTCGGAGGTCAACAAAGGTGGCTCCGATGCCCCTACAGATATGACGGAGTCTCTCGTTTATGCCTTCCACTCGGCTCCAAACAAGAGGTCCCCGATCAATTTTCGGGACAAGACTGCATATCGTGAGCTCCATTTCGACACTCTCGGGAACACTTACCCGCGTCACTTCGGAGTTCAGTTCCCTAAAGGAACGTAGAATCTCCTCAGATCCACGGTTCGTGGGGTCGCTGACGCTTGCGTGGGCCACAACCCGCAATCTAGAGCACCTCGTGCCTCTAACCGCCTCTAACTTCGTCACCTGAGGGACACCGCCACCCGGAATGCACCAAGTCGTGGGAGGCTGGTCACACCCTCGCGGCTTGCCCTTTCTCGCAGAGGGGCCATCACACGACGGACGTTGCTGCTGCCTATCACTAACCTCCCTCCTTCCCATCCTGACGATTCCTCCTCGGTGGAACTCTCGGGAAAGCGGTGGAAGGGGCTGCAGGGACCTCAGTGCGATCTACTGACAGCACTTGGTACCGGTTGGAGACACGGATCGGAAATTCCTCCCCGCGCCTCAACCTCATTTCCCCCCCCTTTCTCCGTCTCTTCACGGAGGGTTGGAGCTCTGGGCACATCCTCGATCACCCAGCCGTTAGTTGCAGACGGGCGAACCCGTGCATTCCATTTTGGAACGACTAGCTTTCGAGTCCATGCCAGAAGCCTTCCCTCTCTCAGTGACGGGTACCATCGCGTCCACCTTACAACGGAGCTCCGCCACCAATCTCTCCAACTCGGCGATGCGCGATCGAAGAACCGCACATTCGCGGGCGTTTTTGAGCATAGGTACAGGATCCCTCGTCAGAACCATCGTACGCAAATCCCAGGAAACTACAAAAATCCCACTTAATTATCAAATCAATCACAATATACATCAAATACCGAAGAAGTACGGAAAAGAACTATGGAGCTGATTGCACACGTAAGATAAATTGAATAAAGTAAAAGATAAAACTATATAACTCTTATCACTACCGGAATCCGCTACCAGGAAACACAGGATATTACTTGGCCCTTAGTGTGAGAGTGAACGGAAAGAATGGAAAAGGCAGGCCTCGTATGAGTTATATACAACAGATCATAAAGGACGTGAAAGAGAGGAGCTACGATTATTAAGAGGCTGGCCGTTAGTAGAATCGGGTGGAGGGCTGAGTCAAACCATTCCTAGGATTGTTGACTCATGATGATAATGATGATGTTTTGTACAACTTTAGTTTAAGCCTCTCAGGGCGCAGGTGAAGTGAAGAAGAATCCTGGTGGACGATTAAAGGCTTAAATAAGGGGAATCCGTTATTTGGGTGTTAGCATGAACGCGTAGGTAATAATTAGGAAGGCATGCGATATATTCTTACTAGGAATTAAATTACATTGGAAGGGTGTTGAGTTAATTAAATTCGCTGATGGTGTAGCGTCAATTAACCGGTCAGCTAAGGGAATGCAGTCATTACATGTAAATTAGTCAACATATACTGCATTAACGAACCAGTGTGAAAAGTGTGAGTGGCCGATTGGGCTTTACGTGCTCCAATTGCATCTTATCGTCGAAATCAGGGCTGACCAACTCGAGGGCTGCATTCGGCCCAGAACAGTAATGTATACGGCCCAGAAAGAAAAATTAACACAAATAATTTATTTACATTTATATACAAATACACGAATAATTGTTTAGCGACGTCCTTCTCCTGTTTCCGTGATGCGTTTTGTTGCTTTTATTTTAGAAGGAATAAATTTCGTGTTATAGTTAATTAAATTTAATGTTTATGTTGAAAATAGATTGTATTCTTGAAAATTGTGGCCCAAGACTATTATATCACCTTTAAAATGGACACTGCCTTAAAAATCCAGGACACCCCAAGTCTAAACTTATATAAGGTCTTAGATAGATAGATTGTTTTGTGGTGGAGTTCCTCTAAGGAGGCCCTAACGTACTTAGGCCCTCCATTGGCCCATTGTGCCAACCACCCTTCTAAAGAAATCACCCATAAAGGCCGATTACCTTGCTGAAGGCCAGCAGGTCCCCAATGGGATTTTCCCTTACCTCCCTGGGTTCCAAAATTGGTGAACCCAGGTACCTATTTCGAGTCCTCATCACAGCAGGGGACTCACATAATATGTGGGATGTGGTTTCATCCCCTTCTTCGCTCCACCTGCATCTAGGTGAATCTATGATTCCCAGGAGGTGCAGGTGCCTCATCACCTGGTAGTGCCCCGTGAAGAGTCCCACTACCGTTCGTAATTGACCCCTGTTTAGAGACAGAAGTCTTTTGGCAAGCCCAGGCATAGGTTCTCCTATGTGTAGTTTGGCCTGTCTAAGACTTCGAGTAGTTCGCCAGATCTCAGAATGCCGGGCTAAGCCCCACATTCTAATTTCTGCTATCTCTATTGACGTAGCAATAGGTATGATTGGCTCTGGTCCAATTGGATCTCGGCTAGGACCGGCCCTTGCAAGCTCTTCAGCCATCTCATTTCCGGATATGCCTGCATGACCAGGCACCCAGAAAAGTTCCACCTTGCCACATCTGCCTATATCATTGAGTGCCTTACGACACTCCTACTGCAGCTGTGATTTGCACCATGGTGATGTCAGCGCCTTTAGAGCTGCCTGACTATCCGTGCATATGTTAATGGTCTGTTAAACATCGCAATATCCTTAACGGCATACGCGCAGGTCAGAAGTGCATATACCTCTGCCTGGAACACCTTAGCATATTTTTCCAAAGGGATTGAGAGTTTCCTTGGTGAGCTAGAGTTTTAGACCCCTGCTCCCGCTCTTCCTTCTTTCCTGGAGCCATCCGTATACCATACCGCGGCCCCAGAATAAAGTACTTTCCCCTTTCCTTTAGTTCACTGTTCCCTATCCGGGAAGCGGGTTTTGAAGTAGAGGGATGATTGTTTGAACCTACTATCATTCCATCACTGCCCATCCCGAGGATGGGACTCGACTTCATGAGCTCTGTCGAAACTTGGCTGTGACCATAGGAACTTCCTTTGTCATACCACTGTCCCATACATTTGAGACGATAAGCCGCTGTCCTTGCCTGCAATTCAGCTTCCAGCGTGGAGTGGAGCGAGCATAAGCAGCGTTTCCAGCGCCAGAGATGGGGTTGTTCCTATAGCCCCTGAAATTCCCATACAGGCCAATCGTTGAAGGTGGTTCAGTTTGTTCCCAGCAGTTTTGAGCCGGACTCTCTTCCACCAAACTATAGAGCAGTACAAGAAACTAGGTTTAATGACACAGCCTGTCAGGCTGAGCACAGGTTGTCTTTCCCTTGGTCTCCAAATGCTCTCCCCAGTTAAGCTAGGAGTCCAGAATAACCCCTAGATACTTAACCGATGGTGAGGGATATAAAACCTTACCCTGCAAAGAGGGAGGTCTAAAGCCCTCCATTTTTCTTCTATTGGTAAACAATACAAGCTTAGTTTTCTCCGGATTTACAGTCAGCCCTGTTTCTGCAAACCAACTCACTGCCTTATCCAGGGCTTTCTGCATGAGTCCAGAGACAGTATCGAGGTACTTTCCAGTGATGAGTATAGCCACATCATCTGCGTACCCTTGAGTGTGTGCCCCAGTCCTATTCAATTTTAAAATGGGACTGTCGACTACAATATTCCAGAGGAGTGGAGATAACACTCCTCCCTGAGGGCAGCCTCGAGTCACCGCTACCTTCATTGAACTGTCTCTCAATACTACTTTGACAGTTCTTTGTTCCAACATGTATCTAATCCAGCTCACAATGTGAACATGGATACCATGTCTTCCTGCAGCAATGCATATTTGATCGAAGGACCTGTTATGAAATGCTGCCTCGACATCAAGAAATGCCCCCAGTCCGTGCATTCCGTGTTCCAGCACTCCATCAATCCGGCTAACAAGATTGTGGAGTGCTGTGTCCACGGATTTTCCCTTCTGGTAGGCATGTTGATACAGGTGTAGAGGGTGGTCTATTAATGGCCCATCCCTTATGTACCTGTCCGCTAGAGATAATTCTGCATAGAGCAGCTAGGTTTCATCCACATCTATATAATACCCTGCAAGCTACCATGAAGGTGTGTGGCAGGAGGTGAATTCACATCAAACATGCATTACATACGATGCATGCAAGGATTAGTAATAATACTCTAGTCTAAAGTTCTCAGTTTAACAAAGATAAATTTGTCGGCCCGGTGGCGGCGGTTTTGACGAAAAAAATCTCTTCTTCGCGATATATATTGCTTGCATAGAGTAAAAAGACGTTGTGTGTTGCGGGTTTCCTACCCTACAAAAGTTATTTCGGGGACACGATGAAAGGTTATTTTCTCGATAATTAAGAGCAATATAGCTGAGGTATTTGGTCTAAAATATGAAATAAAGTCCTTAGTTATACCTCATTGCAAAAAAAGAGTGCTCGCTGAAACCAAATTTAAAAAAATTTTACAATTTTAACATTTTTCGTGGAAAATTTCAAAATTTTAAGGCAAAAATGCGAGCAGAAGATATTAACCGATTTGGAAAGAAAATCATATTTGTAATACCCATCCGGGTACGCAACTTTAGCCTGGTATTACGATTCGCTCCTAGACAAAAGTGGCAAAACGAGGCACCCTAGTGTACGTCAGGGATAAGGTAAGAGACTCGAGAAAACAGCCAGTAACAGGGTAAATTGAATCTAGACAGACTGCGGAATTTATGCACTTCAGAAAAGAAATATTTCCTGCTCAAAAGACCAAAATGGTCAACCGCTACACATGGTGTGACTACGATATTCTACAAGCATACTATTTCATCAAACTTTTCTGTTTCCTCGTGCTTGCGATCGTGTTCAATATCTGTCATGGAAAGGACGGACCAAGAAGATATATAAAGCGGCGTAAAGCCTGACAATAAATAGGTAGTAAATTTCCGGATGAAAATGAAAACAATAAGCTTTTGCAGCACTGAGGATTCAGGACGGGACGAAATGCCACCCTGCAATTGGCAATAATACATCTACATAATACCTCCCAAACCATCGATAGGATGTGGGGCAGGGGGTGAACTACCACTGGGTTGCATTATTTATCCCGGAGAATAAGGTTACACTTACTACTATGCAAGCATTCAAAAGATAATATTCCGTGCATTCACTACTTGTAATCAAAAGGCTCAATGTTCCCACACCAAGGAAAATAGGAGACATGAAGTTAAAAGACTCGTGAAATGTTGCCTATAAATGACGCTTAATCCTTAGTTCATGCGAATAGATGCAAAAGTGGTGTATCAGTAAGTCATTTCTATGAATAAATTGCATTATTAACCTATATTTCTGAGAGCATGCATTGGTCAGTAGTGCTTTACCATGCACACATTTTATATGCTACAATACTTATTCTGATTTTCCCAAGTACCTTCACTGTAATCTATTACTATCCCTAACACTCTCAAGGACGTTTTACACGAAGCGATGAATGATGATTACGTGGCACCGTAGGAGAAAACTGCAAGGGTGAATACGTGAGCATAGAACATGCGATGTTTTCCGCGCTGTCGTTCCTGCAATTGATACGTATTCAGTGCAATTCGTTGCTTTACACGACGCAATTTCCACCGCGCATCTCCCGGAGGAAGAGTGGCGGTGGCCAGCGTATAATCCGGACCAGATTCAATAAATGGGATGCGATACGTAAAATGTGCATACACCAGACTGCATAATGACAAACATCGTGTGAAACAGCCTCAGTGATGGCCCTAGTCGTCAAATTCTGAATACTTCAATCCGGAGACATCCAATTCGGGAATGATTGCCCTCGTAAAATTGCACGTCAGGCATACGAGGGCACAAGGACATAAGAAAAATAATTGCACGAGAAAAGACGCGTTTTCAACGAGAGAAGTGATTGCAAGAATATTCACTAAGTCACTCAATAAAATATTAGCTTTGACTCCAAAGCGTGGCGTAGCGCTGCATTTTTCGAAAAACTTTTCCTTGAGGGAAGGGATAGCAAAAGAATATATTATAACCATTTGAGATGTGAGTTTCAGTAAGAATATAGGGGGTGGCAGAGAGAGAATTGCAAGCAAAGAGGAGGTAAATATTGTTGGGCTGTCGGATATTGTGGCTAAAAATGGAATGGGGCAGGGAAGAGTGGAGAGAAAATGGACTCATGACGGCTACGAAACTCGAACAGAGAATGGAACATTACTTATGGTATATAATTTGCTTTGAAAGCAATTAACGACAGATACAATGGAAAAAATCTCAGCAAAAAAGCTATTGAAGAGGAAAGCGAAGTGGAAATAGATGATATGGGGGCATCAATATTAAGATCGGAATTCGACGCTGCAGTAAGGGATCTTCGGATGAATAAGGCCTCAGGTATTGATGATGTCCCTGCAGAACTAATTAAAAATGCAGGAGAGAAGACATTAATTCATCTCTACAAAACCATCTGCGACATGTATTCAACAGGGGAAATTCCAAGGGACTTCGAGAAAAACATCATCATTCCTATTCCCAAGAAGAAGAGAGCGGAGAAATGCGAAAATTTTAGGACTATAAGCCTGACGACACATGCATCAAAGATACTGACCAGGATCATCTACAGAAGAATAGAACGAAAAGCAGAGGAGTTCCTGGATGAAGATCAATTCGGATTCAGGAAAAGTAAGGGTACAAGGGAAGCAATATTGGCCCTTAGGCTACTCATAGAGAAGAGAATGGAGAAGAACAAACCGACCTTCATTGCATTTGTGGATTTAGAGAAGGCCTTTGACAACGTGGATTGGGATTCAATGTTTGGAATTCTGAAGGGAATTGGAGTGTCCTACAATGACCGAAGAATTATACACAGTCTGTACAAAAACCAAGTTGCTGTGATTAAATCTGGACCCAGCTGTGAAGAGGCAAGAATAAGGAAAGGAGTGAGACAAGGCTGCGCACTGTCTCCCGTAATTTTTAATGTTTACATCGAGAGAGCCATAAATGAAGTCAAGGAGAAGTGTTCTGGAGTGAAAATCCACGGAGAAACAATCAGTATGCTACGATTTGCTGATGACATAGCTCTCATAGCAGAGACAGAGAAGGAGCTGAATAAGATGCTAACGACCCTGGAAAGGACTATGGCCAGATATCAGCTGAAGATCAATAAGAAGAAGACTAAGATATTGGTGTGCAGCAAAAGAGAAGAGGCGAAAACCAACGTTAAACTAGGAAAACAGAAACTGGAAGAGGTGAAAGAGTTCTGTTACCTGGGAAGCAGAGTAACCAACGATGGACGAAGCAAGAAAGAAATAGTGAGTAGAATAGCCCAGGCAAAGAGGGCATTCTTTCAAAAGAAGAACCTACTGACAGCAGGAAATACAAGCATAGAAGTAAGGAAACAGTTCATCAGAACATACATCTGGAGCATTTTTCTTTACGGCAGTGAATCATGGACGATGACAGCAGCGGAGAAGAAAAGGGTAGAAGCATTTGAAATGTGGTGTTACAGAAGAATGCTGAAGATTAAATGGATCGACCGAGTAAGTAACGGGGAAGTGCTAAGAAGAGTAGGAGAAAAGAGAAGTCTGCTGACAACTCTTAAAAGAAGAAGGGAAAACTTAATCGGTCATATCTTGAGACACGATGGCCTGATGAAGACTATCGTCGAGGGAAAAGTGAACGGGAAGATTGGAAAAGGCAGGCCTCGTATGAGATACATGGAACAGGTCGTGAAGAATGTAAAAGAGAAGAATTACGTCACAATGAAAAGGTTGGCCGATAGAAGAAACGAGTGGAAAGCTGCGTCAAACCAATCCTAGGATTGTTGACCAATGATGATGATGAGGGAAGGTATGATTACGTAGAATATGAGACGGACATAATACTATACAAATTAGCGTTAAGTGGCTAAATGCATTACACAATTCCGGTAGAAAAGTAGAGGAGATGTGGTTATAAGAGAACATGAATATATCACTAGCAAAAGAATACCTGTAATGATTGCACTTGGAACGGCTTGAACATTATTATAGTTTAGGAAATATTGTTTATGAACATCATAGAATAATGTAAACCATTCAATATCATGACTACATCTTCGAGAAGATTTGTAAGACGTGAATATTACGAGCACATCGGCTGCAACTCATTTTCTCAAAGCAGGATGATCAGGATGCCAACATAACAGCTGATTTCAATACTTGCAACTGGCGATATCTATGCCATAAACGATTGAAGTGCTACAGGGAGAGGGTAGGGTTTTAAGAGTCCAGTAAAAAGAAACCCACGGTTGGCATTTTTCCCTTCATATCGAGAGGGTCCAAGAATTCTCAAGTGTCACTTCCTATCCCAAGACCACGTTACTAGCATGAAAAGATCTCCACCTAGCCCCTGAAGTATGAACCAGATTTCTCCGAAAAGTGAACGAGATTCGAACTCTGCCATTAGAATAGGGTTCAATACTAAGTCCAACATAAATTACCATTTTCACGAAGATTTCAGCATTCTTTTTTTGCTAACAGGCATTCTCTCTTGGCAACGACTAAAGACATTGTTTTCCTAACTACCGGGTCTACCTTTCAACTACATGAACTCAGGACATACAGTTATTCGAAGTTCTGAACTATGGGAGGCCAGTCAGCTTAGGGCTACACATAGGTACACATGGGAAGTAAGCTTTCGTTGAAGTTAGAAGAGCGCCGTGGTTTGCGTTTCCGAGCTTGGCGAAAGTAGTGCTTTCTCAGAGAGAGTGAGTTGCTGCGTTCTCAGTGAGCGTTCTTAGAGCAAATGAGTTTTCGATAATTCAAAATATCAAAAGGTCAACAATAGATATATCTTTGGATAATACACATTTATGGTGCAAGTAAGAGAGCTGCAAGCTCTATCTAATTTTTCACCTTTTTTGAAACTCAAGTAATGCAAATAGTTGGAAATATACGATAGCTCTACATTTGAACATGGTAGAATGTAGTAAGACAAAACATTTTACAATTGAAAATTATTGTGGTATTTAGCTTAACAATTTCTCTCTTGAGTTAGGCATGAATTCACTGTACATTTTGTACATGAGATTCTCGAAGAGTGCTTGATACATAATTTACATCTTCCTTTTTTCCCAAAATTAGCTGGCAAATGGTCAATATTATCATACCTCATATCATCATTTGGTGTAACAGAACATTTTATTTTAGAACTCGGCACCTTATCATTACTATTTGATGATGGTCTTCCTCGTTTTGGGCTGACTAATTTACCAGCCTAAAGAAGTGCATTGAAAATATCAGCTTTGAACTCAACCAATGTCATACCTTTTTCCTGCTTTTGTTTGTTATGCCTCCGATACAGTAGCCATGCATTAACGACTGGTAACTCCTGAAGTTGGAAAAAAATTCTCAGGTAAAACCTCTTAACTTTGATGTTAGTTCTGTATGGAGACATAAGCATATCATTCAGGTCAACTGCACCCATACTACTATTATGTTGTTGAATCGCAGCCGGAATGGGAATTTCAATTTGACTTTTCTGCTCTTGCGACCATCTTTTTGCCGTTACAATAGGTTCAACTCCAATGCAATTGGATGTCACATGCACTGATCTATTGTCATACCATTTTATTGCGGTTATCTTATTTATGATGTCTGATCTACAGTCATAGCTTCCCCGCCCTGTCTTCTTCAATTCTTTTTCAGTTTCTAACTGACATCCTGATAATCTACATACTTTAGTTGTGCCTACTGCAAGGAAGCCATAGTTTTTCAGAGCAAGTATTGGTTATATTGGGAAAACCAATTTTCAAAAAATATTTTAAATTTTTTATTCTTGGGAACTGTATTTAGTAGCTCTAATACAATAATATCCCTACTGACTCCCAATTTGCTAGTTCTGACTATTGTTCCCTTACCAACATGCGCTTGGAAATTATGCACAATTCCACTCACTCCAGATAAAGCAAATATTTTTATACCCCACTTATGAGGCTTATTTTCTATGTACTGTTCAGGGAAGAGTGGCCTTTGAATGGAACTAGAATTTCATCAACAGCTAAAGTTTTTCCAGTTCAATTTTTTTCTTATTTTTAATAAGCATTCCAGAAATGGCCTAACTTTGTAGAGTTTATCATAAGTTGGATTTTGTCTGTTGTCAATAAATGTACTGTTAACATTGAGGTGAAAGAAGTTTCTCAATTTGTCAAATCTATTCCTGGGCATAATATCTGCAATGGGGGATTATCCTGTTTTACTAGCCCAATACATTCGATAGATTGGCATTTTTACTATCCCTCAAAGCCGTTGATTCCCTAAAACTGCTCGATTTCTGCACTACTTGTATTAAGATATGAACCAGTCTTTTGCGCAGAATACAAATTAGTCTGTTCGGACATATCTAAAATCATGCTGTCATCACAAAAATGTCTGAAATAGCTTATGGGAGTCATTTCCTACTGTGGATATTTCCTAGATGCCTCATCACTATCAGGCACCACGAAATTTATCTCATATTTTTCCCTACCTCCTCTCTCAAGAAGTGATCCCCGAAGAAAAGGCCGATCCTCTTCTCAAATAGCGTTGATGACAAATCAGCTCTGCGAAGATAACAGTTGTATTAGAAGTTGCAGAGCAATGATGGCTTCTACAATCGTCGGAGGATTGACAAGTTACCAATTCTCTCTATATCAGCTGAGCTCGTTTCAGAGGATGAAAATTACGAAGTCAAAACGCGGGTGGAGAAAACGTTGACTGATGCTGATTACACATAATACGGACTGTTGACGATGAATCAGCTCTGCGCAGATAATAGTCGGATTAGAAGCTGTGGAGCAAGTTGAGATCATAGTATGCTAGCAGTATTTAGCTTCTGTTATGTGATGGGGTGAGGTGAATGTGATCGACTGCTTATTTGTAAGTCTCCAAGTTCACCCGTTTGGAAACTTCTGATATGTAATAGATTTTGCACTTGAATAGCTTATCCTCTTAATTAAAATATAGTTTTTTGATATGACGTGTTATATTACCCGAATATCCAACTCAGTGTCACATAAGAGGGAAATACATCCATAGCTCTACGATCTTCTTCCCTTGTAATAATTTTAACAGTCAGCATACTACTCAGTGAATGATAAAAAATGCTAATATTCTTTCTTTTCATGACATAGTCATGACAAAAGTTATTTTTCATTCAATTATTTCTAAAACAAGACGAAAATTCATCGCCTAGTATTAAGGAGGAGGAATTTTGGAGGAGGAATAATTCGATAGAGCGATCCTATAGAATTAATAACACGAAGATCGAAAACGTTGAAACCGTCAGATATTTAGGTGTAACAATCACTAAAGATTTATCGTAGGGTAGACACATCCGGGAAATATGCGGCCGAGCGAAGAGAAAGCTAGGATTTATAAAAAAGTACTTGGGAAATGTGATGAGAAGACAAAAGAGTGATCTATTTTTCACTAGTTAGGCCCCACCTTGAGTATGAAGCCAGTGTATGGGATCCTAATGAATTAGGTTTGATTATAGAACTAGACAGGTTGCAGCATACAGCAGCTAGGTTCGTCAAAAGGTGTTAGGATAGGTTGAGTAGTGTATCAGAATTATTACAAGAATTAGGGTGGGAATCATTATCAGAGCGTAGGTTAAAGTACAGATTAAATATATTAGAGAAATTTCAATCGGAGACCTTTACTGTAGATGTTAGGCACATATTAAAAACACCTGCGTATTATGCTAGATTCGACCAGATAAATAAGATTAGAGAGATAGATTGTCGTACTGATAGATTCAAAATGGCATTTTTCCCCCGTACTATAAGAGAACACAATAGGCAGCATAGGAAAGGCATAGGTAGGGGAAATATTTTAGAGTTTTCTGTAGTGCATGATGCATGTATTACCCCTTAGATAATATAGATTCTAACAATCAAGTTGCATGAGCCAATATAGTTGCTAGTTTGCATGTTAGCAGTGCATGCTTGGTGATCTTCACCCACTGCCACACACCCTCGCGGTTGCTTGCAGGGTATCGTGTGGATGTAGAAAGTATGTTTGAGTGTATTTTAGTTCCACATCCCCTACCTGGGGTCAAAATTGACCCCAAACAAGAAATGATTTTTTTAAAGACTTATTGAGATGTTTTAAAAATGAAAAAAAGGAGTCGATGCAAAAGTGTATTATCGGCAAATTCCTAAAATATGATGCATAAAACTCTAAAAATGAATAAGTTATTCAACTTTTTCTATGAGCTGGGGTCGAAAAAGGCCCCAGATAGGTAGGGAGGGTTAAAGTTTAAATCGCTAGTGTAGACCCGGCAATAGCTCAGGAGCTTTCCTCATGTTACGTAAGGCTTTTAGTGGAGATACGGAGTTGCCGTGTCTTTTCATTCCTTTTGGAAGAGAGGGGCGCTCGCTGTGGAGGGCCTTACGTAAAGCTCTCCACTGCAACATTTGAAGCATTGCAGGCGAGGTCGCACCAGACGAACAGTGAATAAAAGCATCCGTACGATTTATGTGCGCCTTTCTCGGCCTGTCGTTCAGAAATAGGTGGCTTTCATATCTGTGAGATTACGTGAGACAAAGATGAGGAGTTTAGAGGAGTTAATGCTCTCCGAGCTCTAAGAAGAGGTCCTGGAGCTGCTGCAAGTCAAAATGGGATTCTTAGCGTATGAATGACCCCTCATAGGCAAGCTTATCGTAAACTGGGATTCGTCAAAGAGTACTGGGTAAATGTGAAGATCATGTACGAGAAATCAGCTACTTTTCCCTTGTTAGACCTCATTTGGAATATGCTGCCAGTGTATGGGATCCCTACGAAATCGGTCTAAATAACGAACTCGGACGTGTGCAGCGAAGATCGGCAACATTTGTAAAGGGACGGTATGATAACCTTACCAGCTTAACTAGTCTATTAAATGAATTAAATTGGGAATCATTGTCAGATCGCAGGTTGAAATTTTAGACTTAATCTCTTAAACAAATTCCAAGACCATATTTTCAGTGATGATGTTAAAAATATTTAGCGAACCTCAACTTACTATGGCAGACTGGACCATAATCATAATCACAATCATAACCATAATCACAAAATTAGAGAAATAGATGCCGAACTGACAGATTCAAAATGTCCTTTTTTCCTCGTACTATTAGGGATATGAATAACGGTAAATGTATCCAGTACGAGTGTAGCAATAGATAATATTAGTACCTGCATGTTTGTGTAAGGTCTTAAAGCTAACCCAACTAACAGCATTTTTTTTGCATGTATGCTTTGCTATTTTAATTTTTAATTACAAATTTTATGCATGATATGTAGTGCATGTTTGGTTAGAGTTCACCCCCTGCCACACACCTTTATGGTGGCTTGCAGGGTATTATGTAGATGTAGATGTAATAAAATATCACAAAGGTAAGAATATCAAAAGGTCATCATCAGGTACTTGATGATGAAATCGATGTGCCAAAACATGTCGTTCCAAGAAAATACATCTGTAGAAGGAAACAAAGTTAGTGTTTCGTTTACGAAATTCAACTCCCACTTAGTTGAGCCTGATACAATGGAACGTGGAGAATTCGTCAGCTGAATGTCAAGAATATTATTATGATTTAAAGCTGAAAATGAATTCGGCCCAAGAATTTAAAAATAAAGAATCGTTTACAGCCAGGAATTACTGGAGCTAACACAAAGAAATCCCAAGACTAATTAGATGAATATGATAGGAGCCACTAAATTACTGATTCCTGATTATTTTGTATCCCCATCCACAAAGAGTCTAGCCTACCTTTCCATAGATTACTACCATTAATTACGTATAAATTAATAATATTTTGGCACTTGTTGCCCATACATTAAGGAGATATGCCGTAATTATGCTGATTTATTCTGAATCAGACGTTAGAAATGTGACTCGTGGCAGGAAGTTAATAAAGTGGTAATTTTACTATGCAAGCTATTATTCTTTGCATCGACAATTATGGTAAGACGAGTCGTAGCAAAAAATATTTAAATTAGGAGCAACTTGTCGCGGAAAATAATTTGCGAAAGGAGATAAAATTTCAATGAAAAACTATCTGTTTCATGCGGGGGTACTTAAATAATGTAGAGTTTCCGAGCTACACGCTTACAATTCACCACAAATATGGTGGCTTCCCACGTCAAGAAGAAAACGGGATCGGGGGGCTAAGATCCTACACTCCGCCCATTACCAGCGTTGACGGCCAGAAATGGTAAGGAAGATACAGGGAATGTAACCCAAGCGAAAGGCCCTACGCCGGAGCGGCGCACAGTGCCTAATAGATGGCCATAAGTCCCTAAAATAAACTTTCAAATCCAGGTCTTTTATGCACTGCGTTGTCTTCTATGATAACGGGGCCACCAGGAAATTCAATTTACAGGTATATAAGTATGAAAATTCGCGCAAAAATCTTTGTTAAAGTGACTATGGCGTAGCTCATTTGTGAGAGTATGCAAACCCTCAATTACAAGGTCTATTTTAAAGTTAAATTGTAATTCACCAACTCAATCGACTGTAATGTAGTAAAAAGACAAACCTTCCTCATAGCAAGTAGGTATTATGCATACAAGTGAAAAGTTTATCAAGATTTTTTCTAACGTTATCTTCATTTTTTACAGTAAGTATTTTTCAACTTCGCGAAATGTCTGAAGAAAAAATTCAAAATTGTATTGCCAGGCATTCCATCACCAAATAAGTTACATGAATTTGTAGCCAAAGATCTTAGCTATCAATTGATGAAAAAATATGCTTCAGTTTAGCAGCGCAAAATGATATTATTTAAGAAAATATGTGCATCACTTTAACTATCAAGTCGCGCGGATTGCATATCACTTGTAAAAGCCCGTTTCTTTTTTCCACCCGTTTGTAGATTTGAAAGGTAATTTGAGGTAGTTTTGACCACATCAGTTTCTTCTTCATCATCAATTGATTAGTTACCTCCCCAAAACTAGAACAAATTTGACACTGCTTACACTTTAAAATAGACCTTGTAATTGAGGGTTTGCACACGCACACAAATGAGCTACGCCATAGTCACTTTAATAAGATTTTTGCGCGAATTTTCATACTTATATAACTGTAATTGCATTTCCTGGTGGCGCCGTTATCATAGAAGACAACGCAGTGCATAAAAGACCTGGATTTGAAAGTTTTTTCAGGGACTTATGGCCATCTTATTAGGCATTTGGTCCCACTGTGCGGCGCGACATCTCGCGTCAGAGGCAGTCTCCGGTGTAGCTAAAAGGTTCTCTGCACAGGTAGGTTTACACGAGGGGTCTGTTCTGGGCGCATGCCTGGAGCCAGATTTCACACAGCGATCGTTGGAAGGACATGAGACGGAAAGAGGGGGCGGGGGAGGAGTGGGGGGGGGGGGGGGGAAACACTCTCCTATCCGTGGCACTACGTCATCCGCCGACATCCACGTGGCAAAGTGACATAAATGCACAGGAGTCACGCAAGGGGTGACGCCATGAGACTGCATGCGCTTCTTCTATGTTGTCACATCTATTCTACGCATTAGTTGCGTATTTAAATCATACTATTGTCTGCACCATAAACCTGAATCGTGATCTTAACATTTTTATGATAAGCACAGGATGAATCTTATAAAAGAATGGCTACCATAATAGAGGGTGCCATAACCAAATAATACTGATGTGGAAAGTGCTACATCTACATAATAACCTGCAAGCCACCATAAAGGTGTGTGGCAGGGGGTGAACTCTCACCAAACATGCACTACATATCATGCATGAAATTTGTAATTAAAAATTAAAATAGCAAAGCATACATGCAAAAAAATGCTGTTAGTTGGGTTAGCTTTAATCCTTATACCAACATGCAGCTACCAATGTTATCCATTGCTACACTCGTACTAAATACATTTACCGTTATTCATATCCCTAATAGTACGAGGAAAAAAGTACATTTTGAATCTGTCAGTTCGGCAATCAATTTCTCTAATTTTGTGATTATGGTCCAGTCTCCCATAGTAAGTTGGGGTCCGCAAAATGTTTTTAACATCATCACTGAAAATATGGTCTTGGAATTTATTTAAGAGATTAAGTCTAAATTTCAACCTGCGATCTCACAATGTTTCCCTATTTAATTCATTTAATAGACTGGTTACGCTAATAAGGTTATCATACCGGCCCTTTACAAATCTTGCCGATCTTCGCTGCACACGTTCAAGTTCGTTATTTAGACCGATTTCGTAGGGATCTCATACACTGGCAGCATATTCCAAGTGAGGTCTTACAAGGGAAAAGTAGCTGATTTCTCGTACATGATCGTCACATTTACCCAATACTCTTTTGACGAATCCCAGTTTACGATTCGCTTGACCACATGATCTTTCCTGTCAGTGTATGGGATCCCTACAAAATCGGTCAAAATAACGTACTTGAACGTGTGCAGCGAAGATCGGCAAGATTTGTAAAGGGACGGTACGATAATTACACTGGTCAGCAAAAAAAAATATGTTCTCTCCTAGACATGTTGTTGGGTGATCCTAGAGGCATTTTTCGTGCTGATTCCGAATCTGGGCTCAGATTTTTTCTATCACGTTTAGTTTCCTTAAGACAACCGGATTAAATGGAGATTCAAGGGGGTTTCAGCAAATAAATCGTGAATTAATTTTTTTTTTAAAGGGGTCTTACAATCCTCTGGATTCAACTCAAGCTGACAAGCGGCACTCATTGTCCGAAAAGAGCTCGATGCTATGAACTCTGAACTTAAGTTCTCTGCTAGCATCGATTGTTCAATGGAGAGAATGTGTGCAGATACTTGTCTTCATTCTCTCCACCTCGTTCTCATACTCAATTCTCGCATAGTTGACACTCTTCCGGATTCGTCACGCATTAACGCATCAAAAAACATCAATATTTCAGATCCAAAAATCTCCTTGCGGAACTCACATAATGTTGATAGCAGGGATACGATGGTCAAATTACGAGATGGAAGGAAAAATGGCCGATTTCATCAACTTCCCTCACATCTACATCTACACGTTACTCTGCAAGCCACCGCGAGGGTGTGTGGCAGGGGGTGAAGATCGCCAAGCATGCACTACTAACATGCAAACAAGCAACTAAAGTGTCTCATGCAACTAGATTGTTAGTATCTATAGTATTTGAGGGGTTAATACATGAATCATGCACTACAGAATACTCTAAAATATTTCACCTACCTATCCCTTTCCTATGCTGCCTATTCTGTTCTCTTATAGTACGGGGGAAAAATGACATTTTGAATCTATCGGTACGACAATCTATCTCTCTAATCTTATTTATCTGGTCGAATCTAGCGTAATACGCTGGTGTTTTTAATATGTGCCTAACATCTTCAGTAACGCTATCCGATTGAAATTTCTCTTAGATTTAATCTGTACTTTAACCTACGCTCTGATAATGATTACCACCCTAATTCTTTTATTAATTCTGAAACTCTACTCAACCTATCGTAACACCTTTTAACGAACCTTGCTGTTCTACGCTGCCCACTGTCTAGTTCTCTCATCAAACCTAATTCATTAGGATCCCATACACTGGCTACATACTCAAGGTGGGGCCTAACTAGTGAAAAGTAACATCGCTCTTTTATCTTCTCATCACATTTCCCAAGTACTCTTTTTATAAATCCTAGCTTTCTCTTCGCTCGGCCGCATATTTCCCGGATGTGTCTTCCCCACGATAAATCCTTGGTGATTGTTACACCTAAATATCTTATGGTTTCTACGTTTTCGATCTTCGTGTTACTAATTTTATAGGTACGCTGTATCGAATTATTCCTCCCTCACACTAATACACATCGGATGGTTGTCGTGCAAAGTAGTCCACCTCTTCCTTCCTAACGCGCCAGAATTTGCGAGCACTCAGAAAATTTTCCGACATATAAATTTGGAAATGAAAATCATACTTCTGCAAAATGCACCATTCTTATTCATAATGCTACTTCATTATGCAAGCGACCATTAACCAATCGAGCACGATTACGCGTACTCTTGCCCTGGCATCATGCCAATCATCCATTTAATGCAGATACGTGAAACTGATCACACACACACTGCATTGCAACAAAGTATAAAATATTAGTCGTGACTTGAGTCCGTAAATTACATAATTATGCCACACATTGTACACTAACTGTGAGGCTTGAAGTGGGAATTGCGGCATGCGTTGTCATTACGACACCTCTCACTCAACGTCTAACGAGTCAGCATTCGCTCTGTGAGCGCAGTAAGCGAAACCAAATGCATACGCGCCTCCTCAATTGATTTTCAACCTTATTTCCCAACAAACTCAGCAAAAGATCCTAATGGGGCTCATATTTAAGGAGGTTCGCTCGCGACTGCTTGAGTCAAGTTGTCTGAGGAATCTTATTAATTTAAGTACCAGTATATGCCTGCTAAGTGATCCTTACTTCACAAAGAAAATTACCTAAGCCATTGAAAGTCGTAAGTATCACAAGAAATGCGATGTAAAGTCGAAGGATTTATTTTTTATGATAATTTTAATCAGGTTGAGCCCTTGAGTATGCAGCCAGTGTATGGGATCCGAATGGATTAGGTTTGATGAGAGAACTAGACAGGTTGCAGCGTAGAGCAGCTAGGTTCGTTAAAAGGTGTTTCGATAGGTTGAGTAGCGTTTCAGAATTATTAAAAGAATTAGGGTGGGAATCATTATCAGAGCGTAGGTTAAAGTACAGATTAAATATATTAGAGAAATTTCAATCGGATAGCTTTACTGAAGATATTAGGCACATATTAAAAACAACAGCGTATTATGCTAGATTCGACCAGATAAATAAGATTAGAGTGATAGATTGTCGTACCGATAGATTCGAAATGGCATTTTTCCCCCGTACTATAAGAGAACAGAATAGGCAGCATAGCAAAGGGATAGGCAGGGGAAATATTTTAGAGTATTCTGTAGTGCATGATGCATGTATTAGCCCCTAAAATACTATGGATACTAACAATCAAGTTGCATGAGACAATATAGTTGCTAGTTTGCAAGTTAGTAGTGAATGCTTGGTGATCTTCACCCCCTGCCACACACCCTCCCAGTGGCTTGCAGGGTATCGTGTAGATGTACATGTACACGTATTCCAGTCTATCGAAGGGAGATCTCCGCCTACTATTATTCATCTACATCTACATCTACATAATTCCCTGCAAGCCACCACAAGGGTGTGTGGCAGGGGGTGATTTCTCACCAAACATGCACTACATATCATGCATAAAAAAGGGATTAGTACTTGTATAGGTACTGTTCAAAACTACGCTATTTAAAAAAGGATAAAAATAGCAAAACATACATGCAAAAACATGCCGTTAGTTGGGTTAGCTACAAGTCCTTATACCAACATGCAGGTACCAATGTTATCCATTGCTACACTCGTACTGGATACATTTACCGTTATTCATATCCCTAATAGTACGAGGAAAAAAGGACATTTTGAATCTGTCAGTTCGGCAATCTATTTCTCTAATTTATGATTATGGTCCAGTCTACCATAGTAAGTTGGGGTCCGCAAAATATTTTTAACATCATCACTGAAAATACTGTCTTGGAATTTGTTTATGAGATTAAGTCTAAATTTCAACCTGCGATCTGACAATGATTCCCAATTTAATTCATTTAATAGACTGGTTACGCTAATATAATTATCGTATCGTCCCTTTACAAATCTTGCCGATCTTCGCTGCACACGTTCAAGTTCGTTATTTAGACCGATTTCGGAGGGATCCCATACACTGGCAGCATATTCCAAATGAGGTCTTACAAGGGAAAAGTAGCTGATTTCTCGTACATGATCGTCACATTTACCCAGTACTCTTTTGTCGAATCCTAGTTTACGATTATTATTCCTCTATCATTGTTCCGAGAAAGTAATAGTACGTATCTCTGACTCTAGTTCCATTATAGAATTGACCTCTGCGTCCGGTGGCCTGTAATATGCACCTACATATAACCTTTTTGCGTAGCTACTTGTACTTTTAATGGAACACCGAATGCTTTCTACATATCGCCAACGAACTATAGAGTGCTAACACACTCTCTAGTTCGTTATTTAAGCCTATTTCGCAAGGATTTCATATACTGGAAGTGCATTAATGGTGGAGGAAGGGCATTGGTAGGTAAGCTCAGGGCTGTCCGTCATCTTCGGCATTTAACTTACATGGAGAGTAAATGGCGAAGGAGGAGGAATGGAATGAGCTCATAGAAGCACAAAAAGTCGAGGAGAGCTCATGAAGGGAGCTTGTACCTTTGGAGTGTGGTTGGGAAAAACCGGTTTTAGCAGCCGAGACCCAAGGAACAGAATCGCATTTGCATAAGCATTTTCTAAAAGACGGGTTTCGGTAAGTGGGCATAAAGCCCACAGATGGGTTAATTACATTTGCTAATGAACTGGTGTCTTTTACTCACTCAGCCAAGGAAAGCAAATCATTTTTGGCAGTCTTACAGCATCATTTTGGGAACGATGGAATGAAGATTAACCAGAGGGAAAACATTAATGAGATCCTCTAGGGGTAGGGATAGTATGCTTAACTTTATAGATAGCGGACATAACTTGGAATATAATGAAACAATTACGTATCTAGGTAGCGTTTTGAAAGGAAGCTGATTGATTGGCACGAAGAATAAATTTGGAAAAACACTGTATTTCCAAAAAAAGGTGTTTAGGGTAATACTTACAAATGGAGATATTTAGAGAAAGGGATGTATTTAGAGACTCGTCTACATCTACATCTACATCTACATAATACCCTGTAAGCAACCATAAAGGTGTGTGGCAGGGGGTGAACTCTCACCAAACATGCACTACATGTAATGCATAAAAAAGATTAGTACTTGTATAGGCACTGTTCAAAATTACGCTATTTAAAAAAAGATAAAAATAGCAAAGCATGAATGCAAAAACATGCTGTTAGTTTGGTTAGCTTTAAGTCCTTATACCAACATGCAACTACCAATGTTATCCATTGCTACACTCGTACTAAATATATTTAACCTTATTCATATCCATAATAGCGTAACAGGTCTATTAAATGAATTAAATTGGGAATCCTTGTCAGATCGCAGGTTGAAATTAAGACTTAATCTCTTAAATAAATTCCAAGACCATATTTTCAGTGATGATGTTAAAAATATTTGTCGGACCCCAACTTACTATGGTAGACTGGACCATAATCATAAAATTAGAGAAATAGATTGCCGAACTGACAGATTCAAAATGTCCTTTTTTCCTCGTACTATTAGGGATATGAATAACGGTAAATGTATCCAGTACGAGTGTAGCAATGGATAACATTGGTACCTGCATGTTGGTATTAGGACTTATAGCTAACCCAACTAACGGCATGTTTTTGCATGTATGTTTTGCTATTTTTATCCTTTTTTAAATAGCGTAGTTTTGAACAGTACCTATACAAGTACTAATCCCTTTTTTATGCATGATATGTAGTGCATGTTTGGTGAGAGTTCACCCCCTGCCACACACCTTTATTGTGGCTTGCAGGGTATTATGTAGATGTAGATGTAGATGAATAGTACGAGGAAAACAGGACATTTGAATCTGTCAGTTCGGCAATTAATTTCTCTAATTTTGTGATTATGGTCCAGACTTCCATAATAAGTTGGGGTCCGCAAAATATTTTTAACATCATCACTGAAAATATGGTCTTGGAATTTGTTTAAATCAAGCGTCTTTAGCGCTTAAACTGTAGATTAAGTAAAGACGGGAAGAATAGTAAAGACACTGATATGGTCTCCTTGGAGGTGATTGGAATTGGAAAGGTTAGTGGAGAGGAAGACGAAAGGAAAAAGTGCTAGGAATGGTGGTTGAGAAACGTTAATTGTAACAGTAAATCCCAAGTAGGTAGAAAAAGTAAATGGAGAATGTGCTGAAAGCTAATGGGGATTTGTAAAACGGCAATTGAGGGGAAGCTTGTAGTCTCTGGATGAAAGAATGGCTAAGGACCAATTAATTATATCGTCCACTCACAAAGAAAACCTTTTGATCTTTCACGCAGGCACACCGGAATGGTGTTTTGATCAGTGAGCATGGAGCTCGACTCTAAATAAGACCTAAGGTATACGTAGAATTCAGATATTAGAAAAGTGATTTCCAATTTTACCCACTGTTTCTCTAAAGGTCCTTTCGCGAAGCAATAGGGAGGCGTAACTGTAAAAATATCAAGAAAAGGAATAGTGTAAATTTAGAATCTAGACCACCAAACCAATGTTCTCACTTCCTTCCCTCAAACACCCTCGGAATAACATTGCTAATATCGACATTTTATCATGATCCAATTCAGAGAATCAAAGAAGATGAAGTCTGGTCGATAATATTATCAGTGCTAAGAATTCATTCCATTCTAATTGAACCTAGTTACGTGTCATCAAGAAAATGATACGATTACCAGGATCAATGACAATTAGGTCAACCATAGTGGACAACGCATAAGTGTGATTATTTAAGACATTTATTCGCATGTCTGCTACGCAACCAGAAAATTTTGTTTAATTTGCGATGATGCCTCACAAGATGAGTTTTTTGCAATGATATGCTATATTTCGAGTGAAGCTGCCTTCTTTCCAAGATGAACCTGTCTTTGAACTTTTGGAAAAAGAATAGTTTTCCCGGGAATAACTGTTACATCAAAGAAAAGAGAACATCTGACGTAGAATCTATCAAATGCTTAGGCGTCACCATCACTGAAGACATGTCGTGGTGGAAGCATATCGGGGAAATAAGTAGTGTAGCAAATCGTAGATTAGGATTTGTAAAAAGGGCTCTAGGAAAATACGATAAAGAAGCTACCACATGCGCAGCAACATTTTAACACTAAGACCAGTTGCAAGAGCGTGTGGCAGAGGGTGGTAGGTTTCTGGGGAAACACATACATGAAATAATGGGTCAAGAGAATCGTAAACTGGGATTCGTCAAAAGAGTACTAGGTAAATGTGACGATCATGTACGAGAAATAAGCTAGTTTTTCCTTGTAAGACCTCATTTGGAATATGCTGCCAGTGTATGGGATCCCTATGAAATCGGTCTAAGTAATGAACTTGAACGTGTGCAGCGAAGATCGGCAAGATTTGTAAAGGGACGATACGATAATTATATTAGCGTAACCAGTCTATTAAATGAATTGAAATGGGAATCATTGTCAGATCGGATGTTGAAATTTAGACTTAATCTCTTAAATAAATTCCAAGACCATATTTTCATTGATGACGTTAAAAATATTTTGCGGACCCCAAATTACTATGGTAGACTGGACCATAATCACAAAATTAGAGAAATTGATTGCCGAACTGACAGATTCAAAATGTCCTTTTTTCCTCGTACTATCATGGATATGAATAACGGTAAATGTATTTAGTACGAATGTAGCAATGGATAACATTGGTAGCTGCATGTTTCTATAAGGACTTAAAGCTAACCCAACTAAGCGCATGTTTTTTCATGTATGCTTTGTTATTATAATTTTTAATTACAAATTTCATGCATGATATGCAGTGCATGTTTGGTGAGAGTTCACTCCCTGCCATTCACCTTTATGGTGGCTTGCAGGGTATTATGTAGATGTAGATGTAACCAGTTGTGAAGTTAACTTTAGCTGGAAAAAACCTTGTTAACTCAATTAATAATGCAGTGTGGTACGTAATATGTTGGGGAGAATTGCCCTTCGTTTGAGATTTAGTCTGTATTGCACGTGGATAACTAGCACATCTATCGCTCGGTGCAACAGTTGATTTCTCTTAATCTGTCGCTTCTGTCTGCACTGCTGATGTAGCGTAAGGTTAGAAGTATATCAGCAGTGTCAGATACGAATTCGTGTCATATGAATTTTTCAAGCATTTTCAATCTTGCAAACAAGCTTCTCGTCTCTACGGTTTTCCAATCAAGATCTTTTAACGGCCGAGAGTCACTTTATCCACGTCCTTGGTAGTTTATTACTAGACATGCTGCTTTGTTTAGAATCACATTCAGTTCCTTATTTAAATATTTATTCACCCATAAACATAAAGACAAATTATATATGTTATTTAAATGCACGCCGTAACGGAAGGTATATTGACTCATACGACATATTCTAACATAATGGTTTCCCTTTTTTTCATAGATCCCTTTTCTCGCTAGCCTGGTGCCCAAACACCCCCTACCATCAAGGAGGTTCGACGAAATTGGTTTATATATCTATATCTATGACATACCCTGCAAGCCACCTCGAGGGTGTGTGGCAGGGGGTGCATCCACACCAGGAACAATGACACAACAAACAAAAATGAACACTACAAAGCAAACACTACACCTTTAAAAGTAATTGGGGAAAAAAGAAGAAAAACTACCAAATCCCAAGCATGTAGGACACACCCATGAATACCATGCATGTCTTGAAACCCGACACCAATTTCATAGATACTCATACATGCAAAAAAAGGCATTGCATGCAAGTCACACGTTGATTTGAACATGTAGGTAATAAAACAATTAAAAAAATATACTATCGACCTACTCTGAATATTACCTCTATAATTATTACCGATTTACGCGATGTTTATCGTTCTGATCACGAATCGTACGAGGGAAAAATGAAATTTTAAACCTGTCCGTCCTGCAATCTATCTCCTTAATTTTATTAGAATTATCGAGCCTACCATAATAAGTCGGAGTCAGCAATATATGATTAACGTCATTAATGAAATGTCCCTCCTTAAATTTTCCCAGACGATAAAGTCTATAATTCAGCCTGCGTTGTGAGTATCAGTTGTCATGAGTCAAGTTTATTATGGGGTACACTTCACAGGTGTCTAGTGGTGACTGTAGGTCTGATCCTCCCATGATGAGTACATGCACAGACGCTTGATATGGGGCCGAAAATTGCCAACTGACCATGGCCTGATACCAACTCCCGTCACTTAATTCCCACGATGGTACGTTGACACTGATGGAAACGCATTTTTTGCAGCCGTAATCTACGCAGCGTACTTGGTTGAGTCTCCCGACGCTTCTTGAGGCCGGCCAGTAAGAATTCCACTCGCGCGAATTTTACATTCCTCCCTTCGAACCCATCCCACCTCCTGTTCCCACCTCCGCACCTTCCACTCCCCGGCGCGGCCGCCACACGGACGCAGTCTCCCCAGACGCACGCACCACACACGAGAGATGACGCCCCTTCAGAATCTCATCCGACCACGCCCACCCCACTCTCTTTCCACGCTCTTTCATCACCATCTTCCTTCGGTCATCTCCGCCTTCCCCATTCCCCGCTACCCACATTACATCATTAAATATCTTGGAATAAGACTGACAAATGATCTTTCCTGGGGTAAAAACATTCGTGAAATAATGGGTCAAGCGAATCGTAAGCTGGGATTCGTCAAAAGAGTACTGGGTAAATGTGACGATCATGTACAAGAAATCAGCTACTTTTCCCTTGTTAGACCTCATTTGGAATATGCTGCCAGCGTAAGGGATCCCTACGAAATCGGTCTAAATGATGAACTTGAACGTGTGCAGCGAAGATTGGCAAGATTTGTCAAGGGCCGGTATGATAACCTTATTGGCGTAACCCGTCTATTAAATGAATTAAATTGGGAATCATTGTCAGATCGCAGGTTGAAATTGAGACTTAATCTCTTAAATAAATTCCAAGACCATATTTTCAGTGATGATGTTAAAAATATTGTCCCGTACTATACCCGTACTATAAGAGAACAGAATAGGCAGCATAGGAAAGGGATAGGTAGGGGAAATATTCTAGAGTATTATGTAGTGCATGATGCATGTCTTACCCCTTAAATACTGTAGACACTAACAATCAAGTTGCATGAGACAATATAGTTGCTAGTTTGCATGTTAGTAGTGCATGCCTGGTGATCTTCACCCCCTGCCACACACCCTCGCGGTGGCTTGCAGGGTATCGTATAGATGTAGATGTAGATAGATATTTTGCGGACCCTAACTTACTATGGTAGACTGGACCATAATCATAAAATTAGAGAAATAGATTGCCGAACTGACAGATTCAAAATGTCCTTTTTTCCTCGTACTATTACGGATATGAATAACGGTAAATGTATCCAGTACGAGTGTAGCAATGGATAACATTGGTAGCTGCATGTTCGTATAAGGACTTAAAGCTAACCCAACTAACAGCATGTTTTTGCATGTATGCTTTGATATTTTAATTTTTAATTACAAATTTCATGCATGATATGCAGTGCATGTTTGGTGAGAGTTCACCCCCTGCCACACACCTTTATGGTGGCTTGCAGGGTATTATGTAGATGTATATGTACCCGATCTCTGAACTGCTGTTCCTTCCACCGCCCCCCTACCATGTCGACACAGCTTCCGCTCTCAACCAGAGATGTGACCCGAAAAGGCACGTTAACGTTTCGTGCCGTACCTGGGAGGCACCCGAACTCGGAGTCCGAGCCTCGGCGTTGAAGGAGACCCAACCCTTGACCACGGGTGATTTATAGCACCAACTGACCTGTCACACTACAGTTTATAACTTCTTAAAGTTAAACATAAATCGCACAATTATGTTCATCTTTGTGTTGTACTATTTACGTTGATAAAAATGATTTTTTAAACACAGTTATACGATATATATTAACCATTTTACGTGCATTAGTAAACCAAGCCAGTTTAATGTACATTAAATTTCCAAAGCTTCGTGATTCCGAGTTTCCGAGCTTTGTGATTTATCTTTAAATTTAAGAAGTTATAAACTATAGTTTGACTGGTCAGTTGGTGCTATAAACCAACCGTGGTGAAGGGTTGGGTCTCCTTCAACGCTGAGGCTCGGACTCGTGCCTCCCAGGTACGGCACGAAACGTTAACGTGCCTTTTCGGGTCACATCCCTGCTCTCAACACCACCTCTCAAACCATCACTCACGTTACACACACACCCGCCCCACCTCCCTTCCCTCGATAGCCGCTCCGCACACGAGGTTTTTCGGGCTACGTCGCCGACGAGATGCTGGGGTTTGATGGTTTGGGGGGGGGGGGGAGATACCACTGCTCCGCGACACGCACTGGAGAATCCCTAGTTCAAACAAATGGAGTAGGATTTGGTTTAAACTGCTGTAGTAACATCTACATCTACATCTACATAATACCCTGCAAGCCACCACAAGGGTGTGTGGCAGGGGGTGATTGCTCACCAAACATGCACTACATATCATGCATAAAAAAGGAATAGTATTAATATAGTAGTCAGAACTACACTATTTAAAAAAAAGATAGAAATTGCAAATAAAACATGCAAAAACATTCTGTTAGTAGGGTTAGCTTTAAGTACTCATACCAACATGCAGCTACCAATGCTATTCATTGCTACTCTCCGATAGGACATATTTACTGTTATTCTTATCTCTAATTGTGCGAGGGAAAAAGGACATTTTGAATCGGTCAGTTCGGCAATCAATTTCTCTAACTTTATGATTATGGTCCAGTCTGCCATAGTAAGTTGGGGTTCGTAAAATATTTTTAACATCATTTCTGAAAATATTGCCTTGGAATTTGTGGAAGAGATTAAGTCTAAATTTCAACCTGCGATCTGACAATGATTCCCATTTTAATTCATCTAATAGACTGGTTACGCTAATATAATTATCGTATCGTCCCTTTACAAATCTTGCCGATCTTCGCTGCACACGTTCAAGTTCATTACTTAGACCGATTTCGTAGGGATCCCATACACTGGCAGCATATTCCAAATGAGGTCTAACAAGGGAAAAGTAGCTGATTTCTCGTACATGATCGTCACATTTACCCAATACTCTTTTAATGAAACCCAGTTTGCGATTCGCTTGACCCATTATTTCACGAATGTGTTTACCCCAGGAAAGATCATTTGTCAGTCTTATTCCAAGATATTTAATGGATTCCACGTTTGTTATTTCATTATTACTTATTTTGTAAGTGGTAGGAGGAGAGCTATTCTTTTTCCAAAAATTCATTACAAGACATTTCTTAAAGTTTAATTCTAACTGCCATGTATCACACCAAGTTTCAATTGCTTGTAGGTCAATATTTAAATATTCTTTATCGTTCGGGCATAGAATTTCCCTGTACACTATAGAAAAAAAAGGCTACGACGCCGACGAGATGCTGGGGTTTGGTGGTTTGGGAGGCAGGAGATACCACTGCTCCGCGACACGCACTGGAGAATCCCTAGTTCAAACAAATGGAGTAGGATTTGGTTTAAACTGCTATAGTAACATAGCACCATTTAGATAATAAATGAATGAAATGTTAGTCGACTACCAGTTATGGTAGGTTTTGATGGAGTGTTCCAACAAATCTTTGTATTTCATTCACTTCATGACTCTTTCCCTAAGCTACCACGCTCCTCAGATCGGTATATTCCCAACCCCTCTTCACACTATCCATAAAGCCTTTTCACTTTCTTCCTCGTCCTCGCTTAGCTAAAATCCATCTGCCTTCGATAACAGCCTCCGGCATAACGGCCTGAAGTACCTGTTCCATCAAACTATTCTAGTTCCTCCAAATTTCCAGTATCAATCTTCTTTCCTTCCTGACCATCCTCAACACTTCTTCACTCGTCCTCTCCGTACATTCTTATGTGTTTGGGTTATAACGAGAGTCTTCCTTACTTCACTCAACCTCACCTCATTCTCCTACCACTTGGTGATTTATAGCCAATACGTACTTCACCGAATACTCGTATGTTGTTGAACTAATGACCACTTCTGTTGAAATATGACCTATGATTCAGGAGGCCCTGGGACTCATCTACATCTACATCTACACGATACCCTGCAAGCCACCGCGAGGGTGTGTGGCCGGGCAGACTCATGAATGTATCAACGTATTAACCATAGTTTTTACTGTAATAAGTATCACCGATGTACTCCTTCCTAGCTGCATTTCTTTTTATTAAGTAATATGGGCACATCACTATATGGAAAGGCCTATCCACGTTGATACACCGGTTCCCGTCAGATAACCTAAGTTAAGCAACGCTGGGACCGGACGGAGGTTGGATGGGTAGTCCCCCTCCATACCTCTGGTGCTCTTGTCCCCTGTCTACAAGTGACGGTCAGGTTAAATGTGGGTTGGCACAATGGATCTAAAGAGGTGTAAGTGCCAGGGGGGCTTCAGAAGGCCCCCGCCCACCCCTCCAATTTACATTTTTTTTTATTTTTGCAATGGAATTGTTGTACAAGTTTTAATTAACTAATTATATATCAGTCCATCTACATCACACTTATTCCATTTTCATCCCCACACACATTTCTCAAACTTCCATTCTTTTCTCAAAACATATTTCTTTACAGTTCAGGTCGCAGGCCGCTCTCTTCTCTTCTGTTAGTGGACGCCTATTGATTCAAAGTAAATACTATCCTAACAACATGAATCCTACGCAAACCTTGATCGAATATGCTATACAAGCAATAAAACTTTTCTAGCCGATTATCTCTTTACTGTCTCATTAATAGTTACAATCTTTTTCGTCGAGACTTGCATTAATTTCTTTCTTGTTATTATCCTTCATTCCAAATTCAGTACATAAGCTTACATATTTTCGTTTTAGTTTATTTTATGGTTATTTAAACTGATTCCGATTGGACAAACACTATTTCCATCGCTGAAGCTGCTACGTACTTTGAGGTGCATCTTCAGTCGTTTACGTCCGTGTTCTGGATGCATTATAATGCATAATAATGCTCATTTCACGCGAGGCCTTTAGTTCAATTTGGGTGAAAATAGTATTACAAAATTTTGGACGCCCTCAGTGATATTAATTCAGAGAGGCTAAAAATTGGAGGAATTCTTTTTTGTCTTAAATATGATTTGAATTTTATGGAACTTCGGCGTTCAATGGGAATCCTCCCAAAGCAATTACCATTTTTTTTTAAACGCTGCCTTCGTCGCAATCAGCGGTTCAGTCAGGCATCATTTACGCTAGTAATCATTTAAAAGATTTATTACCCTCCGTCGACTACAGCATGTACGCAGAAGAGCATATTTTTATTGTACTATTCAGTGATGAAATAGTGGCAATTCAGAAGCAATATTTCAAATTTTATGTCGGACTGTTCCATCAACAGCTTATTTGTAAGAAGTTGTTTCAGGCGTAACCATGTGGAAGTTTTTAATATGCATAATAAAACTCAATGGTAATAATGGTAATCCCAAGTGACTCGCATCATCACCATAGTCATAAGCTAGCCGCCTTGAGGGCTATGGCTCATAGACTGGTCATGCCCCGTTGTAATTATGACAATGAACGGTCGATAATTTATGCAAGTGCAGTACACCCATCCGACCGGTGGTTTCGCATGCTACAGCACCCCGTCATAAATTAGCGAGTGAAATAAGTGAATATGTTGTTGAGAAATTATTCTGCATTCTGTGCCAAATACTCCGTAAGAAATTCAGTGGAACTCGCCAACAAACTGTCTAACATTACATCCCCACCCAATGGAAAACTGGTATCATCCGATGTGTCTAATTTATTTACTTCGGTCCCTCCTGTTGAGGCATCCAACATTGCCCTTGACTTGGTTAAAAAGACTATTAGCGACCCAAAAATTACCTACGACCTTAAATCCCTTTTAGATTTATGTTTAAGCCAAAATTATTTTCTTTTTAACAAACGTTTTCACCAGCATTCGACGGGTCTTGCCATGGGATCACCCATTTCACCAATCCTGGCAGAAATCTTCATGAACTACTTAGAATTGCAACTCTTCGAAATCACATCCACTTACTAAAAACGTTAATTATTGGTTTAGATTTGTGGATGATATTATTTGTATGTGGACAGGCACAAAGCGACAGCTAGATGCTTTTTTAGTTTCATTGAATTCTTTAAATAAAAATATTAATTTTATTTCGGAATTTGGTGGTAATGATATAAACTTTTTAGACTTAACTATTAGCATTAAAAGTGACACCATGAATTTTCTATTTATCGCAAGCCAAGCTATACTGACGCGATAATCCCAAGTGACTCGCATCATCACCGCCGGTATGATAACCTTATTAGCGTGACCAGTCTATTAAATGAATTAAATTGGGAATCATTGTCAGATCGCAGGTTGAAATTTAGACTTAATCTCTTAAATAATTCCAAGACCATATTTTCGGTGATGATGTTAAAAACATTTTGCGGACCCCAACTTACTATGGTAGACTGGACCATAATCACAAAATTAGAGAAATAGATTGCCGAACTGACATTCAAAATGTCCTTTTTTTCCTCGTACTATTAGGGATATGAATAACGGTAAATGTATCCAGTACGAGTGTAGCAATGGATAACATTTGTAGCTGTATGTTGGTATAAGGACTTATAGCTAACCCAACTAACAACATGTTTTTGCATGTATGCTTTGCTATTTTAATTTTTAATTACTAATTTTATGAATGTTATGTAGTGCATGTTTGGTGAGAGTTCACCCCCTGACACACACTTTTATGGTGGCTTGCAGGGTATTATGTAGATGTAGATGTAGATCACCATATTTATAAGCTAGCCGCCTTGAGGGCTATGGCTCTTAGACTGGTAAATATATCCATGCACCGTTGTAATTATGACAAAGAACGGTCGCTAATTTATGCGATTGCCACCAGTAACGGTTATACACAGGCCCGAGTGGATAGAATGATTAAAAATGTGGAAAAATCTAAAGCTTTACACTTGTTAACTGCACTACATCTACACGATACCCTGCAAGCCACCGCGAGGGTGTGTGGCCGGGGAGTGAAGATCACCAAGCATGCACTACCGACATGCAAACAAGCAACTAAACTGTCTCATGCAACTTGATTGTTAGTATCTATAGTATTTAAGGGGTTAATACATGCATCATACACTACAGAATACTCTAAAATATTTCCCCTACCTATCCCTTTCCTATGCTGCCTATTCTGTTCTCTTATAGTACGGGGGAAAAATGCCATTTTGAATCTATCGGTACGACAATCTATCTCTCTAATCTTATTTATCTGGTCGAATCTAGCATAATACGCTGGTGTTTTTAATATGTGCCTAACATCTTCAGTAAAGCTATCCGATTGAAATTTCTCTAATAGATTCAATCTGTACTTAAACCTACGCTCTGATAATGATTCCCACCCTAATTCTTGTATTAATTCTGAAACGCTACTCAACCTATCGTAACACCTTTTAACGAACCTGGCTGCTCTACGCTGCCCACTATCCCCGGACAAAAACCCAAAGAAATGGTTTTCATTGGCTTTTATCCAAGGTACGGCACACAAACTCGAAAAGCTTATTTCCGAGGTAAAACGTGGAGTGACATTTTATAATTTAGGCACTATGGGGAACATTTTTTTTAACTCAAAAGGCAGATACGCGAAAGAAGACCTAAGTGGAGTGTACAAACTGAAGTGCGAGGACTGCGGCATTTGTTATTTTGGCCAAACTGGTCGGAAGTTCAGAGAGTGAGGGAGAATAGGAGTTGGCTATATAAGTGGCAATAGTAACTCAAAATTTGCAGAACATTTGTGTTGTAACGGTCATTTTAGTAATTTTAAATATGAAGTTTTACACATTGGTATTGACAAAGGCTATAAGCTGGATTTTTTAGAACAATTTGAGATTGTTAACTCTGAAAATGTTTTACGTGATGACCATGCAACCTTCTCCACCCATTCACCCCTCTTGAAAATCACTGCCCCCCCTTCCCACAACCTTCGACCCTCCAGCTAATTTCCTTACTCTGGCTGCGAGTATTCCTCCACGGCCAACAACCTTGCAATGAGTAACCTTCCATTCCCGTTTCACCCCAACCTAAACCCCCCCCCCTCCCACCTTTTTCTTTCACTTTCACCTCCTCCCCTTTCCACCTTGAACCTATATATACCTAACCGCCACAGGACCATGTAAGTACTATGGGAGAAAAAAGTTTCCCAACAAATGGAGCGCCGCCACTATCGCTCTGATAGAAAATCCGAATCCTTTCTGCAAGGTACAATATTCTTTGGTCTCGGCCACCACGAGGAAAGTTCAAACACGGTAAGGTGAAGGACTCATCGCCAGAGTATGCAACGGAATCCGGCAGCAGCTTGCTTGCCCCGATTAGTAAACGTGTTGGCGTCCAGAACGGAGGCATATTATTACTTGCAAGCATTTTAAACACTCCATTTAACTATCTCGTTCCCGCCGAACTTCACTCCGCATTCTCCGTCTTTCCTACCTTTTTCTTTAAGGCCTCACTCCTTTTTCCGCACTCAGGCAAGGTCTTGGGATTCACTCGGTGTCCGCCTCTTCGCTCTCTTTCTCCCATATGAAAAGGTTAACAAAAGACGAGCTTGAATATTTTCCACGCCCATATAAACCATTGAATCGCTCCGTCAATATCAGTAGGGAGTGGTTCAGCTGTAATGTAACTGACTGGTTATACGAAGATTTCAATTCGAGGCCTGAAAATGGCGAGTATCTTTTCTTCACCACTTATTTTACGTAAGAACATGCATGTTTTTATACAAGTCACGTTAAAGGAATGTTATGCTATTTTTTACCCTCGACCCCCTTCTATTTCGCCATGGAAAACTATGTTTTTCCGTTCAAGCGAATTTGGAACTGATCTCATGATAGGTAGATGGTTATGTCTTCTACTGCTGCAATCACTTTCCGTATTTCGCTGCTTCGGAAGCCGTATCTCGCTGGGAAATTCTCCGGGAGTAGGTAAAGAAACCATTTTTATGTCCAGCTCTTTGTCTGCTCGTCTAACGGCTTTCCGAAAAATTTCCGCCCTCCCTGAACAAGGATTTCAGCAAGAATATTATTTCACTTAACTTGCCTGGGATTATTGCCATGTCTTTCTATTTGCTTACCGAATACTGCCAGCTATCGAGGTATCCACGTGTTGGGGTCGTAAAATATTGAGTAGGAAGATCATCATTCGTTCATTCATCCACAGTGGCCATGAAATGTGCAATATTCAGGGCACATGATGACTCTTTGAGGCCTGCAACGTTATGATAATTGGTTTCCAACTTTCTCTTCGTTTTCCAGCGTTGTGCATTTTTATAATTTGAAAATACATCGCTCGAGAAAATTTAACTCCTCTTGAATTATTATATTCATTGTTTTCTTAATGCAACTAATCAGCTCAAACATTTTCAAGGTAAAAATTTTTCAATGATTTACACAGTATGTGTTTAATTAATTACTCATTATGGAATGTCTCGCTGGATCATCTTCTACAGTAAAAAATTCTCTGGTCACTATGTCGTCATCGAAACAGGCTGTCAGATATCCAGAATCGACGGAGTTTCTTATGGAGGTGACTTTTTCATCATAACGATGATCACACAGTCGAAGCGAAGTCTTCTTCTGTGCAATTCTATCCAAAGGTGACAAAATCCCACTAGATCCCAAAGCTATATTATAGTATTGTGGACTAATGTAAGAAAATGTTGATGATGTATTTATCACCCTTTTTATTGAGTAAAACCCTACCGGTTTCGACACTCTCGTGTCATTGTCAAGGAGACTCAGATACAGTGACACGAAAATGTTGAAACTGGTAGGGTTTTACTCAATAAAAAGTGTGAAAAATACATCATCAAGTCTTTCTTACACCATGTCACTTTTTCACAAATTATCGCCTGATTCCATTCAATTCTTGTGGACTAATCATAATTTTTTTGAGTTAAGGGCAAATGTGACCAAAAGAATAAACAACTAAGAACATTCTTCCATTACTAAAGCCAGAAATAGTTCTACAACGTTACGTTGAATTTGTGATAAATAAGGGGTGTGAGTATCTATAAATCAGAAATTTGGCGAACGATTTCTTACTGCGGAGAAAAAACTAAGGGTGTGTGTATCGGCCAAATAAGTAAAATGACCAATTCCAATACAGCTCAATACCGAATATGTTGCTCTAGAACACTTCTGCTCGGGGTATTTGTTTCCAAAGGGTGTCCATGAGATTTGGCTCAAAAGTGAAAATAGAAGTTAAAGAGACTGTTTTCAAAAATTTTGTGACTCGCTCATAGTCTGAGAAGCTATTAAGCAATACATATAAGCTGTATTTTGACCAGGAGCTTATCCTGTGCGTAAACAACAATAATTTCCTTTTGGTCATTAATTCTTGGGCTGGACAAACGAATATTTCCCTTTTGAATGAAGGATTCATGGATAATTTCAGCCAACCAACATACACATTACCACCAAAATACACTCAAGTAATACCACTCCAATTTCTCAGCCGTAGGACATTTACTTTTATAAGTCAGTCAAAATATTACTTTCCTCAATCCAAAAGTCTTCATACTTTATACATAAGAAATGATATTTTACGAATAGAATTTATATAATTTAAATCTATACCATACTTCATCAACAGCGTTTGGCCCCAGTCTTCAGCCAATATACGCCTGGTTTCCCTCAGGACTACAGTGCAAGACAAGTTTTGTAATATAAAGCAAGTTGCATGTCCTGCCGGCCAAATGTAAAAGTGGAACAAAGGGCTCCGCCAAGCTGAAGTGAAGCTGTCGCCATGATTGGTGTAGTAAACATAAGTTTGTATTCACATTTACTAAAGAAAAATCATTGAGGTGCTCTGTTAACTGTCTTAGAACATGTTACATACTTCGCTAAATCATTCCATGTGTTCGAACCAGTAATTGGCGGCAGCTCTCAACATAGTTACTAAATAACATAAAATTATTCACTTTTTAAAACTAGAGAAAGAAAGCGAAGAGGCGAACACTGGGTGAATCCCAGGAGAGAGTGTAGCATCCCTTGCCAGAGTGCGATGGAAGAAGCGAAGTTCGGCGGAAAGGCTCGGAGTTCGGAGGAAAGTTCGGCGAGAACGAGATAGTTAAATAGAGCCTTTAAAATGCATTTGAGGAATAATATGCGTCCGTTCTGGACGCCATCGCGTTTACAGCTCGGGGCAGGCAAGCTTTCGGTCTTCCGTCACATACTCGGGCGATGAGTCCATCACCTTACCGTGTTTGAACTTCCCTCTTGGTGGCCGAGACCAAAGAATATTGCACCGTGAGAATGGAATCCGATTTCTCTCAGAGCGATAGTGGCGACGCTCCAATTGTTGGGAAACTTTTTTCTCCCATAGTACCTTGAAAATAGCACTGAGTTGCCGAAACCCAGGTCGACTAATATTAAATTAGCGTGGAGTATTATCATTGAGTTTTATTATGCAGCTTATTTGTAGCCAATTCAATCGTACCCTTGATTAACTGATCCAAAGCATTTTGACGCGATCCAACATTCCGTATGGCCAGACAGCCATTGAAATCCGGGCCGCTGACCCGGAAACCAGAGCACCTGAAATAGGCTAGAATCCGACAGCCGGAAGTTTGATACACAGGAAGAAAAATAAGTTGCACAACCGGGTGACAACAAGGTTAATGGAAGACTTCATTTACCGCAAATTATCTGTACCGTAGAGGCAGCATCAAAGTTGCCGGAGGAAAAATATCCTCTCGATCGAGAATCGAACCATCGACTTTGATCTTGCCGAAGCACTGCGCAGACCTCTATGCAACCCAACAACCATGTTACCACTGCAATTTCGAGGACATCAATGGGAATAATTACTCATATTCCATTTCTATACGTCAAGGATGGTACTCGTGAAGCGGAAGTGGACTTCAAAGATACCACTTGGTTGGAGGAGTGGTTACAGTACTGGCCTCCCACCCCGACAGCCCGAGTTCGAATCCCGGTAGTGATAAATGTTTTTCACAGACAAACCAGCCCCTACTTGATTGAATTGTGGAGAACATTCGAATTCAGTACTCCGTCCGTAGGATGGGACGTAAAGACCTGCTCCCCTTGGTGCCTTCCGTTAAAAACACGCTAATGCCCTCGACGGATTTCTCTCCATCCTCCCCCCTTGCCCTTTCATTCCTATCCTTGTCACTTTCCTCCCAGCGTGAAGCACCTATAAGTGCGGCAGAGACTTGAAAACACAGACGAGGAAGATACCACGTTGCAGTTCCTATATTATATCGTGAAGCGCAATAAAAAACCCACCGCTAAATACATCCGTTCCCACCACGAACGGTAAGTGAGAGAGCTGATAACTTATAGATGAAAATATGCAGAGTAAGCCGGAAAGATTCTGCCCGAAGCCAGATTGAAAAAGGCTGACGATTAGGGGAGTAAATATCTCTATGGAAAATAAGGGTTCATCTGGCCTGTACCATGCCTGCCTGGGGCAGCAAGTGAAGAATGTTTAACGGTCGTTAAAGCAGATGAATCTACATATTTGCAGTAGAAAGGTCAAAATAGCGGGAGAACCAAAATAAGGAAAATCAGGAAGACAGTCAGTGTAGAGGAAATAAAGTCTTAATAACCACGTTCTCCACATTACGGGTTGGAGCCTCGGATCTGCACCCTGTCACCCGTAAAGAAGTTCAAACCAAAAGTAATTCCTATAAAGTCACGGATAAAAACGAATCTACATCTACATCTACATAATACCCTGCAAGCCACCACAAGGGTGTGTGGCAGGGGGTGATTTCTCACCAAACATGCACTACATATCATGCAATAAAAAAGGAATAGTATTAATATAGTAGTCAGAACTACACTATTTAAAACAGATAGAAATTGCAAAGCATACATGCAAAAACATTCTGTTAGTAGGGTTAGCTTTAAGTACTCATACCAACATGCAGCTACCAATGTTATCCCTTTCTACTCTCCGATAGGACATATTTACCGCTGTTCATATCTCTAACTGTGCGAGGGAAAAAGGACATTTTGAATCGGTCAGTTCGGCAATCAATTTCTCTAATTTTATGATTATGGTCCAGTCTACCAAAGTAATTTGGGGTTCGTAAAATATTTTTAACATCATCACTGAAAATATTGCCTTGGAATTTGTTTAAGAGATTAATTCTAAATTTCAACCTGCGATGATTCCCATTTCAATTCATTTAATAGACTGGTTACGCTATTATAATTATCGTATCGTCCCTTTACAAATCTTGCCGATCTTCGCTGCACGCGTTCAAGTTCGTTATTTAGACCGATTTCGTAGGGATCCCATACACTGGCAGCATATTCCAAATAAGGTCTTACAAGGGAAAAGTAGCTGATTTCTCGTACATGATCGTCACATTTACCCCATACTCTTTTGATGAAACCCAGTTTACGATTAGCTTGACCCATTATTTCACGTATCATACGAACAATAGCTAGGTATGGCCACGAAAACGGATAAGTATTCCTTACTTATATACCTAACACGGGCATATTAGGGTTCACTGAAACTAAGAAAAAAAGGAAAATGTACGGAAGAAAATAACGGACGCGTGCATAACAACAATTGAATCCCAAAGGAAAAAAGATATCACAGTGGAGTCTTGATAGTCGTCAAATATACATATAAAATTTATAAAAGACTTGGGAACAAAGCAACGACAGAATCCTGCATAATTAATGTTATCAGGTTGATCTTTCGTTCATCGGTACTTTTATTTTTGTTGATAAATATATTTATTTGTTTCATATTCAATGTAAAAGGCCATTTGTGGCTGTTTTTGAATATTTGGTAAATAAATAAATAAACAGTAATTTCACGCGAAGGTAGGTTAGTAGTTTATTTCACGAAGATGGAGCTATTGAGCAACGCAGGCGCACAAGTCTTCTGGCGATGACGGGATTTGGAATGTCGCCAGAAGAAAACGATTATGTGGTGACGTAAAATGAAACAAAGTTGCGCCATCACTGTAAGGCATTTAGATCAAAACGGATGATAGACAAATAGGGCAGAGGAATAGCGTCGTGTACGAAGTCTCTTTCCAGTATATTATTCACTCCAAAGGTGATGAAAGATTTTTCATAGACTGGAATATTTCAAAATCCGTGATTCGCACTATTTGCGTCTGCTCCCTGCGTCACCAGTCTATTAAATGAATTGAAATGGGAATCATTGTCAGATCGCAGGTTGAAATTTAGACTTAATCTCTTAAACAAATTCCAAGACAGTATTTTCAGTGATGATGTTAAAAATATTTTGCGGACCCCAACTTACTATGGTAGACTGGACCATAATCATAAATTAGAGAAATAGATTGCCGAAATGACAGATTCAAAATGTCCTTTTTTCCTCGTACTATTAGGGATATGAATAACGGTAAATGTATCCAGTACGAGTGTAGCAATGGATAACATTGGTACCTGCATGTTGGTATGAGTACTTAAAGCTAACCCTACTAACAGAATGTTTTTGCATGTTTGCTTTGCAATTTCTATCTTTTTAAATAGTGTTGTTCTGACTACTGTATTAATACTATTCCTTTTTAATGCATGATATGTAGTGCATGTTTGGTGAGAAATCACCCCCTGCCACACACCCTCGTGGTGGCTTGCAGGGTATTATGTAGATGTAGATATTTGCATTCCAGCGGTGTTCGCAGATGTCTTTGTGACCCATCTGTAGTCCCACGGAGCGTTATGCAACAAGCCATGAACTAGAGGGGAAGATGGGTGATTTTGAAGGAGGAGGTTTCCGGGGAAGAATACGTCGGCAGGGACGCGTGAACGCCATGACGGTATTTGGAATGTCGCCAGAAGAAAACGATTATGTGGAGACGTAAAATGAAACAAAGTTGCGCCATCACTGTAGGGCACTGAGATGAAAACGATTGATAGACCGAGTAATTTATTATTTTCTTGTGAAGGGCAGAGGAATAGCGTCTTGTACGAAGTCTCCACCGAGACCCAAGAAGCAACTGAAGAATTGCAAAGAAGCAACTAGTGTTAAAATGAATAAATTAGGAGAATTGAGTGGGAGCTGCGTCAAACCAATCGGATTTATGCTGATGTTGTTGTCCAAGAGAGTCCAATGCAACTAATCACTGCACATAAGAAGCACGAAATCCACTTTGCTAATTCTGCTATAAGAAATTTTGAGTTATTCCGACTTCGTATATGCATATGTCAGGAGAGGGAAATAGTAGCATGCAGCGTGCTACTGTAGCAGGTACTTTTCGTAGGCTTAGAGCGCTGTAACTTTTTGAAGTAGCTGTAAATGTAGCAGCTACAGGAATTTGAGTAGCTTGTATCCGTTCTCTACGGCTACTTTTCCAACTTACTGTTTGAACTACGAAATAGAGTAACGATGAAGCAGCAGGAAAAGTCGCTTCTGCCTAGCAGCCTTTCCTTCTATGCGGCTTTAAAATATTTTCCACACTCTTTTCGTACTTAGTCTTCTAACTTCAAAAGTTTTGACGACCTTTATTGAGCATGTCCCCCGGGGAGCCTTTTTTTAAGCTTTTTCTCCGGTTCCACAACAGTTTTTCCCCCTCTCAAGTAATCTCGGTTTTTCCGGAGGTACATTTTCATCTACATCTACATAATTCCCTGCGAGACACCATATAGGTGTGTGGCAGGGGTGAATTCTCACCAAACATGCACTATATATCATGCATAAAAGCGGATTAGTAGGTAATAATATACTAGTCTAAACTTCACTATTTAAAAAAGATAAAAATAGCAAAGCAAGCATGCAAAAACATTCTGTTATTTGGATTAGCTCCAAGTCCTTGTACCAACATGCAGCTACCTATGCATTGATACATTAATACACTCGTATTGGACGTAGTTACCGCTATTCATATATCTAATCGTACGAGGAGAAAAGGACATTTTGAATCTGTCAGTTCGGCAATTTCTTCAATTTTGTGATTATGTTCCAGTCTACTATAGTAAGTTGGTGTTAGCAAAATATTTTTAACGTCATCACTGAAAATATTATACTGGAATTTATTTAAGAGATTGTCTAAATTTCAACCTGCGATCTGACAATTATTCCCATTTAAATTCATTCACGCTAAATAGTTTCCTCTTTTCCAACGCGTGGAATCATTTACCGCATAATGGGCGCATCCACCTTTCGTAGAAACTGAAACCTACCGGATTTCTCAGATAAGGAGCATGAATGCCTCTGTTCGCGAACTGCGAGGGGCGGAATAACCTCTTATCTGCGAGATTCTAAGAATAAAAATAAATGGCACTGATTTCTAAAAAACATTAGCTCAATTTAACTAGTACCACACTAAACAAAGAACTTTGTTTTACAATAATATCGGTGCAAATTTAAGTAGTTGAAACTATTATTTCGAGAGTGCAAATGAAAAGTAGGAGTCAGCCGTAAGTAGAAGTATTTTTTTATCTTCCTAACAAGGGATGGGCGCAATGCTATGTGCCAGTAAAATGTGAGCATAAATTACATTACGCATGTTGGAATGACCTCGCAGTATTCTCGATTATTATGACCTCGCAGGGGGGTTTGGTCACACATCAACACAAACACATCAACTGGCGGAAACACAGAATTTTAAAAAAGTCTCATTGGGGAAAGGGTTTCCACACTTCGGATCCTGGAAGCATTGTCACGGCTTCAACTAAGGTGCCCTTTCCCCAATGAGACTTTTTTAAAATTCTGTTTCCACCAGTTGATGTGTTTATGACCCCCCTTCCCTCAGCTCCGCCTCATACCCTAACCCCGGCACCCTTGCCCTCCCATTCACGTGTCTTTCCTCTGCCCGCCAATAGGCTTTCCACCCTCCCCTCCCCCCTTCTTCCGCCTCTTCCCCACCCCTCACATCCCCGCATATTATATATAGTGCACTATGGATGCTATTTTTCACCTGACAATGTTGCAGTGCCAACGAAACCCGGGTCGGAATAAAGTTTTTATGTGGTAAATTGCAAATTTTGTCTTCTTTCTAATACTTGAAATGATGCGGGAATACAACTGACCATAATATATTGTCAATAGCAAATCAGGACTAACAGAGAATCCACTAAAACGTATAAGGAAACAAGTAGAGGCCTTTTGAGCTCTACTTGTTTCTCTCTTACTTTGAGCAGATTGCAGATGTGCACTTCCCATGAGAGATTAGCAGAAATTGCAAGTTCCAAGAATTTGGCATTTTCAGCTTGACGAATGGGCTGACCATACAGGTCAAGATCAAGGGCGGTATGTTGTTTACTCTTGAGATTGAAATGTGTAGCTAGAGATTCATCAACATTTATGTCTAAGCAATTTATGGAGCACCAATCACTCAAGTGCTGTGGTAATAGTTCACTTTTCTCAACTGTAGTGTGCAGTGAAGGAGAAGCAACACGAATGTTTATGTCCCCTGCTGAAAGATGCTATGTGCCGTACAAATTTTCTAGGGAACGGAAGGAATTCTACAGAGTTTCTGTAGAAACCTTTCCCTTTCTACGGAGTTCTACAGAAAAAATTCTACGGAACAGAGGGACTTCTGTAGAAAGTTGTGATGTCGCACTGGGTCTACGGAATTCTACAGAAAATTATGCGAGGCAAGTTCAAAGTTCCGTACACTGCCCGAGAATTCCGTAGGAAGCCCGGGATGCCTCTACAGAATATCATCCCGGCATCCCTTTCGGCCATATCCGTAAGGAATAAGCAGACATTTCAGAAAAGTACGATATGGAGATCAGAGACGTTAAGTTCAGGGACATTTACGCCCGTGATATGATAAAATAGATATATGAAACCAAATATTACACTTAACTAAAAATAATAAAATCGATTATGAAATAGAACGTAACTTTTAAGTTGAAGTATTAACGGCGTTAAAATGACCAATAATCATCTTTTTCATGAAAACCAATTTTGTGACACGATATGGTAACGGGTATCGAATTAAAATACTTTGTTAAATATATCTACCGTTTTCTCTGTAATCACCTTTTTCTTACATTTACGCGTAATATAAACTGTACGACTTCATTACAGAGAGATATCCTTGTACGACCGCTGACTTTGTCTTTGAATATTTTCATGAGCGCAGCGTAAACAATATAAATTGATGTAGGATGGCGATAATTCATTAAAATTTTAACGTGTAAATGTATTTGACAAATTTATTCAATCCAATAGAATGTAGCGTTTACTTAAGCAATTGCTGTTATAGCATTTTATAGGTATCTATAGATATGTTTACAAAATATGAAGATGAGCAAAGAGATCAAAATCAATCATATTCATTCAATTAATTGTTCATTTGTGCAAAATACAATTGCATTCTTATGTTTTGCCTCCTTTGTTGTATAACTTGTTAAATACCACTTCGCTGAAACATAATATTATTTAAATTCTATTCTTCATAACGACATATCAAAATAAGTTCATATAAAATACTGTTGGCGTCTTCGCTTTTTCAATAGACATGACTCTACTAAAGTTATGATTGAAAATTAAGCTTTGATGCTTTAAAATGATACATAACATTGATGACTTTAATAATGGGACATCTAGAAGAGTGGGCTTAATTATATGAAACTGATCATGTTTTTCTGCATCTCTGGATCCTGAGTTTTAATATTGCTATGACTATGTGAGGGATTTGTGTCATGTTGTAGTGCATCCTGGTGCAATGATGCTTATTCACTCCAAGCCTATTGTCTTCAGAAGAATGGCATTTTTGACCACCCTTACAATGAAAATATTTATAAGTATAGGATATGCTCATAATCTTTTCATGTATACAGAACCCAGTCGGCTATATATGTATAAATCAATCGTGTTGTAGATTACATACATCTAGATGCATGGCTCAGTGGTTAAGGAAGATTAAGTAGGTAAGATAGAAAATAGAAATAATACTTGGCAAATGTGTGTGATGATACTACGTGAATGAGTTAATACAGTGTGATGAGTAGGGATGGGCATAAATAACCGCTTATTTTCACAGCCTGTTTTTTTTCCTTAGGTGAACCGGTTAAAAACCGGTTATTTTTAAGCGCCGGTTAACCTGAGTGCTCGGTTATTTTTTGGCATAAACGAAAAATAACCTGAGAGAAATAACCAAATAAAATTGCTGCTGCCTGCACTCTCTCGGGCAACACTGGTACTACTTGCCGCTGATCGTACGATGATTGCGGTAGCTTTTCAGTATAGAGGCACTGTATTGGGTATTGTATACCAATACAGTGCCTCTATTTCAGTAGGATTTCCTGCGCCTCTGCCGGCCTCTGCGCTAGTTATAACCGGAGTGATGAGTACTTTTTGATAGAACCGAGAAATAACCGGTGACCAGACAGAGTGAAATAACCGGAGGAACGAGCACTCGCCACTCACAAGGCACAATCGCACTACTCGCCGCTGCACCGCTCGCTACGGCCAAATGGCATTTTGCCGGACAAAAGTCCAAAACTTCTTTCTATGAGATAACGTCTTCAAATTTGGCACATATACACAAAAATAATTGCTAATTATGGAATGGCAAGTCATTTTTCATAGGTATTACCCGTTACTTAGATACAGAGGCTCAAACACGACGCCCGAAAAGCGCCCGCTCTCATTTTTCTTCGAAAATCTTAAAATTTGAGCAGATATAGGAGTAATTAAACGACTTTTATGAAATAAAAAACATTACCAATTGTGAACAGGGTACTTTGCCTATACTATGCATATGTTTCAGACCTTTTTGCCTATATTTGAGTGCTATTACGTCACAAAATGGCGGACCCTTTTTTTAGACTAAATTTTACATGAAGTAGACAATATAATCCTTATTCCGAAAGTTGTCTCTGTTACACTTCATCAGAGTATAAAATGAAGGTTATTCCGTAAAAATATTTGAAAAAAGTTTGCGACGCCGAGGATAAACTCGATTTTTCTATCGCGCGTCGCGGCCCTGCTCCGCTCAGCGGGACCTGGAAATACCGAGACTCCGTTGGATTGTTCATGTTGTGTGGATAATAACTCCTCGAATATACCTTTTTCAGGCTTTGCATGCTGTCACTGATTTCTAAAGATTCTATACTGAAGAGTTTTCGAGGATATTGGTTCGAGAGAATGGATCAGTGCACTCTTAACTGCGGTAATTTTTTAATTTCGATAATTTTCGGAATCATGCTGAACATTATGAACGTCTTTCAACTCTTGAGAAAGAATGCCGGCTCTCGGGGAACCATGCATGTTCTCCATAAAAAGGCAACATTTGGGATTCCCTTCTTTCCCTTTACCCTCTCCTCCTCCACCTTTCATTCTACACCTTTACTACCCGAGGAGGGTGGCGCAATACGGAACATTTTATGACAATGTGCAGTCTTAAAAAAACTTGCCTGCTTGGCAAATTACAACTTGTTGTTGCTCTTTGTTATCTGACTCTTTTATGCGTCAGAAATAATATTAGTGGATACTCACCCATAAATAACTTGGAACTTCTTATAAAGATGTATATTATTGACCACTATATTTTTATGTAGACTTGGTTTCTGGAGTAGTTTGGTCGATATATGAGGAAACACCAATTTAGCCGACGTTTCGCCTCTTTATTGCGGCATCATCAGGGATATTTGATACATAATTGAAGTTTTTACATTTTCATTAATTTTTACAGTCTAGGATCAAAATTTAAAGAGAGGAAAAAAAAATGATTACAGAGAAAATCTTGTACATACCTTTTGGTGACAATTTTTTATAAACAACAACAACAATGTTATGTTTCTTAGTTACAAAAACGAAAACAAACAAAATTTTTTAAAAAAATTATTACATCAAGAATATTTATTTGTGTATGTATCATTTAATTAAAAAAATATATATATATATTTTTTAACAAAATTGAATATAAAATGAATATGAATTTATAAGTTGATGGTGTTGTTGAGTAAGATATATTTATAAAGTTGATATAATGCTATGGTAGGGGAGAGCGGGGTTAAACCGTACAGCGGGGCTAAACCGTACACCCAATTTCCGGGTCTAGATTTGAAGGTAGAGAAGTCAGATAGGTGTCGCAGTCTAGCGACGGGCCACGCAAGTGTGCAGGAGTCAGTTCGTTCTTCTGAGCTTACGAGTGTCGGTGTTACACTGAAAAAAAGTTGTTTTTGTGTGTTCTCTTATAATTTTGGGGCAACGCCAAATGAGAGATAAGTAGAGAACCTTTACTTTCAAACTAGTAACTATCAGACCATAAGAAACTACTGTTCTAAAGCTATCTTTTGATCACTAGTTATGATTAATTAGGTGATGGGTTTCGAGGTTATGTTACAAAATTCCCACGAGGTACGGGATGGGGCTAAACCGTACACTTCTGTACGGTTTAGCCCCTAATGGTTTGTTATGGCATCATGATTAGGCTGGAATTTATGAAGGAAATATCACAAATATTATAATTTTATAGGCTTACTTTACAACGTGGATTGGAATATGACGCTAAAGGTTCTGAATGGAATTGGAGTATCATACAATGACCGAAGAGTTATCCACAGCTTGTATAAAAACCAGGTGGCCATAATCAAATCAGGACCCAGCAGTACAGAAGCAAGCATAAAGAAAGGAGTGAGGCAAGGAAGTGGAATGTCTCCCGTATTATTCAATGTCTACATCGAGAAAGCCATCCAAGAAGTCAAAGAAAAGTCTTCGGGAGTGAATATCCACGGGGAGAAAATCAGCATTCTACGATTCGCCGATGACATCATGGCAGAAACAGAAGGAGACTTAAAGAAGACACTAGGAATATGGAAAGAACAATGACCAGATATCATCTGAAGATCAATAAAAAGAAAACTGAGGTATTGGTGTGCAGTAGAAGAAAGGAAGCCAGGACAAATGTTAAACTAGGAAAACATAAAATCGAGGAGGTGGAAGAGTTCTGCTATATGGAAAGCCAAGTAACCAGCGATGGACGAAGTAAAAGAGAAATTGCCAGTAGAATTGCCCAAGCAAAAAGGGCATTTTACCAGAAGAGTATTCTGCTTACAGCTGCAAATACAAGCGTTGAAGTGAGGAAACATTTTATTAGAGCATACATCTGGAGCAGTCTACTATATGGCAGCGAAGCATGGACAACAACAGCAGCAGGGAAGTCCAGACTGGAAGCATTTTAAATGTGGTGCTACCGAAGAATGATGAAGATAAAATGGATCGATCGAGTGACAAATGAAGAAGTCCTAAGAATAGTGGGAGAGAAGAGGTATCTACTGAAAACATTAAAAAGAAGACGGGACAACTTAATGGGCCACATCTTGAGACACGATGGTCTGATGAAGACAATCGTCGAGGGAAAAGTGAACGGGAAGAATGGAAAAGGCTGGCCTCGTATGAGGTATATGGAGCAGTTTGTGAAGGGTGTAAAGAGAGGAGCTACGTCAATATGAAGAGGTTGGCCGATAGAAGAATCGAGTGGAGGGCTACGTCAAACCAATGATGAGTCTTACTTTCCCCCTATTCAACCAAGCTTTTTTATGGAGTACCTACAAATATTTGTTGAAATACTTATTGCCGTAAAAATATTATTTGAAATACCTTATTTATTTTGATTCAAAAAACATATTTGGCAGCAATAACAATAAGGTTTATTTCCAGATGGTCCGTAAATATCATAGAACAACCAAAAGAGCTACATGGACCGAAGAAGGAATGAAGTCCGCTCTAGATGGTGTCATAAAAAACATTAAAAAAGTAATGCAGCCAGCCAGGGCTTACAACGTACCAGTAATGACGCTGAGTGGTAGACTTAAGACTCATAACTCAAAAAAGTTAGTTTTAGGGCATATGCCTGTATTCACACAAGTGCAGGAAAATTAATTTGCTGAACAAGTTTTACCTCTCGCTTAAGTGTTTTATGGAATTTCTTCCGTTGAGCTCCGCCATGTAGTTTTTGAATATGCTGAGAAAAATGGCAATCCACACCCATTTAACAAGGCAGCTAAATTAGCAGGGCAAGATTGGCTTAATGGGTTTTTGAAGGGGAACCCAAGAATCAGCGTTCGAAAACCGGAATCAACAAATATGAGTCGAATTACTGCGTACAATGCAAAACAAGAAGTGGATATTTTTTCTCCAACCTTACACCTGAAATGGACAAACACACGTTTGACGTATCACAAATTGGTAACAGGATCACATTGACAAGATCGGTCTCAGGAGACGTGAACAGCCCTACTACAGCCCATGTGGATTTGGAAATGACCGAAGACCCAACTCCTCATCAAATAGACTAGGGATCTACGCAGAATTCACCAATCACGTCTCTTACGGACAAAGGACCTCAAGCTAAGCTATCTTTTAAATCTCTCTGCCCCACACCTCAGTCAAAAACAGTGAAGCCAGGCCTAACTTCAAGACAACAACATTCTGTTATTTTTACTAAATCACCAAATAAAAAAAAATTGGAAGAATCGGCTACAGTGAAAGAATTAAAGCAAAACATTCAACAACTGCAGGCCAAGATGAAAGTTACAAAAGAAGAGCAAAAAATCAAACAAAAATAACAAGATAGGTCTACTCAAAATTAAAAGAAACTCTAAACCAAGAAAACCCATGTCTAAGGTAAGAGGATCTAGGAATACGACCAACAAAGTCCAAAATATTTCTTCGAAATCCAAAAGTCGAAATATTACGTTTGATGATTCGTCATTAGATAATGACCTTGCTGACAAAAGAAAAATTTGTCAAGATGATTCTTTTAATATATGGACCCACAGACGTCATTGCATGGAGGATTGCTAAGAGAAGCCTCGGGCTCAAACGACATATGCCTCATGTGCGGTGAGTTTGGCAAGGACAAAGATCTGTGGTTTAGGTGCTGCACGTGTTCAGGGTGGGTTCACTCAGCTTGCAGTGCTGCCGAGTCTGCAGACAACTTTATTTGTGATTTTTGTTTTGATGTAAAACTTTAAACATTTTTGTTTTATAAAATTTTATCACTTTTTGATAAACGTTTACCTAACACTTTTATACCATTATCAGTTGAACTAAATACCTTACGTTATATATAGTATTAATTGAGTTTCTTAAGTAATAAGTGATAAAAGATGCTGTATGCAATAATTCATTACTATTTACTTCCCTAATCATGTGATTTTTTTACTGTACGGTATAGCCCCTCCTACTGTACGGAATAGCCCCGACCCCCGGGGCTATTTCGTACAGGGACATGTTTTTTTATTATTTAATTTAAAAATATAAACAATGAAATAATTCAAATTTCTTTGTGTCGAAATGGAAGCCAATGATCCATATTACAAGTTGCCTATTTTCTTATAATTTTATACCCAATATTAGCCGAGAAATAACAATTCTCGCTTACGTGTACGGTATAGCCCCGCTCTCCCCTATATTTTACTTAAATTTTGAATATCGGTTCTATTATTGCATGCAGTGGGATTTTTTGCTATATAAACCATTTCTTTAAAAAGCCTCTTTTGAAGGTTGGATTCAGAGTCGATCGATTTTGCATCTTCAAATATAAAGGAATGGCTGTTTTCCAAAGAATGTTTAGCCAAGGCACAGGTTCCAGTATTTGTTTTAATTGAAGACTTATGGCCATTGATTCTATTTTTTAAGTATTGTGCAGTTTGCCCAATATAAATTTTATTACAATCTTGGCAAGGTATGCTATAAACAATGTTACTCTTGTAATATTTAGGAATTTGACTCTTTAATTTCGATTAAACTGTATTATGTAGTGTTCTTCTTGCTCGGTATGTTATGTTGTAGGTAGTACTTTTAAAAATTTTGGATATTTGTTCTGACAATCCTTTAACATAAATTATACCCCTGTAGTGTTGAGTTGATTTTTGTTTGTTTAATGTATCTTGCTCGTTTTCTGTGGGAGGAGGATTAATTATTTTTATATTTTCTTTGGGACGAATGCTACTATTATACAGAATTGACCTAATAAGTTTTCTTGGAAAATTGTTATTGATAAGTATGTTTTCTAAAATTTTTAAATTTTTCTTATGATATTCAGGATCGCTTAGCTGTATGGCTCTATATTTAATGGCTAGAGCTGTGTTTAGTTTTTGTTTAAAGGGGTGACAACTAGTGAAATTTAAAAATCTATCAGTTTTCATTTCTTTCATGTACCAATCTACTGATACCGTTCCATCTAAATTCCGTTTTACTATGGTATCCAGAAAAGGTAGTAGTTTATTTTGTTCTTTTTCTATTGTAAACTGAAGTTTATTGTGGAATTGGTTAAAGGTTTGCATTAAATTTCCTTCATCATAGTCTTCTGGGATTGCAAGGAATAGATCATCAACATATTTGTAAATAAACGGTACATGAAATGGTAGTATTGGAATTACAGTGTCCAGAAGTTCATTCATTACGGTGTCTGCCAGAATTGGAGCAGCTGGGGAACCCATTGGGACTCCATCAATAATTTCATAAAATTCATCATACTGTAAAAATTAATGAAAATGTAAAAACTTCAATTATGTATCAAATAGCCCTGATGATGCCGCAATAAAGAGGCGAAACGTCGGCTAAATTGGTGTTTTCTCATATATCGACCAAACTACTCCAGAAACCAAGTCTACATAACTTGGAACTGACAATGTATGAAAATTGATATTTAAACCTTAAAAAGTGTGTAACTATCAATTTTTGGAAGAGGAATAATTCTATAGAGCGTACCTATAAAATTAGTAACACGAAGATCGAAAACGTAGAAACCATAAAGCCCGAATCACCGGATCATTTTTCTCGTCCCTTTAAGGGGATCATTTAAGCTATAGCTTTCAGGGACCGCAAAAATGATAGCTCAAGCTATCATTTTGCCCCTCACACGATCATTTTTGCCGTCCCTTCTCGTATCATTTCTGTACGGTAAACAACTTCGTAACTATGGATTATTTACACCGTCGTCGACAGCTTTTGGCTGCAGCTAAACGATACTTTCAGAACGTGCGCTGTGATTGGCTAAATGACAGGCCGAGGGACGGAAAAAAGGACATGCTCAAATGACGAAAAAAGGGATAGCGATCCCTATCATTGCCGCTATCCGTGAAGTGATCAAGTGAGACGATCATTTTTAAGCTATCATTTGAGCTATCATTTAAGCTATCCCTGAAAATGGACGTAAAAAATGATCGTGTGATTCAGGCTTAAGATATTTAGGTGTAACAATCACTAAGGATTTATCGTGGGGGAGACACATAAGGGAAATATGCGGCCGAGCGAAGAGAAACCTAGGATTTATTAGAAGAGTACTTGGAAAATGTGATGAGAAGTCAAAAGAGCGATGTTACTTTTCACTAGTTAGGCCCCACCTTGAGTGTGCAGCCAGTGCATGGGATCCTAATGAATTAGGTTTGATTAGAGAACTAAACAGTGTTAAGCGTAGAGCAGCTAGGTTCGTCAAAAGGTGTTACGATAGGATGAGTAGTGTATCAGAATTAAAACAAGAATTAGGCTGGGAATCATTATCAGAGCGTAGGTTAAAGTACCTACAGATTAAATCTATTAGAGAATTTTCAATCGGATAACTTTACTGAAGATGTTAGGCACATATTAAAAACACCAGTGTATTATGCTAGATTCCACCAGATAAATAAGATTAGAGAGATAGATTGTTGTACCGATAGATTCAAAATGGCATTTTTCCCCCGTACTATAAGAGAACAGAATAGGCAGCATAGCAAAGGGATAAGTAGGGAAAATATTTTAGAGTATTCTGTAGTGCATGATGCATGTATTAACCTTTTAAATACTATAGATACTAACAATCAAGTTGCATGAGACAATATAGTTACTAGTTTGCATGTTAGTAGTGCATGCTTGGTGATCTTCAACCCCTGCTTCACATCCTCGCGGTGGCTTGCAGGGTATCGTGTAGATGTAGATGAATTTCTCTAATTTTCTGATTATGGTCCATTCTACCATAGTAACTTGGGGTCCGCAAAATATTTTTAACATCATCACTTAGAATATGGTCTTGGAATTTGTTAAAAAGATTAAGTCTAAATTTCAACCTGCGAACTGACAATGATTCCCAATTTAGTTCATTTAATAGACTGGTAACGCTAATAAGGTTATCATACCGTTCCTTTACAAATCTTGCCGATCTTTGCTGCACACGTTCAAGTTCGTTATTTACACCGATTTCGTAGGGATGCCATACACTGGCAGCATATTCCAAATGGGGTCTTGCAAGGAAAAAGTAGCTGATTTCTCGTGCATGATCGTCGCATTTACCCAGTACCCACTCTTTGACGAATCCCAGTTTACAATTTGTTGACCCATTATTTACCCCCTGCCACACACCCTCGTGGTGGCTTGCAGGGTATTATGTACATGTATTTCACGAAGGTATGTGTTTACCCCAGGAAAGATCATGTGTCAGTCTTATTCCAAGATCTTTGATGGATTCCACGTTTGTTATTTCATTGTTATTTATTTTGTAAGTTCTAGGAGGAGAGCTATTCTTTTTGTGTTTCTACCGCTTTTACAACATGTTCTGGTACATACATTTGTCGCTAATTAATCGACAGTATTAGTTCCTCTGGTGGATGCTGTTACCAATTGATGCATTGAGTGTGTTGTGAAGGTAAACAATAGTGACTCGCATAGCTACTTGTCTTTTACTCCGGTGGTAAACCTATTCGTGTCCCAGTCTACGGACGGAATTATGAAATCTCCACATATTATTATGTTTCGATCGTTTTCGCGCGAATTTAGTTTACTGCTCTTGCCCACCAGGGCTGAGACTGAACTGCCGTCGGTATCATGCGGTCTTTAATATACACATATAAAGAATCTATTGGCTTTGGACTCATGTTAAAGCCTCCATCAACTAGGCATTTCACAACGTGGAATGGAATAAGATGTTCAAGATACTGAAAGCCGACAAATAAATACTCTGTCGCCTCTCCAAGAATCAGGCCACGATAGTAAAAATGAAGGATGGAAGGAAAATAGAAGCCAAAATAAATGCTCACACAGTCTGTCTCTTCTTGTTCTCTTTTTCGAAACTAACCATCTCAGGTAGCAACGTTGCCACATCCCACCCGCTTTTTACGCGAAAAATAGGAAAATCCTTAATTTTCATCGTAGAGCGTCAATCAAAAAACATTTTTCGACGTCTTGGAATGAACGATAAAATGAAGAAGATAAATTGTTGATACGTTCCAAAGTTATAACTTCGAAAAACTATGTCTAGTGGTCAATTTCCCTGGGGACCCCACCCGCTGGGAAAGGTCTGCCTCCGCTGAGCTGCCGGGACGGGCGAGGCTCTATTTTCGAGGAGACCGAGGATGGAACCCTCTAATGACCTACCCCTAGCTACCTGAACGAAGGCCCCGTTTAACTACCATTAAACACGCCATCTATAACTGTAGTAAGTTATTAATGAAACGTTGTCGAATATTAAAAATTAATATATTTACTCAGCTCCTCTAAAAATTTAAATTTAACATATTGAAAACGCCCCCATTGGGAGGGGAAATGTCATGGGGGCTAAGGATTTCACAAGGATCCGAAGATTCAAGAAGAAGAAGAAGAAAAGCCTTCATTTGTTCACTAAGGATGGGTTGGGGTCGCATTGACGGCTTTGGTTAGAAAGGGCATCACTTAAATGCCTGAGGGCCTCGTTGACATAAACTGATTTGTTGAGGATACATCTACATAATACCCTGCAAGCCACCATAATGGTGTGTGGCAGAGGGGCGGAATTCTCACCAAACATGCACTACATATCATGCATAAAAAAGGATTAGCATTTATATTCTACCTTATCTATATAGAATAATTGGGACTTTGTCAGCATTAGTGGCTATAATGTTAGGATTACGGCGGATGGCTATAAATACCATAATTTCAACATGGGATGAATTATTTGCGGGTGAGAGGGACTGGAGAAATTTGGGATCGGAAACCAGTCTACAAAATGAATAAAATTGGGAATCATTGTCAGATCGAAGGTTGAAATTTAGACTTAGTCTCCTAAATAAATTCCAAGATAATATTTTCAGTGATGTCGTTAAAAATATTTTTCGAACCCCAACTTACTATGGTAGATTTAACATTATTCATAAAATTAGAGACATTGATTGCCCACCGAAATAGCTGCTGTGATAACATTGACGTAATTTTCCTCCCGTCCTTGACTGCTTTTAGGGGAAGGGAAGTAAGTGGAGGGGGGTTCTCGGAAAGTCTGCTCGCACAGATCCTGTCGCAATCGGTCCCATTGGGAGAGCCAGCTGTGGACCCCCCATTGCGATAAGGCAAAGTATCTTCGCGGGCTCACTTTGAAATGGACGAAGTCGATATACATACGTCAGAGTTTGCACCACGCCCACATTTCCGAAAGGGTTAAAAACATCAGATTTTCGCCACCTGTAACTCGAGAAATAATTGACGAATCAAAAAACGGAAAAATACGGGCATTTTTATTTTACAAACTCTATCATATTCGGCAATAAAAAAATATGGTGTACGACCAACTTCCATGAAGAAACATGCTCCATATGTATGTTATGGTGAAATGTGTCCTCACTTCCACGCCTGTATTCTCAGCTGTAAGCAGATTCATCTTTTGGTAGAATGCCCTCTTGGCCGGGTCGTTCTACTGATCATGTCCTTCTTTTCACTCCCTTCGCTAGTTTTTCTAGACAGCAATACTACACGTTCACCGCTCCTAACTTTTGCTTCCCTAGTTTAACAATATTGCACTGGCCCTTTTCTTCTCTTGCATACCTTGGTTTTCTTTTTGTTCATCTTCAGAGATAATATCTGGCCACTATCTTTTCCATGTTAACAGAAGTCATCTTAATTACATTAACTAACTGATGCCTAACTTTGTGGTATTCCATTTTAAGGTTTCTGGGATGTATTACTTTTACTTATACCACTCCTTTTTTTAAAAATAAAGCGACCCGGGTTTCAATGAATAATCATCATCATCAGGCGTAAATTATTTACCTTATTATTGTAACCTCAGTTACGTAACGGAAGAAGAGATGAATTTTGAAACGGACGCCAGAATGGGGAAAAAGATGTGTAAATGTATTCGTTGATGAGAGTGTTGTCCTGGTTATTAAAAATTTTTAGAATTTCTAACTGCTCTCTAGAATCTAATTCGCGGCGGTCATTGCATAATTTTAATATATTCATTTTAAAATCGCTCCTATAGCAGTTACGTATTAAGTGCTTAGCAAAATTACTTATATCGTCCTTGCTGTTTCTGTAAGCACTTAAATGTTCTTTCTTCCTCACTCCAAGCTTCTTCCTGTCTTCCCCACACCATTGGAATCGCTGCATTTTAATTAATACATTCCACATTTGTCTAGTTCATCTATTTACATTTTACCAGCAGCCTTCGGAGAGTGGCATTAGGTCTAAAAGCCATGCGGAATTTGTCTCTTGGTAAATGGTGAGCCATTTTCAGAGAAACTGCATCCAGGTACGTCACCGTGCACCACTGCTTCTTTCTCCTCTCGTCCCCCGAAAACATTTGGTCGATAGCCAGTCTTCTCTGTTTTTTAAAAACTAACTTGTCTATTAAATTTTGTGAATAACCGTTGGCTGAAGCAATTTGTTTGATTGTGATGATTTCTTTCCTGAAGTCTTCTTTTGACAGTGGTATCTTGAACAGGCGATGAATCATGAAATGAAAAGTCGTAAGTTTGTGCGAGTAATGGTGTCTTTAACTTGCCAGGATGACATGATCGGTATAACAAGGTTTCCGAAAAATGGAGAAGGAATGCGGGTACTTATCGAGTTAATTGTAAGATCCAAAGAATTTAAGCAATGGTTGGTGTCTCTTTCACAGGTAAATGAAATTGCAGGATCGATATCACTCACAAAATTCAAGAACATATCCAGTTGCCGATCAGTTCCTTTCCAAAGTATGCACAATTATATCGTCAACGTACCGGTACCAGCATACTACAGAATTTAGTAGGTTTTTTTGCTGAACTAAAACTTTTTTTCTTCCAAATTAGAATTAGAATCTTGAGAGCAGTTAGAAATACTAAACATTTTTAATAACCAGTACAACACTCTCATCAACGCATACATTTACACATCTTTTTCCCCATTCTGGCGTCCGTTTCAAAATTTTCTTCTTCCGTTACGTAACTAAGGTTACAATAATAAGATAAATAATTTAAACCTGATGACGATGATTATTCATCGGAATCCGGGTCGCTTTATTTTTAAAAAATGAAGTTGTATAAGTAAAAGTAATACATCCCAGAAACCTTAAAATGGAATACCACAAAGTTACGAATGAGTTAGTTAAGTGAGTGGTTCTTGAAGCAAGTACAGCTACTCAAGTTAAGCTATACTGGAAGTTATTCATCAAGAAACGGATCGCCTCCCTCAATACCTACTTCAACAGCATGTGTCTCCGGCAGAATCTTACCCCATCCTACTGGAACATCACTACATCTTCAAGATCACCAGCCGCCATCCAAGCAGTAAGGAAGACTTCAAGTGAATGGATTCGGAGAGAATTAAGAAAATGGTACGGAATCCGGGATAGCATTTCTTACTATCTTATACAATGAATGGAAGAAGAGGCACATTGTGTGACCCCCTATAAATTAATGATGAATATGTAACTAGGGTAAGCGTAGTTCGTATCAGCGGCAACCGTCGACCATGTTTACGAACTTTCTTCGATTTTGAATCGTGACTAGCGGTGACTAGTTCCGTTATGTTATTTGTCATGAAAATACGAGAGTTTTGCCGGAATTCCATTTCTTAAAACTTTTGTATTTGCACCATAAATTATGCGGCAGAACCCATCAACAGACTCGTATTTCCATAGTTTGTAATTTCGAAAAAAAATCACGTTATGTTTGGTTTAATAGACCAACAGTGATTTCAGTGCGTATATTTTGTAAAAGTTGCGCCACCTACGAATGCATTAAAAATAGCATTTCTTTCGATACTTAGTCCTGAAACGTAATGAATTCGTGTTTTATCGTTTTATGGCCGCTATTTCGTGTACCGTCGTGGTATTTTGATAAAGCGACTTCCTTGGACCCCTAATAATAACATTAAGTTATATAACATAGGATCACAATGAAAATAAACAAGACTCAAATCAATTAAATATTAAAGTTCAACTCTAAACGGGAAAAATTAATAGTTAAAGATTCTCAAATTACCCAATGTTAAAATTTAAACTATTTTTAGCGCAGTAAGAAGCTGCTCGTCCTACCGTGATTCTTCTTCTCCTTTTACTTCTTACTTTATCTCATAAAAATTACTACTTTTCATAAAAATATAGTTTTATTCTTAATAATTAAGTTAAAATACAGTCAGCGTAGAAGTCACTTACGTCTTCCATGATAGTTTTCATGCGCACAAACATATGAATATAAAAAAGTTTGATGAAGACAGCTAAAGAATCAAAGGATGCTTTGCATGTTAGAAAAAATTACTAGAGTGTAGAAAAAAAAGGATCTCTCTGTGTCCATTGCACATATTTTTTAAATTTGAATGCGTATATATATAAATACCTAATTTAAACGTAAATACTCTAATGCTCGATCAAGAAAAATAATACGTATAACCATGGTTACATATATTGATGAACCATAAAACAGTGTGTCGACATACATTTATTTCAGGTAACCGTAAAAAAGAAAAAAATCAAATCATAGAGTCCATAATTTTATAAATTCGATTTAAAAAAGGGAAAGCAGCTATTTGAAGCCTTCAATACAAAGTAAATTCATTAAACAAAAAATACAATGTAAAAGTGACCATAAATTATAATGTACCGCATATAAAGAAAAAATCAGAAAATTAAAAATGACAACATATTTTATTCAAGGTACAAAATAAAAATTTTACCCTAAATGGCACTCATTTATGCATTTTAATCCAATGAGTGCTGCAGGATAATAATGAGCACTGTAAATAACGTCGTAGAGTCATATGAAGTTACATCTCATGTAGCTAAAATGCAACAAAATGGAAGTCAAAACTGAATTCTATGGGCATTTGAAGAACGACATTTGATATTATGGACGATTAATATTCTTTCTTCAGTCCAAATAGTTTCGTATAATTTCTCAGCATCCAGTGAATGCAGGGTCAATTTTTGCTTGTTTGCCGCCATTCTTAACAATGCCGGAAAATATTTCTTAAAACTACATCTGCATAGAAAAATGTATCTGCTGCGAAATAAACAAAATACTCTCGCATAAGAGAAAACATTTTCCCTCGGGCCGATTACGACAAATAAACATTGCCTAAAACTTGTATATCATGTAAATTAAAGTTCTATTTAAGGGGGCTCTATACCACTGAAAAAAACGCGTCCGCAGACGTCTACGTGTTCTTGATTTACGACTTAAATATACTAGTTATTGCAAATCTGATTGAGCAGGACTCTAGAATAAGGATTAATACTTAGCATAAGTATTGCAGTTATGGGCGTTTCACTTTCTATATAAATAGATCGAAAGCTGAAAAACGTAAATTTGTCCAAAATCAGGAGCTCGCCATGAAGCCTTGGACGCATATTTCTTTAAAATCTTTTCATTCTGGCTATATAACCAACCTTCATCTCCATGTTGGAACGTGGTAATGTTCCATAAAGCGTATTTTAGCGTCACAGTGAACATTCTCGTGGACCTATGCAACGCATTTTTCACGACTCCTCGATCTAAATTACGTGTTCCATCGGCGGCGCTGCGATTTCCGCTGTCAGCCTGAGAGCGAGTGGCAGCGCTTAGGAGGGGGGAAGAGCGGGTAGGGGAGGGGTGAGCGATGAGGGGAGGTGTAGCTTTTTGGGACGCCCCTCGACCTTGTATTTCAACATGGTACGAGGCCCCCATGAAAATACCATGAGGGATAAGATTTCACAGCTGTCTTTGCTGCTCGCGCTTACTCCCAATGTGGATCGCTCGATATCGATCGATCCTTAGTAAAGGATCATATTCACTCTTCAACCAGTCCTTTTGTACTCGGATTTGTCAAATGCTTTGTCGTAGTGATTGGCGTAGACAGTGGAGAGTGGAGGGGGGTGATCATCCGAGCACCTGTAAGTTATTACTATATTACGATAAATTGTAGGTGTGTCTGTTGCCTCAATCGCGTTAATGAATCTATCATTGCTTGTCCAGGAAACGTTTCTGGAGATTATTTTTTTTTTTCCTTTGCAAATGTGCTTAAACGGTCTGTTCCTTATTGATCAAATGGTCATCCATTGCTCTCAACATAATGAAAGTACTTTATGTCTACGTTACGGTGATGCCATAATTTTGCCGGAATCTACGGTGACAAAAGCTTACGATCCAACCGGAAGACGAATCTTCGATATAAAACTTTTTCTTCTAGGGAGGAAAAAACATTTTTTTCCTCCCTAAAAACTATGGGAAAACATGCTTTCTTGCATAATATCAGACATGGAAGTGATAGAGGAGAAAAGGAAAGGGTTTTTCAGCAAATTTCGTCAGATGTGTAACATGGAAATATTTTTAAATACTGAAAACCCTAATGAAAAAAATCGTATCAGTTAACAAGGCATGGTTATACTGTAAATTCCTTGTCATATCTTGTATATCGCCTCTAAGATGTGCATTTCTTTGAACTTCTGAATTCGGTCTTCAATAGTTGACTCCTTTTTTGATAGCATTACGGGATGATCTGACCCCGCGCACATTGCTACCAACGAGTTTGTAAAATATCCCAAATACAATGATATTAAGTAGAGATCGTACTGTTAAAGTTTTCAAGTACTACCCTAATCTACTCAGACTAAAATTATGTATTGGAAATCCAATTTAATAACCACATTGCTAAAATACCTTCGGATATCATAGATAAATATCATCTTCTCAAGTAAATAACTTCATGGCATTCTCTCTCGAGACATGCCACCATCAAAATTCTGCTAATGTGCTTTGGAAATATATATGCGAAGCGGGTGCCATAAACTGTGGGATAATGACAAGGGTTTAATTACAGGTTGCAAATACGATATGAACTGACCAAGGATATTCACAACTAGCGGAGCTTAGTGCAGTTCTCGATATGCCGTGTATTACTCCTAGAACGTACCGAAAAATGCAATAATACTGCATCCTAGGAATGCATGATGCTGCGTGGGAGGTGATGAGGCGTGCCGGGAAGTAGGAATATGATCTCGCTGTGCAGGCTGGAGACGTGGATACCGATGGTATACCCTTGATAGCAGTGGCTGCCAATGGGTCTTTAAGGAAAAGATCGTATTGGACTAACTACAACTCACTTTCCGGAGTGGTACGCGAAGCTATTTCTACTTACTTTTTTTAATTGTAATGAACTAGCGGGGGGGAGGCGGGGGGGCGTTGAATTTCAACAGCATGGAAAATATCAAAATCAATGCATTGCCTTTAAAAGCCATTTCTCCAAAAATCCTTGCATATTATTTTTAAATATTTTAGATAGCTGAATTACCCGGTGTTGCCGGAGATCATAATTTTTCATAACTCATATGAGGAGAGTGAGGTTGGTTCATAGTTGTCACTGTTGGTTTTACGATCTCGCTGTAGACGAAGCTCTCCTCCCTATGTAGATTGGTATTTATATGTATATTTGCGTAAAACTCTTTTCACCATTCACATCACAACTAGCTTAGGACAGTTTTACAAAGATATCATTATATCTTGATTGGTACGATTTTACCTTATTTAAAATGCATATATCCAATTATATCAAAACCCTTTTACATGTGATAGATAACGGCAGTGCGACACAGAGGGAGAGTATTGAAAAAGTAGGAGCTATATAAAAATGGAGACTAAAGGAAAAATTGAAAATAGATTGCAGGCGTTCGAGATGTGGGTGTGGAGGAAGAAGGAAAATGAGCTTTGGACGGAGAGAAACGCAAATGCAGGAGTACTTGACTTCGTTTGGGAGGAGGAGGAGAAGCTGCTGGATGGGATTAGGGGAAGGCAGAGTAGGTGGCTTGAACAGGTAATGAGGGGCGATGGGTTGCTCAGAGTCGTGATAGAGGGAATAATGTTTGGCAAGCAGGGCAGGGGAAGGATGAGAATAGGTTTTATGGACGGGATGAAGAAGGGTAGGACATGCGCGGAGAGAGAGAAAGATCCTATGGGTGCAGATCAGAACTCTGCGTGCATTGAGAGTGACAATCGGGAAGTAGATGAGCACTCCAAGACCAGCCTCCTGAAATCGCTCTCATTGAATGAGAAAGAGACAGAGGAATTAGAGGCACTAACCAGGAATCAGCGGTACTCAAGGCCGTTGATGCCTGAAAGCCTAAAAAGACTGACAGTATCCACATTCGGCCGTGTGTGCAAATTGAGGCCCAAAGCAACCAGGACAAATACTGTGAAGTCCATTTTACGCCCATCCTTCTCGGGAAGCAAATCCACAGCAATCCACAAAAAAGAGATCATCAATATTATTATCAAGTTCAAGAACAACTGCATTGTAATAAGGAGTATTGCATTTTTATTTTTTGGGCCCCACGGGGCATTTTATATGAAAATTTAAGAGGGTTGACAGATTCTGGGCCAATCAAATGATGTGTAACTAACACAAGTAACACGCAATAACATTAAAAAATTGCCTTTTCTAATATTCATGTTTTCGTGATTTGTGGAAAAACCGGAGGTGATGTAGGAATTTGAAGGTAATTTTCGGAATCCACAGAACAGTACGGCTCATTTCACACAACAAAATCTTGCATATTGGTGATAGTCACTGATTTTCGTAGCGCTTAGTACCTTTTCCAAATTTTTTTATCAATTTCCCGTGAAAACAGAAACAGCAATTTCTTCAACCGTCAATGTTATATAAAAATTGAGAGCGTAAACCTCAAGTAGATTTCTTTATTTAAAAATTAGTAATTTTAACTATACTGGCTACATATTCCAAATGAGGTCTAACAAGGAAAAAGTAGCCGATTTCTCGTACATGATCGTCTCATTTACCAATACTCTTTTGACGAATCCCAGTTTACGATTACCTTGACCCATTATTTCACGTATGTATTCACCCCAGGAAAGATCATGTGTCAGTCTTATCCCAAGATATTTAATGGATTCCAAGTTTGTTTCATTATTACATATTTTGTAAGCGATTGGAGGAGAAAAATTCTTTTTCCAAAAATTCATTACTACAAATTTAAAACAAAAATTAATTCTAACTGCGACGTATGACACCATTTTTCAATTGCTTGTAGGTCAATATTTAAATATTCTTTATCATTTGGGCATAGACTTTCCCTGTACAGTACCGCGTCATTCGGCAAATAGACGAAGCTTAGTTTTCACCACCTTATTGATGTCATTCTTGTACAGTAGGAACAGAAGTGGACCTTTCACACTACTTTGTGGGACACCTGAAGTGACTTCAATTGCCGGAGAGGTAACACCGTCCAAAACAACCCTTTGCACCCGATCATGCGGGAAATCATTTATCCATGATATAATATTACTGTCTATCCCATAAGATTTTAATATCAAAATTAGTTTGCTATGAGACACCTTGTCAAAAGCTTTCTTGAAATCGAAAAATATTGCATCCACTGGATATTACTTTCTCCATAAACTAAAATATCGTGGGAAAAGAGAGCAAGTTGAGTTTCACATGATCTTATCTTCCGGAAACCATACTGAACATAGGACAATAAATTCTGGTTATCTAGATGCCCCATGACTGAACTGACAATTATATGTTCCAAGACTTTGCACGAAATGGATGTGAGGGATATAGGTCGGTAGTTATGTGGGTGCTCCCTATCACCACTTTTAACCTTAGAAATGCACACTTACTAAGAGAATCATAAAGTGCACACTGGTGTCCTGCGGACCCCATGAGTTATAATTTTTTTTATTTCAGATTTTTGCTATATTTCATTGAGGAAGATGGCAAATATCATTCATGTGAAGCCTTTTTAATATCAATGAGTTGAAATATTTTATTTAAAAAAATATATAACGCAGTAAAAAATACCTTTTTAATTTGAAAACTTAGAAAATCTCTCAGAAATACATCAAATCGAAATTTATTTTCTGTTGCTCATGTTTTGACAATACCGAGAAATGCCGTTAGTTACTTAAGGATAAGACTTTGAAGTGTATGAAGACTATCGTTTTTAATAGTTTTTCTCCAAAAATATGTTTATTACAACATATGAAAGAAGCGTATTTTTCAAGTTTAATTTTTCAGTGATTTTTTCGAAAATTTCATAAACACTTATAATGTCAATTAAAATGCTTATAAATTTATAGTTCTTTGCGTAATAAATATAAATATTCACATTGTACTGGAAAGAAGTTGATTTTTCACTCCAGTACAGGCAGTACGCAGATAACTTCTATGCACATGGGAGTGCTGCACAATGAGCATAGATGTCTCATTTTTATTTCCCTTTCACTCGGGCATAAGTTACGTCGAACCTTCCTTCTCGTTGCTGCACTGCATGCCCATCAATCTGTAGAATTTTTAGCGTTGTTCGTCAACCGTGCGGTATTCATGGGCTGTGTAATAATTCCTACAATTATCCACCATGTCTTCTCAAATTTCAAGAATTGATGAACATTGATCGATCACCCTGCCCTGCAATCTTGAAGTAATCAAAACGCAGTGTTGACAACAGAAACCGGAGACACTGTAGCGGAGTGGTACATTGATATATTGTATGCAAACTCAGTTTATAACAGCTCATACAGCATAATGTTGCACGTCTTCTGCACCCCAGAAAAATACTAAAGTCCAAAAAAATGCCTCCATCTCCTCAATATCTACATCACTATGATACGATTGGGAACTTAAATCTCTAAGCGCTGCCGTTATATTTCCTCATTTCTGTGCATCGACATTAAATTTCGCAAAGCTCTATCAAATAATAACTGTCGAATTTGGTGAGGAGTTTTGATATCACTCGTTGCGCCTTTTGGTCCGGGTTGTTCTGAAATCAAATTTTACTGTTTCCTTCTCCAAAATACAAAAAAGAAAGAAAAATAAAATAAGTGTAATATCAATAATATCCATCGACTTTCAGGGTCTTCGGACAGTATTCAAAATCGTGACATAACAAAAAATAATCATTGCACGGTTATTTTACCATTTAAGGTTTAGGTAAAGATGCTAAAATCAGAATTAAAGTTCATGAGAAAGAGTAGGTGCTAATTTAGTTAGAGGTATTCGGAAGCACGCATCGAAAACAATCGTTATGAACCGACCGGGAAATTCATTTACAGAGCGAAATCTAGCGATAAATAAATAAAGTCTTTAGTTCTGAAAACATTAGGTGGAAAATAGTTCATCGTCTTTTGGTCTCTTTTTCCCGGCAACAAGAACCGTCTTTCCCTCGCAGGTTTGTAGGTTGCCTTTCTGCCTCTATTCGCCTGGCTCCCTCTTGGTCGCTTTGTCGCTGGTACACTTTCGTCTTATAAAGGTTCTCCGCTACTACCGCTGTCTCTATCTGCATCCGCGCAATCTTCCTCACTCTCCGAATCCGATTGCTCATGTGCGGAATCTACATCAATGCCTGACGAATTACCCCCATCCCTTCCTGCTCCTCCTCTTTTAACACCAGCAATGCCTGACGAATATCTTCATCACGCCTCATGTAGAATCGCGACGAGGAAGACATCTCTAACGCAGCACCGACTCGCTATAGAAATGTGCAGGCTACCAATTGGTCTCGAGCTGAAATGACCAGCAATTGACTTATCCTCTCTTTTTCCACAGATTTTGACGTATATGGGCTTCGGGTCGCCAGCCACTACTTGTAAGAAATGCCTACTCCCTTCATGAATTTTGAGGACATTCCCTTCCCAGCATATTCCCGGGCCCTAGTTGTGAATTCCCTTGTGCTCTCCGAGGCGCCAGCTCATTGCCATTCTGTGACAAGTGCAAGTCCCGAAAAGGTTGCAGTCTATAGCTGTGTATATAATCCCCTTTACAGTTTCCAATACATAAAATATCCAAATGATGACGAACGCCAAATTATTATAAGGCATTATTTAGGATCGAAAAACCAAGAAATAATCTTCCATGCTGCTAAACTACGCTTCATGCACGTAAAGTTTTTCTATTCACATTTCACTTCTAAATTTCAAATGAGAATGCAGGAAAATTGGATAATTCCCGAAATATCTTCGATGGTACCAAATATCCTATAATAGTTTAAAAAATTAAAAATATTGTTTTTAAATAATTAAAATGATTAAATACTATATCTACAAATACATCAACAGTAAAAAAGGAGATACACAATGCTATATGATTTATTCGATATGTCTCAAAATTTACCATGAAATACACATTGGGGTCCAGCGGACCGCAGACCATTTTCAATATTTTTTCATGAAGCACCAAGCATTTTAATTACTGCATCGCAAGCAATAGTCAGTTCCTAAGATGTAAAAAGGAATTTACATTAAATTAGATTTCTGTATTTCACGTTTTGTGAAAGTTACGGCGAATAAAAAAATGAACGACATGTTGGGTATAGCCTGGTTGGAGGGCAATTAGCTGTCGAGTGAGTCAGTTGTCGTGAGGCGCGATGGTAGACTAACCACTGTCTTTGCTAATATTGTTGTCACCCCCAGTCAGGGGCCCCTCTAAGCCGCCTCGCGCCGGAGGCCCTCGTCTATCACCGAACTAGCCAGACCGCCACTGACTTTCCCCTACTCTCGTCACCTTATCAGCAGAGCACGTTTTTCTGTGGGGTGGGGAATGGAGGGGAAGTTGGATAGGCTCGCCAAAGGCTGGCGGAGAACCGAGGGGATCTCCAAGGTCGTGGCGGATTCGAGAACTAAAAGACGCTTTTCGCCCGGAGTATACAGCCCCCTTAAGCGAATCCATAAGATTGGAATCGGCCAAGTGAAAGTCATTCACCAAGAGAAGCTTAAAAAACGCATTGTATCACAATTATATCACAAAACATCAAATTAAAAAAAAATCACAGTGAAAGACACAGAATTAAACTATAATATCATTAAATTTCATTAAATAGATCAAAGATCCCAAATTTAAATTTACAAAGTTCAATGAGAGATTCTCCATTGCGCCAGTTAGAAAGTAGTTGTAAGCAGTGCATCTCAGTGTTTGCATAGGAGTTGACATCACAGACAAATACCTGCCAACACTCCCCTAAAAAGTTGAATAATCGAGTATTTTGTTGACGCAAAATCAATCCTTCGCAGCTGAAAGTTTGAGCTGTAGTCAAGAAATTTCGATGATACCAAAATAATAACACACTTTTGCTAAATGTGATATCTATTACCATACTACCATAATCTACCATACTACTAGAGCAGAGCATACGGAGAAAAAAAATATATATGAGAGCTTTATGTGAGTAATATAGCAATATTTTATTCGACATACATATATTTTCACAAAATGCGGAGGATATTGGTCCAGTCGGTTAATGTTCTTCGTCTTGGATCCTAGCGCCAGAATACTAGCTACAACTCATAATGCTAACATTAAACCATCAGATCTCAACGAATGGTAAAAAAGTAATAATTACTTCAGTTCTGTTATGGCCAAGTTTCTAACCGTTACGGAAGGAATCTCTTTAAGTATACCCTAATACTTGAAGGTTGCCAAATGGCGATTAGTAGTGTAGACTAGAAAAAATTAAAACCTTCTTTTCACGATGTAATATCAAATTAGCAGTGTCATCTTGACACAGGTAAAGCAATATTAGGAAAAAAATTTAATTAAATTAAATAAATAATTATAAATTATATGCTTAACGATAAAATGTATAAAGCAGCAATTAGTATAGAGTTTGCAGTATTATTAAAAACAGAAATGCATTCAGATAATGATAATTTTTCAGATAATACTTTTGGAGAAGATAAGCGAAAGCTAGCTTTCAAATGAAACTGAAATACAGGAAAGGGCCATTTGGTATACAGATGCGGTAATCAGCAGAGAAAGTTGACGGACACGTTGTGGTAAACAATTCCTTGCCATGGGAGCAGTAAATGTACATTTTTCTACCTTTGTAATCCATATTCAGGCAACCGGCAGACCCCCAACTGATTTATTGTTGGCGGGGAAAGGGGACGGACAATCATGCTACCACCAAAACACGCAATGATCCAAGAAGAAATGTAGGTACCTGTCCAAGAGTGCGAGTCGGATGTCAAATATTGTCGAATCACGAATGGCCAATATGACAACATAAGTATACCTAATATAACGAAAAAATGTTAAATCACCAAATTCTTTCGAAAACAGATTATTTGACTTTAATTAACATAACTTAAAACTAACTTAAAATTTGTTAATGATTTCAAAAATCCCTGTGGTAAAATGCAGAGGAATATTTATATAAATGTAATTGCACATGACAATATAAACCGCAAAACATTCGATTGGCAATTTATGAAATATGTCATTCGACGAATATTTTATCACAGATTTATAATAGGTATTCAAAGAATATTTCGTTAGTAAGCAGGAGTTTTTTCTTCAACTTTCAAGAATAAGGTTCAAATGTAGCAATCCATAATTGGTTTAATAACAAAAGTGACCAGCTAATGACACTATACAGAGTATAATTTCACCGTAATAACATATATCAAAAATATTAATGTTGAATTACACCACAAATATATTTGGTTAACATATGCATGATGTGTGAAGAATAGTAAAAGAGCAACATACTCCATTACAATTAATATTACAAATACTTTTCCACACAAATATGAATGTCAATAAATGAACAAAATATTTAATAAAGATTTATTGTCAATACAAAAGTTGTAACTTCACCAGATTCCATGAAAACTTTGTAAATGGGACCTTAAATACCTCGACAGATAAAAGGTGAACATTGCATGAAATACCCAGGATGAAAAACAATAACAGAGAATAAACTTTTGATGCACATAATTCCTTCGACAAGTTTTTTTTTCCTTATAGCTCTCAATTAGGCCTGCTACAAAGAGCCAAAATATTGAAAATAACGACACTTTATTTACTCATACATTAATCAAACTAATCACGACGAGGTAAATTATTACCGCATAGATTTACGTCTCATTTAGCGAAAACGTCAGTATTTACTCGGGCTTCATTGAAATAGAGCGTAAAGCGTTTGCTTGTTCCGGATGTGGTTAGATAAACCATAAACAGGTTAAAATGATAATAACCTTGTATTCTTTAATTACGTAGTTATTGCGACAAAAAATAAGGAAACCAAAAAAAAATGTAATGCAAATTTGGGTGTTAGTCCATTTTGGTGTCAGTCAGGAGACAATGATAATTATTATTACATGATCATTACTTCACATGTCAACTGTGTAAATCACTATACATTTCACTAAACAGCATAGGTATACTTACAAAATATTTGCAGGAATAGATGGAGTCAATTCATGTCACTAGATTTAAGTGGAAGTAGAGTTCCATACGTCAAACAACGCTTTGCACGGACAGTAAAAAAAATGAAAAACCATGATATAAATGAAGAAATAAACACATTAAAACATAAGAAAAGCAGAATATGATACAAGTCAAAAGATAAACAGCCAACGACAATAGCAAATATTCGGCAGTAAAATGAGGTCATAGTTATATCGAAAAAACGATGAATTAAATTCCAAAAATAATAGAATGAAGTTATATATAGCAGATGAAAGTTATGAAGATTTAAATATGATTCAGATATGGCAGCCGTTTGTAGTTATTGCAGCTATTTCGAGCCTCTTTTTTCAAATCATTGTTCAATTATTACACAGCAGTTTCAATGCAATGGAGTCGTTTCATGACCTAAATATTGAAAGAAAATGTACGTCTCAAAGAATAAAATGATACCACACATAAAGTAAGGGTCAGAGTGAAAATGATATAAAAACACAGGAATAAAATTAGCATAAAAACCACCTTTTAGGCACTCATTCGCGTATTTAAAATTCCAAATCAAAAACTGGAGAGTGACTTAAAACAATACACCTTAAAACATTTTTGACTTGCTCAACACTTAAACACGTTTAAAAAATAGCAAAATATAAAGTATTCTCACATTTAAAGTATTTTAGATAGTTTTATCTAGGTAAAAGTTTTCCTTTACATAATTAAGTCCATGCGAATTCAATGCAACCAACGCCTGAGTGATAACTGAAATATAAAAATTTACCAAGGTATTTTCAGGTAAAACGTGATAGCCTACACATGGAGGAAATCTTTGGTGTTTATACTCTAAATAAGAAAAAGGACGAGTGCAAAGAATAGCTACGAAATGAAAACGTAATTAAATATAAACTAGAAATTGGAGGAGGAAAATCATCAACCAACAGGGATATCGTAATCAAAATCGTTAATGATGAGGCAGAAAAAATGTGTCTATTTATATTAACAACATTCAAATAATCTATTGAAAGGCTGGGTTTGAAAACCATGGTACATATCAAGTTTAAAACAGGCGACAGGACTTGGTGCCAAAATACAACCGCTCAAAACTCACAGAAGCTTGCAGAAAATATAATCGCAGAACGCAAGGTCATGGGGAGATCGATGAATGAAAGGGGACTTCGGATGACACAAGAAGGGAAACATTTTCATAAGAGAAAATATTTTTGTACGCTCAGTGGGTAATCCTTTTAAGTCTGAGGAGGTTGATCAATGGTATTTCAGTATAACAACAACAACATATAATAACTTTTAAATTTATTTGGTAGCATTTATGATTACTTTGAAAAGGGTTATTATTGTATCCAATGATATCATTCACACAACACACTCACTCACGAGCGTTATTCCATGCCGACCCAAGAGGTTACGCTCATCGACTCATTAACCTTTATTTAACGTGGCGTTTCCCCCTGCGTTCCCCTCCAGGCTGCGCAGAGGTCTATTCCACGCATTCACTCCCAGGGCCAGGGCAAGAGACGCGACGAGATCAAGCGGTCTAAGAACTAAGAACCTGCGACATTAAGCCCTAGCTTCCCCATCTAAAATCCAACCACCCGCTAAACTAATTCTACTGCCTATATACCGTAGGCCTACCTATTTCATTCGCATACCTATCGGCGCTGACCCTGTTCATCATCACGCATACACCAGTCAACAAAACACAAATGTACCATTCACACATTTACCTGCAAAAGAATATTAAATGAATTGGGGAAATTCCCGTAAAAGAAAACATATTAATCGAAAAACCTGAAAAAGAAAGTGAATTAAACCGTAAAAAATTAAACAAGCAATTGCAAAAAATCGTAAAAAAGGGAAATAATATGAATTTATGTCATATTTCGTGATACAGGAAATGATATCGTAGCGCAAAATGGCGCAATGAGTGTATTTCCTGCCTATGTCAAAAACTAAGAGCCTGTGCACAAGGCAAAACCGGAGTGCAACGACCTCAACTGGATTGACCCGGGTCAAACGACCGATATGCAAGCCCTACACACTATAAGTGCTAAAGACAAGGTAATAGATAAAATATTGGTAGAATATAAGACCATAAATAAATAAATCAATCGAAATGTACAAACGTAAATTCATAACTCCTTTGTAGCCGTTGGTAGTCGTGGCAGCTCTCTCTTCCTTCGTGTCCGCTGTCACTGCGAAGCATGGGAAGGGTAGATTCAGGGAGGAGCATAAAAAATACAAGCACACATTTACATAAAATTCCATACACCTGAGTCCAACATGTCCTCTTGAATCCCACCACTGTTAAATTCGGCACTCACTTAAAATACACTAATTCCACACTGACACCACACTGACACCACACTCACTACTTCTCGTTCACACAAAACACTGGTCACTATCACTGCACTACTGTCAGGGGCGATGTGGCGATTCTAAAGGAGAGAGCGGGTTAATATACACAAAGAGCAGTCAATTGGATGCGAAGTTGCTCGATTTAATTGAAAATTCCAAAAAAAATATTCAAAAATTCTGATAGAGAAAACCAGAGACGTATGCTATTCACATTAAAAGGGAGGCAGCGTCAGAGATGACAATTCAGTGAATTTTGAATTTTAATACAAGAGCATTCTTCGCATCCACAAAATAAAGCTATCAGCTAAACGCAATATCCTATCTATTCTACCGTTAGGACGGGCCAGAAAGGCCTTCGATTCAAAATATTGGAAACTGACTACATATCCTACCCTCTATCAGGCCGGGGCGTTGTGGAGGGAACCTAAGGAGAGAGCGGGTTAGTGAACATATTAAACATGCAAGCAATACAGATTGAATGCCAAGTTGCTCACATTTAAAACATAATGCCGAAAGTGCATTTTTTTTAAATGCGAGGAATGGTCGCTCAGAAACTAAGTACACCTGGATGCACATCGTAACTGACGAACCAATTCCATTAATTTTGAAATTTAACTCTAGAGCAAGCTCAACATCCACAAAATAAATATATCAGCTAAACGCATTATCCTATCTAACCTACCGTTACGACGGGCTAGAAGGGCCTTTGATTCAAAATATTGGAAACTGACTACATGTCCTACCCTCTATCAGGCCGGGGCGTTGTGGAGGGAACCTAAGGAGAGAGCGGGTTAGTGAACATATTAAACATGCAAGCAATGCAGATTGAATGCCAAGTTGCTCACATTTAAAACATAATGCCGAAAGTGCATTTCTTAAAAATGCGAGGAATGGTCGCTCAGAAACTAAGTACACCTGGATGCACATCGTAACTGACGAACCAATTCCATTAATTTTGAAATTTAACTCTAGAGCAAGCTCAACATCCACAAAATAAATCTATCAGCTAAACGCAATATCCTATCTAACCTACCGTTACGACGGGCTAGAAGGGCCTTTGATTCAAAATATTGGAAACTGACTACATGTCCTACCCTCTATCAGGCCGGGGCGTTGTGGAGGGAACCTAAGGAGAGAGCGGGTTAGTGAACATATTAAACATGCAAGCAATGCAGATTGAATGCCAAGTTGCTCACATTTAAAACATAATGCCGAAAGTGCATTTATTAAAAATGCGAGGAATGGTCGCTCAGAAACTAAGTACACCTGGATGCACATCGTAACTGACGAACCAATTCCATTAATTTTGAAATTTAACTCTAGAGCAAGCTCAACGACCACAAAATAAATCTATCAGCTAAACGCAATATCCTATCTATTCTACCGTTAGGACGGGCCAGAAGGGCCTTCGATTCAAAATATTGGAAACTGACTACATATCCTACCCTCTATCAGGCCGGGGCGTTGTGGAGGGAACCTAAGGAGAGAGCGGGTTAGTGAACATATTAAACATGCAAGCAATGCATATTGAATGCCAAGTTGCTCACATTTAAAACATAATGCCGAAAGTGCATTTCTTAAAAATGCGAGGAATGGTCGCTCAGAAACTAAGTACACCTGGATGCACATCGTAACTGACGAACCAATTCCATTAATTTTGAAATTTAACTCTAGAGCTAGCTCAACATCCACAAAATAAATCTATCAGCTAAACGCAATATCCTATCTAATCTACCGTTAGGAAGGGCCAGAAGGGCCTTCGATTCAAAATATTGGAAACTGACTACATATCCTACCCTCTATCAGGCCGGGGCGTTGTGGAGGGAACCTAAGGAGAGAGCGGGTTAGTGAACATATTAAACATGCAAGCAATGCAGATTGAATGCCAAGTTGCTCACATTTAAAACATAATGCCGAAAGTGCATTTCTTAAAAATGCGAGGAATGGTCGCTCAGAAACTAAGTACACCTGGATGCACATCGTAACTGACGAAACAATTCCATTAATTTTGAAATTTAACTTTAGAGCAAGCTCAACATCCACAAAATAAATCTATCAGCTAAACGCAATATCCTATCTATTCTACCGTTAGGACGAGCCAGAAGGGCCTTCGATTCAAAATATTGGAAACTGACTACATATCCTACCCTCTATCAGGCCGGGGCGTTGTGGAGGGAACCTAAGGAGAGAGCGGGTTAGTGAACATATTAAACATGCAAGCAATGCATATTGAATGCCAAGTTGCTCACATTTAAAACATAATGCCGAAAGTGCATTTCTTAAAAATGCGAGGAATGGTCGCTCAGAAACTAAGTACACCTGGATGCACATCGTAACTGACGAACCAATTCCATTAATTTTGAAATTCAACTCTAGAGCAAGCTCAACATCCACAAAATAAATCTATCAGCTAAACGCAATATCCTATCTAATCTACCGTTAGGACGGGCCAGAAGGGCCTTCGATTCAAAATATTGGAAACTAACTACATATCCTACCCTCTATCAGGCCGGGGCGTTGTGGAGGGAACCTAAGGAGAGAGCGGGTTAGTGAACATATTAAACATGCAAGCAATGCAGATTGAATGCCAAGTTGCTCACATTTAAAACATAATGCCGAAAGTGCATTTTTTTTAAATGCAAGGAATGATCGCTCAGAAACTAAGTACACCTGGATGCACATCGTAACTGACGAACCAATTCCATTAATTATGAAATTTAACTCTAGAGCAAGCTCAACATCCACAAAATAAATCTATCAGCTAAACGCAATATCCTATCTAATCTACCGTTAGGACGGGCCAGAAGGGCCTTCGATTCAAAATATTGGAAACTGACTACATATCCTACCCTCTATCAGGCCGGGGCGTTGTGGAGGGAACCTAAGGAGAGAGCGGGTTAGTGAACATATTAAACATGCAAGCAATGCAGATTGAATGCCAAGTTGCTCACATTTAAAACATAATGCCGAAAGTGCATTTTTTTTAAATGCAAGGAATGATTGCTCAGAAACTAAGTACACCTGGATGCACATGGTAACTGACGAACCAATTCCATTAATTTTGAAATTTAACTCTAGAGCAAGCTAAACATCCACAAAATAAATCTATCAGCTAAACGCAATATCCTATCTAATCTACCGTTAGGACGGGCCAGAAGGGCCTTCGATTCAAAATATTGGAAACTGACTACATATCCTACCCTCTATCAGGCCGGGGCGTTGTGGAGGGAACCTAAGGAGAGAGCGGGTTAGTGAACATATTAAACATGCAAGCAATACAGATTGAATGCCAAGTTGCTCACATTTAAAACATAATGCCGAAAGTGCATTTCTTAAAAATGCGAGGAATGGTCGCTCAGAAACTAAGTACACCTGGATGCACATGGTAACTGACGAACCAATTCCATTAATTTTGAAATTTAACTCTAGAGCAAGCTCAACATCCACAAAATAAATATATCAGCTAAACGCATTATCCTATCTAACCTACCGTTACGACGGGCTAGAAGGGCCTTTGATTCAAAATATTGGAAACTGACTACATATCCTACCCACTATCAGGCCGGGGCGTTGGTAAGGCGCCTTATTATCTGTGAAAGGATCTGAATAGAACAGCATAAAAAATGAAAACATTGCTCACAAAAATCATACATCACACCAATGAAAATAGGCACATATAACACATACAAGAAAAAACAATAAACATAAAATTTAGGACATCACATCATATAGAACACACATATCCCTGCCTAGAGTCGACTCGCTAACCCAGGCAAGTGGCCACTTGCCTTATATTTGGAGGACCAGTCCTCCATGGTACCAGATAGAGTCGGTGCCCCGACATCAATTACCGTATCTTAACACCATTAATCAAGCTTGATTTACCCAATTACCTTCACATTTTACCAGAGGTATATCAGATCTGATATCGTCTAGAAATCGGAGCAATGGGCTCCTATGACAAATACAACAAACAAAATTAGTCATGGATTCTACTCACGCTTAAACATGCTTACTTTGCCTTTTAGATCGTTGAACCTGAAACATAGTTAGTTTTACCATAGCATTGCAAGCCATTAGCAAACCAATGTTAGTCATCCTGTTGAGACAGCTTCTAGTTCCTCCGTTTCGGGCACCCATGAAGATTCTTCACTCTAACCCCGTCACCTTCCGTGAATCGACTTTACAAACCATGTTCGGCATCGTCCTGCAACGACAGAAAAAAGAATTTGATTTAAATTTGCGTGACGTCAAAACAATCTAAAAATGTACAAATGAAATACTAATATTTTTTATATATTATATCAGTTGTCAAAATTCCTATTCTCTAAGTTATAAAAAGGTCATATTGAAGAATAACATATTGGATATAAATTTTTTATTACCTACGGTCATAGTATACACAGCTTACATTTAAAAAAATTTCATTCGTGTTATATGCAAAATAAAAATCTTAAGAGACACAAAAATAACGAAATAAGAACATGGAGAAGTTGTAAGTTAACAATTCAATGTATGAGTCAATAAGGTAGGATTGCTGCTGAATACTTTTCATATCATGCTATTTACATATCGCAAGTAAATATTACTAATAAAGGTAGCTAATAAACTGCGTTCACAGATATCCTTAGTCTCAGTCTTCTGCCTTTGATAACAAGTGTATTGTCCTTGTCCGACTACGTTAGCCAATCACGAGACGGCGGAGAACGTTCGTAGGGGGGCGAAGAAGGCGGGACGATATCATCTGCCATATCTTAATATTGATGAAGAGAATTGTGGAGGTACAGATTTAAGGAGAAGAATAATGTAAATATGATGATCTTAGCTTACAAATGAATAAAGTGCGCTGGGTCTAAAAGAAACTTTAGGACCTATGATGACGACATAAATGCAATTATCTAAGAAAATGTATAAATCACTTAAATTCGTGGAATAACATGGTTAATGGTACAGATATTGTGCCCAAATATCGATAGATAGGATACTGAGATTATCGAGGAAAAACTAGAGCAACTTTCGACCTAAAACTAAAACAAACACAAGAGCGGTCTTCTGAGCCCCACCTTGAGTCTGTCATCTCCATGACCCTCCCCCTTATTACAACGCATCTGCAGAAAAAATGAACTCAAAACCATGTTAACGCTAATAAATTTAACAAATTAAATGCGAGTAACTAAAAATGCTACGCAGAGTTTTTTTACGATAATATGCTTGAGGAGCAAGAGAAATCGATAAATATTCATAGTAAATTTGGTGGGGTAATAGAGTGACATTCCCTAACTTCCAGTTGCCTTGAGCTCAAAATTTTAATAATCAAACTCTAACCTGAGAAAAATAAACTCTAAAATCGAAACTATAGCCGAAATCAAGCTTCACTGATGTATTGTACATGCGTAATGCATCACAGTTGGCCTGTCTAAATTTACCTGTCTCTTCTAAGCCTTTAGTAATCTTCTTAACTTGCTTGCATTATTGAGTGAAAGATTAGTAAATTTACTACAACATGATAATTCTCTTATAACCCCTCAGAGGATTGGGATGACTGCATCTGTATTGCAGCTTTTAAATTACAAAACGTAAAAGCATTTACAAGCGATAGGATATATGCTATCTGCTGCATTGAAACGTCTTGAGCAAAGATGTTTCCAAAATAACTTTAAAATTAAAAAATTGTTATTTTATAAATAGATCCTGTTACCGAGCTAAATAAAATGATAAAAACCTTTCCATTCCAGGCCGACAGGAAGTTAAAATAAGCAGGGGAAGTTTAATACGTTGAAGATAATTATAAGTGTTCAGCAACATCAACAAAAATGTACTCTTATCCTTTACGGTCTCAAAGAGCGGGTCTCTGAAAAAACATGGAATACTATACCTATAGTCGAAAGGAGAACCAGCGGAGAAATAGTACATACATAATGGGCGGGTTCATATTATACATGCCCATGTACCTTCTCACTCTCTCTGTTCATGTGGATTCAATAATGTTAGTTAACTGACATATTTCATGCAAGCTTTTTAACTTTGGTGGAATAAAACAATGTTCTGCCAAACTTTACGTGAACTATAAGCGTTTAAAACGGGGACATATCATAGTTTCGAAGTAATATTTTGTCAGAAACTTACAGTTCACTCGCAGTAAATTTCTACACCTACTTACCCTGAAAGAAAGTTGTTTAATCAAGATATTGCACAAATTCGCACATCCGCTATTGCGGTGAGCAAAATCAGTTAAAGTTAATATTTCTTCCTTCTTCTTCGCCCTAATTGTTCTGTATTCTTCGTTTGATCAGATACTTCTGGGACCACCCACTTGTCCATTGCCTATACGAAATTAATACAGGCAGGCACTGATCATTAATGCGTGATAATTATTATATTCACGAAAGTCAATTACAAACTGGCCTCTCGCATACAGCCACAAAGATGAGTCACCGATACACGCATAATATCACCGAAAGGAGTACACATGCAACAAATAGAATTAACTCAGCAGCCGAACGAAGGTGCTCTATTTCATGTCCCTTCAAGTGAGAGAACTATGTGTGATTTAAACTGGAATTACGAAGGCCGTCATATAAAATTAGGCTATCATATTTTTATGAATATTTTTCGATGGCCTAAATGAGTTGCTGTTACGAACTAGCCTCGATTCTCTTAGTTGAACTTTCTTTAAAAAAACAGTTATAACACTGTTAATCACTTAATGCATTAAATCACTTTGCTCCACCCTCGGCGATAACGGGACTAAGCCATTCAATTATATTAAATTAGATTGATTAATGAATATCACTCCCTTTGAACTTTGCAGCATACTGAAAAAATATTATATTTCTCACTTACACGACAATAAAAGGGGTGAGTCAGACAATATTGAATATAAATCAATAAACCAGGATTGAGATCCATTTTTACATGTTCGCTATCATTTTGAATTAGTCTAATATCACTTGAAGTACACAAACTACAATCTCAACGACTTAAAACATTTTACAGGTGATTCAACAACACGTGACAAGTATTGCAATTCAAACGGGCGAGCCAAATATCCTTTACCCCACGTTCCTCGACATCGCCTAATGATCAAAGAGATCTTTTCAATGCAATGACCAGCACAAAAATTTTAAAATAAAAAAGTACACCAAATAGAATGCGCGAAAAAACCTTGATGGTTTAAACATGCGATGTTAATTTACTACGGCGTGATTAATCCTGAAATTTAATCTTGCGAACTGAAGGCAAGATGTAAACACTTTTAACCTATCCTCAATTACATGGTTTGGATAGTGTGCAAAGTGTTAAACCTCACTATGTGATAAACCTCGTGATCAACTTTCCTGAAATACCTAAAGCCTATGGATTTCTGCCATAAACCATTAAAATTAATGGGTTTTAAATATAATCGAAGAAAAGTTTATTCACATAGTAAATCCCACAACGTACACATGTCATGTTAGAACGCCGAAATTACTGCTTCGGATTGAACTGCATTGCAAAGACAAAATAATGCAAATGATGGGCACAGGTAGCTCATAAGTTCTATCAATTACATCACATATACGCGGATTAGTCATACAAGTTCACAAACAACACTAATCTTAAAAACTATGACATTTCAAGTTACCCGTCGGAATAACTCAAACTATTGAGCATCAAATATTATTTAGCTAGAAATGTACCGCGAAGGAATTCAATAATGATCACCAAAGACTCAAGCAATTTGTTTAACAATCCCTCTTAACTAGGGATATGATTTTAATCCAAAGGCTCTTACCCTTATTCAAAATTTCAGTCAATCAGATAACAAAATAGCTAACGTTCACGAGTAAAATGTGTAGTATTCTTACCAAGTCTAAACTAACCGTTAGCGGATGATCCATAAATCTCATGACATATGACGTGGACCCACAAACTCTGATTTGAACTCGTTACATTTACCAATAATTACAGTTATATGCAGTTAGATACTGGTTTTAAACTTAAGTCTCCCTTTGCTCAGCTACATTAAATATTTACGACGTAAGGAACACTAAAAATTGTGATTGAGGAATGAATACTGTTCACTATTCCTTCAAATAAACGATGAGTGACATTCAATCAAAAAATTCTGAACACGAAAGCAGATGGTAGGAATTCAAGTAAAGTTTCCTTGTCCTTGATCATCAACTCAAAATATAAACTGTCTACACTTTCCGAGTACATTAACAGGCGAAGGCGTGGATAATAAGTCATTTATCGATATGAATAAATGAGGAAAAATACTCTAGCAATAATTCAAATTTACCCTCAAATGAAAAATTTTATGAAACCCAAAAATGCAAATGAACCCGACCGTACGAAGGCGAGAACGACGATGGAAAGCACAAAAGTCAAAGCAAATCTCACGAGACACGATCTAGTTAATTGGCATTCTCATTACTAAATCTTTTTCCATCTATTCGCGAACTATGCACTTCCAAGGCACCATCGTATCTGCTGCTCCATAACGAAAAATATTGGTGCATATCAATAATGCTGCATCGTTTTCTATCTTCTAAGGCTCTCCGTCTCCGTAGATCGAAAACGTTGAAACCATAAGATATTTAGGTGTAACAATCACTAAGGATTTATCGTGGGGAAGACACATAAGGGAAATATGCGGCCGAGTGAAGAGAAACCTTGGATTTATAAAAAGAGTACTTGCCCCACAATGAAGTCTGTTTTCTTTGATGGAGGAAACTACCCTATTCACGAACCGTTCGTGAGCCGATCATTTAGTGAGCGAAACGGATCTCCCGCCTTCCCGCAAAGAGTCATTAAAAAGGTGAGAGTGCAAAATAACCCCACCAGGGTGACTCCAAGTGGAGAGTCGTAACGAAACACGTGGCAATTATAAAGATGCCGATGAGGTGGGACCGCAGCGCGAGAAAGTCGTTTTTTCTCACCTATGTATTTGGTAGTGGTCGAATAAAGTCTCCTTTTATTTGCGTCAGCAGAACTCTAGGCGCCCGCAAATTCTTTCCTGCCACGCCAAAGATGCCCGAAATTGCTTCGCCTTCAGGACTACAATCTCCGCGGCGTAAATAAAGACTAATTTCTAACTTGCGAAAAGTGTGGTAATTTGTGCCAAAAATTTATGCAATATTCTGGTTTGCCTAATAAATTGAAGGGCAATGAAATCAGTGACGCAGCCCTTCTTGCTTTTATGTGGTGCGACAAATGGCAGTTAGAACTTAACCTTAAAAAGTGTGTAGCTATCAATTTTTGGAGGAGGAATAATTCGATAGAGCGATCCTATAGAATTAGTAACATGAAGATCGAAAACGTTGAAAACATAAGATATTTAGGTGTAACAATCATTAAGGATTTATCGTGGGGAAGACACACATCGGGGAAATATGCGACCGAGAGAAGAGAAAGCTAGGATTTATAAAAAGGGTACTTGGGAAATGTGATGAGAAGACAAAAGAGCGATGCTACGTTTCACCAGTTAGGCCCCACCTTGAGTATGCAGCCAGTGTATGGGATCCTAATGAATTAGGGTTGATCAGAGAACTAGACAGTGTGCAGCGTAGAGCAGCTAGGTTCGTTAAAAGGTGTTACGATAGGTTGATTAGCGTTTCAGAATTAATAAAAGAATTAGGGTGGGAATCATTATCAGAGCGTAGGTTAAAGTACAGATTAAATCTCTTAGAGAAATTTCAATCGGATAGCTTTACTGAAGGTGTTAGGCACATATTAAAAACACCAGCGTATTATGCTAGATTCGACCAGATAAATAAGATTAGAGAGATAGATTGTCGTACCGATAAATTCAAAATGGCATTTTCCCCCTATACTGTAAGAGAACAGAACAGTATCTTTTTTTAATTAGCGTAGTTTTGAACAGTACCTATAAAAGTACTGATCCTTTTATTTTTAAGCATGATATGTAGTGCATATTTGGTGAGAGTTCACCCCCTGTCACACACACCTTTATGGTGGCTTGCAGGGTATTATGTAGATGAATAGGCAGCATAGCAAAGGGATAGGTAGGAGAAATATTTTAGAGTATTCTGTAGTGCATGATACATGTATTAACTCCTTAAATACTATAGATACTAACAATCTGGTTGCTTGAGACAATATAGTTGCTTGTTTGCATGTTAGTAGTGCATGCTTGGCGATCTTCACCCCCTGCCACACACCCTCGCGGTGGCTTGCAGAGTAACGTGTAGATGTAGATGTGAGGGAAGTTGATGAAATCAATGAAACGAACCTCGCTAATATTATTTATCGAAGTCAACCTACAAGTGGTGTTTTGTACCAAAATGTACAAATACGAGCTTGAAGATTACCGACAAAGAGTTTTTCACGGTACCAAAAGCCGAAAAACAACGAAAGAAATGGTTCAAAGCTGCCAGGCGGGACATGAATCAAGAACTTTCATAAACAGATTGAAAAATCTTTCAGATATATCTTTGCCTGATAATTTTATGCCAGATAAACAAGGTATATTGAGAACATTTAACTAAATGACACCATAGTGGGAATGTTTTAATGTACCAATTTTTCTTCATCAATGTGCCATTAAATTACAGCTTATGCCTTAACACCAACATTGACAGATCCTTTTTTGTCAAAATAGTTAAATATTACACATAATGATCCAAATCAGGGAACAGAATTACCTGACTAGAAACACTACCCTATAAACCAAATGTGTAGTGAAAACGTTGTGGAAACGTTGCACTGCAACTAAATTGGAGTTACTGCAAAGTATTGACAACGTCGCAAAAGCAGCCATTAGTCCTCTCTACCACGTTCCTGCAACGTAATGGCAACGTAACTGCAACCTCTGGTGAAACATATTTGCAACACTTATGCAACCCTTTAAAATAACACTCGAGATATGCCTTTGCAGAAAAAATATTTATTCATTATTCCAGACAGGCGTGGGTCAATGCTAACGAGAGATTACCAATACAGTTTCCAATAATCACAATCCAAACGAGACGGGTCAAAAACAAATGAGAGGCAATAAAACAGTATATGACTTTCAAAAATCGATATCTAAACAGGCAGGGGTCAAATAATTATAGAATATCCTACAAGATTCCCAGAGAACACAAAACCACACCGAAAAAGGCAAGCGCTAGACAGAGAGTAAACAGATGGGATTGACGGGATAGCATAGCGTTCGATGTATCGAATATGTACATATATCGATCTCATGCCTTTCGCTATCTCATATGCAATTTTTCTAAGTGCGAAAAATTGTCTCACGACCAAAAAAAAAATATTTCCCTGGAAAGGGCTGATTTGCTTCAGAAGATGAAAAAACTCTATAAAAACCCCATATTTGAATATATGTTTGGGGTAAACTGTGTCCAAATAAGACTTCGCAATGCGACCTGCAACATGTCGCAACCTTTCTGCAACCTAGTGGATATTCCACTCCCATATACAAACAGTGTCTCATAAAGAGGAAGAATGGAATTTTAATATATGAATCCTCTGGCTCAAATATTTTGTAATTAAATTTTTCTGACCAAACAAGTGCATCAGCGATGTAATTATGACGTAGCAGAAACGTTGCCAAACGACGTGGCATCCTGCAACCTCGTGCAACCTTTCTGCGACGTTTCCGCAACACATTGTGTTTACTGGGTAGTTATACTAGCACTGGTAAAAATGTTACCTTAGGCATGCTAACTCTCACATTTTTCAAATTGGTTACCTAAAAAACCACCCTTATGGAAACCTGAATTTAAATCAGCAGCAAGTCATAGTTAATTGATATTATATCCTAATTGTTATTATATACTATGCAAAAAAATAATTAATCGTCAAACTGTTCCAAAAGTACATTAGGATATAAATTAGGTACTCTATATCTAGATACTATTATGAACTTAACAATATGTATGATAATGCCTGTAGCTTCAATATTAAATTCATCATAGTGGAAGCCTAAAACATACTAAATCTAGACTAAATATCAGCTGATTTATTCATGTAAATTACCACACCATCACTCATGTGTTTTTTCCTAAAGAAATTAACTTCCTACCTAATCATTATGCCAAAGTTATCAAAATGTGTGAAGGGAATTTGTGTTTCCCAACACCAGTGCTCACTTATGCAAAAAATATCTAGCTGATTATCGAGAGAAAACTCATTCATGCTTATTTCACTGTTGTTTAGCCCCTAAATGTTTAGAAAACTAATTTTAAAACCTAAACTTTTGGATGTTCTTCATATCTATTTCAAACATTGAATCCAGGATAAGGCTACTTTGTTGAGACATCAAAGTTTAAGAAGGATCACTTACAAAAAATTGCTACAGGTTTATTTGACTGGATATACATGGAGATCATGGCTGTTGATAGCAATAAATTCCATGATTTCCAAACACATTGACTAACATATTACTTCAATTACAATTTCAGCAAGCTGGTGCTCTAACAAATGAAAATTTTCATGTGCTCAAATTAACTTCGCTTAAAATGAAAATACGCACCACTTGAATAGGCACCTATTGAACTTGAAAAGTTGTTATGCCTAACAATGCAATAATGCTGTATAGGCATTTTGTCTATTTCAGTACATAGGAACATCCAATGGAATATACCTTTTGTGGAAATTTCAATGAAAGATACGCTGGCCCTTTTTGTAGTAATTAATTACAATGTAGGTAGTGTTATAAGTTTCAATGTTAAATTAAGTTGCTCATTATCCAACCAATTTGCATGTACTTAATATCAAATGAATTGAGATGTAGTTAATTCTTTGGATTAAAATCAAAAGCACTACTTTACGTGCATCGGTTTCATTATAGATATCGGTCTATTTGTGAGTTACCTACTATTTGTAAGTCCCAGACCTTGATGCAGCTACGTTTGAAGGTTTATGATTTAATTTTTGTAAGATATCTTGCGGGGATAAACGGGGCTACGCACACATCGTCGAACCTAACAATTTGAGACTCAAATCACCGATGGCGGCGCTGTCAGCGCTCAAGTCATTTTTCAATATGGCCGCTCAGGGAGGGATACATGCTCAGAGCAAGGATGGGGATCCTTACTTGAGGATAAATATATTCCCTCCTATTCGTACGTGTGGTAGGCAGTGATGGAAGTCAGAGCACTAAAGTGAGGTGGACCAAAGCAAACTAAGTATTATGCTTTCAGAAGATTGGGCGTTATTTAACAGGTGTACAAAGCCGTCGTTTAACAGAAGGTAAATGTTTTGTTAATGCTTGACTTGTAATGGCCGTAAGATGCCGGATTCGAGAAGAAGGTCGTTGCCAATCGCTAGGTGTCATGTTGCAAACGAGTGGGCTAACAGAAGAGCAATTACTGATGAAGGGGAGAGTAGAGATCAGGTACGAAATTGTTTTCGAAAATTTTATGCATAGCTGTTGCTCCTTGTGCCAAAACGGGTGTTTTGGTTTGCCTATCTTACTACAAATATTACATTTGTTGTTGCTAAGCATGGTAAAATTGCCGCAGAAAATATATTTAATCATTTTTGTACTTATACCACAGCTAACTGCATAGTTTTGTTCAGCGAATGATTGAAGTCTGTTGCAAATTATCGTAACTATCTTTTTGCTAGCAACGACTTAACCGAACTTGAACAGCTATCATAGACGTACCTTAAGCGTACGTGGGCTAAAAATAGGTAGCAGCGATCTACTTACTCGCGAAAAAAGACGAGAATTCTGGCAGGTAAAACACACCCCTACTTATTCTGAACTGAGTAAAGATTTCCCAAGGAATAATCTTATGCCTCTCATGAATACTAGCCCATGAGTATTGGCATAAAACATGTAAGAACATTTTATTTCAACTAGTGATCGTTGCATCGTTGTTTTGATCTGAAAACCTACGTTATATCTTACAGTATTTCCGATATCACTTGCCGATTTTCTCGTTCTAGCTTAAGAAAAAAATCCCTGTTTGTCAAATTTGATATTAGCAATGATTTTTAAAATGTTTGTTAGCATAAAAATATTTTTTGGTAACAAATTACTATCAAATGTTGTAAAAAATATGCGTATGGTTACGAAGTGTTTCCCAGCCCTGCTTTCATATTGCTGCTCTTTTAATTTCATAAAGTAAGACATTAAGTTGACGGAGTATGGTGGAGAACGAATAATAAGGCTCAGTATTGTTGGGAAAGTTTGAGGAATATGACTTCCCACCAGAAAAGAAAACTTATGACCATTATGGTGATGGATGACAGACAGAGTAGACAAACTGAAGAAAATTGAAAATAATGTATTTCTACTTAACCATTTATTTAATAAATTTATTCTCAGCCACGATAGGCAAGGAAAGATTGCAATGCAGGATAGGAAATTGAAAGATTACCATGGTAATGGCACTGGCAAGCATCATGGTATCGTCAATATGGTGAAGTAATACAGTTGGAATGTTTTTGACTAGAACTTTAAGTGGTTGTAGTCTTTCTATAACCCTCCACATGCACCCTAGCTTTTGCTAACACTGAAGTTGGATTATTTTGTTCCTTTGAAAACTGTTCTTTACTTTGAAAATAGAGTCACATTAAGTCACGAGCATTAAATTGAAGTCACATTAAGTCATTCACAAGCATCAAAATAGAGTCACATTCAGTCACCAGCATCAAAATAGTCACATTCAGTCACAAGCATCAAATTGAAGTCACATTAAGTCAATCACAAGCATCAAAATAGAGTCACATTCAGTCACGAGCATCAAATTGAAGTCACATTAAGTCAATCACAAACATCAAAATAGAGTCACATTCGGTTAGAGGCACTCGGGTGGGGACTACCGACGGTCACGCCTGCTAATGAGGGTCCTACCTCGACTCCGACCCTAATCCGACCCTTCGCGAGCGACCCGAGACCCACACCGAGGCACACCTCACCTCGGGGGTTCCCAAGGCTGATCTTGACCGATCGCAGTTAAGTTTTAACTTTATAAACTATAATTGTTATCAACAATGTGTCAATTTGTTCGTGTTCTCCATTGCAACACGATTACAGGCCTTTTTTGATCGATCCTCTACGGTGAAAAATAAGATTTTTACAAATTAACACGGAAATCATAGATCAGACTTGGCAACGCTGTACGGGAACACGTGGTTTTCGTGAGGGGGTGAGCGAGAATAGAACGAAGGGATCTCACGGGCGCATATGGCTTAGCGGGACTGAAGAAAGCAGAGGAAAAGGAAAAAAATATAAATCATATAATACCCATCAAAATAATACACGGTTAATGGAATCAGTGACCACAGAGTTGTAACTGCAAAATTCTCACTAACTTTAGAACAAAAAATAAAAAAAAAACAAAAAAGAGAGAATTATATTTTTAAAAGACCTGACTTTCCTATCTTTAAAATTTCTTTAAGAGATTCCTTATCGGATTTTAAAAAGTCTTCCATAAACTTATGTACAGAAGGATCATGGAAGTCGTTCGTTAATATCATGCGCTCTGGGATCAATAGATACATCTACATCTACATAATACCCTGCAAGCCACCATAAAGGTGTGTGCAGGGGGTGAACTCTCACCAAACATGCACTACATATCATGCATAAAAAAAGGATCAGTACTTGTATAGGTACTGTTCAAAACTACGCTATTTAAAAAAAGATAAAAATAGCAAAACATACATGCAAAAACATGCCGTTAGTTGGGTTAGCTATAAGTCCTTATACCAACATGCAGCTACCAATGTTATCCATTGCTACACTCGTACTGGATATATTTACCGTTATTCATATCCCTAATAGTACGAGGAAAAAAGGACATTTTGAATCTGTCAGTTCGGCAATCCATTTCTCTAATTTTATGATTATCCAGTCTACCATAGTAAGTTGGGGTCCGCAAAATATTTTTAACATCATCACTGAAAATATTGTCTTGGAATTTGTTTAAGAGATTAAGTCTGAATTTCCACCTGCGATCTGACAATGATTCCCAATTTAATTCATTTAATAGACTGGTTACGCTAATAAGGTTATCATACCGTCCCTTTACAAATCTTTCCGATCTTCGCTGAACACGTTCAAGTTCGTTATTTAGACCGATTTCGTAGGGATCCCATACACTGGCAGCATATTCCAAATGAGGTCTAACAAGAGAAAAGTAGCTGATTTCTCGTACATGATCGTCACATTTACCCAGTACTCTTTTGACGAATCCCAGTTCACGATTCGCTTGACCCTCATTACATGTAAAATATATCACATGTAAAAAGAAAGCACTGAACCTACTATAGGTGGTACAATGCCGAAGTGAGAAAATCCCTTAAGCGGCAGCGAATATGTCATGCTAAAATGAAAAGAAATAGTAAATATATGCCCACTGATGAGCGTAACGTAATTATTAAATATTATAAACTTTCAAAATCCGCTGCAAAGACAGCCCTTAGTAATGCATTCGCAGAATGCAAAAGACAAACACTTGGGGAACAATTGAAGGAAAATCCATAAGTCTTCTGGTCCTACATCAGGGAGGTGCAAGGCCATAAGTCTGCCGTCCATTCACTAAAAAATGATAAGGGGGAAATGGCCACAAACACTGTTGACAAAGTTAACTTGCTAAATTCCTTCTTCCAAACCGTTTTTAACCCACCTTCCGGTGATTCAACTGTCGTCTTACCTGACCTCTTTCAGGGGCTGATGCAACCAATTGAAATTTCCTGTAATGGTATTGAAAAGTTACTTAAAGATATAAGCCCCAACAAATCTCCTGGCCCTGATCAAATTCCGTCCCGCGTGTATAGAGACTTAGCTTCTGAAATTATTTCCTACCTTGAAATAGCATTTAATAAATCCCTCACCGAACACGTCGAACCGATGGACTGGAAAGCAGCCGATGTAACACCCATTTTCGAAAGTGGTGATAGGGAGCAGCCATCTAACTACAGACCCTCACATCCATTCATCCCTCCATCCAGATCCCTCACATCCATTTCATGCAAGGTCCTAGAACATATAAGTGTCAGTTCAGTCATGGGACACCTAGATAGCCACAATTTGTTGTCCAATTTTCAGCATGGCTTCCGGAAGAGCAGATCATGTGAAACTCAACTTGCTCTCTTTTCCCACGATATTTTAGTTTCTGGCGAAAATAATATTCCAGTGACTGATGTTTTTCTAGATTTCAAAAAAGCTTTTGACAAGGTGTCTCATAGCAAACTTATTTTGAAATTTATGTCATATGAGCTAGACAGTCACCTTATATCACGGATAAGTGATTTTCTACATGATCGGGTTCAAATGGTTGTTTTGGACGGTGTTACCTCACCGAGAATTGAAGTCATTTCGGGTGTCCCACAAGGTAGTGTGATAGGTCCACTCCTGTTCCTTCTGTACATTAATGATATCAGTAAGGTGGTAAAAAGTATGCTTCGTCTATTTGTCGATGACGCAGTTTTGTACAGGGAAATTCTAAGCCCAAACGATAAGCAATATTTAAATGATGACGTACAAGCAATCGAAAATTGGGTTGATACATGGCAGTTAGAATTAAACTTTAAAAAATGTCTTGTAATGAACTTTTGGAAAAAGAAGAGTTCTCCTCCTAGCACATACAAAATAAGTAATAATGAAATAACAAACGTGGAATCCATTAAATATCTTGGAATAAGACTGACACATGATCTTTCTTGGGGTAAACATATACGTGAAATAATGGGTCAAGCTAATCGTAAACTGGGTTTCATCAAAAGAGTTTTGGGTAAATGTGACGATCATGTACGAGAAATCAGCTACTTTTCCCTTGTTAAACCTCATTTGCAATATGCTACAGGTGTATGGGATCCTTACGAAATCGGTCTAAGTAATGAACTTGAAGGTGTGCAGCGAAGATCGGCAAGATTTGTAAAGGGGCGATACGATAATTATATTAGCGTAACCAGTCTATTAAATGAATTGAAATGGGAACCATTGTCAGATCGCAGGTTGAATTTTAGACTTAATCTCTTAAACAAATTCCAAGGTAATATTTTCAGTAATGACGTTAAAAATATTTTACGAACCGCAACTTACTATGGCAGACTGGACCATAATCATAAAATTTGAGAAATTGATTGCCGAACTGACCGATTCAAAATGTCCTTTTTCCCTCGAACAATTAGAGATACGAATACCGGTAAATATGTCATATGGGAGAGTAGCAATGATTAGCATTGGTAGCTGCATAGATGTAGATGTTCCCTGGGGAACACCTGATGTGACACTAACAATGATCAGAGAACTAGACAGTGTGCAGCGTAGAGCAGCTAGGTTCTTTAAAAGGTGTTACGATAGGTTGAGTAGCGTTTCAGAATTAATAAAAGAATTAGGGTGGGAATCATTATCAGAGCGTAGGTTAAAGTACAGATTGATTCTATCAGAGAAATTTCAATCGGATAGCTTTACTGAAGATGTTAGGGACATATTAAAAAAACCAGCGTATTATGCTAGATTCGACCAGACAAATCGGATTAGAGATATAGATTGTCGTACCGATAGATTCAAAATGGCATTTTCCCCCCGTACTATAAGAGAACGGAATAGGCCGCATAGCAAAGGGATAGGTAGGGGAAATATTTTAGAGTAGTCTGTAGAGCATGATGCATGTATTAACCCCTTAAATACTATAGATACTAACAATCAATTTGAATGAGAGAATATAGTTGCTAGTTTGCATGTTAGTAGTGCATGCTTGGTGATATTCACCCCCTGCCACACACCCTCGCGGTGGCTTGCAGGGTATCGTGAAGATGTAGATGTAGATGACCAGCATGAATAGTACGCAGAACTTAGTACACCCGTAAGATTCCTCACATAGTACGCTTCTCATTCCCTTCATTCCTTTCTCCATTACACCCGTAAGATTCCTCACACCTACCCTCGCATCCCTTTCATGGAAACCACGTGTTCTCGTACAGCGTTGCAAAGTCTGATCTATGATTTCCGTGTTAATTTGTAAAAGTCTTATTTTTCACCGTAGAGGATCGATCAAAAAAGGCCTGTAATCGTGTTGCAATGGAGAACACGAACAAATTGACACATTGTTGATAACAATTATAGTTTATAAAGTTAAAACTTAACTGCGATCGGTCAAGATCAGCCTTGGGAACCCCCGAGGTGAGGTGTGCCTCGGTGTGGGTCTCGGGTCGCTCGCGAAGGGTCGGATTAGGGTCGGAGTCGAGGTAGGACCCTCATTAGCAGGCGTGACCGTCGGTAGTCCCCACCCGAGTGCCTCTAACCTCACATTCAGTCACGAGCATCAAATTGAAGTCACATTAAGTCAATCACAATAGAGTCACATTCAGTCACAAGCATCAAATTGAAGTCACATTAAGTCAATCACAAGCATCAAAATAGAGTCACATTCACCCAACCAGCACAGTCCGCATTGCATCTTTATGCGAAGAGGATGCAATGAGGATGCGATGTTTGACAGGATGCGCTGGCTACCAAATATCCCTTTCGCATCCTTTGCTAGGTGCCCCTATGCCAACTTTTCCGTGTTGCAGTTTCACCTCATGTACGAGGACCGTTTTTTTTCAACCTCCGATCGCACAGCACAAACGCCAGACAAGCGACAGGCGGGTGATGTGCAATGTAGGCAACTGCGCATCCCCCGTTCCACACGCTCTGTCATTTCAGATCTTTAGTCGTCAATCTGTGCTAAGTAGCTGTCACATAAAGACGGTCGACTCGATTGATTCTCCCGCCGAGTGCGAATTGCGAAGCGTTATTCGTTTCGTGCAATCAGAAGAGAATAGTGCTGCAGAAATTTATCGAAGAATGAGCCGAGTGTATGGAGAAAACTTTATGAGAGATGATGTTGTGCGTGAATGGTGTTGAAAATTCAAAGACTGATGTGCATGATGAGGCGGTCAAGGACGCAAGTCTGTCGGTGCAGTTGGCCTCGTTCAACGAGTTGACGAAGTGGTTAGAGAAAACCGTTGGTTCACCATAAGTGCTTTGTCTATGGAATTTCCGGAAGTTTCAATGTCTTCCCTGTACTCTATCGTTACGGAAAAGTTAGGCTACAGAAAACTTTGTGCTCGCTGAGTCCCAAAATTTTTGACTGACATCACAACACTCGCCGAATGGCTTCAGCTTTGACGTTCCTTGACCATTATGCCGCTGAAAGAGAAGACTTATTGAAATCAATTGTGACCGGAGATGAGACGTGGATTCGATATGACACACACGAAACAAAGCAACAATCACAACAATGGATGCACACACCTCACGAAGCAAACCAAAAATTCAAACAAACCTTCAAAAATCGAAAGGTTATGGCTACCGTGTTCTGGGTCCAAAAGGTGTGCTGTTTGTGGAGTTCATGCAGCCGGGAACAACGATTAATGCCGCTGTTTTTTGTGAAACGTTACGACGTTTCCGGAAAGCCATTGTCATGAGCCACTGTCCATTCCCATTCAACACCTTGCTTAAGGAGGTCATAGAGGAGATGAAATCTGGCAGCCTTGTTAGGGAAGAACCTGTCATAATAATTCACAAAGCCTAAATACACTCTTAGGCTGTCCACATCACGTGGCTTGGGGGCATTCATTATTGCTTGGACCTTATGTACAGTTGGAGAAATACCATTTGCACTAATATTGTAACCAACAAAATCAATTTCACTGACAGCAAACAAACACTTATCAGAATGAAGACAGTAACCTGTAGAATCAAGGCGTGATAGAACACCTCGTTTCCTGGACCACAGCAGCTCTCGGGAAGGGGCCTGGACTAAAATATCATCCAGGTATACCAGCACTCCATCCAATCCCACCAGGAGAGATTCCATTGTCCTCTGGAAAATTCCTGGTGCTGCACTTACACCCTGAATTAGGCGGCGTACCTCAAATAATCCCTTGTGCGTATTCAAGGTCAGTACCTTGGAAGTCGCATCGTCCACAGTCAGCTGCAGAAAGGCCAAAGACATATCAAGTTTCGCAAAATATTTCCCACCAGATAGTTTAGCAACCACTTCGTCTATGGTAGGCAATGGATAAATATCTCTCAAGCAGTTAGGGTTTACTGTTGATGAATAATCCCCACAGATTCTAATGGCTCCGTCCCTCTTCTGCACATTAACGGTAGGTGTTGCCCACTCTGACACCTTGACCGGCACCAAAATTCCTTCTTTTACCAGGCGATCAATTTCTATAGATACTTTGTCAATAAGAGCATAGGGGACTGGTCGTGCCTTACGGAACACAGAAGTTGCTCCGTGCTTTAAATGAATATGGGCTGGAGGACCCTTGAACTTTCCTAACCCAGGGGAAAACACCTTTTGAAAATCAATGATCTCAGGGGGTACATTATTCACCGAGGAACACAAATTCACCCCTTCCACCCCAATGTGCAAAGAGTTAAACCAAAATCGTCCCAATAACGATGGTCCAGGACCCGTAGTCACCAACAGCATTAACCTGCCCACATTCCCATGGTATTCAGCATTCACAAAACACTGGTCTAACACATTAAGGGGCCCTGGGACATGATTATTTTTTCGCTTTCGAGTGCTGAGATGATGGAGATAGTTTTTCCGTCGGCCGGTAGAGTTACCAGAGTCGGCGCCTACCCAACCAGCCATACTTTTGTTCAGTGTCTCCTCTACGCTTTAATTCTTTGCGCAGAGGTGATGAGGCAATAACGACCCTTCCCTCTCAACCCCTCAGTCCGCGGAGTTTTCCATTGCTGACCACTAGACGCAATGTTGCCATTTCAACACAAGATGGGACCAAACTGTTTGGCAGACTCCACATTATACCATGTGGCAACGTGGAATTCGCGGAAATGCGTTCGCTACGTTTTTCTAAGAACCGAGCCGGTCTGGTCCTAGTGGGGTTCGTAGCTGCAGGAGAACGCGTCCGCGGTCCAAGTCATGAATAGACGTCATTTTTCAGGGTAGCCGCGTTGATTGGTTGTTGTGACAACAGTTTAGCCGTAAGAACTGCAGCAAATAGGAGGTGGTCTCAGCTGGTAGCTAGGCTTGCACGTGTTAATGTCTAAATGTGGTAATTTGAAAGTAATATACGTTTGTGCCTACTACAGACCACCCCATTCCGATGTACACTCAGTATTAGAACTCGAGAAACAGATCAGGCACATTAATTCTCATAACAACGAACGACAGATTATTGAAAGGTGGAGATTTCAATACAACATCGAATGATTGGAAAACATGTAGTCATTAGTCTGGGGGTAGGGAAAAAGAAATCTGCTCGTCATTTTTTAACCTGTTCGCATAATACGCAGTACATCAAATAGTAAATTTGCATAATAGAAGGGAGAATGTTCTCGATTTAGTTGCCTCAAACATCCATGAAAAAGTTATTGAAGTTAAAAATGTCGATGGAATAAGTGACCACAAGGTAGTACACGTTAAATTATCCCTCAATACTGACAAAAATGTAAAATTAAAAAGAAAGCTTTGCCTTTTAAGTAAAGCAGATTTTAACGGGTTTAGGCGTAACTTACAGACTTCTTTTGAAAAATTCTAAACATCAGAAAAAATAGTGATGCAGACATGGAAAGAGTTCCTCCAAATTACACGGTGAGTGAGTATAAGAGTGAGAATAGGGAACCAGGGTGGTACAACGTGGAGGTTAAAAAATGTTTAAAACGACAACGAGTTATCCACCCGAAACTAAGAAAAATGTAGCTAATAGCGATCTAAAAAAATTATCGAACGTTACATATAAAGCAGCCGCAAAAATAGCCCTTAGAAAAGCGTAAAGTGATTTCAAGAGAAAAGTACTTGGAGAACAACTAGAGGGGAATCCGAAAACATTTTGATCATATGCTAGGGAAGTACAGGGAACTAAAATTTCAACGGTTAATTCCTTGAAAGGGTATAGGGGCGAAATATTTAGATAAGGCTAATTTGTTGAATTATTTTTCCAGAGCGTTTTTAATCAATCTAAGCGCACTTTGCTCGAAACCATACCAGACCGATTTCAGCAAATAATGCCCCGATCGATAATTGTATCTTATAACGGAATCGTATCCTTACTAAAAATGTTAGCCCGAACAAGAGCTAAGGTCGTGTTGAAATTCCTGCTCGTGTGTATAAAAAAATAGCTCTCGAAATGGCACCGTATCTTAAAGTAATATTTAACAAATCCCTCGAAGAACACGCGGTTCCCAAAGACAGCAAAAACAAGATAGCAAACGTGATCCCAATTTTTAGAAGTGGCGATAGGGAACATCCATCGAATTATAAACCAATATCAATAACGTCACTGTCGTGCAAAATTATACAGCATATGATAGTTACATCAATAAGGGGACACCTCGATAGCCAGGATTTATTGATAACAAATAAGCATGGGTCCAGAAAGGGACGGTCTTGCGTAAATCAGTTAGGTCTTTTCGTTCATGATATTTTAGTTTCCGGAGAAGGTAACGTACAGGTAGACGCAGCGCTTTTAAATTTAGAAAAGCGTTTGACAAGGTTCCCCACTGTAATTTACTCGCGAAGTTAGCATCATACGGGATAGACAGTAATATGGTAGGCTGGATAGGAGATTTCCTACATGAACGCGTTCAATGAATGGTATTAGATGGTGTCACCTCAGGCGAAGTAAAAGTTACATCGGGTGTTCCCCAGCGTGATAGGCCCAATTTTATTTCTTCTCTCCGTAAATGACTTGAATACAGTAGCTAAAAATAGCAAGCTCCGTCTTTTTGCCGATGATGCAGCAGTCATCATTGGTCATCAAACCTAAGATCGGTTTGACGCAGCTCTCCACTGAGTCCTGTCGGCTAATCTCTTCATATTTACGTATTTCTTCTGATGCAGTAGTGTATAAGGAATAAGAAATTAAGAGGATAGTCATTCTATAGCTAAGGATTTATATGCGATTGATGATTGGTGTGATAGTTGGCAGCTAGAATTAAATTTGAAGATATGCGCGATAAAGAACTTTGGGAAAAAGAATAACTTTCCCCAGAAAAATTATTGCATCAAAGAAAAGAAAATATCTAACGTAGAATTTATTAAATACTTAGGCGTCACCAACATTGAAGACATGCTGTGGGGGAAACACATCAGGGAAATAACTAGTGTAGCAAACCATATATCAGGATTCGTAAAAAGAGTTCTAGGCAAATGCGATGAGAGAGTACTAGAAGCTATTTTACACTTGTCAGGCCTCATTTAGAATATGCCGCTAGTATATGGGATCCGTACGAGGAAGGTATGATAAAAGAATTAGAGCGTGTGCAAAGGAGATCCACTAGATTTGTTAAAGGCCGCTATGATAATTGTATAAGTGTTACGAGTTTAATAGAAGAACTAGGCTGGGAATTACTATCAGAACGCAGGTTGAAATTTAGGTTAAACCTTTTCAGTAAATTGGAAACCGATTTGTCGCATATTTTAAGTCGATAATTCTTCTTCCCGTTACTCCACCGGATATGCCTTCGTTTTTCCCTTCTTCGGCAATTTCCATATCGTCAAATGAATCATGCAAAGTTTCATCAGCTACTGAATCGTCAATATTGGACGGGATTTCTTCAATAGCGCAAGAAGTTCCTCCTACGTGCGACTCTGTTCCCATTATTTTGAGACGCCTGTTTCGGATAATAGAAATTTGCATACTTACACATGAATATATCATTACATTAAGATAGTGTTTTCACAAAAAATGACAATATTTACCTTTTTTCTTCCCTCCGCTTGGCCAAAAATTCACCCTTTCTTTTTTTCCTCGCCATCGAAAATGTCAAGCCACTGCCTACTTTAATTTTCCGATATCGGTACGCTTCCGATGACATTTCGAGACTTGACAATTAGTCAGTTTGACTATTACTAGACACCCCGAGCGCGACAACCTAAGCAGAGACTCAAGACCCGTCAGTAAATCAGATACTCCGTCTCACTCGCCTCTGCTTCCCGCCCGCCTTCACTTTCCCTTCCCCCAAGCTCCAACACCTCAAGGTTACCGTTTTAGGATATAGGCAGGGTTTGGGACCTGCCGTGTAAAACGGTGGTATGTTCTTTCCACGTAGTTCCCATAAAAGTATACTTTAGGTAGGTGGCAGCACAGTAGTTTACCAATACTTCCAACAGATGGCAGCACAAGAGAAGCGCGCGCATCCTCGCCTTTTTTGAATGCCCGATACCAATACTATTCGTTGGAAGCTTTATTTAACTAATTTTATTGCAATGAGGGTTAACTAATAAAAATAACAGATTAAGCAACACATACATTTATTTTTCCATAAGGTTTACATCAGCAACATATGATAAGAAGCACTAGTTGTCGTAGAAAACAAGAATGGATACCAGACATGAAATAACCACTTTCCAAGATAAACCTAATAAACCACTAAGAGAATACAGGGAAAATTACTACGGCCACCCATACGATAGTTCAACATGAGTTTACCACAAGTAGCACTTAAATATTAAGACCGATTGGTCATATGCTAGTGTGATAATGAAATGTAAGAAAATGACCAAAATTTGTATCAATGTCGAACATGCTTATTTAAATACAACACCACTTCGATAAACAGTGACAGTTAGATATGCCAATCACTAACCATTACTTGCCAAGTAAACAGCAAATGCAGGCAAAAACAAGTATAATGTCCACTTAAAACAAAATTATCCTCACTATATGAATAGCACGTTTCCGGTAGGATCCTGATGCACTCTTCAGTCTGGGAAGCCTTGCCTCCCAAGATATCCTAGGAAACAAAATTGGAAAATAGTGTATTCAACTGAAAACATTTTAAATATGCATATAAATCTCGCATGAATCGCCATAAGTAATTACCTCATGCCCTACGCTGATTATTCCTTGGCTTGCATGGAAATTAACTCGGGACAGGCAGACACACCTTCATGCTATGAAATACCCTGGGCTTATTCCGTATTATGACAGGTAATAATCTGAAAACAAAATGTACAGAGTGAACGGTAATAGTCATGGTGCTAATATCTCTATAAACAAGGTAGGCAGAACATTTAGAAAAATTACGGCTTTGACGTTTTAGTCTTTTGCCACTATGTTTCCGGTTTATTACCCACGAAAATTTAATCACATATATCAAGAATGCACATGTTATGGGTAACTATCATGAAATCTTGACGGTTTAAAGTACTGAGAATTAGACATACCAAAGTATTTACTTACCGATAGTTTTCTTCAAAAAACACGAAATATCTTCGACACAGAAACCGGATATATCTTCACAGTTCAATTTTCACTAAAACATGGGTCCCATACTCCAAAACTGCACAGTATTTCCTCAAAATTCGCAAGAAATGAGAATGTGTTCAATAAGCAAGCCTCCATCTTGAATAACGGTTTGTTTTCTCGCCCTCCCCCCTCTACCGCCCTTACTTTTCGACAGTCAAGTGTTTTAGTTAAGGATACTTCTCGCAGATGGCTATACGAGCGCGCGAGCATACCAGGAAGTCCCGTAAGCGTATCCAGGCGCTGATATAGGGTAGAGGGACCGTGCCACTTTTTGAGTAGCGCAGTAGGCGGAGAATGTGCGAACTGTTTAGTGATATGCACGTTGCTAGAGGCGTATCCCTGGGCTGGAGTTGGCGAAAAACATAAATTACTTTCAGAATATCTCAACAGCGTGTCTTTTAATAAAAATCAATAATATTCAAGGATCCAACAGACTAAGCTTGAATCTTGTACTCTATAATAACGAAAGTTAAAAAATTAGCCCCTCTGTCTCCCAATATTTTCAACAAAAAGGTCTATTTTTACATCGAGATATATTTTTAACAAGGCTTATTACGTAAAATCTAGGATTATAGAGTAATAGTTTGATGCTTTCTCTTTTAATTACTGAAAACCGCATTCCGATATCTAGCTTCCTGTTGGAGCAATCTTCCTTGAAAAATAGGTCTGAAAAACAGCTATGTACCACGGCCCCTTAAGATGCTATTTGGACCATGTTGTCAGTTTGATTGAGCACGGCTCTAATTTTAAAAAAACTAAAGGGAGACTGAAATACATGATTTCCGATTATGGTGTGGCCAGCACCACTGTCCACTTCCATGGTCAGAGGAGTACCCTCTATCGCAACAACAATCTGTATGGGGTGTGGTGCTGCCGGGGACCGAGTAAAAATTACCTCCACAACTATCTTCTCCTGGATCGGATGGCTCCGTGATAGAATGGGTTGCTGCTGCCGCCGCTGGGACGCCCCTGTGATGTCGCCTAGGGTCTGCCTGAAGATCCTGACTCCTTCCCTGGGCCAACCGGCGCTGCTTGGCAAGGCAGACCTTGGCCAAATGTCCCACCTTGTGACAGAAGTGGCAAGTGGCGTTTCTCGCTGCGCAGTTGGGGTGTGGAGCCTCTGCGCCGCAGCGATAGCAGCCCATACTCGCACCTTCCTGCGGATGTCCATTTTGTGGTTGGCGTCTGTCGTGGGAGTGGTTAGTCGCCTGTAGTCGCGGAGGGCGTTCGTGTCTCTCTTGACGATGGCATCTCTGGAACGATGGCACCTGGTGGTGGACAGCATTCACTCCTATCTAGAGATGGGTAAATTACCGTAATTTTCAATTGAGGTAAACTACCACGGTAAATTACGGTAATTTTCGAAAATTACCGTAATTTTCCGGTAATTTTAAGTTTTGAGCTGCAAATCCTTATCAGAGGACTCCAAACGAAATCAAATAGCATTGAGATATAAATCCCGACGCTTATATCAAACATATCACGACGTTTATCTATTATAACTCATTAAATAATCAAAACGAAGTTGGCAGCAACACCCAATTTGCCTCTCTTTTGTCGCACTATGAGAAATTTTCGTTCCAAAGACATACCTCTGCGCAATGTGTATTTGTCATTTTACTCTGAATTAATTGGAATTGGTCACGGACACAATGTAAACAAAATCGTTTTAACTACATAATTTATAATATCACCCCTTCCAATGGTTTCTTCGTGAGGAAGAAATTTTCTGAAAAAAACCTTTTCTGAAAATTACCGTTTATTACGGTAATTTTCAGGGGTTTCGGTAATTTACGAAAAATACCACGGTAATTTACGAAAATTACCGCGGTATTTTACCACGTTGCCCATCTCTACTCCTATCTCGTCGTTTTGACGAAGGCTGACTCTTTGTTGGGCCTGTAGTTGTGAAACGTGTTTCCTCGCCTATTCTGCCGCCGTGGCCAGATCGACCGCTATTCTTAGGTTAAGGAGGTTGGCTCGCGACTGCTTGAGTCAAGTTGTCTGAGGAATCTTGATAATTTAAGTACGAGTATATGCCTGGTAAATGATCCTTACTTCACCGAGAAAATTACCTAAGCTATTGAAAGTCATAAGTATCACAAGAAATACGATGATAAGTCGAAGGATTTCTTTTTTATGATAATTTAAATCAGCTCGACGATGGAGTCAATTCAGCACTTACTTTAAAGAAATAAATTCATGTACTCAATGAATTTACCAATGTATAACACCAGAATATTACTACCAAACGTTATGTTATAATATTTTTCTGAAATATGCTTTAATACCTCATTAGTAATGATATTATTCCTACGCCATACATTTTGGCTGGAGCTACCGCAGCGCCACTTGAAGACAACTACGCATTTCGTCTGCTAGCAGAAAAAGAAGCGCAGAAATTGGTGAATTTAGCGAAAAATACGGTGGGTTGATGCCTTTTTTTTCGTGTCATTTTATACCTTGTGAAATTACGCATAAAATATCAGTTTTTTGCAAAAATGACATGACGGTATGGTATTTTTAAACGTTATATTCCCATGTGATGGCCATTCTCGCCGTTAATGGTATGTAATTTCAAATGCAATTTGTGGAAGAAGGATTATGGGTTTGTATAATTATCTATACTTTATTAGATAGAGGAACTTTAGTTGTATAAGTGCTGAAAATATAAAAAAATGACAGGACTTTCACTTTTCGGATCAACCTCCTGAAGATCCTCAAACTTTAAAGAAAATAACTGTTCCTCAAAGGCTAAATTTTTCATCCCGCGAGGCACTTGGCGCTTGGTCTAAGTCTTGAAACTTGCATTTATCGGCTAACTGCCTCAAGTCCGCGATAAAGTCTTTAAATGTTTCGTCGGGACAAAAACTCGAGAATCTCTTCGAATGAATTTTCTGTAGGTTTATCAGGAGCACAGAGCTTTTTCACAAAAGTATAAGTGTACCAGCCGGTGCAGGACAAAAACACACCCATGTAGCACAGACGGTTGGGCCAACGTTGGGAAACGGTGCCACGATTGGGGAACGGTTCAGTTACTTTACGACCGTTGGGCCAACGTTGGGAAACGATGCCATTCGCACGGTTATTTATGAATCGTTGGGCCAACGTTTGGAGATGGTGTAAGGGGACTGCCTGATTACAGCGCATCCAAGCTGGATATTATCTCACTTAGCACATTCTCAGCTACATGGCGTTTGTTATCCAAGAGTTTTAGCCGAGATGTAGTGAATCCGTATGGAAAAACTCTGAATAATGACCTTTTAAGTACTAATTTTTTCATGCACCTACTTGGACGTTTCTCTTCATCCGTCCTATATTACTGGATTTTACGCATCAGTTGCATAGCTTTCCTCCCTCGTTGACCTAATATTCTACCATTTACCTGACCTCAGTTCCATTCAACGAACGTACTGTGCTAATGTATATACATTATCATGTTGTGTACTAATATATGAAAAGGAAATTCAAGACTTTTTCGAGACTTTTTAAGACAAAACTTGTACATTCCAGACCAAAAAGGCTAACTTCTTGATGTGTCATCGTGACGGTCAATAGTTCAATGCCCAGTCCTGTCCTATTTTTCACTTGGAATTGGCCATCTTATCATATCCACATTATTAAAAGCACAAGCACAGCGTCTTATCTACTTCATTCATGATCAAACTCAAACTAGAATTTAAAACTCCGTATACTCGAAATGGACTGTACCGTGACAATCCCAGCTGTTTTTCAGCAATGAACGGCGGCACGCCGCACAGCGGTGCAGGATCCCTAATAATTGGTATTGGTATAATTTGGATTGGTAAATATTGGTATTGGTATAATTTGGATTAAAAAATGTTCAATTTATATGAAATTTGGTCTATATAGGTATTCGAGGTCGCTGAATTAGAATTAAGATTCAAAACTTTTGTAAGCTAATTTTTTTTCAAAAAGTTTTGCAATTTTTTTACTTAAATTAACTCTTATTTAAAGCATCACGATTAATGTGAACAAATATACGTTTTCTCAGTCGCTGAATGCTAATTTGATGTTCATATTTTCGCGACATGTTAGCGCGCTAATTACTTTTTTCACAAAAGTATTTGCAATATTTTTATTACTTGGATTTACACAAACTCTAAATTCTCGTTTCATTAAAAATTATAGCACAAAGGTTTTTGCGTCGATGTTAATATTTTCACAAATTAATTATTTTGAAAAAATATATAAGTGAATTTTCAAAAATGTTTTCTTTTTTTTTTTTGAACAAGAAATTATGCAAAAAAACTCTCGTAAATTATATTTGCAATATATTAATAAACAGTTAAATAGCACTCACCTTCAGTCACAAAACCCATTTCTCAGAACAAGAAATGGGGCATACACGTTATATTAGATAGAATTGAGGGTGAAGCTGTGCCTCCTCCTTTTCATTTGATGCACTTGTTACCAGTGCAACATTTTATCTTATTTACTAGAGGAGTAGCAACAGCGATATATCCTTACTTAATATGGTTTTGAATTCGTCAATTGGTGCATCCAACGTTTATGCACAAAAACCCTATATAGAAAGTTTGTTCTAGACTCATAAATACCAAGTATTAGGGATCCTGCACCACTGTGCGCCGTACACGGCGGTCGGGTTCGCGCCGTCCCGTGTGAAAGGAGCCTCTGAATGAAATGATGTCCGTCGCCAGTCCAACCAAAGGCACCTCTTGAGCACACACCAACTCGAAGACTGACGAAACAACTCAACTCGAGCTGGCGAATGCCGAGTTCTCCAGTAAAAACGAACGATTTTGTTGCAAACTCGCACCATCCAACAGATGAACTAGACTTTCCGGCGGTTTTCGAGCTAGCGAGCTCGCCATCAGATGAATAACAAAGACATTCCACCGCAGTAGCTGGCAAATGGCGAGTTCTCCAGTATATCATCCAGGAGCCAACGGCATATTCGTCGGCGGCGGCGGCGGCACGTATGGCGTCGTCGGCGACAACGTAATATAATGAGTGAAAGTTTCTCGGGTCTTCCACCGGGTCAAAGGCTCCATCCCTGCCTACGTTTCGGAAAACAACTCGTTTTCCATCTTAAGGGCTGTGAGCCAGGGACATCTTCTCAGCCCTGAAGATGGAAAACGAGTCGTTTTTGGAAACGCCGGCAGAGATGGAGCCTTTGACCCGGTGGAAGACCCGAGAAACTTTCACTCATCTAATCCACCGGGAAAACACCAAAACGTAATATATGTTTTTACTTTCCAGGGGCTGATCTCTGTTCTTTCACGAAGACGTTATGCTTGCGGATAGAAGCAACACAATTCAATGGGAAATGCTAATAACAAAATGGCAAACGGTAAGCTTTACTGAATGGATCAGAGAATGAAAACATTCCAATTCCACAGTAAAGTTAATTAATCCCACCCGATTATGATGATGCGCAGCATAGAAACTTAGGACGCGATGGTTTAAATATAATATTTCTAGTGGAATTTAATCGAGTTACACCCTCAGAGGCATGGCAAAACGCAAAATGCCACAATCGTACTAGAATACGATCAATGGATCGCCTGAATCTTTGGGAGCGTTGTAATAACCACGGTCAAGGTCATTCTTCCGAAATGGCATTCATGGGCAGGAGGGAAGTATACGATCTTCAACCGACCAAGCCGATTTGTCACGCGGCGGCATGCAGGAAACGGTGCCCATGCATTCTAGTGCAACGGAACGACGAAAGTCACGAACTCACAAATACTGACCAGAGAGGTTTAAAATAACACCTCTTTGATAATGACAAGTAAAGAAAAAGGGAAACAATATCTCATTTCGTAATGCTATGTCTGCCGTTCCAATTTTATCCTGACGATTTGCAAGCAACCATTTTTCCCGATTTTTTATTATTTTTCAGCGAATTCCCGACCTTTTCCAGATTTTTTCCCGACCTTAATAAATTCCCGACTTTTTCCCGGATTCCCGACTTTTCCCGACTGGTAGAAACCCTGAATTTATGTGTTTATCACTGTCATCATTAGTACCGCATAGCACAAAATATGTACTAGATATCTACAGCATATCTTCAATGTCTTAAATGTTTACAAGATGTCTAGAAAATATCTTAGACATCTCCTAGATCTGAAAATTTTATTTTTTATTCATCTCATATGGATTCAAATGTCATAGGTATTCATCTCATATCCATTCAAATGGATATCCATGAATGGATGATTTTTCTCAGTCCCTCGTAGACGGTATCGGACTTAAATACTGGTGCGCTCGCCGGGAAACAGGTTCTCAGCATTATGGAGGAAACTCTAATTTATCTCTCCTGGAGTTGAAAGAATATCAGTTGTGTATATTTACAATGGTCATGCTTATTCTTAACAACAAAATGGTTATTAGGGAAATGTTTTTACGGCGCAAATTATCCGTGTCAACCTTTTAGTAAAGTTAATAATCTCAAACGACTTCATGCCAGCCAGCAGCTGTATATATATGGCCTCCCAGTCCCACGACCATAATTGGAAAATGTGTCAGGTCGTACATCAAAGGATGAAAGGATACACATGAGTGAAGTGTAGGTTGTTAACAGGCCCGGTGACAGGATTTTCGGGCCCCTGGGCAACTGAGTGGTCCGGGCCCCCTAAATACCGGCAAACCCCCTCACTCAATTTAGACCAGAACTGCGAACTTTCAGGTTATTTTATAACCAAGGCGTACCTGATTATCAGATTTTTCTGCAGAAGAAACTTGCACACTGTCATACATTATCTTTTGATTTACTATAAATTGTCCTGTTTTTAAATTAAACACATGTCAGTGGAATGGGATGGGGAAACAATTTCAAAATGAAAACTTTTTGGCGGTGTAACACTCTTTACACTTCCATTTTACAGTAATCAAAACTATGACTTACTTGAACTTGAAAATTTTATTAAAAGCCATATATAAAACGTACTTTTCTTTTTTTTCAAAATTAGTTATATCCACAATTACTCCCATCTTTTCGGAGATACGGAGATGATTATATCACCACCAAATTAAAATTAATGCAGAGTACTCACTTATACTATGCTTTGCTTTCACTTCAACTCTCTTAATCAAACATAACAGCAGGGAATGGGTAAAAATAATGTAAGTTTTGACGAACAGAATATATTTTGTTGTGTCTCAATATTAAGCTTTTTTCGATAATTTGTTTCCTGCCTGTGTGCATAATTCAAGTAAAGTAGAAATTAAAGTTTTCCTAGATGAATAAAGTCTAATGTGACGTATAAATCAGGGATATGCTTATTGTAACGCAGGAAAATTGAAAGATTTGAGTAGATTTTCTCGATGAACAACCAAAAGCTCCGCGGTGTCCAAAATGTACCTTTCTGCATGAACCTCCTTGTAGGGTCAAAGGCTTGGACTGCTGGGACGAAGGGGCAAATAAACGGAAAGAAGTCCATAATAGTGTCCCTCTGGAACGTAAAATAATGTTTCGTGTGAAAAATACAGGAATTTTAAGGCTTTGAGGGTGTGAATGAGTAGTTTACTTTTGATAGGAGAAACCTTGGACGCGATTTCGCGTACACTTACAGACCTTAATATTTCTATATCCCTATGATTTTATGCGTGTAGAGCCGGTGGAGATCGATAGCAATGCACACATATTAAAAAAGGCGAATAAGAAGCGTTATGTTCCTTATGGCTTGAAAAAACTTACTCGCGTCACGTCATTTCCAGCTCCCGGCGCGTGTCTCAAGCTCCGCACGCGCGTACGAAAAATGAAATGTAATTATTGGCGTCGCAAACGAATTTTCAATTTTATTTCAGAAATACCTTTAAAAAGAACCAAAAATTTATTTCATATGAGTCACTTACAGGCACTTAACATGCCAGATATTTACTACTTCAAATGAATTTTTGCGTGAAAATAGCGTCCGCTTTTTTGTTACGTAATATCACCTACATTTAGGAAAAAACTCCCAAAGTTAAGCACAGTAAAGTAACAGTATGGTTTTAACAGACCTACTAGTTTTTTATCCGACCAAATTCCTCCCACAGCGTCACCCTCTACTTAAATAGGAAGATTTTCGTAGAAAACTGTAGTCGGGTGTAATTGTGAAATTTTGGCTATGTTTGAGCCCCTGCATCTCGGTAACGGTGACAGAACATGACCAATGACATGCCATTCAATGGTTGCCAATCAATTATGAGTATTTGTACCAAGTTTCATGATTCTATCTCCAAAAAAGCCATTTTGGGATTTAGTGAACTTTTTTCGATTTCAGCCTACTGTGCATCGGTTCAAATTTTCAATCCTCTCCTATTTACAAAAACCACACAAAATCGTGACAGTGCGTGCATGGGCCTTGAACTTATTTAAGTAATACAAGGAAACAAATATAGAAACATTTCTAAAGGATAAATTATACATCATGTTTAAGAATTAATAACTTTCTGAAATATGTATATATTCACAAAATTTTAAATATAAAATATTTTTTTGCTTCCCTTTTTTATTTTATCCGGGAGTTAAGGATTGCAATCCCGGAATCCCGGATGAAATGACAATCCCGAAATCTGAGCTGCAAATCCTTATCAGAGGACTCCAAACGAAATCAAATAGCATAGAGATATAAATGCCTACACTTATATCAAACATATCACGACGTTTATCAATAATAACTCATTAAAAAATTAAAACAAAGTTGGCAGCAACACGTAATTTGCCTCTCTTTTGTCACAAGTTGAGAAATTTTCGTTCCAAAGACATACATCTGCTCAATGTGCATTTGTTATTTTACTCTGAATTAATTTGAATTAATCATGGACAAAGTGTAAAAATTGGTTTTAGCTTCTGAATTTATAATATTACCAATTGCAAAGGTTTATTCATAAGGAAGAAATTATCTGAAAAAGAACATTTCTGAAAATTACCGTTTATTACGGTAATTTTCAGGGGTGTTGGTAACTTACAAAAAATACCACGGTAATTTACGAAAATTACGGCGGTATTTACTAAGTTGCCCATCTCTAGCTGTGAACCGTTAGAAAAACAAAGCCTCGGTAGTTGATTGACGACAGCCGCGACTGCCCAAGACCAGGGATGGGGTGTGCTTGAATCGCTTGGGATTGATTCCGGTACGTAACTAAGGACTCACTCGTATGTTTTTACATTGTGTTCGGGATTATTCCGTACCGGAATCCATCTCGAACGATTCAAGCACACCCCCCCTGGGGTGGGGTGGCGAATCTCTTGGCGTCAAATATATATATACATACTCCTTCCCTTTCTTAAAAATAAAATTCTGCCATGATCGCCTCTGTGGTTGTGCGCGATCGTGACTGAGCTCCATGTTTCACTCGAAGAAAGTATCGGATGGCACCTCTGTATCGGGTTTCGTTATCCGAGACAAGGGACCACGGCTGAGACGCAGGTGGTGGGGAGAGAATGAAGACTTCGAGACGCAGAACCTAATTGATGCACACGGTGACAGTCCGAGGAGCAGTCATCTCTGCTAGCCGCCCAAAAATCCCTCCTCAGCTCAGTTGTCATCTTTCTTTCTTTTCTGAGGTAAACATGGCAACGTTGTAGCGACACACAAAATAATACCTTTGAAATCAATTCCACGAGCAAGTTACATCACCAACATATAATCGAAATAAACTTAATTTACTTAAAAATAATTTAAACGATTCCAAAAAACCACTATGCCTTAAAAGACATTGAAATCATTACATTAAAATGACTGTACACAGAAACATAAACCGCATAACATTCTACTGGAAATTTATGTCATAAGTCATTCGACGAATGTTTTTTCACAAACAAATTTCGAAGAATAATTCGTTAGTAGAGAGGAGTTTCTTTCAACTTTCAAGAATTTCCTTCGAATACAGCAATTCATTCATAACAATTAAAAATGAATTAGATAAAAGCAAAGAATTTTTATCAGAGAAGTGCATAGCACTTTTATAACTTTCTGAAAATGGCCAATATGACAAAATCAAACGAATATCACTCACTTAACATTCTGCATTAAATTGTGAATATACTGTTAGGTTACAAGAATTGAATTGAATTGGTACAGAATTGGTTTTTTAGTAGGTAAGGTAGGTACCCATGTGGAGTATTCTAACACCAGACTTTATAACCGAAACGTATTGGCTTCCCCCAAATAAATTGCTTGCAGTGATGGATACCAAAATACTCTATCATACTCTCGTCAAAAGAGAGATTTTTCTCAGTAGGAAACATGCCTCGCACGAAGTCGACTGAGGAACTAATGCGAGGCATAGCGTCGTTCTTGAATTAGGGAGTTTTACAAACAGTCAAAGGATTCCTTCTCACTTCCACTTTCTGGGCCGAGAGCGAAGCACTTCAGAAAAAAATAACGTAATTGAATGTCAGAAAGGTGGACCTCGTCGGGAATATTTAATGCTTATTCAATAAAACCGATAAATTGGGTATTATGTAATGAATAGGTGCCTATTGTGTCGTATAGCAGCGGTTGAATTAATTTCCAGACCACTTCTTACAATTTATTGTGTTTCTTTCTTTATTTTCTCCGGAAGAAATGCATACAAAATCAAGTACTGCTTTTTCTTTTTATCCCACAGTCAAAATCCACAACAGCAACTACTTTCTTTTGTTTTCTCCATGGCAACCTCGAGACTCAAATGTATTGAGGGTTTTCTTTATCATTGTTAGACCAGCTCAAAACTTTTCAGCCCGCGGGCCGCTTCAACTATCAAACAGCAGTTTGGGGGCCAACTACGCACTCGAGGTCAAAATAAAGAGGAATCAAAACATAGATGTTGTTTATAATTATTTATTGAATATTATTTCATTCAGTTATTATTAAATAACACATTGATATAATACACATGAACACCTGTGTTAGTGGGAATGCTTAAATTGTTTCCTGAATGCCATAGTACAAGACATTTCTAGCTTTAGATCCCGAAGTGACTTTGACCTGAGACTATCATCAGACAAGTTTGTTCTCAAATTGTTCTTCACGTATTTCATTCTTGAAAATGTTTGTTCCCACAAGTATGTTGTTCCAAAGATATAAAGGTGCCTTGATGCAAAAGTTTTGACTTTAGGATAGTCTTCCTTGTGCAAAAACTGGTAAAAACCCACCAGTCCTTCTTTGAACTTGTCACTAAGGGGGTTAGTTGCTGATGAGCGCCTCTATTTTAATTCGTTAAATACGTTGCGTCCACGTAAGCGACGGTTGATATTGGCTAGATGCCCGCAAATTTCCGTAATTTTTTTCCTCGGATAAAAAGGTCTCCACGGGCCGGATGGGAGGGCCTCGCGGGCCGCACCTGGCCTGCGGGCCGTAGTTTGGAGACCCCTGATCTAGACCATACGTCAATTGATTGTACTGAGTAAAAAAAGAGTTAAGTTTATTGATTCGGGCATTATGAAACCTCACTGAGTGATGTCTCCTCGTGTGGGTGGGGGACCGTGGGTCGCCAGATCCGAAGAGAAGCAGGAAATTCTGAGTCGGACACCCTAGATGTCTTAATTTTAAAGCGAAGCAACTGTGACGCCAACGTCTTTTCGACCACCGTTTCCGTGAAATAACTCTTTGACTCTGGCTGGCGTTGAAAGAAGTGAAGTCATTCACCTGCAGAGAAATACGCGTTTTCGGCAGGGATATTGGTCCCAGGCCTACTTTGTGAGACATCTACTTGTGGAGGGTTATGTAAGTGACATTGCGCTGGAAATTTTGTACCCGAACAAAAAATAAAGGTTACGGATGCGTGGGGGTGTAATGGCGTAGCTAAAAAGTGAATACCCATTGAGTTCACGGACCGTCGTGACGGTGTATCAGTTGGTGATTGAAATAGAAGGCATAGCCTCACGATCACGACAATACTTTTCGGATAGAAATATTACCATAACTCCGCCACGTTCATCCCATTACTTTTTGTGTTACATCATCAAGGGTCAATTTTCCTAGGATTGGTTTGACGCAGCCCTCCACTCGATTCTTGTATCGGCCAACCTCTTCATGTTAACGTAGTTCCTCTCTTTCAGATCCTTTACGACCTGTTCTATGTAACTCACACGAGGCCTGCCTTTACCATTCTTCCCGTTCACTTTTCCCTCGACGATTGTCTTCAACAGGCCATTTTGCGTTACGTCAACGCGTAAATATGAATGTGCTCTGGTTTACGTCTGGTTGAAGAGTTTTTCAAAACCTCATGCCTGAGATCGAATATGAACTGTGAGATTGGGATTTTTCGGGAGGAGACAGCTTCCTCCTTTAGTGGAGTTTGTGGAGCAATTCCAGTTCCATGCTCTGTCCTAAGGATTGAAGGAAGGATCCGGACTGTGATAGGTTTAATATTCGCTCCCCGAGTTTCAGTACACACTTTTTTCCTTCTGTATGAAATTCCTCAGAGATAACCCACGCAGCTACAGACCACCTCCAGTGTCATTCATCTACATCTACATAGTACCCTGCAAGCCACCATAAAGGTGTGTGGCAGGGGGTGATTTCTCACCAAACATGCACTACATATCATGCATAAAACAAAGGAATAGTATTAATGTACTGTTCTAAACTTCACTATTTAAAACAGATAGAAATGGCACAGCAAAAATCCAAAAACATTATATTAGTAGGGTTAATTTTAAGTACTCACACCAACATGCAGCTACCAATGCTATCCATTGCTACTCTCCGATTGGACATATTTACTGTTATTCGTATCTCTAATTGTACGAGGTAAAAAGGCCAGTTTGAATCTGTCAGTTCGGCAATCAATTTCTCTAATTTTATGATTTTTGTCCAGTGTAACATAGTAAGTTGTGGTTCGAAAAATATTTTTAACATCAACACTGAAAATATTGAGTTGGAATTTATTGAGAAGATTAAGTCTAAATTTCAACCTGCGACACGACAATGATTCCCAATTTAATTCATTTAATAGACTGATTACGCTAATAAGGTTATCGTACCGTCCCTTTACAAATCTTGCCTATCTTCGCTGCACACATTCAAAGTACGTTATTTAGACCGATTTCATAGGGATCCCATACACTGGCAGCATATTCCAAATGAGGTCTAATAAGGGAAAAGTAGCTGATTTCTCGTACATGATCGTCACATTTACCCAGTACTCTTTTGATGAATCCCAGTTTACGATTAGCTTGACCCATTATTGCACATATGTGTTTACCCCAGAAAAGATCATGTGTCAGTCTTATTCCAAGATATTTAATGGATTCCACGTTTTTTAATTCATTACTACATATTTTGTAAGTGCTAGGAGGAGAGCTATTCTTTTTCCACGAATTCATTACAAGAATTACAAGACATATTCAAAATGAAATTTTCAGATTCACTTTATCTCGTAACAGAAGGATAACAATTGCATGAAATTGAAATTCGTTGACATACGTCCGAAATGTATAATAAGATCCGATCGAGTCGAGTAGGAGATCCGATCATTCAGTGCGGCGATCGGATGTGATTACGAGGGGGTGAGGTAGCAAGGGTGTAGGGCGGGTTTGGGGGTGGGGATGCGTGCGTTGAGGTGGGGGAGCAGAGACACAGGAATGACCAGGCACAAGGAGCGGCTCACCGAATGAGGAGGGGAGACCGATTCAAAAATCGGGAGCCCAAAATCTTCCATTACCCTCCCTCCCTTCCAGCTGTATACCCCTCCGCAATTGCAACGCCACCCCCCCTCCACGCCCCGCCCTCCCCTCACTCGCAACCATCGCCGCTAGCTCCCCGTGTAGTTCGTTCTCTGTTCTGTTCCGGCGGCGACGGTGTTCAGTTGGGGCAGTGGCTGATGTGTCCCTCTAATTCTCTCTGGCAGAGGCACGTGCTTTGAGATGATCTTCGTTGAGAAACGTAAGTGCTGTGGTACTACTAATTTTCATGAATTATACGATTGATAACGTAGTAAATCTTAAGAAATTTATAAATTGACGAATCGTATCCGAGTGTTTTAATAGATTTACCTTTTTTGCAGGTAGAAAGTGGAACTCTGGACGATACTAACGTTATCTGCGAGGGAAGGAAGCTGTATCCTTCGGTGTAAAGCTGAATGGCAGTTCGGCACGTGGAGATTTTGGCCATGGGTGAATTAAGGACTGGTTCTTTCTTGTGAGATGTGAGTAGGCTTTGTCTTTAATTGATACGTCACAAGGATTGATATTTGAGGACGAAATACTTGAGCAATGGTTTTGATTTTATAGTGCTGATTTTTATTTCAATGTCTTCGCAGGAGAGAAAATCCTGCAGTATCGGGAGGTACTTGAGAGAAATGGCAGCTGAATGGGCGCACAAGGCACGGCGGGATTTGACTTCGCGATCATAATTCACGCCAAGCCGACATTCGTCGTCGTCATTCTACAGCGATGCGGTGAGTAACTTGATTTTCGAGTGTTTTGTGTCCTGTGGGTATATTAGTGGACGGTGAGATTATTTGTGTGACACTCCTTCAGTCATAAATGTCCCCGTGTCGAATTAGGAGCATTAGAAGCGTGTGCACTGCAACGATTCCCTTCGCCCAATTGTAAGACCCCCCCCACCCCAACTCCTAGATACGTCGCCGCCTCTACCTTCCGCGGACATCGCTGCACCGCTCGTGTTCAATTCGCTCGAGTGCGGAACGCGTACTTCTCTTGTCCCTTCGCAATAATTTCCCTTGATATCATCTCACCCTTTCGAGTGCATATAGGTTAAAATGCTGTTAAACCCTTCACAGTTACCTGACCGAAGTCTACCCGATTTATTAGTCAAGGTTTCGATAGCAAGATCTTCCACAGAGAAAATCATTCTCCTTGACCGGGACTCGAACCCGGACCCCCTGATTTCCGGCCAGGTGCTCTACCAGTTGAGATACCAAGGCGTCCTCTTTCGCTGTGGAAATTCTAGAGGCTTTAAAGGAGCTAGCTTTCCACTCCCGATCAAGGCGAATGATTTTTTCTCAGTGGAATATCTTGCCATCGTGCATCAAAACGGGTAACTCTGCTAAAGTATTCGCGGCTAGCTCGCGAGCTTCGAATTTAGTAAAGGTTTCGCCTCCATTTACGTGAATATATGATACCGTGTGTGCTAATATGATATAATTACAGGGCCGCGTAGAAGCAATGGCGATGGTTACCCTCTGAAATTAGCTGTGATGGAATGAGATTGTAGTTCGGTACCTGTAATTCGAGAAAGCTTGAGAGATGTACCCAGTTCAGTACGCTTGATTAACGTCTCGCGATCGCTTATGACTTGCATTTCAAATATTACGTGCGCCGTGTTGCTGTTCTCTGCTTCCGCAGATGAGTAACGAATTTCGGAATTTATCCGCGGAGATCTTTTGTACGATGATTTCGTTGAGAATGTAATTTTTTGTAGGATAAGATTTATCTTGCGGGCAGTTAATCCGGTGGAAATGAATCGAAATATTTAGCCACATTCGTTATTTTGGAGCGTAATGGTTTAATTTTTTTCCGAGCGAAATCCTTATCCAGGTGGTACATCTACACGATAGCCTGCAATTGCACCACCACTGCATTAAGCCACCGCGAGGGTGTGTGGCAGGGGGTGAAGAACATCAAGCATGCACTCCTAAAGCTGGATTCACATGGGGCGGAAAGTGCGGACGGCGGAAATTGCGGAAACCAATCAGAAACGCCCAACAGAGAGGCAGAATGGAAGGAATAGTGACTGGAACTGGAACCGCGGAACGAAAAAGAGCGGACCAATTCTTACTTGGACGCCGTGACACGATCAACTCTTCTTCTATCGCGATTGAATTTACGATGTTGTATTTACTCTCTAGATGTATTTGTCATGTAACCACTAATTTGATCCTGTATCTGACAGACCCTCGCTTTGAAATTTATATTAATCATCCTTAGATGGATCACGTCATTCCTTTCATTGATAGGAAATCTTATTTCGTTAAGAAGGCAAGAGAACAAAAAAATTGTATTTTGAAAATAATGGAGTTCCGCTGGATCACTTGATCATGTTTTAACATAATAATGTGTTATATATGGGCATCTTCATCTCAGACTTGGTAGATTCAGCGAAATCATGTCCTAGGTGACCTTCAGCACTTTCCTAAAGTTTACCTATGTGAAAGCAGTAGGGATTCCCTTGATGAATATTGATGCATTTATTTGAGAACCTGGACATAAAACATTAATAGTGGACATTTGCATACATTGGAAGCCATTGATTTATGCAAAATTTAACATGTATTCAGTTACAGGATATGTAATGTGATCAACGATTCACTATCCTTCCTAGGAAGGGGAGTGTCCCCTGACTCAAATCAGCTGATTTGAGTTGAAATCACCCATATATTACATAAATGACAATTTCTTCATTCAGCATGGGAAATTTTGTAATTAGAGCCAACATGACAAAAATAGAAACTACAATAACCTCTGGAATCACTTTTCAAATGCTTAAAAGAGCTGAGGGGCTTTGATTTGCTCTCAAATTTTTCGATTGTGAATGAAATGCTATAATTATCAGCTGAGCGATTGATCAGGGGAAAATTTTGATTTCCTTCGTCATGAATAGGTCTTGATCTCATTAATTTGGGGTTCTTCCGTGCGACAGCTATCCAAAATGTGGGCTAGTCACTCGAAAGTGGGCTGACTTGGGATTTTGTTCGGCTTGAAGTTTCCCGCAAGATGCGTCGGGTGTCGCTGTGTCATTGTTTTTGAAATCACTTCGAGCTACTTTTGAGCATACGTCACAATTCTCATGCGGACTGCGGAAAATATTAAGAATTTCTACCAAAACTTTCCGCCCCCTTTTTTCCGCACCCTCTCTTGTGATTGGCTAGGAGCTCTTTGAATTTTCTTTTCCATCTCAATTCCTCCGGTCCGTTCCCACATTAGAGCAAGTTGATTGGCTAAACGCCTTTCCGCCTTCCGCACGCATTCCGCTCCCATGTGAATCCGGCTTAACAGAAATCTCTTTTCGTTGAGATCTCGTTGTATACTAAATCTGTGAACCTGTATTGAGTTGACGTCTATTATATTATCAGATAAGTTTGAGAAAGTCCACCATGGGACAAGGCATGGGGGGGGGAGAAGAAATTCGATAGCGTGTCATGTTGCCGATGCGCAGCTTTGGATTTCATAGCGTTAGCCGTTAATTACTCTCTCTTAATTAATTAATTGCTCTTCCAGTGTGGCGATCCTCGGGGAAAACCTGGAATTGTCAGGGAATTTTGGAAATCTGGAAAAGTCGGGGAATTCTCGTAATAGTCACGGAGAAACTTGGAGAGGAAATTCTAGTTATTTTTCTACCATTACGTTTACCGTGCAGTCTTTCCCGCCCTTTATTTCACCAATTAAAACTGTCCTTCGCCGAAGTGCATAGAATAAGCCCTGTCAATTCGTTGAACATTCAGTTGTGAATCTTAGTTATTTAGTTGTGAATCAGAAATACAATGTATCCCTTTTGTATGTCCTTAATACGATATTTGCCTAGTAGTGTTAAAATTCTTGATCACAGTGTATTCTGCTCATCACAAGGAATCCGAGGCTACCTATGTCGTTCGGAAGATTTTACCTCTCGTTTTTTTTACTTCCAAGAATCGTGTCGAGAGGTAGCTGGAGCACACTAGCTCATAATAAATATGTGCTTGCAATTCTAAAAATACAATACTGATTATTAAAATGGTAATTCAAGTACGATCACATGTGTAAACAAAATCTTATGTTAGATCATTTTCTATTCCCATACCACCCTTCGTGAGACAGTGAGTTCTCCTCCCCTCCCCACCTTTCACGCTCGACATAAGTATTGAATGCCCCCCTTAGCTCCCTCTCAAAGCAATTTAGTCAGGTTACAAACCACTCAAATATGACATTCCTTAATATGACGCTGCCATTTCTAATTGCCTCCTGTTTTCGCTCGCAGTGGCGCGATTGTTTTGTTTGTTTAAATAAATATTTTTAAAATTTTGGTTCCCTCTTACAATCAACGAGTTAAGACTACGTTAATCAAATTGTTCTTCGCTTCTAAAACTCGTGCTATCCGATTTTGATCCAGTCCCAAGAACTTTGCTTTGGTTTGTATTTTTCGCGTAGCTTAGTGATACCTGTGCCGTGGTCCGCCAGTAAATTGGCCATTAACATTCCCTTCGATGGCTTTCAGTAATCTTCAACTTCTCAGAACTACCAGTACAAGCCACCTCTTCCTGAAAAATTAGACATTGTCAATTTGTAATTTTACCGAAGGAGAGAATGACGGCCACGGAAATACAATACATGGCCACAAAAAATGTATTAAAAGTGTGTACAATTTGAGGGCTTAACTTGTGAAGGTTTAATATATTTTTATTTAGGGTGGAGGTTCTTTATCTTTCTTCATTCTTATAGCTTTTAATGTATTGATTTCCGCTTTTAACATTTTCTGAGTTTTGACTATAATTTAATTCAGCAGAAATAAAATATTCCGATAAGGAGACCCTTTGGTGATCGGTCAGGGAAATTGGTAAAGCCATCAGGGAAAAGTCAGGGAAATTGAAAATTGGTTACCAGTAGCCACCCAGTCTTCTCAAGTGATGTTCCCTCGGGTGCAGGCACGTAGCAAGGGGGGGGTGGCTGTAGCCCTGTAGTAGGGGGGGCCTGTAGCCAGGGGGAGGGGGTTCATGAGGCCAATTCAGGGTTTTTGGGATCAATGCATTGTCAACAATAGACAGATAATCTTATGCACCTCAACGTTTCAACTCACCTCCCCTTAGTTTTGGACTTGGCTACAACTAACTCCATTGCAAAGTATGTTTCGACCCTTCATGAAAAATGTTTAAATTTCTTAATACAATTTGTTTTTATTATATTTCCCTCCCCCCCCCCCCCATCCCCGTTGAATTTCAATGTGCACCTTCAATTAGTTAACTTTATAAAAGTTCATGCATCATAGTCCTAAAAATTTGTCACTGCTGCTAAATTTTGTCAAGTTTACACTGAAAGTATTACCTCTCTCTAACACAATACCATCGTCACTCTCATTTACGTAATTGATAATTCCATATTTTAAAGAAGACATTAGCATTGTCTGATGTGTAGGTGCTGAGAGAACTTTTTCTCATTCGTTCATAGATGCTAAAAACTTTGAAGGACATTTCATTCTTCCTATTTGTGTAACGTCAGTTGGTGCCTCAATTTATTTCATTCATTGTTCATGCACAAATTTTTAGGTTTATTGGCAGATATATTCCAGAGAAATTGCAACTGATTTCTCCAAGAATAACTTCCTAATTGCAACTTTTAGCTTACATTAAAATCAATTTTATTAAATCATTCATCCCATTCCTCCTGTGACTTATGATACAGTTCTTAACCTTTTCATTAACCTTTGGTAATGTGGAAGCACATTGACAGTTTTATTTCCATTTATATTGTCTCTTCTTCTTCCTCAATCTTCATATTTTGTCTGCGATGAACCAGAATCACTTTCAGCTGCATTGTTTCCATGTTCTAAAGTGGAATTTCAACACTCTAACTTAAAATGGGAATAATTAACTGTAATTTTCTCCCAACATCCCATGAGGCTGTTTTATTCGAGCGGTGTGTGTTAAAGCAGAAATGCAATCTAAAAAAGGGCTAAGGAATTATTAAACACCAAACAGCTATAGCATTGCTTAAGTGAGTTAGTCAATTGAATTAGTCAAATGTGAGATACAATGAATTATCTATGGGGAATCTCAAGATATGAAATTAATGCATTCAGAACTGTTGAGTCAAGAAGCACCAAAGAGAATCTTTAAAAGAAACTAAACACTGTATACATATGATTTTAATTTTTTCATGAAGACCAAGGAAATATTGAAGCTAATTTTCAGACTCATGGTGCTGTAGTGACATTAGCTTTATTTATAATTAAGGTAACCATTTTTAGGAGATAGGAGAAAAAAGAATAAGAAGTACATATCCTAGCGAATAGATTATTTTTATGAAATGTCTACCCTAGGGATAGGGGACTCAGGGCAGTTAAGAAGCTCATGTTGGAGTAAAAAAGTGCCTGTAATGGGGTGGAATAACTAGGTATATGCATAAGTGAATGCAAGAGAATTAATGTTATGTGCAAAGATGTCATAGTTTGTTTTAAATGTGGACTTATTTGAAAATCATTCATGCAATGCCATTCTTACGTGATTCTCACTGTTGTAGGTTGCTAAACAAGTTAATGTAATCGAAGAATCCCATTGTGAACTGCGTATATTTTGGGCACAATTCCAATTGCATTTGTCTATGCTGTATTACCTATTTCAATGCTTGATCAGCATGGCAATGAACTGTCAATTAAATTAAACATTATTAATCATGTAATATCAAAGTGATTGTAATCTGAATATGCATTCTGAATAGCTAATGGTTCCATAGCTAGTGTCAAACATGATTTTTGGATTTTTTGGAACAACTTATTCTAAACAAAAGTAGTGTAACATCTCACTGAGTAGAATAGCTTCTCACATTATGAATGCATAGTTAGCATTATGCCACATGGGGATTATGCAACATTCAATTGCATGTGATCACTTAATTTTTTCAGCTCCCCATTTTGGTGGGGTAGGCATAGCTTTATGGAATAAGATATATTAGTAGCTTTTGATAATATGTTATTCTAACAAAGTTTTCTGCTGCTTAAATTGTGTGCATCCATGATATTTTTGAGCAATCATGAGTTTAATTACACCTCAATTTATAAATTCCTTTCAGCTGTCGACAGAAGCCCAGATAGCAAAATGTCTCCACTTCTGAAGATATTCATCAAGAGGATACAAGAACACAACATTGGAGCTATACAAGGGTAGGACCCTCACTGCTACAGTGAGATGCAATATTAAATCAAAATTCTACAGAGAGAATAATATTTTTCTAATCCATTACCCATATTTTAATAATTAAAATATCATGGTTTTTGCATCGTAAATCCTGGGAATAACTATAAACAGTTAAGAGGCAGAAAATATAAGAATGATATAGCTCTGATTACTGTAATAAAGAATGTATTTTAGATTCATTTAATACTGAAAAATTTATAAAATTAGAAGACAATTAAGAGAGAAATTGTCAATTTGAATAGACAAAAATACATAGACATAGATTTAAAGTACCGTAAAGTTACCTTTCATGGCATGGTGTCATTTTGACAGAGCTGTGATTATTGTAATAAAATATTTATTGTACATTAATTTATTATTTAATCATAAAAGGAATGAGAAGGCAGTTATGGCTGAAAATGTCGATTTGACATAGCCAAAAATATAAAAATAGATTTATAATTTTATGTTAGCTAAATCATGGCAAGAAATGTCTATTTGACATAGCTGTGATTACTATTATATAAATTTTATTGCAGGCTAATTTATAACTTAATCATAATAGAAAAATGAAGGCAGTTATGGCTGAAAATGTCGATTTGACATAGCCAAAAATATAAAAATAGATTTATTATTTTATGTTCGCTAAATTATGGCAGGAAATGTCAAAATGACTTAGCTGTGATTACTATTATATAAATTTTATTGCAGGCTAATTTATAACTTAATCATATTAGGAATATGAAGGCAATTATGGCTAAAATGTCGATTTGATATAGCCAAAAATATAAAATAGATTTATAATGTTATGTTAGCTAAATCATGGCAGGAAATGTCAATTTGACATAGCTGTGATTACTATTATATAAATTTTATTGCAGGCTAATTTATAACTTAATCATATAAGGAATGTGAAGGCAATTATGGCTGAAAATGTCGATTTGACATAGCCAAAAATATAAAAATAGATTTATAATTTTATGTTAGCTAAATCATGGCAGGAAATATCGATTTGACATAGCCGTGATTACTATTATGTAAATTTTTTTGCAGGTTAATTTATAACTTATTCATAATAGGAAAATGAAGGCAGTTGTGGCTGAAAATGTAGATTTGACACAGCCAAAAATATAAAAATAGATTTATAATTTTACGTTAGCTAAATCATGGCAAGAAATGTCAATTTGACATAGCTGTGATTAGTTAACATAAATTTTTTTGCAGGCTAATTTATAGCTTAATCATAATAGGAAAATGAAGGCAGTTATGGCGTAAAATGTCGATTTGACATAGCCAAAAATATAAAAATAGATTTATAATTTTATGTTAGCTAAATCATGGCAGGAAATGTCAATTTGACATAGCTCTGATTAGTATTATATAAATTTTTTTGCAGGCTAATCTATAACCTAATCATAATAGGAAAATGAAGGCAGTTATGGCAGATAATGTCGATTTGACATAGCCAAAAATATAAAAATATATTTATAATTTTATGTTAGCTAAATCATGGCAGGAAATGTCGATTTGACATAGCTGTGATTACTATTATATAAATTTTTTTGCAGGCTAATTTATAACTTAATCATAATAGGAAAATGAAGGCAGTTATGGCTGAAAATGTCGATTTGACATAGCCAAAAATATAAAAATAGATTTATTATTTTATGTTAGCTAAATTATGGCAGGAAATGTCAAATATACTTAGCTGTGATTACTATTATATAAATTTTATTGCAGGCTAATTTATAACTTAATCATATTAGGAATATGAAGGCAATTATGGCTAAAATGTCGATTTGATATAGCCAAAAATATAAAATAGATTTATAATGTTATGTTAGCTAAATCATGGCAGGAAATGTCAATTTGACATAGCTGTGATTACTAATATATAAATTTTATTGCAGGCTAATTTATAACTTAATCATATAAGGAATGTGAAGGCAATTATGGCTGAAAATGTCGATTTGACATAGCCAAAAATATAAAAATAGAATTATAATTTTATGTTAGCTAAATCATGACAGGAAATGTCAATTTGACATAGCTGTGATAACTATTATATAAATTTTATTACAGGCTAATTTATAACTTAATCATATAAGGAATGTGAAGGCAATTATGGCTGAAAATGTCAATTTGACATAGCCAAAAATATAAAAATATATTTATAATTTTATGTTAGCTAAATCATGGCAGGAAATGTTGATTTGACATAGCCGTGATTACTATTATGTAAATTTTTTTGCAGGTTAATTTATAACTTAATCATAATAGGAAAATGAAGGCAGTTGTGGCTGAAAATGTAGATTTGACATAGCCAAAAATATAAAAATAGATTTATAATTTTACGTTAGTTAAATCATGGCAGGAAATGTCAATTTGACATAGCTGTGATTAGTTTACATAAATTTTTTTGCAGGCTAATTTATAACTTAATCATAATAGGAAAATGAAGGCAGTTATGGCTGAAAATGTCGATTTGACATAGCCAAAAATATAAAAATAGATTTATAATTTTATGTTAGCTAAATCATGGCAGGAAATGTCAATTTGACATAGCTGTGATTAGTATTATATAAATTTTTTTGCAGGCTAATTTATAACCTAATCATAATAGGAAAATGAAGGCAGTTATGGCTGAAAATGTCGATTTGACATACCCAAAAATATAAAAATAGATTTATAATTTTATGTTAGCTAAATCATGGTAAGAAATGTCTATTTGACATAGCTGTGATTACTATTATATAAATTTTATTGCAGGCTAATTTATAACTTAATCATATTAGGAATATGAAGGCAATTATGGCTAAAATGTCGATTTGATATAGCCAAAAATATAAAATAGATTTATAATGTTATGTTAGCTAAATCATGGCAGGAAATGTCAATTTGACATAGCTGTGATTACTAATATATAAATTTTATTGCAGGCTAATTTATAACTTAATCATATAAGGAATGTGAAGGCAATTATGGCTGAAAATGTCGATTTGACATAGCCAAAAATATAAAAATAGAATTATAATTTTATGTTAGCTAAATCATGACAGGAAATGTCAATTTGACATAGCTGTGATTACTATTATATAAATTTTATTGCAGGCTAATTTATAACTTAATCATAATAGAAAATTGAAGGCAGTTATGGCAGATAATATCGATTTGACATAGCCAAAAATATAAAAATATATTTATAATTTTATGTTAGGTAAATCATGGCAGGAAATGTCAATTTGACATAGCTGTGATTACTATTATATAAATTTTATTGCAGGCTAATTTATAACTTAAACACATTAGAAAAATGAAGGCAATTATGGCTGAAAATGTCGTGTTGACATAGCAAATAATATAAAAATATATTTATAATTTTATGTTAGCTAAATCATGGCAGGAAATGTCGATTTGACATAACTGTGATTACTATTATAGAAATTTTTTGCAGGCTAATTTATAACTTAATCATAATAGGAAAATAAAGGCAGTTATGGCTGAAAATGTCGATTTGATATAGCCAAAAATATAAAATAGATTTATAATGTTATGTTAGCTAAATCATGGCAGGAAATGTCAATTTGACATAGCTGTGATTACTATTATATAAATTTTATTGCAGGCTAATTTATAACTTAATTATAATAGGAAATTGAAGGCAGTTATGGCAGATAATGTCGATTTGACATAGCCAAAAATATAAAAATATATTTATAATTTTATGTTAGCTAAATCATGGCAGGAAATGTCAATATGACATAGCTGTGATTACTATTATATAAATTTTATTGCAGGCTAATTTATAACTTAATCATATAAGGAATGTGAAGGCAATTATGGCTGAAAATGTCAATTTGACATAGCCAAAAATATAAAAATATATTTATAATTTTATGTTAGCTAAATCATGGCAGGAAATGTCGATTTGACATAGCCGTGATTACTATTATGTAAATTTTTTGAAGGTTAATTTATAACTTATTCATAATAGGAAAATGAAGGCAGTTGTGGCTGAAAATGTAGATTTGACATAGCCAAAAATATAAAAATAGATTTATAATTTTACGTTAGCTAAATCATGGCAGGAAATGTCAATTTGACATAGCTGTGATAAGTTTACATAAATTTTTTTGCAGGCTAATTTATAACTTAATCATAATAGGAAAATGAAGGCAGTTATGGCTGAAAATGTCGATTTGACATAGCCAAAAATATAAAAATAATTTTATAATTTTATGTTAGCTAAATCATGGCAGGAAATGTCAATTTGACATAGCTGTGATTAGTATTATATAAATTTTTTTGCAGGCTAATTTATAACCTAATCATAATAGGAAAATGAAGGCAGTTATGGCTGAAAATGTCGATTTGACATACCCAAAAATATAAAAATAGATTTATAATTTTATGTTAGCTAAATCATGGTCAGAAATATCTATATGACATAGCTGTGATTACTATTATATAAATTTTATTGCAGGCTAATTTATAACTTAATCATATAAGGAATGTGAAGGCAATTATGGCTGAAAATGTCGATTTGACATAGCCAAAAATATAAAAATAGATTTATAATTTTATGTTAGCTAAATCATGGCAGGAAATGTCAATTTGACATAGCTGTAATTACTATTATATAAATTTTTTTGCAGGCTAATTTATAACTTAATCATAATAGAAAATTGAAGGCAGTTATGGCAGATAATATCGATTTGACATAGCCAAAAATATAAAAATATATTTATAATTTTATGTTAGCTAAATCATGGCAGGAAATGTCAATTTGACATAGCTGTGATTACTATGATATAAATTTTATTGCAGGCTAATTTATAACTTAATCATATTAGGAAAATGAAGACAATTATGGCTGAAAATGTCGATTTGACATAGCCAATAATATAAAAATATATTTATAATTTTATGTTAGCTAAATCATGGCAGGAAATGTCGATTTGACATAACTGTGATTACTATTATATAAATTTTTTGCAGGCTAATTTATAACTTAATCTTAATAGGAAAATAAAGGCAGTTATGGCTGAAAATGTCGATTTGACATAGCCAAAAATATAAAAATAGATTTATTATTTTATGTTAGATAAATCATGGCAGGAAATGTCAATTTGACATAGCTGTGATTACTATTATATAAATTTTTTTGCAGGCTAATTTATAACTTAATCATAATAGGAAAATGAAGGCAGTTATGTCTGAAAATGTCGATTTGACATAGCCAAAAATATAAAAATAGATTTATAATTTTATGTTAGCTAAATCATGGCAGGAAATGTCAATTTGACATAGCTGTGATTACTATTATATAAATTTTATTGCAGGCTAATTTATAACTTAATCATATTAGGAAAATGAAGGCAGTTATGGCTTAAATGTCGATTTGACATAGCCAAATATATAAAAATAGATTTATAATTTTATGTTAGCTAAATCATGGCAGAAAATGTCAATTTGACATATCTGTGATTACTATTATATAAATTTTTTTGCAGGCTAATTTATAACTTAATCATAATAGGAAAATGAAGGCAGTTATGGCTGAAAATGTCGATTTGACATAGCCAAAAATATAAAAATAGATTTATAATTTTATGTTAGCTAAATCATGGCAGGAAATGTCAATTTGACATAGCTGTGATTAGTATTATATACATTTTTTTGCAGGCTAATTTATAACTTAATCATAATAGGAAAATGAAGGCAGTTATGGCTTAAATGTCGATTTGACATAGCCAAATATATAAAAATAGATTTATAATTTAATGTTAGCTTAATCATTGCAGGAAATGCCAGCTTTACATAGCTGTGATGACTGTTATATAGAATGTATTGTATGGTTATTTAATGCTTCACGATTTAAGGAATATATACGCTATCAAGGGTTGAAATGAAAATTGGCTGAACTAAATATAGGTAGATATAGAATTAGAACAGTATGTTAGCCTGATCATTGCATTAGTTTAGTGTTGACGTAGCTATCTACTTGCATAACGTATCTTAGCATAATGCATTCTGCATGTGATCTAGTAAATAAAATTATCCTGGTCCGAAAATGTAAATACCTATACACTTAAGCTGTGAATAGAGATGGAGAATGCAATGTTGGTTTAGTCATAGCAGGAATTGTCAGTTTGACGTCACTGTGAATATTTAAGTGATGATATGATAGCCAATTACGTATATAAGTTTTCAATGCGGTTTTACAAATATGAGTGGTTCAGGTATTCGGGGATATCGCTACACTGGGCAGGAAGTGGAATATCCTAATAAATGTTTTAAGCCTCAAATTTTAGTCCAAATATCTAATTTTTCCTTTAAATTATGAAAAGGATTAAATTGTCTTCACGTATTCATTGCTAGCCTTTCAAGTTCACATGTTTTCATGAAATTGACACTTAAAGACACACTTTTTACACATGTCTGCAGTGGCTGTGGCAACCACCATCCCATGACTTACCGCATAACCTGAAAGTCAACCTTACAACAGATAATGCAGTGGTGAAAGTGCTAGTGTTTTGTGCATGGCCTCTTTTAAGTGTTTGTGTAAGTGTATTGTGTTGTGTGCACAGCGTGGGATCGTCGATGGAAAGCTGAGAATCTGCCAACGCTGGACATGGATGTTTTTGGAGGTGAGGATTGAATTTTTTTCCTTTCTTTCCTTCTGGATCTCTCAGCCCTGTTTCCCTTTTGTGATTTCCAGTCAACTGTAGATGTAGATAGTTTGAACCCTTGTTGCAAGATATTGCTTCCCCAATATGTTTTAACTGATATGAGTTTGAGAGATATTTGATTGTTGTGGAATGGATATTAATTGACTTAAGCTTGGAAGTAGTTTTTTCAGTTCATTTCCTCCTAAGGTATTAGGTGAATTTTTCTCTGTAATGGAAAATCAAAGTAATTAGGTCTGGAATGGATTTCAAATGTTAATGCTCTCATTGGAGGGTATACATATGAAAATCAGCAAGGTAATATAGATATCTGAATGGATCCTGTTTTATGGGCGCTTTATGTGGGATTTTTTTCGTCAGCATACTAATAGAAGGGTTAAAAATGCTTGAGGCTTTTTGGTGTTCATGTTATGGCCCATCCTTTTTGGGTGTAAAGGTACACTTTAATTAAGGAATGGGGGGTTTTCTAACGTTTTGTCCTTTCCTCTAACTTAAGAAATAGGGCCCTTTTGGGCTTTAAAGGAAAATACTTAACTTGGAGAATGAGTGGTGAACTGGTGTGAACCAAAATGATAGGCAGGGAGTTCAGGCTGGCAGGGTTTGAAATATGAGCAGTGCTGCTACAGATATGTGAATTTGTGATCAGTAGTTTTCTTCTCTCGTGAATATGCCATGTTCCTATCAGTGCCTGGTATGCAAATTGATAACCATCCATTTCCACACTGTCCTGCTGTTGAAATACATTAATCCAAATAGTCAATTAACGGCAGTGGATTTACACATTACATTCCACAATACTTTCCTACTCCTGCACCACACTGTTATAATTTTTTCTCTAAACAAGTAGGGCCCCCGGATGGGCTTTAAAGGCAGTAGGCATGCACTATGATGTGCTTTAAAGGCAGTAGGCATGCACTATGATGTGCTTTATAATAGTGATAATTTGCTGGTGGCATAGTTGAACTTAAATTAATAATTTTGTTCAAATTTCTTTTGATGTATGGTTGGAACACTAGAGCATGCTCTGGTGTTGGAACCGTATTCCTTATTGAGGTGGATTACTTTTATGTACTACATTAAAATGTTTGCCCTTATAAGGAATTGTTATGTAAAGTTGTTTTCAATGGAATGTGAAGTGTTTGAATGCCTTTTACAAGTGGACCCTGATAATTTCATGCCAGTGATTAAATTTTGATGTATGTTTTGTGCCATATTTTTTATGTATGTGTTATGAATGTGAGCAATTTCCTCGGCTTAAGTTGGAATGTTACAGTTTTTGATTTACAAGTGTTTCCTCTGATCCGTTTGGTATCACATGCATATTCAGGACATGAATGTCAGAGCCTAGTGGGAGGTGATGTGGTGACATAGGCTTTTAAAATGTGTGTTCTTGTATGAGAAGTGATGATTATGGTTGTGCTTATTCTTGTGAATTACAAAGTGAAAGTTTTTGTGTGGCATCAGTGAGGTGATATGGTTTCCTATGAAATGCCATGTCTAAAATTGAGTAAGGAGTGAAATCCTAGAGTGAGAATTTGGTGGTTTTGATTTGAGTGTGTTTCTAATTAGGGTATGTGACGATACAGCATTTCAATTAATCTCTATTTTCCATGTAATTTAATGCAGGCTGCTATATACTACCCAAGTGTACTTGTGTGGTGGTTATTGTACTATATTTTTCACTTTTATTTGTTCATATGACTACGTGTCACTTGCAATCTGGAAATCTCCTTGTTCGTTTTCTGACACTTAATTTACTGATAGCTAATTTTGATTAATATCATAATGGATTTGAATTTGTGAATAATTATTCTTCCTCCATCAAGATTGTAAGACTTTTGTGAATTACATATCAGATTTAAAAATGATTTTCCCTGTATTTCTATTATTGTGAATTCAGTAGTCATTGTAATTTCATCCCAGACTTTTAAGGAGTCAATATTGTGTCCATGTTTTCATGAAAGAAATAAAATGGTGATAAATCAAGCTCTTCAGACTTCAGTTCTTTTCTATTCCTCCCCCTTGTATGCAGAAATTGTCCTTAACATGCCACCAGTAGACAGTTAATCAGTGAAGGAGCTGAGGTAAGTGATCCCGCTAACTGATAGAAAGCCTCGAGGAGATACTGGTAGCAAAATAGCAACAATATGGTCATGCTGATGCACACATCATCATTGAAATTATCGCAAGAAATTATTCCTAGCTCATTTTGAAAAGCTGTTTACTTTGGAGAGTAGGGTAAGGGTTATTTTTAAGTCATGTTTAAGGCATATTGGCGGTAATTAACAACTGTTGTTGGTCTGGCAAATTTGCATGAGAGGTGAAATGTATGTGAGGGAAAGATTGTTCTGTTAACTATATGCATAAGCTAAACAGCACAATTGTTTTAATTAAACTAATGAAATTTCCCATAGAAGACCAGACAAATTACGACAGTTTAAAGAACAAAACAGTGCAAAGGTGGAAATTACCATACGTGTGGCATTTCCCTTACATTGAAAAGATCTCCCAAGTTCAGGAAAATCACAAAATATTTTAAGGGTCTTAAAAAGCTCAGCTTGAACGGCAACACAAGCCAGCTGCAAGCTCACTGCCTTTCTTTACACATATCTTTAGAATTTTATAGTGGTGTTAAGCAATAACTTAATACTGTAGTATAGTTAATACATAAGTATTTGAGTTGCTACCACAATTCTCGAGTTCTCTTATCTCACCAATTAAAATGTACACCAATATCTCAATAAGTAACCTCAATTGATTCAAAATAGAAACTGTCAAGCAGAGGCGTATCAACATGGTTGGGGACCTGGGGTGCTATTCAATATGGGGCCTATTTGGAATTTATAACATTGGCAGGGTCTACGCATGTATAATAGGAAGATGCCTTTTTCTTGTATTCCCGCTGACCCAGAATCAACAGTTTATCATTTGGCTATATCATGTATCGCAGCATTCACAGAATAAACTTTGCCAGTACCAGTACCGGCTTATGGCCGGAGGAAAATTATGTAAGCATGCTATTCCATCGGCACTGGCATTTAATAGGTATGAAATGAAGAGTTATTTCATAGCATTATTTTATTTACAATAGAAATCAAACCCAAAAACTAAAGATTTAAATATTACAGTATTAAGAAATAATTTTTTTTTTGGGAACTTATCTCTGCAAACTAATTTATTACGTCCTAAAAATATACGTACTTAGCAACAGCACTCTTTATCGATAGGCCTGTCTGTCTGGAGTGGCTCATTTTTGACTGATGATAGCTTTTAATTAAGTTTAGAAAAACTTCTTTCACATGAAGAGACAGACGTAGTGTAAAAATAGTTTTAGGGCTAAGCAAATATTTAGTCACGACTCTTGAAAATCCTTTTCGATAATGAACTGCAACATATTCAAAGCGAACCACGACACTGCATGACCTTTAGAAATCCCTCAAGCCTCAAAGCCTCATGATTTCTGGTGCCATTTCTTCCTTCTCAAAATCATTAAATGTTTTTGTTAGTTACTAACTTGACTATTTCAACTGAATCGCTGATGTCAATTTTAGGTCAATAAATACTTTTATAATGTTTACTGATGGTTAAATGAAAACTACCTCTTTGATGTTAAAAGTATCATTTTATTGGCCACTAAAATATTTCAAAAAAGAGAAATTAGGAAAATATAACACATTAATTTACACTCATTTCCATTGAAATCCATTTCCTGCCCACATATGCACCCCTGCTCCATTTTGAATTTTCCAAGTCTTTAAAGGCACACTTTCCCACTTATAATGCCCAAGAACATCTAAAGGAATAGAAAAAATATCCGATTACCATGATATAGAAAGCACTTCGGTAAAACCTATTAAATCTTTTTGTCTTGAGGTATAAGCATTTATGGCAATTATAGACTTTTGAAATGCTTAGGCCTGGGTTATATTACTTTAATAGTAATATGTATTATGTACTTAGATACTATAAGTTATAAAAATCCGGTAATCTAAAACCTTGCTTTTCATGAGCAAACTCAAGATTTTCCTTAGTATTGTCAGATTTATGAATCACAAACTTAGACCAACAAGTCCAAAACTACTTAGATTTCCGGAATAACTACATACCCACAATGATATCCAATTAGTAATTATTTCTTCTTCGCTCCCAACAAGAAAATGATATGTACAAATCCCTAAATATTTTTTAGTGCGATTACAATACTTTATTTTAGAAGTGTCACTCAGTTCACTGCAAAATGTTTTCTTTCGCGCTGATAAAGCATAAAAGTTACGTTAACACGTTGATCAAAATACTGTTCATGTAAATATCAATGTTGCGAACTTAAGCAGTTTCTGGCTAATTATAGAATAACTCGGGAATCAAACCGATTCAAAGGATAGCTTGCCTCAAAAGTTTCTATAGCAATTGACCCGAATGGAAACACGTAATATCGTGCACTGTTATTGCAAGAGTGGCAAACAAATTCAGCATGCCGCGAATTCTTGAAATACATTCTAAGCGTAAAAAGAGTTGTCGTCAACGCTATTCAGCATTATTTAATAAGAGAATGAATGGGACTTACCATACCAACCGATGTTCAGAGAAAAGCAGTGTATATATCACTGATTGACAATTCAACCGATGGCTTCCATCAGAGCAGAATACCATTATAATTAATAACACAATTATCACCAACTACATGTCCGTTTCGCGCCGTCCAATGTGAAAACTGCGTCACTTGATGCTCCGTTGTTTCCCAGCATTCAACTCTCAATTACGTTCTTCGATATTCAAAAGCAGAAAAGGGTTGCATTTATCGGATAATCTTTAACATGATGTTAGTATTCCTTACAGCAATGTTTTTAATTCCAGGAAGGAGAGAAAAATGATTTCGGTAGAGTAAATATTTCTTAAAAGTGCATAGTATTGCGATGAATACCTCAAAGTTATGGTTTTCAATGACAAGTCAAGGTATTTACTAAGGAGCCCTCATTGGTATTTACTAAGACCAAAACCACCAAAACTATTCTCATTTGACAAAAAAGTCACTTGCATGACTACTGAAAGCATAATAATTTTTCATACATCTCGTGATATTTCAATGGAAAAGTAAACAATCAACATATATCCTGAAATCTAGTAATCTTTTAAGATATCTAAAATTTTTATGAAAATAAGCTAGGGGTATAGTTTTTATTTAACGATGTGTAACATGGGATATTTAAATTCTGGGCCATGGTAATATTTTGAGTTCACAATTTTTCACTCTGTATAGTGAAGACACAGTAATTCTGAGTTAAGTCACCAGTTAAGCGTACTCCAAAGATTAGCGTACTCCTTTTCCAGTCTCCTTTCCGACGCCTTGTGGACAAGTGCTTACAATATAAAGATGGCGTTCACGACCAAGCAGTTCACTTCAGGGTTCCCGTCTACTTAATTTAACTCAAGTCTCCTCGTACATCCTTGAAACCCTTCACATTTTAATTAATATTTTTCGATGCAAAATTACTTGTATCTAACTTCTTGATGAATATTATTAATTTTACGGATTTTGTGTTGTTTCGTCCATTACAGAGAAGCTAGGCTATTCAGCTGATATATGTCGTTCATCATTTAACTACGTTATGCATAATTTGGCTAAGTTAATAACGGTTATCATTGGTTGTTATTTGCCACGTCCCTCTTCAATTAACCCCGCAAATATTATATAATATTGGTTTAGATAGGAAAAACATGTTAATATTTCTTTTGATGCATTACGTTTTCACCTCAAATGCGTTGTTTTGTATTCTTACATAGCTCGTTGAGATAAGTTGGGTATGTGGAGTATGGAAGATATTCTGTACCCACTTTGGAGCCACCTTATATTAGATAGCATAGCACTTGTGCCGGTTTGGTTAAGCCTTTTCAAGGTGCTTTAAAGGCGCCTTTCAGGTGCCTTTAGCAGGCACATTTGCCTTAAGCCTTTTCATGGCGCCTATCCCACATAGCAGAGCAAGGTTGCACTGCAAGATCCATGCAAGCTTCACGCAAGTCCTGTGCAAACAGAAACCATGGCAAAAATAGAATGAAGAACGAGAATTATAGGAAAGCGTTCATTAACCACACAAAAACGTTGCCTAGAGCACGTAATCGTACAGAGGAACTGTACCCACATACCTAGCAAAACAAATTATTAATCCGTTTCAAATGTCTTTGCGACATAGAGGCAGGCCTTAAATTTTCGGGGGTGAGCGGAGTGAAAGTCGCCCGTCACGTGACTTTCTCGGAGCGAACTAGGATGCAGTAGGCGTGGCCTAGCCTCTCGAAAATTCAGTCGCTCTCATTGTCAGACCTCCGTAGTGTGAACTTCGTGAATCTGCTTGCTGTGTTGCCAAACCTCCGCTGCCTTTGATCGGTGCTTCGTGGTCGTTCTGCACCTGCTGCATGTGTACGTCATGTGGAAAAATTACAAACAGAAGATTTTGATAAGGAAATTTCTCGCGACGAAATTCTGGAGCCGATCGTCATTCTGTTGCGAGAGAGCGAGGGTGACGATGACGAGGTTGGCAGCGAAGCTGAAGGAGACGAAGTTGCCTTGGCCAACTCCATTACAGAGTTAATGAAGCTAGCAAATATTGCTTGTGTTTAAACTGGTGAATACATTTTTTATGGAAATAAATAAAATACTAATCGTAAAAACATTTTTGTTACCATTTCTTTGGAAAAAAACTATTTTAGGACTTGAATAATATCGAAAAAGGGATGTATTCGTTATCCTATTCCAACTTTAAGCCTACTTTTGCTGCTAACGTTATCGTGAGTAATAACAATCCCCTTTTCGCATTCAGGTGTGCTTTTCTCAAAATTCTCCCGGTGAATCAAACAGTTGCTTTAATTCCACTACCTGCCTGTTATGTAGTTGTGTGTTTGACCTATAGTTGTGTGATTGAACTGTGTGGTGACCGGAAGGTATGCCGGGATGAAGAAGACGCCGGGAGAGGATGCCAGGATGGCTGACAAGTGTCAAGCCTTTGTATAACCGCTGTATCATTATTCACATGCAATACATAACATGTTCCTGAAAAGCTAAGCCTAATTATTGAACTCCGTAACGGTCATAACACTGCCTGTTTTGAAGGAATTTGCATTCCATTCTTTGTCTCAAGATATCGTTAATGTTCTCTGCACTCCACCTGTGAGTCGACCAAGTCATCAGATCCACCTTTTTCCGTAGTGACCCGCTACCATACCATGTTGCTACCATGCCATGGCCTTTCCCACTGTGCGTGCCGTGGATTTCACGGCTCAAGTAGTTTGGCACATTGGCAACGTTGAGCTCGTGCCTCCCCTCTCGAAGGCCGTTCCCCCGGCAGCGGAGACTCTCGAACGGCTCCGGACCCTCCCGAAAAGCACCCGCCCCCACGCATTTAAGGCCTGCCTCTCAGACGCAAGGATATTTGAAACGGATAGCTACCTACCACAATAAAATTACTACTTGTCTGGGTGCACCTAGTATCAAATTTTAAAGAGAAAGTGATTATATCAGATTTACCTACATTTATAAATACGCAATGTGCATATCCAAACCATTCATGGCACACGTATATGCCCGTCCTACGTGTCCAATTTACTTTTACGTATCGACCTGACGTACTTCCTGCTACGACAGCTACTAAGCACTTCTCCGTTAACGAGCAGTCGAGGGAAGCCGTATATATACAGCTGCTGGCTTACATTAATTCGTTAGTGATAATTAACTTTTCAACGTATTGATTCCGGTATTTTGCACCCTTAAAACATATCCAATTTCGTGGCTAAAAAGAAGCATGACCATTATGAATGTACATAACTGCAGGTATTCTTTTAATTCCAGTAGAGACAAATAAGAGTTTCCTTAATAATGTGACTATCCCCGCATTGGTCGGACGGGCTACGGGACCCTAAGCGATACAAGTAAGAACCCTGACGTCAATGCCACTGATGTAAACAATCTATATTCACCAACTTTTCAACCTTGTTCTTCTTCCATATTTTTTGTTGATTTATCGTTATGTGCTCAAGTTAATTTCGTGCTAATTTTTTGTATTAACTCCCCTTTCTTCAATATAGCGCGATTTTTTTCTCCTAAGGGAAATACGCCGTACGCGTTCAACCAAGGGTAGAGCTAGGGTAACTCTACTCCTTCCTTAGTAGGAACCCTATGGATGTAATTGCCTTGGGCGTGTCATTATTGCTACCAATATTGCCAAGTTGCCGGAGTCCTGCAGCAAAGTTGGCACACTTCATGCAAGCCGAGTGCAACTTGTACGGAATGTGTCAATATTGGCAAACTTCCAGCAGGCTTGCATCTAGATTGCCAATCTTGGCAAGCCGTACGCTAGCCTCAAGCAAACTTGCTGCAATCTTGCATGCTACGTGGGATTATGCGCCTTCAAAAGGCTTGTATCATGCATTTCATTCAAAGGCACAATTTACAGTTGGAAAAGCGCCTAAGATTTAAACTGAAAAGGTATGCAAAGTATGTACATTAATTTCCATGAAAGTGACTGAAATATAACCTTTTTAAGAGTTATTGTTACATCATATACGAACTTTTAATTTCATATACCACGAAGCTTTATGGGTAATTATTCATACTCTGAATAATGTGATCCAGGTATATACTGTCGGCGCAGAAATTATGTGCACTCGAGTTTGAATACAGATAACGAATTAACAGCTAGGCCTACAGGAAAACTAATCACACCGTAGCTTTTATTATTTTATTTTGCGTTATTGAAGGGTAAATTTAAATTTTTAAAACGTATTTTCATATTTTTTACAACGATTGTTGCGGAAAAAGTGCCGGTTTTTGACTGTGTTCGAGCAAAGCACCGACTTTGATGACCCATAAATCAGTAACAAGGCGTTCAATTGCAACCAAAGTTTGAATAACGTTAGATATATATATTTTACATGCGAACTGTAAGTTTACAGTGTATAACTTAAAAAGAAAAAGAGTTGTTATCAATTTTATAAAAAGTTAGCATTTCAAAACTGGGGTGTCGTAGAACTGCGTTCTTGGTGGCGTTATAATTCGCATGTCCTGAACGTATCCAATATGTAATTGTCTAATATTTCAACACATGCATTTAATTTATATCGATTGGTATTTATTTTCGCGAAAACGAGCTCCCTCGGCAAGCGTCCTGCATTGTTTAAGCCGTGCGGAGTTGCCGCGTTCATCCTCTCCTGGCCGCCAGTGCAAGGCTTCGCTTGTTTTACGCGAGCACATGCAATTGTGCATCTTTCACATTTCCATCAGCTTTCCTCTTGACGGCTTTGGACCTCCAACGGCAGCTTTGAAAATGTGTGATTTTTGGTATTTTATTTGTTTTATTTATTTTATTTGTTTTTTTATTTATTTGATATATTTTATTTATTTAATTATTTTAATTGTTTTATTTATTTTATTTTTTCAAAGTATATATGTACAGCAGCAATTTAAAATCATCATCTGATGGAATGTGGTCACACAAAGTGTCATCCTCTTCGACCTCTTCACTATCAGAAGAGCTGTTTAAATCAATTACGAGAGGCTCGACTTGAGGTATTTCTTGGGAGAGGTGGTCTTTTTCCCAATAGTATTCTTCAAGTTTTTCTACGTGTTTGATGCACTTCTGCCATAAGTCCTTCGTCACTGAACTTAAAGCATCGTAGCAGAGATCTCTTAATACGGTTTCGCTGTTTCCCTTCTCTTCAGCATTTGCTCTGTTGACTTTGGCTACTTTATTCTTAACATGTGCCCATGTAAGTTCGATTGTATTTAATTCACAATGCGCTACGGGTATCCATATTAATTTCACATCAGGCCGCAACTCTTTCGTAATTTGGTCAAGTTTTTTTAGGGGGGTTTTAAAGTAGGGTTTAGCATGTTGAATAAGCGCGGCTTTGGTCAGAGATTCGAAGCTACTGTTATGGTCAGGAAACGGGATCCTTCTCTCAATTAACCACGCTACTATGTTAGGTTTTAACCAGGCCATTGTAGGGTTTTTTGTTTCAGGATCCAACATTGTGTGATACGGAGCCTGGTCGATGACAATCGCAGATTTATTCGGAATCACAGCTAAAACCCTTCTAAACCACTCTTCAAAATGTAGGGAGTTCATTTCTTTATGGTAGTCACCGGACCCTTTCTTCCCAACAAAACATAATCCCGCACCTTCTAAAAATCCATCTCCACTCCCTATATGTAAGATAATTACACGCTTACCAGCGCCGGAAGGAACCTTGAAGCCGCCTCGCCAACCAAAAACTTCTTGAAGCTGCCCGCTGTATTGGTCATAATTTGTGAAGCCATTGTGCAATGCTTCATTCACGTATTCTTGCCAAGCGTACTTCAACGTGTGATGTTGACCGCACCATGTTTCGTCTGTGTAGAAGATTTTATATCCTTCATTTCTCAGACATCGTATTCTTCTGAGAAATGCATGACGAGATGCAGCAATAGATGTTGACTCCATCAGGATGGGCCTCTTGTTTAATTTATTATGCCGGAATCCAATATTTTTTTACCAATTCTCGAAGCTTGGAAACTGACAGTTTTGGAAAGCCCTGTAAATTGTCCTCCAATTCAGCTTTAAGTTTTTCAATTGTTGGAAATAATCTTCTGACAAAAAAGCCATGAATCGTTCTCCGAATTACTCCTATTGTAAACTGGTCAATGTGAACCGCTGGGCGCCCTGCCGATGGCCTTCTCTTCTTTGCTGGTCCTGGGTTTACCACACCAATGTTCTCGCTGTTCTGCGAAGATACTTTTTTCACCGAGCGAAGTGACAGGCCGAGACAATCAGCAACTTTCTGGTAGACTGGATAGCGCTTATCACCAATTTTCTCCCCTTCTAGCTTAAAGAAACAAATAGCATTTAAAATCATTCCAATTTCCCACTCAGAAAACGGGGGTCTCGGAGGCATCCTGAGCGAAGTATAGTTACTCAACAATAACCTGAGAGAAACTGGAAGCTATATTAATGTGGAAAATATTCGCGAGGTAAACAACCAGAAAAAAAATTCATTCGCGACATAAACAACCCAACAATAGAAAAAAGGAGTGAGGGAAGAGTGGTCACTAAGGACGTGGTACGGGATAAACAAGCAAGAAAGGCAGAGACGGAGGACGCGGTCGGAGAAAGAACGAACAAGGAAAGCAGAGCCGGGGTATGCAGGATAAACCGAAGAAAGAAGGAGTAAGAAGTTTACTTTCAAGACCATGACCGGGGGAAGAGGTTACATGGTACTGAAAACCACCTCTCCCAAGAAATACCTCAAGTCGAGCCTCTCGTAATTGATTTAAACAGCTCTTCTGATAGTGAAGAGGTCGAGGAGGATGACACTTTGTGTGACCACATTCCATGACTTTAAATTGCTGCTGTACATATATACTTTGAAAAAATAAAATAAAATAAATTTAAAAAAAATCACACATTTTCAAAGCTGCCGTTGGAGGTCCAAAGCCGTCAAGAGGAAAGCTGATGGAAATGTGAAAGATGCACAATTGCATGTGCTCGCGTAAAACAAGCGAAGCCTTGCGCTGGCGGCCAGGAGAGGATGAACGCGGCAACTCCGCACGGCTTAAACAATGCAGGACGCTTGCCGAGGGAGCTCGCTTTCGCGAAAATAAATACCAATCGATATAAATTAAATGCATGTGTTGAAATATTAGACAATTACATATTGGATACGTTCAGGACATGCGAATTATAACGCCACCAAGAACGCAGTTCTACGACACCCCAGTTTTGAAATGCTAACTTTTTATAAAATTGATAACAACTCTTTTTCTTTTTAAGTTATACACTGTAAACTTACAGTTCGCATGTAAAATATATATATCTAACGTTATTCAAACTTTGGTTGCAATTGAACGCCTTGTTACTGATTTATGGGTCATCAAAGTCGGTGCTTTGCTCGAACACCGTCAAAAACCGGCACTTTTTCCGTAACAATCGTTCTAAAAAATATGAAAATACGTTTTAAAAATTTAAATTTACCCTTCAATAACGCAAAATAAAATAATAAAAGCTACGGTGTGATTAGTTTTCCTGTAGGCCTAGCTGTTAATTCGTTATCTGTATTCAAACTCGAGTGCACATAATTTCTGCGCCGACAGTAGTCTTCTTTCTAAAATATTTTATATTGCATTGCAACTTAATCCCTGTACGAGTGGCTGGACGATGAATAATTATCACATCCTGTGTTATAAAATTCTGCCATCTCCATAATGAATTTATCAATTAATTTTGAATAACTCATATCTTCTAATTGTTAGAATGCATGTGGTAAACATCTCTTTTTTTTATTTACCTACATGTGGATGTCACCAATAACTCATGTTGAATGTGTAATTCCATTGTTTACCTTATTTATGATGACAACCCTTGCTATGGTGATTTGTGGTGCAAATAAATGGAGAGTGAAAACGTAATCCTGTTAATTCTGATGATTCTTATTTAACGCTGAATCCACTGCACAAATAACAGGTTATGGGCCCAGATTGTGAATTAGAATGATTAACAGATTGCCGCAGTAGGTGAATGCAGAAATAGAAAAGATTGGATTGAGATTGTGACGACGACTGCGCGGAGAATTACGGGCCGGAGAACGCGATTGAACCATGACGAATCAGGAGGAAAGTGGACTGAAGGACACAATAAATATCCCAAAGTTGACGAACGGGAACTATCATGCATGGAGACTGAGAGTGAAGGCGATATTGGTCGAGAAAAATTGTTGGACGGCAATCGACCCCGGATACGAAGAAATCGAAATTCTGAACGTGGACCAATCAAGATTGAACAGAAAGGCATTGTCCGTACTTTATAGATCGGTGGGCGATGACTATCTCCTGGACATTGAAGACGTGGAACATGCAAGAGAAGCGTGGAACATTCTCGAGGAAATACACGTTACTTCTACGAAATTCCATGCTCTGCAATCACTGAAAGAGATGGTGAACGTAAAGAAGACTGCTGACCAATCGATGCAATCTTACGCTGCTAGCATCCAAAGATTGAATAAGAAAGTGAAGAAAGGAGGAATCACTTTCGATGACGAAATGATCGCGAATTTCCTACTCGCTGGACTGCCGACGGAGGAGTACGAAGTTTTTATTCAAAACGTACTTGCTGAACCGGAACTAACCACGAGAAAAGTAAAGGGGCGGCTGCTTGACGAGGAACGACGCAGACTCCAAGTAGCAGCTTCCGATGAGCGACAAGTGGCTCTGGTGTCCAAGGGGGAGCGGAATCCCCTACATGGCCGACGAGATAACTACAGGAGGGGGAAGGAGCAGACGAATGACACCCCGAAACCGTCCGAAGATCGCAAGGATGGGAACAAGCTATGCTACAAATGCAAGAGGCCAGGGCACGTCAGTAAATTTTGTCCAGAGGTCCGGTGCTACAAGTGTTCCGAATGGGGGCATTGGGCTTCCGATTGTAATAATTTCGATGGTAATGAAAGGTCGGTAACTCCAAAGAATGATAACGGTAAGGTCGCGGGAAAGGGGAAGACAGTGGGCTGTATCGGTGTATTCGCTCTGAGCGCGACAAAGAACAATAACTTGTGGTTCATAGACTCTGCTGCCACCGAACATATGACTTCACGGAAAGAATTATTTATCGACTTCGTGCAAAAGAGAGGTAGTGTTACGCTAGGGAAGGGCCGAATCAGCGTAGAGGGGACGGGCACTGTCTTACTCCCGCTATCCGAAGATTGTGGTGGCAACCGCTTAATGATGAAAAATGTAATGTACGTACCTGATCTGAATTTCAATTTAGTCTCTGTCGCAAAATTGACGGCTCATGGTATTAACGTAACCTTCGATAACGTATGTGCCAAAGGTATACTAAATGATGAGACAGTATTTTCTGCAAGCGCTAAAGATGGATTGTTTATCTTGAAAAGCAATGATGATGCATGTGTTAATGATGAGGTTGCAGCGACCGTAAGTGTGACTAGACATGGCCAATGTGACGAAAATGCAGACGAAATTGACGCTCTAGCATTAGTGACTAAAGCACGGCATCTAGGTCATTTGCATGGAGATGCAATGAGAAAAGATTGTGATACAATTGTTAAGAGTAACTCAATTGACTTTGATTTAGGGAATTCAGATTGTGATGAGCCAGTTGATGTGATTGAGAATGATGGTGAGATTGTAAATTATGCAAATGAGAATGATGCTAATAAGGAGAATGGAGTGCAATGTAGTATAAGTACTAGGAGTAGGAAACAGAGGACATACCCATGTTGTAACGTATGTCTCTATGTTGATGATTTTGTTAGTGAACCAAAGAGTGTGAAACAAGCTCTTGAAGGTGATGACGCTGATCAATGGATGGATGCTATGACCGAAGAGATGAAAAATTTAAGGGATAAGGAAACTTATGAGATCGTTGACTCTCCAACCGATAAGAATGTACTCAAATCAAACTGGGTTTTCAAATGCAAAAGGAATGCTGTTGGTGAGATAGAGAGGTATAGGGAAAGACTGGTCGCACAGGGTTGTAGTCAAGTGTTGACTACTACGAAACCTACTCACCTGTTGTGAAAAGAAAAACCTTCAGATTGTTAAAAGATCTTTCTTTACTTAATGGATGGGTACAGGAACAGAGATGATGGCACTGGAGTAGGGGAAGAGAATTATGACCAAGCAAAATACAGGAAATATGTAGGAAGCTTGATGTATTTGGCGAATACAACTAGGCCCGACATAAGTTTTTTTTCAGTATCAAAACTCAACCAAAGATGCAATAAACCTAGGAAAAGAGATTGGCAGGATATTTTGTCAGTTTTGCTGTACTTGAAGCAGACCAAAGAAGCGAAATTGACATATGTAAAAAATAATTAGAGTATTCACATGTATTGTGATGCAGACTGGGGGAATGAAAAAGAGGATAGGAGATCGGTTAGTGGGTATGTGGCAACCTTAGAAGGTGGCCCCATTTGTTGGAAGTCAAAGAAACAACAAACAGTTGCATTGTCAACTATGGAGGCGGAATATGTGCGAGGGTGCACGGGAGGTTTTATGGTTGATGGACATTTTGATTGAATTGAACCAAACTAAGTATTGCACCAATCCTTTTGTAATTTTTTCTGATAATCAGGGTGCAATCTGTCTGGCAAAAGATAGGGTTGTTTCAGAAAGGTCTAAACATATTGACCTAAAGTACTGGTTTCTGCAATCTTTGTGTGAGGAAGGAAAATTAAAGTTTATGCACGTTCGGTCAAATGAAAATGTTGGTGACTTGTTTACCAAAGTTGTAAATGGGCCAAAGATGAAGAAATATTGTAGCATGTTGAATTTAGTTCAGTGAAATATGATGGCATTTGAGCAATTTCATGTTGATATTTTTAATTGTTATGGGATTTATTGAGTTGAATTTTGTATGTTTGCATAGTTGTGTTAACTTAACTGTCTGTTTATTAATGTATTGTATGTTGCCAGAGATGTTTCCCAAGGGGAAGTGTTAGAATGCATGTGGTAAACATCTCTTTTTTTTATTTACCTACATGTGGATGTCACCAATAACTCATGTTGAATGTGTAATTCCATTGTTTACCTTATTTATGATGACAACCCTTGCTATGGTGATTTGTGGTGCAAATAAATGGAGAGTGAAAACGTAATCCTGTTCATTCTGATGATTCTTATTTAACGCTGAATCCACTGCACAAATAACACTAATGTCATTCACAAATGACCTTTACATTATACTTTGTAATGCATCAAGTTTCTGCCATTTCGATGTATAGTTTATTAAAGGAAAGGTTTCTAATGCGAGAATGTGGCACTCAATCATTCAAGATTCTGAGCTTCCTCCTTCCTTACCATAAATGTCCTCATACTCTTGGTTTTTTTTCTCAATGTTTGGCTTCATGAAATGAGGGCTACATTACAAAATGTGTGTGACTGCTTTTGAAAATTTGTAATTGTCCGTATAGTCTGTACCTCTCTTGTCTACGACCGTGGTATGTACTCGCTTATTTTTTGATTTGGCGGCAATGACAGTTTGCCCAAAAAGAACGACGATTATCTACCCATAATTCACGTTGGATGACAGCAGCGGAGAAGAAAAGGGTAGAAGCATTTGAAATGTGGTGCTATAGAAGAATGCTGAAGATTAAATGGATCGACCGAGTAAGTAACGAGGAAGTGCTAAGAAGAGTAGGAGAAAAGAGAAGTCTGCTGATAACTCTAAAAAGAAGAAGGGAAAACTTAATCGGCCATATCTTGAGACACGATGGCCTGATGAAGACTATCGTCGAGGGAAAAGTGAACAGGAAGATTGGAAAAGGCAGGCCTCGTATGAGATTTATGGAACAGGTTGTGAAGAGTGTAAAAGAGAAGAATTACGTCACAATGAAAAGGTTGGCCGATAGAAGAATCGAGTGGAAAGCTGCGTCAAACCAATCCTAGGATTGTTGACCAATGATGATGATGAATTCACGTTGGAGTCACGTGGGATGAAATTATCCAATTCGTCGTTATCCCGCCTTCATTTTGCCGGAGCGTGTTGCCTGCCTTGTGCTTTTGATATTCGATTTTCAAGTGACTTGCAACTGTTCTGTTGAGGACTTCTATTATTCTACCTACTCTAATTATTTCTGCCCTCATTGTTGCTACTCCTCCCAGTCAACACAGGATTCGTAATGAGGTCTTATATTTGCCCCCGCCCCCTCCGTACAAAACCACGCCACAAACCGCACCTTTGGGTATGATCACACTTCTCAGCAACCAAGAACCAGGGTTTTTAAGAAATGCCCCCCTCTCTCCCCGTCGAAACCCGCTCATACGTGATCGAAATGTTATGCTGTGAACTAGGCTTGTGCGATGACCGATTTTGGTCATCGATATTCGATGAAACAATTTCATCGAAATGCTTCGATGACGATGGCTATCATCGATCATCGAATAGAGTGTACACGATGATCGATGACTGTCGATGATCGATGAATTACGATGATCGATGAATTACGATGTTCGTTGAATTACGATGATCGATGCATTACAAAAATCGAAGAATTACGATGATCGATAACTATCAATGATCGATGCAGATGTCTCGGTTGGCAGTTGGTGGCTATTAAGTGAAGATTCAGTTGGGTCAAACTTGATTGAGAAGGACAAGGCCTATTTATTAAAGAGCGAAACAAGCACCAAGTTACAAATTAAGCAACAACTCTTTTTTGTGGTATATTACAATTCTCATATTTTCATCGGCGAGTACATGTCGGTCGTCCAACACAACGTTTCCTTCAATGCTGAAGAACCGCTCTGATGACGTTGAAGTGGCAGGGATACAGAGAGGTATTTCCTCGCGTACTTCTGAAGGCGGGGATACACATCCTTCCTGTTGCTATACCAAATGTAGGATGTCCGAATATTTGGATAAAGCTGGGACCTCCTCGTACTTTTGGAGCTCCTTTCTAGAAGGGGTCGTCAGCAGTGGTAGCGTTTCTCGTGTCAGCAGCACATTACGACTCATCGACATCGATGATTCGCATCGACTCATCGACTCATCGCAGTGGTCGATGGTCGATGACATTCATCGTCATCGCACCGCGATGACTGAAGTCATCGACGAGACTTCGATTAATCGACTCATCGCACAAGCCTACTGTGAACCGTTAGAAAAACAAAGCCCCGATAGTTGATTGACGACAGCCGCGACTGCGCAACACCTGGGGTGGGGTGGCTAATCTCACGGCGTCAAATATATACATGCTCCTACCCTTTCTTAAAAATAAAATTCTGCCATGATCGCCTCTGTGGAAGCGCGCGATCGTGACTGAGCTCCTGGTTTCAGCCGAAGAAAGTATCGGATGACACCTCTGTATCGGGTTTCGTTAGCCGAGACAAGGGACCATGGCTGAGACGCAGGTGGTGGGGAGAGAGGCAGGACTTGGAGACGCAGAACCTAATTGGTGCACACGGTGACAGTCCGAGGAGCAGTCATCTATGCTAGCAGCCCAAAAATCCCTCCTCAGCTCAGTTGTCATGTTTCTTTCTTTTCTGTGGTAAACATGGCAACGTTGTAGCGACAGGCAAAATAATACAATGGAAATCAATTCCACGAGCAAGTTACATCACCAACATATTTTCGAAATAAACTTAATTTGCTTAAAAATAATCTAAAATAATTTAAACAATCCCAAAAAACCACTGTGCCTTAATAGCCATTGAAATCATTACATTAAAATGACTGTACACAGAAACATAAACCGCATAACATTCGACTGGCAATTTATGCTATATGTCATCCGACGAATGTTTTTTCACAAACAAATTTCGAAGAATAATTCGTTAGTAAATAGGAGTTTCTTTCAACTTTCAAGAATTTCTTTCAAATACAGCAATTCATTATAACAATTAAAAATAAATGACGTAAAAGAAAAGAATTTTTATCAGAGAAGTGCATAGCACTTTTAAAACTTTCTGAAAATGGCCAATATGACAAAATCAAGCGAATATCACTCACTTAACATTCTGCATTAAATTGTGAATATACTGTTTAGTTACAAGAATTGAATTGAATTGAAGAATTGAATGAGGAACATAATTGAAAAAGCTACTCAAAATCGTATTATCTTATTTCTCTATGAATGACAGGGAATGACACCAATATGTATATTCCTGAACTACTCTTCAAAGTGTAGCCAAAAATCAATTTTAGTTGAAAAACATTAGTAATTAATAAAGTTATTAGGATGAATCAAATATTAATATAGCGTCTCAGAATCGTACTTTTTATTTTGCTATGAAGAATGGCTGAATTACAGGGAATTACACCGGGAAGAGGAGAAAAGTCAATTTTAGTTGAAAAACGGCTGTGATTAGTAAAGTTAGTAGTTTAAATCCAGAATTGAAAAAGCTACTCAAAATCGTATTGCCTTAGTTCGCCATGAAATACTGCATGAATTACAGGCAATGACACCAAGAAATGCCAAAAAATCAATTTTAATATGGGTTTTTACCTTGATAGATGTCGAAATCAACTAGGTACCCATGTGGAGTATTCTAACACCAGACTTAATAACCGAAACGTATTGGCTTCCCCCAAATAAATTGCTTGCAGTGATGGATACCAAAATACTCCATCATACTCTCGTCATAAGAGAGATTTCTCTCAACAGGACACATCTCCCTGAAACGTTCTTTCTATTTAGTGATCATTGGGCGCTGCTTCCACAATTTGTCTGTCGTGTCACGCATCGTGCTGTCTGCACCGTGAGGGGATTTAATTATCTCAAGGAATCTATTCCTCCGCATTGCTCCGGCAACCATTGACTTGTTAACATCTCCAGAATCTTCCCAGCATAATCTCTTGGATGGGACCCTGTTATAACCTGATTGCAGCAAGATGGCTATGAAAACTTTCATCTCCTCCTTACTAATGCTGGGAGATGTGCAACCAATATGCAACTTTGAAAACCATGTTGCATATTTTTCTGATTCTCCCATAAGAACATCAAAAATGTCATCCAAAAAATCACATTCAAAAATGTCTATACATGGCTTGACCTGCCGTTTAGCATATATTTTTTTAGTGCTGAACATGAGAGAGTTTGTAAAATAAAAAGAGCCGTATTTTTTTCGTTTTTTGATCCGTCAATTATTTCTTGAGTTATAAGCGGCGAAGAACTGATGTTTTTAACCCTTTCGGAAAAGTGGGCGTGGTGCAACCTCTGACGTAAATCGACTTCGTCCAACCACAACTGAGCCCACTTCGCCTCATCCCAAAGGGGGGGACACAGCTGACTCTGCCAATGGAAGCTGTTGCGACTGGATCTATGGGAGCCCACCTTCCGAGAACCCCCCTCCATTACATTCCCTTCCCAGAAGAGCAGTCAAGGACGGGAGGAAAATGACGTCAATGATATCAAAACAGCTTTTTCGGTGGGCGTCACCTTTTGCTTATTTTAATTTTTGATGTATGTGTGAATGGTTGTGGTTAGAAGATTATTTTTTTCGCTAAATTTCTTTTTTCGTTTCCATCTAACAATTTCGTGTACAAATTTGCGATTTCTGTTCCGAGTAAACGCCCCTATTCCAAAGTTCTGTTATGGGGAATAACCTATTTCTTCCAAAAAGATCTTCCTCTCCTCAAAATAGCTGCTTCTCTTTTTACCTTTTTTCGTTGGTGAAGTGGAATAGGATTCGTTGACTTTAAATCCTTTTCATTACGTTCAGCCAGTATCAACATTTTAGTGTTCTCTTGAAAGTCATTAAGAGCATCATCATCCAGCCAATTCTTCGAAATAAGCTACACTCTTGCCTGAAGCTGTGTCCCTGTCAAATTGTCCACAATTCCACCTGCATCCTCGTCTGCGCTGTCCTCATCAGAGACAACTGCCGCTTCTAGTTAATATAGATTCCAATTCAGCAAGATCTTCATTTTCCAGAAGCTTCACGCAGTGTAATATCTTTGAAATAATGATATCGCGACGGTAAAAATAATTAACTCAAATGTAATTACCAGGATAAAAGGTTATGACGGAAAACATGATCGATAAATTGACACATAATAAATCATTTCGCAAGAATAGTAAGACAAAAACTGTATCATACTCTCGTCAAAAGAGAGATTTTTCTCAGTAGGAAACATGACTCGCACGAAGTCGACTGAGGAACTAATGCGAGGGATAGCGTCGTTCTTGAATTAGGGAGGCCGTGAGTTTTACAAACGCTCAAAGGATTCTTTCTCACTTCCACTTTCTGGGCCGAGAGCGAAGCACTTCAGAAAAAATAACGTAATTGAATGTCATAAATGTGGACCTCGTTGGAAATATTTAATGATTATTCAATAAAACCGATAAATTGGGTATTATGTAATGAATAGGTGCCTATTGTGTCGTCTAAAAGCGGTTTAATTAATTTCCAGACCACTTCTTACGATTTATTGTGTTTCTTTCTTTATTTTCTCCGGAAGAAATGCATACAAAATCGAGTACTGCTTTTTCTTTTTATCCCACAGTCAAAATCCACAACAGCAACAACCTTCTTTTGTTTTCTCCATGGCAACCTCGAGACTCAAATGTGTTGAGGGTTTTCTTTACCATCTATAGACCAGCTCCAAACTTTTCAGCCCGCGGACCGCATCAACTAACAAACAGCAGTTTGGGGGCCAACTACGCACTCGAGGTCCAAATAAAGAAGAATCAAAACATATGTGTTGTTTATAATTATTTATTGAATAATATTTCATTCAGTTATTATTAAATAACACATTGATATAATACACATCAACACCTGTGTTAGTGGGAAAGCTTAAATTGTTTCCTGAATGCCATAGTACAAGACATTTCTAGCTTTAGATCCTTAAGTGACTTTTACCTGAGACTATCATCAGACAATTTGTTCTCAAATTGTTCTTCACGTATTTCATTCTTGAAAATGTTTGTTCCCACAAGTATGTTATTCCAAAGATATAAAGGTGCCTTGATGCAAAAGTTTTGACTTTAAGATAGTCTTCATCGTGCAAAAAATGGAAAAACCCACCAGTCCTCTTTGAACTTGTCACTAAGGGGGTTAGTTGCTGATGAGCGCCTCTATTTTAATTCGTTAAATATGTTACGTCCACGGAAGCGACGGTTGATCTCGGCTTGATGCCCGTAATTTTCCGTAATTTTTTTCCTCGGATAAAAAGGTCTCCACCGGCCGGATGAGAGGGCCTCGCGGGCCGCAACTGGCCCGCGGGCCGTAGTTTGAAGACCCCTGATCTAGACCGTACGTCAATTGATTGTACTGACTAAAAAAAGAGTTACCTAAGTGTATTGATTCGGGCATTAAGAATCCTCACTGAGTGATGTCTCCTCGTGTGGGTGGGGGACTGTAAGTCACCAGATCCGAAGAGAAGCAGAGAATTCTTAGTAGGTCTTAATTCTAAAGCGAAGCAACTGTGACGCCAACGACTTTTCGACCGCCGTTTCCGTGAAATAACTCTTTGACTCTGGCTGGCGTTGAAAGAAGTGAAGGCATTCACCTGCAGAGAAATACGCGTTTTCCGCAGGGATATTGGTCCCAGGCGCACTTTGTGAGACATCTACTTGTGGGGGGTTATGTAAGCGACTTTGCGCTGGAAATGTTGTACCCGAACGAAAAATAAAGGTTACGGATGCGTGGGGGAGTAATGGCGTAGCTAAAAAGTGACTACCCATTGAGTTCACGGACCGTCGTGACGGTGTATCAGTTGGTGATTGAAATAGAAGGCATAGCCTCCCGATCACGACAATACATTTCGGACAGAAATATTACCATAACTCCGCCACGTTCATCCCATTACTTGTTGTGTTACATCATCAAGGGTCAACAATCCTAGGATTGGTTTGACGCAGCCCTCCACTCGGTTCTTCTATCGGCCAACCTCTTCACATTAACGTAGTTCCTCTCTTTCACGTCCTTTACGACCTGTTCTATGTAAATCATACGAGGCCTGCCTTTCCCATTCTTCCCGTTCACTTTTCCTTCGACGATTGTCTTCATCAGGCCATTTTGTGTTACGTCAACACGTAAATATGAATGTGCTCTGATTTACGTCTGGTTGAAGTGTTTTCAAAACCTCGTGCCTGAGATCGAATATGAAATGTGAGGTTGGGATTTTTCGGGATAAGACTTCTTCCTCCATTAGTGGAGTGTGTGGAGCAATTCCAGTTCCATGCTCTGTCAGAAAGATTGAAGGGAGGATCCAGACTATGATAGGTTCAATATTCGCTAACCGAGTTTCAGTACACACTTTCTTCCTTCTGTATGAAATCCCTTAATGATAAACCACGCAGCTACAGACCACCTCCAGTGCCATTCATCTACATAGTACCCTGCAAGCCACCATAAAGGTGTGTGGCAGCGGGTGATTTCTCACCAAACATTCACTACATATCATGCATAAAAAAAAAGGAATAGGAGTAATATACTGTTCTAAACCTCACTATTGAAAAAAGATAGAAATTGCAAAGAAAACATGCAAAAACATTCTCGGAAAGGTGGACCTCGTCGGAAATATTTAATGCTCATTCAATATAACCGATAAATTGGGTATTATGTAATGAATAGGTTCCTATTGCGTCGTATGCAGCGGTTGAATTAATTTCCAGACCACTTCTTACAATTTATTGTGTTTCTCTCTTTATTTTCTTTGGAAGAAATACTTACTAAATCGAGTACTGCCTTTTCTTTTTATCCCACAGTCAAAATTCAAAATAGCAACTACTTTCTTTTGTTTTCTCCATGGCAACCTCGAGACTCAAATGTATTGAGGGTTTTCTTTATCATCTACAGACCAGCTCCAAACTTTTCAGCCCGCGGACCGCATCAACTATCAAACAGCAGTTTGGGGGCCAACTACGCACTCGAGGTCCAAATAAAGAAGAATCAAAACATAGACGTTGTTTATAATTATTTATTGAATAATATTTCATTCAGTTATTATTAAATAACACATTGATATAATGCAAATGAACACCTGCCTTAGTGGGAATAGTGAAATTGTTTCCTGAATGCCATAATAGCAGACATTTCTAGCTATAAATTTGAAGTCCCTAAGTGACAGTGACCCTAGACTATCAATAGACAAGTTTGTTCTCAAATTGTCCTTCACGTATTTCATTCTTGAAAATGTTTGTTCCCACAAGTATGTTGTCCCAAAAATATAAAGGTGCCTTGACGCAAAAGTTTTGACTTTAGGATAGTCTTCCTTGTGCAAAAAATGGTAAAACCCACCAGTCCTTCTTTGAACTTGTCACTAAGGGGGTTAGTTGCTGATGAGCGCCTCTATTTAAATTCGTTAAATACGTTGCGTCCACGTGAGCGACGGTTGATCTTGGTTAGATGCCCGCAAATTTACGTAATTTTTTTCCTCTGATAAAAAGGTCTCCACGGGCCGGATGAGAGGGCCTCGCGGGCCGCAACTGGCCCGCGGGCCGTAGTTTGGAGACCCCTGATCTAGACCATACGTCAATTGATTGTACTGACTAAAAAAAGTGTTAAGTGTATTGATTCGGGCATTATGAATCCTCACTGAGTGATGTCTCCTAGTGTGGGTGGGGGACTGTAAGTCACCAGATCCGAAGAGAAGCAGGAAATTCTGAGTCGGAGACCCTAGATGTCTTAATTTTAAAGCGAAGCAACTGTGACGCCAACGTCTTTTCGACCACCGTTTCCGTGAAATAACTCTTTGACTCTGGCTGGCGTTGAATGGAGTGAAGTCATTCACCTGCAGAGAAATACGCGTTTTCGGCAGAGATATTGGCCCCAGGCCCACTTTGTGAGACATCTACTTGTGGAGGGTTATGTAAGTGACTGTGTGTTCGAAATTTTGCACCCGAACGAAAAATAAGCGTTACGGATGCGTGGGGGTGTAATGGCGTAGCTAAAAAGTGAATACCCATTGAGTTCACGGACCGTAGTGACGGAGTATCAGTTGGTGATTTAAATAGAAGGCATAGCCTCCCGATCACGACAATAACTTCGGATAGAAATATTACCATAACTCCGCCACGTTCATCCCATTACTCTATGTGTTACATCATCAAGGGTCAACAATCCTAAAATTGGTTTGACGCAGCCCTCCACTCATTTCTTCTATCGGCCAACCTCTTCGTATTAACGTAGTTCCTCTCTTTCACGTCCTTTACGACCTGTTCTATGTAAATCATACGAGGCCTGCCTTTTCCATTTTTCCCGTTCACTTTTCCTTCGACGATTGTCTTCCTCAGGCCATTTTGTGTTACGTCAACGCGTAAATATGAATGTGCTCTGGTTTACGTCTGGTTGAAGTGGTTTTCGAAACCTCGTCCCTGAGATCGAATATGAACTGAGAGATTGGGATTTTTCGGGAGGAGACAGCTTCCTCCTTTAGTGGAGTGTGTGGAGCAATTCCAGTTCCATGCTCTGTCCGAAGGATTGAAGGAAGGATCCGGACTGTGTTAGGTTTAATATACGCTCCCCGAGTTTCAATGCACACTTTCTTCCTTCTGTATGAAATCCCTCAGAGATAAACCACGCCACTACAGACCACCTCCAGTGTCATTCATCTACATCTACATATTACCCTGCAAGCCACCATAAAGGTGTGTGGCAGAGGGTGATTTCTCACCAAACATGCACAACATATCATGCATAAAACAAATGAATAGTATTAATATACTGTTCTAAACTTCACTATTTAAAACAGATAGAAATTGCAAAGCAAATATGCAAAAACATTCTATTAGTAGGGTTAGCTCTAAGTACTCATACCAAGATGCAGCTACCAATGCTATCCATTGCTACTCTCCGATTGGACATATTTACTGTTATTCGTATCTCTAATTGTACGAGGTAAAAAGGACATATTGAATCTGTCAGCTCGACAATCAATTTCTCTAATTTTATGATCATGGTCCAGTCTACCATAGTAATTTGGGGTGCGCAAAATATTTTTAACATCATCACTGAAAATATGGTCTTGGTATTTGTTTAAGAGATTAAGTCTAAATTTCAACCTGCGATCTGACATTGATTCCCAATTTAATTCATTTAATAGACTGGTTACGCTAATAAGGTTATAGTACCGTCCCTTTACAAATCTTGCCTATCTTTGCTGCACACGTTCAAGTTCATCATTTAGACCGATTTCGTAGGGATCCCATACACTGGCAGCATATTCCAAATGAGGTCTAATAAGGGAAAAGTAGCTGATTTCTCGTACCTGATCGTCACATTTACCCATTACTCTTTTGATGGATCCCAGTTTACGATTAGCTTGACCCATTATTTCACGAATGTCTTTACCCCAGGAAAGATCATGTGTCAGTCTTATTCCAAGATATTTAATGGATTCCACGTATGTTAATTCATTACTACATATTTTGTAAGTGCTAGGAGCAGAGCTATTCTTTTTCCACGAATTCATTGCAAGACTCAACAAGACATATTCCAAATGAAATTTTCAGTTCCACTTTATATCGTAACAGAAGGAAAACAATTGCATGAAATTGAAATTCGTTGAAATACGTCCGAAATGTATAATAAGATCCGATCGAGTTGAGTAGGAGATCCGATCATTCAGTGCGGCGATCGGATGTGGTCACGAGGGGGTGAGGTAGCAAGGGTGTAGGGCGGGTTTGGGGGTGGGGATGCGTGCGTTGAGGTGGGGGAGCAGAGACACAGGAATGACCAGGCACAAGGAGCGGCTCACCGAATGAGGAGGGAGACCCATTCAAAAATCGGGAGCCCAAAATCTTCCATTACCCTCCCTCCCTTCCAGCTGTATACCCCTCCGCAATTGCAACGCCACCCCCCCTCCACGCCCCGCCCTCCCCTCACTCGCAACCATCGCCGCTAGATCCTCGTGTAGTTCGTCCTCTGTTCTCTTCCGGCGGCGACGGTGTTCACTAGGGCCAGTGGCTGATGTGTCCCTCTAATTCTCTCTGGCAGAGGCACGTGCTTTGAGATCTTCTTCGTTGAGAAACGTAAGTGCTGTGGTGCTACTAATTTTCATGCGATATACGATTGATAACGTAGTAAATCTTAAGAAATTTATAAATTGACGAAACGTATCTGAGTGTTTTAACAGATTTAAATTTTATTTAAAGGTAGAAAGTGGAACTCTGGACGATACTAACGTTATCTGCGAGGGAAGGAAGCTGTATCCTTAGGTCTGAAGCTGATGGCAGTTCGGCACGTGGAGATTTTGGCGATGGGTGAATTAAGGACTGGTTCTTTCTTGTGAGATGTGAGTAGGCTTTGTCTTTAATTGATACGTCACAAGGATTGATATTTGAGGACGAAATACTTGAGCAATGGTTTTGATTTTATAGTGCTGATTTTTATTTCAATGTCTTCGCAGGAGAGAAAATCCTGCAGTATCGGGAGGTACTTGAGAGAAATGGCAGCTGAATGGGCGCACAAGGCACGGCGGGATTTGACTTCGCGATCATAATTCACGCCAAGCCGACATTCGTCGTCGTCATTCTACAGCGATGCGGTGAGTAACTTGATTTTCAGGTGTTTTGTGTCCCGTGGGTATATTAGTGGACGGTGAGATTATTTGTGTGACACTCCTTCAGTCATAAATGTCCCCGTGTCGAATTAGGAGCATTAGAATCGTGTGCACTGCACCTATTCCCTTCGCCCAATGGTGTGACCCCCCCCCCCCCCCCCCAACTCCTAGATACTTCGCCTCCTTTAACTTCCGCATGCATCGCCGCACCGCTCGTGTTCAATTCGCTCGAGTGCGGAACGCGTACTTCTCTTGTCCCTTCGCAATAATTTCCCTTGATATCATCTCACCCTTTCGAGTGCATATAGGTTAAAATGCTGTTAAACCCTTCACAGTTACCTGACCGAAGTCTACCCGATTTATTAGTCAAGGTTTCGATAGCAAGATATTCCACAGAGAAAATCGTTCGCCTTGCCCGGGACTCGAACCCGGACCCCCTGATTTCCGGCCAGGTGCTCTACCAGTTGAGATTCCAAGGCGTTCTCTTTCTGTGGCAATTCAAGAGGCTTTAAAGGGGCTAGATGGTCGAGCTAGCGTTAGAGTCCTGGTCAAGACGAATGGTTTTTTTCTCTGTGGAATATCTAGCTATCATGCATCAAAACTCCGCTAAAGTATTCGCGGCTAGCTCGCGAGCTTTGAATGTAGTAAAGGTTTCGCCTCCATTTACGTGAAATTGATACCGTGTGTGCTAATATTATACAATTACTGGGACGCAGAGAAGCAATGGCGATGGTTGCCCTCTGAAATTAGTCAGCTGAGATGGAACGAGATTATAGTTCGGTACCTTTAGTTCGAGAAAGCTTGAGAGATGTACCCAGTTCAGACGTTGCGTACGCTCGCTTAACTTCCCTTGATCGCTTATGACTTGCATTTCAAATATTACGGTAATTACGTGCTCCGTGTTGCTGTTCTCTGCTTCCGCAGATGAGTAACGAATTTCCGCATTTTTCCGCGGAGATCTTTTGTACGATGATTTCGTTGAGAATGTAATTTTTTTGTAGGATAAGATTTATCTTGCGGGCAGTTAATCCGGTGGAAATGAATCGAAATATTTAGCCACATTCGTTATTTTGGAGCGTAATGGTTTAATTTTTTTCCGAGCGAAATCCTTATCCAGGTCGTGCATCTACACGATAGCCTGCAATTGCACCACCACTGCATTAAGCCACCGCGAGGGTGTGTGGCAGGGGGTGAAGAACACCAAGCATGATCTCGTAAAGGAAATCTCTTTTCGTTGAGATCTCGTTGTATACTGAATCTGTGAACCTGTATTGAGCTGACGTCTATTATGTTATCAGATAAGTTTGAGAAAGTCCGCCATGCGACAAGACGTGGGGGGGGGGAGAAGAAATTCGATAGCGTGTCATGTTGCCGATGCGCAGCGTTGGATTTCATGGCGTTAGCCGTTAATTACTCTCTTAATTAATTGCTCTTCCAGGGCGGCGATCCTCAGGGAAAACCTGGAATTGTCAGGGAATTTTGGAAATCTCGAAAAGTCAGGGAATAGTCGGGGAATTCTCGTAATAGTCACGGAGAAACTTGGAGAGGAAATTCTAGTTATTTTTCTACCATTATGTTTACCGTGCAGTCTTTCCCGCCCTTTATTTCACCAATTAAAACTGTCCTTCGCCGAAGTGCATAGAATAAGCCCTGTCAATTCGTTGAACATTCAGTGGTGAATCTTAGTTATTTAGTTGTGAATCAGAAATACAATGTATCCCTTTTGTATGTCCTTAATGCAATATTTGCCTAGTAGCGTTAAAATTCTTGATCACAGTGTATTCTGCTCATCACAAGGAATCCGAGGCTACCTATGTTGTTCGGAAGATTTTACCTCACGTTTTTTTTTTTAACTTCCGAGACTTAGGTTTAGAGGTAGTTGGAGCACAATAGCTTGTATTAAATACGTGCTTTCAGTTCTAAAAATACGAGACGATGACTATGAAAACTGTAATACAAGTACGATCACACGTGTAAACAGTCATGCGTGAGAACATCTTCGATTTCCATACCCCTCTTCGCGAGACCATAAGAAGAGTTCTCCCTCCCCTCCCCACCTTTCACTCTCGACGTAATTATTGAATGGCCCGCTTAGCTCCCACTCGAAGCAATTTAGTCGGGTTACAAATCACCTCAATTATGACATTCCTAAATATGACGCTGCCGTGGCTATTTGCCTCCTGTTTTCGCTCGCAGTGGCGCGATTAGGTTTTGTTTGTTCATAGAAATATTTTTACATTTTTGGTTCCCTGTTACAATCAAGGGGTTGTGACCACTTGAATCAAATTGTTCTTCTCTTCTAAAACTCGTGACATCGGATTTTGATCCAATCCAAGAACTTTGCTTTGGTTTGAATTTTTCGCGTAGCTTAGTGATACCTGTGCCGTGGTCCGCCCGTAAATTGTCCATTAACATTCCCTTCGATGGCTTTCAGTAATCTTCAACTTCTCAGAACTGCCAATACAAGCCACCTCTTCCTTAAAAATTAGACATTGTCAATTTGTAATTTTACCGAAGGAAAGAATGACGGCCACGGAAATACAATACATGGCCGCAAAAAATGTATTAAAAGTGTGTACAATTTGAGGGCTTAACTTGTGAAGGTTTAATATATTTTTATTTAGGGTGGAGGTTCTTTATCTTTTATCATTCTTATAGCTTTTAATGTATTGATTTCAGCTTTTAACATTTTCTGAGTCTTGACGAAAATTTAATTCCGCAGAAATAAAATATTCCGATAAGGAGACCCTTTGGTGATCGGTCAGGGAAATTGGTAAAGCCATCAGGGAAAAGTCAGGGAAATTGAAAATTGGTTACCAGTAGACACCCTGTCTTCTCAAGTGATGTTCCCTCGGGTGCAGGCACGTAGCAAGGGGGTGGCTGTAGCCCTGTAGTAGTGGGGGCAAGTAGCCAGGGGGAGGGGGTTCATGAGGCCAATTGAGGTTTTTGGGATCAATGCATTGTCAACAATAGACAGATAATCTTATGCACCTCAACGTTTCAACTCACCTCCCCTTTGTTTTGGACGTAGCTACAACTAACTCCATTGCAAAGTATGTTTTTGACCCTTCATAAAAAATGTTTAAATTTCTTAATACAATTTGTTTTTATTATATTTCCCTCCCCCCCAATCCCCGTTGAATTTCAATGTGCACCTTCAATTAGTTAACTATATGAAAGTTCATGCATCATAGTCCTAAAATTGTCACTGCTGATCAATTTTGTCCAGTTTACACTGAAAGTATATTACTTAAGAGAGAACTCTTGTACACAACACCATCATCACTCTCATTTACTTAATGAGAGTGATGATGATAACTTAATAATTCCATATTTTAAAGAAGACATTAGCATTGTCTGATGTGTAGGTGCTGAGAGATCTTTTTCTCATTCGTTCATAGATGCTAAAAACTTTGAAGGACATTTCATTCTTCCTATTTGTGTAACGTCAGTTGGTGCCTCAATTTATTTCATTCATTGTTCATGCACAAATTTTTAGGTTTATTGGCAGAAATATTCCAGAGAAATTGCAACTAATTTCTCCAAGAATAACTTTCTAATAGCAATTTTTTAAGCTTCCATTAAAATCAATTTTATTAAATCATTCATCCCATTCCTCCTGTGATTTATGATACAGTTCTTAACCTTATCATTAACCTTTGGTAATTTGGATGCACATTGACTGTTTTATTTCTATTCATATTGTCTCTTCTTCCTCCATCTTCATATTTTGTCTGCGATGAGCCGGATCACTTTTAGCTGCCTTGTTTCCATATTCTAAAGTGGAATTTCAACACTTCCAACTTTAAATGGGGATAATTAACTGAAATATTCTCTCAACATCCCTTGAAGATGTTTTATTCGAGCGGTATTTGTTAAAGCTGAAATGCAATCTAAAAAAAGGCTAAGGAATTATTAAACACCAAACAGCTATAGCATTGCTTAAGTGAGTTAGTCCATTGAATTAGTCGAATGTGAGATACATGTATCATTGCAATGATTTAGTTATGGGGAATCTCAAGATATGAAATTAATGCATTCAGAACTGTTGAGTCAAAAACCACCAAAGCGAATCTTTAAATGAAATGAAACTAAATACTTTACACTGTACACATATGATTGTAATTTTTTCTTGAAGACCAAGGAAATATTAAAGCTAATTTTCAGACTCATGGTGCTGTAGTGACATTAGCTTTATTTATAATTAAGGTAATCATTTTTAGGAGATAGGAGAAAAAAGAATAAGAAGTACATATCCTAGCGAATAGAATATTTTTATGAAATGTCTACCCTAGGGATAGGGGACTCAGGGCAGTTAAGAAGCTCATGTTGGAGTAAAAAAGTGCCTGTAATGGGGTGGAATAACTAGGTATATGCATAAGTGAATGCAAGAGAATTAATGTTATGTGCAAAGATGTCATAGTTTGTTTTAAATGTGGACTTATTTGAAAAGAATTCATGCAATGCCATTCTTACGTGATTCTCACTGTTGTAGGTTGCTAAACAAGTTAATGTAGTCGAAGAATCCCATTGTGAACTGTGTATATCTTGGGCACAATTCCAACTGCATTTGTCTATGCTGTATTGCCTAATTCAATGATTCATCAGCATGGCAATGAAATGTCAATTAAATTAAAAAATTATTATTAATGTAATATCAAGGTCATTGTAATCTGAATATCCATTCTGAATAGCTAATGATTCCATATCTATTGTCAAACATAATTATTGGATTTTTTGGAATATCTTATTCTAAATAAAAGGAGTGTAACATCTCACTGAGTAGAATAGCTTCTCACATTATGAATGCATAGTTAGCATTATGCTACATCCGGATTACGTAACATTCGATTGCATGTGATCACTTGATTTTGTCAGCTCCCCATTTTGGTGGGGTAGGCATAGCTTTATGGAATAAGATATATTAGTAGCTTCTGATAAAATGGTAACCTTACAAAGTTTCCTACTGCTTAAATTGTGTGCAATCACGATATTTTTGAGCAATCATGAGTTTAATTACACCTCAATTTATAAATTCCTTTCAGCTGTTGACAGAAGCCCAGATAGCAAAATGTCTCCACTTCTGAAGATATTCATCAAGAGGATACAAGAACACAACATTGGAGCTATACAAGGGTAGGACCCTCACTGCTACAGTGAGATGCAATATTAAATCAAAATTCTACAGAGAGAATAATATTTTTCTAATCCATTACACATATTTTAATGATTATAATATCATGGTTTTTGCATCGTAATTCCTGGGAATAACTATTAACAGTTGAGAGGCAAAAATATAAGAATGATATATCTCTGATTACCGTAATAGAGAATTTATTTTAGATTCATTTAATACTGAAAAATTTAAAAAATCAGAAGACAATTAAGAGAGAAATTGTCAATTTGAATAGACAAAACTACATAGACATAGATTTAAAGTACCGTTAAGTTACCTTTTTCATGGCATGATGTGTCATTTTGACACATGATGCCATGTGATTATTGTAATAAAAAATTTATTGTACATTTATTTATTATTTAATCATAAGAGGAATGAGAAGGCAATTAGGACTGAAAATGTCGATTTGACATAGCCAAAAATATAAAAATAGATTGATAATTTTATGTTAGCTAAATCATGGCAGGAAATGTCTATTTGACATAGCTGTGATTACTATTATATAAATTTTATTGCAGGCTAATTTATAACTTAATCATATTAGGAATGTGAAGGCAATTATGGCTGTAAATGTCGATTTGACATAGCCAAAAATATAAGAATAGATTTATAATTTTATGTTACCTAAATCCTGGCACGAAATGTCAATTTGACATAGCTGTGATTACTATTATATAAATTTTATTTCAGGCTAATTTATAACTTAATCCTATAAGGAATGTGAAGGCAATTATGGCTGAAAATGTCTATTTGACATAGCCAAAAATGTAAAAATATATTTATAATTTTATGTTAGCTAAATCATGGCAGGAAATGTCGATTTGACATAGCTGTAATTACTATTATATAAATTTTTTTGCAGGATAATTTATAACTTAATCATACTAAGAAAATGAAGGCAGTTATGGCTGAAAATGTCGATTTGACATTGCCAAAAATATAAAAATAATTTATAATTTTAAGTTGGCTAAATCATGGCAGGAAATGTCAATTTGACATAGCTGTGATTACTATTATATAAATTTTATTGCAGGCTAATTTATAACTTAATCATAATAGGAAATTGAAGGCAGTTATGGCTGAAATTGTCGATTTGACATAGCCAAAAATAAAAAAATAGATTTATAATTTTATGTTAGCTAAATCATGGCAGGAAATGTCAATTTGACATAGCTGTGATTACTATTATATAAATTTTATTGCAGGCTATTTTATAACTTAATCATATAAGAAATGTGAAGGCAATTATGGCTGAAAATGTCGATTTGACATAGCCAAAAATATAAAAATAGATTTATATATTTATGTTAGCTAAATCATGGCAGGAAATGTCAATTTGACATAGCTGTCATTGCTATTATATAAATTTTTTTGCAGGCTAATTTATAACTTAATCATAATAGGAAAATGAAGGCAGTTATGGCTGAAAATGTCGAGATGACATAGCCAAAAATATAAGAATAGATTTATAATTTTATGTTAGATAAAGTATGGCAGGAAAAGTCAATTTACAAAGCTGTGATTACTATTATATAAATTTTATTGCAGGCTTATAACTTAATCATAATAGGAAAATGAAGGCAGTTATGGCTGAAAATGTCGATTTGACATAGCCAAAAATATAAAAATAGATTTATAATTTTATGTTAGCTAAATCATGGCAGGAAATGTCAATTTGACACAGCTGTGATTACTATTATATAAATTTTATTGCAGGCTAATTTATAACTTAATCCTATAAGGAATGTGAAGGCTTTTATGGCTGAAAATGTCGATTTGACATAGCCAAAAATATAAAAATAGATTTATAATTTTATGTTAGATAAATCATGGCAGGAAATGACAATTTGACATAGCTGTGATTACTATGATATAAATTTTATTGCAGGCTTATTACTTAATCATAATAGGAAAATGAAGGCAGTTATGGCTGAAAATGTCGATTTGACATAGCCAAAAATGTAAAAATAGATTTATAATTTTATGTTAGATAAATCATGGCAGGAAATGACAATTTGACATAGCTGTGATTACTATTATATAAATTTTATTGCAGGCTTATTACTTAATCATAATAGGAAAATGAAGGCAGTTATGGCTGAAAATGTCGATTTGACATAGCCAAAAATATAAAAATAGATTTATAATTTTATGTTAGCTAAATCATGGCAGGAAATGTCAATTTGACATAGCTGTGATTACTATTATATAAATTTTATTGCAGGCTAATTTATAACTTAATCCTATAAGGAATGTGAAGGCTTTTATGGCTGAGAATGTCGATTTGACATAGCCAAAAATATAAAAATAGATTTATAATTTTATGTTAGCTAAATCATAGCAGGAAATGTCAATTTGACATAGCTGTGATTACTATTATATAAATTTTATTGCAGGCTAATTTATAACTTAATCATATAAGGAATGTGAAGGCAATAATGGCTGAAAATGTCGATTTGACATAGCCAAAAATATTAAAATAGATTTATAATTTTATGTTAGCTAAATCATGGCAGGAAATGTCAATTTGACATAGCTGTGATTACTATCATATAAATTTAATTGCAGGCTACTTTGTAACTTAATCATAATAGTAACATAAAGGCAGTTATGGCTGAAAATGTCGATTTGACGTAGCCAAAAATATAAAAATAGATTTATAATTTTATTATCTAAATCATGGCAGGAAATGTCAATTTGACATAGCTGTGATTACTATTATATACATTTTTTTGCAGGTTAATTTATAACTTAATAATAATAGGAAAATGAAGGCAGTTATGGCTGAAAATGTCGATTTGACGTAGCCAAAAATATAGAATATATTTATAATTTTATGTTAGGTAAATCATGGCAGGAAATGTCGATTTGACAAAGCTGTGATTACTATTATATAAATTTTTTTGCAGGCTAATTTATAACTTAATCTAAATAGGAATATGAAGGCAGTTATGGCTGAAAATGTCGAGATGACATAGCCAAAAATATAAGAATAGATTTATAATTTTATGTTAGATAAATCATGGCAGGAAATGTCAATTTGACATAGCTGTGATTACTATTATATAAATTTTATTGCAGGCTAATTTATAACTTAATCCTATAAGGAATGTGAAGGCAATTATGGCTGAAAATGTCGATTTGACATAGCCAAAAATATAAAAATAGATTTATAATTTTATGTTAGCTAAATCATGGCAGGAAATGTCAATTTGACATAGCTGTGATTACTATTATATAAATTTTATTGCAGGCTAATTTATAACTTAATCATAATAGGAATATGAAGGCAATTATGGCTGAAAATGTCGATTTGACATAGCCAAAAATATAAAAATAGATTTATAATTTTTTGTTAGATAAATCATGGCAGGAAATGTCAATTTGACATAGCTGTGATTACTATTATATAAATTTTTTTGCAGGCTAATTTATAACTTAATCATAATAGGAAAATGAAGGCAGTTATGGCTGAAAATGTCGATTTGACATAGCCAAAAATATAAAAATAGATTTATAATTTTATGTTAGCTAAATCATGGCAGGAAATGTCAATTTGACATAGCTGTGATTACTATTATATAAATTTTATTGCAGGCTAATTTATAACTTCATCATAATAGGAAAATAAAGGCAGTTATGGCTGAAAATGTCGATTTGACATAGCCAAAAATATAAAAATAGATTTATTTATATGTTAGCTAAATCATGGCAGGAAATGTCAATTTGACATAGCTGTGATTACTATTATATAAATTTTTTTTGCAGGCTAAGTTATAACTTAATCATAATAGGAAAATGAAGGCAGTTATGGCTGAAAATGTCGATTTGACATAGCCAAAAATATAAAAATAGATTTATAATATAATGTTAGCTTAATCATTGCAGTAAATGCCAACTTTACATAGCTGTGATGACTGTTATATAGAATGTATTGTATGGTAATTTAATGCTTAGTGATTTAAGGAATATATACGCTATTAAGGCTTGAAATGAAAATTGGCTGAACCAAATATAGGTAGATAGTATTAGAACAGTATGTTAGCCTGATCATTGCATTAGTTGAGTTTTGATGTAGCTATCTACCTGCATTACATAATTTAGCATAATGCATTCTGCATGTGATCTAGTAAATAAAAGGCATCCTGGTCCGAAAATGTAAATACCTATACACTTAAGCTGTGAATAGAGATGGAGAATGCAATGTTAGATTACTCATAGCAGGAATGGTCAGTTTGACGTCACTGTGATAATTAAGTGTTGATATGATAGCCAATTACGTATGTTAGTTTTCAATGCTGTTTTACAAATATGAGTGGTTCAGGTATTCGGGGATATCGCCACACTGGGCAGAAAGTGGAATATCCTAATAAATGTTTTAAGCCTCAAATTTTAGTCCAAATATCTAATTTTTCCTTTAAATTATGAAAAGGATTAAATTGCCTTCACGTATTCATTGCTAGTCTTTCAACTTCACATGTTTTCATGAAATTGACACTTAAAGACACACTTTTTACACATGTCTGCAGTGGCTGTGGCAACCACCATCCCATGACTTACCGCATAACCTGAAAGTCAACCTTACAACAGATAATGCAGTGGTGAAAGTGCTAGTGTTTTGTGCATGGCCTCTTTTAAGTGTTTGTGTAAGTGTATTGTGTGCGCAGCGTGGGATCGTCGATGGAAAGCTGAGAATCTGCCAACGCTGGACATGGAAGTTTTTGGAGGTGAGGATTGAATTTTTTTCCTTTCTTTCCTTCTGGATCTCTCAGCCCTATTTCCATTTTGTGATTTCCAGTCAACTGTAGATGTAGATAGTTTGAACCCTTGTTGCAAGATATTGCTTCCCCAATATGTTTTAACTGATATGAGTTTGAGAGATATTTGATTGTTGTGGGATGGATATTAATTGACTTAAGCTTGGCAGTGGTTTTTTCAGTTCATTTCCCTCTAAGGTATTAGGTGAATTTATCTCTGTAATGGAAAATCAAAGTAATTAGTTCTGGAATGGATTTCAAATGCTAATGCTCTCATTGGAGGGTATACGTATGAAAATCAGCAAGGTAATATAGATATCTGAATGGATCCTGTCTTATGGGCGCTTTATGTGGGATTTTTTTTCGCCAGCATACTAATAGAAGGGTTAAAAATGCTTGAGACTTTTTGGTGTTCATGTTATGGCCCATCCATTTTGGGCGTTAAGGTACACTTTAATTAAGGAATGGGGAGTTTTCTAACGTTTTGTCCTTTCCTCTCACTTAAGAAATAGGGCCCGTTTGGGCTTAAAGGTACACCTCAATTAAGGAATGGGGGGTCTTTTTAATGTGTTACCCTTCCTCTAACTTAAGAAATAGGGCCCTTTTGGGCTTTAAAGGAAAATACTTAACTTGGAGAATGAGTGGTGAACTGGTGTGAACCAAAATGATAGGCAGGGAGTTCAGGCTGGCAGGGTTTGAAATATGAGCAGTGCTGCTACAGATATGTGAATTTGTGATCAGTAGTTTTCTTCTCTCGTGAATTTGCCATGTTCTTATCAGTGCCTGGTATGCAAATTGATAACCATCCATTTCCACACTGTCCTGCTGTTGAAATACATTAATCCAAATAGTCAATTAACGGCAGTGGATTTACACATTACATTCCACAATACTTTCCTACTCCTGCAACACACTGTTATAATTCTTTCTCTAAACAAGTAGGGTCCCCGGATGGGCTTTAAAGGCAGTAGGCATGCACTATGATGTGCTTTAAAGGCAGTAGGCATGCACTATGATGTGCTTTAAAGGCAGTAGGCATGCACTATGATGTGCTTTAAAGGCAGTAGGCATGCACTATGATGTGCTTTAAATCAGTAGGCATGCACTATGATGTGCTTTATAATAGTGATAATTTGCTGGTGGCATAGTTGAACTTAAATTAATAATTTTGTTCAAATATCTTTTGATGTAAGGTTGGAACACTAGAGCATGCTCTGGTGTTGGAACCGTATTCCTTATTGAGGAAATTACTTTTATGTACTACATTAAAATGTTTGCCCTTTTAAGCAATTGTTATGGAAAGTTGTTTTCAATGGAATGTGAAGTGTTTGGATGCCTTTTAAGAGTGGACCCTGATAATTTCATGCCAGTGATTAAATTGATGTATGTTTTGTGCCATATTTTTCATTTGTGTGTGTTATGAATGTGTGCAATTCCCTCGGCTTAGGTTTGAGTGTTACAGTTTTTGATTTACAAGTGTTTCCTCTGATCCGTTTGGTATCACATGCATATTCATGACATGGATGTCAGTCTAGTGGGAGGTGATGTGGTGACATAGGCTTTTAAAATGTGTGTTCTTGTATGAGAAGTGATGATTATGGTTGTGCTTATTCTTGTGAATTACAAAGTGAAAGTTTTTGTGTGGCATCAGTGAGGTGATATGGTTTCCTATGAAATGCAATGTCTAAAATCGAGTAATGAGTGAAATCCTAGAGTGAGAATTTGGTGGTTTTGATTTGTTTCTAATTACAGCATTTGACGAAATAGCATTTAAATTAATATCTATTTTCCATGCAATTTAATGGAGGCTGTTATATAGCACCCAAGTGTACTAGTGTGATGGTTATTGTACTATATTTTTCACTTTTGTTCATTCATATGACTACGTGTCACTTGCAATCTGGAAATCTCCTTGTTCGTTTTTTTTTCACTTAATTTATTGAGAGCTAATTTTGATTAATATCATAATGGATCTAAATTTGTGAAAAATTATTCTTCCTCCATCAAGATTGTAAGACTTTATGAATTAGATATCAGGTTTAAAAATGATTTTCCCTGTATTTCTATTATGGTGAATTCAGTAGTCATTGTAATTTCATCCCAGACTTTTAAGGAGTCAACATTGTGTCCATGTTCTCTTGAAAGAAATAAAATTGTGATAAATCAAGCTCTTCAGACTTTAGTTCTTTTATATTCCTCCTCCTTGCATGCAGAAATAGTCCTAAACATTCCACCAGTAGACAGTTCATCAGTGAAGGAGCTGAGGTAAGTGTTCCTGCTAACTGACATAAGCCTCAAGGAGATACTGGTAGCAAAATGGCAACAATATGGTCATGCTGATGCACACATCATCACTGAAATTATTGCAAGAAATTATTCCTAGCTCATTTTGAAAAGCTGTTGTTTACTTTGGAGAGTAGGGTAAGGGTTATTTTTAAGTCATTCTTAAGGCATATTGGCGGTAATTAACAACTGTTGTTGGTCTGGCAAGTTTGCATGAAAGGTGAAATGTGAGGGAAAGATTGTTCTGTTAACCACATGCATAAGCTAAACAGTAAAATCTTTTTCAATTAAACTAATGAAATTGCCCATACAAGGCACAAGACAAATTACGACAGTTTGAAGAACAAAACAGTGCAAAGGTGGAAATAACCATATGTGCGACATTTCCCTTAAATTGAAAAGATTTCCTAAGTTTCAGAAAAATCACAAAATATCTTAAGGGTCTTGAAAAGCTCGGATTGAGGAAAGGCAACACAAGCCAGCTGCAAACTCACTGCCTTTCTTTACACATATCTTTAGTATTTTATAGTGGTGTTAAGCAATAACTTAATACAGTAGTATAGTTAATACATAAGCATTTGAGTTGCTACCAGAATTCTTGAGTTCCCTTATCGCACTGATTAAAATGGACACCATTATCTCAATAAGTAACCTCAATTGATTCAAAATAGAAACTGTCAAGCAGAGGCGTATCAACATGGTTGGGGACCTGGGGTGCTATTCAATATGGGGCCTATTTGGAATTTATAACATTGACAGGGTCTACGCATGTATAATAGGAAGATGCCTTTTTCTTGTATTCCTGCTGACCCAGAGACAACTGTTCATCAAGTGATTGTAATGTATCGCAGCATTCACGGAATAGTACGTTAAATTCATCCTAACACTCTTTTAATACCTTTGATATACGTAAGTACCAGTACCGGCTCATGGCCGGAGGGAATTCATGCAAGCATGTCTATTCCATCTACGATGGCATTTAAAACGGTATGAAGTGAAGTTATTTCACCGCATTATTTTATTTACAATTGAAATTAAACCAAAAGCTAAAGGTTTAAGTATTACAGTAGTAAGAAATAAATTTTTTTCTTGGGAACATTTATATCTGAAAACTGATCTTTTACATCATAAAAATGTAGCCACAGCATTCTTTATTGATAGGCCTGTCTGGTGGGAGTGGCTCATTTTTCACTGAAGATAGCTTTTAATTAAGTTTAGAAAACCTTCTTTCGCATGAAGAGAGAGGTAGTCGATAATAATTTTAGGGATTCACAAATATTTAGTAACGACTCTTGAAAATCCATTTTGGTAATGAACTGCAGCCTATAGATGCTTTCAAAGTCTCATGTTCTCCAATTATCAAATGTTTTGTTAGTTACTAAGCTAGAAGGGGAAGTTGGTCATCGCTTGCTTTTACAAGATTCATTGGATGAACAGCAGCAAACTGTTTGTAAGCATTTTCCATTGAGGTTGATCTAGGTTTTAGCTCTACAAGAAACTTATCAGTGCACTAACATAGAACTCTTCACTTCCTGCCTTGGAGTCGAGCCTGCGTCTTTGGCCTTTTCTCCTGGCATATTTTATTGTTTAACTATGGCATCTCCTGATTTCAATACCTATGTCCATTTTAGTACAAGTTGTACACGATAGTCTACAGAAGTATTAACCAATTCATACTGACTTTCTGTTAATAAGATAGTCAAGCTTCTCAGCTTAAGGCACACTTGTAAAAATTGATCCCTTCAATCTGCAAGTATTTCTGACCATGATTCACGTATAAAAATAGGGGGGATCCAAAGAATTGCAAAGGAAGACCTCGTATGAGATATATGGATCAAGTGATAGCCCAGTGAGAACAAGTTGGTGGATTCCACGTGGATATGTATGTGGAAATCTTAGATCCACGTGAATGTGGTCACCAGATCCACAAAATTTCCACTAAGATGCCAAATTTCCACATGGGATCCACATTGATTCCACCATTCTCCTTTAACCTACTAATTTCCACCATGAATCCACATACCCCACATAATTTGCACATGCTTCCCACATAACTTCCACGTGATTCCCACATCAATGCAGCGTGGAATCCACCTCTACTCAACGCATTTCCACATACATTATACATACTTCACAAGACAGATACTACTGTAAAATTATTGAAGTTTATGGACACTAAAAAGCACATTGAAATGTTTACATGCATAGTAGTTATTTAATACCTCACAAAAAACCTCACTTCTCTTGAGTGATGTGTAATAAAAAAAATCAACAAACTGGAATAAAGGAGTAGTTATTCAAGGGAGGATCAATATAAATCTGAACTTTACATACTAAAATGAAATACTTCAAATTTGACTATTTCAACAGAGTCACTGATGCCAATTTTAGGTCAATTAGGCCAATAAATACTTTTAAAATGTTGAATGATGGTGAAATGAATACTACCTCTTTGATGTTAAAAGTAACATTTTATTGGCCACTGAAATAATTCAAAAAAGAGCAATTAGGAAAATATAACAGACATCAATTTACGCTCTCATATTCCACTGAAATCCATTTTCTTGCCCACAGGCGCACCGCTGCTCATTTTGTATTTTCCAAGACCTTAAAAGCAAACTGTCTCACTTAAAATGCCCAAGAACATCTGTAGGAATAAAAAAAAATAACTGAAATAACCATAATATAGAAAGCACTTAAATAAAACGTATTAAATCTTTTTATCTTGGGGATTAAGCATTTATGGCAATTATAGACTTAGAAATGCTTTTGCCTGGGTTATGTTACTTTAATAGTAATACGTATTATGTACTTCATGCTATAAGTTATAAAATCCGGGAATCTAAAACATTGCATTTCATGAGTAATCTAAAGATTTTCCTTAGTATTGTCCGATTTATGAATCACAAAATTAGACCAAAAATTCCAAAACTACTTGGATTTCCGGAATAACAACTTACCCACAATGATATTTGTCATTGTGGGTAAGCAGTTATAGTTGTCAAGAGTTGTCGTCAACGTTATTCAGCATGCACATTATTCAATAAGAGAATGAATGGAACTAACCTAACCAACCGATGTTCCGAGAATAACAATGTATTATTCACTGATTGAAAATTAAACTGATGGCTTCCATTAGAGCAAAATACCATTATGATTAATAACACAATGATCACCAACTACAAGTCCGCTTCGCGCCGTTCAAAGTGAAAACTGCGTCACATGATGTTCCGTTGTTTCCCAGCATTCAACTCTAAACTAAGTTCTCCGAATTTCAAAAGCAGAAAAGGGCTGCATTTATGGGAAATCTTTAACATGGCGTTAGTATACTTTACAGCAATGAAGGAGAGAAAAATGATTGCGGCAGAGTAAATATTTCATAAAAGTGCATAGTATTACGAGGATTACCTCAAATTTATGATGGTCCGACACAGTGGCGGATTCAGGGGGGGTCACAGGGGTCATGACCCCCCCCCAAATTTTATCGAAAATTTTTAATTTTTATTAGTTTAATAGTTTTTGTAACCTTGTAAAGGATTAAAGTGAGTGTATTTTCATGGTGTTTTCAAGTCTGTTTCCGCACTAATAGGCGCTTCAGACCGGGGGGAAAGGTATAAGGATAGGAATGGAAAGGTTTCCTGAATGTATATGCAACTGCATGGCTACAAGTCCCAAACGTGAGAGAAGTTTAAGTTGCATTTATCGTGGAACGTAGCACTCCCTACTGTAAAAACAAGCTCAAAAATAAAATAAGCTGTGTCCCAACTCGTTAGGCATTAGGAAGCATGGATTTGGGTGCCTAAAATTTAGCTGGCTAACCCAAAAGGGGGCAAGAATTGGGACATATTCGTGAATTGGGATATCCTTGCGCAGGTATTGCCATCTGCTGGGATTGAAACCGATGAAAAACAAGAGAATGTGAAAGGGATGACGAATTATGTACAAAATCTTACACAATCCATATTGTTGAATTTCTCATGCCATTGTGTACAGACAGATTTTAATTTGAGTTTAGAGTACCGTAGATTAGCATCTTCTCATCTTTTCCGAAATTTAGATAATACATTTATTTTAATGTAGAACAATTCGGCCTTCTCCTACTTCTGAATGAATCTCTCCGTCAGGTCACTACTCTCTATAACGATATTTTATTGTGATAAACGAATCAACACGACTAATTATAAAAATATCAACAAAATTTCAGCCAAAATACTTTCCCTCGTTGGTAGCTATCTTCATCGAGTCCACTGTTCTCGCGGTTCTCGCTTTCTATCATGGGAAAAGGATGCACTCGTCGATGCCCAAATCTAGCGGCTGAAAAAGGTACCTAAATCCGCTCCCTTATGATGCCTAGGGGGCCCAGGAGAGGATGTACGCGGCAACACTGCACGGTCACCAAGGTCCCTATAAAATAATGTAATATAAGGACCATGGCTTAAACAATGCCAGTCGCTTTCTGAGGGACTCGCTTTCGCCAATATAAATACCATTCGATATAAATTAAACAAATGTGTTGAAATATTAGACAATTACATATTGGATACGTTCAGGACATGCGGATTTTAACGCCACCAAGAACGAAATTCTACGACACCCCAGTTTCGAATTGCTAACTTTTTATAAAATTGATAACAGCTCTTTTTATTTTAAGGTTGTATACTGGAAACTTACAGTATGCATAGAAAACATGTATACCTAAAACTATTTAAACTTTGGTTGCAATTGAACGACTTGGTATTGATTTACGAGTCATCAAAGTCGGTGCTTTGCTCGAACACCGTCAAAAACAGGCACTTTTTACGTCACAACCGTTGTAAAAAATATGAAAATACGTTTTAAAAATTTAAATTTGCCACTCAATAACGCAAAATGAAGTAAGAAAAGCACCGGTGTGATTAGTTTTTCTGTAAGCCTAGTTGTAAACTTGTTATTTGTATTCAAACTCGAGTGCACATAATTTCTGCGCCGACAGTAGTACCTTGAACCTCCGTGAATTTGCCATGCGAATTAGGGATCCTGGGTAGCGTAGTGGTCTCCGCAGCCAAAGGTCCGTGGTTCGATTCCCGGTCCATGTGATTTTTTTCGCATGTGAATTAATGTGAACATATTCGGTATTATAATATTGGGTTATAACTCCAATAACTTCAACAGAAAACGAATCTGAAATATTTCACTATAGTGATAACACTTAAAGTTAACGCATCTTTCACTGAGGGACGTTGGGTCAGGAGTAAAGTATAGTTATCTCATTATTATAACCCAAGCAGCAATCGATATCCCTACAACATCCGGACAACATTGCCGGCGTTAACATCATGACATCCGTGTAATATCCAAGTTAATCCAATTAACGTTGCATGGATATCTGTGAAATATCCAAAGGACCCGCCAAACAACGTTGCAGCAATGTCCAACAGTGGACATCGAGGTCCATATAACAACATCTCATGGATATCTTCACAACATCTAATAAGTAGATCACGTCCCTGGTGAAAATGGCCACAGACAGCCACAGAGAGCCACACAAGTTTGAGGCCACGGCCACACAAGTTTGAGGCCATGGACACACAACATTGTGTGGCCGTGTGTGGTTATTTGGTCATAATATGTGGCCATTAGCCTGTGGCCGTGTGTGGCCACCTGCGGCCCTGTGTGGCCAGTGGTAGTACCCTACCCTACTCATATACCCATAGTTGGGACCAATATACATTATTATTACAGTACTCTATTATTACAGTAATGTATTATTACAGTAATATATTATTACAGTACTGTATTATAAATACAGTATTACCATAGACACATAGTCCTAAGTGAGTAAAAGAAAACATTTATTGGCCGATAGGGACCTGTAGCTGTGGACGTCCACAACAACATGCGTAGACTACTTAAACTAAATTCAATATTTAGTTAAATACAATAATGAAATTTTAGGATATGGAACACACCACTGTAATCTTTTGAATATGTAACAAACACCACCTCTGATCCCAATATTTAATGAGCAGATACTTTTGTGCAACCTTATTACACCCTCTACATCCACCTACTTCAATTTTTGCATGGAATACCCAAACACATGAACCAAATTTAACTTTCAAAAATCAGGTACAGCATTAGTAAACAAAGCTACAATCCCCTAACCTCAAAAGATTTCATATTGAAATTTCTTATCAAGGAAACTCCAACAACTAACGGGCATATGCAGACAAATGGAATAATAGATGCAGCATGAATACAAAAAAAAACAATAAAGAATTCTCAATAATCAAACCAACCTTAAGGCTGCACTTACTGTAGTCTTGGTTTTACTAACTAAAGCTAACATGGCTGAAGATCAGGTTGGATTTAAAAGAATACTGATATTTTAGTACGACATCAGACAGTAAGGAACAGACGACGGAATGGACTTCCACAAAGTGACGGCTACAACCAATAATCGCCATAATATAACTTCAAGGAACAACTCGAAAGCACCATCTACGATTTTAAACAAAAACAGCTGTATATTTAAATATTTATTGGCACTACTTCAAATTTCAATGACTGCATTCACTTGCCTATATAGCACACAATTGAAATACGATTTCACATTTCAGGCGCGACATAAGCCAAAGTCACACCACATGGCATGGGAATCAACGGTTGCAATCTAGCTTGCTTCTTGCACAACACTGCATTTTAAAAGGTTTATCAGGGTATTCAGTAACCAAGTCTTTTGAAAGAACAATGGTCCACTCAAAGTAAACGTATATTTTTTAAAGAAGGAGTTCTTAGAAAACTCAATGAAAGTCATAACTGCACTGAGGAAGACACAAACACAAAACATTTTCGCATTAATCGCAAAGTTGAATTGTGATCTTTTCCTAATTCCTGCATTCGTCCCAGTATGTTATTGATATAACGTGCCTGTAAAAAAATAAATGCTGTCACTTCTTATGTTAAGAACTGTGAAAAGAAAGACTATATGAAGGGCAGATCTAAACAAAAACATTGAAAATTCATGAATTTTCTTCAGCAGTCTCACTTCGTAAAGAGAAAAATTTACTCACCGTATCTTATTCGCCAATTCCAATTTTAAAGTAAGCTTCTATGTGACGAACTTCATAAAAACGCTATGCTTCGAGATCAATTTCATTCCAGTTGCTTGCCTGCGAGCTGACTTTGCATGATCAAATTATTCACAACCATTCATGCATGAACGTTGAAACCAGGGATACTATATTAATAGGATTCCCGAGTCCCGCGAAGCCATTGATACCAGCCCAGTCGCGTAAAATAGGTTCCACCAAAGTGGCGCTGGCATCGCGAAGCGCCCGACAAACGTGAGTATAAGCCCGTCGCAAATACGTTGCGAGAGGAGCATTGTCGTTCGAAAACAAGTAATAAAGGACTGCAGAATAGAATTAAAAATATTGAAAAAGCCCTGGTGCTATGTTCTTGTAAAATACAGGTGAAACACACTAAATGTTACGCAAAAAAAGACATCTCGAAAGCCTAACATTCCGGCATCATACAAAAAACCTCTGTGTCAAAACTCTAATAAAAAGGCAACGAGAATATGCTACGTGGGCTAGTTTAGATCGTAAGTTAAAGGAGTGTTAACCAAGGAACGATCAAGGAGTCACGCACTCTCACAACTGCTATAGGAAATGAAAAACGGTAGTGACAATCGGGAGATAGAGTAACTTAAACCTTAGTAAAACCTCATACACGCTAATATAAACTGGGAAACGCCAAAGACTTAAAAAATTAACGTTGAGAAAGAACGCATTTTGCAAACCGATATATTATTCCAAAAAAACTGCAAAAACAGTACAAAAGGAGTAAATTAACAGTTAGATGCATTTATTGAAATATCAAAGAAAGTGTACACAATGACTTGAACAATTGACAATGAAAAAGAACACATTTTGCCAACAGTATATTATTCATCTACAGTATTCATCTATCCCTAGATACTAACAACATCTATCTTACTTTCATCTCCACAACAAAGGTGTGTGGCAGCAGCTGAACTAGGTATCACCAAACGTGTACTAAAGTTCTCCATGAATTTAGTCCTTACATGTAACTGAGAGGCACAATGCCACCGCCAAGGAAAATATCGGATCAACATTTTCCACACAAATTAAATGTTAGCTACAAATGACACTAAATTCATAGTACATGTAAAGCAATGAAATAGAACCCACTCGATTAGTCAGTCACTCCAGTACACAAGACATTATTACCTTTATATACACGCAACACACACACATACATATCTAATGTCTAAAATGTATATTTCAAAAAATTTCTACCATCTTAATCTATTTTGCATCAACATCAATTTGTACATACAACATCTATTTTGATTTCCATATGTACCTTAACTATAATCAGTTACTGCCCCTAAATATGTTCAAAAAAACGAAAATTTGAAACTGTCTGTGATACATATCTCATTACAAAACATCTTCATAATCCACCCTGCCAAAAGTATGATTGGGCTTTCAATAATTTCATCACATATTCGGAGAACCTGTCAGTCTTACACTCCTGCAGGAGTTTTAATCGGTATTTTAACCTATGGTCTGAAATAATTACAACCTAATCCTTCTATATTGATTTCAATACCCTCACACTATCTGGATCTGTAGTCAAACCTAAGTCATTTTAAATAACCTAAATTATGCAGTGAATACCTATGTATTCACTGCATATTTTAGGTCGGGCCTTGCAAGTGAAAAGTACCATCTTCCTTTGGATTTCTGTCCCTTTTCCTTATTCCCCTTTTCTTAAATCCTTCCCTATTGTTGGCAATTGGCCGGATATATCTCACGGATGTTCTTCCCCGCGATAATTTCTAAGCAATTGTAACATCTCTATTATGTTTTACTGATGTTATATGGATTGCTCTAGTGATCATTTTAGTCATTCCTCTTCCAAACATTTATTGCCACTCACTATTAGGTTTATTTAAAACTAGCATTCATGTGAATGCTAGTTTTATGCGATATCGCCTCAAACTTGAATTCCTACATTTCGAATGATTCACTATCTTTTACATTTAATATTTCCCGGTAAATTACCGCGTCGTCTACAATAAGTCTAAGCGTGCTACTACTATGGCACATATATCGTTGATGCATAAAAGAAATGGAAGGGGTTCATTACCATTCCCTGGGGAACTCTCCATGTAACTGTTCATGCATCGGACATGATACCAGCTATAACGAAACTTGTTGGCGTCCAGTAAACAATTAATTTACGTAACATCTGCTTTAATAAAAAAACATTTCAACTTCCGGATTTTCCTCGCAATCGCGAACCTCCCATAGTAGCTTGTGCTATTACTATATTTTTAACACCTTCAGAGAAGCGGTCCACCTCAAATTTTTAGGAGAATTATTCTCAGTATTGCCTACTTTATTATTAATGCGATTGAATTATTAGATTAAATACGTCTATCCGTTTAAGTCTTAGTGAAGTCTCAGTCTAAACATGTTTAGACTGTGGTGACGTTACAGAGTTATACCTCAAACATGAACACCCGCGACTACGTGCACATAACGTAATGAAAATACTTCGGTATGATATAATTTATATTGGTCGGCTATATGAGATGAAAAACAAAGGCAAAAATGCATGCATGTTAGCTAGGCACTACATTCATTCGCCTAAAGATTTAATTTCGAAAATGGCGTCTCATGACGCAGCTAAGCCATGCGGTACACAATGCGTTCAGCTACATTAGTTTTGAGCCCAATATCAACCAATCTTGAATTAAATCACTATAATAATCGATACTGACTTAATACTAAGACGTTTACAATGCATTACATGATATCTCCCACACTTAAAGATATCACAAGCGCAGCCCGGCCATGCGGTACACGATGCGTTCAACCACATTATTTTGGAGTACAATCTAAACTGATCTACGATTAAAAGCGCTAAAATATTCGATACAGACTTAAGAATACGACGCTTGCAATGCATCACTGGATATATCCCATTCTTAAAGATATCTCACTAACCTTAGGCTTGAACAAACTTTAGTTCCTTATCCCCAACCTCTTATTTTCCTTAAGCGTGGCTTCATATCCTGAGGTGCAGCCAGGCACAAAACAACGCCGTGACTTACTCATTGTTTCTTGAGGAAGTCTGCTGCACAGAATCACTGACAAATCTCCAAGAACAACAGTATTCAGTCCTCCAAAACTGCAGCTACCACAGGCACTTTCAAATGCACTTTGCGAGGAAGTCGGGCGCTTGGCATAGGCAGCGCTACCACTGGCGAAATCCAGAGACTCGATTAAATGCGCGGGAATTTTCTTCAAAAAACCGTACGGCCTGCCACCTACTGGGGCCTCCTATTTACACACTCCCTGGTTGAAACAACAATTCGCAACCGCCATTTTGAATGTAGAAGCCGATTAGCATTGCGATTATATCGATATAGTCGATACCTTACAAAGCCGCGAACTTTTGAATGAATATTCGGTTAAAGTTGTTCGTGTGCACCAAAGTTGTGATTTATCGTTGATGATGGTGCTCTTATTTAAAAAAATAAGTTTTCTAAACTGTAGTGTGTTTGAACGTATGTACTTTGAATTGTATCATTTAAAATTAATTTGCACTTGTTTAAAGACATCAAATTTTTTTCCTAGAACTTTATTTCTTGTATTAATATTTTAAAAAAGCAATGGTTTTAAGTTTGACCAGAACTGAATTTCCTGTCCGTAGGTACTGAATTCATTAAATGATTATCAAGGAAGCGAAAATTAAGTGTTTCAGCTCTTCGGCAAGTCCTTTACTATAACTAAACTTCTTAAGAGTTTTTGTTCATCTAAAACATCATACATACGGAGTTGAGCAAAGCAAATGTGCTTAGTGAGATGATATACAGCTTGTGTGTGGCCATGCGCAGCATGCACAGCACTGTAATCCAGTAGCCCTCCCATCACAACCTTCCAATGTTGGCCCAACGGCTAAGAAATAACCGTGCAGGACAAACGTAGGAAAAATATCTTCCAAAAATGAGGAATATCCAATGGTATGTACATACTATAAGAAATGTGTATCAGTTAGAGACAGTGGCCATGATCACAGGTGGCAAAAAGTTCTGTGGCCTTGGCCACAGGTGCCTCTTATGGCCACGGGTTATTCATGTCCATGGCCACAGAGATGGCCACAGACTGGACACAGCGGCCACAGATGGCCGCAGACGGCCACAGGATGGCCGCAGATGGCCACAGGATGGCTGCAGACGGCCACATAAATTTCCTGTGGCCGTCTGTGGCCATTTTCACCAGGGACAGGTTCGCTTATTATGGTTTTTGGTAATCCCCAGACATACAGACAAAACATTTGTGCTCTTCAATTCTGTATAGAACATATGTTACCTATGGATACTGTTTGGAATAACAACTTTTAAGGAAATATGTGCCACTTCTTGAATTGATGGTAAATGTGACAAAAAAGATGAAGTACATTAACCTTTTCCACAATATCTTTTTTGTATTAACCCTTAATGTATTACACAAAAATCAATCATATTTCCACTGCATCATGCGATATTTATATATTTTTGAAAATAATTATTTTAAATTTTAAAATAATGATAATATTAATATTTTGTTTGTCTTTCTCATTTTAATACCTGGTGTAATTTTAGTTTAGTTTCAGATTTTGTTGAACATGCATGGACTATCTATATAATGTCAATTAAGATTATAATATCATTGATAGTACAAATTGGATATCTATGTAATGTTATTTTTACAACTTAATATGGATGTTACAAACAGGATGTCTATGTAACGTTATTCTTACGACTCGTCGTGGATGTTACAAATAGGATGTCTATGCAACGTTGTCAAAATATCCCTCGTGTAATAACAACGTGTTTTGGATATATCAACCTTATTTAGATATCCGATGGATATCATCTGCTGCTTGGGAATGAATCCTTATAATTACCCCTTCTATTATTAGGAGAGTTGGGTAAGGGGTACAGTGCAGGGTTTTTAGTGTGAACATTCCTAGATCGAAACCAACTCTCTCCATTTCTTTTTCCATCGCATTTTTATTGTACGATCGTCCCTGATTATAAATATTTTTAACATGTTTATCCAGGATACATTTTAGCTATCTTACTTGTTAAATCATCCCAATATCATGTTAATGAAAAATCAGTCCATGGTAATATCAAACATACGTCGGCCCAATATCATTTTTATGCCACTGTATAGTGGTGACTGATGTCTTTTTATCATAAAATTAATATCGGCCCAATATCGTCAGCAAATGTTATTCTTATAATGGCAAATGTTATCACTTTTGACATTTGCCGACATTGGTAGCCAATATCGGATTGACCAATAAGTGATATGTGACGGTGTAAAAATGATATTGGACCGATATCATGATGCTGCTTGGGGAAGGCTACGTTGTTGCAGAAACCGTGAACTTCTCTACTACAAGTTCCCTCAGTTAGACTACCAGTTCCCTCATAACGGAGTAATGAAGAAAGGAAAGCCTACAAAAAATATGCACAGAGATCACATCTTGACAATGTCCACTGGCTTGTGGTGTCTCATAAAGACAGGGGACTGTACTGTAAATATTGTGTACTTTTTTCATATGGCTTAGAAAGTGTCCACCACAACGTGACTCCACTTAGGAAATTAGTTAAGGAACCCATTAAAAAGTTTGATAATCTTAGGAGAAAAAGGTGATCTTACCACTCACGAGTAAAACCGATTCCATGTGTGTGTAATTGATAATAGAAAAGACTTTTTACTAACATACAATGAATCATCTTTAGAAATAAACAACCGATCGGGTTGGTGTGGTGGCTAGAGCCTCCCATCTCGAGGGCCCGGGTTCGATTCCTGGCAGCGGCAGATTTTTCATTGGAAAACCGGTCCCCACTTGAGTGCCTAGTGGAGGGCATTTTAAGTCCAGTACTCCGTCCGTCGGATGGGACGGTAAACCGTGGTCCCCTTGGCGCCTTTCGTTAAGAGAAGGCTAATGCTGACACCGGGTTTCTCTCCACACTTCCTCCGTTACCTGAAAACGCCTACCATTACCCAATTACCTACCTATCCTAAATGGCGTAAATGACCTCAGCTGTCGGTTTTTTTTAAACATTTTGCATGCAATTATTTTCAAGATTTTCCCACTATCGTAATTTGAAAAACTGATCATGAGTTGGCTTTCTATAAATTCTTTTGTTACATGATACTGATGATACCGTACAGCAATATTAGCACCCAACTCAAACTTTTTAGTAATCCCCTAATTAAACAGATAGTTTTTAACTTTTATGTATGTGCTTATCATCACTGTAAACCTTTTCCAATGAAATTTGTTCACATTGACTGTTGTATGAAACATTAATATATTATAATTATTTTAAACTTCAAGTTGGCTATTTATTTATTCTCCATTGTTAAACATGTTAAACTTAAATGTCTAAAATTGTTCAATTTCATTAGTTGTTAAGAATGCAAATGAAATGTTAGGCTCCAAAATGCGTAAAAAATGGGTATTTTAAAAAAATTTAAACGGGAGAACGCCCCTCTCCCCCGGGGGGGGGGGGGGGGTACTCCCCGGACCCAGGTCATGACCCCCCCCCAAATTTGATGCTGAATCCGCCCCTGCATGAGACCATAATTATACTCATTTGACAAAAAAAGTCACTTGTATGACTACTGAAAGCATAATAATGTCTCATGATTCTCGTGGTATTTCAATGGAATAGTAAACAATCAACATATATCCTGAACTCTAGTAATCTTTTAAGATATCTAAGCACATTATGAAAATAAGCTTGGGGTATTTTTTGTTTAACAAGAGATATTTTAACTGGGCCATGGTAATTTTTTTAAGTTCACAAATTTTCAATCTGAAAAGTGAAGACACAGTAATTCTGAGTTAAGTCACCAGGTAAGCCTACTCCTTTTCCTGTCTCCTTTCCGACGCCTTGTGGACATGTGATTTCAGTATAAAGATGGCATTCACGACGAGGCAGTTCAGTTCAGGGTTCACATCTAAGTACTTAATTTAACTCATGTGTCCTCGTGCATCCATGAAACCCTTTATATTTTAATTAATATTTTAGATGCAAAATTACTTGTATTTAACTTCTTGATGAGTATTATAATTTTATGGATTTTGAGTTGTTTCCTCTCAGGCGGAGAAGCTAGGCTATTCAGCTGGTATATGTCGTTCATCCTTTAACTACGTTATGCATAATTTGGTTAAGTGAAAAGCGGTTATCATTGGTATTTATATGCCACGTCTCTCTTCAATTAACCCCGCAAATATTATATAATATTGGTTTATATAGGAGAAACATGTTAATATTTCTTTTGATGCATTACGTTTACACCTTAAATGCGTTGTTTTGTATTCTTACATCGCTCGTTGAGATAAGTTGGGTATGTGGAGTATGGAAGATATTCTGAACCCACTTTGGTGCCACCTTATATTAGATAGCGCTTGTGCCGGTTGGGCTAAGCCTTTGTCAAGGTGCCTTAAAGGCGCGTTTCAGGTGGCTTTAGCAGATACATTTGCCTTAAGCCTTCTCATGGCGTCTATCCCACATAGCAATGCAAGGTTGCACTGCAAGATCCATGCAAGCTTCACGCACAACCTGTGCAAACTTCAACCATGACACAAATAGAATGAAGAACGAGAATTGTAGAAAAGCGTTCATGAACCACACACAAAAACGTTGCCTAGAGCACGCAATTGTACAGAGGAACTGTACCCACATGCCTAGCAAACAAATTAGCATTCACAACAAAATCACTATGTACTTGCCTGGGTGCACCTAGTATCAAAATTTAAAGAGAAAATGATATATCAGATTTACCTACATTTATAAATACGCCAGTGTATATCCAAACCATTCATGGCACACTTATATGCCCGTCCTACGTGTCTAATTTACTTTTACGTATCGACCTGACGTTCTACTTGCGACGACAGTTACTAAGTACTTCTCCGTTAACAAGCAGTCGATGGGAAGCCGTATATATACAGTTGCTGGCTTGCATTAATTCGTTAGTGATAATTAAATTTACAGCGTATTGATGCCGGTATTTTGCACCCTTAAAACATATCCCATTTTGTGGCTAAAAATAAGCATGATCATTATGAATGTACATAACTGCAGGTATTCTTTTAATTCCAGTAGAGACAAATAAGAATATCCTTAATAATGTGACTATCCCCGTATTCGTTGTATGGGATCCTAAGCGATACAAGTAGGAACCCTGACGTCAATGCCACTGATGTAAACAATCTATATTCAGGAACTTTTCAACCTTGTTCTTCTTCCATATTTTTAGTTGATTTAACGTTTTGTGCTTAAGTTAATTTCGTGCTAATTATAAACTCGCTAAATTATAATTATAATTGTATAAACTCGCCTTTCTTCAATATAGCGCGATTTTTTCTCCCAAGTGAAATACGCCGTACGCGTTCAACCAAGGGTAGAGCTAGGGTAACTTCGATCCTTCCTTAGTAGGAACCCTATGGATGTAATTGCCTTGGGCGTTGCATTATTGCTACCAATATTGCCAAGTTGGCGGAGTCCTGCAGCAAAGTTGGAAAGGTCGATACACTTCATGCAAGCCGAGTGCAACTTGTACGGAACGTGTCAATATTGGCAAACTTGCAGCAGGCTTGCATCTAGATTGCCAATGTTGGCAAGCCGTACGCTATCCTCAAGCAAACTTGCTGCAATCTTGCATGCTATGTGGGATTATGCGCCTTCAAAAGGCTTGTATCATGCATTTTATTCAAACAGTACAATTTGCTGTTGGAAAAGCGCCTCAGCTTTAAACTGAAAAGGTATGCAAAGTATCTACATTAATTTCGATGAAACTGACTGAAATATAACCTTTTTAAGAGTTATTGTTATATGATATATGATCTTTTAATTTGATTTATCACGAAGCTTTATGAGTAATTATTCTTACCCTGAATAATCTGATCCAGGTATATAGTCTTCTTTCTAAAATATATTATATTACATTGCAACCTAATCCCTGTATGGTTGGCAATGACAGTTTCCCCAAAAAGGACGACGATTATCTACCCATAATTCACGTTGGAGTCACGTGGGATAAAATTTTCCAATTCGTCGTTATCCCGCCTTTATTTTGCCGGAGCGTGTTTTGCCTGCCTTGTGCTTTTGATTTGTGATTTTCAAGTGACTTGCAACTGTTCTGTTGAGAACTTCTATTATTCTACCTACTCTATTTATTTCTGCCCTCATTGTTGCTACTCCTCCCAGTCAACACAGGATTCGTAATGAGGTCTTATATTTGCCCCCGCCCCCTCCGTCCAAAACCACGCCACAAACCGCACCTTTGGGTATGATCACACCTCTCAGCAACCGAGAACCAGGGTTTTTAAGAAATGCCCCCCTCTCCCCCCGTCGAAACCCGCTCATACGTGTTCGAAATCTTATGCTGTGAACCGTTAGAAAAACAAAGCCCCACTAGTTGATTGACGACAGCCGCGACTGCCCAACACTCGGGGTGGGGTGGTTAATCTCTTGGCGTCAAATATATACTTGCTCCTTCCCTTTCTTAAAAATAAAATTCTGCCATGATCTCCTCATTGGTTGTGCGCGATCGTGACTGAGCTCCATGTTTCACTCGAAGAAAGTATCGGATGACACCTCTGTATCGGGTTTTGTTCGCTGAGACAGACACCATGGCTGAGACGCAGGTGGTGGGAAGAGAGGCAGGACTTCGAGACGCAGAACCTAATTGATGCACACGGTGACAGTCCGAGGAGCAGTCATCTCTGCTAGCCGCCCAAAAATCCCTCCTCAGCTCAGTTGTCATCTTTCTTTCTTTTCTGAGGTAAACATGGCAACGTTGTAGCGACACGCAAAATAATACCTTTGAAATCAATTCCACGAGCAAGTTACATCACCAACATATAATCGAAATAAACTTAATTTACTTAAAAATAATTTAAACGATTCCAAAATACCACTGTGACTTAAAAGACATTGAAATCATTACATTAAAATGATTGTACACAGAAGCTTAAACCGCATAACATTCGACTGGCAATTTATGTTATATGTCATCCGACGAATGTTTTTTCACAAACAAATTTCGAAGAATAATTCGTTAGTAAATAGGAGTTTCCTTCGACTTTCAAGAATTTCCTTCAAATACAGCAATTCATTCATAACAATTAAAAATACATGACGTAAAAGAAAAGAATTTTTATCAGAAAAGTGCATAGCACTTTTAAAACTTTCTGAAAATGGCCAATATGACAAAATCAAGCGAATATCACTCACTTAACATTCTGCATTAAATTGTGAATATACCTTTTAGGTACAAGAATTGAATTGAATTGAAGAATTGAATTAGGTACAGAATTGAAAAAGCTACTCAAAATCGTATTATCTTAATTCGCTATGAATTACAGGGAATGACACCAATATGTACCTATATATACTGAACTACTCTTTAAAGTGAAGGCAAAAATCAATTTTAGTTGAAAAAAATCAGGTATTAATAAAGTTATTAGGATGAATCCAATATTAATAAAACGTCTCAGAATCGTACTTTTTATTTTGCTATGAAGAATAGCTGAATTACGGGGAATTACACCGAGAAGAGGAGAAAAGTCAATTTTAGTTGAAAAACGGCTGTGATTAGTAAAGTTAGTAGTTTAAATCCAGAATTGAAAAAGCTACTCAAAATCGTATTGCCTTAGTTCGCCATGAAATACTGCATGAATTACAGGCAATGACACCAAGAAATTCCAAAAATCAATTTTAATATGCGTTTTTACCTTGATAGATGTCGAAATCAACTAGGTACCCATGTGGAGTATTCTAACACCAGACTTAATAACCGAAACGCATTGGCTTCCCCCAAATAAATTACTTGCAGTGATGGATACCAAAATACTCTATCATACTCTCGACAAAAGAGAGATTTTTCTCAGCAGGAAATATGCCTCGCACGAAGTCGACTGAGGAAATAATGCGAGGGATAGCGTCGTTCTTACATTGGGGAGGCCGTGAGTTTTACAAACGCTCAAAGGATTCCTTCTCACTTCCACTTTCTGGGCCGAGAGCGAAGCACTTCAGAAAAAAATAACGTAATTGAATGTCAGGAAGGTGGACCTCGTCGGGAGTATTTAATGCTCATTCAATATAACCGATAAATTGGGTATAATGTAATGAATAGGTGCCTATTGTGTCGTATAGCAGCGGTTGAATTAATTTCCAGACCACTTCTTACAATTTATTGTGTTTCTCTCTTTATTTTCTTCGGAAGAAATACATACAAAATCGAGAACCATGCCTTTTCTTTTTATCCCACAGTCAAAATCCACAACAGCAACTACTTTCTTTTGTTTTCTCCATGGCAACCTCGAGACTCAAATGTATTGAGGGTTTACTTTATCATTGTTAGACCAGCTCAAAACTTTTCAGCCCGCGGGCCGCTTCAACTATCAAACAGCAGTTTGGGGGCCAACTACGCACTCGAGGTCAAAATAAAGAGGAATCAAAACATAGATGTTGTTTATAATTATTTATTGAATATTATTTCATTCAGTTATTATTAAATAACACATTGATATAATACACATGAACACCTGTGTTAGTGGGAATGCTTAAATTGTTTCCTGAATGCCATAGTACAAGACATTTCTAGCTTTAGATCCCGAAGTGACTTTGAACTGAGACTATCATCACACAAGTTTGTTCTCAAATTGTTCTTCACGTATTTCATTCTTGAAAATGTTTGTTCCCACAAGTATGTTGTTCCAAAGATATAAAGGTGTCTTGACGCAAAAGTTTTGACTTTAGGATAGTCTTCCTTGTGCAAAAAATGGCGAAACCCACCAGTCCTTTGAACTTGTCACTAAGGGGGTTAGTTGCTGAGCGCCTCTATTTAAATTCGTTAAATACGTTACGTCCACGTGAGCGACGGTTGATCTTGGCTAGATACCCGTAAATTTTTTCCTCGGACAAAAAGGTCTCCACGGGCCGGATGAGAGGGCCTCGCGGGCCGCACCTGGCCCGCGGGCCGTAGTTTGGACACTCCTGATCTAGACCATACGTCAATTGATTGTACTGACTAAAAGAAGAGTTAAGTTTATTGATTCGGGCATTACGAATCCTCAATGAGTGATGTCTCCTCGTGTGGGTGGGGGACTGTGGGTCGCCAGATCCGAAGAGAAGCAGGAAATTCTTAGTAGGTCTTAATTTTAAAGCGAAGCAACTGTGACGCCAACCTCTTTTCGACCACCGTTTCCGTGAAATAACTCTTTGACTCTGGCTGGCGTTGAAAGAAGTGAAGTCATTCACCTGTAGAGAAATACGCGTTTTCGGCAGGGATATTGGTCCCAGGCCCACTTTGTGAGAAATCTACTTTAGGAGGGTGATGTAAGTGACATTGCGCTGGAAATTTTGTACCCGAACAAAAAATAAAGGTTACGGATACGTGGGGGTGTAATGGCGTAGCTAAAAAGTGAATACCCATTGAGTTCACGGACCGTAGTGACGGTGTATCAGTGGTGATTGAAATAGAAGGCATAGCCTCACGATCACGACAATACATTTCGGATAGAAACATTACCATAACTCCGCCACGTTCATCCCATTACTTTTTGTGTTACATCATCAAGGGTCTATTTTCCTAGGATTGGATTGACGCAGCCCTCCACTCGATTCTTGTATCGGCCAACCTCTTCATTAACGTAGTTCCTCTCTTTCAGATCCTTTACGACCTGTTCTATGTAACTCACACGAGGCCTGCCTTTACCATTCTTCCCGTTCACTTTTCCCTCGACGATTGTCTTCAACAGGCCATTTTGCGTTACGTCAACGCGTAAATATGAATGTGCTCTGGTTTACGTCTGGTTGAAGAGTTTTTCAAAACCTCATGCCTGAGATCGAATATGAACTGTGAGATTGGGATTTTTCGGGAGGAGACAGCTTCCTCCTTTAGTGGAGTGTGTGGAGCAATTCCAGTTCCACGCTCTGTCCTAAGGATTGAAGGGAGGATCCGGACTGTGTTAGGTTTAATATTCGCTCCCCGAGTTTCAGTACACACTTTCTTCCTTCTGTGTGAAATCCCTTAATGATAAACCACGCAGCTACAGACCACCTCCAGTGTCATTCATCTACATCTACATAGTACCCTGCAAGCCACTATAAAGGTGTGTGGCAGGGAGTGATTTCTCACCAAACATGCACTACATATCATGCATAAAACAAAGGAATAGTATTAATGTACTGTTCTAAACTTCACTATTTAAAAAAGATAGAAATTGCACAGCAAACATGCAAAAACATTATATTAGTAGGGTTAGCTCTAAATACTCATACCAAAATGCAGCTACCAATGCTATCCATTGCTACTCTCCGATTGGACATATTTACTGTTATTCGTATCTCTAATTGTACGAGGGAAAAAGGACAGTTTGAATCTGTCAGTTCGGCAATCTATTCCTCTAATTTTGTGATTATGGTCCAATATGCCATAGTAAGTTGGGGTTCGCAAAATATTTTTAACATCAACACTGAAAATATTGAGTTGGAATTTATTGAGAAGATTAAGTCTAAATTTCAACCTGCGACACGACAATGATTCCCAATTTAATTCATTTAATAGACTGGTTACGCTAATAAGATTATCGTACCGTCCCTTTACAAATCTTGCCTATCTTCGCTGCACACATTCAAAGTACGTTATTTAGACCGATTTCATAGGGATCCCATACACTGGCAGCATATTACAAATGAGGTCTAATAAGGGAAAAGTAGCTGATTTCTCGTACATGATCGTCACATTTACCCAGTACTCTTTTGATGAATCCCAGTTTACGATTAGCTTGACCCATTATTGCACATATGTGTTTACCCCAGAAAAGATCATGTGTCAGTCTTATTCCAAGATATTTAATGGATTCCACGTTTTTTAATTCATTACTACATATTTTGTAATTGCTAGGAGGAGAGCTATTCTTTTTCCACGAATTCATTACAAGAAATACAAGACATATTCCAAATGAAATTTTCAGATTCACTTTATCTCGTAACAGAAGGATAACTATTGCATGAAATTGAAATTCGTTGAAATACGTCCGAAATGTATAATAAGATCCGATCGAGTTGAGTAGGAGATCCGATCATTCAGTGCGGCGATCGGATGTGGTCACGAGGGGGTGAGGTAGCAAGGGTGGAGGGCGGGTTTGGGGGTGGGGATGCGTGCGTTGAGGTGGGGAAGCAGGGACACAGGATTGACCAGGCACAAGGAGCGGCTCACCGAATGAGGAGGGGAGACCGATTCAAAAATCGGGAGCCCAAAATCTTCCATTACCCTCCTCCCCTTCCAGCTGTGTACCCCTCCGCAATTGCAACGCCACCCCCCCTCCACGCCCCGCCCTCCCCTCACTCGCAACCATCGCCGCTAGCTCCTCGTGTAGTTCGTTCTCTGTTCTGTTCCGGCGGCGACGGTGTTCAGTTGGGACAGTGGCTGATGTGTCCCTCTTATTCTCTCTGGCAGAGGCACGTGCTTTGAGATGATCTTCGTTGAGAAACGTAAGTGCTGTGGTACTACTAATTTTCATGCGATATACGATTGATAACGTAGTAAATCTTAAGAAATTTATAAATTGACGAATCGTATCCGAGTGTTTTAATAGATTTACCTTTTTTGCAGGTATAAAATGGAACTCTGGACGATACTAACTATTATCTGCGAGGGAAGGAAGCTGTATCCTTCGAAGTGAAGCTGAATGGCAGTTCGGCACGTGGAGTTTTTGGCGATGGGTGAATTAAGGACTGGTTTTTTCTTGTGAGATGTGAGTAGGCTTTGTCTTGAATTCACTGTAAAAAGTAGATCTGATTTTAAGGTACAAAAGCAATCTGAATTTCAGATGCAACAATTTTAAGACAGGGTATGTTGAATTTCAGCATTATTATCTTGTCTAAAAATAAGGCAAGTGAACGGCTGAAAATCAGACCATCCAGAATCCTGCTTCCTCTGCTTCCTGCTTAACTGCTCCTGTACCAACCATCCATGTTCCTGCCTCTTCCGCACCTTGCATCCGTGTTCCTGCCTTAAACCAGACAGCGCTTAAATTCAGATCGCACTGAAAATCAGATCAACTTTTTACAGTGTTGAAACGTCACAAGGATTGATATTTGAGGACGAAATACTTGAGCAATGGTTTTGATTTTTTTAGTGCTGATTTTTATTTCAATGTCTTCGCAGGAGAGAAAATCATGTTGTATCGGGAGGTAGTTGAGAGAAATGGCAGCTGAATGGGAACACAAGGCACGGCGGGATTTGACTGCGCCATCATCGTGCACGCCAAGCCGACATTCGTCGTCGTCATTCTACAGCGATGCGGTGAGTAACTTTCTTAATGTGTTTTGTGTCCCGTGGGTATGTACCTAGACGGTGAGATTACGTGTGTGACACTCCTTCAGTCATAAATGTCCCCGTGTCGAATTAGGAGCATAAGAAGCGTGTGCACTGCAACGATTCCCTTCGCCCAATTGTAAGACCCCCCCCACCTCCTAGATACTTCCACTCCTCTACCTTCCGCGGACATCGCTGCACCGCTCGTGTTCAATTCGCTCGAGTACGGAACGCGTACTTCTCTTGTCCATTCGCAATTTTCGCTTAATATCATCTCGCCCTTTCCAGTGCATATCGGTTAAATTGCTGTGAAACCCTTCACAGATAGTTTCCTGAACGAAGTCTACCCGATTTATTAGTAAAGCTTTCGATAGCAAGATCTTCCACAGAGAAAATCATTCGCCTTGACCGGGATTCGAACCCGGACCCCCTGATTTTTGGTCAGGTGCTCTACCAGTTGAGATACCAAGGCGTCCTCTTTCGCTGTGGAAATTCTAGAGGCTTTAAAGGAGCTAGCTTTCCACTCCCGATCAAGGCGAATGATTTTTTCTCAGTGGAATATCTTGCCATCGTGCATCAAAACGGGTAACTCTGCTAAAGTATTCGCGGCTAGCTCGCGAGCTTCGAATTTAGTAAAGGTTTCGCCTCCATTTACGTGAATATATGATACCGTGTGTGCTAATATGATATAATTACAGGGCCGCGTAGAAGCAATGGCGATGGTTACCCTCTGAAATTAGCTGTGATGGAATGAGATTGTAGTTCGGTACCTGTAATTCGAGAAAGCTTGAGAGATGTACCCAGTTCAGTAACGTCTCGCTTTTTGAGCATACGTCACAATTCTCCTGCGGACTGCGGAAAATATTAAGAATTTCCACCAACACTTTCCGCCCCCTTTTTCCGCACCCTCTCTTGTGATTGGCTAGGAGCTCTTTGAATTTTCTTTTCCATCTCAATTCCTCCGGTCCGTTCCCACATTAGAGCAAGTTGATTGGCTAAACGCCTTTCCGCCTTCCGCACGCATTCCGCTCCCATGTGAATCCGGCTTAAGGTGGCTCACTAGCTTGGCTGAAAGTGTTCCTGCAGGCCATTTCTAAATGCTTTTTCATAGCTAAACTATAGCTCGGAGACACTTCTAGTTTTCTCTCTTATCTTAGAAAAGGATGGATCTTCGCAGTCATTGCGCGACATTATCACTGTAAATTACGTTGTTGCATTGATTTAGAGGAGAAATAGTGTGCCCACCGACGCTTTCCATCGTTTTTCAGCACGCTTTAGTTCAGTTTCTGTTGCGTAAACCAAAAATATTACGCAGTGATGGTTAAGGTTCATTCTCCGTCTTTGAAGCAGAAGTCTTTTCAGTACTTAATATACAAAAATATAGCTATAGTTTTGAAAATACGAACGCATGTTTCCTGTCTTTTCACTCGCGTGTCCACGGCCAATGTCGGGCTGCCCCCACCACCGCCGCTTATACCCCCACCTCCAACTACTCGCTCACTGCCGCAGCGCGGAAGGGGCACTCACAAGAGCGAGTATCACCCGCCATCAGACAAAGTAACTTGCGAGGGGAGAACGGACGGAGGGGAGAACGGTGAGGGTAAATCGTATTCGTAATCGTATAAGGAATGTTGTTTTATGAGAAGTCATTGTTGTGATTTAGAAATAATAGATAGTTTGACCAATTCTCAATTAAATGACTAGATTATAATATTTATCGCAATTGCCATTACTATAACAGCGATGTGGAATGTTCACAACATCATATTTATCGCAGAGAGATTATGGAATTGGATTCCTGCGCAAGAGAATTCAATCTTCATTTTCCACAAAAAAAAGCCAGAAAAAGCTGATTATGAGACAGAGAGGTTAGAATCTATTTTCACTTATCCTTATGACATTTTACGAGTTTCAAACAATTTTTTTTCTGGCTAACGTTATGGAAAAATACACAAATAAGTTTTTCGGCATAATCGAAGTGAAATGTGCAATTACCTGAAGGGATTTGTCTCCATCGGAGGCGGCAGGACAGAAGAAACTAAACTTTCTTCAAAAGAGTGGGGAGAATGTCACGCTAAAGCAAAAGCATCAGTATCATTACCAAATACAGGGACAGTTGCACCTTTGTGACAAAACGTACTGCGACTTTATCGTTTGGAGCCCATTAGGCATTTACATTGAGCGTATTAATAGAAATGATCTCTTTTGGAAACACCAAATGGAACAACAATTAGAAAAATTTTATATGGAGGTACTTCTGCCGAAAATACTTCGCCTAAATATCCATTAAAACGAATTATTTAATGCTTAGCCATTACGTAATTCTAACCTTCTGTTTTTCTTGAAGTAATCATCCTTACGCTTTACCCCACACTATTTACCTTACAGGTCGCTCTTCATAAGTTCGTACGAATCAATGGTTTTAATCTTAGTCCAGACCCAAGCTGTAAACTCTTTGCAATGGGTAACTTTTCTCTCACTGGGTGCTGGTAATTAAATTGTGATGTTTTGAGATCAAACCATGACGAATAACGAAAACATTGGTGGTAAGAATGAAGAAACAGCGGAAGGCAAGGAGACATTCTGGTAAATCGTGAGACAGGTTATACTGCATTTCCCCACGTAAAATCACTTATTTTCACTGTGCGATACTGAAAATATCGACCGTGGACATGTGGTATTCACGAAGTTTTCAACTACTATGATATTAGTGCAATATTGAGATCCACCAGGCATAGTATCGCATTGTGCTGTAAATGCACAATGGAATAGTATATGCGAGATAATTGCGACATCAAAGTTACGAACAGCGAAGTTGAGCTGCGAACGAATACGATCACGCGTAATTATTTGTCAGCTGACTCCCCTCTCTTCCCTGCCATCCAGCGCAAGGACACTCTAGGCTCGTCTACAACCCAGCGACGCGCGCAGACCCCCTCCCCTCCAATCCCTCGTCGATTTCCCCTTACACGCTACGAGCCTTCCCATTCCACCCGGGACTGAGTAGGGGGAGAACCGACGAGGCGAAACTGAGAGCTAGTGAGCCACCTTAACAGAAATATCTTTTCGTTGAGATCTCGTTGTATACTAAATCTGTGAACCTGTATTGAGTTGACGTCTATTATATTATCAGATAAGTTTGAGAAAGTCCACCATGGGACAAGGCATGGGGGGGGGGAGAAGAAATTCGATAGCGTGTCATGTTGCCGATGCGCAGCTTTGGATTTCATAGCGTTAGCCGTTAATTACTCTCTCTTAATTAATTAATTGCTCTTCCAGGGTGGCGATCCTCGGGGAAAACCTGGAATTGTCAGGGAATTTTGGAAATCTGGAAAAGTCGGGGAATTCTCGTAATAGTCACGGAGAAGCTTGGAGAGGAAATTCTAGTTATTTTTCTACCATTACGTTTACCGTGCAGTCTTTCCCGCCCTTTATTTCACCAATTAAAACTGTCCTTCGCCGAAGTGCATAGAATAAGCCCTGTCAATTCGTTGAACATTCAGTTGTGAATCTTAGTTATTTAGTTGTGAATCAGAAATACAATGTATCCCTTTTGTATGTCCTTAATGCGATATTTGCCTAGTAGTGTTAAAATTCTTGATCACAGTGTATTCTGCTCATCACAAGGAATCCGAGGCTACCTATGTCGTTCGGAAGATTTTACCTCTCGTTTTTTTTACTTCCAAGAATCGTGTCGAGAGGTAGCTGGAGCACACTAGCTCATAATAAATATGTGCTTGCAATTCTAAAAATACAATACTGATTATTAAAATGGTAATTCAAGTACGATCACATGTGTAAACAAAATCTTATGTTAGATCATTTTCTATTCCCATACCACCCTTCGTGAGACAGTGAGTTCTCCTCCCCTCCCCACCTTTCACTCTCGACGTAATTATTGAATGCCCCCCTTAGCTCCCTCTCGAAGCAATTTAGTCAGGTTACAAAGCACTCAAATATGACATTCCTTAATATGACGCTGCCATTTCTAATTGCCTCCTGTTTTCGATCGCAGTGGCGCGATTGCGTTTTGTTTGTTTAAATAAATATTTTTAAATTTTGGTTCCCTCTTACAATCAACGAGTTATGAGTACGTTAATCAAATTGTTCTTCGCTTCTAAAACTCGTGCTATCCGATTTTGATCCAGTCCCAAGAACTTTGCTTTGGTTTGTATTTTTCGCGTAGCTTAGTGATACCTGTGCCGTGGTCCGCCAGTAAATTGGCCATTAACATTCCCTTCGATGGCTTTCAGTAATCTTCAACTTCTCAGAACTACCAGTACAAGCCACCTCTTCCTGAAAAATTAGACATTGTCAATTTGTAATTTTACCGAAGGAGAGAATGACGGCCACGGTAATACAATACATGGCCACAAAAAATGTATTAAAAGTGTGTACAATTTGAGGGCTTAACTTGTGAAGGTTTAATATATTTTTATTTAGGGTGGAGGTTCTTTATCTTTCTTCATTGTTATAGCTGTATTGATTTCCGCATTTAACATTTTCTGAGTTTTGACGAAAATTTAATTCCGCAGAAATAAAATATTCCGATAAGGAGACCCTTTGGTGATCGGTCAGGGAAATTGGTAAAGCCATCAGGGAAAAGTCAGGGAATTTGAAAATTGGTTACCAGTAGCCACCGTGTCTTCTCAAGTGATGTTCTCTCGGGTGCAGGCACGTAGCAAGGGGGGGGGGTGGCCGTAGCCCTGTAGTAGGGGGGGCCTGTAGCCAGGGGGAGGGGGCTCATGAGGCCAGATTCGGGTTTTTGGGATCAATGCATTGTCAACAATAGACAGATAATCGTATGCACCTCAACGTTTCAACTCACCTCCCCTTTGTTTTGGACTTAGCTACAACTAACTCCATTGCAAAGTATGTTTCGACCCTTCATGAAAAATGTTTAAATTTCTTAATACAATTTGTTTTTATTATATTTCCCTCCCCCCCCCCCCATCCCCGTTGAATTTCAATGTGCACCTTCAATTAGTTAACTTTATAAAAGTTCATGTATCATAGTCCTAAAAATTTGTCACTGCTGCTAAATATTGTCAAGTTTACACTGAAAGTATTACCTCTCTCTTACACAATACCATCGTCACTCTCATTTACGTAATTGATAATTCCATATTTTAAAGAAGACATTAGCATTGTCTGATGTGTAGGTGCTGAGAGAACTTTTTCTCATTCGTTCATAGATGCTAAAAACTTTGAAGGACATTTCATTCTTCCTATTTGTGTAACGTCAGTTGGTGCCTCAATTTATTTCATTCATTGTTCATGCACAAATTTTTAGGTTTATTGGCAGATATATTCCAGAGAAATTGCAACTGATTTCTCCAAGAATAACTTCCTAATTGCAACTTTTAGCTTACATTAAAATCAATTTTATTAAATCATTCATCCCATTCCTCCTGTGACTTATGATACAGTTCTTAACCTTTTCATAAACCTTTGGTAATGTGGAAGCACATTGACAGTTTTATTTCCATTTATATTGTCTCTTCTTCTTCCTCAATCTTCATATTTTGTCTGCGATGAACCAGAATCACTTTCAGCTGCATTGCTTCCATGTTCTAAAGTGGAATTTCAACACTCTAACTTAAAATGGGAATAATTAACTGTAATTTTCTCCCAACATCCCATGAGGCTGTTTTATTCGAGCGGTGTGTGTTAAAGCAGAAATGCAATCTAAAAAAGGGCTAAGGAATTATTAAACACCAAATAGCTATAGCATTCCTTAAGTGAGTTAGTCAATTGAATTAGTCAAATGTGAGATACAATGAATTATCTATGGGGAATCTCAAGATATGAAATTAATGCATTCAGAACTGTTGAGTCAAGAAGCACCAAAGAGAATCTTTAAATGAAACTAAACACTTTACACTGGACACATATGATTTTAATTTTTTCTTGAAGACCAAGGAAATATTAAAGCTAATTTTCAGACTCATGGTGCTGTAGTGACATTAGCTTTATTTATAATTAAGGTAACCATTTTTAGGAGATTGGAGAAAAAAGAATAGGAAGTACATATATCACAGCGAATAGAATATTTTTATGAAATGTCTACCCTAGGGATAGGGGATTCAGGGCAGTTTTGGAGCTCATGTTGGAGTAAAAAAGTGCCTGTAATGGGGTGGAATAACTAGGTACATGCATAAGTGAATGCAAGAGAATTAATGTTATGTGCAAAGATGTCATAGTTTGTTTTAAATGTGGACTTATTTGAAAAGCATTCATGCAATGCCATTCTTACGTGATTCTCACTGTTGTAGGTTGCTAAACAAGTTAATGTAATCGAAGAATCCCATTGTGAACTGCGTATATTTTGGGCACAATTCCAATTGCATTTGTCTATGCTGTATTGCCTATTTCAATGCTTGATCAGCATGGCAATGAACTGTCAATTAAATTAAACATTATTAATCATGTAATATCAAGGTGATTGTAATCTGAATATGCATTCTGAATAGCTAATGGTTCCATAGCTAGTGTCAAACATGATTTTTGGATTTTTTGGAACAACTTATTCTAAACAAAAGTAGTGTAACATCTCACTGAGTAGAATAGCTTCTCACATTATGAATGCATAGTTAGCATTATGCCACATGGGGATTATGCAACATTCAATTGCATGTGATCACTTAATTTTTTCAGCTCCCCATTTTGGTGGAGTAGGCATAGCTTTATGGAATAAGATATATTAGTAGCTTTTGATAATATGTTATTCTAACAAAGTTTTCTGCTGCTTAAATTGTGTGCATCCATGATATTTTTGAGCAATCATGAGTTTAATTACACCTCAATTTATAAATTCCTTTCAGCTGTCGACAGAAGCCCAGATAGCAAAATGTCTCCACTTCTGAAGATATTCATCAAGAGGATACAAGAACACAACATTGGAGCTATACAAGGGTAGGACCCTCCCTGCTACAGTGAGATGCAATATTAAATCAAAATTCTACAGAGAGAATAATATTTTTCTAATCCATTACCCATATTTTAATGATTAAAATATCATGGTTTTTGCATCGTAAATCCTGGGAATAACTATAAACAGTTAAGAGGCAGAAAATATAAGAATGATATAGCTCTGATTACTGTAATAAAGAATGTATTTTAGATTCATTTAATACTGAAAAATTTATAAAATTAGAAGACAATTAAGAGAGAAATTGTCAATTTGAATAGACAAAAATACATAGACATAGATTTAAAGTACCGTAAAGTTACCTTTCATGGCATGGTGTCATTTTGACAGAGCTGTGATTATTGTAATAAAATATTTATTGTACATTAATTTATTATTTAATCATAAGAGGAATGAGAAGGCAATTAGGACTGAAAATGTCGATTTGACATAGCCAAAAATATAAAAATAGATTTATAATTTTATGTTAGCTAAATCATGGCAAGAAATGTCTATTTGACATAGCTGTGATTACTATTATATAAATTTTATTGCAGGCTAATTTAAAACTTAATCATATAAGGAATGTGAAGGCAATTATGGCTGAAAATGTCGATTTGACATAGCCAAAAATATAAAAATATATTTATAATTTTATGTTAGCTACATCATGGCAGGAAATGTCGATATGACATAGCTGTAATTACTATTATATAAATTTTATTGCAGGCTAATTTATAACTTGATCATAATAGGAAATTGAAGGCAGTTATGGCAGATAATGTCGATTTGACATAGCCAAAAATATAAAAATATATTTATAATTTTATGTTAGCTAAATCATGGCAGGAAATGTCAATTTCACATAGCTGTGATTACTATTATATAAATTTTATTGCACGCTAATTTATAACTTAATCATATTAGGAAAATGAAGGCAATTATGGCTGAACATGTCGATTTGACATAGCCAAAAATATAAAAATATATTTATTATTTTATGTTAGCTAAATTATGGCAGGAAATGTCAATTTGACTTAGCTGTGATTACTATTATATAAATTTTATTGCAGGCTAATTTATAACTTAATCATATTAGGAATATGAAGGCAACTATGGCTAAAATGTCGATTTGATAGAGCCAAAAATATAAAATAGATTTATAATGTTATGTTAGCTAAATCATGGCAGGAAATGTCAATTTGACATAGCTGTGATTACTATTATATAAATTTTATTGCAGGCTAATTTATAACTTAATCATATAAGGAATGTGAAGGCAATTATGGCTGAAAATGTCAATTTGACATAGCCAAAAATATAAAAATATATTTATAATTTTATGTTAGCTAAATCATGGCAGGAAATGTCAATTCGACATAGCTGCGATTACTATTATATAAATTTTATTGCAGGCTAATTTATAACTTAATCATATCAGGAATGTGAAGGCAGTTATGGCTGAAAATGTAGATTTGACATAGCCAAAAATATAAAAATATATTTATAATATTATGTTAGCTAAATCATGGCAGGAAATGTCGATTTGACATAGCCGTGATTACTATTATGTAAATTTTTTTGCAGGTTAATTTATAACTTAATCATAATAGGAAAATGAAGGCAGTTGTGGCTGAAAATGTAGATTTGACATAGCCAAAAATATAAAAATAGATTTATAATTTTACGTTAGCTAAATCATGGCAGGAAATGTCAATTTGACATAGCTGTGATTACTATTATATAAATTTTATTGCAGGCTAATTTATAACTTAATCATAATAGGAAAATGAAGGCAGTTATGGCTGAAAATGTCGATTTGACATAGCCAAAAATATAAAAATAGATTTATAATTTTATATTAGCTAAATCATGGCAGGAAATGTCAATTTGACATAGCTGTGATTACTATTATATAAATTTTTTTGCAGGCTAATTTATAACTTAATCATAATAGGAAAATGAAGGCAGTTATGGCTGAAAATGTCGATTTGACATAGCCAAAAATATAAAAATAGATTTATAATTTTATGTTAGCTAAATCATGGCAGGAAATGTCAGTTTGACATAGCTGTGATTAGTATTATATAAATTTTTTTGCAGGCTAATTTATAACGTAATCATAATAGGAAAATGAAGGCAGTTATGGCTTAAATGTCGATTTGACATAGCCAAATATATAAAAAAAGATTTATAATTTTATGTTAGCTAAATCATGGCAGAAAATGTCAATTTGACATAGCTGTGATTACTATTATATAAATTTTTTTGCAGGCTAATTTATAACTTAATCATAATAGGAAAATGAAGGCAGTTATGGCTGAAAATGTCGATTTGACATAGCCAAAAATATAAAAATAGATTTATAATTTTATGTTAGCTAAATCATGGCAGGAAATGTCAATTTGACATAGCTGTGATTAGTATTATATAAATTTTTTTGCAGGCTAATTTATAACGTAATCATAATAGGAAAATGAAGGCAGTTATGGCTTAAATGTCGATTTGACATAGCCAAATATATAAAAATAGATTTATAATTAATGGTTAGCTTAATCATTGCAGGAAATGCCAGCTTTACATAGCTGTGATGACTGTTATATAGAATGTATTGTATGGTTATTTAATGCTTCACGATTTAAGGAATATATACGCTATTAAGGCTTGAAATGAAAATTGGCTGAACTAAATATAGGTAGATATAGAATTAGAACAGTATGTTAGCCTGATCATTGCATTAGTTGAGTTTTGACGTAGCTATCTACTTGCATAACGTATCTTAGCATAATGCATTCTGCATGTGATCTAGTAAATAAAATTATCCTGGTCCGAAAAGTAAATACCTATACACTTAAGCTGTGAATAGAGATGGAGAATGCAATGTTGGTTTAGTCATAGCAGGAATGGTCAGTTTGACGTCACTGTGATAATTAAGTGTTGATATGATAGCCAATTACGTATATAAGTTTTCAATGCGGTTTTACAAATATGAGTGGTTCAGGTATTCGGGGATATCGCTACACTGGGCAGGAAGTAGAATATCCTAATAAATGTTTTAAGCCTCAAATTTTAGTCCAAATATCTAATTTTTCCTTGAAATTATGAAAAGGATTAAATTGTCTTCACGTATTCATTGCTAGTCTTTCAACTTCACATGTTTTCATGAAATTGACACTTAAAGACACACTTTTTACACATGTCTGCAGTGGCTGTGGCAACCACCATCCCATGACTTACCGCATAACCTGAAAGTCAACCTTACAACAGATAATGCAGTGGTGAAAGTGCTAGTGTTTTGTGCATGGCCTCTTTTAAGTGTTTGTGTAAGTGTATTGTGTTGTGTGCACAGCGTGGGATCGTCGATGGAAAGCTGAGAATCTGCCAACGCTGGACATGGATGTTTTTGGAGGTGAGGATTGAATTTTTTTCCTTTCTTTCCTTCTGGATCTCTCAGCCCTATTTCCCTTCTGTGATTTCCAGTCAACTGTAGATGTAGATAGTTTGAACCCTTGTTGCAAGATATTGCTTCCCCAATATGTTTTAACTGATATGAGTTTGAGAGATATTTGATTGTTGTGGGATGGATATTAATTGACTTAAGCTTGGCAGTAGTTTTTTCAGTTCATTTCCCTCTAAGGTATTACGTGAATTTATCTCTGTAATGGAAAATCAAAGTAATTAGGTCTGGAATGGATTTCAAATGTTAATGCTCTCATTGGAGGGTATACATATGAAAATCAGCAAGGTAATATAGATATCTGAATGGATCCTGTTTTATGGGCGCTTTATGTGGGATTTTTTTTCGTCAGCATACTAATAGAAGGGTTAAAAATGCTTGAGACTTTTTGGTGTTCATGTTATGGCCCATCCATTTTGGGCGTTAAGGTACACTTTAATTAAGGAATGGGGGGTTTTCTAACGTTTTGTCCTTTCCTCTCACTTAAGAAATAGGGCCCGTTTGGGCTTAAAGGTACACTTCAATTAAGGAATGGGGGGTCTTTATAATGTGTTACCCTTCCTCTAACTGAAGAAATAGGGCCCTTTTGGGCTTTAAAGGAAAATACTTAACTTGGAGAATGAGTGGTGAACTGGTGTGAACCAAAATGATAGGCAGGGAGTTCAGGCTGGCAGGGTTTGAAATATGAGCAGTGCTGCTACAGATATGTGAATTTGTGATCAGTAGTTTTCTTCTCTCGTGAATATGCCATGTTATTATCAGTGCCTGGTATGCACATTGATAACCATCCATTTCCACACTGTCCTGCTGTTGAAATACATTAATCCAAATAGTCAATTAACGGCAGTGGATTTACACATTACATTCCACAATACTTTCCTACTCCTGCAGCACACTGTTATAATTCTTTCTCTAAACAAGTAGGGCCCCCGGATGGGCTTTAAAGGCAGTAGGCATGCACTATGATGTGCTTTAAAGGCAGTAGGCATGCACTATGATGTGCTTTAAAGGCAGTAGGCATGCACTATGATGTGCTTTATAATAGTGATAATTTGCTGGTGGCATAGTTGAACTTAAATTAATAATTTTGTTCAAATTTCTTTTGATGTATGGTTGGAACACTAGAGCATGCTCTGGTGTTGGAACCGTATTCCTTATTGAGGAAATTACTTTTATGTACTACATTAAAATGTTTGCCCTTATAAGGAATTGTTATGTAAAGTTGTTTTCAATGGAATGTGAAGTGTTTGAATGCCTTTTACAAGTGGACCCTGATAATTTCATGCCAGTGATTAAATTTTGATGTATGTTTTGTGATGTATTTTTCTCTGTGTGTTATGAATGTGAGCAATTTCCTCGGCTTAAGTTGGAGTGTTACAGTTTTTGATTTACAAGTGTTTCCTCTGATCCGTTTGGTATCACATGCATATTCAGGACATGAATGTCAGAGCCTAGTGGGAGGTGATGTGGTGACATAGGCTTTTAAAATGTGTGTTCTTGTATGAGAAGTGATGATTATGGTTGTGCTTATTCTTGTGAATTACAAAGTGAAAGTTTTTGTGTGGCATCAGTGAGGTGATATGGTTTCCTATGAAATGCCATGTCTAAAATTGAGTAAGGAGTGAAATCCTAGAGTGAGAATTTGGTGGTTTTGATTTGAGTGTGTTTCTAATTAGGGTATGTGACGATACAGCATTTCAATTAATCTCTATTTTCCATGTAATTTAATGCAGGCTGCTATATACTACCCAAGTGTACTAGTGTGGTGGTTATTGTACTATATTTTTCACTTTTATTTGTTCATATGACTACGTGTCACTTGCAATCTGGAAATCTCCTTGTTCGTTTTCTGACACTTAATTTATTGATAGCTAATTTTGATTAATATCATAATGGATTTGAATTTGTGAATAATTATTCTTCCTCCATCAAGATTGTAAGACTTTTGTGAATTAGATATCAGATTTAAAAATGATTTTCCCTGTATTTCTATTATTGTGAATTCAGTAGTCATTGTAATTTCATCCCAGACTTTTAAGGAGTCAATATTGTGTCCATGTTTTCATGAAAGAAATAAAATGGTGATAAATCAAGCTCTTCAGACTTCAGTTCTTTTCTATTCCTCCCCCTTGTATGCAGAAATTGTCCTTAACATGCCACCAGTAAACAGTTCATCAGGGAAGGAGCTGAGGTAAGTGATCCCGCTAACTGATAGAAAGCCTCGAGGAGATACTGGTAGCAAAATAGCAACAATATGGTCATGCTGATGCACACATCATCATTGAAATTATTGCAAGAAATTATTCCTAGCTCATTTTGAATAGCTGTTTACTTTGGAGAGTAGGGTAAGGGTTATTTTTAAGTCCTGTTTAAGGCATATTGGTGGTCATTCACAACTGTGGTTGGTCTGGCAAATTTGCATGAGAGGTGAAATGTATGTGAGGGAAATATTGTGCTCTTAACCATATGCATAAGCTAAACAGCACAATTGTTTTAATTAAACTAATGAAATTTCCCATAGAAGACCAGACAAATTACGACAGTTTAAAGAACAAAACAGTGCAAAGGTGGAAATTACCATACGTGTGGCATTTTCCTTACATTGAAAAGATCTCCCAATTTCAGAAAAATCACAAAATATTTTAAGGGTCTTAAAAAGCTCAGCTTGAAAGGCAACACAAGCCAGCTGCAAGCTCACTGCCTTTCTTTACACATATCTTTAGGATTGTATAGTGGTGTAAAGCAATAACTTAATACTGTAGTATAGTTAATACATAAGTATTTGAGTTGCTACCACAATTCTTGAGTTCCCTTATCTCACCAATTAAAATGTACACCAATATCTCAATAAGTAACCTCAATTGATTCAAAATGGAAACTGTCAAGCAGAGGCGTATCAACATGGTTGGGGACCTGGGGTGCTATTCAATATGGGGCCTATTTGGAATTTATAACATTGGCAGGGTCTACGCATCAGAGTTCTGCATCGGGCGTACTCAACCGGACCTTCAAGCCGCCAGCGAACGCTGCCGGACCTGCAGGCTAGCATAGCAGTAGACACATACGTGCACTTTTCGCGCTAAGCTACTCCGGCGGAATCGGAGTCTCCTCCAGAATCGGACTTGCGCGGACTTGACGAAATTGAGTAGGTCCGCGCACGCCTGATCGGACATGAACGGTCAAACGGGCTACTACAACTCTCTCCCGCATTCGGCCGACTCTCGGTCAAGTCCACCCAGGATCAGCAACGTCTCGCGATATTGCATTAAATTGTAAGGCGACGGTTGCTCAATAAAGTTAATGTATAATTTGTATCAATTCATCCCATGATTAAACCAAAAAAGCAAATATCCTATGCACGCATTTATTTAATTCCAGGATATGAAGAGGCTCATTGTGACAGTGGTGTTTTTGCGATTCCCATACCCTTCTACGGCGATTTTCAGGGGTTGAAGTTGGCCTTAGACTCTCGCAGCGAAGCTAAGTCCTTTCGTCAATAGACTAGATGGTCCCTAGCATACTTGACGCTGTTACTACCTTTCTTGGTGGCCATGGACTCGGCTGCAGGCAGAGCTCAAAAAGAGGAAACGAAGAGAGAGGTAGAGCCGAAAGTCGAGAGTGGTCATTACTGCTTAACTAAAAATTATAGAAAGAGAACAGGGAGTGAGATTTGGAACTGGTTTCAAATCGTGAAAAACTGCCAGACTGGCCTGCCCATGGAGTTCGTTCGGTGTACAAAGTGCAATATTTACTATTGCTACAAAGTCAGGACAGGCGCAACCCATTTAAGGCGCCACGTCACAGAAGGTTGCAAATCTGCATCCACGAGGTAAGTAAGAGTATGCCCGACTGTAAAATCAGGAACGCGATTTTTCTGCTATTTCTCCTTTTGTTAATTCACCTGACTGCTATTTTCAAAAGGGAGATTTATCAACAATATTATGCCACTTTAACTTAGTCATAGGTCATCAAGCTCTATCAATTAATAACGAATAACTTTTCCGAGGCCAATGCTGCAAGTAGGTGGCCTGTACAGTGTGATCTTACACATTTCGATTAAACCGTATTTCTAATAAGTAGACAGCAGTGGTGTGAGTCAAAATGCTATGATTAGGGTCACCATCCGCAACCATTTGCCCAGTCTCTATTTTTTGTCTGTCTCTCAAGTTGGACCCAATGTTAAACTGTAGCCTATTAAAATATTTAAATTTAATAGTCGTCTACATTACTTCCACAGTTGAAAGAAACCCGCAAGTGTATTATCAAAATCAATTTCGTCAATGTCGGCAAGGCTATGTGGAGAAAAATTTCGTGGCATGTAGCCTGAAAACATTGTTGCCTACTCAGAAATTAATTTAGGACTTATGTGCAATATTCCTCTTCAGAGTTAACATTAATTCCTTGTTTTATTTTATCAGGTATACTTGTGCACCCTCAGAGACTAAATCGTTTAAACAAGAATACGTTGACTTTTGTGCCCTTGATACTCGTCCCTTTCATGTGGTGGATGGTGAAGGGTTTTCCAAAGTTATTCAGCAAGCAATTGATATAGGTGCTCATTGTGGTCGAGTAATTGCAAAAGAACTTATTCCTCACTCTTCAACAATATCAAGAGAGCATTGCCGGAACGGGTGTCTCTGGCACGTTCTGTAATATTGCCAGACATAATCAACTCCATTCAGAGAGGGGTATGTGCGGCCACTACAGACGGGATTCCGTGAGGAAATTTCACTACCTAACCCTTATAGTGCATTACATCATAAACTGATGATTAGTGAACAGGGTACTTTTTACTGTGAAATTTCCTGATGAAATGCGGCAGACGGGATCCAACGTTAGGAATGAACTAAGAATGCAGTGTACCAGTTTGGGCATTCATGAAGCAGATTTTAGTAAGTTTTTCCTCGTGACTGACGAGGGAGAAGGGCTTTGGAAAATAACGGAAAAGCACCCTGCCTTGCCACTGCTCTTAGACACACTTTTGATTTACGATATTGGGTTGATGAGGGTCATGGTCCAGAGGTTATCGAGCAGCTTAATGCGATCAAATATTTAGTCACCTATTTAAAGAAATCTGGTGTTGTATCGAGTTTAGACAAAACAGTCCACCAAGAATGTAAAACCTGATGGAACTGAAAAGTAACGATGATGGAGTCAGTACATTCGGAATTGGGAAAAATCAAAGAGTTGCTGAAAGAGGCAAAACAAGAGCATCGAATTAGTGGCCTGGACGAGGTCTTAATGGAACATTTAATTATTTTTCTGAAACCATTCAAAGAAGAAAAGGACAAACTGCAAGCAGAAAAGACTCCCACGGCTCAGATTCCCTTACTTACTTACGCACGCCTGAGAAAACATAATTTTACCATGAAAACACATGAAAATGAACTAGTTATAAAAATTGCAGGCAGAGCTTTGCTATATTTTGACAAAAAAAATGTAATTTAGGGCTGGAAAAAGGTATGCACTTTTCTAACACCTATAAACAGGGGACTAAAGATGCTCAGTGCTCCAGATAGAGAAGAAACAATAAACCTCGTAAATTCAATGTGTGTCTCCTTGGCGGCTGAGCGCAACAAAGCAGCAAGTGCAGAGCCTCAAGAAAAAAATGTCAAAGTAGATAGTGACTACGAGGAGTGGCAGGACGAATACAGAGATTTAACCAGATGCGAAGAAATTGTTTCGTGTCAATCGACGTCACCAGGTGAATTTTCTGGGATCTTAGAGTGGTGGAAAAATATGAAGATAAAATGCCGAACCTAGCTCATTTAGTTAAAATTTTCTTCGCTCGGCCAGCCACCAGCACTGCTAGTGAGCGCAATTTCAGTCTCGCAGGAAATATTCTCGAGAATCGCAGGTCCCTACTGGACCCCGACGCTGTAGATAGCCTGTTATTAAATGGGTGATCTGAAAAAAGAACGAAACCTTCACCATTAGGTGTTGTTTGCGATTGATGACTCCTTATCGCCTGTATTTTTGAATAATTCCTCGGAACGTATCTTATGTCTGTCTTTTTCATTGTGCGGGATCGAGATTTCATTTGAACACATGTATTTATTTTTAAAAGAAGTGCAGTTAGTTTCAAAAGCGCTATATCTGTTATTTTAATTTATCAACCTGTTACATATTCTTACGTACTGTACGTGTAGACAGTTGTTATGTAAAGAGGCAAGGTCAAAAAATATTTTAAATAAGACATGATATCCTTTTGAGAAGTAATGCAATTTTGGTGTGACATAATAGTACTACTTTTCGAGAACCTCAGGCTTACCGACTGCGCATGTAAGTCCGCGCAAGTCCGATTGGCTTCTACGAGACCACATCGGTACTCGGGCGGTGTGTAATCGGGCGGACTCGGGCGTACTCACACCCGAGATAAGGGACGGGACTCGGACTTTCGCTCGGCTATGCGCTCGGCTGTTCAGACTCGTTGAGTACGCCCGATGCAGAACTCTGCTACGCATGTATAATAGGAAGATGCCTTTTTCTTGTATTCCCGCTGACCCAGAATCAACAGTTTATCATTTGGCTATATCATGTATCGCAGCATTCACAGAATAAACTTTGCCAGTACCAGTACCGGCTTATGGCCAGAGGAAATTTATGCAAGCATGCTATTCCATCGGCACTGGCATTTAATAGGTATGAAATGAAGAGTTATTTCATAGCATTATTTTATTTACAATAGAAATCAAACCCAAAAACTAAAGATTTAAATATTACAGTATTAAGAAATAATTTTTTTTTTGGGAACTTATCTCTGCAAACTAATTTATTACATCCTAAAAATATACGTACTTAGCAACAGCACTCTTTATCGATAGGCCTGTCTGTCGGGAGTGGCTCATTTTTGACATGATAGCTTTTAATTAAGTTTAGAAAAACTTCTTTCACATGAAGAGACAGACGTAGTGTAAAAATAGTTTTAGGGCTAAGCAAATATTTAGTCACGACTCTTGAAAATCCTTTTCGATAATGAACTGCAACATATTCAAAGCGAACCACGACACTGCATGACCTTTAGAAATCCCTCAAGCCTCAAAGCCTCATGATTTCTGGTGCCATTTCTTCCTTCTCAAAATCATTACATGTTTTTGTTAGTTACTAACTTGACTATTTCAACTGAATCGCTGATGTCAATTTTAGGTCAATAAATACTTTTATAATGTTTACTGATGGTTAAATGAAAACTACCTCTTTGATGTTAAAAGTATCATTTTATTGGCCACTAAAATATTTCAAAAAAGAGAAATTAGGAAAATATAACACATTAATTTACACTCATTTCCATTGAAATCCATTTCCTGCCCACATATGCACCCCTGCTCCATTTTGAATTTTCCAAGTCTTTAAAGGCACACTTTCCCACTTATAATGCCCAAGAACATCTAAAGGAATAGAAAAAATATCTGATTACCATGATATAGAAAGCACTTCGGTAAAACCTATTAAATCTTTTTGTCTTGAGGTATAAGCATTTATGGCAATTATAGACTTTTGAAATGCTTAGGCCTGGGTTATATTACTTTAATAGTAATATGTATTATGTACTTAGATACTATAAGTTATAAAAATCCGGTAATCTAAAACCTTGCTTTTCATGAGCAAACTCAAGATTTTCCTTAGTATTGTCAGATTTATGAATCACAAACTTAGACCAACAAGTCCAAAACTACTTAGATTTCCGGAATAACTACATACCCACAATGATATCCAATTAGTAATCATTTCTTCTTCGCTCCCAACAAGAAAATGATATGTACAAATCCCTAAATATCTTTTTAGTGCGATTACAATACTTTATTTTAGAAGTGTCACTCAGTTCACTGCAAAATGTTTTCTTTCGCGCTGATAAAGCATAAAAGTTACGTTAACACGTTGATCAAAATACTGTTCATGTAAATATCAATGTTGCGAACTTAAGCAGTTTCTGGCTAATTATAGAATAACTCGGGAATCAAACCGATTCAAAGGATAGCTTGCCTCAAAAGTTTCTATAGCAATTGACCCGAATGGAAACACGTAATATCGTGCACTGTTATTGCAAGAGTGGCAAACAAATTCAGCATGCCGCGAATTCTTGAAATACATTCTAAGCGTAAAAAGAGTTGTCGTCAACGCTATTCAGCATTATTTAATAAGAGAATGAATGGGACTTACCATACCAACCGATGTTCAGAGAAAAGCAGTGTATATATCACTGATTGACAATTCAACCGATGGCTTCCATCAGAGCAGAATACCATTATAATTAATAACACAATTATCACCAACTACATGTCCGTTTCGCGCCGTTCAATGTGAAAACTGCGTCACTTGATGCTCCGTTGTTTCCCAGCATTCAACTCTCAATTACGTTCTTCGATATTCAAAAGCAGAAAAGGGTTGCATTTATCGGATAATCTTTAACATGATGTTAGTATTCCTTACAGCAATGTTTTTAATTCCAGGAAGGAGAGAAAAATGATTTCGGTAGAGTAAATATTTCTTAAAAGTGCATAGTATTGCGATGAATACCTCAAAGTTATGGTTTTCAATGACAAGTCAAGGTATTTACTAAGGAGCCCTCATTGGTATTTACTAAGACCAAAACTATTCTCATTTGACAAAAAAGTCACTTGCATGACTACTGAAAGCATAATAATTTTTCATACATCTCGTGATATTTCAATGGAAAAGTAAACAATCAACATATATCCTGAAATCTAGTAATCTTTTAAGATATCTAAAATTTTTATGAAAATAAGCGAGGGGTATAGTTTTTATTTAACGATGTGTAACATGGGATATTTAAATTCTGGGCCATGGTAATATTTTGAGTTCACAATTTTTCACTCTGTATAGTGAAGACACAGTAATTCTGAGTTAAGTCACCAGTTAAGCGTACTCCAAAGATTAGCGTACTCCTTTTCCAGTCTCCTTTCCGACGCCTTGTGGACAAGTGCTTACAATATAAAGATGGCGTTCACGACCAAGCAGTTCACTTCAGGGTTCCCGTCTACTTAATTTAACTCAAGTCTCCTCGTACATCCTTGAAACCCTTCACATTTTAATTAATATTTTTCGATGCAAAATTACTTGTATCCAACTTCTTGATGAATATTATTAATTTTACGGATTTTGTGTTGTTTCGTCCATTACAGAGAAGCTAGGCTATTCAGCTGATATATGTCGTTCATCATTTAACTACGTTATGCATAATTTGGCTAAGTTAATAACGGTTATCATTGGTTGTTATTTGCCACGTCCCTCTTCAATTAACCCCGCAAATATTATATAATATTGGTTTAGATAGGAAAAACATGTTAATATTTCTTTTGATTCATTACGTTTTCACCTCAAATGCGTTGTTTTGTATTCTTACATAGCTCGTTGAGATAAGTTGGGTATGTGGAGTATGGAAGATATTCTGTACCCACTTTGGAGCCACCTTATATTAGATAGCATAGCACTTGTGCCGGTTTGGTTAAGCCTTTTCAAGGTGCTTTAAAGGCGCCTTTCAGGTGCCTTTAGCAGGCACATTTGCCTTAAGCCTTTTCATGGCGCCTATCCCACATAGCAGAGCAAGGTTGCACTGCAAGATCCATGCAAGCTTCACGCAAGTCCTGTGCAAACAGAAACCATGGCAAAAATAGAATGAAGAACGAGAATTATAGGAAAGCGTTCATGAACCACACAAAAACGTTGCCTAGAGCACGCAATCGTACAGAGGAACTGTACCCACATACCTAGCAAAACAAATTATTAATCCGTTTCAAATATCTTTGCGACCGATAGGCAGGCCTTAAATTTTCGGGGGTGAGCGGAGTGAAAGTCGCTCGTCACGTGACTTTCTCGGAGCGAACTAGGATGCAGTAGGCGTGGCCTAGCCTCTCGAAAATTCAGTCGCTCCCTCAGACCTCCGTAGTGTGAACTTCGTGAATCTGCTTGCTGTGTTGCCAAACCTCCGCTGCCTTTGATCGGTGCTTCGTGGTCGTTCTGCACCTGCTGCATGTGTACGTCATGTGGAAAAATTACAAACAGAAGATTTTGATAAGGAAATTTCTCGCGACGAAATTCTGGAGCCGATCGTCATTCTGTTGCGAGAGAGCGAGGGTGACGAGGTTGGCAGCGAAGCTGAAGGAGACGAAGTTGCCTTGGCCAACTCCATTACAGAGTTAATGAAGCTAGCAAATATTGCTTGTGTTTAAACTGGTGAATACATTTTTTATGGAAATAAATAAAATACTAATCGTAAAAACATTTTTGTTACCATTTCTTTGGAAACAAATTATTTTAGGACCTGAATAATATCGAAAAAGGGTTGTATTCGTTATCCTATTCCAACTTTAATCCTACTTTTGCTGCTAACGTTATCGTGAGTAATAACAATCCCCTTTTCGCATTCAGGTGTGCTTTTCTCAAAATTCTCCCGGTGAATCAAACAGTTGCTTTAATTCCACTACCTGCCTGTTATGTAGTTGTGTGTTTGACCTATAGTTGTGTGATTGAACTGTGTGGTGACCGGAAGGTATGCCGGGATGAAGAAGACGCCGGGAACACTGCCTGTTTTGAAGGAATTTGCATTCCATTCTTTGTCTCAAGATATCCTTAATGTTCTCTGCACTCCACCTGTGAGTCGACCAAGTCATCAGATCCACCTTTTTCCGTTGTGACCCGCTACCATACCATGTTGCTACCATGCCATGGCCTTTCCCACTGTGCGTGCCGTGGATTTCACGGCTCAAGTAGTTTGGCACATTGGCAACGTTGAGCTCGTGCCTCCCCTCTCGAAGGCCGTTCCCCCGGCAGCGGAGATTTTCGAACGGCTCCGGACCCTCCCGAAAAGCACCCGCCCCCACGAATTTAAGGCCTGCCTCTCATTGTCGCAAGGATATTTGAAACGGATAGCTATCACAAAAAAATCACTACTTGCCTGGGTGCACCTAGTATCAAAATTTAAAGAGAAAGTGATTATATCAGATTTACCTTCATTTATAAATACGCAATGTGCATATCCAAACCATTCATGGCACACGTAAATGCCCGTCCTACGTGTCTAATTTACTTTTACGCATCGACCTGGCGTACTACTTGCGACGACAGCTACTAAGCACTTCTCCGTTAACGAACAGTCGATGGGAAGCCGTATTTATACAGTTGCTGGCTTGCATTAATTCGTTAGTGATAATTAACTTTACAATGTATTGATGCCGGTATTTTGCACCCTTAAAACATATCCCATTTTGTGGCTAAAAATAAACATGACCATTATGAATATACATAACGGGTATTCTTTTAATTCCTGGAGAGACAAATAAGAGTTTCCTAAATAATGTGACTATCCCCGCATTGGTCGGACGGGCTACGGGACCCTGCGATACAAGTAGGAACCCTGATGTTAATATCACTGATGTAAACAATCTATATTCACGAACTTTTCAACCTTGTTCTTCTTCCATATTTTTTGTTGATTTATCGTTATGTGCTTAAGTTAATTTCGTGCTAATTTTTTGTATTAACTCGCCTTTCTTCAATGTAGCTCGATATTTTTTCTCCTAAGGGAAATACGCCGTACGCGTTCAACCAAGGGTAGAGCTAGGGTAACTCTACTCCTTCCTTAGTAGGAACCCTATGGATGTAATTGCCTTGGGCGTTGCATTATTGCTACCAATATTGCCAAGTTGCCGGAGTCCTGCAGCAAAGTTGGCACACTTCATGCAAGCCGAGTGCAACTTGTACGGAATGTGTCAATATTGTCAAACTTGCAGCAGGCTTGCATCTAGATTGCCAATGTTGGCAAGCCGTACGCTAGCTTCAAGCAAACTTGCCGCAATCTTGCATGCTATGTGGGATTATGCGCCTTCAAAAGGCTTGTATCATGCATTTATTCAAAGGCACAATTTGCAGTTGGAAAGCGCCTAAGCTTTAAACTGAAAAGGTATGCAAAGTATCTACATTAATTTCGATGAAACTGACTGAAATATAACCTTTTTAAGAGTTATTGTTACATCATATATGAACTTTTAATTTCATATACCACGAAGCTTTATGGGTAATTATTCATACTCTGAATATTCTGATCCAGGTATATAGTCTTCTTTCTAAAATATTTTATATTGCATTTCAACTTAATCCCTGTACGAGTGGCTGAACGATGAATAATTATCACATCCTGTGTTATAAAATTCTGCAATCTCCATAATGAATTTATGATCTAATATCGAATCACTCATATCTTCTAATGTCATTCACAAATGACCTTTACATTATACTTTGTAATTTATCAAGTTTCTGCCATTTCGATGCATAGTTTATTAAACGAAAGGTTTCTAATGCGAGAATGTGGCACTCTATCATTCAAGATTCTGAGCTTCCTCCTTCCTTGCCATAAATGTCTTCACACTCATTATTTTTTTCCATGTTTGGCTTCATGAAATGAAGGCTTCATTACAAAATGTGTGTGACTGCTTTTGAAAATTTGTAATTGTCCGTATAGTCTGTACCTCTCTTATCTACGACCGTGATCTGTACTCTCTTTTTTTTTGATTTGGCGGCAATGAGAGTTTCCCCAAAAAGAACGACGATTATCTACCCATAATTCACGTTGATAGCCACGTGGGATAAAATTTTCCAATTAGTCGTTATCCCGCCTTTATTTTGCCGGAGCGTGTTTTGCCTGCCTTGTGCTTTTGATTTGCGATTTTGAAGTGACTTGCAACTGTTCTGTTGAGAACTTCTATTATTCTACCTACTCCATTTATTTCTGCCCTCATTGTTGCTACTCCTCCCAGTCAACACAGGATTCGTAATGAGGTCTTATATTTGCCCCCGCCCCCTCCGTCCAAACCCACGCCACAAACCGCACCTTTGGGTATGATCACACTTATCAGCAACCGAGAACCAAGGTTTTTAAGAAATGGCCCCCTCTCCCCCCGTCGAAACCCGCTCGTACGTGATCGAAATGTTATGCTGTGAACTAGGCTTGTGCGATGACCGATTTTGGTCATCGATATTCGATAAAATAATTTCATTGAAATGCTTCGATAACGATGCCTGTCATCGATCATCGAATAGAGTGTACACGATGATCGATGACTGTCGATGATCGATGAATTATAATGATCGATGAATTACGATGTTCGTTGAGTTACGATGATCAATGAATTACAATGATCGATGAATTACGATGATCGATGACTATCAATGATCGATGCAGATGTCTCGGTTGGCAGTTGTGGCTATTAAGTGAAGATTCAGTTGGGTCAAACTTGATTGAGAAGGACAAGGCCTATTTATTAAAGAGCGAAACAAGCACCAAGTTACAAATTAAGCAACAACTCTTTGTTGTGGTATATTACAATTCTCATATTTTCATCGGTGAGTACATGTCGGTCGTCCAACACAACGTTTCCTGCAATGCTGAAGAACCGCTCTGATGACGTTGAAGTGGCAGGAATACAGAGAGGTATTTCCTCGCGTACTTCAGAAGGCGGGGATACACATCCTTCCTGTCCCTATACCAAATGTAGGATTTGGATAAAGCTGGGACCTCTTCGTACTTGTGGAGCTCCGCCAGGAAGGGGTCGTCATCAGTGGTAGCTCTTCTCGTGTCAGCAGCACATCACGACTAATCGACATCGATGATTCGCATCGACTCATCGACATCGATGATTCTCATCGACTCATCGCAGTCGATGGTCGATGACATTCATCGTCATCGATTTCAGTCATCGCACCGCGATGACTGAAGTCATCGACGAGACTTCGATTAATCGACTCATTGTCTCAATCGACTCGGTGTCTTTCTAGAAGGATGCATGGTCCACACGAAGACTACCCACTTTTATGGTAAAAGGGCGTAAATACGAAGTATGTTTCCCGAACTTTCGCAACAAAAATAACTTGAACGCTACTACACGTACAATTATCCGCTCGCTCGATACAATATTCTCACCATTTTCGACCATAGAGAGTCTGTGGAGGTTAGTGACAATGTGTACAGCAGAAACGTGGCGAATCCGAAGCTTTAGGGTTCATTCCACGTGAGCAATGCAAGCGAGTCTCGGCATTTCCAACCCCGGCGCCCCGAGTCGGACCCCGGACGCGCGGTCGGAAAATCATATGTATTTTTCGGCGTCGCAAACTTATTTTTTATTTCTCTTCAGTTTCGTATTTAAAAGTCTTCAACAAACGCTCTGATATAAGTCACTTGACAGGTCTCTCCCTAAAATGCTAGATATTCTCTACTTTATAGCCGTGTCCGAAACGGAAGGGCCGAGGGCCTAGGGGTCTCAAGGGCCCTTGTGCGCACTTGGGGAGAGACTCCCAGAGACATCTACGGCGAAAAAAAGTACCGGGAACAAATGAGCTATGATTTTCAGTTGCAGTGGTGGGAAGGCGGTTTTTTTGCTTTCGATCACGGTCAGACTATCGTGATTTCTATGTTATATATGTTCGCTTTCCCTTCAGAAATTCAAAATTTTCAAGTTTTCAATATTATAAAGTGTTAATGTTTACTGCTAGTGGACTACAGGTGATATTTTTTGGTAACTAGATCAGTGAATACTTGAATTACATTAAATAAAATGAATTCATTTCATGTAAAATATTTTCTCCATTTTCTGCATCGCCGCATAAAATACTTGTTTTATATTAGCTTTCTGAACTGGCACTTAGAATTAGTATAAGTAACTTTCACTCCATGTCAAATATAAACCCTTCTTGCTTACTACCTTGGGTGCTGTCTTTATTTTCAATTTACCTTTCTTATACTTATATGTATTTTGGATAGAATCTTTCCATTTGCATAAATGGTAAATACCTTTGTTGATAAATTCCAGTGTTCGTTATTTTCACATGTAGTCAGTTTCATTTTAAATTAATATAAATTTTGTTTCGTAGTATATACGTATATTCTAGCAAAAGGTTTTTTTTATCGCTGTGCTCGGGAACTGATGACCCGAACAATTAAGTTCATATATATTCATAGCATCTTACAAATAATATATGGAGTTTACGGCATTATCTCTTAGTCATTTGAAATAATTTCCTTCATAATACACGTAATTGACGTAACCTACCCCTATCATCAGATTTAAATGCTATTAAAATTATACAGGAAGTTCCTGTTTCTCTAAATGATATTTACACATAATTAATTCAATATTGTGCAGTGTTTACCGAATGAGAAATGGGTTCACGAGAAACGCTTGTCCAGGGGACAAAAATTATTTCCAAACACGGGTGAGCAAGATGGCGTGTTATGCATGAGCATGTTATTAACTCAATTGAATGAAATAAACAACCCCGTGACACCTATTTGATACGATTGCTGCTATCCGTTCTCGTAAAAGTATCAGTCTATTTAAAATATACTCTAATAACTACCTACTTAAAAATATTATTGCCTAAATTCGTAGCTTTTGTCCCAGAGATAAAAAGACACACTTGTAAACGAAGCCCAAGTAAAGCTACTCCTTCAATCTGACTGCGAAATTCAGAATCATGATCGAAACACGTTATTGTGTTGAAATTTACCACTTAAATAAATAAAACGGCATACATTACATGCATTAAAATTAATTAAATGGCATAGGTGCTGTTTCAAAAAAAGGCTTCTTGGACCGGGATTCAAACCTCTTTATTGCCGGAGCAATTTAAAGACCACCCCGCTACCCAGAATTCCCGTATCCAAATAGAATTTTAGAAGGATCAATGCCGTTTTAGAGTTAAATTAGGACACGGAAAACAAGTGCTGAAAAGTGTCGGTGGAAAAATGTGGCTTATCATCCTTCGTAAAAATTATAGTATATATATACCCATGACCAGTGGCTTTCTTGATGACCTTATAAACGCTATAAATTCCATCCTTGTCTGATCATAATTAAAGGCGAATGAAACCTAGCTCCTATAGATCATACTAAAATTACATAAGGAATACTGGCTAGGTTGAGATGTTGACAAGCCAAAGGTCCGTGGTCTGATTCCCATCTCTGGACACCTTTCTCCTCGGGAAATTTTTGACACCATTATTTGCCGTGCATAACAGCAAAATAAAATTTTATACATTATATATAGTCATATATAGATTAATATCAATTTACATTATGCCTTCTCCAATTATTACTTTTCACAGTATAAGTAATTTCAATTATGCGTAGAACGTTCAAAATGCACGTTAAATTAACTCCTGATGCATTTTTTCTGTTAGCTGATAAATATAATGCTCAATGTAACTTGCCGCATGGCTACAACGAAAACACATGAAATAATTGCTAGTGGTTTTTTATAACTGCGAGTTTAATATTAGTAAATACACAGTAGGTTACCACCGTACTTTCGCCAATGAATTCCGTTTTACGGAAAATATTTACAATATCCTTCTTTCTCAAGCTAATTATTTTAATACATTTTTCTTAACCCTCTTTGCGGAAAAATAAACAGACTCAAGGATTATTGTGATACAAGAAAATGGAAAGAAAATAAAATATTTTACGTCTCTAGACGGTAGTGCGACACACGAATGAAGATGCAATGTATTCGTCTCTTCAGTTTACGGACACGCGCTAACGAGCTCGAATCAAGCGCGAAGTGAGGCATATTGGGAAATCCACCTCAAGATGGCCGAGCGCGCAACGAGAAGGGTGCGAAAGTGTACATCGGTACACTTGGCTCCGAGCCTTGGCTCCGAGCCCGTCCCAAGGGCCCTTGACCAGCCCCCTACCGTTTCGGACGCACTTCGCAAGATGGCCGCCGCCGGCCAAGTGCCCTTCAAGGGCGCATAGATGCCGTTTCGGACACGGCTTATGTGAAATTTTGTCCAAAAACAGCTTCCGCCATTTTGTAACGTAATAGCACACACATATTATAAACAATCTTCGAAAATAAAGCATAGTAGAGACAAAGCATAGTGTTAATAGATTATACCATTTTTTATTCGATCAAATTCCTCCCACAACGACACCATCAACATAACTTTGAAGATATTCGGAGAAAAAGGAAGTCGGGAGTTTTTTGGAAATTTGGTCATCTTTGAGCCCCTGTATCTATCCAACGGTTTTGAATCATGGCAAATGACGTACTATTCCTTTATTAGCAATCTTTTGTGAGTATATGTGCGAAGTTTCAATTCCATATCTAATAAAAAGCGATTTTTGAATTTTGTCCAAAAATTTCCGGTTTCCGACCACTGTGCGGCGCCCCCTAATTAGCATTTCGAGCTCGCTTCGCCCTCCTGCATCTCCTAAACGGCTAATGATAGGTAAAAACTAATGAAATTTCAGCCCTCAAGGGTCGTAAAATCATATATTTACTCTAGAAGCAGTTTTTGCGATGCGATATTTCCAATTTTTGAGTGGGGTATTTCAGACCCCATGCGGCACGTGTTAACAATATCGCAGCTCAACAAAAATTTCACGCATGTGTTTTCTCATCAAAATTAATGTTTTGACGGGTGGAACTTTTAGCTTTTCCGATTTTCGAAAAATAAGCCGCACCCTACTGGGGTGGGGTGGCTAATCTCACGGCGTCAAATATATACATGCTCCTACCCTTTCTTAAAAATAAAATTCTGCCATGATCGCCTCATTGGTTGTGCGCGATCGTGACTGAGCTCCATGTTTCACTCGAAGAAAGTATCGGATGACACCTCTGTATCGGGTTTCGTTCGCCGAGACAGAGACTATTGCTGAGACGCAGGTGGTGGGGAGAAAAGCAGGACTTCGAGACACAGAACCTAATTGGTGCACACGGTGACAGTCCGAGGAGCAGTCATCTCTGCTAGCCGCCCAAAAATCCCTCCTCAGCTCAGTTGTCATGTTCCTTTCTTTTCTGTGGTAAACATGGCAACGTTGTAGCGACACGCAAAATAATACCTTTGAAATCAATTCCACGAGCAAGTTACATCACCAACATATTTTCGAAATAAACTTAATTTAAAATAATCTAAAATAATTTAAACAATTCCAAAAAACCACTGTGCCTCAAAAGACATTGAAATCATTACATTAAAATGACTGTACACAGAAACATAAAACGCAAAACATTCGACTGGCAATTTATGTTATATGTCATTCGACGAATGTTTTTTCACAAACAATTTTCGAAGAATAATTCGTTAGTAAATAGGAGTTTCTTTCAACTTTCAAGAATTTCTTTCAAATACAGCAATTCATTCATACAATTAAAAATAAATTAGATAAAAGCAAAGAATTTTTATCAGAGAAGTGCATAGCACTTTTAAAACTTTCTGAAAATGGCCAATATGACAAAATCAAGCGAATATCACTCACTTAACATTCTGCATTAAATTGTGAATATACTGTTTAGTTACAAGAATTGAATTGAATTGAAGAATTGAATTAGGTACAGAATTGGAAAAGCTACTCAAAATCGTATTATCTTATTTCGCTGTGAATTACAGGGAATGACACCAATATGTATATATACTGAACTACTCTTCAAAGAGATGCCAAAATGAATTTTAGTTGAAAAAAATCAGGTATTAATAAAGTTATTAGGATGAATCCAATATTAATAAAACGTCTCAGAATCGTACTTTTTATTTTGCTATGAAGAATAGCTGAATTACAGGTGATATGATGAGGTGATTGACACCGAGAAGAGGAGAAAAGTCACTTTTAGTTGAAAAACGGCTGTGATTAGTAAAGTTAGTAGTTTAAATCCAGAATTGAAAAAGCTACTCAAAATCGTATTGCCTTATTTCGCCATGAAATACTGCATGAATTACAGGCAATGACACCAAGAAATGCCAAAAAATCAATTTGAATATGGGTTTTTAACTCGATAGATGTCGAAATCAACTAGGTACCCATGTGGAGTATTCTAACACCAGACTTAATAACCGAAACGTATTGGCTTCCCCCAAATAAATTGCTTGCAGTGATGGATACCAAAATACTCTATCATACTCTCGTCAAAAGAGAGATTTTTCTCAGTAGGAAACATGCCTCGCACGAAGTCGACTGAGGAACTAATGCGAGGGATAGCGCAGTGATGGAAAAATGTCGGTCAAAATCGATTTTTCGAGCAATCGATTTTTAATCGAAATGAAAAGCTCGATTTTTCAGCAAAAATCGAAATTTTAACCAAAAGATCGATTAATCGAAAAAATCTACGGTTCATTTTTGAAAAAAATGCAGTAGGTACAAAAACATATTTATTATTCATTTGAAAAACGCTCGTAATACATATTTGAATAATATAAAAAAATCCCTAAAAATGTACTTAGAAAACATTCTTGAATTATTAGTCGTAAAAATTTATAATTTACTCTAATGTGGATCACCGCTTGGCTTCACTGAAATTTTTAAGAAAGATCAACTGATTGAGATGCTTTTTTGATGATCTAGGGCGTGCCTTTCCAATTTTAGCGGCCTTAGAGAAAAGTCTTTCACATGGGACGGATGACGTTATCATACTCAGCACTCTGATCGCGAAACGGTACGTGTTGGGGTATTCACCCTTTATCTCCTCCCAGACTTCCAGAGGATTTGGGTTGACTTCCCTATCGACGGGTGGCCTGTTGATGTATTGGCTAACTTCTACTGGCATCTACTTCTAACAAGAAGTGACCTCAGTGGCAGTTCATCGAGGACCTCTACTGACTACTACGCGCTGCTGAGATCAAACGAAATAGTCACGATCGAAGTTGAAAAATCGAGTTTGGATCGAAACTCGAAGATCATGGCTCGATCTCGATTTCCTCGATCTTTTACTATTATAACTCGATTTTAATCGAAATCGATTTTTCCATCAATAGGATAGCGTCGTTCTTGAACTTGGGAGGCCGTGAGTTTTACAGACGCTCAAAGGATTCCTTCTCACTTCCACTTTCTGGGCCGAGAGCGAAGCACTTCAGAAAAAATAACGTAATTGAATGTCATAAATGTGGACCTCGTTGGAAATATTAATGATTATTCAATAAAACCGATAAATTGGGTATAATGTAATGAATAGGTGCCTATTGTGTCGTATAGCAGCGGTTGAATTAATTTCCAGACCACTTCTTACAATTTATTGTGTTTCTTTCTTTGTTTTCTCCGGAAGAAATACATACAAAATCGAGTACTGCCTTTTCTTTTTATCCCAAAGTCAAAATCCACAACAGCAACTACTTTCTTTTGTTTTCCATGGCAACCTCGAGACTCAAATGTATTGAGGGTTTTCTTTATCATCTAGACCAGCTCAAAACTTTTCAGCCCGAGGGACGCATCAACTATCAAACAGCAGTTTGGGGGCCAACTACACACTCCAGGTCCAAATAAAGAAGAATCAAAACATGGATGTTGTTTATAATTATTTATTGAATATTATTTCATTCAGTTATTATTAAATAACACATTGATATAATACACATGAACACCTGTGTTAGTGGGAAAGCTTAAATTGTTTCCTGAATGCCATAATACAAGACATTTCTAGCTTTAGATCCCTAAGTGACTTTGACCTGAGACTATCATCAGACAAGTTTGTTCTCAAATTGTTCTTCACGTATTTCATTCTTGAAAATGTTTGTTCCCACAAGTATGTTGTTCCAAAGATATAAAGGTGCCTTGACGCAAAAGTTTTGACTTTAGGATAGTCTTCCTTGTGCAAAAAATGGTAAAACCCACCAGTACTTCTTTGAACTTGTCACTAAGGGGGTTAGTTGCTGAGGAGCGCCTCTATTTAAATTCGTTAAATACGTTACGTCCACGTGAGCGACGGTTGATCTTGGCTAGATGCCCGTAAATTTCCGTAATTTTTTTCCTCTGATAAAAAGGCCTCCACGGGCCGGATGAGAGGGCCTCGCGGGCCGCACCTGGCCCGCGGGCCGTAGTTTGGACACCCCTGATCTAGACCATACGTCAATTGATTGTACTGACTAAAAGAAGAGTTAAGTTTATTGATTCGGGCATTATGAATCCTCACTGAGTGATGTCTCCTCGTGTGGGTGGGGGACTGTGGGTCGCCAGATCCGAAGAGAAGCAGGAAATTCTGAGTCGGAGACCCTAGATGTCTTAATTTTAAAGCGAAGCAACTGTGACGCCAACCTCTTTTCGACCACCGTTTCCGTGAAATAACTCTTTGACTCTGGCTGGCGTTGAAGGAAGTGAAGTGAAGAACCTGCAGAGAAATACGCGTTTTCGGCAGGGATATTGGCCCCAGGCCCACTTTGTGAGAAATCTACTTGTGGAGGGTTATGTAAGTGACTTTGCGCTGGAAATTTTGCACTCGAACGAAAAAACATGGTTACGGATGCGTGGAGGTGTAATGGCGTAGATGAAAACTGATTACCCATTGAGTTCACGGACCGTCGTGACGGTGTATCAGTTGGTAATTGAAATAGAAGGCATAGCCTCACGATCACGACAATACATTTCGGATAGAAACATTACCATAACTCCGCCACGTTCATCCCATTACTTTTTTTGTTACATCATCAAGGGTCAATTTTCCTAGGATTGGTTTGACGCAGCCCTCCACTCGATCCTTGTATCGGCCAACCTTTTCATGTTAACGTAGTTCCTCTCTTTCAGATCCTTTACGACCTGTTATAAGTATCGCATACGAGGCCTGCCTTTTCCATTTTTCCCGTTCACTTTTCCTTCGAAGATTGTCTTCATCAGGCCATTTTGTGTTACGTCAACGCGTAAATATGAAAGTGCTCTAGTTTACGTCTGGTTGAAGAGTTTTTCAAAACCTCGTGCCTGAGATCGAATATGAACTGAGAGATTGGGATTTTTCGGAATGAGACAGCTTCCTCCTTTAGTGGAGTGTGTGGATGTGCAATTCCAGTTCCACGCTCTGTCCTAAGGATTGAAGGAAGGATCCGGACTGTGATAGGTTTAATATTCGCTCCCCGAGTTTCAGTACACACTTTCTTCCTTCTGTATGAAATTCCTCAGAGATAACCCACGCAGCTACAGACCACCTCCAGTGTCATTCATCTACATCTACATAGTACCCTGCAAGCCACTATAAAGGTGTGTGGCAGGGAGTGATTTCTCACCAAACATGCACTACATATCATGCATAAAACAAAGGAATAGTATTAATGTACTGTTCTAAACTTCACTATTTAAAAAAGATAGAAATTGCACAGCAAACATGCAAAAACATTATATTAGTAGGGTTAGCTCTAAGTACTCATACCAACATGCAGCTACCAATGCTATCCATTGCTACTCTCCGATTGGACATATTTACTGTTATTCGTATCTCTAATTGTACGAGGGAAAAAGGACATTTTGAATCTGTCAGTTCGGCAATCAATTTCTCTAAATTTGTGATCATGGTCCAGTCTACCATAGTAAGTTTTGGTTCGCAAAATATTTTTAACATCAACACTGAGAATATTGAGTTGGAATTTATTGAGAAGATTAAGTCTAAATTTCAACCTGCGACACGACAATGATTCCCAATTTAATTCATTTAATAGACTGGTTACGCTAATAAGGTTATCGTACCGTCCCTTTACAAAGCTTGCCTATCTTTACTGCACACGTTCAAGTTCATTTTTTAGACCCATACACTGGCAGCATATTCCAAATGAGGTCTAATAAGGGAAAAGTAGCTGATTTCTCGTACATGATCGTCACATTTACCCAGTACTCTTTTGATGAATCCCAGTTTACGATTAGCTTGACCCATTATTGCACGAATGTGTTTACCCCAGGAAAGATCATGTGTCAGTCTTATTCCAAGATATTTAACGGATTCCACGTTTCTTAATTCATTAAGTACTACATATTTTGTAATTGCTAGGAGGAGAGCTATTCTTTTTCCACGAATTCATTACAAGAATTACAAGACATATTCCAAATGAAATTTTCAGATTCACTTTATCTCGTAACAGAAGGAAAACAATTGCATGAAATTGAAATTCGTTGAAATACGTCCGAAATGTATAATAAGATCCGGTCGAGTTGAGTAGGAGATCCGATCATTCAGTGCGCCGATCGGATGTGGTCACGAGGGGGTGAGGTAGCAAGGGTGGAGGGCGGGTTAGGGGGTGGGGATACCTGCGTTGAGGTGGGGAAGCAGGGACACAGGATTGACCAGGCGCAAGGAGCGGCTCACCGAATGAGGAGGGAGACCCATTCAATAATCGGAAGCCTAAAATCTTCCATTACCCTCCCTCCCTTCCAGCTGTATACCCCTCCGCAATTGCAACGCCACCCCCCATCCACCCCCCGCCCTCCCCTCACATGCAACCATCGCCGCTAGCTCCTCGTGTAGTTCGTTCTCTGTTCTGTTTCGGCGGCGACGGTGTTCAGTTGGGACAGTGGCTGATGTGTCCCTCTTATTCTCTCTGGCAGAGGCACGTGCTTTGAGATCTTCTTCGTTGAGAAATGTAAGTGCTGTGGTACTACTAATTTTCATGCGATATACGTTTGATAACGTAGTAAATCTTACTTAATTTCGTTAATTGACGAAACGTATCCGAGTGTTTTAATAGATTTACCTTTTTTGCAGGTAGAAAGTGGAACTCTGGACGATACTAACGTTATCTACGAGGGAAGGAAGCTGTATCCTTCGGTGTGAAGCTGAATGGCAGTTCGGCACGTGGAGATTTTGGCCATGGGTGAATTAAGGACTGGTTTTTCTCGTGAGATGTGAGTAGGCTTTGTCTTGAATTGATACGCCACAAGGATTGAAATTTGAGGACGAAATACTTGAGCAATGGTTTTGATTTTATAGTGCTGATTTTTATTTCAATGTCTTCGCAGGAGAGAAAATCGTACTGTCTCGGGAGGTAGTTGAGAGAAATGGCAGCTGAATGGATACGTAAAGGCACGGCGGGATTTGACTTCGCGATCATCATGCACGCCAAGCCGACATTCGTCGTCGTCATTCTACAGCGATGCGGTGAGTAACTTTCTTAATGTGTTTTGTGTCCCGTGGGTATGTACCTAGACGGTGAGATTATGTGTGTGACGCTCCTTCAGTCATAAATGTTCCCGTGTCGAATTAGGAGCATTAGAAGCGTGTGCATTGCCAGGATTCCCTTCGCCCAATTGTAAGACCCCCCCCCCCACCTCCTAGATACGTCGCCTCCTCTACCATCCGCGGACATCGCTGCACCCCTCGTGTTCAATTCGCTCGAGTACAGAACACGTACTTCTCTTGTCCATTCGCAATAATTTCCCTTCATATCATCTCTCCCTTTCGAGTGCATTTAGGTTAAATTGCTGTGAAACCCTTCACAGCTAGTTTCCTGATCGCAGTCTACCCGATTTATTAGTAAAGCTTTCGATAGCAAGATCTTCCACAGAGAAAATCATTCGCCTTGACCGGGACTCGAACCCGGACCCCCTGATTTCCGGTCAGGTGCTCTACCAGTTGAGATACCAAGGCGTCCTCCTTCGCTGTGGAAATTCTAGAGGCTTTAAAGGAGCTAGCTTTCCACTCCCGATCAAGGCGAATGATTTTTTCTCAGTGGAATATCTTGCCATCGTGCATCAAAACTGGTAACTCTGCTAAAGTATTCGCGGCTAGCTCGCGAGATTTGAATTTAGGGTCGTATTCATAGTCAAGACTTATTAAAGTCCCTTAACAAAGTGACTCTTTAGAGTAAAGACTCTTTACGATAAGTGTGTTTCATAGACGTCTTAAGTGTTACACTTTGTGAAGTGTGTCTTTAGCCACCGGACCTCTGATTTCAAAATAAAATCTAGCGTGGTGGCAATGGTGGCAATTATGTTTGCGAGAAAACTGACATGCGAATCTGAAAAAGATGACGAATGGTAAATAAAAAGCGAGTGGTTCCAGCATGAAGTTGATGCAGTGTATATAAATACTCCATTATTATAATATCCATAGGTCCGTGGAAGGTTGTTGGCGATCTTTAACGTCAATATAATTTTTTTTTCTTCACTTCTTCTCTCCGTATTTTATTTTATGTATGATATCAGCTTTTAGGGTAGGTCTCATGGGGTAGGTGTAGATTTCTCTCCTTTCAGGTTAGGTATATTGGCATCAGCATTTGTTACTTATAATTTTCGTTTTAAATAATATTATGGGTTTGGAGCTGAGGAATGTGCCTTTATGTAACTTATATATTTCATTCCAACTTTATCACAGTTACCTATGGTTTTAAATTTTCTAATAGTGCATCATTCTTTTTATAGTTTGAAGAGTTCGTCTTCGTTTAAATTCATACATTCGCGTAGAGTATCCTATCGTTTTGTTTCGATAATCATTGTTAGGTAGTGAAGCTTTTTGATTAACTAGGTTTCATATGGGCCATATCTAGTATACTAGGTAAATGATATTTTAATGTTTCGTAGCTATGTTAGGATTTATCATTATCCGTATCTGTTAGGTTTCGATCTAAAAACAGACCGTAAGAGATTGCAAAAACTGACCAATTATGAAAGGGAGGCCCTGATAGAGCTAACCATGATTAAGTATCGGACTCATTAGTAACTGATATGGTTGAATAATAACCTGACAACTTAAATCCATTCGAAACATTTTGTGAAGAATAAAAAGCCTCCGCCTCGCTAGCCTACCTCCGCCAAAGAAAACCTTCGTGAGCGGAAGTTAATCAAAGAACAGTTAAATGCTTTTAATGTACTTGACTATCAAGTAATATTAATTGTCAGATGCTACTAGTATTATAAACATCGGTTGCAATGTAAACACGGACATTCGAAGATTCGAATTAATTACATTACCTAAATGAACTTCATTTTCATATATATAGATATATACCTGTGTCGTAATATCGTAAGTAGTCGAATTAGCGGCGGCACCGGCATAGCACTATTGTTTACTCGTTCCAAGTCGTCGGCAAACATTTCTACGGCGACAACTTTTGGAAACCGATAACACCCTAATGAATCCTTCCTCATGATAACGCTCCATTGGACTCTTCATATCCCTTATGTATCATCGGGGGTAATTCATTACTATAAATTCCGTCCATTCCGCGTTTTCTACCCATTCCGCAAGATTTTCAAGTCCATCAATGCCAATCGCAGCCATTTTGCTTTCCAGCGCTCCTACTTTAGGGGCTAAAGTGAGCTCGGAGCCAGTCTTTACCGTAAAGTGACTCTTTAGCATAATTTGGTCAGAAGTGACGTCTATGAAATGCGGAAAGGTCCCTTTAGCCCTTCTAAAGGCTACTTTAGCGTAAAGTCTTGACTATGAATATGACCCAGGAAGGTTTCGCCTCCATTTACGAATGGTTTTTTTCTCTTTGGAATATCTAGCTATCATGCATCAAAACTCCGCTAAAGTATTCGCGGCTAGCTCGCGAGCTTTGAATGTAGTAAAGGTTTCGCCACCAAGTACGTGTGATATGATACCGTGTGTGCTAATATTATACAATTACTGGGCCGCAGAGAAGCAATGGCGAGGGTTACCCTCAGAAATTAGTCAGCTGTGATGGAACGAGATTATAGTTCGGTACCTGTAATTCGAGAAAGCTTGAGAGATGTACCCAGTTCAGTACGCTTGATTAACGTCTCGCGATCGCTTATGACTTGCATTTCAAATATTACGTGCGCCGTGTTGCTGTTCTCTGCTTCCGCAGATGAGTAACGAATTTCGGAATTTATCCGCGGAGATCTTTTGTACGATGATTTCGTTGAGAATGTAATTTTTTGTAGGATAAGATTTACCTTGCGGGCAGTTAATCCGATGGAAATGAATCGAAATATTTAGCCACATTCGTTATTTTGGAGCGTAATGGTTTAATTTTTTTCCGAGCGAAATCCTTATCCAGGTCGTGCATCTACACGATAGCCTGCAATTGCACCACCACTGCATTATGCCACCGCGAGGGTGTGTGGCAGGGGGTGAAGAACACCAAGCATGGACTCCTAACAGAAATATCTTTTCGTTGAGATCTCGTTGTATACTAAATCTGTGAACCTGTATTGAGCTGACGTGTATTATGTTATCAGATAAGTTTGAGAAAGTCCGCCATGCGACATGCCATGCGTGTCATGTTGCCGATGCGCAGCTTTGTATTTCATAGCGTTAGCCGTTAATTACTCTCTTAATTAATTGCTCTTCCAGGGCGGCGATCCTCGGGGAAAACCTGGAATTGTCAGGGAATTTTGGAAATCTGGAAAAGTCAGGGAATAGTCGGGGAATTCTCGTAATAGTCACGGAGAAACTTGGAGAGGAAATTCTAGTCATTTTTCTACCATTACGTTTACCGTGCAGTCTTTCCCGCCCTTTATTTCACCAATAAAAACTGTCCTTCGCCGAAGTGCATAGAATAAGCCCTGTCAATTCCGTGAACATTCAGTTGTGAATCTTATTTATTTAGTTGTGAATCAGGAATACAATGTGTCCCTTTTGTATGTCCTTAATGCGATATTTGCCTAGTAGCGTTAAAATTCTTGATCACAGTGTATTCTGCTCATCACAAGGAATCCGAGGCTACCTATGTCGTTCGGAAGATTTTACCTCGCGATTTAACTTCCGAGAATCGTGTCGAGAGGTAGCTGGAGCACACTAGCTCAGAGTAAATACGTATTTGCAATTCTTAAAATACAATACTGATTATTAAAATGGTAATTCAAGTACGATCACATGTGTAAACAAAATCTTATGTTAGATCATTTTCTATTCCCATACCACCCTTCGTGAGACAGTGAGTTCTCCTCCCCTCCCCACCTTTCACTCTCGACGTAATTATTGAATGCCCCCCTTAGCTCCCTCTCGAAGCAATTTAGTCAGGTTACAAACCACTCAAATATGACATTCCTTAATATGACGCTGCCATTTCTAATTGCCTCCTGTTTTCGCTCGCAGTGGCGCGATTGTTTTGTTTGTTGAAACAAGTATTTTTAAAATTTTGGTTCCCTCTTACAATCAGCGAGTTATGACTACGTTAATCAAATTGTTATTCGCTTCTAACACTCGTGCTATCCGATTTTGATCTAGTCCCAAGAACTTTGCTTTGGTTTGTATTTTTCGCGTAGCTTAGTGATACCTGTGCCGTGGTCCGCCAGTAAATTGGCCATTAACATTCCCTTCGATGGCTTTCAGTAATCTTCAACTTCTCAGAACTACCAGTACAAGCCACCTCTTCCTTAAAAATTAGACATTGTCAATTTGTAATTTTACCGGAAGAAAGAATGACGGCCACGGAAATACAATATATGGCCGCAAAAAATGTATTAAAAGTGTGTACAATTTGAGGGCTTAACTTGTGAAAGTTCAATATATTTTATTTAGGGCGGAGGTTCTTTATCATTTTTCATTCTTATAGCTTTTAATGTATTGATTTCAGCTTTTAACATTTTCTGAGTCTTGACGAAAATTTAATTCAGAAGAAATAAAATATTCCGACAATAGGAGACCTTTTGGCGATCGGTCAGGGAAATTGGTAAAGACATCAGGGAAAAGTCAGGGAAATTGAAAATTGGTTACCAGTAGACACCCTGTCTTCTCAAGTGATGTTCCCTCGGGTGCAGGCACGTAGCAAGGGGGTGGCTGTAGCCCTGTAGTAGTGGGGGCAAGTAGCCAGGGGGAGGGGGTTCATGAGGCCAATTGAGGTTTTTGGGATCAATGCATTGTCAACAATAGACAGATAATCTTATGCACCTCAACGTTTCGACTCACCTCCCCTTTGTTTTGGACGTAGCTACAACTAACTCCATTACAAAGTATGTTTTTGACCCTTCATAAAAAATGTTTAAATTTCTTAATACAATTTGTTTTTATTATATTTCCCTCCCCCCCCCCCCATCCCCGTTGAATTTCAATGTGCACTTTCAATTAGTTAACTTTATAAAAGTTCATGCATCATAGTCCTAAAAATTTGTCACTGCTGCTAAATTTTGTCAAGTTCACACTGAAAGTATTACCTCTCTTACACAGTAACATCATCACTCTCATTTACATAATTGATAATTCCATATTTTAAAGAAGACATTAGCATTCTCTGATGTGTAGGTGCTGAGAGAACTTTTTCTCATTCGTTCATAGACGCTAAAAACTTTGAAGGACATTTCATTCTTCCTATTTGTGTAACGTCAGTTGGTGCCTCAATTTATTTCATTCATTGTTCATGCACAAAATTTTAAGTTTATTGGCAGAAATATTCCAGAGAAATTGCAACTAATTTCTCCAAGAATAACTTCCTAATTGCAACTTTTAGCTTTCATTAAAATCAATTTTATTAAATCATTCATCCCATTCCTCCTGTGACTTATGATACAGTTCTTAACCTTATCATTAACCTTTGGTAATGTGGAAGCACATTGACAGTTTTATTTCCATTTATATTGTCTCTTCTTCTTCCTCCATCTTCATATTTTGTCTGCGATGAACCAGAATCACTTTCAGCTGCATTGTTTCCATGTTCTAAAGTGGAATTTCAACACTCTAACTTAAAATGGGAATAATTAACTGTAATTTTCTCCCAACATCCCATGAGGCTGTTTTATTCGAGCGGTGTGTGCTAAAGCAGAAATGCAATCTAAAAAAGGACTAAGGAATTATTAAACACCAAATAGCTATAGCATTCCTTAAGTGAGTTAGTCAATTGAATTAGTCAAATGTGAGATACAATGATTTAGCTATGGGGAATCTCAAGATATGAAATTAATGCATTCAGAACTGTTGAGTCAAGAAGCACCAAAGAGAATCTTTAAAAGAAACTAAACACTTTACACTGTATACATATGATTTTAATTGTTTCATGATGACCAAGGAAATATTAAAGCTAATTTTCAGACTCGTGGTGCTGTAGTGACATTACCTTTATTTATAATTAAGGTAACCTTTTTTAGGAGATTGGAGAAAAAAGAATAGGAAGTACATATATCACAGCGAATAGAATATTTTTATGAAATGTCTACCCTAGGGATAAGGGACTCAGGGCAGTTTAGGAGCTCATGTTGGAGTAAAAAAGTGCCTGTAATGGAGTGGAGTAACTAGGTATATGCATAAGTGAATGCAAGAGAATTAATGTTATGTGCAAAGATGTCATAGTTTGTTTTAAATGAGGACTTATTTGAAAAGCATTCATGCAATGCCATTCTTACGTGATTCTCACTGTTGTAGGTTGCTAAACAAGTTAATGTAGTCGAAGAATCCCATTGTGAACTGCATATATCTTGGGCACAATTCCAACTGCATTTGTCTATGCTGTATTGCCTATTTCAATGCTTGATCAGCATGGCAATGAAGTCTGCCAAAATAAAAAATATTGATCATGTAATATCAAGGTCATTGTAATCTGAATATCCATTCTGAATAGCTAATGATTCCATAGTATTGTCAAACATAATTTTTGGATTTTTTGGAATAACTTATTCTAAAAAAAAAGTAGTGTAACATCTCACTGAGTAGAATAGCTTCTCACATTATGAATGCATTGTTAGCATTATGCTACATCGGAATTATGTAATATTCAATTGCATGTGATCACTTAATTTTTTCAGCTCCCCATTTTGGTGGGGTAGGCATAGCTTTATGGAATAAGATATATTAGTAGCTTTTGATTATATGTTATTCTAACAAAGTTTCCTGCTGCTTAAATTGTGTGCATTCACGATATTTTTGAGCAATCATGAGTTTAATTACACCTAATTTATAAATTCCTTTCAGCTGTCGACAGAAGCCCAGATAGCAAAATGTCTCCACTTCTGAAGATATTCATCAAGAGGATACAAGAACACAACATTGGAGCTATACAAGGGTAGGACCCTCACTGCTACAGTGAGATGCAATATTAAATCAAAATTCTACAGAGAGAATAATATTTTTCTAATCCATTACACATATTTTAATGATTAAAATATCATGCTTTTGAATCGTATATCCTGGGAAAAACTATAAACAGTTAAGAGGCAGAAAATATAAGAATGATATAGCTCAGATTACCGTAATAGAGAATGTATTTTATTCATTTAATAATGAAAAATTTATAAAATTAGAAGACAATTAAGAGAGAAATTGTCAATTTGAATAGACAAAAATACATAGACATAGATTTAAAGTACCGTAAAGTTACCTTTTTCATGGCATGGTGTCATTTTGACAGAGCTGTGATTATTGTAATAAAAAATTTATTGTACATTAATTTATTATTTAATCATAAGAGGAATGAGAAGGCAATTAGGACTGAAAATGTCGATTTGATATAGCCAAAAATATAAAAATATATTTATAATTTTGTTAGCTAAATCATGGCAGGAAATGTCGATTTGACATAGCTGTAATTACTATTATATAAATTTTTTTGCAGGCTAATTTATAACATAATCATAATAGGAAAATGAAGGCAATTATGGTTGAAATGTCGATTTGACATAGCCAAAAATATAAAAATATATTTATAATTTTGTTAGCTAAATCATGGCAGGAAATGTCGATTTGACACAGCTGTGATTACTATTATATACATTTTTTTGCAGGCTAATTTATAACATAATCATAATAGGAAAATGAAGGCAATTATGGTTGAAATGTCGATTTGACATAGCCGAAAATATAAAAATATTTATAATTTTATGTTAGCTAAATCATGGCAGGAAATGTCAATTTGACATAGCTGTGATTACTATTATATTAATTTTTTTGCAGGCTAATTTATAACATTATCATATAAGGAATGTGAAGGCAATTATGGCAGAAAATGTCGATTTGACATAGCCAAAAATATAAAAATAGGTTTATGATTTTATGTTAGCTAAATCATGGCAGGAAATGTCGATTTGACATACCTGTGATTACTATTATATAAATTTTTTTGCAGGTTAATTTATAACTTAATCATAATAGGAAAATGAAGGGAGTTGTGGCTGAAAATGTAGATTTGACATAGCCAAAAATATAAAAATAGATTTATAATTTTATGTTAGCTAAATCATGGCAGGAAATGTCAATTTGACATAGCTGTGATTACTATTATATTAATTTTTTTGCAGGTTAATTTAAAACTTAATCATAATAGGAAAATGAAGGCAGTTGTGGCTGAAAATGTAGATTTGACATAGCGAAAATATAAAAATAGATTTATAATTTTATGTTAGCTAAATCATGGCAGGAAATGTCAATTTGACATAGCTGTGATTACTATTATATAAATTTATTTGCAGGTTAATTTATAACTTAATCATAATAGGAAAATGAAGGCAGTTGTGGCTGAAAATGTAGATTTGACATAGCGAAAATATAAAAATAGATTTATAATTTTATGTTAGCTAAATCATGGCAGGAAATGTCAATTTGACATTGCTGTGATTACTATTATATTAATTTTTTTGCAGGCTAATTTATAACTTAATCATATAAGGAATGTGAAGGCAATTATGGCAGAAAATGTCGATTTGACATAGCCAAAAATATAAAAATAGGTTTATAATTTTATGTTAGCTAAATCATGGCAGGAAATGTCAATTTGACATAGCTGGGATTACTATTATATTAATTTTTTTGCAGGCTAATTTATAACTTAATCATAAAAGGAATGTGAAGGCAATTATGGCAGAAAATGTCGATTTGACATAGCCAAAATTATAAAAATAGATTTATAATTCTATGCTAGCTAAATCATGGCAGGAAATGTCAATTTGACATAGCTGTGATTACTATTATATTAATTTTTTTGCAGGCTAATTTATAACTTAATCATATAAGGAATGTGAAGGCAATTATGGCAGAAAATGTCGATTTGACATAGCCAAAAATATAAAAATAGGTTTATAATTTTATGTTAGCTAAATCATGGCAGGAAATGTCGATTTGACATACCTGTGATTACTATTATATAAATTTTTTTTCAGGTTAATTTATAACTTAATCATATAAGGAATGTGAAGGCAATTATGGCATAAAATGTCGATTTGACATAGCCAAAAATATAAAAATAGATTTATAATTTTATGTTAGCTAAATCATGGCAGGAAATGTCAATTTGACATAGCTGTGATTACTATTATATTAATTTTTTCCAGGTTAATTTATAACTTAATCATAATGGGAAAATGAAGGCAGTTGTGGCTGAAAATGTAGATTTGATATAGCGAAAATATAAAAATAGATTTATAATTTTATGTTAGCTGAATCATGGCAGGAAATGTCAATTTGGCATAGCTGTGATTACTATTATATTAATTTTTTTGCAGGCTAATTTATAACATTATCATATAAGGAATGTGAAGGCCATTATGGCAGAAAATGTCGATTTGACATAGCCAAAAATATAAAAATAGGTTTATAATTTTATGTTAGCTAAATCATGGCAGGAAATGTCGATTTGACATAGCTGTGATTACTATTATATTAATTTTTTTGCAGGTTAATTTATAACTTAATCATAATAGGAAAATGAAGGCAGTTGTGGCTGAAAATGTAGATTTGACATAGCGAAAATATAAAAATAGATTTATAATTTTATGTTACCTAAATCATGGCAGGAAATGTCAATTTGACATAGCTGTGATTACTATTATATTAATTTTTTTGCAGGCTAATTTATAACTTAATCATATAAGGAATGTGAAGGCAATTATGGCAGAAAATGTCGATTTGACATAGCCAAAAATATAAAAATAGGTTTATAATTTTATGTTAGCTAAATCATGGCAGGAAATGTCAATTTGACATAGCTGTGATTACTATTATATTAATTTTTTTGCAGGCTAATTTATAACTTAATCATAAAAGGAATGTGAAGGCAATTATGGCAGAAAATGTCGATTTGACATAGCCAAAAATATAAAAATAGATTTATAATTTTATGCTAGCTAAATCATGGCAGGAAATGTCAATTTGACATAGCTGTGATTACTATTATATTAATTTTATTGCAGGCTAATTTATAACTTAATCATATAAGGAATGTGAAGGCAATTTTGGCAGAAAATGTCGATTTGACATAGCCAAAAATATAAAAATAGGTTTATAATTTTATGTTGGCTAAATCATGGCAGGAAATGTCGATTTGACATACCTGTGATTACTATTATATAAATTTTTTTGCAGGCTAATTTATAACATTATCATAATAGGAAAATGAAGGGAGTTTGGCTGAAAATGTAGATTTAACATAGCCGAAAATATAAAAAAAGATTTAATATTTTATGTTAGCTAAATCATGGCAGGAAATGTCAATTTCACATAGCTGTGATTACTATTATATTAATTTTTTTCCAGGTTAATTTATAACTTAATCATAATAGGAATATGAAGGCAGTTGTGGCTGAAAATGTAGATTTGACATAGCGAAAATATAAAAATAGGTTTATAATTTTATGTTAGCTAAATCATGGCAGGAAATGTCGATTTGACATAACTGTGATTACTATTATATAAATTTTTTTGCAGGTTAATTTATAACTTAATCATAATAGGAAAATGAAGGGAGTTGTGGCTGAAAATGTAGATTTGACATAGCCAAAAATATAAAAATAGATTTATAATTTTATGTTAGCTAAATCATGGCAGGAAATGTCGATTTGACATACCTGTGATTACTATTATATTAATTTTTTTGCAGGCTAATTTATAACTTAATCATAATAGGAAAATGAAGGCAGTTTTGGCTGAAAATGTCGATTTGACATAGCCAAAAATATAAAAAGAGATTAATAATTTTATGTTAGCTAAATCATGGCAGGAAATGTCAATTTGACATAGCTGTGATTACTATTATATAAATTTTATTGCAGGCTAATTTCTAACTTAATCATATAAGGAATGTGAAGGCAATTATGGCAGAAAATGTCGATTTGACATAGCCAAAAATGTAAAAATAGATTTATAATTTTATGTTAGCTAAATCATGGCAGGAAATGTCAATTTGACATAGCTGTGATTACTATTATATAAATTTTTTTGCAGGTTAATTTATAACTCAATCATAATAGGAAAATGAAGGCAGTTGTGGCTGAAAATGTAGATTTGACATAGCGAAAATATAAAAATAGATTTATAATTTTATGTTAGCTAAATCATGGCAGGAAATGTCAATTTGACATAGCTGTGATTACTATTATATTAATTTTTTTGCAGGCTAATTTATAACTTAATCATATAAGGAATGTGAAGGCAATTATGGCAGAAAATGTCGATTTGACATAGCCAAAAATATAAAAATAGATTTATAATTTTATGTTAGCTAAATCATGGCAGGAAATGTCGATTTGACATACCTGTGATTACTATTATATAAATTTTTTTGCAGCTTAATTTATAACTTAATCATAATAGGAAAATGAAGGGAGTTGTGGCTGAAAATGTAGATTTGACATAGCCAAAAATATAAAAATAGATTTATAATTTTATGTTAGCTAAATCATGGCAGGAAATGTCAATTTGACATAGCTGTGATTACTATTATATAAATTTTATTGCAGGCTAATTTATAACTTAATCATATAAGGAATGTGAAGGCAATCATGGCAGAAAATGTCGATTTGACATAGCCAAAAATATAAAAATAGATTTATAATTTTATGTTAGCTAAATCATGGCAGGAAATGTCAATTTGACATAGCTGTGATTACTATTATATAAATTTTTTTGCAGGTTAATTTATAACTTAATCATAATAGGAAAATGAAGGCAGTTGTGGCTGAAAATGTAGATTAGACATAGCGAAAATATAAAAATAGATTTATTATTTTATGTTAGCTAAATCATGGCAGGAAATGTCAATTTGACATAGCTGTGATTACTATTATATTAATTTTTTTGCAGGCTAATTTATACCTTAATCATATAAGGAATGTGAAGGCAATTATGGCAGAAAATGTCGATTTGACATAGCCAAAAATATAAAAATAGATTTATAATTTTATGTTAGCTAAATCATGGCAGGAAATGTCGATTTGTCATACCTGTGATTACTATTATATAAATTTTTTTGCAGGTTAATTTATAACTTAATCCTAATAGGAAAATGAAGGCAGTTATGGCTGAAAATGTAGATTTGACATAGCCACAAATATAAAAATAGATTTATAATTTTATGTTAGCTAAATCATGGCAGGAAATGTCAATTTGACATAGCTGTGATTACTATTATATAAATTTTTTTGCAGGCTAATTTATAACGTAATCATAATAGGAAAATGAAGGCAGTTATGGCTGAAAATGTCGATTTGACATAGCCAAAAATATAAAAATAGATCTATAATTTTATGTTAGCTAAATCATGGCAGGAAATGTCAATTTGACATAGCCTTGATTACTATATTATATAAATTTTATTGCAGGCTAATTTATAACTTAATCATATTAGGAATATGAAGGCAACTATGGCTAAAATGTCGATTTGATATAGCCAAAAATATAAAATAGATTTATAATGTTATGTTAGCTAAATCATGGCAGGAAATGTCAATTTGACATAGCTGTGATTACTATTATATAAATTTTATTGCAGGCTAATTTATAACTTAATCATATAAGGAATGTGAAGGCAATTATGGCTGAAAATGTCAATTTGACATAGCCAAAAATATAAAAATATATTTATAATTTTATGTTAGCTAAATCATGGCAGGAAATGTCAATTCGACATAGCTGCGATTACTATTATATAAATTTTATTGCAGGCTAATTTATAACTTAATCATATCAGGAATGTGAAGGCAGTTATGGCTGAAAATGTAGATTTGACATAGCCAAAAATATAAAAATATATTTATAATATTATGTTAGCTAAATCATGGCAGGAAATGTCGATTTGACATAGCCGTGATTACTATTATGTAAATTTTTTTGCAGGTTAATTTATAACTTAATCATAATAGGAAAATGAAGGCAGTTGTGGCTGAAAATGTAGATTTGACATAGCCAAAAATATAAAAATAGATTTATAATTTTACGTTAGCTAAATCATGGCAGGAAATGTCAATTTGACATAGCTGTGATTACTATTATATAAATTTTATTGCAGGCTAATTTATAACTTAATCATAATAGGAAAATGAAGGCAGTTATGGCTGAAAATGTCGATTTGACATAGCCAAAAATATAAAAATAGGTTTATAATTTTATGTTAGCTAAATCATGGCAGGAAATGTCGATTTGACATAGCTGTGATTACTATTATATTAATTTTTTTGCAGGTTAATTTATAACTTAATCATAATAGGAAAATGAAGGCAGTTGTGGCTGAAAATGTAGATTTGACATAGCGAAAATATAAAAATAGATTTATAATTTTATGTTACCTAAATCATGGCAGGAAATGTCAATTTGACATAGCTGTGATTACTATTATATTAATTTTTTTGCAGGCTAATTTATAACTTAATCATATAAGGAATGTGAAGGCAATTATAGCAGAAAATGTCGATTTGACATAGCCAAAAATATAAAAATAGGTTTATAATTTTATGTTAGCTAAATCATGGCAGGAAATGTCAATTTGACATAGCTGTGATTACTATAATATTAATTTTTTTTGCAGGCTAATTTATAACTTAATCATAAAAGGAATGTGAAGGCAATTATGGCAGAAAATGTCGATTTGTCATAGCCAAAAATATAAAAATAGATTTATAATTTTATGCTAGCTAAATCATGGCAGGAAATGTCAATTTGACATAGCTGTGATTACTATTATATTAATTTTATTGCAGGCTAATTTATAACTTAATCATATAAGGAATGTGAAGGCAATTTTGGCAGAAAATGTCGATTTGACATAGCCAAAAATATAAAAATAGGTTTATAATTTTATGTTGGCTAAATCATGGCAGGAAATGTCGATTTGACATACCTGTGATTACTATTATATAAATTTTTTTGCAGGCTAATTTATAACATTATCATAATAGGAAAATGAAGGGAGTTTGGCTGAAAATGTAGATTTAACATAGCCGAAAATATAAAAATAGATTTATAATTTTATGTTAGCTAAATCATGGCAGGAAATGTCAATTTCACATAGCTGTGATTACTATTATATTAATTTTTTTCCAGGTTAATTTATAACTTAATCATAATAGGAATATGAAGGCAGTTGTGGCTGAAAATGTAGATTTGACATAGCGAAAATATAAAAATAGGTTTATAATTTTATGTTAGCTAAATCATGGCAGGAAATGTCGATTTGACATACCTGTGATTACTATTATATAAATTTTTTTGCAGGTTAATTTATAACTTAATCATAATAGGAAAATGAAGGGAGTTGTGGCTGAAAATGTAGATTTGACATAGCCAAAAATATAAAAATAGATTTATAATTTTATGTTAGCTAAATCATGGCAGGAAATGTCGATTTGACATACCTGTGATTACTATTATATTAATTTTTTTGCAGGCTAATTTATAACTTAATCATAATAGGAAAATGAAGGCAGTTTTGGCTGAAAATGTCGATTTGACATAGCCAAAAATATAAAAAGAGATTTATAATTTTATGTTAGCTAAATCATGGCAGGAAATGTCAATTTGACATAGCTGTGATTACTATTATATAAATTTTATTGCAGGCTAATTTATAACTTAATTGTTGGATTAAGTTTTTATTCAAATCAATGATACAACCATTCTCTTTCGTGTTCAATATCGTTATGCCCCGAATCCTCGTTATCAACAAACTATTTTCCCCATGACAACCATGGAAAAACAAAACATTTATTTTAATTTGATCCGCGATTATTATTTAACAAATTTACTTTGCTTCAAATTCCTCCTTTCGCGTGACAAATTTTAAATAATTAAACTCAAGTTTGGAATGTGCTTCTTCATTAATGCTTCGCTGACGTCCTTGGTCAAAACATCAGTTTCCAAGTCTGCTGAACCCACGTGATGAAGAACCACCTCACCATTTTTGATTTCATCCTTGACAAAATGATACATTCTTCTGATGTGCTTGTTTTCTTTGTTGATCTTCTCATTGTTATTCCAATTCAATGCTGATTGACTGTCAGTTCGAACTTTTATTGGTCGTTCAACAACTTCAAATTGTCCCAGCTCTTCTAACAACTCTGTCAACCAGATGCCCTCACAAACTCCATCACATAATGCCACCAACTCCGATTCCATAGTTGATAAAGCTACCATCTTCTGCTTTCCGCTTCTCCAACTGATCAATGCGTCTCCAATCTTCACTGAATATCCGCCAAATGATTTCGAATCCAAAGTGGTACACCAACTGGCATCTGAACTAATCTCCAGTCTTCCAACTTCTCTGCCAATCTTCAAACGATACCCTTTGGTCCCCTTCAAATATCTCAAAACTCTCTTCAACGCCTCGTAATGAATCATCCTTGGATCTTTTGAGTACTGCGATAGTTTGCTGTAGGTGTATGCCAAGTCCGGCCTCGTCCCTCTCACCAAATATCCAATACATCCAAGTATTTCTTGGTACAAATCCTTGTTTGCTTTCTTCGAATCTTCGTAATCGTCAAGTTTGACTCCACTTGCTGCTGGTGTCTTCACTCCATTGCAATTCTCCATTCCGAATCTCTCAATAACTTCTTCGATGTAGCTTGATTGTTCCATGATAAATCCTTCTTTTTCTTCTTTGATTTTTATTCCTAGGAACTTCACTTCATCCTCCTTTGACACCTTAATCTTCAATTGCTTTTTCAGTTTTTCCACCAGTTGATCAATCTTCTTTTGACTGTCACCAACAATTATACAGTCATCCACGTAGCATCCAATTGCCAAAAATCCCTTCTTTGACTCTTCGACAAATACACATGGATCTGCTTTACATGGTTTCAATCCCAATTCCTTCAAAATTCCAGATAATTTCTTAAACCAACATCTTCCTGCTTCTGGAAGTCCATATAAACTCTTCTTTAGTCTAAATATCTTCCCTTCTTCAATGTTTACTCCTTTTGGTGGATTCATGTACACATGCCTGTCCAATTCTGCGTTCAAGTACGCTGCTTCGACGTCAATGAACTCCACTTTGTAATTTTTCTTCGCTGCAATTGCCAACAGTGTCTTCAATGACTCTTGCTTCATCACTGGACTGTAAGAGCTTTTGTAATCCACTCCCATTCGCTGTCGTGAACCATCAGCTACCAGTCTTGCCTTGTATACTTCTGCATCTTTGGTTCCCTTTTTCTTGAAAACCCATTTGCTTTGAATTAATTTTACCTCTTTTGGCTTGTTAACAATTTCCCAAGTCTGATAATTTTTCATATTTTTCAATTCCTTGTTCATTGCTTCAATCCATTTGATCTTGTCCTTGGACTCGATTGCTTCTTTGTAGTTCCTTGTATTGATTTCTTGCACCATATTGACAATGCAATCGGGCTCCTTCTTCTCTCTCGTTGACCTTCTTACTCCTTGTTGTCTTAATTCATCTTCTATTCCTTTTAATTCTTCTTGGTGTCTCTGTTTCAGGACATCGTTCGTGTCACCTTTTTTTCTCCCTCTTCTTCTCTCTCCAGCTTGAACAATTACCAACGGATTTTTATGAGATGAATCATCATCACTGTCGAATTGTCCTTGAAAATCTTCAACAACGTCATGGATAATTCCTGAATTGTTTTCTTCCTCGTGTCGTTCGTCTCGATTCTCTTGCCTCTCAATTGGGATAAAAACGTAGTTAGTCTCGTCATAACCAACGTCTTCTTCCTTCTTCTGAAAACCCATTTTTTCTTCAATGAACTTTACGTCTCGACTCTCGTGAATCTTCCTGTCACTCAAGTCAAATACTCGGTAGGCTCTCCTGTTCTTCGAGTATCCCACGAACACAGCTTCCTTTGATCTCACGTCAAGCTTCTTTTTTTGAACATCTTCATTTCTGTAGAAGACCTTGCAGCCAAAAACTCTGAGATGTCTGACCGATGGTTTCTTGTTTTTCCAAATCTCAAGTGGAACTTGATCCCTCTTCTTCGTAGGTGAAAGATCATGCAAGTAGCTCGCAGTCCACACGGCTTCTGCCCAAAACATCAGTGTTAATCCAGCTGCAATGAGTAACGTTCGAGCCATTTCCACCAACGTTCGATTGGCTCTCTCAGCAATTCCGTTGCTCTGTGGAGAATAGATCGTCGTTCTCTCGTGCTTGATGCCTTTCTTCTTGAAATATTCTTGCAATGTGTCGTTGGTAAATTCCGTACCGTTGTCTGAGCGAAAATTCTTGACCTTTTGTCCTGTCTCGTTCTCTTTTCTCTCAATAAACTCGATCAGTTTATCGGCAGTTTCACTTTTACTCTTCAAAAAATCGACGAAATATCTTCTGCTGTACTCGTCCACAATAGTCAGCATGTACCTACTCCCTCCAATTGATTCTTGTTGCATTGGACCACACAAATCCGCGTGCAGTCTTTCCAAGATCTGCTGTGCACCTTCGATTTCGACTTCTTTGAAAGGTGCTCTCGTCAGTTTCCCTTGAATGCAATCCTCGCAGTTGTCGTCCTTGATCGACACATTTTCGAGTCCTCTGACAAGATTCTCTTTCGCCAATCTAGAAAGATAATTATTGTTAATGTGACCAAGCCTCTGGTGCCATAAATTACTATTTATTTCGCTTGTGCTAAAGCAAACTTCTTTCTTCAGCTCTCGTTCATCGCTGTCCGTGTTCATTCGAAACATAAAAGCATCTGCTTCAAAGATCCCCTGTGCAACTAATTCTCCTGTTTTCTTGTCATAAATTCCAAATCCATCTTCATCAATAACTATTTTCTTGCCCATCTTGACCAGACTTGGAACTGACATCAAGTTGCTGTTTAAATCTGGAACATAAAGTACGTCTTTTATAGTTAATGCTACCTCACCATCGTCAAGATAGCTGGTTCCTTCAATTTCTCCTCGAAATTCAGCGTGAATCTTTCTGCCTGCTTCAGCCATCACGATCTCCACATTGTCTTTCCTCTTATTAATCAATAACTCCTCTTGATGAGTCATGTGAGATGTGCACGCCGAATCAAGCATCCAAGTGACTCCATTTTCTGCATTTATCTTGTGATGCTCCCTCACTTCAAATGCATGTTGATTCTTGCCTCCTTTGAAAATTCCCTTGAATTTGCTCTTATTCTTGTAAAAATCCTTTGAATTTTCTTTAGTCTCAATTGAATTCTCCTTGTCCTTGTGCCAGCAATCACGAGCAAAATGTCCAATTTTGCCACAACAGAAACATTTTTTCTTAGTCTGCACCTTCGCCTTAAAAGCCTTGACCTCTCCTTCATTGGTTGATTTCTTGTTTTTCTCCTCATATCGCAAAAGTGCTCCTCTCATGAATTCGAAATCCACCGTTGGATTGGAAGAAATCGCTGTTGCAACTTCACTGAAACTCTTTGGTAGACCCTCGATTACGTACATAATTAATTCATAATCTTCAATATTATTACCCATTTCCTTAAGTTGAGTCTCTAATGTTTGAGCTCTAGTTAAATAACCGTCAATGCTTTCTTTCTCTAATTTTTCTAATTTAGCCAATTCAATCATTAACTGAGTCTTTCTATGTTTCTCAACACCGTCATGACGTTTCTTTAACAAAAGCCACAACTCTTTTGCATTGGAAATACCTTGACATGCTAACGCCTGCTCCGCCGAAAGTGTCATAATGATCAGCATGTTGACCTCGTCGTTCTTCTTTGACCAGGCTTCCCACTTCGCCACAGCCGCTGCATCAGCACCATTCTTCTCTGGTTCATCACCGAAAATGATATCTTGATACAATCCTTTCGCCTTAAGAACTGCAACCAATCTCATGCTCCAAAGTCCATAATTCTTGTTTGTTAGAGGCTCGATTCTTGAAACTCCAAAGTCTGACATTTTCCCTTGTCACTTTTCTTGACCTCCTGGAAATTTCACTCGTGTATCTTATAACCACGCTCTGCTACCAAATTGTTGGATTAAGTTTTTATTCAAATCAATGATACAACCATTCTCTTTCGTGTTCAATATCGTTATGCCCCGAATCCTCGTTATCAACAAACTATTTTCCCCATGACAACCATGGAAAAACAAAACATTTATTTTAATTTGATCCGCGATTATTATTTAACAAATTTACTTTGCTTCATTAATCATATAAGGAATGTGAAGGCAATTATGGCAGAAAATGTCGATTTGACATAGCCAAAAATATAAAAATAGATTTATAATTTTATGTTAGCTAAATCATGGCAGGAAATGTCAATTTGACATAGCTGTGATTACTATTATATAAATTTTTTTGCAGGTTAATTTATAACTCAATCATAATAGGAAAATGAAGGCAGTTGTGGCTGAAAATGTAGATTTGACATAGCGAAAATATAAAAATAGATTTATTATTTTATGTTAGCTAAATCATGGCAGGAAATGTCAATTTGACATAGCTGTGATTACTATTATATTAATTTTTTTGCAGGCTAATTTATAACTTAATCATATAAGGAATGTGAAGGCAATTATGGCAGAAAATGTCGATTTGACATAGCCAAAAATATAAAAATAGATTTATAATTTTATGTTAGCTAAATCATGGCAGGAAATGTCGATTTGTCATACCTGTGATTACTATTATATAAATTTTTTTGCAGGTTAATTTATAACTTAATCCTAATAGGAAAATGAAGGCAGTTATGGCTGAAAATGTAGATTTGACATAGCCACAAATATAAAAATAGATTTATAATTTTATGTTATCTAAATCATGGCAGGAAATGTCAATTTGACATAGCTGTGATTACTATTATATAAATTTTTTTGCAGGCTAATTTATAACGTAATCATAATAGGAAAATGAAGGCAGTTATGGCTGAAAATGTCGATTTGACATAGCCAAAAATATAAAAATAGATCTATAATTTTATGTTAGCTAAATCATGGCAGGAAATGTCAATTTGACATAGCCTTGATTACTATATTATATAAATTTTTTGCAGGCTATTTTATAACTTAATCATAATAGGAAAATGAAGGCAATTATTGCTGAAAATGTCGAATTGACATAGCCAAAAATATAAAAATAGATTTATAATTTTATGTTAGCTAAAAAATGGCAGGAAATGTCAATTTGACATAGCTGTAATTACTGTAATATAAATTTTTTTGCAGGCTAATTTATAATTTAATCTTAATAGGAAAATGAAGGCAGTTATGGCTGAAAATGTCGATTTGACATAGCCAAAAATATAAAAATAGATTTATAATTTTATGTTAGCTACGTCACGGCAGGAAATGTCAATTTGACATAGCTGTGATTACTATTATATAAATTTTTTTGCAGGCTAATTTATAACTTAATCATATTAGGAAAATGAAGGCAGTCATGGCTGAAAATGTCAATTTGACATAGCCAAAAATATAAAAATAGATTTATAATTTAATGTTAGCTTAATCATTGCAGTAAATGCCAGCTTTACCCAGCTGTGATGGATGTTATATAGAATGTATTGTATGGTAATGTAATGCTTAATGATTTAAGGTATATATACGCTATTAAGGCTTGAAATGAAAATTGGCTGAACTAAATATAGGTAGATATAGAATCAGAACAGTATGTTAGCCTGATCATTGCATTAGTTGAGTTTTGACGTAGCTATCTACCTGCATAAAGTATCTTAGCATTATGCATCCTGCATGTGATCTAGTAAATAAAATGCATCCTGGTCCGAAAATGTAAATACCTATACACCTAAGCTGTGAATAGAGATGGAGAATGCAATGTTAGTTTAGTCATAGCAGGAATGGTCAGTTTGACGTCACTGTGATAATTAAGTGTTGATATGATAGCCAATTACGTATGTAAGTTTTCAATGCTGTTTTACAAATATGAGTGGTTCAGGTATTCGGGGATATCGCTACACTGGGCAGGAAGTGGAATATCCTAATAAATGTTTTAAGCCTCAAATTTTAGTCCAAATATTTAATTTTTCCTTTAAATTATGAAAAGGATTAAATTGCCTTCACGTATTCATTGCTAGTCTTTCAACTTCACATGTTTTCATGAAATTGACACTTAAAGACACACTTTTTACACATGTCTGCAGTGGCTGTGGCAACCACCATCCCATGACTTACCGCATAACCTGAAAGTCAACCTTAATGCAGTGGTGAAAGTGCTAGTGTTTTGTGCATGGCCTCTTTTAAGTGTTTGTGTAAGTGTATTGTGTGCGCAGCGTGGGATCGTCGATGGAAAGCTGAGAATCTGCCAACGCTGGACATGGAAGTTTTTGGAGGTGAGGATTGAATTTTTTTCCTTTCTTTCCTTCTGGATCTCTCAGCCCTATTTCCCTTTTGTGATTTCCAGTCAACTGTAGATGTAGATAGTTTGAACCCTTGTTGCAAGATATTGCTTCCCCAATATGTTTTAACTGATATGAGTTTGAGAGATATTTGATTGTTGTGGGATGGATATTAATTGACTTACGCTTGGCAGTAGTTTTTTCAGTTCATTTCCTCCTAAGGTATTTGTTGAGTGTTTGTACTTGTTGTGATATAACTCAAGCATCAATACGTTGTGCAGTTGTTTTCTACTGCTACTATCCTTATTCTTTTGTTCGTGACTCGGCCCATGCCTGGTCAGCTGTCTCTGTCTTTTTGTCAGTCTCTCGATGTACACGTTCTGATGTGCACGTTCTTGTAATCCAAGTACGTACATTAAAGTACTGTTCATTATCTGAACCTGTGAATTACGTTTGTTCTACCTCGGCCTCTAACAGGTTATGGGCCCAGAGTGTCACGACTGCAATATTAATTAACGTATTCACTTTCCGCATTCTCGCAATATATTTGAACTTGCGTTTTGAGCGAAAATGTCGGATAACGAACAGGAACGTTCAAATGCTGCTGCAACTGTTCACCATTCGACACCCGTTGACTTCGCACAGTCGGTGTTCGTTGCACCGGCAGGCGTGCCGGGTATTGAGAAGTTGGAAGGCGAAAGGAACTACAACACGTGGAAATGGCAAATGAAGATGCTACTCATAGATTATGGCATGTGGGAAAGTGTTACTGGTCAGGACATAGATCCAGTCAAAGATCGACGCGCGCTAGCAAAGATCAGCTTGGCTGTAAAACCCGTATGTGCTTCTCACATTTACGCCTGTAGCACAGCCAAAGAAGCATGGAATAATCTACAAAAGGCTTTTGGCAGCTCAGGGCTGACTCGTGAACTAATGTTAGAGAGACAGTTAATGAGAATGCGTTACGAAGATTTTAGTTCCATGTCCGAATACATTAATGGGATCCTTTCCGTTGTGAATCAGCTGGCAGATATCGGCGTCGTTGTCCCTGATGACAAAGTTGGGAAAATTTTGTTAAGTGGTCTATCGGAGTCTTTTGAGACTTTGGTGCAAGGTTTTGCGTCCACTCACACTGAAGTTAGAAGTGAGGAAGTAAAAAAGCTTTTGATAGAGGAGGACTGTCGAAGAAGTGCCAATGCGTGCGAATCTTCACTAGCATCCGTCAAATTCAGGTCAAGTGCTTCTCATGCCCCTAATTCAAACAAGAAAACTGTTCCCAACAACATTATTTGTCATTACTGTAAGAAAGAAGGACATAAACGACCTCAGTGCACTAAGTGGAAGAGACTGAAAAACAAAAATTCCTCAAGTTTTCAAGATACATCAAAAAATTCCAAGAAATTTGATGGCAATGATGGCTTAGTTCTCATGACTGCTGCGACATATAGTAGAATTAAAATGCCAAAAAATCAGTGGTTCTTCGATAGTGGTGGAAGTCAACATCTAACATCTCGTGGTGATTGGATTGATGACCTCAAAACTTCTGTGAATGCTGATATCTTAACGGCTAATGGTTCTGTAATGTCATGCCAAGGTGTTGGAAATGTGCCCTTTATTTTTAGTAGTAATAGTTCTCTAGTTAATGGTACAATTACTGATGTGTTGCTTTGTAAACAGAGTGCTGCAAATTTATTGTCAGTTTCTAAAATTGCAGAAAAAGGTAAGGTACTTGTGTTTGACAGATATGGTGTTAATGTGTTTGATGAAAATGAAGTTAACATTACAGGTACAAGTCAGCTTACAGGTAGTGCTGTTGGTGGCATTTATAAATTAGACCAAAATGGAAAAACCACAGCAACTGTTTGTGACAATGGAATGCCTAAGATATCTACTATGGCAAGTGCATCTCTTGTATGTCCATCTAAAGGTATTGTCTCTGATATTCCTAAACAAATTCCTCATGTTGTAGACGATGTGAACAAGGTTTTACCCTTTATGATGAATGTCTCCAATGTATCTAAGGAAATTTGGCATAAAAGGACAGGGCACCTTAATTACAAATATAAGTTAGATCCCAAATCAAAAGAAGTAATTATGTTGGGATATGGTCCCGGGAAGAAAGGATACAGATTAGGTGATATACATGATCCTAAAAAGGTTTACATGTCTAGGGAAGTCAAATTTATTGAGACCCTAATGGCTGGTGATATTCCTATTGCAAGTGAAAACAAAGATATGGATAGAAATAAGCTTGAAATTGACAATAATGTTATCATTTTTTCAGATAGAAATGTTCAAAATGTGGATGCTATGAATGATGTTGGTACTTTGTCAGAAAACAATATTCAAAATGCACCTATTGTCAATGATATCCCTAATGTTGCGGGTTGTAATAGACCCTCACGCATGCGACAGCCACCTCGTTGGCATGCTGACTATGACATGTCCTTTCAGGCTTTGACTGATATGTCTGTCAATATTCCTAAATCGACTAAGGACGCTTTATTGGATCCCTTGTGGAAGTCAGCTATGCAATCCGAATATAATTCTTTAATGAATCATAGAGTATGGGAACTAGTGGACCGACCATCAGATTGTAACGTTGTAAAATCTAAATGGGTTTTTAAATTAAAAAATGGAAGTTCAGGTGAATTTGAAAAGCACAAAGCTCGCCTGGTAGCCCGAGGTTTTTCTCAAACTTATGGGATTGATTTTCATGAAACATTTTCTCCAGTTGTTAGTTACACCACACTGAGATTGTTATTTGCGTTTGCTAATGAAATGGATCTGGATATAAGTCACATGGATATAACCACAGCCTTTCTAAATGCAGATCTTAATGAGAAAATATACATGGAACAGCCAGAGGGTTTTTCAGTTCCAGGAAAAGTATGTTTATTGCGAAAGAGCATTTATGGATTAAAGCAATCCAGTAGGATGTGGAATAGAAAAATTTCTGACGTTATAATTAAAACAGGTTTCAAACAGTTAAAATCTGAATCATGTGTTTATGTGTGTCATAGAAATAAAAATCTTACCATAGTGGCTTTGTATGTAGATGATATTTATATATTCTCAAACTGTAAACAAGACAGTAAAATCTTGTGTGATTCACTGTACAAAAACTTTGATGTGAAGTTACTTGGTAATGTGAAAGATTGTTTGGGAATGCGTGTGATCAGAAAAAGAGAAAAGGGAATTATTTCTCTTGACCAGGCTCAATATGTTAAAAGGCTGTTAGAAAGATTTTGTATGACTGATCTTAAACCTGCTCCTACACCTATGGCTGCTGGATTGGTATTGACCAAAGCCACAGATCTCACTTTTATGTATAGTGGAACTGTACCATATCAGGAAATAATTGGTGGACTTATGTATTTAGCAGTTAACACGAGGCCTGATATAGCATTTGCAATCAATAAATTAAGTCAGTATAGTACGGCCTATGATGAGTCTCATTGGTCAGCTATAAAGAGAGTAATGCGTTATCTAATAGGTACTCAGAATCATGGTTTGGTTTATGTTAAATCTGGAAATTTAAATATTAAAGGGTATGTTGATGCTTCTTATGGTGGTGTGCCTGGTGATAGATGTTCACAAACAGGTTATATCATGCAACTTGGTACCTCAACTTTTAGTTGGGAATCTGTAAAACAAAAAACTGTAGCATTATCCAGCACAGAGGCTGAATATTTAGCCATAACTAATGTAGTGAAAGAAGCATGTTTTATTAACAATTTAAGTCAAGAGTTGGAGCTGAAACTTGGTGTGATAGAAATATTGAATGACAATTTGTCTGCTCAATGTATGGCTGAGAACAAGCAAACTTTGAAACGCAGTAAACATATTGATATAAAACACCATTTTGTTAAAGATGTAATTGGGCGTCAGATTGTAAAAATGAAATACAATCCAACAGATGACTTGGTTGCTGATATTCTCACCAAACCTTTATGTAAAGAAAAGCATTTATATTTTTCTAGGATTATGAATGTTGTGAACATATATGATGCTTAATTTAAGGGGGTGTGTTGAGTGTTTGTACTTGTTGTGATATAACTCAAGCATCAATACGTTGTGCAGTTGTTTTCTACTGCTACTATCCTTATTCTTTTGTTCGTGACTCGGCCCATGCCTGGTCAGCTGTCTCTGTCTTTTTGTCAGTCTCTCGATGTACACGTTCTGATGTGCACGTTCTTGTAATCCAAGTACGTACATTAAAGTACTGTTCATTATCTGAACCTGTGAATTACGTTTGTTCTACCTCGGCCTCTAACAGTATTAGGTGAATTTTTCTCTGTAATGGAAAATCAAAGTAATTAGGTCTGGAATGGATTTCAAATGTTAATGCTCTCATTGGAGGGTATACATATGAAAATCAGCAAGGTAATATAGATATCTGAATGGATCCTGTTTTATGGGCGCTTTATGTGGGATTTTTTTCGTCAGCATACTAATAGAAGGGTTAAAAATGCTTGAGACTTTTTGGTGTTCATGTTATGGCCCATCCTTTTTGGGTGTAAAGGTACACTTTAATTAAGGAATGGGGGGTTTTTTTAACGTTTTGTCCTTTCCTCTCACTTAAGAAATAGGGCCCGTTTGGGCTTAAAGGTACACTTCAATTAGAGAATGGGGGGTCTTTTTAATGTGTTACCCTTCCTCTAACTTAAGAAATAGGGCCCTTTTGGGCTTTAAAGGAAAATACTTCACTTGGAGAATGAGTGGTGAACTGGTGTGAACCAAAATGATAGGCAGGGAGTTCAGGCTGGCAGGGTTTGAAATATGTGCAGTGCTGCTACAGATATGTGAATTTGTGATCAGTAGTTTTCTTCTCTCGTGAATATGCCATGTTCTTATCAGTGCCTGGTATGCAAATTGATAACCATCCATTTCCACACCATCCTGCTGTTGAAATACATTAATCCAAATAGTCAATTAACGGCAGTGGATTTACACATTACATTCCACAATACTTTCCTACTCCTGCACCACACTGTTATAATTCTTTCTCTAAACAAGTAGGGCCCCCGGATGGGATTTAAAGGCAGTAGGCAAGCACTATGATGTGCTTTGAAGGCAGTAGGCAAGCACTATGATGTGCTTTAAATCAGTAGGCATGCACTATGATGTGCTTTATAATAGTGATAATTCGCTGGTGGCATAGTTGAACTTAAATTAATAATTTTGTTCAAATTTCTTTTGATGTAAGGTTGGAACACTAGAGCATGCTCTGGTGTTGGAACCGTATTCCTTATTGAGGAAATTACTTTTATGTACTACATTAAAATGTTTGCCCTTATAAGGAATTGTTATGTAAAGTTGTTTTCAATGGAATGTGAAGTGTTTGAATGCCTTTTACAAGTGGACCCTGATAATTTCATGCCAGTGATTATATTTTGATGTATGTTTTGTGCCATATTTTTCATTTGTATGTGTTATGAATGTGAGCAATTTCCTCGGCTTAAGTTGGAGTGTTTTTGATTTACAAGTGTTTCCTCTGATCCGTTTGGTATCACATGCATATTCAGGACATGAATGTCAGAGCCTAGTGGGAGGTGATGTGGTGACATAGGCTTTTAAAATGTGTGTTGTTGTATGAGAAGTGATAATGATAGTTCTGCATATTCCTATGAATTACAAAGTGAAAGTTTTTGTGCGGTATCAGTGAGGTGATATGGTTTCCTATGAAATGCAATGTCTAAAATCGAGTAATGAGTGAAATCCTAGAGTGAGAATTTGGTGGTTTAGATTTGTTTCTAATTACAGCATTTGACGAAATAGCATTTAAATTAATATCTATTTTCCATGCAATTTAATGGAGGCTGTTATATAGTACCCAAGTGTACTAGTGTGATGGTTATTGTACTATATTTTTCACTTTTGTTTTTTCATATGACTACATGTCACTTGCAATCTGGAAATCTCCTTGTTCGTTATTTTTACACTTAATTTATTGAGAGCTAATTTTGATTAATATCATAATGGATTTAAATTTGTGAAAAATTATTCTTCCTCCATCAAGATTGTAAGACTTTTGTGAATTAGATATCAGATTTAAAAATGATTTTCCCTGTATTTCTATTATTGTGAATTCAGTAGTCATTGTAATTTCATCCCAGACATGTAAGGAGTCAATATTGTTTCCATGTTCTCTTGAAAGAAATAAAATTGTGATAAATCAAGCTCTTCAGACTTTAGTTCTTTTCTATTCCTCCTCCTTGCATGCAGAAATTGTCCTAAACATGCCACCAGTAGACAGTTCATCAGTGAAGGAGCTGAGGTAAGTGTTCCTGCTAACTGATAGAAACCTCGAGGAGATACTGGTAGCAAAATGGCAACAATATGTTCATGCTGATGCACACATCATCACTGAAATTATCGCAAGAAATTATTCCTAGCTCATTTTGAAAAGCTGTTGTTTACTTTGGAGAGTAGGGTAAGGGTTATTTTTAAGTCATTCTTAACCCTGCAGGCACGCTCATATTCGTTTATATAAACCTTGTATCAACAGCAGGGAAAAGGTTGATGCGCTGGCGTTGATTATGAGTTGAGCTCAATGTTATGTATGCCGTTGAGTCTGGGTTGACTGTCATGAAAATCCTTTTCATATCGCCCTATTTGTGTGGTTTTGAGCACTCAGTCTTTTGCTAAAAGTTGGTGTTAAGTTATTCTCATAGTGAAGATGTAATAAATGTATGTGTGTCAGCGTTATTACCAACAGTTTTTTCTGAAATTGATTAAATTTCTCAGAATTAATGGATACATCAAATTGAATGGCATATACCAATGCTTGCCTCTATAAAATATGAATATTCTCTACGCAATTTGTCATGTTGATAGCATGTTTCTTAAGTATGCGGAATTCAGGGCTAAAAGAACGATTAATTGTGTTCGGCCAATCATTCCCGAGGGATATTTATAATTCCGAGATTGGATCCAATTGGATACTCATATCGCGATATAGTATACGCGTATGCTATAGTAAATTCGTATACGATAAATAGCAATGTGAATAATGAACGTATTTACTCATTAATTTACTAATTTATTTAAGCATCTCTTTGAGAAATTCGTATGCTTTTATAGTATTTATTATCGAGGATACGGAGGACAGAAGTGAAACAAATTTTTATTAGATAGTCGATCGTCTGCATATTCATAAAACCGCGCATTACACGAGCTGAATGCGTGTTGGAATATTATAAAATGCAAACGTCAGCATAGGAAAATGAATCCTATAATATTATATACATTAATGCATTCGTTAAAGTGCGTTATTTATAAACTGCAATATAAATATTTACTTTTGGGTCCTTCGTTTCCATGGATGTCCAAGGTTTGCGGCAAGATTGTTGAGTCTATCAATAGGTCCATATTTTGGTCATTGATCCTTATCTTAATTAAAAGATAACAACTAATAATTTTAAAATAGCTGAGAACATTTGTGGAAAAACGTGTGTCATTTGGAGTGGACATTGAAGACGCATTCATGAAGTACTTGGATATTGAAGACCATTTAAAGAGTCTTTAACCCTTTAAATTTATTGCTTTCTTGTTTCCGGCATTGACGGAAGAGAATTTGTGTATACCTCTTCATGCCGAATTCAAATTTCTTCGGGAAGATTGAAGGTAAGTTCATGCATTTCCTCAGCTTCCCGATCTATTTCTAGCAGAATAAGTAGCATGCATTGGAGAAACATTTGGCATATAATAGGAGTTGTAATAAAAACGACTAATGTACTAGTGCATGAGGGTTACGGGTGTTACTTAATTAGTTTCTTGGCATATATTACAGCTTCGTAAGAATCCCGAAAGGTAGTTATAAGCTGTGACAAGGACCCAACGGTGGAGGCTTCTACAAAGGGAGGCGCGGGAACATGTAATCGGCCGTAATAACGTCGGAGAGGAGGATAGGAAGTATAATGAGCCAATACTGCCAGTCAAAAGAAGCTTGGGGGAATGGTTCCGTGTCTCAAAATCAAGGACTGCTGAAAGGAAAAGACGGAAAAGTGGCAACATGAACCAATTGAGGAAGATAACATAGAATACATAATTGATTTGTGATACTCCTTATTGCATAAATAAATGTATTACATTGAATAAGTGATTTATTTCATGGAGTTCCCTCTGAAATTCCCTTAGTCTGTATGCAATAGCGAAAATTGCAATGAAAAAAGATTCTTCCTTCAAAAATAAAATAAAAAATTTTGAAATACGGGTATTAAATTACGTATTAGTACGAAGTTCTGCCACTAGATGGAGCCACAGTCTGCATTAGGTGGATCTTACTGCCTGGATTTGCCGATAGATGACTCTGTTGCTTGTTTAGATCAATGGTTTACATGAAATTGGTTAAATTTGATGCCATGATTTATATAGAGTTTATATGGAGTTTATATAAAGTTGATATCGACGGTTGTGCACGTTTCCCTGCTGTTGATGTGATTTTTACATGAACGATGTATCAACGGAGGATTATGTGCTTGCTGGGAAGGCATATTGGCGGTAATTAACAACTGTTGTTGGTCTGGCAAGTTTGCATGAAAGGTGAAATGTGAGGGAAAGATTGTTCTGTTAACCACATGCATAAGCTAAACAGTAAAATCTTTTTCAATTAAACTAATGAAATTGCCCATAGAAGGCACAAGACAAATTACGACAGTTTGAAGAACAAAACAGTGCAAAGGTGGAAATAACCATGTGTGCGACATTTCCCTTAAATTGAAAAGATTTCCTAAGTTTCAGAAAAATCACAAAATATCTTAAGGGTCTTAAAAAGCTCAGATTGAGGAAAGGCAACACAAGCCAGCTGCAAACTCACTGCCTTTCTTTACACATATCTTTAGTATTTTATAGTGGTGTTAAGCAATAACTTAATACAGTAGTATAGTTAATACATAAGCATTTGAGTTGCTACCAGAATTCTTGAGTTCCCTTATCGCACAGATTGAAATGGACACTAATATATCAAAATGTAACCTCAATTGATTCAAAATAGAAACTTTCACGCAGAGGCCTATACAGACGGGTGCCTGGTGTGCTTATTGGATATGGGGCCTATTTGGAATTTATAACATTGACAGGGTCTACGCATGTATAATAGGAAGATGCCTTTTTCTTGTATTCCTGCTGACCCAGAGACAACTGTTCATCAATTGATTGTCATGTATCGCAGCATTCACAGAATAGTACGTTAAATGCATCCTAACACTCTTTTAATACCTTTGATATACGTAAGTACCAGTACCGGCTCATGGCCGGAGGGAATTAATGCAAGCATGTCTATTCAATTTACGATGGCATTTAAAACGGTATGAAGTGAAGTTATTTCACAGCACTATTTTATTTACAATTGAAATCTAAACCAAAAGCTTAAGGTTTAAGTATTACAGTAGTAAGAAATAAATTTTTTTCTTGGGAACATTTATATCTGCAAACTGATCTTTTACATCATAAAAATGTAGCCACAGCATTCCTTATTGATAGGCCTGTCTGGTGGGAGTGGCTCATTTTTCACTGAAGATAGCTTTTAATTAAGTTTAGAAAACCTTCTTTCGCATGAAGAGAGAGGTAGTCGAAAATAATTTTAGGGCTTCACAAATATTTAGTAACGACTCTTGAAAATCCATTTTGGTAATGAACTGCAGCCTATAGATGCTTTCAAAGCCTCATGTTCTCCAATTATCAAATGTTTTTGTTAGTTACTAAGCTAGAAGGGGAAGTTGGTCATCGCTTGCTTTTACAAGATTCATCGGATGAACAGCAGCAAACTGTTTGTAAGCATTTTCCATTGAGGTTGATCTAGGTTTTAGCTCTACAAGAAACTTATCAGTGCACTCCAACATAGAACTCTTCACTTCCTGTCTTGGAGTCGAGCCTGCGTCTGTGGCCTTTTCTCCTGGCATATTTTATTGTAAAACTATGGCATCTCCTGATTTCAATACCTATGTCCATTTTAGTACAAGTTGTACTCGAATAGTCAACAGAAGTATTAACCAATTCATACTGACTTTCTGCTAATAAGATAGTCAAGCTTCTCAGCTTAAAGGCACACTTTTAAAAACTGATCCCTTCAATCTGCAAGTATTTCTGACCATGATTCACCTATAAAAATAGGGGGGATCCAAAGAATTGCAAAGGAAGGCCTCGTATGAGATATATGGATCAAGTGATAGCCCAGTGAGAACAAGTTGGTGGATTCCACGTGGATATGTATGTGGAAATCTTAGATCCACGTGAATGTGGTCACCAGATCCACAAAATTTCCACTACGATGCCAAATTTCCACATGGGATCCACATTGATTCCACCATTCTCCTTTAACCTACTAATTTCCACCATGAATCCACATACCCCACATAAATTCCACATGCTTCCCACATAACTTCCACGTGAGTCCCACATCAATGCAGCGTGGAATCCACCTCTACTCAACGCATTTCCACATACATTATACATACTTCACAAGACAGATACTACTGTAAAATTATTGAAGTTTATGGACACTAAAAAGCACATTGAAATGTTTACACACATAGTAGTTATTTAATACCTCACAAACAACCTCACTTCTCTTGAGTGATGTGTAATAAAAAAAATCAACAAACTGGAATAAAGGAGTAGTTATTCAAGGGAGGATCATTATAAATCTGAACTTTACATACTAAAATGAAATACTTAATATTTGACTATTTCAACAGAGTCGCTGATGTCAATTTTAGGTCAATTAGGCCAATAAATACTTTTAAAATGTTGAATGATGGTGAAATGAATACTACATCTTTGCTGTTAAAAGTAACATTTTATTGGCCACTGAAATAACTCAAAAGAGAGCAATTAGGAAAATATAACAGACATCAATTTACGCACTCATATTCCACTGAAATCCATTTTCTTGCCCACAGGCGCACCGCTGCTCCATTTTGTATTTTCCAAGTCTTTAAAGGCAAACTTTCTCACTTATAAAGCCCAAGAACATCTGTAGAAATAGAAAAAATATCTGAAATAACCATAATATAGAAAGCACTTAGATAAAACCTATTAAATCTTTTTATCTTGGGGATTAAGCATTTATGGCAATTATAGACTTAGAAATGCTTTTGCCTGGGTTATGTTACTTTAATAGTAATACGTATTATGTACTTCATACTATAAGTTATAAAAGTTCGGGAATCTAAAACATTGCATTTCATGAGTAATCTCAAGATTTTCCTTAGTATTGTCCGATTTATGAATCACAAAATTAGACCAAAAATTCCAAAACTACTTGGATTTCCGGAATAACTACTTACCCACAATGATATTTGTCATTGTGGGTCAAGAGGGTTCGTCAACGTTATTCAGCATGCACATTATTCAATAAGAGAATTAATGGAACTAACCTAACCAACCGATGTTCCGAGAATAACGGTGTATAATTCACTGATTGAAAATTCAACTGATGGCTTCCATCAGAACAAAATACCATTATAATTAATAACACAATGATCACCAACTACATGTCCGCTCCGCGCCGTTCAAAGTGAAAACTGCGTCACATGATGTACCGTTGTTTCCCAGCATTCAACTCTAAACTAAGTTCTCCGAATTTCAAAAGCAGAAAAGGGCTGCATTTATCGGAAATCTTTAACATGGCGTTAGTATACTTTACAGCAATGAAGGAGAGAAAAATGATTGCGGTAGAGTAAATATTTCATAAAAGTGCATAGTATTACGAGGAATACCTCAAATTTATGATGGTCCGACTCAAGTCAATTATTTACTAAGGAGCCCTCATTGGTATTTACCATGAGACCATAATTATTCTCATTTGACAAAAAAGTCACTTGTATGACTACTGAAAGCATAATAATGTCTCATGATTCTCGTGGTATTTCAATGGAATAGTAAACAATCAACATATATCCTGAACTCTAGTAATCTTTTAAGATATCTAAGCACATCATGAAAATAAGCTTGGGGTATTTTTTATTTAACGATGTTTAACATGAGATATTTAAATTCTGGGCCATTGTATTTTTTTAAGTTCACAAATTTTCAATCTGAAAAGTGAAGACACAGTAATTCTGAGTTAAGTCACCAGTTAAGCCTACTCCTTTTCCTGTCTCCTTTCCGACGCCTTGTGGACACGTGATTTCAATATAAAGATGGCATTAGCGATGAGGCAGTTCAGTTCAGGGTTCACATCTAAGTACTCAGGTAAAAATATGTCTTTTGCTATTCATTTTAAACTGATTTTCAACAGATTTTCTATACTCATTTGCAATTCATCTGTAATTGCTTTGCAATTTGAAACACGAAGCATATCAGTTGAAAATCAGTTGCAGATGACCTCAAGAAAAGGTGGAAAATGAGTTGCAAGCCAGATGAAAATTAGTTGAAAATCAATTACAATTGATTTTAAAAATAGTGGAAAATGAGTTGCAATGCAGCTGCAAATCTGTTGCAAAATAGTTTGTAAGTAAAAAGCAGTTGCACAGTTTTATTTAATATGATCCTGAGAGCACAAAGTTTTCAGTTTCATGGTAGTGCGATAATCAACACAAAAATGTAACAAGATAGTAAACTTTGGTTTTCCCCACAGAATATTAATATACCTACCAACTACGTAGTTTAATATTTAATATACTAACTACGTAACGTACGTTTCTACGACACTTCATCATCAGGCAAACTAATAATTACGCTGCGTACTAGTCGAAACTTATAGTGGTACAGTACTATTCTGTGCATAAAAACAATTTAGTTGACTATTACAAAAAAATGACTTCGACAAAAATGCCTGAAAAACACCAAATCCAACCGCTTCTACAGGAATTACGCCAGAAACCATCAACATATAACAAAAATATAATAATAAATACCTTTATTTACCAGAAGTCCAGTTCAAATGAATTATACAAAATTTACACAACAGCACCTCAATACACAATCAATCGATTCCTCAGCGTTTCCGAAGACAATGTCTATGCATTACCAAAATTTTAAACGAAAAGAAAGAGTTCATTGATATCACATCATTTTGTTGCCAAACACAGTTATTCACTCGGCAATATAATGCAAACCAAACAAAACGGAACCTCACTTGGCATCAATTACAGGAAAAAGGTCCAAATACCCCACTACAGTACCATATCTGCTAGCAGTAAAGTAACACACGTTGAAATTTCAAGGATCCTTCGTTCAACGACGTATTTTTTTAACAACTTCGTGACGTTACTGGTAACTTCGGAGAACAAGTATTCTACGGTTGAGAAAATCTGTAAAGACAATAAAACGCAGACGCTACAGAAAAAAAACGATTTCTAAGCAGACATTATTCCATTGTCTTTAATTTCAAAGTACACTTACCACTACGATACAGCCTCAGTACACAAGTCCCTAGCGGATGAACCGGAGCCTATTTATTATTTAGAATACAAGAATGCATAAGACAACTGAATATTATGTAACTAGAGTGTGAAAAAACACAGAGATGATAAATTTCAACTACACTCCAATAAGATTCGGCACATGTTTTCGTGTGTTTATTGCGTTTCCATGCGCGGGCACGATTTAACAAAAGAAAACTGCCGAAGCAAGTGCAGCCAACTTGGCCATATGAGCGGAATTTCTACCGGATGATAATTGTTTAAGCTCAGTAAAGGCCGCTTTACACGATACAATTTTTTGCACAATTTCTTGTACAAATTCTTGTACAGACTGAACGAAATTGTATGTTTGTCTGAATGGAATTAGAACACGTTCTATTTCCCGTTCAGTCATTCAGACAATCGCACAAGTTTTCGTACAATTTGCCGCTTTACACGGTACAATTTCCTCATGCAAGAGTTTGTACAAGAAATTGTACGAAAAATTGTATCGTGTAAAGTGGCCTTAATGGGCTAATAATGACGAAAGAATGTTTGCCGATGTACGAGTAATTCCGTTTTCTATAAATATTTAAACGGGTATCATGGTGAACTATTGAAAACATATAATGTTAAATTTGTTTGTTTTCAAATTTGGTCGACAGCATCCGTCATAGGACTTTATTATCGTGTCTTGGTCTACAGCAAACTTCAATCAGTGAAGTTATCTGTAGACGTTAAATTGATCAAATTTAGAAGTCTACAATTTTTAGTGTGCTCTCAGGGGAGTTGTAAAACAGTTTTTAATCGGTAGCAAAATTGAGTGAAAATCAGTTGCATAAGAATTAAAGAATAAAAATCAGTTGCATAACAGTTTAGCAGAAAATCAGTTGAAAAATAGTTTGAAAATGTGTTGCAAAATTGAGTGAAAATGGGTTCCAAATGAGCATGACACTAAAAATTGGGATACAAACCAGTGCAAATCAGTTCAAAATCAGTTGAAGATGAGTTTAATGTGTTTAAAAGAGTTTCAAACCAGTTTCAAATGAATTGCAAAAGAGATATTTTTACCTGAGTACTTAATTTAACTCATGTGTCCTCGTGCATCCATGAAACCCTTTATATTTTAATTAAGATTTTTCTATGCAAAATTACTTGTATTTAACTTCTTGATGAGTATTATTAATTTTATGGATTTTGAGTTGTTTCCTCCATCGCAGAGAAGCTACGCTATTCAGCTGATATGTGTCGTTCATCTTTTAACGACGTTATGCATAATTTGGCTAAGTTAATGACGGTTATCAATGGTTGTTATTTGCCACGTCCCTCTTCAATTAACCCCGCAAATATTATATAATATTGGTTAAGATAGGAAATACATGTTAATATTTCTTTTGGTGCATTACGTTTTCACCTCAAATGCGTTGTTTTGTATTCTTAAATCGCTCGTTGAGATAAGTTGGGTATGTGGAGTAGGGAAGATATTCTGAACCCACTTTGGAGCCACCTTATATTAGATAGCATAGCACTTGTGCCGGTTTGGTTAAGCCTTTTTCAAGGTGCTTTAAAGGCGCCTTTCAGGTGCCTTTAGCAGGCACATTTGCCTTAAGCCTTTTCATGGCGCCTATCCCACATAGCAGAGCAAGGTTGCACTGCAAGATCCATGCAAGCTTCACGCAAGTCCTGTGCAAACTTCAACCATTACAAAAATAGATCGAAGAACGAGAATTATAGGAAAGCGTTCATGAACCACACAAAAACGTTGCCTAGAGCACGCAATCGTACAGAGGAACTGTACCCACATACCTAGCAAAACAAATTATTAATCCGTTTCAAATATCTTTGCGACCGATAGGCAGGCCTTAAATTTTCGGGGGTGAGCGGAGTGAAAGTCGCTCGTCACGTGACTTTCTCGGAGCGAACTAGGATGCAATAGGCGTGGCCTAGCCTCTCGAAAATTAAGTCGCTCTCTCAGACCTCCGTAGTGTGAACTTCGTGAATCTGCTTGCTGTGTTGCCAAACCTCCGCTGCCTTCGATCGGTGCTTTGTGGTCGTTCTGCACCTGCTGCATGAGTACGTCATGCGGAAAAATTACAAACAGAAGATTCTGATAAGGAAATTTCACGCGACGAAATTCTGGAGCCGATCGTCATTCATTTGCGAGAGAGCGAGGGTGACGAGGTTGGCAGCGAAGATGAAGGAGACGAAGTTGCCTTGGCCACTCCATTACAGTGTTAACGAAGCTAGCAATAATATTGCTTGTGTTAAAACTGGTGAATACTTTTTTTATGGAAAATAAAAAAAATACTAATCGTAAAAACATTTTTGTTACCATTTCTTTGGAAACAAATTATTTTAGGACCTGAATAATATCGAAAAAGGGTTGTATTCGTTATCCTATTCCAACTTTAATCCTACTTTTGCTGCTAACGTTATCGTGAGTAATAACAATCCCCTTTTCGCATTCAGGTGTGCTTTTCTCAAAATTCTCCCGGTGAATCAAACAGTTGCTTTAATTCCACTACCTGCCTGTTATGTAGTTGTGTGTTTGACCTATAGTTGTGTGATTGAACTGTGTGGTGACCGGAAGGTATGCCGGGATGAAGAAGACGCCGGGAGAGGATGCCAGGATGGCTGACAAGTGTCAAGCCTTTGTATAACCGCTGTATCATTATTCACATGCAATACATAACATGTTCCTGAAAAGCTAAGCCTAATTATTGAACTCCGTAACGGTCATAACACTGCCTGTTTTGAAGGAATTTGCATTCCATTCTTTGTCTCAAGATATCCTTAATGTTCTCTGCACTCCACCTGTGAGTCGACCAAGTCATCAGATCCACCTTTTTCCGTTGTGACCCGCTACCATACCATGTTGCTACCATGCCATGGCCTTTCCCACTGTGCGTGCCGTGGATTTCACGGCTCAAGTAGTTTGGCACATTGGCAACGTTGAGCTCGTGCCTCCCCTCTCGAAGGCCGTTCCCCCGGCAGCGGAGATTTTCGAACGGCTCCGGACCCTCCCGAAAAGCACCCGCCCCCACGAATTTAAGGCCTGCCTCTCATTGTCGCAAGGATATTTGAAACGGATAGCTATCACAAAAAAATCACTACTTGCCTGGGTGCACCTAGTATCAAAATTTAAAGAGAAAGTGATTATATCAGATTTACCTTCATTTATAAATACGCAATGTGCATATCCAAACCATTCATGGCACACGTAAATGCCCGTCCTACGTGTCTAATTTACTTTTACGCATCGACCTGGCGTACTACTTGCGACGACAGCTACTAAGCACTTCTCCGTTAACGAACAGTCGATGGGAAGCCGTATTTATACAGTTGCTGGCTTGCATTAATTCGTTAGTGATAATTAACTTTACAATGTATTGATGCCGGTATTTTGCACCCTTAAAACATATCCCATTTTGTGGCTAAAAATAAACATGACCATTATGAATATACATAACGGGTATTCTTTTAATTCCTGGAGAGACAAATAAGAGTTTCCTAAATAATGTGACTATCCCCGCATTGGTCGGACGGGCTACGGGACCCTGCGATACAAGTAGGAACCCTGATGTTAATATCACTGATGTAAACAATCTATATTCACGAACTTTTCAACCTTGTTCTTCTTCCATATTTTTTGTTGATTTATCGTTATGTGCTTAAGTTAATTTCGTGCTAATTTTTTGTATTAACTCGCCTTTCTTCAATGTAGCTCGATATTTTTTCTCCTAAGGGAAATACGCCGTACGCGTTCAACCAAGGGTAGAGCTAGGGTAACTCTACTCCTTCCTTAGTAGGAACCCTATGGATGTAATTGCCTTGGGCGTTGCATTATTGCTACCAATATTGCCAAGTTGCCGGAGTCCTGCAGCAAAGTTGGCACACTTCATGCAAGCCGAGTGCAACTTGTACGGAATGTGTCAATATTGTCAAACTTGCAGCAGGCTTGCATCTAGATTGCCAATGTTGGCAAGCCGTACGCTAGCTTCAAGCAAACTTGCCGCAATCTTGCATGCTATGTGGGATTATGCGCCTTCAAAAGGCTTGTATCATGCATTTATTCAAAGGCACAATTTGCAGTTGGAAAGCGCCTAAGCTTTAAACTGAAAAGGTATGCAAAGTATCTACATTAATTTCGATGAAACTGACTGAAATATAACCTTTTTAAGAGTTATTGTTACATCATATATGAACTTTTAATTTCATATACCACGAAGCTTTATGGGTAATTATTCATACTCTGAATATTCTGATCCAGGTATATAGTCTTCTTTCTAAAATATTTTATATTGCATTTCAACTTAATCCCTGTACGAGTGGCTGAACGATGAATAATTATCACATCCTGTGTTATAAAATTCTGCAATCTCCATAATGAATTTATGATCTAATATCGAATCACTCATATCTTCTAATGTCATTCACAAATGACCTTTACATTATACTTTGTAATTTATCAAGTTTCTGCCATTTCGATGCATAGTTTATTAAACGAAAGGTTTCTAATGCGAGAATGTGGCACTCTATCATTCAAGATTCTGAGCTTCCTCCTTCCTTGCCATAAATGTCTTCACACTCATTATTTTTTTCCATGTTTGGCTTCATGAAATGAAGGCTTCATTACAAAATGTGTGTGACTGCTTTTGAAAATTTGTAATTGTCCGTATAGTCTGTACCTCTCTTATCTACGACCGTGATCTGTACTCTCTTTTTTTTTGATTTGGCGGCAATGAGAGTTTCCCCAAAAAGAACGACGATTATCTACCCATAATTCACGTTGATAGCCACGTGGGATAAAATTTTCCAATTAGTCGTTATCCCGCCTTTATTTTGCCGGAGCGTGTTTTGCCTGCCTTGTGCTTTTGATTTGCGATTTTGAAGTGACTTGCAACTGTTCTGTTGAGAACTTCTATTATTCTACCTACTCCATTTATTTCTGCCCTCATTGTTGCTACTCCTCCCAGTCAACACAGGATTCGTAATGAGGTCTTATATTTGCCCCCGCCCCCTCCGTCCAAACCCACGCCACAAACCGCACCTTTGGGTATGATCACACTTATCAGCAACCGAGAACCAAGGTTTTTAAGAAATGGCCCCCTCTCCCCCCGTCGAAACCCGCTCGTACGTGATCGAAATGTTATGCTGTGAACTAGGCTTGTGCGATGACCGATTTTGGTCATCGATATTCGATAAAATAATTTCATTGAAATGCTTCGATAACGATGCCTGTCATCGATCATCGAATAGAGTGTACACGATGATCGATGACTGTCGATGATCGATGAATTATAATGATCGATGAATTACGATGTTCGTTGAGTTACGATGATCAATGAATTACAATGATCGATGAATTACGATGATCGATGACTATCAATGATCGATGCAGATGTCTCGGTTGGCAGTTGTGGCTATTAAGTGAAGATTCAGTTGGGTCAAACTTGATTGAGAAGGACAAGGCCTATTTATTAAAGAGCGAAACAAGCACCAAGTTACAAATTAAGCAACAACTCTTTGTTGTGGTATATTACAATTCTCATATTTTCATCGGTGAGTACATGTCGGTCGTCCAACACAACGTTTCCTGCAATGCTGAAGAACCGCTCTGATGACGTTGAAGTGGCAGGAATACAGAGAGGTATTTCCTCGCGTACTTCAGAAGGCGGGGATACACATCCTTCCTGTACCTATACCAAATGTAGGATTTGGATAAAGCTGGGACCTCTTCGTACTTGTGGAGCTCCGCCAGGAAGGGGTCGTCATCAGTGGTAGCTCTTCTCGTGTCAGCAGCACATCACGACTAATCGACATCGATGATTCGCATCGACTCATCGACATCGATGATTCTCATCGACTCATCGCAGTCGATGGTCGATGACATTCATCGTCATCGATTTCAGTCATCGCACCGCGATGACTGAAGTCATCGACGAGACTTCGATTAATCGACTCATTGTCTCAATCGACTCGGTGTCTTTCTAGAAGGATGCATGGTCCACACGAAGACTACCCACTTTTTTGGTAAAAGGGCGTAAATACGAAGTATGTTTCCCGAACTTTCGCAACAAAAATAACTTGAACGCTACTACACGTACAATTATCCGCTCGCTCGATACAATATTCTCACCATTTTCGACCATAGAGAGTCTGTGGAGGTTAGTGACAATGTGTACAGCAGAAACGTGGCGAATCCGAAGCTTTAGGGTTCATTCCACGTGAGCAATGCAAGCGAGTCTCGGCATTTCCAACCCCGGCGCCCCGAGTCGGACCCCGGACGCGCGGTCGGAAAATCATATGTATTTTTCGGCGTCGCAAACTTATTTTTTATTTCTCTTCAGTTTCGTATTTAAAAGTCTTCAACAAACGCTCTGATATAAGTCACTTGACAGGTCTCTCCCTAAAATGCTAGATATTCTCTACTTTATAGCCGTGTCCGAAACGGAAGGGCCGAGGGCCTAGGGGTCTCAAGGGCCCTTGTGCGCACTTGGGGAGAGACTCCCAGAGACATCTACGGCGAAAAAAAGTACCGGGAACAAATGAGCTATGATTTTCAGTTGCAGTGGTGGGAAGGCGGTTTTTTTGCTTTCGATCACGGTCAGACTATCGTGATTTCTATGTTATATATGTTCGCTTTCCCTTCAGAAATTCAAAATTTTCAAGTTTTCAATATTATAAAGTGTTAATGTTTACTGCTAGTGGACTACAGGTGATATTTTTTGGTAACTAGATCAGTGAATACTTGAATTACATTAAATAAAATGAATTCATTTCATGTAAAATATTTTCTCCATTTTCTGCATCGCCGCATAAAAAACTTGTTTTATATTAGCTTTCTGAACTGGCACTTAGAATTAGTATAAGTAACTTTCACTCCATGTCAAATATAAACCCTTCTTGCTTACTACCTTGGGTGCTGTCTTTATTTTCAATTTACCTTTCTTATACTTATATGTATTTTGGATAGAATCTTTCCATTTGCATAAATGGTAAATACCTTTGTTGATAAATTCCAGTGTTCGTTATTTTCACATGTAGTCAGTTTCATTTTAAATTAATATAAATTTTGTTTCGTAGTATATACGTATATTCTAGCAAAAGGTTTTTTTTATCGCTGTGCTCGGGAACTGATGACCCGAACAATTAAGTTCATATATATTCATAGCATCTTACAAATAATATATGGAGTTTACGGCATTATCTCTTAGTCATTTGAAATAATTTCCTTCATAATACACGTAATTGACGTAACCTACCCCTATCATCAGATTTAAATGCTATTAAAATTATACAGGAAGTTCCTGTTTCTCTAAATGATATTTACACATAATTAATTCAATATTGTGCAGTGTTTACCGAATGAGAAATGGGTTCACGAGAAACGCTTGTCCAGGGGACAAAAATTATTTCCAAACACGGGTGAGCAAGATGGCGTGTTATGCATGAGCATGTTATTAACTCAATTGAATGAAATAAACAACCCCGTGACACCTATTTGATACGATTGCTGCTATCCGTTCTCGTAAAAGTATCAGTCTATTTAAAATATACTCTAATAACTACCTACTTAAAAATATTATTGCCTAAATTCGTAGCTTTTGTCCCAGAGATAAAAAGACACACTTGTAAACGAAGCCCAAGTAAAGCTACTCCTTCAATCTGACTGCGAAATTCAGAATCATGATCGAAACACGTTATTGTGTTGAAATTTACCACTTAAATAAATAAAACGGCATACATTACATGCATTAAAATTAATTAAATGGCATAGGTGCTGTTTCAAAAAAAGGCTTCTTGGACCGGGATTCAAACCTCTTTATTGCCGGAGCAATTTAAAGACCACCCCGCTACCCAGAATTCCCGTATCCAAATAGAATTTTAGAAGGATCAATGCCGTTTTAGAGTTAAATTAGGACACGGAAAACAAGTGCTGAAAAGTGTCGGTGGAAAAATGTGGCTTATCATCCTTCGTAAAAATTATAGTATATATATACCCATGACCAGTGGCTTTCTTGATGACCTTATAAACGCTATAAATTCCATCCTTGTCTGATCATAATTAAAGGCGAATGAAACCTAGCTCCTATAGATCATACTAAAATTACATAAGGAATACTGGCTAGGTTGAGATGTTGACAAGCCAAAGGTCCGTGGTCTGATTCCCATCTCTGGACACCTTTCTCCTCGGGAAATTTTTGACACCATTATTTGCCGTGCATAACAGCAAAATAAAATTTTATACATTATATATAGTCATATATAGATTAATATCAATTTACATTATGCCTTCTCCAATTATTACTTTTCACAGTATAAGTAATTTCAATTATGCGTAGAACGTTCAAAATGCACGTTAAATTAACTCCAGATGCATTTTTTCTGTTAGCTGATAAATATAATGCTCAATGTAACTTGCCGCATGGCTACAACGAAAACACATGAAATAATTGCTAGTGGTTTTTTATAACTGCGAGTTTAATATTAGTAAATACACAGTAGGTTACCACCGTACTTTCGCCAATGAATTCCGTTTTACGGAAAATATTTACAATATCCTTCTTTCTCAAGCTAATTATTTTAATACATTTTTCTTAACCCTCTTTGCGGAAAAATAAACAGACTCAAGGATTATTGTGATACAAGAAAATGGAAAGAAAATAAAATATTTTACGTCTCTAGACGGTAGTGCGACACACGAATGAAGATGCAATGTATTCGTCTCTTCAGTTTACGGACACGCGCTAACGAGCTCGAATCAAGCGCGAAGTGAGGCATATTGGGAAATCCACCTCAAGATGGCCGAGCGCGCAACGAGAAGGGTGCGAAAGTGTACATCGGTACACTTGGCTCCGAGCCTTGGCTCCGAGCCCGTCCCAAGGGCCCTTGACCAGCCCCCTACCGTTTCGGACGCACTTCGCAAGATGGCCGCCGCCGGCCAAGTGCCCTTCAAGGGCGCATAGATGCCGTTTCGGACACGGCTTATGTGAAATTTTGTCCAAAAACAGCTTCCGCCATTTTGTAACGTAATAGCACACACATATTATAAACAATCTTCGAAAATAAAGCATAGTAGAGACAAAGCATAGTGTTAATAGATTATACCATTTTTTATTCGATCAAATTCCTCCCACAACGACACCATCAACATAACTTTGAAGATATTCGGAGAAAAAGGAAGTCGGGAGTTTTTTGGAAATTTGGTCATCTTTGAGCCCCTGTATCTATCCAACGGTTTTGAATCATGGCAAATGACGTACTATTCCTTTATTAGCAATCTTTTGTGAGTATATGTGCGAAGTTTCAATTCCATATCTAATAAAAAGCGATTTTTGAATTTTGTCCAAAAATTTCCGGTTTCCGACCACTGTGCGGCGCCCCCTAATTAGCATTTCGAGCTCGCTTCGCCCTCCTGCATCTCCTAAACGGCTAATGATAGGTAAAAACTAATGAAATTTCAGCCCTCAAGGGTCGTAAAATCATATATTTACTCTAGAAGCAGTTTTTGCGATGCGATATTTCCAATTTTTGAGTGGGGTATTTCAGACCCCATGCGGCACGTGTTAACAATATCGCAGCTCAACAAAAATTTCACGCATGTGTTTTCTCATCAAAATTAATGTTTTGACGGGTGGAACTTTTAGCTTTTCCGATTTTCGAAAAATAAGCCGCACCCTACTGGGGTGGGGTGGCTAATCTCACGGCGTCAAATATATACATGCTCCTACCCTTTCTTAAAAATAAAATTCTGCCATGATCGCCTCATTGGTTGTGCGCGATCGTGACTGAGCTCCATGTTTCACTCGAAGAAAGTATCGGATGACACCTCTGTATCGGGTTTCGTTCGCCGAGACAGAGACTATTGCTGAGACGCAGGTGGTGGGGAGAAAAGCAGGACTTCGAGACACAGAACCTAATTGGTGCACACGGTGACAGTCCGAGGAGCAGTCATCTCTGCTAGCCGCCCAAAAATCCCTCCTCAGCTCAGTTGTCATGTTCCTTTCTTTTCTGTGGTAAACATGGCAACGTTGTAGCGACACGCAAAATAATACCTTTGAAATCAATTCCACGAGCAAGTTACATCACCAACATATTTTCGAAATAAACTTAATTTAAAATAATCTAAAATAATTTAAACAATTCCAAAAAACCACTGTGCCTCAAAAGACATTGAAATCATTACATTAAAATGACTGTACACAGAAACATAAAACGCAAAACATTCGACTGGCAATTTATGTTATATGTCATTCGACGAATGTTTTTTCACAAACAATTTTCGAAGAATAATTCGTTAGTAAATAGGAGTTTCTTTCAACTTTCAAGAATTTCTTTCAAATACAGCAATTCATTCATACAATTAAAAATAAATTAGATAAAAGCAAAGAATTTTTATCAGAGAAGTGCATAGCACTTTTAAAACTTTCTGAAAATGGCCAATATGACAAAATCAAGCGAATATCACTCACTTAACATTCTGCATTAAATTGTGAATATACTGTTTAGTTACAAGAATTGAATTGAATTGAAGAATTGAATTAGGTACAGAATTGGAAAAGCTACTCAAAATCGTATTATCTTATTTCGCTGTGAATTACAGGGAATGACACCAATATGTATATATACTGAACTACTCTTCAAAGAGATGCCAAAATGAATTTTAGTTGAAAAAAATCAGGTATTAATAAAGTTATTAGGATGAATCCAATATTAATAAAACGTCTCAGAATCGTACTTTTTATTTTGCTATGAAGAATAGCTGAATTACAGGTGATATGATGAGGTGATTGACACCGAGAAGAGGAGAAAAGTCACTTTTAGTTGAAAAACGGCTGTGATTAGTAAAGTTAGTAGTTTAAATCCAGAATTGAAAAAGCTACTCAAAATCGTATTGCCTTATTTCGCCATGAAATACTGCATGAATTACAGGCAATGACACCAAGAAATGCCAAAAAATCAATTTGAATATGGGTTTTTAACTCGATAGATGTCGAAATCAACTAGGTACCCATGTGGAGTATTCTAACACCAGACTTAATAACCGAAACGTATTGGCTTCCCCCAAATAAATTGCTTGCAGTGATGGATACCAAAATACTCTATCATACTCTCGTCAAAAGAGAGATTTTTCTCAGTAGGAAACATGCCTCGCACGAAGTCGACTGAGGAACTAATGCGAGGGATAGCGCAGTGATGGAAAAATGTCGGTCAAAATCGATTTTTCGAGCAATCGATTTTTAATCGAAATGAAAAGCTCGATTTTTCAGCAAAAATCGAAATTTTAACCAAAAGATCGATTAATCGAAAAAATCTACGGTTCATTTTTGAAAAAAATGCAGTAGGTACAAAAACATATTTATTATTCATTTGAAAAACGCTCGTAATACATATTTGAATAATATAAAAAAATCCCTAAAAATGTACTTAGAAAACATTCTTGAATTATTAGTCGTAAAAATTTATAATTTACTCTAATGTGGATCACCGCTTGGCTTCACTGAAATTTTTAAGAAAGATCAACTGATTGAGATGCTTTTTTGATGATCTAGGGCGTGCCTTTCCAATTTTAGCGGCCTTAGAGAAAAGTCTTTCACATGGGACGGATGACGTTATCATACTCAGCACTCGGATCGCGAAACGGTACGTGTTGGGGTATTCACCCTTTATCTCCTCCCAGACTTCCAGAGGATTTGGGTTGACTTCCCTATCGACGGGTGGCCTGTTGATGTATTGGCTAACTTCTACTGGCATCTACTTCTAACAAGAAGTGACCTCAGTGGCAGTTCATCGAGGACCTCTACTGACTACTACGCGCTGCTGAGATCAAACGAAATAGTCACGATCGAAGTTGAAAAATCGAGTTTGGATCGAAACTCGAAGATCATGGCTCGATCTCGATTTCCTCGATCTTTTACTATTATAACTCGATTTTAATCGAAATCGATTTTTCCATCAATAGGATAGCGTCGTTCTTGAACTTGGGAGGCCGTGAGTTTTACAGACGCTCAAAGGATTCCTTCTCACTTCCACTTTCTGGGCCGAGAGCGAAGCACTTCAGAAAAAATAACGTAATTGAATGTCATAAATGTGGACCTCGTTGGAAATATTAATGATTATTCAATAAAACCGATAAATTGGGTATAATGTAATGAATAGGTGCCTATTGTGTCGTATAGCAGCGGTTGAATTAATTTCCAGACCACTTCTTACAATTTATTGTGTTTCTTTCTTTGTTTTCTCCGGAAGAAATACATACAAAATCGAGTACTGCCTTTTCTTTTTATCCCAAAGTCAAAATCCACAACAGCAACTACTTTCTTTTGTTTTCCATGGCAACCTCGAGACTCAAATGTATTGAGGGTTTTCTTTATCATCTAGACCAGCTCAAAACTTTTCAGCCCGAGGGACGCATCAACTATCAAACAGCAGTTTGGGGGCCAACTACACACTCCAGGTCCAAATAAAGAAGAATCAAAACATGGATGTTGTTTATAATTATTTATTGAATATTATTTCATTCAGTTATTATTAAATAGCACATTGATATAATACACATGAACACCTGTGTTAGTGGGAATGCTTAATATGTTTCCTGAATGCCATAATACAAGACATTTCTAGCTTTAGATCCCTAAGTGACTTTGACCTGAGACTTTCATCAGACAAGTTTGTTCTCAAATTGTTCTTCACGTATTTCATTCTTGAAAATGTTTGTTCCCACAAGTATGTTGTTCCAAAGATATAAAGGTGCCTTGACGCAAAAGTTTTGACTTTAGGATAGTCTTCCTTGTGCAAAAAATGGTAAAACCCACCAGTCCTTTGAACTTGTCACTAAGGGGGTTAGTTGCTGAGCGCCTCTATTTAAATTCGTTAAATACGTTACGTCCACGTGAGCGACGGTTGATCTTGGCTAGATGCCCGTAAATTTCCGTAATTTTTTTCCTCTGATAAAAAGGCCTCCACGGGCCGGATGAGAGGGCCTCGCGGGCCGTAGTTTGGACACCCCTGATCTAGACCATACGTCAATTGATTGTACTGACTAAAAGAAGAGTTAAGTTTATTGATTCGGGCATTATGAATCCTCACTGAGTGATGTCTCCTCGTGTGGGTGGGGGACTGTGGGTCGCCAGATCCGAAGAGAAGCAGGAAATTCTGAGTCGGAGACCCTAGATGTCTTAATTTTAAAGCGAAGCAACTGTGACGCCAACGTCTTTTCGACCACCGTTTCCGTGAAATAACTCTTTGACTCTGGCTGGCGTTGAAGGAAGTGAAGTGAAGAACCTGCAGAGAAATACGCGTTTTCGGCAGGGATATTGGCCCCAGGCCCACTTTGTGAGAAATCTACTTGTGGAGGGTTATGTAAGTGACTTTGCGCTGGAAATTTTGCACTCGAACGAAAAAACATGGTTACGGATGCGTGGAGGTGTAATGGCGTAGATGAAAACTGATTACCCATTGAGTTCACGGACCGTCGTGACGGTGTATCAGTTGGTAATTGAAATAGAAGGCATAGCCTCACGATCACGACAATACATTTCGGATAGAAACATTACCATAACTCCGCCACGTTCATCCCATTACTTTTTTTGTTACATCATCAAGGGTCAATTTTCCTAGGATTGGTTTGACGCAGCCCTCCACTCGATCCTTGTATCGGCCAACCTTTTCATGTTAACGTAGTTCCTCTCTTTCAGATCCTTTACGACCTGTTATAAGTATCGCATACGAGGCCTGCCTTTACCATTCTTCCCGTTCACTTTTCCTTCGACGATTGTCTTCAACAGGCCATTTTGCGTTACGTCAACGCGTAAATCAGCAAATCCATGAATTATGCACCGATACAGCGACCGGATTTTGATTTTAAAAAAATCGAGCAAGTAAGCAATAAGCAATAAGCAAAATAAGTATCGCATACGAGGCCTGCCTTTACCATTCTTCCCGTTCACTTTTCCCTCGACGAGTGTCTTCATCAGGCGATTTTGTGTTACGTCAACGCGTAAATATGAAAGTGCTCTAGTTTACGTCTGGTTGAAGAGTTTTTCAAAACCTCGTGCCTGAGATCGAATATGAACTGAGAGATTGGGATTTTTCGGAATGAGACAGCTTCCTCCTTTAGTGGAGTGTGTGGATGTGCAATTCCAGTTCCACGCTCTGTCCTAAGGATTGAAGGAAGGATCCGGACTGTGATAGGTTTAATATTCGCTCCCCGAGTTTCAGTACACACTTTCTTCCTTCTGTATGAAATTCCTCAGAGATAACCCACGCAGCTACAGACCACCTCCAGTGTCATTCATCTACATCTACATAGTACCCTGCAAGCCACTATAAAGGTGTGTGGCAGGGAGTGATTTCTCACCAAACATGCACTACATATCATGCATAAAACAAAGGAATAGTATTAATGTACTGTTCTAAACTTCAATATTTAAAAAAGATAGAAATTGCACAGCAAACATGCAAAAACATTATATTAGTAGGGTTAGCTCTAAGTACTCATACCAACATGCAGCTACCAATGCTATCCATTGCTACTCTCCGATTGGACATATTTACTGTTATTCGTATCTCTAATTGTACGAGGGAAAAAGGACATTTTGAATCTGTCAGTTCGGCAATCAATTTCTCTAAATTTGTGATCATGGTCCAGTCTACCATAGTAAGTTTTGGTTCGCAAAATATTTTTAACATCAACACTGAGAATATTGAGTTGGAATTTATTGAGAAGATTAAGTCTAAATTTCAACCTGCGACACGACAATGATTCCCAATTTAATTCATTTAATAGACTGGTTACGCTAATAAGGTTATCGTACCGTCCCTTTACAAATCTTGCCTATCTTTACTGCACACGTTCAAGTTCATTTTTTAGACCGTTTTCGTAGGGATCCCATACACTGGCAGCATATTCCAAATGAGGTCTAATAAGGGAAAAGTAGCTGATTTCTCGTACATGATCGTCACATTTACCCAGTACTCTTTTGATGAATCCCAGTTTACGATTAGCTTGACCCATTATTGCACGAATGTGTTTACCCCAGGAAAGATCATGTGTCAGTCTTATTCCAAGATATTTAACGGATTCCACGTTTCTTAATTCATTAAGTACTACATATTTTGTAATTGCTAGGAGGAGAGCTATTCTTTTTCCACGAATTCATTACAAGAATTACAAGACATATTCCAAATGAAATTTTCAGATTCACTTTATCTCGTAACAGAAGGAAAACAATTGCATGAAATTGAAATTCGTTGAAATACGTCCGAAATGTATAATAAGATCCGATCGAGTTGAGTAGGAGATCCGATCATTCAGTGCGGCGATCGGATGTGGTCACGAGGGGGTGAGGTAGCAAGGGTGTAGGGCGGGTTTGGGGGTGGGGATGCGTGCGTTGAGGTGGGGAAGCAGGGACACAGGATTGACCAGGCACAAGGAGCGGCTCACCGAATGAGGAGGGGAGACCGATTCAAAAATCGGGAGCCTAAAATCTTCCATTACCCTCCCTCCTTTCCAGCTGCATACCCCTCCGCAATTGCAACGCCCCCCCCCTCCTCGTCACACCCTCCCCTCACTCGCAACCATCGCCGCTAGCTCCTCGTGTAGTTCCTTCTCTGTTCTGTTTCGGCGGCGACGGTGTTCAGTTGGGACAGTGGCTGATGTGTCCCTCTAATTCTCTCTGGCAGAGGCACGTGCTTTGAGATCTTCTTCGTTGAGAAATGTAAGTGCTGTGGTACTACTAATTTTCATGCGATATACGTTTGATAACGTAGTAAATCTTAAGAAATTTATAAATTGACGAAACGTATCGGAGTGTTTTAACAGATTTAAATTTTATTTGCAGGTATAAAATGGAACACTGGACGATACTAACGTTATCTACGAGGGAAGGAAGCTGTATCCTTCGGTGTAAAGCTGAATGGCAGTTCGGCACGTGGAGATTTTGGCCATGGGTGAATTAAGGACTGGTTTTTCTCGTGAGATGTGAGTAGGCTTTGTCTTGAATTGATACGCCACAAGGATTGAAATTTGAGGACGAAATACTTGAGCAATGGTTTTGATTTTATAGTGCTGATTTTTATTTCAATGTCTTCGCAGGAGAGAAAATCGTACTGTCTCGGGAGGTAGTTGAGAGAAATGGCAGCTGAATGGATACGTAAAGGCACGGCGGGATTTGACTTCGCGATCATCATGCACGCCAAGCCGACATTCGTCGTCGTCATTCTACAGCGATGCGGTGAGTAACTTTCTTAATGTGTTTTGTGTCCCGTGGGTATGTACCTAGACGGTGAGATTATGTGTGTGACGCTCCTTCAGTCATAAATGTTCCCGTGTCGAATTAGGAGCATTAGAAGCGTGTGCATTGCCAGGATTCCCTTCGCCCAATTGTAAGACCCCCCCCCCCACCTCCTAGATACGTCGCCTCCTCTACCATCCGCGGACATCGCTGCACCCCTCGTGTTCAATTCGCTCGAGTACAGAACGCGTACTTCTCTTGTCCATTCGCAATAATTTCCCTTCATATCATCTCTCCCTTTCGAGTGCATTTAGGTTAAATTGCTGTGAAACCCTTCACAGCTAGTTTCCTGATCGCAGTCTACCCGATTTATTAGTAAAGCTTTCGATAGCAAGATCTTCCACAGAGAAAATCATTCGCCTTGACCGGGACTCGAACCCGGACCCCCTGATTTCCGGTCAGGTGCTCTACCAGTTGAGATACCAAGGCGTCCTCTTTCGCTGTGGAAATTCTAGAGGCTTTAAAGGAGCTAGCTTTCCACTCCCGATCAAGGCGAATGATTTTTTCTCAGTGGAATATCTTGCCATCGTGCATCAAAACTGGTAACTCTGCTAAAGTATTCGCGGCTAGCTCGCGAGATTTGAATTTAGGGTCGTATTCATAGTCAAGACTTATTAAAGTCCCTTAACAAAGTGACTCTTTAGAGTAAAGACTCTTTACGATAAGTGTGTTTCATAGACGTCTTAAGTGTTACACTTTGTGAAGTGTGTCTTTAGCCACCGGACCTCTGATTTCAAAATAAAATCTAGCGTGGTGGCAATTATGTTTGCGAGAAAACTGACATGCGAATCTGAAAAAGATGACGAATGGTAAATAAAAAGCGAGTGGTTCCAGCATGAAGTTGATGCAGTGTATATAAATACTCCATTATTATAATATCCATAGGTCCGTGGAAGGTTGTTGGCGATCTTTAACGTCAATATAATTTTTTTTTCTTCACTTCTTCTCTCCGTATTTTATTTTATGTATGATATCAGCTTTTAGGGTAGGTCTCATGGGGTAGGTGTAGATTTCTCTCCTTTCAGGTTAGGTATATTGGCATCAGCATTTGTTACTTATAATTTTCGTTTTAAATAATATTATGGGTTTGGAGCTGAGGAATGTGCCTTTATGTAACTTATATATTTCATTCCAACTTTATCACAGTTACCTATGGTTTTAAATTTTCTAATAGTGCATCATTCTTTTTATAGTTAGAACAGTTCGTCTTCGTTTAAATTCATACATTCGCGTAGAGTATCCTATCGTTTTGTTTCGATAATCATTGTTAGGTAGTGAAGCTTTTTGATTAACTAGGTTTCATATGGGCCATATCTAGTATACTAGGTAAATGATATTTTAATGTTTCGTAGCTATGTTAGGATTTATCATTATCCGTATCTGTTAGGTTTCGATCTAAAAACAGACCGTAAGAGATTGCAAAAACTGACCAATTATGAAAGGGAGGCCCTGATAGAGCTAACCATGATTAAGTATCGGACTCATTAGTAACTGATATGGTTGAATAATAACCTGACAACTTAAATCCATTCGAAACATTTTGTGAAGAATAAAAAGCCTCCGCCTCGCTAGCCTACCTCCGCCAAAGAAAACCTTCGTGAGCGGAAGTTAATCAAAGAACAGTTAAATGCTTTTAATGTACTTGACTATCAAGTAATATTAATTGTCAGATGCTACTAGTATTATAAACATCGGTTGCAATGTAAACACGGACATTCGAAGATTCGAATTAATTACATTACCTAAATGAACTTCATTTTCATATATATAGATATATACCTGTGTCGTAATATCGTAAGTAGTCGAATTAGCGGCGGCACCGGCATAGCACTATTGTTTACTCGTTCCAAGTCGTCGGCAAACATTTCTACGGCGACAACTTTTGGAAACCGATAACACCCTAATGAATCCTTCCTCATGATAACGCTCCATTGGACTCTTCATATCCCTTATGTATCATCGGGGGTAATTCATTACTATAAATTCCGTCCATTCCGCGTTTTCTACCCATTCCGCAAGATTTTCAAGTCCATCAATGCCAATCGCAGCCATTTTGCTTTCCAGCGCTCCTACTTTAGGGGCTAAAGTGAGCTCGGAGCCAGTCTTTACCGTAAAGTGACTCTTTAGCATAATTTGGTCAGAAGTGACGTCTATGAAATGCGGAAAGGTCCCTTTAGCCCTTCTAAAGGCTACTTTAGCGTAAAGTCTTGACTATGAATATGACCCAGGAAGGTTTCGCCTCCATTTACGAATGGTTTTTTTCTCTTTGGAATATCTAGCTATCATGCATCAAAACTCCGCTAAAGTATTCGCGGCTAGCTCGCGAGCTTTGAATGTAGTAAAGGTTTCGCCACCAAGTACGTGTGATATGATACCGTGTGTGCTAATATTATACAATTACTGGGCCGCAGAGAAGCAATGGCGAGGGTTACCCTCAGAAATTAGTCAGCTGTGATGGAACGAGATTATAGTTCGGTACCTGTAATTCGAGAAAGCTTGAGAGATGTACCCAGTTCAGTACGCTTGATTAACGTCTCGCGATCGCTTATGACTTGCATTTCAAATATTACGTGCGCCGTGTTGCTGTTCTCTGCTTCCGCAGATGAGTAACGAATTTCGGAATTTATCCGCGGAGATCTTTTGTACGATGATTTCGTTGAGAATGTAATTTTTTGTAGGATAAGATTTACCTTGCGGGCAGTTAATCCGATGGAAATGAATCGAAATATTTAGCCACATTCGTTATTTTGGAGCGTAATGGTTTAATTTTTTTCCGAGCGAAATCCTTATCCAGGTCGTGCATCTACACGATAGCCTGCAATTGCACCACCACTGCATTATGCCACCGCGAGGGTGTGTGGCAGGGGGTGAAGAACACCAAGCATGGACTCCTAACAGAAATATCTTTTCGTTGAGATCTCGTTGTATACTAAATCTGTGAACCTGTATTGAGCTGACGTGTATTATGTTATCAGATAAGTTTGAGAAAGTCCGCCATGCGACATGCCATGCGTGTCATGTTGCCGATGCGCAGCTTTGTATTTCATAGCGTTAGCCGTTAATTACTCTCTTAATTAATTGCTCTTCCAGGGCGGCGATCCTCGGGGAAAACCTGGAATTGTCAGGGAATTTTGGAAATCTGGAAAAGTCAGGGAATAGTCGGGGAATTCTCGTAATAGTCACGGAGAAACTTGGAGAGGAAATTCTAGTCATTTTTCTACCATTACGTTTACCGTGCAGTCTTTCCCGCCCTTTATTTCACCAATAAAAACTGTCCTTCGCCGAAGTGCATAGAATAAGCCCTGTCAATTCCGTGAACATTCAGTTGTGAATCTTATTTATTTAGTTGTGAATCAGGAATACAATGTGTCCCTTTTGTATGTCCTTAATGCGATATTTGCCTAGTAGCGTTAAAATTCTTGATCACAGTGTATTCTGCTCATCACAAGGAATCCGAGGCTACCTATGTCGTTCGGAAGATTTTACCTCGCGATTTAACTTCCGAGAATCGTGTCGAGAGGTAGCTGGAGCACACTAGCTCAGAGTAAATACGTATTTGCAATTCTTAAAATACAATACTGATTATTAAAATGGTAATTCAAGTACGATCACATGTGTAAACAAAATCTTATGTTAGATCATTTTCTATTCCCATACCACCCTTCGTGAGACAGTGAGTTCTCCTCCCCTCCCCACCTTTCACTCTCGACGTAATTATTGAATGCCCCCCTTAGCTCCCTCTCGAAGCAATTTAGTCAGGTTACAAACCACTCAAATATGACATTCCTTAATATGACGCTGCCATTTCTAATTGCCTCCTGTTTTCGCTCGCAGTGGCGCGATTGTTTTGTTTGTTGAAACAAGTATTTTTAAAATTTTGGTTCCCTCTTACAATCAGCGAGTTATGACTACGTTAATCAAATTGTTATTCGCTTCTAACACTCGTGCTATCCGATTTTGATCCAATCCAAGAACTTTGCTTTGGTTTGAATTTTTCGCGTAGCTTAAGTGATACCTATGCCGGAGTCAGCCAGTAAATTGGCCATTAACATTCCCTTCGATGGCTTTCAGTAATCTTCAACTTCTCAGAACTACCAGTACAAGCCACCACTTCCTTAAAAATTAGACATTGTCAATTTGTAATTTTACCGGAAGAAAGAATGACGGCCACGGAAATACAATACATGGCCGCAAAAAATGTATTAAAAGTGTACAATTTGAGGGCTTAACTTGTGAAGGTTTAATATATTTTTATTTAGGGTGGAGGTTCTTTATCTTTCTTCATTCTTATAGCTTTTAATGTATTGATTTCCGCTTTTAACATTTTCTGAGTTTTGACTATAATTTAATTCAGCAGAAATAAAATATTCCGATAAGGAGACCCTTTGGTGATCGGTCAGGGAAATTGGTAAAGCCATCAGGGAAAAGTCAGGGAAATTGAAAATTGGTTACCAGTAGACACCCTGTCTTCTCAAGTGATGTTCCCTCGGGTGCAGGCACGTAGCAAGGGGGTGGCTGTAGCCCTGTAGTAGTGGGGGCAAGTAGCCAGGGGGAGGGGGTTCATGAGGCCAATTGAGGTTTTTGGGATCAATGCATTGTCAACAATAGACAGATAATCTTATGCACCTCAACGTTTCGACTCACCTCCCCTTTGTTTTGGACGTAACTACAACTAACTCCATTACAAAGTATGTTTTTGACCCTTCATAAAAAATGTTTAAATTTCTTAATACAATTTGTTTTTATTATATTTCCCTCCCCCCCCCCCCCCCATCCCCGTTGAATTTCAATGTGCACTTTCAATTAGTTAACTTTATAAAAGTTCATGCATCATAGTCCTAAAAATTTGTCACTGCTGCTAAATTTTGTCAAGTTCACACTGAAAGTATTACCTCTCTTACACAGTAACATCATCACTCTCATTTACATAATTGATAATTCCATATTTTAAAGAAGACATTAGCATTCTCTGATGTGTAGGTGCTGAGAGAACTTTTTCTCATTCGTTCATAGACGCTAAAAACTTTGAAGGACATTTCATTCTTCCTATTTGTGTAACGTCAGTTGGTGCCTCAATTTATTTCATTCATTGTTCATGCACAAAATTTTAAGTTTATTGGCAGAAATATTCCAGAGAAATTGCAACTAATTTCTCCAAGAATAACTTCCTAATTGCAACTTTTAGCTTACATTAAAATCAATTTTATTAAATCATTCATCCCATTCCTCCTGTGACTTATGATACAGTTCTTAACCTTATCATTAACCTTTGGTAATGTGGAAGCACATTGACAGTTTTATTTCCATTTATATTGTCTCTTCTTCTTCCTCCATCTTCATATTTTGTCTGCGATGAACCAGAATCACTTTCAGCTGCATTGTTTCCATGTTCTAAAGTGGAATTTCAACACACTAACTTAAAATGGGAATAATTAACTGTAATTTTCTCCCAACATCCCATGAGGCTGTTTTATTCGAGCGGTGTGAGCTAAAGCAGAAATGCAATCTAAAATAGGACTAAGGAATTATTAAACACCAAACAGCTATAGCATTGCTTAAGTGAGTTAGTCAATTGAATTAGTCAAATGTGAGATACAATGATTTAGCTATGGGGAATCTCAAGATATGAAATTAATGCATTCAGAACTGTTGAGTCAAGAAGCACCAAAGAGAATCTTTAAAAGAAACTAAACACTTTACACTGTATACATATGATTTTAATTTTTTCATGAAGACCAAGGAAATATTAAAGCTAATTTTCAGACTCATGGTGCTGTAGTGACATTAGCTTTATTTATAATTAAGGTAACCATTTTTAGGAGATTGGAGAAAAAAGAATAGGAAGTACATATATCACAGCGAATAGAATATTTTTATGAAATGTCTACCCTAGGGATAAGGGACTCAGGGCAGTTTTGGAGCTCATGTTGGAGTAAAAAAGTGCCTGTAATGGGGTGGAATAGCTACCTATATGCATAAGTGAATGCAAGAGAATTAATGTTATGTGCAAAGATGTCATAGTTTGTTGTAAATGAGGACTTATTTGAAAAGAATTCATGCAATGCCATTCTTACGTGATTCTCACTGTTGTAGGTTGCTAAACAAGTTAATGTAATCGAAGAATCCTATTGTGAACTGCGTATATTTTGGGCACAATTCCGATAGCATTTGTCTATGCTGTATTGCCTATTTCAATGCTTGATCAGCATGGCAATGAAGTCTGCCAAAATAAAAAATATTGATCATGTAATATCAAGGTCATTGTAATCTGAATATCCATTCTGAATAGCTAATGATTCCATAGTATTGTCAAACATAATTTTTGGATTTTTTGGAATAACTTATTCTAAAAAAAAGTAGTGTAACATCTCACTGAGTAGAATAGCTTCTCACATTATGAATGCATTGTTAGCATTATGCTACATCGGAATTATGTAATATTCAATTGCATGTGATCACTTAATTTTTTCAGCTCCCCATTTTGGTGGGTTAGGCATAGCTTTATGGAATAAGATATATTAGTAGCTTTTGATTATATGTTATTCTAACAAAGTTTCCTGCTGCTTAAATTGTGTGCATTCACGATATTTTTGAGCAATCATGAGTTTAATTACACCTAATTTATAAATTCCTTTCAGCTGTCAACAGAAGCCCAGATAGCAAAATGTCTCCACTTCTGAAGATATTCATCAAGAGGATACAAGAACACAACATTGGAGCTATACAAGGGTAGGACCCTCACTGCTACAGTGAGATGCAATATTAAATCAAAATTCTACAGAGAGAATAATATTTTTCTAATCCATTACACATATTTTAATGATTAAAATATCATGGTTTTTGAATCGTATATCCTGGGAAAAACTATAAACAGTTAAGAGGCAGAAAATATAAGAAAGATATAGCTCAGATTACCGTAATAGAGAATGTATTTTAGATTCATTTAATAATGAAAAATTTATAAAATTAGAAGACAATTAAGAGAGAAATTGTCAATTTGAATAGACAAAAATACATAGACATAGATTTAAAGTACCGTAAAGTTACCTTTTTCTTGGCATGGTGTCATTTTGACAGAGCTGTGATTATTGTAATAAAAAATTTATTGTACATTAATTTATTATTTAATCATAAGAGGAATGAGAAGGCAATTAGGACTGAAAATGTCGATTTGATATAGCCAAAAATATAAAAATATATTTATAATTTTGTTAGCTTAATCATGGCAGGAAATGTCGATTTGAAATAGCTGTAATTACTATTATATAAATTTTTTTGCAGGCTAATTTATAACATAATCATAATAGGAAAATGAAGGCAATTATGGTTGAAATGTCGATTTGACATAGCCAAAAATATAAAAATATATTTATAATTTTGTTAGCTAAATCATGGCAGGAAATGTCGATTTGACACAGCTGTGATTACTATTATATACATTTTTTTGCAGGCTAATTTATAACATAATCATAATAGGAAAATGAAGGCAATTATGGTTGAAATGTCGATTTGACATAGCCGAAAATATAAAAATATTTATAATTTTATGTTAGCTAAATCATGGCAGGAAATGTCGATTTGACATACCTGTGATTACTATTATATAAATTTTTTTGCAGGTTAATTTATAACTTAATCATAATAGGAAAATGAAGGGAGTTGTGGCTGAAAATGTAGATTTGACATAGCCAAAAATATAAAAATAGATTTATAATTTTATGTTAGCTAAATCATGGCAGGAAATGTCAATTTGACATAGCTGTGATTACTATTATATAAATTTTTTTGCAGGTTAATTTATAACTCAATCATAATAGGAAAATGAAGGCAATTATGGCAGAAAATGTCGATTTGACATAGCCAAAAATATAAAAATAGATTTATAATTTTATGCTAGCTAAATCATGGCAGGAAATGTCAATTTGACATAGCTGTGATTACTATTATATTAATTTTTTTGCAGGCTAATTTATTACATAATCATATAAGGAATGTGAAGGCAATTATGGCAGAAAATGTCGATTTGACATAGCCAAAAATATAAAAATAGGTTTATAATTTTATGTTAGCTAAATCATGGCAGGAAATGTCGATTTGACATACCTGTGATTACTATTATATAAATTTTTTTTCAGGTTAATTTATAACTTAATCATAATAGGAAAATGAAGGGAGTTTGGCTGAAAATGTAGATTTGACATAGCCGAAAATATAAAAATAGATTTATAATTTTATGTTAGCTATATCATGGCAGGAAATGTCAATTTGACATAGCTGTGATTACTATTATATTAATTTTTTCCAGGTTAATTTATAACTTAATCATAATGGGAAAATGAAGGCAGTTGTGGCTGAAAATGTAGATTTGACATAGCGAAAATATAAAAATAGATTTATAATTTTATGTTAGCTGAATCATGGCAGGAAATGTCAATTTGACATAGCTGTGATTACTATTATATTAATTTTTTTGCAGGCTAATTTATAACATTATCATATAAGGAATGTGAAGGCAATTATGGCAGAAAATGTCGATTTGACATAGCCAAAAATATAAAAATAGGTTTATAATTTTATGTTAGCTAAATCATGGCAGGAAATGTCGATTTGACATAGCTGTGATTACTATTATATTAATTTTTTTGCAGGTTAATTTATAACTTAATCATAATAGGAAAATGAAGGCAGTTGTGGCTGAAAATGTAGATTTGACATAGCGAAAATATAAAAATAGATTTATAATTTTATGTTACCTAAATTATGGCAGGAAATGTCAATTTGACATAGCTGTGATTACTATTATATTAATTTTTTTGCAGGCTAATTTATAACTTAATCATATAAGGAATGTGAAGGCAATTATGGCAGAAAATGTCGATTTGACATAGGCAAAAATATAAAAATAGGTTTATAATTTTATGTTAGCTAAATCATGGCAGGAAATGTCAATTTGACATAGCTGTGATTACCATTATATTAATTTTTTTGCAGGCTAATTTATAACTTAATCATAAAAGGAATGTGAAGGCAATTATAGCAGAAAATGTCGATTTGACATAGCCAAAAATATAAAAATAGATTTATAATTTTATGCTAGCTAAATCATGGCAGGAAATGTCAATTTGACTTAGCTGTGATTACTATTATATAAATTTTATTGCAGGCTAATTTATAACTTAATCATATAAGGAATGTGAAGGCAATTATGGCAGAAAATGTCGATTTGACATAGCCAAAAATATAAAAATAGGTTTATAATTTTATGTTGGCTAAATCATGGCAGGAAATGTCGATTTGACATACCTGTGATTACTATTATATAAATTTTTTTGCAGGCTAATTTATAACATTATCATAATAGGAAAATGAAGGGAGTTTGGCTGAAAATGTAGATTTGACATAGCCGAAAATATAAAAATATATTTATAATTTTGTTAGCTAAATCATGGCAGGAAATGTCGATTTGACACAGCTGTGATTACTATTATATACATTTTTTTGCAGGCTAACATTTTTATAACATAATCATAATAGGAAAATGAAGGCAATTATGGTTGAAATGTCGATTTGACATAGCCGAAAATATAAAAATATTTATAATTTTATGTTAGCTAAATCATGGCAGGAAATGTCAATTTGACATAGCTGTGATTACTATTATATTAATTTTTTTGCAGGCTAATTTATAACATTATCATATAAGGAATGTGAAGGGTATTATGGCAGAAAATGTCGATTTGACATAGCCAAAAATATAAAAATAGGTTTATAATTTTATGTTAGCTAAATCATGGCAGGAAATGTCGATTTGACATACCTGTGATTACTATTATATAAATTTTTTTGCAGGTTAATTTATAACTTAATCATAATAGGAAAATGAAGGGAATTGTGGCTGAAAATGTAGATTTGACATAGCCAAAAATATAAAAATAGATTTATAATTTTATGTTAGCTAAATCATGGCAGGAAATGTCAATTTGACATAGCTGTGATTACTATTATATTAATTTTTTTGCAGGTTAATTTATAACTTAATCATAATAGGAAAATGAAGGCAGTTGTGGCTGAAAATGTAGATTTGACATAGCGAAAATATAAAAATAGATTTATAATTTTATGTTAGCTAAATCATGGCAGGAAATGTCAATTTGACATAGCTGTGATTACTATTATATAAATTTTTTTGCAGGTTAATTTATAACTCAATCATAATAGGAAAATGAAGGCAATTATGGCAGAAAATGTCGATTTGACATAGCCAAAAATATAAAAATAGATTTATAATTTTATGCTAGCTAAATCATGGCAGGAAATGTCAATTTGACATAGCTGTGATTACTATTATATTAATTTTTTTGCAGGCTAATTTATAACATAATCATATAAGGAATGTGAAGGCAATTATGGCAGAAAATGTCGATTTGACATAGCCAAAAATATAAAAATAGGTTTATAATTTTATGTTAGCTAAATCATGGCAGGAAATGTCGATTTGACATACCTGTGATTACTATTATATAAATTTTTTTTCAGGTTAATTTATAACTTAATCATAATAGGAAAATGAAGGGAGTTTGGCTGAAAATGTAGATTTGACATAGCCGAAAATATAAAAATAGATTTATAATTTTATGTTAGCTAAATCATGGCAGGAAATGTCAATTTGACATAGCTGTGATTACTATTATATTAATTTTTTCCAGGTTAATTTATAACTTAATCATAATGGGAAAATGAAGGCAGTTGTGGCTGAAAATGTAGATTTGACATAGCGAAAATATAAAAATAGATTTATAATTTTATGTTAGCTGAATCATGGCAGGAAATGTCAATTTGACATAGCTGTGATTAATATTATAAATATTTTTGCAGGCTAATTTATAACATTATCATATAAGGAATGTGAAGGCAATTATGGCAGAAAATGTCGATTTGACATAGCCAAAAATATAAAAATAGGTTTATAATTTTATGTTAGCTAAATCATGGCAGGAAATGTCGATTTGACATAGCTGTGATTACTATTATATTAATTTTTTTGCAGGTTAATTTATAACTTAATCATAATAGGAAAATGAAGGCAGTTGTGGCTGAAAATGTAGATTTGACATAGCGAAAATATAAAAATAGATTTATAATTTTATGTTAGCTAAATCATGGCAGGAAATGTCAATTTAACATAGCTGTGATTACTATTATATTAATTGTTTTGCAGGCTAATTTATAACTTAATCATATAAGGAATGTGAAGGCAATTATGGCAGAAAATGTCGATTTGACATAGCCAAAAATATAAAAATAGATTTATAATTTTATGCTAGCTAAATCATGGCAGGAAATGTCAATTTGACATAGCTGTGATTACTATTATATTAATTTTATTGCAGGCTAATTTATAACTTAATCATATAAGGAATGTGAAGGCAATTATGGCAGAAAATGTCGATTTGACATAGCCAAAAATATAAAAATAGGTTTATAATTTTATGTTGGCTAAATCATGGCAGGAAATGTCGATTTGACATACCTGTGATTACTATTATATAAATTTTTTTGCAGGCTAATTTATAACATTATCATAATAGGAAAATGAAGGGAGTTTGGCTGAAAATGTAGATTTGACATAGCCGAAAATATAAAAATAGATTTATAATTTTATGTTAGCTAAATCATGGCAGGAAATGTCAATTTCACATAGCTGTGATTACTATTATATTAATTTTTTTGCAGGCTAATTTATAACTTAATCATATAAGGAATGTGAAGGCAATTATGGCAGAAAATGTCGATTTGACATAGCCAAAAATATAAAAATAGATTTATAATTTTATGTTAGCAAAATCATGGCAGGAAATGTCAATTTGACATAGCTGTGATTACTATTATATAAATTTTTTTGCAGGTTAATTTATAACTTAATCATAATAGGAAAATGAAGGCAGTTGTGGCTGAAAATGTAGATTTGACATAGCGAAAATATAAAAATAGATTTATTATTTTATGTGAGCTAAATCATGGCAGGAAATGTCAATTTGACATAGCTGTGATTACTATTATATTAATTTTTTTGCAGGCTAATTTATAACTTAATCATATAAGGAATGTGAAGGCAATTATGGCAGAAAATGTCGATTTGACATAGCCAAAAATATAAAAATAGATCTATAATTTTATGTTAGCTAAATCATGGCAGGAAATGTCAATTTGACATAGCTGTGATTACTATATTATATAAATTTTTTGCAGGCTATTTTATAACTTAATCATAATAGGAAAATAAAGGCAATTATGGCTGAAAATGTAGATTTGACATAGCCAAAAATATAAAAATGGATTTATAATTTTATGTTAGCTAAATCATGGCAGGAAATGTCAATTTGACATGGCTGTGATTACTATTATATACATTTTTATGCAGGCTAATTTATAACTTAATCACAATAGGAAAATGAAGGCAATTATTGCTGAAAATGTCGAATTGACATAGCCAAAAATATAAAAATAGATTTATAATTTTATGTTAGCTAAATCATGGCAGGAAATGTCAATTTGACATAGCTGTAATTACTATAATATAAATTTTTTTGCAGGCTAATTTATAATTTAATCTTAATAGGAAAATGAAGGCAGTTATGGCTGAAAATGTCGATTTGACATAGCCAAAAATATAAAAATAGATTTATAATTTAATGTTAGCTTAATCATTGCAGTAAATGCCAGCTTTACCCAGCTGTGATGGATGTTATATAGAATGTATTGTATGGTAATTTAATGCTTAATGATTTAAGGAATATATACGCTATTAAGGCTTGAAATGAAAATTGGCTGAACTAAATATAGGTAGATATAGAATCAGAACAGTATGTTAGCCTGATCATTGCATTAGTTGAGTTTTGACGTAGCTATCTACCTGCATAAAGTATCTTAGCATTATGCATCCTGCATGTGATCTAGTAAATAAAATGCATCCTGGTCCGAAAATGTAAATACCTATACACCTAAGCTGTGAATAGAGATGGAGAATGCAATGTTAGTTTAGTCATAGCAGGAATGGTCAGTTTGACGTCACTGTGATAATTAAGTGTTGATATGATAGCCAATTACGTATGTAAGTTTTCAATGCTGTTTTACAAATATGAGTGGTTCAGGTATTCGGGGATATCGCTACACTGGGCAGGAAGTGGAATATCCTAATAAATGTTTTAAGCCTCAAATTTTAGTCCAAATATTTAATTTTTCCTTTAAATTATGAAAAGGATTAAATTGTCTTCACGTATTCATTGCTAGTCTTTCAACTTCACATGTTTTCATGAAATTGACACTTAAAGACACACTTTTTACACATGTCTGCAGTGGCTGTGGCAACCACCATCCCATGACTTACCGCATAACCTGAAAGTCAACCTTAATGCAGTGGTGAAAGTGCTAGTGTTTTGTGCATGGCCTCTTTTAAGTGTTTGTGTAAGTGTATTGTGTGCGCAGCGTGGGATCGTCGATGGAAAGCTGAGAATCTGCCAACGCTGGACATGGAAGTTTTTGGAGGTGAGGATTGAATTTTTTTCCTTTCTTTCCTTCTGGATCTCTCAGCCCTATTTCCCTTTTGTGATTTCCAGTCAACTGTAGATGTAGATAGTTTGAACCCTTGTTGCAAGATATTGCTTCCCCAATATGTTTTAACTGATATGAGTTTGAGAGATATTTGATTGTTGTGGGATGGATATTAATTGACTTACGCTTGGCAGTAGTTTTTTCAGTTCATTTCCTCCTAAGGTATTAGGTGAATTTTTCTCTGTAATGGAAAATCAAAGTAATTAGGTCTGGAATGGATTTCAAATGTTAATGCTCTCATTGGAGGGTATACATATGAAAATCAGCAAGGTAATATAGATATCTGAATGGATCCAGTTTTATGGGCGCTTTATGTGGGATTTTTTTCGTCAGCATACTAATAGAAGGGTTAAAAATGCTTGAGACTTTTTGGTGTTCATGTTATGGCCCATCCATTTTGGGCATAAAGGTACACTTTAATTAAGGAATGGGGGGTTTTTTAACGTTTTGTCCTTTCCTCTCACTTAAGAAATAGGGCCCGTTTGGGCTTAAAGGTACACTTCAATTAGAGAATGGGGGGTCTTTTTAATGTGTTACCCTTCCTCTAACTTAAGAAATAGGGCCCTTTTGGGCTTTAAAGGAAAATACTTAACTTGGAGAATGAGTGGTGAACTGGTGTGAACCAAAACGATAGGCAGGGAGTTCAGGCTGGCAGGGTTTGAAATATGAGCAGTGCTGCTACAGATATGTGAATTTGTGATCAGTAGTTTTCTTCTCTCGTGAATATGCCATGTTCTTATCAGTGCCTGGTATGCGAATTGATAACCATCCATTTCCACACTGTCCTGCTGTTGAAATACATTAATCCAAATAGTCTATTAACGGCAGTGGATTTACACATTACATTCCACAATACTTTCCTACTCTTGCACCACACTGTTATAATTCTTTCTCTAAACAAGTAGGGCCCCCGGATGGGCTTTAAAGGCAGTAGGCATGCACTATGATGTGCTTTAAAGGCAGTAGGCATGCACTATGATGTGTTTTAAAGGCAGTAGGCATGCACTATGATGTGCTTTAAAGGCAGTAGGCATGCACTATGATGTGCTTTATAATAGTGATAATTTGCTGGTGGCATAGTTGAACTTAAATTAATAATTTTGTTCAAATTTCTTTTGATGTAAGGTTGGAACACCAGAGCATGCTCTGGTGTTGGAACCGTATTCCTTATTGAGGAAATTACTTTTATGTACTAAATTAAAATGTTTGCCCTTATAAGGAATTGTTATGTAAAGTTGTTTTCAATGGAATGTGAAGTGTTTGAATGCCTTTTACGAGTGGACCCTGATAATTTCATGCCAGTGATTATATTTTGATGCATGTTTTGTGCCATATTTTTCATTTGTATGTGTTATGAATGTGAGCAATTTCCTCGGCTTAAGTTGGAGTGTTTTTGATTTACAAGTGTTTCCTCTGATCCGTTTGGTATCACATGCATATTCAGGACATGAATGTCAGAGCCTAGTGGGAGGTGATGTGGTGACATAGGCTTTTAAAATGTGTGTTCTTGTATGAGAAGTGATGATTATGGTTGTGCTTATTCTTGTGAATTACAAAGTGAAAGTTTTTGTGCGGCATCAGTGAGGTGATATGGTTTCCTATGAAATGCAATGTCTAAAATGGAGTAATGAGTGAAATCCTAGAGTGAGAATTTGGTGGTTTTAATTTGTTTCTAATTACAGCATTTGACGAAATAGCATTTAAATTAATATCTATTTTCCATGCAATATAATGGAGGCTGTTATATAGCACCCAAGTGTACTAGTGTGATGGTTATTGTACTATATTTTTCACTTTTGTTCGTTCATATGACTACATGTCACTTGCAATCTGGAAATCTCCTTGTTCGTTTTCTGACACTTAATTTATTTAGAGCTAATTTTGATTAATATCATAATGGATTTAAATTTGTGAAAAATTATTCTTCCTCCATCAAGATTGTAAGACTTTTGTGAATTAGATATCAGATTTAAAAAAGATTTTCCCTGTATTTCTATTATTGTGAATTCAGTAGTCATTGTAATTTCATCGCAGACTTGTAAGGAGTCAATATTGTTCCCATGTTTTCATGAAAGAAATAAAATGGTGATAAATCAAGCTCTTCAGACTTTAGTTCTTTTCTATTCCTCCTCCTTGAATGCAGAAATCGTCTTAAACATGCCACCAGTAGACAGTTCATCAGTGAAGGAGCTGAGGTAAGTGTTCCTGCTAACTGACAGAAAGTCTCAAGGAGATACTGGTAGCAAAATAGCAACAATTTGGTCATGCTGATGCACACATCATTGAAATAATCATAAGAAATTCATCAAAGCTCATTTTGAAAAGCTGTTGTTTACTTTGGAGAGTATGGTAAGGGTTATTTTTAAGTCACGTTTAAGGCATATTGGTGATAATTAACTGTGGCTTGTCTGGCAAGTTTGCATGAAAGGTGAAATGTATGTGAGGGAAAGATTGTTCTGTTAACCATATGCATAAGCAAAACAGCACTTTCTTAATTAAACTATTGAAATTGCCCATAGAAGGCACAAGACAAATTACGACAGTTTAAAGAACAAAATGGTGCAAAGGTGGAAATTACCATATCTGCGGCATTTCCTTTAAATTGAAAAGATTTCCTAGGTTTCAAAAAAATCACAAAATATCTTAAGGGTCTTAAAAAGCTCAGCTTGAGGAAAGGCAACACAAGCCAGCTGCAAACTCACTGCCTTTCTTTACACATATCTTTAGTATTTTATAGTGGTGTAAAGCAATAACTTAATACTGTAGAATAGTTAATACATAAGTATTTGAGTTGCTACCAGAATTCTTGAGTTCCCTTATCGCACAGATTGAAATGGACACCAATATCTCAAAAAGTAACCTCAATTGATTCAAAATAGAAACTTTCACGCAGAGGCCTATACAGACAGGTGCCTGGTGTGCTTATTGGATATGGGGCCTATTTGGAATTTATAACATTGACAGGGTCTACGCATGTATAATAGGAAGATACCTTTTTCTTGTATTCCCGCTGACCCAGATTCAACAGTTAATCAATTGACTATATCATGTATCGCAGCATTCACAGAATAAACTTTGCAAGTACCAGTACCGGCTTATGGCCAGAGGAAATTTATGCAAGCATGCTATTCCATCGGCACTGGCATTTAATAGGTATGAAATGAAGAGTTATTTCATAGCATTATTTTATTTACAATAGAAATCAAACCCAAAAGCTAAAGATTGAAATATTACAGTATTAAGAAATAATTTTTTTTGGGAACTTATCTCTGCAAACTAATTTATTACATCCTAAAAATATAAGTACTTAGCAACAGTGCTCTTTATCGATAGGCCTGTCTGTCGGGAGTGGCTCATTTTTGACTGATGATAGCTTTTAATTAAGTTTAGAAAAACTTCTTTCACATGAAGAGACGGACGTAGTGTAAAAATAGTTTTAGGGCTAAGCAAATATTTAGTCAAGATTCCTGAAAATCCTTTTCGATAATGAACTGCAACATATTCAAAGCGAACCACGATACTGCATGACCTTTAGAAATCCCTCAAGCCTATAGATGCCTTCAAAGCCTCATGATTTTTGGTGCCATTTCTTCCTTCTCAAAATCATTAAATGTTTTTGTTAGTTACTAACTTGACTATTTCAACTGAATCGCTGATGTCAATTTTAGGTCAATAAATACTTTTAAAATGTTGACTGATGGTGAAATGAAAACTACCTCTTTGATGTTAAAAGTATCATTTTATTGGCCACTAAAATATTTCAAAAAAGAGAAATTAGGAAAATATAACACATTAATTTACACTCATTTCCATTGAAATCCATTTTCTTGCCCACATATGCACCCCTGCTCCATTTTGAATTTTTTCAAGTCTTTAAAGGCACACTTTCCCACTTATAATGCCCAAGAACATCTAAAGGAATAGAAAAAATATCTGATTACCATGATATAGAAAGCACTTCGGCAAAACCTATTAAATCTTTTTGTCTTGAGGCATAAGCATTTATGGCAATTATAGACTTTTGAAATGGTTAGGCCTGGGTTATATTATTTTAATAGTAATACGTATTATGTACTTAGATACTATAAGTTATAAAAATCCGGTAATCTAAAACCTTGCTTTTCATGAGCAAACTCAAGATTTTCCTTAGTATTGTCAGATTTATGAATCACAAACTTAGACCACCAAGTCCAAAACTACTTAGATTTCCGGAATAACTACTTACCCACAATGATATCCAATTAGTAATTATTTCTTCTTCGCTCCCAACAAGAAAATGATATGTACAGATCCCTAAATATCTCTTTGGTGCGATTACAATACTTTATTTTAGAAGTGTCACTCAGTTCACTGCAAAATGTTTTCTTTCGCGCTGAAAAAGCATAAAAGTTACGTTAACACGTTGATAAAAATACTGTTCATGTAAATATCAATGTTGCGAACTTAAGCAGTTTCTGGCTAATTATAGAATAACTCGGGAATCAAACCGATTCAAAGGATAGCTTGCCTCAAAAGTTTCTATAGCAATTGACCCGAATGGAAACACGTAATATCGTGCACTGTTATTGCAAGAGTGGCAAACAAATTCAGCATGCCGCGAATTCTTGAAATAATAAAGCGTAAAAAGAGTTGTCGCGAACGCTATTCAGCATTATTTAGTAAGAGAATGAATGGGACTTACCATACCAACCGATGTTCAGAGAAAAGCGGTGTATATATCACTGATTGACAATTCAACCGATGGCTTCCATCAGAGCAGAATACCATTATATTTAATAACAATTATCACCAACTACATGTCCGTTTCGCGCCGTTGAATGTGAAAACTGCGTCACTTGATGCTCCGTTGTTTCCCAGCATTCAACTCTCAGATTACGTTCTTCGATATTCAAAAGCAGAAAAGGGTTGCATTTATCGGATAATCTTTAACATGATGTTAGTATTCTTTACAGCAATGTTTTTAATTCCAGGAAGGAGAGAAAAATGATTGAGGTAGAGTAAATATTTCTTTAAAGTGCATAGTATTGCGATGAATACCTCAAAGTTATGGTTTTCAGAGACAAGTCAAGGTATTTACTAAGGAGCCCTCATTGGTATTTACCAAGACCAAAATCATCTCATTTGACAAAAAAGTCACTTGTATGACTACTGAAAGCATAATAATGTTTCATGATTCTCGTGGTATTTCAATGGAATAGTAAACAATCAACATATATCCTGAACTCTAGTAATCTTTTAAGATATCTATAGATATCTTAAAAGATTACTAGAGTGACGTGCCTTCCCCATGATTTCTTTTCTATATCTGTAAGGAATATACACTGTGCTACCAGGGTAAGCACATTATGAAAATAAGCTTGGGTATTTTTTATTTAACGATGTTTAACAAGAGATATTTAAATTCTGGGCCATGGTAATTTTTTTAAGTTCACAAATTTTCAATCTGAAAAGTGAAGACACAGTAATTCTGAGTTAAGTCACCAGTTAAGCGTACTCCTTTTCCTGTCTCCTTTCCGACGCCTTGTGGACACGTGATTTCAATATAAAGATGGCATTCACGACGAGGCAGTTCAGTTCAGGGTTCACATCTAAGTACTTAATTTAACTCATGTGTTCTCGTACATCCTTGAAACCCTTCACATTTTAATTAATATATTTCTATGCAAAATTACTTGTATCCAACTTCTTGATGAGTATTATTAATTTTACGGATTTTGTGTTGTTTCGTCCATTACAGAGAAGCTAGGCTATTCAGCTGCATAGCAGCTCTATATTCATCCTTTAACTACGTTATGCATAATTTGGCTAAGTTAATAACGGTTATCATTGGTTGTTATTTGCCACGTCCCTCTGCAATTAACCCCGCAAATATTATATAATATTGGTTTAGATAGGAAATACATGTTAATATTTCTTTTGGTGCATTACGTTTTCACCTCAAATGCGTTGTTTTGTATTCTTACATAGCTCGTTGAGATAAGTTGGGTATGTGGAGTATGGAAGATATTCTGTACCCACTTTGGAGCCACCTTATATGAGATAGCATAGCCCTTGTGCCGGTTGGGTTAAGCCTTTGTCAAGGTGCCTTAAAGGCGCGTTTCATGTGGCTTTAGCAGGCACATTTGCCTTAAGCCTTTTCATGGCGTCTATCCCACATAGCAAAGCAAGGTTGCACTGTAAGATCCATGAAAGCTTCACGCAAGTCCTGTGCAAACTTCAACCATGACAAAAATAGAATGTAGAGCGAGAATTGTAGGAAAGCGTTCATGAACCACACACAAAAACGTTGCCTAGAGCACGCAATTGTACAGAGGAACTGTACCCACATACCTAGCAAAACAAATTAGCATTCACGACAAAATCACTATGTACTTGCCTGGGTGCACCTAGTATCAAAATTTAAAGATAAAATGATATATCAGATTTACCTACATTTATAAATACGCCAGTGTATATACAAACCATTCATGGCACACGTATATGCCCGTCCTACGTGTCCAATTTACTTTTACGCATCGACCTGACGTACTACTTGCTACGACAGCTACTAAGCACTTCTCCGTTAACAAGCAGTCGATGGGAAGCCGTATATATACAGTTGCTGGCTTGCATTAATTTGTTAGTGATAATTAAATTTACAGCGTATTGATGCCGGTATTTTGCACCCTTAAAACATATCCCATTTTGTGGCTAAAAATAAGCATGACCATTATGAATGTACATAACTGGTATTCTTTTAACTCCAGGAGACACAAATAAGGATTTCCTTAATAATGTGACTATCCCCGTATTCGTCTGACGGGCTACGGGATCCTAAGCGATACAAGTAGTGTTAGAGGTTAAATAATATCTTGAGATATCCGCTTTAAACTAAGATGTTTTAATAACGAGTCACAGACACATCCAAATTCCAGTTTACAAATTGAACGACTGATGGAGAGTTGACAACAACAATATAGATAAATAGTTACTGACATAAATAGCAACATATGTTTCCAACCCATATTTATGTATTAGATTAAAACTCTGACTAGATTAGAACCCTGACGTCAATACCACCGATGTAAACAATCTATATTCACGAACTTTTCAACCTTGTTTTTCTTCCATATTTTTAGTTGATTTAACGTTTTGTGCTTAAGTTAATTTCGTGCTAATTTTTTGTATTAACTCGCCTTTCTTCAATGTAGCTCGATATTTTTTCTCCTAAGGGAAATACGCCGTACGCGTTAAACCAAGGGTAGAGCTAGGGTAACTCTACTCCTTCCTTAGGCCCCGTTTCCACTACTGACATTCTACCACGGTTATTTCAGCCCTCATAACCTACCTGCGTTCCAGTTAGCTACAATGTTACCCTTGTAATCACTGCTTTCGTCACATAGCGGTTACCAGTATTCCAGTTCAAAAGAAAATCGACGATCGTTATAGAAATGCGCAAAGATGGTAGCACATTGAAGTGTGTAAGCACTTGAAGTAGGAACCCTATGGTTGCAATTGCCTTGGGCGTGTCATTATTGCTACCAATATTGCCAAGTTGCCGGAGTCCTGCAGCAAAGTTGGAAAAGTTGGCACACTTCATGCAAGCCGAGTGCAACTTGTACGGAATGTGTCAATATTGGCAAACTTGCAGCAGGCTTGCATCTAGATTCACAATCTTGGCAAGCCGTACGCTAGCCTCAAGAATACTTGCTGCAATCTTGCATGCTATGTCGGATTATGCGCCTTCAAAAGGCTTGTATCATGCATTTTATTCAAAGGTACAATTTGCAGTTGGAAAAGCGCCTACCCTGGTAGCACAGTAGATATTCATTACAGATATGGAAAAGAAATCATGGGGAAGGCACGTCACTCTTGAACGCTAACTAGTATTTTAAGGAAATCTCTTCCTCGGCTTTTCTATTTCAGGGGTCTCGAAGTTCAATTACGTTTAGTAGCATTCATCCATCGCATATGGTGCTAAAATAAGATAATGATGATATTAAGCTGTTCGAGTAATAATCGATTATTCGTTCTCCTGTGCAGAAAACTAATGAAAACATTTATTCGGACACCAGTAATTCGCTAAGTGGATTCCTTCAGGCCGGAACATGGAAATGTGGCAACGCTGAGTGGGGGTCGTGTTTGGAAGCATGGCGACTATGTGCAACATCAGTCCGTGTGATTAAAACGCATAATTTCACTGGTTAAAAAGACCGAACTCGGCTTTCTTTGTGCATGCTGTGGTGGCTTAAGGTAAGGAAAATTGCTTTAAGAAATTTTCGATAAGTTGAGGGTGGAAAATCAAGATTATTTCTTCTAAAGCATTACGGCTAAGAGCCGGCCGGCCATTGCCGGAGGGAAATTGGGAGTACGAAAATGCAATGAAGATTATTTCTATGGCAATTATACGATATTATGTGTTTATGTTATGGTTTGATATTATTATTGATGTAGCAGAAATCGTTATTTATTCATTTGGTGGGCCTTACGAATTACTGGTGTAGTTATGTGGCATTATGAATTTGGTTTATTGCTGACTAAACAACGGTTACATCATATCTCTTAAGTATTGATATTAGCCCAGAGTAAGAATCTGTGGTATTACTAATATTTTTTAGAAAGAATCATTGATGTCCTGCATTTAGCTTTGATTAGATAAACGATTTTTTATTCCTAAAACTTCTCTTTTTTCAGTTAAAGATGCATTGGCGTTGTTGCTATGTACATACATTGGAGGATACTGTGCATTTAAAGCAACACAAAAACTTTGTTGCCGTTGTGTTCCCGTACATTGAATGACAGTGAGAGGTTAAAATGTGCATGCTTTGATGAATTTAATCGGGGTGGTTTGACAATACCAACGACAATAGTGGTTGATTGAACAAGTGTGCAAAGGCAGTGAATAATGACTTGCAGTGCAATAAGGGGCCATTGTGTGCAAAGTATAACCTTAGTACGTTGAGGTATCTAATTGCAAAGGTAACGTTAATGTTGTTTTAATTTATTGCATATATTTCTTTGCATTGCATAGATAGATCACCATTATTATGTAATTTGGACGTTAGTGCAATATGATTTTTTTCTGGTTATAAAACCTGTTTTGTTCTCGAGTGTTCTTAAGTTTTTTGTTTATTTGATTGAATCTAAATGTTTGTTAATAAATTGACTCTGCAACTACTTGTATGTGTTCATGAATTTCAGTTCCAATCCTTGTTATATAATTATAATCGTAAAAGAAGTGCACTTAGTACCATGGTTAGCCGGTAGGTGCGAATTAATTTCAATTTAGACTGATAGATGGCGTTGTCGTCGCGCCATCATGAGCCAGCTCTTACTTCACTTATAATCCGCTGGGTGCGCTACAATCGTCCGAAGATAAGGGATTTCTGTCCGATTGCCGAAACCCATACAATCGATTTCTGTCGCATTTCTCTTCACTTTCCCAAGTATATACAGAAGGTATTTCCCGTCAGGGAAGTGATTTCTATTCGATATCTGAGTACTATCTTGAAAACTAAAGGAAATTCCTTACAATGTGCTACCTGGGTAAGCTTTAAACTGAAAAGGTATGCACAGTATCTACATTAATTTCGGATAAACTGACTGAAATATAACCTTTTTAAGAGTTATTGTTATATCATATACAAACTTTTAATTTATTTTATCATGAAGCTTTATGAGGAATTATTCATACTCTGAATGATCTGACCCAGATTCCAAAAATTCCTAAAAACTCTTGGATGCCGGCCGGCCGAGAGCACAAAGTTTCTTTACCACGCCATAAGTCTGGCTGCCAGTACATGAGAGTAACACTACCCTCTTTTGCTTCACGGAAACGATGTCATGAGATTCAAAATAAAACTGGATTTGCTACTTAAAGTCTTAAAAATTACAACTCATAAAACACAAGTCTCTGCACAATTCCGATGGCAATGCTTCGCGAGCTCAGGGAAGGCCTTTGGGATTTCAGACGATCTCCACCAAATCCTGGATAGGAACATTTGTGAAAAGTGACACCATGTCAAAGTTGACCATGATGTCTTCTATCTTAATGGACATGTTCTTTAGGAGTTTGACGAAATGGGTGGAGTTCTTGACGTAAGAGGCCGTTTCTTCCAACGCAGACTTGCTGCGATTGAGCAAGGTACTTGCTTAGGTACCTTGGAAACTAAGGTGTAGGGAACTGGCCGGGCCATTTGAATACGGGTTTTTGTATCCTTCGTTATGTGACTATGAGCAGGGCGGACCACTTACTTCCCTTAACCTGAGGAAAACACATTTGAAATTCAAGAAATTTCACTGGGAATTAAACAGGTGGACATTTTATGCACTCCCTCAATACTTATCACTAGCAAACCAAACCAAGAATGGCCCAGCGAGGCTGGTCCCTGTGTGGCTGCGACCAAAAGCAAAAGTTCCTCCCTTCGATTACTATATGCAACATTTACCCAACTCTGCCCAAATATCTCCAGGGGTTGCTTGGACCAGGTCGTGAGTTTCACTTCTGAAAGGGGCAACGTAACATGAGGAAATTTATCCTCATACAAGGCTCGACCAATGAGTGTGTGGCCAGCGCCACTATCTACCTCAATGGGAATTTTTATTCTCTCCACTTCTACAAAAAACATTGATGGCAGGGGGTGCCAATGCTGAGGGAGTATAAAACAACATGTTCCCTAGCATGAGACCTGAGGTGGACTCTGAAGAGGACTCTGAAGAGGACTCTGTGAGGGCTTACGATGCTGGAACCTCCCCACTCTGCCCTGGGCTGAAGCTGGAAACCCAGTGTATAGGTGGTCCTTGGTGTGCTCTCGTCCGATTCTCCCACTGTGCTGGCTCCAGCCGCTTGCTCCACTGGGAAGGGGGTTGAACAGCAGACCCAGGGGTCTCCCTACAACGCTTGGAGAAGCACACCTTCACCAGATGATCCCTTTTATGGTAATAGTGGCATACCGCATTCTTAGCTCGACAATAGTGATGTTGTGGCCCTCTGCAACGATGGCACCATGGCATATCCGAGGAGACACCTTCAGGAGAGGACAGGAGAGATCTTAAACACCCCTTCGGATGCACTTTCTCCTTCAATAACGGCGTTCAGATGACTGCCTGAATTACGCTGGTGCTCAAAATCGCTAGACTTTAATTGCGTAACATACTCTCTAGCTTGTTCCGCCACGGTCGCTCGATCTACAGCTAATTTCAAGGTTATCTCCTCAAACTTGACAGAGAAAAGTTGCTCCTTCAGATTTAAGTTTCTCATTCCTCTGAGGAACTGCCCCAACAACGACTGGTCTAAATTTTGAAATTGACACTTATCTGCCAGCTGCATTAAGCCCACCAGGAAATCCTTCACAGGCTCATTCTGCCCTTGCACTTGATCATCAAATGTCTCACGCTCCACCCAAACACATGGCTAGGGAATGATTGGAAACCAGTTCCAAAATTTCCTCAAAACTCTTGGATGCCCGCCGGCTGAGAACACAAAGTTTCTTTACCATGCTTTGTCTGGCCGCCAGTACATGAGAGTAACACTGCCCTCTTTTGCTTCATGGAAACGATGTCATGAGATTCAAAATAATACTGGAGTTGCTCCTTAAAGTCTTCAAACTTCTCTCCCTTTCCAGAAAATTGAGGCACCGTACCAAAATTCATCATGTCGTGAACAGGAGTAATGGTATCGACGCCGTGTCCCGTAGTTGAATTTTTGGTCATCATTTAGCCGAACACAACTATGAAATGAATTTATCAATATTTATGTTGGAATAACACTTTGCACTCATTGAATGGCATTCCTATCATGAGATAGAGGAGTACCAACCACGTGGTCTTGGATCACTGCACTCTCATAATTTGCCACATAAAACACTTCACTTGGTAATTAAAATGCAAATGGAAATAACAGTTCATGGAACAATCGAATAAACAATTTGAAGATGCCACCAAACTAGAGAGCGTACATAGGTGGCGAGCAAGCGAGCAACCCTGAGTATGGCTAGAGCTACAAATCGCAATAAAACACCCTTTCTGTGGTAAATAATGCCAGCATATATGATAAATGTCAACAGAGCACGGAATTCAGTAATTGCAACACATAAAACCCAGGTCTCTGCACAATGTCTGCCACTGCCACGAGGTGATGAAAATTCGCCAAACTCAGGAGAGTCGAGGTTTCTCTGATTCCTCTGAAAACAGTTACGCAATCCCCTCAGAATCCCATCCTCGTCACCATTTTGTTATGTCGAGTTCTGAGGGGTTTCAGATAATGATGAGGACTCAATCTAAAGTAGAGATCTTTAATACGCGGGAACTACCAGCACATACGTCTTCGCATGGAGGAAGCACTTGAGAGAGAGCTGCCTCCAATATGGCTGTTCCCATAATGCAACAAGAAAAATTAATGTCATAATGCACAAACAAATGAATGATGCTAAACACTGACGAATGCAACATACAAAATACATCAACATCTACATAATACCCTGCAAGCCACTATAAAGGTGTGTGGCAGAGGGTGAATTCTCACCAAACATGCACTACAAATCATGCATAAAAAAGGATTAGTATTTATATACTGTTCTAAACTTCACTATTTAAAAAGGATAAAAATAGAAAAGCAAACACGCAAAAACATGCTGTTATTTGGGTTACCTTCAAGTCCTTACACCAACATGCAATTACCTATGATATAGATTGATTCACTCGTATTGGTCATATGTACCGTTATTCATATCCCTAATTGTACGAGGAAAAAAGGACATTCTGAATCTATCAGTTCGGCACTCAATTTCTCTAATTTTGTGACAATGGTCCAGTCTACCATAGTAAGTTGGGGTCCGCAAAATATTTTTGACATCATCACTAAAAATATGATCTTGGAATTTGTTCAAGAGATTAAGTCTAAATTTCAACCTGCGATCTGACAATGATTCCCAATTTAATTTATTTAATAGACTGGTTATGCTGGTATGGTTGTCATATCATCCCTTTACAAATCTTGCCGATCTTCACAGCACACGTTCAAGTTCATTATTTAAACTGATTTAATGTTTATCAGAGAGTTTGAGTCTAAGTTGTCCCTTGTCAAGAATCATGGCGTTCATGACTTCTTTACAAGAAGCAGAGATGATTATGCAGTGAGACAGCATAACCTCTCTCTCTTCAATACTGGCCCCATCGCAATGAGTAGCAAAATTTACAATAAACTACGTAAATCCGTGAAAGACCAGAAGACCTTATTTCTTTTGTCCTAATTAAGATTTTATTTTAGCAAAAAAAATTTCATCATCATCAAGGGTCAACAATCCTAGGATTGGTTTGACGCAGCCCTCCACTCGACTCTTCTATCGGCCAACCTCTTCATATTGACGTAGTTCCTCTCTTTTACATCCTTCACAAAATGCTACATATACCTCACACGAGGCCTGCCTTTTCCATTCTTCCCGTTTACTTTTCCCTCGACGATTGTCTTCATCAGGCCATCATGTCTCAAGATGTGGCCCATTAGGTTGTCCCGTCTTCTTCTTATAGCTTTCAGCAGACTTCTCTTTTCTCCCACTCTTCTTAGGACTTCTTCGTTTGTCACTTGATCGATCCATTTTATATTCATCATTCTTTGGTAGTACCACATTACAAATGCTTCCAGCCTGGACTTCTCTGCTGCTGTTATTGTTCATGCTTTGCTGCCCTATAGTAGAATGCTCGAGATGTTTATAATTAAATCTAATCAGTTTCCCTCGGATGAGCATTTTAGCTGAATGCTGTCCAAAATACGGAACCATTTGCTCATCAATGGACAACTTGTCCGAGAATATCCCAAATTGAATGAAACGTTCGTTCAGTCCATTGACGAAAGGCCTGACTTTTAAAAATTTGTCTTTTTTGTCTAGCTGAGAATTATCGGAGAGATGTAGATATTTTTTAATTTCATCAAATCTATTCCGAGTCATGCATTGCCTCATAATTGGGACAGCCATGTCCTCATGGCTGGTCCAGTACAACTTAGTGTGTGGTAATGTATGGTACCCCGATAGGATTAGGATCCCAATGATTTTTTTTAAATTTTCCATAGTTATAGTGAAAATATGATTATTATTGTCATTAGCGTACTTATTGGAATATTTAAAAATTAATTCAAGTAATTCTTCACTGAGAAACAAGGAAAAGATCTCAATTGATAAATTACTTCCATATTGAGCACAAAGTGCCTCTATAGCTTCTTTCTCACAGAAATTTGGCATTATAACTGAAGTAGTCTCTACTTTTTCCCATGTAAGTGAAACCATATACTCTTGCATCTTTTCCCTGGGTGTGCACTTACACTGGATGGATTATTTTGAGATGTTACGGAGATATACTCTGACTTGCCTTGTAATGCATTAGAATGTATCTCGATAGTCCCTGAAAAAATCCAAGGGCATTGGAATACCGTTGTCATTTATGACTGTCTCCCTATCATTGATGATTTCCTCATCAGTAAGTTCACTAACTTCCGGGGGTAATATCAAGTCGATGCGACTTTAGTAGTTTCCTTGCTAAGTTCATCCAGTGCATCCAGTATTTCATTGGCAATATTATATCTCCTGACATCATCCATCTCTGAAATATTTAAGAAAGAAGCAATCCACATTGTAGTTGTCAACTTTAGAATACCTTATACTCTACCTCGCTCGTTTTATCATTTTCTACACTTACCTTCTAAATACACCTTCCAAAATATACTTAATGATGAAGAAGTATAATGTATGAATGCCTCACTTTTCATCTGGATAAAATTTCTACACGAGAATTCTCACAAGAAGCTTAGCACCAAATATTGATGTACTTCACATCAAAATACTTAAAAAAGATCAATAAAAAGAAATTTCAGGTGGCTGTTAAAATTATTTGCACCCTATTTAAGCTGAATTCTATGCCTTTTATCATCTAAGCATGTAAAAGAAGAATAGCTAGCACTTATGGTTGCATGGAATGAAAACCGAGCAGCAAATGGAGGAACACCCCTTAGCCTTGCCTCTCCTGTTATATTTCTGAACTTCACATTCAGTTCTCTCGTCTATAGAAATGGAAACATCAATGTTGAGCTGAATTCTTACTAAGTAACACTGCCAACCCCACATCAGTGGTAAGGCCCCGCTGGTTGCCCATGGATGTACAGAAATTTGGCTTTTACTAATTGTAAGTAGCAAAGTGTTGCATCTGTAAATTCGTACAGATATTCCTCATGGAATATGTGATTCCATTTATTTTTTAGCCTTGGTTACTCAGAAACATTTTATGCCTAGAACGTAGCAAAAGTGTCCCCACTAGACTGCATTGTCCGTTTTTATAGGTCATTTTGAAGAGCTACTTCCTGCTTAGAAAACCCACGTGGTCTGTCTGAGAATTCCCATCATTGTGTAAACGCAACATTATGTACAACGATCAACATCCAACCAATAGTGATGTAAGTTTTTAACGAAGTTAATAACACTGAATAATTAAATTTAGAACTGATAGGAAACAGTACCCAGAGTAAGACACCTCAAGAATACTTAGTGAAATGTCATTTATAAAATACGCTAACGCAAGGTTTTGAAATAAGAAAATTTTGAATTTGAAAAATGAATATTTATTTTTATGGAGATGGCTAAATCATTTGAAACAATTCTCTTTATCTAATAGAAAGCTGGCAATAAATACTAGCTGATTTAATGTTGGACATAGAAATTTAATTTTAATGGCCCCTAGAATATATTGGTATCCTTTTTAAAATCCATAAGAATCAATTCAACTAGAAGAAAGAATCCAAAATTTTAATTTTAATGAATCATATGCAAGTAAACTCATAACTAATGTAGCCCTGATTTTATTATCATGTGAGTTTGTTAGATGTTTTTTGTCTTTTTAGGCAAGTTTTGTGAAACTGAAAGTTAGAATGCAATTCATTACTGTTAATATCATTGCACAGAAAAGATCTGGTGATGTAGTGATAAGCATTACCAGAAAATATTTAAAAACAAATGTTTTGTGTTTAGAATAGAAGCTTTATGTGTATGAAAGAGAAATTCTATATTAACCCTTTTGGGCAAAAGTGGATGACTTGGGTTGTAAAGATTATAATATTTATTATGAATATTTATGGAATGATGATTGCCAGGTTAAAGCAAGGGAGCGCCTTGACTCAACCTTCAACTAAGATAGTGATTGATTGCTGGGATGGTGAAGTAATCTTGACAGGAAAAATTGATAGATTCATACACAAGTACATTAATTTTTTTATTGTAGCTGTCTATGGTTATGATTATGTGCTAAAAAAGAAAGGTTTCAGAGTGATATTTTGGAATTTCTCTTAAATGGAAATCTTTTTAAAAATTGACTTGAAATTTGAATTATTATGAGTTTACACTTGAATTGTAAAAAAATTGGTACTTATCAAGTACCTATCTTCTGCAATACAGTGCAATAAGTGACATTTTGGTTTTATACTTATGGCAAGAAGCCATTCAACATATGTACCTATATTCTCTCTCTTGGCCAATACTTCAAATTAAGTATTTTGTTCTACTTATGACCAAATCCTGTTTCAAAGGTGCATTGGTAATGACGTTTACTTATTCTACTTAGAATTACACATATTCTCATGCATGTGTAAAAGTTAAGGTGACACACTGCCTTTTTGTGTTAGTACTGGCAAATTCAAGCACTTAAATGTTTTTTTTTAATTTTTCACCTAACTAAGCCAGGTTTGTTGCGACAGGCCATGTTTCAAAGTCTCTGAAGGTCTAAAGGAATATTCTATAGAGTGGAGTAATTAATTTCAAGTGTTTCAAAGCAGCTAAAAGTGCCATCCTATGGTAGCAGATTACAGATAAATGTAAGACATGAAGTGATGATTTTTAATGCTGCAGAAACAACAATTTGAAATATTGCATAAAATTGGTGAAGATATTTTGATTTCTTTGATGTTGATCATATTTTTTATTAAAGAAAAATGAAGGTTTCATTTTAAATTTTCCTTAATTCTTCATTTTGGCGTAGCTTATGAGCAGTTAATGCTATATACCCATTAGACTTAATGAAGAAAGGAAACTGTAGGTACATAGAATTTTAAATGCTCGCCTTAGAGAAACTCATTTATAAATGGATACTTATATGCATAAGTATTGAAATATAATTGACAAATGGAGGTAATATCTTTATATATTTTTATGATTTGTCCCAATCATTGAAGATCTTGCCAGTCATGTAGTACCTTTCTTAAAATGCTTCATATGTATTTTCTGCTGTGTGGCTGTAAGCAGCATGAAGGTGGTATGAACATATTAAAATAATATGATATACGACTATGGAAGAGATGTTTTTCATTTGCTGGAGTCCTAATATTCTCAAAATATTCGAGACACTCTCAGTTGTGGCTATGGAGTCTCAGCTAATCGACTGTAAAATGAAGGAAGAAAACCATTATTAGGATAATTAGACATAGTCAACTACAATCCTTGACTATTCTAGCAAAGTGCATATGACCTTGCTTTAAGTACCAAAAATTATATTTATAAACATGAGCAAATTCTCTTTACTTACTTAGTAATGGATATTATTACATAATTATTGCTTGAAGCATTCAATTCATGTTTGATTGATAAGCCTACATTAAGAAAATTAAGAAAGAATCATAAGTCTGAGTGTCTGAGCTTGTTTGATTATTTAAAAAAATTCTGCGATAAGTGTCTCAGCATTTATTTCCCTGAACAAAACATGAAGTTGATAACACCTACATGAGACAAGTGATGAAGGAGACATTGTACTGTTTTATGAAGAACATCAGCATATGGTATGTATGCAACATGAAGATTTAAAAAAATCACAATATCATTCCTTTTAGAACTCGGTTACATAATAATTATTATATATTATTAGTATTCTACTGGTGAAGGTAGGTTTGAATGGACATTTAATTCCTCCCACCCCATAAATGCCACACCATGTCCCTCTTCAGCCCCTCATACCTCCTGCCACCCATCATTCCATCCAAGCTACCCGTTCTTCTCCTCCCTCTTCCCCGCTTACCCAACGCTCTTCCTTGGATTCAGAGACCTCATCTATATATATAAAAATGAATGTATGTGTGTGTGTGTGTGTATGTCCTTTGTGCATTACTACACCATTCATCGGATCGCCATGAAACTTTGGGAAGCTGTTGAGTACATTCCCGAAAAGAGGACTACGAAATCGATATTTCAATATCGATACTTTGTCGATATAATATCGCTAAAGTATAGATAAATCGATACATTATGGATACAAAATTAAAGGTGAAATAATTTAGTTTTTTAAAAGGAATGTATCGTTGCAATATCGATACTGTATCGAATGTATATAATGTGTTTGTCCTTTATGCATTACTACACCATTCATCGGATCGCCATGAAACTTTGGAAAGTTATTGAGTATGCTCCGCGAAGGTTTCTACAAAATCGATAATTCAATGTCGATACTGTATCGATATAAATTCGATAAAATATTGATACATCGATACATTGTTGATACAAAATTGAGGTGAAAATATTTAGGTGTTTCTTATCAAAGTTTTATAAAGTATCACTACAATATCGATACTGTATCGATATAATATTGATAACTTCATGCATTACCACAATATTCATCCAATTTCCATGAAGCTTTGGTTAGTTGTTTTGTTCACTCCATGAAGGTTTGTACAATATCGAGAATACAATATCGACACTGGAGACGGGATGTGCATCCCATTGAACTTGCAATTCATTGAAACAGTCACGTGCAACATATTCAAATCATCCGGCATGGGACAAATATTTCAGAAATGCCAACTTATTGCTTGGGATGAATGCACAATGGTGCACAAAGCATCGCTCGAGGCTCTGGATTGATCATTGCAAGATTTTCGCGGAATCCTGAGACCATTTGAGAACGCATTAATATTGCTTGCACGACATTTCAGGCAAACATTACCTGCAATTCCTCGATTGACACTAGCGGATGAAATAAATGCTTGCCTGAAATATTCTACTTTGTGACGACATGTAAAGACGTTAAAATTAAATACAAATATGCGTGTCCAGCTGCAAAACAATCGATCAGCTGAGATATATTGTATACCCATAAGAATTGTGAAATTAAACATACTATAAACGTGCGCTTTCCATTTAACCAGATTGAGCCACAGCAACGCGTGGCCGGGTCAGCTTGTGGGATTATATACGAAGACATAGACTTTTTATATGACGGGGAGAAAAGAAAAATCTTGTAGTTTAATGACCTGTGATTTCTTATGGCCAATTGGAGGAGGGGTGTGATTGATTCTAATTCTAGAGGAGCAGCGAGGATACTAAACGTAAAGAGGGGGTTGTTTCTTTGGGATGGTTTTGGTACTGACCTCCCATCATTAAGGTTCGAGCTCTAAAATCGGTAGCAGCAGAGAAATTCTAGTGTCCCTCCTTGAGAACTGTTTGAAAATCTCTCCTAAGTTCAGCTCTCCATTCATTAGACTTTGTAACTTATTAATATATGAAATGAATGGTGGAGGCTGATACTTTGTGGAAATCCATTGTAGGACATGAATTAAAATTACTTTGCAACTATTCCACATAAAAATTTATTTCGAACGAGTCAACATGTTTCACTGCACTGCAGCATCATGAGGACTAACATGGAAGTTAAACGTGCCAGAATATATAGTCACGTAAGGAGGATGGGGGTGGCGGGTGAATATTGTCCTGGGTTAGAGGGGAGGGGGAGAGAGTTGAAGGCAGGGGTGCGGGGAGGCTTGGGAATTTTGAGCTGAGCGTTGGTCTCTGGTGAGGAAGGGGAGGTGGGACGGGTGATGGACTTCAGGTGCTGGGAGGGTTTGTTTTGGATTAACTGCGGGAGGTCAAGGAGTGGGGAATGGAAGGGTAAAACGTGGTCATTAGTGATGTTTTCTTTCATATTCACGGCCGATAGGATGAACAATGGGGTCGTTTACCATATTTTTTTTATTGTCGAATCTGATAGAATTTGTAAAATAAAAGGACCCGTATTTTTCCGTTTTCTGATCCGACAATTATTTCCCGAGTTATAAGCGGCGAAAAACTGATGTTTTTAACCCTTTCGGAAAAGTGGGTGTGGTGCAACCTCTGACGTATATCGACTTCGTCCAATCACAACTGAGCCCGCGAAGCTACTTCGCCTTATCGCAAAGGGGGGACACAGCTGACTCGGCCAATGGGAGCGATTTCGACAGCATCTGTGCGAGCAGACCTTCCGAGAATCCCCCTCCACTCCCTTCCCCCTCCCCTGAAAGCAGTCAAGGACGGGAGGAAAATGACGTCAATGTTATCACAGCAGCATTTTCGGTGGGCGTCACCTTTTGCTTATTTTAATTTTTGATTTATGAGTGAATGGTTGTGGTTAGAAGATTAATTTTTTCACTAAAATTCGTTTTTCGTTTCCATCTAACGATTTCGTGTACAAAATTGCGATTTCGGTTCCGAGTAAACGCCCCCATTGTTCCCAAATGTCCATTCTGGTCCCCTTTAAATAAATTTTTATGTGGAATAGTTGCAAAGTCATGTCCTTATTAATATATGTACGTCAATGTGAACGTTGCCCTATTTGAATCCTGTACAATGTAAATGTGAAGCTAAAAGTTCTTTAGATATATGATTGAAAATGAAAATGAATCATCGGATGGTTGGTTATTTGGGGGAGTCAACCAACAACTAAAAACATTTGCGCCGAAGAGGATAGGTGGGCAGCGGGGTCAAGGGAAGGAGTTTTCAGAGAACGATGGAAGGGTGGGGAGAAACACGGCAGCGTCGCCTGCTCCTAACGAAAGGCACGAAGGGGATCACGGCGTAACGTCTCATTCGACGGACGGTGTACTGCACGAATGCTCTCCACAGGACATTCAACTAGGCACTGGTGTAGCAATGAAAAATCCTCCTTGGACAGAATGAGAGGCCAATACTCTAGCCGTTAGCCCAAACTGATCCTCTAAACCATCGGTAATGATTAAGCAGTTCATCCTGCAGGGATTCCATAAACTTCCTCGCAAGGATGTTGGAAAGTACACGCATACAAAAAGAGGTATTGCGGCTGATTCATGAAGCAAGCTCGGCCATATTATTTGTTTAAATCTGAATGATATCTAAAGCTAAAATTCGTCTTGATATCTGAAGAGATAACTGCGGGCATCTTGAAACCTTTCACCCTCCGAAGTTAATGACGGATATCTTTTTGCGCTTCCTCCGTTCCCGATAAAAATCCTGTCGACAGACTAGTCTGCTGACTGCTAAAAAATCAGCTATAGCTAATTTTGATTTAGGATGATCAAATTGGTGGTTGGGTGGTTACAGATTTCTTGTTTTGGATTCTGAAACCTCATGGGTATATGAAGACGCAAACTATTTATACAAAAGAGGGAGAAGAAACCTCATCCGGCGTCGTTGTTTTTTGGGTAAACCCGCGTCACAGTATAAAAATGACCAACAGTTTCGTCTCCGCTGCTGGAGACTTCTTCAGGGTAATGAGATTGCTTGGTTTGCGCGTAGATTTATATTCTCACGGTGGTGGAGGTGGGGGAGTGGATGAGGGTGGGGGTGGGAGGTGGAGGATGAGCTTACCATTTGTCCTTGGTCTCTATTAAAATTTCTTGCATACTTCCTAATTTCGAGGGCCTCTCTTATTAACCTCGTCTTGAAATGTTTTTCCCTTGCTATGACTTCTGCGTTGGTCACGTCGATTTCGTGTCCTTGGGCGGCGTGTTCTGCGACCGCTGATTTTTCATGTGCATGTCTTCGAGTCGTGGTTTTCGAGAACTTCGACTTAACTTGATAATTTAACCATCAATCCTTAGAGGCGCAAATGACCTAAGCTGTCTGTCACGTTCTCCTCTAAGCAGCACCAGCAATTTACGGTGAATGAATAGGGGTCATATTCATAATCTCAACCACAGGCTCGCTTCAGCTGCTTACGCCGTAAAAACTCAAATTTGAGTGAAATTGGTATGCAGATTCAACATGAAACGTTGGTATTACTTCTATGTGCCACACTATATACCGCTTTGAACCATATCGACGAGAATCAGCGATCTCTTTTCAACTCGTATTACTTTTATGACGTAAGCAGTTTGAAGTGAGAGTGTAGTGTGAGATTCTGGGCCATATCCAAAATCTCATGATAAACAACAAGATATGGCACTTATTCCACAGGTTTTTTTATTAGTGGTACAACACGTTTCAGCGGTTAAGCCACCATCAGGAACAGGTCTCTTGACGCATATTCCAATAAAGGCATTTTCGTAGAGTTTAAACAAAAAAATTACTTGCTGCGAAAGCAGTTTTGACAGAAATTATTTTATTTTTAAAATATAAGCATTTGATTCGCCACGAGCTGGTCCCTCGCAAAAACGTAATTCGCATCGCTGCCATCTTGAATGACGTCAGGTCCTGCAACAGCGGTCGCGGTGCGTATATTTCTATGCGAAGTTTGAAGCGTTTAGGAGATCACTATTGAAATGTCTTTCATGAACGCACTTTATTTTAATATGACAAAGCGTTGTTTTAAATGTTGTCTTGTGCCAAAATATAATGACACCAACGGAAATGCCTCCCAACAAGTATTTTTTTTATTACCCGAAACAGGATAACATGGGTGAAGAAAGAAGTGCAAGCGAAATGAAACTATGTCTATGCAATCAAAAGGTGTGCATTTTTGAACGTTCACTCTGTCTATATTCATTTTACCAATTCTGGAAGCTAAATTAAACTTAATTGTATCTTAATTGTGCAGAAACTAGGTCAAAACAAAGCGCCGCCAGTAGTATAAGTATTGATGCGATTGACATATGGGCTCAATATTATTCGGTAAAGTTTTTTCATTGATTGAAAAACTGCTAGGAAATTTAGTACATGCACAAATCAGTAATCAGAGTACGAGGGAAATGTGCTGGACATATGTCACGAAAAATCTTTTCCATATCAGGCAATATGCCATGTTTGAAAAAGTTCGCTAAGCAACTTTCAATTATGATTAAAAGACTGAACCCACTGAACCTATCGCTGCTTACTTTTCAAGATTAGACGTCCTAACTTTTATTAATCGCAAGCAGTAATTTTCACCGGTCAATTTCAATTTTCGAAGGTCAGCGTGAACGAAGGATACGTTAATGGCTACTTGTGCACATAAAAACAATTTATTAAACCAAAGTAGTTGAAGACGGGAATATTTATTTCTTTGCATTACCTTCACGATTTAACACATTAGATTCACGTTTCAACATACCGCGTCTGCGTCCAGATCAGCTAATATGCCAAATACACCAATATTACACCACACAACATTAGAATCATAGGATCACGATCGCACTTGCTTGCTGCGACACAGGTTGAATTTTGAAGTTCCTCGTTATATTCGGTAATCAAGGGTTTTTTTAATCCCCCTTTGTCTCAATAGCCCAATATATATTTCCCCAAAAGGAAGTTCTTGGAAATCATATCAAAACTCATAACTGCACCATAAGGTTATGCCACTACAAACAAAAGATTTTCACGTTCATTAATTTTTTTTAGGCCTTTAAAGCCTGGTTACACGATACATTAACACGAACGGGTTAATGTACATTTGCGTGAATGGTTTCTGCTCAACTTGTGCGTTAGTGCATGAACCAAATAGAACAGGTTCTATTTTCTGTTCACGCATTCATTCATTTGTACATTTCGGTGTGGTTACAAGGGGCATTTTCGCGTTCATGCATTTACACATTAACTCGTACGGGTTAATGTATCGTGTAACCAGGCCTTAATCCGAATCCTTGAAAACATCCCAAATGATACAATGTGCCTGAAAATAGAGAGATGTCGACACATATTGGAGCAGTAATTCAAAGTAAACAAATGGATAAAGTAGATGCCCATAATACATCTTATTTTTGTGGTCCCGAACTTGACTTACCTACGCAATCAATGCAAGAAATGCTCACTGTAGTCTATAGCGAAGACAAGTAGGTATACCTACTTGTCTTCGCCATCCATCAAAATATGTGCTTCCACGACATATTAGTTTATGCTCGGGGCATACACGAGCACGAACAACATTTTATCGAGCTTAACCTGCACATAGCCGATGGCATCATCGTCGTGTTCCTCACGAACGACCCTAACACCAAAACATTCATCATCGCCATATTATGAATATTACAGAATTCAAATGTGAACATTCATTTTCAAACATTGACATGCTTTTACCTCGCCATCTTAACTCTTTGGATTTCCGTTTGAATCATGTTTTCTTCGAAGATTGAACGAAGTTACATTTAAACACGGTGTTGATACGTATGAAAACATTGCTAATGTTGAGATTTTCGGAAGATTTCTTGCCTCAGCTTTGACAAACTCAGACTCCATACCATCTAAAGAAATCATATATGTTCGCAGCCTTCCTTAACCACACCAAAGATATCTAAATCCGACAACAAATGTTGAAAACAACGTCCACAGTAGGCATGGGCGGTACTTAAAAAAGTACCGGTATTTTTGTGATGAGTATTAAAAAGCAATAATAGTACTCCCCCGGTAGTACCGGCGAAAAAATACCGGTATACCGGTACTTTCGTGATTGAATAAATATGCTAATAATTTGAAAATTAACGTTCGTCTTACCCTAATTATCCGGTATTTCGGCAACTTAGAATGCCAGACAGAAAGAATACACTGAAAAACTCATCCACAGGCATTTTTTACGGAAATTCATTGGAAAAATGTATCGGAGGCTCGATTATCTAATAGTGAGAAGGTGGATAGCGATGTCGTTGGTAAAGACAAAGTCATACAAACGATTTCGGTAGATAGATTTTGATTTTTGGTGTTTTCCTGGCGTATTATATGTGTGAAGTTCTCTCGGGAGCTCTTCCAGGTGAGTGCTTTTCCTACAGCCAGCGTTTTCTTTGTCAAACTCTGACACCGCCATCAGGACGTCTTCTACCATGATCTTAATGAATAATAAGTTTTCTTATTCATTAAGACTTGTCGGTGTCAGTCTGACAGTCTTTGGCTGTACAAAAAGCATTCACCTGGTGCCCGAGAAAACTTAACTCATTTTAATTTTTGTTGTACATACGTGTGTAAAAATATCTTTACACTCGTCTCTTGTAAAGAAATTTGACAGTACGATTTTACATTACAAGAATCGGTGTTAGTTATGCCTAAAATACTGCCATCGAATAAATTTCAATGTTGTAGTCATGGTCGCATTTCCATTTAGTTTAGAGAAATAAATGCATTTGTACGGTCCAATAACATTGATTTTCGAGGTAGGGCCTTAGAAGGATCGCCGCCCCTCTCGCAACGGACGCCTTTTTCCTGCGGCAAATATTATTTGCCCGATTTGAGGACGGAAGGCGTTTGGAAATTATTCCGTAATTTGATACTGGTGGGTGTATTCCTCTTCAGTTCCCAACCGTTTCTACATAGTAAAATGTCGAATTACCTTAATTAACATAAAAGCATGTTTTTTTAAAACTTACACGCACTCCTTTACTCCAGCGGAACGGTGGTGGAGAAGAGAATGGGTGAACATCTCTCTCAATCAGAGTAAGGGTGGGCCTTACTCTGAGGAACATCCACCACCAGGTTGGGCGGGGGGGGGGGGAGGGACGGTCACCAGTCTTGTCCCCTTTACCCCCCCCCCTCCAATGAAAAGACAGACTATCGATATGTATTATTGTAATCATTGTTTTATGTATCGCCATTTTACTTGTTTGCTAATCGTCATGTTCAGTATTAATAGTCGGTCGTTGCCAATTAAAAACAATATACAGAAAATTCTGCACATGCACAATTCAGCTTAAGCTTCCAGGGGGGGGCCTCCAATTGAAGGGCCCCCCTGGATCCGCCCATGACCACCGCGGAAGACCCTTTGAGATACGAATAAAATTTAACGATTGGTTACGAAGGGGCAAACAATGTTGTTTACTCTTTTCTTCCATCGCCATATGCCAGGGAACCATTTCACGCTATAGGAATCTCAATCATGAAGGATTTAATCACAGAATCTTCAGATCTCAATTGTCCTATAAACATTTCGTCCGACATGTCGGGTAATAGGACCTTTGAAATGTTCCGTGAGAAAGGGAAAAACAACCAGTAGGCTGCAGTAGGCATATGGGGATCCCCATTATTTTTGATAAAAATTCTCTTTTTTGCACTTCCAACGCAGTCATAGTATGTATGTACATACATGCCCACGGCGTACCTAAGTCATATCTTAATTAATTTTATCGCATTGCCAAGAGAGACTTCTGAATAACTGTAGTGCACATATTTAATAAATGAAATTATAGTTATTATATATATTATAATATTGAATGACACGGGTGGGGAATAGAGGAAGGTTTTGGAGGGCCTGGGGGGGTGTGCTTGAATCGCTTGGGATTAATTCCGGTACGTAACTAAGGTCTCACTTGTATGTTTTTACATTGTGTTCGAGATTATTCCGTACCGGAATCAATCTCGAACGATTCAAGCACACCAGTTTTTGTTACTAGAATAAATAAGAAATAAAAAACAATTGATAATAAATATATTATGTCACTTCGGTGCAAAGTTATCATTTTAAAGTATGGACAAACATAGTCATTTCGACTTGCGAGGAAACTACTATTTATGAAACACGATGTGAAATAATAAAGCAATGGCAACAATATACCGGCCTTCATCAAATTAGCCAATTCAATAAGGACACGACGATAAAACAATAATTCATTCATTCATATTCTATTCTTCATTAGGAAGACTTATTGTATTCTTCATACCTTGGGATCAAGTTAAAACACGCATCAATTGTCACTATTGTACAACTAGAATTTTGGCTCCAATTCACCTAAAATTACTGAGCAAGTTATATTTAATTCGAATGTTTTTACTTCTAAATGATACTTCAAAGTGGGCATGGAATATTATATTCATACAGAAAAATCATAATCGTAAAGTCAATTCTTCACGAATACTGTTAATTTGTTGTTTATGCCGTTGTTGTTATTAGTGCTGTTCATTAACATCAACTTCGCTTTGAACTATTATCAACACTCAATTGTTTTAGTAGTTAGTTTACTGACAATACATAAGATGGCAGGGCTGTTGAAGTACCGGTATTTCTAGTACCGGTACCTTCGGTAGTACCGATTTTAAATACTGGCCGGTACTACCGGAGTAAAAAAAAATAGTACTCGGTACTACCGAATACCGGTATTTTTTGCCCATCCCTAGTCCACAGGTACAGTACGTTCCGCCGTTTTCCTCTCCATTGCAGGAGCTGACGTCACTTTCAGCCGGCCAATCACAATACGTTTTAGAGTGGGCATGTTTTCTGGGCATTTCTTTTGCTTATTTCTCGAAAAATACATTAAATAAATGCATAGTTTTCATCGCTAAGGTGTTTTAGTATAATTAACAATTTTTTAAGTAGCATTTCAAGGAGATTTAAAAAATTGTCCAGAGGTCTAGAAAGCGGTATATATACCCAACTAGGAGGGGGTGTGGGAGGAAAGTGTTGGGCGAGGGGAGGGAGGTGTTAGATGGGGAGGAGGAGGTGAGAGGTGGGACACTGGTGGCGAGTCAATGGTTGATTTAGGGAAAGGAATGACTAGGAGTGGGGAGTGATATTTGAAAAGCTGGTCGTTCATGAGGAACTCCTCTCCTTGCTGAACAATTTCAAATTGTTCTAGCGCGTCCAATCTCCGGCCTTTCCTCTCCACGTAGAGTATCTCCGGGTTGAATAGGCAGTGGTGTGCTGTGTCCAAGAGGTGTTTGGCGACGAGGGAAGATGGGTCCTCTTTCTCCCAACATTTGCGGTGTTCCCTCATACGGGTGACGAAGTTTCTACCTGTCTGCCCAATATAACACTTCGTACAATCACTGCTCTTAATCTTGTACACTCCCGACTGGAGAATGGGGTGAAATCGGTCCTTCGAGTGGCATAAGAGGTTGCTCAGCGTCACTGGATTGGAAAAGGAGATTCTAAATTTGTCTTTTGGAAAAGTTTTGACTATTTTGGAAGAGAGATTGCCAATATAAGGCAATCTACACCACTTTCTAGGCTCTAGTGGCCATACACTGGCAGCATATTCCAAATGAGGTCTAACGAGGGAAAAGTAGCTGATTTCTCGTACATGATCGTCTCATTTACCCAATAGGTACTCCTTTGATGAATCCCAGTTTACGATTGGGTTGACCCATTATTTCACGTAGGTATGTGGTTACCCCAGGAAAGATCATGTGCCAGTCTTATTCAAAGATATTTAATGGATTCTACGTTTGTTATTTCATTATTACTTACTTTGTATGTGCTAAGAGGGGAACTATTCTTTCTCCAAAAATTGATTACTACACATTTTTTATAATTTAATTCTAACTGCCATGTATCACACCAATTTTAAATTGCAATTGCAATTCAATTGCAATAAATCGAACGGAGTTAAGCACAGATTAAAGTATATACACTAAAAATACGCATTTTGAAAAATGTCACGTGAGATTAGGGGAGAGGGTGAGGAGGTCGAGCCAAATCTCACGGCATCTCACCAAGGGGGGTCGAAACATCGTCCCACGTATTTGATGGACGCCCCCTAAGGCCGCTTTACACGGCGAATGATCATGCGAATGAATTCCTTGAATGTTATAGTCAGAAAGAATGCGCAGTGGTAAGCCTATAAAAAGTACATATCGATTCACGGGAGATTTCCGACCAACGCTGCTGTATCGATGGTCGACTTTGGTCAGAATGGTTTGTTTACGTCACAATGCCCCGTCGTCTGATATATACGATGGATGAAATAAAGTATGGTGTATGGTTAGTAATTATGATATTCATTAAACAAAGTTTTCTAGATACTAAGGTTTAAGTCAATCTGAAGTGAAGTAGAGCTCTAAATGATGGATCGGTATGGTTTAATTTTCGCAGCTACTGCAACAGTGTCCATTACAACGGAGGCGGCCACAATGGTGCTGGAGGAAGCTAGGACAGAGGAGAAATAGAGGTCGAGGTATGCTAGGCCTAATTCAAAATGAACTGTTATTTAGGACTGTGAGGCCTATCGTAATTTATTAAGAAAGAAGCTGGAGAAATTTCATATAATATTAAATCTCACTAGAAATGGTTTTGAAAGATCGGACACGACGACGAGAGAAGCAATTACTTTGACAAGAGATCCTTATTCAACCTTCGATTTACATGTTTATAATGATATTGACATTTTGCAATTCGTTTCCGGCTGGCTGTCACGCTAAGATTTTTTAGCGACGGGCGAATTGTATCCTTGACCGTATACAATTATAACGTTCCCAGATTACTCGGCAAGAATTCATGATGGTAAAATAAGTGAAATGAAGTGTGTAGGTGTATCTATCGGAATAGATAGTGTACTATTTAAAGGTTATAGTGGCTCTAATTCCCAGTTCGTGGTAGCTTTGATAGCAAACAATAGGTAACATCCTCATGAATGCATTAGAGACAACGGAAAAGTGCCGATGGAGATATTTCAATGCATTGTTTTCAGTTATTGTTTTATTCTGTTCTAAAGGCCGTTGTACACGGTACAATTTCTTGTGCAATAAATTAGATCATGCTCTATATTATTGGATGAAACCGTCCAAGATCCACTCCGTAGCTTCTGCGCATGACATGTGACGGTTGTGATGCGTACGTTTAGTATTCGTAAGGTTGGTGTTCTGTGTTTGCGATCACTTTTATTCCTTTTAGCGTGGCAAAACTTCCATTTTCGTTGTACATGTCATGATATTCTTTGTTGCTGCCATATTATGATATTCTCTGTTGCTTCCATATTGTGATATTCGTGTGTGATATGAAATAATGGGTCAAGCTAATCGTAAACTGGGTTTCATCAAAAGAGTATTGGGTAAATGTGACGATCATGTACGAGAAATCAGCTACTTTTCCCTTGTTAGACCTCATTTGGAATATGCTGCCAGTGTATGGGATCCCTACGAAATCGGTCCAAGTAATGAACTTGAACGTGTGCAGCAAAGATAGGCAAGATTTGTAAAGGGACGATACGTTAACCTTATTAGCGTAACCAGTCCATTAAATGAATTAAATTGGGAATCATTGTCAGATCGCAGGTTGAAATTTAGACTTAATCTCTTAAACAAATTCCAAGACCATATTTTCAGTGATGATGTTAAAAATATTTCACGAACCCCAACTTACTATGGCAGACTGGACCATAATAATAAAATTAGAGAAATTGATTGCCGAACTGACCGAGTACTAATGTCCTTTTTCCCTCGTACAACTAGAGATACGAATAACGGTAAATATGTCCAATCGGAGAGTAGCAATGAATAGCATTGGTAGCTGCATGTTGGTATGAGTACTTAAAGCTAACCCTACTAACAGAATGTTTTTGCATGTTTGCTTAGCAATTTGTATCTTTTTTTAAATAGTGTTGTTCTGACTACTGTATTAATACTATTCCTTTTTAATGCATGATATGTAGTGCATATTTGGTGAGAAATCACCCCCTGCCACACACCCTCGTGGTGGCTTGCAGGGTATTATGTAGATGTAGATTCGTCTGTCACGTTGGAAGTGTTCTATTTCTCAAAAGATGAGTTGGACACACATTAAACCACAATGAAATTAAGATGACGTTATTAAACCAATAAGAAAATATTAGCAACAAGCAAAAACGTGATGTTTGGAGGAAATGATGAGTTTCATGAGCCGATGAAAGAGTGCAAGTAACCAATCGTATAATTTCATTTTATTAATGCTAGGATTAATGTTAGTAATTAATTGTAACGCAGTAACTATGGCAGTATTTTCAAAATACTATCGTCATCGGATATCGCAATCAGCTGTTCGACAGAAAACGATATCTGCGCATGTTATTGGCGCACGAATTGCATGAAAAACTTTGTTCGTGTACGACTGTCAACCAACTTCTTGTACAATTTATTGGTCAAATCTCACCGTTCACTTTATGGTACAAGATCTTGTACAAGAAATTGTACCGTGTAATAACGGCCTTAATACACTATTCTCTATACCAGCTTGTCTCTGCTCTCCAGCTATCATTGGCTCCAATTTTACTTCGGAATCATAAATCTAATCAATACTGATGTAAGCTCAACTAATGTATGTAATTGAATGCGTACCTTTTAAAAAACGGGAATATTTTTTTGGACTTTACACGCAGGATGAGGTAGGTTAAAATACAGTAGTTTAGAAGTTACACGATGCGTATGTTAGCTTACGGGAGACAATGAAGCGCGAATGGGAAATACGAGAATGGGAGGAATGGTTCTCGCCTCTTCGGCACAAAACGTTTCGTATTCTTCAGCCTCATTTATGAAGTCTGCCTATGCAATGATGCCCACAATGGGGTCGTTTACCATATTTTTTTAATTGCCGAATCTGATAGAGTTTGTAAAATAAAAAGATTCGTATTTTTCCGTTTTCTGATCCGTCAATTATTTATCGAGTTATAAGCGGCGAAAAACTGATGTTTTTAACCCTTTCGGAAAAGTGGGCGTGGTGCAACCTCTGACGTGTATCGACTTCGTCCAGTCACAACTGAGCCCGCGAAGCTACTTGCCTTATCGCAATGGAGGGGACACTGCTGTCACTGCCAATAGGAGCAGTTGCGACATCATCTGTGCGAGTAGACCTTCCGAGAACCCCCCTCCACTCCCTTCACTTCTACGAAAAGCAGTCAAGGACGGGAGGAAAATGACGTCAATGTTATCACAGTAGCTTTTTCGGTGGGCGTCACCTTTTGCTTATTTTAATTGTTGATTTATGAGTGAATGGTTGTGGTTAGAAGATTTATTTTTTCACTAAAATTCTTTTTACCTGTTCATCTAACGATTTCGTGTACAAAATTGCGGTTTAGGTTCCGAGTAAACTCCCCCATTCGTTGGCAGTTGCAATGCCCGCTGCGCATATCTTCGCCGACTTCGCGGGAAAGTCTGATACGTGCTGACATCTTTGCGTCTACTTTCGGAACTCCTCCGCTGCCTGATGGAAGCGGGGATGCAAGAGGTGGCGGTTGAAATTGAAGCTGTGATGGTGTTCATCGGTCTCGCTGCTTTTTTCATTTCTACGTCATGTCAAGTGTAAATTACGACTCTACAGTGTTAATAATAGAGAGCCTCGAGATGTTCTCTACGAGCATCAAGAACTACGTCTTAAAGTCAGCATTGACAGTAAAGATGAAATAACAAGGTCCACATTGAATGATGGAGGGACAATTGGAAAATTTGTGGGATTCACGTATTTTTATTTTCCAACTTCTTGGAGTGCTCAGCGTTAAAGTTTAAATGACAAGTCTCTCGAATCTGAGTTATTGTTAATAATACGTCTGTCCAAAGTATGAGCATTTTTATCTTCCTTCGTTAACTCTTCGTTAATCCCAAAGTTCTTTTTTCCCTTGTTAGACCTCATTTGGAATATCCTGCCAGTGTATGGGATCCCTATGAAATCGGTCTAAATGATGAACTTGAACGTGTGCAGCGAAGATCGGCAAGATTTGTAAAGGGACGATACGATAACCATACTAGCGTAACCAGTCTATTAAATGAATTAAAATGGGAATCATTGTCACATCGCAGGTTGAAATTTAGACTTAATCTCTTAAACAAATGCCAAGACCATATTTTCTGTGATGATGTTAAAAATATTTTGCGAACCCTAACTTACTATGGCAGACTGGACCATAATCATAAAATTAGAGAAACTGATTGCCGAACTGATAGATTCAAAATGTCATTTTTCCCTCGTACAATTAGAGATACGAATAACTGTAAATATGTCCAATCGGAGAGTAGCAATGGTATAGCATTGGTAGCTGCATGTTGGTATGAGTACTTAAAGCTAACCCTACTAACAGAATGTTTTTGCATGTTTGCTTTGCAATTTCTGTCTTTTTTAAATAGTGATGTTCTGACTAGTATATTAATATTATTCTTTTTTTATGCATAATATGTAGTGCATGTGTGGTGAGAAATCATCCCCTGCCACACACCTTTGTCGTGGCTTTCAGGGTATTATGTAGATGAAAGTAGAACCTGAATCTGTGGGTAATTAAAAAGAGTTTCAGTGGCACATTTGTGTATATTTATAGTTCTGGGTCTGTAAGAATATTCTCCTCTCGTATTTTCTTTATTCTCTCAGAGCTAGGAGTAAATCTTTGGATTGCCTATCCTTCAAAGTATTTAGATTAGGCTTTCAAGAAAGTGAATAACACTTCCCGAAGGGTTGTGTTTATCTCGAGTAGGTAACCAAAGAGTCACTTGTTGCAAAAACGAATGTATTGCAAAATTTAATGTGTCTGAATTGCTCGTTACAATGGTTTTCACTTGAGTTTTCTCATCTGAAACCCATATAGAGATCCAAAATGAAATAAAACACACGTGCTAACAATAAACGATGATGTAATCAGTGGTTTCAATACACCAAATGTACGAATCATTTGTGTTTATAGCACGTGAATCCTTGGTTACCTATTCGAGATAATCTCGAAGGTTTCAAACACAACCCAGATGGTGAGGAGAGAGTACGAGGGATTTAGTATTATTACGAGCCCGGACCTTCTTTGAGTCCTCCCGAAAGCGAATCATGAAATTACTGGTGTTCTACTTTAATGGGTGAAATATCTTTGGGAGTTTCGACGCCTCCCGCCGAAGGAATCTCTTGGGCCTTCAATGCGCTCACACCCGAGATGGAAGGCGGGAACGACTGATAAGAGTGCCGCGTTGAATGAACTGTGGAAATGGTTCCCTGAAATGGAGGTCACTGCCATAAACTGACCCCTCATATTAAGACATAAAATCTGCCGTCGACTTGTATAATGCTTTTTCATCACGGCTCTCTCTCTCTATTGCACTGCGTGAGACGTTTCGGCGGTCGCCCTGAGGGCTTTTCCCGGTGCGAGGCGTGGTCGTGTGGCGACGTGCCCACAATTGGGAAAGGGGGGTCGGGGCTCATTTGAGGTTTTCGATGGGATTTTGGGCAACGGGTAAGCTCCTTGACTCCCCCCCACGCCCCCTTCAGCAGACATTGCACACCCTTGCGAGATAAAGAAAGGACCCTGGATGGGGAGGGGGAAGGGACACTCTCCACTCCCCCCCCACCCTCATCTCATCCTCTTACAGCAATCCCAAACTTCTCTCACTTCTGTCCCCCCCTATGCTTCTTAAAGGCGGAGTCTGGAGAAGGATCTTATTCTTGTCCCTCCCCCCCAGAACTGTTGTCTCCGTCTTCTGGCTGGCGGCTCTGCCGTTCGAAGAAAAAAGAGCGGAAGGGGATAAGGATGGTCCACGGAGAATGGTGTTTTCGAAAGCCAACCCATGATATGGTGGGTGTGGCACCTCACCGAGGCAGTCACGTGACTTCATCACTATTTCACTTTAAAGGATGCCCTGGGAGACACGGAGCGTCCTGACTCAGAAACGTGAAAGTTCTTTTTTCTTCACGTTGTAACAAAAAATCTTAATTCATGCGCTGAAAATGAATTGGCTCTTATTGGGATGAGCTATCATTCGCGCCATGGCTTTCAAGAACATGAAGAGCACTTCATGGTGAGAAGAGAGTACATCTACATCTACGCGATACCCTGCAAGCCACCTTGAGGGTGTGTGGCAGGGGGTGAAGATCATAAAGCATGCACTACCGACATCCAAACAAGCAGCTATAGGGTCTCATACAACTAGATTAGCGGACATGCGACTAGTACGTAGAAATTAGTATTATTACCACCCTGGACCATCTTTGAGTCCTCCTGAAAACAAGTCACGATATTACTAGTATTCTACTTTATTAAGTGAAACTATATTCCTGACACAATTGAAAGATATTGCACTATAACATGACTACATGACTAAGCGTTTCATGAATGCGAACGATAAAGATAGAAAAATGTGCGGTCTTATCTACATCTACACGATACCCTGCACGTAGATTTGGTTTTCGCAATTTTTATCAGAAATATCTCTCCCTGATTGAACATTTATTTTTTCAATTCCAATTCTATGCGCCCGTGAAAGCTAAATGCTACAGTGGGATGTTATGGAAACCTACGCCCACAGAGGGCATCACTCAAATTGTTTATAAATTTCACTCTTTGGTTGCCTTGCCCGCAACATTACAGTGCAACTTTCGAATAACCATATCTTTGCCATTAACTTTCGCCCTTCTTTTGGTAATTGTGGCAGTGTCGAGTGGACTGATACACCCTTCAAGAGCGCACAGTGAGAAGGGAGGTTTTCGCAAAGCCCTTCCGTATTTTCATCTACAACTACATCTACACGATACCCTGCAAGCCACCGCGAAGGTGTGTGGCAGGGGGGTGAAAATCACCAAGCATGCACTATTGATATGCAAACAAGGAACTATAGGGTCTCATGCAACTAAATTGTAAGTATCTATAGTATTTAAGGGATTTATATATGCATCATGCACTACAGACTACTCTAAAATATTTCCCCTACCTATCCCTTTGCTATGCTGCCTATTCTGTTCTCTTATAGTACGGGGGGAAAAATGCCATTTTGAATCTATCAGTACGACAATCTAGCTCTCTAATCTTATTTATCTGGCCGAATCTAAAATAATACGCTGGTGTTTTTAATATGTGCCTAACATCTTCAGTAATGCTATCCGATTGAAATTTCTCTAATTAGTTTAATCTGTACCTTAACACGGGTTAGCCTGTATTTTGCTGCAAAACATCTTTTGAATTATCCCATTACTGAAATTGATCTCGAAACAATCCATATACTTCCACATCTACAGAATATCCTGCAAACCACCATAAAGGTGTGTGGCAGGGGGAGAATTCTCACCGGCCATGCACTACACATCATGCATAAAAAAGGATTAGTATATGCTGTTCTAAACTTCACTATTTAAAAAAAGATAAAAATAGCAAAGCATACATGCAAAAACATGCTGTTAGTTGGGTTAGCTTTAATTCCTCATACCAACATGCAGCTGCCTATGTTATCCATTGCTACACTCGTACTGGAAATATTTACCGTTATTCATATCCCTAATTGCACGAGGACAAAAAAAATATAATGTGAAACCATTCATCATTGCTAATAATAGATCCCTATTCTGTTGCGTTTAGCCTCGATACATCCATCCTAAGGGTCTAAAGTGAGAAAAGATAGCGTGTTCTCAGGAATGACAGCGATTTCAGCTCTATTACATGTAGTTGCGGGACTGTTTCAGCGAGCCAGGGGAGGGGGAAGGGAAGTACTCCCGTTGCAGAGGACGCAGGATGAAAATTGAAGTGTCGTCAAGGAGACATCGTTTGAGCTGCCCTCTATCCAGAGGAAATGTGATTGGGCGCGTTTGTCCTTCGCTTCAGCCCCTCCCCCGCAACCATCCCCTGCCACACACACATCGGCTCAATCTCTCCTCATCTTTCCGCATTTCCAGCGCAGGCATTCGTTTTTACGAGTCCCCTTCAAGCAGATTCTCCCTGGATTCCTCCTCCTCTCTTCTTTTCTGAAGGACAGAGGGGGTTATGTTGTAATCTCACTTCAGTGAGAATGCGTCATAAAATGTCACTTTTTCGTAGTTAAACTCCGCTAACCCAGGCGGCGTGACCATCTTCGGATCACAAACGGTGAACTGTCGGTCATGTGCTGGTCTTTTAGACGATTCATCCGCTCTGATCCGTATCTTTCGACTCTTGATCCGTTTCATTATATCCGCCTGCCATTAGTTCCCATCTCATCTTCATAAAGAAGGTGAAATGGAGCCACCATCGTTTCCACTTGAATCTTGAGTTGGAAAAAAAACAAGAGCGAGAAAGATACAAACGATTTTAAGTTGTATTTTTGGAATTTTAACAACGTGTTGAACTTAAACGTTCTTAACTCACGAATTGTATATTATCAACAAATGATTTCTAAAAACACTATTAACGTAAAATGTAGGGAGAAACAAATGTAATTTCCAATATTGGTATAAAGGAAATTATCGGACATGAATTATCTTGACAGGTCATCCGAATAATTAAAATGACAAACAATTTTTCACTCACCTTCACCGTATTCCTCCATTTTTGAAGAAAGCGGTCGCCGTTGCCAGGCACTCGTTTGTTTATGCAAAGTTGACGAGATCGGCAACAGAGATCGCTACCGACAGAAGCTTCGACAATTCACGAACCGTTCGTGAGCCGGTCATTAAGAGAGCGAAAAGGATCTCCCGCCTTCCCGCAAAGAGTCATTAAAAAGGCGAGATTACAAAATACCCTCCCCAGATCTTGTTGTGACACAAACGGGGCGAGGTATTATCATTGGCTCTCCGGGAGCCTTATTTTCGGGAGATGATGCTTCGGAATGCCGTGGAGGGGGATGAGGGAATCGTTCCGTCAGACTTGCGACCAACGCGTGCGTTGTTGGAGAGGTTAGGAGTGACACGGGTCGGTCGCTGAAGGGGCAGGGCGTTGAAGGGGTCGGAGTTGAGCGTCACCCCCGTGGTACACCCATCCCAGTGAGACTGCTCAATGGTTCCAAGTTTTCTTGGCCGAAGATATCGAACTTGAGGGCTTCTGGTGCAGAAGAAGTGCGGTAGAGTCATCATCATCAGTCGGCAATACTGAGATTGCTTTGACGCAGCTCTCCACTCGATTCTTCCATCGACCAACTTCTTCACATTGACGTAGCTCCTCGCATTCACGTCCTTCACGACCTGTTTCACATACTGTAGAACCTCGACAAGAAGTGTCTCAAGGGGATTAGGGAAACAGTCTTGTTATCGAGGTGCTCTTTTTGTTAAGATTCGTGTTAACAACTTTATTTTGGCTATCAGTCGTGTTATCGAGGTTAATGGAATCACTAAATCCCTTCATAACGAGTGACTTTTAGAGCGACCCTTTTCGAACCAAGTCTATTTATTTTCAATTCTCATATCGCCAAGAATACAGAATTATTGCAATGGAATTGTTTTGTTTCAACTTTTCGTTTAAATTACGAGGAAAGAAATACGAATTCTTGGTCCCACGTGGAGATGAAGGATTCCCGCTTTTAAAGAGTGTCATAATTAGTCATTATGTTCGGAATTTAACCTCATACACGCCCTGGAAATCAGCTTATTTTCGTCGAAATTTGCGTTTTTCTGAGGTCAACAGAATTATGAGAAAAGCAACGAGTGAAAAATTACTAAACTTATTTGCTGGATCAATCCTTATTCTCGAAGTTTGCGCAGAAAACGTTAGTTTAAGTAGCGAAGCAGAGTCTCCAAGTCAAGAGGCGTAGACGTCTGCAGAAGCGTTTTTGGCAGTGGTATCCGACATCCTTAAAGGTTGATCCATTCATGCATACAGTCGCATGATCGAGGTTGACTTCTCAAAACGACGTTTTATAGAGGTTCTGAGTTACGATGTGAATTGGAAAAATCCGTGTTATTGAGGTTGTTTGGATGATAATAGTCGCGTTATAGAGGTTAATTTAACATTATGTGTTATGGCAATCCCAAGGGGATTTGAAAATTGAACTTTTAATTGAGGTTGTCGTGTTATTGAGGGTCGTGTAAGCTAGGTTCTACTGTATCTCACACGAAGCCTGCCTTTTCCATTCTTCCCGTTCGCTTTTCCCTCGACGATTGTCTTCACCAGGCCATCATGTCTCACGATGTGGCCGATTAAGTTGTCCCGTCTTCTTTTTAGAGTTATCAGCAGGCTTATTTTTTCTCCCACTCTTCTCGAGACTTCTTCGTTTGTCACTCGGTCGATCCATTTAATCTTCATCATTCTTCTGTAGCACCACATAACGAATACTTCTAGCCTTGACTTCTCTGCAGCTGTCATTGTGCATGATTCAGCACCATAAATAAATACGCTCCAGATGTAAGTCGTGATGAATTTTTCCCTTACTTCTAAGCTTATATTTCCAGCTGTAAGTAAATTCTTCTTTTGATAGAATGCCCTCTTTGCCTGGGCAATTCTACTGACTATTTTTGTCTTGCTTCGTCCGGTTAATCGGCTTCCCAGGTAGAACAGAATTCTAACAGAACTCTTTCATCTCTTCCAGTTTTTGCTTCCTTTATTTAACGTTAGTTTTTGCAAGCTGATTTTCAAACCTCTTTTTAAAATATATAGATGGTTTTTTCAGGAGTTTTGGTCCCTGTGAAAATGAAGAAAGTTTTGTTGAAAATTAAGTTTAGAAAATGAAGTTAGCTTTAGCCTCTTCTTCCTTATTGCACACCATTGACTTAGACTTCTTCTTATTGATCTTCAGCTGATATCTGGCCATTGGCTTTTCTATGGTTATTAGAATCTCATTCTTATCCCTTTCTGTCTCAGCTACGAGTGCTATGTTTTATATTGATTGTTTTATTTTTTATGACCAGTCCTATATTTTACTATGTAAAATCTCTGGAGTAATAAAATATTCATTCATTCATATGTCATCGGCGAATCTCAGCATACTTTTTTTTTCTCCGTGGATACTCAATCCCGAAGACTTCTATTTGCTTTCATTGATGGCTCTTTCGATGTAAACATCAAATATTACGGAATACAGTGCCCAGCCTTGTCTCACTCTTTCCCTATTCTTGCTTCTTCAAAGCTGGGTTCAGATTTTATTACAGCTACTTGGTTTTTTAAAATAGACCAGCGAAACAGCGAAACCAGCGTATTAAATGTGGAGAAGTACTTTGTGGTTTTCTCTTAACATGGAAAGACGACTGACCTTAATTAATCTTGATATATTCGAGAAGCGCTCTAAATTCATTAATCCTTTTACTCATTTAAATAAAGAATGAATGCTATGTCGCTAATGCGATTGAGCGTATATTGAACACACTGGTGAGAAGTTGTGCTTCGGCGTATATGATTCTGGGTATTTATCATCGGCATTTTATTGATTTCCAGGTTCATGAAGTGCATTTTGAAAACGTTTCACATGTATTCTAGTCTCCACAACTTCTTTTTCATCAAATCCGCTTTTCTTTGGTTAAAAGTTTAAATCACTCGAATTGGAACCTTCTATTCATTATTTTAACTTACAATTTTCTACCGTAACTATCAGACATTTATTTTATATGTTCAATTTTTTTCTGATCTTGATTTGTTTTCTAGAGTTTTAGCAATTTTATTGTTTATCTATGATATGTCACTATGCCAAGTCTAGCCAAAACCGTATTTATTTCTGATAGTTCGTTATTCAATTTATCCTGTTACTAAAACTGCGCCTTAAAAATTGCGGTAATTGAAATTTGCATAACTGTCTCTTCTAACGACTCAATAGTTATATTTTCCAAATCTGGCAGTTCTTATCTTATTTATTTGTATTTGAATCAGCAGCCATACTTCAAAATGTCCCTTATTTATTTTCATTCATAAAAATATCGGGATGTTACCAAAGATTACCCTAAATGATTATAAGTCAAGATTGAAGAATTAATGGAAAGATGCTAGTGGGTATGGCTTTGCTGGAGAATGAAACTTGTAAGAAAAAAATGAGTTTTTGTTAATATTTTTAATTGTTTCAATTGAGGTTTTCTCATCCGTATTGAGCATAGAGGAGAAAGACTCAAGTGAAGCAATTAAAAAGATTGTCAAGAGCGATTCAAACGCGAACAAATTTGAGAACCATTCGTGTTTGTAACATGTGACTCCTTGGTTACCTATCCCAGATAATCTTGACGGTTTCAAATAACAGATATATCTCCCTCCCCCCCCCCCCCCCCTTCTGGAGGACGTCGGGAAGGAGAGAGGTGGTAGGAGGAGGCACAAACGACCGCTGAGGCACCTTGAGAATCTGGAGAGTTTTCTCTCAGTCATTGTTGGCTCGCGACTGCTTGAGTCAAGTTGTCTAAGGAATCTTATTAATTTAAGTACGAGTATACGCCTACTAAGTGATCCTTACTTCACAAAGAAAAATTACCTAAGCTATTAAAAGTCATAAGTATGTAAAGAAATACGATGGAAAGTCGAAGCATTTATTTTTAATTATAATTTTAATCAGCTCGACGATGGAGTCAATTCAGGATTTACGGTACAGAAATAAATTCGTGAACTCAATGAATATACTAATGTATAACACCAGAATATTACTATCAAAATTTATGCTATAATATTTTTCTGAAATATTCTTTAATACCTCATTAGTAATGATATTATTCATACGTCATACATTTTGGCTAGAGCGACCGCAGCGCCACTTGAAGTCAACTAACGCATTTCGTCTGCTATAAGCTCATTAATCGGTGGATTTAGTGAAAAATACGGTGGGTTGATGCCTTTTTTTCGTGTTTTTTTATTCCTTGTGACATAACGCATAAAATATCAGTTTTTTGCAAAAATGACATGTCACTATGGTATTTTTAAACGTTATATTCCCATGTGATGGCCATTCTCGCCGTTAATCGTATGTAATTTCAAATGCAATTTGTGCAAAAAGGAGTATGGGTTGGTATAATGATCTTTACTTCATTAGATAGAGTAACTTTAGATCTATAAGTGCTGAAAATATAAAAAAAATGACATGTCTTTCGCTTTTCGGATCAACCTCCTTAAGCCGTTTTCTTACAATAAAATCAAGAGCGATTCAAACGCGAACAAATTTGCGAACCATTCGTGTTTTTGCCACGTGACTGCTTGGTTACCTGTTCGAGATAATCGCGACGGTTTTCAAACACGCTCTGCCAGAGCGTTGCCAAGCGCCACCGCGTGCCTGAACCGCCCCTGACATGGCGCAGGGCGCAGTAACAATTGCGAATGGCACCGCGTCCTCACCCCACCGAACCGAAAGGGGGAAGCTTCATGCAGCTCGGGAAGTGATATTGAGATTCAATATTCCCGAGCGAGGTCATAACGAGCGGAATTGGCCACGGATAAAAGCCACCCTTATCTTTAAAAGGGCGGGAATGGAAATGTTGGGGGTGAAGGGGTGGATGGGATACGTATTCCGGCGGCGACGCCCGTTTAAATTGCTCGGAAGGGAATGTTTTCTGCCGATCTTGTTAGGCGGGGGTGGGAGGGCGTTCCCTCCCTCGCCCCCTCAAGGGTTAAATTCCCCTCGCTGCGAGCGAATGCTGGGAAATCTCGAGTTTCATCGTCTTGGGGGTGGCGACCACCCCTCCGCTCCGTTCCCCACTGGAAATATATAGCCATCTTGATCTCGCTCCCGAATATGGAACTGAAATTTCGGATATTTTATGTAATCTTTCCTTCCTTCGGAAACGTTACCCTTAACTCTCGCTGCCAACCCTTTCATTTCCATTAAACTCCCAAGAGGCTTCCTTCCTCAAGCCAGGACGACGCCGCTTATATTGAAAACTCTCTCGCAATATCCCCTTTCACTTGAGGGGACCTTCCCACATTCTCCCCTCTGACCACCCCCGGATGAATCACGGACCCTTTACTTGACATGTCCTCTCGATCCACCCTTCGCCCATGCTTATTCTCATTTGTTTTAATCTTTCTCTAAAGGTTTTGTTTTTCTCGTGACCTCACCGCATCTGCACGTGATTCCCTTGAGTGAATATTGCATTCTCTATTCCCCCTTAAAATTGCGTGACTGTCGGCTGGCTGTCCTCGCGTGGTCTACAATTCCTGAGACTGGATAGAACAGGAGGAAACGCGTTTCTTTAGTTGCAAATATTGGCCGCAGACATACAAATGCTAGCATGAAACTTTCTAGGGTCACATGGAATAAAGCAACATTCAAAAACAGTCATCATCATCATCAAGGGTCAACAATCCTAGGATTGGTTTGACGCAGCCCTCCACTCGAACCTTTTGTCGGCCAACCTCTTCATATTGACGTTATTCTTCTCATTTACGTTTCCTTTCACGACCGTTGTATATATAGCGAGGTTCTGCTGTCACTCATACGAGGCCTGCCTTTTCCAATCTTTCCGTTCAACTTTTCCCTCGACGATTGTCTTCATCAGGCTATCGTGTCTTAACATGTGGCCCATTAAGTTGTCTCGTCTTCTTTTTAAGGTTTTCATTAGACATTTCTTCTCTCCCACTCTTCTTTAGACTTCTTCATTTGTCACTCGGTCGATCAATTTTATCTTCATCGTTCTTTCCTTGCACCAAATTTAAAATTATACTAGCCATGACTTCTCTTCATCTACATCTACATCTACGTGATACCCTGCAAGCCACCGCGAGGGTGTGTGACAGGAGATGAAGATGCATTATTGACATGCAAACAAGCTACTTAAGGGTCTCATGCAACTAGATTGTTAGTATCTATAGTAATTATAAGGGATTAATACATGCATCATGCACTACAGACTACTCCAAAATATTTCCCCTACCTATCCCTTTGCTATGCTGCCTATTCTGTTCTCTTATAGAGCGAGGGAAAAATGCCATTTTGAATCAATCAGTACGACAATCTATCTTTCTAATCTTATTTATCTGGTCGAATCTAGCATAATACACTGGTGTTTTTAATATGTGCCTAACATCTTCATTAAAGCTATCCGATTGAAATTTCTCCAGTAGATTTAATCTGGACTTTAACCTACGCTCTGATAATGATTCCCACCCTAATTCTTGTATTAATTCTGATACACTACTCAACCTATCGTAACACCTTTTGACGAACCTAGCTGCTCTACGCTGCACACTGTCTAGTTCTCTGATCAAACCTAATTCATTAGGATCCCATACACTGGCTGCATACTCAAGACGGGGCCTAACTAGTGAAAAGTAGCATCGCTCTTTTGTCTTCTCATCACATTTCCCAAGTAATCTTTTTATAAATCCTAGCTTTCTCTTCGCTCGGCCGCATATTTCCCTTATGTGTCTTCCCCACGATAAATCTTTAGTGATTGTTACACCTAAACACCTTATGGTTTCAATGGCTTCGAACTTAGTATTCGTGCTCTTCTGTTGTTATCGTCCATACTTCGCTTTCATATAGTAAAAAGCTCCAGACGTATGTTCTTTTGAAATGTCTCCTCACTTCCACGCTTGTATTCGCAGCTGTCAGCAGAGTATTCTTTTGGTAAAATACTATTTTCGCCTAGGCTACTGCTAGGCTTATTCTACTGGCAATTTCCTTTTACTTCGTCCATCGCTGGTTACTCCTAACATGTAACAGCGCTCTTCAACCTCCTCGATTTTTGTGTTTCAGTTTAACATTGGTCCTGGCTTCCTTTCTTCTGCTGCATACCAATACCATAGTTTTCTTTTTATAGGCATTCAGATGATATCTGGTCATTGTTCTTTCCATATTTTTTAGTGTCTTCTTTCTCCTTCTGTTTCTGCCATGACTACTATGTCATAAACGATTTAACTTACACATAATAGATATGGGTACCGTAGTTAGTAGTAAGCTTAGACTTTTTGCAGACGATGCTGTGGTGTATAGGGGAGTGCTGTAGTGTATAGCAAGGATTTAGATGCATTTCAAGAGTGGTTCGACAAATGGCAGTTAGAACTTAACCTTAAAAAGTGTATAGCTATCAATTTTTTGAGGAGGAATATTTCGATAGAGCGATCCTATGACATTAATAACACGAGGATCGAAATTGTTGAAACCATAGAATATTTAGGTGTAACAATCACTAAAGATTTATTGCGGGGAAGACACATCCCGGAAATATGCGGCCGAGCGAAGAGAAAGCTAGGATTTTTAAAAAGAGTTCTTCGCTCTATTCTTCTATAGATGATTCCGGTCAATATATTCGAGGAATGCGTCGTCAGGCTTATTGTCCTAAAATGTTCACAGTTCACAGCTCTCTTCTTTTTGGCGATAGGGATGATGATATTCTTCTCAAAGTCCGTAGGTATCCCTCCTGTTGAATACATATCGCATATGTTTTGTAGACCTGAGTAAATGTCTTCTCTCCGGCATTTTTAATTAGTTCGGCAGGAATATCATCTATTCCTGAAGCCTTATTTATCCTCAGATCCCTTACAGCTGCGTCAAATTCTTATCTTAAGATGGCTCCCAAATCATTCTTATCGACTTCATTTTCTTCTTCGATTACTTCCGCTCTAAGATAGCTTCCATTGTACAACTCTTCCAAGTATTTCTTCCATCTCTTCACTTTATCCTCATGTTCAGTTAAGAGTTCTCCATTCTTGTCCCTGATGCTGTTACATCTAGCAGCCCGTTCCTTGAAGTGATTTATCGCCATCCTGTAGGCAACTTCCACATTTCCTTTTGCTAGGTTGCTTTGTACATCTTCGCATAGATCCTTCATCCACATTTCCCCTGCTTTTCTCGCTCTACGGTTTATTTCATTCCTGATTCTTTTTTAGCGAAGTCGCCCTTCTTCAGTTTTCACATTTTTATATTTTTTTCTCTCCTCAATCAATTCTAAGACTTCTTCTGTAATCCATGGCTTCTTCTTGACAACTTTTCTTCTCCCCAGAACTTCTTTTGCTGCTTCCTGTAGCCTGATTTTGATTTTCTCCCATCTCTTTTCTACTGATTTCACGGTCAAATCCTCTTCTATTTTGTTTTCCACTGCCTTCTGAAAGCCCCGCCGTTGTTGAGGTTACTTTAGTTTCTCTATTTGCCATACGTTCTTCATTGATTTCTTCAATTTATTGAGTTTTAAGTGGCATTTCATAGTCATTAAGTTGTGGTCACTGTCGATATCTGCACCTGGGTAGCTTTTGCAGTTCTTCAGGTTTCTGAACCTCTGCTTCACTAAAATGTAGTCAATTTGAAATCTTCTTCTGTCTCCAGGTATTCTCCAGGTATATCTTCTCCGTCGGTGGTTTTTAAACAATGTGTTTGCCACCACCAATTTCTGTTGTGTGCAGAATTCTGTCTTCCTCATCTCTCATTTCGATTTCAAATTTCAAACTACGGTCTGATATTGAATAGCATTTTAGTTCATCTAACTGACAGGTTACGCTAATATAGTTATCATACCGTCCCTTTACAAATCTTGCCGATCTTCGTACCTATCTACATCTACATAATACCCTGCTAGCCACCATTAAGGTGTGTGGCAGGGGGTGAATTCTCACCAAAATGCACTACATATCATGCATTTAAAAGGTTAGTATATATATACTGTTCTAAACTACACTATTTAAAAAAAGGTAAAAATAGCAAAGCACACATGCAAAAACATGCTGTTAGTTGGGTTAGCTTCAAGTCATTATACCAACATGCAGCTACCAATGTTATCCATTGCTACACTCGTACTGGATATATTTACCGTCATTCATATCCCTAATTGTACGAGGAAAAAAGGACATTTTGAATTTGTCACGCTGACCTATCTCATCTCTTTTATCAAACCTATCTCACGCTCCAGAAATTCATATGCGGTCCGGGGGTCGCAGCGCCCTCGGGAAGTCGAAACTAAGCCGTCAGGCATTAACTTACATACTTCCCATAACCCCAGCGTTCCTTTCTAATTTTTCCTCATGTCGCCATGAAGTGAAAAAGTGTCGCGCGATCAAATCGGGTCTCGAAATGTGCGAATGAAGGAATTCGGTGGGGGTGGGGAAGATGGGGACGGAGGGGGTGGTAATTGAAGGAGGGGGGGGGGGGGGGTGAGCGGTACTTTCAAGTCTCGGGGTGGGGGCGAGCAAGTAAATGATTACAGTTCCTCCTCCCGAGTTTATTTTCGTCGAGGATGGTTGGATTCAAGGCCAAAGGGGAGGCTATATTGGCATTTACAACCGCTGCAGACAAGTGCCACTCGACGTTTAGTCTTCAGGTGGTGCTTCCAATTCCATAAAAACTGCGCCATACAAATTCCAGTTTGTGGCGACCGCGGAGGAGTCATTGACGCGCTGTCAAAACGAATGACGCGCCATTTCCGGGCGAACGGGCGAGGCGTGAAAGCACCCGGTTTACGCTGCCATTCACAGTCCGGGGTGATTGCAAAAATAACCGACCGAGGAGTGTAAAGAAGGAGGAGTGTCAGAGTTTTCTCTACACTCCTAGTAACCGACTTCTCGAAATTTTCACCGGTTTAATCTGTTCCTGGGGGATTATCGGGATTATCTCGAATACCGTCGGGATTATCTCGAATAGGTAACCAAGGAGTATTTAGGTACTGGGTAAATGGGTAACATTTATTGGCCACATTTATTGGATAAATGTGACGATCATGTACGAGAAATCAGCTACTTTTCCCTTGTTAGACCTCATTTGGAATATGCTGCCAGTGTATGGGATCCCTACGAAATCGGTCTAAATAATGAACTTGAACGTGTGCAGCAAAGATCGGCAAGATTCGTAAAGGGACGATACGATAATTATGTTAGCGTAATCAGTCTTTTAAATGAATTGAAATGGGAATCATTGTCAGATCGCAGGTTGAAATTTAAACTTAATCAATATTTTCAGTGATGATGTTAAAAATATTTTACGAACCCCAACTTACTATGGCAGACTGGACCATAATCATAAAATTAGAGACATTGATTGCCGAACTGACCGACTCAAAATGTCCTTTTTCCCTCGCACAATTAGAGTTACGAATAACGGTAAATATGTCCTATCGGAGAGTAGCAATGAATACCAGATTCGGTAATAGAAAAATATGGTCAACGACCCCATTAGAACCTGTATTCAGTCCAGAGGTCGTGGCTTAGTAAATTGACGAAGATGAGAATTGGGACGTAATTTAATCAGGAGAAATCGCCAATCAAATAAGGCAATGGCCCTCTCATGGGACCGTTTAGAACGCTGAGGATATCCATCCCTCTTGAAAAACATACCACTCGAACGAAGGAAAAAGGAGCGAAATTACATTTCCTTGGAAGATGTTGTTTCGGGAGTCGGGTCCCTGGAGCACACGGCCACAGGGTGAACCGAGTTCCCCTGGCATTTGTCGATGATCCCCGGATGTGCTCATGGCGCAGAATAGGGGGGGGGGGTGGTTGCGAGTGGTGACCAATAATGAATCCTCGCCGTTTCCCCCGGCAGATGACTCTGCCTCCCTTCTCGTCGACCGGTCTCCCGGAACCGGAATAAACCCTTCAAAAGGAGTTACCTCCCCTTGTATTGCGCCGTCACTTGTTTATTGCGCCCCCAGGGAGATGGGATAGGGAGGCCGTCATCGCTATGGGCTTGTTTGCCGCAGTTACGAGAGGAGGTCGCCCGTGTTGGATCCCTCCATCCATGGCTACGGCCGAGGGGTTCGTTACCACGCAATACTCTTCTCCTCATGTTTCCCTTCCCCATATTCTCCTGGTCTTGCTCTTGTGTCCGTCTGTCCATCCCTTCCCTGTCAGTTCAGCGCCCATGTCTCCAGGCATCCCTTCTATCTCGCCCTCTTCTCCACAGACAACCGCCTTCGTCCTCGTTTAGCTGCTGGAACGAATTCGCGGACGGCGGTTGAGACGATGGGACGAAGATAGCTTCGTAAACAGACCCGGAGAGCTGCCGGACACTCCTACGCAATCTCCTAACTAGTTGAGCGGTCCTAAATTGATGGTTTGAAGTTAACTGTCGATATATATTATCTTCTCGGGTGTAATTCTTTTCCGCATGCTTCTTCACACCTAGCTCTTTTTTTACCTCCTAATTTTATCTCGTTTCTTACTCTGGCAATCTTTTCAACAAGCTATTAGAATTGGACAGAATCTGGACCCAGCTGTGAAGAAGCAAGAATAAGGAAAGGAGTGAGACAAGGCTGTGCACTGTCTCCCGTAATTTTTAATGTTTACATCGAGAGATGTTTACATCAATGAAGTCAAGGAGAAGTGTTCTGGAGTGAACATCCAAGGAGAAACAATCAGTATGCTACGATTCAATGATGACATAGCTCTCATTGCAGAGACAGAGAAGGAGCTGAATAAGATGCTAACAACCATGGAAGGGACTATGGCCAGACTTCAGCTGAAGATCAATAAGAAGAAAACTAAGATATTGGTGTGCAGCAAGAGAGAGGAGGCCAAAACCAACGTTATGCTAGGAAAACAGAAACCGGAAGAGGTGAAAGAGATCTGTTGCCTGGGAAGTCGAGTAACCATCGATGGACGAAGCAAGAAAGAAATGGTGAGTAGAATAGTCCAGGCAAAGAGGGCATTCTATCAAAAGAAGAATCTATTTACAGCTGGAAATACAAGCTTGGAAGTAAGGAAGCAATTCATCAAAACATATATCTGGAGCATGTTCCTTTACGGCAGTGAGGAATGGACGATGACAGCAGCGGAGAAGAAAATGGTGGAAGCATTCCAAATATGGTGCTATCGAAGAATGATGAAGATAAAATGGATCGACCGGGTGACAAATGAAGAAGTCCTAAGAAGAGTGGGAGAAAATAGAAGTCTGCTGAAAGCTATAAAATGAAGACGGGACAACTTATTCGGCCATGTTTTAAGAAACGATGGCCTGATGAAGAGAATCGTCGAAGGAAAAGTGAACGGGAAGAGTGGAAAAGGCAGGCATCGTATGAGTTACGTAGAACAGGTCGTAAAGGACGTGAAAGAGAGGAACTACGTTAACATGAAGGGGTTGGCCGATAGAAGAATCGAGTGGAGGGCTGCGTCAAACCAATCCTAGGATTGTTGACCCTTGATGATTGATGATGTTTAGAATTGGATTAATAGGTTCACTTCTTTTTCATTTTCTTTACTACATCCCGATAATATCTCAAATGTTCTCTGAACGACACACACAGTTTTAGATGAATAGAAATATCAGTGTAACGTGAAGCAATTCTTTTGAGCGAAACGTCCCACCAGCCATCAATACGTATTTCAATGAAATTTTCGGACGAAAGTTGTTCCTGAGCTAATTTGCACCTCGAGGCATTCTCATTGACGTCATCCCAGTTTTCAGTGGTCTCTTGTAAATGGAACTCGGCATCGCCTGCTGCTTGTCAGCGTGGAATCGACAAAACGTGAATTTTCATAGCGATGGCGTCGTTTACCATATTTTTTTATTGCCAAATATAATAGAGTTTGTAAAATAAAAAGACCCGTATTTTTCCATTTTTTGATCCATCAATTATTTCTCGAGTTCTAAGCGGCGAAAAACTGAACTTTTTAACCCTTTCGAAAAAGTGGGTGTGGTGCAACCTCTGACGTATTTCGACTTCGTCCGATCTCAAATGAGCCCGCGAAGCTACTTCGCCTTATCGCAATGGGGGGCACACAGCTGACTCTGCCAATAGGAGCAGTTGCGACAGGATGTGTGCGAGCAGACCTTCCGAGAACCCCCCTCCATTCCCTTCCCTTCCCCTAAAAGCAGTCAAGAATGGGAGGAAAATGACGTCAATAATATCAAAGCAGCTTCTTCGGTGGGCATAACCCTTTGCATATTTTAATTTTTGATTTATGAGTGAATGGTTGTGGTTAGAAGATCAATTTTTTCACTAAATTTCGTGTTTCCATCTAACGATTTCGTGTACATAATTGCGATTTCGGTTCCGAGTAAACGCCCCCATTTGGCTGCCTTTAAAATATCTTTTTTCGTAGTTCTCCTTTTCAGCAACTACGCCATTAAACAAAATAAATTCTCCCTGTTGAATCTTTTGTTCTTTACAATTCGACAGTTTACAATTGTCATTCGATTCGGGTTGTTTTTATTGCAAGATCTAATCGTGTCTCGCCATGAATTTGCGCTCATTTTTCAATACAGCTCTGCATCAAGGTTGCTATATAGGCTAAATATAATATGCAATTTATAGCATTGCACTTTCCTGGTTGCTAATATTGCAACCGCCATGAGAAAGTAGCCAATCACTTAAAGTACTCAATATCATGAACAGGCCTACATTGCTCTGTGACTCAATGGAGAGCTAGTTTTACCTACCTCTCCTTAAATGCCTAGTTACATAGAAAGGTGATCAGTTTTGTTTGCAAAAGATGGACGGATATTTGAAAGGCTGTTTTAGTTAGTTAGTTATTTAGGGGAGGCGACCAACAGCTGAGGTCATTCGCGCCATTTAAGAAAGATGGATAATCGGGGCATTACTTGGAATCGTAATCGCAATTTTGTGAACGAAAGTGTTAGATGGAAACGAAAAAAGAAATTTAGTGAAAAAATTAATCTTCTAACCCCAACCATTCACTCGTAAAACAAAAGTTAAAATAAGCAAAAGGTGACGCCCACCGAAAAAGCGGCTGTGATAACATTGACGTCATTTTCCTCCCGTCCTTGACTGCTTTAAGGGGAAGGGAAGGGAGTGTAGGGGGGTTCTCGGAAGGTCTGCTCGCGCAGATGTTGTCGCAACTGCTCCAATTGGCAGAGTCAGCTGTGTCCCCCCCATAGCGATGAGGCGAAGTAGCTCCGCGGGCTCAATTGTGATTGGACGAAGTCGAAATACGTCAGAGGTTGCACCACACCCACTTTTCCGAAAGGGTTAAAAACATCAGTTTTTCGCCACTTATAACTCGAGAAATAATTGACGGATCAAAAAACGGAAAAATACGGGTCTTTTTATTTTACAAACTCTATCAGATCTGGCAATAAAAAAATATGGTAAAAGACCCCATTAGGTAATGGTAAGAAGATTTTAGGGAACGGAGGATGGGTGGAGAGATACACGTCATCGACATTAGCCTAATCTTAATGACAAGCACCAAGGATTAACGTCCCATCCGACGGACGGAGTACTGAACCTGAAATGCCCTCCACTAGGCAATCAAGTAGGGAACGGTTTTCCACAGAAAAATCCACCACTGCCGGGAATAGAATCCGGACCCTCGGGATGGGAGGCCGGTACTCTAGCCGTCACGCCAACCTGATCCGTGATGTTGTTATCTTGCGTGAATTTGTGGAAGCGGTCCTTCATATTGAATCAGAATTCTTTTTTTTAATTTCAAAGGATATTTATGCCATGTTGATTCCAGCGGCACAGGGACATCATCACATATTGGCTCAATAAGAGCCCAATTCCATAAGAAAAGTTGTTATTTAATAACCAACACGGTTTCCGAACATCTAGGTCATGCGAAACGCAATTGGCACTCTTTGTTCACGACTTATTGATTTGGGAAGAAAATAATGCTCAGGTTGATCCGATATTCCTCGATTTAAAAAAAAACCTTTGATAGAGTACCTCATGACACATTGCTCTTAAAACTAGAAAGTTACGGTATAGATAAACACGTAGTATGCTGGATTAATCAATTCTAAGCTGGCCGCGAACAGAGAGTTACTATAGACGGTATCATGTCCAATATAGTTAGTGTCACATCAGGTGTTCCCCAGGGAAGTGTGATAGGCCCACTTTTATTTCTTTTATATATCAATGACCTCGGCAGTGTTGTAGTAAACAGTAGAAGTCGGCTTTTCGCAGATGATGCAGTAGTGTATAGAGAAATTAGTAGTCCGGGAGACAAGACATCGTTAGAAAAGGACCTCGTAGCTATTCAGGCGTTGTGCGATAAATGGAAACTGGTACTGAACATAAAAAGTGCGTGACAGTAAATTTTCGGAATAGGAAAAACTCGATAGAAAGAAACTATATGATTCAAGGAACGGAATTAGTAAACGTGGAATCAGTTAAGTACTTAGGTGTAACACTTACTCAGGATCTATCATGGGGGAAACATATCAGGGAAATATGCAGTCAAGCAAATAGAAAGTTGGGGTTTATTAAAAGAATATTAGGGAAAAGTGAGGAGAGGGTGAAGGAACGTTGCTATTTTTCAATTGTTAGACCACACTTAGAATATGCTGCGAGCATATGGGACCCTTATGAAGCAGGCTTAATTTACGAATTAGATCGAGTACAAAGAAGAGCGGCGAGATATGTAAAAGGGTGTTACGATAGGGAAAGCAGTGTGTCTGGTATGTTAGCCGAATTGGGATGGGAATCGCTGTCACAACGCAGGCTGAATTATAGATTTAATCTTCTGGGAAAATTTAAGCAGGGACATTTTATTAATGACGTTAATCATATATTGCTGGCTCCGACTTACTATGGCAGGTTCGATAATTCTAATAAAATTAAGGAGATAGATTGCAGGACGGACAGGTTTAAAATGTCATTTTTTCCGCGTACGATTCGTGATCAGAACGTTAAACATTGCGTAAATCGGTAATAATTATAGAGGTAATATTCAGAGTAGGTCGATAGTATATTTTTTTATTACCTGCATGTTCAAATCAACGTGGGACTTGCATGCAATGCCTTTTTTTTGCATGCATGAGTATCTATGAAATTGGTGTCGGGTTTCAAGTTATGCATGGTATTCGTGGGTGTGTCCTGCATGATTGGGATTTGGTAGTTTTTCTTCTTTTATCTCCTAACTAGCGGAAGCTACCCGTTGAAATTCAACGGGAGTGAAAAACTTTGAACTTATTTTGTAAGAAAACCACTGTCTGAAGGATACTGTTAGCGCGGTCATTTGAGGAGTTGGTGACCTATGTTGTACATAGTGGTCGTTGTAGTAGACACGCTGACCGTTTTCTAGGTGCACGAGGAGATGAGTGGCTGTTGGTTCTCCTTAATGCACGGAAAATCCAAAAATGGCCCACGCAAACTCATCACCACGTAAGATAGATTGCCATCTCGTATTTTCGGTTCTCTTAGCCGTATCTTGAGTGAATTAACAGCTTGATCGCTACCCTTGTGTATAGAATTTAATGACTTAATTAAGATAGATTAAGATACGTTTCTCATTCCAATATTTTTGAAAGAGTTCCAGGTAATTTTCAAGAACTGTTACCTCCTTACCCTCCTATCGTGAAGAATAGCCTGTCGTTCATCTTCAGTTTGGGTTTGACGTTAAGCAGCATGCCTACAATTGCCGCGTCGACTACGATTGTCGCCTGTCGCTCTTCATGATTTTCCAAATGCCGTTGGGAAGCGTGTATTACAGCATCCCGCTCCCTTCGCGTGTGCCGCACATCAAGATTTTCCATGTGGCGCTGGGAGGTGTGTCTTGCAGCATCCTGCTCTCTTCACGCGTGCCGCTCATCAGAATCTTCCAAAAGACGATGCGAAGCGTGCCTTGCAGCATCCTGCTGCTTTCGTGCGTACCGCTCTTTAGGATCTTCCATGTGGCGTTGGGAAGAGAGTCTTACAGCATTCTGCTCCCTTCGCGCGAGCCGTTCTTCATGATCTTCCAATTGGCGTTGGGAAGCGTGTCTTACAGCATCCAGCTCCCTTCGCGCGTGCCGTCTTCAGGAGTTTCATTAGATCGTTGATGGACATGTCTTTGAGCATCCAAATCCAATCTATTTCGTTTTTCCTGCGAGGGCTCATTTTCTCGCAAAGAAGTCATTCCTGTTGCTTTAGTTGATTTTGCCGAAAGGTTGCTCTTTTTTCTTTCAGGCATTTTGATAATGATATCTATATCTTAAGTCTAAGGAGGAGAAAAACAGCGGCGATTGGGAGCCTTCAAAAGGCACCTTGATTTTGATCAAATGTAATCTAACTGCACTTTAACACTTTTAAGCATATAAAAATAACATGTAACGTTTATAATATAGGAATACGTCTAAAGAACAGTTCCCAAGCGTAATTAGAGGCAGACGCTTCCACTACGAGTAATACTATGAAGTATTAAACGATAATAAACAACGCGGTGTTTATTGTAGCAAATGAGCAACCCTAATCTGCCGACTCAAATCACGTTTAGGTGCACCAACCAAACGGTCATGCAGCGAGAGCACAAAGTACCTCTATATATATTCTATGTGGCCCGTCTCTCGTACTGGGATGAAAATTTTTTTACGGTAAAGAATTATTTCTACGTGTTATCATGGCCTGCAGAAAAACGTGATATTTAAATGCTAGAGGCTTGAATGTCCTTTGAAAATCAAAGGACATTCACACCGATATCTGGTTGTCAAAGAAATATGCTATTGTTGATTTCAGAGAAAAATGTGAGATTTTTCAGCTAAAAATAGGATTTTAAGACAAATACTAATCGTAATAGAAAATCGATTGAAAGAATTAGAAATTTCATTTATTCAGCCATCCGATAAAAAAATTCCAGCCCTCTGTCTTGAATGGAAGTACTTTAAATAAGCGAAAAATGAGACCACTGCACCGAACTCAATGCCAGGGACCACCAGAATCCATCTAAGGACCCATTCAGGGGCTTTTGGGGACCCTGAGGGTATTTTAACATAGCCTATGTTCTGCCCAGACACATTTCCTATATGCATACCAAATTTCAGCTCAATCCGTCTAGTAGTGTTTGCGTGATTGAGCAACAGACAGACGACAGACAGACAGACACCATTACATTTTTATATATTAGTATGGATTACTTTTAAAGGTGTGGTGTTTTTTTGTGTTGATCATTTTTGTTTGTTGTGTCATTGTTCCTGGTGTGGATGCACCACCTGCCACACACCCTCGAGGTGGCTTGCAGGGTATGTCGTAGATATAGATAGATAGATATAAGAGTTGAGTTATTGTCATTACCTGATGATGACTTTGTATCCTCGACACCTTGGTAGTTAAAAAAAAATACTGTGTGTTGGAAAGGAAAGTATTCAATTTCAATCAGAAGGATTCTAACAAGAATTTCAAGGATTTTGTATATTCAAGACTCTTATTACACTTTGGGTTTCTCATGGAATTGATTCGGCTGAGGGAATTGAATTTAAGTCATTTAAGCAAGCCTCCCTTTCTCCTTGTTTGCCCTTCAGCTGGGATGATTAAAGGCGTGTCTTGCATGAACGCAAGACAATATTAAATCATTTTTCTTTCAAACAATTTAAGAGTACTAAGGGATGGGTTTTGGGAGTGCAACAAGGGTTTGTTCCGGGGGAAGGGATGAGGAGGGGGTGGGGAGGCAGAGGGGGAGACGGGGGGGATAAGAGCGAGATTTCGCATCGCTGGACACGTTTAATGAGTTTTCTGACTTTGCCGTCACTCGAGTAAATAAGTGTTGGACCTCTGGAGCTTCCTCCCTCTCTGGGTGTCTCCCTGTTGACAATCAAGGATTCCCATTTGGACTCGGCGTCTCTCTATGTGCCTATTGTGGTGAAATAATTTGAAAATCTCGTTAAATATCTCCTGAGCATTAACTTGGGCTATTTTAAATCCATGAGCGTCTCTTAGCATTGTACTTTAATTATAATGGAGTGCAAAGTTAAATGTCTAACGCGACATGCATTTTTTTAGAAGCAGGGGCGTCCAGAGCAAGTCAGCGTGTACAATCGTTCCCTTGCACTTTAATAAGTGTAGGTATTCCTGGTAACCTCTAATAATACCACTCGGACTAGGTAACCCGTGCGAAAATTTCGCACTTTCACGCTATCAGGGAATAAGTATGTTAAGGAAACGGTGTAATTGGGTTTTAAATAGAGAAGTATCATAAAGTACTTTCTTTATACTTGTTTTCTTGCAAAAATATACAAAACATATGAATACAATGCAGGCAAGAGAGTTTGGTACCAGTAGGAACAATCATGACGTCTGTCACTGAATAATGGCACGCAATTTACAAAACTCCTTTAAAGACAATATTAGAAGTAACAATGCTGTCGTCTGTAACATTTTGGTTATGAGTTTCTTTAACACAAACATAAATATCACGGAAAGTGCGAACTCTAGAAAATGCTACACACATTTGTCCACGCGAAAAAACGGGTTCTGGCAAGTACAACTGTTCGGCTCTCTGAAGAGTCTGACCCTGTGCTTTATTAATTGTCATTGCAAAGGCCACTTTGGCATGAGCAAGTTATGTTCAGAAATGTGTACTAACTATTTTGTAAGAGAATATCATATAAATATGAAATCAAAAAGTTTTAATTGCATTGACTTACCAGATGACCATTCACCCAGGTACAATCCCTATGTGCATTTCGTACTATTTTCATTTTAAACCTTTTTTTGAAGTTAAGAATTAAAAAAAAATGTGTGGAGTCGATATACCTCGAGCGAGTAATCGACATGGAAAAATCGAAACTTTTAAGTCAAATTAATTGGTAAATAGTGAAATTTGAGATTGAGATTGTATTTTTCGTCAGAAGCCGGTGATTGAACGTTTAAAATGATACCTCATTTATCACTGTAGGTGCAGTATTAACGGAGCACATACGGAATGACATAAAAAGAACTTTCTGTAATAATACGAGGTCTGTTCAAAAAATACGCGGACTGTTTGAATTGCCCGGCTCCGTTTGGTTACAGGGAAATCCACTTGGTGTCGCTAGATTTGTACATATCAGCTGATAATAACGCCGTTTTCCCATTGGAGATATCTTCATTTGTTGATTAGCAACGCTGTTTTTTTTAAGTGCGATTGTTTCGTTTGTCGGATTTCAGAATGAATGACTTGAAGGAGCAAAGACTTGTTCTGAAATTTTGTTCAAACCACAAAAACTCTGCGACTAAAACATTTGCTATGCTCAACACGGCTTACGGTGATATTTCTATCAATCTTACGGCATGTTTCAAGTGGCATGAACGTGTTTGGGGCGGTCGACAGTCGATCGAAGACGATTAGTGTCCTGGACGTCCTTCCAAGTCAAATGACGACCCACACGTCGACAAAATCAACACCTTGGTGCGGGCAAGTCGACTTCTGACAGTCAGGGAGCTTGTTGAAGAGTGAGAGATATCAGTTGGATTTGCTACGAGATTTTGAGCGAAACATTAAAGTGGCAATGCGAAATTTGTGCCACGCATGATGACGGACGACCAATCGCTTCCAGGTTTGTCAGGAACTGCTTGATCATTCAGAAGAAGATGAAAACTTCTTTTAAAGGATCATAACAGGCTTCCCCACCCCCCTGCTCAAATGATCTTGCTCCTTGTGACTTTTTCTTGTCCCCCAAACTCTAAAGACCCTTGAAAGGGAGAAAATTTGGGACCATTCCCGAGATTAAGGCAAATGCGACGAAGGAGCTGAAGGACATAACAAAAGAAACGTACCAGGACTATTTCTACAAGTGGTAACACCATTGGAATAAGTGTGTGCGTTGGGGAAGAAAGTACTTTGAATGGAACCCAGACACGTAACTTCTAAGTAAAGTACATTTTGTTTTATGACGTCAGTCCGCGTATTTTTTTTAACAGACCTCGTATGTAGGATTTATTTCCACTCCTTAAAATCCCATTTCAATTATTTCCCAAACGAACTCCAGCCTGTTGGCAGCATATGAGTATAAGCATTTGACACAAATCATCTAATTGATAAGCCATCGATATGACAGTATATCAGGAGAAGTGAGCAAAAAACACAGTGAATAGAAGGAGAATATTCCATGTAAAAGTTTTCCCAACAATTAGTTATTATACACTCAATGGGGAATATGCATGAAATTTATTTATCGAAAATTAATGATTTACTTGGTGCGAAAATTTCTCACAAATTTAAATGTATAAGCCAAAATTTTCTATGCCAATCACAATGATTATTAAATTATATTAAAATTGTCCCGAAAATTGACGAAAGTCACGTGATCTGAAACGCCTTCTGACGTCACTGCACGGTATAGGTTCCATATTGCTACGGAGATAGAAACTTATTTTTAAAGGAAAACGAAGCGAATATGTTGTTTTGAGGTTTTTAGTCGTTTCTGGAAGGAAACGATGACTGAAAAAATACTTAAAAAAATATATCCCGAGAATATACTCTGGTTCACTCCCTTATGGCAGCGTTCTTCTTAAAAAAAGCCAGAGATTGCTTAGACGTAGCAGAAATTCTTGGGCACAATAAAGGTTTATATAATTAACGGACGATTTGCTCGTTGCCATCCATACTACGTGAATAAAAAATCGAAATACAATCGTGCATTGCATTGAAAAAATGAGATAAATACATACGTTATCGCCAAGTATTCATTTAACAACGCATAAACAGATGAATAACGCCCATAGTGATACCGTGCCGTGACATCATGCGATGACGTCTTGTTTTTATGCTGCCGAAAAAGTACAATTTTCAAAGAGTAATATCTTTGTAACGCAACCAAATTATTCAGCAAAATTTTCGCCAAGCACATTTTAGCTTATAAACTTCACATTCAAATAGTTATAAAAAAGCCCATGTTTCCCATTCAAAGAGAAGGTGGCAATTTGACTTTCGGGACAAGAATTTGCTTATTAACTTTTTCGAAAGATAAAAAAAATAGTTGTATTCTCGTGGAGTATGCATTATTTAAACCTCGCTTCCAGCCTACGAGAGTCATCGTTGACAGACCGAATGTCGAATGAGAATATACTCATACAGGACTTCCTAGAAGTGTCCATCGGGATAAGGAATCTGGGTAACGACCTGTCTGTGTGTTGGCCCGGAAGGCCAAGTATTTATCCTGAAGGTCCAGGAAGTCATTTACCAGGAGTTGTTTTCCCTGCAGATGAAATGGAAGGTATATATTTCGACCTTGGCCTATACACGGCAAGTAGCGTCGATATTTCGTGACTCCACATCAAGTAAAAACTTGGGAATATTACTACTGGACTGAAGTAAGAGAGAATATGCACTATTTCTATTAATCAACGGCCAAAACTCATTGACTAGTGTGCAATGTTAACGATTGATCATACAGTACGATCTACATCTGCATCTACATCTAGACGATACCCTGACGGTGTGTGGCAGGGAGTAAAGATGACCAAGCATGCACTACCGACATGCAAACAAGCAACTATGGGGTCTCATGAAACTAGATTGTTAGTATCTATAGTATTTAAGGGATTAATACATGCATCATGCACTACAGACTACTCTAAAATATGTCCCCTACCTATCCCTTTGCTATGCTGCCTATTCTGTTCTCTTATAGTACGGGGGAAAAATGCCATTTTGAATCTATCAGTACGACAATCTATCTCTCTAATCTTATTTATCTGGTCGATTGTAGCATAATACGCTGGTGTTTTAATATGTGCCTAACATCTTCAGTAAAGCTATCAGATAGAAATTTCTCTAATAGATTTAATCTGTACTGTAACGTACGCTCTGATAATGATTCCCTCCCTAATTCTTGTACTAATTCTGAAACTACTGCTCTACGCTGCACACTGTCTAGTTCTCTGATCAAGCCTAATTCATTCGGATCCCATACACTGGCTGCATACTCAAGGTGGGGCCTAATTAGTGAAAAGTAGCATCGCTCTTTTGTCTTCTCATCGCATTTCCCAAGTACTCTTTTTATAAATCCTAGCTTTTTCTTCGCTCGGCCGCATATTTTCCGGATGTGTCTTCCCCACGATAAATCTTTAGTGATTGTTACACCTAAATACCTAACGGTTTCAACGCTTTCGATCTTCGTGTTATTAATTCTATAGGATCGCTCATCGAATTATTCCTCCGAAAATTGATAGCTACTCACTTTTTTATGTTAAGTTCTAACTGCCATTTGTCGTACCACTCTTGAATTGCATCTAAATCCTTGCTAAGCGAGTTCCTGTCTTCTTTTGTTGATAACCCCTATACACCACCGCGTCGTCTGCAAAAAGTCTAAGCTTACAAGGTAGTAACTACGGTAACCAAATCGTTTATGCATAACAGAAATAGAAGCGGACCTACTATGCTACCCTGGTGAACTCCCGATGTAAGTTTGATTGGGTCCGACATGATACCATCTATGACAACCCTCTGCTCTCGCCCTCTTAAGAATTCTTTCACCCAACATACAACGTCTTTATTTAAACCAAAACTTTTCTAACTTCAAGATAAATTATTCATGAGGATCTTTATCGAATGCCTTTTTAAAATCTAAAAATATCGCATCAACTTCAGTACTGTTTTCGCCGTAGAATAAATATCGTGTACGAATAAAGCTAATTGTGTCTTGCAAGATCTACCTTTCCGTAACCCATGCTGGCTGTTTTTGAGTAATCTCTGACTATCCAAATGCCCCATGATTGAACTGACTACAATGTGCTCAAATACCTTACAAGAGATTGACGTGAGTGAAATGGATCTGTAGTTACTAGGCTCTTCCCTATCACCGCTTTTAAAATATGTATACTACGATGACGTAGTATAACCAATATTTTGTAATCGCATGGTTACTGTGAAAGGAGTACATAATAATATCTATTTAACGCAAATGGACGGTGGGAGGAGCCTTTTTAATCCTTCACTTCAACAAATCCGCTTTTTCCACTAAGCTGTGACAAAATGAGAATTTGGTCAATATTTCGTCTCAGTTTTTGATACTGCATAAAATCATGCAGGTGACATACAAATTACTAAATCACGGCCAATTCTTTGGGCCTAAAATGTAGCTGGAACATTCGTATTCTCTGCTTGAGCCCGAGCAATTCTTCCCTTGATCTCGTTGGGAGGTTACGATCCTGTCGAACTCCACTCTGGCAATAAATGTAAGAAGAAAGAGTTTTTCAGGTATTCACTGAATGATAATCTACATGTACATAATACCCTGCAAGCCACCATACATCTACATCTACATAATACCCTGCAAGCCACCACAAGGGTGTGTGGCAGGGGGTGATTGCTCACCAAACATGCACTACATATCATGCATAAAAAAGGAATAGTATTAATATATTAGTCAGAACTACACTATTTAAAAAAGATAGAAATTGCAAAGCAAACATGCAAAAACATTCTGTTAGTAGGGTTAGCTTTAAGTACTCATACCAACATGCAGCTACCAATGCTATTCATTGCTACTCTCCGATAGGACATATTTACCGTTATTCGTATCTCTTATTGTGCGAGGGAAAAAGGACATTTTGAATCGGTCAGTTCGGCAATCAATTTCTCTAACTTTATGATTATGGTCCAGTCTGCCATAGTATGTTGGGGTTCGTAAAATATTTTTAACATCATCACTGAAAATATTGCCTTGGAATTTGTGGAAGAGATTAAGTCTAAATTTCAACCTGCGATCTGACAATGATTCCCATTTCAATTCATTTAATAGACTGGTTACGCTAATATAATTATCGTATCGTCCCTTTACAAATCTTGCCGATCTTCGCTGAACACGTTCAAGTTCATTACTTAGACCGATTTCGTAGGGATCCCATACACTGGCAGCATATTCCAAATGAGGTCTAACAAGGGAAAAGTAGCTGATTTCTCGTACATGATCGTCACATTTACCCAATACTCTTTTAATGAAACCCAGTTTGCGATTCGCTTGACCCATTATTTCACGAATGTGTTTACCCCAGGAAAGATCATTTGTCAGTCTTATTCCAAGATATTTAATGGATTCCACGTTTGTTAATTCATTATTACTTATTTTGTAAGTGCTAGGGGGAGAGCTATTCTTTTTCCAAAAATTCATTACAAGACATTTCTTAAAGTTTAATTCTAACTGCCATGTATCACACCAAGTTTCAATTGCTTGTAGGTCAATATTTATATATTCTTTATCGTTCGGGCATAGAATTTCCCTGTACACTACTGCGTCATCGGCAAATAGACGAAGCTTACTTTTTACCACCTTTTGGATATCATTAATATACAAAAGGAATAGGAGTGGACCTATCACACTACCTTGTGGGACACCCGAAGTGACTTTAATTGCCGGTGAGGAAACACCGTCCAAAACAACCCTTTGAACCCGATTATGCAGAAAATCATTAATCCATGATATAATGTTACTGTCTAACCCATAAGATTTTAACTTCAAAATTAGTTTGCTGTGAGAAACCTTGTCAAAAGCCTTCTTGAAGTCGAGAAATATAGCATCCACTGGAATATTATTTTCGCCAGAAACTAAAATATCGTGGGAAAAGAGAGCAAGTTGGGTTTCACACGATCTGCTCTTTCGGAAGCCATGCTGGACATTGGACAATAAATTCTGGCTATCTAGGTGTCCCATGACTGAACTGACAATTATATGTTCTAGGACCTTGCATGAAATGGATGTGAGGGATATAGGTCTGTAGTTAGATGGCTGCTCCCTATCACCACTTTTAAAAATGGGTGTTACATCGGCTGCTTTCCAGTCCATCGGTACGACGTGTTCGGTCAGGGATTTATTAAATACTATTTCAAGGTAGGGGGAAATTTCGGATGCTAACTCTCTATATACGCGGGAGGGAATTTGATCAGGGCCAGGAGATTTGTTGGGGCTTATATCTTTAAGTAATTTTTCAATACCATTACAGGAAATGTCAATTGGTTTCATCAACCGCTGAAAGAGGTCAGGTAACACGATAGTTGAATCCCCGGAAGGTGGGTTAAAAACGGTTTGGAAGAAGGAATTTAGCAAGCTAACTTTGTCGAGTGTGTTTGTGGTCATTTCACCTCTATCATTTTTAAGTGAATGGACGGCAGACTTATGGCCTTGCACTTCCCTTACGTAAGACCAGAAGACTTTTGGATTTTCTTTCAATTGTTCCCCAAGTGTTTTTCTTTTGAATTCTGCAAATGCATTACTAAGGGCTGTCTTTGCAGTGGATTTTGAAATTTTATAATTTTCAATAATTACATTACGCTCATCAGTGGGCATATGTTTACTAATTCTTTTCATTTTAGCATGACATATTCGCTGCCGTCTCAGGGATTTTCTCACTTCGGCATTGTACCACCTAGGTTCAGTGCTTTCGTTTTTGAATTTCCTAGGGATAAATCTGTTGATCCCAGAGCGCATGATATTAATGAACGACTTCCATGAATCGTTGGTACATACCTTTATGGAAGACTTTTTGAAATCCGATAAGGAATCTCTTAAATAAATTTTAAAGTTAGCAAAGTCTGCTCTTTTAAAAATGTAAATCTTTCTTTTTTGTTTAAAATTTTTATCTAAAGATAGCGAGAGTTTTGCAGTTATAACTCTGTGGTCACTGATTCCATCAACCGTGTCAATCATTGTCACATGTTGTGGGATATTGGTTGCCAGTAAATCAAGAGTGTTGTCCCCTCTATTAGGTGCTGTAGCTAATTGTGTCAGGGAGTTGTTGGAGAAAACATCTAATAGAGTCTCACAGATGCCTTTGTCCCTTCCTCCAGCTTTGAAGCAGTATGTTCTCCAGTCTATTGATGGTGCATTGAAATCTCCGCCTATTATTATATTACGTTCGCTGTTACGGGACGTTATTGTATTTATCTGGTTTCCCAGTTCTAATAATGACTCAACATCAGTGTTTGGGGGCCTATAGAATGCGCAGACAGATATTGATCTGGATTTAGGGCATGTTAATGAACACCAAACACATTCTAAGGGGTTGTCGGGAAATATAACTGCTTTGCTAATGATTGAGTTCTTGACTGCAATGAAAACACCACCACCTGCTCTGTTATGTCTATCTTTTCTATATATTTTAAAAGATTTTGGGAATATTTCTGAGTCAGGAATGTCATCCGTCAGCCAACTTTCAGTTCCAATAATTACATCTGCATCAGTAGTATGAATAAGGTGATGGAACTCAGGTATCTTGTTTTTAAGACTTCGGCAATTAACTACCGCAACGGAAATATTTTCACCTCGACTATTATTAAGGCTACAAGGGAGAGCTGTAGTCATGTCTGAAGTATTTTGAGGTTCAATTCTGCTTTCATGAAAGTTAGCCGATAAAGCGACTGGCAACGAGAAGTTATTTACCCCACTACATGACCTACTCTCTACCCTACCATCTACCCTAAAAAAGGCCTGCAATGATCTAATATACTATCAGCCACGCGTTTGGCGGCGTCCGGAGTGTAATGAACTCCAGAACGGTTTAAAGGGTGTCTACACGACCGAAGCGACGGCTGAAGGTCAACGAAGGAGGCTCCAATGTCCTTACAGAAACGGCGTAGCCTCTGATTTATGTCTACCACTCGACGCCAAATCAGAGGTCCACGATCGATCCTCGGGACCAGACTACAAATCGAAAGCGCCAGTTCAACGCCCGCGACTTCACTTACCCGCTTCACCTCAGAGTTCAATTCCTTAAAGGAATGCAGAATCTCCTCGGGTCTGCGGTCGGTGGCATCGTTGACGCCTACGTGGGCCACGACCTGCAGCCTAGAGCACTTCGTGCCCGCAACCGCCGCTCCCATCGCCTTCGTCACCTGAGGAATACCGCCACTGGGGATGCACCAAGACGTTAAGCCCTGGCTAACACCCTCGCGGTCTGCCCTTCTCCGCAAAGTAGCCATCACACGCCGAACGTTACTACTCCCTATCACTAGCATCCTCCCCTTCCCACTCTGACGGCTTCTCCTCGGTAGAGCTCTCGGAGTAGCGACGGGGCCGGCTGCAGGAATCTCGGCGACATCCATAGGAAGCGCCTGAAACCTATTTGAGACGGGGAGAGGAGCTGCCTCTGCAAACTCCGCTCCGCGCCGCAGCCTTACACCTCCGCTACTCAGAGTAACTACCCTCCACTCATCGGGCTTAGGGGCTGGCGCTACCTCTTCACTGAGCGGTGTAGTGACGGTTGGATCCTCACTAATGAGTCCACCCGAAACTCCAGCACTCTCGGAGACAGACACCCTCCCTTCTACCTTCGAACGGAGCTCCGACACGATTCTCTCCAACTCGGCGATACGGGCCCTTAGAGCCGCGCATTCGCCTGAATTATTGAGCGTCACGACAGAAGACCGATTCAAAGCCATCCTAATCACGCTTTTCCCCGAAAACTAAGCTATGTAAAGACTATATAGCATAAATTACAACCACTAAGCTATGGATGAACTACGTTGGAAGCAGTACTATTCGATTATAAATAAACTTCAGATATATTAATACAAGGAACAGAAAGTACCTAGATTCTTTACACAATTCAGTACACACTAAGAAATGCCTACAATAGAACTCTAAAGCACTCAGCAATAAGATTTAAAAATCAATAATCACCAGCACGTAGGCACTTAACTAATTGCCCTAGCAACAACAGGAGGTAGGATAAGACTTACACGGGTGAGTGGTTTGCGCAGGAAGGGCTCTCGACGGGGAGTCGGTTAGGGGATTGTTTCACGGCTGGGGGTCTGGACCTTGACAAGGTTAGCAATGGGAAGGGAAGGAATGTAGTGTTGTTGACGTGAGTAATATAGGCTAGAAGGAAGAAGCAGCTAACTGACAAAACAACGGAGAGTAAGGCTCTAGTAGAGAGATGAGTTAGGTTAATATGCAAGTAATACCTACTACCCAACTACCACTTAGATTAGAGTTAAAACTACTGTTAGGATATTAATATATTACGTATAACTTATGTAAATAATTAAAAGTTTAAACTACTTATAAATAAGAAAAAACGCTAAAATAAACTACTCCGTATAAACGTAACCAACAAATAACAAACTTTAAATATATTCTACACGAAATATGACGATAACTAAATGATGAAAAATAAAAGCTCTACATAAAAAACTACTGAGACAGAAACTATAGAATTATAAGAAGTACGATGAAAGAGACAACTTATTAATATACTACGTTTAACTTACGTTAATACTTAAAAGGTTAAACTACTTAATAATAATAAGAAAAAACGATAAAATAAACTATTTAGTAAAAATGTAACCAGCAAATAACTAACTATAAATATATTCTACACGAAATATAAGATCACTAGATGATAAAGAAAAAGCTCTACATAAAACTACTGAGACCAACTACAGAATAATAAGAAGGACGGTGAAAGAGACAACTTATTATGGATGTAACAAAACAAGTAACGATCTCTAAATGTGCTAGATAACAATATATTTACAAATACAAAGAGGAAATTTTATTAAATAAAATAGCTCTGAGGAATAAATATGTAAGTTAACTCACTCAATGGAGATGAAAGAGAAATAAACTATACAATTTAAATTACTGCGACAACCGTTAAATTTTATGCAGTTCTTCAATCAAAAGCAAGTATATATAATTATTAATATATTCCTTTCGCTTACGTTAACACTTCACAAGATTAAAATATTGAATAGTAAGAAAAGCTGAGCCAATAACTAGGCGGAACAATATAAAAGGAACTGTGCTATGAACTGAGAAAAAAACTTAAACAACGCCTCGAGAACTACGGTGATGATAAAATAGAAATATGTAAGTACTTTTAAATATAGTCCTCTCAACACGATTAGATTAGACTTAGACAACAAGTAGGTGACAGTATTATAATTTAAGAGTATTATTTGCTGCGGTGTAGTTAAAAGAAAGAAGAAACAGAAATTAGATCTACTTAGCACTATCAGCGAACACACTTGGACACAGCGTAAACCACACACCAAAGACCAGCCGGGACGGCACCACGGCGGGACCAAGCACCCACAACACCAAGAACCCACGCAAGCACTCACACTACCGTAATAATATATTAAGGCAGACGCAGAAGCACTTACTACTAAACACTCACTACTTAATACACTACTACACTACGATACAGGCCCAGCTAGGTAACTTAAAAAGCTGCTGCTGGCGACGGAAAAAGTGAAAGGCAAGAATTCCGGAGCACAGTGACCACCCGTCCGTTCACTCTGAGCGCAAGCGAAGGAATGGGAACACACACCATAAAGGTGTGTGGCAGGGGATGAACTCTCACCAATCATGCACTACATATCATGCATGAAATTTGTAATTAAAAATTAAAATAACAAAGCATACATGCAAAAACATGTTGTTAGTTGGGTTAGCTTTAAGTCCTTATACCAACATGCAGCTACCAATGTTATCCATTGCTACACTCGTACTGGATACATTTACTGTTATTCATATCCCTAATTGTACGAGGAAAAAAGGACATTTTGAATCTGTCAGTTCGGCAATCAATTTCTCTAATTTTGTGATTATGGTCCAGTCTACCATAGTAAGTTGGGGTCCGCAAAATATTTTTAACATCATCACTGAAAATATGGTCTTCGAATTTATTTAAGAGATTGTCTAAATTTGAACCTGCGATCTGACAATGATTCCCAATTTAATTCATTTAATAGACTGGCTACGCTAATATAGTTATCATACCGTCTCTTTACAAATCTTGCCGATCTTCGCTGCACACGTTCAAGTTCATTATTTAGACCGATTTCGTAGGGATCCCATACACTGGCAGCATATTCCAAATGAGGTCTTACAAGGGAAAAGTAGCCGATTTCTCGTTAATATTGGATATAATATTGAATAGTAGATGTTTGAAACCTCGTTGCATTGGTAATTCACTTTACATTGTAATAGGAAGCATAGCAAAGCGATAGGTCAGTGAACTATTGTTAGAGTAGTCCGTAGTGCAAGATTCATGGTCAACATTAAAACCCATGCATTGCTAGGAAAATACAGATAGATGTACTTAAAGAAATGCCTTTATAATCATTAATTCCTTTATTACCTTGTAGATTCTAACCATCTAGTTGCATGTGACTCTATTATCTAATATGTTTCCAATTATTGCTAGCATTCCAACTCTGAGCTGCAAGCCAGTAGTGCATGTTTGGTGAATTTCACCCCCTGCCACACACTCTCGCGGTGGATCGCAGGATATTACGTATATATATATGTACACTGGTTAAAACCGCGTCTTGAAGATTCCAACAGAGAAGAAAGTATATTGCTCCGAAATGCGAGGTATGTAGGTATGGGAGAGAAGCCATGATATGATAGAATTAGCGATGAATAGAGCAAAAAGAGCCGCAGATGATGCATCTCAGGACGGGAATGGCCGCATGGTGATGACATAAAATGACTTCAGGAAATGAGAAGTAATTTTGACTCTTTCCTGACAAATGACATTCGTAAAATCAACTCGGGCTCTCCATTGGTTGATATTACCCATGTTTGTCGACATCTCAGGTGATGATTCGTCACACGTCCCATAGGAAAGAACATTCTTGCCTTGAGGATGAGCGAAAAGTATTCAACCGAAGAGAATTCTGAATATGAGAAGAGAACTATGAAAAGAACGTATCTACAGCTGTAATTGCTCAGAATTTTGCAGCAGAAATTTCACTCGGATAGCTTTGCTGAAGATGTTGGGCACATGTTAAAAACACCAGCGTATTATGCTAGATTGTAGTATTCTATGGTACTGATAAACAGTAAAAAAATAAAATTTTTTAGGATTGGCGTTTTTAAGAAAAAAAATTTTTTTAATAAAAAAAAATAAAATAAAAAAAATTCAGCAAGACAATGATAACACACATTTTCAAATCAAGGATATCATTTTAATCACAAAATTATTATCTTTCAAATAAAACAAAAAGAAGCAAAATATCTTGAACCGTTCCTGAGATATGAGCATTTTAGTATTTTGTCAAAAATCGCATTTGAAAAATAGCGCTCGCGGGCCCATGTTCGGTGGACTGTATCTCGGGCCCAAAATTTTTTTGGACAAAACTAAAATATGTATACGTATTACTCACTTCGTCCTGAAGTTTGACATATGTTAAATTCAATAACATCTGAGACTATGAAGGTAAGATTTTTTCTTTTGCTGCGTGAATGGATATGGATTAGGCCATAAAGATTATTAATAGCATACTTACCATGTAATATAATGAACGATTCTCTAGGGAAGCAAATATAGCGGTATATTAGAGATAACACTCTCCAGCCTACTAGGCAGAAGAGAATGTTTTATTTGCCTGGATAAATGCTGTGTAAGAGCAGAGGTACGTCTTGAGTTGCAAGGCTAAGATTAATAGTGAATAACGGATAGTAGATCTTAAGCTAGGGACGTTTCTCTGTTTTCATGAGATGCGAATTTCTGTTCCAGAAGGTTCCCTTTCCATCTCAGGGTCCTGCTCATGGCTCGGTTACCCGCATCCACCCCCGAACAGTTGGCAGCCCTGCTCCCCCGGTCCTCGCCCACCTGCCGCTCCACCGCCTCACACCCCCGTCAACACTTTCCCCCAATTTGCATGAGATGGCGCTCCCTGTTCTCCCCATTTCATCCCCCGACGTCACTCCCCATATTTCTTGCACCCCCTGCCTTTTCCCTCCCTCCAACCGACCCCTCGTTTGCTGCTCTATCCTATTCCATTGCTAATTGGCCCTCGCCACCCACACGCACTCAGCTTTCGCGCGCAGGTGTGAAGATGATCATGCGTACGTGCCAACCAACCAACCCTTCTCCTCTCTCTCTCCCTCTCTCTCCCCATCGGCCGTTGAAGACTCCTTCCTTCGAGAGATCAACTGTTGAATAGGAAGAGACAACAATTCGGTTTGACCGCGCCCAGTGCACGACGGCAATACAAACGAAGCTTGATATTTCCCAAAAGAATACGCATCCATTTCCTCACCGGGCTCTTGTCTTAACCTTTCGTTAAACGTCTGGTAGCATTTCTACATCTACATCTACACGATACACTGCAACCGCGAGGGTGAAGATCACCAAGCATGCACTACCGACATGCAAAAAAGCAACTATACGGTCTCATGCAACTAGATTGTTAGTATCTATATTATTGAAGGGGTTAAAACATGCATCATGCACTACAGGCTACTCGAAAAATTTCACCTACCTATCCCTTTGCTATGGTGCCTCTTCTGTTCTCTTATAGTACGGGGGAAAAATGCCATTTTGAATCTATCGGTACAACAATCTATCTCTCTAATCTTATTTATCAGGTCGAATCTACCATAATACGCTGGTGTTTTTAATATGTGCCTAACATATTCATTAAAGCTATCCTATTGAAATTTCTCTAATAGATTAAATCTGTACCTTAACCTACGCTCTGATAATGACTCCCAATCTAATTTTTGTGTTCTGAAACACTGCTCAATATATCGTAACACATTTTAACGAACCTAGCTGCTCTATGCTGCACACTGTCTAGTTCTCTGATCAACCATTTTGAATCCATCATCATTATTAAATCTGTACCTTAACCTACGCTCTGATAATGATTCCCTCCCTAATTCTTGTATTAATTCTGAAACACTACTCAACCTATCGTAACACCTTTTCACGAACCTAGCTGCTCTATGCTGCACACTGTCTAGTTCTCTGATCAAACCTAATTCATTCGGATCCCATACACTGGCTGCATACTCAAGGTGGGGTCTCTCTAGTGAAAAGTAACATCGCTCTTTTGTCTTCTCATCACATTTCCCAAGTACTCTTTTTATAAATCCTAGATTTTTCTTCGCTCGGCCCCATATTTCTCGGATGTGTCTTCCCCACGATAAATCTTAATTGATTGTTATACCTGAATACCACATGGTTTCAACGGCATTTTACGAGATATTAATGAGCCGGACTGCCTGCAGATCTTTTGAGCCCGAATTACTTGTTCACTACTTGCTCAAGTATCCGTGTGAACATTTCAGACTAAGGCATGCGCATATGCGCGACGGGCGAATAATTCAAGAGCGGAAGGAAGGAGGAGTTTCTCTGGCTCCTTGCTGAAGTGAAATAGGTCACGTTCTCCATTAATGATCAGGGTTTCATTGGACCCCCTCCTAGCTCCACCCTGAGTGCAAGAAGCGACTCCTTGGCCGAGATAGAGGGCGTAGGGGTGTCGGTCGGGGATGTGTTCTTGCTGTTGAGAGAGGGCCCTGGGGAACTGCGCGCAGTGATGTGAGGGCGCGGAGGGAGGGAGGAGGACCCTCTCGGGAAAAAAAACAAAACAATGCGCAAGTGCGTGCACCCCTATACGCAGGTGGTGTACGCAAACGGTCGGTGGCCGCCTCTTCTTCTTTTTTTGTGGCGCCAGGAGCGAGGGAGGGGAAGGGGGAGGAGAAACTGCGAGAGGAAATTGGAGCTGCAGGAACCAGTCACGGCTAGAGATGGGCAATTTGGTAAATGACCGTGGTATTTTTCGTTAGTTACCAACACCCCTGAAAATGGGGTTGTTTACCATATTTTTTTTATTGCCGAATATGATAGAGTTTGAAAAATAAAAAGACCCGTATTTTTCCGGTTTCTGATCCGTCAATTATTTCTCGAGTTATAAGCGGCCAAAAACTGATGCTTTTAACCCGTTCGTAAAAGTAGGCGTAGTGCAACCTCTGACGTATATAGACTTCGTCCAATCACAACAGAGCCCGCGAAGCCTCGTCGCCTTATCGCAAGGGGGGTGACACAGCTGGCTCTCCCAATGGGAGCGATTGCGACAGGATCTGTGTGAGCAGACCTTCCGAGAACCCCCTCCACTCCCTTCCCTTCCCCTACAGGCAGTCATGGACGGGAGGAAAATAACGACAATGTTATCACAGCAGCATTTTCGGTGGGCGTCACCTTTTGCTCGTTTTAATTTTTGATTTATGAGTGAATGGTTGTGGTTAGAAATTTAATTTTTTCACTAAAATTCTTTTTTCGTTTCCATCTAACAATTTCGTGCACAAAATTGCGATTTCGGTTCCGAGTAAACGCCCCCGTTAACGCAATAAAAGGTAACTTTCAGAAAAGTTCTTTTTCATTAAATTTCTTCCTCTCGAAGAAACCATTGGAATGGGTGATATTATAAATTAAGTAGCTAAAACGATTTTGTTTACAGTGTGTCCGTGATTAATTCAGAGTAAAATAACAAATGAACTTTGCGTAGAGTTATGTCTTTGGAACGAAAATTTCGCATGCTGCGACAAAAGAGAGGCAAATTGCGTGCTGCTGCTAACTTCGTTATAATTTTTTTAAATGAGTTATAATAGATGAACGTCGTGTTAAGTTTGATATAATCGTCGTCATTTATATCTCAATGATCTTTGATTTCGTTTTGAGTCCTTAGATCAGGATTTGCAGCTCAAAACTTAAAATTACAGGAATATTATGGTGATTTCAAAAATTACCGTTGTTTACCAGGGAAATTTACCTCAGTTGCAATGTACGGTAATTTACCCATCTCTGGTCACGACTAGTACGTACGTTCCCGGGTTTGAATTTGAGAACTGGACCCATGTCAGGAATTGAAAGTGTGGATGGATGGGCAGGAGGAATGGGGATATACTTCGGGCGACATGGAATGACGAACTTTCGACGTACTATGGTCTACGTGTGGCTAGAATGAACATATGACTCGTTCATTCCAGCGGGGATACTTAAAACTAGTATACAGTCCTAGGAGCTGACCTTAACCGAAATAAAGTTAGGCCAAGCCAGTGACAATATCGCAATGTATCGCATCAGAAAATCTAACCTGCACAATGTAGACGAATGTTGTTTTATATGGAAACTACATGGATAATATGCCGTTACTGTCACCTTACAGCCGGAAAGCGATAGCAAATATTCAATTAATAGTGCAGCGTTTCTCGATAGAAGAACAGCAGTTCACGAGAAACGCTTGTCCAGGGGACAAAAATTCTTTCCAAGACGGGTGAGCAAGATGAGGTCAAATATAGAAAAAACCACAAAAGTATGAGAATCAACTAATCAAACACTGTATTTTAACAACAAAAGACAAAGTACAAACCAACAAAATTGAAAGACTCTTCACAAAAATCTGGCAAATGCTAATAACTTGCACCTATGGCGCTAAGGAGACTCGAGAATCACCAAGTCTCCGCTGACCTAGCCTCGAAGTGCTCTCGTTGCCGTCTCGACTCGAACAGAGGGCGTGAGAGGGGAGGTATTCTCTGGGGTAAGGAGGGGGTATTTTCGGCAAGGTCAAAGTGCAATGGGGTTTTAACGTGGGATTCCATAGGTGCAATTTAAGGGGAAGGGAAGTGGCGTGATGTGAAGAGGGCGAGGTGGAAGCTTAGGATTGGGTGATCAGGAACCTTTTTTTAATCCGGCGGGGGAACACCAAATAGCGGCTTGTACGATGGCATAATTTCTGGTCTTCTTCCGCGCTTTGGGGGCTATATAAGTGAGAGCAGTTCTGGTCAGGGGTCGGCGTGGCTGGACGGCGTGGCTGGACGGCGTGGCTGGACGGCGTGGCTGGACGGCGTGGCTGGACGGCGTGGTTTGACGGCGTGGTTTGGCGGCACGCTTTGTCGGAACGCTGCAGTCCGGAATCGTTGCATTTTGGAATCGTAGGCATTATTGGCGTCGTTGGCTCCGCCTGTCGTTAGCTACGCCTGTCGTGCAAGTCCTTCGGCTAAGTCCGGAGGGTAATTAGTCCGCCGAGGGGTTATGTCAAACGAGGGGAGGGGGAAAGGGGGGGGGGGTACCAAAAAAAATGCCACAATAGAATGAAAGTATTGTGTTATTTGTGCTAGCTCAATCTTTCTATCAAAATTCTCTACCTTATATTTTTATGCCATGCTCTTTCAATGTGGATGTGACGTTAAACACTTGAGAAACGAGTAGTTGCATATGGCTGCGATGGTGTGAAGTTAGCCGTTTGTTGGATATTTCATTATAAATCTATATATTTCGGTTACTCTGGGAGTGGAATTCATCCTCTAAGTGAAATTTACGGTGCAGTGCAAGAAATAATGAGCGGAAGCTGGATGCACGTGGAAACTGGCGATTATTCTTATAGTCCGACTTTCAATAGGATTCAAGGAGGTCAGTTTTTGCTGAGCGATCCGTGTAACGTGAAACATCTATTTACAAGAATTGCGAAGCAGTGAAGTGAGTGCCTTATACATATTTTCCTTCTATTTTACAAAGTGTAATGCAATGCATAGCTTGGTTTTGTCTCCGGACTGAACTTTTGCCGATGACTCCGATGTATCTCGTTTGATGTGTGAACTTCAGAAAGGAAGATGGTAAATGTACAGTGGAGGGCCAACAACATTTCTACTTATTGCCCCGATTCTATTTAGATTCACTTACTCTTCATGCGGGCGGGTTTGTTTACATATTGAACCACGATATGATGCTAGTGCTTGCGTATGGAATCGTATGCTATGAGCTCTTACCGCCAATGTAATAACGATGCTCGAACCTCAACTCCTTAACGTTTATCCTCAAGTGATAAAGAAGGATAAATAAGGAAAAAAAATAGCATGTCATACTTTCATCTACATCTACATCTACATAATACCCTGCAAGCCACCACAAGGGTGTGTGGCAGGGGGTGATTGCTCACCAAACATGCACTACATATCATGCATAAAAAAGGAATAGTATTAATATAGTAGTCAGAACTACACTATTTAAAAAAGATAGAAATTGCAAAGAAAACATGCAAAAACATTCTGTTAGTAGGGTTAGCTTTAAGTACTCATACCAACATGCAGCTACCAATGCTATTCATTGCTACTCTCCGATAGGACATATTTACCGTTATTCGTATCTCTTATTGTGCGAGGGAAAAAGGACATTTTGAATCGGTCAGTTCGGCAATCAATTTCTCTAACTTTATGATTATGGTCCAGTCTGCCATAGTAAGTTGGGGTTCGTAAAATATTTTTAACATCATCACTGAAAATGTTGCCTTGGAATTTGTGGAAGAGATTAAGTCTAAATTTCAACCTGCGATCTGACAATGATTCCCATTTCAATTCATTTAATAGACTGGTTACGCTAATATAATTATCGTATCGTCCCTTTACAAATCTTGCCGATCTTCGCTGCACACGTTCAAGTTCATTACTTAGACCGATTTCGTAGGGATCCCATACACTGGCAGCATATTCCAAATGAGGTCTAACAAGGGAAAAGTAGCTGATTTCTCGTACATGATCGTCACATTTACCCAATACTCTTTTAATGAAACCCAGTTTGCGATTCGCTTGACCAATTATTTCACGAATGTGTTTACCCCAGGAAAGATCATTTGTCAGTCTTATTCCAAGATATTTAATGGATTCCACGTTTGTTAATTCATTATTACTTATTTTGTAAGTGGTAGGAGGAGAGCTATTCTTTTTCCAAAAATTCATTACAAGACATTTCTTAAAGTTTAATTCTAACTGCCATGTATCACACCAAGTTTCAATTGCTTGTAGGTCAATATTTAAATATTCTTTATCGTTCGGGCATAGAATTTCCCTGTACACTACTGCGTCATCGGCAAATTCTCCGAAGTAAAGCAAGATCAAATTGTGGTCTTGCGCAAAAACATTTTACATCTACATCTACATAATACCCTGCAAACCACCTCAAAGGAATCTTTGCTTGGAATAAGACTGACACATGATCTTTCCTGGGGTAACCACATGCCTACGTGAAATAATGGGTCAGGCGAATCGTAAACTGGGATTCGTCAAAAGAGTACTGGGTAAATGTGACGATCATGTACGAGAAATCAGCTACTTTTCCCTAAGACCTCATTTGGAATATGCTGCCAGTGTATGGGATCCCTACGAAATCGGTCTAAATAACGAACTTGAACGTGTGCAGCGAAGATCGGCAGGATTTGTAAAGGGCCGGTATGATAACCTTATTAGCTTAACCAGTCTATTAAATGAATTAATTTTGGAATCATTGTCAGATCGCAGGTTGAAATTAAGACAATCTCTTTAACAAATTCCAAGACCATGTTTTCAGTGATGATGTTAAAAATATTTTGCGGACCCCAACTTACTATGGTAGACTGGACCATAATCACAAAATTAGCGAAATAGATTGCCGAACTGACAGATTCAAAATGTCCTTTTTTCCTCGTACTATTAGGGATATGAGTAATGGTAAATATATCCAGTACGAGTGTAGCAATGGATAACATTGGTAGCTGCATGTTGGTATAAGGACTTGAAGCTAACCCAACTAACAGCATGTTTTTGCATGTATGTTTTGCTATTTTTATCTTTTTAAAAAATAGTGTAGTTTTGAATAGTTCCTATATAAGTACTAATCCTTTTTTATGCATGATATGTAGTGCATTTTGGTGAGAATTCATCCCCTGCCACACACCTTTATGGTGGCTTGCAATGTATTATGTAGATGAAAGGTGTGTGGCAAGGGGTGAATTCTCACCAAACATGCACTGAATATCATGCATTTAAAAGGATTAGTATTAATATATTAGTCTAGACTGCAATATTTAAAAATATTAAAATAGCAAAATACGCATGCAAAAACGTGCTGTTAGTTGGGTTACCCTCACGTCCTTACACCAACATGCAACTACCTATGCTATCCATTGCTACATTGCTACACTCGTATTGGATGTATTTACCGTTATTCATATCTCTATTTGTACGAGGATAAAAGGACATTTTGAATCTGTCAGTTCGGCAACCAGATCGGTTCACTTACCTTTCGTTTGGCTCGATCAACTGATTATGTTGACCGAGTCAAGTTCGGCATCCAGGGAGGAGACATTGTTTTGCGCCTCTCCCACCGGGAGGCGGCACCCTCCTGCCTCTAATTGCCCCCTCTGCTGAAATATGGAGGGAGTAATCGCGTCGCCGAACGGAGCTGCACCTGGGGCGCCACTCCGCCCGGGGCGGCTACCCCTCGGGGGCGGGATGGCCGTGCATTACATTACTCCGCTTTCAGTTCCCACCCCAGTCTCCCTGCTATCGCACTAAAAGATTCCTTCATCAGCGTAAGTCAAGAGGCTGCGGAGCGCATGTGCTTCGAATGCCTTTCTTCGCCGCCAGACATCTTTTTTTACCTGTAGGCTTCTTTGAGGCTTTATTTACGTAGAAACTCGGTTAGTTTACTGCTCTAAAACTTAAATGGGAAATTTCACCCGCGGATCGCCGCGAAACGTATCCATCTATAATAATAAAAGCAGAATGTTGAATTTTTGTCCGGCTATACATCCGTTCGTCCGTCTGCTCGTACCCCCTCTACCTGGGAAAAGGCTCCTCTTATAGATATACCGAATACTGCATTGCGTCCACAGCGATCGTGGAAGGTCTGGGAAACGATTCCAAATTTTCCAGAGGCCTCAGGGGTTGTGTTTGAAACCGTCGGGATTATCTCGAATAGGTAACCAAGGAGTCACGTGGTACAAAAACGAATGGTTCGCAAATTGAGCGTGTTAAAATCGCTGATTGCAACCTCATTATTTGTTTACATCTGTGTTATATCTCAACTGGGGGTCTCCTTAGTGGAAATAGATGAGAAAAACTCTAGAGAAAACAATTAATGATGATGTAAAGAGCGATTCGGACACATTAAATTTTCAAACCATTCGTGTTTGTATCACGTGACTCCTTGGTTACCAATTGTAAATAATCCCGATAATAGAGATAATCCCGACGGTTTCAAACACAACCCCCCTGGGTTCTATTTTTGGTGGCAATTATGTGTTACACTTGTTTAAATTATCTTTTTCAAATTAAGAGAGTGCAATGCGCTTTCATTCAGTAAAATATTTGAGTGTCGTTCGATTTATTAAATGTTTTTTTTTATTAATGTTAAAAGCAGCACAATCATTATCTTTACAATCGATTTACACTATGCAATCCAGATTTCTCTAAAATGTGTAATTTAAGTCGAAATTTATTGTATCTTTTCCATTTTTAACCGATATTCACTTAGTTCATTCAATTTTTGCCTCCAAATAAAACATTGCAGATGCTTAATTAGTTTGTGGTAGATATATTTCGTAAACTGCATTGAATGTTTTTGAATTTATTTTGGAGGGTACTGCAGGCGCAGAATTTGCAGCCGATTCGTGAAGTAAGGTTGGCCATTTCATTGGACACATTTTATGCGTGCTTACTGCTCGCGCTGCTCACGGACCATGTGGTTTTTGCTCACGGTAAAACTGACATTGTTTTGAAATGAGTAATGGAATGCACAAAAAAGCGTGAACGAGAGAAAAACACGAAAAATATTCACAAGAAACAAAAGCTAGACAAAACTTAATTCTACTTAAGGTGTCTCCACCGAATTATGAAGTAGATGTCATTTTTGTGAAAATTTCAGGAAGCATCGCTTTTTGGCCCTTCTATCGATTGGCAATAAAATAATTTGGCCTTTCCATCATATGTCTGAAGAAAAAAGACTTTCAAAATCAGATATTTTATGCGTGGTTATACGGCAGAGCATGGCTCTTGCAGTAAAATTTGCAGATTAATACTGTAAAGAGAAATGTCGTTTTGACGAAAAACTAATATAAGATGCGCAATTTTATGTAGAATTTAACATTGTAAAAAAGGGTTCGCCTTAACACCCTTGTTTAATTGATATTAAAAAATGTTTGCTCGAAAAAAAAGCAGAAAAGCCTTAGTTAAGCCTGAGTCACACGATCATTTTTTACGGCCCTTTTCAGGAATAGCTCAAATGATAGCTCAAAAATGATCGTCTGACTTGATCACTTCACGGATAGCGGCAATGATAGGGATCGCTATCCCGCTTTTTTCGTCATTGGAGCACGTCCTTTTTTCCGTCCCTCGGGCCTGTCATTTAGCCAATCAGGGCGCACGTTCTGAAAGAAACGTTTGGCTGCAGCCAAAAGCTGTCGACGACGATGTAAATCATCCATAGTTACGAAGTTGTTTACCGTATCTCGCGAAAAAGAAATGATACCAGAAGGGACGGTAAAAATGATCGTGTGAGCGGCGAAATGATAGCTTGAGCTATCATTTTTGCGGTCCTTGAAAGCTATAGCTTAAATGATCCCTTTAAAGGGACGATAAAAATGATCGTGTGATTCGGGCTTTAGATAACGTGGCGCTACAGTATGTTGTTATCATTGGCAACGGTACTTTTGACGGGACGTGCTTAGAAGCCTATTTACTAACTTAATTTAGGAATATACCTTACCATGGTCCTTCTTATATTTTTATGTAATTTAAATATTTCATTGGTTATTGATATGGTGTAATTAATACTAATGCTTCCAAATGGTAGAAGCGTAATTGTTGCCAAACAATTTTCAAAAATAAGAATATTAATAAAATTCAAAACAAAGAGTTGTATTTGCAAGTGAATAATTTACAACTAAATGATAAAATATAAAACCTATTTTAGAATAGGTATTTGCGGGATTGAGCATGTATTCTCACTTTGTAAATTGAACGTGGCAACAACACGTTAGTCATGTTCCGAAGTCAAAATGAATTAAAAGAGTTCGTAAACAATAGAATGCAACTACAACGCGCTATAAAATAGTATACTCGTACAAGTATTGTGTATACGTTATCACCCTGTAGATGATTTTCCATACAGGTGTTTTTCTGGATCGGTATTTATTCATTAAATAACATAGCTCTTTTGCAGGATATTGAATGGCGGAGTCACGGTGGAACCTCCTTAAAAAGGCGTCAAATCAACAATGAAGAGAGTTCGGATACGCATACGGTCGCCATTTATGTATTTTAAATATTGTTTAACTTGTACCAGCTTTTAGAAACAAAATGTTCTCCCAACGGATTAAAATGGATCATTTCATTCCTTAAATAGAGGTTATGAAGGAAGTCTGCGTCGGATTTCAGGGATGAACGCGCAGGAAACTCCAAAAAGAAGCCGTACTAATGAAGTGTTTTGTGCCGAGTAGGCGGAAACAAATCCTTCCCAAGTACCTGCTTTCATTTTCACCTGTAGGCTTGCATGCGTATACCACCTGTACATTCTAACTTATTTGGTTTTTCGCAACCAAAAATGTCGAAAAACTATTCCTTTGTTTGTCGAAATACCTTTTTTGTGGAGGAAACCCAAGTCAGTGACGCAGTGAACAAGTATCGCTTCGTCCCTTTGTGGAAAATTTCAAAAATACGTAATACCTTTTGCACTGAAGTTTGAAGTCACATCGGGAGTTCCCCAGGGTAGAGCAGTAGGTCCGCTTCTATTTCTTTTACACATAAACGATTTGGGTACCGTAGTTAGTAGTAAGCATAGACATTTTGCAGACGATGTGGTAGTGTATATGGGTATATCAAAAGAAGAAGACAGGAAATCGCTTAGCAAGCATTTAGATGCAATTCAAGAGTGGTGCGACAAATGGCAGTTAGAACTTAACCTTAAATTGTGTGTAGCTATCAATTTTTGGAGGAGGAATAATTCGATAGAGCGATGCTATAAAATTAGTAACACCAAGACAGAAAACGTTGAAACCATAAGATATTTAGGTGGAACAATCACTAAAGACTTATCGTGGGGAAAACACATCCGGGAAATATGCGGCCGAGCGAAGAGAAAGCTAGGATTTATAAAACTTGGGGAATGTGATGAGAGACAAAAGAGCGATGTTACTTTTCACTAGTTAGGCCCTAACTTGAGTATGCAGCCAGTGTATGTGATCCGAATGAATTAGGTTTGATCAGAGAACTAGACAGTGAGCAGCGTAGAGCAGCTAGGTTCGTTTAAAGGTGTTACGATAGGTTGAGTATCGTTTCAGAATTAATAATAGAATAAGGGTGGGAATCATTATCAGAGCGTAGGTTTAAGTACAGATTAAATCTATTAGAGAAATGTCAATCGGATAGCTTTACTGAAGAAGTTAGGCACATATAAAAAACACCAGCGTACTATGCTAGATTCGGCCAGATAAATAAGATTAGAGAGATAGATTGTCGTACCGATAGATTCAAAATGGCATTTTTCCCCCGGACTATAAGAGAACGGAATAGGCAGCATAGCAAAGGGATAGGTACGTGAAATATTTTCGAGTAGTCTGTAGTGCATGGTGCATGTATTAACCCCTTAAAGTCTATAGATACTAACAATCTAGTTGCATGAGACCCTATAGTTGCTTGTTTGCATGTATGTAGTGAATGCTTGGTGATCTTCACCCCCTGCCACATACCCTCGCTGTGGCTTGCAGGGTATCGTGTAGATGTAGATGTACTGTAATTTTTTCCCCTCGCGTAGAATTTCATGGGCACCTTCAGCTAGTATGGCATGACACGTCGATTGGTGCACCAAAATTGTTTTTCTGATCATCATATTTTTTACAGATTCAATTTTGGCATCCAATATGTGCCTTCGAAAATCGCCATCTTTTGTCGCACTCTGTACGCACCAAAATACTCTCCATTCAAATGACATCTCAAAAATTTCATCCCTGATGAAAACATAGTTCATTTTAAAGGCTTCCGCTTTATCTCGAAAAGTAGGCAAACATTTTTAACATTTCAATCCGGGAAGTGGACTTTGACATCTTTCGATCGACTCAGCTTTCGAATATTGTATTAAAATAAAAGAAGACTCGCTACGCGAAAGCACAAAATGAAATAATTACGTTTAAAAATGAAATCAAAATATATTTAGTCGAGAACAGTCCAAACCTTCAAATACGTTGTATTCTTTTTATTTCAACTGAAGCAATACGTTCAAAAACTTGATATAACTTGCATTCGTCGTGGACATATTTATTTTTAATAGGATGAGTTTGCCTTCTATGCGATCACAAATGATTAAGGTATACGCATTCAGTTCAACTTCAAGTTGTCGTTCCGAGATAGCATCCGAGATATACTTCTAAGATAATGCAATGTTTTGTCTGTGTAAAGATTTGGATAACTTCCCTTATCTAGCGTTAGGTCAATATTCGTGCTTGGAAAATATGAAACCTTGTTTCTCCGTAAGAAAGTCATTTACTTTTTCCTTATTTCCTGCCTTGGTAATGTATCATGTCATAATTAGAGCGCGGAAAAAAAGTCTTTTGATTTTTTTTAAAAGTGGGACTTTTGTGGTTTTAAATACAAATCTTCACCAATCTCATCAAATAAAACAGTTTTTAATGACTTTCTTAGATACTTTTGGGACTTTTTTGGCGTGGCGGGACTTTTCTGATTAAAAGAGTTTTTTATTGGCCTTTTTATTTAAACCACATGCCTAAGTTAATATTTGGCTGTTGTGATCACTTTGTTCAACTGTGTGTTGGACGCATCTGTGTTTTTCATGCGGTACTACACGGAGCAGAGATGTACTGTAAAATGTAAGCTCCTAACAATTGTTAATGCGAAATTTTAATAATAGCTCCGGAAACTGCAATGAATTCTTTCTATTGCTCCACCGTTCATGAAGTAATCACACTCACTCAGTGCTTCAACCCGAAGGTTGGTTTGGATAGATGAGGGTAGAGCTCACCCCGTACTTATCCATTTCAATGTCAAATTCACATATTGTTCCTTTCCCTGGGCCACCTCGCACTTCGAGTTTTTTTTGCTGAGGGTGTCCAAAGACTTCACAAAGGGATTGATCTGAAAGAATGCATTGATCTCATTATGAACCAGCTTATTTGAACCCGGGTGGTCTGCTGACAAGCCGATAGCGCTACACTGTATGCTAGCACTCCGCTTTTGTTTAGGAGATTAGTGGAAAAATGATACAATTATATGAAAGATCATCTAGAATTTCCGACGAGGTGAACGCGTCACATTGTGTGCAGATGATCATTAAATGAGCCTACATTGTAGCGAGGCAAGCATGACGTAGATGAACCTGGACCCTCGGCTGCGATCAAGCGGAGAAGAAGATTTTAAAATTATCGCGAAAAACAAGAGAAAAAGGTCCTCAGCTTCCCCGAAAATAGGGGTCCTGACCTGTACAATGGACAACAAATAAGTACTTTTTTCTCATTTTCGGTATTTCTTGAGCAGAAAACTAAGTTTTGAACTATTGAATCATGTTTCAACTGCCTTATAACATTATTGATCCTATGTAAAAACTTGTTTTGTATTGTATGTTATAAAATTTTCCTCTTTAAATTTGACTGAAAAAACGCCCTGTTTCCAAGGTTTTACAATGGAGTGTACTTCCACCCTCTTTGTCATCTAATGCCTTTTTAGTAAGAGGTAGGGTGCTGGGGACTTCCAGATATTGAAATAGAGGAACAATGAGATGGGAGTGTGAGTTTCGAAGAAATTGAACCATGGGGAGACGGGAGAGCGAATATAAACGACATGAGTGGTTAAGCGGGGTTGCATAACTTACAGCATACAGTCCCGCGACGCCGAGGCGCATGTTTCAGGGCGCGCAGGCTGGCGGCGGGCAGGGCGCAGGGCCCCCTGTTCGTCCTACGTCAAAATGTTAGAATAACTTATTTTGTTGCTTATATTGTCTACTTTCTATATTATCTGATTAGTTTTTCCCGAAATCAAAACTAAACGATTTAAAAACTAAAAAAGCGATTTTTTGAGTGTTATTTTCAAAATTTGGGAGGGCTGCGGGGGGAATTTTTGGAGGGAAGTTAGAAATTCGGATTTAGCGACCCAAAAAGCATAGGATAAATCAATTTCTAGAACTACGTCTAATTTTTCCAAGTAAAATCCCCCAATGCGTGGACTAGCATCTCTAGGCTCTTTTCTCCAACAATTCAGTTAAATTCAGCAACTTTCTCACGGAAATAACTCTGAATTTTGAGAGACTTTTTTCAAAAATATTGGTGACTTTTTAGGCGACTTTTTTTGCAAAATTGAAGACTTTTTTTTCCGCACTCTAGTCATAATTATCTATTTGACGCCAGAATGAAAAATGCGAAAATTATTTTGCTGCGAGAAAATGTTTTTCTATAGTGAAGTCTAGAGCCCCCAAGGGATGCAGTTTAATGAAAACGCAGCTACTTGGAGCTACAGGCTCAAGAATTACTTTTTCGGAGCACAGTTATTATTGACCCTAAAAGGCAACTTTTCCAACCTATTACGTTTCCAATACTAAAACTTTTTGTAATTCGATACCTCCCAAATGCTCGCATTCCATATTTATAAATGTGTTAATGCACTAGGTAAGTATGAGTGTTACGGAGAGAAGAACTGCCCCGCTTTTAAAAAATATTTCTTGGTGTAATTTTTTAGGCTTAAACTTGTGAAAAAAATGAATTTTGGAAGTTGTATTTACAGCGACAAAAAACACTTATTCTTGCCGAAAGGCCATTAGAAACTGCTCTAATAATAATTACACTTTATGAGCTTCCTATTGACTCCTTTTGCATTTGTACACCACGTGAAGCCAGCCTGCTGCAGCTTGTGGAAAAATAGAGTGTAAAAAGACTTTTTTTAGGCGTAAACGCAATGCACGTCTGCCTATAAACGCACAAGGGGCGAATTTATTCCCGCGAAAACAGGAAATGGTTACAATGGATGGTTTGCGGCTAGACTTCGTGAAATTGCTTCATGTTGAATTGAAAAACGTTGTAAATTTCACATAGGTCTGGTCGATTAAAGTTACCTATGTGAAATTTTCAAAGTTTTTCATTTCAACAGGAAATGGTTCTTGGCTCAGGGAGGCTGACACTGCCTATGCACCGATTTTCGCTGAAATCTGTGATGGTGAAGCTAGGGCCATTTGCTTATTTAAAATGGAATAACCCTAGTAAGATGGTTGACTTCAAGCATGAGTTGGCTTCAAAAGATAAGAAGGAAACTTGAGTGTTGTCGAGTATATGGTCAAGGAAAGTTTACAGCTCGCAATCGTCTTCGTATTCCATGTCGCAATCCGTACTTCGTGTTTCCGTTCTCGCGAAGGTCTTTGGCCATTGTATCCATCCGTCCGAGGCTGATTTTTGTTTTCATAAACTTAGAATAGAATAGAAAACGTTCTATATTGTTCTGGGACTATAAGTCCCCTGGAACATCGAATATAAAAATATTACATGCCAAAAACAAAAGAAAAAAAAAGAGATAAAGCGAATGTAGTCAAGGAAACAGCCGTACAATTGGATAATCTTACATCTACACGATACCCTGCAAGCCACTGCGAGGGTGTGTGGTAGGGGGTGAAGATCACCAAGCATGCACTACTACCATGCAATCTAGCAACTATATTGTCTCATGCAACTAGATTGTTAGCATCTATAGTATTTAAGGGGTAAGACATGCATCATGCACAACAGAATACTCTAAAATATTTCACCTACCTATCCCTTCGCTATGCTGCCTATTCTGTTCTCTTATAGTACGGGGGAAAAATGCCATTTTGAATCTATCGGTACGACAATCTATCTCTCTAATCTTATTTATATGGTCGAATCTAGCATAATACACTGGTGTTTTTAATATGTGCCTAACATCTTCAGTAAAGCTATCCGATTTAAATTTCAGTATTACATTTAATCTGTACTTTAACCTACGCTCTGATAATGGTTCTCACCCTAATTCTTTTATTAATTGTGATACACTACTCAACCTATCGTAACACCTTTTGACGAACCAAGCTGCTCTACGCTGCACACTGTCTAGTTCTCTGATCAAACCTTATTCATTAGGATCCCATACACTGGCTGCATACTCAAGGTGGGGCCTAACTAGTGAAAAGTAACATCGCTCTTTTGTCTTCTCAATAGATTATGGTGTAGCTAGGGCCATTTGCTTATTTAAAATGGAATGACACTATATAATGGAGCAATATTACACATATATATCATCATCATCATCATTGGTCAACAATCCTAGGATTGGTTTGACGCAGCTTTCCACTCGATTCTTTTATCGGCCAACCTTTTCATTGTGACGTAATTCTTCTCTTTTACATTCTTCACAACCTGTTCCATGTATCTCATACGAGGCCTGCCTTTTCCAATCTTCCCGTTCACTTTTCCCTCGAGGATAGTCTTCATCAGGCCATCGTGTCTCAAGATATGACCGATTAAGTTTTCCCTTCTTCTTTTTAGAGTTGTCAGCAGACTTCTCTTTTCTCCTACTCTTCTTAGCACTTCCTCGTTACTCACTCGGTCGATCCATTTAATCTTCAGCATTCTTCTGTAACACCACATTTCAAATGCTTCTACCCTTTTCTTCTCCGCTGCTGTCATCGTCCATGATTCACTGCCGTAAAGAAAAATGCTCCAGATGTATGTTCTGATGAACTGTTTCCTTACTTCTATGTTTGTATTTCCTGTTGTAAGTAGATTCTTCTTTTGAAAGAATGCCCTCTTTGCCTGGGCTATTCTACTCACTATTTCTTTCTTGCTTCGTCCATCGTTGGTTACTCTGCTTCCCAGGTAACAGAACTCTTTCACCTCTTCCAGTTTCTGTTTTCCTAGTTTAACGTTGGTTTTGGCCTCTTCTCTTTTGCTGCACACCAATATCTTAGTCTTCTTCTTATTAATCTTCAGCTGATATCTGGCCATAGTCCTTTCCATGGTTGTTAGCATCTTATTCAGCTCCTTCTCTGTCTCTGCTATGAGAGCTATGTCATCAGCGAATCGTAGCATACTGATTGTTTCTCCGTGGATTTTCACTCCAGAACACTTCTCCTTGACTTCATTTATGGCTCTCTCGATGTAAACATTAAAAATTACGGGAGACAGTGCGCAGCCTTGTCTCACTCCTTTCCTTATTCTTGCCTCTTCACAGCATATATATATTAACAATAAATAATAAATACGAATATAATGAGTACATCACCATTAATTGGTAAAGGTTGTAACCCTTACTCCTCTTCGCTTTTGGTCACCTTATCTTTTTAAAATCTTCCGGCTAGCTCAGTTGTCTTACCTTCCACACACACTCTTATGCAGGTACATATACTACACATACATATAGGTATATCAATGCCCTTTAATTTACTGGTCAGTTAGGGAAATTAAACAAAACCATTTATGTTGTTCATGCACAAATATCTCTGTATTCAATTCCTTTTAGTTTAGATTGGGCCCAATTTACAAATTCATGCTAATATTTATTCTAATTAATAATCTCAAAGAAATCTTTATATGTAATTAGGCAGTGGGCTGTTTCTCTAAGTAAATCGTGATTATGGTCAATTAATTTCCACTTATCGTGGCTACTCGTTTCGTTGAGCCGCTGGGCCGTGATGTCGGGCTGGCGTACACCTTCCCCTAGGGTTTCCTCACGACGTCCCCTCGTTCCTGCTCTTTCCTCCGCTGTCGTCCCCTTTCTCCGGCGTCCGCCGTATAATCAGCCTGTCCCGTCGATATGTCCTTTTCAAAGGTCCCGGGCCTGCTCTGCTGATGCGCGCGTCTCGTACACCTTGGGCCGCATTCAGATGTCTCCACTACATCGCTTAGTCGCAGCTTCACTCCATGAAGATTAGTGCTCCTTCTCCTGCAAATTGGCATTCAGCACCACTACTTCCACTCCTTCTTCTGGAGTGTTGATGGTCGCTATGTTGCCAACTTGACTCAAGTGTAAGCAGCGACATTTACGTAATCCTGGATACGGTTATATACGGAACAAGGTGTAAAATAGAGGGAGTTTTGAACATCAATCCCATGGTCTCCATTGGATTGTATAAATATTATTATATTATTCTGATATACATGATCAATAATTTAAATATTATTAGAATCTCAGTCTCTTATTCGTAAAATAGCTATTCTCACAGTCAGTACAAAATATATGCAATAAAAATAAGGAATGCACATTTTTCACACAGTTATAATATTGAATAGGTAACATTGGTTTTTATTAACAATCCATACTCTTACGTACATACACTCCACATTACTATGCTATTTAATCTTATGCATTCTAACATGCTCCTGAAAATGTGCAAAACATTAATTCTTCAAAATTATTTGTTACCGCTGGTATTTTATCAGTTTCCAAGCGACGTCCCTGGTTCGAAACTCTCTCCCACCAGAACATTTCGCCCGATCACCCGAACATTTCGGTAGATACTTACAATTATATGATTGCAGAGCTTAAGTTCTTTTTTCTCTTGCGATTAGTTTTTCCAAAAAAGCACAGTGCTGGAAAATCACGGCACCAGGCAAATTAGAACAAATGTTGTACGTGCGTCGGGACTGCGTGGCCAGAGATACGGAAATTAAAAATCACGATCACACTTCATGCTCTTCCGTTAATTTCGTACACAAAAAACTACAGGGCGTGCGGACGTATTTCCGCCACGTGCTAATTACTTACGTGATTTAGGTAAATAACGTAATTAACTATTACGCAATTTTAGCAAATTACGTAATTACGCAATTTTAGCAAGTTACGCAATTAGTACGTGAAATAGTTAAAATTCATCCCGGGTAAACAGATTAAAAATATGTAAAACCAGGGACAGTCGTACAACGAAACTGCGACGAAAAAAAAATTGGAGGAGGAGAGTTACGAACTAGGGGCGTCGACACTGTGAAGCAAGCACCTAACCCCTAACCCAAACTGCCTTTCAAACTCCCAAACCCAAATTACAAATTTTGATTCATACCCAGAATCCGTAATCAAGGTATTCCTGCCAAACAGTTTCATTGATCGCACACAAGTTGATATCAGTGTACTCTTGCTATGTTGCTTGATATTACAAAACGTATCAATGACGCTTAATAACCTTATATCGCATGAAAACAGCGTTTATATTTGCGAAGCGTTGACCATTATACGCCGTCGGCCATGTTGATATTCGATGTAGTGGTGATTTTAGGGTGGGTATGGGTACCCTACCACTTTAGGCCAGCTGTTACTACAACCGCAGTGAGACCGCCACTCCATAGAGCTTCTGAATACCATGTAGTGTTGATTTACGTCATAAGGAGTGGAAACTTCACTCCATTGGAGGTTGTGAATACGGCCCATTATCTCTCGATCCTCTCCGCGTCCTTTTCCTCACGTCTTTTTCTTTCTCGCGTCTGCCTGACTCTGGCTGTACTCTCTCTACTGTAACCACTGACGCTGTTTACCTTTATTATTGCCCCCTCCTCACGTTCGCTTTCTCACCTATTGTTTTCCGCCGGGCGTAATGCAAAACTCCCAGTGTTTGACTGATAACCTATTGTTATTCGTCGCGGGTGCTGCCAACCCGTGGCGTTTAACCCGTAGGTTTACAAGGTTTATTGGTTAAACCATTAATTGGTCGAACCAATAATTACATAACCATTACAATACAAACCACGATACAAAATTAAAGAAAACACTTTGAAGGAAAAAGAAATTCGAGAAAGGCAGCATAAATATTGATTTAAATGACTTGAAAATAAAGCATTAAATAACAAGGAATATAAATAAATATGCACTATATCAAGCATTTCAGTTGGATAATACAATACAACAATAAAAGTAAAAAATAAAACGATTTGTGAAACCATATTTTAGCAGAGCAGTATAAATGTTCAATAATATTCCTCTTAAACCTCGCAATGGGGTCGTTTACCATATTTTTTTATTCCCGAATCTGATAGAGTTTGTAAAATAGAAGGACCCGTATTTTTCCGTTTTCTGATCCGACAATTATTTCACGAGTTATAAGCGGCGAAAAACTGATGTTCCAAACCCTTTCGGAAAAGTCGGTGTGGTGCAACCTTTGACGTATATCGACTTCGTCCAATCACAACTGAGCCCGCGAAGCTACTTCGCCTCATCGCAATGGGGGGGACACAGCTGACTCGGCCAATGGGAGCGATTTTGACAGCATCTGTGCGAGCAGACCTTCCGAGAACCCCCCTCCACTCCCTTCCCCCTCCCCTGAAAGCAGTCAAGGACGGGAGGAAAATGACGTCAATGTTATCACAGCAGCATTTTCGGTGGGCGTCACCTTTTGCTTATTTAAATTTTTGATTTATTAATAAATGGTTGTGGTTAGAAGATTAATTTTTTCACTAAAATTCGTTTTTCGTTTCCATCTAACGATTTTGTGTACAAAATTGCGATTTCGGTTCCGAGTAAACGCCCCCATTGTAGGAGAGGTTCTTACATTGTCAGGCAAACAATTCCATAGGTACTTAGGAACCTGACCTTATTACAGAACCTTCATTACAGGGCTTAGGTTGTTTTCCGGTTTAGGGTTGTTAGCCCTACGACCAACCCCCAACCTGGAAGACCTGGGTTTTTGATCAAGGTTTTCCGTCCTCTAGCCTTTGGTGATCCAACACCTCACTGCAAGGCAGTAGTGCTATTTTTGGTCCACCCCGAGTATTTTATTTCCTCTGCACCCACCATATCTGGTGAGCATTCCATAAAAGACAGAATCACTGATGGCAACAGAGCGTACTTCGCAAATCATAAATTGCTGAAAAGTAGACTGGTAAGAAGAAATACTAAATAGAAAATATATATAAAACTCTAATAAGACCCGTTGTCATTTATGGATCTGAGTGCTGGACATTATCAACAGCAGATGCGCACGCACTTAGATGTTTCGAGTGAAGGATCCTAAGGAAAATTTTTGGACCTATATAAGAAAAATGGAGTTTTTCGAAGACGATGGAATGAAGAACTTGACGACATTATAGAAGGCCAAGACATTGTGAGATTTGTCAAATCACAGAGGATCAGATGGATGGGGCATTTGATAAGAATGCCAGAGGGGAGAGTGGCCAAAAGAGTTTGGGAGGGAAAATTATTCAGCGTAAAAAGAAGAGGACGACCACGCCTAAAATGGCAAGACGGAGTGGAAGCAGACCTGGCTACTTTGGGGATAAGAGGATGGAGAAAGAAGGCAGAATTAACAGAGAGGAATGGAGGAAGATTGTAATGAAGGCCAAAGGTGACAAAAAGCTGGAGCGCCAAGGAAGAAGAATCGTCTTCATATTCGATTACATTTGCTATTCATCGGATTTGCTTGGTTGGTACATATTATAGTTCTCTTTGTCTGGTTACGTGTCCATTGCCTTTGCACCTGAGCTTCCGTCGCGGTGTTGTCCTCGAATGGCAAGATGGAGATTTCTTCCTCCAGGCATATTCTCGCCCCCGCTGGAACTAGATCTACTCCTCCGGCATCTGCATCATACTGGTGAATGATTAATGCCAATCACTTTATTTTTCTTCCTCCTCCTAGACCCTTCTTGTTCATAGGGGTGAAGCGTAAGGGTAACCCAACTTCGAGGGTCCAAAGGATTAAATAATAAATCATTCCGCAGTGCCCTTTCTCGAGCGAAAATTTCACTGCCCCTTCTCGAAAATTCTCTCTCGAGTGACTCCAGTTCCCCCAACCCTCATTCGCGAGATCGGTCGGTCGTTTTATTGATCCGAAGAGGAAAAATAACTCTCTCCGGCGAGGCAGTTGTAGCACCAAAATACGTTTATAATTAAATGTTTTATCTTTGTTATACATTTATTCTGTCTCACAATTACAAAGTTTATTTATAGTTATGCATCTACATCTACATAATAAACTGCAACCCACCATAAAGGTGTGTGGCAGGGGGTGAATTCTCACCAAACATGCACTACATACAATTATATTAGCGTTGGCGATAATTATATTAGCGTAACCAGTCTATTAAATGAATTGAAATGGGAATCATTGTCAGGTCGCAGGTTGAAATTTAGACTTAATCTCTTAAACAAATTCTAAGGCAATATTTTCAGTGATGATGTTAAAAATATTTTACGAACCCCAACTTACTATGGCAGACTGGACCATAATCATAAAATTAGAGAAATTGATTGCCGAACTGACCGATTCAAAATGTCCTTTTTCCCTCGTCCAATTAGAGATACGAATAACGGTAAAATTGTCCTATCGGAGAGTAGCAATGAATAGCATTGGTAGCTGCATGTTGGTATGAGTACATAAAGCTAACCCTACTAACAGAATGTTTTTGGATGTTTGCTTTGCAATTTCTATATTTTTAAATAGTGTAGTTCCTACTACTATATTAATACTATTCCTTTTTTATGCATGATATGTAGTGCATGTTTGGTGAGAAATCACCCCCTGCCACACACCCTTGTGGTGGCTTGCAGGGTATTATGTAGATGTAGATGTACATATCATGCATAGAAAAGGATCAGTACTTGTATAGGTACTGTTCAAAACTACGCTATTTAAAAAAAAAGATAAAAATAGCAAAGCATACATGCAAAAACATGCCGTTAGTTGGGTTAGCTTTCCTTGTACCAACATGCAGCTACCAATGTTATCCATTGCTACATAAATTATGAGCTACATGCTATATACATTGCATTATACTTACATACTGCTGTCTCAATATGAATGTTAGTTTTATTCAATTGTTTGTGTTGCACCATACGCTCCATTAAAGCTGCATAATTTATTTGTGCTATTTACGGCATTATTTCAGGATATTCAATAATCATCATTAGTCAGCAAGGGATTGGTTTGACGCAGCTCTCCACTGAATTCTTCTATCGGCTAATATCTTCATTATACGAGGTCTGTTCAAAAAATACGCGGACTGTTTGAATTTCCCGGCTCCGGTTGATTCCAGGTAAATCCACTTGGTGTCGCTAGGTTTGTACAGATCAGCTAATAATAACGCCGTTACCCGATTGGAGATATCTTCATTTGTTGATTAGCAACGCGGTATATAGTGAAGTGCGATTGCTTCATTTGTCGGATTCAGAATGAATGACCCGAAGGAGCAAAGACTTGCTGTGAAATGTTGTGCTAAACTTGGAAAATCTGCGACTAAAACATTTGTTATACTCAACAGGGCTTACGATGATGTTGCCATGAATCCTACGGCATGTTTCAAGTGGCATGAACGCTTTAAGGGTGGTCGACAGTCGATCGAAGACGATGAGTTTCCTGGACGTCCTTCCAAGTCAGCTGAGGACCCACACGTCGACAAAATCAACACCTTGGTGCGGGCAAGTCGACGTCTGACCGTCAGGGAGCTTGCTGAAGAGTGTGGGATATCAGTTGGATCTTGCTACGAGATTTTGGCCGAAACATTGAAGAAAGTGCACCGCGTTGCTGCGAAATTTGTGCCACGCATGATGACGGACGACCAAAAAGCCAATCGCGTCCAGGTTTAATGTCAGGAAATGCTTGATCGTTCAGAAGAAGATGAAAACTTCTTGTCAAGGATAATAACAGGCTTCCCCACCCCCCTGCTCAACTGATCTAGCTCCTTGTGACTTTTTCTTGTTCCCCAAATTCAAAAGACCCTTGAAAGGAAGCAGATTCCCGAGATTAAGGCAAATGTGACGAAGAAGCTAAAGGATATTACAAAAGAAGCGTACCAGGACTGTTTCTGCAAGTGGAATAAGTGTGTGCGTTGGGGAGGAGAGTAATTTGAAGGGAACCCAGACATGTAACTTCTAAATAAAGTACATTTTGTTTTATGACGTCAGTACGCGTATTTTTTTAAATGACCTCGTATTTATGTATTTTTTCTCTTTCACAACCTTTTTCACTTGCTCCATGTATCTCATACTAGACCTTCATTTGTCGTTCTTCGTGTTCACTTGTCCTTCAACGATTGTCTTCATCAGGCCATCATGTCTCAAGATGTCGCCGATTTCGTTGTCCCTTCCTCTTCTTAGGGCATTCATAAGGCTTCTTTTTTCTCCAACTCATCTTAGGACTACCTCGGTACTTACTCGATAGATCCATTTAATCTTCATCATTCTTCTTTAGCACCACATTTCGAATGCTTCCACCTTTGACTTCTCCAGTCGAGTTTATCCGAGGCATCTATCGATTTGATTTGTTCAAAGATGAAGCTCGAAATTGTACTCATTTGAGTCACATTCTGAGCTATCAAAAAGACCCAAATTTCCGGGAAAGTTCCTATTTCATTCTCGCACTGTCAAATAAACTGTCTACGTCACTGCCTACTCGGGATTTAGCTCACTTTTCTGTATAGTAGAGCTTGGTTGAAAGTTCCTGGCACATGCGCTTAAAACAATTTTGGCCAAGGTAGTTGTCATTTGATAAATTGCAGCTAAAAGGGGGTTTAATTGAAAAAAGACATTATCTTTTTTGATTTTACTCGATGCACTAAGTGATCTCCTCGATTCTCACCACTTTTCCTTCTCCTATGTGTCGTATCAAAGTGCCAGGAACTTTCAACCGAACTATAACTTGGATGTTGTTGTGAATATTTCCTGTTCATTTAGGATCGGGTATCCGGTAGAAAACAAAGTTCGCATTGAAGCGCCGTTGATTGAAGCGGAACGTGATATCTCGAGTGGATTCAATGACAGGAAGTAAAAAATTTTTTTCGAGTGAAAGGGACCACAGGATCACTCACATCGACGGGAGGGGGACTCAACTTCGAAGACTTTTGTGATCTCCTCCGCGCTGTTTCTCGGGCTCCCTTCGAGGCAAACTCCGATTCCTTTTGTGAATGACTCAGACAGAGAGAGGAAGGGAGCCATATTTTTTAAAATCCGTCGCGTACCTGATGCCTCGAATCTGGAACGGAACAATGGAAACGCGGAAAGCGCGTCCCGCTCGTCTGGCCTCCGAGACTCGAAAGCGGCGAGCGAGGATTCGCGAATCGTCTGCCTCGCCGCCGCGGCGCGCCGTCTCTTTTGACGCGGAAGGAGGGGAAAGTGTTCGAAGTGTTCGCAGGTGTGCGCTCGCATCGCGGAGGGATCTTCCATCTCTCTCGCAATCGCATATCTCGCGTCTTTTGTTCGCTCTCCTGTTTGATTTGCGTGGCTTTCCCAGCGAAGTAAAACGCTTTCTCGCCGCCGACGACGGGATGATCTGTTTCATCTGTCTACCCACACTTAGCTGCGTGCTTCATTCATGCATTTCGGTAATTGCGCAGCAGAATGCATGACGTCTTCCGTTCGCCCGATTCCACCAATACTCTTCAATTATTCGATATGGCATGCATGTATGCCATATAGAATAATTGAAGAGTATTAGTGTCAGATCGCAGGTTGAAATTTAGACTTTATCTCCTAAATAAATTCCAAGACCATATTTCAGTGATGACGTTAAAAATATTCTGCGGCCCCCAACTTACTATGGTAGACTGGACCATAATCACAAAATTAGAGAAATTGATTTCCGAACTGACAGTTTCAAAATGTCCTTTTTCCCTCGTACTATTAGGGATGACTATGAATAACGGTAACTATATCCAGTACGAGTTTAGCAATAGGTAGTTGCATGTTAGTGTAAGGACTTGAAGGTAACCCAACTAACAGCACGTTTTTGCATGCGTAGTTTGCTATTTTTATCTTTTTAAATCTTGCAGTTTAGACTAAGATATTAATGGTAATCCTTATAAATGCATGATATGTAGTGCATGTTTGGTGAGAATTCATCCCCTGCCACACACCTTTATGGTGGCTTGCAGGGTATTATGTAGATGTAGATGAATCATTGTACACGATTTATACTTCTTCTTCCAAACGTCGTGTCAAAGAGATGAAAAATGAGTTTACCATATCATGTGACTCATTTAAAGTATTCTAGTAGTTTTTTGGCCAGCGCCATGATTTATTTCCTCAATAAATGATGATGCAATTAGTTATTAGTTTAGTAATTAGTTATTTGGGCAAAACAGGACGTTGTTTGGCAGATGTATTTTTGCAATAAGTGCTCAACGAGAATATGAATTGCGGCCCTGCTATGAAATATTGAACACATTTCTGAGAAAATGGATATTTCGCGAGTCCTTGAGAACTACCTACCCTTCTTGGCGGCATTGTTGCCGCAGCGGCGTTCTCGTCTCGTTTCATCAAAGATTCACGGGGCCTCCTCTCGCTTTGCTCAACGGCTGAGGAGCGTCTGCTCGATCAACTTCAGCCGCTTTTAGCCGCTCGGGAGAAGCAGCGCCACCGACAGGAGAGAGTCCGTTTTACGGCCACCATTCAAGGGAAGAAGCCTCCCGCTCAACTACCCCTCTCTTGCATCCCGCCATTTTGGCCTCTCATCTCTCCCCGTTCATCCCAGGGCGGGACACGTTTATCAGTACAGTTCAGTACATCAGTATAATTACTTTCTCGGAACAATGTTAGAGGAAAAATAGCAGGCGGAGATTTCAATCTCCCTTCGATAGACTGGAATACGTGTAGTTTTATAACTGGAGGTAAGGATAAGGAACTCAGCGAATCACTGTTGAACACCTTAGCGTCACATTCTTTACAACAGCTAGTAACAGAACCGACCAGGGGAAACAACATTCTAGACTTATTAGCAACAAATATACCCGAGAGAGTTCTAAATACAGTTACAGACACAGGAATTAGTGATCACCATCACCCACATCAGGATTAGTGATAGTGGTACGACTAACTGCGTTGAAGCTGCGTTCTGTTACTGCCCTGTGACGTCACGGCAAATATTCAACATGGACACCCGTTTTGGTGGCCTTTAAATTTATTCAAATTTCCTATGGGTATCTCGAATCAACTTATACACTTTTAGGTTTTAAACTGTGGTTTTACGGAATTTTGATATTCTGAACTCTAATTCAAAAATATTTTTTGGGGCATTTGAAACACTAGTGCACTTCCCTATATTGCCTTAGAATTTAGTCAAAAGATTAAGTCTATATTTCAACTTATGGTCCGCTAATGATTCCCATTTTAGATCATGTATTAGACTTCGGATCCTTTTTAAAAGTAGCCTCTATTAATACTCGTCATATAATTACGCCGAAGATCGTGTTTATGTGTACATGTATCTTTAATAGGGCTCATCTAAAAAAAACGGCTCTCTTATTTCCTGCGATCAAGAAGTCTAAAATGATTAGCTTATGTATCGCAGTTTGTTTGTTGCTCAGTCAAAAATGTTGGTGCTGGATGATTGGTGCACCGAGGCGGACGCCGTCGCTGTAGGCGTCGCGACGCCGCGTCGGAGGAATAGAGAAGGCGTCCCTTTTCATCGCTCTCGCGGCTGCCGGCAGCCAAAGTGGTTCGCCTCATCCCTTTTAGAGCTCCTTCGCCTCTCTCCCGACCTCCGACCTCCCCGTGAAAAGCGGAGGCAGGCAGGGAGAGGGCTTCAATGCTTCCGTCTCCCCACCCACCCATTTGACGACCCCTGACCTTGCTCTCATCCCCGCGTCGCTCGCACCCCCCCCCCTGGGGGTCTTCCGATATCGGCGCCCCCTGGGCTCCCACCCTCCCCCTCTCCCGTTCACCCTCCACCCCCGGATTCAATTCCGACGTCGCTCCGCGGAGAGTATGCTAATTTTGTCTACATCTACATAATTCCCTGCAGGCCACCTTAAAGGTGTGTGGCAGGGGTTGAATTCTCACCAAACATGCACTACAGATCATGCATTTAAAAGGATTAGTATTAATATATTAGTCTAAACTGCAATATTTGAAAAGGTTAAAATAGCAAACTACGCATGCCTAAACGTACTGTTAGTTGGGTTACCTTCAAGTCCTTACACCAACATGCAGCTACCTATGCTATGGATTATCACTCGTATTGGACATGTTTACCGCTATTCATATCCCTAATTGTACGACGGAAAAAGGACATTTTGAATCTGTCAGTTCGTCAATCACTTCCTCTAATTTTTTAATTATGGTCCCGTCTACGAAAGTAAGTTGGGGTTTGCAGAATATTTTTAACGTCATCACTGAAAATATGGTCTTGGAATTTGTTTAAGAGATTAAGTCTAAATTTCAACCTACGATCTGACAATGATTCCCTATTTAATTCATTTAATGCACTGGTTACGCTAATAAGGTTATCGTATCGTCCCTTTACAAATCTTGACAATCTTCGCTGCACACGTTCAAGTTCGTTATTTAGACCGATTTCGTAGGGATCCCATACACTGGCAGCATATTCCAAATGAGGTCTTACAAGGGAAAAGTAGCTGATTTCTCGTACATGATCGTCACATTTACCCAGTACTCTTTTGATGAATCCCATTTTACGATTAGCTTGACCCTTTATTTCACGTATGTGTTTACCCCAGGAAAGATCATGTGTCAGTCTTATTCTAAGATATTTAATGGATTCTACGTTTGTTATTTCATTATTAATTATTTTGTAATTGCTAGGAGGAGAGCTATTCTTTTTCCAAAAATTCAATACTACACATTTAAAAAAAATGTTATTCTATCTGCCATGTAGGACACCAATTTTCAATTGCTTGTAGGTCATCATTTAAATACTTATTCTTTATCAATTGGGCATTGAATTTACCTGTACACTACTGCGTCATCGGCAAGTAGACGAAGCTTACTTTTTACCACGTTATTTATATCATTTATGTACAGAAGGAACAGGAGTTGGCCTATTACACTCCCTTGTGGGACACCCGAAGTGACTTTAATTGCCGGGAAGGTTTTGCCTAGAGCGCAGAGCCTTCTTTTGACTTACTTGCAAGGGACTGAACGGATGACATGTCTCACCGATCTGGCTACATTTTGCGCACAGTGAATATTGGAAGCCACATAAAGGCAATCAAGCAAGCGATAGCGCCCTTCTGTTGACAGTTTTCAAGAGGAATTTTTTTTTTAAGTTTTAAACCCTAGAGACTCGTGTATCGCATTGGCCTCAGATGGCAAGAGAAATTGAGAACTCAACTGGTTCGCGGAATCGAATCTCCCATTGACATTGTTATCCTACATCGCTTTGGTTTCATGGACACCATTAATGAAAGGGAGGTTCCCAGAGATATCAGTTTGACGAATTCAAACTGATTTCGTATTTAGATGCTTGGTTTACAAGGCATAATTAATATTAACGTGAGCAAAACGTGCTGTAAAATAATCGCAAAAATCAAATATCAAAACAAGTGATACATTTCTCATCAATCAACGATGCAAGACATGGAGGAACATACTGTGGCCATAATTGTGTAATGATTAATATACCTATACACGATATTCAAGATGAGGTAGAATAAGTTAGAGCAAAAGTGATCGATCATTATCCATCCAGGCCCTGTGGCTGGCGAAACAAGGAGAAGATATGATTACGTTGGAAGAAAATAGGGGAAGCATTTAAGAAATTAATACATTGTTATTCATCCAATCGTCGTTATCACTTGAGTACTTCGATTTTCTTGAACATGATCAAGTGGAGGTCCCAATTGCCAATTTTCCTTGTGGTTGTCCACTCCTTTGGCTGTATTTTACAAGTTTTTACTTTTAATATTTTTCGAAAACATTTGAGAGCTGCGCGCTATCGAGTTTTCACTACGCACTCTCATACTCTACTCACAGCAGGAAGAAGTGAGACAGATTAAAGAGAAGTATTACGTAGGCCGTCCACTTCCCTTGTTACTGCAATTCTTCTCATTTAGACTTTCGGGCTGAGAATATGAGATCATTGGAGAGTGATGATGACAATAGCGCCATCTACCGCAAATAGTGGAAAGTAGTGGGCAAGATCAAGTGTAGTATCTGATGAAGAACCTATTCAGCCACATCTGGTGAGCCAGTAGTGCTAGGTTAAATTACCTTATTGTCAAATAACAAGAGTGCATGTGCTAACTATTGTGGCCGTATGTGTCGACACTTCGTCACCACAGAAGACTTCCCCCTGGCATGGTGAGGAGGACGGGGGGTAGTCAACGCAGTGCATGTGGAGGAGGCAGCTACGAAAATGAATCTGACCATAGCGAAGCGAACTGCATATTGAGTGTAGGTGTCATGTGAAACCCTTGTGTTTCATCAATCCAGGTAGTTCTAATAAATCCTGGTTACTACGTGATCAAGCCTCGACCCAATATAGCAAGTACTCTTGGGGTAGGCTTCCGCTCATCAGCAGAAACAATTGAAGCAATGGCAGTTATAATTCAACCTTAAAAAGTGTATTGATATAAATTTTTGGAGGAGGAATAATTCGATAGAGCGATCCTATAGAATTAATAACACGAAGATCGTAAGCGTTGAAACCATTGGGTGTTTAGGTGTAACAATCACTAAAGGTTTATCGTGAGGAAGACACATCCGGGAAATATGCGGCCGAGCGAAGAGAAAGCTAGGATTTATAAAAAGAGTACTTAGAGAAGACAAAAGAGCGATGTTACTTTTCACTAGCTAGGCCCCACCTTGAGTATACAGCCAGTGTATGGGATCCGAACGAATTAGGTTTGATCAGAGAACTAGACAGTGTGTAGCGTAGAGCAGCTAGGTTCGTTAAAAGGTGTTACGATAGGTTGAGTAGTGTTTCAGAATTAATACAAGAATTAGGGAGGGAATCATTATCAGAGCGTACGTTAAAGTGCAGATTAAATCTATTAGAGACTTTAATCGGATAGCTTTACTGAAGATGTTAGGCACATATTAAAGACAACCTGCGTATCATGCTAGATTCGACCAGATAAATAAGATTGGAGAGATAGATTGTCGTACTAATAGATTCAGAATGGCACTTTTCCCCCGTACTATAAGAGAACAGAATTGGAAGCATAGCATAGCACCTTATTGTTTTAAGTTGTCTTTATCCTCGTGTACGGTTGCGCCATGCGCACGACTTCGGCTGATTTGTGGCATAATATGTCCAGCAGTCCGGCAACATCTAGCTCCTTTAAAAGCCTCTAGAATTTCCACAGTGAAAGAGGACGCCTTGGTATCTCAACTGGCAGAGCACCTGGCCGGAAATCAGGGGGTCCGGGTTCGAGTCCCGGTCAAGGCGAATGATTTTTTCTCTGAAGAATATCTTGCTATCGTGCATCTCAGCGGGTAACTCCTCTAAAGTTTTCGCGGCTAGCTCGCGAGCTTTGAGGAAGCATAGTAGTTGCTTGTTTGCATGTCAATATTGCACGCTTGATGATTTTCACCCCCTGCCACACACCCTCGCGGTGGCTTACAGGGTATCGTGAAGATGTAGATGAAGAAGGCCAATTAGAGGATGGTAACAGGTAGGAAAAAAACCTAGAATGCTATAGGTAAGAAAGCTAGAAAACATGAAAGAAGAATGGGATACGGGAGGAGTGAACGTGATAATAGTGTACTAAACGGGATTGAAGTGGAGTGGAGGGCACTTGCGCGATTTTATTGCGTAAATTGTGGGTGAAATGTTGAGAGTTAGGGAGAGGGATCTTTAAGTTAATGGATATAATTTGAGATGAAAGGTTTGTCAAGGAGGATCCCTAAGTAAGCATTAAGGAGGCCGTTATGTAGGGCACACTTTGGATCCGCTCGACGAACTAGCCTCATCTCCTCTTCTCCCTTGGTACTCCAGCAGAAGAGGCCTAATTACACCTTCATTGAGACGCAAGCGAGCCTTGCACTTGCGAATCAGCCAAGGGAGGAGGCGAGCCAGCCACTGGGAGGCGGAATTCCTACCGAGGAGAAATTCCACATCTCCCGCAACAACCAATCTTAAGGAGGTTGGCTCGCGACTGCTTTAGTCAAGTATTCTAAGGAATCTTATTAATTTAAGTACGAGTATATGCCTGCTAAGTGATCCTTACTTCACAAAGAAAATTACATAAGCTTTTTAAAGTCATAAGTATCACAAGAAATACGATGGAAAGTCGAAGGATTATTTTTTATGATAATTTTAATCAGCTCGATGATGGAGTCAATTCAGCATTAACGTTACAGAAATAAATTCATGCACTTAATGATTTTACTAATTTATCACACCAGAATATTACTATCAAACCTTATGCTATAATATTTCTTGAAATATTCTTTAATGTCTCATTAGTAATGATGTTATTCATTCGCCAACCATTTTGGCTACAGCGATCGCATCGCCACTTGAAGTCAACTAACGCATTTCGTCTGCTATAGCCACGGAAATTGGTGGGTTTTGCGAAGAAAATACGGTTGGTTGATGCCTTTTTTTTTGGTGTCATTTTATTCCTTGTGAAATTACGCATAAAATATCAGTTTTTTGCAAAACTGAGATGTCACTATGGTATTTTTAAACGTTATATTCCCATGTGATGGCCATTCTCGCCATTAATCGTATGTAATTGCAAATGCTATTAGTGCAAAAAGGAGAATGGGTTGGTGTAATTATCTTTACTTTATTAGATAGAGGAACTTTAGTTCTATAAGTGCTGAAAAGATAAAAGAAATTACTTGACTTTCACTTTTCGGCTCAACCTCCTTAATTCACCGAGCCCTAATGAGATTTCAATGGATAAGTTTACGCTTTATATTTCCATGTCAACCTGAGTAAACACCAGCTGCATGCGCAAATGCCTTGTGACACTTGAAAATTGTTTCTTTTCTTATATGCCTAGCAAAAGAAAGAGGAAAGTCCCGCGAAATTCACCTGTTCGGAGATGGGGGACATGAAACTTCAGTTTCGAGTCTCCGGGCGAGTAGAAAATAGGCGTTCGCAACTTGGCTGTAATTGAGTCCCGTGTCACAGCCGGCAGCTTGCTAGCGAATTGCTAGTTGAGTGTCACGAAGCGCAAGCACTCAGAAGGAGCATTTTACGACTCATCCGCTGTGTCATGCGTGGACGCGTTTCGTTGCTAACAACAACGCCATTCATCCAGTTTCCTCGGAAACGCTTCACTCCCTAAACGGCACTAAGGTCTTTGACCTTAAAATTAAATTTTATTCGTAAAAATAACGCTGGTTAATAATTTGTCTAGCCCTGATACGATTAATATCCCAAGTCTATAGAATTTTCCCGTTTAGAGACGAATGGATTGTGTGGGATCGTTAAGTTAACCAATTTTTCTACATGTAGCGTCACAATACATGCATGATTAATTTCATATTACAATTCGAAATACCAGATTTATTGAATTAAGGGAGAAATAGATGCCAATTTATCCCCCTGTCACCACCCTGACCTTATAGGATAGTCACGAACAATACCAGCGTGAATCGACAGCATTTTTCAGCTTGAACTGTAAGCGGCGCACGGTGGTCGCTAATTGAAAAAATTTTGTCAATATTCCAAAATTGCTTTTTTAAGATAGAGACTTAAAACTTCGCATATATACATGGAAATGATTTATACACATGAAATGGTATGTCTTTTGCGATATGTTTCAACTGTTACTAAGATACGGAGCCTCAAGGATGGCAACATTTCCATACATAACCATTTAATTTTTCTTCGAAAATCTTAAAATGTAGGTACGTAGATGGTGGAATAGTGGAATTATTTCTATGACATAAAAATATTAGCATTTGTCATCGTGGCAATCCCCATATATTATGCATAAGTTTTTTCACGTCTACGTCTATATAATACCCTGCCAGCCACCATAAAGGTGTGTGGCAGGGGGTGATTTCGCACCAAACATGCACTACTTATCATGCATAAGAAAGAATTAGAATTTATATACTGTTCTAAACTTCACGATTTAAAAATAGATAAAAATAGCAAAGCAAACATGCATAAACATGCTGTTAGTTGGGTTAGCTTCAAGTCCTTATACCATCATACAGCTCCCAATATTATCCATTGCTACACTCGTATTGGATATATTTTCCGCTATTCATATCCCTAATTGTACGAGGAAAAAAGGACATTTTGAATCTGTCAGTTCGGCAATCAATTTCTCTAATATTGTGATCATGGTCCAGTCTACCATAGTAAGTTGGGGTTCGCAAAATATTTTTAACATCATCTCTGAAAACGTAAACTTTTAAACGTAAAACCAATTTTATTGACTACTTTATGTAAAATTTTGTCTGAAAAGCGCGTCCGCCATTATGTGACGTATAATTACTAAAAAAATCGACAATAATCTCTGACACGTATCATTACATAGGTACGGAGAGCATGATGTTGACAGATACCGTTCTCGTCACTAACGGTGCCGAAGTTAAACGGGAAGAGATGAAAATGATCGTTCATTGAATGCAGTTTTGGTGACACGTTGCATCCTTTCACAATGCTCTTAACGAATCCCAATTTCATGTGCAATGGATTTAGATGAATATTTTCCAGGCCAACAAAAAATGTGTACGCCACATTTTTCTGTCCAGGCAGTAATGCAATGCGAGTGGGCCATGTTGTCCAGAATATCGGTTGTCCCTATATATCTGATTTTCCATTTGCATATAAATCAGCAGTACTTGTGTAACCGTTCTGCATGCCAAGCAGAATAGCAAGTACCTTTGAGGTATCCACTTATATACCAAGGGAAAGGGAAACGTCCCATTAATTAAGCCAAATTTGAATATTTTCAAACGATCTTTTGTATACATGGGCCCAAAGGTTTATAATTTGTTGCCCGAGAAAATAAAAAATTTAAAAAATTGTAAAAAAAATTAGGGATGGGTCGGTTCGGTTCTTCGGTTCTCGGTTCCACCGGTTCTTGAGCTTAGAACCGGAACCGGAACCGAGGCCAAAAATAATCGGTACCGAAAAAATTGGCGCGAAAACCAGTTTGAAACCTACTCACTCTCCGAAAGTGGAGGCTTCACATTAAAACCTGGTGAAATAGTGTACTTAGATGCTTCAAAGTCGCGAATTATTCTAATTCAGTTCTGAAAATGATTATTGATTACCTTATCTTACCATTGAGCAATGCAAAGGAAGTGGTAAATTAAGAACCGGAACCGAGAATCGGAACCGAGAACCGAAGTTAAGAACCGAACCGGAACCGGAACCGAAAAAAAGTGGAACCGACCCATCCCTAAAAAAAATTTAATTTAGCTAAGTCATGGATACTGGCAAATGAAAATGTTGTGAGATTCTTCTGATGTCATTAGATTTTGTTTTTCTCCTGGTAAAAAAATTTAAAAAAATAAATCGTTGTTTTGTAGATGTTTTCTAGTTATACTCATATAGGTAAATATTCAGATGCAAATGGCATTTATTGTTTATTGTTACTTTATTGTTGTAAATGGCATTAATTGTTTATTGTTAATTTTTCATGAAAATCTCACTTTCTACTATCACTTTTGTATAAAAAAATTAGAAACGTTAGTGATGTATTTATGAAGGTTGCCTCAGCACAGGTTCTCCTTTGAGGCAACCCAGCTTTCATATTTTATTCTGGTAATAGTTTCAGTATTTTGTATTGTTTTTGTTGAAAGCAATAAAAATTTTCTACTTACTATTACTATATAAACATTTTTCACATTTTTATATTCAATATCCTCTGTATCTAAAGCAATTTTGAGTTACTTCGTGTGTCTCCTTCAAGCTAATTGCATGAGAAATCGTACAGATGGAAATTCGTCTCCATTATGCATAAATACTAATTTTGGGCTAACTTTACTTGAATCTAAAGTGAAAATTGAACAAAGTTATTAAATGAAAAAACGGCACTCATGTACTCTATCCTCATGGTCAAGTGTCTCCATAACTGATACAATACTACCATGACCATAAAAAACCATGTCATCTTCGTAGGATGTCTCTTCTGAATTTTCTCCGTGTTCGCCACCAAATTCATCTTTGCTCGTTGAATTACTTTCTGGAGACTTTGGTACCGGTGATTCTGTGCTGTGACTCATAAGTGACTTTAATATCTTGGAATAAGAGTGACACATGATCTTTCCTGGGGTAAACACATACGTGAAATAATGGGTCAAGCGAATTTTTAACTGAGATTCATCAAAAGAGTATTGGGTAAATGTGACGATCATGTACGAGAAATCCTCTACTTTTCCCTTATTAGAGCTCATTTGGAATATGCTGCCAGTGTATGGGATCCCTACGAAATCGGTCTAAATAATGAACTTGAACGTGTGCAGCGAAGATCGGCAACATTTGTAAAGGGACGGTACGTGAACTACATTAGCGTAACCAGTCTATTAAATGAATTAAATTGGGAATCATTGTCAGATCGCAGGTTGAAATTCAGACTTAATCTCTTAAACAAATTCCAAGACCATATTTTCAGTGATGATGTTAAAAATATTTTGTGAACCCCAACTTACTATGGTAGACTGGACTATAATCACAAAATTAGAGAAATTGATTGCCGAACTGACAGATTCAAAATGTCTTTTTTTCCTCGTACAATTAGGGATATGAATAGCGGTAAATATATCCAGTACGAATGTAGCAATGGACAACATTGGTAGCTCAATGTTGGTATAAGGACTTGAAGCTAACCCAACTAACAGCATGTTTTTGCATATTTGCTTTGCTATTTATATCTTTTTAAATATTGCAGTCTAGACTAATATATTAATACTAATCCCTTTAAATGCATGATATGTAGTGCATGTTTGGTGAGAACTTACCCCCTGCCACACACCTTTGAGGTGGCTTGCAGGGTATTATGTAGATAAGCCTTATAACAGATGGTATATTAACGTACAAGTACATTGCGCTATGTTTTCGAAGTGATTCCTGATATTGGTCGTACAGAAAGTGGATATTTAGAGGAATGGCCAATAGATATGTTCTGTTTTGTAAATGATTGTGTAGCTATGTATTTGTTAAATGCATGTTGAATTTTAACTTGCAACTATTGCAATTGAGTGTGACCTGATGTGAAAATGAAGTTACTGCCTGTGTGGTTTAGTTGGCTAACTTGTGCTTCTAATTTGTATTATGAGTTCATTAATTATGGTTGCAATATTTGGTGATTATGAATGTGAATGATGATCATGCGTGACTGTAACTGAAATGAAAGAATTTTTAGCACACACACTTTCTGAAAATTGAACGATTTCATTGCTCATGGTGCACAACTTTACAGTGAGTTTTCTGATGAATCACTTCATATTATTTTAAGCGTTCTTAGTCATCTGATCTTTTATGCCTGCAATGTAGGGATGAATATGAGTGGAGCTTGAGCGTGAGTGAAATGAAAAAATTTCCCGATTTTGCATTATGTATCTTAATATGAGTGTGAAGTGATGGCCGCATATTATGTTTGAGAATACTTTTCGTTTTGTGAAATTCTGTATAAACAATATGACATAAAATAATCTTGTTCTTAAGTCAACGGGATTACATAACCTCATATGAAATTTATATTTTATTATGGTTTCCAAAATACGTTTAAACGTAAAATATTGGCATATTTGTCGTTGAAACACTACCAAAATGATAGGTTATGATTATGTTTACGGATAGCAGTGTTGTATTACCTGCTTATTTCGACCCTATTTTTCCAACACGTTTATCTCCAGAACTATTGAATCAGTAACTCAAAAAAATCCACAATATCAAGGGTTTTCAAGGAGTTTTGAAATTTAGCAGAAACGAATCACAAGTAACTGAGCCTGATAGAAAAAAAATGAATTTAATTTTCAACACTAACGACTTAGCTCAGGACAGCTATTTTCATTCCTCGCGAAAAAAAAGTTGTTCTCCAGCGTTACGAATCCCCAACCATCACTTCTTCATCCTGCGACGCTGAAACCTGCGACAAATGGCAGTTAGAGCTTAACCTTAAAAAGTGTGTGGCTTTCAATTTTTGGAGGAAGAATAATTCTATAGAGCGTACCTATAAAATTAGTAACACGAAGATCGTAAACGTAGAAACCATAAGGTAATTAGGTGTAACAATCACTAAGGATTTACCGTGGGGAAGACACAACCGAGAAATATGCGGCTGAGCGAAGAGAAAGCTAGGATTTATGAACAGAGTACTTGGGAAATGTGATGAGAAGACAAAAGAGCGATGCTACTTTTCACTAGTTAGGCCCCACCTTGAGTATGCAGCCAGTGTATGGGATCCGAATGAATTAGGTTTGATTAGAGAACTAGACAGTGTGCAGCGTAGAGCAGCTAGGTTCGTTAAAAGGTGTGACGATAGGTTGAGTAGCGTATCAGAATTAATACAAGAATTAGGGTGGGAATCATTATCAGAGCGTAGGTTAAGGTACAGTTTAAATCTATAAGAGAAATTTATATTGGATAGCTTTACTGAAGATGTTAGGCACATATTAAAAAAACCAGCGTATTATGCTAGATTCGACCAGATAAATAGGAATAGAGAGCTAGACTCTCGTACCTATATATTCAAAATGGCATTTTTCTCCTGTACTATAAGGAGACAAAATAGGCAGCATAGCAAAGGGATAGGTAGGGGAAATATTTTAGAGTAGTCTGCAGTGCATGATGCATGTATTAATCCCTTAAATACTATAGATACTAACAATCAAGTTGCATGAGACAATATAGTTGCTAGTTTGCATGTTAGTAGTGCATTCTTGGTGATCTTCACCCCCTGCCACACACCCTCGCGGTGGCTTGCAGGGTATCGTGTAGATGTAGATGAAACCTCCTCCCCCCTTCCACCCTACTGGCCCTCCCCAAAAGAGCGGTGGCCTCCTCTCGACCCTCGCCGGCGTGAGCTCACAGCCATCCGCCGCCGCTGCAAATTCACCCCCCTTGTGTTTCATCCCCATGGTGATGATGAGGAGTTAATGGCGGGGGAGTGAGGAGGGGGAGGGACGTATTACGCTGCCCCATCGCCCCAGGATGCCGGGCCATCCAAGGGACATTAGGGTACCGAAGTCATGCGAAGCGAAGCGCGTTCAGAACGCGGTGGATTAGGAAAGGGAGTCAGGAACCAGCCAGGCGTGCCTCTACTGCCTTCGATGCTAAGTAAAAAACAAGCGAGTTGGTAACGTAAATGAGTTCACTTTGTAAAATTCTACAGATTTATTAAACGCGACCTAGGTTTCGACTTACACAGTCATTATCAAGGTGACAACGGTAGTCAAGTCAAGTGGTGTTTATTTGGCCAATATTTACAATACAATATGAAAAGCGTTGAAAATTATTATATAAAAATAGTATCAACATGGTCTCCCTGTTTTAGGAATTGGCCTCTTCAGGGTATCGTTCAATTATACAGAATAACAAATTGACTTGGAGCATATGCAGTGTTAATGGAGCAGATAGCTGGAACTCTTTTCCTCCGGGGATGGCTTGATGGCTCGGCATTCACCCGAGGCGTGAGGGAAACCGGCAAAACATCACGCGAGCCGCCTTACAAAATAATTAGTGACTTTACACAATGAGTGGGTTTTATTCTTAGATAGGTCCAGAGTCCAGCGTTGGAAGATCGAGTCGATGTAGGCAGATGACGTAGGCGATGATGGTTATGCAGGTCCTTCCTTACGTGATGATTCCAGCTGATTATTCCTTGATCCATTTGGTATGTTTGAACATCTTTCTTGGCCGAGTGGGTTACTTAAGGCGCCTCCACAGGAACCTCTACTGTGGTGCCGAGGGTTTGCGGCCAAGGGGTTGCCATTTTTTAAAATATCTTGGAATAAGACTGACACATGATCTTTCCATACGTGAAATAATGGGTCAAGCTAGTCGTAAACTGGGTTTCATCAAAAGAATAATGGGTAAATGTGACGATCATGTACGAGAAATCAGCTACTTTTCCCTTGTTAAGGCCGTTGTACACGGTACAATTTCTTGTACAAGAACTTGTACAATAAATTGAACGGTGAGATTGGACCAAGATATTGTACAAGAAGTTGGTTCACGGTCGTACACAATCAAAGATTTTCATGCAATTTGTGCGCCAATAACATGCGCAGATATCGTTTTCTGTCGAACAGCTGAATCACGATATCCGATACGACGATCCGACGATAGTATGTTGAAAATATTGCCATGAGTTGCAATGATTTGCTACCATTAATCCTAGCATTAATAAAATGAAAATTTACGATTCGTTACTTGCACTCTTTCGTCGGCTCATGAAACCCATCATTTATCGTCCAAACATCATGTTTCGCTCGTTGCATATATTTATTTTTGGTTCAATAGCGTCATCTTAATTTCATTGAGGTTGAATGTTTTCCAGTGTGTCCAACTCATCTTTTGAGAAGTAGAACACTTCCAACGCGACCGACGAATATCACAATGTGGAAGCAACAAAGAATATCACGATATGTACAACAAAAATGGAAGTTTCGCCACGTTTACAGGAATAAAATTGATCGCAAACAGAATACCAACCTTACGAATACTAAACAAACGCATCACTACCGTCACATGTCATGCGCAGAAGCTACTGAGTGGATCTTGGACGGTTTCATCCAATAATATAGAGCATGATCTAATTTCTTGTACAAGAAATTGTACGAACCCATCGTACACGATACAATTTGCGCATTGTACAAGTTCTTGTACAAGAAATTGTATCGTGTACAACGGCCTTTAGACCTCATTTGGAATATGCTGCCAGTGTATGGGATCCCTACGAAATCGATCTAAATAATGAACTTGAACGTGTACAGCGAAGATCGGCTAGATTTGTAAAGGGACGATACGATAACTACATTAGCGTAACCAGTCTATTAAATGAATTGAAATGAGAATCATTGTCAGATCGCAGGTTGAAATTTAGACTTAATCTCTTAAACAAATTCCAAGGCAATATTTTCAGTGATGATGTTAAAAATATTTCACGAACCCCAAGTTACTATGGTAGACTGGACCATATTCATAAAATTAAAGAAATTGATTGTCGAACTGACCGATTCAAAATGTCCTTTTTTCCTCGTACAATTAGAGATACGAATAACGGTAAATATGTCCTATCGGAGAGTAGCAATGGATAGCATTGGTAGCTGCATGTTGGTATGAGTACTTAAAGCTAACCCTACTAACAGAATGTTTTTGCATGCTTGATTTGCAATTTCTATCTTTTTTAAACAGTGTAGTTCTGACTAGTATATTAATACTATTCCTTTTTTATGCATGATATGTAGTGCATGTTTGGTGAGAATTCACCCCCTGCCACACACATTTATGATGGCTTGCAGGGTATTATGTAGATGTAGATAGATGTAGATGTCTCTTGCGGTTGTGGCGTCCTTCTGCTAGTGCAGGCTTCTCCGTGTCCCAGTCCAGCGACGATCCTCGGCGTATGCTACTGAATTTGAATGTGGTGAAAAAGTATCAGTATTATTATTATGGTAGGAGCGATGCCTAATGCGGACAGTTTGATTGTTTGGGTAATAGAGCAGCATGTTGAAGGCGTCCGCCGAGAAAACTAAATTCGAACGGCTGTTAGCGGAAGATAGTTAGATTGGAGTACTGAATTTTAATCTAGATATATAAAAATGATGTATGTGTGTGTGTGTGTTTATCCTTTATGCATTACTACACCATTCATCGGATCGCCATGAAACTTTGGAAAGTTATTGAGTACGCTCCGCGAAGGTTTCTACAAAATCGATAATTCAATGTCGATACTGCATCGATATAATATCGATAAAATATGGATACATCGATACATTGTTGATACAAAATTGAGGTGAAATTATTTAGGTGTTTTTTATCGAAGTATTATAAAGTATCATTACAATATCGATACTATATCGATACAATGTTGATAACTTCATGCATTACCACAACATTCATCCAATTTCCATGAAGCTTTGGTTAGTTGTTTTGTTCACTCCATGAAGGTTTGTACAATATCGAGAATACAATATCGACACTGGAGACGGGATGTGAATCCCGTTGAACTTGTAATTCATTGAAACACTCACGTGCAACATATTCAAATCATCCGGCATGGGACAAATATTTCAGAAATGCCAACTTATTCCTTGGGATGAATGCACAATGGTGCACAAAGCATCGCTCGAGGCTCTGGATCGATCATTGCAAGATTTCCGTGGAATCCTGAGACCATTTGAGAACGCATTAATATTGCTTGCACGACATTTCAGGCAAACATTACCTGCAATTCCTCGATTGACACTAGCGGATGAAATAAATGCTTGCCTGAAATATTATACTTTGTGACGACATGTAAAGGCGTTAAAATTATATACAAATATGCGTGTCCAGCTGCAAAACAATCGATCAGCTGAGATATATTGTATACCCATAAGAATTGTGAAATTAAACATACTATAAACGTGCGCTTTCCATTTAACCAGATTGAGCCACAGCAACGCGTGGCCGGGTCAGCTTTTTTTAAAATAGAATAAAGCTCATGTATGATTATTATGAAATTGACAAAGTTGCATAGCAAGGAGTCAATAGATGGAAATTTAGGTATTAATCAAAGGACTGGGAATGGTGGAGAGAACATAGGAGCTCCCGCGTTGTGGCTACACTGATGTCGTCTGCTGGTGCCGCCGCGTCCAGTACCTCAGAGACGTGGTCCCTCGCCTCCGGGTGGAGGTTAGCCACCTCGAGACTCAGAAGCCTCAGCACATCTCCCTTGCTGATTGCCTCTTCCACCGGAGCGGCACACGCGACCTCCACAGGGGAGGCCGCAGTAGTGATGGAAAAATCGATTTCGATTGAAATCGAAAGTCGAGTTTTAATAGTCAAAGATCGATGAAATCGAGATCGAGCTTCGAGTCTTCGAGTTTCGATCCAAACTCGATTTTTCAACTTCGATCTTGACCATTTCGTTTGATCTCAGCAGCGCGTAATAGTCAGTAGAGGTCCTCGATGAACTGCCACTGAGGTCATTTCTTGTTAGAAGTAGATGCCAGTAGAAGTTAGGCAATACCTCAACAGGCCACCCGTCGATAGGAAAGTCAACCCAAATCCTCTGAAAGTCTGGGAGATAAAGGACGAATACCCCAACACGTACCGTTTCGCGATCAGAGTGCTGAGTATGATAACGTCATCCGTCCCATGTGAAAGACTTTTCTCTAAGGCAGGTAAAATTGGAAAGGCACGCCCTAGATCATCAACAAAGCATCTCAATCGGTTGATCTTTCTTAAAAATTTCAGTGAAGCCGAATGGTTCCAAGCGGTGATCCACATTGAAGTAGATTGTAAATTTTTACCACTAATAATTCAAGAATGTTTTCAGTACATTTTCAGTACAATACATTCTGTACAAGTACATTTTTAGGGATTTTTTATATCATTCAAATATGTATTATGAGCGTTTTTCAAATGAATAATAAACGTTTTTGTACCAACTGCATTTTCAAAAATGAACGGTAGATTTTTTCGATTAATCGATCTTTTGGTTCAAATTTCGATTTTTGCTGAAAAGTCGAGCTTTTCATTTCGATTAAAAATCGATTGCTCGAAAAATCGATTTTGACCGACATTTTTCCATCACTAGGCCGCAGTAACCGGCGGCGCCGTGAAGGCAAGAGCGGCCGGCTTCCTAGGTCGCCTAGGGCAGTTAAGGTCGCCGGATGCGTGATGTCCTCCGCTGCACTTGAGGACTTCCTCCGCGCAGATGCCGGCACGGTGACCCTGGCGACACCGTGCGCAGCGAACGCCCTGCCTGCAGTCCCTAGCAAGGTGCTCGTACGATTGGCACCTACTGCAGCGGCGAGACATTGGTCGCGGGGTGACAATGGTACATCACGAGCCCTTTATGTACAGAATTGATTGAGGGGGGAGTCAGGGGATAGGGAGCGAGTCAACGTGCGGAAATTGTATGCTTGGTCTAAGGTGGGAGTGGGGAAGCGGGGGCATTTGAGCGAGCATTGTTAGCAATTGTATCACGGCAGGGGGGGAAAGGGAGGGTTAGGAGAGGAGATTGGGAAGGGAGCATATTATTCAGCACACTCAGGTGGTCTTCTTCTATTAAACGCTGGGCGAACTGGGAACTTTCGTTACCATTCGTTAAACAGCGCTGATGTTCTTTTACCCGGGCACGGATAGCTCGTCCTGTTTGTCCAACATAGACGGCTTTACAGTCGGTATCTTTACAACTAAGTAAGTATACACCACTTTTATCGAGCACATCGTATTTATCTCCAGAATTAAATAGTAAGTTTCTCAAGCAGTTAGGGTTTTAAAATGAACCCTTAAATGTGTGTCTCAGTATACAATGGGGAACATGCACTATTTTTTATAACTCTTTGAATGTGAACTTTATTAGCTGAAATGTGCTTGCCGAAAATTTTGCTGAGGAATTAAGTTGTGTTGCAAAGATATTACTCTTTGAAAATTGTGCCTTTTCGGCAGCTTAAAAACACGACGTCATCGCATGACGTCACGGCACGGTATCACTATGGGCGTTGTTTATCTGTTTATGCGTGGAGGTAAGTTGTTAAATGAATACTTGGCGATAACGTATGTATTTATCTCATTTGTTTAATGCAATAAACGATTGTATTTCGAATTTTTATTTACGTAGTATGGATTGTAACGAGCAAATCGTCCATTAATTATATGATGCCTGTTTAGTGCCCAAAAATTTCTACAACGTCTATGCAATCAATGTTTTTTTTAGAAGAACTCCGCCATAAGGGAGTCAGCCAAAGGAAGTTGTCGGAATGTGCTTTTTTAAGTATTTTTTCAGTCATCGTTTCTTTCGAGAAACGGCTTAAACCTCAAAACAATATATTCGCTTCGTTTTCTTTTAAAAATCAATATCTATCTCCGTAGCAATACGGAACCTAAACCGTGCAGTGACGTCAGAAGGCGTTGTTACATGACTTTTGTCAATTTCCGGGAACATTTAATGTCATTTAATAATCTTTGTGGTGGGTGTAGAAAAATTTGGCTTTTGTATTTAAATTGGTGAGAAAATTTCACATCAAGTACATCATTAGTCTTCGAGGAAAAAATTTCATGCATATTCCCCATTGGCTATTTGATATGACAATTTTCCAACAAACGGAATTTTGCACCATCTTTTAACAATGTCTTGCTGAGGTGTGGATAAACTGGTAATTAGGCGCAGAGCCAATTTCGATTGTTGTCGCTGTAAAACGTTTTCAACTATCTTGCTGTTATAAGCATTAGTCTTTGCAATACGTTTGATCTGATTTAATTCTCTGTTGAAGTTATTGTTATCGTGCAGATGTAGATGTAGACATAAGGATTGATAGTGCTCTGAATACCTGGAAAATTTACAAAGTGATACCAATATGTGGTTCCATAAAGTCAATCCTAGCAATTTGTTATATAAAAGTGAGTTGGTATCCACCTTCGATATAAGTATAAAATTTAACGATCTAGGTATTAAGGATGAAACTTCCTATTCCTGTTACCCTGTGGTTTTCCCAGAAATCTCACGCTCCCTTATGAATCCCACCGCTGAGGTTCCGTAGGCACGAGACTATATATATAAAACTATAGATTCCGTTAGTGTAAACAAAAGAGAGTGTTGGGACGAGCCTGATGCAAATGTTGCAAATGAATGAATGTGGTTGCTGATCACAATTGAAAGACTGAGGGAGGAGATCAAAAAGGGAAATTTCTGTTTCTGAAATGGCTGTTTCCTTCTCTCCATGCGGAAGGAGTTACGCAACTATTTTCTTCTTCCCTTCCGCAAAAACAATCGCTAATTCAGGATTACTATCGCTTTTATTATTCGCGCATAATGGGGTCGTTTACCATGATTTTTTTTATTGCCGAATCTGATAGAGTTTGTAAAATAAAAAGACCCGTATTTTTCCGTTTTTTGATCCGTCAATTATTTCTCGAGTTATAAGCGGCGAAAAACTGATGTTCTTAACCCTTAGGAAAAGTGGGCATGGTGCAACCCGTGACGTATATCGACTTCACCCAATCACAACTGAGCCCGCGAAGCTACTTTGTCTTATCGCAATGGGGGGACACAGCTGACTACGCCAATAGGAGCGATTGCGACAGGATCTGAGCGAGCAGACCTTCCGAGAACCCCCCTCCACTTCCTCCCCTTACCATAAGAGCAGTCAAGGACGAGAGGAAAATGACGTCAATATTATCACAGCAGCTTTTTCGGTGGGCGTCACCTTTTGCTTATTTTAATTTTTGATTTATTAATAAATGGTTGTGGTTAGAAGATTAATTTTTTCACTAAAATTCGTTTTTCGTTTCCATCTAACAATTATATACATCTAACAACTATATTATTTGCTAATAAGTCTAGAATGTAGTTTCCCCTGGTCGGTTCTGTTACTAGCTGTTGTAAAGAATGTGACGTAAAGGTGTTCAACAGTGATTCGCAGAGTTCCTTATCCTTACCTCCAGTTATAAAACTACACGTATTCCAGTCTATCGAAGGGAGATTGAAATCTCCGCCAACTATTATTCCTCTATCGGTGTTCCGAGAAAGTAATGTACGTATCTCTGACTCTAGTTCCATTATGGAATTGACGTCTGCGTCCGGTGGCCTGTTATATGCACCTACATATGTATTTTTTGCGTTACCACTTTTACTTTTAACGGAGCACCAAATACTGTCTACATTTCGCTCTGAAATAAGTTCTCTGTATTACTTTGTTTGTAGTAGACGAGATAAAAATATGTGCAAGTAGGAATGTTTCCGCTGGATACTAGTTTTATTCATATTAGGATGTCTTTGAGTTGGTAGTTTATAAAATGAATTACATTTAAATCTTTCTTCATGCGTTATTACCATCGCTTGATTTTTGCACCCCGCTTCGTTTGACATCAATTAGAAACCAGTTGTGAGAAAACTTTCGATTTTTCCTTGAAATATTTGCTCCCGTTAAAATAAAAAAGGAAAATCATAAATATTTGATGAGGTTTCCCTCGGCGTTATTCGGGAATTGTGGTTGTGACCAGGTGTCCCGAGTCTCAGCACCGCTTTCAAATGTTTCGACGCGTGCGGACCGCCGTAAATATCAGCAAATGGCGTTACGCTTTGCGTTTCTCAATTTGTTCATCACGCGTAATGCGTCAGGCGATCGCATCTGCAGGCCTCGCCTCGAGAACTCACTCTCTGAGAGCTTTGAAGATGCGCCCCCACTTCTGTCGTCACTGTAAATCACTCGCACTGACGTACGAATTCCCTAACCCGCGTATTCTGTTTCCCATTACGGAAATGTTTCCGAAGAGGTGTAAATCAACGGAAAACTGCTTGAGTTATGGTTTTCATTGCCTTTGAAAAGCATCGTGCCGTAAATACCCGGATGCTTGTTCGCCGTCCACCTGCACCTGAGATCCTGAGCCGCAAGTTGCTTCCGTGGAGGTTTGGGGAAGATTATCAGACGAATCTGATTGATTTTCTCGCTCTCTCTCTATCTGACTCACACCGTGGCCTCCGGAGAGTCATTTGAGCTTTAAGGCCAATATTTCATGGCTCATTTTTCACTTTTAGGGATGCACGATAAAGGAATGCGTGAAGAACTTGCTGGATGTATTCCGGCCAATTTGAAAACTAAAATGCACGGTTGATGAAACATGTTTATTTTATTTGGATCGGTTATTTGGTTGGTTGGTTATTCAGGGGAGGCGACCGACAGTTGAGGGCATATGCGCCATTTTAGGATAGGTGGGTAATTGGGTAATGATAGGAGTTATTTAGGGAACGGAGGAAGGGTGGAGAGAAACCCGGCGTCGGCATCAGCCTACTCTTAACGAAAGGCGGCAAGGGAACCACGGGTTAACGTCCCACCCGACGGACGGAGTACTGAACTTGAAATGCCCTCCACTAGGCACTCAAGTGGGGAACGGTTTTCCACTGAAAAATCCGCCACTGCCGGGAATCGAACCCAGGCCCTCTGGATGGGAGGCCAGTACTCTAGCCACCACACCAACCTTGGATCGGATATTACGGAATAGATAGATAGATATTTTTAATGCTCAAACTCATACATATAATTATACAATTAATGAAAAAACTTGAGCTTTAGGTAGCTTGCAAGGGGAAAACCTGAATAAAGCTACCATCAGAAACAATAGTGTTACAATTCAAATATTGCACAATAAAAAGCAAGGCGTATCAAAAATATAAAAAATATAAAAATTTCCAAAAACTGTATAAATTGAAATAACAAGTTTGGCAAATAATATTGAAGAATGATATAGTTTTCTGTATATATAGTTTTTCTGCACATTCATACATTTAAAACATATAGTTTTCTGTACATTCATAGATAATTTGTTGTGGAAAAACGATAGTCTTAGGTAATTTAAGTCATTTTGCATATCATATCTTAGACGTTCCCATGTAAAATTACTGTAGCATAGTGCAAAATCACCCTCAAAGGCAGTAAACCTGACCACGAAAGTCGTGGCAACAAAGGTCATTAATATATATATACCAAAACAATAGAGGGCCTAAGACTGAACCCTGAGGTACACGAGAGGTAATGTATATAAAATCACTGTAATGATTATTAATGAAAACACATCGTGATCTCTTTGTAAGGTAATTTTTGAGCCATTTTGAACAAAAGTCTGAATGTCAAATAGAAGTTTGAATGGAATGCACCATCGGAAACAAAATCAACAAGCGATTCTCTCTGCATGTCTTTCGGGTTCTCATCCGAGGAGGGTTGGCTTCGACACATAACAGTTTCCCTATAAATTACACTCAGCGCCTTCAGGTCAATGGTATGGGACACGATATTGGCCATCTTTAAAAAAGGCCATCTCGAATAGGCACAGCTCTTCCATTATCTATATATATCTATATCTACGACATACCCTGCAAGCCACCTCGAGGGTGTGTGGCAAGGGGTGCATCTACACCAGGAACAATGACACAACAAACAAAAATGAACTCTACGAAACAAACACTACACCTTAAAAAGTAATTGGGGAAAAAAAAGAAGAAAAACTACCAAATCCCAATCATGCAGGACACACCCACGAATACCATGCATGCCTTGAAACCCGACACCGATTTCATAGATACTCAATGAGTATTACTGTATTGCATGAATGACTATTACTCGTGCATGCAAAAACAGCATTGCATGCGAGTCACACGTTGATTTGAACATACAGATATTTAAAAAATTACTATCAACCTACTCTGAATATTACCTCTATAATTATTACCGATTTACGCGATGTTTAACGTTCTGATCTCGAATCGTACGCGGAAAAAACGACATTTTAAACCTGTCCGTCCTGCAATCTATCTCCTTAATTTTATTAGAATTATCGAGCCTACCATAATAAGTCGGAGTCAGCAATATATGATTAACGTCATTAATGAAATGTCCCTCCTTAAATTTTCCTAGAAGATTAAGTCTATAATTCAGCCTACGTTGTGACAGCCATTCCCATCCCAATTCGGCTAACATACCAGACACACTGCTTCCCCTATCGTAACACCCTTTTACATATCTCGCTGCTCTTCGTTGTACTCGATCTAATTCGTAAATTAAGCCTGCTTCATAAGGGTCCCATATACTCGCAGCATATTCTAAGTGTGGTCTAACAATTGAAAAATAGCAAAGTTCCTTCACCCTCTCCTCACTTTTCCCTAATATTCTTTTAATAAACCCCAACTTTCTATTTGCTTCACTGCATATTTCCCTAATGTGTTTCCCCCATGATAGATCCTGAGCAAGTGCTACCCCTTAGGTACTTAACTGATTCCACGTTTACTAATTCCGTACCTTGAATCATATAGTTTCTTTCTATCGAGTTTTTTCTTTTCCAAAAATTTACTGTCACGCACTTTTTTATGTTCAGTTCTAGTTTGCCACGCCTGGCATTGGTTGGTCATAGGATTACTATGTTCCACATGTTGTGGAGGTGGTATTCGTTATCTCTATTGAGTTTCGCCGGCATTTTCACTATCTGTTAAAGCGTACCCACGCGGTGAGAACCCGGAAGACATTCAGACATCTTCGAATCAACGACGCCACGAAAATCTTCGGAACTGAATCAATTAGCGACTTCAGTTCAACAATATAACTTTATTCTTCCGAAAATCTGCCTCATAAATTAATAAGTGGCAAATTTTTAGGTTATTTATAGCGGAATGAAAAGTCTAAAAAAAAAACAACAACAATAACACCTCTGTATCTCGGGAAATAGACATTGCTTGGGCGAAGGAATGGCTCCAATTGGGAACATGCATTATTTTTTATGACTCTTTGAATGAGAAGTTTATTAGCTAAAATGTGCTTGGCGAAAATTTGGCTGAAGAGTTAATTTGTGTTACAGAGATATTACTCTTTGAAAATTGTACCTTTTCGGCAGCTCAAAAACACGACGTCATCGCATGACGTCACGGCACTGTATCACTATTGGCGTTGTTTATGCGTGGAGGTAGGTTGTTAAAGAGATACTTGGCGATAACGTATGTATTTATCTCATTTGTTTAATGCAATAAACGATTGTATTTCGAATTTTTGATTACGTAGTATGGATTGTAACGAGCAAATCATCCATTAATTATATAATGCCTGTTTAGTGCCCAAGAATTTCTACTACGTCTATGTAATCGCTGGTTTTTTTTTTAGAAGAACGCCGCCATAAGGGAGTCAACCAAAGCAAATTGTCGGAATGTGCTTTTTTTTAGTCTAGTATTTTTTTCAGTCTTTTTTAGTATTTTTTCAGTCATCGTTTCGTTCGAGAAACGGCTAAAAACCTCAAAACAATATATTCACTTCGTTTTCTTTTCAAAATAAATGTCTATCTCCGTAGCAATATGGAACCTATACCGTGCAGTGACGTCAGAAGGCGTTTTAGGTCAAGTGACTTTCGTCAATTTTCGGGAAAATTTTAAATTCCTTTAATAATCTTTCTCGTGGGCGTAGAAAAATTTGGCTAATATATTTAAATTGGTGAGAAAATTTCGCATCAAGCACATCATTAGTCTTCGAGAAACTTCTTTCATGCATATTCCCCATTCCTCTGCTGCTCAGTTATTGCTTGGGGATTGGAGTTTCCTGTTTGACGGCGGTCGCTTGAAAGCATTTCATGAGAAACAAGAGATGACTTGAATACAGACATGCGACGATTTGCTCCCCTCTGTTGGAGCATCGTCGTCTTCTTTCGTGTGCTCAATTTCGCCTCCCCGTCGCTTCCTGGCGCGCGCAAGGACTTTATCGTCCCAACCATGGAATAAGCAGGCACTTCATTAAGCAGCGCTTCATTTGAAGGCAATCTCGTTCTAACTGCCGAGAAACTCATGCGGCTCCTCTCTGAGCCCAAGTTCCTTCTTTTTTTCACGGACGCCCGTGGAACTACAAGCGTGACAGTATTGTAACATTTTAAAATAATAATATATAGGAAATAATAATATTTATTGCTCCAGCAAGTTAAAAATAATACAAAAATAACATAATAAGAATTTGGAGCTTTAGGTGAACCCTAAGGCTTTTGCCAGTTATTGGGTTCACCTTCAAATTACACATACAGCAATACTGGCTTACATTCTCATACAACAAATGTCACCAATTGAACATAAACTCTACATCTACGTCTACACGATACCCTGCGAGCCACCACGAGGGTGTGTGGCAGGGGGTGAAGATCACCAAGAATGCGCTACTAGCATGCAAACAAGCAACTATAGGGTCTCATACAACTAGATTGTTAGCATCTATAGTATTTAAGGGGTTAATACATGCATCATGCACTACAGAGTACTCTATAATATTTCTCCTACCCATTTGCCATTCTGCCTATTCTGTTCTCTTATAGTACAAGGGAAAAATGCCGTTTTGAATCTATCAATACGACAATCTATCTTTCTAATCTTATTTATCTGGTCGAATGTAGAATAATACGCTGGTGTTTTTAATATGTGCCTAACATCTTCAGTAAAGCTATCAGATTGATATTTATCTAATAGATTTCATCTGTACCTTAACCTACGCTCCGATAATGATATAATAACACTGTCACAATAAATTACTTATAGCTTTATGGAGCATTATACGGACAATACAGTTATAGGTTACTTTAAGGCATTACAGAAAAAAAATATATATACATATAGTAAAGTATAAAAAAGGATAAAAATTTTGAACAACCACTAAATTACCTCTATACTTATGGTATCTCTCGTGAATAGTCAGATTTTTACTTGCTTCAAAAAAGTTTTGAAGTGTATGGTATGTCGGATACTCTGTGGCAAGCTATTGAACATTTTTGGCCCCAAGTAAACGTAAGAAATGTTAGTCCTCTGGTTATAAGAGCGAGGCTTATCCAAGACTTTAGGGTTATTTCCTCTATACACTTTATATAATACATTGTTATTTTTTATTTTTACGCCGAAGCCCTTAAAATTTTATCCTGTTGAAACATGAATCAGAGAGCCAGTAAAATCAACTGAAGGGATAATTGCAGTAAAAATGTTGGTGAAAGGAATGAACATGAAACTTTTTTTAAGCCGTCAAGTTTCATAGTCAGCGCACTTACTTGGAGGTTCTTTATTTCAATTATATTTCAGGCTTATTTAATGAGTCCGCGAAAAGAAATTTCCGATTGTAGCATTAAATTGAATGCATTAGTGTACGCTTATATGTACAGTCATTTGCAAAAGTCCAAAAGAAAGAGAAATGGACTGAAAATAAATTATTAAGTGAGAAAAATTAATCTTCTGACGTGATGCGGCACGACAATTCGCGGCAATATCACAGGCGTAATCAGAGTATTAAGCAGTCGCACGCATTTGTTGAGATTTATTTTGCATAATAAAAGTGGTAGGGCCCTAATTATGGCGCAACCTTGACCCTGTTCGCCATTATTATTCGTTACCGATCAATTTTTTTGAGGACCCTGGCATTAAAATCCGCCATTTTTAAATATCGTGTATTACCGTTACCTTAGCACAAATTTTCTCTACCACACAGTTAGTGCCAACATAGTTGTTGGATTCAAAGCTTGGCCGCTAATGGCGCGGAGGAGGTTGCCCACAGACTTTTGCAAATGACTGTACGTATGTACATGATGGTTATCATTGGTGAAGGTCTTTCGAGTCCTGAACCAACCCGAAAGGTCTTTGGCGAAATAAAAAGCTGGGGAAATACCAAATCTTACTTGAAGGATTATATCATATTCAAAATCCTTCTTGAAGTAAATTAAAGGTATCAGAATAACAATATGAAGTAAGTAACCAGTTTTATAGCCGGATTTGCCATAAATAGTGCTCTACTTGATAACAATTATAGTAAATTCACGATTTAAAAGTATATCAGTGAGTAGAGATATATGAGTTTGACTAACATGCACTCTCTTGTAATAAAATGCAAAATTTTAGTCGAATTAGTCGTGAGATAACATTGAGTGGTTCCTTTCCTATTTTAAGAAAATTACTTGAAATATTTTTACTCGCAAATGCAATCAAAATGATTGAGCTCTTCAAAATGCGTGATTAAAAATACGTGCGTTTTCCGCAGAAGATCAGTTTTATGAGCACGCTTACGATGACGCCATTTTGAGCGATACCAAAGATACAGAAGGCAAAAAAACGTATAAATTACCTTTAAATATAAAATTATAATTTTTGCCGCGAAAGTAGGGGGTCGTCCTGTGAACTGCGTGTCGGGTTGAAGGGAAGCAGAATATGATACTTTTCGGGCAGTTTAGTAGTTTTAGACGCGGGCTTAGGGTAGCATTTGCGCTTCGTACGATCAAAGAGTATGATCAAAGAGATCATGATTAGACCATGATGATGGCATGCCTGGGCACTGCTCTTTATGGCCTGGGGTTTGTGTTTGAAACCGTCGGGATTAATTCGAATGGGTAACCAAGGAGTCACGTGGCATGAACACGAACAGTTCGGAAATTTGTGTTTGTGTGTAAAAAGAGCTGATTGCAATCTCATTCATTGCTTACACTTGTGTTTAATGGGGGAGTTTACTCGTAACCGAAATCGCAATTCTGTACACGAAATCGTTAAATGGAAACGAAAAACGAAGTTTAGTGAAAAAATAAATCTTCTAACCACAACCATTCACTCATAAATCAAAAATTAAAATGAGCAAAAGGTGACGACCACCGAAAAAGCTGCTGTGATAACATTGACGTCATTTTCCTTGACTGCTTTTAGGGGAAGGGAAGGGAGTGGAGAGGGTTCTCGGAAGGTCTGCTCGCACAGATGCTGTCGTAACTGCGCCTATTGGCAGAGTCAGCTGTGTCCCCACCATTGCGATAAGGCGATGTAGCTTCGCGGGCTCAGTTGTGATTGGACGAAGTCGATATACGTCAGAGGTTGCACCACTTTTCCGAAAGGGTTAAAAACATCAGTTTTTCGCCGCTTATAACTCGAGAAATAATTCACGCATCAAAAAATGGAAAAATACGAGTCTTTTTATTTTACAAACTCTATCAGATCCGGAAGTAAAAAAAATATGGTAAACGACCCCATTCTCATTTGGGGGCTCTTTAGTCGAGACAGATGAGAATAACTAAATTGAAAACAATTAATTATATTGTAATGAATAATTCAGAGCCATTAAACGTACAAACAACTCGTGTATAAACCACTTGACTTCTTGGTTACCTATTGGAGTTTATCCCTACGGTTTGTAATACACTTCCGTGGCGATAATTATATTTTTTATAACGAAACCAGTCAACGCAATAAGCCCTGTAGGTTAATACCAGGCCCAGAAGTATCTCTTTGTGGGAGCAAACTTTCATTTTAAAGGAGGAGCCGTGATGATGGGGAATTATAGAGTGATGGGAATAATCTACAACGTTTCCACCGAACTATTTCTCAACTTTGGCCGTTTCCTGCCCGACGCCCCCCTCGGATGAGTTGCGAGGGCGCTTGCGTGGAGCGGTGCAAGGGGTTGACGAGGGAAGCCTCGAGAATATTTATTCCCGTGCTTTTATGCGGGGAAGGGAGAGGAGGAAGCATCGCTTGCATTCGCATTTACTCCCGAGGGAATGTCGGGGCCACCTGTGTGCACGCGGTGGCTTTCAACTAGTTATTTATACTATTCCAAAAGCTCCGGACCCTTCTTTACCCGAGACCACTGCACATCTCCGATCCTCTCTCTCTCTCCAGGGGGCCTATGCTCGAAATTCTGTTCGTATGCGAAAGAGCAATTTCGTGCGAGTCACGTGGTACCAACTCGCACGGCGGAGGAAATCGGTATGCTCGAAGCGCGGAGCGGGTGAATTCGAATGGCCCTTCAGCTCGTACGCCCGGGACCGGACGAGTTCGTATACGAATGGAGGAGTTGAGAGACAATATGGCAGCTGCGATGTTTCGTCTTCTTCTACTCAATCACGAAGAAGAGAATTTACACGAGGAAAGGCCTCAGCGAATCATGCGAGTAAGGATTTCTCCATTTTATTTGGAAGATAACAAATTGAGAAGGCTGTATAGAATGCCTAAGGACATAGCAGCTGATTTGATAAGGGTACTGACTCCTTTCCTAAGGGCACCTTCTCGATTATCAGCAATAAGATAAAGCGAAAATACTTAAATATGTAAAAAAAACCTACTGACCTTCCACAAACTCCGACAAAATGAGCTTCTGTTCCTCGCTGATCTTTGGAATAATTACCGTAAACGATGTTACTTCCATCTTGAAAGTGGTGGTGGAAGTGGAAGTTGTTGAAAATGCATTGTTTCAGAATGCATAGAGACGAACAGCATTATGAAGTTCGCGGCAAATAAGTGAATCAAGGCTGTGAATGGCTGTGGCCTCTTGCATAGCAACGTAGACCAACGTTGCCACATAGTGTCGTACGAAAGCCGTGTTCCCTCGGACGGTCGGATCCGCATGCGCCTCGAGCATACCGATCTTCCATTCGTACGCGTCCCATACGGATTCCGCCGTGCGAACGAGAGCCATAGGAACGGGAACTCGTATACTTTCGAGCATAAGCCCCCAGCCTCTCTCACAACAATCCCTTTCACTCTCCTTAATCAACAACCCCTTAACAATCCTTTTAAAAAAACAAACATTGAACAACTATGAGTAATAACTGTTTTTGGGGTTATCTGTGTTTTTAGTTAAAAAGTAGCCGACGTTTCTTCTCCTTTGCCGGGGACCTCCTCTGGGCTAATGAGTGACCGGAGCGTGTTGCATCAATTTATGTGCTCATGGTGGGGAAGTAGTGGGGGGGGAGAAGGGAGTTTTGGAAAATTCTGTATTGTTCTTTCTTTATTTTTGGCTATATCTACATCTACATAATACCCTGCAAGCCACCATAAAGGTCTGTGGCAGGGGGTGAACTCTCACCAAACATGCACTACATATCATGCATAAAAAAGGATTAGCACTTGCATAGGTACTGTTCAAAACTACGCTATTTAAAAGAAGATAAAAATAGCAAAGCATACATGCAAAAACATGCTGTTAGTTGTGTTAGCTTAAAGTCCTTATACCAAAATGCAGCTACCAATGTTATCCATTGCTACACTCGTATTGGATATATTTACCGTTATTCATATCCCTAATTGTACGAGGAAAAAGGGACATTTTGAATCTGTCAGTTCGGTAATCAATTTCTCTAACTTTATGATTATGGTCCAGTCTACCATAGTAAGTTGGGGTCCGCAAAATATTTTCAACATCATCACTGAAAATATGGTCTTGGAATTTGTTTAAGAGATTACACCTATAACCGGGAGCCAGGAACTGCTGATCGCTTGCCCTTGGTCTCTGTTAAAATTCCTAGGTCGTTTTCTTATTTCCAGGGCTTCCCTAAAGATCCTTGTTTTGAAGTGCCTGTCCCTGGCCAGGATTTTCGGCTTCTAGATTTCGATGTCGTGGCATTGTGCTGCATGCTCCGGCAACTCAGCATTTTTAACTAAAAACGCGGATAACCCCAAAAACAGTTATTAGTCATATTGATGGACTGCGAAAGTTTCAACAACTTGTTTGAACAACTAATAAAACAGCATTTCTTTTGAGGCATCAAGAAAATCATCTATCTTCTATATATATAAAAATGAATGTATGTGTGTGTGTGTGTGTGTCCTTTATGCATTACTACACCATTCATCGGATCGCCATGAAACTTTGGGAAGTTGTTGAGTACATTCCCGAAAAGAGGACTACGAAATCGATATTTCAATATCGATACTTTATCGATATAATATCGATAACGTATCAATAAATCGATACATTATTCATACAAAATTGAGGTAAAATTATTTAGTTTTTTAAAAGGAATGTATCGTTGCAATATCGATACTGTATCGAATGTATATAATGTGTTTGTCCTTAATGCATTACTACACCATTCATCGGATCGACATGAAACTTTGGAAAGTTATTGAGTACGCTCCGCGAAGGTTTCTACAAAATCGATAATTCAATGTCGATACTGTATCGATATAATATCGATAAAATATGGATACATCGATACATCGTTGATACAAAATTGAGGTGAAATTATTTAGGTGTTTTTTATCGAAGTTTTATAAAGTATCATTACAATATCGATACTGTATCGATACAATATTGATAACTTCATGCATTACCACAACATTTTAAATGAATTGAAATGGGAATCATTGTCAGATCGCAGGTTGAAATTTAGACTTAATCTGTTCCACAAATTCCAAGGCAATATTTTCAGTGATGATGTTAAAAATATTTTACGAACCCCAACTTACTATGGCAGACTGGACCATAATCATAAAGTTAGAGAAATTGATTGCCGAACTGACCGATTCAAAATGTCCTTTTTCCCTCGCACAATTAGAGATACGAATAACGGTAAATATGTCCTATCGGAGAGTAGCAATGAATAGCATTGGTAGCTGCATGTTGGTATGAGTACTTAAAGCTAACCCTACTAACAGAATGTTTTTACATGTTTTCTTTGCAATTTCTATCTCTTTTAAATAGTGTAGTTCTGACTACTATATTAATACTTTTCCTTTTTTATGCATGATATGTAGTGCATGCTTGGTGAGCAATCACCCCCTGCCACACACCCTTGTGGTGGCTTGCAGGGTATTATGTAGATGTAGATGAACATTCATCCAATTTCCATGAAGCTTTGGTTAGTTGTTTTGTTCACTCCATGAAGGTTTGTACAATATCGAGAATACAATATCGACACTGGAGACGGGATGTGCATCCCATTGAACTTGCAATTCATTGAAACACTCACGTGCAACATATTCAAATCATCCGGCATGGGACAAATATTTCAGAAATGCCAACTTATTGCTTGGGATGAATGCACAATGGTGCACAAAGCATCGCTCGAGGCTCTGGATCGATCATTGCAAGATTTCCGTGGAATCCTGAGACCATTTGAGTACGCATTAATATTGCTTGCACGACATTTCAGGCAAACATTACCTGTAATTCCTCGATTGACACTAGCGGATGAAATAAATGCTTGCTTGAAATATTCTACTTTGTGACGACATGTAAAGACGTTAAAATTATATACAAATATGCGTGTCCAGCTGCAAAACAATCGATCAGCTGAGATATATTGTATACCCATAAGAATTGTGAAATTAAACATACTATAAACGTGCGCTTTCCATTTAACCAGATTGAGCCACAGCAACGCGTGGCCGGGTCAGCTTGTAATTCATAAAAGAAACTAAGTTCATCCATCAACATAATGAAGAACAACTAAGAATAACGAAGCCTCCAATATTCAACAAACTCAAAGCGATCGTGATTTTTTATTTAGGGCATGGCATGACGTTACGCACCCCCGCTACCCTCAGAGCTGAACGAGCTCGTGTCGGATGGGTGTCCTCTCGAAAGGCCCCACGGGCCCCAAGGGTGGGCCACGAAACAGACAGAAGGCATTTGACTCTCACCCCCTACGCCTGGCCCGAGAATTCGCCTGAAACCTCCAAGTGCCGCAATTCCTTGGGAGAAGGCGAGTCATCCTGTGCATACTCATTGTTCCGTTCATACATTTTCCTCCTTCTCGAGGGTGAGAGCATATTTCCTAACATTGAAAATTCCAAATATTTCATTAGGATTTCGAGGCACATTGTTGTTCTCATTTATCAAATTAAAACTTATGACGGATTACTTATAATTATCTACATTTGCATTTACATGTTACCCTGCAAGCCACCGCGAGGGTGTGGCAGGGGGTGAAGATCACCAAGCATGCACTATTGACATGCAAACTAGCAACTATAGGGTCTCAAGCAACTACATTGTTAGTATCTATAGTATTTAAGAGGTTAATTACCTGCATCATGCACTACAGACTACTCTAAAATATTTCCCCTACCTATCCCTTTCCTATGCTGCCTAATCTGTTCTCTTATATTACGGGGAAAAATGACATTTTGAATCTATTGGTACGACAATCTATCTCACTAATCTTATTTATTTTGTCGAATCTAGCATAATACGCTGGTATTTTTAATATGTGCTTAACATCTTCAGTAAAGTAATCTGATCGAAATTTCTCTAATAGATTTAATATGTACTTTAACCTGCGCTTTGATAATTATTCCCAACCTAATTCTTGCATTAATTCTGAAACACTACTCAACCTATCGTAACACCTTTTAACGAACGTAGCTGCTCTACGCTGCACCCTGTCTAGTTCACTGATCAAACCTTATTCATTCGGTTCCCATACGCTGGCTGCATACACAAGGTAACTAGTGAAAAGTAACATCGCTCTTTTGTCTTCTCATTACATTTCCCTAGTACTCTTTTTATAAATCCTATCTTTCTCTTCACTCGGCCGCATATTTCCCGGATGTGTCTTCCCCACGATAAATCTTTAGTGATTGTTACACCTAAATACCTTATGGTTTCAACGCTTTCGGACTTCGTGTTATTAATTTTATAGGATCGCTCTATCGAATTATTCCTCCTCCAAAAATTGATAGCTACATACTTTTTAAGTTGAAGTTCTAATTGCCATTTGTCGTACCACTCTTGAATTGCATCTAGAATCTTGCTAAACGATTTCCTGGCTTCTTCTTTTACAAGCTTTTCTATTATAAAGCAGAATAAATTCTAATTTCCACAGTGGTACCTTTTAAAAATTATTTTAAAGCAAAGAATTAGCACCCATTATGCGTTTACAATTTTTTAATATTTAAACAAATATTTATGCCTTGCTTATGTGAATATCCCATGAATCTGATATTTCTTTACCGAGCACATGAGTCCAGAGAAATATTAACTTATATTTCTCATGAACAAATTATTTCAGCACTATGCCATAATGTCACTGTTATAGCTCTTTTCATTAGAATCAATGACAATGGCTGTCGCCTACCGTGGCTCAGAATTGACCATCGAACGTCAATTAAAACATTTTAAAATGAATTATTATTCCATCAAACCGGAAGTTTGTGCAGAAAAATGTGCGAAATTGAACCCTGAACTCATTGTATGAAGCGTTGTTAATATGCACGAATAACGCTCTTTGATCTCCTTCCCATTCGTCAGTTCATCGTCGGTCATCGCGATTGGTGTTCATAATACTGTTCGAGGGGATGTTTTAAAAGCAGGGATGTGACCCGAAAAGGCACGTTTCGTTTAGTGCCGTACCTGAGAGGCACCCGAACTCAAGAGTCCAAGCCTCGGCTTTAAGTGAGACCGAACCCTTCACCACGGGTGGTTTATAGCACCAACTGACCTGTCACACTATATCTTACAACTTCCTAAAATTAAACATAAATCGCACAATTATGTTCATCTTTGTGTTTTACTATTCACGTTGATGAAAATGGTTTTTTAAACACAGTTACACGATATATATTAACCCTTTTACGTGAATTAGTAAACCAAGCCAGTTAATTGTACATAAAATTACTAAACCATGTATTTTGGTTAATATCTATCGTATGGCTGCGACGAAAAAACCATTTTCATCAGCGTGACTAGTGCAACACAAAGACGAACATTGATTTGTGATTTATGTTTAACTTTAAGAAGTTATAAACTATAGTGTGACTGGTCAGTTGGTGCTATAAACCACCCGTGGTGAAGGGTTGGGTCTCCTTCGCGTGCCTCCCAGTTACGGCACGAAACGTAAGATGCCTTTTCGGGTCACATCCCTGTTTTAAAGGCAAATATGCTCTTACTAGCACTGTGAAAACATCATATGGGAGGGAGAGACTTATGCCTCTCTGAAATCCTAGGCATGCCATCCTACCACGGCCAGCAAGGGCAAAAGCCCTTTTGTAGGGGCTCAGTATTGAAGCCCTTTGAAGGGGCTCAGTATTGGTGTTACAGGCTTACTGCAAAACGCTCGAGGCTCGAATTCACCAAATTAAATCCCGCTAACGTCGCAATTGCAGCGACAGCCGCCACCTTGTGTTGTCACGATCATAATGTTCCCTTTCCTGGAGAATGGATTTTTAGCTGAAAGACTGCACTTCGAGTGCGTTCCCGGCTGTTCACTCTGAAATCCTACTGTCTGCGCTCCTCTCCCTTTCTCTTACGGGCATGTTCCTGGCAGCTCAGCGCGCTCTTTTTCCAATGTAAATGTTAATCGATACTGATTAAACAAGGAATTCCTTTAAGGTTTTATTAGTGGATTAGTGGTGACGAGCTCGAGATCAAGAATAAGGTCCAAACGGCGATTTTCAGGGATGCGCGGAACGGAAGATAACGCAGTCGGACGTTTTCATCAACAACTAAAATAATAATGCACTAAATAATATGAAACTTCGTGTGAGTATTAAGAAAGATCTTCGCTACAATATTTAATGAGGAAATTTTGGTATTTTGACCCGTGTAGTTATTACGAAGCCACAAATGCGATGCAACCGTCCGGTGCCCGGAAAAATGCGCTAAAATTCCGTTTTTAACCACACACTAAAATTATTACGAACGGTGAAAAATTTTGTATGCCGTCACTGAACGCAACATTAAACAAGCTTTAATTTGGTGCTCTTATTTTAGAAATCCATTGAGCCGTCTTTGAGATATTAGTCTTCAAACTCGGCTGACGGAATTTTGCCACGGACAGTTGAGATATCCGGGAATCGCTATGTTTCCGCGATCACCCGAATGTTGTGACCGGCGTCCTTTGCTGCGGTCGCCATGACAGCCTCCCGGCCGCCCTCGAAGGAGGGTATTTGCCAAGAGGGGCTCGGAATGCAATGAGGGTTTTCTTCGGGGGGGAGAGAGGGAGGGGGAGGGGTGTGAAGGGGAAGGGGGGCCCCCTTTCAGTGCGCTTTCATTACCTGATTGCGCCCATGCATCATCGGCCGTTGTGATTCTCGGCCTTCCCCCCACCGCGTTTCCCATCCGTCTTCCCATCCCACGGCCATTCCCACCCCCACATCACTCGGTGTGAGAGAGAGCCGCGTGAGCAAGAGCCAATAAAACATCTTTATTGCCATCGAAAAGGTTTTTCGGTTTCGCCATGGGGTGGTTCCCCATCCGGGAGCACTTTTATCAGCGGCTCGCCATTTAAGGAGGTCGATCCGAAAAGTTAAAGTCGTGTCGTTTTTTTTTTTTATCTTTTCAGAACTTATAGAACTAAAGTTCCTCTATCTAATAGAGTAAAGATAATGACACCAACCCATACTCCTATTATCACGAATTGCATTTGAAATTACATACGATTAACGGCGAGAATGGCCGTCACATGGGAACATAATGTTTAAAAATACCATAGTGACATGAGTCTTTTGCAAAAAAACTGATATTTTATGCGTGATTTCACAAGGAATAAAACGACACGAAAAAAAGGAATCAACCTACCGTTTTTTTCGATAAATCCACCAATTTCTACTCTCATGGCAGACGAAATGCGTTAGTTGACTACAACTGGCGCTGCGGTCGCTGTAGCCAAAATGTATGGCGTATGAATAATATCATTACTAATGGGACATTAAAGAAAATTTCAAGAAGTATTATGGCATAACGTTTGATAATAATATTCTTGTGTTATACATTAGTAAATCCATTGAGTATATGAATTTATTTCTTTAAAGTAAATGCTGAATTGACTCCATCGTCGAGCTGATTAAAATTATCATAAAAAATAAATCTTTCGTCTTTCCATCGTATTTCTTGTGATACTTAAGACTTTCAATAGCTTAGGTAATTTTGTTTGTGAAGTAAGGATCACTTAGCAGGCATATACTCGTACTTAAATTCATAAGATTCCTCAGACAACTTGACTCAAGCGGTCGCGAGCCATCCTCCTTAAACCAAGCCTTTCGTTCCTCTTGCACGCGTCCACCCCCCCCCCCCCTCCCCAAATTCTCGGTCGACTACTCAGCCAGCTTGTCCCCGGCGCCCTGAGGGCATCCGTCATCGCTGGCGCCGGCGCCTCCGCGGGAAACGTAGAGGAGAGAGTGTTCCCCTGTCAGCGTCGCTGGAAAATGAATCCTCCGAGTGGAAACAGTACTCGAGGGAAGCCTCGCGCAAGGAGTTTCGGGCAAATAACATTACTTCCGAGAGAATTTTTTTAGGGTTTTTTTCCTGGATTTCATTTACCGGAAGATGTTGGTGGCAGAGAAAATGAAGCAATTCGTCAAGATCAGAGACGGGATCGAGGCGAGAAAGGAGAGAGGAAAATATGGATGCCTCCTTTTTTTGTTGCATGTCCTGGAGGAAGTTGGCTTATTCTAGCGGAATCAATCGGCCACATCCTGTTAGGTTTATTCTTGACCGATCCTAAATTTCAACTTTTATAGTTTTATTCTGAGAACTGACATTAGATATTTCAAGCACTAATGTATAGTTTAAATACTTCATAAAATTGAAAATTTGTAGCTATATTTACGGCGTTACGCCAACTTATATATTCGTCATCTCGCATTTCAAAAACCAACCATTCCGTTATCCATTTCTACTGATTCCTATTAGGTATACTATGAAATAAAAATTTTTACGGGAGTGTTTTTGTAGCTAACTTCATCATCGTCCAATAGCGGACGATTTATGTGACGTAGTATCGCCAATCCTCTCCTAATTTTTAGTAAAAAATGCTGCGAGAATGTTTAAAACAGCCCTTCAGCATATCACCCTGTTTCAGATTACATAGGTGCAAATATATCCGTAGAATTAATAGTTGTAGCTATTCTGTGGAGTAGACCAACAACTGGTGTCATTTTCGCCCTTTAGGATAGGAGAGTGATTGGATGGGGGAAGTTCAGGAAACGCAGGAAAGGTGGAGAGAAACCCGGCGTTGGCATTAGTCTGCCCTTAACGAAGAGAGCCGAGAACGAGTTTTACGTCCCATTCGACGGACTGAGTACTGGACTCGAGGTTCTCTCTACAAGGGACTCAAGTATGGACTGGCATACAAATAATGGGGTCGTTTACCATATTTTTTATTGCCGAATCTGATAGAGTTTGTAAAATAAAAAGACCGTATTTTTCAATTTTTTGATCCGTCAATTATTTCCCGAGTTATAAGCGGCGAAAAACTGATGTTTTTAACCCTTTCGGAAAAGTGGGCGTGGTGCAACCTCTGACGTATATCGACTTCGTCCAATCACAACTGAGCCCGCGGAGCTACTTTGCCTTATCGCAATGGGGGGAAACAGCTGACTCTGCCAATGGGAGCGATTGCGACAGGATCTGTGCAAGCAGACCTTCCGAGAACCGCCCTCCACTCCCTTCCCCTCCCCTATAAGCAGTCAAGGACGGGAGGAAAATGACGTCAATGTTATCACAGCAGCATTTTCGGTGGGCGTCACCTTTTGCTATATTTTAATTTTTGATTTATTAGTGAATGGTTATGGTCAGAAGATTAATTTTTTCACTAAAATTCTTTTTTCGTTTCCATCTAACTATTTCGTGTACAAAATTGCGATTTCGGTTCTGAGTAAATGCCCCCATTATCTCTGTACCCACGGGGATTCGAACCCAAAGCTTCGGGGGTATGTGGAGCAAGCGCTGTAGCCACCACCACACCTGCATAATCTCATCCATGGAAATATTCCTTCTTTTTTTGCCATACGAACAATCTGCATCAGGCAGAAAAATTAAATTATTTCCCAGCAAAGGAGCGTAATTATGTTTGTTTCCAAATCCAAAATCAAATGAATGAAAAATTGAAATATATTGCTCTAGTTGGTGAGAAAGTTAAAGAGAGGCAGAGAGAGAGAAAAGAGGAGGAGAGACATGTTTGTGGCCATGGCTCACATTTTTCATTCGAGCGTCGTGTGGAGTTTAATGTGTGGAGAGGGGAGGAGGAGAGGTGGAGAGGGGAGGGGAATGAAAATGCTTGGAGAGAGAGAGAGGCGAAGGAGAAGTGATGTGGAGAGAGTGAATGAGGAAAAGGCCGAGATAAGGAGGGCGAAGGAGGGGGAAGGAAGCCGAAGCGAACGTCTTATCCCAAGAAGTTCTCCGAATTTATGGATTCTCCGGGGAGGGGTGGTGGAAGGGCGCATATGCGGAATGCCAACAGATCCTCACACTCTCGAATATATATTTGTCTCCTCTCGGACACGAAGGAGCTGGGCGACGCTCCGTCCATTCCACTTTTCCTCAAACGCACCCTCCGGATAAGAGTAGCTGCTGAAAGCATTGATATACTAACGCTGCACATCTTGACATTCTACACGGAGACATGCTTTAGTAAAGAGGGTCACATTCAGTTCGATAGTTTGTACATGCACAGTAATTGAGGGATTGGTTTTTAATACATGCATCAATCACTAAAGACTACTCTAAAGGCTGCTTTACACGATACATTTTTTTGTACAATTTCTTGTACAAACTCTTGTTTGAGGAAATTGTACCGTGTAAAGCGGCAAATTGTACGAACGCTTGTGCGATTGTCTGAATGACTGAGCGGGAAATAGAACCTGTTCTAATTCCATTCAGACAAACATACAATTTCGTTCCGTTCATACAAGCGTTTGTACAAGAAATTGCACAAAAAACTGTATCGTGTAAAGCGGTCTTAACAATACTTCACCTATCCCCTAGGATTTCCCTTTGCTATGCTGCCTCTCTTCTGTCTTATCCCTTATATCTCTCTAATCTTATTTATCTGATACAATCTGGCATAATACGCAGGGTCTCATAATATATATTTAGCGTCATCTGCTAACATATCAGCTTCGAATTTACTTAAAAGGTTTCATCATAATCATTGGTCAACAATCCTAGGATTGGTTTGACGCAGCTTTCCACTCGATTCTTCTATCGGCCAACCTTTTCATTGTGACTTAATTCTTCTCTTTTACATCCTTCACAACTTGTTCCATGTATCTCATACAAGGCTTGCCTTGTCCAATCTTCCAGTTCACTTTTCCCTCGACGATAGTCTACATCAGGCCATCGTGTCTCAAGATATGGCTGATTAAGTTTTCCCTTCTTCTTTTTAGAGTTGTCAGCAGACTTCTCTTCTCTCCTACTATTCTTAGCAACCTTACTCACTCGGTCGATCCATTTAATCTTCAGCATTCTTCGATAGCACCACATTTCGAATGCATCCACCCTTTTCTTCTCCGCTGCTGTCATCTCCCATGCTTCACTGCCGTAAAGAAAAATACTCCAGATGTATGTCCTGAGAAACTGTTTCCTTACTTCTACGCTTGTATTTCCTGCTGTAATTTGATTCTTCTTTTGATAGAATGCCCTCTTTGCCTAGGCTATTGTACTAACTATTTCTTTCTTGCTTCGTCCGTCGTTAGTTACTCGGCTTCTAAGGTAGCAGAACTCTTTCACCTCTTTTCAGTTTTTGATTTCCTGCTGTTGGAAGAGGTGAAAGAGTTATGTTACCTTGGAAGCCGAGTAACTAACGACGGACGAAGAAAGAAAAACCTGGAGGTTTTTCGTTCGCGCTTCGTAGATTCTTGAACTACTAGATTCTTGTCAACTCCTGCCATGCTGCTTCTCTTTGTATCTTGCCGCTGCATTATTAAAAACTGCTTTTCTTCGTCAATTTTCATTATTTGCAAAAAATCTTTGTGTGCCATGTCAAAAAGATCTAAGACATCTGCTTTGAATATTTCTTCTTTCATACGACAGCTTGCGATAGGTGTCTTCAGGTTTTTTTTAGATTGAGATGATCATTATACAATTTATGAAGTTTTCTTTCAATCGCATCTATCCTTTGAGTAGGAATTCTTGCCATGCTCCAAATTTCCAGTGCTTCCTCAACAGTGGCTCTTATTCCTTTTTTAACCCGAAATTTTGGTTAATGTGGTGGAAAACAAGTCGTCGTAACATGTCTCGTTTTGACGGAAGTCTAGATTTGGGCAGCGACTCAGTAGGCTTTCCAATGAGCCACACTTCAGCGGAAGATCTACTAGTTAAGGTAGCCATGGCTATGTATATGCTGCAACCAAGAGATTGGTATAAGATCTACCATATTGACCTTAGCAAACATGCGCTCCAAAAGGTAGGTAGGTACTCAATATGTCAATTTAAATATTTATTACTCTACCTTTATATTGTGTGATTCATTCTAATACTAGGTATCATTAATTATATGTACCTTGTGTTGTGTATATGCAATGCATTTCAGAATAGTGAGAACAAAGTTTTAGGTTGTTTCCATGGTGAACATAAGTAACAACATACAACATGCTAAACAAAATTAACCTAAATCTAGTATTATTCAGTTGTGAACTATGTAGATGTACCTTAATATTTACTTATCAGGTGTAACAAGTTGAAATTCAATTAATAACGATTCAATATTCAGAAGAGAAATAAACAACACACAGCTTTTGCTGAAATAAACATGTAGCACTGTTACTGCTACTAAGGCTCTCCATGGAAGAAGAGCATTCTCATTGAGCCCGTGACCGCCGCCATTTTGTGCCTAAGACAATAGACTGGCAATAGAATAGAGATTTACAAAGTACGACAATGACACTGACAGCTGGCACAAAATGGCCACCTGTCAGTTGACGAGAATACCGAGGTAATACTATAGGTTCTCTACTTCTACTGCTTTCTAGTGTTGATCTATGGAAATATTTTCTCAGTAAACACTGGAACCTGCTGCTATCTATTGAGAACTGAGTAAAACTTCTTGTCTTTTTACAGTACATTGGAATAGTCCAGTAATTTTCTAACAGGAACCTGTAAATGGCAAACTTTTAGAAGTGATAACTAAAAAAATTCCTGCGGAGTGTCCTGCTCTGGGCTCACGAGTTTTTTCAGGAAATAAAAAATTCGATATAAAATAAGGTTCCAACTTCAGCTAAATGATAATATCTGATTCGCTCTGGAAATTTAAAGAGGAAGATCACAGTTTTAGTCTCGGGACGCCATGATGCAGAGTTTCTGAGAAAAAGTGCGGTTATAAATGGAATAGCATACTGAAGTACTAAAGTTAAAACCTTGAAACTTCGCAGACGTAATAATAAAAATATAATTCACCTTGTGTTAAAATTTTGTTTTTGCCAAACGCTTTGCTTGAAAGTTATTAGACGTCAAAGTGACGCATGGCGCCGTAGCGCTAAATCAATGGGCCCTTTTTTCCTCTAACGTAAGAAAACAGGTCCAAAATTTGTTTTTAAAACAAGGTAGTTAGTCATTATCAATATTATCTAGATTTCAATGTAAACAACGTGAAAATCCGATGAACTGTTTCGGAGTTATTTTGGTTTAAACTCTACAAGATTTTGGCGCGGACAGTGGAATACATAACTTGCAGTGAAATCAGGAATCGATAGATTGATGGAATTAATTGGGTTGCAAATCTAAAGTGTGTACGTGCAGGTTTTGTGATGTAATATCTTATGCTCAGAACATACATCTGGAGCATGTTTCTTTACGGCAGTGAGGCATGGACGATGACAGCAGCGGAGAAGAAAAGGGTGGAAGCATTCGAAATGTGGTGCTACAGAAGAATGCTGAAGATTAAATGGATCCACCGAGTAAGTAACGAGGAAGTTCTCAGAAGAGTGGGAGAGAAGAGATGTGTGCTGACAACTCTAAAAAGAAGAAGGGAAAACTTAATCGGCCACATCTTGAGACACGATGGCCTGATGAAGACTATCGTCGAGGGTAAAGTGAACGGAAAGATTGGAAAAGGCAGGCCTCGTATGAGATACATGGAACAGGTTGTGAAGGATGTAAAAGAGAAGAATTACGTCACAATGAAAAGGTTGGCCGATAGAAGAATCGAGTGGAAAGCTGCGTCAAACCAATCCTAGGATTGTCGAACAATGATGATGATATCTTATGCCAGAGTGTCCCCGAATAGTTCTGCAAATAAAAAAGCTGAAAGGTTTTTAAATTATGCCGCAGCATTTCTTTAGATTTATGGCCCTATTTGATATTTGATTTCATATGCAAAGGAAAATGCCTTAGCGACAGATTTCTTGGAATCTTTTCTTTGTTATATGTGCGGGCCTTCTTGATTCATGCGGATGCAAAAAGGGGTCGTATTATTTAGCAGCTAGGGGAAACTAAACAGGAATAGAATTTATGTAGAAGCAGTTGAGTGCGCACTCAAATGATTTTAGTGGAGGCAAATTGGAAAAATCTCTCTTGGTCGTCGTTGTGGTAGACCTGCGTTTGTATCGGCTACAACGGCTGAGGTATCGCACCGTCTCATCTTACACCTAAATCTTTACACAGCCACAGCATCTGGATTATTTAGAACTTTGGATCACCCTGGATGATTTCCTTTCGTCGCTATGTGATATCGTGCACGATACCACTGCTCCCAGATATCGTACGATACGTTGCTAGGTAATTATGGTTTCGCCGTTGGTATCGTACGATATGGTTCGGTTATCTTCGGCAATATATCGTCCCAAGTGACATCATGCATGGATTGGATCGAAAAGAACCAAAAAAGAAACACTACTGCAACAACAAATGACTGTCGTAAAGAATAATGCGTAGGAAACTAGCCATTTGAAATTGAGCGCAAGGATGGTAATTTATTTTTCGTACTATTTCGTAATATTATTTTCAGTGATAACGATACTAAACAATTTCTGTGATAAACTCTCTGGTTAATAACTATTAATATAAAATTGATTTAATAAATTGACTAATTGTTATGACAGTTACAATTCTTCGCCATTTAGTTTTATGGGATATCTTTGGAGGGGATTTCTGATGCGGAGAAATGTAACGCAACCTGAATAATTATGACGAAATTTTCAAATCCTTTATTTATTTACTATTATTTCATATTGGTTAATAATTATGTTTTTTAACTTTTCCGTCGCAATACTACGTTACATATATCTAATAAGGTAACAAGAGGTGTGTTATGAAATCGGGAAGTGAAAATAAGTTTAATTTCACTAATGTAGTGTGATGAAAATACTTAAATTAAAGTGATTATGGGAAAAATATTGGTGATATAACAACTCATTCCAAATTGAAAGACACAAAACTTTATTTGTCATACTCTTGCACTTTTCTTCCATTTCATAAATATTATATTTTATTTAAATTTTGCCATATGTCATCATAAATTTGCACGTTTGGACCTGACTGCCAGTGCTGGCTAAAATCACTTTTCCATTTCATTTATTATCTTCTATGATTCTCTCTCTCTCTCTCTCTTTCGAATAATCTCATAATATTCTTTCCCCCTTCCCACTCCCTACTCCTATCTTTTCCTAGAATCTTTAAGAGCTCCATCTCTCCTTGGCCCTAAATCTCATCTCCTCTTTTCCCCAACCTTCCTCCACTCAGACATGTTCCCCCTTCCCTCCCACTTCTTATCCATTATTTTCTTATCTCCCATCGTCTTCGGCACAACAATGTTATTCCCTTGTTTGCTCTTCCTTACTCTGCTCCAACAACCCTCCCGTCTTCGCATTCCGCAGCTTATCAGTTCTCATTCGGGTACTCCCGTCTTTCCTCGTGTACTTCCGCGCGCAAGTTAGAAATCAAGATCTTTCCGACAGTCGTTCACGACCCGTCGCGTCGTACGCAACTTTGAACTCGAGAAGAGCTCCAATTCGAGTGATCTAAGGAAGTCTATGAACTTAAGGATTCCAGTCAGAGTGCCTTCCCATCGAAATCATTCATCTTGATCCTGGAATTGAGTTGCCTTTGCCATCGGGGATTTAAATTGACTTCATTATCTTTTCTAGAACTGACGCTGAGAACTAGAAGCCTTCAATTCGAGCAAGAGGAGAGGTTAACATGGACTTAGTTTAGCTTGAAATCTGGAAGTTTATTCGTGGTAACTTCATGTTTTGGTGTTGAGGAGGAAATTATAAGGAAGCGGAGTGGTTTCCGGCTTCTTGCATTTGCGTCGTAGGCTACCCTTTAACACTCGTGCAAACTGTCTGTGGGCTGTCGTGTATTGGTCGTGGGAAAATAATGATGGGAAATGCAGTTAAAGGTAAAAGAAGCATTCGAAGGTTAGGGTACAGATTAAATGTATTAGAGAAATTTAAATCGGATAGCTTTAGTTAGGCCCCACCTTGAGTATGTAGCCAGTGTATGGGATCCGAATGAATTACGCTTGATCAGAGAACTAGACAGTGTGCAGCGTAGAGCAGCTAGGTTCGTTAAAAGGTGTTACGATATGTTGAGTAGCGTTTCAGATTTAATACAAGAATTAGGGTGGGGATCATTATCAGATCGTAGGTTAAAGTACAGATTAAATCTATTAGAGAAATTTATATCGGATAGCTTTACTGAAGATGTTCGGCACATAATAAAAACGCCAGCGTATTATGCTAGATTCGACCAGATAAATAAGATTATAGAGATAGATTATCGTATTGATAGTTTCAAAATGGCATTTTTCCCCGTACTATAAGAGAACAGAATAGGCAGCATATCAAAGGGATAGGAAGGGGAAATATTTTAGAGCAGTCTGTAGTGCATGATGCATGTATTGACCCCTCAAATACAATAGATACTAAGTACTCTAGTTGCATGAGACCCTATAGTTTCTTTTTTGCATGTCAGTGGTGCAAGCTTGGTGATTTTCACCCCCTGCCACACACCCTCGCGGGGCTTGCAGTGTATCGTGTAGATGTAGATGAAACAGCAATCGCAGCTTTATCACTGATGTGATCTATTCTCATTTGGTATGAAGTTTATCACTCCTGTGAATTAATTTTGTCGTCCATAACTGTCAACTCAGGTGATTCTGGAAATCTGCTTGAAAGTGTATAACGGCATCGACAGACGAAATTGATTATCTTGTTCCGATCATCACGAGTGCAGTTTGAGCGCCGAGAGTGAAGGTGAGACGGAACGATGCATGACCAGTCTCTTTGGGTCTTGGCCAGCGATACTGGCGAGTCATAACGAAGGGTGCGTTCCATAATACATATTTGGTGTCGCCAATTCTTGTCTCTTCGCTTGCTTTTAACTACGGTTGACGGAACCGCCGAAATGGACAGGGATCGGCCATTCTGTCGGAGTCCCTTTCTCCTTCAGAACCGCGTCGTTAGATACCTTGTGTCCCGCTCCATGTGTCCGTCGGATATGTTTGAGGATTCGAAGCGATCGTGAAATGATGGAGGAATGAAATTTGCATCTACATCTACACGATACCCTGCAAGCCACCGCGAGGGTGTGTGGCAGGGGGTGAATATTACCAAGCATGCACTACCGACATGCAAACAAGCAACTATAGGGTCTCATACAACTAGATTGTTAGTGTCTATAGTATTCAAGAGTTTAATACATGCATCATGCACTGCAGATTACTACACGCAGCAGATACGCCGGGAAAGCACCAGATCTTTCTTCACTCAAAAATATTTCCCCTAACTATCCCTTTGCTATGATGCCTATTCTGTTCTCTTATAGTACGGGGGAAAATGCCATTTTGAATCTATCAGTACGACAATCTATCTCTCTAATCTTGTTTATCTGGTCGAATCTAGCATAATACGCTGGTGTTTTAATATGTGCCTAACATCTTCAGTAAAGCTATCCGATTGAAATTTCTCCTATAGATTTAATCTGTACTTTAACCTACTCTCTGATAATGACTCCCACCCTAATTATCGTATTAATTCTGAAACACTACTCAACCTATCGTAATACCTTTTAACGAACCTAGCTGCTCTACGCTGCACACGGACTAGTTCTCTGATCAAACCTAATTCATTCGGATCCCATACACTGGCTGCATACTCAAGGTGGGGCCTAACTAGTGAAAAGTAACATCACTCTTTTGTCTTCTCATCACATTTCCCAAGTACCTACTATTTTTATAAATCCTAGCTTTCTCTTCGCTTGGCCGCATATTTCCCGGATATCTTCCCCACGATAAATTTTGGTGATTTTTACACCTAAATACCTTATGGTTTTAACGCTTTCAATCTTCGTGTTGCTCTATCGAATTATTCCTCCTCCAAATATTGATAGCTGCACACTTTTTAAGGTTAAGTTCTAACTGCCATTTGTCGCACCACTCTTGAATTGCATCTAAATCCTTGCTAAGCGATTTCTTCTCTTCTTATCTAGATATACCTCTTCTCTTGATATACCTCTATGCACCACAGCATCGTCTGCAAAAAATCTAAGCTTACTACCAACTACGGTACTCAAATCTTTTATGTATAAAAGAAATAGAAGTGGACCTACTACGCTACCCTGGGGAACTCCCGATGTGACTTCGATTGTGTCCGAGATGATACCATCTATGGCAACCCTCTGCTCTCTCCCACTTAAGACTGTGCAATCGGCTGATCCTCTTGCTTTCTGTGGCGCTAACTCTTAGTGGAGATTGAGTATGCGTCAAAATGGGTCGAAACCATAGGGAAAGGATGATGTGGTCTTACGTGAATTAAGCGTTCTGCCTTGGATTGTAAACTCCATGGAAGATGCGAATGGAGGACGGTGTTCCTCCCACACTCGGCACACCACTCGAGATGACCCCCGGGAATGGGACACCTCGGCGCGACCGTTTGGCGCGAGACATTCTGGCGCCAGAGGCGCCTATAATCATCAGATCATAGGTTGAAATACAGAATAAATCTCCTGTAGAAATATAAAATGTACAGATTTTGCAAAGGCGTTAGTAAAAACATAACAAAAAAACCAGGGTACTGTAGCGGGTTATATTATTCCCTACGAAATCGGTCTAAGTAATGAACTTGAACGTGTGCAGCGAAGATCGGCAAGATTTGTAAAGGGACGATACGATAGTTACATTAGCGTAACCAGTCTATTAAAGGAATTGAAATGGGAATCATTGTCAGATCGCAGGTTGAAATTTAGACTTAATCTCTTCCACAAATTCCAAGGCAATATTTTCAGTGATGATGTTAAAAATATTTTACGAACCCCAACTTACTATGGCAGACTGGACCATATTCATAAAATTAGAGAAATTGATTGCCGAACTGACCGAGTACTAATGTCCTTTTTCCCTCGTACAACTAGAGATACGAATAACGGTAAATATGTCCTATCGGAGAGTAGCAATGAATAGCATTGGTAGCTGCATGTTGGTATGAGTACTTAAAGCTAACTCTACTAACAGAATGTTCTTGCATGTTTGCTTTGCAATTTCTATCTTTTTTAAATAGTGTAGTTCTGACTACTATATTAATACTATTCCTTTTTTATGCATGATATGTAGTGCATGTTTGGTGAGCAATCACCCCCTGCCACACACCCTTGTGGTGGCTTGCAGGGTATTATGTAGATGTAGATGTAGATTATGAAAAAAGAGGTGGATAATAGGACAGACAGGTTCTAAAATTCATGTCCTTGGCGCAGAATTTGTGACAGCATTGCATTACGCTGATGAGATTCTGGAAAATTAGAATAGGTATTATTGATTTTGAATTTTTACTACTTCATCAATTGCAAATACCTAAATACTTCTCGCAGAGCGTCCAACAAGGAATGTCATGCGTTCGAGAACATTGTTACTGTTGCACGAGAACGTTGCAGCGCTTCGTCCATTCAAGCAGTGAGTCCCGCGCCGCGCCATAACATCTACTAGCGCCAAGGTGCCTCGCGGCAAGACGTCTGCGCCGAAATGACCCGGATCCCCCCTCCCCTCTGGAAGACACCGTTGACGGCATCTCTACTCCAAGTCCCTCTCATTCTCCACTCTGCGCCCTTTGGAAATCTCCCGGGCGAATTTCTTTCCTCTTGTCTCGCATCCGCCATGCACCCAAAAAGAAGACGTGGCGTGCTCAAGGAGGTTGGCTCGCGACTGCTTGAGTCAAGTTGTCCAAGGAATCGTATTAATTTAAGTACGAGTATATGCCTGCTAAGTGATCTTTGCTTCACAAGGGAAATTACCTATGCTATTGAAAGTCATAAATGTCACAAGAAATACGTTGGAAAGTTGAAGGATTTATTTTTAAGATAATTTTAATCAGCTCGACGATGGAGTCAATTCAGCATTTTCGTTAGCGAAATAAATTCATGTACTCAATGAAATTACTAACGTATAACACCAGAATATTACTATCAAACGTTATGCTATAATATTTCTTGAAATATTCTTTAATATCTCTTTAGTAATGATATTATTCATACGTCAACTATTTTGACAACAGCGACCGCAGCGCCACTTAAAGCCAACTAACGTCTATTTCGTCTGCTATAAGCGCAGAATTCCGTGAATTTAGCGAAAAATACGGTAGGTGGATGCCTTTTTTTCATGTCATTTTATTCCTTGTAAAATTAAGCATAAAATATTAGTTTTTTGCAAAAATTCCATGTCATTATGGTATTTTTAAACTTTATATTCCCATGTGATGGCCATTCTCGCCGTTAATCGTATGTAATATCAAATGCAATTTGTGATAAAAGGAGTATGGGTTGGTGTAATTATCTTTACTTTATTAGATAGAGGAGTTTTAGTTCTATAAATGCTGAAAACATAAAAAAATGACATAACTTTCACTTTTCGAATCAACCTATCGGGTCTGCTAATGATGCCGGGCAGGGGAGGGCCTCCATTGTTAACGAGCGAGACCGAAATATTGCCGAGAAAGCAACTCGGGAATAGAGGGACATTTTTCCTCCAGCGATGGTAAGAATTCGTTCTCAATACGTCCAGCGTATGCGCAGAAAGGTGTGTGTGCTTCCTAGGCGCCAGGATGATTGCCGAAATATAACTGCTCGCCGGAGACATAATTATCGTCACTCTCCATCTCACAGTTGTTATCTGAAGATAAAAAATATATGAGTGCCCGCTTTTGCTCTATTTTTACTTGAGCGAATACAAAAAAAAAACAACGCAACTGGTTGGTTACCAATAGACTGTATGACTTATGGTATAAGAGGGAAATTGGACGCCAAATTCTGAGGGGCAACATTCGGGTTCTCCTTCAGAACCGCGTCGTTAGATACCTTGTGTCCCAACAACACAGCAGATACAACACAGGGGCAATTCGAAAAGCAGCAGTGCTTGTGCAACTACCGAGATATATTTTAGCTTTTCAAGCCGAGACCTACTCCGACATGACACCTTCATACAAAATATTTGGGATGGCAAAATTCTTGCAGCTCCTTTGCTGAAATGAAGGAGATGGCTGAAGACAGAGACGGTCGGAATTCGTGGCTGCAGTGACAAGGCTCTGTGCCTTTACATTAAATTAATTAATATGTCACGGAGGGTCACAATGCCACCGCCCTGAGGATAATATTAAGCACGCAATCGAGAGACACGTTCACTAGGAATGACACTTAATTTTTGGTTCAAGATATAGTAATGTAATAATAGTTCTTACTATTTCGTACTATAACCAGGTGTGATACCTGACGTTTGGTGGCCGTTGCTGGTCACTTTATGAAAGGGAATGAGGTATCTGTCGAGTTGGTGGAGTTTATGCATAGGGGATTCAGGGAGGGAAAAGGATGGGAAGGGGAGGAGTGGAAGGAGTAGTCATATAATATGCGGTAGTCTAGCGGACACCTACAAGTCTGCTAGTCTATAGTCTAATGGTACGCGGGGTACACCCGAACAACAAATATATATACATCTATAATGACCCGCAAAAGTTTCAACCAAGAATTAGTTCTTAAATAGGCCGTCATTCGTAATGAATTAACAGCTACCATTATTGCGGTGCTCAGATTTATTCGGAAGTTGAAGTGGCTCTTTTGCTTTTTATCTCGTTGCTTTTGTCTGTAGCTCGCCAACCTCGATTCCTTTGCTACGACGGGACAACCAAAAGAGGGCGGCGCCGCGGGTTCACGTGCAGACGAGGAGCGGATTGCGCACAGAAGAGGAGCGGATTGCGCACCACAGTGGTGCTGGGAACTAACACGCTCTCTTTTATTACACGCTCGGAATGCGAATGGACTTTTTCCACGTCCTGGGTCGAGCGTGGTTCGCGCAGCGAGAGGAATGGGAGTACATATTTGATTTCGCATTGGTGGGGAGGTTGGGTGGAGGGCCAGGGGTGGCCAGGGTTGGCGTCAGGGGTCCGAATCGCTTCAATAGGAGGCCAGCGCTATTGGGGCCATAAATAGCCTCTTCAATGGCCTTGGGGAGAACCACCCTCGAATTCTTTCCTTCGAATGACTCTCCAAATTGCAACCGCCGACGTCCAAAGCAGCGGAGACGTGTCGGGGAAAAAAGGCGGCGGCATTTAAAACCAAGGCATGGAACGATTTGGGACGAGATGAAAAAATCGTCCCAAAGACGAAGAATTTTCTGGGACGGAACGGGACGGAGGGAGGTGTTGCGACAACGCAAGACGAAATATTCTGGACGAAAACCTTTTTTGGGACGATACTGAACGAACATTTTGGGACGGAGAGAGGTGTTTGGACGAGACGAGACGAGATTTTCAGGACGAAAAAAAGTGGAGACGAGATGACGAAAATTATGGGACAAATAAATTGTGCAGGACGAGAAGAGATGAAAATATCACGAAGAACCATGTTGAAGAATGAGAGGAAACAGAAATTTCAATGAAAAGACACAGTAAACGAGAAAAAAGCAGCATAAAGTCTTTGTACATCTTCTCGCCTGTACTGAGAGAAAGAAAAAGGGGATGAATCCTCTTTATACAAACAGCGGTAACATCAACGATACCTGAAGTAAAGATGAAGTTCTTCTGCAGTTTTTACCATAATTTCATTACCTCTTTAATAATTCTAGATCTGTTCTCAATTATTGATGATGTGCATATTTTTATGTCCCAAAATAGTTCTTAATGAAAGTATATATCAGAAAAGATAATGGTATTTTGCTTTCAATTACCATCAAAATAAAACTTATTCTGCTGATTGGGGAAATTTGCTCTTCCGAGTGTTTCTGCCGAAATACATCGAATGGCAGGAATAGATTGATTAATTTAATAATACGTTCTTTTATTATCGAGTAAGTCTCAATAGTTGGGTGATCCTAAAACGGAATGCGTTCTTATGTGGAATACAATTGAGGCGCTCGGGGCTAGATAATGGTAAGCCACACAGTTAAAAATATTGAGATCTGTACCCCTTTCTTAACTGCTAGACGATGGGAAGCCACTGGCGGAGTAATATTTGAAGAAACCAAGAGATGTCCTAGCCACACACCTTGTTCTTATGTATTACACCAAAACACAACACCTAATTTAGGGAATTTTTCGAACCTTCAGATGTCACTCCTGTAAAATTTCCTAAATGTGGCTTACCATTATCTAGCCCCGAGTGCCTCAATTATCAGATAAAGAAAGTGCTACCGCTAAAAGGACGCTTTTAAACTCAAAGGTTATAAAATGCTTATAAAATATACTGTGTTGGATACAACAGTATCCTTTTTGTGTTTTTACTTTAAAATTTAAAAACTAAGTCAGGGTAAAAAAATTGACGAACACCGAAATCAAGACCAGGATAGAATGATCCCAGAGTGAAAAAATTGTGTTAGACGTGACGAAACGAAAGTCAAGACGAAAAAATTTCCGGATTAGAAGAGATGAAAATTTATGGACAAAGGTTGGTTCAATTCCGTTCCAAGGGCTGTTTTAAACTTTTCCAATTTCTCAGATCGATATAATCCTATTTTTTTCTTCCAATTAATCACTTATCAGCCAAATAGTATGATCCGGGGCGTATATTAAGGTGCATTGGGAAGTAGATGTGAGGCGAGCGACCATTCCTTAGGAACAGGAACGTGTTTATGACCTCTGAGGAATCCAGAATGAGGCCCCCTACATTATAGCCTTCCAACCTGGAAGCTTGACTCCTTGCATATTAAGACAATACATCATCATCATCCAGGGTCAACAATCCTAGGATTGGTTTGACGCAGCCCTCCACTCTATTCTTCCATCGGCCAACCTCTTCATATTGACGTAGCTCCTCTCTTTTATATCCTTCACAACTTGCTCCATATACCTCATACGAGGCCTGCCTTTTCCATTCTTCCCCTTCACTTTACCCTCGACGATTGTCTTCATCAGGACATCGTGTCTCAAGATGTGGCCCATTAAGTTGTCCCGTCTTCTTTTTAGGGTTTTTAGTAGACATCTCTTTTCTCCCACTCTACTCAAGACTTCTTCGTTTGTCACTCGATCGATCCATTTTATGTTCATCATTCTTCGGTAGCACCACATTTCAAATGCTTCCAGCCTTCATCTACATCTACACGATACCCTGTAAGCCACCGCGAGGGTGGTTGGCAGGGGGTGAAGATCACCAATCCTTGACTTCTCTACTGTTGTTATTGTCCATGCTTCGCTGCCATATAGTAGAATGCTCCAGATGTATGTTCTAATAAAATGTTTCCTCATTTCCACGCTTGTATTTGCCGCTGTAAGTAGAATCGTCTTCTGGTAAAATGCCCCTTTCGCTTGGGCAATTCTACTGGCAATTTCTCTTTTACTTCATCCATTGCTGGTTACTCGGCTTCCCAGGTAAAAAAACTCCTCCACCTCCTCGATTTTTTGTTTTCCTAGTTTAACATTGGTCCCGGCTTACTTTCTCCTACTGCAATACCAATACCTTAGTTTTTTCTTTATTTATCTTCAAATGAAATCTGGTCATTGTCCTTTCCATATTTCCTAGTGTCTTCTTTAAATCTGCTTCTGTTTCTGCCATGACTGCTATGTCATCGGCGAATCGTAGCATGCTGATTTTCTCCCCGTATATATTCACTCCCGGAGACTTTTCTTTGACTTCTTGGATGACTTTCTCGATACAGGAATAATACGGGAGGCAGTGCACATCCTTGCCTCGCTCCTTTCTTTATGTTTGCTTCTGTACTGCTGGGTCCTGATTTGATTATGGCCACCTGGTTTTTATACATGCTATGGATATCTCTTCGGTAGTTGTATGATACTCCAATTTCTTTCAGAACCTTTAGCACCATGTTCCAATCCACGTTGTCAAATGACTTTTCCAAATCAACAAATGCAACAAACTTCGGTATATTCTTCTCTGTTCTCTTCTCTATTAGTAGCCGGAGGGCGAAGATTGCTTCTCTTGTGTCCTTGTTTCTTCTGAACCCGAATTGGTCCTCATCCAGGAACTCCTCAGCTTTTCGATCTATTCTTCTATAGATGATTCTCGTTAATATCTTCTAGGCATGTGTTGTCGGGCTTATGGTCCTAAAATGTTCAAGGTTCTCTGCCCTCTTCTTTTTGGCAATAGGGATGATGATGCTAAGACAATATATAATGAGTGCAAATATCTATTTCTATTAATACTCTACTATTAGGTGCCAGGTTACATGCAACTATATTTACTTTTTCTCTCTCGTGACGCCATATGGTAAATATGGCCTTGCTTAGGAAACATCTCGTCTGTTATCTTCTTTCTATCCATTGTTGAACTTGTTATAAGGTACCATCGGCAACTGCTTCTTATATAGAGATGACAGAGATAAGTATCAGTTCGGTGGCGTATTCGGCTTCACCGATATTCGCCTTTTTTGCGTTTGTACATTGTTTATCGCATTATTGTTCATGTTTTATAATTGTATATGGCTAAAAGATGAAGAAGATTCCGCACCATCATTGTAGTCGATGGTGTAGCCAAAAACTATGTAAAAAAATAATAAAAAACATAAACAATTAAAAAAATTAACTGGGCGATCCCAACTATATTGTTATTGCAAACAAAATATTTGTTCGTGTGTTTTACGGAACGTTTTCCGTTGGCGGCCCCCACTGCGGTCGCCTGTGTACATAATTTCTTTAATTTTAGGTGCATGTTGGACGCTATTTCGCCTCTTAATGGCTTAGTATGTAGGTTTCTCTTTCTCGCGAACAACTTTTGACACGACAACAGAACATTCACTCGTCATGCGCTCTCTATTTGTAAAAATATCGATTGGGTGAGCACTGCTCACCGGAACGGTATCCTGTGTCGCGCTACCTGTGGCGCGGTGATTACATGCTGCGTAAAACATACAAATGTTTTAACCAATCAGTTCTCAGCTCTTTACTGGGGAATATATTACATACATATTCCCCATGTGAAGAACAGTTTTGATACATGATAACCTACTTTGTGGTGCATAGCAGGAGAATGCACGTGAGGCTTCGTTTCGCCGTCAGTCTTAGTGACACTATGTGGCTGTGGTAGGATAAGTAGTTGGTTTACTTCCACTATTTTAATTTAAAATCTGGGGTATATAAATTGAAATGTGATGATTTCGAATGTTATTACATTGGCCAAACTGGACGTAATTTCAAGAGTAGAGCAAGAGAACTCAAGGTTTGTTGGAGAAATAAGGACAACGCAGCATCGACCGTCTCGCCCGACACCTGCTGGGCATCGCAGTGGCTTCGACCAGAAATTCTCCATTTCGGGAAGACAGGGAGGAGGAGGGGTGTCTTAGAAATTCGAGAGATCAGTCTGCTATGCTCCTCGTTTAAATATCCTTCCGTAACCCATCCCCCCAAATTACTCATCACCCCGCAACCCACGCACCCTTCTCCATTCAACCTCCCGAACCTGACCTGCATAACGATTCGACGATGAAGTACTTCCTCTTTCCCTCACACACACACACACAGTCCCATAACATGTGACTTTTACCCTCCCCAAAAACCACCTTCCACCACCCGCCTCCCATTTCGATTATACCCATAATCCCCTGCCGGCCACGTACCTACATCTACAGCTTCTGTCCACTCTGAGAATTTGTACCTGATGACACTTTGGCAGTTGAAATCTGGTTGCACCTTTTATAAAATCTACATCTACATCTAAACGATACCCTGCAAGCCACCGCGAGGGTGTGTGGCAGTGGGTGAAGATCACCAAGCATGCACTACTACCATGCAATCTAGCAACTATAAGGTCTCATGCAACTAAATTGTTAGTATCTATAGTATTGAAGGGATTAATACATGCATCATGCACTAAAGACTACTCTAAAGTATTTCCCCTACCTATCCCTTTGCTATGCTGCCTATTCTGTTCTCTTATAGTACGGGGGAAAATGACATTTTGAATCCATCAGTACGACAATCTACCTCTCTAATCTTATTTATCTGGTCTTATCTAGCATAATACGCTGGTGTTTTTAATATGTGCCTAACATCTTCAGTAAAGATATCCGATTGAAATTTCTCTAATAGATTTAATCTGCACCTTAACCTACGCTCTGCTAATGATTCCCACCATAATTCTTGTATTAATTCTGAAACACTACTCAACCTATGATCGTAACACCTTTTAACGAACGTAGCTGCTCTACGCTGCACACTGTCTAGTTCTCTGATCAAACCTAATTCATTCGGATCCCATACACTGGCTGCATACTCAAGGTGGGGCCTAATAAACCTATAATAAACTGTGGAAGTAGCCATTGGGTGGTTTTTTCTTCATTGCAATCACGGTTTCTCTATTTTTCGGACCTTGGGCTCTTTAAAGTTTCTCATTGATGTACTACTCGTACATACTTTTCTTTGATGGGTTGCTGATCCATGATGAAGACTCAACAATCGAGCACAACAGGGTGCGTGCATGCCTATTCAGCTAAATGCCGGATTTGTGTGCGTGTCATCGTTTTCGTCAGCTTGCTCAGTCTGGGGACAAGTCCATTATCGGTAATCGGCGACACCTTCCACGTAATCCCCGTCCCCCAATCACGAAAACCCCTCGGTGATGAAGCATCTGTATTTTTGGTGCAAAGCTAAAACCGTTTGGATGAAGTGTAGTTGATTCCTTTACGGTAATAACCTTTAGAAAAAGTATAGATGACTCTTCAGTCCACTAAGAACTAATCCTTTCATCTAAGAGGAGATGAGAGTAAGGAAACAATGCACTTCCACAAAATATATAATTTATTCACTCACGACCATGGTTTCGATGCTTAGAATCATCTTCAGGTGCTTTCGATGCTTAGAATCATCTTCAGGTGCTTTCGATGCTTATCATCATCTTCAGGTGCTTTCGATGCTTGGAATCATCTTCAGGTGCTTTCGATGCTTAGAATCATCTTCAGGTGCTTTCGATGCTTAGCATCATCTTCAGGTGCTTTCGATGCTTAGAATCATCTTCAGGTGCTTTCGATGCTTAGAATCATCTTCAGGTGCTTTCGATGCTTATCATCATCTTCAGGTGCTTTCGATGCTTGGAATCATCTTCAGGTGCTTTCGATGCTTAGAATCATCTTCAGGTGCTTTCGATGCTTATCATCATCTTCAGGTGCTTTCGATGCTTAGAATCATCTTCAGGTGCTTTCGATGCTTAGAATCATCTTCAGGTGCTTTCGATGCTTAGCATCATCTTAAGGTCCTTTCGATGCTTAGCATCATCTTCAGGTGCTTTCGATGCTTAGCATCATCTTAAGGTCCTTTCGATGCTTAGCATCATATTCAGGTGCTTTCGATGTTTAGCATCATATTCAGGTGCTTTCGATGTTTAGCATCATATTCAGGTGCTTTCGATGTTTAGCATCATATTCAGGTGCTTTCGATGTTTAGCATCATCTTCAGTATGCTAAGCATCGAAACCATGGTCGTGAGTGAAAAAATTATATATTTTGTGGAAGTGCATTGTTTCCTTACCCTCAAAATGAAGGAATTCCACGTAGTTAAGTCAGGCACCGCCAACTTCATCTTCTAAGGGCAAAACCTGCAAGGTTACGGTATGAAGACGATGTTAAAAACTTTATGAAGGCAACTAACACAGTCTTACGCACAGCTTTTCAGACTATGGGACAAATATACGTCCTTGGACAATAAGAGTATTTCACCTCTGTGGCATCGTAAAGAAAGAATGACGCTCAGGGTTATTATATTGGAATGCCGTTAATGCCAGCATGATATTTGAATTTTTCAAAACGCTATTAGGCAGCAAAATTCAATTAGCTGCGGTGCGTATGTATACGAAGCACACCATTTACAATATCACAACCGAGGCTAGATAGAACTTCTAAAGTAGAATTTAAAAAAAACTGTTTGGAACCGCGACACACAAGTGCAAGTGAGATGAGTTTAGAAACTATTTTAGAAATCCAAATGCATACATAGAAATAAAATACAATGCTATGCATATTCCACGCTATTTTAATTCACCGATCCGGGTTTCGTTTAAACCGTATATATTATCAGGGTCTAATCCTGATAATGTCTACGGAGTAGACGAAACCCGAATCACTGAATTAAAATATTGTGGAATAAACGTAGTATTTTATTTTAAAAGAAGTTTTCTCGGGTTGTTCACCGGGTAAGGGCGTCCATTTCAGCCGACGTTTCGATCCTCGACTCGAGGGTCATCTTCAGTGCGAGAGCGCAAGGTAGCATCTGTATGCAACAGGGCGAGATCGCCCTGAAGGAGACTCTCGAGTCGAGGATCGAAACGTCGGCTTAAATGAACGTCCTTACCCGGTGGACATCCCATGAAAACTTCTTGAAGCAGATACTCCGGGAAAGCACCAATTCCTACTATGTTATTTTGCTTCTACGTAAACATGCAGTTCCACCAAGTCTGAAACTGTGCAGTTCATCAAAATGAATTTAAAGATTTATTTTAGTCATCGATTTATTACATATTATGTACAATAAAGTTGACAGTGCCCCTGCAAAAATCATGGATGCTGAAAAGCTTCTTTTCCAGAATAAATTTTAGTTTGCGCCCTAAGAATTGGAATGACCATGAAAATTTATTCTTCCGTCATTTCAAGTCTGCCTGTGCAGTTTTTCCTGGCGCGCGCGCGGGCGAGACGTGATGGAGACCTCTGGTGGCATTTTCAATCTCCCTTCCTCTTCCGTCGGATAATTGCCCTCTCTAACCCTTCCCGGCCTCCATCCCTTTTATATGCATAAGGCGAGCACCCTCCTCCACCCCCCGGAAGCGCGGAAACATCCCCCGCCATCCGTTATTATTGCCGCCCCCGCCGCCGAAGGTCCTCGCCGGGCCCTTGTAAATCACGCGCCGGGCCCAATTCCACGGCCCCCGAAACGAGAGTGGGCCGCCCTTCGAAAGTTCCCCTGTCGCCGCCCCATCCATCTCCCATGATTCCATTTCCTACTCTCCCTCTCTCCATTTCAAAATCCACCCCCGATCCACCCTTCCAACCCCACCCCCCTCTCGCTCCCTCTGCATTCCTCCCCCTTCCCAGCATTCATCACACCAGTGCAGATCAGCAAGCAGTCCGATTGCGAAGCCTGGCATATTCTCGGGCGCGCCTGAATGCAGCAACCCTTCCCCCAGAAGCAGGAGGAAGCTCCCCCAGCGTTCCTGCTCCTCTCGTTGTTGCCGCACCCCGCTCCTCCGCCGCACCCCCCGATCATCCTTTGGCCGACAAAGGGTGGCGTTCCAGGGTTTCGTGAAGATCATAATGTCTTCACTGGCTTGACCGTTTGAATGCAATGCGGTGGTTTCCTTCATCAAAGGAAACGGAATGCGTTTCGTGCCCCACCATAAATACGTATTCTTTTTACACAAAAAGTTTGGATTTAAATACAAGCGTAGATGTAAGGAAACAGTTCATCAGAAACAACATCCGGAGCATGTTTCTTTACGGCAGTGAGGCATGGACGATGACAGCAGTGGAGAAGAAAAGGGTGGAATCATTCGAAATGTGATGCCACAGAAGAATGCTGAAGATTAAATGGATCGACCGAATAAGTAACGAGGAAGTCTTAAGAAGAGTGGGAGGAAAGAGAAGTCTGCTGACAACTCTAAAAAAGGAGGGAAAACTTAATTGGTCATATCCTAAGACACGATGGCCTGATGAAGACAATCGTCGAAGGAAAAGTGAAGGGGAAAAATGGAAAAGGCATGCCTCGTATGAGATACACGGAACAGGTTGTGAAGGATTGAAAGAGAAGAATTACGTCAATATGAAGAGGTTGGCTGATAGAAGAATCGAGTGGAGGGCTGCGTCGCTAAGCAATCCTAGGATTGTTGACCCTTGATGATGATGATTAGAAATCCAAGTTGACAAGAGATAATTAAATGGTAATTTAAAATTCAGTTGAAAAAGCTCATAAATGGCGGATTGCGCTGCCTTGTTGATGACGTAACAGGTAAATAGTTACCGTTGCGAGGCATGGGAAATATTCGTCTCCTGAACTTAACATTGTATTTCAGAGCCCCTCAGCTCCATTGAATGTGTATTAATGATGGCATGTGAAAATCATCAAAATTAAACATAGTATACCAATATATTCGTTTTACTATGCGCAAAATGAAGTTGGCCTATAGTCAGGTGAACTTTACCCCGTGCTTCGCGGTAGCAGAGGACTCCACGAGCTGGTTGCCCTGGAGTCAATAAAAGAACGGTTCATATAATGAACCATTATATGAACCGTTCTTTTGTTACTTCCATTTATTTTCGAATTTCCCCGCTCTCTTCTTCTTGGGCATAGGAATGATGATGATTTTCTCGAAGTCCCTTGGTATTTCTCCTTCTAAGTACATGTCACAGATAGTTTTGTAAAGATGAGTTAATGTCTTCTCTCCTGCATTTTTAATTAGTTCTGCAGGAACATCATCAATACCAGTAGCCTTATGCATCCGAAGGTCTCTTACTGCAGTGTCGAATTCCGATCTTAACTAGTTTGCTGGTAGTGTTGCTTAAGGAGATGCGGGAGTTGTTGCAGAAACAGTCGTTGGATGTCCCGTAATGCTGGGTATGAAAAATAATAAAGCCTCACGTTAATGATCAAAGTTTGCTACTGATGTATTGAATTTACAAGCAAAACTCACCGTAGTAAATTGTAATAGTAATAAAGGTAGTTGTTTCAGGCTTGATTTGGTGGAATATCCTAAGGAAAGAAAAAGACTGGCAATTTTCCACAAGAATAAGGAATTTTTACTTTTTCCGGTTTCGGCGTACAACACCATCATCAGGTGAAAAGTCTAGAAAGTCTAGAAAAAGTCAGTTTTCACCTGATGATGGTGTTGTACGCCGAAACCGGTCGAGTAAAAAATCCTTATTCTTGTGGAAAATTGCCAGTCTTTTTCTTTCGTTGTATTAATAAAATACCCTTCTCAAAAATACATCACAATATTCAGGGGATTAATTATGCTACAGCAGTATACCTCAACCTTTTTTCCCGTCACGGCACATCTTGCAAGAACTATTTCTGTCACGGAACACTGAAGAGGGCAAATTTTTCTATCGAGATGAATATGTTTTTCTATTTGACAACAGTCATGACAATCGTGTTAGTTCAGTCTACCTATGCCATCATTTATTAATATAAATTAAACAAGTGTGGTAAGGCGAGCAGTTTTAAACAATGCTAAATTCTACATAAAGTTGCACATCGTATATTAGGTTTTCGTGAAAACGACATTTCTCTTTACATTATTAATCTGAAAATTGTACTGCAAGAGCCATGCTCTGCCATACAGCCATGTATAAAATAGCTGATTTTCAACGTATTTTTTCTTCGAATAAATTAATGGAAAGGCCAAATTATTTTATTACCTATTGATAGAATTACCAAAAAATTATATGTCCTGAAATTTTCACAAAAATGACATCTACTTCATAAATCTTATAATTTCTTATAAGTCGTTAAATAACGAAAATAGCCGAGTTTTATTTATCAGCAACTTTTGGCTAGTAAATAAATAGTTACAAGGTTCTGCTTGAGCAAATGCATTTAAAAAAGATAGATCTTGCTCCTAATGAAGTCTCATGTTGATAACTTGAGAAGTTTTTGAAAAATTATCGTTCAAAATTGGAGCTTCCAATTTTCTGAGCGCCAAAAATCGTGCTTTTTTCATGCAAAGCCAAATAAAAAAATTGTTGATACGGTGAAGAATCGCCGATGTTATTCACAAAACGTAGAAATAAATTTTCTTTCATTTTCAGTTTATTTCATTGCAATCGACGAATAGGTTATTGAGATAGAACCACTCAAACTCGAGTAACTCGACTCTTTGCATGGACAGCAATTCATAATTCGGTGGAGTCAACTTAAGTGCAAATTCAACAACTTGTTAGTTATATATTTAACTGCATGTGGAAAACTTCCTGTAGGGGTCCGGTCGTTTACGAGGCCGGGACATGAGCGAAGTCCTCAGGTTCCCGAGCACCAACCATAGAAACGAGTGCCGATCGTCATGTGCTCCTGACGAGAGCAACACGAATAGTAGCTGACACCTGAAAACAGAGGCGTCTGTGAATTTAAGTGAGGAGCACCTTCTCAGTTCAAGTTTACGCGCCTTAATAGCGGAAAGAGGTGCGCTTTCCTAAGGAGACTCCTAAGCAGTCCCTTGTTAGAACCTTGTTTCCCTTGTTAGACCTCATTTGGAATATGCTGCAAGTGTATGGGATCCCTACGATATCGGTCTAAACAACGAACTTGAACGTGTGCAGCGAAGATCGGCAAGATTTGTAAAGGGACGGTACGATAGCTATAATAGTGTTACCAGTCTATTAAATGAATTAAAATGGGAAGCGTTGTCAGATCGCAGGTTGAAATTAAGACTTAAATCTCTTAAACAAATTCCAGGACCATATTTTGAGTGATGATGTTAAAAATATTTTGAGAACCCCAACTTACTAAGGTAGACTGGACCATAATCATAAAATTAGATAAATTGATTACCGAACTTACAGATTCAAAAGGTCCTTTTTTCCTCGTACAATTAGGGATATGAATAATGGTAAATATATCCAGTACGAGTGTAGCAATGGATAGTATTGGTAGCTGCATGTTGGTATGAGCACTTAAAGCTAACCCAACTAACAGCAAGTTTTTGCATGTTTGCCTTGCTATTTTTATCTTTTATTAATTTGTGTAGTTTAGAACAGTATATAAAAACGAATCCTTTTTTATGCATGATATGTAGTGCATGTTTGGTGAGAATTCACCCCTGCCACACACCTTTATGGTGGCTTGCAGGGTATTATGTAGATGTAGATGTTGTCCAACAGATCGCATCGTATTTGCAGTTGGAGGGAAGTCTCCGCTGATGGTCGTTGGAGTTGGAGAGAAGGAACCACGCCAACACGTGAACTTCTCTTTCGTAACCGACTTTTTGTAAACGGACACTTCGTAACCGTCGACAAGGGGTAAACAGTCAACTCGTAACTTACCATTCCGAAAACACGGCAAGTAGCTCGTATATGGTCATTTAATGAGCCGAAGTGCAAATAAAGACAGCTTGGGAGTAAAGGAAATTTTCATAGTCGAGTTAACATATACGTGTGGCAAAAAAGGTTGGACTTCCGAGCCAAAAGTATTGTTTCAAAGAATTCAAATTACGATATGCATTCGACGGGAAGGGGTCCCCGGGTACTCCCCGCCCTTCCTCTCGCAATCTGGGGGATGGCTGCTAATCGCTGACACTTGAGCCCGTCACCCCACGGAGATTAGTTAGAAACCGCCGGGATTATCTGGTGTATTACACGAATGGTTCTCAATTTCCGTGTGCTTAAATCGCTCGTAACATCATCAATCATTGTTTTGCCTTGAGTCTTTCTCATCCGCGTCGAGCACAGAGTCTCCGGTCGAGAAAAACTCGAGTGAAAAGAATGAGTGAGATTTTTAAGAGTGATTCAAGCGCAGCAAATTTGCGAAACCTTCGATGTTTTTAACACGTGACTCCTTGGATACATATTCGAGATAATCCCGACGGTTTCAAAGAACGAATCCCCCAGGGGGAGGGAGGGGAGTTGAGTTTTAAACAGTCGGAATGGGGAACATGAACTATTTTTTTTAACTTTTTGAATGTGAAGTCGATTAGTTAAAATGTGCTTTGCGAAAATTTTGTTGAAGTATTAAGTTGCGTTACAGAGACATTACTCTTTGAAAATTGTACCTTTTCGGAAGCTTAAAAACACGAATTCATCGCATGACGTCACGGTACGGTATCACTATGGGCGTTGTTTATCTGTTCATGCGTGGAGGTAAGTTGTTAAATGAATGCTTCGCGAAAACGTATGTATTTATCTCATTTGTTTAATGCAACAACGATTGTATTTCGATTTTTTATTTACGTAGTATGGATGGCAACGAGCAAATCGTCCATAAATTATATAATGCCTGCGTAGTGCCCAAGAATTTTTGCTACGTCTATGCAATCGCTGTTTTTTTTAGAAGAACGCCGCCGTAAGGGAGTCAACCAAAGTAAATTGTCGGAATGTATTTTTTAAGTATTTTTTTCAGTCATCGTTTCGTTCGAGAAACGGCTAAAAACCTCAAAACAATATATTCATTTCGTTTTCTGCTAATAATTAATGTCTATCTCCATAGCAGTATGGAACCTATACCGTGCAGTGACGTCAGAAGGCATTTTAGGTCACGTGACTTTCGTCACTTTCCGGGAACATTTTAATTCATTTAATAATCTTTGTGGTGGAAGTAGAAAAATTTGGCTTATATATTTAAATTGGTGAGAAAATTTCGCATCAAGTACATCATAAATCTTCGATAAATTAATTTCATGCATAGCCCCCCTCATCTGGAATAGGTAACCAGGGGGTCACGTGGTACAAACACGGATTTTTCGCGAATTCGGTGTGTTAAAAGCGCTGATTACAGCCTCATCAATTATAGCTGTAGCTGTTCCTTTCGGGAAATGCTGCGTGCGATTCATTTTCGACTCAACGTTTCACTCCTCCTACTGGCAGCGTAATCAAGAGACTGAGTGTAAATCGGCTTCGTCTCATTCTCATATAGGAGCATTCGTGTCCGTTGCCCCATTGTTGGGCCGATTTGAATTTCGGACGGAAGACGTTAGCCGTTGTGCATTTGAAGGGGCCAGGAAACCTTTCCAAACACGGATCAGGTTGTAACCATCCTCTCTATTGAAACCTTTAAGCAAAAAAAAACCTCATTAATTGTTTACACTGTTGTTTAACATCATCTGCGGGTTGTATGGTCCACCAAGATGATAGAAACTCAAGTGAAAACAATTAATGATATTGTAACGAGAGATTCAGACACACTTAATTTACAAACCATTCGTGTTTGCACCACGTGACTCCTTGGTTACCAGCTATTCGAGGTAATCCCGACGGTTTCAAACGACGAATCTCCCAGGGGGCCTGGAGTCGTCGATCTACATCTACATAATACCCTGCGAGACACCACAAAGGTGTGTGGCAGGGGGTGATTTCTCACCAAACATGCACTACACATCATGCATAAAAAAGGAATATACTAGTCAGAACTTCACTATTTAAAAAAGAAAGAAATTGCTAAGCAAACATGCAAAAACATTCTGTTAGTAGGGTTAGCTTTAAGTACTCATACCAACATGCAGCTACCAGCGCTATTCATTGCTACTCTCCGATTGGACAAATTTACCGTTATTCGTATCTCTAATTGTACGAGGGAAAAAGGACATTTGTAATCTATCAGTTCGGCAATCAATATCTCTAATTTTATGATTATGGTCCATTCTGCCATAGTAAGTTGGGGTTCGCAAAATATTTTTAACATCATCACTGAATGCGTTGTGGGTGCGTTGCACCATGTCGCGGGTGCGGCCGCCCCGCTCCCTCGGGAGAGCATAAATAGGGGAGGGGCCCTCCCCTCCCCGAATTGCCAGCCGGCTCCATCACTCATTCCGTTCGGAACGTCATTTGTTGATATTCTCTCCGACGAGGGAAGCAGCAACGCTTCAATCTTTCCCATTTCCTCCTCGCATTCCTCTTCCACAAATGACGTTTCCCTCTCCGCAATATCCATCCCTCATGTCCCCACGCAGTGCAAACACACACACGCGCACGCTTTATTGCGTCACTGGCGTGCATGCGTACGCCACCAATGTCTCCGCGGAGTATTGTGTGCCCCCCCTTATTGGCGTGCGAATACATTAGCCCTCTCCGAAACGTGTGCTTCCAGTGTTAAACATGCTACAATGCTTGCTTCCGGGTGGAGGGGGGATTCGTCGGAAACAACCGAAGTATGTCCCGAAGTATACCCGAAGTATATCTGGAGGAAGCATGCTACGAAGCCAAAGCTCAGAAGCACGCTTCCATTGTTAAAGGCTTCGAAGCATTGTTGACGAGAATAACAGAAGATGGCGGAGCCGTTGGCTACTTATAAATGTGTATAGCATATTTTTTTTACTTCGTATGTTGAATTTGCATAATTATTAATATATGTTCAATGATAATATTAATATACACAAAATCGCTCTTTTTCTTCCGATCTAAACATTTGATATATGTTGCTCTCTATCGTCTTTCGCTAAAATGGCATTTTTCCCCCGTACTAGAGAACAGGATAGGCAGCATAATAAAGGGATAGGTAGGGGAAATATTTTAGAGTAGTATGTAGTTCATGATGCACGTATTAACCCCTTAAATACTGTAGATACTAACAATTTAGTTGCATGAGACTCTATATATGCTTGTTTACATGTTAGTAGTGCATGCTTGTTGATCTTCACCCCCTTCCACACACCTGGTGGCTTGCATGGTATCGTGTAGATGTAGATGTAGATATCTAGTGGTTATTTCTGTGGCCACTACTGCTTAACGTCTCTCCTTACCGTAGACTGTCCGAATATGAAGTATTCTTTCCCATGCATGCTTCATTGTACGTCAGCAATACGTCATCACCAAGAATGCTCTGCCGAAGCATACTTGGTTTTCGGATACGGCTATTGTGTAGGTACTGGAAAAGGGGGGGGGGTGTCTCGCGGGTTCAGTGAATGGAAGGGTTTCACGTTTCGTCGACGGCGCGCGCTCAGTCAGGGTGTGCAAATACCCAGAAGGAGTAGGGGAGGTGATAAGGCGAGGGAGAGATCGAGGGGAATGTACGTATAGTGGGATAGACAGGAGCGAATTTCCATTCGGCTTCCCCCTGGGGAGAAACTCAGAAGGCGGGACCATTGTGATTCCGGCGGTGTACTTGATAGGGAAAAGTCTAAAAGCATTTAGGTTCTGGCGCAGAGGTCGAGCACCCTGCTCCTCCATGCCCATAACATTTCAGCTAGGCTTGTACGATGAGTCGATTAATCGAAGTCATCGACCATCGATGTCCATGAGAATCATCGGTGCCGATGAGTTGATGCGAATCATTGATGTCGATGAGTCGTGATGTGCTCTGACGCGAGAAACGCTACCACTTATGACTACATCTCTTCCTGGCGGAGCTCCACAATTACGAGGAGGTCCCAGCTTTATCCAAATCTTCGAACGTCCTACATTGGTATAGGGTCAGGAAGATTCTGTATCCCCGCCTTCAGAGGTACGCGAGGAACTACCTCTTTATTCCAGCCTCTTCAACGTCATTAGAGTGGTTCTTCAGCGATGCAGGGAACGTTGTGTTGGACGACCGACTTGTACTCACCGATGAAAATGCGGAAATGAGAATTGTATTTCACCACAACAAAGAGTTGTTTTTTTTATTTGTAACTTGGTGCTTGTTTCGCTCCTTAACAAATAGACCTTGCCTTTCTCAATTAAGTTTGACCTAATTCAATCATCATTTGATAGCCACACCAAGCTGACAACCGAGACATCCGCACCGATCATCGATAGTCATCGATCATCGTAATTGAACGATCATCGAAATTCATCGATCATCGTGTACACTCTATTGCATTATCGATGACAGCAATCGTCATCGAAGCATTTGGATGAAATTTTTTCATCGAAAATCGATGCCCAAAATCGGTCAACGCACAAGCCTAATTTCTGCCGGCCTGTCATATTTAAACTGCCTCACAAGATGTCACAGCCAACTTTGTGAACTTCACCTCTATTCTCCGAGTAAATAAAGTCCTTGACATTGATACTAAATATTGTAAGAAACTTTTTGGGGTGCAAAAAGTGATGCTCTAGCATGCATCTGCATGTATCAGTTTTATTTATAAAAATGAGTACTTGGGAAATGTGATGAGAAGGCAAAAGATCGATGTTACTTTTCACTAGTTAGTCCCCACCTTGAGTATGCAGCCAGTGTATGGGATCCGAATGAATTAGGGTTGATCAGAGAACTAGACAGTGTGCAGCGAAGAGCAGCTAGGTTCTTTAAAAGGTGTTGCGATAGGTTGAGTAGCGTTTCAGAATTAATAAGAGAATTAACTATAATGGGAATCATTATTAGAGCGTAGGTTAAAAAACAGATTAAATCTATTAGAGAAATTTCAATCGGATAGCTTTACTGAAGATGTTAAAAACACCAGCGTATTATGCTAGGTTCGACCAGATAAATAAGATTAGAGAGATAGATTGTCGTACTGATAGATTCAAAATGGCATTTTTCCACCGTTCTATAAGAGAACAGAATAGGCAGCATAGCAAAGGGATAGGTAGGGTACATATTTTAGAGTATTCTGTAGTGCATGATGCATGTATTAATCCCTTAAATACTATAGATACTAACAATCTAGTTGCATGAGACCCTATAGTTGCTTGTTTGCATGTCGGTAGTGCATGCTTGGCGATTTTCCCCCTGGCACACCCTCGCGGTGGCTTACAGGGTATCGTGTAGATGTAGATGTATCTTTGGGAAAAAGCCTAGCTATAATCTAATACGTTACGTTACCTAGAAATAACATTGTCACCCTCAACGTATTTTCTCGTGCGCGTCCAATAAGAAGGTGGTTATGTTCCGAATATACATCTACATAATACCCTGCAAGCCACCATAAAGGTGTGTGGCAGGGGGTGAACTCTTACCAAACATGTGCTACATATCATGCATAAAAAAGAATTAGTATTTATATATTGTTCTAAACTTCTCTATTTAAAAAAGATAAAAATACCAAAGCAAACATGCAAAAACATGCCGTTAGTAGGGTTAGCTTCAAGTCCATATACCAACATGCAACTACCTATGCTATGGATTGATTCATTCGTATTGGACATGTTTACCGCTATTCATATCCCTAATTGGACGAGGAAAAAAGGACATTTTGAATCTGATAGTTCGGCAATCAATTTCTCTAATTTTGTGATTGTGGTCCAGTCTGCCATAGTAAGTAGGGTTTCTCAAAATATTTTTAACATCATCACTGTAAGTATGGTCTTGGAATTTGTTTAGGATATTAAGTCTACATTTTAACCTGCGATCTGACAATGATTCCCAATTCATTTAATAGACTGGTTACGCTAATTAAGTTGTCGTACCGTCCCTTTACAAATCTTGGCGATCTTCGCTGCACTCGTTCAAGTTCATTATTTAGACCGATTTCGTAGGGATCCCATACACTGGCAGCATATTCCAAGTGAGGTCTAGACGAGGCAGTAGACGATTGTATTTTCTCAAATTAGTTCCGTAAACGCTTGTCCTTTTCGTTATTGCTGAAGCAAATTCACAGCTTGCGAATTATAGGCGAAACACCTGAACGGAGACACCCGCTGATACGCACACTACCAGAATTTGAGCGAGGAAAAGAACTAATTCTCCCTGATCAATGGTCAATATGTTTGATTTTTTTCTCCGTGGAATTTTGCCATTAACTGTACCATTTTACAGTAGTTTATTTTGAATAGTCTGTAATTATTAATAGCTTTTTTGCAGAAGTGGACAAAATATGCGTCATTCTTTGCACCATGGTGTAGAAACCTGACTTTTTATGCCTAATGGGATGGTTTTAATAACCGGAATCTCGTTAATAGTAAAGGTGGTTTTCTTAGAGGTGTAACAAATTAATAACAAAATTGAGATTAAAATCCACAAAGCCGTAACCATAAGGTTACGGTGTATCTTATGGTTACGGCTTTGTGGATTTTAATCTTAATTTGTTAAATATTACAGCCGTAGATACAACTTCAACTGTTGCAGTCTGTACTTTGTCGAATGACGGCATGATGGGAGGAATGATTCACTTTGTACTTATACCACGAATTTATTGTTAACCTAACCGGTTTCGACGATAGCGCGTCATCTTCAGGGGTACAATCTCCGAAGTTTCTGGGTGTGCAAGTCACATATATATACAAAATTCCTGGGGGTGGGGTGAGAGGTGGTTGAGGGAGGGAAGAGTCACTGAATCGGCAATGTTGGTTCAAAAGGGTCAGTTTAAACCCTTTGTCATCTATATATATAAAAATGAATAGCAATAAAGCTGGTCACAGGCGTGACAAAAGTATAAAGGCACATAAAAAAAGGACACTCACAAAAATAATTTCCGATATTTCGGTGGCCACTACCAACTTTCAGAACTCAGTTCTCTCCTCTCCTTTGAGAAAGGTGGTAGTGGCCACCGAAATATCGGAAAATATTTTTGTGAGTGTCCTTTTTTTATGTTCCTTTATACTTTTGTCACGCCTGTGACCAGCTTTATTGCTATTTGTGTCTCGCACTGCGAATTTCCCGTGAACATTTATATAAAAATGAATGTGTGTGTGTGTGTGTCCTTTATGCATTGCTACACCATTCATCGGATCGCCATGAAACTTTGGGAAGTTGTTGAGTACATTTCTGAAAAGAGGACTACGAAATTGATATTTCAATATCGATACTTTATCGATATAATATCGCAAAAGTATCGATAAATCGATACATAATTGATACAAAATTGAGGTGAAATTATTTAGTTTTTTAAAAGGAATGTATCGTTGCAATATCGATACTGTATCAAATGTATATAATGTGTTTGTCCTTTATGCATTACTATTCATCGGATCGCCATGAAACTTTGGAAAGTTATTGAGTACGCTCCGCGAAGGTTTCTACAAAATCGATAATTCAATGGCGATACTGTATCGATATAATATCGATAAAATATGGATACATCGATACATTGTTGATACAAAATTGAGGTTAAATTATTTAGGTGCTTTTTATCAAAGTTTTATAAAGTATCATTACAATATCGATACTGTATCGATACAATATTGATAACTTCATGCATTACCACAACATTCATCCAATTTCCATGAAGCTTTGGTTAGTTGTTTTGTTCGCTCCATGAAGGTTTGTACAATATCGAGAATACAATATCGACACTGGAGACTGGATGTGCATCCCATTGAACTTGCAATTCATTGAAACACTCACGTGCAACATATTCAAATCATCCGGCATGGGACAAATATTTCAGAAATGCCAACTTATTGCTTGGGATGAATGCACAATGGTGCACAAAGCATCGCTCGAGGCTCTGGATCGATCATTGCAAGATTTCCGTGGAATCCTGAGACCATTTGAGAACGCATTAATATATCTTGCACGACATTTCAGGCAAACATTACCTGTAATTCCTCGATTGACACTAGCGGATGAAATAAATGCTTGCCTGAAATATTCTACTTTGTGACGACATGTAAAGACGTTAAAATTATATACAAATATGCGTGTCCAGCTGCAAAACAATCGATCAGCTGAGACATATTGTATACCCATAAGAATTGTGAAATTAAACATACTATAAACGTGTGCTTTCCATTTAACCAGATTGAGCCACAGCAACGCGTGGCCGGGTCAGCTTGTTGATATATAAAATCTTGGGTGAAAAATTACCACGGTGTCCAGTCTCAATATCTCAATCTTCCCTAAAGAAGACGTCCCTTTAAACCATGTATGTTGCCACAACGCTGCAGCAACGTCTCACTGCAACCTACTGGGAGTTGCTGCAACGTTATGACAACGTCGTAAAAGCCTCCAAATGTCCTCCCTACTACGTCCTGGCAACGTCTTCACAACGTTATTGCAACCTGACACACAACATTATTGCAACCTTCCTGCAACCTTTAAATAATACTCATAATTGTGCCATTTCAAAATTTACATCCTTCTGATAATTGTTTTTCCACTCTAGATGATAATGAAGTGCGTATAATAAACTTTTTGCAAGTTACCTTCTGGCTAAAAAATTTCGAACTTAAATTTTTTCCGAGTCCCCAACACTATTGGAGACGTAATGGGGTCGTTTACCATATTTTTTTATTGGCGAATCTGACAGAGTTTGTAAAATAAAAGGACACGTATTTTTCCGTCTCCTGATCCGACAATTATTTCCCGAGTTATAAGCGGCGAAAAACTGATGTTTTTAACCCTTTCGGAAAAGTGGGTGTGGTGCCACCTCTGACGTATATCGACTTCGTCCAATCACAACTGAGCCCGCAAAGCTACTTCGCCTTATCGCAAAGGGGGAGACACAGCTGACTCGGCCAATGGGAGCGATTTCGACAGCATCTGTGCGAGCAGACCTTCCGAGGACCCCCCTCCACTCCCTTCCCCCTCCCCTGAAAGCAGTCAAGGACGGGAGGAAAATGACGTCAATGTTATCACAGCAGCATTTTCGGTGGGCGTCACCTTTTGCTTATTTTAATTATTGATTTATGAGTGAATGGTTGTGGTTGGAAGATTAATTTTTTCACTAAAATTCGTTTTTCGTTTCCATCTAACGATTTCGTGTACAAAATTGCGATTTCGGTTCCGAGTAAACGCCCCCATTACTACGTAGCAGGAACGTTGCAATGCGACCTGAATAGCGCTTCGAGTGGGGAAATTACGACGCTAGGTTTCTCATGCAAGACTAAATGAACGACTTAAGTGGAAAATACTTGTGCCTGGGTTTCTCATGCTACAATAAATTAGGCTTACAGCGGAACTCTCTATTGATATCCCCGCAAGAATATTTTCAATGCCCCAAGTCTTCTCATATAGGGAGTTAAATACATATCCTTCTGGCAATTGTTAATTCACTTCATATGACAAAGAAGCGCGTATAAAACAACATTTTCTAAGACACTTTCTGCCTCAGCTATTTCGAACTTATAAAAATTTTGTTCTCGAAACTATTGGAGACGTAATTATTACGTTGCAGCGACGTTGCAAAGCGACCTCAATAACGCTGCAACCTCTGCAATCTCGCAGAACCTGTCTGCAACGTTGCTGCAACATTTTGTGTTTACTGGGGTGCTAACGTCGAAACCGGTTGGGTTGACAATAAATTCGTGGACTAAGTTCAAAGTGAATCATTCCTCCCATCAGCCGTAGATACGTTCTTTTCATTGTTCAACAAATAAATGTCGAATGTTTTTGGTGAAAGGAAGAAGTTGCGATAAATGTACACTTACTTTGGCTTTCGGCCGAGGTTGTTTCTTTACTTCGGCTTCCTTTTCCAAGTATCCGTTTATGTGGGTAATTTGAAGATTTTTCAACAACTCTCGGATATCCTAAAGCTACGCGTCCAGTAACATAAAATATCTCCAACATACTCAAAGTAATAAAATGTTTTTTAAGATTACATTTCGAGCATTGAACTAACTATTTTCCAAATTGCCCATGTTAAAATCTCAACTTTGAGATGAGACAAAGGTGGTCCTTTGTAACCATTTCGATGAGTTAATATTACTCTTAATTTGAAAGTAATTTTGTTGTTTGCAAATCCACGTGGGGTGGCATATTCCTTCGTTTAGGTTGGGTTGGAATCTCTTTCTAATAAAACTACCTCGATCTCTGGGGCTTCTATGGTCGGAACTGCGGTCAACTGATTTTAAACAGGAAATGAAATGAAATATATAGTGTTTCACTTTTCCCTCGGCAATTGTCTCCATTGCATATCTCAAGATGAGGCCAATGAGGTTGTTCTGTCTTTTTCAAGCTTTCATTAGTTTCCTCCCACTCTTCACTGCATTGATTTTATCTTCATTATTTTTCTGTCGCGAATGCTTTCTATCTAAAATTCTCTGCTGCTATTATCGTCCATACTTCACCACTTCATTCGAAGTACTGATGAAGATATAATCATAGGCACAGAATGGCTTTCGAAGGACTATCAGATAGATAGAAGTGTTCCCGATGTATTTTACAGTATACAGAAAGGATAGAGTCAGCAGAAACGGAGGAGACTATTGATACATCTACACCTATATATTACCCTGCAAGCCACCATAAAGGTGTGTGGCAGGGGGTGAATTCTCGCCAAACATGCACCACATCCGAGGGTCATCCAGAAAATAAGTTCCGTTTTGGTCTGTAGGTTGCTAGGGTTTTTGTTCATTAAATTTTGGCCACGTTTTACGAAAGAGGGGGACCTTCTGAATAGAATGAGAGGTGAAGGGCCGCAGTGGCCTTGAAATCACGGTCACTGCAAATCGTCGAAATGGAGCCCTCGACGTCGCGTCTCGCCACCTCTGTGCCTGTTCCGTCTCGAGTCGTTGTCCGCGGAGTGATTCAATTTCTTCATGCCCGTGGTTTCAAATCGGTTGAAATTCATCAACAGCTTGCTTCTGTGTATGGAGAGGGTGTAATGAGTGAGTCAATGGTGAGGAGATGGGTTCGTGAATTTAAGGCGGGAAGACATTCACTTGAGGACGAGAGTGGAAGATGCAGGCCCTCAAATGTCACGGACGAACTTGTGGCAAAGGTCGACAATGCTGTTCGCGAAGATCGCCGTTCCACCGTGGATGAACTCCACGAGTGATGTTTTGCCTCAAGGAGAAACAATTAACGCCTCCCGGTATTGCGATGCCCTAAAGAACCTTCATCGGGCCATCCAGAACAAGAGAAGAGGAATATTGACCTCTGGTGTGTGCCTTCTCCACGACAATGCACGGCCTCACGTCGCTCGTTCCACTACGGAACTTTTGGATCATTTCGGTTGGGATGTTCTGACCCATCCACCTTACAGTCCTGACTTGGCCCCTTCAGACTTTCATCTGTTCACCAAAATGAAGGCGGGATTAGCCGGAGAACGTTTCACAAGTGACGAGGAAGTAAAAGAAACTGTCACCAAATGGACCAAGGCGGTGGCGGGAAGTTTCTATGAGGAGGGAATTTCAAAGCTCATTTGTCGGTATACGAAGTGCCTTGAGGTTTCCGGAGATTATGTGGAAAAATAATATATATTATCAAGAACGTATTCTGTAAGTTTAAATTTTTTTCAATAATAACTCGATTAATAAGAAAAAAACGGAACTTATTTTCTGGATGACCCTCGTATTATCGGCATCGGAGAAGGTAATCAAAAGATTCGACGCTCTGGAGAAGTAGTAGATTAACCTCCACAACAAGTACAGCCTCGTGGCAACCTCTTCCGTAATCATTTACCCGTATTTGACCCCACTCTCCCCACGAAAAATCTCCCCTTCCCCCTCTGCTAGATATCCCCAACTCCCACCTACGTTGTGCACTCCAGCCGTATATGTATGCACGCATGTTGAGCCACTGAGATGCTTTTGTCTTTGTAACTGATGATACCTGAGAGAGTAAATCCAGTTCTATCATCAAGTAACGTATGTGGAAGAAACTTAGAGTTATATTCAGAATATCAACTCCAGTCTCACTTCTACGGCATGCGTCAAAAATTCTCTATTACGGGTTCCAAAAGGTACACCTACATCTACACGATACCCTGCAAGCCACCGCAAGGGTGTGTGGCAGGGGGTGAAGATCACAAAGCATGCATTTAGGGGGTTAATACATGCATCATGCACTACAGACTACTCCAAAATATTTCCACTACCTATCCCTTTGCTATGCTGCCTATTCTGTTCTCTTATAGAACGGGGGAAAAATGACATTTTGAATCTATCAGTACGACAATCTATCTCTCTAATCTTATTTATCTGGTCGAATCTAACATAATATGCTGGTGTTTTTAATATGTTCCTAACATCTTCAGTAAAGCTATCCGATTGAAATTTCTCTAATAGATTTAATCTGTACTTTAACCTACGCTCTGGTAACGATTCCCATCCTAATTCTTTTATTAATTTTGATACACTACTTAACCTATCGTAACACCTTTTAACGAACCTAGCTGCTCTACGCTGCACACTGTCTAGTTCTCTGATCAAACCTAATTCATTCGGATCCCATACACTGGCTGCATACTCAAGGTGGGGCCTAACTAGTGAAAAGAAACATCACTCTTTTGTCTTCCCATCACATTTCCCAAGTACTATTTTTATAAATCCTAGCTTTCTTTTCGCTCGGCCGCATATTTCACTGTCTAGCTAAAGAGATTCACCTTGATAGGGTTCGAAGCGGTATGCAGATTATTCTCCGGGTCACACTGAGTAACAACATCAATCTGCAGATGGAATCCATACACTCTTTCGAATCATAGTACACATTTTATGAAGTTGGCAAGGTTGTAGTCGATACTTTGGATTTTGCCTTTTTAGATATTTCATGTAATTGGTATATTGGTTCTTGTGATTTATATTCGTGACTGACTTCGCTCTATTTCAGTCTGGCCCAACCTGTAACTTATTGAAGGAGTTCTTGATTCAGTTTATTTTTCAGTTTTGAATATGTGCTTTCTTATTTTCGCTAGGGTAAAATATCGTAGTTTAAAATACCGAATAAATTTCCAGCGGAAATTCACAACGGTCTAATGAAGATGTTAGTTGTATATTAAGAGCACCTGCGTATTATGATAGATTTGACCAGATAAATAGGATTAGAGATATAGGTTGTCGTACCGATATATTTAAAATGTCCTTTTTACCGTGTGCCATAAGTGATAATGATAGGCAGCATATCAAAGGGATAGGTGGGAAAATATTGTTAGAGAGGTCCGTAATGCATAGTGGATATCTTAAAACTACTAACTCATGCATGCTAGGGGTATACACATGGTTATATTTAGAGGAATGCCTTTCTAAACAGTAATCACTTCATTGCCATGTGGATTCCATGTATCATCTAGTTGCGCGTGACTCTATTATCTAATATTTTATATAGTAGTACTAGTATTGTAGCGCTTAGTTGCATGCCAGTAGTATCTACATGCTTGGTGATCTTCACCCCCTGCCACACACCCTCGCAGTGGCTTGCAGGGTATTTCATGGATGTAGGTAGATAGATAAGTGTCTTTATTGGGGCGAGATTGAGACTAAAATTCCCCTCTTCCACCTAACCCCTCGTCAATGCATGAAATATAGCATATATAGACATATAAACGTTGTTCTACATACTCAAAAAATATATAAAATTACAATAGAAAAATAATTAAAATTGGAATGAGGAAAAAATGAGTAAGATAATATGACAATGAAAAAAAATTAATATAGTTACAATATGAAAAATATGAATATAAGATTTCGATTAGGAAAACAGCATGTGAAATCAACAATATGCAAATGATAACATTAAAGGTATGTGTAAAAGATATACAAACATCTGGAGCATGTTTCTTTACGGCAGTGAAGCATGGACGATGACAGCAGCGGAGAAGAAAAGGGTGGAAGCATTCGAAATGTAGTGCTACAGAAGAATGCTGAAGATTAAATGGATCGACCGAATAAGTAACGAGGAAGTCCTAAGAAGAGTGGGAGAAAAGAGAAGTCTGCTGACAACTTTAAAGAGAAGAAGGGACAACTTAATCAGCCGTATCTTGGGACATCGTGGTATCGTGGACATTGGGGTATCGTGGAAAGCTGCGTCAAACCAATCCTAGGATTGTCGACCATGATGATGATTTAAAACATGTACAGTTGTGGGAAAAAACGTGAGGTTGGTGGGAACTAATATAGCTGATGTCCATCACGGAAAATAAATGGATGTAGATAAATCGCTAGAAATAAGTCGATGTATTAAACCAGCCGATTTTCTTGGAAAGGACTGTCTCTCCCCCACTTTACTATATCTGTCCTATCTTTCCTTCCACGCAAGAATTGCTTGCGGGGATGTGAACCTGTGAAAGAGACTGAATGTCGAGCGCCTTTGGTTCGTCTTTGAGGACTGCCCGCGTTAGTGCCTCGTGCCAAAGCGCACTGTGTGCCATGAGCACTTCGCGCCTTAGATAGCGGCATGAAAAGAGATCTCGCTCAATCTTCGTCCGAATGGAAAAACGGAGTTTCTCTCCCTCCGTGGTTTAAAATCGTTCTGCGGGGTTGAAAAGGGAGGAATCCATTTCTCAGCGTCTTCGGGCGAATAAGCCTCTCTTGGGAGGCGTAGGGGGGGTTGAGGGGACGGCTTATTCAAGAGGTGATTCTGAAGGGGGGGGGGGGGTGAAGGAAGTCACGACGCCCTACTTCCCCCTCCTCCTGCCCATCCCCAGTAGTAACTTTACCCCCTCTTTCCTTCCAATACGCTAGCCCGGACCCTGGTATACAAACCTCCTCGTGTGGCAGGGGGTGAATTCACACCAAACATGCAATACATATATCATGCTTTAAAAGGATTCCAATACGAGAGTAGCAATGGCTAGAATAGGTGGCTGTGTGTTGGTATGAGGACGTAAAGCTAGCCCAACTAACAGCATGTTTTGCATGTTTGCTTTGCAATTTATATTTTTTTTAAACAGTGAAGTTCTGACTAGTATATTAATACTAATCCTTTTTTATGCATGATACGTAGTGTATGTTAGGTGAGAAATAACCCCCGGTCACACACCTTTATGGTGGCTTGCAGGGTATCATGTAGATGTAGATTAGTAAATATATTTTAGTCTAAATTTAACAATTAAAAAAATTAAAAATACCAAAGCAGACCTGCAAAACATGCTTTTAGCTGGGTTGGCTTAAAGTCTTTATATCAACATGCGGCTACCAATGTTATCCATTACTACACTCGTATTGGATATATTTACCGTTATTCATATCCCTAATTGTACGTGGAAATAAGGACATTTTGAATCTGTCAGTTCGGCAATCAATTTCTCCAATTTTGTGATTATGGTCCAGTCTGCCATAGTAAGTTGGGGTTCGCAAAATATTTGTAACGTCATCGCTGAAAATATTATCTTGAAATTTATTGAGGATATTAAGTTTAAATTTCAACATGCGATCTGAGAGTGATTTTCATTTTAATTCATTTAATAGACAGGTTACGCTAATCAAATTATCGTACCGTCCCTTTTCAAATCTTGCCGATCTTCGCTGCACACGTTCAAGTTCATTATTTAAGGCTATTTAATATGGATCCTATATACACTGGCAGCGTATTTCAAATGAGGTGTAACAAGGAAAAAGTTGCTGAATTCTCGTGTATGACCGGCACATTTATCCAGTACTATTTTGATGAATCGCGGTCAAAGTTGAACGGTTGTGGGCAACATGCGGTAATTACTGCATCCAACCCTTTTTCTCCCGTTGTGTTATGTTTCCACTTTGGAAGTGTACGGTGAAACTATCCCGACGAAACTTTGTTGGCACAACGTCATATTGTTCTCGAGGAAAACGGTTTAAGCTAGGTTTCATCGTACTGGTATTGGATTCTGAGACAAACTCCTGTCCATGTTGATAGATTACACATGTTATCAGGGAGAAAAGTCAGAATGGTGGGAGCTAATGCTAGGCAGAACTCCAGTCTTATCTCATTTTCATTATGGATGCGCATCTTAACGGAAACGTTAACAATTCACGTGAAGTATTTGTATGAATTAGGTTTAATGGTGCCTTAACTTCTCAGGTTGATGAAAAAATTTTTCTCGAGGTATATCGGATGATCCAACCTTTACTTAATAATGACCTAAGCCCTAAAACAAACACGAAATCCATTCCCCCAGGGACACGAAGCCGAGACATTCAGGTCACAAGGCCAGCGCCTGACCGACCAGACTACCACAATCGGCAATTTTTTACCCAGATGTGGTAACAATCCTCAGTTTTATTCAATAAAATACACCTCAAAAATAAAATAGCACACTAGCATTTGGTGTATTTTCTTTCGTTTCATATTTGATCTTTAATAATTTCGCTATCATTTGTGCTATCTAGAGTTAAAATTATTTTAAGGCACCTACTACTTGTCACTTGTAAGGCCCTACTTCTCCCCCTCTGATCTTTACCCCCTGCCATACATCCTCGCGGTGGCTTGCAGGGTATCGTGTAGATGTAGATGAAATATCAGGAGACTGCTGTAAAGCGTAATGGTAGATTTCCTTTCTTCAATGCTTAGTAGTAGCGGCAGTAGTTTCAGCTTATCGATACTCGAAGTACTTTGGCTGAATCGTACCGTCTAGCCTGGGGGTGGGGAGCCTATGACACGCGGAGCTGGTAGGGCACTCGATCGATACATCTATCTCACTCGATGGGTTGGCACACGAGTCGAGCGAGTATACTCTTATTTCATAAACTTTGGCACTCAATCGCCAAAAGGTTCACCACCCCTGGTCTAGCCGAACTTTCGACCTGAAGACAAGCACAAGCAGGCTGGCGATCGTCAAGGAAAACCAGGAAAACCTGGAATTGTCAGGGAATTATGGAAATCTGGAAAAGTCAGGGAATTCTTGTAACAGTAAGGGAGAAACTGGGATAGGAAATTCTCTTTTTTTTCTACCATTACGTTTTCCGGGCAGTCTTTACCGCCCTTTATTCCGAAATATTTCACTAACTAAAACTAATGTCTGTTGCCGAAGTGCATAGAATAAGCCCCGTCAATTCGTTGAGCATTCAGTTGTGAATCTTAGTTATTTAGTTGTGAATCAGTCGTACCATATATCCCTTTTGTATATCCTTAATGCGAGATTTGCATAGTAGTGTTAGAATTCATGATCACCGTGTATTCCGCTCATCACAAGTAATCCGAGGCTACCTATGTCGTTCGGCAGATTTTACCTCGCGTTTTTTTTAACTTCCGAGACTCAGGTCGAGAGGTAGTTGCAGCACACTAGCTTGTAGTAAATATGTGCTTGCAGTTCCAAAAATACGAGACGGTGATTACTAAAACGGTAATACAAGTACGATCAACACGTGTAAACAAAATCTTACGTAAGATCATCTTCGATTTCCATGCCCCCCTTCGCGAGACCTTAAGAAGAGTCCTCCTCCCCTCCCCACCTTTCACGCTCGACATAATTATTGAGTGGCCCCCTTAGCTCCCTCTCGAAGCAATTTAATCAGGTCACAAACCATCTCAAATATGATATTCCTAAATATGACGCTGTCGTTGCTAATTGCCTCCTGTTTTCGCTCGCAGTGGCGCGATTACGTTTTGTTTATACAAATATTTTTACATTTTTGTTTCCCTCTTACAATCAAGGGGTTATGACCATGTTAATGAAATTGTTATTCACTTCTGAATGTCGCTAATTTTATTTTTAATTCACTTCTTTTTCTGTTTCTCTCTTCGAAATCCGCCGCGAAAAACTCGTTTCGTTTAAAAAAAACACTGTGGTTCATTTAGCCCCACCGTTGGTCTAAATGGACCGGATGCGCACTTTCCAATAAACGGCCATAAAAACATACTTTCGATGCTCATATGGCTTGGCAAGTTTGTAGTAGTTATAGAGCAACAAATTTTCTGCAAGATAGATCGTCTTTTGGGAGTAAAATTGCCTGAATCCGCCCACCAGGACGTCGAAACGAAAAAAGGTCCATTTAACCCCACTACAATTGTTTGTACAATTTTTTGTACAAAAGCTTGTATAAACTGAACGAAAATGTATGTTTGTCTGAATGGAATAAGAACAGGTTCTATTTTCATTAGTCATAATACAGTCATTCAGACATTCGCACAATTTACCGCTTTACATGGTACAATTTCCTCAAACAAGCGTTTGTACAAGAAATTGTACAAAAACTTGTATCATGTAAAGAGGCCTTAAGAGACACCATGCGATGCTAATCAAACATCTAAAGGCCGTATCGCACTAACAGTTGCAGTTATGCAGTCCACTAATCAGCATTCTCAACGGTTGGATTATTGGAGAGCGTCTATTTCCAACCTCCCGGTTGTGCAACAATATAGCCAACAGGAGCTCGTCTCGCGGTGACGTGCTATTTTTGTGTTTACATTTGGCCGATACTTTGATTGTTACCACTTCAACTGCTGCCTAGACTTTAAAAAGTCAACAATTCAACTAATATAACACTTAATTCTCTTGCATTACCTATTTTATTGTGAAGGACGTATTGTTATAGCATGAATTTTATTGTGGTGAGATGAAATATACTTATTTAATTTGTATCTTGTAACATAAGTCAGCATTGGAACGAAATGTAAACAGAAACAGCACGTGACCGTGAGGCGAGATCCTATTGGATGCGATTGCGCAACCGGTCGGTTAGATTACCGGTCATTGTAATTGGAACTGTTTGCACCAATCGTCACCAGCAACGGAAAACGTGACCAGAAACGGCTAGTTTGATGTACGGCCTTAAGAGCTACCATGCAGTGTCAACCATGCAACTAACTAAGAGCTACCACTTTCGACTACTCGAGCAATATTTCACCTACCCCCTTGCTATGCTGACTATTATATTCTTGTATAGTACGCGGAAAAAATGACGTTTTAAATCTATCGTTCCATTTCCCTGATCTTATATATCTGGTCAAATCTGGCATAACGTGCAGGATTTCTTAATATATATCTAACATCTTCAGTAAACCTATCTGTTTTAAATTTCTGCAGGAGATTTAATTTCTACTGACGATCTGATGATGATTCTCAATCTGATTGTTCTGTTAATTCTGATACACAACTAATCCTATCGTAAAACCTTTCAACAAACCTAGCTGCTCTACGCTTCACACTGTCTAGCTCTCTGATCAAACCTAGTTAATTCAGATCCCATACACTGGTTGCATATTCAAGGTAGAGCCTGAATAGTAAAAAGTAATATCGCTCCTTAGATGTCTTTCTTTTAATAATAGTATTTGCACTGAATGGAGTGTAAGAATTATTCAAGGATATAAATTCGGGTGAGGACAATTGCAATATGATGGAAGGTGCCTCTCCCCTGAAGAATTTATCCCAATCGTGAGAAGTTCAGTTGGAACTCGTCAGGAGTTTGTATAGCTGCACTACAATGTTGGGTCGAAAATACTATTCATCATCAACTCATTGACTTTTGACAACAATTGACAATTGACATCAACTCATTCAAATCATCTTAATTTAGCATAGTGCTTAATTTGCAACAGTTTTTATAAATCATATTTCTAAATCATATAGAAATCTCCAACACTGTACGAAAGACTTATTTCTAATTGTAGAAAAAACTGCGTAATTTTTCCATTATTTCATCGTAATTGATTTTATATATTTTTTTCATTTTCAGGTAGTGAATCTTCATCACCGGCAGCCAATGGCATAACGTATCTTCTCGATTAAAGTGAGTGCAAGACAAAAATTATATTTGTTGACATGATTATTGCCTACCTGAAAGTGGTTAATCCTCATCTTGAGTGTCCTAATCTTGATTTAATCTGTACTTTAACCTACGCTCTGATAACGACTCCCACCCTAATTCCTGTATCAATTCTGAAATACTACTCAACCTATTGTAACACCTTTTAACGAACCTAGCTGCTCTACGCTGCACACTGTCTAGTTCTCTGATCAAACCTAATTCATTCAGATCGCATACACTGGCTCCGTACTCATGGTGGGGCCTAACTAGTGAAAAGTAACATCGCTCTTTTGTCTTCCCGTTCACTGTTCCCTAACAGTCTTTTAACAAATCCTAGATTTCTCTTGGATTAGCCGCATATTTGCCGGATGTGTCTGCCCTACGATAAATGTTTAGTGATTGTAATATCCTAAGTACCTTATGGATTATACGCTTTAAAATATCCTTTTACGAGTATATGACTGCCCTAACAAATTATTCTTCTTCCAAAAATTGATAGCTACACACTGTTTTAGGCTGAGTTCCAACTTTCATTTGTCGCACCACTCTTGAATTTCATCTAAATCCTTTCTCTGTGATTTTTACAGCGCTCTGCCGTTTTCCGCGTCTTCCTCTACGTGCAGATCTGTTTTGGTTGTCTCTCTTTGAGTTGCCTGCGGATCATTTTTTACACCCATGTCCATCTAGATCTACATAATACCCTGCAAGCCACCATAAAGGTCTGTGGCAGGGGGTGAACTCTCACCATCATGCACTACATATCATGCATAAAAAAGGATTAGTACTTGTATAGGTACTGTTCAAAACTACGCTATTTAAAAAAATAAAAATAGCAAAGCATACATGCAAAAACATGCTGTTAGTTGGGTTACTTTTAAGTCCTTATACCAACATGCAGCTACCAATGTTATCCATTGCTACTCTCGTACTGGATATATTTACCGTTATTCATATCCCTAATAGTACGAGGAAAAAAGGACATTTTGAATCTGTCAGTTCGGCAATCAATTTCTCTAATTTCGTGATTATGGTCCAGTCTGCCATAGTAAGTTGGGGTTCGCAAAATATTTTTAACATCATCAATGAAAATATGGTCTTGGAATTCGTTTAAGAGATTAAGTCTAAATTTCAACCTGCGATCTGACAATGATTCCCAATTTAATTCATTAAATAGACTCGTTACGCTCATAAGGTTATCATACCGGCCATTTACAAATCTTGCCGATCTCGGCTGCACACGTTCAAGTTCGTTATTTAGACCGATTTCGTAGGGATCCCATACACTGGCAGCATCACAGATATAGAGATATAGATCGGCAGTGCAATGTATCATGCATAGAGGGGGCTGAAGCCAACCTAACGCAACCCGCACGACATATTGCGCAATGCCGCCATCTTACCACTACCCACGACAGTTCAGTGAGAAAAGTGCTTCGCTGAAAATAGTGGTGTTTATTGCTGAACGGAAAACACAGTTCTTCAGAGGCTAATACCTGACTAATGACTAATACTTGCTCAGTGTATGGCTGCCATTTTAAGTGCGGAAGAATACAAATATCGGGTTAACTCGATGTTTCTATGCAGACTGATCCATGGATTATGTGTCATATTTGACCTCAAATTTAAGGCACTTTTATTTGACACTCGATGATGAAATTTGATACAAGGCTAGAATAAGGTCCCATGTTTTGTGCAATGTGAGCATTATTTTAAAAATTCGATTTTTTGACCCCAGAATGAAGGTCCAAAATAAAATCAAATTTTCCCTCATAAGGTTTAAATGTAAAAACATCGAGATACAAGAAATTCAGAATTTTTTTCCAAAATTTTAATTTGCAAAGATACACTCTTCACACTAAACTGTCGTGGGTAGTGGTAAGTAGCGGGATAGCGCTTTTTTGTCATGCGGGTTGTGTTAATTTGGCTTCACGCCCCACAGTGGTCCGAAATCGGAAATACCTGGCCAAAAGTCAATTTTTCGACTTTTTGCAAGGAAACTTTAAATGGTGTTTTCGTATTGTAGAGGATATGGCCTACAAAATAGGGTACTAAATCGGTCTCTCTATCGGTCACACATTAATGTGTATCACTCGTGAAAGTTGGATAAATCAAGGGTTAATCGCCCGTCGCGTTGAATCTGTAAATTTTTGTGAAAGTTACCTTGATAGTAGAAGGCTTTAAATACATAAGTGTCCTTCACTAATTTTTTCACGGAACTTTGATACCTCATAAAATAAAAATCCGGTAATTTTGTTCTAATTGAGTACTTGGTTGACCATTTAAATGTTTTAGAAATATTTATCCATTATGTAGTAATTTTTTTAATAAATGCATCATTATTGTTTTGTGCTCCTCTTTGCTCCTCTGACATTTTCATATGGAAATGAGCAGGAAAGCCAATTAAACACGATGAAGAAAAAAAATCTTGCTTATACTTGCTTATCTGACCTCCAGACTGTTTTAAGTTGAGCGGCACAACGCACCGCTCCGCATCTTCGGCCCGCAGCGGCGGCGGCGGCGGCCGCTGCGGGCCGCTGACCCAAGTGGTTCTATCAATAGTTACTCTTGTGGAATGTTACAGATTTTTCATCTTCATACATAATTTGCACTGTTTTGTACCAAATTATATTCTTTTCTCGCGTATTGGATATTCCTGTACACCCAAAGTTCATCAATAAGGTCTATCTCTGTTTTTAATGAGGGTCGGTTTACGTGCTAGCATATACCTTTATACCATTATACGAATTATAATCCAAACGAAAAGCTACAGATGTTTACTCAGCAATTAATTGTTGCTTTTTATTCGTATATTTTAATATTTCTATTACGCCTGAACCACCCTGTCCACCACTCGCTTCTGGAAGTAGGATAAGGCCTTCCACCGAGCAATAAAAGTTTCAAAATATCCTTGCTGTTCCCTCGCTGTATCTCGAAAGAGATATTTTGACCGAAAAGGGCAGCTTTCCGTTGCACATTTATTGCCTTCAAACCAAAAAAACCCAGCCGCGTGCTCTTCATTGACGATGGGACGGATTGCACTTGGGCCACCAAAGCAGAACTCTTTCTGCACGTGCGTTAAGATTTCTTGGAATACTACGGAACGAGGATAACGGTCAACACCCACGAACTCTGCCGTAGTTTTAAGCATTGACACTTCAAAAACGTTCCAGGACTCATTTATACTCAGTGTAGAAGCGTGAAGAGCATAGAAGCGTGTTCTGATCTGCTTGTCCTGCTCAGAGGAAAGAAACACCTCTCCTGCCTGACACCTAACCATCAATATACGACAGAAAAGGATAGATAAGTTTATTCCTATTCCTTGTTCCAATTTTAATTCATCATTCTTAGTTTTGCAGTTTTTATTGATTTTATATTTATTGATTGATCTCTTTTGTGGTTGGCATAGCATTTTCTTATAGGTATTTGGTTCAGTGTTCTCGTTTCAGCCCTAAAATATTATGTCTTAAGAGTTGTAATGATTGTCATAGAGATAACGAACCTTGAGTTAAACGAGAAATTTATGAAGTGAAATAGATATTCTTTAGCTTCAAAGGAACAATACGTTCTGGAATACTTTATTGCTCAATTGAATATAAACGGAGATGTTGCTTCCAAAAACATTCTGACGCGCTGCTTGCAGAAATTTTTTCCCCAACTATCTGGAAAAGTGGGAACAAAGCCCGCGTTCGGATAAATTTTTCAGGAAAAAGTTCAAAAACTGGTTATACCTGGAGTTTAAACTTCCTTCATGTGCATGTCTAACCAGTACGCACGGTGAGTATCCATTTTTACAATTCCGATTAATTGATAAGATGTTAATATTTTATTGGTTAGTAATAAAATAATATTTTGCATTTTCGCAAGAGTATGCTGAAATAGGGCGACGGCCAAAAAAATTATTTGAGGAGTCAAGCGAAAGAGAAAAGAGAAGAAGAACTCAAGAGTCAGCACGTTGTCAGCTGAGGTAGCCCTAACTGCTTCAATTAACCATCGCAGCAAAGGCCTCGAAACTGCTGCAAAACTAATCAAGAAACAGATCTGAATGTCCAACTCTACGCACGGTATTACATGCCATCTACTGTGCATAAGATGCTGATCCACTTAGCAGCATTTTCCAAGGAATCTTTTATTCTAATTGGACACTTCTTAGAAGAAGTCATAAAGGCAAATAATAAGGATATAAGAAGATATCGGGAGTATCTCACGGGGAAATTGTCTAAGTTGGCAACAACTGAAGACATTCCAAACATCATTGTTAGTCTCAGATCGATTAATTTAAGTATCAGGCGTGTTGAAGAAAACTGAGGTAAACTTAGCAATTGAAGTTAAAAATCTTCTTGCCCTGGCTGATACGCACAGCGACAAGAGTCCGATATAGTGATGTCGGAATAAGACTTTTATTAGATAAAAATGATTAGGTATGCCAAAGTAAATATACCTATATGAAAGCAACAAGTATATCTTTTTTCCTATTTTTCCAGAATTTATATATCATTTATATCATATTATTTAACCTAAATTAGAGTATTCAATTATTCTAAATGGGTAGCTAACGCGCAAGCCGGTAGCTGAAGGTCGTGGGTTCGAATCCCGTGAACGACAGGGTCGAAGCATTACATGGATCTCGAAGTACTATGCATTCATTAATTACGTAAATACTTTGGAGAGATATGATCTAAATAGTTGTGGGTCCTTTGTACCCAGATAATTACTTCCGTAGAATATTTGGAAATTGTTTGAATAATTATATCTCTTTAAAATGTTAACATTTAGAGATACATAACAAAACTTTAAAATCGGATTCAGCAGTTCAATAACCTTGGGATTCAACTATTTTACTTTGTAAGTACGTTGATATAACGACGGTTTTAATTTTGGCCAATTTTTTCCCATTTTGGACCACTGTGCGCCCCCTCTATACACGATGCATTGCACCACCGGCTCATGGTGTGAATCGCGATTATATCAACCTTCAACTAAGGAATATTGTTCTCCGGGTGAATTTAACCATCGTGACCAACCCTGAACAGAAGCCAAAGAGAAATGGAGTGGCAAAGTGAGGTTGCTGAAAGTGACTCCAGCGTAACTCTTGGAGTGAATAGGATGACAAGAGGAATCTTTAAATATTATCATCGACTTGGCACCTATTTCATTAAACCTAAGATACGACACGTTTTTGCCCCGAATAGCACACATAGACATCATGATCTATGATCCCGTGTAGTCCTTGGAGATCAACAGATGAGAAGATGGATACAGGGTCCGTACTTTGTCAATCATTTATGTCCCATTTGTTGCCCATATTTGCCTACCTAGACCTAGGTGACCTTTGACCCCTGTGTAACTGGAGGAGAACTGTTGATCTTGGGACTGTCATTTACTCCGAAAACATGTTCAAAACTTAATGTTATTGAACAACTTGTTGTTGGGATACAAATCATCAAAGTCGTCACTTTCTTCAAAGACCATGAAAAAGCGGCACTTTTTCCGTACCTAACATCCGATGAAAAAATATTATAATGCTCCTCAAAAATTTCAATTTACCGTCAAAAAGCGCAGAAATAATTAAGAAATATTACGGTGTGGTCAGTTTTTCCATAGGCCCTCCTGTTATTTTGTTATTTGTATCCAAACTCTATTTCTGCATCGACAGTAAGTCAGAAGCCAATGCTCTTATATATCTTAAAAATGGAATAATCCTCTCTGAGTTTGCAGTTTGCTGATAAAAACAGTGTTTTTCTATCACTAATGGAAATAGTATCAAAGGAATTGCTCATTGTGCCTCCGTCATAAATAAATAGAAAAAATTGGATTAGGCTGCGTATTCAAAGTTTTGAAAAGTGGGTCGAGGTAAGATGGCGGCGCCGCGCATCGCATGGCTTCAAAATTTAAGGGGAACTACCGGGCCTTGGGCAGCATATTCAAAATGAGGTCAAATTTTCTTCTCGGCTCTCCTCTTTGCCTTCCCCACTCGTCATTCCTTGACGAAAAATTCCACACCCACCTCTCTCTGTCCCCCTTTTCCCACCGCCCCAGACCAACACCCTCGTTGGGGAACTGCCGTGATCCCTTTGCCCCTGCACCCCAGTGCCTCTTAAAGCACAAGCGCCTCAAACCTGTTTCTTGACATGCTTACTCAAATAATTTTGACCCCTTTTCAGGATCTTTGCTCAGATGAAACCTTGTTTATGGTTGAGGACAATACCTGGTCAAAATTAGTGTGTCACAAACATTTATGGCGTTATCATGGTTTATTTGGAAACTGTGACTGTTTATTATGTGCAGATTTTGCAGAAAGTGAACTGATTGCTTCCATTATCTCAAGTACAAGAAATTAAGAGAAAATTTTGATAAGTGTCATGCCTCCATTTATTTTTTATATTTTATTTGTTTATTTTTATAGCACATTTTATGTATATATTTTTGAGCACTTCATTCGAAACATTCACACACTAACTGATAAAACATCATAGATCTGTGCACCACCTAATTAGGAATCAAAACTTTCCTCCCTCCCCTTCCCATCACGAGGGGAGGAGACACAGGTGGACCACGTGGGGAAAAGTGGAGTGACGCGGTGCCGCCATCTTCCCCCGACGAGTGCGATCGAAGTCACGAACCGATCCCGAATATAAACAGCTGTAAGAAGCTCTGCTTATAAATGAGTTCGTTACCTTGGATAGTTATACGTAAAGATGGATGTTCTTTCTTTTTTTTAGCATTGATAGAGTGGATCTTAATTCTCGTTCCAAAACGTAACCGAGTCCTATGATATGGTGCTACACGAATTTCAATCGGATAGCTTTACTGAAGATGTTAGGCACATATTAAAAACACCAGCGTATTATGCTAGATTCGACCAGATAAACAATATTAAAGAGATAGATTGTCGTACCAATAGATTCAAAATCGCATTTTTCCTCCGTACTATAAGAGAACAGAATAGGCAGCATAGAAAAGGGATAGGTAGGGGAAATATTTTACAGTAGTCTGTAGTGCATTATGCAGGTTTAATCCCTTAAATAACATAGATACTAACAATCTAGTTGCATGAGACCCTATTGTAAGTTGTTTGCATGTAGGTAGTGCATGCTAGGTGATCTTCACCCCCTGCCACACACCCTCGCGGTGGCTTGTAGGGTATCGTGTAGATGTAAATTTCCTCTGCCAATGATGGCGAATACCCCTGATTGGAAATGAAGATTATCACTCTCATTTCCCAGCTGCAGCGAAGGCTACAACGTGGTGTTTAAGGGAAAAATATATAATTATTCACGTCACCCTCCTATGATTACACGGAAACTCTCAAAAGTTCAGATGCAGGAACCGAATTTTCAAGTATCTTATAGGAAGCTCAAAAAGACGAGCCTCAGAATAGTTGCTATGATTCTTTCAATGCCTTCATCCGGTAAATACCTTTGTTCACTTCATGAACCATAATTTCGAAATGTCGTATCAGATAGGAGACAATTTTTCTCTCTGCGTACGTTTTGGCTTCTCAGGGATTCGCACGCACGAATTTTCGTCCAAGGAGCCAAGGGGTTCCATTCATGCAAGAGAGACGAAGAGCAGGGCAGGAAATGGCATGCCGGGAGAAAGGGGAACCTTATCGTTGAGCGGGAAATCGGCAGTGGAAGGGATTCCATTTTTTTTCCGGAGGGAAGGCTTGCCTTTGCCTTGCTTCGGAGTAAGCGACCAGCCGTGATAGTAGAAGGCTTTAAGTACATAAGTGTCCTTCACTAATTTAGTACATAAGTGTCCTTCACTAATTTTTTCACGGAATTTTGATACCTCGTAGAATAAAAATCCGGTAATTTTGTTCCAATCGAGTACTTGGTAGACCGGTTAAATTTTTAAACAATATTTATCTATTATTTGCTAATTTTTTAATAAATGCATCATTAATCCGTTTTGTGCTCCTCTTTGCTGCTGATCTAAATAGTTGTGGATCGTTTGTACCCAGATAATTACTTCCGTAGAATACTTGGAAATTGTTTAAATAATTATGTCTCATTAAAATGCTAACTTATAGAGATACATAAAAAAATAACTTCAAAATCGGATTCAAAAGGTCAATAATCTTGGTATTCCACTATTTTACTTTATAAGTACATTGATATAACGACGGTATTATTTTGGTAAGTTTTTCCCATTTGGGAGCACTGTACGGTGTTGCTTTGGGGTGTCGTAAGGCATTTGGGCAAGCTGCCTTTTTGGCCGAACGGGAAGGAGGGAGTTCTTGGAGGCCTAAGGAAGTGGCAGCGATGCATGGAGGGGACCAAACGGGGGGAGACCTCAAAGCCCGCATATTTCCCATTCCGAAAGGCGCATAGACTGATTACGGAGCTTATGGTTCACTTCCTTATGCTTGTGATAATTTCTACCCATGTCCAATGCCTCGATTACAGATGTAGTGTTGCCATATAAGCATTTGTTCTCACAGTCACGCAGATGTGTCATCGCTTTCACTAAATAACTCATGCAACCGTTACGTGAAAACTTTGGGAAATGTTACCATGTCATAGGTTTTCCTGGAAAAGGTGAATTAGAAGCATTAAGGTGGCTCCACCGAATTATGAAGTTGATGTCATATTTGTGAAAATTTTAGAAAACATCATTTTTTGGCCCTTCTATCGATTGACAATGAAATAAATTGGTCTTTCCATAAGTTGAAAATCAGCTATTTTATACGTGGTTATACGGTACGGCTCTTGCAGTAAAATTTGCAGGTTAATAATGTAAAGAGAAATGTCTTTTTGACGAAAAATTAATATAAGATGCGCAATTTTGTGTAGAATTTAGCATTGTAAAAAAGTTCTCGCCTTACCACACTTGTTTAATTGATATTAACAAATGTTTGCTCGAAAAAAAAGCAGATAAGTCTTACTTACATGAAAGTGGCTCTACAGTATGTTGTTATCATTGGCAACGGTACTTGTGACGGAACGTGCTTACAAGGTTATTTGCCGACTTAATTTAGAAATATACCTTACCAAGGTCATTATTATATTTTTATGTAATTTAAATATTTCATTGGTTATTGATACGGTGTAATACCAATGCTTCCAAATGGTAGCAGCGTCATTGTTGCCAGACAATTTTCAAACATACGATATTAATAAAATTCAAAACAAGGAGTTTTATTTGCAAGGGAATAGTTTAAAACTAAGTAAGAAAATATTTAACCTATTTTAGAATACGTATTAGGGGGATTGAGCATGTATTCTCACTTTGTAAATTAAACGTGGCAACAACACGCCTGTCACGTTCCGAAGTCAAAATGAGTTAAAAGAGCTTGTAAAAAATAGAATGCAACTACGACGCGCTATAAAATAGTATGCTTATAGAATTATTGTGCATGCGTTATCACCCTAAAGATGATTTTCCATATTGGTGTTTTTCTGGATCGGTATTTATTCCTTAAATAAGATAGCTCTTTTACGGGATATTGAATCGCGGAGTCACGGTGGAACCTCCTAAATAGTTGTGACAATAAGCTATTTCAAGTTTGAACATGATCAGCCTATGCAGCACATATTCAGGCATTGATGTTTGAAATTTTCATGCAAGGAGTCATGCGTCATGCATCAAGTAATCTCCATGGCTATCTAATAGGTGATGGCTCTTTGAGGCCTGAATCTTAGGGACACTCTATTTCAAGGGATATATTACTTTAAGGTGGCTTTTGGCGCCTGAAATATGATACTGAAAGACTTGATTCAGCCCTGAATGTTCTTCTTTAAGAATCAATTGCATGATATTTGGAGGCATAATTTCTTAATATTTGTATTTATCGTTATGAAATAAACCCAAGTAAACTATCTTTAAACGCAAGGATTCCTTACGCTCCTACGCGTATTTCTGATTCGGTACCTCGGGAGACTTTTGATTTTGAAATTGAATAAATACCTTCGGCAAACTTAAGGAGGTTGGCTCGCGACTGCTTGAGTCAAGTTGTCTAAGGAATCTTATTAATTTAAGTACGAGTATATGCCTGCTAAGTGATCCTTAATTCACAAAGAAAATTACCTAACCTATTGAAAGTCATAAGTATCACAAGAAATACGATGGAAAGTCGAAGGATTTATTTTTTATGATAATTTTAATCAGTTCGACGATGGAGTCAATTCAGAATTTACGTTACAAAAATACATTCATGTACTCAATGAATTTATTAATGTATAACACCAGAATATTACTATCAAATGTTAGGTTTTAATACTCGTTGAAATATTCTTTTATGTCTCATTAGTAATGATATTATACATACACCAACTATTTTGGCAAGAGCGACCGCAGCGCCAGTTGAAGTCAACTAACGCATTTCGTTTGCTATAAGCGCAGAAAATGGTGGATTTAGTTAAAATACGGTGGGTTGATGCCTTTTTTTCATGTCCATTTATTCCATGTGAAATTACGCATAAAATATCAGTTTTTTGCAAAAATGACATGTCACTGTGGTATTTTTAAACGTTATATTCCCATGTGATGGCCATTCTCGCCGTTAATCGTATGTAATTTCAAATGCAATTTGTGCAAAAAGGAGATTTCGGTTGGTATAATTATATTTACTTTATTGGATAGAGGAACTTTAGTTCTATAAGTGCTGAAAATATAAAGAAATGACATGACTTTCACTTTTCGGATCAACCTCCTTAAATGTCTTGGTCAGTAGGATTCAGCACCTCATTACCATTGTCAGGGTACATACATAAAAAGGAGGTCGCGAGCCTTTATACAATTGCAGGGAAGAGGCGATATTTGAAGTTTGGGGAGGAGAGAAAAGGGCGGGAATTTGGGTTGCTTGTGAGATGAGGTATGAGGTGATTCATGAGTCCGGGAAGTAGGTAAGGGTCAGTGGCCGCCACTTGGCAAAGGATAAGGGTCATTGTATACAATGAACAGGAACAGGGTGGAATTAAAGGGACATGCATGATCATTTCCAAGTATATGCTGCAATTGTTTAAAATATTAAGTTTTTTTAACTTTAATCTGGTTATAATTTACTTCAGGTTTATCATCACTATAATATGTTAAATAGTCTATTTAATGTTTGGCATAGTTTGATCGTAAATCACCGTCAGTTAGTTCAACTTTTTTAGTGCTCACTTATTCTTGTTTTTTTTTGTACGTCGGGTTTTCCTTAAGAGTGTACCGTACTGGGTTAAAATTTTTGAGCGGCGGTGACGATTCAACTTTATAATCTATCAACATGAAACTTCGTATCAATATAGACTAATCAGTTTTTAATCCACTGAAAATATCAATTTTTCATAATTGTTTATAACTTTTATTTTGTTATTGTGTTACAACGAAATTAACGCAAAATTTCAAAAAACAGTATTGTCATTACGCCGGGAATGTTACCAAATATTCGTTTAAGAAAATAATAATGTCATACCTCTTATTGTTTTCGTGCCACCGAAGGTCAAACATTTAGTTAAACAACGACCTTTAGGTGCTGCGCCCTGGCGGCAGAAAGAGAAACCACTACCCCAAGCGCGACGGCTGACCCCGCCTCTATCTCAGGCCACGCCCCTTTTGGTAGTCTGGTCGCTGGTGACTCATAGCAGGGTCCGATTTCAAGAGTTACTCTGAGGGTCCGATGACATTTTAGCTGTTGGCGACTGACTAGAGGAAAGCTTCTCTCGCTTGTCTTCCGTCGGGAGACGCGTGGGTTCTCACTCCCGTAAGCTCACCCTCTCGTTAGTCCAGTCGCTAGATCGAGCGGGACGCGTCACTCCCCGGTGTAACGCATAGACAGGTGATGGGACATCTGACTGCTGCAATATGCGCACGAGGATTGCACGTTTCACACCGGGCAGTAACTTACACTAAGACTTACAGTGACTTACAGCAACTTACAGAACTTGATTCGGGCCCTTGCCTCGCTACCTGAGGATAGAACAGACGAACCATCAAGTGAGACTGCCGCGGTAGGCGGCTTGGCAAGGTAGTCTCACTCTCTGTATACGCGGCAGAATATTTTAATTAGTGTTCTATTATACTAGATGCTTTTTCATCCTTATTTTCGAATGCCTTTTCCACTTCGAAGTCTAACACTACTCGGCTTAGATTTAGCCACGAATTATTTTTCCCCGTAATCTGAATCTTTTCTGCTTCTAATAATATTTTCATATCTCATCGTTACTGTTTTCAACCGTTTTATCTTTCTTATTTCCTGGCAACACATAACTATTTCTTATCCTCCACCATATAATAGTTTTTCCATTTCTTATCGTTGTTCCTTACACCTCACCTCCTTTGTTTTATTTTTTCTTGACACATTCTTTCATACTTTTGCGTTCCATGATTTTTACTTGTCTTCACTATCTTATTCTAAATATTCCTTACCATTCCATCTGAGACTCACAACATTTTTATTCAGCTAGTACCTGGTATTCCATTTGTTTTTTCTGCTCTCGTTTTTCCCAATTTTTTATCCTCCTTGATTTCCTCATCAGATCATATGTCCTTTTCTTCGTCCAAAGCTTCTTCCAACAAAACCTGGTATTATTTACTTTTTACGCCAATTAATGCTTCCAAATTGTGGATGCGGTTGACAGTTCACTCACGGAATATTTTTATCTTATCAAATGTTAAAAACCTTGGTATTGGGGCTAATGCTTTCGAGGACAAATATAATGAAAAATCCCTGTTTTCGAGAACAGAGTCTTATCATCAATGTAGCGGTTGAAGTTCTCAGCCAGTCTGATCTCACCCAACAGGAAATACAATTTTATGTCTTAATCATATTCAAGGTTTCTTTCAACTAATAATAGATTTTAGTGACATATCTCATTTTTTCGACCTATTCCGTGCTATTCACACGTCGCGGTTTGTCTCCGAAAATGTGCCCCCTGTTCAATTTTGCGTTTTCTATTTTTATCGCTACCCTCTCGACTCTCAACGTGTTTTATCCTTCATTGCTCCTGTTGAGTAATGGGCAGCCTCCCTCAATGGGATAGATAGGCTACTAATTTTCCCCATGGCCCCCTATGTTTGCTGGAGAATAGTCTTTCGAAGACCGTTTTGCTTTTTTTCCTTTTCAGTGAAACTCTTGGCAACAGAATAGCACGCAGGTCCAGAGATATATTTAAGGTAACGGTAGTGATTTCTTTCTTTCCTTATCTTCTAGAATCTTACCCAGTTTCTTGTTTTTTTTTGGTTTCTTTGTTGTTGTGGACGTTGTTCTACAAATATTTGAATACGCTAGTTGCCATTTTTTCGTCTAGCTACCAAGGTTTAAAAAAGGTTTTACTTTATCTAGAAAGCGAAATATGAAGGTGCAAGAATTCTGTAAATAGGTGTTATACGGATGTTTTTAAGCGAGAATGAAATATAGGCGCTTATGAAATATATGCAAACCGAAATGTTGACAGCGATGAGTCTAGTGCTGACGGTGGCTGACGGCTCGGGCGTGATACTCATCACAGACCCCTGCCGAGCTCTGTGTGTGCGGTGTCATCACGACTTCGGATGTCTTCGTCCATCTTCGGAACTTTTAATGCCACCTTCGCAAGCGTGACTGGTCACTCATCCTTGGAGGAACGTGCGTTCGACGTATGAGAGTTTTAAAACGACCATATCTATTTTTAATGGTAGATTTTCATTATAGAAAATTAAAACTGAAATTTTTACCCCTTATTGTCGCCGATAGCGGCGTGAGGTGGCAGCAGTAACCCATATTTATGACTCATAGGCGGTGACTAGGCATTTAATTCAGATGTCAGAGCAGTCTCTTATGATCATCAGAGAAAGCATTACGCGGGTGGAACAGTGTCAGTAGGGAAGTGCAACCTACATGTACTTGGGTTGAGTGTCTTTTTTCTGCGGAATTTCATTGGTTTCTTCATTGGTGACTGGTATGGGTCGAAAAGGTGTCCCGCCTTCGAAAACTCGAAAGCGGAAATCTCCTAATCCTAGGAAGAAGAAGAAGTATCCCCCAAAGAGTATCGACCATGATAAACCGATCGAATCACTTCACCCGATGGTTGAGTCACCTGATGTAGGCAGTGTCGACGGCGAAGATACAGACCTTATCACTGAGATGGGACATGATGCTTGCAGTAGCAACAACGGATACGTGTTAAGTGGAAGAAGAATCGTAGATATTACTTATTTCTTCATGCAGCTAGCCAAATTGGACAATCACAGCACACTTGGATGTAGGTATGCAGATCTGAAAATAATTTCAGAAAAACAAGAGGACATGCGATCTGTCTTTGCCCTGAAATGTAAAATGTGCGGGTTTGATGGTTATTTATCCACGGACAACCACAAGAAGTCAGCAGAGAAAATCGACATTAATACTGCGACAACTGCAGGGATTCTCGCCATTGGAGGTGGGCATTCTCAATTGGAGGAATTCTGTGGGAACATAAATATGCCGTGCATGAGTAGTAAGACGTACCTCAAACACGAAAGCAGGGTCGGTAAGGCATTGTTGGACACAGCTCTTGACGAGATGAAGATAGCAGCGGCGGAAGAAGCTCAATTAGCTCGAGACATCGGAGACGTGGACGTCGATGGTGTGCCTCTCATCCCCGTAGTAGCGGACGGAAGTTGGGCTAAAAGGTCTTACCGCACGAAATACGACTCTTCATCCGGATTGGTGAGTTGATATTTCATACTTTTAGCAAAAGTAAAGTCCCCGAGGAAATAGTCTTGCCATTCTCTTCTGGAATGACTCTAGTCATCATTTCCAAAAGCTTTTACCGGTCACGATTTTGCAACACTGCATTCACCCTCTCAGTCGGCCACGAATTCGTGAAGCACGACAATTGGTTTCCCGTATATCTACTTACGTATTTTCTCCAAAATCGCAGATCGTTGAACTCTGGGGGTTATTACGGATCACTAGTCGTCGGGCGAGAGTTCTCTTTTGGTCGATTATAGAATGATTCCTCTCTTAGCAATTACGTACCTTGAGTCGGCGGGTGGTAAGGCGACTCGGTTCTCGGCCCGAACGATTACGGATCACCGTTTGTCGCCGCTGAACAGGGAATCGGTCCCGATCTCGCCCTTACTGTGAAGGGGTAATTCGACGAGTCGCACCCTTGATTTGCTTGGCAATAGTCAGCTGTTTTTTTACTCGCTTGGCGATAGTTCCCTGTGTTTACTTTGAAATATGCAAACCACGAATGTAAAATTACATAGAAATTGGAATCGATTGAAATGGAGTATTCAATTGGCTGCGAGGTCTACCGTTGAACAGGGACTACTGACTAGTCTTTGGATTTACCAGGTTTATGAAAACTCGTGTATTAGTAAAATGCTCATTGTTGTTGATGCCTCAACTTAAAACTGTCACACGGAAATAATTAACTGTTGTCTTGACTTCCGTCATCTGTAAATGTTCTATGATTGATCGCTCCTTTCATGCCTGCGGATTCAAAAGAATCATCGAGGGAATATTAGAAATATAATTCTTCCATTGTCCTCATTCTCTGTCACTTCTACTACTAGACGGATTTCAGTCGGCCGTGGCTTATGTTCTGACGTATTCACATTGTCGTCTTTTTATTTAGTCTTTCTATGTTTCCGCATCGCTAACTACAAATTAATATATTGAATTGAAATACTTGATATTGGTTAAATTGTAACTTCACCACTTCATTTCAAGGACGAAATTCCTGAATTGTGAAAGCAGCGGACTGTGCAAAACAAAACAGCACACCACAATATGTTGTTTTCGGTATAATTAAACAAAGTGATTCATGAATATTTATATTCCTTTTTCCAGTTGTGATACGTGCACTATTTAGTAATGTTAATTTTGGGTTCGTACTTATAACTTCATAGATGAAATTCAGCTGACGTTATGAATTAGTCATTTCCGTGAAGAATGGCGAAATTTAATAGTTTAAGATACGTATAAATGCGCATATTTTGTTTTATGTATGCACGGAATATGGTGCACATAGCGTATGCATAATAAAACGTGATAGTAATACTCCACACTAATTTATTGATCATTGACCCGGGTTTAGGCAACCTTGAAAATAGCACTGAGCTGCCGAAACCCGGGTCGATGATCAATAAATTAGTGTGGAGTATTACTATTATGTTTTATTATGCATATTAAAAAATTCCAAAAGGTTACGTTTGCAATGACTTCTTATATTTGTAAATAGCGTAATTGTAAGTAGGTAATAAAAATTGCGAAAGCCAACACTTATCACAAAAGATTTAAATTTCTAGTTACGGGATAAAAAGGACTAGGTATTACTAATAACAAACTTTTGAATGGAAAACTGTGATGATTTATAATGTAATATGCCCGCAAAAAATTAGAGACACTACTTTCTCAATGGCCATTTCATCTTGCCTCTCAAAGAATTGCCACAGCAAACAAGCTGGATTACTTATGGCATGCGAATGCAGTGTTGACAGATCATATCAGTACAATAAGTTGGAGCGCTAATTTTCGCTGTCTGGAAGTGGTATGGATTAATTACTCCGTGACGGTACTAGAAATCATTCTGATATTATATCACTATCATTTTCATGTTAGCGGTAGTCAAATGGTGAATTAAATTTGCATATTGTATTGCAGGCAGCCATCATTGGATACCGTACCAGAAAGGTGCTATTCGTAGGGATCAAAAATAAATACTGTATGGTATGCCGAAGAGCAGAAATATCCCTCACAGAAGCAAGTGAGCACGTGTGCTTCAAAAATTGGGAATGCACAGCCTCTTCCACAAGTATGGAGTCGGCTATAGTTTTAGAGGGGTTTAGAGCTAGCGAACAGATGTATGGAATCCGATACAATAAGCTGATTGCTGATGGTGACAGCAGCGTATATGCCACGTTGGTTCAATCTCGGCCCTATAAAAATACTCCGATTGAAAAAATTGAATGCAAAAACCACCTCCTGCGAAATTACTGCACAACATTGAGGGAAATCAGCAAGGATAAGCGGAATGGACCTGCCTGCCTTAGGAAAAAAGTTTCCTCAAGTGTTTTACGCTTACGGACTGCAATTAATAAAGCAATTGCCTACCGCAAACAAGACGACAGAGCCGGAAGCCTTGATGAAAAGATATCGAGATTGAGGAAAGACATTTTAAATAGTCCAAGACACATATTTGGAGACCACTCAAACTGCGCTGAATATTTCTGCTCTAGAAACGATAGTGAAGATTCTATCATCGATGAGCTCTGCTCCTCTGGGCTGATGGAGGAACTGAATCGAATCGTGGGATATTTAGCACGCCACAGCAGGAGTTTAATTCAGGATCTCAACAGTAACTGCGCGGAGCACTTCAATGCTATAGTTGCAAAACTGGTTGGGGGAAAACGAGTGAATTTCTCTGGCAGAGGCTCCTATAAAGCTCGAGCAATGGGTGCTGTTGTTTCTTTTAATACAGGGATGATGCATAGTAAGTTGCATCGAAAGCTGTATTCATGCAGTCCTGGGCAGTACGCCAAGAGAATGAAAAGCTCGGAAAAAGCGAAGAAGGCTTCTAGTTCGAAAGAAAAGAGTACGAAGGGCCCTATTTGTTAGCAAGTCAGCAGACGCTGATTACGGACCCGAGGCTGCTAAGCCTGATGCTGATGACAAAACTTTTGAGGTCGAAAAAGATGAATTTTTAGCTGCCCTAAAGTTGACCGCTGAGGACGCGGAGAAGCTCCAGAAGGCTACAGTTGATCAAAGCAATTGTACACAGTGGAAGGAAGAGAGACGAAAGGGATTGACATCGTCCCACTTTGGAACAGTTTTCCGAATGCGTTCTACGACTTCGTCAAAAAGTTTGGTGAGCAATATTTTATACAGTGAATTTTCAACTGCTGCAGTCAAGTATGGGCGAGAGAAGGAGCAGCATGCCCTTGACCTTGTTGAGCTAAGTGAGGGCATCAAAGTGGTACGTTGTGGATTGTTCGTCGATCCTGATCTACCTTATCTGGGTGCTTCTCCTGATGGACTTATCGGGAATGATGGGGTTGTAGAAATAAAATGTCCCTATTCCACGAGACATCTCAGCCCCGAAGATGCCATATCCGAGAGAAGGTTGAAATACTTCACGCCAGAGGGATGTATCAACAAAAATCATGTGTACTACTTTCAGGTCAGTATCCCTTACAATACTTAAAAAACATATTGAAATCGTTTAACTATTAAATTACTAACGTTCAGCAATGGCAATTCATTTTTAAAGTTTAGTCTTGAACTTTTAAAAAATGAGATTAGGACTCACCTCTTTTGCTTTGAGGGTAGTAGTCACTTATCGCAGGGATTTTAGTTTGGTCTACGCCAAATTGAATCTAAGCGATCGATGTAGGGGATTGTAAATTCATTCGAATGATCTTTCATTATGATCCATGGCGACCTCCTCATGAGAGAATGAGCTGCTCTGGTCGCTGATAATGAAAAGGAAAATTAATGGTCTTATCACATGATTTTTAAACCCATGAACTCTTAATCGGACCCGTGTTTCGATTAAAAACAGCATTATTTTACAGATTCAAGGCCAGCTCCATGTGACAAGGAGACAATTCTGCTTATTCGCAGTATATACCGAGGTCCACCCGTATATTAAAACGGTGAAGGTGATGAAGGACGATGACCTATGGAGAAAGATGGAGCCAAAGCTGACCAAATTTTATCACCTGTGCCTGCTGCCAGAGCTTATAGATCCTCGACGGAGCAGAAATATGCCTCTTCGCGAGCCGACGCATATTATTGATGCACAAGAAGAAGCTAAATTGAAAAAAACTTCCCGTAAACGGAGAAGATCAGATTCCGACTTAGCATGACTACATTCGTTGAGCTTGTAGGTACATGTATCTTTAATGCTATTAATTATCCTAAAATGTTTACCTACATAATCTATTTCATTTATAATTTTGAGATAAACGAAAAGGAGACGTGGTATTACATCACTTTCGTTCTTTACTTTCTCTCAAGTAATTACTCTAACTCAAAATCTGTTCATTAACCCCACCTATTCCTTTCTCCGAATTTTGAATCCATTCTTTTGCATCTCATTTCAATCCTCTTATCCTCATTGACGTCTTCCACTTCTTCATCTTCGTAGTCCGACGTAGGCATGGAAACTTGTACCACAATGGTATCTGTAGGATTGGTTTCAATCTTCATCATTATAATCCTCTCACTGTACTGCAGGAAGCTCTTCACACGCATTCCTGCTTGCTTGCTGAATATTTATGCATACTCCAGCGTTGCCATTCAGTGATCCTGTGTGAATAATTCTGTAACTTCCACTCCACAAGTTCCCTTCTTCGAGCCATCTCATGTCACTGATTCCTAATATGTCGAGGTCCATTCTCCGAATGGAGATCACAGGTTCTTCCTTCAGATTCAGCCACCTTAAGTTTCTCCAATCTCCCGCAGGTCCGATGTGATCGCAAGTTCCAAATTCCTACCCTAAAATGTCTATGACGCTTGACTGATGTACTCTCTAGGGTTTTCCCCGCCCGGAGATCCGAATGTGAGAATATTTTACTCGAGAGGGCTCCATCATGTCTTGATATAAAGAAAAGAATGGAGTAGATGCGAATCCTCTGGATAATAATGTGTTGGTTTTCCCTTGCCTTCCACATCGCAGTACTACAGCCGTGAAGAACGATTCTTCTAAGAATCCCCCTGCCCATCGGGTAAAAAGGGAGGGAATTGGAAGTGTAGTGAATCGAGGAAGATTCTTTAACATACATGTATTGAATGACAATCAAGTCAAAGCATGATATATCTCGCAAGGTGATATATCACGCTAACTTCGTTATTTAGCTGTTTCAATCTCCGCGGTGAGGTTTGTTCGTGTTTTGTATTTAGGTAGAAAGGGCATTTCCAATGGAAATTATACCGAGTGATGTCTTCTCTTCTTCCTCTAACGACCAATTGACGCAACTATTCGGAATCCCTCATCAGCAGAAACTCTACGCGGCCGGCCATGAACAGCAACCTCAAGGCTGACGCGGTTCGCCAGAAGCTCCCCAGCGGGGGATATTCCTTACAATTAGCCAAAAAAAAGTCTGCTAAGCTACACACTACGGCCACTACGCTACTATACGGCCGACCAAATGGGCGGAGCTAAAAAGCTACATCAGCTCACGAACTACGGCGACAAGATTAACTACGTCCACCTGATCGGCCTGTCGTCAGAGTCATCTCGTGACAAAAGGTTGCGAACAGCTTTGTCTACGGCATACTCTTAAGTATAGAGCATTGCAGTTCGGTCTATCAAATCACAAATTATAAACACTGCTATTTTCTTCTTTATTAAACTTCTAAGGGAGCGTGGTGGCCTAAGTAGTTGGTAGTGCGCTTGGCTACTGATCGAAGGGTCCCGGGTTCAAATCTGGGTGAAGCCTTTGGACGCCACCCAACGAAAAATCCTCGGTGTGCGAGGTGGTCCAGGAAAAGTAACTGGATGTGTGAAATTCACACGCCTGTGGCTTAGTTCGGGGTGAGCTCTATCCTCACCTATCCAAACCAACCTTCGGGTTGAATCACTGAGTGAGTGAGTGAGTGAGTAAACTTCTATATTAAATTACAATTAATTACCAACAGAATAGTGATATTTGGTCACAACATTCATTCCGACTTTAATTTACACCCAATTATACTTTTAGCCACTTAAATGCCCAATATACTTCTTATACTTAACTATGAACTTTTTTAATAATGAAACAACCAAATAATTCGTATTAAAGATATTAGGTTAGTCATATTTTCAATTAATGAATTCCTGTCATATGAAATATATTTTTTTCCATGATATCTTCTGGGTTAACACATTTTCAGGATAATATCTCACTGGTGCTTCCACTGAAACCAGTATTGGGAGTGAATGATCACTTCAGTCGACGTAAAGAAGTCAACAGAAGCTAAATATTATCATGAAAATGAACGGTGAATTCCGGACATAAAAAATATTTCAGAAGAATGTCTCCACGGAAAGCTTTGCGTAAATAAATTTCTTTATTTGTAAATTGCAATATTTTTGCTGAAAATTTGTCCTGAATAACAGTCATACCTTCTATCTATGCCGGTAAAGCGTTTAAACTTGTTGTGTGTTAAAAACATTTTTTTGCGTATTTTTGACTCCAAACATCTGTTCTATAAAATCTAGATCTAAAATTGGTCTGGTGTCTATTTTTCTAATAACCTTTCGTGATTCTTTGAATTGCGGCGTCTATGTTGTTTTTTCTCTAACAAATGAAGTAGGACGTCCCTTAGAACCGGGTACGGGAAGTTGCCATGCTGAACATCTCTCCCGTTTGGGCCTTAGGAAGTGGAGTCGTATTCTTCGTGCGAAAAGTTCCCGAATAAGTTAGTCTGAGGTTTCCTTGCTTCTGATTGGCCACACAGTCTCCTCCTTCTCATCCGTAAGAGCGAGGCTCCAGTGCGCACCGCGTCCTTCGACTGTCTCCTCGGAAGTCCCAGCGCCCTCTACCCCTCTTCATTACGGGGACAAACTCCCAGTGTCAATATTGGCGCCGTCGAACGGAGGGTGAGTGCGGGGGGAGCGGTGGTTAAGGGAGCAGGGGTTGAAGTGGGCTCAGAAGGGGTTCTTCCCATGGCGAGCGGATTCACTTCTGTATCCGCAAAAGGGAAGGGTCCCCTGCACGTTTTTTTGCGAAAGCTGCTCCTGTCATTTCCTGGGGACACGCAGCTCATCGTTTCGGCTGCGATTCGCTTTTTCCTGATCACGTGACCAGAGGGAATGTTTGGGATTGAAATTACATCCAAAGTGTGGCGGGAGAGATATTCCGCATGTCGACTTTCCGCACCCGGCCCCAAAAGACGTCATACTTCTTTTTTCTTAGATGAACAGCATAGATAACGCCATTCAAAGACTCACACATTGAAATTTGAATAGATAATCATCATCATCATCAAAGGTCAACAATCCTAGGATTGGTTTGACGGAGCCCTCCACTCGATTCTTCTATCGGCCAACCTTTTCATTGTGACTTAATTCTTCTCTTTTACATTCTTCACAACCTGTTCCATGTATCTCATACGAGGACTGCCTTTTCCAATCTTTCCGTTCACTTTTCCCTCGACGATAGTCTTCATCAGGCCATCGTGTCTCAAGATATGGCCGATTAAGTTGTCCCTTCTTCTTTTAAGAGTTGTTAGCAGACTTCTCTTTTCTCCTACTCTTTTCAGGACTTCCTCGTCACTTACTCGGTCGATCCATTCAATCTTCAGCATTCTTCTGTAGCACCATATTTCGAATGCTTCCACCCTTTTCTTCTCCGCTGCTGTCATCGTCCATGCCTCACTGCCGTAAAGAAACATGCTCCAGATGTATGTTCTGATAAACTGTTTCCTTACTTCCAAGCTTGTATTTCCTGCTGTAAGTAGATTCTTCTTTTGATAGAATGCCCTCTTTGCCTGGGCTATTCTACCCACTATTTCTTTCTTGCTTCGTCCATCGTTGGTTACTCTGCTTCCCAGGTAACAGAACTCTTTCACATCTTCCAGTTTCTGTTTTCCTATTATAACATTGGTTTTGGCCTCCTCTCTCTTGCTGCACACCAATATCTTAGTTTTCTTCTTATTGATCTTCAGATGATAACTGGCCATTGTCCTTTCCATGGTTGTTAGCATCTTTTTCAGCTCCTTCTCTGTGTCTGCTATGAGAGCTATGTCATCAGTGAATCGTAGCATAATAGATAGATAATCATATACATAATCGTAGATAGATAATCATATAGATAATCGTAGATAGATGATCATATAGATAATCGTAGATAGATAATCATATAGATAATCGTAGATAGATAATCATATAGATAATCGTAGATAGATAATCATATAGATAATCGTAGATAGATAATCATATAGATAATCGTAGATAGATAATCATATAAATAATCGTAGATAGATAATTATATAGATAATAGTAGATAGATAATCATATAGATAATCGTAGATAGATAATCATATAGATAATCGTAGATAGATAATCATATAGATAATCGTAGATAAATAATCATATAGATAATCGTAGATAGATAATCATATAGATAATCGTAGATAATCATATAGATAATCGTAGATAGATAATCATATAGATAATCGTAGATAGATAATCATGAAGATAATCGTAGATAGATAATCATATAGATAATCGTAGATAGATAATTATATAGATAATAGTAGATATATAATCATATAGATAATCGTAGATAGATAATCATATAGATAATCGTAAATAGATAATCATATAGATAATCGTAGATAGATAATCATATAAATAATCGTAGATAGATAATCATATAAATAATCGTAGATAGATAATTATATAGATAATAGTAGATAGATAATCATATAGATAATCGTAGATAGATAATCATATAGATAATCGTAGATAGATAATCATATAGATAATCGTAGATAAATAATCATATAGATAATCGTAGATAGATAATCATATAGATAATCGTAGATAATCATATAGATAATCGTAGATAGATAATCATATAGATAATCGTAGATAGATAATCATGTAGATAATCGTAGATAGATAATCATATAGATAATCGTAGATAGATAATCATGTAGATAATCGTAGATAGATAATCATATAGATAATCGTAGATAGATAATTATATAGATAATAGTAGATATATAATCATATAGATAATCGTAGATAGATAATCATATAGATAATCGTAAATAGATAATCATATAGATAATCGTAGATAGATAATCATATAAATAATCGTAGATAGATAATCATATAAATAATCGTAGATAGATAATTATATAGATAATAGTAGATAGATAATCATATAGATAATCGTAGATAGATAATCATATAGATAATCGTAGATAGATAATCATATAGATAATCGTAGATAAATAATCATATAGATAATCGTAGATAGATAATCATATAGATAATCGTAGATAATCATATAGATAATCGTAGATAGATAATCATATAGATAATCGTAGATAGATAATCATGTAGATAATCGTAGATAGATAATCATATAGATAATCGTAGATAGATAATTATATAGATAATAGTAGATATATAATCATATAGATAATCGTAGATAGATAATCATATAGATAATCGTAAATAGATAATCATATAGATAATCGTAGATAATCATAGAGAGCAAAAAAAAAACCTGAAGATTTTTGTTGATTTCATGAAAAATTTTGCCAACTTCGGCTTCGTCCAGAGAGCATCATTTGAGAACGTCTTCGTCTGGAATAAACTGGAAGATCCCGTTCTGACTTTATCATTTCTGAGGAAACGCCTCTTTCCTTTCTCTCCCCCTCTTCTCGCTCCATCGCCTGCATTCATAGACATAGAGTGAGTGAATGCCTTCTATCTCCTTCCATAAGAACTTTTTATGCCTCATGCTATGAAAAGAACCTTGTATATCTTTCAACTCTCCAAGTAGTACAAAGTAGTGCAAAGCAGTGCCAATTGAGCAGCCAAACAATGCAATGAAATGAAAGATAAAAGATAATTACAAATATTTCGGAGAACTGGATGTAATGCCTGCATACACCCAGCACTGGAGTTGAAGCACACGAAGGCCAATATCCCTTCCACTTCGTTGAACGAGCCGTACTATTGAGAGTGAAGGACTTCAATTCCTCACGTTGTTACATTTTGTATGTAGAATTAAAAACATTGTTTCTCCCATAACTTTGCCACCACAGCCACTGCTTGAAAATGGATACACTATAGAACTTATTTTTAGTTCAGTCGTCAACAGGTTGTTTTTACCGTTAATAGTATTCCTAATAGCCCTCAAACGTACTTCGTTTGTTTTCTTCATTTTCACTGGAATTAGTGGAGACTTTTGATACAGCTTATTAGCCAATTACTATCAGAATCCAGTTAAAATTCATGCTGCCAACTTTTTTGTCCTGAATTATATGATACCAGTGTTTACCCGCCAACGGTGTGAATAACAGCAACACATCTGCGTCGGTACAGTTGCATAAGGCACAGGATGTAGATTTTAAAATCATTTCTGAGATAATCGGAAAAGATTTTTCCAAGTTAGGTCCAGCGATGTAAAAATCTCTGTCCGCTGAAAAGATCCGGACGACAAGAAGCTTAATTCTGGACCGTGAAGATATTTAGCAATAGCTTTAAGTGACCATTGCATGTTTGAAAAACATTGGCATGCTTTTTGAAGTGGAAATGCCAACCAACTTCCGAATGTCAACACGGTGAAAGAAACAGTAGAAAGAGATAATTACAAGAACGTCTCTGAACAGAACCAAGCCTTCCCCGGTATTTTTTTATCCGGCCCACCGCGCAAGTAGTTTGGATACGACTGCGTGCAAACATTTCATTGCTGTGGAGAAGCTTCTACAAATGTGATGCAAGGATACATTGTACTCGCAGGAAATACATATTCATTTCTACATTTAAGCTTGGAGAAACAGGTGCGATTTCAAAAAGGGGTAAAATTTTTTATCTTGATATTGTGTTGACAGCATTTTTCACGACAAAATCATAATAGACCGCTTGAAGGGCTTCTGAGCAGTTTCTCCTAAGACTGTGAAACTTAGCGTAGCTTTGACCGATGCTCCAATCAAACCGACCTCGATTCAACCTCCCTCTAACGTAAAATTCATTAGCTATATGTTGAAGTACGATATGGAAGAAGAGGCACATTGTGTGGCCTCTTATAAATTGATGACGAATATGTAACTAGAGTAGATCGTATCGAGCGGCAACCGTCGACGATATTCACGAGCTTTCTTCGATTTGGAATCGTGACTAGTGATGTCAGGTTTTGCTGTGTGATTTTTTGTGAAAAGCTTCGAGTTTTGCCTGAATTTCATTTCTTAAAACGGTTTTTTTTCCTCCGTAAAGTATGCGGAGAAACCCACCAACAGACTCGTATCTCCATCGTTTGTTATTTTCGAAAAACATCACGTAATGTTTGGTTAAATTCATCAACAGTGATTTCAGTGCGAATATTTTGTAAAATTTGCGCCACCTGCGAATGCATTAACAATTGTATTTTTTTCGATACTTCGTCCGAAACGTAATCAATTCGTGTTTTATCGTTCTATGGCCGCATTTTCGTGTAATGTCAAGTTATGTAGATAAAGGGATTCCCTTCGACCCCTAATAATAACATAACATAGTATCACAATGAAAAAAACAAGACACAATTCAATCAAATATTAAAGTTCAACTCTAAACAGCAAAAATCATTTTTTTAAGATTCTCAAATCATCCACTGTGAAAATTTAAACTATTTTTAGTTTAAATTTTGTCTGCCTGTCGTGCCGTGATAACATACTTCTTTCAATAAAAATACAGTTTTAGTCTTCGTAAATAAATTAAAATACAGTCAACGTAGAAGTCGCTTAGGACTTCGATGGGACTTATTATGCTCACAAACATATGATTATATAAAAGTTTGATGAATACAGCTAAATAATCAAAGCATGCTTTGCATGTTAAAAATTTTAGATTGTAGAAAAAAGTACCTATCTGTATCCATTGCATATATTTTTTTATTTTTGAAGACAAATAAATATAAATACCTAATTTAAACATAAATACTCTAATGCTCGATCAAGTAAAAATAATACACATCATCATGGATACATATATTGATGAACCATACGTACATTAATTTCAAGTAATCATAAAAAAAATCAAATTATAGAATCCATATATTTTATAAATTCGATTTAAAAAATGGGAAGGAGATATTTGAATCCTTAAATACATAACACAAAAGCCTTGAATACAAAGTAAATACATAACACAGAAGCCTTGAATACAAAGTAAATACATAACACAAAAACTTAAGCAAAACAAAAGCACCTATAAATTAAAAATGTACCAAAAAAAGAAAAAAAATCTGAAAAGTAAAAAATGACAACAAAAGGTTCAAAATAAAAATTTGACCCCAAAATACACTCACGCACGTTACTCCAATTAGAAATGCAGGATTATAATGAGCACTGCAAATAATGTCGTGGAGTCATAAGGAGAAAGATGATGAAATCGGAAATACCAATATGAAATACCAATATAAAATACCAATATATGAAATACCAATGAAAAAAAGAACGTCGTGATGTTATGAACGAGTTAGAATTCTTTCTTTAGAACAATATTTTCGTAGAATTTCTCTGCAAGCAGTGAAGGCAGGGTCCATTTTAGCTTTATTGCTGCCATTCTTAACAATACCGAAAAATATTTCTCAAAACGCCATCTTCATGCCAAAATGTATCTTCCGCCAAAAAATACAAAATACTCTCGCATAAGAGAAAATATTTTCCCTCGGACCGATTACGACATGAATAAATATTGCCTAAAACTTGTAGGTATATAATGTAAATTAAAGTTCTATTGTGTTAAGTTTAAGTAACCAGTAATAAGTAGTGCATTCCAGGATTTGTATAGGAGTTGTCATCAACAATCAATTTCATTATTTAAAGTTAAAATACCAGCCGATACATCTTTTAAACGACAAATATACGAGTATGTAGTTATGTATCTTTTGTAGCTGAAAGTTTGAGCTGTAGTCAAGAAATTCTGATGATACAACACATATATAATATATAAATAACATATATAAAAATATATGTATATATATGTAACACACATACATAAATATTAAAAAACACACGCATTTACATATATATTCTAAGAGAGGATGCACAAAAATTAATACAAAAAAGAGACTGAACACTAAACATAGACACATAAAAAAAGGAGACACAAAGTTATCTTGGAGACGTTTCACGCTCATGGTGCCATTTATCCGGGGAGAATGACGCTCACAACGGAGAGTAAGGGGGTAGAAGGGGAAAAGGGTGGATATAAACTATATCTACTGCCTATATACCGTAGGTCTACCTATTTCATTCGCATGCCTATCGGCCCTGACCCTATTCAATTCTTAACGAGGCATTGTTAGAATATTTTTTCCATTTTTTTCTAAATGTGTTCTTTATGGTGAGTTAGTCACGTCCGAAACATCACAGTGGTGATTTTATGACATTACGATAACGTTAGAAAATTATTCACCTTAAATCAGTGGAATATATCTCACTTCATAATCATAATCACAGGTCTTCACTTTTAGAAACCGTCGGAAAAAAAGGATTAGATTGCCGAAATGAGTGATGTTCTTGTGGTTTCAATTGCATAGAATTATTTCTAATGCAGTAATATCTCGTACTCGTTAACATGCAATCAAGTATACAAAAGCATGCAGCTCCCAACACATTCAAGGTTTTTTTCAAGAAAAAATTCATACTCCAGGAAACCTTACGAAAAATTCAAAATAATTGAAGCCAAACTGATCATTTTTTAAGAAAAATTGGCACAGCATATCACAAATGAAAAACCAGATAACTTAAAAACTATTAAAAAAATTATAACAATCAAAAACCTTTTTAATGGGGAATATGCATGAAATTTGTTTCTCGAAGATGAATAATGTACTTGATGCGAAATTTTCTCACCAATTTAAATATATAAGCCAAATTATTCTACGCCCACCACAAAGATTATTAAATGATATTAAAATGTTCCCGGAAATTGACGAAAGTCACGTGACCAGAAACGCCTTCTGACGTCACTGCTCGGTATAGGTTTCATATTGCTACGGAGATAGACATTTATTTTTAAAAGAAAACGAAGTGAAGATATTGTTTCGAGGTTTTCAGCTCTTTCTTGAACCAAACGATGACCGAAAAAATACTTAAAAAAGCACATTCCGACAATTTCCTTTGGTTGACTCCCTTATGGCGGCGTTGTTCTAAAAAAAACCAGCGTTTGCATAGACGTAGTAGAAATTCTTGGGCACAAAACAGGCATTATATAATTAATGGACACCGTACATACTACGTAAATAAAAAATCGAAATACAATCATTTATTGCAATAAACAAATGAGCAAAATACATACGTTATCGCCAAGTATTTATTTAACAACTTACCTCCACGCGTAAACAGATAAACATCGCCCTTAGTGATACCGTGCCGTGACGTCATGCGATGACGTCGGGTTTTTAAGCTGCCGAAAAGGTACAATTTTCAATGAGTAATATCTTTGAAACGCAACTTAATTCTTCAGCAAAATTGTCGGCAAGCACATTTTAGCTAATAAACTTCACATTCAAAGAGTTATAAAAAAGTGCATGTGCAAATAAATAGTGCATGTTCCCCATTGTTAACTCTTCCACCATTTCCCATAAGGAATGAGTAAAATTATAAAATATAATAGACGCATTGGAGATCACAACTAATTTTAAACGAGTCCGATCGTTCAATGCTGTTATTCTATCATCCAAATATATAAGAAAGCTGCTAAACATAGGCCTAAAGCAGCCTGATCGCAAAATTATAATGCAAGGACATAATGCCGTAACAAGTTTCGTCATTTTAGTCATTCATAATATGATCAGGAAGCGCTTTCAGAGCAAGTTCAAAGGGTTGTGTGTATGTGCGTACATAACTCATGTAAAGTATATAATTCACGTTAAAGGAGATGTTACAATATGAGGAAAATATCAATGAATCAAAAGAATTTCAGATCAGAAGAATACAGGATAATACAATTAAGAAGAGAACGGTCTTATAACATTACAACATTAAGGGAGAGACATGGAGTGCAAACACAATAACACGCGACATAATGTAGAAAGGAGTGAAAATATTTCGCACTGTAAAATTGTACAATTATAAAAAAATATTCATAATAATTTCAGAATACATCATGTAAAGGAAAGGAAAAAAATATTTCAAACATAAAATCTAATAAATTTTATATGCTAAATATACTGGTAAACATTATTTTATAAATTAAATATTATAAAGGTTTAAAAGGTGAAAATTCCATATCATTTCCTTTCAGCAACCCTAATATTTACTTTTTTAACTTTGACATACATATCGAAATAAGTCGCTTGCGTCTGCAAAAGAGATTTTTTTTTAAATGGCTTACGAGAGATTCGAGAAAAAATACGATAAAAATAAAACGTCATAAACATATACTTAACTACTTCAATGTTCCAAACGTTTGCTTGAGCTGGATGTGGTTAGATAAACCATAAACAGGTTAAAATTATAGTAACGTTGTATTCTTTATTTACGTCGCTAAGGTGACAAAAATTAAAGAAACCAAAAAATATGAACTCAAAATTTAGGTTTTAGTCCATTTCGGTGTCAGTCTGGAGACAATGGTAATTATTATTACATGATCATTACTTCACATGTCAACAGTATAAATCACTCTACATTTCACTTAATAACATAACTCATGTAATTTCAATACATTTGCAAAAATAGGTGAACTCAATTCATGTCTGTAGATTTAAGTGGAAGTAGAGCTGCATACGTCAAACAACGCTCTGCACAGAAGGTTAAAATAAGTCAAACCGTGATATAAATGGAGAAATATACACACTAAAACATAAAGGAGAATATGATACTAGGAAAAAGATGAACAGTAAACGACCATAGCAATTATTAGGCAATGAAATGGGTCATATTTATAACAAAAACCATGAAATAACTCCCAACTATATGGTAATGAAGATATGGATAGTAGATGAAAGAAACAAAGATTTAAATATAATCCAATAAAAATATAGCAGCCGTTTGTTGTTATTGCAGTATTGTATTATTGTACTACCTCGAACCTCTTTTTTTCAAACCATTGTTCCATTATTACCAAGTAGTGTCAATGCAATGGAGTCGTTTCATGACCTTAATGTTGAAAAAAAAATTCTTCTCAAAGAATAAAATATTGCCACACATAAAGTAATGGTCAGAGTGAAAAGAACATAAAATTTCAGGAATAAAATTAACATGAAAACCACGGGGGATGCTCTCCTATTTGGCTACGTGGACTCTAGCAGACGACAATTTGTGGGCAAACTTGTAAATTCGAAAGATGCTCAAGTATAAAATTTTTAATTAACATATGAATTCTCAAAGAAATTTATGATTTTTGAAGTAAAAATTGTTCTTTACAGTTCATTAAGTGCCATTATTGAAGAATCACGTCGTTCTCTCTCTCTCGCACACCGTCTTTCTCTCTCTATTTCGGCGGCCAATCATTTCGTCCCGCCGTCGGCCAATGAGAATTGATTTTGGCATTTGAAAATTGACGCCGTGGGAAACGGTATGCAGAAGAAGCCGGTGAGGATGGCTGTAATTCACTGTATTTACTGGTGATAACGTACGATACATGGACCTCATTCGCGGTTATTCCATGAAGCAGTTGTCTATCAAGTTCTTTGCTGAGAATGGAAGCAGGAGCATTACCAGCGGTCAATATTTATAGGTACCTTGAGGAAAGTGCTTCATCTCACATTGTATGGTAGAGTTATATTTATCAGGAGGAGACAGTGTAATTACCACGCCAAAGGTGAAGTTCGCCAATGTGATCAGCTTGTTTGGATGTAGTGTATGCTCGAAGTGTCGTATAGTGTTTTGTAGGCTTGTGTGTATATAGTGATGCCGGTGAATACATGTATCTAGTGCTGTGCCTGCGACAAGCACTGGGAAGGCAGAACCCGCGGTATGGGGACTTTTTCAGGCTGATTACGGACCATTTTTGGCAGTCATGGAGCCTATTGCACCATGTATTGTGACTTCTTAGTGAAACATAACAGTGCAATTGTGTGAACAGGTATCTGAAAGCTTAACACACAACTCACAAGTTTGTGTATGGCTCCTCTTTGGCTGCCTACTACTTCTAAGTCTTACTTCTTCCACTGATGGATAAAATTTTCTAAGGGAATGGTTTACTTTCTTTTTATAATTGCAATAAGTTTGACTTTTGAATGCATTCATCTGCTCAGTGCTTCAACCTGAAGGTTGGATTGTTTCTTTTATGATTTAAAAGTGACATTCTTTATGTTGCCTCATCATTTCCACATTTTATTGTTCAGACATGGAACTTATTTTCATTTCACGCACCATTTTCTATGTACCTATCTCTTGATTTTTGTCACTGGCTGTGGTAATATTTTTTGTAATTCGATTTCAGAAGGAATGTAGTTGTTTATTTCCTTTTTATAATTGCAATAATTCTACTTTTTTGTATTCACTCGATAACTTTTTGCTTCATCATGAATTGTTTTGTATGATTTACGATTAATATATCTTTTATGTTGCCTAATCATTTTCATATTTTCTTTTTCGTATATGGAACTTACCTATGTATTTCTATTTCACGCACTATTTCCATCGTGTGTACTGATATTTTTTCACTTTGTGTGCCTTTAGTATTTTTTGTAACATCGGTTCCAGTGTGAAACAATAAAGTGCCATTAGTGAATTTTATGGATTTCATTTGTGTACGCTCCTTTGTAACCCCTGCGTAAACGCAACCCGCGCCACAGTATGAACCGAGGGGACGGGGAATGTAGGGGAAGGGAACTGGGATGGGGAAGTAGGGGAGGTTATTACCATATATGGCACGGAGCTTCTGCCCACTCCCACCGCCACCACTCTGGCGCTGCTCTACTAGATCGTCTGCTATTAGACTGTCTCCGTTTTTTAACGTTGAGTGTCGCGACTGTGATGAAAACCACCTAATTTTTAGGCCAAATCAAAACTAGAGAGTGAATAAAAACAATGCACTCAAATAAAATATTTTGACTTGCTCAACATATATATACGTTTTAAAAATGGCACTGTTTAAACTATTCACACATTTAGAATATTTCTTCTTGGTTAAAGTATTCCTTTGCATAATTACTTCCATACGAATATATTGCAAATAAAGTCAGGGTGCCAGATGAAATATAAACATTTAGTAATGTACTTATAAGTAAAGTATGCTGACCTGATACCCTATAAATGGAATAAAAGTCCTTTGGGGTAAATACCCTAAATGAGAAAAAAGAGAGTGCGAAGAATAGTTACGAAATGAAAACGTAAATAATATTTAAACTAGAAATTCGAGGATGAACATCATCAACCAACAGTGATATCGTAATCAAAATCGTTAAGGATGAGGCAGAAAAAATGTGTACACATATATTAAAATATTCAAATAATCTATAGAAAAACATAGTTTGAAACCAGGGTAAATATCAAGTTTAGAACAGACGACATTTCCTTGTGGCAAAAAACAGCATCACAAATCTCGCAAATGCATGTAGAAAATATAATCGCGGAACGCAAGTTCACGCAGAGATAGGTAAGGGGGCTTCGAATGACGCAAGATGTAAAACATTTTTATTGGAGAAAAAATTTTTTGTGCGCTTAGCGAGAAATCTATGTTGGTCAATTAGTTCAGTATAACAAAAAAATATAAAAACTTTTTAAATTGTTGTATCAACACATTCATTCAACACACGCACACACGGGCGTTATTCCATGCCGACCCAAGAGGTTACGCCCAACGGCTCATTAACCTTTATTTAACGTGGCGTTTCCCCCTGCGTTCCCCTCCGGGCCCGCAGAGGTCTATTCCACGCATTCACTCCCAGGGCCAGGGCAAGACGCGACGAAATCAAGTACGGACTATGAACTAAGCACCTATGTCAATAAGCCCTATATTCCCCTTCTAAAATCCAACCACCCACTAAACTATATGTACTGCTTATATACCCTAGGCCTACCTATTTCATTCGCATGCCTATCGGCGCTGACCCTGTTCATCATCACGCATACACCAGTCAACAAAACACAAGCGTACCATTCACACATTTTCCTGCAAAAGAAAATTAAATAAATTGGGGAAATGCCTGTAAAAGAAAACATACTAATCGAAAAACCTGTAAAAGAAAGTGAATTAATAGGTCAAAAATTAAGCAATGACACAATATCGTAAAAACTGCAAATAATCTTAAACCGTAAATGATATAGTAGGGCATAATGGCGCAATGAGTGTATTTCCTGCCTATGTCAAAAACTAAGAGCCTGTGTACCAGGCAAAACCGGAGTGCAACGACCACAACTGGATTGACCCGGGTCAAACGACCGATATGCAAACCCTACACACTATAGGAGCTAAAGTTAACATAATAGTTAAACACGCACAAAATATAAGTACGCAAATAAATAAAGAAATAAAAATGCATAAACGTTTACTCACATACAGCCTTAGTAATTGTTGGTAGTCGTATCTGCTCTCTTTTATTTCTTGTCTGCTGTCACCACAATGCAATGGGAAGGGCAAATTCAGGGGGAAGCATAAAACATACAAATACTCATTTACAGAAAGTTCAATACACTATAGTCTATCTAGTCCTCTTGAATCCCACCAGCTGTTAAAATCGGCACTCACTTAAAAAACACTGATTACACACAGGCACAACACTGACCACACTCACTCACTTCCTGTTCCAGGTTCACAACATCACTTGTCACTATCACTGCACTACTGTCCGGGGCGGTGTGGTGATTCCTAAGGAGAGAGCGGGTTAATACACAAAAAACAATGAAATGGATGCGAAGTTGCTCTCATTTAAATGATAATTCCAAAAAAAAAAGATTCAAAAATGATGGAAAAGGAAACCTCAGACATTTGCAATCTCCATCAAAAGGGAAGCAGTGTCAGAGGTACCAATTCTTGAATTTTGAGATACATAACTAGAGCAGTCTTCGCATCCACAAAATAAAGCTGCCAGCTAAACGTAAATCCTATCTACCCTACCGTTACCACGGGCCAGTAGGGCCTTTGACTCAAAGTATTGGAAACTGACTACATATCCTACCCTCTATCAGGCCGGGGCGTTGTTCAGGTACCTAAGGAGAGAGCGGGTCAGTGCACATAATTAAAATTCAAGCAATAGATTGAATGCCAAGTTGCTCACATTTAAATACAGAAGGCCGAGAGTGCATTCCTTAAAAATGCGAGGACTGGTCACTCAGAAACTAAGTACACCTGGATGCACTTGGTATCTGGCGATCCAAATCCGTTAATTTTGAGTTTTAATGCTAGAGCATTCTTCGCATCCACAAAATAAAGCTACCAGCTAAACGCAAATCCTATCTACCCTATCGTTACGACGGGCCGGAAGGGCCGTTGACTCAAATTATTGGAAACTGACTACATATCCTACCCACTATCAGGCCGGGGCGTTGTGTAGTTACCTAAGGAGAGAGCGGGTTAGTGCACATAATAAACATTCAAGCAATAAATTGAATGCCAAGTTGCTCATATTTAAATACAGAAGGCCGAGAGTGCATTCCGAAAAATGCGAGGACTGGTCACTCAGAAACTAAGTACACCTGGATGCACTTGGTATCTGGAGATCCAAATCCGTTAATTTTGAGTTTTAATGCTAGAGCATTCTTCGCATCCACAAAATAAAGCTACTAGCTAAACGCAAATCCTATCTACACTACCGTTACGACGGGCCAGATAGGGCCTTTGACTCAAAATATTGAAAACTGACTATATATCCTACTCTCTAGCTGGCCGTGGCGTTGGTAGGGCACCTTACTATCTGTGAAAGAATCTGAATAAAAAACCATAAAAAATGAAAAAAAAATTCCACGTATAAAACATATATCACCCAAAAAAATTGGCAAAAATGTGAAGACATCACACTAAAAAATGGGCACAAACAAGAATGAGCAAAAAACATAAAATTCAGGACATCACACCATATGTAAACACAGTATGTAAACGTATTCCTGCCTAGAGTCGACTTTCTAACCTTGGCAAGTGGCCACTTGCCTTTTATTTGGAGGACTAGTCCTCCATGGTACCAGATAGAGTCGGTGCACCGACATCATATACCGTGGTCTGAACACCATTAATCAAGCTTGATTTACCAAATTACATTCACATGCTAGCAGAGATTTATCAGATCTGATTTTATCTAGAATTGGAGCAATGGGCTCCCATGACAAATAAAAAAAAACAAAAAACAAAGTGATAAATTAAACCCACGTTTATACATGCTTACTTTGCCTGTATGATCTTGGAACCTGAAACAAAGTTAGTTTTACCATAGCATTGTAATGCCATGAGCAATCCTATGTAGGCCTCCGGTTGAGTCAGCTTCTTGTTCTTCCGTTTCCGGCACCCATGAAGATTCTTCACTCTAATCCAGTCTTTACTCTATTGAAGTTCGGCATAGTCCTGCAATGACAGAAAAAAGGTTTTGAGTTAAATTACCGTGCCTTCAAAACAATCTTACAATGTACATATTAAATACTAATGTTGTTTATATATTATAGCAGTTGTCAAAATTACTATCCTTTAAGTTACTAAAACACCAAATTGAAGATAAGCATTTTGGATAAGATTTCATTTTTACTATTTACTGTCATATTACGCTCATTTTAATTTAAAATATTTTTTGTTTTAAGCAAAATAAAAATGATAGACTCGTTAACGTAGCGAAATAAGAACAAGGACAAGTTGCAAGTTTTCAATTCAATGTATTGGTCAATGAGGTAGGATTGTTTCTGAATACTTTTCAAATAAAGCAATTTACATGTTGAAAATAAATATTACTATTGTAGGGAACTAATAAACAACGTTCACATTCGTCCTTAGTCTCTGTCTTCTGCCTCTGATAACAAGTGTTTTGTCCTTTTCCGAATGCATTAACCAATCATGAGACGGGGAGAGATGGGGGGGACGTTCACCAGCGATTGGTGTCCGGGGGCGAAGAAGGCGGGACGATATAATCTGCCATATCTTAGGTACAGATTTAAGGAGAAGATTGAAGTAAATATGAAGATGTAAGCTGACGAAAGAACCAAGTGCGCTGAGTCAAAAAATCTTAGTATCTGTGATGACGAAATAAATGCAATTATCTAAGAACAATGTAAAAACCAGTTAAATTATTCACTTTACATTGTTAATTGTACAGATATTGTGCTCAAATATCGATAGATAGAATACTGTGATTATAGGGGAAAAACTAGAGCAGCTTTCAACCTAAAACAAAGTCAAACGAAAAAGCGGTCTTCTGAGGTGGAACATAAATCTGTTATCTCCATGAACCACCCCCCTTTCACAACACATCTGCAGAAAAAATGAACTCAAAACAATTTTAATGCTAATAACACTCACAAATTAAATGCGAATGACAAAAATGCTACGGGTGTTTTACGACAGCATGCTTGAGGAGCAAGGGAAATCGATAAATATTCATTGCAAATTCGGTGGCGTAATAGAATGACTAAACGTAAAAGCATTTACAAGCGAAATATTTTATGCGACTAGCTGCACGGAAACGTCTTCAGCTAAGATGGTCCAAAAATTACTTTAAAATTAAAAAATTGTTATGCTACAAATTAATCCTGCTACCGAGCCAAGTAAAATGATAAAAACCTTTCCATTCCAGGTCAACGGGAAATAAAAGTAAGCAGGGGGAGTTTATTTGTTCGAGAGAATTATAAGTATTCACCAACGTGAATACTTCATCAATAAAAATTGACTCCTCCTTCTTACGGTCTCAAAGGATGTGTCTCTGAAATATATGGAATACTACATCTATAGTCGAAAGGAGAACTAGAAGAGAAATATTATATAATGAAGGGGTACATATGAAATATGCCATTTTATCTTCTCACCCTCTCCATGTATTCATGTGGAATGAATTATGTTAACTAGTTAACGGACATCAGTTATCCAAGCTTTTTAATTTAGGTTGAAAAAAAACAATGTTCTGGCAAGCTGTACGCGAAATATAAGCGTTAAAATGGGACATATTATATTTTTATAAATAGGTTTTTATAAATAGAACTCACAGTGCACTCGCAGTAAATTCATACACCTACTTACCCGGAAAGAAAGTTGTTTCATCAAGATATTGCACTAATTCGCACATCCGTTATTACGGTGACCAAAATCAGTTAAAGCTAAAATTTCTTCCAGATGCGCCCTAATTATTTTGTTATCTTCGTTAGATAGGGTACTTATGGGACCACCCTCGTGTCAACATCTACATCTACACGATTCCCTGCAAATCAACGCGAGGGTGTGTGGCAGGGGGTGAAGATCACCAAGCATGCACTACCGACATGTAAACAAGCAACTATAGGGTCTCCTGCAACTATTTTCTTAGTATCTATAGTATTTAAGAGATTTATACATGCATCATGCACTACAGCCTACTCTAAAATATTTCTCCTACCTATCCCTTTGATATGCTGCCTATTCTGTTCCCATAAAGTACGGGGGACATATGCCATTTTGAATTTATCAGTACGGCAATCTATCTCTCTAATCTTGTTTATCTGATAGAATCTAGCATAATACGCTGGTGTTTTTAATATGTGCCTAACATCTTCAGTAAAGCTATCCGATTGAAATTTCTCTAATAAATTCAATCTGTATTTTAACCTACGCTCTGATAAGGATTCCACCCTAATTCTTTTATTAATTCTGATACACTACTCAACCTATCGTAACACCTTTTAACGAACCTAGCTGCTCTACGCTGCACACTGTCTAGTTCTCTGATCAAACCTAATTCATTCGGATCCCATACACTGGCTGTATACTCAAGGTGGGGCCTAACTAGTGAAAAGAAACATCGCAACATTTTTTGTCTTCTCATCACATTTCCCAAGTACTCTAATTATAAATCCCGAGTTTCTCTTCACTCGGCCGCATATTTCCCGGATGTGTCTTCCCCACGATAAAACTTTAGTGATTGTTACACCTAAATATCTTATGGTTTCAACGTTTTCGATCTTCGTGTTACTAATGTTATAGAATCACTCTATCGAATTGTTCCTCCTCCAAAAATTGATAGTTACACACTTTATAAGTTTAAGATCTAACTGCCATTCGTCGCACCTCTCATGAATTGTATCTAAATCCTTGGTATGCAATTTCCTCTCTATTTCATACACGAAATTAAAAAAAGGCAGGCACGGGTAATTAATATGTGATAACTATTACATTCACAAAAGTTACTAACGAATTGGCCTCTCGCATACAATCACAAAGATGCGTCTTCGATACACGCATAATATCAACGAAGAGAGTACTCATGCAACATTCAGATTTAATTCACCAGACGAACGAAAGTGCTCTGTTTCATGTCTCTTCAAGTGAGAGAACTAAGTGTAATTCAAACAGGAATTACGAACGCCGTTATATAAAAAAAGATTATCATCTCGCACTCTTCCGTAATATAGACTTTAAAAGTAGCCTATTCAATTTTAAAAACAGAAAGAAGAATAGTTGAGCATTAAAATTCATAAATATAATGGAGGAAAAATCAGACACTTTAATCATGCCTCGCTTTATATATTATGCCATGTTGGATCCTGCACTGGAAATTCTCAATTGATAGGCACGATCTCTTTTCATCTGCTCAATTTTATGATGTACTGCATTAATAAAAAACATTATTTAATTCTGCATAACAAATGCGGAAAAAATAATACTGCTTAATAAAGGTTCAAGGTGAAAAGAACTTACTTGACGAAAATACATGAGGTGTAACAATTTCACTTATTCGAATGATGTGGAACGAAGATTAGCAGATGGCATGGTTCGACATATGAACTCATTTCTTTATCAATTAATTTTTTTAACTGTCACTTAAAGGTTTTGTTGTATCCCAGACCTGTCTTAAAATCATCCCATGTCCCTGCATTTCAAAATTAACTATCTCAGATATGAGTTTTTAAAAGTTAAATGATACTGAATAAATATTTCTAATTTTTAAGCCACAGTCACCGTGGATCCAAAATGAAAAATAACAGTATTGTTTAAGTATGATTTTCATCATTTTGTGATCCACATTTGTTTTGAATTGATCCACATTGGTTTGAACACATGAGTTTATCCTTTGGTGTGTCCGATCTATTGACCAGCATATATTTGTGAGAGGCAGTAAGGGTATTTGCACAAGTACTGAATGCTGCTCGTTTTCAACCCACAGACCTCACAAAATATGTGAATGTTATCTGAGTACGTGTAAAACAGAACGACAATTCTCTGAGGGCTCTGAAATGTAATGTATTTAACCTTCAAACCAAAGGAATATAAATGGGCTCTCCTTAAATACCTGATCGCGGGTTTAGTCACGGGAAATTAAGAGAAAAATCTGTTTCTTCCTAACCAAAGCTGAGAGAAGAATATCAGTTCCTGATGCCGAAAGGTTATCTTTGCGGTCTTGACAGAAACAGACGGACATCTAGATACCCTAGTCCGATACTCATATACTGTACACTAGGATGTATACAGTATATGTACTAGAAGAGAACAGAAGAGGCGGCATAGCAAAAGGATAGGTAGGAGAAATATTTTAGAGTAGTCTTTTGTGCATGATGCACGTATTAATCCATTAAATACTATAGTTACTTACAATCTAGTTGCATGAGACCCTATAGTTGCTTGTTTGCATGTCGGTAGTGCATGCTTGCAGATCTTCACCCCCTGTCACACACCCTCGCGGTGGCTTGACGGTATCGTGTATATGTAGATGTAGATGTGAACCCCACAGTAGAAAAAGAAACGGAGAGAAATGTCTTTCCTTGGATGATACCATCGTAAAAATTGGGGACAAATACGAATTTAAGATGTTCAGGAAACATACTTCGATGGATCAGGTGTTTCATTTAAACTCGTGATATTAACTTAAAAAATGTTTCACATCTCTATGAATAGTCGCAGGACTTTTAAGCGTTCCATTTCCCCATGTAAATTTCATAAGGGAGCAATTATTATGAATATTGAAATGACTATTAAGCAAAAACCATAGTAAAAATCCTACGAAAACACATTTTACCAGCGAGGATGAGAATTCTGAACGCGAGTAAATAGACAATTGGAATCTACATCTACATATACACGATACCCTGCAAGCCACCGCTAGGGTGTGTGGCAGGGGGTGAAGGTCACCAAGCATGCACTACTAGCATGCAAGCAAGCAACTAAAGGGTCTCATGCAACTAGATTGTTAGTATCTATAGTATTTGAATCGGACACGGAATCAAGAAAAGTCGTACGAACTCATGTATGTCGAAGGGATTGTTTCCAAATTTCAGAGATTGGAGAAACTAGCCAGGACCACATTATTAGTACCACATATACATGCCAAGTACCACAAAAGAGTGGACATATTTCTTATGATATTGACGCGACTTACATTGGTCAAACCTGAAGGTAAATTAATATAAGGGTCAAAGGTCACACAAGGTCTTATGTAACGGGGAAAATCGCTCAGTCGTTTATTACGGGAAAAACCTGTGTTAGAAAGCAATAACAGTGATTTCACTCCAAATATCCTCCTTTATGGGAACAAAAGCCAGAAGCACGACTTTTTAGGGGAGCTGTAGATAAAGAGAAATGCATCCGATCCTCAAATCGTGACATGGCATGTTTTCTGCCTCTTCCCCATTCTTTCAACCCCGTATCACCTAATAATTGAAGCTATACCTTGCCCCTCCTCAACCTTCCTCATAAATCCTTTACTCAGTCAGTTTCCTTCCATTTGACATGCAGTCATGTATGTCTTCCACAATCCTCGCTTCCTCCCTCCCTCCACCAAACACATTGGATACAACTCACTCCACCTCACTGATGTATTTCTCACATTCACATGATGATATCCTATTGTGGATGACACAAGTCCTGCATTTTTTTCTTCAAAGAATGGGCTTAACTTTTTTTTATATAATCATTGACGACGAACACCACACGGTTGAGATTTTTTGGAAATTTTCCAGCGTCAAGTGCATTGTCCTTGCGCTCAGGTAGCAACTTAAAACATAGGTATAGCTGGAATTGAACTACGTAACAGTGTGAGATATAATTACCTAGTATTTTAGTGAAAAAAAAAATTGGAAAAAATATTTTTAAATACAATGCGCATGAAAGACGGGAAACTCGCTTCAAAATTACGCATTGTGGTGAATAACGTTCTCCCTAATAACGGAAGAAGAGGTTTTGATCATCTCGCGTTATGAAGAAAGGGAGTATTATAATATGTCGCCAATGAGGGAAAAATATCGATGAAATGTCAGAGTAACTTTGTATCCTATTCAATTAGTATGTTATGCAGATCACGCAGGTTATTGAAACGGAATACTATTGAATAAATATCACTAAAAAATGACCTCTCTAGTGAACGAATTAAAACAACGAAACAACGATGAACTCAAAGGAGAACACACACAAAAATAGCGAATATAGTAACATTTTAATTGTATAAGATACTAACAAGACTTAAGGGATAGCAATTCTTGATGCTCAACGCGCATATTGTCAAGATCTATCAATGGCCTGAGGACATAAAAAATTTTACAGACGGGTCAACAACACCTGACAAGTATTGAAATTCAAACGGGCGAGCCACATATCCTATACACCGTGTTCCTCGACCTCACCTAGTGATCAAAGAGATTTTTCCAATTCAATGATCATCACAAAAATTTAAAAATAAGGAAGTCCACCAAGTAGAATGCGCGAAAAAACCTTGATGGCCTAAACATGCCATGTTAATTTACTACAACGTGATCAATCCTGAAATTCAATCTTGCGAAATTAACACAAGATGAAAACTCTTCTAACATATCTTTAATTATATGGTTTGGATTGTGTACAATGTGATAACATTCACTACGTGATAAACCTGGTGTTCAACTTTCCTCGAATACCTTAAATAAAAATGCCTATGGTTTTATGCCATAAACAATTAAAATTAATGTGTTTTAAATTTTATCGAAGAAAGGTTTATCCACACAGTAAAGGCAACAACGTATCTCATTTTTGTACACCGAAAGACATACTTCGTATTGAACTGCATTGAAAAGACATAATAATGCTTATGATGGACACAGATAGCAAATGACCTCTATGAATTTCATTACATATACCTACGCGGATTAGTTATACAATTTCTCAAACAAATAACACTAAGTGTCAAAACAATGACATATCCAGTTATTCTCGTGAATTTGTTTCACATCGGAAAAACTCAAACTATTAAGTACTAAAATTTTATTTGGCTAGAAATGTTTTCACGAAGGAACTCAGTAATGATCACCAAAGACTTCAGCAATTTGTGAAACAATCCTTCTCAACTAGGGATATATTTTTAATCCGAAGGCACTTAGCCTAAGTCAAAATTTCAGTCAATCAGATAACAAAACATCTAACGTTCACGAGTTAAATGTGTAGTATTCTTACCAAGTCGGAAATCTAAACTAACCGTTCGCGGATAATTTATAATTCCATGATATATGACGTGGACCCAGAAACTCACATTTGAACTCGTTATATTAAATATGAATGACAGTTATGTGCTGTTAGATACTGATTTTAAACTTCTGTCTCCATTTATTCAGCTAGATTAAATATTTGCGACGTAATGAACAACAAGAATTGTGATTAAGGAATAAATAATGTCCAACATGTTATATCACTTCTTCAAAAAGCCGATGAATAAAATTCAATCAAAACTTCTCAGCACGAAAGCAGAAGGTATGAACTCAAGTACAGTGTACTTGTCCTTGATCATCAACTCAAAACATAAACGGTCTACTTTCCTAGTACATTAACGGGCGAAGGCGTGGATGATAATTAACTCTAGATACATGAGGAACAATAGTCTGAGGAGCAATAACTCAAATGTAACCTCAAATTAAATATGCTATGAAGCACAAAATGCAAATGAACCCGTCCGTACTAATCCGAGAACGACAGCAGAAAATAGAAAACTCACAGCAAATCTCACTAGAGACTATGTAGTAAATTGGGATTTTCATTGCCAAAAGTTTTTCGCTCTATGTGCGAACAAGGGACTTCATGCATTGTATCTGCTGAACGAAAAAGATTGATGCAAATCAATAAAGCTATACGCGTTCTATCTTCTTGTGCTCTCCTCCTCTAATCTGTAGTAACAATCTGTAGTTACGCTACATAAAATTATCATACAATTGTAGCTTAAGAGTAGACCTTTGTCTCAAAATTTGATAATTAATCTCGTAAAGCCTAGGGTTATTTTGAATAAAGAATGAGTAAAATAAGTTAAAATACATAAATTTAACTTTCTGATTTCGTGGTCAATGTGCAGCATATTAAATGAAACCTATCACAGAAGGCTCATTGGGAAATAAAACTGAGCTCAGAACTGGAAAAGTTTTATTTTGCATTGCTGAATGCATACAAGACTACGAGGCTAATGAAAAAGATATCAATCGTTAAGAAACTGGATCGCGAAACTAAAGATATCCACAAAAATAAATTAGTATAGGAAGGAGCATGGGCAAGTGGACATACGAGACTGTACGTTCAACTTTAGTTTCGTAACTATGTTTTCCTTTAATCGCGGAATTACGTTAATTTCAAACAGACGAACGAAAGGAAACAGACTTCAATAGCTAAAAGAATGGGCTAGCGTCAAGACGTAGCTAGGATAGTCGACAAAAGTCCGATAAAATTCTAGAGATCCAAAACAATCCTTCCAGATTTTCGGCGGGAAAATAAGAATATCAGAGGACAAGGCCTGGTATCGATCAGAAGTAATAGAATCACAAAAAAAACGCGGACAACTTTATGTGAAAATAAAAAATCTCGTGAATGAAAAATATTAATAATGAAGCGGACTTACCATACAGAAGAGCGTTCCTCACAGCCAATCTCTCGAATTCCCAGTTTCCCCTCACTAGGACACACGTGATCGATTACGAAGTTCCAGATTCTTTATCGTCGCACGTAACTCCAATGACTTCCTCCTGTAACAAATGAAAACCATTAACAGATGTAACCAACACCTTTGCTGCACTTCTGCTATAAATATCCATTAATCAATGCAAAGAGTATTTCTTGACATATTTACAGGGGGGAATTACTACATAAAACAAGAATTTTAAACGTCGTTAAGTACATGTTATATATCTCGAAAGATATCTCTATTCTTCGTACATCGAGAAAGATAAGCTACGAATTTCAATTGTACGAAGTTTTAATTTCACTTCCATGTCACTGCAAACTCAACGTGCGTTGATTAAGTAAACGGACTAAAACTACGACTTTCTTAAACTGGGGCTGAAAACTCACCTGTCCTTCCGTCACCGCGTACCGACGAATACTGAAGACCGATGTCTCACAACTGATTTAAATGCCACATTCCGGCATGATGCCAACCAAACTGGACCATTCAACAAAGTGCAATGAGAATTCGTCGTGAATAATACTTTCGAAAAAGTAAAAGTAATATCGCGGATTTGAATATTCTCAACCTAATTCTATTTCAGGATATATATTTTGGCTAGTCATATTCCCTAAAATTGCAGCATGGTATATTTTCGATAATAGTTTATTATTAAATATAGCGCCATCGACTGTTACTTTCGTTAACTACTCGTTTTGGCGGGAAAAAGTGATTATTAGATAATAATAATAATATTACAATTTAATAGTCACTTTAATTAATAAATAATAGAGGGACTAATATTTAGAAAATAAAATGTTCCATACAAATACATATCATAACATTATGCACTGAGCAGAGATTTTATTTCTGGTCTACCAACTCTTAAATTTGGGAGACGTCTGATTCCTGATTTCAGTTAACGGTGCAAAGAATTATTGCAGTTGTTTAAATAGTTGTAATGCAAATATCTTCAGATTTACATTACCGACGTTCAAATGGGAATACCATTTCAAAATACCATGGTTAACTAATTACATGGAATAAATTATTCAATAAGATCACTGCAAGCCCCTGCCAAACACCCTTCCGGTTGCTTTCTGGATATAATGGGAAGTGTAGATTGTATCGTATCTACGTTTAATTTCAAGCAAAGATTAGTACTTGCTAATTCAAACCTTCCTACCGCAACAACAACGAAATTCGTCGGCATCACTCAGAACTACTCAGGAACGCAAATCACATTTGAACGTGGGTAGCCAAATAAACATTGGGAATGGAAGTAAACCAAGTGATTGCTTACCTTTACGGAAATTCTTGGCAAAGACAGCTGTGCTCGGAATACAGCAAGGGTAGCTTCACTGCAACAATTCCCGCTTAATTATTCTTGGCAAGACACTTATAACCGCGAAGCACACGAACACGTCACAATATAACCTGCTCAGTCATCACGTAATTCATAAAATTATACCACTACTATTCAATCTCACTGGCGTGGTTATGTTGGCGGATGAAACACTGCACTGGTCTCAATGAACCATCACACTCATCATGATGGATAACGTATTGAAATGTTTGAACAACTTGAGTACTTTCAGTTCGCAAACAGGCTTCTTTGGGAGCAGGATTTGTTGAGCAACACAATCTTCACGAGGACAGTTTACCTTTACGAAACATGTCGAAATGACACATTGCCAATAATGAACTTCTTCACTCAAACTTCTTTTGAAAGAAATACTAAAAGCAACTTCTCATTACAAGACGGAAACGCCTCGGTCTCGCACGGATTTCACGTCGCTGATCAGCTGGCCGGGATTGTGTTGTTGCCTCTTACGAGGAAAACAAGGAACTGAATCGAATAACTGTATGGCTCTCTCTGCACTTGGAAGGCCGTGGGTTTCTCAAGCAGAGAAATGTTTTCTTCTCACTTTCGCTCTCAGGGTCGAGGGCGAAGTATTTTGGAAAAAGACGTGGGTCATCGAATGCCAGAAAAGCGGAACTCGTCGTAAATATTTCAGGTTCCGTCAATGAGACTGATGAATTGAGTGAAATATAATGAGCACTCAAATAATTTTTTAACCAAAAGGTAATGAGTGGATTGGATGAAACGTAAAAACTGTATTGATTAAATGTTATGACTGATAAGTAATAAGGGTATGGATTGACATTTAATGAGGAGTAATGAGTGCATTGTATGAACTAGCATTAGACCAAATTAAAAAAAAGAAAAGTCATTCGAATGAAATTACATTCCCTATCCCTAGGCGTATCTGTGACTCTACATTAGGCGATAATCACGTATACCGGAAGATTATTATCAACCAGCGTAGAGTGTCAATGAGATTGATTCTCTAAGGTCATCTGCGTTCTGATTTCAGCAGTGAATTAAACTGCAAATAACTGGACACTATGTCACAACTACACTGAATTCCCCTCTAATTTAACGAAGAATATGTTAGTTTAAGTAAGAATATTTAAGTTTATGCAGGTTAAGGTCGTTGTTTCAGGTCGTAGAGGTGGCAGAAAACTAACGCAATTTTCGCTACTTATTGTAAGTCAGGGAAAAGGGTTGTATTCAGGGAAAGGGTTTGAATAGTAGAGTTAAGCTTAAGAGATTGAGGAACACTACTAATACTTTCCTATATTTAATGTCCCGTCCATGCTTTGTCAAAAGAACCCGTTGATGGAAGAGAACTATTTGGTGAGTGTGGACCTACCTGCATTGGTATTATATTTAACATCTACATCTTCATGAACACTGCAAACGACCACGAGGGTGTGTGGCAGGGGGTGAAACATCTCCAAGACCCTCCGAGGACCTTTATTGCCAATTATTTAATACAAAGAAACCAATAAATTGACTCGCACAATTTTGTATCATTATCAGATGTGTATACATTTTTAGAGACTCAAAGACGGGCTTGACTGGAATATTTCGCAAATGACACTGTGTCTAAGGTACTATTTACACACATATGACACAAGTTGATGTGGCTTTTTTTGGAATTTAAAAAATATGATGACCGTAACGATTCAACAAAATCATGAACACAGTTTTAAGCGAGTGACGTAAAAACAGAAGACTACGTCACCTACGATAGCAGGAGGGATTCACAAAAGAGCTCCCTGAGACATATCACCAGGCAGCGACCAAGGAGAACATTGCCGAACAAATCGTGGCTCTTAAGAGCAGTTGCATGAGATCTACTACAAACATATGAGCAGTCAAGCATAAAGGCGGATTCAAATTGAATACTTCAGTGACGAGGATTGATGGGAAGGAGAATGATTGAATGGAGAGCATAGAGGACCACAGTCTCAGTCGTTGAGAAACGGCATTTTGGAGCCTCGGGGTGGAGTATTTTGAGGTCAATACAGAAGACCTGTTTTCTACGGGCAAGGAATAGGAGTTATCGGAGCCGCTGCGATAACGTCATGTGAATTCGCCACCACTCTCATCTGGCAATGAGTTTTTTCAGTCATTATAATATCTTGTCTCCAACCCCTGGATAGGTGCGATATCCCCAGCATTCTTCTGCTTAATAGACGTAATACCCCGCAAGCCATCGCAAGGGTGTTAAGCAGGGAGGGAACTATCACTTAGAAACAAAAGAGATTGACAATTACACTTACCTGTCATGCAGGTGTGTTAACAAACCAGTCCGTGATAGCACTACATACATGCATCTGACGCTGCTACTTTGCTATGCAATAATGAATAATAACTTTGTGAAAAATGTAAGATTTTAATTCTCGATACCCGTATGAATTAATTCCTAATACATACAAAGTAATGTTTTAATTATTGTTAATTCAGGACATTACATAAGTTCAGTAATTAATCCATAATTAGGTCATGGAACATGTATGAGAAGGTAATGTAGACACATGAACATGTTAAAATAATTAATGGACTCTATGCTTCTATATCAAAATCATAGCACGTGTTCTAAATCCCCCATACATCTTCGCTGTAACGTATTACTGCCCCAAATATTATTTGGTTAATCGCAGTTGCAATTGTACATTTGGTTGTTGTCGCTGGTTTAATTAAACATTTCAACTGAAGCTATTTTGGTGACGTTCAGGATGGCTGAGGAGCAATCCTCTTTGATTTATCATATTGTTATTTTATACACTCCGTTTAGTTGAGAATCAAGCATTATAAATCCATTCTGAGTAATGCACTTCGGTTAGGTAGGAGACGGCGGTCACCAGCCCCCAAAGGAAGGAAAGTTTCTGAGACGCCAACGTCTTTTGACCACTGATTCCGTGAAGGAATGCCTCAACTATGGCTGGCGTTGAAGGGACTCAAATTATCACTCGTCAGAGTTAAGTGGTCCGGACGGCATTTAACTGGTAAGCTCAGTTTTACTACTCTTGTACGAATATGGGTCCGTAATTGAACAATCTGATGGGGGTGTGTAAGCTCGGCGTTGTGAGTGTGATAAGCAACGGTGTGATGCTCACTTCCGATCTGATTGACTCCTCAGATTCATTGACGTCACAATCTGCACGTTACTCAGCTACCGATGAGCCAACTAATCCTACCGGTAATGGGAAATGATTCATCCACAACGGAATGGGGGTTTAAAACATGATTTAATGTCATACGAAAAGAAAAACAGTCAGTATGAGTGGTCGTACAAATGGTAGCGTCACGTTTTAAGTGTTACAACTTGTAAGGTCTAACCTCACTTATACCTAAGATTACTGCTGAGACCGTACTCGACGCGGGGTTGAAATTGGTTACAGTTAAACTGCCAATCTGTGGGAGGAAGTAGGATTCGTATTGAAATTCAGTCATAATCTAGCATAATGTGAACACACTTTAATGTACGACTGTGTGTTCTACTATCACAGAGTGAACACAGGTCGTAAACTTGCTTGAAAAGTATCTGATATGAAAAATAATAAACATAAATAGTAAGTCGGTTAAGTTGTCATGATAAGGAAAACTTTCCCAAAGACAAATCTACTTCACATTCGTTAATGTCAAAAACCTTTTATCGAATAGAACGTAAATCTACATCGCAGTATTTATTTTCAAACTTTTATTCCTCTAAACGGCGCTCCGTAGGTAAATTAGCTCAGTTGTACAATTCCCGATATTCTTGGTGATATTAAAAATCATTTACAGTATTATCCCTAGTCTCTTTGATTATGCTCTCAGTGAATAAGTAAAAATTTTCATCAAACACCAAGACGACAGGATCAATGGGATAGTATCTTTCCTCGTACTATCAGGGATCTGAATTGCCGTAATTATATTCAATGATTTGCCAAAATACGTAACCAAGGTATTTTCATGTCGGTATGAAGAATATTTGCTAACTCAACAAAAATCAGGTTTAAGCATGCTTCCTCTGCTTTTTAAATCTTATTTTATTAAATGTTATATTTCCTCTAAAATGTGTATATTAAACCTGAATGGTAGCGCATGTATGGTGGAACCCTCTGCCACACATCGTAATGACGGCTTGCAGGGTACTCTGTAGATGAAGACAGATCAAGGCTAAAGAGAGTACTGCACGTCAATAACGATAGAAGTTTTCAGACAAACAATGAGGAGCGAAAGAAAACTACAAGAATATGATTGGACATTGATCCGGAAAATAATAATGCATTATGCATCATTTAACAACTTTAAAAGTAAAGGACCTTGAGAAGTTTTAAGATGAGGGTTGAATATAATTTATTCCTCATGTTAGAAAAGTATATTCTTTAAAAAAAAGGGTGTCTGTGAATTTGTAAATAAAACAGCGTACTTAAGACAAAGATACTCTAACAAATTTTCCTATGTGCTTTACAAAAAATATATCTCTACCTATATCTATTGACTATCCTGCAGTCCACTTCGAGGGTGCGTGAGAGGGGTTTAGCTGTCAACAAACTTATAAGACGTAAATGCACCAATGTTTACGTACAATAGGTAGAGATTTTTATGAATATCATTCGGGACACACATTCCCATTTCTGCTTTTCATACGAAACGCAAAGAAACATTTGAGAAGTAATGCAAACATATTTCAAGCAGGCATGCTTGAATCAAAAAATCAAGGGAAAAATCCAGCATCCTAATTTCATCATCTTTCTTGCAATTATCCGCATTAATGTAATGTGTGTTTTTTAAAGTTTCTCTCTCGGGTCCGCCGCGTATGAAGCTTTGTCGCCTAAGCTTCCGCGTCCATTGCAGGCTACGTCATCAGGGTAAATAACCTAAGAAGAAATAGCGCCTTCGCTATTTATTGCATGGAGACATTCCCCCTCCCCTAGTCTTATTTGGCATTGTCCCTCATATCCTTTCTTTCCCCGCTTCCGTCTTAAGATGGTGAATCACCTTGGCCTCGAGGTGTTTTGAAAGGCTTTCCCTGAAGGTGGTGGACGAAGAATCCTCTTCCATTCGGCGCGGAGTTTAATACCGTCGTCACGGTTGAAGTTGTCCGGCCGTTTTTCTATTTCGACCGCTTCTCGTATTAGCTTTGGGTAACAGCGCGGTTCTCTCTTTATTACCCGTATCTTCTCCGATAATATTATCATGTTGGGTGTCTGGACCTCCGGAGGCTGCATGTTTGGCAACTGCTGATTCTCTTGTGTTTCGGTGATTGATCGCTCTCTGGTGCTTTTTTGAGACGGCAAGCCACTGAGCGTCTTGTTTGCCCGATGTATGTTCTTTCGCACGAACAGGGAATCTCATAAACTCCCTCCGTCAATAATGGGTGCAGCCGGTCCTTTGGTGATGGTGAAACACCTTTGATTTTGGTCAGCGTGCTGAACCGCGTCTCAATATCTGCTTTCCGAAGTATTCTAGAAATGCGTTCCGAAATGCCTGCCACGTAAGACCGTTTTACACGGTCATTGAAACTGCGCAAGTTGATGTTTATTCCGTTTGAGCAGTCGTCTGCGAAAGTCCGTGACGTAGGAAATTGCGAGGACGCATGTTTGACAGCCTTACACGGTGCGATAGTCGCTGCATTATGTCAGTGACAATATACCATTCAGTAGCTGCAATACCGTCAATATATAGCATAACGTCAAGATCTTTTACGTAGTAATTAATTGGACATGAAATATGCGATGAATTACCACCACTTTAAAAAAAGGGTTTTAGGTCATAATCTAAACAAATAGTGGAGACCATAGTCCCGTAAACTGAGCGCAAAATTTTCACCACGAACGATCGGATATGGGCCAAGGTAACGAGTTCTTCCTTTAGGCACGAAATGTAAGCTTCCAAGTTAATAATCGCCTGGCTCATCATTATTGCACTTTATTCTCTACCTAAGGAGTTGAGTGAAAACAAAAACACCCAACTCAATCGTCAACAACCTATTTCATTGCTAGAATTCCCCAGGCAGTTCGTTGCCGCTACATCTGCACCATCTAGTGAGAGAAATAAACTTCGAACTTGGCGACCACATGTATCAGATTAGAACATGTTCTAATTTAATCGCAAGCGTTCGCGCAGTGGCGCTGTCTCTTTTAGAAAGTCGTTGCTTTACACGGCGCAATATTTCTTGCGCAAGTGTTCTCGCAACAGCCTGCGCAGTATCAATGACCGTGTAAAACGGCCTTAAGTGATGGTGTCGTGCGCCGTTCCTTTTAGCGATCTTCGTCGGACACTCTGGCCCGTGCACCAGCGTTTTGATAAAAGCAGCTTTCTGTTTGGGATGGTACTGAGAGGCTTCGTGCATGTACCGGTCGGTGTGCGTTTTCTTCCGGTACACCATGTGCCGAAGAGTTACGTTGGCAGCTCTCTGCACCAAGACATCCAAAAAAGGCAGTACCTCATTTTCTTCAACCTCCATGTTGAATTGAATGGATGGATGCATGGAGTTTAGATCGTCTTTGGAGAGATTAAGTTTCTCCATACCGTGTGGCCAGATGACGGAGGTGTCGTCAAAGTTACAGATCCACAAGGACGTTCTGAGGCTGCAAAACGTCAGGGCATCTTCTTCACAGTGCTACATGTATAAGGTTGGCTATAACGGGTGCATGGTATCCAATGCATCTCACGAGAGGGCGTAAGCGTATGCCTCTTTGTGAACTTTAGGTAATCCGTAAAGTCACGGCGGCCTGGATGAAGACAGGAGTATTCTGCGTTGCTCCTCAAGTGGGATGCTGGAACGTTTTATGAGCTACCTTACTTTCCGTTCAATCTTAGCAGTTGGATCTTTCTTAGTTTTGACGTAAGTGGGATCTTAAAGTAAGGCCTCGACCTCCTGCTTGTATTCTATTGTTGATATTATTACTCATGTGTACCGAACGTGTAATTTCATTTTCTTGTTTCGGTAAATTTATTCTCAGAAGGCATTAAGGTGTGAGAAGTCTTTGAGTTTTTATATATAGAGTTTAAAGAACGAATTTTTCAATCTGTTTGGGGTGCAGCTCCGATCTTATTACTGTGGTGCTGTTTACCAACGCAATGTGGCTCTTATAATTATAGAACAACAAAGACCAGACGATAAAAACGAACACCAGACTAAATAATTAGTGAAATAATTACTTCCGAAACACGGATAGCTTAACTCCTCAAAAACAAAAAGATAGCAAATAAAACAGGGCTTAAGTTGCTCCAAATGCTAAGCACTGGGTGTCACCCTAACATCCATAAACTTACCTGGGGAACACCTACATGAAAAATAAGTGGTGTTTCTCTGGTGAAACTGGGCTAAATTAGATGGGATGTGGGAAAGCGTAAATTAAAGATGTATCTTCGCTTAAGTAATGCCGAAAGTGGAATACGCTTCTAGTATTTGGAACCCAGGCGGAACTAGATTATTAAGGGTAAAAGAAAAGATCTCTCATATTTGTAAGCAATTATTATAAGATGGTAGACTTGTAATTTTGCTGCAAGACACGTGAGACTGATGGATGCTTCAAGCGCGAAGAGAACAAAGCCAACTTAGGATGCTGACAAATTTTCCTACGCCACGGAGTTAATTATGAAGGCTCAACATTAAATTGATAGTTAGCATCACACATACAGTGAATGTAAAAGTAAAATGCATCTGAGAAAGATACGTATGTCTAGGAATTAGGTGTTTTCTCTTTGAAAATATCCTACAAGACACCTCGAGGGTTGTGATAGGTGGTGAGTTTCATAAAATGTGAATAAGGGCAATGTGCTCATGTTTACATTTGATACCTAGTAATGAAATGAATAGCATGCAGGACAGCAACTGAAACATTACAATTTTCAAGTTTATGACTCAAGGAACAGAATTACGCCATTCCTCTTATCGCGATAAAATTTTTTACCCAATAAAGATTTCACCGTTAAATTTGTTGGGCACTGGATTTAAAATCAACCAAGTTGGAAAATTAACACAGGTTTCCAGTGGGGTCATTCCATGTGATCTCGACCAGGTGATGTCCCATTAAGGTGACGATTTTGACCAAACTTGTCAAAACGTCAGCATTTAATAGGAAAACAGAAACCGCCAAGCCGTTTTGCAAAACATGAAACCGTTCACGAGAAAATGCAACGTTGCGAAATGCGAATTTTGCTAAAGTTACTACACATTTTAAGACATATTTCCAAAATTAGTAAAGCCACAGATTAGCAAATGTCATTTATTGAAAGGTCATGAATTTTTCAATTTCAATAAAGGATACATTATAAAATATAAACAATTTTATAAAGTTTATTACAATTTTAAATGTTCAAATCAATTTTTGACAATGTACCTTTATCCTTGATTTAGCTATTTTTTTGCATGTTATAGATACAAACCTCCTCTACAAATTGAAAAAGTTTTCCAGAGGTAAAATTTCATTTAAAAAGAAAATTTTTTTGAGAAATGGCGTTACTCCAGCCGGTTGCCGCGGCACCCGGATAGCGACGACCGTGTGACACTCTAGTATCATCACAACTCAGCTTTTCTTTCTCTTTTCATCTTCCTCACTGGTGGTACGCTGAAGAGATCAATGACACGTGCCAATATGTACTTCAATTCAAGGAAATTTCTTCATCAGGCCGTGTAATGCATAGAAATTCATGCCATACATAGTGTATTGCACAATCCGGAATGTTATATATATAGTTAGTTTGTGTTTATAGTTAGTAGTAGGTTTAATCATTTGAATAAGAAATGAGTGCTTAGCTTTGACTAGAAAAGTAATTAGTAATAAAGTTTTGAAACCGAGATTTCAGTCTCTTTCATCCTCTTCACACCAATTTTAACTGTACACATACTCTTAACACACCTTTGCCCGTGTCATTGCCAATTGCTTCCCATATAAGTGACCACTGACCTAGAAAACAGGAGGTCGGAACGAGGTCTTACAGCAGTAGGCCACCGATTACAATAGACAGTCGTCATCTCGTCTTCGGTTTCCATTGCTACTAGCTCTTTAAATTTTTTTTAAACTAATAGTAACTCAATTTATGAATTTTATTTTTCAATAGCGTGTGTTTGATCTTACTATTTCAAAGTCTGGTTCAAACTTTGTTTTCCTCGGAGTACCCACTCCCATTCCTCCTCTCTTGTTGCTTCAATTCCGCTCTCTTTCACGGTTCTAATACATGCCTTTAACTCTTTAACTTAAACTGTGACTCTTCTCACGTTTTTGCTGATGTATTACCGCCCAGATGCATTATAATCGGTGCTCTGGTAGTCGTCCTTGAAGGTATAAACTGATTGATGCTATTAATGACCACTTACTTTAGCCTTATTGTCACTGTTGAAGAATTTTACTAAACACACTCTACATGATGAAATATGTTTCAAACAAGGAACTTAGGAAAATTGCTTTACATAATAACTCAGCTCAATAGATCAGTGTAGATTTTTTCGTGTTTTTTATGAAGATATTAAAGGAGTACGAAGTCATGATTACGTAGCTCATATGAGATTTGCTTGTTACTTGAAAGTCAGAGAATATGTGAAGTCGTCGCTGATGGCAATTTCTCCGAGAAATTGTCTTTTCTGTACGTGTAAGACTCATTAAAGGAGTGAATTCTGTAACTGACAGGCTACAGTACATTCTTTAACATGGTGAAATAGGAAAGATCAAGCAATACCTCTCAGTCCGGTTATTATTTCAGCCTGTATGAGGCACGACCGCTAGAATATGTTGCGACCGTAGCATCGCCGAGATTTCAGGACCGATGATGAATGGCATTTATACACCACATACCAGGGAGAGGATCCAATTGACGGACTTGGGCGTAGGCTGAAGAGATCAATGACACGCATGCACTTCAATTATAAGGAAAAATTCTTCATCAGGCCTTGTTATTCATAGAAATTCATGCCATACATAGTGCATTACATAATCCAGAATGTAATACACAGTAATATCTCCTTAGGTAGATACAGTAGTAATACTTTAGTGCTTGTACGAGGTTCGTGTATGGTGAGAACTCACCCTCTGCCACACACCCTAGCTGCGGCATGAAAGTTAGTTTGTAGATCTAGATAGAAGCAGAAGAATATTTAGTGTCACCTCAAAGCTTACGGTGTTCAATAGCTGTGAGGTCTTGGCCAGATGAGAGGGATCAGTGACTCAGGAAGGCACATCACGTTTTCTCATGGGACAACGCTCGAGAAAACATGCAAAGCAATGTAGGCACACAAATTACCTTCTTAAGGTTATTATTACTAAAAAATAGCAAAATTACTAGTTTTGGAGTTTGAAATTTATAGTAATGTTTTCGCCGTATAATTGAAATCAGTAGATCATCATCAACTCCTTGATTTTCAAGATTTCCCGAGGAATCAAGGAGGCTAAATTTGGCAAAAATCGATCAATTTTCATCCACTGTTAATTGTTGATGCGTGATATCCTGGACAAAATGCATGTGAAACCAAATGTAACAATCAATGGAAAATCACCATTCCAGGTTTCAAAGTCCGGGCTGGAAAAAAAATACAGTTCCACTTTTAAAAGTCAAAATTTGTTTTTCATATCGGTCCACTGTGCATTGGTGTGAACTCTGCCTACGAATACAGCCCATGCTGAACTCCTAGGGAAAGGTAAGCAGGCAGTTAAAAGAAGTATATTATCAGAAATTTTAATTGAAATAAAAGTCGATATTAAAAAATAAATTTGCCACAGTGAAATGAATTGGAAAAATATTTTATTGCAGATTTAATATTGCGGAAATATTACGTTTTATTTAAAAGTATTTTGAGTGATGCATTTGTAAATCTAGGTTAAGTGATAAAGGTTAAAAGAAGAGTATCAACGTACAAGGGTTGGTAATTATGGATGGTAAAATTTATGATTCGATGCCTTAAAGAAACATTTTAAGCAGCTATAAGAACTGAACTTCATGACCTGCAGTTGTCTAACCCACTCAGTAATTTTCGGCTAATCAGATTTTGGAGAATGCAGGCTACCCACGTGTCCATCTACTTCTTTTCTAGCAAACAGGGGCAATGGTGAAAAAAAAGCCGAGAATCGTATTTCTTTATTTTTCTTCTAGTTGCATGAATATATTTCAACTCATTTCATGATACATACGCAACCCTTCCTTCCGAGTATAAAAATCAATAATTTCCTTTTAAAGGTTAATAATAATACAACATTAATAAATTATTAGTTTAGGGGTTTGACATCTCTTATCTTTTTTTCGTCCTATAATTGGAATCAGCAGATATTCCATAAATGGAGTCCCCTGACCGCTTTAAAAGTCTTCTTGTTTGCAAAAAAAGATTTAGAAGATTTCAAGGTGTTGATTCACAACAGCAACCCACAATGGAATAAGTTAATATTAACCCATTTTGCACTGAATTAATTTTAGGTTTTTTTATTTTGTTTATTATTTAATATTCTATATTTTATTTCTCTTGGCATATGATGCAATGGGAAGTAACGGTTGGATACCTTCGTGGATAGAACATGATACAATATAACACCCATAGGACTCTATGTATCGGAAAATAATTCAAATATTAATGAAAATGAACCTATAATGTTTCATTTAGCTGCAATCAAATGAATAGTTTTACAGGTTTAAAAAATGTATTGTTTGATGAAAATTGTGATAAGAAAGCGATTTTTATCATACAAGTGATAACAGATATTGCATCTGAAAATCTTATTCCAAGAAAGTATTACCCACAGAGATAATACAGGGGTAGATTTTTTCTGAAATAAAATTTCTTGTTTTAATAGAAATGCTGTAGTTCCTGTTTATCTGTAGATATTAAAAATATAAGAATAGAAAAGCAATGAAATCATAATCCGGTAACTGAAACTAACTAAGGATAGGAAACCAGGACAAAGATCGGAAACCAAGTCAAGGATCCGGTTCCGGTTCAAAGAAAAAAACCCGGATACGTCGAATCACTACTGAAAGAAATCCCTGTCGTTTATGGATAGAAATTTGTCGATTTTCTGAAGAAGTCATAACATATACTGCATTGTGGTACGTAAATACCAAATTTTAAATGATGTTTATTTATTTTTTGACAGTGGTCGTTTTCGGTGTTCAAAATTCTGGCAATTAGCAATGTATTGTGCTGTGCTAGTTTTTAAGTTCAATTTTCTAACTACATCATTACTGGTTTATATAACAATTCATTAAAAACCTCAAATTCTACAACAATGAAAACAACGTATCCACGGATGTAATAGATAACAAATGAAGATTAATATCCACACAGCCGTAACTACAAAGGGGTAAAGTAATAAAAAACGAGGCCTGCTTGGCGGACGAAACACCAGGCGTGTCAGTTTTTGACGTTGGGCATCCTTTCCTCATCCTTAGTCCTTTCCGTGCGAGTGTGACGGGTCACTGGCGAAGGACAGCCCTCGTAAACCCTCGTACATTCCGAATGTACAAACCCGAGTGCATGATTGAGGAAAGTCCCTGAAACCTGCATTAATGTGTGAATGAGAATCACGAGGGTGACTGTGTATCGTATGTAAACCCACGTGAATGAGTGACTATCAATTTTATTTATTTACTTTAGTTAATTACTATCCCCCACTTTTATGAATGGGGAACTTGCATGATTTTTTTTATTTCACAGGCGGACATAAAATTATTTTCTCGATTCAACAAAGAAAACTGCATGTAAATCTGAGTTTTCCTTCGCGAGATATTGAATGCTAAATATAGCGACATTTGAAAGTGCGCCGAAAACCCCCTCCCCCCCAAGCCACTGCTGAAGAATACCCGATGACGTCAACAGTGCCGAACAATCGCCCGAAGCAGCTGGGCTAACAGCGCACCAACACGGGTGATTCAAGCGAGCCTATTCAAACCGAAAGTGAGCCCACCTCTGATTTTTAATTGAGTCGGTAATCACTTAATGGTATACAGTTGATATTTCACGTCAATAATGAGTTATATGTAGGCAAGATAGTTTAAATCTCGAAAGTTCATCTTAATTTTGCAGTGCCCGCTCCATACATCGACCCAACTCCCTAGCATTGTAATTAGCCAGCGAGATGAGTTCGAGGCATAAGTATTGTTTAACACCTGGCTGTACAAATACCTCAACCAAGGTGCCTAATAAGCTATTTATTAGGTTGCCTACAAACGCAAGAAGAAACGTATGTACAATGTCAATAAGTGACTGACTAACCCAGACTTCTATCAAAGGTGAGGTGTAAGCGTCCCACTCAAGAGCCCGACGTATCTCTTTTTCCCGTGGAGAAAGTGCGCATCTCGACAGTGATTTGTTGATTACTTCCAAAACATTCATTGCTCTGCGAATCGTCAGAAGCAATTTTTCGGCCCTGAGTGGTGTTTTAGTAATTTTATTGGCAAATTAGGTGACAGATAGTATTGTTACTCGATACGAGTTACAAGTAAGAGTCAAGATAGTTTAATTTCCGAATCCTTTTACGTGCCATCTGAGTTGAAATGTATTCACTGTGCGATGTGTTTCTTTGAGAACGTGTGTATTAGGTCTGATGCTCTCAAGTTAATAAATCAATGCCTTTACAAGGTAGATATATTTTGCTATTGATTTGGTGCTGAAGTTTTTTTTATCTTAATACAATTACATCGATCTACATCTACATCTACATAATACCCTGCAAGCCACCACAAAGGTGTGTGGCAGGGGGTGATTTCTCACCAAACATGCACCACTTATCATGCATAAAAAAGGAATAGTAGTAATTTACTAGTCAGAACTTCACTGTGTAAAAAAAAACAAATCTGTAACGTTATGTAGCGGCGTAGTGCAGTGCTCATCATAATCTCTTTAGCATGACATGAGGCAAGTATAAGACCCAGGGTCATTGTGTCTTTTTATATGTATGTAATCGAGACTTGAGAATGGTTTTATGTTTCGGTGTTGTAGTTATAGTGTTGACGTTCATGAGAATTACATTCAGGTAATGCTATACTATACTCTGCCACAAAAGTTGTTTGTGGCCCACATAGGTATTTAATTAAAGGGCTACAAAGTACATTTGAAAAAATTCAGGTCTTTGAATTATTATAGCCATCAACAAACTTTATGCTGGCATTGAATGTGATATGGTGATGATTAAAGAACACTGTTTAGCTTATACTAATGCCTTTCCATAGATTGCTGGGTGTCGGACGGTAATGATTTTTAAATCAATAAGCGGGTTCATTTGTGTTGAGTGTTTTGAATAGCAGGTGCTACTTTTCCTTATTCCACTACCATTTAATGTATGGGATAGAATTATGGGATCATGCCCCAATGCCCCCAATGTATTTATTCAGCAAAGAAGGACGATCAAGATCAGGTTTTATGTTTTAAAATTGCACTTTAAATTCCTAAATGAATTTACTGAAGGTAAAAATATTGACATTTCCTTCTGATATTGATGTTAGTGTTGTTTTTCTTGACAAAGACTATTGCTATGTATTTTGCTGAATGTCCGATGATAATAACTAAATCATAGCACAGCACTTAAACCGGTGAATGTTGGTAGAGAGGTAAATGTGAGCATAAGGGTTATGACTTTCAAAATTCAGTGATACTTCTGGCGGAAAATAAAGATATGTAATAAGATAAGTAATGCTTCAACTTCCTTTTACCTGACATCCAACAGCATGACGTGGATAAACGTGCTTCGTACTATTGGTTTTGAAAACAAGACAACTATTCTTGTTATAACGTAATTAATTATTACCAGTATACTATTTAGTTTCATTGAAGAAAATAAATCGTACGCTGGGAAGTCCATTACCTATAATGAACTTCATACGGACTATTAAATCAAGGGTAAGTCATTCCCGATAAGGCCAATCCTCTTGATTTGTGCCTCGCTGTGATAAACTAACCTTCATTCTCCGCATTAATAAGTATTATAAACAAAGGATTCAAAGTAAATATCTCTCATTTATTCTCGTTGTATTCATAAAAATCGAAATTTTGAGGCAAACGCCGGTAACTTCATGCCGCTGGCTTTAAATGTACACATGTCCACGATGTCACACAAGTATTATCGAAAGCAAATAACGAAAAAATCACTCGCATAACCTCATTGAGCTACATTACTTCTTGTCCAAAGGTTTGTTTGCAAAATTACCGAAGCAAAACAGCTGTAGCCATCATCATTTTAAGGTACGAGACTTTCCATTGGTCCTTACGAAGTTCATCAGCTTCGCCTTACAAATTTTTCATAACGAGAGTTTTCTCCCATCCGGTCAGGAGAAAATGTTTTATTTTTTTTCCGCCGACGTATAGCAATCATTTTTCATAACAAATGCCATGAGGGTCATGGCATCAATTTCAGGAATATTGTCCGAACGAGCGGCAACGTAATCATCCATTTTTCTTAAACATGAAATATTCGAGGTAAAAAGCCTATTTTATCATTCCGAAAGTGCATTTTTAATATCCCAAGTAATAATCGTGGCACAATAACAATAGGAAAACTTAGCCAAGAATAACAGCACACGAACAAGTGACGGTGAGCGACTAAATCCTCCACCAAAACAATGTTTACAGCATGCGTTTGTTTTTCCCGACTCAGACCGTACTCTGACGGCAGATTAGGCACGGATGACGTCACACCTAGCCTCGGCAGAGCTCGGGTGTCTTAGCGCATTGGTCGGCTCAGAGAAATTTTGCTTGATTTTTTAAGTCAATTTTTTATTTCTTCTGATGATGAATGGAGATAATTTAGGTATTTTTGCGAGCTAATATTTCCGTTTTACCTGTTCAAAATAGTTTTTATAGCAATCGTCGACCCATGCAAGTTCCCCATTTTTCTTGCGTCTATGGTCGTCACTGGTGTTGGAGAAATCCTCGTAAACCCTGCTTGTGTGTGTGATTGATCTCATGAAGTTGACTGTATTTTGTATACAAATCAAATTTTGAAATTGATGAAAATGTAGTGGTATTACTGAGCGAAAGTAATAACTACCATAAATGAAAATGTGAACTTAAACAAATGCAAATAGATTATTAGCATCAGGAATCGAACCCGGACCCTGAGAGTTGTTTTATAGCCTATAGCACATTTTAGTGTATGCGCTAGTATTATACAAAATTCCAGCTTTAATCGGTTTGACAGTTTTGGAGAAAATGCGTAACATAAAACCTGCAGACAGACATCACTTCATTTTAATACATGTATTACTATGATAATTGCAATTTCATAAAAAATCACATCATATCATGATTACTAAATTCTTATCAAAACACGATGGTTAATATTTAACGACGTTTAAGTGTTCGAATATATTCACCTCAAATGAATTGAATATATCTCACTTTATTATCGTAAACACAGGCCTACACTTTTAGAAACCGTCGGAAAGAAAGGATTGGATTGCCGAATTGAGTGATGTTTTTCTGGTTCAATTGAATATAATTATGTCAAACAAATAAACATGCAATCAGGTAAACAAGTAAAACACAAAAGTATGCAGCTCCCAACATAGTCAAATGTTTTTTCAGGAAAAAATATATATTCCAGGAAATCTAACGAGAACTTAACAATAAATTGATTGAAACTTAACAAGCTGTAAGAGAAATTGGCACCGAATATCATAGATGAAAAATCAGAGTACTTAAAAATTATTTAAAAAATGAAAATGGATAAACATATTAATTGTTTATTCTTAAACCATTTCCCATATGGAATTAGTAAAATTAAAATATGTAATTGACGCATTGGAGATTACAACTAATTTTGAACGAATTCGCACGTTCAGTGATGTTATCAGAATTATTTCTAATGCAGTAATATCTCGTACCCGCTAACATGCAATCAAGTATACAAAAACATGCAACTCTCAACACAGTCAAAGTATTATTCAGGGAAAAAATTTATATTCCTGGGTATCTGACGAAAAATCAGAAATAAATAAAATCAAACTTATCATATAGTTAGAGAAATTGGCGCAGCATATCATGGACCAAAATCATAGCATTTAAAAATTATTAAAACATTGAAAAGAAACAAGAATATTAATTGTAAACTCTTCAACCATTTCCTTTAAGGAATGAGTAAACTGATAAAATATAATAGACGCATTGCTGATTACAACTAATTTTAAACGAGTCCGATCGTTCATTGTTGTTATTCTAACATCCAAATATATAATAAAGATGCTAAACATAGGCCTAAAGCAGCCTTAACGCAAAATTATAAGGCAAGGAAATAATGCAGTAACAAGTTCGTCATCTTAGTCATTCGTAGTGTGATTAGGAAGCGCTTTCAGAGTAAGTTTAAAGGGTAGTGTGTATATGCGTACAGAACTCATATAAAGTATATCATTTATGTAATGATATATTAAAAACAGAACAAATTAATCCCTCAAAAGAAGGTGTAGCCCCACAAATACAACATAATACAATTAACACGGAGACGCACATATAACATTACAACATTAAGGGAGAGATATGGAGTGCAAACACAATAAATAACACACGATATAATGTAGAGAGTAGTAAAAATATTTCGAACTTTAAAAGTAAACAATGATAATATATAAACATTCCAATAACACTAAGGAACACGAAACATAATAATTTCAGATTACATAAAATACAGGAGAGAAAAAAATATGTCATACATAAAGATTTTATATATTTAAAGCTAAAAATACTGGGAAACATGATTCTATGAATGGAATATTATAAAAATTTGAAAGGTGAAAATTCCATATCATTTCCTTTCGACAAGGAAGATGTATTTTTGTAAAGTCTTCTCGGGCTTTCCACCGGGTTAAATATAGGTATAACACCAACGTTTCAACGGACGACTCGTCCATCGTCTTCAGGGTGAGTGAGTAAATTAAAGCCGTTGAGGCGTATCTATAAACGATTGCAACAATCAGGTTACTCCTGATTGGCCGGAAGGATCTTCGAAATTTGGATAAGGAGGAGTTCTATCGTTTTTTATTTTATATAAAATGGGATTCCACGAATTGCTAATTTTATAGCCTGTGTCTCTATTAAAATTATTTTTGTTTAGCCGGATTTCAATGGCCTCCTTAGCAAGCCTGTCCCAGAAGTTGTTCGAACGGCAGATTAATTTTGCGCTATCCCATTTTATCCTGTGGTCCCGAGTAATACTATGTTCCGCCACAGCAGACTTATCAGGTTGTCCAAGTCTAAAATGCCTCCGATGCTTCTTAAGCCTGGTGGCAATCGTTCTACCAGTCTCCCCTACGTAGACTTGGCCACATTCGCAAGAAATCTGGTAGACACCAGGGGTCATTAGGCCTACGGGGTCCTTCAACTTAACGAGTTGGTCTCTCAGTTTACTTATTGGCTTATGGACCGTATCTATGTTATATCTCTTGAGAATTCTCGAGATCTTGGTAGATACTGTTGACAAATACGGCAAAACGGCCCTGGCTACAGGTTTTGAATTTTCAGCCTCTTCCGACCCACGAGCATTGAAGGTTCTTTTAATTGCTGAAGAAATGTGCCGGTCGCTGTATCCATTTTTCCAGAAAGTTGTCTTCAGATAACTCCGGCTATAGATAGATCCGGCTAAAGAAAAATAATTTTAATAGAGACACAGGCTATAAAATTAGCAATTCGTGGAATCCCATTTTATATAAAATAAAAAACGATAGAACTCCTCCTTATCCAAATTTCGAAGATCCTTCCGGCCATTCAGGAGTAACCTGATTGTTGCAATCGTTTATAGATACGCCTCAACGGCTTTAATTTACTCACTCACCCTGAAGACGATGGACGAGTCGTCCGTTGAAACGTTGGTGTTACACCAATATTTAACCCGGTGGAAAGCCCGAGAAGATTTTACGAAAATAGTTCCCCAAGGAAGATGTATGTTTTTCATTTCGAGATATACATATCGATAAATTTAGTTGCTAACGTATGCATAATAGAATTTTTCACAAATATCTAACAAGAGACAGGAGTTTAAAAATAAGAAAAATAATAACGCCATAAACATATACTTAACTACTCCAATCAATCCACATCTACTACCAACCAAATTTTCCTATTCATATTGATTCATTTTCTTAAAACAATGCATATACGTCAATTGCACAACAATCACAAATTCACCAACAAATACAAAAAGATAATTATATGAGAGATTGATAAACTCATTGGACCCCATGGAACATTTTCATGTTTTATACAATTCATATTGCCATAATGCCCCATTAAATCCATAAATCATAATTTTTATTTCGAGTGGATAGAGGAATAACCAACACTACGATGCCAAGGCAACAAGGGAACATTGGAAAACATAGTCAAAGAATGGAATTTCCACTACCATTCAATTTTCTGTGTCCAAAAAAAAACTGTAGGAATAAATTTCGTAGTCATTATTAAAACGAATATAACCAGCTAATGACAGTTTGCAGAGTGATAGTTCACCGCAATGATAAAATATTGACGTTGAATTACAGCATAAAGAAATTGGGATAACATATGTTAGGTGTTTGATGAATAGCAAAAACAGCAACATACTCCATCAAGAAAATATCAATTTTCAAACAGACGACTGGTCTTGGAACCGAAATAAAGCCGCTCAAAACCCGCATAAGCTTGGAGCCAATATTATCGGTTTTTATTTCCTGATAACTCTGAATTAGTCTGCTTCAAAGAGCTATAATATTAAAAAAACGGAACTTTATTTATTCATACGTAAACCAAAGATATCACCACGACGTAAATTGTAACCGCATAGATTTATCTCCCATATTGCGAAAACATCAGTATATACTCGGGCTTCATTGAAATAGAGCGAAGACAGTTTGCTTGTTCTGGATGTGGTTAGATAAACCATAAAGAGTTTAAAATAACGGTAACGTTGTATTCTTTATTTACGTCGTTAAGGCGACAAAAATTAAAGAAACCAAAAAACTATGAAATGAAATTTATGAGTTATACCATTTCGGTGTCAGTCAGGAGACAACGATAATAATTATTATTACATGATCATTACTTCACATTTCAACTCAAATCACTATACACTTCACTAAATACCATAACTCGTATAGTAACAACACATTTGCAAGAATAAATGCACTCAATTCATGGCACTAGGATTAAGTGGAAATAGAGTTGCATACGTCAAATGACATGCAAAATTATAATGCCAGGAAATAATGACTTAACGAGTTTCGTCATTTTAGTCATTCAAAATGTGTTTAGATTGCGCTTTCAGGGGAATTTCAAAGGGTTGTGTGTATGTGCGTACGTAACTCAAGTAAAGTATGTCATTCACGTAAAAGGAGATGTTACAAAATAAGGAATAAATCAATCCCCAAAAAAAGTACAGACCCACTAATACAACATAATGTTATTAGGAAGGCAAGGCACATATAACATCACAATTTTACGGGAGAGATTTTACGTGCAAACACAATAAATAACACGTGATATAATGTAGAGAGGAGGGAAAATATTTCGCAATTTGAAACTAAAAAATTATACAAAAATAAATATTCATATTGATTTAAGAATACATAATGTAAAAGAAAGAGAAGATTATTTCATATAAAAATTTAATTTATTTTAAATGCTAAATATACTGGTAAACATTATTCTATAAATAGAATATTATAAATGTTTTAAAGGTGAAAATTCCATATTATTTCCTTTCAACAAGCAAGACGTTTCTTTTTCATTTCGACATATCCATACATTAAGTTGCTAACGTCTGCATAAGAGAATTTTTGACAAATGTCATACGAGAGATACTAGTTAAAAAAGGAGAAAAATATTAACGGCATAAACATATTCTTAACTACTCCAATCAATGCACATCTATTACCAACCAAATATTTTTATGCACATTGATTCATTTTCTAAAATGTATAAACGTCAATTGCACAACAATCACAAATTCAACGAAAACAGGTACGAAAAGAAAATTATATGAGAGATTGATAATATCATTGGATTCCATGGAACAACTTCATGTTTTATACAATTCATATTGCCACAATGCCCGATTAAATCCATAAATTATTAATTTTAATTTGAGTGGATAGAGCAATAACCAACACTTCGATCCCAAGGCAACAAGGGAACATTGGAAAACATAGACAAAGAATGGAATTTCCACTACCATTCAATTTTCTGTGTCCAAAAAAAACTGTAGAAATAAATTTCGTGGTCATTATTTATAACAAATATAACCAGCTAATGACAGTTTGCAGAGTGCCAGTTCACAGGAATAATAAATACATCAAAAACATTGGTGGTTAATTACAGCATATATAGATTGGGATAACATATGTTAAGATGTGTGATGAATAGTAAAAGAGCAACATACTCCATCAAGTAAATATCAATTTTCAAATAGACGACAGGTCTTGTTGCCAAAGTAAAGTCGCTCAAATCCCGCATAAGCCGGGAGCCAATATGATTGTTTTTCTTTTGCTGATAGCTATGAATTAGGTCTGCTAAAAGGATAATATTGAAATAAACGACTTTTTATACACTCATACGTCAACCATAGGAATCACTGCGAGGTAAATTGTTACCGCATATATTTATCTCCCATATAGCGAAAACATCAGAATATACTCGGACTTCCATGCAATAGAGCGAAATTAGTTTGCTTGTTCTGGATGTGGTTAGATAAACCACAAAGAGGTTAAAATGAGGGTATCGTTGTGTTCTTTATTTACGTCGTTAAGGCGACAAAAATTTAAGTTTTATACCATTTCGGTGTCGGTCAGGAGACAATGGTGAATATTGTTTAACTATCACTACTTCACATGTAAACTGTATCAACCACTGTACATTTCACTAAATACCATAACTCGTATAATTACAATATATTTGCAAGAATGGATGTACTCAAATCATGTCACTATATTTAAGTGGAAGTAGAGCTGCATACGTCAAACAACGCTCTGCACGGACAGTACAAAAATGACAAACCGTGATACATGTGAAGCAATAAACAAAATATAAGAAAAGGATAATATGTTACAATTAAAAAGATAAACAGTAAACGGCAATAGCAAATATTATGCAGTGAAATGGTTCATATTTATAACGAAAAACGATTAATTAACTCCAACCTATATGGTAATGAGGATATGGATAGTAGATGAAAAAAACAAATATTTAAATATTATACACTAAAAATATAGCAGCCGTTTAATGTTATTGCAGTATTGTATTATTGTACTACCTCGAAATTCTTTTTTCAAACCATTGTTTTATTATTACAAAGTAGTGTCAATGCAATGGAGTCGTTTCATGACCTTAATGTTGAAAAAAATAATTCATCTCAAAGAATAAAATACTGCCACACATAAAGTAATGGTCAGAGTGAAAAGAACATAAAATTTCAGGAATAAAATTACCATGGAACCCACTTAACTTTTAGGCACTCATTCCCGTATTTAAAGGCAAAAACAAACGCTGGAGATTGAATGAAAACAATGCACTCAAATAAAATATTTTTACTTTTTCAAAATTTTAACGCGTTTAAAGAATGGCAAGATATAAACTATTCACACATTTAGAATAGATAACATAATTTTATCTTCGTAAAAGTGTTCCTTTGGATAATTACTTCCATACGAATATATTGCAACTAAGGTAAGGGTGACAGATAGAAATATAAAAATTTAGTAATGTAATTATAAGTCAAGTATGCTGACCTGGTAGCCTCTAAATTGAGAAAATATAAGGATGTGATAAATACCCTAAATGAGAATAAATACGAGTGCAAAGAATAGTTACGAAATTAAAACGTAACTAATATTTAAACTATAAATTTGAAGAGGAAGATCATCAACCAACCGGGATATCGTAATCAAAATCGTAAATGATGAGGCGGAAAAAATGTGTACGTATATATTAAAATATTCAACAGGGTTTGAAAACCAGGGTAAATGTCAAGTTTAGAAAAGACAAGTCCTTGTGCCAAAATACAGCAGCTCAACTCACGCAAATGCATGTGGAAAATATAATCGCGAAACGCAAGGTCACGTAGAGATAGGTGAATGTAAGGACACTTCGAGCGACACAGGAAGGCAAACATTTTTATATCATAAAACATTTTTGTACGCTTAGGGAAGATCTATTTAAGTCTGAGGCGGTTGGACATTATTAGTTCATTATAACAAAAAAATATAAAACCTTTTAAATTTTTGATGTAGCAATTATGATTACCTCTACCGGTTTCAACCTTTACAGGTCATCATACGCTCCTGATGATGACCTGTAGAGGTTAAAACCGGTCAAGTCATTCAAAATAAATCCTGGAATTAACTAAGCACTTTTTCTGCACTATGTCTAAATTCCACAAAGTAAACTTGCCGACCATCGATTATATACCTCGAAAAGGGTTTTTATTGTATCCAATTATATCATTCACACAACACACACGCACACATGGGCGTTATTCCATGCCGACCCAAGAGGTTACGCCCAACGGGTCATTAACCTTTATTTAACGTGGCGTTTCCCCCTGCGTTCCCCTCCGGGCCCGCAGAGGTCTATTCCACGCATTCACTCCCAGGGCCAGGGCAAGACGCGATGATATCAAGCGGACTATGAACATTAAACTAAGCACCTACGTCATTAAGCCCTATATTCCCCTTCTAAAATCCACCCACCCGATAAACAATATCTACTGCCTATTTACCCTAGGCCTACCTATTTCATTCACATGCCTATCGGCGCTGACCCTGTTCATCATCACGCATACACCAGTCAACAAAACACAAGCGTACCATTCACACATTTTCCTGCAAAAGAAAATTAAATAAATTGGGGAAATGCCTGTAAAAGAAAACATACTATTCGAAAAACCTGTAAAAGAAAGTGAATTAATCCGTCAAAAATTAAGCAATGACACACTATCGTAAAAACTGCAAATAATCTTAAACTTTAAATGATATAGTAGGGCATAATGGCGCAATGAGTGTATTTCCTGCCTATGTCAAAAACTAAGAGCCTGTGCACCAGGCAAAACCGGAGTGCAACGACCACAACTGGATTGACCCGGGTCAAACGACCGATATGCAAACCCTACACACTATAGGAGCTAAAGTTAACATAATAGTTAAACACGCACAAAATATAAGTTCGCAAATAAATAAAGAAATAAAAATGCATAAACGTTTACTCACATACAGCCTTAGTACTTGTTGGTAGTCGTATCTGCTCTCTTTTATTTCTTGTCTGCTGTAACCACAATGCAATGGGTAGGGCAGGTTCAGGTGGAAGCATAAAACATACAAATACTCATTTACAGGAAGTTCAACACACTATAGTCTATATAGTCATCTTGAATCCCACCAGCTGTTAAAATCGGCACTCACTTAAAAAACACTGATTACACACTGACACAACACTGACCACACTTACACCACACTCACTCACTTCCTGTTCCAGGTTCACAACATCACTTGTCACTATCACTGCACTACTGTCCGGGGCGGTGTGGTGATTCCTAAGTACAGAGCGGGTTAATACACAAAAAACAATGAAATGGATGCGAAGTTGCTCTCATTTAAATGATAATTCCAAAAAAAAAGATTCAAAAATGATGGAAAAGGAAACCTCAGACATGTGCAATCTCCATCAAAAGGGAAGCAGTGTCAGAGGTACCAATTCTTGAATTCTGAGACACATAACTAGAGCAGCCTTCGCATCCACAAAATAAAGCTATCGGTTAAACGCAAAATACTATCTACCCTACCGTTACGACGGGCCAGTAGGGCCTTTGACTCAAATTATTGGAAACTGACTACATATCCTACCCTCTATCAGGCCGGGGCGTTGTTCAGGTACTTAAGGAGAGAGCGGATTAGTGCACATAATAAACATTCAAGCAATAGATTGAATGCCAAGTTGCTCACATTTAATTCAGAAGGCCGAGAGTGCTTTCCTTAAAAATGCGAGGAATGGTCGCTCAGAAACTAAGTACACCTGGATGCACTTGGTACCTGGCGATCCAAATCCGTTAATTTTGACTTTTAATGCTAGAGCATTCTTCGCATCCACAAAATAAAGCTACTAGCTAAACGCAAAATCCTATCTACCCTATCGTTACGACGGGCCAGATAGGGCCTTTGACCTAAAAATATTGAAAACTGACTATATATCCTACTCTCTAGCTGGCCGTGGCGTTGGTAGGGAGCCTCATTATCTGTGAAAGAATCTGATTAAAAAAGTATAAAAAATGAAAAAAATTACACATATAAAACATATATCACCAAAATTTTTTTTGCAAAATTTGAAAACGTCACACTAAAAAATGGGCACAAACAAAGACAAACAGGAATGAGCAAAAAACATAAAATTCAGGACATCACATCATATGTAAACACAGTATGTATCACACAGTATGTATCACACAATATGTAAACGTATTCCTGCCTAGAGTCGACTCTATAACCTAGGCAAGTGGCCACTTGCCTTTTATTTGGAGGACTAGTCCTCCATGGTACCAGATAGAGTCGGTGCACCGACATCATTTACCGAGGCCTTAACACCAATAATCAAGCTTGATTTACCAAATTACATTCACATGCTAGCAGAGATTTATCAGATCTGATTTTATCTAGAATTGGAGCAATGGGCTCCCATGACAAATTAAAGAAAAACGAAAAACAAAGTGATAAATTAAACCCACGTTTACTCATGCTTACTTTGCCTTTATGATCTTGGAACCTGAAACAAAGTTAGTTTTACCATAGCATCGTAATGCCATGAGCAATCCTATGTAGGCCTCCGGTCGAGTCAGCTCCTTGTTCTTCCGGCACCCATGAAGATTCTTCACTCTAACCCAGTCTTTACTCGATTGAAGTTCGGCATAGTCCTGCAATGACAGAAAAAAGGTTTTGAGTTAAATTACCGTGCCTTCAAAACAATCTGACAATGTACATATTAAATACTATTGTTGTTTATATATTATAGCAGTTGTCAAAATTACTATCCTTTAAGTTACTAAATCACCAAATTGAAGATAAGCATCTTGGATAAGATTTCATTTTTACCATTTACTGTCATATTACGCTCATTTTAATTTAAAATATTTTTGTTTTAAGCAAAATAAAAATGATAGACTCGTTAATGTAGAGAAATAAGAACAAGGACAAGTTGCAAGTTTTCAATTCAATGCATTGGTCAATGAGGTAGGATTGTTTCTGAATACTTTTCAAATAATGCAATTTACATGTTGAAAATAAATATTACTATTGTAGGGAACTAATAAACAACGTTCACATTCGCCCTTAGTCTCTGTCTTCTGCCTGTGATAACAAGTGTATTGTCCTTTTCCGAATGCATTAACCAATCATGAGACAGGGGGAGAGATGGGGGGGACGTTCACCCTCGAATGGTGTCCGGGGGCGAAGAAGGCGGGACGATATAATCTGCCATATCTGAGGACGAGAATTTTGGGGTACAGATTTAAGGAGAAGATTGAAGTAAATATGAAGATGTAAGCCGACAAAAGAACCAAGTGCGCTGAGTCAAAAATCTTAGTATCTGTGATGACGAAATAAATGCAATTATCTAAGAACAATGTAAAAACCACTTAAATTATTCACTTTACATTGTTAATTGTACAGATATTGTGCTCAAATATCAATAGATAGAATACTGTGATTATAGGGGAAACACTAGAGCATCTTTCAACCTAAAACAAAGTCAAACGAAAAAGCGGTCTTCTGAGGTGGAACAAAAAATCTGTTATCTCCATGAACCACCCCCCTTTCACAACACATCTGCAGAAAAAATGAACTCAAAACAATTTTAATGCTAATAACACTCACAAATTAAATGCGAATGATAAAAATGCAACGAGTGTTTTACGACAACATGCTTGAGGAGCAAGGGAAATCGATAAATATTCATTGCAAATTCGGTGGCGTAATAGAATGACTAAACGTAAAAGCATTTACAAGCGAAATATTTTATGCGACTAGCTGCACGGAAACGTCTTCAGCTAAGATGGTCCAAAAATTACTTTAAAATTAAAAAATTGTTATGCTACAAATTAATCCTGCTACCGAGCCAAGTAAAATGATAAAAACCTTTCCATTCCAGGTCAACGGGAAATAAAAGTAAGCAGGGGGAGTTTATTTGTTCGAGAGAATTATAAGTATTCACCAACGTGAATACTTCATCAATAAAAATTGACTCCTCCTTCTTACGGTCTCAAAGGAATCTCTCTCTGAAATATATGGAATACTACATCTATAGTCGAAAGGAGAACTAGAAGAGAAATAATATATAATGAAGGGGTACATATGAAATATGCCATTTTATCTTCTCACTCTCTCCATGTATTCATGTGGAATGAATTATGTTACCTAGTTAACGGACATCAGTTATCCAACCTTTTTAATTTAGGTTGAAAAAAACAATGTTCTGGCAAGCTGTACGCGAAATATAAGCGTTAAAATGGGACATATTATATTTTTATAAAAAGGTTTTTATAAATAGAACTCACAGTGCACTCGCAGTAAATTTATACACCTACTTACCCGGAAAGAAAGTTGTTTCGTCAAGATATTGCACTAATTAGCACATCCGTTATTACGGTGACCAAAATCAGTTAAAGCTAAAAATTTCTTCCAGATGCGCCCTAATTATTTTGTTTTCTTCGTTAGATCGGGTACTTATGGGACCACCCTCGTGTCAACATCTACATCTACACGATGCCCTGCAAATCAACGCGAGGGTGTGTGGCAGGGTGTGAAGATCACCAAGCATGCACTACCGACATGTAAACAAGCAACTATAGGGTCTCCTGCAACTAGTTTCTTAGTATCTATAGCATTTAAGGGATTTATACATGCTTCATGCACTACAGACTACTCTAAAATATTTCCCCTACCTATCCTTTTGCTATGCTGCCTATTCTGTTCCCATAAAGTACGGGGGACATATGCCATTTTGAATTTATCAGTACGGCAATCTATCTCTCTAATCTTGTTTATCTGATCGAATATAGCATAATACGCTGGTGTTTTTAATATGTGCCTAATATCTTCAGTAAAGCTATCCGATTTAAATTTCTCTAATAGATTTAATCTGTACCTTAACCTACGCTCTGATAATGACTCCCACCCAAATTCTTGTATTCATTCTGAAACACTACTCAACCTATCGTAATACCTTTTAACGAACCTAGCTGCTCTACGCTGCACACTGTCTAGTTCTCTCATCAAATCTAATTCATTCGGATCCCATACACTGGCTGTATACTCAATGTGGGGCCTAACTAGTGAAAAGAAATATCACTCTTTTGTCTTCTCATCACATTTCCCAAGTACTCTAATTTTAAATCCTGGGTTTCTCTTCACTCGGCCGCATATTTCCCGGATGTGTTCTTCCCCACGATAAAACTTAAGTGATCGTTACACCTAAATATCTTATGGCTTCAACGTTTTCGATCTTCGTGTTATTAATTCTATAGGATCGCTCTATCGAATTATTCCTCCTCCAAAAATAGATAGTTACACACTTTATAAGGTTAAGTTCTAACTGCCATTCGTCGCACCTCTCATGAATTGCATCTAAATCCTTGGTATGCAATTTCCTCTCTATTTCATACACGAAATTAATACAGGCAGGCACGGGTAATTAATATGTGATAACTATTACATTCACAAAAGTTACTAACGAATTGGCCTCTCGCATACAATCACAAATATGCGTCTTCGATACACGCATAATATCAACGAATGGAGTACTCATGCAACATATAGATTTAATTCACCAGACGTACGAAAGTGCTCTGTTTCATGTCTCTTCAAGTGAGAGAACTAAGTGTAACTCAAACAGGAATTACGAACGCCGTTAATTACAATAAGGTTATCATCTCCTCGCACTCTTCCGTAATATAGACTTTAAAAGTAGCCTATTCAATTCTAAGAACAGAAAGAAGAATAGTTGAGCATAAACATTTATAAGAAATATAATGCAAGAAAAAAGTCGGACACTTTAATCGTGCCACGCTTTATATATTATGCCATGTTGGATCCTGCACTGGAAACTCTCAATTGATAGTCACGATCTCTTTTCATCTGCTCAATTTTATGATGTACTGCATTAATAAAAAACATTATTTAATTCTGCATGACAAATGCGGGAAAAATAGTACTGCTTAATTAACGGTTCATGGTGAAAAGAACTTACTTGACGAAAATACATGAGGTGTAACAATTTCACGTATTCGAATGATGTGGAACGAAGATTAGCGGACGGCATGGTCTCGACATATGAACTCATTTCTTTATCCATTAATTTTTTTAACTGTCAGTAAAAGGCTTTTCTGTATCCCAGACCTGTCTTAAAATCATCCCATGTCTCTGCATTTCAAAATTAACTATCTCAGATACGAGTGTTTTAAAGTAAAGTAATGCTGAATAAATACTTCTAATTTTTAAGCCATAGTCACCGTGGATCCAAAATGAAAAATAACAGTATTGTTTAAGTATGATTTTCATCATTCTGTGATCCACATTTGTTTTGAATTGATCCACATTGGTTTGAACACATGAGTCTTTCCTTAGGTGTGTCCGATCTATTGACCAGCATATCATTGTGAGAGGCAGTAAGGGTATTTGCACAAGTACTGAATGATGATCGTTTTCAACCCACAGACCTCACAAAATATGTGAATGTTATCTGAGTACGTGTAAAACAGAACAACAATTCTCTGAGGGCTCTGAAATGTAATGTATTTAACCTTCAAACCAAAGGAATATAAATGGGCTCCCCTTAATCATCTGATCACGGGTTTAGTCACGGGAAATTAAGAGAAAAATCTGTTTCTTCCTAACCAAAGCTGAGAGAAGAATATCAGTTCCTGATGCCGAAAGGTTATATTTGCGGTCTTGACAGAACCAGACGGACATCTAGATACCCTAGTCCGATACTCATATACTGTACACTAGGATGTATACAGTATATGTACTAGAAGAGAACAGAAGAGGCGGCATAGCAAAAGGATAGGTAGGAGAAATATTTTAGAGTAGTCTTTTGTGCATGATGCATGTATTAATCCCTTAAATACTATAGTTACTTACAATCTAGTTGCATGAAACCCTATAGTTGCTTGTTTGCATGTCGGTAGTGCATGCTTGCAGATCTTCACCCCCTGCCACACACCCTCGCGGTGGCTTGCAGGGTATCCTGTATATGTAGATGTAGATGTTAACCCCACAGTAGAAAAATAAACGGAGAGAAATATCTTTCCTTGGATGATACCATCGTAAAAATTGGGGAAAAGTACGAATGTAAGATTTTTCAGGAAATAGACTTCGATGGACCAGGTGTTTCATTTAAACTCGTGATATTAACTTAAAAAATGTTTCCAGATGTCTATGAATAGTCGCAGGACTTTTAAACAATCCACTTCCCCATGGAAATTTCATAAGGGAGCAATTATAGTAAATATCAATGACTATTAAGCAGGAACCATAGTAAAAATCCTACGAAAACACATTTCAATAGCGAGGATGAGAATTCTCAACGCGTGTAAATAGCAAATTCGAATCAACAGAAGTCATACAATCTCACGTATGTCGAAGAGATTGTTTCCAAAAACTTAAAGATTGGAGAATCTTGCCTGGACCACATTATTAGTACCACATATACATGTCAAGTACCACAAAAGAGTGGACACACTTCCTATGATGGTGACGCAACTTACATTGGTCAAACCTGAAGGTCAATTAACATAAGGGTGAAAAAGCACACAAGGTCTTATATAACGGGGAGCATCGCTCAGTCGTTTATTACGGGAAAAACCATGGTTAGAAATCAATACCAGTGATTTCACTCCAAATATCCTCCTTTATGGGAACAAAAGCCAGAAACACGACTTTTTAGGGGAGCTGTAGATAAAGAGAAATGCATTCTATCCTCAAATCGCGACATGGCATGTTTTCTGCCTCTTCCCCATTTTTTCAACCCCGTATCACCTAATAATTGAAGCTATATACCTTGCCCCTCCCCAACCTTCCTCAGAAAACCTCTAGTCAGTCAGTTTCCTTCCATTTGACATACAGTCATGTATGTCTTCCACAATCCTCACTTCCTCCCTCCCTCCACCAAACACAGTGGATACAACTCACTCCACCTCACTGATGTATTTCTCACATTCACCTGGTGATATCCTATTGTGGTTGACACTAGTCCTGTATTTTTTTCTTCAAAGAATGGGCTTAACTATTTTTTATACAATCATTGACGACGAACACCACACGGTTGAGATATATTGCGGATTGTCAAGCGTCAAGTGCATTGTCCTTGTGCTCAAGTAGCAACTTAAAACATAGGTATAGCTGGAATTGAATTACATAACAGTGTGAGATATAATTACCTAGTATTTTAGTGGAAAAAACAAATTGGAAAAAATACTTTTAAATACAATGCGCATGAAAGACGGGAAACTCGCTTCGAAATTACGCATTCTGGTGAATATCGTTCTCCCTAATAACGGAAGAAGAGGTTTTGATCATCTCGCATTATGAAGAAAGGGAGTATTATAATATGTCGCCAATGAGGGAAAAATATCGATGAAATGTCAGAGTAACTCAGTATCCTGTTCAATTAAGAAGTTACGCAGATCATGCAGGTTATTGATACGGAATACTATTGAATAAATATCACTAAAAATGACCTCTCTAGTGAACGAATTCAAATAACGAAACAACGATGAACTCAAAGGAGAACACACACTTAAATAGCGAATATAGTAACATTTTAACTGTAAAAAATATTAACAAGACATAAGGGATAGCAATGATTGAACCTCAACGCGCGCTTTGTCAAGATCAGTCAATGGCCACAGGACATAAAAAATTTTACAGGTGGTTCAACAACATCTGAATTGAAAAGTATTGAAATTCAAACGGGCGAGCCACATATCCTTTACCCCGCGTTCCACGACCTCACCTAGTGATCAAAGAGATTTTTCCAATTCAATGATCTTCTCAAAAATTTAAAAATAAGGAAGTACACCAAGTAGAGTGCGCGAAAAAACCTTGATGGCCTAAACATGCCATGTTAATTTACTACAACGGGATCAATCCTGAAATTCAATCTTGCGAAATCAACACAAGATGAAAACTCTTTTAACATATCTTTAATTATATGGTTTGGATTGTGTGCAATGTGATAACACTCACTACGTGATAAACCTCGTGATCAACTTTCCTCAAATACCTCAAATAAAAATTCCAATGGTTTTTAGCCATAAACCATTAAAAATAATGTCTTTTAAATATAATCGAAGAAAGGTTTATTCACCAAGTAAAGCCAACAATCCATCTCATTTTAGAACAACGAAAGAAATACTTCGTATTGAACTGCATTGCAAAGACAAGATAATGCTAATGATAGGAACACACAGAGAATGAGCTCTATCAATTACATTATATATACGCGGATAAGGTACACAATTTCTCAAACCAATAACACTAAGTGTAAAAACAATGACATATCCAGTTACTCTCGTGAATTTGTTTCACATCGGAAAAACTCAAACTATTTAGTATTAAAATTTTATTTAGCTAGAAATGTTTTCACGAAGGAATTCAGTAATGATCACCAAAGACTCCAGCAATTTGTGAAACAATCCTTCTCAACTAGGGATATACTTTTAATCCGAAGGCACTTAGCCTAAGTCAAAATTTCAGTCAATCAGATAACAAAACATCTAACGTTCACGAGTAAAATTTTAAGTATTCTTACCAAGTTGGAAATCTAAACTAACCGTTCGCGGATAATCTATAAATCCATGATATATGACGTGGACCCAGAAACTCACATTTGAACTCGTTATATTAAATAAGAATGACAGTTATGTGCTGTTAGATACTGGTTTTAAACTTCTGTCTCCATTTACGAAGCTACATTAAATATTTACGACGTAATGAACACTAAAAAGTCTGACTTAGGAATGAATTATGTCCAAGATATTATACTTTATTTTCAAACAACAGATGAATAAATTTCAATCAAAAATTCTCAGCACGAAAGCAGAAGATAGGAACTCAAGTAAAGTGTACTTATCCTTGATCATCAACTCAAAACATAAACCGTCTACTTTTCGAGTACATTAACGGGCGAAGGCGTTGATGATAATTAATTGTAGATACATGAGGAACAATAGTCTGAGGAGCAATAACTCAAATGTAACCTCAAATTAAATATACTATGAAGCACAAAATGCAAATGAACCCAACCGTACGAATCCGAGAACGACAGCAGAAAATAGAAAACTCACAACAAATCTCACTAGAGACTATGTAGTAAATTGGGATTCTCATTACTAAAAGTTTTTCGCTGTATGTGCGAACAAGGGACTTCATGCATTGTATCTGCTGAATGAAAAAGATTGATGCAAATCAAAAAAGCTATACGCGTTCTATCTTCTTTTGCTCTCCTCCTCTAATCTGTAGTAACAATCTGTAGTTACGCTACATAAAATTATCATACAATTGTAGCTTAAGAGTAGACCTTTGTCTCAAAATTTGATAATTAATCTCGTAATCTCGTAATTTAGGGTTATTTTAAATAAAGAATGAGTAAGATAAGTTAAAATGCATAATTTTAACTTTCTGATTTCGTGGTCAATGTGCAGCATATTAAATGAAACCTATCACAGAAGGCTCATTGGGAAATAAAACTGAGCTCAGAACTGGAAAAGTTTACATTTTGCATTGCTGAACGCATACAAGACTACTAGGGTAATGAAATAGATAACGATCGTTAAGAAATTGGATCGCGATACCAAAGTTATCCACAAAAATAAATTAGTATAGGAAGGAGCATGGGCAAGTGGGTATACGAGACTGTACGCTCAACTTTAGTTTCGTATCGATATTTTCCTTTAATCTCAGAATTACATTAATTTCATTCAGAACGAAAGGAAACAGACTTTAATAGCTAAAAGAATGGGCTAGCGTCAAGACGTAGCTAGGATAGTCGAGAAAAGTCCGATAAAATTCTAGAGACCTAAAGCAACCCTTCCAGATTTTCGGCGGGAAATTGAGTCTATCAGAGGACACGACCTATTATCGAGCAGAAGTGATAGAATCATCAAAAAAAACGCGGACAACTTTATGTGAAAATAAAAAATCTCGTGAATGAAAAATATTAAAAATGAAGCGGACTTACCATACGGAGGATCGCTCCTCACAACCGATATCTCGATTTCCCACTTTGCCTTCACTAGGACACAAATGATCGATGACGAAGTTCCAGCTTTATCGTCGCACGTAACTCCAATGACTTCCTCCTGTAACAAATTCAAACCATTAACAGATAATACCACCACACATTCTGCACTTCTGCTATAAATATCCATTAATCAATGCAAAGAGTATTTCTTGAACATATTTACAGGGGGGAATTACTACGTAAAACAAGAATTTTAATCGTAGTTAAGTACATGTTATATATCTCGAAAGATATCTCTATTCTTCGTACATCGAGAAAGATAAGCTACGAATTTCAATTGTATGTACGAAGTTTTAATTTCACTTTCAAGTCACTGCAAACTCAACGTGCGTTGATTAAGTAAATGGACTAAAACTACGACTTTCCTGAACTGGGGCTGAAAACTCACCTGGCCTTCCGTCACCGCGTATCGACGAATACTGAAGACCGATGTCTCACAACTGATTTAAATGCCACATTCCGGCATGATGTCAACCAAACTGGACCATTCAACAAAGTGCAATGAGAATTCGTCGTGAACATTAATTTCGAAAACATAAAAGTAATACCGCGGATTTGAATATTCTCTTCCTAATTCTATTTCAGGATATATATTTTGGCTAGTCATATTCCCTAAAATTGCAGCATGGTATATTTTCGATAATAGTTTATTATTAAATATAGAGCGCCATCGACTGTTACTTTCGTTAACTACTCGTTTTGGCGGGAAAAAGTGATTATTAGATAATAATAATAATATTACAGTCCAATAGTCAATTTAATTAATAAATAATAGAGGGAGTAATATTTAGAAAAGAAATTGTTCCAAACAAATACATATCATAACATTATGCACTGAGCAGAGATATTATTTCTGGTCTACCAACTCTTAAATTTGGGCGACGTCTGATTACTGATGTCAGTTAACGGTGCAAAGAATTTTTGCAGTTGTTTAAATAGTTGTATGGCAAATATCTTCAAATTTACATTACCGACGTTCAAATGGGAATACCATTTCAAAATACCATGGTTACATACATACATTACATTGAATATTAACATTACATGGCATACAAATAATTACATTGAATAAATTATTCAATAAGATCACTGTAAGCCCCTGCCAAACACCCTTCCGGTTGCTTTCTGGATATAATGGGAAGTGTAGATTGTATCGTATCTACGTTGAATTTCAAGCAAAGATTAGTACTTGCTAATTCAAACCTTCCTTCCGTGACAACAACGAAATTCGTCGGCATCACGAAGAACTACTCAGGAACGCAAAACACATTTGAACGTGGGTAGCCAAATAAACATTGGGAATGGGAGTGAACCAAGCGATTGCTTACCTTTACGGAAATTCTTGGCAAAGACAGGTGTTCTCTGATTACAGCAAGGGTGGCTTCACTGCAACAATTCCCGGTTAATTATTCTTGGCATAAGACACTTATAACCGCGAAGCACAAGAACACGTCACAATATAACCTGCTCAGTCATCACGTAATTCATAAAATTATACCACTAATATTCAATCTCACTGGCGTGGTTATGTTGGCGGATGAAACACTGCACTGGTCTCAATGAACCATCACACTCATTCCGATGGATAACGTATTGAGATGTTTGAACAACTTGAGTACTTTCAGTTCGCAAACAGGCTTCTTTGGGAGCAGGATTTGTTGAGCAACACAATCTTCACGAGGACAGTTTACCTTTACGAAACATGTCGAAATGACACATTGCCAATAATGAACTTCTTCACTCAAACTTCTTTTGAAAGAAATACTAAAAGCAACTTCTCATTACAAGACGGAAACGCCTCGGTCTCGCACGGATTTCACATCGCTGATCAGCTGGTCGGGATTGTGTTGTTGCCTCTAACGAGGAAAACAAGGAACTAAATAGAATAACTGTATGGCTCTCTCTGCACTTGGAAGGCCGTGGGTTTCTCAAGAAGAGAAATGTTTTCTTCTCACTTTCGCTCTCAGGGTCGAGTGCGAAGTATTTTGGAAAAAGACGTGGGTCATCGAATGCCAGAAAAGCGGAACTCTTTAGAAATAGTTCAGGTTCCGTCAATGAGACTGATGAATTGAGTGAAATATAATGAGCACTCAAATAATTTTTTAACCAAAAGGTAATGAGTGGATTGGATGAAACGTAAAAACTGTATTGATTAAATGTTATGACTGATAAGTAATAAGGGTATGGATTGACATTTAATGAGGAGTAATGAGTGCATTGTATGAACTATCATTAGACCAAATTAAAAAAAAGAAAAGTCATTCAAATGAAATTACATTCCCTATCCCTAGGCGTATCTGTGACTCTACATTAGGCGATACTCACGTATGCCGGAAGATTATTATCAACCAGCGTAGAGTGTCAATGAGATTGATTCTCTAAGGTCATCTGCGTTCTGATTTCAGCAGTGAATTAAACTGCAAATTACTGGACACTATGTCACAACTACACTGAATTCCCCTCTAATTTAACGAAGAATATGTTAGTTTAAGTAAGAATATTTAAGTTTATGCAGGTTAAGGTCGTTGTTTCAGGTCGTAGAGGTGGCAGAAAACTAACGCAATTTTCGCTACTTATTGTAAGTCAGGGAAAGGGTTTGAATAGTAGAGTTAAGCTTAAGAGATTGAGGAACACTAAATATAGGAAAGTATTAGTAATGTCCCGTCAATGCTTTGTCAAAAGAACCCGTTGATGGAAGAGAACTAGTTGGTGAGTGTGGACCTACCTGCATTGGTATTATATTTAACATCTACATCTTCATGAACACTGTAAACGACCACGAGGGTGTGTGGCAGGGGGTGAAACATCTCCAAGACCCTCCGAGGACATTTATTTACAATTGCGCATCATCATCAAATGTGTATACATTTTTAGAGACTCAAAGACGGGCTTGACTGGAATATTTCGCAAATTTAACTGTGTCTAAGGTACTATTTACACACATATGACACAAGTTGATGTGGCTTTTTTTGGAATTTAAAAAATATGATGACCGTAACGATTGAACAAAATCATGAACACAGTTTTAAGCGAGTGACGTAAAAACAGAATACTACGTCACCTACGATAGCAGGAGGGATTCACAAAAGAGCTCCCTGAGACATATCACCAGGCAGCGACCAAGGAGAACATTGCCGAACAAATCGTGGCTCTTAAGAGCAGTTGCATGAGATCTACTACAAACATATGAGCAATCAAGCATAAAGGCAGATTCAAATTGAATACTTCAGTGACGAGGATTGATGGGAAGGAGAATGATTGAATGGAGAGCATAGCTGACCGCAGTCTCAGTCATTGAGAAACGGCATTTTCGAGCCTCGAGGTGGAGTATTTGGAGGTCAAAACAGAAAACCCGTTTTCAACGCGCAAGGAATAGGAGTTAAAGAGGCCGCTGCGATCACTTCGAATGTGAATTCGCCACTACTCTCATCTGGCAATGAGTTTTTAAGGTAATTATAATATCCTGTCTTCAACCCCTCGATAAGTGCGATATCCCCAGCATTCCTCTGCTTAATAGACGTAATACCCCGAAAGCCATCGCAAGGGTGCCATCAGGGAGGGAACCATTACTTAATATCAAAAGAGATTGAAGTTTACACTTACTTGTCATGCAGGTGTGATAACGTACCAGTCCGTGATTGCACTACTTACATGCATCTGTCGCTGCTACTTTGCTATGCGAAAATTAATATTAACAATGTGAAAAATGTAAGATTTTAATTCTCGATACCCGTATGAATTAATTCCTAATACATACAAAGTACTGCTTTCATCATTGATAATTCAGGACTTTATATAACTTCAGTAATTAATTCATAATTTGATTCTGAACATGTATGAGAAAGTAATGTAGAAAAATGAACATGTTAAAATTATTAATGCACTCTATACTTCTACATCAAAATCGCAGCACGCGTTCTAATTCCTCCATACATCTTCGCTGTAATCTATTACTGTCCCAAATATAATTTGGTTGATCGCAGTTGCAATTGTACATTTGGTTGTATTAGCTGGTTTAATTAAACATTTCAACTGGAGCTATTTTGGTGACGTTCAGGATGGCTGAGGAGCAATCCTCTTCGATTTTTTAATATTGTTACTTTATAACCTCCGTGGTGTTGAGAATCAAGCATTATAAATCCAATCTGGGTAATGCACCTCGTTTCGCTAGGAGACGGTGGTCACCAGCCCCCAATGGAAGGAAAGTTTCTGAGTCCGAGACCCAAGGTACGAATTCTAAAGCTGGACAACTGAGTCGCCAAAGTCTTTTGACACTGTTTCCGTGAAGAAATGCCTCAACTATGGCTGGCGTTGAATGAACTCAAATTATCACTCGTCAGAGTTAAGTGGTCCGAACGGCATTTAACTGGTAATCCTAGTTTTACTACTCTTTTACGATTATGGGACGGAAATTGAACAAGCGGAGGGGAGTGTGTAAGAGTGGCACGGTGAGTGAGCTAAGCAACGGTATGATGCTCACTTCCGATCTAATTGACTCTTCAGCTTCATTGCTGTCACAACCTTCACGTTACTCAGCGACCGATGAGCCAACTAATCTTACCGGTAATGGGAAATGATTCATCCACAACGGAATGTAGGTTTAAAAGATGATTTAATGCCATACGAAAGAAAAATCAGTATAAGTGGTCGTAGAAATGGTAGCGTTAGGTTTTAAGTGTTACGACTTGTAAGATCTAACCTCACTTATACATAATCTCACTGCTGATACCGTACTCGACGCGGGATTGAAATTCGCTATCTGTGGGAGTAAGAAGGATTCGTAATGAAATTCAATCATAATCTAGCATAATGCGAATACATTTTAATATACGACTTTGCGCCCTTCTAATTTACTGCACAGAGTGAACATAGGTTGTAAAAATTCCAGAGAAGTAACTGTTATCAAAAATAATAAACATAAATATTGAAGTCGGTAATGAATTTAGCTACGATGCCATTGCACTTTATTCTATTTTTTTGATCCCGATCATGATAAAGACAACTTACCCTAGGAAAAAAGTATTTCACATCCATTAATGTGTTTGTCCATGTCAATAATTTTTATCGTAATCAACATAAATCTACATCTTTGTCTTGAGAAGTCTTTGAGTTTTTATGGTCACGAATTGTTTGCGGAAAGAATGAATTTTTTTATCTTTTTGGGACACAGCTCTGATCTTTTTCCTGTGGTGCTGTTTACCAACGGAGATGGGGCTCTTATAATTATTGCATACTGTAGTCCAGACGAGAAAAAAGAACACCAGACTAAATAATTAGCGAAATAATTACTTCCGAAACATGGATAGCTTAACTCCCCAAAAACAAAAAAATAACAAGTTAAATAGGGTTTAAGTTTCTCCAAATGCTAAGCACTGGGCGCCACCCTAACCTCCCAAAACTTACCTGGGGAACACCTGCATGAAGAATAATTGGTTTGGCTTTAGTGAAACGTGGCTACATTAGATGGGATGTGAGAAAACGTAACTATAAGGAGAGGTGTATGTTCGCGTAAGTTAAAAGTGGAATACGCTTCTAGTATTTGGGAAACATGCGGATGGAGATTATTCAAAATTAGTTTCAAGTATCTCAAAATTAGTGTAATATACTTTTTAATAATTTTCGTGTTTTTGGAAATTATTCTCCTTTCTTTTCTCTTATAGCATTGCGTCTTACGCTCCGTTCCTTGAAGTGGTTCCTCACTGTCCTATAGGCAGCTTCCACCTTTCCAAGGGAAAGATTGTTTTGTACATCTTTGCATAGATTGTTCATCCACATTTCTCTAGCTTTCCTGGCTTTGTCACTTACTTCGTTCCTTATTCTTTTGTAGCAAAGCTGACCTTCCTCAGTTTTCACATTCTTGTACTTTCTTCTTTCTTCAATCAGCACTAAGACTTCTTCCGTGGTACATGGTTTCTTGTTCACAACTTTTCTTTCTCCAAGAACTTCTTTTGCGGCTTTCTGTAGTCCACATTTAATGTTTTCCCAACTACCTTCTACTGGTTTCTTAGTCAGGTCCTCTCCTATGCTGTTTTCTACTGCTTTCTTAAATTCCAGCTGATGTTGAGTCTCCTTTAGTTTTTCTACTTACCAAATGTTCTTTACTGTTTTTTTCAATCTCTTGAATTTTAGATGGCATTTCATCATCACTAAATTATGGTCGCTTTCGATGTCTACACCCGGGTAGCTTTTGCAGTCCTTCATCTGATTCCTGAACTTCTGCTTCACTAAAATGTAGTCTATTTGAAATCTTCCTCTGTCTCCTGGCATCTTCCAAGTGTATTTTCTTCGGTTGTGATTTTTAAGCAATGTGTTAGTAACCACTGGCTAATGTTGTGTACAGAACTCAAGCAGTCTTTCTCCTCTTTCGTTTCGGTTTCCCAATCCATATTTTCCAGTTATTCTTCCATTTTGACCTTCGCCGTCGACAGAGTTCCAATCTCCTAAAATGATTAGGTTTTCTTCTTCTCTTACCTGTTTTATTACTTCAATGATATCTCTGTAGACGTCTTCCACTTCTTCATCTTCGTAGTCCGATGTAGGCTTGTAAAATTGCACCAAAATGGTATCTGTAGGCTTAGTTTCAATTTTAACCATTACAATCCTTTCACTGTATTGCAGGAAGCTCTTCACATGCATTCCGGCACTCTTTCTGAGTATGATCCCTACTCCAGCATTACCATTTAATGATCCTGTATATATAATCCTGTAGCTTCCACTCCAAAAGTCTCCTTCTTCGGGCCACTTCATTTCACTGATTCCTAATACATCGAGGTCCATTCTCCGCTTTTCCACCTTCAGGTTCTCCAGTCTTCCGCAGGTCCGAAGTGATCGCACGTTCCACGTTCCTACCCTAAAATGACTATCACACTTGACTGATGTACTCTCTCGGGTAGTCCAAGCCCGGAGATCCGAATGGGGGACTATTTTACCTCCGGAATATTTTACTCGAGAGGGTGCCATCAGGTCTGGATAATAAAGGAAAGAGTGGAGTAGCTGCGACTCTTCGGGATAATAATGTGGTGGTTTCCACTTTCCTTCGCAGTACTTCAGCCTTTAAAGTAAATGTTACCACGCCTGTAGTGAAATGAGTGTCGCTGTACCGACCACTATGGTCTCCACCTTCACTCATATGAAGAAGAGCTGCTTGCCCTCTCCTCCAGGTGATGGAAAGCGTAACTGTTGGCAGCCTCCGTCGCCAAGTCACGATATCTTCACAGGTTTCTGTATTATTTAAAGGCCTACCTTACCCAGGGATAGGCCAATACCTCCTCGGAATGCCGTCGCTTTTTGTCCACGACTGTTTATTCGACGAGTAAACTCGCTTATCTCGCAGCTAATCTCTATATCTAGAGGTCTACCCATCATCCTCAACCCGTGGACGCACTCGGTGGCTTTAAGCTCAGCCGCGAGATCCATACAGTGTACAGGTCTAAAATATTTGAACTTTTAGTGGAGTATTGATCCATGTTTTAATCATAATTGAGAATCCTCTGAAGTAGTTACCAGTTTGAATCATCTCAGGTAATTGATTATATAATTTAGGGCCTCGATCATAGATCTTCATAACGCGTGCGCTAGGTAGTGTTACCGTTATTTATTGATTAAACTTATTTCAGAGAGAACCTGATATCCATTCTTCATTTTTCGTACACCACTTCAAATCGCTTATCACAATCAGTGGAGCGAATTTTATAGACGGTTTATTGTTAACCCTGCGCTACTCTATGGGGTAAGCGTTAACGATAAAGATTGCGATAACGCGAAAGATAGATCCGTGATTCCACACTAGGTCACGTGTATAGAAACGATCTTTTGTAAATAATAACCCTTGGTTTGGGTAAGAGAAAGTTGAACGTATAGAGTAATTTGCATTCATCTAAAATATTTTGCGTATTTCCACTTCGTATATATAGAATATTCTCAATAACTTAAATACAAATTTATGTCTTAATTAAGGGCAACAACCTGAGACAAAAAAGGTATGCAAAGGCTCATATCATTTTTCTTCAAAGCAGTGATTCTGATAGTATTTTTCTGTAGAAACAGTAAAGGTTTTAAAGTATTCTTATACCTATGCGATTGATAGATATGATAATATTTTATTGATAGATATAAGAATACTCGATCTTTCTATCCGATGTGGCATCCCTACCGTAGGAGAGAGGGAACGTCAGTGAATGCAGTATTAATCCTGTCTTCAATTGTTTTAATCCATCATATCCCATAAAACTCCGCTAAATATTTTACACTAAATGTGGACTACTCGTCCAAATATGATTTAGCGACACTTTAGCCACAGATTACCTTCAATTTTAACAATTTCCAAGAAGAAGAGAGCGGAGAAATGTGAAAATTTTAGGACTATAAGCATGACGACACACGTATCGAAGATACTGACCAGGATCATCTACAGAAGAATCGTACGAAAAGCAGAGGAGTTCCTGGATGAAGATCAATTTGGATTCAGGAAAATTAAGGGTACATGGGAAGCAATTATCGGCCCATAGGCTTCTCATAGAGAAGAGAATGGAGAAGAACAAGCCGACGTTCATTGCCTTTGTGGATTTAAAGCCTTTTGACAACGTGGATTGGGATTCAATGCTTGGAATTCTGAAGGCATTTGGAGTGTCGTACAATGACCGAAGAATTATCTACAGTTTGTTGAAAAACCAAGTAGCGGTGATAAAATCTGGAACCAGCTGTGAAGAAGCAAAACTAAGGAAAGGAGTGAGACAAGGCTGTGCACTGCCTCCCATAATTTTTAATGTTTACATCGAGAGAGCCATAAATGAAGTCAAGGAGAAGTGTTCTGGAGTGAAAATCCACGGAGAAACAATCAGTATGCTACGATTCGCTGATGACATAGCTCTCATAGCAGAGACAGGGAAGGATCTGAAAAAGATGCTAACAACCATGGAAAGGACAATGGTTAGTTATCATCTGAAGATCAATAAGAAGAAAACTAAGATATTGGTGTGCAGCAAGAGAGAGGAGGCCAAAACCAACGTTAAACTAGGAAAACAGAAACTGGAAGAGGTGAAAGAATTCTGTTACCTAGGAAGCAGAGTAACCAACGATGGACGAAGCAAGAAAGAAATAGTGAGTAGAATAGCCCAGGCAAAGAGGGCATTCTATCAAAAGAAGAATCTACTTACAGCTGGAAATACAAGCGTATAAGTAAGGAAATCATTCATCAAAACATATATCTGGAGCATGTTTCTTTACGGAAGTGAGGCATGGACGATGACAGCAGCGGAGAAGAAAAGGGTAGAAGCATTCGAAATATGGTGCTACGGAAGAATGATGAAGATAAAATGGATTGACCGAGTGACAAATGAAGAAGTCCTAAGAAGAGTGGGAGAAAAGAGAAGTCTGATGAAAACTAAAAAAAGAAGACGGGACAACTTAATCGGCCCCATCTTAAGACACTATGGCCTGTATGGCCTGATGAAGACAATCGTTAAAGGAAAAGTGAAGGGGAAGAATGGAAAAGGCAGGCATCGTATGAGTTACATAAAACAGGTCTTGAAGGACGTGAAAGAGAGGAACTACGTTAATATGAAGAGGTTGGCCGATAGAAGAATCGAGTGGAGGACTGCGTCAAACCAATCCTAGGATTGTTGACCCCTTGATGACGATGATGATCCTACGAAATCGGTCTAAGTAATGAACTTGAACGTGTGCAGCGAAGATCGGCAAGATTTGTAAAGGGACGATACGATAATTATATTAGCGTAACCAGTCTATTAAATGAATTGAAATGGGAATCATTGTCAGATCGCAGGTTGAAATTTAGACTTAATCTCTTCCACAAATTCCAAGGCAATATTTTCAGTGATGATGTTAAAAATATTTTACGAACCCCAACTTACTATGGCAGACTGGACCATAATCATAAAGTTAGAGAAATTGATTGCCGAACTGACCGATTCAAAATGTCCTTTTTCCCTCGCACAATTAGAGATACGAATAACGGTAAATATGTCCTATCGGAGAGTAGCAATGAATAGCATTGGTAGCTGCATGTTGGTATGAGTACTTAAAGCTAACCCTACTAACAGAATGTTTTTGCATGTTTTCTTTGCAATTTCTATCTTTTTGAATAGTGTAGTTCTGATTACTATATTAATACTATTCCTTTTTTATGCATGATATGTAGTGCATGTTTGGTGAGCAATCACCCCCTGCCACACACCCTTGTGGTGGCTTGCAGGGTATTATGTAGATGTAGATGTAGATGATAAGAATACTCGATCTTTCTATCCGATGTGGCATCCCTACCTTAGGTGATAGGGTACCTCAGTGAATGCAGCATTAATCCTGTCTTAAATTGTTTTAATCCATCATATCCGAATAAACTCCGCTAACTTTTTTACACAAAATGTGGACTACTCGTCCAAATATAGTTTAACGATACTTAAGCCTCGGATTACCTAAAATTGTGACGATTTGCCCATATTAGGTGGGCAGTTTTAACGACTGGTTGGACCAAGCAGACGCGATTGTCCATTGTAGTTTGTCCTGCAGTATTTTTTATTATTACTGTCACCATGGTGGCGTTAATGTGGTGCTTGCAATCGAAGTTGTTCGTGGATACGGACCGTGGGGTGAGGGTACCACTCCCGTGCTTTCATGGTGCAGCTGTAGCCGCTCGCAGTGGAGCGACGAAAGTCGTTCACAATTGCGTTAATTATTTGGTCTGGCTTTCATTGGCATGAAATCGTCCCGCATTCAAGTTTCATTGTGTTTAGGAATTGATGAGACCACAATCTGCCCAACTTTATCCCTCCGTCCCCTGTTTTACGACCCTTTCCTCTCTCTCCTCCCCCCCCCCTTTCGTAGGGTGCACACCCCCTGCCATTGGCCGCCGCCTCCGCCGCCATAAAGGACGAGAGAGCAGTAACTCACTCGTCCACTCGGGAATACCAAATCCCTCATTAAAATTGCATCCCTCCCACGCCTCTCCAGCATTTCGTTATTGTTTTTTCCGCGGAATAATGCTCCCGTAGCCCGAAAAGAATGCTCGCCATAAAAGTTGAGATAATGGACTCGTTTATAAATTATTTCATCGAAAGTTTACCCCTCGCTTTCATCTTTTTCCCACTTGACGCCGCGCCTGGTGATTTGCGCCCCTGGCGTAGTTGGACCGAAGCTCACTCTTTGCCGCTTGGTGGGCACCTCGAGCACCAGCACCACTCTCTAGAGGTGCGTTTACACGTAGCAGTTGACTGCTATGACAGTCAACTACTAACAACTATTAAGCTCCACTCGCCCATGTGTAAATAGCAACAGCGATGCGAGTTCAGGTCGATACTGGACACTTTTCGAACTCCATCGATCCTAGTTCGAGCTACATCTACATAATACCCTGCAAGCCACCATAAAGGTGTGTGGCAGGGGGTGAACTCTCACCAAACATGCACTACATATCATGCATAGAAAAGGATTGGTACCTACTTGTATAGGCACTGTTGAAAACTACGCTATTTAAAAAAAAAGATTAAAATAGCAAAGCATACATGCAAAAACATGCCGTTAGTTGGATTAGCTTTAAGTCCTTATACCAAATTGCAGCTACCAATGTTATTGCTACCATTACTACACTCGTACTGGATGTATTTACCGTTATTAATATCCCTAATAGTACGAGGAAAAAAGTAAATTTTGAATCTATCAGTTCGGAAATCAATTTCTCTAATTTTGTGATTAAGGTCCAGTCTACCATAGTAAGTTGGGGTCGGCAAAATATTTTTAAAATCATCACTGAAAATATGGTCTTGGAATTTCATTAAGAGATTAATCCTAAATTTCAACCTGCAATCTGACAATGATTCCCAATTTAATTCATTTAATAGATTGGTTACGCTGATAAGGTTATTGTACCGTCCCTTTACGAATCTTGCCGATCTTCGCTGCACACGTTAAAAGCTATTACCAAAGTTGAAGCCTGCTTACTTTCCAGCGGAAATGTATCCAACACAATCGCAGCAATCGCCAACGGAAAGCAATACACGACGGAATTATGATATAATGACAAGGATATCCCTCTCCAAAAGGGAAGATTGTACTCTTTAAAAGAATGGGAACAAAATATAATCGTCAATGGAATTTATTGCTTGAAGAATTTCATGGAAATTTACGCATCAATCACTATTGAGATTAAAAATTGATTCTCTTTATTTGCTATGACAACGCCTAAATAGCGGTTTTAAGCTGCATCGAAGTAGGTGCAGACGCATCATAGCAGTAGCGATATACATATATCGCGCATCTCGCGACTGTCATAGCAGTCAACTGCTACCTGTAAACGCTTCTTAGGGTTGTGCGATACCGCGATATATCGTCGACGATACTCGATATGCGCCTGATATCGGGAGTCGATATTTCGGAACGCAATATCACGATATGTCGATATCACGATATGTCAATATCCGATATCCAGATATCTCAATATATGACGATATCCTGATCCCGGTGTTTTTTTCTATCACCCTTAAAATGACTCCATTTAGCGCAATTTCTCGGTAATGGTTGATCGGATTTAATTACTATAAACGGTCTCTTCCTTATAAAATTTTACACTTCCTCAATCGTTAATTATATATTTTAAATTGTCTAATTTGTTATTGCATTAAAACAACTTTTTTATCATAAAATTTGGATGTTGGGAATTGAATGGCCATGGTGCGATTTCATCACTGAAAACCCGAATTCAACTAGAAAAGTTCAAATTTGTTTATAAAATTACTGTTTTTAAACCGTAATTCGGAATTTAAAAATTTTTCACCATTCTTCGACCAAGGAAAAATGATTATATTTCAGCTCATATGGGCCGTATCAAAAAATGGAAAAGAACCTCTATTATCTAAAATTATGTGCTCTTCCGCCTTAAGTTATCAATTTATAAGTCGATATCCGACATTCCGATATGTCGATATCCCGATATTTCGATATCCCGATATGTCCATATCCCGATATGTCCATATCACGATATTTCCTAATTATATCGCGACACCGATATATCGCCGAATCCGCGATATCAAAATGATATCGTCATGCGATATTCAAAACAGCATATCGCACAGCCCTACTACTCCTCCTTCCCCTGAGCACTAAGGGTGCGATTGCAGGTACTGTCTCGCGGCGAAAGGTTGCAGGTACTTCTCATTCACCTCTTCCACGCTAATAACTGCGTGAACATTTGGAAATCTCTATTTCTCACTTTCTAACGTCAGTGTAGCAATCACTAATGATTTATCGTGTTGAATACATATCCAGGAAATTTGCGGCAAAAGAGAAAAGAAGCTTTCCAGAAAGAGCTAGCCAAGCTGGGATTTATCAGAAGGGTAATCGGGAAATGTGAGAAGAAGGCAAATTTGACGGATTCTCTATGAGCTACTCGATATGCATTAATTTTCCCAGTGATGAAGTTTTCTCATCACTGTAGCGTAACACAATCGGTCTAAATAACGAACTTGAACGTGTGCAGCGAAGATCGGCAAGATTTGGAAAGGGACGGTATGATTACCTTATTAGCGCAACCAGTCTATTAAATGAATTAAATTGGGAATCATTGTCCAATCGCAGGTGGAAATTTAGACTTAATCTCTTAAACAAATTCCAAGACCATATTTTCAGTGATGATGTTAAAAATATTTTGCGAACCCCAACTTACTATGGTAGACTGGACCATAATCACAAAATTAGAGAAATTGATTGCCGAACTGACAGATTCAAAATGTACTTTTTTCCTCGTACTATTAGGGATATGAATAACGGTAAATGTATCCGGTACGAGTGTAGCAATGGATAACATTGGTAGCTGCATGTTGGTACAAGGACTTGAAGCTAACCCAACTAACAGCATGTTTTTGCATATATGCTCTGCTATTTTTATCTTTTTTTTAAATTGTGCAGTTTTGAACAGTACCTATATAAATGCTAATCCTTTTTTATGCATGATATGTAGTGCATGTTTTGTGAGAGTTCACCCCCTGCCACACAACTTTATAGTGGCTTGCAGGGTATTATGTAGATGTAGATGTAGATGAATCGTTTAAGGATGTTGAATTTTAGTGACGGGAACGGGATGATGTGCTGGACTTGTTTCAACTTGACCTTGTTAGTTGGTGCATAGCTCGTGAAGAGAGTGGCTCTTCTCTTTGTGCAGTGTACCGTATTCACTGTTTCTTGCAGTTCATTTGCCCAGTGTTGCTAAATGATATTCGATCCTTTATCGAGGTCCTGGTGTTGCTATTGATCTGCAGCCTTGTCGTTCAAAAAAGTCTTGTTTAATTTACTTTTCAAAGGAGGATAAATTCCTTTTGACTAACGTTTCAGTGAGTAAGCTTAATCTAAATTATCGTCTATGGGAATGGGTGAATAGAGTTGAGACATATTCTTATATGAATCCATTTGTTGTAGGACATAAAAAGCAGTATAAATTTATGAAAAGTTATTGCGATGAATTCCAGAGTAAGAAGAATTTTGACGTTTCTCTACAAAGGTTTGAGGTGGCTTACTTCGGCTGGCCGTTTGAAGTTATTCTGTGGTGTAATAATTCGATTGTTAATACTAGGTACTCAAAAGAAGAAAGAGTTGTACTTGTACGGTCCTAGCAATTGCGGAAAGAGCTCTTTAGTCGAGTTACTTATTGGCAAGTCACGTATTCAGTCACGTTGTCACGGCGATTTAATCACCAGGACGTATTCATACAGCCAATGACGCTTGTCCTCATAAAGAAAACTGGGCATCATATCGTTTCACAGCTTAAACTATAAAACCTGGTGCAGTTGTCTCTATATCCCTAACTAAAGGATTGATGTTATTTGCCATAATAGGTATCCGTTCTCGAGAAAATTAATGGATAAAATAATGTACTTTTCCATACATATACATCAAAGTAATACCCTGAAAACCACCGCGAGGGTGTGTGGCAGGGGGTAAAAATCACCAAACATACACTATTGACATGCAACTCGATTATTACATGTAAACATGATATACAGAGTGTCCCATTGATCGTTTATCATTTTTGACCTGATATTTTAGACACTTCCTTCCGCGCCACATGGATGAAATTTGGTGTCTGGCTAGAAAAAGGTTACATTTTTTGTTGAGTCCAGGCAAAATATATAAAATATGACCTTTTGACCCCAATAATAGGGTCCAACCTAAAATCCAAATATGCCTTATGGGCTTTCAATGTTAAAATATTCGAAGTACAAAAAATACAGAATTACTTAGCGAAACTTTCGACTAAGAGGTTTTTGGGCACGAAAAACACGTTGGAAGAACTATCGAGGCCAAAAATTGCAACCGTGACTCCAGTAAGGTCACATTCAAGGTCACAGGTGTTACAAAAAACGAATCACCGCTCATAACCTGTCGAATTATAGGTTTAAAAAGGTGCCAATGTCGATGGAAAGGTCATCAGATCCCTCTTTTCATCCCTTGACCTTCAAGGGTAACTCAGGGGTCAAAGGTCACAGTGGTTACAAAAGTTTAAATGAGGATACAAACCTGCAACATTACATACTACAACATGCAACCACCCTGGCTATCCGTTCATACAGTCGCATACACACCATTGAACGTATTGATAACCATTCAAACCCCTAATCTAATGAGGAGAGAAAGACAAAATAAAAATGTACATGAATTACCAATAGCAGAAATTAAATAATTTAATCTTTGATAAATTCACATCGATTGAACATCGTTAGAAAGATACAAATACCAGAAATGAATAAAATGATATTATCATCAAAACAGTTCCACAAAAAAGAAAAAAAAATTGTATCATCATTATTTTTTTATTTACAGTCCCATTGACTTCCTTTTGGATTGCTGACATCTAACAGGAAAAAAGAAATGAAATGGGAAGCGACAATTACATGACACATGATAAACCTCATCTGTAATATAATACCAAAAATCGTTTTTGTGCTTCAGTTTCAATCTCACGGAAATTAAAAAATGACACTGTGCCTTTAACTACGCCCTGCTGATAGCTAATATGGCCGTTTGCCATATTTTTTTATTGCCGAATCTGATATTTTGTAAAATAAAAAGACCCGTGATTTTCCGTTTTTTGATCCGCCAATTAGTTCTCGAGTTATAAGCGGCGAAAAACTGATGTTTTTGACCCTTTCGAAAAAGTGGGCGTGGTGCAACCTCTGACGTGTAACGACTTCGTCCAATCACAACTGAGCCCGCGAAGCTCCTTCGCCTTATCGCAAAGCTGACCCCGCCAATAGGAGCACTTGCAACATCATCGGAGCGAGCAGAACTTCCGAGAACCCCTTCCACTCCCTTCCCTTTCCCGAAAAGCAGTCAAGGATGGGAGGAAAATGACGTCAATGTTATCACAGTAGCTTTTTCGGTGGGCGTCACCTTTTGCTTATTTTAATTTTTGATTTATGAGTGAATGGTTGTGGTTAGAAGATTAATTTTTTACTAAAATTCTTTTCTCGTTTCCATCTAACAATTTCGTGTACAAAATTGCGATTTCGGTTGCGACTAAACGCCCCCATTCCCGGGCCCTTTTTATTTGTGTACTTTGGGAGACTGTTAATGTCCCATCATGCTCTTCATCTCGCCAAAACCGCCGGCGATGCAAGGGCAATCAATCAAGCGGGCTCTGATGGCCTCCAATCACTCCGTCCACGAGGGATCTCTCAACGAGAGATGACCTGATTGACATCGCTTCACCTGTTTCCTCCTCACGGCTGGCCAATCAGTGTCACTCGATTGATTTTGCTCCTGCCAATGGCACCAATCTCTCCATTCCCCACCCTTGCCATCAGATTCATAGCCTTAGTTAATTTGAACGAGAATAATCCACTAGGGTTTCTTAGTCCTCTGCTTCCGCTGGCATCAGGACTTAATGAGGTCGTTTAACATACTTTTTATTGCCGAATCTGATAAGGCTTGTAAAAATAAATACACCCGTATTATCTGTTCTTTGATTAGTCAATTAGTTCTCGAGATATATGCGGCGAAAACCTGATGTTGCAGCGTTTCCCGCATTGCGAAAATAAAAATGAATTCACAAGAAACGCTTGTCCAGGGTCAAAATTCTTTCCAAAATTGAGTGAGCTTTATCGCCTAGAATCCAAATTTCATCAATTCTTCAAGCAATCTGATTTGATCGTGAAAAGCTGATAACCCATTCAGGAAGGGTTGCTTTAAATATAGCATCTATGATTTTGGGATGGATTACTATTTCCTGCATCTTGCTATAATTGAAAGATAAAGTGGCAATTATTTCACACCAAATTTGTGGCAGACATTTTTCTATTTGAGAGGTGAAACTTTGACTCCATCTTTTCAACTTGATCACTGAACAGCGACACTTTTCGGGGTTTGCACTTAAGCCGGTGAAGAAAAAGGGATTTTTGATTCGCCATTCATATTCGTCCGCCAATTTCTACGCTTTATTCGCAAGAAATCAAGCTCTTAACGTTACAGTAACAGTTGCCGTTGAGGAACTCAAGGGATTGCATTGCTGGCGATCTCGTCAAACCTTATCACGGACAGTTTCCGTTAATATTCCTCCATTTCCCTATGGCGACGCAGTGAACTGAGGTTGAATCGCCCTGCCTAAGGGAGTCAATCCGACCATTTTCTGTTCTTGTCCTCTTCACCCACACCTCAGTATCCGTGGTCATAACTTTTCTGCAGTCTTTCTTAAATACTATTGATACTAACAATATAGTTGCATGAGACCCTATAGTTGATAGACCCGGTGTTACGATAGGTTGAGTAGCGTTTCAGAATTAATAAAAGAATTAGGGTGGGAAGCATTATCAGAGCGTAGGTTAAAGTACAGATTGAATCTATTAGAGAAATTTCTATCGGATAGCTTTACTGAAGAAATTAGGCACAAATTACAAAAAACCAGCGTATTATGCAAGATTCGACCAGATAAATAAGATTAGAGAGATAGATTGTCGTACCGATAGATTCAAAATGGCATTTTTCACCCGTACTATAAGAGAACAGAATAGGCAGCATAGCAAAGGGATAGGTAGGGGAAATATTTTATAGTATTCTATAGTGCATTATGCATGTATTAACCCCTTAAATACTCTAGATACTAACAATCAAGTTGCATGAGACATTATAGACATTGCATGTTAGTAGAGCATGCTTGGTGATCTTCAACCCCTGCCACACACCCTCGCGGTGGCTTGCAGGGTATCGTGTAGATGTAGATGTAGTGAGAAAGATTCGGGTGCGTCGGACACCTGAAGTAGGTCCGTCAATGAAAATCACAGAATGCGTATTTATTTCGTGCAGGCCTTGCCGTTATGACCTTAGCATTGGCTATGAAAATCACTTTGTACGTTCCACACAAAGGTTTTTATTGGTTTCGACAATATATGTAATTATCAAGGTGTAAAAATAAAAATGTCCGTTCCTTAAATACCCTCAAATTAGGGGTGGGGACGGAAACTGAGGACGGAGGGGGGGAAGTGGTATGGGGGTGGGGGAACTATGCTAGGTAAGAAATCCCTGTTTTCACTCTTGGGGAGTGGATCTAGTGTAAGGGGGGGGGGGGGGGAAGGAAGGCGAACTGCCAAACAAGGCCTGTGACGACGTCAATGCAAGGACAGTAGTCAAATACATGGTACAAAACCGTTACAAATTTAAAAGCGGTGAATGGCCATCAAATAGAACATCATTTACTATAAATAATATGCTTGTTTTTTCAGGAGTTTAGGTCTTTCGTTAAAAATGAAAACTATTCAACTTTTGCCGTAGGCAACGCAATTTAAGCAAAATTTATAACAATTTAATTTAAGCAAAATTTATAACAATTTAATTTAAGCAAAATTTATAACAATTTAATTTAAGCAAAATTTATAACAATTTAATTTGAGCAAAATTTATAACAATTTAATACATCGAAATTAAAAATTATACCATATAAACATATAACCTTAACAACCAATTTTGTAAACAAATTTCGATTGTTAAACTTAAGGTATGTAAAATTTTATTCCATGTAATCTTTTGACGTTAAAATTTGTTAAAAATTAAATTGTAAAGCATTTTTGGCACTGTAAATATCCTTTTGGATCATGTTATATTATTATTGTTATGTTTTTGGTGGTTCATCCCATTTATAGCCTTGAAGAAGGAAAAATATATTTTCCGAAACGTCGGCAAAAGTTGAATAGTTTTCATTTTTAACGAAAGACCTAAACTCCTGAAAAAACAACCATATTATCATTCACTATGTTGACATTAGACTTCTTCCTGGCTTTTGTTATCTCATGTTGTTCAAGAAAATCTCATTTTTTACCCTTTTTCTCCACATGTATAATTTCAGGATCGAAATTCCTGGAGTGATTATATTCGAGTAGATGTTTTGCGAACATTGAAGATCTAACACCAGTTGCAATGCATTTTGCATGTTCACTACCTACATCTGATAGAAAACTTTCCTCCCATTTGGCCAGGGTACCTAGCGTTACATGAATTTCAATTTAATGCGTACACACCGCTCTTGTCCCTGGTTTTAAAAGTATCCTTCACGTTAAATAAAGTTTTCCAATGGTCACGAGGTTAAAATTATTCACCGGCATGGCTTTAATTACCCTGTACGTCAAGTTGCCTAAAAAAGATATTTTGCACCACCGTGATGGTTTATCATTACCAATAGGAGATAATTTAGTCGTTGACTTAATACCATTTTGTTGAATTTTTTTTCTCAAAATTTTAAAAATAATGCCGTTATCATAACCGTTTCTTTCCGCGATTTCTAGAACTAAAGATTATTCTATAAATCGCAGAAAGAAATGCTCAAATCATATAAATGCATGAGAAATACTGTAGACAATCACTTTGTAATATGTTGAGTTGTTCCAAAGGATAGTAGTATCAGAAAAATAAATATCTTTTTGAATATTATTATTTTTGGTCAGCGCGGAAAATTATTTTTTGTAAAAAATTAATTTTTTGCCTTTGAGCAAGGCACTTTCAGTCATATTACCCAGGAACGTTCTTTAATAAAAATTAAGGAAATAGGAAAAGGTTAAAAAATAGGGATTGGGGGCAAAATCCGAAGGAATCGAGCGAACCGCGCTTTCACCGGGGTGAGCGTGAAAATAAAAGTTGCTCGTCTTGCATGAGTGAGTACGGTATGTTCCCTCGTCCATCTTTTGCGAAGAGCTGTTGCCTCCCTCTATGGGAATCACGCTTTAAGCCGCCCCAATCAGGAGGGTTATTTTGTAATCTCACTTTAGTGAGAATACGTCATAAAATGTCACCTTTTCTTAGTTAAACTCCGCCACCCAGGCGGCGAGACCATCTTCGGATCTCAAGCGGTGAACTGCCGGTCATGTGCTGGTCTTTTAGACGATTCATCCGCTCTGATCCGTATCTTTCGACTCTTGATCCGTTTCATTATCTCCGCCTGCCATTAGTTCCCATCTCAGCTTCGTAAAGAACGTGAAATGGAGCCACCATCGTTTCCACTTGAAACTTGAGTTGGAAAAAAAGCAAGAGCGAGAAAGATACGAACGATTTTAAGTTGTGTTTTTGGAATTTGCACAACGTCAAACTTAAACGTTCTTAAATCTCGAATTGTATATTATCAATAAATGATTTCTGAAAACACTATGAACGTGAAATGTAGCAGGAAACAAATGCAAATTCCAATATTGGTACAAAGGAAATTATCGGACGTGAATTATCTTGACAGGTCATCCGAATAATTAAAATGATAGGGACAAACAATTTTTCACTCACCTTCACCGTATTCCTCCATTTTTGAAGAAAGCGGTCGCCGTTGCCAGGCACTCGTTTGTTTATTCAAAGTAGACGAGATCGGCAACAGATAGCGCTACCGACAGAAGCTTCGACAATTCACGAACCGTTCGTGAGCCGATCATCAATAGAGCGAAACGGATCTCCCGCCTTCCCGCAAAGAGTCATTAAAGAGGCGAGATTACAAAATAACCCCTCAGTAGCGGGCAGACCGTCAACGTTGGAAAAATTCAGCGCCCATCAGACCCTCGTCTTTGATGTCGTCACTCTTCTGATGGGATGCGGCTCGCGGGGCGCAGCGTCCCGCCAAACCTTGTGGCCCTTGTAGGACCCCTCGGGGGGGATGAGAAAGGGAGAGGGGTGGGTGATGATGACGTGTGGATTAGAGCAAGGGGATGTTGGCTCTTTGAGGAAGGAGGCGCGGGAAGGGGAATTAAAAATTACGCATTTCTCCGCGGTGGAGTGGTGCGAGATTGTGTACTGGGCGGGACCCTGGGGGACGAACCCTTTTAATGCCGGCGGGGGCCGACGGAGACCCTTTTTCCCTCACTGCCTCCACGTGGACGATGAGGCACTAATGGAAGGAGGGGGGATGCGGGAATCGCTTCGCTTCTTTTCATTGCCGAAACTAATGAACCGTGCGGCGATGGAAAACCCATTTGAGTGATTATGTCTCGGCAAGATTGCAATTTCGAGTGCGACTGAGGAGGATGTAAGGAGTTGGGCGTTCTTTTGAGGCGCCTCTAACCCTCTCTCCCAGACGGTTTGACGATCGCAAAGGGGAGGATGAACAGGAGAGGGGGCATGATTCATCCTAGAACTCCTTGGGGGCGATTCAGTAATGTCAAATCCAAGACTTTTCAACGCCAAAACTATAGCCATAGATGGAATAAACGTCATAGTTCTCAGTACAGTCCTTGCTCACTTGATGCCCTGTTGGAAATTTCCCTACAAATTTTCCCTAGAAAAGTGTAAGGTTTTCCCTAGAAAATTGAACCCCCATTTTCCCTAGAAAATAGGTACCGTGGAAAATTTTCCTTAGGTAAATACTCCACTCTATAAACAATAGTGCACATGTTTATCCTAAAAAACATAAAACCTATGTATAAATATAGGGAAGACTTGATAAAAATCAGTGGAATACATCTACATCATCTACATCTACATAATACCCTGCAAGCCACCATAAAGGTGTGTGGCAGGGGGTGAACTCTCACCAAACATGCACTACATATCATGCATAAAAAAAAGGATCAGTACTTTTAAAGGTACTGTTCAAAACTAAAAAAACTAAATTTAAAAAAAGATAAAAATAGAAAAACATACATGCAAAAACATGCCGTTAGTTGGGTTAGCTATATGTCCATATACGAACATGCAGCTACCAATGTTATCCATTGCTACACTCGTACTGGATATATTTACCGTTATTCATATCCCGAATAGTACGAGGAAAAAAGGACATTTTGAATCTGTCAATTCGGCAATCTATTTCTCTAATTTAATGATTATGGTCCAGTCTACCATAGTAAGTTGGGGTCCGCAAAATATTTTTAACATCATCACTGAAAATATGGTCTTGGAATTTGTTTAAGAGATTAAGTCTAAATTGCAACCTGCGATCTGACAATGATTCCCAATTTAATTCATTTAATAGACTGGTTACGCTGGTAAGGTTATCATACCGTCCCATTATAAATCTTGCCGATCTTCGCTGCACACGTTCAAGTTCGTTATTTAGACCGATTTCGTAGGGATCCCATACACTGGCAGCATATTCCAAATGAGGTCTTACAAGGGAAAAGTAGCTGATTTCTCGTACATGATCGTCACATTTACCCAATACTCTTTTGACGAATCCCAGTTTACGATTCGCTTGACCCATTATTTCACGAATGTGTTTATCCCAGGAAAGATCATTTGTCAGTCTTATTCCAAGATATGTAATGGATTCCACGTTTTTTAATTCATTATTACTTATTTTGTAAGTGGTAGGAGGAGAACTATTCTTTTTCCAAAAGTTCATTACAAGACATTTTTAAAAGTTTAATTCTAACTGCCATGAATAGAGGGCATATATCACAATGAATGATTGAAAAGAACTAAAATTTACCAATTTTTATTCCTTTTTTAACAGCATGTTTACATTTTTCATTATCATACACGTTTATTCTTTTTGCTCCTCATGCTGGATGAAATCCACATATTGCAGTCTCTTCTTTAATTCATTAATGAAAGGACCTAAAAAAATATAAAGAAGGTCAAGGATGATGGTTAATAAAATTGAAGAAATTGTGATTATAATTACACAATACTGAACCCATGCGTGCGAAAACAGTCTCCGTTGTCATTTGAATTCTGTTAACAACAATGTGATAAGCAAAGATAGGATGTCTTTATGAACGAAATCGCCAATTTCAATGATTCACATAAAATTATGGAATTCTCATGATTATAAGAAATGTCTTCATTAACTTACCAAAAATGTTCCCAACATCGAAAAAAAAGGTGTTCTCCCGAAATTATCACTGTTGATACTGCTGATTTGCTTGGCTTCAAACACTGACACGATGCGTTGCACTGGGTTAGCATATATTTTTCTGTTACCAAATGTTATTAAATGTGAGTTGTAACTGTTAACTCTATGATGAATGTATACATAACATACCAGTAACCTAGAAATGGTGAAATTTAATCACTAAATTGAAAACGCGGAAGGGAAGTATTCAAATAATATGGGAAATTTCTCCTTGAAAACGTTTTCCCTAAGCCTGAAGATTTTCTTTAGAGCAGAGAATTTTCTAGGGAAATTATTTCTCAAAGCTTAAATTTTCAAAAGAAAAAGTTCCAGGGAAAAATATTCCCTAGACTATGAGGGAATTCCCTAGAAAACACACTTTTTCTAGGTAAATTTCAATTTTTCCCTTGCTTTTCCCTACGTTCTAGGGAAATCTTGTAGGGAAATTTTCAATAGGGTGTCGTGACGGTCAACCCGGGTCGCGGCATCAGATTTGGTTCATTTTGCGGATCATTTCGTTCATAATCGGTCGCCTCATATTTGCTGGCGAGCAGGCGCTGCTATCGCGGTGGACGGCTTTCGTAGCTGCGTAAGATAGTAGCAGACGACGGGCTGTACTTTTTCGCGCGGAATACCAAGTGGGAACGCATATATTTCTGGCAGATGATTCATCCTTTCATGTCTCCGGTGGTGTACGATGAGTCGTGAATCGTTCTCCCAGCTGAGCCACAGCTCTCCAGATGAGCTGAATGTCTTTCGAATTTACAAAAGCACCCCCATTTATCTATGCTTCGGAAGTTCACATTCCGATATGATTTCACATTCCAATCAAAGGCTAGTCCTCCGCCATATGGATTCAATATTAATATCTGTCAGGCGGAAAGTTTCCTATGCTATATTAGCATCTGTACTCTTGCCTTATGCCCAGTTCTCACGGTGCGTTTTTCCTTGAGTGCTAACTTGCTGGATTTCGTGCGTGCTACTCAGCGGGCGACGAAGGTGGCCGCTTAGCTGGCTTCGCTGATGGTTGTCGCTTAAACGTAGCGAGCTATCCTCCTTCCTCACTCTTCTTAGAGTCTCAACACGAAGATGTATACTGTGATAGTTCCGATTACGAACTGCGTATAAACAAGTTTCATCTCTCTATGCTTCGATAAGCACCGCAACTTGATCCCTAGTCTGATTTGCACTCATTTTTAAGCACAATATCAACCATGCAATGCTATCAAAGGCAGAACCTTTATTTTGATCTCGTGATGCAAAGCTGAACGATAATTGGGCGGCAACAATAGCCAATAGCAAAACACGCAAGGGAAATAGCACCGAACCTAACCTCGAAATCAAGCAAGCTAGCCGTCAGGGCAGCCGGACAGCAGTAAGCGTTTCATCTACATCTACATCTACATAATACCCTGCAAGCCACCACAAGGGTGTGTGACAGGGGGTTATTTCTCACCAAACATGCACTACATATCATGCATAAAAAAGGAATAGTATTAATATAGTAGTCAGAACTACACTATTTAAAAAAGATAGAAATTGCAAAGAAAACATGCAAAAACATTCTGTTAGTAGGGTTAGCTTTAAGTACTCATACCAACATGCAGCTACCAATGCTATTCATTGCTACTCTCCGATAGGACATATTTACCGTTATTCGTATCTCTAATTGTGCGAGGGAAAAAGGACATTTTGAATCTATCAGTTCGGCAATCAATTTCTATAATTTTATGATTATGGTCCAGTCTGCCATAGTAAGTTGGGGTTCGTAAAATATTTTCAACATCATCACTGAAAATATTTCCTTGGAATTTGTTTAAGAGATTAAGTCTAAATTTCAACCTGCGATCTGACAATGATTCCCATTTCAATTCATTTAATAGACTGGTTACGCTAATATAATTATCGTATCGTCCCTTTACAAATCTTGCCGATCTTCGCTGCACACGTTCAAGTTAATTACTTAGACCGATTTCGTAGGGATCCCATACACTGGTAGGGATCCCATATTCCAAATGAGGTCTTACAAGGGAAAAGTAGCTGATTTCTCGTACATGATCGTCACATTTACCCAGTACTCGTTTCCAGCAAGCGAGCACGCACGGCACCCATCAGCACTCCACGCAAGGAATCCATCCGGGAAAAACGCACCGTGTAAACCGGACTTTAAAAGAAATTATACACCCAAAAGTATTGAATGGCCAACTATTCATGCCCACTGCAGCTCTGGAAGGAATAGTATATAAAGGGAGAGGCCGTTCGGAATACGGCCGGTTCTGTTGAGTGATTGAATCTTCACGAGATAATGACTGACTTTCATATGAACAGATTTTTTAAAATGGAACCTACAATGGCCGTATTCCTTGGTGGTATTGCAATTTTTTTAGGTCACTTCCAATCTTACGGGCTCTCGAAGATAGTTTTTTAGCCGACTCTATTGTAGCGGAGACCAACTAGACGATTTGGTTCCACACATATTCTTTCGCCTCCACTTCTGCCGGTCGCAAACACACTAGAATATTTTCTTGTTTTTTAGTTGGAAAATAAATAAATTAATATGGGTGTCACCACCATTTCCTTTTCATTGGTTGCCGTTGAACAGTTTGGCACAGTTTTTCTCAGTCTGAATTGTATCCCAACATTCCATTATTTTTCAGGGTATCAAAGTCCATCATAGCCGAAGACAAGTTGGTCACTCGTGTACTGAAGGATTTAAATGTCAAGGATTGAAGTGGAATGGGGTCGTTCACCACATTTTTTTATTGCCGAATATGATAGAGTTTATAAAGTGAATGGACCCGTATTATTCCGTTTTTTGATCCGTCAATTATTTCTCGAGTTATAAGCGGCAAAAAACTGATGTTTTTAACCCTTTCGGAAAAGTGGGCGTGGTGCAACCTCTGACGTATATCGACGTCGTCCAATCACAACTGAGCCGGCGAAGTAGCTTCGCCTTATCGCAAAGGGGGAGACACAGCTGTCTCTGCCAATAGGAGAAGTTGCGACAGGATCTGTGCGAGCAGACCTTCCGAGAACCCCCCTCCACTCCCTTCCCTTCCTCGAAAAGCAGTCAAGGGCGGGAGGAAAATGACGTCAAAGTTATCACAGCAGCTTTTTCGGTGGGCGTCACCTTTTGCTAATTTTAATTTTTGATATATGAGTGAATGGTTGTGGTTAGAAGATTTATTTTTTCACTAAAGTCATTTTTAGTTGACATCCAACGATTTCGTGTACACAATTGCGATTTTTGTTCCGAGCAAACGCCCCCCATTCCTTTGAAATACATTTAAAAAAAACAAAGTAGCGACTGTGGCACCTCGAATCGAGACAAGTAGCGAGCTGTAGCTGGTAAGTGAAACACGTCGAAGGCTCCCTCCCTTCAGTCTGAATCCCGAGTGACCCGATCCGAAACCACCAATCGCGAGCACAGTCGCGACCAATATAAATCCAACTAAACCAATAATATAAATTTTGCACTAATTGTTAAATTATGGCTTTCACGGAAGCTCAGGCCGATCTCAGTTTAGGCAAATATGGCACTGAAAATCGATGTCGGATGAATTCTTATTCATCAGCTCCCTGCTCCGCGGTGCACCCGAAGAAAGCAGTGTTTCAGTATCTCCTAGACCTTACTCCACTTAATAAAATGCGTAATTTTTACCGCGAATTCATCAAAATGTAATAGGTGGAGGCTCTTGTCAATGTTTGTATCTCGAAAAACTCCATAGCGGAGTGGATGCGGCTACAATCCATTCCACACACTTGCCGCCCCGTTGCAGGCGGATTGGACCAGACTCGACCGCGCGATCGAAAAACTAATGTTAAATTCGGCGTCGCAAACGGTCGCAGCATAACTCATCGGATTCACACTATGGAAGCTTTGTAGAGTTTCCCCATATAAGTTACTCCGTAATGCTCGGCGATGCAATTTACTTTTTCTCTACATATATTTAAAAAATGACCAAAAATGAGGGTCCGCCATTTTGTTTAATATCTTCGGTAAATAATAACAAAAATGTAGGCATACTACATTAAAACAAAGATAAAAACTGTTTCATTTCATTACATCACCTTTTATTCCAATTAATTACCCATAAAGGTTCAGCAAGGGCTTGATTTTGAAGATTTCGTGAGAAAATTGAGTGTAGACCATTTTTGCGAAATTTGTGCATCTTTGACCTCATGCAAATTGTTAATTGTTGAGTACTGAGGAAAATGTCTTAGATTATCGGATGCACAGGTCTTTTGCGAATATTTATGCAAAGTTTCAGTTTCCTGGCATGGAAAAATCACTTTTTGAATTTTGGCTAGTTATTTTCGATTTCATCCCACTGTGCGGCGGTGCACAGATAGGTCCAATAGAGCGAACCTGTGTTTTCCACTTAACCGGTATTTTCCACTGAACCGGTGTTTTCTACTGAACCGTTGTTTTTTCCTGAACCGGTGTTTTCTACTAAAACGGTGTTTGATACAAAATCGTTTTTTTATGAACCGTTTTTTCTACTAAACTTATTTTTTCCTCGTGAACTCTGTTTTATGTCATCCAAAAGATTTTTGGCCAAAATGTGTATTTTACCTGTATTTTAAAACGTATTTTGTCCGTAAAGAAGATGCTTCTTAATAATGCTGGCACGCTTTCCTAAACTGGGGGGTTATTTTGTAATCTCACCTTTTTAATGACTCTTTGCGGGAAGGCGGGAGATCCGTTTCGCTCTCTTAATGATCGGCTCACGAACGGTTCGTGGATTGTCGAAGCTTCTGTCGTTGAATAAACAAACGATTGCCTGGCAACGGCGACCGCTTTCTTCAAAAATGGAGGAATACGGTGAAGGTGAGTGAAAAATTGTTTGTCCATATCATTTTAATTATTCGGATGGCCTGTCAAGATAATTCATGTCCGATAATTTCCTTTATACCAATATTGGAATTTGCATTTGTTTCTCGCTACATTTTACGTTAATAGTGTATCATCATTTTTCATTTTCTCAATAGTGTTTCACTCAAGAAATCATTTGTTGATAAAATACAATTCGTGATTTAAGAAAGTTTAAGTTCTTCACGTTGTGCAAATTCCAAAAATACAATCTAAAATCGATTGTATCTTTCTCGTTCTTGCCTTTTTTCCAACTCAAGCTTCTAGTGGAAACGATGGTGGCTCCATGCCACGTTATTTATGTAGATGAGACGGGAACTAATGTCAGGCGGAGATAATGAAACGGATCAAGAGTCGAAAGATACGGATCAGAGCGGATGAATCGTCTAAAAGACCAGCACATGACCGGCAGTTCACCGCAGATCCGTAGATGGTCACGCCGCCTGGGTGGCGGAGTTTAACTACGAAAAAGTGACATTGTATGACGTATACTCACTAAAGTGAGATTACAAAATAACCCCCCTGAACTGCCAAAAGTGAGAATGCTTGCGTGAGCCAATGGTTTTTATGCGAGGCCTGGGCGTACACATAAGTTGCCTTATGTAATTGCAACGGCGATGAAATCCACATTGTTGTAGAAGGAAGGCATTGTAAAATTTCCACAGATATTACTTTGTACGACGCGTTTCGTTGTTAAAACTATATTATCAAGTGTCTTGATCAGCCTTGATGATAATGTTGCTGTAACAACAAAACGTGTCATGCTAAGTTACTAACTCTGGTGAATAAAAAGCTCTCTAGAGCCAAAGCGACTGGTGTCTGCATACGAACGAAATCCCTCTATTAAGATCTGATTTAAGTGCTTCCAGGGAGTTGATATGTGTGGAGAGGCTGATTGCTTTCGTCTTGGCTCATAGTAATCTGCTTTCTTAGTCAACATTTCCTTTATCTGTCATCTTGGCAACGATTATGAGGAGAGGGTCTGACTATGACGCCTTTTTTGGAAACATTTTTAAAAATTGGCAGCTCGCAAACCTCCCGAAAATTTCTGGCTACATAGGGTGTCACATCAAATTTTTCCTTAGGCAACCGTATTTTCCTTAAATTTACCATCATTTAAAATGTTAATCATTTAAAAATATCTCAACCATCCTTTGGCATAAAATAAGTCTTGGAAAGAATTTACAATATTAAGCACTAACAATCAAAACGTTCCAATTTCGTTTGCATTTGGCGCATCTTATGCACGATAATTCCCATCCATGCATGCATTATGAACACGAATTTTAAGGCTGCAGTAAGTAGTTGAATTATCCTCTCACTTCTTGCGTTTAACTGGGGTAGATAGGAACTTGAAACAATGCTCCTTCCTCCACTAAGTCTCCCAAAACCAACAGCATTGGCTTAATACAAATATCTACTGCACTAACCTGAAGGATTATTAACTCTTTCTAATTCTTTTTAATCGTCGAAAAAAACAATATAACATGAACAAACGCAAATTATACATCCTGCTGACTTACGTCTTAATGCTTTACATAGGTGAGTGCTTGTTCTGCATTCTAGCAGCCGATTATTTGTGTGTCGCCAGTCAGGGGGTTCACATGAGTGGTCGCCAACCGTCTTGGCTGCGAGCAGAGACGGCGCCGTGAAAACTGAGCAGCGAACGATCATCGGTGCTTCAGAACCGCTTCCCCGGTGCACCGGTTCAGAACCGCTTCCCCGGTGCACCGGTTCAGAACCGATGCCCTTGTGCCACGGTTCAGAACCGCTTCCCCGGTGCACCGGTTCAGAACCGATGCCCTTGTGCCACGGTTCAGAACCGATTCCCCGGTGCACCGGTTCAGAACCGATGTCCTTGTGCCACGGTTCAGAACCGATTCCCCGGTGCACCGCTTCAGAACCGATGCCCTTGTGCCACGGTTCAGAACCGATTCCCCGGTGCACCGGTTCAGAACCGATGCCCTTGTGCCACGGTGTAGAAACCAGGGATGTGACCCGGTACGAAAAAGCACGAAAAAGTCCGATATTTAAAGGTTTCGGACCTCAGGCACTAAACCGAAAAGGCACAAAATGACCGTACCCTAAAAGGCACGAAACCTTATTCGACCCGAAAAGGCCCGGCGCGAAACACCAGCCGACCCGAAAAAGAACGATATTACCCAGTACAAAACATGCTTTAAAGTTCCGGGCCGGTACGTGAGTGCGGGTGGAGGGTGTAGTGTGGGCATGCTGATGGCGGAGAGATGATGCGGGGGGTGCAACTATGAATGTGGGGCTCAATACAAGGACGCATATGCGTGCTAAAGACTTTGAGGAAGGCTTTGTTCTTTGTCTTGTAAAAGATGGGAAAACCCGAGCGGAGAGAAAGGGGGAGTGAGACTGAGGCATGGGGTACGGTTGGGTCTGAGGACGCTTCGAGCATTGGAGGGGATTAAAAACAAGAGTTTTGTTTAGGAGTGGTCAGGGAGCCTTGGATTTATGAAAAAACCAGCTCGTATACAAATGGGTGAAAAAGAAAGAATAAATGTGGCAGTTTGGTAAATATCTTAGGGCAGGGATCGGCAAACTGCGGCTCTCGAGCCACATGTGGTTCTTTGGGTGCTTAAAAGTGGCTCTGAAATGAAATTGAAAAGAAAACTCTTCATACTCCTTTCCTATGCATAAATTTTAAATTCTTTTTCCTTTCCTTCGCCTTCAATTCTTAACTAGGCATGTAAAAGATATAATTTTTATGATACAAAAAAATAGGCCACATTTTCCAATAGGAAAATTTTAAAATATTAAAACTATTTATTTAGCATCAGTGTAAAAACGAGAAGCCACTGCAATTAACCTGTGGATTTCTGCTGGTTCAGACAAATTGAGTGATCAAGAGAAACAATGGAAAATATACTTCAAGCAAAGTATGATAAAGTAAAGTAGATAAATCTAGTAATACTTCAACAGCGTACACAACAAAAGTTATTTCTCTCCAAACAATTTATAGCATTTAACTAGCAGGATGTCATTGATAACTTTTTCACTTAAATTATATCTCAAAGTTGACAGCGTCTGCCGCAAGTGAGAAAAAAGACGCTCGACACTAACTTGCGTCATTGGCACAGCAAGAACTATGGATGCAAGTGCTGAAAGTTGCGGGTGAGATTCACTGCGTTCACTCCAGTACTGAAGAGCATTGAAAGTTTCAGATAGTTTTACCCTAGGAGTTCTCATGAATTCCTGCAATTTGTGCCCAACATCACCCAGCATCTGTTCATCAACAGCGGCTGGGATGATGTCGCCTTCTTTAAGAAGATGGCCTTCAGAAGAGCTAAAAGCTTTGGACATGCTACTGCTATGCTCCTCTACTCCACGATCATCATGTGTCGATGAAACATCTGCATCATCTAACTCATCATCACTTGAGTAGTCAGTACCATCTTCCGAATCTCTGTGTCTCACGGAGTCTTCAGACAAAAGGCGTACAGTCCTCAGCATATTTGAGGCGTTGTCAGTTGTTACTGAATATATCATATTTTGACATATATTAAAGTCCTCTAACACCTCGAGAATTTCCTGCCTCAAATTCTCTGCAGTATGGCTGCCATGAAGTCCTCTCACACATAGCGTACGTAGCACTATTCTCCCATCTTGCACATACTGCAGATTTACTCCTAATACTTGCCTCCCTAGGCGAGAGGCCGTGTCAATTTTCAAGGATACTAGCCTTCCCTTCACTTCTCTCCGTATTTTTGAGCGAATGCAATGCGCTTCATGCTGAACATCCTCTCGAACGTTGTGCCGGTTAACCGCCAATGCCGGACCATCATGGTTTTCTTGCCTCAAAGCGTCAAGTAATCGTCAATCGTCAAATCGTAAAGCGTCAATTTATGAAGTATCAAAGAAAACTTACACCCTTGGACTTTTCGTTGCTTAGCTACATTCTCGAGTGCATGCATACTTTTGTGCAGGATATTAGCCATGCTACAAAATTCAACACATAGAAAGAATGGCATTTAATATGTACCCTTCTTCATAAAGGAAATTATAAAAAAATCGGCATCCATTGACATATTATTGGAAACGGAAGAATCATGTTAAAAACTGTTATTTATCTTAATTACGGTCCTGCAACCTTCGATTTCACATCTAGACACTTGGGCGTCTTCATCAAAGTGGAAAAAACTTTGAATAAAATCCAAAAGTGGTCGTCCCATGCTTCAGATTCACTATCCGGTATTCACGAGTCTTGTCTTGCCACACACAACTCACTGTTGGAAGCATGAGCGAACACAATTTGCCTTGGTGTCGTCGACGTTAAGACTGAAGAGGGTAACATGGAAGTCGCACCCAAGATGTCCATCCAACTGAGAATTGGCAGCATCGAGATAGTAACAATAAGTCTTGCAGCTTATAATCTCCTCTGCGGCTACTTCCAATATTAGGGGGGTTATTCGTGGGGAAATCCGAAATACATGACAATTCCCTGTTTTAAGGAGTATTATCCCTCAAGAAACTTCTTCGTATACTTTCCGAGAAGTTAATTTTATTGCCAACCATCCATTTATTCTTAGACCTCTTTCAAAAAGGTAGGTACTCTTTACCACTCTGTTAATCTTTCGGGAGAATCCCCAATGTGCGCCTTTTATTATCCACCGAGACCGACCACCAGACCCCAGCGGGGAAATTCCAGCCGGTGGAGGGAGAGGGGCTTAGAAAGGAACAAACCAAACCTTAGGTCTAATCCACTGTCAACGCGAACTCCCACCACTCGAAGATACTTATGCATTGAACGTGAACCTCTCAAGGTGCCGCACCCGGGCGCGGACCCCAGGCACGGCACCCAGGCGCGGACAAAGAAGGCGACGAGCAGGTGTGTTAATGGATCCCTAATCCAGTTGTGTAACCCCGATGCATGATCAGCTTAGTTTTATCAGTGCGTGTAAGTCGGGTGCAGATTGCGGATACGGCACTTTTTTACATGGCCGAGAGGGATACCAGCGTCATTAACACTTGTGTGGGCAATGGGTATGGGAGATATTTGAGTTTTTTCTTAAAGTCAATAATAAGTATCCTAATTACTGCTGATGATTATTAGATGTAATATTCCTCTGTTAGTGATGAAGAGTGACCCGAATTGGTACGAAAAAGCACTTAACCAATGCCAGCCGGCACTAAATCATTTCGGGTAATTTCGTGCCTCTCACGGTCCAAAACTAAACCATTTCGGGTAATTTCGTGCCTCACTCGGTCCGGCACTTTACCATAACGGGTCATTTCGTGCCGACCCGGTCCGGCACGAAACGTATAGTTCCGTACCGGGTCACATCCCTGGTAGAAACCGATTCCCCGGTGCACCGGTTCAGAACCAATGCCCTTGTGCCACGGTGTAGAAACCGATTCCCCGGTGCACCGGTTCAGAACCGATGCCCTTGTGCCACGGTTTAGAAACCGATTCCCCGGTGCACCGGTTCAGAACTGATGCCCTTGTGCCACGGTTCAGAACCGATTCCCCGGTGCACCGCTTCAGAACCGATGCCCTTGTGCCATGGTTCAGAACCGATTCCCCGGTGCACCGGTTCAGAACCGATGCCCTTGTGCCACGGTTTAGAAACCGATTCCCCGGTGCACCGGTTCAGAACTGATGCCCTTGTGCCACGGTTCAGAACCGATTCCCCGGTGCACCGCTTCAGAACCGATGCCCTTGTGCCATGGTTCAGAACCGATTCCCGTTTAGAAACCGATTCCCCGGTGCACCGGTTCAGAACTGATGCCCTTGTGCCACGGTTCAGAACCGATTCCCCGGTGCACCGCTTCAGAACCGATGCCCTTGTGCCATGGTTCAGAACCGATTCCCCGGTGCACCGGTTCAGAACCGATGCCCTTGTCCCACGGTTCAGAACCGATATCCCGGTGCACCGGTTCAGAACCGATGCCGATGTACCACGGTTTAGAACCGATTCCCCGGTGCACCGGTTCAGAACCGATGCCCTTGTGCCACGGTTTAGAAACCGATTCCCCGGTGCACCGGTTCAGAACTGATGCCCTTGTGCCACGGTTCAGAACCGATTCCCCGGTGCACCGCTTCAGAACCGATGCCCTTGTGCCACGGTTCAGAACCGATTCCCCGGTGCACCGGTTCAGAACCGATGCCCTTGTGCCACGGTTCAGAACCGATTCCCTGGTGCACCGGTTCAGAACCGATGCCGATGTGCCACGGTTTAGAACCGATTCCCCGGTGCACCGGTTCAGAACCGATGCCCTTGTGCCACGGTTCAGAAACCGATTCCCCGGTGCACCGGTTCAGAACTGATGCCCTTGTGCCACGGTTCAGAACCGATTCCCCGGTGCACCGGTTCAGAACCGATGCCCTTGTGCCACGGTTTAAAACCGATTCCCCGGTGCACCGGTTCAGAACCAATGCCCTTGTGCCACGGTGTAGAAACCGATTCCACGGTGCACCGGTTCGGAGCCGATGCCGATCTGCCACGGTTTAAAATTGCTTCCCCGGTGCATCGGTGCATCCCTAGTTCAGCCCCTTCAGCGATTCTGTTTTTGTCTCATCATTGGCAACACAACATCGTCCTTTCATGGCTCTCTTCAGACGTGAATAGAAAGAAGTCACAGGGGGAATAGGGTGTGTGCGGTGAATACTGTGGATGAGGTAAAATAACTGTTTTTATTTATTTAACCAGTAAATCACGAACAAACAGTGAGGTGTGAGCATTACCTTGGTGCAATTTCCACGAGTTGTTTTGCCAATTATATTCTTGGCGTTTTCGTCACATTACTTCACGCAAATGGCGCCTTACTTCCAGGTAGTATTTGTTATTGATCGTACAACCATATGGTAAGTACACATGATGCACTACGCGATTAAAATCAAATAAAACCATGTGAGGTTATTCCCGTTATTTTTTTATCACACCACGTTATGGGATTGGTAAAATAAAATATCATGATTTCCTTTTTTGGTTTGGCTTAATTCTTCAATCAAACCCTTTTTCAATCGGATCCCATACACTGGCTGTATAATCTAGGTGGGGCCTAACTAAGGAAAACTAACATCGCTCCTTTGTCTTCTCGTCACATTTCCCGAGTACCCTTTCAATAAATCCTAGCTTTCTCTTGGCTCGGCCGTATATTTCCCGGACCTGCCTTCCCCAAGATAAATCTTTAGTGAACTTAACACCTACTGTCGGCGCAGAAATTACGTGCACTCGAGTTTGAATACGAATAACAAATTAGCAGCTGGGCCTACAGAAAAACTAATCACACCGTAATTTTTCGCATTTCATTCTGCGTTATTGGATAGCTGGCTTAAATTTAATTTCTTTAAGCCAGCGCCAGCGCATTTTCATATTTTTTACAACAGTTGTAACGTAAAAAGTGCCGGTTTTAGACGGTGTTCGAGCATAGCGCCGACTTTGATGACTCGTAAATCAATAATAAGGTGTTCAATTTCAACCAATAATGATAGATATATATGTTTTCAATGCACCCTGTAAGTTTCCAGTGTATAAATTTGATGGAAAAGTTGTGATAATTTTATAAAAAGTTAGCGGTAAATGTGAGCTAAAGGGTCACGAACTTCAAACATTTTTTTCAACCCCTAAAAATCGTTATTTTTGGATGACATTTTCAGAACACAACCTGCTTTAACAGCAATTTACACTTGCGAAAAAATATTTTGAAAAAAGTAGAAACTCACGAATTTGCAGCGATTTAAATCCATGAGATGGGTGTTCGCAGCACCGCCATATTGGTGTTTCTCAGCTTCGACACCAGATGTCACGGTGTATGTTGAGTGTATTTTCTGCAGTATATTGGTTGGCGGGAGAAGGCGAGGAACAGGAAAACAGCGGAAAGTGTGTTACGAGACTCCTCACAATCGTTGAAAATGAGCAAAAACATGAACGGGATGGGGGTTTTGAATCACCGCACAACCGATGAAACTGCACAAAAACACGAACGGGATGGGGGTTTTGAGTCACCTCAAAGCCGATGAAACTGCAATCGAATCGTAGGTTTTTGTCGGAAGACCACCAATATTAGGATTGATCACTTATTTCACATTCTAAACAAAATTAGGTGAGGAGGAAAGGACCTCCGTCTGCCTCGATTGCCACAACGGACGACAATAGACGATCGAATCAACAAGTTCGCGTTTTAAACAATGCCCTTCGGAAGCTAAAACCCAACGTCCCACAACATCGCGTATTTAAACAATGCCCTTCGGAAGCTATAACCCAACGTCACACGACATCGCGTATTTAAACAATGCCCTTCGGAAGCTAAAACCCAACGTCACACGACATCGCGTATTTAAACAATGCCCTTCAGAAGCTAAAACCCAATGTCACACGACATCGCGTATTTAAACAATGCCCTTCGGAAGCTAAAACCCAACGTCACACGACATCGCGTATTTAAACAATGCCCTTCAGAAGCTAAAACCCAATGTCACACGACATCGCGTATTTAAACAATGCCCTTCGGAAGCTAAAACCCAACGTCACACGACATCGCGTATTTAAACAATGCCCTTCAGAAGCTAAAACCCAATGTCACACGACATCGCGTATTTAAACAATGCCCTTCGGAAGCTAAAACCCAACGTCCCACAACATCGCGTATTTAAACAATGCCCTTCAGAAGCTAAAACCCAACGTCACACGACATCGCGTATTTAAACAATGCCCTTCAGAAGCTAAAACCCAACGTCACACGACATCGCGTATTTAAACAATGCCCTTCAGAAGCTATAACCCAATGTCACACGACATCGCGTATTTAAACAATGCCCTTCGGAAGCTATAACCCAACGTCACACGACATCGCGTATTTAAACAATGCCCTTCGGAAGCTAAAACCCAACGTCACACGACATCGCGTATTTAAACAATGCCCTTCGGAAGCTAAAACCCAACGTCACACGACATCGCGTATTTAAACAATGCCCTTCAGAAGCTAAAACCCAACGTCACACGACATCGCGTATTTAAACAATGCCCTTCAGAAGCTAAAACCCAACGTCACACGACATCGCGTATTTAAACAATGCCCTTCGGAAGCTAAAACCCAATGTCACACGACATCGCGTATTTAAACAATGCCCTTCGGAAGCTATAACCCAATGTCACACGACATCGCGTATTTAAACAATGCCCTTCGGAAGCTATAACCCAATGTCACACGACATCGCGTATTTAAACAATGCCCTTCGGAAGCTAAAACCCAACGTCACACGACATCGCGTATTTAAACAATGCCCTTCGGAAGCTAAAACCCAATGTCACACGACATCGCGTATTTAAACAATGCCCTTCGGAAGCTAAAACCCAACGTCCCACAACATCGCGTATTTAAACAATGCCCTTCGGAAGCTAAAACCCAACGTCACACGACATCGCGTATTTAAACAATGCCCTTCAGAAGCTAAAACCCAACGTCACACGACATCGCGTATTTAAACAATGCCCTTCGGAAGCTATAACCCAACGTCACACGACATCGCGTATTTAAACAATGCCCTTCAGAAGCTAAAACCCAATGTCACACGACATCGCGTATTTAAACAATGCCCTTCGGAAGCTAAAACCCAACGTCCCACAACATCGCGTATTTAAACAATGCCCTTCGGAAGCTAAAACCCAACGTCACACGACATCGCGTATTTAAACAATGCCCTTCAGAAGCTAAAACCCAACGTCACACGACATCGCGTATTTAAACAATGCCCTTCGGAAGCTATAACCCAACGTCACACGACATCGCGTATTTAAACAATGCCCTTCAGAAGCTAAAACCCAATGTCACACGACATCGCGTATTTAAACAATGCCCTTCGGAAGCTAAAACCCAATGTCACACGACATCGCGTATTTAAACAATGCCCTTCGGAAGCTAAAACCCAACGTCACACGACATCGCGTATTTAAACAATGCCCTTCAGAAGCTAAAACCCAACGTCACACGACATCGCGTATTTAAACAATGCCCTTCAGAAGCTAAAACCCAACGTCACACGACATCGCGTATTTAAACAATGCCCTTCAGAAGCTAAAACCCAACGTCACACGACATCGCGTATTTAAACAATGCCCTTCAGAAGCTAAAACCCAACGTCACACGACATCGCGTATTTAAACAATGCCCTTCAGAAGCTAAAACCCAACGTCACACGACATCGCGTATTTAAACAATGCCCTTCAGAAGCTAAAACCCAATGTCACACGACATCGCGTATTTAAACAATGCCCTTCGGAAGCTAAAACCCAACGTCACACGACATCGCGTATTTAAACAATGCCCTTCAGAAGCTAAAACCCAACGTCCCACAACATCGCGTATTTGAACAATGCCCTTCGGAAGCTAAAACCCAACGTCCCACAACATCGCGTATTTAAACAATGCCCTTCAGAAGCTAAAACCCAACGTCACACGACATCGCGTATTTAAACAATGCCCTTCAGAAGCTAAAACCCAACGTCACACGACATCGCGTATTTAAACAATGCCCTTCAGAAGCTAAAACCCAATGTCACACGACATCGCGTATTTAAACAATGCCCTTCGGAAGCTAAAACCCAACGTCACACGACATCGCGTATTTAAACAATGCCCTTCAGAAGCTAAAACCCAACGTCACACGACATCGCGTATTTAAACAATGCCCTTCGGAAGCTAAAACCCAACGTCACACGACATCGCGTATTTAAACAATGCCCTTCAGAAGCTAAAACCCAACGTCACACGACATCGCGTATTTAAACAATGCCCTTCAGAAGCTAAAACCCAATGTCACACGACATCGCGTATTTAAACAATGCCCTTCGGAAGCTAAAACCCAACGTCACACGACATCGCGTATTTAAACAATGCCCTTCAGAAGCTAAAACCCAACGTCACACGACATCGCGTATTTAAACAATGCCCTTCAGAAGCTAAAACCCAACGTCACACGACATCGCGTATTTAAACAATGCCCTTCAGAAGCTAAAACCCAACGTCACATGACATCGCGTATTTAAACAATGCCCTTCAGAAGCTAAAACCCAATGTCACACGACATCGCGTATTTAAACAATGCCCTTCGGAAGCTAAAACCCAACGTCACACGACATCGCGTATTTAAACAATGCCCTTCAGAAGCTAAAACCCAACGTCACACGACATCGCGTATTTAAACAATGCCCTTCAGAAGCTAAAACCCAATGTCACACGACATCGCGTATTTAAACAATGCCCTTCGGAAGCTAAAACCCAACGTCACACGACATCGCGTATTTAAACAATGCCCTTCGGAAGCTAAAACCCAACGTCACACGACATCGCGTATTTAAACAATGCCCTTCAGAAGCTAAAACCCAACGTCCCACAACATCGCGTATTTAAACAATGCCCTTCGGAAGCTAAAACCCAACGTCACACGACATCGCGTATTTAAACAATGCCCTTCAGAAGCTAAAACCCAATGTCACACGACATCGCGTATTTAAACAATGCCCTTCAGAAGCTAAAACCCAACGTCACACGACATCGCGTATTTAAACAATGCCCTTCAGAAGCTAAAACCCAACGTCACACGACATCGCGTATTTAAACAATGCCCTTCGGAAGCTAAAACCCAACGTCACACGACATCGCGTATTTAAACAATGCCCTTCAGAAGCTAAAACCCAACGTCACACGACATCGCGTATTTAAACAATGCCCTTCGGAAGCTAAAACCCAACGTCACACGACATCGCGTATTTAAACAATGCCCTTCAGAAGCTAAAACCCAATGTCACACGACATCGCGTATTTAAACAATGCCCTTCGGAAGCTAAAACCCAACGTCCCACAACATCGCGTATTTAAACAATGCCCTTCGGAAGCTAAAACCCAATGTCACACGACATCGCGTATTTAAACAATGCCCTTCGGAAGCTAAAACCCAACGTCACACGACATCGCGTATTTAAACAATGCCCTTCAGAAGCTAAAACCCAATGTCACACGACATCGCGTATTTAAACAATGCCCTTCGGAAGCTAAAACCCAACGTCACACGACATCGCGTATTTAAGCAATGCCCTTCAGAAGCTAAAACCCAACGTCACACGACATCGCGTATTTAAACAATGCCCTTCAGAAGCTAAAACCCAACGTCACACGACATCGCGTATTTAAACAATGCCCTTCAGAAGCTAAAACCCAATGTCACACGACATCGCGTATTTAAACAATGCCCTTCGGAAGCTAAAACCCAACGTCACACGACATCGCGTATTTAAACAATGCCCTTCAGAAGCTAAAACCCAACGTCACACGACATCGCGTATTTAAACAATGCCCTTCAGAAGCTAAAACCCAATGTCACACGACATCGCGTATTTAAACAATGCCCTTCGGAAGCTAAAACCCAACGTCACACGACATCGCGTATTTAAACAATGCCCTTCAGAAGCTAAAACCCAATGTCACACGACATCGCGTATTTAAACAATGCCCTTCGGAAGCTAAAACCCAACGTCACACGACATCGCGTATTTAAACAATGCCCTTCGGAAGCTAAAACCCAACGTCCCACAACATCGCGTATTTAAACAATGCCCTTCGGAAGCTAAAACCCAACGTCACACGACATCGCGTATTTAAACAATGCCCTTCAGAAGCTAAAACCCAACGTCCCACAACATCGCGTATTTAAACAATGCCCTTCGGAAGCTAAAACCCAACGTCACACGACATCGCGTATTTAAACAATGCCCTTCAGAAGCTAAAACCCAATGTCACACGACATCGCGTATTTAAACAATGCCCTTCGGAAGCTAAAACCCAACGTCACACGACATCGCGTATTTAAACAATGCCCTTCAGAAGCTAAAACCCAACGTCACACGACATCGCGTATTTAAACAATGCCCTTCGGAAGCTAAAACCCAACGTCACACGACATCGCGTATTTAAACAATGCCCTTCAGAAGCTAAAACCCAACGTCACACGACATCGCGTATTTAAACAATGCCCTTCAGAAGCTAAAACCCAATGTCACACGACATCGCGTATTTAAACAATGCCCTTCGGAAGCTAAAACCCAACGTCACACGACATCGCGTATTTAAACAATGCCCTTCAGAAGCTAAAACCCAATGTCACACGACATCGCGTATTTAAACAATGCCCTTCGGAAGCTAAAACCCAATGTCACACGACATCGCGTATTTAAACAATGCCCTTCGGAAGCTAAAACCCAACGTCCCACAACATCGCGTATTTAAACAATGCCCTTCGGAAGCTAAAACCCAACGTCACACGACATCGCGTATTTAAACAATGCCCTTCAGAAGCTAAAACCCAACGTCACACGACATCGCGTATTTAAACAATGCCCTTCGGAAGCTAAAACCCAACGTCACACGACATCGCGTATTTAAACAATGCCCTTCGGAAGCTAAAACCCAACGTCACACGACATCGCGTATTTAAACAATGCCCTTCAGAAGCTAAAACCCAACGTCACACGACATCGCGTATTTAAACAATGCCCTTCAGAAGCTAAAACCCAACGTCACACGACATCGCGTATTTAAACAATGCCCTTCAGAAGCTAAAACCCAACGTCACACGACATCGCGTATTTAAACAATGCCCTTCGGAAGCTATAACCCAACGTCACACGACATCGCGTATTTAAACAATGCCCTTCAGAAGCTAAAACCCAATGTCACACGACATCGCGTATTTAAACAATGCCCTTCAGAAGCTAAAACCCAATGTCACACGACATCGCGTATTTAAACAATGCCCTTCAGAAGCTAAAACCCAATGTCACACGACATCGCGTATTTAAACAATGCCTTCGGAAGCTAAAACCCAACGTCACACGACATCGCGTATTAAACAATGCCCTTCGGAAGCTAAAACCCAACGTCACACGACATCGCGTATTTAAACAATGCCCTTCGGAAGCTAAAACCCACGTCACACGACATCGCGTATTTAAACAATGCCCTTCAGAAGCTAAAACCCAACGTCACACGACATCGCGTATTTAAACAATGCCCTTCAGAAGCTAAAACCAACGTCACACGACATCGCGTATTTAAACAATGCCCTTCGGAAGCTATAACCCAACGTCACACGACATCGCGTATTTAAACAATGCCCTTCAGAAGCTAAAACCCAATGTCACACGACATCGCGTATTTAAACAATGCCCTTCAGAAGCTAAAACCCAATGTCACACGACATCGCGTATTTAAACAATGCCCTTCGGAAGCTAAAACCCAACGTCACACGACATCGCGTATTTAAACAATGCCCTTCGGAAGCTAAAACCCAACGTCCCACAACATCGCGTATTTAAACAATGCCCTTCGGAAGCTAAAACCCAACGTCACACGACATCGCGTATTTAAACAATGCCCTTCAGAAGCTAAAACCCAACGTCCCACAACATCGCGTATTTAAACAATGCCCTTCGGAAGCTAAAACCCAACGTCACACGACATCGCGTATTTAAACAATGCCCTTCAGAAGCTAAAACCCAATGTCACACGACATCGCGTATTTAAACAATGCCCTTCGGAAGCTAAAACCCAACGTCACACGACATCGCGTATTTAAACAATGCCCTTCAGAAGCTAAAACCCAACGTCACACGACATCGCGTATTTAAACAATGCCCTTCGGAAGCTAAAACCCAACGTCACACGACATCGCGTATTTAAACAATGCCCTTCGGAAGCTAAAACCCAACGTCACACGACATCGCGTATTTAAACAATGCCCTTCAGAAGCTAAAACCCAACGTCACACGACATCGCGTATTTAAACAATGCCCTTCAGAAGCTAAAACCCAATGTCACACGACATCGCGTATTTAAACAATGCCCTTCGGAAGCTATAACCCAACGTCCCACAACATCGCGTATTTAAACAATGCCCTTCGGAAGCTAAAACCCAACGTCCCACAACATCGCGTATTTAAACAATGCCCTTCGGAAGCTAAAACCCAACGTCACACGACATCGCGTATTTAAACAATGCCCTTCAGAAGCTAAAACCCAACGTCACACGACATCGCGTATTTAAACAATGCCCTTCGGAAGCTAAAACCCAACGTCACACGACATCGCGTATTTAAACAATGCCCTTCGGAAGCTAAAACCCAACGTCACACGACATCGCGTATTTAAACAATGCCCTTCAGAAGCTAAAACCCAACGTCACACGACATCGCGTATTTAAACAATGCCCTTCAGAAGCTAAAACCCAATGTCACACGACATCGCGTATTTAAACAATGCCCTTCGGAAGCTATAAACCAACGTCCCACAACATCGCGTATTTAAACAATGCCCTTCGGAAGCTAAAACCCAACGTCCCACAACATCGCGTATTTAAACAATGCCCTTCGGAAGCTAAAACCCAACGTCACACGACATCGCGTATTTAAACAATGCCCTTCAGAAGCTAAAACCCAACGTCACACGACATCGCGTATTTAAACAATGCCCTTCAGAAGCTAAAACCCAACGTCACACGACATCGCGTATTTAAACAATGCCCTTCAGAAGCTAAAACCCAACGTCACACGACATCGCGTATTTAAACAATGCCCTTCAGAAGCTAAAACCCAACGTCACACGACATCGCGTATTTAAACAATGCCCTTCAGAAGCTAAAACCCAACGTCACACGACATCGCGTATTTAAACAATGCCCTTCAGAAGCTAAAACCCAATGTCACACGACATCGCGTATTTAAACAATGCCCTTCGGAAGCTATAACCCAACGTCCCACAACATCGCGTATTTAAACAATGCCCTTCGGAAGCTAAAACCCAACGTCCCACAACATCGCGTATTTAAACAATGCCCTTCGGAAGCTAAAACCCAACGTCACACGACATCGCGTATTTAAACAATGCCCTTCAGAAGCTAAAACCCAACGTCACACGACATCGCGTATTTAAACAATGCCCTTCAGAAGCTAAAACCCAACGTCACACGACATCGCGTATTTAAACAATGCCCTTCAGAAGCTAAAACCCAACGTCACACGACATCGCGTATTTAAACAATGCCCTTCAGAAGCTAAAACCCAATGTCACACGACATCGCGTATTTAAACAATGCCCTTCGGAAGCTAAAACCCAATGTCACACGACATCGCGTATTTAAACAATGCCCTTCGGAAGCTAAAACCCAATGTCACACGACATCGCGTATTTAAACAATGCCCTTCGGAAGCTAAAACCCAACGTCACACGACATCGCGTATTTAAACAATGCCCTTCGGAAGCTAAAACCCAACGTCCCACAACATCGCGTATTTAAACAATGCCCTTCGGAAGCTAAAACCCAATGTCACACGACATCGCGTATTTAAACAATGCACTTCAGAAGCTAAAACCCAACGTCACACGACATCGCGTATTAAAACAATGCCCTTCAGAAGCTAAAACCAAACGTCACACGACATCGCGTATTTAAACAATGCCCTTCAGAAGCTAAAACCCAATGTCACACGACATCGCGTATTTAAACAATGCCCTTCAGAAGCTAAAACCCAACGTCACACGACATCGCGTATTTAAACAATGCCCTTCAGAAGCTAAAACCCAATGTCACACGACATCGCGTATTTAAACAATGCCCTTCGGAAGCTAAAACCCAATGTCACACGACATCGCGTATTTAAACAATGCCCTTCGGAAGCTAAAACCCAATGTCACACGACATCGCGTATTTAAACAATGCCCTTCGGAAGCTAAAACCCAACGTCCCACAACATCGCGTATTTAAACAATGCCCTTCGGAAGCTAAAACCCAATGTCACACGACATCGCGTATTTAAACAATGCCCTTCAGAAGCTAAAACCCAACGTCACACGACATCGCGTATTTAAACAATGCCCTTCAGAAGCTAAAACCCAACGTCACACGACATCGCGTATTTAAACAATGCCCTTCAGAAGCTAAAACCCAATGTCACACGACATCGCGTATTTAAACAATGCCCTTCGGAAGCTAAAACCCAATGTCACACCACATCGCGTATTTAAACAATGCCCTTCGGAAGCTAAAACCCAACGTCCCACAACATCGCGTATTTAAACAATGCCCTTCGGAAGCTAAAACCCAATGTCACACGACATCGCGTATTTAAACAATGCCCTTCAGAAGCTAAAACCCAACGTCACACGACATCGCGTATTTAAACAATGCCCTTCAGAAGCTAAAACCCAACGTCACACGACATCGCGTATTTAAACAATGCCCTTCAGAAGCTAAAACCCAATGTCACACGACATCGCGTATTTAAACAATGCCCTTCGGAAGCTAAAACCCAATGTCACACGACATCGCGTATTTAAACAATGCCCTTCAGAAGCTAAAACCCAACGTCACACGACATCGCGTATTTAAACAATGCCCTTCTGAAGCTAAAACCCAATGTCACACGACATCGCGTATTTAAACAATGCCCTTCTGAAGCTAAAACCCAATGTCACACGACATCGCGTATTTAAACAATGCCCTTCGGAAGCTAAAACCCAACGTCCCACAACATCGCGTATTTAAACAATGCCCTTCGGAAGCTAAAACCCAACGTCCCACAACATCGCGTATTTAAACAATGCCCTTCGGAAGCTAAAACCCAATGTCACACGACATCGCGTATTTAAACAATGCCCTTCAGAAGCTAAAACCCAACGTCACACGACATCGCGTATTTAAACAATGCCCTTCAGAAGCTAAAACCCAACGTCACACGACATCGCGTATTTAAACAATGCCCTTCGGAAGCTAAAACCCAATGTCACACGACATCGCGTATTTAAACAATGCCCTTCGGAAGCTAAAACCCAACGTCCCACAACATCGCGTATTTAAACAATGCCCTTCGGAAGCTAAAACCCAATGTCACACGACATCGCGTATTTAAACAATGCCCTTCAGAAGCTAAAACCCAACGTCACACGACATCGCGTATTTAAACAATGCCCTTCAGAAGCTAAAACCCAATGTCACACGACATCGCGTATTTAAACAATGCCCTTCGGAAGCTAAAACCCAATGTCACACGACATCGCGTATTTAAACAATGCCCTTCGGAAGCTAAAACACAACGTCCCACAACATCGCGTATTTAAACAATGCCCTTCGGAAGCTAAAACCCAACGTCACACGACATCGCGTATTTAAACAATGCCCTTCAGAAGCTAAAACCCAACGTCACACGACATCGCGTATTTAAACAATGCCCTTCAGAAGCTAAAACCCAACGTCACACGACATCGCGTATTTAAACAATGCCCTTCAGAAGCTAAAACCCAATGTCACACGACATCGCGTATTTAAACAATGCCCTTCGGAAGCTAAAACCCAATGTCACACGACATCGCGTATTTAAACAATGCCCTTCGGAAGCTAAAACCCAACGTCCCACAACATCGCGTATTTAAACAATGCCCTTCGGAAGCTAAAACCCAATGTCACACGACATCGCGTATTTAAACAATGCCCTTCAGAAGCTAAAACCCAACGTCACACGACATCGCGTATTTAAACAATGCCCTTCGGAAGCTAAAACCCAACGTCCCACAACATCGCGTATTTAAACAATGCCCTTCGGAAGCTAAAACCCAACGTCACACGACATCGCGTATTTAAACAATGCCCTTCGGAAGCTAAAACCCAACGTCCCACAACATCGCGTATTTAAACAATGCCCTTCGGAAGCTAAAACCCAACGTCACACGACATCGCGTATTTAAACAATGCCCTTCAGAAGCTAAAACCCAACGTCACACGACATCGCGTATTTAAACAATGCCCTTCAGAAGCTAAAACCCAACGTCACACGACATCGCGTATTTAAACAATGCCCTTCAGAAGCTAAAACCCAACGTCACACGACATCGCGTATTTAAACAATGCCCTTCGGAAGCTAAAACCCAACGTCACACGACATCGCGTATTTAAACAATGCCCTTCGGAAGCTAAAACCCAACGTCACACGACATCGCGTATTTAAACAATGCCCTTCAGAAGCTAAAACCCAACGTCACACGACATCGCGTATTTAAACAATGCCCTTCGGAAGCTAAAACCCAACGTCACACGACATCGCGTATTTAAACAATGCCCTTCGGAAGCTAAAACCCAACGTCACACGACATCGCGTATTTAAACAATGCCCTTCGGAAGCTAAAACCCAACGTCACACGACATCGCGTATTTAAACAATGCCCTTCAGAAGCTAAAACCCAACGTCACACGACATCGCGTATTTAAACAATGCCCTTCGGAAGCTAAAACCCAACGTCACACGACATCGCGTATTTAAACAATGCCCTTCAGAAGCTAAAACCCAACGTCACACGACATCGCGTATTTAAACAATGCCCTTCAGAAGCTAAAACCCAACGTCACACGACATCGCGTATTTAAACAATGCCCTTCAGAAGCTAAAACCCAATGTCACACGACATCGCGTATTTAAACAATGCCCTTCGGAAGCTAAAACCCAACGTCACACGACATCGCGTATTTAAACAATGCCCTTCGGAAGCTAAAACCCAATGTCACACGACATCGCGTATTTAAACAATGCCCTTCGGAAGCTAAAACCCAACGTCCCACAACATCGCGTATTTAAACAATGCCCTTCGGAAGCTAAAACCCAATGTCACACAACATCGCGTATTTAAACAATGCCCTTCGGAAGCTATAACCCAACGTCACACGACATCGCGTATTTAAACAATGCCCTTCAGAAGCTAAAACCCAACGTCACACGACATCGCGTATTTAAACAATGCCCTTCAGAAGCTAAAACCCAACGTCACACGACATCGCGTATTTAAACAATGCCCTTCAGAAGCTAAAACCCAATGTCACACGACATCGCGTATTTAAACAATGCCCTTCGGAAGCTAAAACCCAACGTCACACGACATCGCGTATTTAAACAATGCCCTTCGGAAGCTAAAACCCAATGTCACACGACATCGCGTATTTAAACAATGCCCTTCAGAAGCTAAAACCCAACGTCACACGACATCGCGTATTTAAACAATGCCCTTCAGAAGCTAAAACCCAACGTCACACGACATCGCGTATTTAAACAATGCCCTTCAGAAGCTAAAACCCAATGTCACACGACATCGCGTATTTAAACAATGCCCTTCGGAAGCTAAAACCCAACGTCACACGACATCGCGTATTTAAACAATGCCCTTCGGAAGCTAAAACCCAATGTCACACGACATCGCGTATTTAAACAATGCCCTTCGGAAGCTAAAACCCAACGTCCCACAACATCGCGTATTTAAACAATGCCCTTCGGAAGCTAAAACCCAATGTCACACAACATCGCGTATTTAAACAATGCCCTTCGGAAGCTATAACCCAACGTCACACGACATCGCGTATTTAAACAATGCCCTTCGGAAGCTAAAACCCAATGTCACACGACATCGCGTATTTAAACAATGCCCTTCGGAAGCTAAAACCCAACGTCACACGACATCGCGTATTTAAACAATGCCCTTCAGAAGCTAAAACCCAATGTCACACGACATCGCGTATTTAAACAATGCCCTTCGGAAGCTAAAACCCAACGTCCCACAACATCGCGTATTTAAACAATGCCCTTCGGAAGCTAAAACCCAACGTCACACGACATCGCGTATTTAAACAATGCCCTTCAGAAGCTAAAACCCAACGTCACACGACATCGCGTATTTAAACAATGCCCTTCGGAAGCTAAAACCCAACGTCACACGACATCGCGTATTTAAACAATGCCCTTCGGAAGCTAAAACCCAATGTCACACGACATCGCGTATTTAAACAATGCCCTTCGGAAGCTAAAACCCAACGTCCCACAACATCGCGTATTTAAACAATGCCCTTCGGAAGCTAAAACCCAATGTCACACAACATCGCGTATTTAAACAATGCCCTTCGGAAGCTATAACCCAACGTCACACGACATCGCGTATTTAAACAATGCCCTTCAGAATCTAAAACCCAACGTCACACGACATCGCGTATTTAAACAATGCCCTTCAGAAGCTAAAACCCAACGTCACACGACATCGCGTATTTAAACAATGCCCTTCGGAAGCTAAAACCCAATGTCACACGACATCGCGTATTTAAACAATGCCCTTCGGAAGCTAAAACCCAACGTCACACGACATCGCGTATTTAAACAATGCCCTTCGGAAGCTAAAACCCAATGTCACACGACATCGCGTATTTAAACAATGCCCTTCGGAAGCTAAAACCCAACGTCACACGACATCGCGTATTTAAACAATGCCCTTCAGAAGCTAAAACCCAACGTCACACGACATCGCGTATTTAAACAATGCCCTTCAGAAGCTAAAACCCAATGTCACACGACATCGCGTATTTAAACAATGCCCTTCGGAAGCTAAAACCCAACGTCACACGACATCGCGTATTTAAACAATGCCCTTCGGAAGCTAAAACCCAATGTCACACGACATCGCGTATTTAAACAATGCCCTTCGGAAGCTAAAACCCAACGTCCCACAACATCGCGTATTTAAACAATGCCCTTCGGAAGCTAAAACCCAATGTCACACAACATCGCGTATTTAAACAATGCCCTTCGGAAGCTATAACCCAACGTCACACGACATCGCGTATTTAAACAATGCCCTTCGGAAGCTAAAACCCAATGTCACACGACATCGCGTATTTAAACAATGCCCTTCGGAAGCTAAAACCCAACGTCACACGACATCGCGTATTTAAACAATGCCCTTCAGAAGCTAAAACCCAATGTCACACGACATCGCGTATTTAAACAATGCCCTTCGGAAGCTAAAACCCAACGTCCCACAACATCGCGTATTTAAACAATGCCCTTCGGAAGCTAAAACCCAACGTCACACGACATCGCGTATTTAAACAATGCCCTTCAGAAGCTAAAACCCAACGTCACACGACATCGCGTATTTAAACAATGCCCTTCGGAAGCTAAAACCCAACGTCCCACAACATCGCGTATTTAAACAATGCCCTTCGGAAGCTAAAACCCAATGTCACACGACATCGCGTATTTAAACAATGCCCTTCGGAAGCTATAACCCAACGTCACACGACATCGCGTATTTAAACAATGCCCTTCGGAAGCTAAAACCCAATGTCACACGACATCGCGTATTTAAACAATGCCCTTCGGAAGCTAAAACCCAACGTCACACGACATCGCGTATTTAAACAATGCCCTTCAGAAGCTAAAACCCAATGTCACACGACATCGCGTATTTAAACAATGCCCTTCGGAAGCTAAAACCCAATGTCACACGACATCGCGTATTTAAACAATGCCCTTCGGAAGCTAAAACCCAACGTCCCACAACATCGCGTATTTAAACAATGCCCTTCGGAAGCTATAACCCAACGTCACACGACATCGCGTATTTAAACAATGCCCTTCAGAAGCTAAAACCCAACGTCACACGACATCGCGTATTTAAACAATGCCCTTCAGAAGCTATAATCCAACGTCACACGACATCGCGTATTTAAACAATGCCCTTCGGAAGCTAAAACCCAATGTCACACGACATCGCGTATTTAAACAATGCCCTTCGGAAGCTATAACCCAACGTCACACGACATCGCGTATTTAAACAATGCCCTTCGGAAGCTAAAACCCAATGTCACACGACATCGCGTATTTAAACAATGCCCTTCGGAAGCTAAAACCCAACGTCACACGACATCGCGTATTTAAACAATGCCCTTCGGAAGCTAAAACCCAACGTCACACGACATCGCGTATTTAAACAATGCCCTTCGGAAGCTAAAACCCAACGTCCCACAACATCGCGTATTTAAACAATGCCCTTCGGAAGCTAAAACCCAACGTCACACGACATCGCGTATTTAAACAATGCCCTTCAGAAGCTATAACCCAACGTCACACGACATCGCGTATTTAAACAATGCCCTTCGGAAGCTAAAACCCAACGTCACACGACATCGCGTATTTAAACAATGCCCTTCAGAAGCTATAACCCAACGTCACACGACATCGCGTATTTAAACAATGCCCTTCGGAAGCTAAAACCCAACGTCACACGACATCGCGTATTTAAACAATGCCCTTCAGAAGCTAAAACCCAACGTCCCACAACATCGCGTATTTAAACAATGCCCTTCGGAAGCTATAACCCAACGTCACACGACATCGCGTATTTAAACAATGCCCTTCAGTAGCTAAAACCCAACGTCACACGACATCGCGTATTTAAACAATGCCCTTCGGAAGCTAAAACCCAACGTCACACGACATCGCGTATTTAAACAATGCCCTTCAGAAGCTAAAACCCAACGTCCCACAACATCGCGTATTTAAACAATGCCCTTCCTAAGCTATAACCCAACGTCACACGACATCGCGTATTTAAACAATGCCCTTCAGAAGCTAAAACCCAACGTCACACGACATCGCGTATTTAAACAATGCCCTTCAGAAGCTATAACCCAACGTCACACGACATCGCGTATTTAAACAATGCCCTTCAGAAGCTAAAACCCAACGTCACACGACATCGCGTATTTAAACAATGCCCTTCGGAAGCTAAAACCCAACGTCACACGACATCGCGTATTTAAACAATGCCCTTCGGAAGCTAAAACCCAACGTCACACGACATCGCGTATTTAAACAATGCCCTTCAGAAGCTAAAACCCAACGTCACACGACATCGCGTATTTAAACAATGCCCTTCAGAAGCTATAACCCAACGTCACACGACATCGCGTATTTAAACAATGCCCTTCAGAAGCTAAAACCCAACGTCACACGACATCGCGTATTTAAACAATGCCCTTCGGAAGCTAAAACCCAACGTCACACGACATCGCGTATTTAAACAATGCCCTTCAGAAGCTAAAACCCAACGTCACACGACATCGCGTATTTAAACAATGCCCTTCGGAAGCTAAAACCCAACGTCACACGACATCGCGTATTTAAACAATGCCCTTCAGAAGCTAAAACCCAACGTCACACGACATCGCGTATTTAAACAATGCCCTTCAGAAGCTATAACCCAACGTCACACGACATCGCGTATTTAAACAATGCCCTTCAGAAGCTAAAACCCAACGTCACACGACATCGCGTATTTAAACAATGCCCTTCAGAAGCTAAAACCCAACGTCCCACAACATCGCGTATTTAAACAATGCCCTTCGGAAGCTATAACCCAACGTCACACGACATCGCGTATTTAAACAATGCCCTTCAGAAGCTAAAACCCAACGTCACACGACATCGCGTATTTAAACAATGCCCTTCGGAAGCTAAAACCCAACGTCACACGACATCGCGTATTTAAACAATGCCCTTCAGAAGCTAAAACCCAACGTCCCACAACATCGCGTATTTAAACAATGCCCTTCGGAAGCTATAACCCAACGTCACACGACATCGCGTATTTAAACAATGCCCTTCAGAAGCTAAAACCCAACGTCACACGACATCGCGTATTTAAACAATGCCCTTCAGAAGCTAAAACCCAACGTCACACGACATCGCGTATTTAAACAATGCCCTTCGGAAGCTAAAACCCAACGTCACACGACATCGCGTATTTAAACAATGCCCTTCAGAAGCTAAAACCCAACGTCACACGACATCGCGTATTTAAACAATGCCCTTCAGAAGCTATAACCCAACGTCACACGACATCGCGTATTTAAACAATGCCCTTCAGAAGCTAAAACCCAACGTCACACGACATCGCGTATTTAAACAATGCCCTTCAGAAGCTATAACCCAACGTCACACGACATCGCGTATTTAAACAATGCCCTTCAGAAGCTAAAACCCAACGTCACATGACATCGCGTATTTAAACAATGCCCTTCGGAAGCTAAAACCCAACGTCCCACAACATCGCGTATTTAAACAATGCCCTTCGGAAGCTATAACCCAACGTCACACGACATCGCGTATTTAAACAATGCCCTTCAGAAGCTAAAACCCAACGTCACACGACATCGCGTATTTAAACAATGCCCTTCGGAAGCTAAAACCCAACGTCACACGACATCGCGTATTTAAACAATGCCCTTCAGAAGCTAAAACCCAACGTCACACGACATCGCGTATTTAAACAATGCCCTTCGGAAGCTAAAACCCAACGTCACACGACATCGCGTATTTAAACAATGCCCTTCAGAAGCTAAAACCCAACGTCACACGACATCGCGTATTTAAACAATGCCCTTCAGAAGCTAAAACCCAATGTCACACGACATCGCGTATTTAAACAATGCCCTTCAGAAGCTAAAACCCAACGTCACACGACATCGCGTATTTAAACAATGCCCTTCAGAAGCTAAAACCCAACGTCACACGACATCGCGTATTTAAACAATGCCCTTCGGAAGCTAAAACCCAACGTCACACGACATCGCGTATTTAAACAATGCCCTTCAGAAGCTAAAACCCAACGTCACACGACATCGCGTATTTAAACAATGCCCTTCAGAAGCTATAACCCAACGTCACACGACATCGCGTATTTAAACAATGCCCTTCAGAAGCTAAAACCCAACGTCACACGACATCGCGTATTTAAACAATGCCCTTCGGAAGCTAAAACCCAACGTCACACGACATCGCGTATTTAAACAATGCCCTTCAGAAGCTAAAACCCAACGTCACACGACATCGCGTATTTAAACAATGCCCTTCAGAAGCTATAACCCAACGTCACACGACATCGCGTATTTAAACAATGCCCTTCAGAAGCTAAAACCCAACGTCACACGACATCGCGTATTTAAACAATGCCCTTCAGAAGCTAAAACCCAACGTCACACGACATCGCGTATTTAAACAATGCCCTTCAGAAGCTAAAACCCAACGTCACACGACATCGCGTATTTAAACAATGCCCTTCAGAAGCTAAAACCCAACGTCACACGACATCGCGTATTTAAACAATGCCCTTCGGAAGCTAAAACCCAATGTCACACGACATCGCGTATTTAAACAATGCCCTTCGGAAGCTAAAACCCAACGTCACACGACATCGCGTATTTAAACAATGCCCTTTAAAAGCTTAAACCCACCGCTCTGCACAGGATATAGGGAACAGGTGAAATGTTGCGGAACCCTCTAGCGGTGGCCTCGGGAACAACCCAAGATGGCGTTGAAAAACGTTGATTTCCATGTGAAAAATGGTGATTTTCGGAGTGTTATATCTCATGAAATAATGGCATTGGAGCAACAAAAGGCATGTCATAATAAATCTCCATCCTTCCTTTACCTAACACAGTTGGAATAAAAGGGCTATTCAACACCGTTTTTGCAGGATAAATATTCAAAGTTCGTAACCCTTAAGCTCACATCTACCAAAGTTAGCATTTCAAAACTGGAGAGTCGTAGAATTTCGTTCTTGGTTGTGTTATAATCCACATGTCCTGAACGTATCCAAAATGTAATTGTCTAATATTTCAACACATGCGTTTAATTTAAATCGATTGGTATTAATACTGGCAAAAGTGAGCTCCCTTGGCGAGGCAACACTGCACGGCTTAAACCTCGCCAGTCGCTTGTCAATTGTTAAATAGTTATTCGTATTCTAACTCGAGTGTACATAATTTCTGCGCCGACAGTATAAGTACCGTATGGGTTCTACGCTTTCAATTGTCGTTTTACTTGTAGTATACGATCACTCTAACGTCTATTAGTGCGACTTGGTTGTCCGAAGCGCTCACATCTTCCCCTTGCTCAAAGCTCCATGCTAGGCGGTGGTCCACGGGGTGCTCGGATTATTGTTCATCCCCGTCACATCTCCGTACCCGGCGCCACCCACGGGGGGCTGCTTATCGACGCCAGGCCCTGATCACGGCGGATTGACTCGTCCGGAGTAATCACCCAGTCCCCAGCAGCAGTGGTCCGGGCGAATTTGCGGCTCCCATCTCGTGATGGGGTGGGTGTGACGGGTGCGGTCGCGTGTCGTTCCTCTGCGCCCCCCATCTGCCGACGGTTTTATCGCTGACGCCGATAGGAAGAGGCGCTCCCTGCCAAATTAAGCTATATTGTGTCGGAATTAATGAGTGATTCACGGCTTAAAAGCTCGGATGCCCGCACTCGACTACCGGAATCTCCCGATATTTTGACTGGATCTTAACGCTGTCAATCTCGTTTTCCTACAGACTCGATAATCCTCAAGTCAAGCAGGTATAGTAGCACCTCGATAAGAAGTGTCTCAAGGGGATTAGGGAAACAGTCTTGTTATCGAGGTGCTCTTTTTGTTGAGGGTCGTGTTATCAGTGTTATTTTGGCTATCAGTCGTGTTGTCGAGGTTAATGGAATCACTACATCCCTTCATAACGAGTGTATTTCAGAGATACCCTTGCTAATACACGCTTGGAATTTAACTTCATACACGCCATGTTATTGTGGTTGTTTGGATGATAATAGTCGCGTTACAGAGGTTAATTTAACATTGTGTTTTGGCAATCTCAAGGGGATTTGAAAATTGCACTTGTAATTGAGGTTGTCGTGTTATTGAGGGTCGTGTAAGCGAGGTTCTACTGTACTGCATTACAAGTATGTAGCTATTGAGACTTTATAAAGAGATTTTGAATGATGTTTTTAATCTTTAGAGTGGCAAATGTTTTTATCCATTCCTTTTACGTTCTGGTGTTCCGCAAGGGAGTGTAGTAGGCCCTCTCCTGTTCACTTCATTTATTGATGGCCTTCTAATGTGCTGGAATGTACTAACTGTTTGTTCGCTGATGATCTCATTGTATACAACAAAATTCAATCCCCGGATGATTTTGCTGTCTTACAGGAAAATTGAAATTCTGTTTTAAAGTGGTCTGCAAACGGGATGTTACAAAATTTCTCCATACGTTCCTGTGTAAGTTAACTGTTTCAAAAAGATCCCGTATTATATAATTTCTGTGTAGGTGGTGATCCATTATTGAGAGCCCAGTCAATGAAATGTTTAGGCTTAAACCTCTCATCGAATATAACATGGAATAACCAAATAAACAGAATTACTACGAAGGCCACAAGAAACTTACACCTCGTTATATGGAACCTTAAATTTTCCACATGCACGTAATTCGGATTATTTAACGATCGTACATCCACTGTTAGAATATGGCTACTCAATTTTGGATCCTCGCCATGGTTATTTGATTGAACAATTAGAAAATGTACAGAGAGAAGCGGCTAGATATGTAAAAAAAAGCAACCATGACTGTTTGCTAGTGTTTCTGACATGATTGATGAGTTGATTGACTCGGTTGGGAGTATGCTCTCTGTGAGACGCTCGGATGCAAGGCTAAAACTTTTTACAAAGTGTATTGTGGCTTTGATGCCTACTCATTATTGCAAGTAAAACTGAGTGAACCCCCGTACTTAGGCCGTCTTAACCATAAGTATAAAGTGAGACCCTTGAACCTCGGCACGGACAAAGAAAAGTTCTCCTTTTTGTCATTGAGAAATGTGATGGGTTACCAGCCTTCTTCCTTCATGAATTCCCCCATTCAGTAAAAGATTTTAGTAAAATCCTAATTAATTTATGTTATATCTGGTGGAATTATACTCCATGTAAATTGCTTAAGTATGTTTTAATGTCCTCCAAACTTTTTTGATCTCACTGACAATGAGTGTTCAATAATGCTAATCAGGTAGCTAAAACAAGTCTATGGTTACCATCTAAACCTACATAAAAGTCAATGGTTACCATCTAAATATACATTACATAAAACATTACGTTCAAAATTGAGTAATTAAATTGATTTTATATGATATGATAAAAGGTTACCAAATATCAGAATTGGAAAACCCAAAATCGAGAAGATGCTCAGAAGAGTGGGAGAAAAGAGAAGCCTTATGAAAACCTTGAGAAGAAGACGAGACAAATGAATCGGCCACATCATTAGACATGATGGCCTGATGAAGACAATAGTTGAAGGACATGTGGACGGTAAGAACGGCAAAAGAAGGCCTCGTCGGAGGTATATGGAACAGGTGATGAAGGCTGTGAAAGAGAAGAAATACGTAAATATGAAGAGATTAGCAGATAGAAGAGTTGAGTGGAGAGCTGCGTCAAACCAATCCCAGGATCGTCGACTGATGATGAAGAATCACACCTATCAGAAGAATGTAATAAGTTCGCAAATCACGGGAATGTTAAAACCACATGGACACCAAAAATCAGCAAGAACAAGAAAAAAGAAATTTAAAAATTTTAAATCGCATATTCACATCGTAACTGACAGTAATACCATTGCACAAGCAGCATTCAGTAACAGCGAGCCTAACCACATCTCTTATGTGTCTCCACATTTCACAACCGAAGAAAAAACTTAAAAAAAAGAATAATGCATAGTGTTCCATAGATCACTCCACAATACCCTACATGGTCGTAGAAATCAATTCCGGCATCAAGATTGTAATATAATTTTTATCACACACATTTATTACACGAAACATGCACAACATAAGAAATTTCTCTCACGAAATGCACTTTAAAATTAATCAAACACCAACAGACTTCTGGTTCGCACTTAACAGGGCATACACTTTTACACTTACTTTCCTTTAGAGCCACTTCTTAAATCAAATTAGCCACAACACAACAACCCAATTATCTATCTTCCCTCGCGAATACTTATTCACCAACACAGACACCAACTAGCTCACAAATAATGCCCTTTCTTAAGCACGCGTCACTTCTGCGTCCTCACACCACCGCGTCTCACACACAACTCCTTGACTCTCGCTCTGCCCTATTTTTTCCTTAATTATCCACCACTTCTGGCTGTTGTCTCCGGCGTCACCTAAAAACATATGTTTACTTCCATTTTTGCACATTGCATTTTTGATCTTGGCGGCTCAATTGTTACGTTATAAGATCCTTAGCGAATAAAAAAAAATGGTCATTAGACGTGCCATCTTCAAGTAGAAGGCGAAATTTCTTAGCTAAACACCTCTCATAAAAATGCCCCGAGAACCAATAGGAAAAGTGCATTTTACAGAATATGAAAAAGAAAAAGTATATATTTATATAACTCCTGAAGGTAGTAATTACCATCCTAGTTCTCCTATTGAACTTGTGTTAGCGTAACCAGTCTATTAAATGAATTAAACTGGGAATAATTGTCAGATCGCAGGTTGAAATTTAGACTTAATCTCTTAAATAAATTCCAAGACCATATTTTTAGTGATGATGTTAAAAAGTATTTTGCGGACCCCAACTTACTATGGCAGACTGGACCATAGTCACAAAATTAGAGAAATTGATTGCCGAACTGACAGATTCAAAATGTCCTTTTTCCCTTGTACAATTAAAGATACGAATAACGGTAAATATGTCCAATCGGAGAGTAGCAATGGATAGCATTGGTAGCTGCATGTTGGCACAAGGACTTAAGCTAACCCAACTAACAGTATATTTTGGCATGTATGCTTTGCTTATTTTATATTATTTAAATAGCGTAGTTTTGAACAGTACCTATACAAGTACTAATCCTTTTTTATTCATGATATGCAGTGCACGTTTGGTGAGAGTTCACCCCCTGCCACACGTTTATGGTGGCTTTAAGGGTATTATGTAGATGTAACATTTATACAATTGTCATAATCACCTTTAGCATATCTTCTTCATCTCCTTTGCACATACTCTGATTGATACATCATACCTTTCTCGTTTTGGATCCCATATATACTCATTCAAAACACACAAAACTTGAGAGCTAATGATAGTTGACAAGAGGCCTCAGGAACGAAGCATTAACAGAGCAATTTTTTGGCGTTGTGAGTAGACAGTACGGATGCAGTGAAGAGGCCCGGGTTACTCATTTACCCAGTTCGGAGTCTCGATTGAAAGGACTTCCCTGATTGGGCATGACTTTGTCGACTTACACAAACTGTTTATCTTCACTCAGCACAGCAGCGACAACGCTAGCGTCACCCGTCTGTTCGCCCAGTAATCACGGACGCTGACGAACGGAAATCCATTGACGAACTTTTCCACGGCTGTTTCGGTCGCTAATGAACTTTGATTCAATCGGGGACGGTTTACGCTACGGTACGCGAAGCCGCAAACTAGATTGGCCGCCATGACTCTGGCTGGCTGTGGGGAGGCGCCTCTGTTTGATGTTCGATCGTGCGGACTGCGCCCAGCCTGTAAATAAGTAAATAAATAGATAAACATGTCTAGTCTGGTCAACTGGTCTAATGAAAATGGTTTATTTTTTAATGTTGACAAATGTTTTTTTTTTGTCTTTTTCACGGAGAAAAAATGTAATGGAATACAATTACCATATGGTAGGGTCCAATTGGGGAACATGCACTATTTTATATAACTCTTTGAATTTGAAGTTTATTAACTAAAATGTGCTTGCCGAAAATTTTGCTGAAGAATTAAGTTGTGTAGCAAAGATATTACTCTTTGAAAATTGTACTTTTCGGCAACTTTAAAACATGACGTCACGGCACGGTATCACTATGGGCGTTGTTTATCTGTTTATGCGTAAAGGTAAGTTGCTAAATGAATACTTGGCATTAACGTATGTATTTATCTCATTTGTTTAATGCAATAAACGATTGTATTTCGATTTTTTATTTATGTAGTATGGATTTTAACGATCAAATCGTCCATATATGCTGGTTTTTTTTAAGAGCGCCGCCATAAGGGAGTCAACCGAAGGAAATTGTCCGAATGTGATTTTTAAGTATTTTTTCAGTCATCGTTTAGTTCGAGAAACGGCTAAAAGCCTCAAAACAATTAATAGGATTAGGTGGATAATTGGGTAAAGGTAAGAGTTTTTAGGGAACGGAGGAAGGGTGGAGAGAAACCCGGCGTCGGCATTAGCCTACTCTTAGCGACAGGCTCCAAGGGGACCACGGCTTAACGTCCCATCCGACGGACGGTGTACTGAACTTGAAATGCCCTCCACTAGGCACTCAAGTGGGGACCGGTTTTCCACTGAAAAAATCCGCCACTGCCGGAATCGAACCCGGGCCCTCGGGATGGGAGGCCAGTACTCTAGCCACCACACCAACCCGATCCCCTCGGTTATATGGAATCCATATATAAAGAAACATATTGTTATTCTTGAGAACATACAAAAGAGATTTTAAGATTTTTATATTTTGTATTATATCATGTGTATCCGCTTTTTGACAATTGTATTTGTTATAATGGATTGTTAAAAGAGTTTAATATCCAGACCTTACAAAATAGAAGAAGCATAAGCTATCTACTATTTCTTCATGATGTCATCAATAAGGGACTATCCTATGAGTTATTGAAAGAAATAAGAATCGTAGTTCCTAATGTTAAGAGTAGGTTTAAAAGAACGTTTTACATACCAAAGGTGAAGACCGATTATTGTGAAAATTCGCCAATACAAAGGATTTGTGCAACATATAACAAGAATTTCAACGAACTGGACTTATACATAAGGAAAGACTATTTTTTAAAAGAAGCAAAGAATTTGTTTGCGAAGTGATTTAGATTGATTTTTGTGTTTTTCACGGCTGTGACCTATTTAGTTAGTATGTTCAGTATTTTTAATCTTGATTGTTATTATTTCTTGGCTTTGACCAGTTTATTTCTGTACTTTTATACACATATCTGTATATTTCTGTAGTACTTTATTTTATTTTGTACTTAGACTTTTGGATTGTTCACTATATAATTATGAATATGTTGGGCGAACATTAAACACAATAAATAAATATAAGGTAACACATAAACAATTAATCAATTAAACCAATAATTCAATAAATGATAATTAAACACATGCATAACACGCGCTTTCATACAGTTCGTTGAGCTACGGAAGTCAAGACTAAAGGTATTGTTCGCATTAAAGCAACATAAAATGATATTACACAAGGGGTTTATTGCAAGATATCGCAGACTATTACGTCGCTAGGGAGAGAACTGGGGATTAACGTGGTAGAAACAGAATGGTTCGTTAATTTTCAGGGTTTTAATCGCCCATTTCAATCTTACTCATTGGTTTCTTATCCGTGTCGAGCGTAGAGCCCTCGGATGAGAAAAATCTCAAGTGAAAGCAACATGTCAGATTGCTATAAGCGATGCAAACGCAGCAAATTTGAGAATCCTATCATTTTTTTTACCACTAGACCCCTTGGCAACCTTTTCGATGTTTTCAAAGACATCCCCCCAGGATTTCATATCGCTGTCTGCATCCTGCAGCTTTCGTATTCCTTTCCTTCCCCGCATTTTTCGTGTCTAAGTTCTACCTCTGGCTTCCCGATGAAATGGCAGCTTGAATACTTAGCCTTTCGCTTTGTTCTTTATTTCCCCTACGGCTGTTTCCTTGCTTTCGATTTCCAAATCCACATATCCGGTGCCAATGGGGCGCATTCTCCTCTTATGGCTAACGTTATGCTCAGAAAGAAGCAGAAATGGTTTGAAATGAAAGAGCGACAAGCGTTCGTGTGGGATTCATTTGCAATTCAAAGAAAGAAGAATAAGCAGATGGAATAATTTCTAAGAGTTATGTCTGTAAGAACCAAGTTCTGTTTGTCAAGATATTCTGCATTAATGCGTGAGACCTCATGGTATATACCAAGGTAAGAGCACAGTTGGCAATAGGGTAGTTTCCTATTATTTTTTTATTGCCTTGATCGAAAATTTATTACCTCTGTAGTACGTATTTTAAGCCGTTCGATATTTAAATGACGTTAAGTATTTTTCCTCATTAATTAAAAAGAGAAAAAAAATCAATGGCGCGAAAACGCGACGGCAAACTATTGCATGCCAGTTAATCCTACGTGTGATGTCAAATTATTTCCCCTGCCTGCCACCAGGTAGTGCTGCGGACGCTTCCAAGTAGACGCTACACTCCGTTAAAGTTTATTAACTAGTATTGGAGGCATATTTATTCCGTTAATTAATTATAATCAACTTTTATTTATTTATTTAACATTACTTATGCAGTTGATTCATTTAAAATCAGTTAGTATTCCTTTCACAAGCATACCATGTAGTTCGCCCATCGCCGCACGACCTTCACGCCATGCTTCGTCGTAGCAGAAGACACAACGAGCAGGACGTCCTTGAGCCTATAAATTGACTAATAATACCATGTTTAACTGAGAATACTTTTCCAACTTTGATAGTTTTTAAAGGTTAATACTAATGCATATTCACTAGAGCTGAGGGGCCCTGAAATACAATGGTAAGTTCAGGAGACGAATTTTCCTATGCCTCGCTACGTAAACTACCTACCGGTTACGTCAGCATGAAGGCAGCGCACCCCGCCATTTTGGAGCTTTTTCAAACGATCTTAAAATTAACATTTGATTCTCTTGTAAACTGTGAATTTTTAGTCCAAAATTTTTGCGTAAAATAAATACATATATGGCAGGGCACAAATCGCAATCAATGAAGTCTGTTTTCTTTGATGAAGGAAACTACCGTAATACGCGGGCTGAATGTGTGTACCAATTTCCATTAAAATTTAAATTGCGTTAAAAATGTATTTATTGAATCTGCGAATTTAGGACTCCTAGTCCTCTCTTAAATTAACAGATTGGTCGCCACAAAGATTGGGTTAATGCGCCTCATGCCTTCGTTTTTTCCTGCCAGAGCATCCATGATGTTGAATGCCAGGGTCACACGTTCCCTTTTTCATTTTCTGCAACCTACTTTGTGCAAGAGATGTCAAATATTCACTCCATCGGAGTTTTTCGATCATAAATCATCTTTAAAAAATTGTTTTCATTCACTTCCTTTGCTTTTATGTATTCCTTGGCAACAATGAAAATAAAAAACGAAACTAGCACAACTGCGGCCTGCTTTGCAGTCAGTCAATTGGTTTAAATACCTCAAAGGATCGATATAGGGCCGATTATTAAAAACATCCAGGGAGGTTCGCAAAATGCGCCTGGTGGCTATTATTGCGGTTAATAATAATAATACTATAATATACTTATTTAATAACCTTAATGCCTTAATAGATGAAACTAATTCCGCTTTCTGTAACTTCTTTCACGTCGTCAATTAGTTAATGCACATTTAGCAAAACACGTAAACAAACATACATAGCAACGTGTACGAATTTGCATAGCAACTCTTTTCCCATGTTAAAAGATAGTGAAAACACTCTTTTTAACACTTAAATTTTCACATTTTCCGATTCATTGACAAATATTTAAATACTTCTGTTCCATGTGCCCATTTTTCTTCTTTAAAACGACACCACTCCCGCATCCATCAGAAAAGTATCTTCGGAGTTTACATCAAATTGATGCACAGAGTTCGAGCGTTAAAACATCCTGGGAGGTTTGCAACCCGCACACAAATATACCATTTGTTTATATTTTTTGGGCGGGAAGGAGGTGCAAAGGAAATCTAAAACTACTGATATTTTGTGCGCGGACACGTTCTGCATCGAACGCACTTTTCTCCACCTCCAGAGCTCTCAACCACCGCGAGAAAACACAATAAAACTGACTGGACTGACGGACACCGCTACAAACTTAATTATAGTAATTCACTATTTATAAACAAAACGTAACAAAAAACTTTATTGTACATTTTAAGCTTTGTAGGAATGTAATCATGTTTTCCTCCAATATATTAATCCTCTACATGCATTTTTATTTCCAGCTAGTGGTCATTTTCCTCGTAATTACCCTGAATGCTGCTGGATACAATACGATTACTACAGACTCCTCTTCCAAGTTAAATGGCAAAGTGTTTATTTCCCTGGAATCAGGAATCATGGCCGATAGAAGCTCTCGTCGACTGAATTTGACTTAGCTTTTTCTTCGTCGCCTGATCCACTGATTTGCATGAGTGACGTAGTTCCGGTAGGGTTGCAATCTCCCTCCCCCACGCGTTCGCCCCGAGGCCTAAGGTGGGACGGGGGGGTGGTTAGAGGAAGCAACGCGAGGGGTTTAATCTGGTGGCGATGTTGAGGGTGGCAACCGAAGGAAATTGTCGGGGAGGGTGACGCTAGGGGGATGATGTCTGTGGACCCTCTGCTCAATTTCCCACCCCCTTCATCCCCACAGCCTCCCCGAGTATACTTAATCCTTCACTCACGTCATTTCTCCAGCCTCCCATTTCCGACAGCCTCTTCAACATCCTTCATCTGCACCTTAGTGGCACTCCGTTGGCCATCCCAAGGGCGTGTGGCAGGCGATGCCTCCACATTCAGTGCCATCGCGTACCTCATTCGCCGAGGTTGTTAGCTGACGTAAGTGGTTTGTAGCAAGTTTAACTCGCTTAGGTCTCCTTCGCACATGGAAGTCGCTTATGAGCAGCGTGCAAGCATCGACTTCTATGGCAGTAAGGGTCGATAGGTTATTTAAGCGATACACTATCGACCATGATTGAGAGAGAAGCCGTATCCGAAAACCAAGTACGCTTCGGCAAAGCATTCTTGGTGATGACGTATTGCTGACGTACAATGAAGCATGCTTGGGAAAGAATACTTCATATTCGGACAGTCTACGGTAAGGAGCGACGTTTAACAGTAGTAGCAACATAAAAAAACCCATAGGTATGGTAAAACATGATTGTGGGCAACATCTATAAAATGTTTAGAACGGAAGAAAAATAGCGATTATATGCATATTAATATTATTATTTAACAATCACTGGAAAATGCAATAAATGTTAATACATACATATATATAGGAAAGGAATAGGAGTACATAGGAACACATAAAATTTAAAAGACATAAAAAACACATAAAAGTTAATATTATTATTGATATGTATGTTAATAGTTATGCAAATATAATATACTAAGTTAAAAATAGACACTACACACATTTATAAGAAGCCAATGACTCCGCCATCTTTTGTTATTCTCGTCAACAATGCTTCGAAGCTTTAACAATGGAAGCGTGCTTCTGTGCTTTGGCTTCATAGCATGCTTCCCCCAGAGTGCTTCGTGTTCGGACATACTTCGGGTGTTTCCGACAAAACCTCCCTCCACTTGCAAGCAAGCATTGTAGAATGTTTAGCGCTAGAGCCACGCGTTTCGGACATGGCTAGAGTGTTCAGTAAAGACATTTTACGTGTTTTTCTAATGAGATTTCAATGAAGACAAATTATTTAGTCATCTGAGGAAGCTTTGGATGGCTCGTGGTTTTCTGGCCGACCCGATTAAGTTTGGGTCACGAGGTAAACTGTGCAATGGGGGCACCTCTAAACTTGATGAATTCATTAACAGTTTTCTATAATATATTTGCTGTCGACAGTTTAATATTTATTTACTGGTAATTGGTTAGAGTAACCTTACGTCAAGTTTTTAAATTTAATTGGACATTGTAAAAATAGTTCTCTGCTAAATGACAATTCCGGAACTGAATACGACTTTACTTTTAATGTGGCTCCACCGAATTATGAAGCAGATGTCATTTTTGTGAAAATTTCAGGACACATCATTTTTTGGGCCTTCTATCGATTGGCAATAAAATAATTTAGCCTTTCCAGAATATGTTTGAAGAAAAAAGACGCTGAAGATCAGCTATTTTGTACATGGTTATACGGCAGAGCATGGCTCTTGCAGTAAAATTTGCAGATTATTAATGTAAAGAGAAGTGACGTTTTAACGAAAAACTAATATAAGATGCGCAAATTTATGTGCAATTTAGCATTTCAAAAAAGTGCTCGCCTTACCACACTCGTTTAATTTATATTGACAAATGTTTGCTCGAAAAAAAAGCAGAAAAGCATTAGTTACATGAAAGTGACGCTACAGTATGTTGTTATCGTTGGCAACTGTACTAGTGACGGAACGTGCATACAAGCTTATTTACCGACTTAATTTAGAAATATACCTTACTAAGGTCCTTCTTATATTTTTTATGTTAATCAAATATTTCATTAATTATTGATACGATGTAATTGATACCAATGCTTCGAAATGGTAGCAGCGTCATTGTTGCCACACAATTAAAAAAATACGAATATTAATAAAATTTAAAACAAAGAGTTGTATTTGCAAGGGAATAGTTTAAAACTGAGTAAGAACATATTTAACCTATTTTAGAATACGTATTAGCGGGATTGAGCATGTGTTCTCACTTTGTACATTAAACATGGCAGCATAACTTCAGTCATGTTTCGAAGTCAAAATGAGTAAAAAGAGCTTGTAAAAAATAGAATGCAACTACAACGAGCTATAAAATAGCATACTCATACAATTATTGTGTATAATTTATCACCCCACTGATGATTTTCCTGTTTTTCTGGATCGGTATTTTATTCATTAAATAACAAACAGCTCTTTTACGGGATTTTGAATCGCGGAGTCACGGTGGAACCACGGTGGAAAGGAAATCTATTAGTTGTCTTATTTTTCCAGTGTTTGCTTTTAATGGAGGTGACCCCTGTTCCGCGCGATTCTAGGAACCTGGAAAGTGGCTGGCGAGGCATGTTTAGGCGTTCCCAAACGCTGCTGCCATCTGCAGTAGAAATTCCGCACGACGTTCACAGAGGTACCTAATTCAACTGGGCTTCGGAACATGAACAGCGCACGAGACAATGCAACGAAGCTGTGATAACGCAGCTACTTACAACTAATTTTAAAGACAACTAAAGACATTGACGAGATGATACAGGAAATATCATGTTTTCTAAAACACATAATTGCTCTTTTAGCGCGAATGTTGAGCACTAGCCTGTGATTTAGGATTCAACCCTGGACGGAGTGTTTCTTAACGAGTGCCGCTTCTCAAGACTTAGAAAAAGGGTATATGATAGCAAAATCATTCCGTGAGTGCCTAGACGGCAGAGGGACAGGATTCGCTGCACGCGTGCATTTGACACGCGGGAGATGGATCTTGTCATTTTTGAGAAATTTTCCCTCGTTAATCCAATCAAAGTCTTGATTGAAGATCTTGGTTCGACTTAGAGACATAGCTTGGTATTTTAATTTATTTTTTTAATTGTGAAGTTGCAAAGAGAATAAGTATTGCAAAAATATTAAAATTTATTTCATTTACATCTACATAATACCCTGAAAGCCACCATAAAGGTGTGTGGCAGGGGGTGAATTCTCACCAAACATGCACTACATATCATGCATAAAAAAGGATTAGTATTTATATAGGTACTGATCAAAACTACACTGGTTACAAAAACATAAAAATAGCACAGTAAACATGCAAAAACGTGCTATTAGTTGGGTTAGCTTCATGTCCTTATACCAGCATGCAGCTACCAATGTTATCCATTGCTACACTCGTATTGGAGTGTTGCTACTGGTATTGCTACATTCATATTTCTTGTGACTGAGCTGTTTTCTCATATTTATGACTTGATTCTTAAGTCATTGTTGGTATACACATTCAATTTCTGCTCCATAGATGTTGTGTGGTCAAAATTTGACAGCAACTCAAATAAAAGGGAGGTCAGTAACTTTGGAATCATTTGTACTGCATTGAATCTACTCAATACCTTCAAATTTAAATAGATCATAAAACAGGCCTGTCACAGTTCCGTGGTCAGTATTGGATATCTTCGGGTTCCCTTCTCTTCTTGGTTGTCCCTAACTCAAGCCGCGCTATTGGAAGGGCATGAACTCTCCAACCCTCTTCCTCACTGCCAAACCACCCCCACTCCTCCCCTCCGATCCTTAGCCCCCTCCACTCTCACCCTCTTGCTTCTTCGTAAGACAATAGGGTAGTTTCCTATTATTTTTTTTTTAGCCTTGATCGAAAGTTTATGACCTCTGGGGTACGTGTTTTAAGCCGCTCGATTTTTAAATGACGTTAAGTATTTTTCCTCATTAATTAAAAAGTGAAATAAATCAGTGACGCGAAAACGCGACGCCAAACTATTGCATGCCGGTTAATCCTACGTGTGATGTCAAACTATTTCCTCTGCCTGCCACCAGGTGGTGCTGCGGACGCTTCCAAGTAGACGCTGCACTCCGTTAAAGCTTATGAACAAGTATTGGAGGCATATTTATTCTGTTAATTAATTATAATAAACTTTTATTTATTTATTTAACATTACTTATGCAGTTGATTCATTTAAAATCAGTTAGTATTCCTTTCACAACCATACCCATATAAGCCCCAACAAATCTCCTGGCCCTGATCAAATTCCCTCCCGCGTGTATAGAGAGTTAGCATCCGAAATTTCCCCCTCCCTTGAAATAGTATTTAATAAATCCCTGACCGAACACGTCGTACCGATGGACTGGAAAGCAGCCGATGTAACACCCATTTTTAAAAGTGGTGATAGGGAGCAGCCATCTAACTACAGACCTATATCCCTCACATCCATTTCATGCAAGGTCCTAGAACATATAATTGTCAGTTCAGTCATGGAACACCTAGATAGCCAGAATTTATTGTCCAATGTCCAGCATGGCTTCCGAAAGAGCAGATCGTGTGAAACTCAACTTGCTCTCTTTTCCCACGATATTTTAGTTTCTGGCGAAAATAATATTCCAGTGGATGCTATATTTCTCGACTTCAAGAAGGCTTTTGACAAGGTTTCTCACAGCAAACTAATTTTGAAGTTAAAATCTTATGCGTTAGACAGTAACATTATATCATGGATTAATGATTTTCTGCATGATCGGGTTCAAAGGGTTGTTTTGGACGGTGTTTCCTCACCGGCAATTAAAGTCACTTCGGGTGTCCCACAAGGTAGTGTGATAGGTCCACTCCTATTCCTTTTGTACATTAATGATATCCAAAAGGTGGTTAAAAGTAAGCTTCGTCTATTTGCCGATGACGCAGTAGTGTATAGGGAAATTCTATGTCCAAACGATAAAGAATATATAAATATTGACCTACAAGCAATTGAAACTTGGAGTGATACATGGCAGTTAGAATTAAACTTTAAGAAATGTCTTGTAATGAATTTTTGGAAAAAGAATAGCTCTCCTCCTACCACTTACAAAATAAGTAATAATGAATTAACAAACGTGGAATCCATTAAATATCTTGGAATAAGACTGACAAATGATCTTTCCTGGGGTAAACACATTCGTGAAATAATTGGTCAAGCGAATCGCAAACTGGGTTTCATTAAAAGAGTATTGGGTAAATGTGACGATCATGTACGAGAAATCAGCTACTTTTCCCTTGTTAGACCTCATTTGGAATATGCTGCCAGTGTATGGGATACCTACGAAATCGGTCTAAGTAATGAACTTGAACGTGTGCAGCGAAGATCGGCAAGATTTGTAAAGGGAAGATACGATAATTATATTAGCGTAACCAGTCTATTAAATGAATTGAAATGGGAATCATTGTCAGATTGAAATTTAGACTTAATCTCTTCCACAAATTCCAAGGCAATATTTTCAGTGATGATGTTAAAAATATTTTACGAACCCCAACTTACTATGGCAGACTGGACCATAATCATAAAATTAGAGAAATTGATTGCCGAACTGACCGATTCAAAATGTCCTTTTTCCCTCGCACAATTAGAGATACGAATAACGGTAAATATGCCCTATCGGAGAGTAGCAATGAATAGCATTGGTAGCTGCATGTTGGTATGAGTACTTAACGCTAACCCTACTAACAGAATGTTTTTGCATGTTTTCTTTGCAATTTCTATCATTTTTAAATACTGTAGTTCTGACTACTATATTAATACTATTCCTTTTTTATGCATGATATGTAGTGCATGTTTGGTGAGCAATCACCCCCTGCCACACACCCTTGTGGTGGCTTGCAGGGTATTATGTAGATGTAGATGTAGATACCATGTAGTTCTCCTAACGCCGCACGGTCTTCACGCCATGCTTCGTCGTAGCAGAAGACACAGCGAGCAGGACGTCCTTGAGCCTACAATAAAACGACTAATAATGCCATGTTTAACTGAGAATACTTTTCCAACTTTGATAAATTTTACAGGTTAATACTAATAAATGTTCACTAGAGCTGAGGGGCCCTGAAATACAACAATGGTAACTTCAGGAGACGAATTTTCCGATGCCTCGCAACGTAAACTACCTACCTGTTACGTCAGCATGAAGGCAGCGCACCCCGCCATTTCAGAGCCTTTTCAAATGGCCTTAAAATTAACATTTAATTCTCTAGTAAATTGGGATTTCTCAACACAAAGTTTTTGCGTGAATTAAATACATTTATGGCAGGGCACAAGTCGCAATTAATGAAGTCTGTTTTCTTTGATGAAGGAAACTACCCTATTAAACCCTCCCCCCCGCAAGCCAGCCAGCCTCCTTGACAGAGAGCACCCTTTCTTAGAAAGTCATCTCGAACGAAAGCGATTTATAGTAATGCTGGTGAGAGGTGCCCCTTGACACTCTTGATATCTTGTTGAAGATAATTAAAAGTTAACAATAATTGCTCAGTATCATTCGAGGAGGCTGGCTGACGAGGTCTCCGAGGAGATAATCAGCGTTCACTTTTCACCAACTCCACACTCGACGCCATGTTGTTCTCAAGCTCAGAAAATAATTCTGAGTCTTCGATATTAAGTTCAACACTCCCAATTTTAACGTTCCATTTAATAAGACTCTACGTGGCCACTCCATAGACACATAAGTCCGTATATATACTTGAAAGATATGATTCCGCATTCCACTTCAAACTTTGTCAGACATTTAATTGGAGAGTTTTATCCTGTTGTTTTCATCTGTAATGACTTCCTTTATGAATCAGAGACAGTTAATCAGATTTTCTCGAACGATTTTGGGATTCGGCCAATTATTATCTAAACAACGTCAATAACACGGATTTTTTCCAAATCACAACGTAACTCAGAACCTCTATAACAAGTTGTTTTGGGAAGTCAACCTAGATACCGAGACTCTATACATGAATGGTTCAACCTTTAAGGCTGTCGGATACCAATGCCAAAAATACTTCTGCAGAAGTGTACGCCTCATGACTTGAAGACTCTTCTTCGCTACTTAAACACAGGTTTTTTGCCTAATCTTCGAGAAAAAGGAATGATCTAGTAAATAAGTTTAGTAATTTTTCACTCATTGCTTTTCTCATAATTCTGTTGACCTCAGAAAAACGCAAATTTTGACGAAAATAAGCTGATTTCCATGGAGTGTATGAAGTTAAATTCCGAGCGTGTTAGCAAGGATCGTTCTAAAATTCACTAGTTATGAAGGGGTTTAGTGATTCCATTAACCTCGATAACACGACTGATAGCCAAAATAACCTTGATAACACGACCCTCAACAAAAAGAGCACCTCGATAACAAGACTGTTTCCCCAATCCCCTTGAGACACTTCTTATCGAGGTTCTACTGTATAATTCCACTTTCTATTTACGTAAAGGAATGAAGTTTCCCTCCAAACCGTTCACTGAGAGGACAAGATGCTGCATACAAGTAAAGAATACATAGGTTGCTATCAAACATTACACATTGACTTTTTATGTCAATGTGACATAATCGAAACATCAGGAAATCGATTGCTTATATGAACTATGTGCACCAAGTTAGCTTTGGGATCCCACAGTATTCGACAGAACTTTAAATAATTACAAAATGTGCTTTGTACTATCAGTAGTTCATAACATCAAAAGGGATTTATTGCTATTAACTTCAAAAGTAAATGAAAAGGCTATTCAGGAATAATTTCTAATGCTCAGAAGATGAATGAAAGAGCTGTATACATGAACTGCTACAGAACACTTCTACCGACATCCGGGGAAACAACTCTTTTGTGCAATAGCCGCAGAACTCTTTCTCGAGAAACTTTCTGTTAGTCTTTCTTGTTGTTGGTGGAGTGCAAGGTGATTGCCTCGGAGAGGAAAAAAAAGGTATCTAAGTGTAGCATCACTTGAGGGATTGCGATAAGTGCTAATGCACAAAGGAAATTCAATCTAAAAGACAAGGAATCCAAACTTAAATTCAACCCCAGAGGAGATCATGAGAGAGATGAGCTGGTGCCATCCGCTCGTTTCCTTAAATCATTTTTCACAATTATATACAATGTCACCCCTCATGGACTGTGACTTGTCACGGTGGGACAGGGACTTGAGCAAGTGTTCCAGCAAGGAAAAGCAATGTATGTGTGTTGCTGGTAAGGTCATCTATAGGCCGAAGAGTAGGAGCCTGACGGAATACAGTCCACATCTCGTGGAAATATTGCGGAAGATAGAATTTGTAATTTTTTCCCTCACAACAATTTGCTTTCTTATTGACCAGCTGTGGACAGTAAGGGTTACGTGCGAACACAATAAACACAAATATATATCTATATAATTTCAAGCAAGGAAACTTTTTTTATTTTAAAGATCTGTACGGGGTTACGGGGTAAGAATAGGGTGGAAGCATTCGAAATATGGTGCTATCGAAGAATGATGAAGATAAAATGGATCGACCGAGTGACGAATGAAGATGTCCTAAGGAGAGTGGGAGAAAAGAGAAGTCTACTGAAAACTATAAAAAGAAGACGGGACAACCTAATCGGCCATATCTTAAGACACGATGGCCTGATGAAGACAATCTTCGAGGGAAAAGTGAACGGGAAGAATGGAATAGGCAGGCCAGGTGTGAGATATATGCAGAAAGTTGTGAAGGATGTAAAAGAGAGGAGATACGTCAATATGAAGGGGTTGGCCGATAGAAGAATCGAGTGGAGGGCTGCATCAAACCAATCCTAGGATTGTTGACCCTTGATGATGATGATGATGAGGCAGTTATCTGTTTAAAGGCAGCCATAAGCATTGATTCATTGGTTTAAGAGTCCACGTTTTCAAAGCAAATAAAATGAAGTTCACCAAATGCATTTGATTCGACTAAAATATCGTGCGGATGCTATTTCGTTAACGTGTCTCTGGCCTTCCTTGGTCCTTTACCGCGAAGGTTGTGATCCTACAGGTATCGTTCAATTGCTTCGCAGAATATCTATTTAGTTCCGTTGCACTTCCCTAAACGCACTTTCAACTTGAAATTCACACTCACGGAAGTCCGTGCGGCAGTCCGGAGTCACACGCAAGAGTCTGCGAGGAAAATGCCGGCGTTTATTGTTGGAATCGCGGCTTCCTATAGACTTCCCAAATATAAACCCATTTTCACAACGTGGCGATACACAGTGGGCTGAAATCGAAAATTTCTGGACAAAATTCCAAAATGGCTTTTTTGGAGATAAAATCATGAAATTTGGTAATAATACTCAAAATTGATTGGCAATCAAGGAATGACATCTCATTGGCCATGTTTTATTGCCGTTACCGAGATACAGGGGCTCAAACAGAACCAAAATTCCAAAATTACACCCGACTTTAGTTTTCTCCGAAAATCTTCCTATTTAACTTAGGGGTGAAGCTGAGGGAGGAATTAGATCGGATAAAAAAACTATTAGGTCTATTAAAACCACTCTTTTACTAACTGTGCTTAACTTTGGGAGTTTTTATTATATTTAGGTAATGTTACGTAACAAAATGGCGGACGCTATTTTCACGCTAAATTTCATATTAAGTAGTAAATATCTAGCATTTTACGAAAGTGCCTGTCAAGTGACTCATATTAAATCAATTACTGAAGCTTTATAAAGGTAGATCTGAAATAAAATTGAAAATTCGTTTGCGACGCCGAAAATTACATTTGATTTTTCATACGCGCGTCCGGAGCCGGAGACGCGCGCCGGGAGCTGGAAATGCCGTGACCCGAGTAAGTTTTTTCAAGCCATAAGGAACACAACGCTTCCAATTCGTCTTTTTTAATATATGTGCATTGCTATCGATCTTCACAGGCTCTATGTATATTAAATCGCTTATATATGCCCAGAAAAGAAAATAAATTATCGAAAATAGCTGAATATTGAGGCACATCCAAATAAGTCCTGTTCGTAAAAACTCTTAACTTAAATTATTTTTACACATTCATAGGTGTTATGCTTGATTGAGAAAATTGTGGTGAACGCAAAGCTAAGTAAAAGTTCCTTTGCTTTTATTTTATGTTCGGGCTGCGGGGAATAATAGCCATCCGCTCCTACCGCCGAACCCAGGGGTTATCCCTGCCATCGCGATGGTGGGTCATTAAAATAACATGCTCTGAGCATTATTGGGGTGAGGTCGCGTGACGACCATTGTTCCTAATTTGGTTGTTGGTATGGCTTATTGTTTCCTTACAAATTAGACTGGAGAAACAGGAAACTGATGCGGAATTCACAGATGGTACAGAGGGTGCAAGCGAGAGTAGCTGATTGGGTCGGGCATGCATAGGGAGGGTTGGGCTGTCCGTTATCACCACTACGTTTTAACATGTGCTCGGAGGAAATGGTGGGAGAGTCGCGGGAATGGGCATAAGTCAGGACAAGAGGAGTAGAAGGAGAGGGGAATTGATACAGTTGCGAGGAAACCTAGCTCGAAAGGAGGACGAAGGAAGACGTGCTGGAGTTGGGGAGGAAAGGAATTTGATGGAGGAAATTAGGAGGAGGCAGAACTTATGGATGAAGGAGGTAATAAGGGTGATGGTGTTTTGAAAGACGTGATTGAGGGAAGAATGCTAAGAGAGGAAGAGAAGAACGGTTAGTTTGGAGAGAGAGATGGGAGGTATGAAGAACACCGTGTGTAATATATAGGTATCGTGGAAACAACTTGATGTTCATTTAGACCAGGGGTTCCCAAACTGGGGGGCGCGCGCCCCCTCCCCCCCAGGGGGGCGTGAAGACATGTCAGGGGGGGACACGAGCACGAGACCAGTTAAAAATAAAAATCTCTAAGTAAATAAAATCATACATTTCTTTAACTACTTTTATGGTGTAGATTTTTAAAAATCACCCTTGATGTTTAGAGAACTTAACAATCCACTTGTATAAATCACTTTTATAGCAAAAATATGTAGCTTTTTGTCGATGTTTTTCTCATAACGGTGTTTTTTTAAATTGAAACTTATAATTTTGTATTTTGTGATAGTAAAAATACATGTTTTGTTTTCAATGCAATACTTGTTTTTTTCACATGCCCACAAAATTTATTGTTGAAGGGGGGCGTGGAAGGTTTCCATCTTAACAGGAGGGGGCGGAGTACAAAAAAGTTTGGGAACCCCTGATTTAGACCGACCCTCCACGGTAGAAAACTAACAATAATGAATATTACAACGTGAATGACTGACCAAGTTCCATCGCAACACAGATGTAGTAATATATATTTGGAAGGCGACATTATGAGTCTATCATCGAATCATAATTAAAATACGATTGCAAAAACGAATATGAATCATAATTCCTATTTAGGAATACAAACGATCAGGAAATATTGATACTATATGTACTTGAAACATGGTCTTTGCTTGTAACAATGATGTTTTTATGATTTAAAATGGTGAAAAATTCTTTTCGTTGGAACTAGCCATAATTACCGTGTCAGCGCTGGAAAGGTATTTTATCACGAAATAATCTGCAGTGGAGATAACTGTTTCACTTTGAGCTGTTCTGCTGGTGCATTGAAATTGCCATTCGCTAATCAGGCAAGGCGCATGTCAAGCACAGCAAGTGCTTCACAAAGGCAAAGGGTCACCCTATGTCCGTTCACCGTTTTCCAGGAGCCAACCCTGTTTCGATTCCCTTGATTTCATCGCGGTTGCGGTGAACTGTAATCAGGGAGAGGTCAGGGTGCCACCCCCCGAGCGAACGCGAACCCTTTTACCGATGGCCTTTAATCGCGTTTGCCTCGCGCGACCCTACCGCGAAGGGGTTTAACGAAGCGGGGAGAGTACGAACCGTAAAAGAGCGATTTCAGGCGATGGCCGAGCACGTGTTTCCAATTGCGTCGCCAATACACACGGACGCCGAGAAAAATCGCATCGGGGAAATGCAATCGCATCGACTGCGCGGTCACGTCGATCGCTCGCTCGCATCCGATTCTGATCCGCGTTCAAAGTGATGTTCAGGTCGATGGATCGTCGAAGTCCCTATCGCCTTCCCTCCCACGACTGAGAAAACGCGGCAATCAGCGCGTGCAGTTGGCTTCCCATCCCGGAGGACTAAAAAATACATCAATTTGCCATGAAAATCGTTCACATTTCAGGTGGAACATTCTTCCTTTTGGCTTCCACGGAATACTGATATCGTAGTTTACGTCTCAGAATTGCGAGATGTTTAGAGAGAATATATATGAAATATTCATCATACTAATATAAGATCTAGTATTTCCCCGGCGAATACTATGAAGAAATGTTTCTCGGGCTTGGCACCGGTTAATAGGTTCCATCACTGCCGACGTTTCAAAGAGCGACTCGCTCTTCATCTTCAGGGCTTCTGAGTGCCGGATTTTATTATTGCGCTTTCGCCCGGGTCAGGTGTCTCCTGATTGGTCGAGACGTCGGTTTAAATTTAACGGGCCCGATTGTTGGCCTCCTTCGCCACCGGGCCGCCCTTCCTCATCTCTCGGATGCAACTTATTACTGGCATCCAGGTGTTGCTGAGGTTGAAACCACTGTCTCTATTTATGTTATTATTTTCCAGACGGATCTCGATGGCCTCCTTGGTGAGTCTATCCCAATAGAAATGTCAAGAGCGAGTCGCTCTTTGAATTGTTGGCAGTAATGGAGCCTATTAACCTGTGCCAAGCCCGAGAAACATTTCTTCATTCATCATACTGTTTACACAGATGATGAAAATCGATAATTTCGGGTGGTTAACAATAAATCCTCCTTGAAATGAGAGAAGTCACTAGATTCAAAACGTTATGTCAGTGACAATAATATCATGGTTTAAAGTTTACTATACTGCACGCTGGAAAAGGTATCAGTGAATCGTGTTTGGAGTAACAGTTTGGCACTGAGAAGAAAGGATTGGTGGATTTTCCATTTTGGCTTCACGCTTTTGAGGCCATGGCGTGATGCCAAGGAATAGATAGGAAAATAGTTATAGGAAAAAGGAAGCCAAGCATTTTATGACACATGATATTTCCTGGGGTAAACACATACGTGAAATAATGGGTCGAGCGAATCGTAAACTGGGATTCGTCAAAAGAGTATTGGGTAAATGTGACGATCATGTACGAGAAATCAGCTACTTTTCCCTTGTTAGACCTCATTTGGAATATGCTGCCAGTGTATTATGGGATCCCTACGAAATCGGTCTAAGTAACGAGCTTGAACGTGTGCAGCGAAGATCGGCAAGATTTGTAAAGGGAAGTTACGATAACCTTATTAGCGTAACCAGTCTACTAAATGAATTAAATTGGGAATCTTGTCAGATCGCAGGTTGAAATTTAGGCTTAATCTCATAAACAAATTCCAAGACCATATTTTCAGTGATGATGTTAAAAATATTTTGCGGACCCCAACTTACTACGGTAGACTGGACCATAATCACAAAATTAGAGAAATTGATTGCCGAACTGACAGATTCAAAATGTCCTTTTTTCCTCGTATAATTAGGGATATGAATAACGGTAAATATATCCAGTACGAGTGTATCAATGGATAATATTGGTAGCTGCATGTTGATATAAGGGTTTAAAGCTAACCCAACTAACAGCATGTTATTGCATGTATGCTTTGCAATTTTTATCTTTTTTTAAATAGTGTAGTTTTGAACAGTACCTATATAAATGCTAATCCTTTTTTATGCATGATATGTAATGCATATTTGGTGAGAATTCACCCCCTGCCACACACCTTTATGGTGGCTGGCAGGGTATTAAGTAGATGTAGATGTAGATGAATAGCAATCACTCAGGAGATAGTTGTTTAGCATAAAATGGTTTGAAGCGTTGTCCGTTTCATTTAGTACCGCAGAAGATACTGCATCTGAAACCCTGACTATTTTCCGAAAAGAATGTTGCAGTCCCCTACGAATATATACATATTAAAAAAGGCTAATGTGTCATTCAGCTTTTACGGGCGTATAGGTCGGAAATGTGATTATTAGTGTGGGGGTGATAAAATTTAATAAAGTGAGGAGTCGTTATGGATGCACACTTATCAATCGCTAGTCACATACTAATTTGAAATACTAGAACGACTGAATTATTTGTTCTCTATGTAGTACGCAAGCGTTATTGTCCACACTCAGTGTCTTTTCAGCGGACAGCATTGAATCTTCTATTTAGAAACAAAACATAACCGGTACAGTACATCGTCCATAATTGGGACCTCAAAAATCCGGACCGTCTATAATTCAGATTCGATCGTGGCGAAAAAATCGCAAAAATAGGATAATGGTGCTGTTTCAGTGTTGATGAGGTAATTTACTTAGTAAAGTGCTACTATGAAGTTCTTTACATGAACTTAAACACGTGACCGTGGTTTCGTAGCACTGCTACATTGTCAAACACAATTAGCTTACAATATATACGTTATGGTTCATATACTGTTTCGTAAAATCCGAACAATTTGATAACCCTTTAAGGATCCGGTCCCAGCTAATCCGGATTATTGATTATTTTACTGTAGTTCTCTGAAGGTTATGGATTTATTAATTTTCCCTTGTTTTATGGAAGTTGAAGTAAATCCCTATTCAAAACGAATACATACTATGAATGGCCGTAGACAGAATGAGCGAACGTAAATCGTATCAAAGTAAACCGTTAAAGTCAATAGGTTTACATCTACTTAATACCCATCAAGCCACCTCAAAGGTGTGTGGCAGTGGGTGAATTCTCACCAAACATGCACTGCATATCATGCATTTAAAAGGATTAGTATTAATATATTAGTCTTGACTCCAATATTTAAAAAGATAGCAAACTACGCATGCAAAAACGTGCTGTTAGTTGGATTACCTTCCTTACACCAATATGCAACTAACTATACTATGGATTCAATCACTCGTATTAGATATATATTCATATCCCTAATTGTACGAGGATAAATAGACATTTTGAAGGAATGGATGTATTCAGGAGATTAAGTCTAAATTTCAACCTGCTATTTGACAATGATTCCCATTTTAATTCATTTAATAGACTGGTTACGCTAATAAGGTTATCGTAAATTCCCTTTACAAATCTTGCCAATATTCGCTGCACACGTTCAAGTTCATTACTTAGACCGATTTCGCAGGGATTTCATACACTGGCAGCATATTCCAAATGAGGTCTGACAAGGGAAAAGTAGCTGATTTCTCACACGTTTTGTGTGTAAATATCCATTGAACAGAAGTAGCGTAGCACAAATATTCTCTTTCCAACATAAATCATATCTAGGTGCTGTACAACTGAAGGTATTTCAGAATTAATAAAAAGAATTAGGCTGGGAATCATTATCAGAGCGTTGGTTAAAGTACAGATTGAATCTATGAGAGAAATTTCAAACGGATAGCTTTATTGAAGATGTTAGGCACACATTAAAAAAACCAGCGTATTATCCTAGATTTATATTCGACCAGATAAATAAGATAAGAGAGATAGATTGTCGTACCGATAGATTCAAAATGGCATTTTTCCCCCGTACTGTAAGAGAACAGAACAGGCAGCATAGCAGAGGAATAGGTAGGGGAAATATTTTAGAGTAGTCTGTGGTGCATGATGCATGTAGTAACCCCTTAAATACTATTGATACTAACAATCTAGTTGCATGAGTCCTTATAGTTGCTTGTTTGCATGTCAGTAGTCCATGTTTGGTGATCTTCACCGCCTGCCACACACTCTCGCGGTTGCTTGCAGGGTATCGTGTAGTTGTAGATGACCTGGAATTCAGAAAAAGTGCACAGAAATATTCTGCTCTTATTCTAACCTTCACTGCATTAGTGCAGTAATGCTGAGAGTACTAGAAAGAAGCTGTTTAGTGTATGATGCATGTATTACCCCCTTAAATACTATAGATGCTAACAATCTAGTTGCATGAGACCCTATAGTTGCGTGTTTGAATGTCAGTAGTGAATGCTTGGTGATATTCACCCCCTGCCACACACTCTCACGGTGGCTTGCAGGGTATGGTGTAGATGTAGTCAGGGTACTCTACTCCTTTCTAGATTCAGACTCTGTAGGGTCGAAAATCGGTCCTGATTGATCCGGTTTTCCTCTTCGGCGCGGTCGGGTGCGGACCTATCTCGTAATTCGTTGCGCAGAGATATTCGCGCGAGAAACAATCTCGCCTCGAGAGCGCGAAACCCTTTCCCCAACACCACCGTCGGACCACTTCCTCACCCTAGGTCACCGCTGTCCCCTCTCATCCCCGGGGGCGGGCTGAGGGGTCGAAGGGCAAAGGGAAGGGGATGTGGAGAGATCTCGCTCACGTTTATGCATCCGTTAATTAAAATAGTAATTAAATTGGGCCGCTGGGAGGGATCATCAAGGGAGGGCCCCTCCCTATTTCATCGCGAGAAGGGGATCCTCTCAATGACGATCGAGGCGAGGATTATTATTGCAGAGGGGAGCAGGGAGCTAACTGGGGATGATGAGGAGGAGAGGGGCGGTCTAACACCCCCCCTAAAGGGCTTCGGGGGAGTCTTGGCAGGGGCTGCGAGCATCGCACGGAGGTGCGGGGGCCACTAACATCGATGCATGAAAATTACCATTCACATGCTCCATGTATCTTAAGATATGCTGAGGGAAAATGAAATAGGTATGTAATGCCACGTTATTATTTGGCTTCAGAAAAATCCCTCCACTGAATAGCAAATACAGAGGTTAGAAGATATTATAGGAGACGATTTTAACAAAAGAGAAATTTCGATTTGGATATTTATGCATGCATCGTAAGCGTTTGGCAAGGAATGACAGGATGGCTTATCGACTGTGACGGAGGAGTGGAAATTTCCAAAATGCAATTCAATCGGACCAAATATTATTTGAATGATAGAATTTTAGGTTCAAGTGGGGTTGCAACATGAGTGACCAAAAGCCGACAAAAAGTAAGTGTCCCGCAAGGACCTGTGCTTGGACAATGTTACTTAAACCTTTTTTTTCTTCGCACGGGTAAAAAATCATGGCATAGGTCTACGTGTTATCTGATGGGATGAAATGAGTGTAAAAATGGGATAACCCATATTGATGAAAACAAACCCAAATGGTTAGAAAGTGCATATAAAAAGTTTAAGAAATATTTCAATTGCACTATGCAAACATGATGGTCGTTGGTCGTAAAAACTCTTTAAAGGTGAGTTTGATGGGACTGAAGAGGATACTGCAAGTATTTGGAGCTTGTAGAATGGGAATGGAGTTTGCTTCTGGGTAGTCACTGGTGATTTTCAGCCGCAAAAAGTTGTCAAACTTCGTCGGGCAACATTGCATGGAGTTTACCGCATTACATATTCATTGGCCACTAGAGGAGAAAACGTTTAGCTGGGGCTGATGGGAGGTGTGGCGTAGGCAATGTGGCTTGTAGTGGATTTAATTTGATCTTTGCTTACGAACTCGAGACCTGAGAAGGAAATTTTGACGGTTGAGGATTAGGAAAGAAATGGACGTGTTGGATGAGGAGGAGGAAGAAGGATTGAGAGCCTCTACATCTACATCTACATAATACCCTGAAAGCCACCACAAAGGTGTGTGGCAGGGGGTGAATTCTCACCAAACATGCACTACATATCATGCATAAAAAAGGAATAGTATTTATATACTAGTCAGAACTTCACTATTTAAAAAAATAGAAATTGCAAAGCAAACATACAAAAACATTCTGTTAGTAGGGTTAGCTTTAAGTACTCATACCAACATGCAGCTACCAATGTTATCCATTGCTACTCTCCGATTGGACATATTTACCGTTATTCGTATCTCTAATTGAACGAGGGAAAAAGGATATGTTGAATCTATTAGTTCGGCAATCAATTTCTCTAATTTTGTGATTATGGTCCAGTCTGCCATAGTAAGTTGGGGTTTGCAAAATATTTTTAACGTCATCACTGAAAATATTGTCTTGGAATTTATTTAAGAGATTAAGTCTATATTTCAACCTGCGATCTGACAATGATTCCCATTTTAATTCATTTAATAGACTGGTTACGCTAATATAATTATCGCATCGTCCCTTTACAAATCTCCTTTACAGCCTCCTGTTTCTTCATCTCCCTCTTTCTCCATCGTGCTACGAAGGCTCTCAGTCTTTTCCATTGAGCCATCTTCGTGCACAGTGGTCGTAAAGATGGTGACTTGAGGGTGCACTGTGAGGGTGCATTTGTGACGAATCCACTGCGGGGTGGTCGCGGCCAATTAATTCTCGCGTCACGCCCATTTGCACGAGACACCACCAACACACTCCTTCCCACCCCTATTTATTCATCTCTCTCTCCTCCGGTCGGAAAGTTTGATTCCACGGGGGTGCCGGATGAATGGAGCCCAAACCTCCCCCGTTTCTCCCTCGCCTCGGTGAACGCAGACCTCGGCTGCTGATTGCGGGGGGTAAGGGGGTTGAGTGAGGGAGGGGTAGGAGAACACCCCTGCACTTATTCCCCAAAGTTGTTTATTGAGTGGTGCTCCGGTATAGAGAAGAACGGGCCTAATGCGCGAAGCCAGCCGGGAAATGGAAAAGGGGACCTGAATGGGGGCCTCCCTAATCCCCCCCCCTTACAAATAATTCGACAAGGGGCATGAATTTAAGGCTTTACTTTTTCAACTTTAAGATCAGAATCCATCAGCACCCGTAAATCTTTCCTCAGACCATATAAGAGAGTGTGGTATTGGAAAAAAATAATATGAAGTCCACATTGTAGTATCGGATAAATTCTAAAGCCAGACTGCTATTTAATGAGCCAAAGGCCTTATTTAATGCACACATTCTGTTTGCTTTCGTCTTCCCAGAATAAATTTCAATGTTTTATGGATGAAAATTTTGCTGATAGATAAGGTGCACACTCTTGCCGGTTGCAATGAGCTTTAGCGCCTTGAACTAATTCATTGCCTAATTTCAAATGGGACACAGTGACGTGTAACTTGGGAAAATATCTTTTTCTGTACTTCTAATATTGATAAAGCAATCGAAAAAGAGCTTAACCTCCGGAACCCATAATACTAAAACACCATGATTAAATATTTTAGTGAAAAGTTGAAGGTCACAAGAAAGTTTATATGGTAAAAAGATCATGTTAGGTGAGTAAAAAACTTTAGCACTTTTCCACAATATATTTAAAATTATAAAATTGCATATCACCTGTGAGTGTACACCTGATGATGGCTTAGGAAGCCGAAACATGAGTTGTGCAATTTTAAAATTTCAAATATATTGTGGAAAAGTGCTTAAGTTTTTTACTCACCTAATGTGTAAAAGAGGAAGTAGAATCATACTTGTGCTGATTATATCTGGTTTTTTACTTACGATTTTTTGTTGTAAAAAAAATTCCACTTTGTATTGTCTTGCTCTTTATTTTCATAAATTTTTTCTTACCATATGTTGCGAGGAATAAGATCCCTGTCATTGTTTAAAACTAAAATTGTGTCTTTTTTTTCATTTCATTTTCTTCGAGTTCACATGTGCCAATTTTTGTAAGGGTGTCATATACAGGTACCCTTCTGACACCCTAAATTATCTCCACGTGCCAACTATATGTATATACATGTCTTGTTATATTTTATGCAATGCTACTGGAGAAAATAAAGTCATTCATTCATTCATTCATGTCTCACTTTCACTACGTGATGCCTGAAACAGTGAACGGTAATAAGATCCTCTGAAACAAGCAGTACCACCTATTTCTTATTGTCTAATTAATATGTAATTAGCAGGTGGCGAAAGTGAAGAATGAAATGTATTTTTGTGAATTTCAGTTCTAAAGTTCAGACCGATCCTGTCACAGCGAATCTGCATCTTCCATGCGTCGAGGAAGATATTTTTAAAAAACCTGGGACACACTCAAATTGTAAATGTCGGATAAGTCTGGAGATCCACATCTGCACCTCCGTAATACTCTGCAAGCCACCGCGAGGGTGTGTGGCAGGGGATGAAAATCCTCAAACATGCAACTAAAAGCTGCAATGATTCCACCTTATGGAAACAGGTTAGGTAAGTGATTACTGGTTAAGAATACTTTCACTGAATATTTTTATCTGTGCTTCCCTAGCATGCATCGATTAGTAATATTAAAACGTGCTTCATGTAATGCAGACTACCTACTCATAACAACTTTTTACATGTCTATCCCTTTGCTATGCTGCCTATTGTGCTTTCTTTTGATATGCGAAAAAAATGCCATTTTAAATCTATCGGTACGACTATCTAATCTCTAATCTTGTTTAACTGATCAATCCTAGCATAATACGCAGGTGTTCTCCATATATACCAATTGTAATCTGCAGGCAAATCAGCTTCGAATCTACTTAAAATGTTTAGCCTACATTTTAACTTACGTTCTGATGGTAAATTTCACTCTAGTTTCTCTATTAAACACGTAACGTAAATACAATTATCAAAACGGCCTTTGAAAAATCCGTAAGATGTAACCTTTTAGCTCTAAGTTTCTCTTTTATTTTACTGTTACTACAAGAGCAGATGTAAACTTCATCTACTATCCCGCTCATCGTACAACTTCTTTCCAGAAATCATTCCAGGCTGTAGGATCCAATCTCTGGAATAACATACCAGATAATGTAAAAAATATTCGGACTTTGAAATTGTTTACGGCAAAGGTTTATAGTTTATTGTTTACTGCCTCAATATAACTCATAGAGGATATGAACAAAAAAGTACATTTTTTTATATTTCTCTGATAGTTTGTTCTTATCTTTATGTAACTTCAAGCTGTTCCAATAACTGCTTCTTCATTGGTTCAGCTCTGTATGATTTATCGCTAGGTAACTGATGGGCTGTAATGTTACATATAGTTACTATGATGGAACTTGTTATGATATTAGGAATATTGTGTATGATATGTTTTTCTTTTTTTTTTGTCTTTGTGCAATGGAACTCTTTTGTTGCATTGTCTTGTTGTATTTTTTTATCGCTCGCAACGACTAAGTGAGTTTATTTAACGATTCTATTTTTTGTACTGTTTATTGTCTTTGTTCTTAGAGGACATATGCCCTAGAGAAATAAATACCTTTCTAATTCTAACAAATTCAAAGCTCGCGAGCTAGCCGCGAAAACTTTAGCGGAGTTACCCGCTGAGATGCACGATAGCAATATCACAGAGAAAAAATCATTCGCCTTGACCGGGACTCAAACCAGCACCCCCTGATTTCCGGCCAGGAGCTCTACCAGCTGAGCTACCAAGGCGTCCTTTTTCTCTGTGGAAATTCTAGAGGCTAAAAAGTAAGCACCTTAGTGTTTAAAGGTCGGCTTTAACCTCGTGGACGGTGCGCACGACTTCGGCTGCTCTGTGACATGATATGTCCAGCAGTCCGGCACCATCTAGCTCCTTTAAAGCCTCTAGAATTTCCACAGAGAAAAAGGATGCCTTGGTAGCTCAACTGGTAGAGCACCTGGCCGGAAATCAGGGGGTCCGGGTTCGAGTCCCGGTCAAGGCGAATGATTTCCTCTCTGTGGAATATCTTGCTTTCTACTCCTAATTCTAAAATTCTTTTTTTAGCTTCTCATGCTTGTGGTAATGGCGATGAACAATGCGTCAGGCAAAGAGCGAATCGAGGAGCTCAGAGGGAGGGAAGGAGAGGGGGGTGGGTGGGGGAGGGTCTTAATTTCGCCCGAGCACCGAAGGCAGCGTCGTCGAAAGGGCCCCCTGTCCCCGCCTAATCTAAATGCCCTCGTTAGCCCGGCCCTTTCCGGGCAGAGGGCCCGCTTCTCCGAGGCCTCCTGACGAGGGCGAGAAAGGGTAATAGTTGAATGAGGGTTTGGGGAAGCCGGAATTGCTCTCTGGGGTCGCCTGGAACAGAGGCGTGGTGGGGCGGAGTTAATTTTTTTCGGCATCCTCTCCCTTTTAGGTGTCCTGGCTGCCATACCCCTCCAAGGGTATAAGGGCCGAACGATTTAATTGAGCACAGGCGGACCCTCCGGAATAGGTGTTAATTAGGCGTCGCTGGAATGCGGCTACGTTTTTAAGATACATCGGATGGAGAAAAAAATAATAAATTTGAAAAGAGAAGAAAAATATACATTTTGCTTCAGAATTGTCTGATGGCCGTTCAACTTTTTGTTCGCGTTGAAAAACGCTATATATTCATGGTATACAATATTCTCGAGCCAACACAATGCACATCGTTTCAATTCTACCGGCGTGGTGAGCATTTTTCTGAAGAATGTCACTATTTAGTCTGTAAATTAGTTATGTGTTGACCAAGTGACATTAAATCTAAGGCTTTTTACCTCGCATTCACAATTATCAACGGTGTCAATGACCACGTTGTCGACGCAGCTTAAAACGAATTCCACACACCTATCAGCAAACCAAGAGCATAAAATTACCAATGGGGGCGTTTACTCGGAACCGAAATCGCAATTTTGCACACAAAATTGCTATATGGAAACGCAAAACGAATTTTAGTGAAAAAAATAATCTTCTAACCACAACCATTCACTAATAATTCAAAAATTAAAATAAGAAAAAGGTGACGCCCACTGAAAAAGCTGCTTTGATAACATTGACGTCATTTTCCTCCCGTCCTTGACTGCTTTTAGGGGAAGGGAAGGGAGTGGAGGGGGGTTCTCGGAATGATGTCTGGTCGCGAAGCTGCTGTCGCAACTGCTCCCATTGGCAGAGTCAGTTGTGTCCCCTCATTGCGATAAGACCATGTAGCTTCGCGGGCTCAGTTGTGATTGGAAGAAGTCAGTGACGTCATAGGTTGCACCACGCCCACCTTTCCGAAAGGGTTAAAAACATCAGTTTTTCGCAGCTTATAACTCGAGAAATAATTGACGGATCAAAACACGCAAAAAATACGGCTTTTTTTATTCACAAACTATCAGATCCGGCAATAAAAAAAATATGGTAATCCACCCCATTCTGTCCACTAAAAAAGAAGATTGCGTGATTAAGTGCTATTTCCACGCTATTACCCACCAGAATAGGTTCCTTCGGTCAAATGTATTCCTACATCATGCTGATAAACTTTTCTCGTGTAAATTCAGAGTATTTTTAAGAGCATTCTCGCGGCCGACCGTTGTGGATAGGTTGGTAACGCACCGACCATGCAACCCTTGGAATACCGCCTCGGGCACGGTTGGATTTTTTTCTTAGGGAAAGGTAAGGATTAAGCTTAGAATAGTTCAGGTTAGACTGCGCGGTATAACCTAATAGTTTTAACACCTTTAAGGCTTTTTTCTGCTTCTAAAAATTATTGCAATGCATAATAATAATAATACATCTTATATATTTTATGTGACAATTCCACAGTGGATAAACAATACAAATTAAACTTTTATACCAGTCGGCATGTAAAATGACAATAAGCTATTACATAAAGTATTATATATACATAATTGAAAATGTTCTGTATTACATATTATATTTTACAAGTATATACAAAGGTGGGAAAGACTTAATTATAGTTATAGATGAATATTCCCAGTATTTTTCTTTAAAAGAAAGTATGGATTGCGTACAGGTTAGGCTCGTGGATAGGGAATTCCATAATTTTATGGCATCAACAACAATAGATTTTCCATATACATTGCTCTTGTGTGGTGGGTAGTAAAGATAAGTTTGTTGTCGTATTTTTAAGGAACATGCAGTTGCTTGTCTTTTAGGAAACATATCAAGCAGGTAGGCTGGCTTATGATTACGGAATAATCTAAAAATAAACAATCCCAGGAAATATTTTCTCCTAAGACTACATAGGAGGACAGAAAATTTTTTAGTCAAAGCATTAGACTGTGAGGTGTGTTTTCAATATAAAAAGCTTCTACTAAGTGATCAACGTCCTCAATGCTTTTGATGCATTCTATTTTAGGGAGGAAGGATTGAAATTTCAATGTACTCTTATCAGCCAATCATCCGTGCGAAGACCCGAAGCATTGCGGATGTTAAGAAAATTCTCGACCCCCCTACCGAGGCAGTTATAAAAAGAAGTCTCCACTGCTATAGTAAGGAAGAATTGGCGGGGACTTACTTCGCTGTCACTTCTTGTTCTTTCGGCCGGTCGAGGAAAGACAAACAGGCTCCCAAATATGTCCGGTCTGGTTTCGTTCGAATGCTTCCCCGCTTCATAAGGAACAAGTCGCATCTTCTTATTGAACTCGCTGTCGGCTTCTTGCTCTGACCCACGATATCCTAGTAAGACTTCAGAGTAACTTACCTCTGATAAGCATCACGAGCAGAAGACGTCTTGTAAAGCAAACATACGCAGAAGGGAAGACATTCATCAACTGAAGAGAAATATTCAGGGAGGAACGAATAGTAAGACCCATACAGTGGAAGAGCGAATTTTAAAGTGTTTCACGAACCTCGGGAAATCTTACGCTTGTCTTTTGTGAACAGATTTTGTAGCAATTAAGCAGGCGTCTTCTTAAATATTCGTTCTGTCTTCCCCTCCTCCAAAGAAACAGTTTTAAGAAGGTTGGTTCGCGACTGCTTGAGTCACGTTTTCTACGGAATCTTATTAATTTAAGTACGAGTATATGCCTGCTAAGTGATCCTTACTTCACAAAGAAAATTACCTAAGCTATTGAAAGTCTTAAGTATCACAAGAAATACGATGGAAATTCGAAAGATTTATTTTTTATGATAATTTTAATCAGCTCGACGATGGAGTCAATTCAGAATTTAAATTACATAAATAAATTAATGTACTCAATGAATTTACTAATGAATAACACCAGAATATTACTATCAAACGTTATGTTCTAATATGTATTTCTTGAAATATTCTTTAATATCTCATTAGTAATGATATTATTCATACGCCAACAATTTTGGCAACAGAGGCCGCAGCGCCACTTGAAGCTAACTAACGCACTACGTCTGCTATAAGCGCAGAAATTGATGTATTTAGAGAAAAATACCTTAGGTTGATGTCTTTTTTTCGTGTCATTTTGTTCCTTGTGAAATTACACATAAAATATCAGTTTTTTGCAAAAATGACATGTCACTATGGTATTTTTAAACTTTATATTCCCATGTGACGGCCGTTCTCGCCGTTAATCGTATGTAACTTCAAATGCAATTTGTGCAAAAAGGAGTATGGGTTGGTGTTAGTATCTTTACTTTATTAGATAGAGGAACTTTAGTTCTATAAGTGCTGAAAATATAAAAAAATGACATGAATTTCACTTTTCGGATCAACCTCCTTAAAGAACGGCATGCCTTACTGGATCCCCACGACTCCCTCCTCGCTTTTGTTGTGAAATAGCCCGTCAGTATTCAAAAAGCCAACTGAATGCGGCAATGCCCATGCATTGACCTTAAAGTTCAGCCCGTAGTTTTTATTTCGCCTTGGCTCTTTTCTTCCGATATGCATTAATTTCGTCCTCATTTTCCACTTCAAAGCTAAATATAAATTTCATCAACACCATTCACATTAAGGATGCGTGGCAGGTGGTGACTAGGCATGCAACGTCGTTGCAGACACAATCCTTTTGGTGTTGAGGCGAAATGTAATTGCCCTAAAAACGGTTTTACTTCCTGTAGCGGGAGGAATTGAGATATTAATATAAAATGTTCAATATATGGCTGGGATTACTGCTTAAATTGTCTGCTTGGCTAGTAGTGGGTAGAGCACATAGCTACTGACCGCAGGGTCCCGGGTTCAAATCCCGGGCAAGAGCATTTCTGAATACCCCGTCTAAAATCCTCGCGATTCGATTTTCTGCGTGACAGAACTTCGTAGGAATCGGCAGGGGGGGCAGGGAAAGGAATCGGCCCCCTACCCTGAATGTTTGAATTTCACACGCCAATTGGCTTAGTAGTAGATAGGGTGAGCTCTACTCTCACCTGTCAAAGACCAACCTTCGGGTTGAATCACTGAGTGAGTGAGGATTATTGAATTTTACTGCTGTCACACAGTAGTTGCTTGCTGTCAAGCATTAGCTGCCGAGCCTCCAGCGATTCCTTTTAGAGAATATTTGTGAAAGACCCTAAAAGGAAAAGTTCTATTGAGTCCAAAAATTACTGTATGCACACTCTCGGTGTTGCGCAAGCCTATGAATGAGTCCCTTTTCTCTATTATAGTTTTTTTTTGGAGTTAGTCGGCATTTTCTTTTTTTCCCCCAAGGATAAATCTTCAAAATATTAATTCCATATTTTCGTACACAGCTGAACTGGTTGAATTTTCTTTAACAAATAGGAAACAGGGAGAATGGTATTAGGAAACTGATGTTGATATGGATGGCAGTCATTAACTTTTTCTCTTGTGTGTGACAATGCGACAATAAGTCGTTGACATATCTTTCAGTCCATAGGTAGGAGGCAGTTGAGAAGTTTCTCTGAATATGGCTATTAAAAGTCTGAAGTACTCTCAACGTAATATTGGTTCGAGTGGAGTGGAGTCTCAGTCGATAAAGTCAATTCCGTCGGAATTCCCACGATATTTGCTGCCAGGTGGCAGTAGAAAAACTGACTAATTCGAACTGCGGTGTAGGATGACAAGATATCCTGTTCGCCTTTGGAAATGGAGAGATAAGAAGATAGATGTAACTTTATCATATGTTTTCGTGAAAAAATGCGCCCGCTCAATTACCCAGTGGCACAACTGTGATGGTGTCAAGTTTCACGATTGCGAAACCGTCACCCTGGCAAGACCAAAGAAAGAAAATGTAAGTTAGCCTCGTTTCTCCTCATTTATTTCACAGTATGGGCTTCATGGGCTCCAAAAGTATTTATTCATTCACCCCCTTCTCTTTTCGGTATTGTGCATACAATAATAAAATGTGTACTGATTTGTTTTCACTTATAATTTGCGTGTAACTTCTGGGGTTATGAACATCACTGAAATTATGGAGCAAGAATTTTGATATTCTCTTTATTTCAGTGCCATCGAGGACATGGCAACGGAAGTCGTTCATGACTTGATTCCCCTGATTCATTCATCAGCCTCATCAATGGGAGATTTATTTTAGATGGGAAACATTTTGTAAAAGAAATTCGATCTCTCGAAAATCACCGAAATAACTGCCTGAAAAGGCGACAGTGGTATTTTCGCTTTATCAGTACGTCAACTAAGGCCTTAATTTGGCGTTTGGATTTTCAGTGCCCGTATTGAAGCATATGTAAATCCATATTCAGCGAACCTAATCCAGAAATACCATAGGAATCCGAATGTCCCAAAAACAATGAATTGTCGGCACTGAAAATTGTAGATGGTGCATTGTGGGGATTTATGTCCATTGGAGGAGGGTATTCCAACATGGAGAAGTATTTTCAACTCTGGGAATAAAAAGTATTGACAAAGAAACTCTCAGGAAATACGAAGAAAAGTTGGGATTGATATGCAGTTATACACTATTCCTTAATGTCATTGGTTTTCTCGAATACTTTCTAATATGTCTTCTGATCAATTTTTAGACATGGAAGAACGTTCTTCTGGAGCTGATGCTGTAGTCAGGCCGAGAGGAAAAGTCTTTGGTAAAAGAGGCTGGCGGCGTCACATCTTCCGGAACACCGTTCATAACTGTGATTGTCGATGGTGAATGGTCTCAAAGAAGTCACGGACATTGGTACACGGCTCTTTCAGGAGTTGTATGCGTTATTGGGCATCGAACGAAAAAATTACTCCACTTAAGGCCGCTTGACATGACACAATTTTTTGTACAATTTCTTGTACAAACGCTTGTATACACTGAACGAAATTGTATGTTTGTCTGAATGGAATTAGAACAGGTTCTATTTTCCGTAAGGTCATTCAGACATTTGCACAAGCGTTCACACAATTTGACGCTTCACACGGTACAATTTCCTCATACAAGCGTTTAATACGAAAAATTGCAACAAAAATTTTACCGTGTAAAGCGGCATTTAGACGTCAGAAACAAATACTGCTCCATGTTCATGTATTTGTTCGTGTATGTGTAGGAAAAGTGATATTTCATCTACATCTACATAATACCCTGCAAGCCACTATAAAGGTGTGTGGCAGGGGGGTGAATTCTCACCAAACATGCATTGAATATCATGCATGAAAATGGATTAGTATTTATATACTGTTCTAAACTTCACCATTTAAAAAAAGATAAAAATAGCAAAGCAAGCATGCAAAAATTGCTGTTAGTTGGGTTAGCTTCAAGTCCGTATACCAACATGCAGCTACCAATGTTATCTATTACTACACTCGTACTGGATATATTTACCGTTATTCATATCTCTAATAGTGCGAGGAAAAAAGGGCATTTTGAGTCTGAAATATTTTTAGTGTTAGCCATTACATTTTTCTACTTTTTGATCTAAATACAGGAAAATAATTGATTTTTTATTATATACTGTACCTCTTCAGAAAAGCAATCCGCAAATTTTTTTTCCATTTTTAAAGTTTACATTATGGGATAATTGTTATTAATAGTTTCTTAACAACATCAGAAGCTCCTCATCTAAAAAAACTCTATGCATTGTTCGGGGTTTCCTTCCGCATACTTTGGAAGGATGACAACAGTTTCGCTGATCATCCTGTCAGCATCTTAAGGTTGAAGGTATTGGCATGTAGTTTCTGCCTCCCTCATGCACCGTAGGTAAATATATCCAATACGAGTGTAGTAATGGATAACATTGGTAGCTGCATGTTGGTATAATGACTTGAAGCTAACCCAACTAACAGCATGTTTTTGCATGTTTGCTTTGCTATTTTTATCTTTTTTTAAATAGTGTAGTTTAGAGCAGTATATAAATACTAATCCTTTTTTATGAATGATACGTAGTGCGTGTTTGGTGAGAATTCACCCCCTGCCATACACCTTTATGGTGACTTGCAGGGTATTATGTAGATGTAGGCTGTGTGTGTGCTGCACTGTGATTGGCTGTCTCTTTGGTGACTTTTCCAGGCGCCGTGGCCAGTGGATAACCATCTTCTCTGTTGAAATTCAACGGTGTTGTCTGAATGTCCTTGGCTTGCCTGATCTGCCAGGGGAAGTATCGAAGCACTCCTTTGCCATTAGTTTGGTCTCCTCAAATTTAATGTCGTGGTCAGGTTCGAGCCACGCGTGTTCGGCGATGGTGGAGAGTCGAAATTGCTTATTTTTCGTCGCTCTCCACTGTTCTTACACCCGCTCATCCATCGAAGGACATGTCTCGCCAATGTAGGATTTCTGTTCCAGATGTAAACTACAATAGAGTAACTGAGTTTTTAATATTTCCTTAACGTCTTCAGAAAAGCAATGGGGGCGTTCACTCGGAACCGAAATCACAATTTTGTACCCGAAATCTGTTAGATGTAAACGAAATACGAATTTTCGTGAAAAAATGAATCTTCTAACCACAACCATTCACTCAGAAATCAAAAAATAAAATGAGCAAAAGGTGACGCCCGCCGAAAAAGCTGCTGTGATAACATTGACGTCATTTTCCTCCCGTCCTTGACTGCTTTAAGGGGAAGGAAAGGGAGTGGAGGGGGGTTCTAAGAAGGTATGATCGAACAGATCCTGTCGCAACAGCTCCTATTGGCAGAGTCAGCTGTGGCCCCCCCCCTTTTCGATAAGATATAGGGTGCTTTCCAATCATCGACGCAAGTCGACACAAGTCAACTTGTGTCGCGTGTAGTGCTTTCCAATCAGTGTGTGTCGCTGTTGTGTCAAACGCGAGTCGACACACGGTGACACACCGGTAATGGTGAGTTACTGAAAAAAGAAAGAAGGACGGCGCAAGCTCTAAATCGCAATACGTCTGCAAGAGGCATATTGAAAATAACCGATAAATCAGAACAAATGTTTAAGTTAAGTATTTTCTTAATTAATCATCCTACAACTCATTTTTTTGTTTATTGGTAACGATCTTGCTATAACAAGAAGGAAACATCTGTGGATTCAATTTCCTTCCCACAAAAACGCACCAATCACGAGTCCCCGTGAAAGTCCTTAGCGCATCAGCTTCTGCGCACTGAAAGTTGCTTTCCATTCGTGAAGACACAAGTCGACTTGAGTTTCCGCGAGTTAACTCAAGACGACGCATGAGTCGCTTGAATGGAAAGCACCCATAGTAGCTTCGCGGGCTTAGTTGTGATTGGACGAAGTCGATATACGTCAGAGGTTGCACCACGCCCACTTTTCCGAAAGGGTTAAAAACATTCGCCGCTTATAACTCGAGAAATAATTGGATGGATCAAAAAACGGAAAAATACGAGTATTTTTGTTTTACAATCTCTATCAGATTCGGCAATAAAAAATATGGTAAACGACCCTATTCGCCTTGCTGCCACGGATTTATCCTCCACTCCATCTTCCGCTTCGACAGTGACTCCCTACCGGATTCTTCCAATTCCATTAGGAGCTTCTACTCTTCGTAGCAACGCTCGCTCCGTGCGTTCTATGACAATCCCATGGCTCCATCTCTATCCGCCTCGCCCCTCTCCGACCACCCGAGTTCCGCCCCCGTTCTAATCCACCCCTCCCGCATTAACCTAATTTAGTGGCCAGGGGCCATCACGGTTTCCCCGCGGTGCCCATAGCAATTATTCCCGAGCGCGTCGAGCCTACGGCCGCTAACCGCACCACTGCCGCTCCCCGAGCCGCACCCACGCTCCGCCTCCCACGGCCGACTCCAACGAAGAAGGCACCCCGACGAAATCGCCGCTCCCCCGACCGCACCCCACACAGAAGGGGTGGGTGTGGCGGCGAGGGCGTAAGACACCTCGTCCCTTTCTTGCTAATCCCTCCGTTGCTCTGAAGACCCCTGAACGCGCGATCCCCCATCCAATACGCCCAGTGCCTCTGCCTGCCTGGAAGATCTGCTTCGTCCGCTCAAAGTGCATGAAGTAATGCGTCTTGGAAAAGCGTAATTACATCTACATGTACATAATACACTGCAAGCCACCTCAAAGGTTTGTGGCAGGGGGTGAATTCTCACCAAACATGCACTACATATCATGCATTTAAAAGGATTAGTATTTATATGCTGTTCTAAACTTCACTATTTAAAAAAAGATAAAAATAGCAAAGCAAACATGCAAAAACATGCTGTTAGTTGGGTTAGCTTCAAGTCCTTATACCAACATGCAACCACCTATGCAGTGGATTGATTTACTCGTATTGGACATATTTACAGCTGATCATATCCCTAATTGTACGAGGAAAAAAGGACATTTTGAATCTGCCAGTTCGGCAATCAATTTCTCTAATTTTAACATGCTCCAGTCGACCATAGCAAGTTGAGGTTCGCAAAATATTTTTAACATCATCACTGAATATATTATCTTGGAATTTATTTAACAGATTAAGCCTTAATTTCAACGGCAATAAAAAGTTGAAATTACATTCTGGTCAGATGGAAACTTCTCAACCCCGTTCGACTCATCGCCTTCCTCTTCCCCACACCCACGCAAGCAAGCAAACGCAGTAATCGGTCATTCCCCTCATCGACGAGATTATTCGGATCATTAATTTCAGACTCCTTCCCAAAAGCCGCCAATTTATGGTCATTCTATTCACTTGAAGACGATCTTACGGATCCCAAGAGATTAACTCGAAGAAAAATTTCATCCTCATCTACAGTGAACCCTTAAATCCTCGACAACTGAGAGCAGTAGGGAGTGACCCTCGTTCGCTGCCGACGTGTAAACAATTATATTTATAGAAACCATACTACCGATTATTACGAACAACTGATTTTCCTAGGAATGACGGTAACTTTACGCATACACAAGCAAATTTCTCTAAGTGTGGCCCTAGTAGTGAAAATGAACACCGCTCTTTCTACTTCTCAACATATTTTCAAAGAATTATTCTCATAGTTCCTAGATTTCTATTCCGTTTACGAGTTGTTCTGCGTACGTTTCAACTAATCAATTCCCTCAGTCATCATTAGTCAGTATTCATCATCAATGTCTAATTCTATGCAAATAGTTTTGTCTTTTGCCAATGCATTTCATGTAAGAAACTGAGTGTGGCCTAATATCGTGGATCCACGTCAAATAACTTAATACCGGACAATTTCAGCAAATCGTTGCCATTATCAAGATGCCTTCTACCACGTGCCTTGGCCAGAAAGGAGGGGAGGGGGATATGGTGTGACGGGACCGGAAGTGAGGGTGTGAGAAAAGGTGGTGAGGCGGGCAGTGACTCAAATCGGTTGGAGCCAATGGCGTCCTCAGTTACGTAGGCGGAGTGTTTGACGTCAGGAGCAGTAAACAAATGGTGATGACAAGAGTACCATTGGACGAATTTACTATTTCAAAGTTTCCTAAAAATTTCAACTTTCGTCTCATACCCTGTGCATGAAATACTTCTGGCGCAAAGCCTCTGTCACGACCACATTCTAATAAATGTATAATGCAGTATGAGGACACGTCTATTTGTAACAACAATTGTAATGCTCTTTTATTCCTTTTCCTATTTTTCTTCCCAGTTTGGCTGATGCACTTTGCATCACAATCGTGGCAATAGAAAACATATCATATTTACCTAAAGGGTCAAAAACATCTTTAGTAGTAAATAAATCTTCGAGCGGTCAACGGATTGCAAAAAGCAGTTTTTAAATCGTTCATAGACATACTAATAATACAGACTTAGTAATGCTTGTCAGTTTACCCAAGAAAGGTATATTAAATCAATGTGTTGAGGAGTCATTATTATTAAAAGCAAGGGATGCCATAAAACCCTAATGAATGATGTTGAAGCTTTGTCTAATTAAAAAAAATGAATTTACGTCTAAAACCATTGGATTCAGCAATGTTCAAAAATATTTTTAATTCTTCATTAATTATTAATTCATTCTCTCATAATAATAATAATTTGCAATTCTTATATGATTTTTAGTAAGTGGGTACATCATTGAATGGAGATCCTTATATTTATTTGTGTCTATATTGGTGGAAGGGTCAAATGGTCATTGGCGAAGTACAGTTTTCTAAAAATTGTAATTCCTGCATTCTAAAACTGTTTTTGACCCTTTAAATTTATTTCTTTATTTTAAGTTGCGTTCATCCCGAAGGTTATTCTTTGATTGGTGAGGGTAGATCTCACCCAGTACTAAGCCAATGGCGTGTGAAATTCACACATTCAGGGTAGGGGGGCCATCCCTGGGTCACCTGCGATTTCCTACGAAGTTCTGACACGCAGACAATTGAATCCCGAGGATTGTTTAGGTGGGGGTGTCCAGAAGACTTCTTGGCCGCGATTTGACCCTTTGGTCAGTAGCTCAGCGCTCTACCCACCAAGCCACTACGACCCCCCCCTTTACATTACATATGTTATTATTTGTATCAGTGTGTGTGCGCGTGTATACGAGGCAATTCTCCCATAGGCACTCACTGAGGCAGACACTGCACTCTTGAATGCCGTTCCGGATGTCAAGAGAAGAAAGAGGTGGAAACCTAAAAAATCTCTCAAGGAACAATAATAATAGCTGCAAAGGTCATGGTAAATTTCAGTACTATTCCGAAGATGGTAGGCTTACAAGCGTAACTTCGTCAAAAAACGAGTTTGAAATATTGTATTGCCAATATAAAGGTTGTAATTTCCCGGGTAAACAGATTAAAAATATGTAAAACCTGGGACAGTCGTACAACGAAACTGTGATGAAAAAAAAATTGAATACGGAGAGTCACGAACCAAGGACGTCGTCATTGTGAAGAGAGTACTTTACCCCTAACCCAAACTTCACTGTTTAAACATGGCTAATACCTTTATATTGGCAATACAATATTTCAACCTCGTTTTTTGACGAAGTTACTGGATATATAACCCTATATGGGGGGTGATTCCAAAATAACTAATCAAGGACTACCTGCCTGGCAAATTTCGCCAAAATCCCTGACCCGAAACTCGGACACTCCCCTTGTTAGATTTACAGAAAAGTACTCCGCACGGATCTTTTACATAGTGCCCTTAACTCTTGGTTGAAACACTTAAAATCAGCAGTTGCGGAACATGCAGCCTCGGGACACGCGATTGACCTCAAAGAAACAAAGATAATCGCGAAAGTGAAATGCTTCAAGTCCCGAATGATCCGGAAGCTTTGGAAATAAGAAAATGCCAGCAAAATTACAATAGGGACTGTGGCCTCCAAATCAGCCACACCTGGGACCCTGCTTTGAACCTTAATAAAAATGCAACGACTACTCCCTCCACTCCTCCACTGATCCGTATATATCGACTCCTGATCCGTTTCATTACCTCCGCCTGCCATTAGTTCCCATCTCATCTTCATAAAGAACGTGAAATGGAGCCACCATCGTTTCCACTTGAAGCGTGAGTTGGGAAAAAAGAGCAAGAGAGAGAAAAATACAAATCATTTTAAATTGTATTTTTGGAATTTGCACAACGTAAAGAACTTAAACGTTCTTAAATCACGAATTGTATGTTATCAACAAATGTTTTCTAAAAACACTATTAACGTAAAATGTAGCGAGAAACAAATGCAAATTCCAATATTGGTATGAAGGAAATTATCGGACATGAATTATCTTGACAGGTCATCCGAATAATTAAAATGATAGGGACAAACAATTTTTCACTCACCTTCACCGTATTCCTCCATTTTTGAAGAAAGCGGTCTCCGTTGCCAGGCACTCGTTTGTTTATTCAAAGTAGACGAGATCGGCAACAGATAGCGCTACCGACAGAAGCTTCGACAATTCACGAACCGTTCGTGAGCCGATCATTGAGAGAGCGAAACGAATTTCCCGCCTTCCCTCAAAGAGTCATTAAAAAGGTGAGTTTACAAAATAACCCCTCAGGTAATAGTACGCGGGGTACACCCGAAGAACAAATATATACAAACCCTTAACTCGTATCCGCGTACTTCGCAATTGCACGCTATTCAGGGTCAGCAGACGTATTCAAGGAAGCGACCGGCAGGAAGGCCTTTGTGGGATCTCTTCTCTTCAGGGACGAAGCTTTCTCATTTCCCTCTCGGGCGGAGACGACAAGTCAAACACGGCTCGCACTCACGCCAAACACTCCGTTCGTTCGGCACTCCCCCCTGCACCCCCAGAAACTTTATCGCCCTCTTGGCGGGACTTACCCTCGTCCCCTTTCCCCCGTGGGGGTCAAGCGTACCCTTCCCCCTCGAAGGGCAGGCGCCCGAGGGAGATTCAGTCCGAACTCCGCGCCGAATGCAGTTCCCCCTGTCATTCAATCCGCAGTTCACTCTTCCCGCCCCGACACCTCCACGCTGGGCCTTCTTGATTCGGCTGCCAAATCGCCAAATGATATTGGGCCGGGTCTTCGGAAACAATCAAAGTGGGAACAGTTTTAAGGAGGTTGGCTCGCGACTGCTTGATTCAAGTTGTCTAAGGAATCTTATTAATTTAAGTACGAGTATATGCCTGCTAAGTGATCCTTACTTCACAAAGAAAATTACCTAAGCTATTGAAAGTCTTAAGTATCACAAGAAATACGATGGAAATTCGAAGGATTTATTTTTTATGTTAATTTTAATCAGCTCGACGATGGAGTCAATTTAGCATTTACGCTACAGAAATAAATTCATGTACTCAATGAATTTACTAATGAATAACACCAGAATATTACTATCAAACGTTATGTTATAGTATGTCTTGAAATATTCTTTAATATCTCGATAGTAATATCATTATTATTATTACTCATTATTATTCATACGCCAACAATTTTGGCAACAGAGACCGCAGCGCCACTTGAAGTCAACTAACGCATTTCGTCTGCTATAAGCGCAGAAATTGGTGGATTTAGCGAAAAATACGGTAGGTGGATGCCTTTTTTTTGTTTCATCTTATAACATGTGAAATTACGCATAAAATATCAGTTTTTGCAAAAATGACAGGTCGCAATGATATTTTTAAACGTTTTATTCCCATGTGATGGCCATTCTCGCCGTTAATCGTATGTAACTTCAAATGCAATTTGTGCAAAAAGGAGTATGGGTTGGTATAATTATCTTTACTTTATTAGATAGAGGAACTTTAGTTCTATAAGTGCTGAAAATATAAAAAAATGACATGACTTTCACTTTTCGGATCTACCTCCTTAATCCATGCTCCGGGTCGGTATTACAATGCAGATGTTCGATATATAAGTAATATTGGTTGCTTTCCATTCGTCGACGCAAGCTGGACAAGAGTCGACATTAGTCGTGTTCACTGCTTTCCATTCTTCGTCGTGAGTTACCGACACAAGCGGACTCACACTGACTCTGACGGGAAGCTGAGTCGACTGAGTTCGAGACATCGGAAAGTAGATTTGCTGTAGCGTTGTTGGCACGAAATTGGAAAATGTGCAACTTTCTCTAGGTAAGACGTTTATTTAAATGAATAACTATGATGACTAGAGTTTCTACTGCGCAGTATTTCAACAAAAACTAAAACATCATCATTCTGAATTACTTACATTGTTCTCTTATTTAGATTTCGCCTGTACATAAATAAAGTAATTGTTGAAACCAATGAAGATTACCACAAGTTAACTGGCAGATCTACAAGTTCTTTGCGCACTGCGCACAAGTGCCTTCCATTCGTAGCTAACTCGAAGTCGACGCTAGTTCACACAAAGTGACACCCAAGTCACCCGGATGGAAAGCACCCGTCAGGAAGCGTCACTTGGTGGAAATCCTTCATAGTTGGAACGTTTAAAGATATATCAAGTTGGCTGTTTCCACATGTGTTATTTTAGGGATGGAGAGGTGAGTATCAGGTGTTTGGGTTAGTTTCACATTGATAGTGATACTCTCTATTAAAAACCATGGCTAGAAGTCGGATACACATGTGGAAACAGGGGAAACATGTGGAATGGGACATGTCAGACATGCACTGGCATGTCCCATTCCACAAAAGAGGACATTCCATTAATTGGGCACGATGAAGGTGATGGGAATTCATGCACCATGATACAATATAATATAACAAACCTGGTTTCCCTTAGGCATGTATAGCAGGTCCACTCCATTGATATCGTACATAATCATCGAGGACTTTGAGGCAGTTGACGAGTTCATGCAATGGCCCCCACCTATTTCCACCTCGCAAACATTGTACCAACACCACATTCCATTCCACCTCTTCTATAAGGTATCAGTGACCCTATTTGTGAAATATTGCCTATTTCTTCTCCTTTTCCTGAAATTCACATTGACAAATTTCACATTCACACACAAATTTCGTTAAGAATGGTATGAAAACTCTGCTCGTTTTCATACCATTCTTAACTTGATTACATCATTGTTTATGGAATACCATTATTCGGGCACATTGCTCGTGGCTCTCGAACGTTGTATTTTACACAAATTCCAATCCCTATATCTATCCAATCCCTGAAACACACAACTCAATTCTTTTTTTTCTTAAAAGAACATCTTTAGAACTTGCTAAATCAGTGCTCACCTGATTTTTAAAACCTGTGCCACATGGATTTTTTAAACTCCGAAAAACCATTTTCTGCCAAATTTCTAAGGTTCTTGGGATACTTTCTCCGAGAAGGTAGGTTAAAATCTACATTTCACTTTTTAATCATACACTACACACACGTGAGTATTAACACGAGAAAAATTAGCCCGTTACTTGATCTGCCCGTCCACCCGTCTGGTTTTATTTACTGCCCAAAGTTACAAAAAAAGACATTTTGAACTTTGACTTAGAGCAGTTGAAGAAGCATTAAAACTTTCACAAAGTCGACGTTCAAGATCAATAGTATCAAGTATAGGCTTTTTCCTTCCCATTCATTTATTTTTTATATTTATGCTAAGTAAAATAAGTTTGCTGGAGCTTGTACAAATTTTGCGTAAAATGACGTTTTCCAAGCGTCCGAGTGATGTATATTTGCCTATAACTCAGGGTAAATTTCTTTTCTTTGAATTTTGTGAACGGATTATGGGTCACAAGGGTAGGCACTACCTACGAGCCGAATTTCGTTGAAATCTGAGATGGTGAGGCGCCATTTTTTCGAAAAATTGGTCGATTTAAAATGGATTGTGGAACAGCCAAGTTGATATTTCTTTAAACGTTCCAAGATGTTCGAAAGCTCAAATTTTCTTGACTGTGTAAAAATGATTACGATAACTTGGTACAGTCCACAATTCCAATTTATTAAACGACCCGAGCTTCGTTTAAAACAGTCATCTTCAAGGTATCAACCTCACAACCACCCGAAGAGAAATGGAAAACCTTCGTCGCTCTTTCTGCCGACGCTACTACGATCCCCTCCACCGCCGATAATGACTGCGGGAGTGGAAACGCAGGTCAGTTGATACACTCGAAATCTGGAATATATTAATTTACTGTGCTTAATTCTATAAACATGCAACGCCACCAAGTAACGCCGGATCATTAATGATAATTAGCAGATTAATATTATTGTAAATTTGTAAGGGAAATACAAAGGTGAACATTTGAACGTCATCTTCCAAAAGTTCAACTCTGGAAATCCGTGCGAACTCTTGTTGTTTCTTTTAAAACTAACAATTTGATTCATAAGTTATTGCAAAGCATTCATATGGCCTATCGATTGCAATATTGCCTTTCTTTTTGAACCTAGGGAGTGCTATAAAATTGTGTGATATGATTGAATTGAAGGAGCTTTCCAACCCGATGCGTATCGAGTGAAATGGAATTAGCAATTGAAACATTTCCCCAATGGCCGTCAACTACGCCCTAATCACCATCTGTCACTTCCCATTTCCTCTTCATTTTCTGCACATTACATGTCTTACAAAGTTGTCCTTAGTTTAATTTGAAATAAAACGCACTCTGGGCATTCTTAATTCACCTTAATTTAATCTATGAGCTCAGTTAACGGACTTTTTGGAGTTTGCACTCCTGCTTTCCATTTATCTTTTTAAAGTATGCGCTACTTTTACTTTGAGCGTGACGTATATTACTTCTAACTTCTCTCAGAACCTACTCAATGGTAAAGGTCCATCCATAAATTACGTAACGCTGATTTTCCCCTTTTTTTATAACCCCACCTTATCGTACAACGTTCCGGAATTTTTTCTAAGTGAATTCCGTCACACTGCCAATGGACCCTATGATTTTTTTAAATATTAAAACATGTGTTCTTTATAGATAATTTATTTATATCTCAATACTAATATACATTCACTTATCATTATGTGTATTGCCGTTATTTGAAAAAGAAATCTACGAGTCTGCTGTGCATATTAATATTCAACGCCAAGCATCACAGCTTCCGCGCAAAAACATCTAACAGAAGGAGTATCTCACTCTACACAAATACAAACAAAACTGCTATCAGCTCCCATAATTATCAAAGGTATTCGCAGCCATGAGGTTTACGAGAAGTTTTCTGCTGGTAGGAAAAGAGATTTCAACGCAAAAAGAGGCGTTTATCTTTATAGAAGGGGTTCAGTACTCCGTCCGTCGGATGAGACGCTAATAGGTAGATCCTTAGGCTTGTTTCGCTAAGAGTAGGAGAATACCTGCGCCGGGTTTCGCTCCACCAATCCTCCGTTCCCTGAAAAACTCAGACCTTACCCAGTTTCTGTTTTCTCTTAAATAGCGCTAGTGTAATTAACTGTCGCTTCGTTGTCGTTCACCTGCGCCGAATGACTCCTACTATTTGTGGAGAAGCAGGCTACTCATGTTTCAGCTGTGTATCAGTTCCAGACCGTGGAATTGATTAACCGACTTAGAAGAGTTAAGCAAAACAGCAATGAGGGAAGTTATTAAAAAATGAATTCTTGATACCCAGTGTTCATGCGTTAGCAAGTATACACGCACCAGGTTAGTGTGAGAAGGAGGGCATTGAATAAAGGTGATGCTTCGCGGAAGTTGGGTAGTTGTTGGAGCGCCAGTGAGTATGTCGTTCCAAACTGGAACTCCGCAGCTGGACCGCGTCAATGAAAATATAAAATAACGGCTCCCACTAAAGCCATTATCAATGTGTTTATCCATGAGTTTTAAAGAATAATATTTCTGAAATACTGGAGCAATAACCGAAAGCGTTCGAGAAATATGTTAGAAAGTAGAGCATTACAAAATATCAGTAGTGAGATTGTTAAAAACAGCGAAATGTCATCCAACCATAAGTTTATAGAATGCCCAAACGATGACTTTATTTTTCCACTGCATTATTTGTCATTCATAACCAAAATTCTATGGACTGGAATTGGTTTACCTCGAAGAATGTGGCTTTTTGGAGGAAGAGTAACTGTATTGAAAACACATCCACAGGCCACGACAATATTACAACCAAAGTAGAAAAAGAATTATAATTTACTTTTATTTTTGAATTGACGATCAGGTAGGATAAGAATATTATTGTAGAATATTGATCGAGACTCTAATACATATATTTTCCCCTTCAATTCGGGGATACGCCAACTGCCGAATGAGGTCTGATACCCTATAGTAGCATGTTTGCATGTCTATAGTGCGTGATTGGTGATCTTCACCCCTTGCCACACACCCTCGCGGTGGCTTGCAGGGTATCGCGTAGATGTAGATATAGATTTTTTGCTGAAAATCATGTGTGAATTCACAGAAAATGGATTTTGTGAATCTTACCTGGTGCTGCTTACGAATGTTAGTTTAATTTAAAGAAAAAGATAATATGAAATTTAAGATATATATTTTTAAGATAATGCGAAAAATTAAGTTAATATGGAATAATATGGAATTTATTTCTTTTTGCTAATAGCATACATGCTGCTATCAATGGAGTTTTCATGGACCACCTTTTTGTGAAGATTTCTGTGCATTCTGTCGTTTGACAGAGAAAATAAAATTAGAGGTAAAACTGCCGACGGACTCAAATGTCTTTCACTAACAACACATTTATAGAGGAAGTGTCGTAAAGATGATGTTAGACTTTTACATATATTTGCATATTTCCTGTAGTGGACATGAAAAAAAATCCTTTACTACTGCACAGTAATTGTAGCCTCGCGCGCCTGTCGTAGTGAATATCACATCTTGAATAACATATTTTTGTTAAAGTATGTACTTTCACACTACCGAGCAAAGCATCTTTAAAAACAAAAACTCTACTTCATCGACAACAGTAAGAATATTATAGCCTTCAAATCGTTCAAATAGTCTTCGCTCTTCTAGTTTTTTTTATTGCACAACCCTGACCCGAAAGCATTCAACAATATTTCATGAAATCGTTTGCTTTGCACATCAGTAAAGTTACGAAATCACAACATTTCGGTGGGGTACCTGATCTCTGGCCGAATGCGTAAACAAAGCGATGAAGATCTTGTCTTTTGAAAACAGCTTTTCTTATGCGCTCACAAACCTTTTATACATTCGCCTCCAAACATGATATTCTCGAAGCTAGCACCTCTGATATATATGGCTAAACTTTTTCATTTTTCAAAAACTCAATCCGTTTTGTGCCCAAATGGTTTCTCTACGTCTGAGCATTACCCTGCGAGCCACCGCAGGGTGCATGGAAGAGGGTGATGATCACATGATGAACTTTCATGATCGCATCATGAACTTACATCCCTACCTGCCAGGCGTCTCTCCGAGTGCTTTCGCCGCCTCGCACCATATTCGCTCTAAGCTCTTCATTTGTCTCCGCCATTGCTCCCGCACGGATACCATGAATATGGAATCTAAACACCCGTTGGACTATGAGCCGTGGTCCGAGTCTCTCTTGCGTGAAAACGAGTCGTTTTCTACGTCGTGCATGCGACTGGCTTTGAGGAGGTACGCGCGGGTGCGTTCATCCAGCCAAGCGTCTCATTATCTGAGGATTCCGCTAGAAGGAGACGCCCCCTCACCCTGCCGCCTTTTCCCTTCCATTCAACTATTCACCCCTCTCCCCCGCATTCCCCCACCACAAAAGGGTCCACGAGAAGAGAGAGCTCTCCCTCCAGTAACCCTCCCCCGAGAACCCCTCTTGCTCCCCCTGCCAACAGAACAACTCCCTCCCTCCCTCCTCGAGAGGGAAGCTGCGTCCCCTCCCGACTCTGTGCGCGCGTGGAATCTGAGGATTTAGTCGAGAGGTCTCTTTTGCATCGTCTGGGGGGTGGAAGAGAAAGGGGGGTTATGGCCTCCCTGTAGCCACGCTCCCCCTTGGGGGTGTTTGCTTGGGCTGAGGGGCCTGGGATCGGAGGGACTGACTACAAGGTTCCCCTTGCAGCACTTCCCGACCACTTCCCTTCGAGGCTTCCGTGCTTCGGTTCCCATGGACGTCCCTAAAATAAGAACCCGATCCCCGATTCGATAATTTGGTATTCTCTCTTCAAAGATTGTTGCCTTGAAAAATATTAATTTTTTTAAGAACTCAGTTCTGAAACGTTTAAAAACACTTGTAGAACATAAATAGCCAAACCTTCCAGAATTTCCACAATTGAAGGTGACTTTTTTCCAAAATAGGTCAAATAAAAGCATCCTGCATGTTCCGGCAGCTCGCGGGTAGAGAAAAATAATGAGTGGACTGTATTATGAACAAGGATGTGACCCGAAAAGGCACTTAACGTTTCGTGCCGTACCTGGGAGGCACCCGAACTCGGAGTCCGAGCCTCGGCGTTGAAGGAGACCCAACCCTTCACCACGGGTGCTCTATAGCACCAACTGACCAGTCACACTACAGTTTATAACTTCTTAAAGTTAAACATAAATCACAAAGCTATTTTCGTCTTTGTGCTGCACTAGTCACGTTGATGAAAATGGTTTTTTCATCGCAGTCATACGATAGGTATTAACCAATTTACATGCTTTAGTAATTAAATGTACATTAAACTGGCTTGGTTTACTAATTCACATAAAATGGTTAATATATATCGTACAACTGTGTCAAAAAACCATTTTCATCAACATGAATAGTAAAACACAAAGATGAACACAATTGTGCGATATATGTTTAACTTTAGGAAGTTGTAAGATATAGTGTGACTGGTCAGTTGGTGCTATAAACCACCCGTGGTGAAGGGTTGGGACTCCTTCAACGCCGAAGCTCGGACTCCGAGTTCGGGTGCCTCCCAGGTACGGCACGAAACGTTAAGTGCCTTTTCGGGTCACATCCCTGATTATGAATAAGGTTCATATCAACAGGATCTGTATTTCCAATCAATATACTACACAAAATAATTCAACGTTTGACACCCCTGACGAATTCCAGTCTCCGAGGCATTCATGTCAGCCCGAACCGCTGCGACACCACCTCGACACCACACGACTTCACTCGACCGACTGACCACTTTCACTCGTTTCCACATGTGGTGAGGCCGCCACCAACTATGATTAGTCACTTGTGCCATCTGCCGGTCACCTGTCATACCACTTGTCCGAACACTGCAGGATGTCTATTACACCTGCTATACAATGTGATCCATAGTGTTCCTAAATACGAGCAACTTCCGAAAAGTAGATTTAGCAATTTTGACCGACTTTTACTTTTCCTACCGCCACCCAAAACAAGTAAACAGCTATTTCACCTACAAGTAAAAACTGACTTTGAAAGCACTGCGACGAATGTTTAGAAAATTTTAACCAATATAAATGAACTCACAGTAGGTACATTCAGTTTTAAAATATATTTCAATGAAATAATTTTGACAACTGAAAAAAGTGAACAGTTTGAATATATTTTTACGTTTTTTTCTGTTTGATACAGAACTTGTTCATCAACATGAGTTTATCCTCTAAGTACACACATCTAAAACATTAGGATGTGTGGACAGATGGGCTTCTCATTTAGTGATAGATGTATTCCCATTCTTCAGTTATACATCCTGCGATTGCGTTATGAATAATGGGATGCAGTTGTCCAAGAGCACAGGTTCTATCCTCCGTAGAGGCAGATTTTTCAGTGCAATACTGGATCTTCTTGAGTGCTGCGTGGAGAGAACTTTCAGAAAGTTCAATACTCTGTCGGTCAGTTAAACCCTGGGCCCCTTGGCGCTATCAAATCCTGGATCGACCTCAGGGCGTAAGCAGTAGAAGCGAGACTGTAGTTGACATTCTGAATATGTATGTCCTATCGTGTACGCTGGCAGTCTATAAAATTTCCTTTTCAAGTTCACTCAGGATGGGAATACAAATGGAAAAATAGTATGAAAAAGCGACATTAAATTTTAAATGAAGTTAGCAGTTTTCAGCACACAATAATGAATCAAATGAACCTCATATTGGTTTAAGAAAGCGTGAAATGAGTTGCAATATGGCATTATCAAACGTATAGTCTCGAATCAGTCTTTTCACCAATGCTAAGAAAATCATACTTTTCTGTAAAAAACTCAGTGGCATCGAGTGAAAGTGCTTCTCGCTGCCTTCCCAAAACATATCTCTACTTCTACTTTCGTACTTGATGGAAGCGGTCGATACTATGTGGAACTCCATTGCTAGTAGGTGAAAAAAGGCTTTAAATTCTACTGTTTTGAAAAATAATTAATTAACGACCAGTTTCGCTTCACTGTAGCATCCTCAGGGGGGTTATTTTGCAATCTCACCTTTTAAGTGACTCTTTGCGGAAAGGCGGGAGATCCGTTTCGCTCTCTTAATGATCGGCTCACGAACGGTTCGTGAATTGTCGAAGCTTCTGTCGGTAGCGCTATCTGTTACAGATCTCGTCTACTTTGAATAAACGAACGAGTGCCTGGCAACGGAGATCGCTTTCTTCAAAAATGGAGGAATACGGTGAAGGTGAGTGAAAAATTGTTTGTCCCTATCATTTTAATTATTCGGATGGCCTGTCAAGATAATTCACGTCCGATAATTTCTTTATACCAATATTGGAATTATCATATGTTTCTCGCTACATTTTACGTTAATAGTGTTTTTAGAAATCATTTGTTGATAATATACAATTCGTGATTTAAGAACGTTTAAGTTCTTCACGTTGTGCAAATTCCAAAATTACAATTAAAAATCGTTTGTATCTTTCTTACTTTTTTTCCAACTCAAGCTTGAAGTGGAAACGATGGTGGCTCCATTTCACGTTCTTTATGAAGATGAGATGGGAACTAATGGCAGGCGGAGATAATGAAACGGATCAAGAGTCGAAAGATACGGATCAGAGCGGATGAATCGTCTAAAAGACCAGCACATGACCGGCAGTTCACCGCTTGAGATCCGAAGATGGTCACGCCGCCTGGGTGGCGGAGTTCAACTACGAAAAAGTGACATTTTATGACGTATTCTCACTAAAGTGAGATTAAAAAATAACCCCCCAGGTATAGATTAATATCGATAGGTTAATAAATCCATTGTAAAACAGTGGAACTGCAAAGTCCTTTCTCGACTCAACGTTTGAGTGAAATCAAGGCCTCCTCACTTATTTTGTCCCTCCTTCATTCTCCTCTTCGCACTCTTTCCCAGCATATTCTTACCTCGTTCTTGGATTCCACTGCGTCCCTCCAGAATGTGTGGAGGCGAGGTGACGAAGATGGGGAGCGGCCGGGGATGCACCCAAGCTGCAGCACGCGAGCGTGGGTGCGGCACACCGCTCCCTCCCCCGATCACCTCCACAGCCTCCACTAGTGCTCGGGAACCCCGCTCCCTTCCCACACCACACTGCACCCCTCTGCGATCAACCCCCATCCTGCCTCGGGGGCAATCCGCCCTCGTCAACCACCCAAGAAGGGCGCCGTGCATAACGAAATTAATTCGCTAGCGTTCTACGTCTGAGATTGGAAGGGTTTAGCCCCTAGCGCGGAAACGAAAGAACTAGATGAAGGGTGATTAGTATGAGGTAAGCGACCGTAAGTGAGAACGTTGGTAAACGGTATTGAAAATCGTGGTTAATTGAAACAATTTAGCTCAGAAATCCTGATTGTTTTATTTTTATTTTATTTTAAAGAATATTGTTCACATACATCAGTGATGCCATTTTACAGTTTTACATTTTGGGGTTAAGGTAATCGTACACTGGGATTCATCAAAAGACTATTTGGTAAATGTGACGATCATGTACGACAAATCAGCTACTTTTCCCTTGTTGTACCTCATTTGGAATATGCTGCCAGTGTATGGGATCCCAACGAAATCGGTCTAAATAATGAACTTGAACGTGAGCAGCGAAGATCGGAAAGATTTGTATAGGGACGGTACGATAACTACATTAGCGTAACCAGTCTATTAAATGAATTACAATGGGAATCATTGTCAGATCGCAGGTTGAAATTAGACTTAATCTCTTAAATAAATTCCAAGGCAATATTTTCAGTGATGATGATAAAAATATTTTGCGGACTTACCAACTTACTATCGTAGACTGGACCATAATCACAAAATTAGAGAAATCGATTGCCGAACTGACAGATTCAAAATGTCCTTTTTTCCTCGTACCATTAGGGATATGAACAGCGGTAAATATGTCCAATACGAGTGATACGACTTATTATCAAGACGTGATGGCACCCTCTCGAGTAAAATATTCCGGAGGTAAAATAGTCCCCCATTCGGATCTCCGGGCGGGGACTACCCGAGAGAGTACATCAGTCAAGTGTGATACTCATTTTAGGGTAGGAACGTGGAACGTGCGATCACTTCGGACCTGCGGAAGACTGGAGAACCTGAAGGTGGAAATGAGGAGAATGGACCTCGATGTATTGGGAATCAGTGAAATGAGATGGCCCGAAGAAGGAGACTTTTGGAGTGGAAGTTATAGAATTATTCACACCGGATCACTGAATGGTAACGCTGGAGTAGGCATAATGCTCAGGAAGAGTGCGGGACTGCGTGTGAATACAGTGAAAGGATTATAATGGTTAAAATTGAAACTAAGCCTACAGATACCATTGTGGTGCAAGTTTACATGCCTACGTCAGACTACGAAGATGAAGAAGTGGAAGACGTCTACGAAGATATCACTGAAGTAATAAAACAGGTGAGAGGAGAAGAAAACCTAATTATTTTAGGAGACTGGAACGCTGTCGTCGGTGAAGGACGAGATGGAAGAATAACTGGAAAATATGGATTGGGAAACCGAAACGAAAGAGGAGAAAGACTGCTGGAGTTCTGCGCACAACATAAGTTAGTGGTTACTAACACATTGTTTAAAAATCACAACCGAAGAAAATACACATGGAAGATGCCAGGAGACAGAGGAAGATTTCAAATAGACTACATTTTAGTGAAGCAGAGGTTCAGGAATCAGGTGAAGGACTGCAAAAGCTACCCGGGTGCAGACATCGACAGCGACCATAATTTAGTGATGATGAAATGCCATCTAAAATTCAAGAGATTGAAGAAAACAGTAAAGAACATTTGGCAAGTAGAAAAACTAAAGGAGATTCAAAATCAGCTGGAATTTCAAAAAGCAGTAGAAAACAACATAGGAGAGGACCTGACTGAGAAACCAGTAGAAGAGCGTTGGGAAAACATTAAATTGTGGACTACAAAAAGCCGCAAAAGAAGTTCTTGGAAGAAGAAAGGTTGTTAAGAAGAAACCATGGATCACGGAAGAAGTCTTAGTGCTGATTGAAGAAAGAAGAAAGTACAAGAATGCGAAAACTGAAGAAGGGCAGCTTTGCTACAAAAGAATAAGGAACGAAGTAAGTCGCAAAGCCAGGAAAGCTAGAGAAATGTGGATGAACAATCTGTGCGAAGATGTACAAAACAACCTTACCATTGGAAAGGTGGAAGCTGCCTATAGGATAGTGAGGAACCACTTCAAGGAACGGAGCGCAAGATGCAATGCTATAAGGGACAAGAATGGAGAACTTTTGATTGAAAATGAAGACAAAGTGAAGAGATGGAAAGAATATCTCGAGGAGTTATACAACGGGAACGACCTCAGCACGAAAGTGATTGAAGAGGAAAGCGAAGTCGAGAAGGATGATATGGGAGCTTCAATATTGAGATCGGAATTCGACGCAGCAGTAAGGGACCTTCGGATGAATAAGGCTTCTGGAATTGATGATATACCCGCAGAACTGATAAGGAATGCGGGAGAGAGGACATTGGCCCAGCTTTATAATGTCATCTGCGACATGTACTCAACAGGAGAACTACCCAGGGACTTCGAGAAAAACATCATCATTCCTATTCCCAAAATGAAGAGAGCAGAGAAATGCGAGAATTTTAGGACTATAAGCCTGACGACACATGCATCGAAGATACTGACAAGGATCATCTACAGAAGAATAGAACGAAAAGCAGAGGAGTTCCTGGATGAAGATCAATTCGGATTCAGGAAAGGTAAGGGTACAAGAGAAGCAATATTGGCCCTTAGGCTGCTTATAGAGAAGAGAATGGAGAAGAACAAACCGACCTTCATTGCATTTGTGGATTTAGAGAAGGCTTTCGACAACGTGGACTGGAATTCAATGCTTGATATTCTGAAAGGAATTGGAGTTTCCTACAATGATCGAAGAATTATCCACAGTTTGTATAAAAACCAATTAGCTGTGATTAAATCGGGACCCAGCTGTGAAGAAGCAAGAATAAGGAAAGGAGTGAGACAAGGCTGTGCACTGTCTCCCGTAATTTTTGATGTTTACATTGAGAGAGCCATCAATGAAGTCAAGGAGAAGTGTTCTGGAGTGAACATCCACGGAGAAACAATCAACATGCTACGATTTGCTGATGACATAGCTCTCATAGCAGAGACAGAGAAGGAGCTGAATAAGATGCTAACTACCATGGAAAGGACAATGGTTAGTTATCATCTGAAGATCAATAAGAAGAAAACTAAGATATTGGTGTGCAGCAAGAGAGAGGAGGCCAAAACCAACGTAATGCTAGGAAAACAGAAACTGGAAGAGGTAAAAGAGTTATGTTACCTAGGAAGCAGAGTAACCAACGATGGACGAAGCAAGAAAGAAATAGTGAGTAGAATAGCCCAGGCAAAGAGGGCATTCTATCAAAAGAAGAATCTACTAACAGCTGGAAATACAAGCTTGGAAGTAAGGAAGCAATTCATTAAAACGTATGTCTGGAGCATGTTCCTTTATGGCAGTGAGGCATGGACGATGACAGCAGCGGAGAAGAAAAGGGTAGAAGCATTCGAAATATGGTGCTATCGACGAATGATGAAGATAAAATGGATCGACCGAGTGACAAATGAAGAAGTCCTAAGAAGAGTGGGAGAAAAGAGAAGTCTACTGAAAACTATAGAAAGAAGACGGGACAACCTAATCGGCCATATCTTAAGACACGATGGCCTGATGAAGACAATCGTCGAGGGAAAAGTGAACGGGAAAAATGGAAGAGGCAGGCCTCGTATGAGTTACATGGAGCAGGTCGTAAAGGACGTGAAAGAGAGGAACTACGTTGGTGTGAAGAGGTTGGCCGATAGAAGAATCGAGTGGAGGGCTGCGTCAAACCAATCCTAGGATTGTTGACCCTTGATGATGATGATGATGATGACGAGTGATTGAATCCATAGCATAGGTAGTTGCATGTTGGTATAAGGACTTGAAGCTAATCCAAATAACAGCACGTTTTCGCATGTTTGCTTTGCTATTTCTATCTTTTTTTTAAATAGTGAAGTGTAGAACAGTATATAAATACTAATTATTTTATGCATGATATGTAGTGTACGTGTTGTGAGAATTCACTCCCTGCCACACACCTTGATGGTAGCTTGCAGGGTATTATGTAGAATAAGATGTAGATGAAGGTGATACCAGCACGGGTGAAATCTGAATATCTGCCCATTGCATTGGAACGCCGCGAAATTCTTCGTCTAAAAACAAGAGTGAAAAAGTAAAAGTAAAAAAGTAAAAATGACTTTGTATATTCCACACTTTTATTAACAATACCGACCGCGGTTTCGACGGCTATAGCGTCATTGTCAAGGCAACATATAGTGTACCAATATTTCTTCGATTAAAAACAAGAGGCCTTGTTCTGAACTAATAATGAGAGGTGTTTGAGGATGGAAAGGCAAGAATGATTTCTAATTTTGATCAATTGAAAACCAATGATGATTATTAAGATTATTGCAATGAAGTCTATTAGGGTCTTCCACCGAGTCAGGTCCTGCATTAAGATTTTTGTTCGGCTTTTTCGATTTGCCTTATCCGAGTGTTGATATGTTTGAACCAGGGTTATTTTGGCGGACTTCAAATCTAAGGGACATTGTACAAGAATGCTTGATATTTTGCAGTGTTGTGGAAGGAATGGTAATCGCAAAATCAGGTGCACCAAATACTATGGTTGCATCGCACCGTCTAACCTCAATTCTTAAACCTAAGACGAGCAAAAAACATATTCTCAAGACAGGCGGGATTAGCACCCTCGAACTTGGGTTGTAAGACCGACCTGTTACCTTCTTGACAGTCTCATTATCTTTCTTATAGACCAATACCTCTAACAGTTAAACAACTAGAGTGCTATCTCAGTTGAGATTAAACAGAAGCCACTACTTCTTCCATTCTCTCTTTCCTTGCGTCTTCTTTCCTTCTCTCGTTCCCGTCTTCTTTCCTTCTCTCGCTCTTCCAAGGCCAAATAAATAAAAATAACTATTTTTTCTCGAAGCCTGAGATTGGGAGTGATATGAGACTAGATTGTAGTTTTCGTAAGATAAACTGGAAGAGAAAAAGATTTGTTTCACTTATTCGTCATTACATCTACATAATACCATGCCACCGAGATACCATAAAGGTGTGTGGCAGGGGGTGATTTCTCACCAAACATGCCCTACATATCATGCATTTAAAAGGATAAGTATTAATATATTAGTCTAAACTGCAATATTTTAAAAGATAAATATAGCAAAGCAAACATGCAAAAACATGCTGTTAGTTGGGTTAGATTCAAGTCCTTATACCAACATGCAGCTACTAATGTTATCCATTGCTACACTCGTACTGGATATATTTACAGTTATTCATATCCCTAATAGTACGAGGAAAAGAGGACATTTTGAATCTGTCAGTTCGGCAATCAATTTCTCGAATTTTGTGATCATGGTCCAGTTTACCATAGTAGGTTGGGGTCCGCAAAATATTTTTAACATTATCACTGAAAATATGCTCTTGGAATTTTTTTAGGAGATTAAGTCTAAATTTCAACCAGCGATCTGACAATGTTTCCCAATTTAATTCATTTAATAGACTGGTTACGCTAACAAGATTACACATTTACCCAATACTCTTTTAATGAAACCCAGTTTACGATTCGCTTGACCCATTATTTCACGTATGTGTTTACCCCAGGAAAGATCATGTGTCAGTGGAATAGAGTTTGTACTTCCCATGACTAAGGATGAATATGTATCTTGATCTTATTTATCTCTTTCCCATCAGACCTTGGGCATCGCGGAATAATTTCTCTGGTAAAATTGCAGAACTGAACTCCATGATCTGCCTTTTTTTTATATCACCGTAATAATCAGAGCAGTGATAACGATTTCCCATAATTCATTCCAGAAGCATCATTAATCATGGAAGTTTCAACAATCGGTTGTAATTATTAAAATACAGATTTAATTTTTTTATCACGAATCCGGTTTAAAGAGGTGAACTAAAAATGTGTTTAATGCTCACAGTCTGGCCGTAGAAACCAGCGGGTTTAAGACGCCTGAATTCACTTACATCCACGCAATACCATGCTCTAATGCATTGAAGGTTACATCTACATCTACATCTACACAATACCCTGCAAGCAACCTTGAGGGTGTGTGGCAGGGGATGAAGATCACCAAGCATGCACTACTAACATGCAAACAAGCAACTATAGGGTCTCATGTAACTAGATTGTTAGTAGGTATCATTAGTATTTAAAGGGTTAATACATAATGCACTAATACATAATTCATAATGCGCTACAGACTACTCTAACATATTGCACCTACCTATCCCTCTGCTATGCTGCCTATTCTGTTCTCTTTTAGTATGGGGGAAAAATGCCATTTTGAATTTATCAGTACAACAATCTATCTCTCTAATCTTATTTGTCTGGTCGAATCTAGCGTAATACGCTTGTGTTTTTTAATATGTGCCTAACATCTTCAATAAAGCTATCCGATTGAAATTTCTCTAATAGATTAATCTGTACCTTAACCTACGCTATGATAATGACTCCTACCCTAATTCTTGTATTAATTCTGAAACACTACTCAACCTATCGTAACATCTTTTAACGAACCTAGCTGCTCTACGCTGCACACTGTCTAGTTCTCTGATCAAACCTAATTCATTAGGATCCCATTCACTGGCTGCATACACAAGGTGGGGATTAACTAGTGAAAAGTAACATCGCTCTTTTGTCTTCTCATCACATTTCCCAAGTACTCTTTTTATAAATCCTAGCTTTCTCTTCGCTCGGCCGCATATTTTCCGGATGTATCTTCCCCACGATAAATCCTTAGTGATTGTTACGCCTAAATTTCTGATGGTTTCAACGTTTTCGATCTTCGTGTTACTTATTTTATTGGTACGCTCCATCGAATTATTCCTCCTTCAAAAATCCTCCCAAAAAAAGGTTAGGATAAAAGCAGAATATTGCGGTGCACTTTTTTCTGGATTCGAGGTCACATGTTTTTCAAAGTTATAAGCATTAAAATAATAAATGTTTCCACTCATATGTTTTAGTTTTTATTCAGATTAGTTCAGATTTTTTAGATTAGATAGTATATCCAGCCAGATAGTTTCAGGCGCCCTGCATTCTTATTTTGCTCCGTCAACTTTATATTCTCAAGTCCCTCTCCTCGTTGGTGATGAGTAAATCCGAACAAACCCACTCATCCCTTATCCCTGTGATCCCTTAACCCTGGCGCGTGGCTGATTTCACATCACTTCGCTCGTTGACGTAACGGAGGAGGCGGTCGCTTTACATGGGAATGGCGAGCAAAGAAAATTGGGAGTTCGGGGGAAAGGCAAGGAACTCCTGCGTTTGATTACATGCGAGAGAAGACACGCCTTGCGGAATCCTTAGAGATGCTGCGTTTAAATATGCAAATACAACACCTCCTCCCCGTTCCCTGAAAATCTGATCTCCCTAATGATCGCATATGGTAAACCTGACATGATCCTTTCGCGCCATACGTACTAGAACGGAAGCAGCTCGCAGATAATGTGCTATCTCAAGGCATCGGATCCAGTTTTGCTGTAAATGATGAAACATGAGGATGGCACAAAATTAAGGGTTTTGAAGCCATCGTCTGGTTTCCATCGCTCGAAACACTTTCGTCGTCTAATTGTGTACTGATGGCACAAATATTCGGATTCTTAAAATCCATAGGCTGTTACAGTCCGGTTCAACTCCTCTAAGAACTTAAATAAGACGTAAGATTTGAAATATACTAAACAAAATAAGAATACGCAAAAACAGGCTGGTTGATCAAGTTCGTGGACAGCACGCATGTGGCATGCGTACGTATGCCAAGACACCAAACTGCTTCCATGGTGATGTCTTAATTTTCATCGCCTCAATCATCAGTAATTACGTGGTTCATTTTATAGGATTATAGTGAAAAAAGGTCCTTTGAATTCACTTAAATGTATGCAAAAGGCAAGAGTACTTCATTCAATGGTATTTCCTCGTTTTAGAAATTTATACTCAAGTGAAGCTCTTTGAACTTCAGATCATATTAGCGTTAAATTACTTATACACTTCTTATAATTCCTCTGGGAAGATCCCTGCAATCGGCTCTTCCTTAAATCATAGTATTGTCGTAATCATTAAATTTGTTGTGACTCAGTGGTACTATTTATATTGATTACCTTATCTTTATGCCAGGTAAAAATTACAACAGTGTCGGAAATGGGGGAAACATAATTTCGTATCATAAAAACAGGATAAAAAACAAACGCAACGCTTTCTTGTAATCCTTCATACATTTACTTTTTTATAATTTCAATTTATTCCAGTTAAACGTGACTCCTTGTACTTTCTGTCCTTGTACTGTAATTCACCTATTTTTGTATCCTAAATGTCGAAAAATTACAAAAATGAAATATGTTAAAAAATTTAAACTTTTAAAATTTAAGCATTAAAAGTTTAAACAATCACATATTTGTATAGCAATTACATTTTAAAATTATATAGAACTTACATAATTAATTTTATTTGAATCCAATACATGTCTTTATAATTTGAAATACCTGCGGTAATAAAATTATCAAATCTATATTTTATTGCCTAATTACTGTAAAATTAAAAAGACTATCATTGTAAATTTTTGATGACAAACTTTCTCAAAGTGATACAACAAAATTAATGTTAAATACATGAAATCCAATGTAACTATTACCACATGTATGTTTATTATGTTATGAATACAGTTTTGTGATGCAAAAATTAGCAAAACTTCATTATTTATTGCAAAATTTTATTTTTTTTATAAAATTAACAATAAAAGTTCTGAATATTGTTCTATTTTCCACTACAAACAGAAAAAATATCACTTTTCCCCAAACAAATTGCTGGATTCCTTCCCCGCCAGGTGAAGGATAAGAAAAAATTGCTCCCCGACGAAGGGGTTAACGTATGTCATAATTCACTGTCGTGGATTGAAGTTCTAAAAAATGCTCGCGCAATGGAAGTCCTCATTGTACACTTCTGTGCCCATGTTATTTTTTGTTGCTTGATTTACCCGCGTAAATAGTTGATCGGTCAAGTCAGCCTTAATTCCACTTCATTTCTACAGTATAAGGTGCAGCGAACTGCATGCCAGGAGAGAGAGAGAGAGAGAGAGATAGGGAACACCGTCGTTATAGGGCTGGAAGTTTAGGGCGCGTGATGAGCTCGGAAGAGCAATTTGATCCCGGAACTGCTTCTCACGGAGCGTGTTACCTCAGCTGCTTCTTCCAGGACGCTCCAGGAAATGTTAATTAACGCTGTTTTTCCAGGCGGACGAATGCTTTTAAGATTTTCCGCCGGGTGCCAGAAAATTGCAGACGCTCCGAGGGGGGAACTCGATCCTGTTCCCTGGCCACCCCCTTCCCCTCTTTTTAGAATGCTCCCCCTCTCCCCTCCACTCTCCCCTCCAGATGGAAGCTGATATAAGATGTGAAGTGTCCATCGGACCGTGGTCTCCACGGCTGGAAGGGCTTCGGGACGAAGGCGCCCTCAGCCGGATTATTGTAAGCACATACTCTTTGTGCAGGGGTGGTACACAAAAGAGTTGAGGGGGTGCAGCGTGGGGCTAGGAAGGAAGCGTTGTCAGTGGGGGCTGCAGAGAAGGAGGGGAGCGGTTATTATTTCCAGGGGAGGCGGAGGAGAGGTTGTTCTTGCTGGAACAAAGCGAGGACCTTTCACTGGAGAAAGTGGTGGGGGGTTGGTGACTGGGGCCGTCATTGGTGCACCGCGCACCATGCACCAACATCCGTCTTCCCTTCCCGAGCACAATTTTAGCCTCTCAATGAGCTCACGGCATGCTCTTCATTTTTTAATAATTTTTTACCCAAAGTAGTGGGACCGCTTCTCATGTAACGCTCGCGATCATTGAGTGCGTGCAGCGAAAATCGGCAAGATTTGTAAATAGACGGTATGATAGGCGGGAAATCATTATCGTAGGTTGAAATTTAGACTGTTTCTCTTACATAAGTTCCAAGACCATATTTTCAGTGATGATATTAAAAATATTTTGCGGACCCCAACTTACTATGGTAGACTGGACCATATTCATAAAATTAGAGAAATTGATGGCCGAACTGACTGATTCAAAATGTCCTTCTTTCCTCGTACAATTAAGGATATGAATACTGATAAATATATCCAATACGAGTGCATCAGTTGATAACATAGGTAGTTGCATGTTGGTGTAAGGACTTTAAAGTAGCCCAACTAACAGCATGTTCTTGCATGCTTGCTTTGCTATTTTTTATCTTTTTTAATAGCTAAGTTTAGACTAGAATATAAATACTAATTTTTTTTAGGTATGGTGTGTTATGCATGTTTAATGTGAATTCACCCCCTGCCGCACGCCTTTATGGTGCCTTGTAGTGTATTGTGTCGCTGTGAAGGCATGTGTTAAGAGGCCTATTGAGAGCTTTGAGAGTGGTAGGACAAGCAGAGGACCATATTGGCGAACAATAATCTATTATTGGAAGAACACAGCCGGAAAAGATTTCAGAGCCAGAGGACTTTGTATTTCTGTGAATCTGTAGAGGAGTCCACTAGAGCCATGGCTTTGGAAGAGATATGTATAATGTGGGGGGCGAAGGTTAGCCTGGAGTCGAAAAGTACACCAAGATCACTATGGGATGTAACTTTGGGATTGGTTGGGAAGAGAAACTATAAGAGGACTTTACAGGATTGGCGCGTAATGTAAGGTCAGGGTTTTGGAGTTGATGGGATTTACCTTACGATTCCAGGTAGAGCTCCATTCTGAAATGGAAGGGCATCCTGCAGGACAGAGCTATCGGCGAAGCTGTCAACTCCTCTAAAAACCTTGCAGTCGTCAGCATGCAGAAGAATACCAATGCCTCGTGAAGAAAGTGATTGGGTGATGTCATCAATATAAAGGTCGAAAAGAAGAGGACCAAGAACACTGCCTTGGGGGACACCGGAGGTTACTTTGAGGGATGGAGAGGAGACACCGTCAAGAATTACTCTCCGAGACCTGTTGGATAGGAAGTCCACGAGAAGGCGAAGAAAGGTGCCGTGAATGTTGAAGCGGTTTTTAAGCTTAAATGATAGGAGGGTGTGGTCAACTGTATCGTAGGCTCTGGCGAAATCTATGTAGCAGACATCAAGTTGAGAAGAATCATTTTAAATAGCGGAAGGGAAGAGACGGAGTAGAAGTAAACTGGGAAGACCTAAAGACAGGGGATAGAGAAAGCAGCTGGAGTAGCAATAGAAACAACTGGAGGGAAATTAATTAAGAAACCGCGGATGATACGAGATATAACTAAGAAAATGGAGGAGTGAAGTGGAAAGTGAAACGTGGATACTGAAATAGGTTGGAAAAAGTATAAAAAATCAGGATAATGAAATTAGGATAGAGATAAAGAGAGGAATGTGACGAAATTGAAAGGCTGCGTAGAGCGGTATAAGTGTTCGTACGCGAAAGTTAGAATGCCATCCACCGGTAAGGTAGGATACCCGCTTGTAAAGGATATGTCAGGGCAATGGGATCGTTTACCATGTTTTGTTAATCGCCGTATCTGATAGAGTTCGTGAGATAAAAAGACGCGTATTATAATCCGTTTTCTGACCCGTCAATTATTTCTCGAGTTCTAAGCGGCGAAAAACTGATGTTTTTAACCCTTTCGGAAAACTGGGCGTGGTGCAACCTCTGACATATATCGACTTCGTCCAATCACGACTGAACCCGCGAATATACTTCGCCTTATCGCAAAGGGGGGGACACAGCTGACTCCGCCAATAGGAGCGATTGCGACAGGATCTGAGCGAGCAGACCTTCCGAGAACCCCCTCCACTTCCTTCCCTTCCCCAAAAAGCAGTCAAAGGACAAAGGACCCCAAAAGGACGGGAGGAAAATGACGTCAATGTTACCAAAGCAGCTTTTTCGGTGGGTGTCACCTTTTGCTTATTTTAATTTTTGATTTATTAGTGATTGGTTGTGATTAGAAGATTATATTTTTCACTAAAATTCGTTTTTCGTTTCCATCTAACAATTTCGTGTATAAAATTGCGATTTCGGTTCCGAGTAAACGCCCCCATTGTTCCTCAGTTCAGTTGAGTGCACTTCATTCACTTCACAGTAATTTCTTCTTTCCGTGGTGGAATGTCATTACTAGCAGAAGAAAACCTTCTCGGGTTTTACCCCGAGTCAAGTTGCCCATACTGCTCGACGTTTCGATATCAAAACGTCGACCATCTAAACATCAAGTTTTGCCAGGAATCACGTGTTCCTCTTTCCACCTCGCTAGCTGCTCAATGTATACTGTATCCATTTTATGCAATTTTCTGTATTCCAAATTTGCTTTCACATTTTATTCTTCACATCTGACGGCATATAAACTCTACTTTCGTGGTTTTAGAAATATATTTTTTTTCTGCCGAAGCTCTAGTAGATTTTTCTTCTTTGTTGACTTCAGTCTGACCTCTTACTTTTTCTTAGCTATTTCGCTCTTGATGATTCCATCACTTCTGAAATTCGACGAGATAATCTGCTCTGCCTTACGATAATCTCCCAACTGTGCGCCGCCTTCGCCTGACGACCGCTATCTCGGTTTCCCGCTTGTTATCCTCCACAGCCAGCAATCGTTCTTTCCATGGCTTGAGTAAATAAACGGAAACCCCATGCTTCGGAATTCAGGACAACAACTGATTTCACCCAAAGACGTTTCCTGGACCTTGTCTTCTACTTGGGAAGGAAATACAAGTTGAGTGCTCGGAGAGTAACGTTGTAAAATGCACCGTGGAGGTGCGTCAGGTCGATTATAAATGTTGAAGGTCCATGAACTCCTAAGGCTATTTAACTCCATTAACACCTATATATCAATGACCTCGGCAGTGTGGTAGTAAACAGTAGAATTCGGCTTTTCGCAGATGATGCAGTAGTGTATAGAGAAATTAGCAGTCCGGGAGACAAGGCAACGTTAGAAAAAGACCTCGTGGCAATTCAGGCGTGGTGTGATAAATGGAAACTAGAACTGAACATAAAAAAGTGCATGACGGTTAATTTTTGGAAAAGGAAAAACTATATAGAAAGAAACTATATGATTCAAGGAACGGAATTAGTAAACGTGGAATCAGTTAAGTACTTAGGGGAAACACTTACTCAGGATCTATCATGGGGGAAACATATCAGGGAAATATGCAGTCAAGGAAATAAAAAGTTGGGGTTTATCAAAAGAATATTTGGGAAAAGTGAGGAGAGGGTGAAGGAACGTTGCTATTTTTCAATTGTTGGACCACACTTAGAATATGCTGCGAGTATATGAGACCCTTACGAAGCAGGCTTAATTTACGAATTAGATCGAGTACAAAGAAGAGCGGCGAGATATGTAAAAGGGTGTTACGATAAGGAAAGCAGTGTGTCTGGTATGTTAGCCGAATTGGGATGGGAATCGCTGTCACAACGCAGGCTGAATTATAGACTTAATCTTCTAGGAATATTTAGGGAGGGACATTTCATTAATGACGTTAATCATATATTGGTGGATCCGACTTATTATGGTAGGCTCGATAATTCTAATAAAATTAAGGAGATAGATTGCAGGACGGACAGGTTTAAAATGTCATTTTTTCCGCGTACGATTCAATATCAGAACGTTAGAAGTCATGCAGGGTATTCGTGGGTGTGTCCTGCATGATTTGGATTTGGTAGTTTTTTCCCCAATTTACTTTTAAAGGTGTGTTGCTTTTTTGTGTTGTTCATTTTTGTTTGTTGTGTCATTGTTCCTGGTGTGGATGCACCCCCTGCCACACACCCTCGAGGTGGCTTGCAGAGTATGTCGTAGATATAGATATAGAAGGCTATATCACACATCCCAACATAATTTAATCCTTGGACACAAATAGGACATCCATGACAGCATTTGAACCTGCTACCTTTGAGTTTTATCACGATGGCGTCTCACCAAGGCTTCTCTACGAGCGACGGCCGGCCTCAATGTTCTTCAAATTTATCGACGCTTTCATGAGAAGAAAGGAGGGATACGGGAGGACAAAGGGGAGGGGATAGAGCGAGGCTGAAATGTGGAGAGCGAGCGAGAAAGCGGAAGGATGGAGGGAAAACAAATAATTACACATCCGTGGAAGAGCAAGGGAGAAATTGTAACGTGTGCTTCCCGTCACCATGGAAGCAAGGGAGCGCGGAAAATATGCAAATTAATCATTCCTCGGTGGAATCTGTGTTTGCCATTTCAATCCCGCGTGAGTCAAACCGACGCAAGCCTTTCTCTCTATTAGTAAGCTTAGACTTTTTGTAGATAACATGATGATGTACCGGGTTAAATCAAATGAAGAAGATAGGGAATCATTTAGCATAGATCTAGTTTAAGTAATAATGAAATAACAACCGTGGAATCCATTAAATATCTTGGAATAATACTGACAAATGATCTTTCCTGGGGTAAACATATACGTGAAATAATTGGTCAAGCTAATCGTAAACTGGGTTTCATTAAAAGAGTATTGGGTAAATGTGACGATCATGTGCGAGAAATCAGCTACTTTTCCCTTGTAACACCTCATTTGGAATATGCTGCCAGTGTATGGGATCCCTACGAAATCGGTCTAAATAACGAACTTGAAGGTGTGCAGCGAAGATCGGCAAGATTTGTAAAGGGACGATACGATAATTATATTAGCGTAACAGTCTATTAAATGAATTGAAATGGGAATCATTGTCAGATCGCAGGTTGAAATTTAGACTTAATCTCTTCCACAAATTCAAAGGCAATATTTTCAGTGATTATGTTAAAAATATTTTATGAACTCCAACTTACTATGGCAGACTGGACCATAATCATAAAATTAGAGAAATTGATTGCCGAACTGACCGATTCAAAATGTCCTTTTTCCCTCGAACAATTAGAGATACGAATAACGGTAAATATGTCCTATCGGAGAGTAGCAATGAATAACATTGGTAGCTGCATGTTGGTATGAGTACTTAAAGCTAGCCCTACTAACAGAATGTTTTTACATGTTTGCTTTGCAATTTCTATCTTTTTTAAATAGTGTAGTTCTGACTACTATATTAATACTTTTCCTTTTTTATGCATGATATTATGTAGATAGATCATGTAGATATGTAGTGCATGTTTGGTGAGCCATCACCCCCTGCCACACACCCTTGTGGTGGCTTGCAGGGTATTATGTAGATGTAGATGTAGATGCACCCTGTTGGAAATTTCCCTACAAATTTTCCCTTGAAAAGTGTAAGGTTTTCCCTAGAAAATTGAACCCACATTTTCCCTAGAAATTAGGTACCATTGAAAATTTTCCTTAGGTAAACATTCCACTCGATAAACAATAAGGCACATGATTATCCAAAAAACATAAAACCTAAGTATAAATATAGGGAAGACTTTATAAAAATCAGTTGAATAGAGGGCACATGTCACAATGAATGATTGGAAAGGACTCAAATTTACCAATGCTTATTCCTTTTTTAGCTGCTGGTTTATATTTTTCATTAGCATACACGTTTATTCTTTTTGCCGTCTGCTGGATGAAATCCTCGGTTTGCAGTCTCTTCAGAATTTCGTTCTTGGTGGCGTTACAATCCGCATGCCCTGAACGTATCCAATATGTAATTGTCTAATATTTCTACACATGCGTTTAATTTATATCGATTGGTATTTATACTGGCGAAAGTGAGCTCCCTCGGCAAGCGACTGGCATTGTTTAGGCCGTGCAGTGTTTCCGCGTACATCCTCTACTGGCCGAGGACCATAACGCCACCAAGAACGAAATTCTACGACACCCCAGTTTTGAAATGCTAACTTTTTAAAAAATTGATAACAACTATTATTAATTTTAAGTTATACACTGGAAACTTACAGTATGCATGGAAAACATGTATATCTAAACCTATTTAAACTTTGGTTGCAATTGAAAGACTTAGTGTAATTTAAATAGCGTAGTTTTTAACAGTACCTATACAAGTACTAATCCTTTTTTTATGGATGATATGTAGTGCATGTTTGGTGAGAGTTCGCCCCTGCCACACACCTTTATGGTGGCTTGCAGGGTATTATATAGATGTAGATGGTATTGATTTATGGGTCATCAAAGTTGGTGCTTTGCTCGAACATCATCAAAAACAGGCACTTTTTACGTCACAACCATTGTAAAAAATATGAAAATACGTTTAAAAATAATAAATTTGCCATTCTGTAACGCAGAATGAAATTAGAAAAGCACCGGTGTGATTAGTTTTTCTGTAAGCCTAGCTGTTAATATGTTACTTGTATTCAAACTCGAGAGCACATAATTTCTGCGCCGAGAGTAGATGTCATTCGCCACCTGTAACTACAGCATATATAATTTTTGCTACTTTCAAATTCTTCGGAGACTGATGTAGAAATCACCTCATTGGGCGTATCTTCGCTGAAAACGCTGAAACACATTTTACTGATGAGCGGAGGAAGCTTTGCATCATGCCGCGAGAATATTCTGGAATACGCAGCCACAGCAAAGAGCAATGGATTGTTTAACCCGGGTATAATACGAACGTCTCACTGCCTCCTCATTCGAAATGATCCTTGAATACACGACCAACAGCGAGATGCCGTCCATAACTATCAAAGGGTATAACCCGAATAAAATTTGGAAGGAGTGCAGATGATATATTTTTTTTAGAGCATGAGAATTCTATAAAAACCAAGTAGCTGTGATAAAATCTGGACACAGCTGTGAAGAAGCAAGAGTAAGGAAAGGAGTGAGACAAGGCCGGGCATTGTCTCCCGTAATTTTTAATGTTTACATCGAGAGAGCCATCAATGAAGTCAAGGAGAAGTGTTCTGGAGTGAACATTCACGGAGAAACAAATCAGTATGCTACGATTCGCTGATGACATAGCTCCCATGGCAGAGACAAAGAAGGAGCTTAATAAGATGCTAACAACCATGGAAAGGACAATGGCCAGTTATCATCTGAAGATCAATAAGAAGAAAACTAAGATATTGGTGTGCAGCAAGGGAGAGGAGGCCAAAACCAACGTTATATTGCAGTCTCTTCAGAATTTCGTTCTGGAAACTGGAAGAGGTGAAAGAGTTATGTTACCTAGGAAGCAGAGTAACCAACGATGGACGAAGCAAGAAAGAAATAGTGAGTAGAATAGCCCAGGCAAAAAGGGCATTCTATCAAAAGAAGAATCTACTTACAGCTAGAAATACAAGCTTGGAAGTAAGGAAGCAATTCATCAAAACGTATATCTGGAGCATGTTTCTTTACGGCAGTGAGGCATGGACGATGACAGCAGCGGAGAAGAAAAAGGTGGAAGTATTCGAAATGTGGTGCTATCGAAGAATGATGATGATAAAATGGATCGACCGGGTGACAAATGAAGAAGTCCTAAGAAGTGTGGGAGAAAAGAGAAAAGTCCGCTGAAAACTATAAAATGAAGACGGGACCAATTAATCGGCCATGTTTTAAGACACGATGGCCTGATGAAGACAATCGTCGAAGGAAAAGTGAACGGGAAAAGTGGAAAAGGCAGGCATCGTATGAGTACCATAGAACAGGTCGTAAAGGACGTGAAAGAGAGGAACTACGTTAATGTGAAGAGGTTGGCCGATAGAAGAATCGAGTGGAGGGTTGCGTCAAACCAATCCTAGGATTGTTGACCCATGATGATGATGAGAATTCTCCCCAGAATCCGAGGAAATTCATGCTTCCTTATTCGCAAAACCTTCAGGGCCCAGTCGCTCCAGAAGAGGGCGTCCCTCCTATCACCCTCACTCCCAGCACTGCGCCTTCCGCAATTTAATTACCCGGAGAATTGCGTTACACGGCGGCAGACGGAGTTTCCATCCCGGGTGTGGCAACCGCTCTCTCTCTCCCCCTTCCTCTCGTTCGGGTGCAGGGAGTGGAGCGACTTTCGTCCGCAGTTGGCAGTGACCGTTCGCACTGACGAGAGCGTCAGTGGAAGAACTCTTTCCTGAAACGACAATTGATGGAAGTCATTTTGACCCGACACAAATGTCTATTTTTGGAGGTGGAATAATTCGAAAGAGCGATCCTATAAAATTAATAACACGAAGATCGAAAGCGTTGAAACCATAATGTATTTAGGTGTAACAATCACTAATGACATATCGTGGGGAAGACACATCCGGGAAATATGCGGCCGAGCGGAGAGAAAGCTAGGATTTATAAAAAGAGTACTTTGAAAATGTGATGAGAAGACAAGAGAGCGATGTTACTTTTCACTAGTTAGCCCCCACTTTGAGTATGCAGCCAGTGTATGGGATCCTAATGAATTAGGTTTGATCAGAGAACTAGACAGGTTGCAGCGTAGAGCAGCTAGGTTCGTTAAAAGGGTTTACGATAGGTTGAGTAGCGTTTCAAAATTAATAAAAGAATTAGGGTGGGATTCATTATCAGAGCGTAGGTTGAAGTACAGATTGAATCCATTAGAGAAATTTCAATCGGATAGCTTTACTGAAGATGTTAGGCGCATATTAAAAACACCAGCGTATTATGCTATTTTCAACCAGACAAATAAGATTAGAGAGAAAGATTATGGTACAGATAGATTCAAATGGCATTTTTCACCCGTACTATAAGAGGACACAATAGGCAGCATAGCAAAGGGATAGGTAGGGGAAATATTTTAGTGTAGTCTGTAGTGCATGATGCATATATTAATCCCTTAAATACTATAGATACTAACAATCTAGTTACATGAGTCCCTATACCTGCTCGTTTGCATTACGGTAGTGCATGCTTGGTGATTTAACCTCCTGCCACACACCCTTGCGGTGGCTTGCAGGGTATCGTGTAGATTTAGATGTAGTTTCGAGGGAAGAGTGTAACTCCATCGAGACGAAACCTTGGCATTGTGAATAGCAGCCTGTGTCAGGCCTGGAGTACAGTCTCTCGCCTCCACCCCGTGAAGCGGTTAATTAATCGTGGGTGCGGCTCTGCCTGGAAGCAGTGACCATCGCAACCGCTCCCGGCCATTGGCTGGAGACAACCCTCTGGTTGTAGGGAGGGGGTCAGGAGAATACACATGGGGTCACTTGGTGTCTATCGTGCCCCGTGCATCTGTTATCGCAACGAAGCATCCCGGCATGCAGCGCGGGAGAGAGACGTCACTTGAATGCGAGCTTACTTTCTAGGGCCACGAACATTTTGAAAATATTCATTTTATAATTTTGGCGTGGAATCAATGTAGATTGAATAAATTACATTAATACAAAGACTTCTATGTTATTATTTTTGCCGTTGTTTTTTATTATGATAATTTCTGAGGCTGCACTCTGTGGTGAATTACCTGAGACACTCATATTCTACACTATTACTTCATTCAATTAGATCTATGTCTAAATATTCGCTTTTGCTCCTCATAACCGAAACTCCACATTTCAAACCATTTATGTTCTGGCTTTTCCGAGGATTTTATCGTCAATGTTTTAAATGCTTGAGATTTCTTCAGATGTAAGTTGTAATATATTCCTTTATGTGTTAATCTCACACACATTTATTGCATAAAACATGCACAACTTAAGAAATTGCCCTCACGAAATGCACTTAAAAATTAATCAAACACCAACAAAAAACACACACACCTCTTGAGGCTCGCACTTAACAGGCCATACACTTTTCCACTTTCTTTTCTTTCGAGCCGCTTCTTACATCAAATCAGACACAACACAACAAACCCAATAATCTATCTCCCCTCACGAATACTTATTCACCCGCACAAACACCAATTAGCTCACAAAAAAATGCCCTTTCTTACGCAGGCGTCACTTCTGCGTCTCCACACCACCGGGTCTCACACACAACTCCCCATTCTCTCCTATTGTTCCTTAATTGCCAACGCTTGTTTACTTCATTTATTTCACCTTGCATTGTTTATCTCGGCGGCTCAATTGTTATGTTACAAAGTTGTAATGAAGAGTTGTATGCACGTATAATCTTGTATTTTCAGCTAAGAGTCGATACTATTCTGTAGATGGAAATACTTATCCGCTTGCGCTATTCAACTACATCCATTCGTTCATCCTATTCTGCTTCCACCATAGCACATATTACTACACTTCAAACGTTTAGTTCCCGAGCTTGACGCTGGAGTTACTGCCCGCTCTCGGGATGCGTACCATTGCCTTCGTTTATTTTCATTGACCGTCAATTGATACCAGGTCGATGCCTTTCAAATGTTTATTAAATCATTCCTTAAATCTCAGTCTGTGCCCCTCATGGCCACTGTTTCACCGGTAAATCGATGCATGCTAATTTCTAAACAGTGATGAAAACAATGGATTTGCACTGTAAATCTGCATCTGCATATACATCTACGCAATTCTTTGCAAGCCGGAATCGTTGGTGTATGGCAGGGGGTGAAGATCACCAAACATGCACTGTTGAAATGCAACAAGGCTGGAACATCATGGGACATGTTGGCTGCACATGCAAGGTGGCGTCTGACGAGTGAAATGTAACATCGCTCTTTTGTCTTCTCATCACATTTCCCACGTAACCTTTTAAAAAATCGCAGTTTTGTTTTGGATCATCATCATCAAGGGTCAACAATCCTAGGATTCGTTTGACGCAGCACTCCGCTCGATTCTTCTATCGGCCAACCTCTTCATAGTAACGTAGTTATTCCTCTCTTTAACGTCCTTTACGACCTGTTCTATGTAACTTATACGAGGCCTGCCTTTTCCAGTCTTCCCGTTCACTTTTCCTTCGACGATTGCCTTCATCAAGCTATCGTGTCTTAAGATGTGGCCGATTAAGTTTTCCTGTCTTCTTTTTAGAGTTGTCAGCAGACTTCTCTTTTCTCCTACTCTTCTAAGCACTTCCTCGTTACTTACTCGGTCCATCCATTTAATCTTCAGCATTCTTCGATAGCACCATATTTCGAATGCTTCCACAATTTTCTTCTCCACTGTTGTCATCGTTCATGCCTCACTGCCGTAAAGAAACATGCTCCAGATATATGTTTTGATGAATTGCTTCCTTACTCCCAAGCTTGTATTTCCAGCTGTAAGTTGATTCTTCTTTTGATAGAATGCCCTTTTTGCCTGGGCTATTCTACTCACTATTTCTTTCTTGCGTAGTCCATCGTTGGTTACTCTGCTTCCCAGGTAACAGAACTCTTTCATCTCTTCCAGTTTCTGTTTTCGTAGTTTAACGTTGGTTTTGGCCTCCTCTCTCTTGCTGCACGCCAATATATTAGTTTTCTTCTTATTGATCTTCAGCTGATGTCTGGCTGCTGTCCTTTCCATGGTTGTTAGCATCTTATTCAGCTCCTTCTCTGTCTCTGCCATGAGAACTATGTCATCAGCGAATCGTAGCATACTGATTGTTTCTCCGTAGATGTTCACTCCAGAACACTTCTCCTTGACTTCATTGATGGCTCTCTCGATGTAAACATTTAAAAGTACGGGAGACAGTGCACAGCCTTGTCTCACTCCTTTTTTTATTCTTACTTATTCACAGCTGGGTACAGATTTTATCATCGCTACTTGGTTTTTATACAAACTGTGGATAATTCTTCGGTCATTGTACGACACTCCAATTCCTTTCAGAAGTCTAAGCATTAAATTCTAATCCACGTTGTCAAAAGCCTTCTCTAAATCCACAACTGCAATGAAGGTCGGTTTGTTCTTCTCCATTCTCTTCTCTATGAGCAGTCTAAGGGACAATATTGTTTCTCTTGTGCCCTTACTTTTCCTGAATCCGAATTGATCTTCATCCAGGAACTCCTCTGCTCTTCGTTCTATTCTTCCGTAGATGATCCTTGTCAATATCTTCGATGCATGTGTCGTCAGGCCTATAGTCCTAAGATTTTCGCATATCTCCGCTCTCTTCTTTTTGGGAATAGGAATGATGATGTTTCTCTAGTAGACCCTTGGAATTTTTCCTGTTGAGTACATGGCATTTGTCTTCCCGACGATAAATCTTTAGTGATTGTTAACACTTATAGATTCAAGGCTTTCATTTCTCGTTTTACTTATGCTATGGGATTGCTCAAACGAATTATTTCCCTTCCAAAAAAATAACTACGGTGTGGGAAATCCAACGAAAATTTATCATTCTTCAAGTTCATCACCAAATGTTAGACTCACTTCTGGTTTCGAGTGTGTACCCGCAACTATTGGTGCTACAGACGAGGAGGAAAGGTACAAAGGTGAGAATGGAAGGGAAATAATGAAGTTGGGGGAGAAATCCGGCGTCGACGTTAGTCTCCTCTCAGCGTAAGGTGCCCAGGGGACCACTGCTTGGTGTATTATTCGACGGACGAATTACTGCACTCGAATGCTCTTCATAAAAAGCACTCAAAAGTAGAGCCCGGTATCATCACCATCAAGAGTCAGCAATCCTAGGATTGGTTTGACGCAGCCCTCCACTCGATTCCTCTATCGGCCAACCTCTTCATATTAACGTAGTTCCTCTCTTTCACGTCCTTTACGACCTGTTCTACATACCTCATACGAGGCCTGCCTTTTCCATTCTTCCCGTTCACTTTTCCTCCAACGATTGTCTTCATCAGCCCATCGTGTCTTAAGATGTGGCCGATTAAGTTGTCCCGTCTTCTTTTTATAGTTTTCAGCAGACTTCTCTATTCTCCCACTCTTCTTAGGACTTCTTCATTTGTCACTCGGTCGATCCATTTTATCTTTATCATTCTTCGATAGCACCATATTTCGAATGCTTCCACCCTTTTCTTCTCCGCTGCTGTCATCGTCCATGCCTCACTGCCGTATTTCCAGCTGTAAGTAGATTCTTCTTTTGATAGAATGCCCTTTTTGCCTGGGCTATTCTACTCACTATTTCTTTCTTGCTTTATCCATCATTGGTTACTCTGCTTCCTAGGTAACGGAACTCTTTCACCTCTTCCAGTTTCTCTTTTCCTAGTATAACGTTGGTATACCAATGAAAAATAAATGCCACTACCATGATTCGAACCTGGGCTCTTGGGATGGGGGTAAAGTGCTCTAGCTACCACACCAACCCGATCCCCACGCTATCGTCATAATGAGCGGGTATGCGGATAGAATCGATCTCGCCATACCTGGGTGTCTATTTAGGATAACTTAGGTCACGTTACTTAAGCACAGTTCTCTATCGAATAATTTTGCTGAAAAATATGGTAAATAGGGTTAGCACTTTAGTTGAGTGCCTTTCACCGCAGTCATTTCTACTCCATCTCGTGGAATATCCGTGCTAGCTGTACTCCGGCATTTCTCATAATTTTTCTGCTGCACCAGTCCTCCATTGACTTTCTCATAGCATTCAATCGGGGTCACGCATCTCACTGGAAAATCTCCTCCAGATGAGATGCCATGATGGATCTGGGTTTGATTCCCTATTTCATCTCACGCTTCCAACACTTTCTCAGGCTCTCATCCGAAATGGAACGTTTGTGGACATTAGTTGATGGGAATGTGTGCACGTCATTTAATTCCGTCTTGGCTATTTAGGCTGTTTTACACGGTGAATGATCATTCGAATTAATTCCTTGAATGTTATGTGCAGAACGAATGCGCAGTGGTAGGCCTGTCGATAGTACATATCGATTCACGGGAGATTTTCGACCAATGCAGCTGTATCGATGCTCGAAATTGGTCAGGGTGGATTGTTTACGTCGTTACATGGCAGGAAGAACTAAACGTTAAAAAATGTCTTGTAATGAATTTTAGGAAAAAGAATAGCTCTCCTCCTAGCACTTACAAAATAAGTAATAATGAATTAACAAACGTGGAATCCATTAAATATCTTGGAATAAGACTGACACATGATCTTTCCTGGGGTAACACATACGTGAAATAATGGGTCAAGCAAATCGTAAACTGGGATTCGTCAAAAGAGTATTGGTTAAATGTGACGATCATGTATGAGAAATCAGCTACTTTTCCCTTTGTTAGACCTCATTTGGAATATGCTGCCAGTGTATGGTATCCCTACGAAATCGGTCTAATTAATGAACTTGTACGTGTGAATCGAAGATCGGCAAGATTTATAAAGGGACGGTATGATAACCTTGTTAGCGTGACCAGTCTATTGAATGAATTAAATTGGGAATCATTGTCAGATCGCAGGTTGAAATTAAGACTTAATCTCTTAAACAAATTCCAAGGCAATATTTTCAGTGATGATCTACATCTACATCTACATCTACACGATATCCTGCAAGCCACCGCGAGGGTGTGTGGCAGGGAGTTAAGGTCACCAAGCATTCACTACTAGCATGCAAGCAAGCAACTAAAGGGTCTCATGCAACTAGATTGTTAGTATCTGTAGTATTTAAGGGGTTAATACATGCATCATGCACTACAGAATACTCTTATATATTTTCCCTACCTATCCCTTTCCTATGGTGCCTATTCTGTTCTCTTATAGTACGGGGGAAAAATGCCATTTTGAATCTATCTGTACGACAATCTATCTCTCTAATCTTATTTATCTGGTCGAATCTAGCATAATACGCTGGTGTTTTCAATATGTGCCTAACATCTTCAGTAAAGCTATCCGATTGAAATTTCTGCAATAGATTAAATCTGAACTTTAATCTACGCTCTGATAATGATTCCCACCCTAATTCTTGTATTAATTCTGATACACTACTCAACCTATCGTAACACCTTTTGACGAACCTAGCTGCTCTACGCTGCACACTGTCTAGTTCTCTCATCAAACCTAATTCATTAGGATCCCATACACTGGCTGCATACTCAAGGTGGGGCCTAACTAGTGAAAAGTAGCATCGCTCTTTTGTCTTCTCATCACATTTCCCAAGTACTCTTTTTATAAATCCTAGCTTTCTCTTCGCTCGGCCGCATATTTCCCTTATGTGTCTTCCCCACGATAAATCTTTAGTGATTGTTACACCTAAATATCTTACGGTTTCAACGTTTTCGATCTTCGTGTTATTAATTCTATAGGATCGCTCTATCGAATTATTCCTCCTCCAAAAATTGATAGCTACACACTTTTTAAGGTTGAGTTCTAACTGCCATTTGTCGCACCACTCTTGAATTGCATCTAAATCCTTGCTAAGTGATTTCGTGTCCTCTTCGTTTGATATACCCCTGTACACCACCGCATCGTCTGCAAAAAGTCTAAGGTTACTACTAACTACGGTACCCAAATCGTTTATGTATAAAAGAAATAGAAGCGGACCTACTACGCTACCCTGGGGAACTCCCGATGTGACTTCGATTGTGTCCGACATGATACCATCTATGACAACCCTCTGCTCTCGCCCACTTAAGAATTCTTTTACCCAACATACAACGTCTTTATTTATACCAAAACTCTCTAACTTCAAGATTAATTTGTCATGAGGAACTTTATCGAAAGCCTTCTTAAAATCTAAAAATATCGCATCAACTTCAGTACTGCTTTCGCCGTGGACTAAAATATCGTGTACGAATAAAGCTAATTGTGTCTCGCAAGATCTACCTTTCCGGAACCCATGCTGGCTGTTTATGAGTAATCCCTGACTATCCAAATGCCCCATGATCGAACTGACTACTATGTGCTCAAATATCTTACAAGAGATTGACGTGAGTGAAATGGGTCTGTAGTTACTAGGTTCTTCCCTATCACCGCTTTTAAATATAGGTGTAATGTTAGCTACTTTCCAATCCTTGGGTACTGTGTGGTTCTTTGGTGTTTTATTGAATATTATTTCTAGATAGGGGGCTATTTCAGAAGCTAATGTTTTATAAACTCTGGAAGGAATTTGATCGGGACCTGGTGATTTGTTTTTACTTATGCTTTTTAACTGCTGCTCTATTCCGCGACATGATATGTTTATTTCGGGCATTTGCTCACTGAAAGTGTTCGGCGGTGGTTCCACTGCGTTTTGTGACGATGAGTTGAATACACTTTGGAAGAAGGTGTTTAAAGTGTTGGCTTTTTCTACACTGCTGGTGACTCTGATTCCTTTATCATTTTTAAGTGTGTGCACTGTGGAGCTATTTCCCTGAAGCTCTCTCACATATGACCAAAACGCTTTAGGATTGCTATCTAAATATTCTCCTAACATCTTGCTCTTGAAATGTGATAACGCTTGCCGACATGATTTCCTTGCTAATGCTCTCGATTTTTTATAGTTTTGAACTAGCTCATTTTTTTCCTCTACCGATAGACCCCGTCTGCCATTTTTCATCTTAGCGTGGCATACCCTTTGTCGCTTTAGTGATTTCCTAACCTCCGCGTTATACCACCTTGGCTCTGTATTATCACTTATATATTTACTTGGTATGTATTTATGAACAGCGTTACGGGTGACCTCAAGAAATTCTCTCCACGAATCCTCTGTATTTAATCCTTTGCTTTGTTCGCTGAATACATTAAACGCTTCCCTTAATTCCTCTTTCATACCGTCGTAATTTGCCTTGCCAAATAAGTATACCCCCCTCCTTGGTTTATAATGTCTTTCAACGCCTACATTAAATTTCGCATGCACTATTTTATGATCACTAATTCCTGTGTCTGTAACTGTATTTAGAACTCTGTCGGGTATATTTGTTGCTAATAAGTCTAGAATGTTGTTTTCCCTGGTCGGTTCTGTTACTAGCTGTTGTAAAGAATGTGACGTAAAGGTGTTCAACAGTGATTCGCAGAGTTCCTTATCCTTACCCCCTGTAATGAAACTACACGTATTCCAGTCTATCGAGGGGAGATTGAAATCTCCGCCTACTATTATTCCTCTATCATTCTTCCCAGAAAGTAATGTGCGTATCTCTGACTCTAGCTCTATTATAGAATTGACGTCTGCGTCCGGTGGCCTGTAATATGCACCTACATATATCTGTTTTGCGTTACTACTTTTACTTTTAACGGAACACCAAATACTTTCTACATTTCGCTCTGAAATAAGTTCTCTTCTACTGACATACGGGTCCTTCACAGCTATGAAAACTCCTCCTCCGTTTCTGCTTACTCTATCCTTTCTGTATACTGTAAAACACTTCGGAAATACTTCATGATCTGATATGTCCTTGTAAAGCCAGCTTTCTGTACCTACGATTATATCTGCATTAGTACTCTTAATGAGGTGGTGAAATTCTGCTACTTTATTTCTTATACTATGATGTTAAAAATATTTTGCGGAACCCAACTCAATATGATAGACTGGCCCATAATCACAAAATTAGAGAAATAGATTGCCGAACTGACAGATTCAAAATGTAATTTTTTCCTCGTAGTACTATTAGGGATATGAATAACGGTAAATTTATCCAGTACGAGAGTAGCAATGGATAACATTGGTAGCTGCATGTTGGTATAAGGACTTAAACTTAACCCAACTAACAACATGTTTTTGCATGTATGTTTTGCTATTTTAATTTTTAATTACAAATTTTATGCATGATATATAGTGCATGTTTGGTGAGAGTTCACCCCCTGCCACACACCTTTATGGTGGTTTGCAGGGTATTATGTAGATAGATAGATAGATAGTCCGTGTCGTTGGATACACTTGATAGATTAAATAAAGTATGGTGTATATTTAGTAATTATACTATTCATTAAATAAAGATTTATAAATACTGAGGTTTAAGTTGATCTAAAGTAAAGTAGAGCTGTAAATGATGAATCGGTATGGTTTAATTTTGGCATCTACCACTACAAGTGCCCATTAAGGCCGCATTACACGATACAGTTTTTTGTACAATTTCTTGTATAAACTGAACGAAATGGTATGTTTGTCCGAATGGAATTAGAACAGGTTCTATTTCCCGTTCAGTCATTCATACAATCGCACAAGCGTTCGTACAATTTGCCGCTTTACACGATACAATTTCCTCATACAAGAGTTTGTAAAAGAAATTGTACAAAAAATTGTATCGTGTAAAGCGGCCTTTACAATGGTGGCGGTGACAATTTTGCCGGAGAAAGCTAGAAGAGATGAGAAATTGAGGTTAAGGTATTCTAGGCCGGATTCAAAATGAACTGTTATTATAGGACTGTGAGGCCTATCGTAATTTATAAAGAAAAATGCTGGAGCAATTTCATTCTATATTAAATCTCACCAGACATGATTATGAAGGGTCGGGCACGACGACGAGAGAAGCAATTACTGTGACAAGCGATCCTTATTCAACGTTTGATATACATTTTTATAATTATATTGACATTTTGCAATTCCTTTCTGGCTGGCTATCACGCTAAGATTTTTTAGCGTCGGGCGAATCGTATCATGATCGTATACGGTTATAAGGTATTGATTGACTGCTCGGCCCTGATTACTCGGCGAGAATTCATCAGGGTAAAATAAGTTTAATTATGCATGAAGTGTGTAGGAGTATCTATCGGAATAGATAGTGTACTATTTAAAGGTTAGATACGTGCTATTTCTTCTAATTTATCTCAGTTCGTGGTAGCTGTGATAACAAACAGCAGGTCACATCCTCATGAATGGCATGAGAGACAACGGAAAAGTGCCGAAGGAGATGTTTCAATCTATTCTTTTCAGTTTTAATTTTCTAGTTCTGTCCGAATACTTTATTGCTCTATTCCTACTTGTCACAAGAATTAAAAAATCTTAGAATTACCTGCATAATATATTATTTTCCACTCAACCTTCGCCCAAAACGTGATTAATTGAAGAACTTCACCATGTGTATGCCTAAATAAATTACCTATAAGAATTACATAAGATTATATATACTCCATGGGCACGCCCATTAATTGTAGAAGTACGAAAAGCTCCGAAAATCAAATATAATCGCATTTCGACCCGCACTTGTTTAATTTGAATCCTCTTCTACCCGCTCATAAAACAAAGACGGACGATGTGCGCTCGTATCACGTGATCATTCAAATTGTCATGCGATCAAAATTAGAACATGTTCTAATTTTGATCGCATGGTCATTTGAATGAATTTCATGCGAGTAGATTTCCGTATTACACGACGCATGAACTTCATGCGCATGATCATTGATACTGCGCAGGCTGTTGCGAGAACACTTGCGCAAGAAATATTGCGCCGTGTAAAGTGACGACTTGCGAGGACCGGCGCGAACTGCGCGAACGCTTGCGAGCAAATTAGGACATGTTCTAATCTGATATATTCGTTCGCGCAAGTTTAAAGTTTATTTCTCTCACTAGATGGTGCAGATGTAGCGGCAACGAACTGCCTTGGGAATTCTACCAATTAAATAAGTTTGGTACGATTGAGTTCGGTGTTTTTGTTTGCACACAACTCCTTAGGTAGTGAATAGAGTGCAATAATGATGAGCTGGGCGATTAGTCACGTGGAAGCTTAAATTTCGTGCGTAAGGAAGAACTCGTTACCTAGGCCCACATCCGTTCGTTCGCGGTGCAAATTTTGGGCTAAGTATACGGGACTAGGGTCTCCACTATTATGTTTAGACTATGGCTTAAAACATATTTTAAAGTGGTGGTAATTTATCGCATCTTTCACGTCCAATTAATTTCTACTAACAGATCTTGACGTTATGCGATATATTGACGGTATTATCGCTACTGACAAATCACTTTCATCATTGTCAGATCGCAGGTTGAAATTTAGACTTAATCTCTTAAACAAATTCCAAGGCAATATTTTCAGTGATTATGTTAAAAATATTTTATGAACCCCAACTTACTATGGCAGACTGGACCATAATCATAAAATTAGAGGAATTGATTGGCGAACCGACCGATTCAAAATGTCTTTTTTCCCTCGAAAAATTAGAGATACGAATAACGGTAAGTATGCCCAATCGGAGAGTAGCAATGGATAGCATTGGTAGCTGCATGTTGGTATGAGTACTTAAAGCTAACCCTACTAACAGAATGTTTTTGCATGTTTGTTTTGCAATTTCTATCCTTTTTAAATTGTGTAGTTCTGACTACTATATTAATACTATTCCTTTTTAATGCATGATATGTAGTGCATGTTTGGTGAGAAATCACCCCCTGCCACACACCCTTGTTGTGGCTTGCAGGGTATTATGTAGATGTAGATGTGCTGAATGGTTTATTGTCACTGACATAATGCACCGACGATTGTACCGTCTAAAGTTCTCAAGCAAGCGTCCTCGCAGTTTTCTACGTCACGGGCTTTCGCAGACGACTGCTCAAACGGAATCGACATCAACTTGCGCAGTTTCAATGACCGTGGTGTAAAACGGCCTCTACAGCCGGTCGTGAGTTGATAGCACTGAGACGTCACTGCATCCCTCTCCTCCTCCTTTCCCACCCTCTTCCTCCCCCACCCCCTCCTCTCCTTCTCGCGGAGGAGTTGCGAAAGTTTTCCCCCCATCGGCCCACCCCTTGCCCGAAATTTGAGACGCCGAAAGATCCCCTCGAAGAAACCCCTTCGGCACCCACACTCCTAACCCTGCCCCTGCTTCTCTTTCGATTAAGTTTTCCGCATAAGGGGCGCTGGAGGAAGGGTCTCCATAGATACAGACCTCGGGCCCTCTCCACCCCCTGATTTCTGGCCCCAAGGTAACAGATACTGCCGGAGCACCCCTTGGCTCCCTCTCTGCGGCCTCCCCAGTGGGGGCTGCGACTTCTCCGCCCCCTTGAGGCAACGCCGGAAAACTGGAAACTTTCGTGGGAGGGCAGTCGCTCTGGGGATCGTCTCTTGGTCGATCGCACGGAACTTCTGTTTTGTCCTTACACTTCGGATTGGAAACGACAAGGAATCCTGATTAGAATTGTAGTGACCGTTTTATTATTATCATCATCAGTCAACAATCCTAGAATTGGTTTGACACACTCCTCCACTCGATTCTTCTATCGGCCAACCTCTTCATATTAACGTAGTTCCTCTCTTTCATCTACATCTACATCTCCATATACGCGATACCGTGCAAGCCACCGCGAGGGTGTGTGGCAGTGGGTGAAGATCACCAAGCATGCACTACCAACATAAAAACTAGCATCTATATTGTCTCATGCAACTTTATTGTTAGTATCTATAGTATTTGAAGGGCAAATGCATGCATCATGCACTACAGAATACTCTTAAATATTTCCCCTACCTATTCCTTTGCTATGCTGCCTATTCTGTTCCCTTATATTATTAGGGAAAAATGCCATTTTGAATCTATCGGTACGACAATCTAATTCTCTAATCTTATTTGTCTGGTCGAATCTAGCATAATACGCTGTTTTTTTAATATGTGCCTAACATCTTCAGTAAAGCTATCCGATTGAAATTTCTCTAATGGATTCAATCTGTACTTCAACCTACGCTCTGATAATGATTCCCACCCTAATTATTTTATTAATTTTGAAACGCTACTCAACCTATTGTAAACCCTTTTAACGGAACTAGCTGCTCTACGCTGCACACTGTCTAGTTCTCTGATCAAACCTAATTCATTCGGATCCCATACACTGGCTGCATACTCAGGTGGGGCCTAATGAGAGAAAAGTAACATCTCTCTTTTGTGTCCTCATCACATTTCCCAAGTACTATTTTTATAAATCCTAGCTTTCTCTTCGCTCGGCCGCATATTTCCCGGATGTGTCTTCCCCACGATAAATCTTTAATGATTGTTACACCTAAATATCTTATGGTTTTAACGTTTTCGATCTTCGTGTTAGTAATTTTAAAGGTGCGCTCTATCGAATTATTCCTCCTCCAAAAATTGATAGGTACACACTTTTTAAGGTTAAGTTCTAACTGCCATTTGTTCATCTTTCACATCCTTCACAACCTGTATCTCATACGAGGCCTGCCTTTTCCAATCTTCCCGTTCACTTTTCCCTGGACGATTGTCTTCATCAGGCCATCGTGTCTCAAGATTTGGCAGATTAATTTGTCCCGTCGTATTTTTAGAGTTTTCAGCAGACTTCTCTTTTCTCCCACTCTTCTTAGGACTCCATCGTTTGCTACTCGAGAAAATGAAAATGTTTTCGTACTGTTGCAGTAAAGATTAATCTGGAAAATTCACACGGGTGGGAAAAATGTTATGTAATGAATTATTCTGCATACAAGATTTAAAAAAATATTAAATCCATTCGCCTGCAGATAGACGAATTGTTTTTTGTAACAAAAAGTAGAAATGGCTACACGATTCAAGCATGATTCAGTAGACACCTCTCCTCTCCCACTCTTCTTAACACTTCTTCGTTTGTCACTCGATCGATCCATTTTATCTTCACCATTCTTCGATAGCACCACATTTCAAATGATTCTAGCCTGGACTTCTCTGCTGCTGTTATTGTCCATGCTTCGCTGCCATATAGTAGATTGCTCCAGATTTATGTCCTAATGAAATGTTTCCTCACTTCCACGCTTGAATTTGCAGCTGCAAGCAGAATCTTCTTCTGGTAAGATTTCCTTTTTGCTTGGCTATTCTACTGGCAATTTCTCCTGTACTTCGTCCATCGCTGGTTACTCGGCTTCCCAGGTAACAGAACTCTTCCACCTCATTAATTTTTTGTTTTCCTAGTTTAACATTTGTTCTGGCTTCTCTTCTCCTACTTCATTGTCTTTACCTAGTCTTCTTTTTATTGATTTTCAGGTGATATCTGGTCAATACATTTTCCATATTTCTTAGTGTCTACTTTAAATTTTCTTCCACTTCTGCCATGACTGCTATGCCGCCGGCGAATCACAGAATGCTGTGTTTCTCCATGATGTGCACAGCTTTGTCTCACTCCTTTCCTTATGCTTGCTTCTCTACTGCTGGGTCCTGATTTGATTGCAGCAACCTGGTTTCTAAATAAGCTCTGGATAACTCTTCGGTCATTGTTTCGTCTACATCTTTCGGAATAGTTTCATCTACATCTACATTATACCCTGTAAGCTTCTTCAAGGGCATGTGGCAGGGGGTCGAACGTGCTTCCCGACTTAGGCAGACTTTATAAATCGATACTTCAAGTGTCAATTACTACAAGGCGGGTTTTTTTATAAGTCCAAAACGTCTTGAAGTAAATTCAATTATCCTAAAAAAATATTTCAACATTCAATGGAGTAGTGAGAGCATTCATCTTTTGAGTTGGACATCGTATGTACTTGGACAAATATTCACATATTTTTCCATTTATTGAAAGCAGGATTAAGTTTATATTTACTATCACGGTGGCATGAAAAATAATTGCTAAAGCACGACAGTACCTGTCATAATTTCCCATTTGTATCCTCGATCGAATCTATCTAGAATCCATTAAATATCTTGGAATAAGACTGACACATGATCTCTCCTGGGGTAACACATACGTGAAATAATGGGTCAAGCGAATCGCAAACTGGGATTCGTCAAAAGAGTACTGGGTAAATATGACGATCATGTACGAGAAATTAGCTACTTTTCCCTTGCAAGACCTCATTGGGAATATGCTGCCAGCGTATGGGATCCCTACGAAATCGGTCTAAATAACGAACTTGAACGTGTGCAGCGAAGATCGGCAAGATTTGTAAAGGGACGGTATGATAACCATATTAGCGTAACCAGTGTATTAAATGAATTAAATTGGGAATCATTGTCAGATCGCAGGTTGAAATTAAGACTTAATTTCTTAAATAAATTCCAAGACCATATTTTCAGTGTTGATGTTAAAAATATTTTGCGGATCCCAACTTACTATGGTAGACTGGACCATAGTCACAAAATTAGAGAAATAGATTGCCGAACTGACAGATTCAAAATGTCCTTTTTTCCTCGTACTATTAGGGATATGAATAACGGTAAATATATCCAGTGCGAGTGTAGCAATGGATAACATTGATAGCTACATGTTGGTATAACGAGTTGAAGCTAACCCTACTAACAGCATGTTTTTGCATGTATGCTTTGCTATATTTATTTTTTTTAATAGTGTAGTTTTGAACAGTACCTATACAAGTACTAATCCTTTTTTATGCATGTTATGTAGTGCATGTTAGGTGAGAGTTCACCCCCTGCCACACACCTTTACGGTGGCTTGCAGAGTATTATGTAGATGTAGATATATCAAGTCCCTTGATGCACGCCGAATTGAATTTTTGAACTCTTTGTCTCGCTCTCTATGATCTATCCCTATCAAAGTACTTGGATGTTTCAATATACTTTTTTTATATTTTCCGAGGAAATGTCCTTAAAGTTGTGCAGGTGATTTATTTTATGTTGACCTACGATCTGATAATTTCCAATGTGATGATTCCCAACCTAACTTTTGTAATATTTTCCCATACAATTTCAAACATATGGGAACACCTTTAAACAAACCTAGGTGATCTTCACTTCACAGTATCTGCTTCTTAAATCGAACTTAGTTCATTCCGATCCCATATACAAATAATCCCATATAATCATGAGCCTGCTATGAGTATTGTTAGGAATATACTAGGTCAATATACTGCTAGGAGTATACTGGGTCAATATATGCAAGGAATTTGTCTAGGATATTGTGATATGCTATCATTTACGTGGGTCAACAATCGTCATTTTGGTTTGACGAAGCTCACCACTTGATTATTAACAGCTAACTTCTTCATATGCATTTTATTCCTCTCCTTCAAATTATCCACCACTTCTATACATACATCTCATGCGAGGCATTCCTTTGCCTTTCTTTCCGTTCACTTTTCCCGTTGTTGACTTCATCAGACCATAATATCTTAAAATATGGCCAAAAGGAATTGATTTCTCTACTGCTGTCATCGCCCGTGCCTCAGTTCCATAAGGAAGAGTTCTCCAGGTTCATGTTCTGACGAATTGTTCCTATACTTTCACGCTTGTATTTCCAGCATATTCTTCTTTCGGTAGAATGCTCTATCATCTCGACTCTCCACTGACTGTAAATCTTCTTTCCTTGCCCATTCCTAGTTACTCGACTTCCGAAACAGCAATACTCATTCATCATTATCTTTTCCCTCATCAGTTTAAGGTTGATATTGACCTCTTCTCTTATACTATATACCATTTACTTTGTTTTCTTTTTGTTGAACCTCAGGTGATATTTTTTCAATTTCTTTTCTGGGTTAACTGGAGTCTTCCTAGTAACTTTTTCTGTATCTGCAAATGCCGCCATATCATCGGCGAATCAAAGGATGTTATCTTTTCCCCGAGAATATCTAATCCTAATGTATCATTATTGCATTTAAGGGTATTTATCAATCCATCCATACTAATCCATACTTCCATACTAATATATAAAAATGTAATGGTGTCTGTCTGTCTGTGTGTCTGTCTGTTGCTCAATCACGCAAAAACTACTAAACGGATTGAGCTGAAATTTGGTATGTAGATAGGAAATGTGTCTGGGCAGAGCATAGGCTATGTTAAAATACCCTCAGGGTCCTCAAAAGCCCCTGAATGGGCCCTTTGATGGATCATGGTTGTCCCTGGCATTGAGTTCGGTGCAGTGGTCTCATATTTTGCTTATTTAAAGTACTTCCATTCAAGACAGAGGGCTGGAATTTTTTTTATCGGATGGCTGAATAAATGAAGTTTCTAATTCCTTCAATTTATTTTCTATTACGCTTAGTATTTGTCTTAAAATCATATTTTTAGCTGAAAAACTCACATTTTTCTCTGAAATCAACAATAGTGTATTTCCTTGACAACCAGAGATCGGTGTGAATGTCCTTTGATTTTCAAAGGACATTCAAGCCTCTAGCATTTAAATATCACGTTTTTCTGCAGGCCCATGATAACACGTAGGAATAAATTCTATATAAGAGGGGTCCAGAGTCCCAAGGGTCCCATGTTTGATGTTTTTTAAGGCTTGAAAAAGAAGTTAAAAAAGAGAAACGAATACCGGTCACCGCCTCGTGGCGTTTCTCCGGTAATGTTAAGAACCGTAAAAAAAGTTTTCTTCCCAGTACGAGAGACGGGCCACATAGAATATGTATAGAGGTACTTTGTGCTCTCACTGCAAGTGTTTAACTGGTCAACATTTAACAAAAACATTTTTATTTAAAAAAGAAACAAAAAAATACATCAAGAAAAATTAGAAAATAAATCGATCAACCCCTCATGGTGTTTCCCGGGATACGCTAAAAACCTCATAAATTTCATTTTAACCAAGACTACGGACGGAACCTATAAATCTGGTTCAAATATTTACTCATCTGCTTCGAAACTTCAATTTGTTTAAAGATCGCGGAAATTATAAAGACTTCACTAGATTAAGTTCCTGATTAAGATACTCAACCCACATATCAACGTTAAATAGAACATCTCAATTAATTCATTGAATGGTAATGTAAGTATATACACAAGGGTAGCGATCGAGCTGTTAATTCACTCAAGATGGCTAAGAGAACTGAAAATACGAGATGGCCATCTATCTTACGTGGTGATGAGTTTGCGTGGGCCATTTTTGGATTTTCCGTGCATGAAAGAGGACCAACAGTCACTCATCTCTCCGTGCACCTGGAAAACGGTCAGCGTGTCTACTACAACGAAAGATAATCTCGTATCTTCACTGTTGGGTCTAGATTTATCCACAGCCACCTGGTTTTATACAAACTGTGGATAGTTCTGCGATAATTGCAGAACACTGCAATTCCTTGTAGAATTCCAGGTATAAAATTAAAATCCACGTCTTCAAAAGGGGTTTCCAAATCCTCAAAAACAATGAAAATCAGGTTTGGTCTTTTCCATTCTCTCTCCTATAAGCAGTTTAAGGGACAAAGTTGCTTCTCTTCCACCGGTGCCTTTCTTGATCCAAACATGGTCTTCTTGCAGGCACTCATTTGCTTTTATTCAATTATTCTGCGGATGATCCTTGTCAATATCATCAATGCATATGTCACCAGGCTTGTGGTCCTAAAATTTTTACAGTTGTCAGCCTCCTTGCGAATAGGGATAAGGGTGTTCTTGTCGAAGACCGTGTGAATCTCTCCTGTTGAGTACTTCTCAGATGGTTTCGTAAAGCTGGGTTAATTATTCCTCCAGCTTGAACTTGAATGACAACATAGCGTTTTACTCTCGTAAAATATTTAAATTTTATTCTTGGGTGTCACCTTTTGCATATCTTAATTTTTGATTTATGCGTGAATGGTTGTGGTTAAGAGATTTATTTTTTCACTAAAATTCGCCTTTTTTTCCATCTTACGATTTCGTGTACAGATTTGCGATTTCGGTTCCAAGGAATTTTAAATGCATCAGTCTTTGGGGTACATTCTACTGCTTGCGAATGGGGGCGTTTACTCGGAACCGAAATCGCAAATTTGTACACGAAGTCGTTAGATGGAAACGAAATGCGAATTTTGTGAAAAAATTAATCTTCTTACCCCAGCCATTCACGCATAAATCGAAAATTAAAATAAGCAAAAGTTGACGCCCACAGAAGAAGCTGCTTTGATATCATTGACGTCATTTTCCTCCCGTCCTTGACTGCTTTTAGGAGAAGGGAAGGGAGTGGAGGGGGGTTCTCGGAAGGTCTGCTCGCACAGATCCTGTCTCAAAAGCTCCTGTTGGCAGAGTCAGTTGTGTGTCCCCCATTGCGATAAGGCAAAGTAGCTTCGCGGGATCAGTTGTGATTGGACGAAGTCGATGACGTCAGAGGTTGCACCACACCCACTTTTCACAGAAAAAACGCCCCCATTGTGAATGGAATTATTTTTCCCTGCTTTGGTGGATTAATTACTAATTCAATTCCGAAGTCGTGGACATCAACATTTTTCGCGAGCATTTAAAAAGATTGAATGTGATAAATTCGATCCGGAACTTTTTTTTTCAAAATGCTGACTCGCAGTTCAGAGTTCATGGGGGCCTAGCGCTTTTTAACCTCCACTTCGTTCCTTTTACTCCGCCAATTGGGAAAATTAATGACGGGCCCTTCATTGTCCGCGCACTCGCGTCTTCCCGGAGGGGTCGGGGGCGGGCGGGGGGCGGGCGAGGGGCGTTGTGGACCCGGGCCTTGTTCTCTCCCAGGCCCTTAAAAAGCAGTGTGCCCGACGTGACTCATGCGCAGCACGTGACGCCCCTTGAGAACACTCCCGCTACCCTGCGCTCCTCATCCATTGTCTTCCCACACCACGCGCACCACCGTGCACCACCCCCCCACTTCATCTTCCTCTTCTGCACCGCACCATCCCCGAAGCCTAGCACCAACGCTCCTAAACGAGAGGTCTGAGAGACGATGCAGTAGTGTGCAGGGCAATTAAAGTCACTTCGGGTGTCCCACAAGGTAGTGTGATAGGTCCACTCCTATTCCTTTTGTACATAAATGATATCCATAAGGTGGTAAAAAAAAAGCTTCGTCTATTTGCCGGTGAGGCAGTAGTGTACAGGGAAATTCTATGCCCGAACGATAAAGAATATTTAAATATTGACCTACAAGCAATTGAAACTTGGTGTGATACATGGCAGTTAGAATTAAACTTTAAGAAATGTCTTGTAATGAATTTTTGGAAAAAGAATTGTTCTCCTCCTAGTACATACAAAATAAGTAATAATAAATTAACAAATGTGGAATCCATTACATATCTTGGAATAAGTCTGACACATGATCTTTCCTGAGGTAAACACACACGTGAAATAATGGGTCAGGCTAATCGTAGACTGGGATTCATCAAAAGAGTACTGGGTAAATGTGATGATCATGTACGACGAATCAGATACTTTTCCTTTGTTAGACCTCATTTGTAATATGTTGCCAGTGTATGGGATCCCTACGAAATCGGTCTAAATAACAAACTTGAACTTGTGCAGCGAATATCGTCAAGATTTGTAAAGGGACGGTACGATAACCTTATTAGCGTAACCAGTCTATTAAATGAATTAAATTGGGAAACATTGTCAGATCGCTGGTTGGAATTTAGACTTAATCTCTGGAACAAATTCCAAGACCATATTTTCAGTGATGATGTTGAAAATATTTTGCGAACCCCAACTTACTATGGTGGACTGGACCATAATAACAAAATTAGAGAAATTGATTGCCAAACTGACAGATTCAAATGTTCTTTATTCCTCGTACAATTAGGGATATGAATAGCGGTAAATATGTCCAATACGACTGATTGAATCCATAGCATAGGTAGTTGCATGTTTGTATGAGAACTTGAAGTTAACTCAACTAACAGCACGTTTTTTCATACGTAGTTTGCTATTTTTTTCTGTTTTTAAATATTGCTGTTTAGACTAATATATTAATACTAATCCTTTTAAATGCATGATATGTTGTCCATGTTGGGTGAGAATTACCCCCTGCCACACACCTTTATGGTGGCTTGCAGGGTAATATGTAGATGTAGATGCAGGGGAAAGGCAATCGATTTGACAAAATGGCAAATGGAACGGATAATGTTTTGATGCAACACGAAGATATTCCGTTTCTTAACTTTTCTTCTCCACTGGGACTTTTAAGTGAAAACAATGCAGTTTACAGCATTCCTTTGGGACAAGCCATTTTGAGATGCAGTTGAGATGGAGGGACTTGACGGTCAAACGGACACTAGGCAAATTATATATAATGTGCAGGTGTGAATGTGTTCGCCATGTTCAGGCTTTTTAAGAGGCTCTAAACCGTATCGTGAATATGCTGTCTTCATCCACTATTACGACAGTTGCGCGATAGTCCGAAAGCTTCCGGAAGGATATGTGGCAGGGGGTGAACCATAACCAGACATGTAAGCATGCATGCCAAGAACACAAAACATTTTTCAGTTATTACCATGCAGGTGGTACTACTAACCGTAAATTCTGTATTGAATTGATTTTATGTAAAGTATCAAATATTTTCTCATGAAATTTTACTTCCATTAAATATGCATCATGTAATACGATGGGCTCTGTATAATTGCAAATATGTGATGTTTCTTAGCTAATTTAAAAAAATAAAATAGTTGACTCTTAGACTCTGGCTGGTACGCAAAAATAGGGGCATATATTTTATATTACTAATCATATTTTCGCCAGGATAGATTCAATCTATTAGTATAACTGTCCCTAATTTTACAAGGGAAATAAATTTATGAATCTCTGTCTCTCTCATTTTACCTCTATGATCGAATCTCCCATAGTACGCTGTTAAAAAATATATATTTTTAAAATCATGAGAGTACGTGGCCGCCCTGAAACCTGGCAGGATAATAATTCTGTACTTCAATTTACGGACCAGCAATGATTCCTAATTATTCTAATATTTCTGACTACCCGTATTAACAAATTTTAACAAACGTAGTTGCTATTCACTACAAACTACCTAGTTATCTGATAAGACCTAATTCATTTCGATGCCATAAACGTATTAAACTCGCTGCGTATCGAAGGTGGGGCCTAGAAAGTGATAAGCAACTTCACGTGCTTCGTCTTCTCACTACATCCTCTAATTCCTCTTTTAATAAATCATTGATTCGCTCTAGTGGATTGCTATATTTTTAAATTTGTAGCTGAACATTATTTTAGGTCTAGTTCTAACTGCAATTTATCAAGCTAAGCTTGATTTGTTTTTAGATCATTATGCAGTCTGTCACACTGGAAATTCCCCTTCATACCACCCCTTCATCAACAAAAAGTCCAAATTTACCCTTCACTATCGCAGCTATGCCACTTGATATAGTAAAGGTATAAAAAGAACCTATTTGACGCCATTGGGGAATACCAGATGAGATTTTTACCGTGCTGGTGCCTGCACCACTACCTTTATTCATTAAGCCCTTGCAACATTTGCCCTGTGGTACTCTGATGTGTTTTTTCTCTAGAATAAGCACTGTACATCTACATGTACGTAATACCCTGCGAGCCACCACGAGGGTGTGTGTCAGGAGGTGAAGATCACCAAACATGCACTACTTACATGCAAATAAGAGCTATAATGCTTCATGGAGAGATGTAAGTCATGTGAGACAATGTGGTTATTACACATTAATGAATTGAAACTGGTTAGAAAAACGTAATCCTAAATACCTAAATCAAACCGATCGAGCTAAACTGTTGTTGACCTCAATATTATTTTTGCTCAATATCCGCCCACAAATGAGATGCATCACACATTATGATTCATGGACTTATAATGGGGGCGTTTACTCGGAACCAAAATCGCAATCTTTTGCACGAAATTGTTAGAGAGAAACGAAAAAAGGGATTTTAGTGAAAAAATTAATCTTCTAACCACAACCATTCACTCATTAATCAAAAATTAAAATAAGCAAAAGGTGACGTGACGTCCACCGAAAAAGCTGCTGTGATGACATTGACGTGATTTTCCTCCCGTCCTTGACTGCTTTTAGGGGAAGGGAGGGGAGTGGAGGGGGGTTCTCGGAAGGTCTGCTCGCACAGATGCTGTTGTTGCACTGCTCCTATTGTTAGAGTCAGCTGTGTCCCCCCCTTTGCGATAACGCGAAGTAGCTTCGCGGGATCAGTTGTGATTGGACGAAGTCGATATACGTCAGAGGTTGCACCACACCCACTTTTCCGAAAGGGTTAAAAAACATCAGTTTTTCGACGCGTATAACTCGAGAAATAATTGACGGATCAAAAAACGGAAAAATATACGTCTTTCTATTTTACAAACTCTATCATATTCGACAATAAAAAAATATGGTAAACGACCCCATTGCGCAGGAAGAGACGTTTCCATTGAAAATTCTTTCGTTCTTTCAATCGACTCTGGTACGAAGGAGAACTGAAATTTTGTGGGAGATTGTTCATAGATTAAATACACGTTTAATGCCAGCCCAGGAAAAAACGTTTTCCTCCCGCATAATCGGTACTAATGGTAAAAAATTTCGTTTCGTCACCGGGTTGACCGAGTGCCCGCATCCGGTAGCCCTCCCCTATGGAAGTGGTTCTCCTCCTGCTCCCGGGCAAGGATATTTAGAGAGTTTACGATCCGGCGTGCATTTTAACTCTCTGTTTTGTTTGCGAGCCTCTGCTGGAGATCCGGATATAGCCTTGTAATTCCTCCTTCCCCGAGGAAGTGTTTTCTTTTCGGGGCGCCCTGCAGGGGGCGGGGGTAGCGGTGGCGCGTGTCAGACGGAACTGCTGCTGATCTAAGGGAACCAGCACGCACACCCATTGGATCATCACGCGTTCCATGCGCACCTATTGTCCAATTACATACCTCGCGCATAAAATCTTGAAGATCATTATTCCAAGTCAGCGCAGCAATGAGAAGACCCTTGGAAAACACTAAATCTGGGGGTGTCCTACGGTCAAATTTTTTCAAATCAAATTTACAATATTTACAAGACCAATGTTTTTTTATACTATGTACTGGAACTAATGTTAACATTTTATAGATTGTTTGTGGTTTCATTATTTTTTGCGGGTTAATTTCTTTCGTTAGTAATCGTAAACATCTGCTACTTGCTACTCTTCTCAGTCTTGAGTCTATTGTTGGAGTGGTTTTTTTTTGTTTGTAATTTTTATGATATAGGTATATTTTTTAATGTATTTTCTTACTTTTGTGTCTGTGAGGGAGCTCTTGGTCCTTCAATTCTGGTATGCATGAATCGTAGACATGGAACTGATTATTTGGGTTCTTTTAATATGTTACAATGTTAAAATTTGTTCTTTTTGTTATTTTTTTGGCCTCTATTTGCTTATGTGTTGATTATTGGTATATTTTGTCCTTAATATTTTTAGGTTCTTTTATTTATTTGATATATAACCGGTTATATATTGTGACGGAACGGGCTTGATTCTCCTTTGCCCGTTGACTCGCCGCAGTCCTTACGCCTTCGAGTACTGGAACCCTTACCTTTGCCTCGACACCTCGTCTCCTTCGGACTTTCCCGGGTGGGAAATGGTTTTGAGAAAAAGGTATATCGCGACCTTTGTCGCGTGTTTGAGAAGGGCGCCACCTCAAAACCGCGGCATCGGACCAGCTCAGCCAGCAAAGCAAGGACGATCCAAATTGTTCGAGGGTCGGGGGGACTTTAAGCCAGGGCGGACGGTAAAACAGTGAGGGCCGTATGACGTGAGCGCGGGAGAAATTACGCGAAGCGTAAGAATGAACCTCTGCCTTTTTTTTACAATTAACACAAGCAACATTTATTCACTGAAATGAGCATGAAAATGAACACAAAGGCACTCTACAGCTAAATAACACAGGTCTTAATGACTAATGAGGGATGAAGAGGTGAATGAATGGCGAGACATAAATGGAACGAAATTAACCACAATGAAATAATAACCCTGTAACACTTTGTCCAAATAAATGACCAAGCATAAAAAAAATAGAATAAAATAAACTACTAAATGGAGAGAATTACACGCTCCTCGTCCTTTTATGCATACTAATGATGAGGACGGGAGTAAGTGATACAGAAATATGGTCCCGTAGGACTATGATTGTCCACTCTTGGGATCAGTTTGACTCTTCTCTTGACCTGAAGGGACTTTAACTCTGTTTGGATATCTCGTACACCGCTTATTCTGGCGCACACGGGTTTCACAGTGGGGATGCGTGAATAAGAGGGTTGAAACCACTTAGGATTGGGGAAATACGGGTGTGGCGATACTTATGTGTGAGCTGGTGTGGAGCTTGACGGCGAAATCCAGCGCGGAGAGACTGCACCGTTGAGTTTTCGGTATGGTGGCGTGGAGAACGGAATTCAACAACTCCTGTTGAAATAATGCACCTTCCGACTGAAAGGAACTCGTCCAACCTTTGGTTCCGGGGATGCGGCGACCCGCTACCTTTTGCGGTCTGTCACCCTTATCTACCCGAAACCGCACCTCCTCTTTGGGGTGCCGGGATCGAGGTCCGCTGCGTCTGGTTCCTCTTCTGGGGCAGAACGCAGGAAAAACCGCTAGGGAATGACTTTATCAATTCCTCGCGGAAGTCGTGGTGATCTCCGACTCCAATTCTCGCCTCTCTCTCCGTCCACACTCTCGCCTGGCTTCACCAGCACCCCTTGAGCTTCTCTGCTCGACTCCCAATCACCAACTGCCAACTGATATCTCCCCCGACTCAACCGTCGGCGTCCTCCTTGTAACGCTCGTCCCCATCACACGTGACTTCAATTCAAAAATCACCAATAGATTCACGGCTTACACTGCCCAATGACCTGGGTAGACACAAGTGGCGTGATTCTTACTCTCAAGGAATCCAATGCACAAGACAAAGGAACATTTTACCAGATATCCACGCAGAAAAAGGCAGGCGTTCATCTCGCTTACGTAACGGGGACCTGGCTTGGGACGCAAATGACCGGCGCGGGAGGCGCGACCAGGGAAAAACAAAGATAAGACGGCCAATCCGTCACAATATATACGGTTTGATATATACGTATATATAATATATATATAACCGTGATATGTGAAGAAAAAAAAGGTCCTATAGAGAAATGTTGTTGTCACTAAAAGAATTAGCAGAATGCAGTCTCACCAAAGGTAACACTGTTTATTTAGTATCTAAAATGGGGCAATCGGCAACGTAGAGAATTGTATTATGCGGGAAAAAAGGAAAAAAAGACAAATTGACGGATTACATTCGTATTTTATAGATCGCTTTTTATGTTAATTACTTTAAATAAACCATTAAAACACAATGGTATACTGTTCTTTCATTATTTCATAATAATTTTGTCTACATTTAGAATTTGAGTCAAACAAACCTTTTAGGCGACGCATGTAATGGAGGTGAAATGATTTTCAAGGTCTTTTTGAATTGTCAGACCCTGGGTAAAGCGGACAGTTACTACGGAAAAAAATGATGGCACCAAGAGATTCCGCTAAAGACAGGTTTCAGTGTATTTTTATTTAAATTGGGTACAACTTGAGTTTGACCATGTGACACGGTGGAAATTTATCGAGAGGGATTTCCATCCAACATTTTACGCACAAATATTTCGTCCAAACAGATAGAACATGCTCCGAAATACCTTCAAAATGCATGAAACCAAACAATCACAGACTTACAAAAAAGTGAGCATCGTACTCCGAATTTTTTAGAGTGATTTGATTGGAGCTCTTTGTATCGAAGAGTTTTGACCACGGAAATGATGGAAGTGATGTATTTATGAAGCTCTGAGGCAGTTATTGTACTATGTACTTAATGGGGGCATGGAAAAGATTACTTTATATATAATGCCTAATGAACTATTTCTTTATGTAACTTTAATCGATTTATGAACGACTTACATAGCTATTGTTGCAATGGGGGCGTTTACTCGGAACCGAAATCGCAATTTTGTAGACGAAATCGTTATATGGAAAGGAAAAACATATTTTAGTGAAAGAATTAATCTTAATATAACCACAACCATTCACTCATAAAGCAAAAATTAAAATAAGCAAAAGGTGACACCGCCGAATAAGCTGCTTTGATATCATTGACGTCATTTTTCTCCCGTCCTTGACTGTTTTTAGGGGAAGAGAAGGGAGTGGAGAGGGGTTCTCGGAAGGCCTAGTCGCACAGATGCTATCGCAACTGCTCCTATTGGCTGTGTCCCCCCCCCGTTTCGATAAGGCGATGTAGCTTCTCGGGCTCAGTTGTGATTGGACGAGGTCGATATACGTCAGAGGTTGCACCACGCCCACTTTTCCGAAAGGGTTGAAAACAACAGTTTTTCGCCGCTTATAACTCGATAAATAATTAGCGGATCAAAAACCGAAAAATACGTGTCTTTTTATTTAACAAACTCTATCGGATTTGGCAATAAAAAAACATATGGTAAACCCCCCCATTGTCGCGGCTTATTTACATTTACTGGTGGCAGTCATTTTCATTGTTTAATGTTTTACTCCTCTAATTTGATTGGTTCGTCTATTTTTTTACCAAAACACTACGCCGTGGGACACCTCATTCCTGTTCATCCAATAATTTTGATGGAACGGTTTGAACCAAAAAATATGACGAAAATTTGACCGTGGAACACGGCTTTAGTTTTAATGAGAGAAGTCAACCTTTCCATTTTGTCTCAATATGCTTCGTCAGATTCTTAAGCTCAGGTTGCCACTACAAGAGAGAGGAATTGGGAGAGGGTACCAAATGTGAAAAAGTCCTTCTAAGAGGCACTCTGTCTCCTTTTGCCCTGTCCAGATGTCTATCTATCAGATCTTATAAATTAGATTAACAGATAGATTGTCGTAATGATGGATTCAAAATGGCATTTTTCCCCGTACTATAAGAGAATACAATAGGCAGCATAGCAATGGGATAGATAGGTTAAATATATCTACATCCACACGATACCCTGTAAGCCACCGCAAGGGTGTGTGGCAGGGGGTGATGATCACCAAGCATACACTACTAACATGCGAACAAGCAACTATAGGGTCTCATGCAACTAGATTGTAAGTATCTATATTTTTAATGGGTTAATACATACATCATGCACTTAGGATACTCTAAAATATTTCACCTACCTATCCCTTTGCTATGCTGCCTATTCTGTTCTCTTATAGTACGGGGCAAAATGCCATTTTGAATCTATCGGTACGACAATCTATCTCTCTAATCTTATTTGTCTGGTCGAATCTAGCATAATAGGCTGGTTTTTTAAATATGTGCCTGACATCTTCAGTAAAGCTATCCGATTGAAATTTCTCTAATAGATTTAATCTGACTTTATCCTACGCTCTGATAATGATACCGACCATAATTCTTTTATTAATTCACAATTTATATTTTAATTATCTATATATACGTTTATTATTATTTATTATCTATATTAATTATTTTGCAATTATCTATATTATGTATTTTAATTATCAGTATATATTTAACAGTATATATTATTTATAGAAATATTGTTAGAGCATTCTCAAGTGCAAGATGCATGTAATAACAACCAATAATCCCTTTATTACTATGTAGATACTAACCATCCAGCAGCATGTTACCCTACTATCTAACATGTTTCCATGTAGTAACATAGATGCATGTCAATACTGCATGTTTGGTAATCTTCACCCTCTGCCACACACCCTCGCGGGTGCTTGTAGGGTATTGAGCGGTGTAGAATTAGTGCATGTTATGATGCGGTCCCTTAAATTAAGAAAAAATCATCATCGTGTACTTTTAAGAATCGTTTTAGCATCTGAAAGATATCATCTGAAGATCCAGAAAAAGAAAACTAAGGTGTTGGTATGCAGTAGGAGAAAGGAAGCCCGGACCAATTTTAAACTAGGAAAACGAAAATCGAGGGGGTGGAAGAGTTCTGCTACCTGGGAAGCCGAGTAACCACCGTTGGACGAAGTAAAAGAGAAATTGCCAGTATAATTGCCCAAGCAAAAAAGGCATTTTACCAGAAGAATATTCTGCTTACTGCTGCAAATACAAGTGTTGAAGTGAGGAAACGTTTCATTAGAACATATATCTGGAGCATTCTACTGTATGACAGCGAAGCATGGATAATAACAGCAGCAGAGATGTCCAGGCTGGAGGCATCTGAAATGTGGTGCTACCGAAGAGTGATGAAGATAAAATGGATCGATCGAGTGACAAACGAAAAAGTGTTAAGAAGAGTGGGAGAGAAGAGTTGTCTACTGAAAATATTAAAAAGAAGACGGGACAACTTAATGGGCCACATCTTGAGACACAATGGCCTGATGAAGACTATCGTCGAGGGAAAAGTGAACTGGAAGAATGGAAAAGGCAGGCCTCGTATGAGGTATATTGAGTAAGTTTGAAGGATGTAAAAGAGAGGAGCTAGGATTGTTGACCGATAATGATGATTAGCATCTGAAACTCCAGTTTTCTCATTCTTTACCCTCCTGATGGAAATGGACATGGCATTTGAATAAGACTATGACGCGACAGCCATCAAACATTTTGAAGTCAATTACTTTCCTCGTCAATCATTCTCGGGTTTCAATGACGTTCAGCTCGGTTTTTGGTCCAGAAGTGGGATGCAAACACAGAGGGGGGTCCGTGAGCGTAGGGAATGGATGAGGCCAACCAATAATCCAAGCCCACCATCAGCAACTCCACCTTTTGCGTCTCGGAGTTCAACATTCAAACATTGCTCGCTATTTCCTGGAATGATTTATACCTTCTTACCTCTCTCGAAGCTTTTCATCTAAATTCTGCAACTCACATTTATAGCCAATCATTTTATTTCCCTGTTTCCGATTTCATTTTTGGGTATATCTCAGTGAAGAATCCATGTTTTAAGACTTTAACCATACCTACAAGGCGCATTTTTCGATTAAAAAAATTGTTCTCAAATTAAGTATAAATCATGCGTTAGGCAATTATTCATCTCATTAAGCTTTAAATTCTAGCTTCATATTCCCCCGAAGGTCCTTCAATTAAAACATGTTGCGGATGGAAAAAACAATATAATTTTCTTGCAACAACAAAGTGCTGATCAGTCGTTATAGCTATTTACTACTTAGTAGTTACTTCACAAATACCTTAAAATATACTCTAAGACAAATGAACTCATAGTTTAAAATATTCATGTTTTTTTCACATCCTTCCGGCATGAGGAAATGAATTGCTTCCGGAATAAAATCTCTTTTACAGAAATTGCGCAGGTAAACGGTCATCCTTGCCTGCAATTTTGCGACGGGATATATTTCATTAGTTTTCTCTTTGGCAAATGCACCTGGAGTCCAGAAAGAACCCGAGATGCATTTTTACTTTTAAAAAACGCTTGATTTATCTCCCGTAGCAAATGGTAGCGGAAATTGTTTTTGCGGAAAAGCGACAGCATGGAGGTCTTCGTCCGCAGTGTGAGTTGACAATGGTCTCCCCATCTGCAAGGTTGGAAAGCGCTTTCCAGATTAATGGCCACCCGCCTGATTTTCACGGACGGCACCGTAATTCTGCCCCCGGGAACTCCCGATGAATCAGAGATTCGTAACGCACTGCTCCACACGCAACACCCTTCCCCTCCCCCCGCCGTCCAAAGGGGTCCCTTCTCTCCGTACCCTTACCCCCTCCCCCCCATGGCCATATGGGCCCTGAAACGCTTTGCTAACATCACCTCCGGGGGCAGATACAAGACCGCCCGTATTTAAAAATACGCTCCCTCCAGTGCGAGGCATCAGGACGATTAGTCTGGAACGCCAACACCCGTGTTGTCTGGAGGCAGACACATTTGGTGAAGTATGCGAAGTGGGAAGGGTGGACTCATCTCTTCGCTGTGGACGTGTCCGCCTTTAAAATCAAATGCTGATCAGAGCAAGGAAGGAGAGTGAAGGGGAAATGTGGAATGGTTTGAGTGGTGCCCAATCCAGAGGTACCGGATTCGAATCCCGGCGCTGGCGGGTATTTCATTGGTGCTCTGGTCTCTATTTTGAGTACTTTATACACAGAGCATTAGTGCTCAATACTCCGTCTGTTGAATGTGACGTTAAACCCAAGTCCTCTTGGCGCCTTTCGTGAAAAGAGCTGATAAATGCCGACACCGGGTTTCCCTCCACCCTTCCTCCGTTCCCTGAAAATTCCTTCCTTTACCCAGTGCGGTTCTTTGACGCGCCTGACAGCGCCGTTAGTACGTGTTGCTTGCCGAGGTCCTTCTATACAGGTCACGACACGATCCCATGATGCACCTTGATTTCACCATATTGGCTTAGAGGAACAGCAAGGCTCATACAAGGTATCTACATAATACCCTGCAAGCCACCATAAAGGTGTGTGGCCGGGGGTGAATTCTCACCAAACACGCACTACACATCATGCATAAAAATGGATAAGTGTTTATATACTGTTCTAAACTTCACTATTTAAAAAAAGATATAAATAGCATAGCAAACATGCAAAAACATGCTGTTAGCTGGGTTAGCTTCAAGTCCTTATACCAACATGCAGCTACCAATGTTATCCATTGCCACACTCGTACTGGATATATTTACCGTTGTTCATATCCCTAATAGTACGAGGAAAAGAGGACATTTTCAATCTGTCAGTTCGGCAATCTATTTCTCTAATTTTGTGATTTTGGTCCAGTCTACCATAGTAAGTTGGGGTTCGCAAAATATTTTTAACACTGAAAATATGGTCTTGGAATTTGTTTAAGAGATTAAGTCTAAATTTCAACCTGCGATCTGACAATGATTCCCATTTTAATTCATTTCATAGAGTGGTTACGCTAATAAGGTTATCGTATCATCCCTTTACAAATATTGCCGATCTTCGCAAATTCAATGTATATAGATACCGTAGCGTAAACATTTCGCTTGAAGAAAATTTTGGAAAACGGTTGTGTAGTGCTCTTATCTGCTCTAAATCTTTGGATAATGGAATGCGTTTATTCCGCTTTCCAGTTGATGTTGGTAGAAGGGGTGAAAGGCTCATTAAGTGTCGAAGAGACCAATTGAAGCCTACCGGGTCACCTCAATTGTAGGAGGTGAGTAGTAATATTAATTTGTGGATTGTAATCCGCTTAATCGGTATAGAAGTATCCTCATCTACATCTACACGATACCCTGCAAGCCACCGCGAGGGAGTGTGGCAGGGGGTGAATATCACCTAGCATGCACTACTTACATGCAATCACGCAACTATAGAGTCTTATGCAACTAGATTATTAGTATCTATAGTGTTTAAGGTGTCAATACATACATCATGCACTACAGGCTATCTTGTTGCTGCCTATCCTCTATGGCGCAACTGGCCTCTATTGTCGGTCGCCTCCCACAATCAAGTACAACTGCAAGAAATGCGAAGCGTAACTGTTGGAGATGCTCTCTTGTCAGATGGAGGACGAGGGATTTGAGCCAGCGCTTCGGTCGCAATAAAGAGGATCGCTGCTTAGAAATCTCTTCCCTCCCGCTCTCCCTCCCCTCTAAGCAGTTCTCACACGCCTTCGCCTTGTTTCTCCGTTCTTGGCACAGAAAAACCCTGGCACGGGCCTTCGTGACCCTGACATTGTCTCAGCGAGGCCCAGCTCTCTCTTCCTTTCATTGTCTCCGTCCAATGAGTATGACAGGCGCTAATACAGGTGCTATATGTCGTGAGAGGAGTTGAATCAGCCGACAAACATCACTGCTTGCTATTTTGTTTTATAGTACCATGCAGGGGGTGAATTCTCACCAAACATGCACCACACATTTAAAAGGGTTAGTTTAAATATATTAGTCTAAACTGCACAATTTAAAAAATAAAAATAGCAAAGCATACATGCAAAAATGTGCTGTTATTTGGGTTACCTTCAAGTCCTTACACCAACTTGCAACTACCTATGCTATGGATTCAATCACTGGTATTGGACATGTATACCGATATTCTATCCCTTATTGTACGAGGAAAAAAGGACATTTTGAATCAGTCAGTTCGGCAATCAATTTCTGTAATTTTGTAATTATGGTCCAGTTTACCATAGTAAGTTGGGGTTCGCAAAATATTTTTAACATTATCATTGATCCACGGTTCCCTGATAGTGCGTCGCTATTTTGGCTCATAGCGAGGTCGCAAAATCAACCATATCAGCATTCCTAGTGCCCTTCACACACATATCTTTTGACTCCAGCGTCAGTTTTCCAAGGGATGGCAGTGAGGAACATGTAGCATGCAAGTGGTAGCTTTATCCGTCACGATCTTCAATCTTAGATAGAACTCCAACTCAATGATTCCAGACATGTAAAATAGACCGCGAGTTACGCTTCCGCTAAAAAATACCACAGCATGATTCTTCTGTGAAATAAATTTACCTGAAAATGACAATGTAATTGAACACAGTAGATAAATATGGACTAATGAGACTAACTGTTGAAATCAAGATGCTATACTTTTTTATTTCAGGAGGCATGTCTCCATGAAATAATAATATTTTTTATGCACTTCCGTGGTACTTTTTTGGTTATTTGCATGTTGGATGAAAAGTATAACTCGTCATGTATGTCCCGCATTCGTATTCATAGAAACCCCTCCTTAGGTTTGAACTCGGGTTTGTAGTATGATAAAACTTTAGTGCATTTTTCGTTGTGCATGTTTGGCATTCATTCACCCCCCTGCCACACACCCTCGCGGTAGCTTGCAGGCAAGTCAGTAGATGTAGACATGTCAGTAATTGGATCGTTTGCCTTTTTTTTTCAAAATCTGGAGTTTGTAAAGAAAAAGAACCGTATTTTTACGTTCTTCGATAATACGTATTCTGATGACGTTAACAATATTTGGCTAACTCCAACTTACTATGGTAGACTGGACCCACACAAAATTAGAGAAATTGATTGACGAACGGACAGATTCAAAATGTCCTTTTTCCCTCGAACAATTAGGGATAAGAATAACGGTAAATATGTCCAATACGAGTGATTGAATCCAGAGCATAGGTAGTTGCATGTTGAGGTAAGGACTTGAAGGTAACCTAACTAACAGCATGTTTTTGCATGCTTAGTTTGCTATTTTTATCTTTTTTTAAATAGTGAATTTTAGACTACTATAATAATATTAATCCTTCTTTATGTAGATATTTCGTGCATATTTGGTGAGAATTCATCCCATGCCACACACCTTTATGGTGGCTTGCAGGGTATTATGTAGATGTAGATGTACGTCATCCACTTCGTCCAATCACAACCTCAGACTACGCAGCTCCTTCGCCCAATCACCGTGGAGGACACACAGGTGATTCTACCAATGGAATTGGTTGTTAGACTCTATGCGGGTTATTTCGAAAGGCATTGCACATTCGACTACGTGGTCATTTTGTTACCAATTAAATAAACTTCAGCACACTTCTATTTACGCCATAATGTACACGAAAATTACGTGGTGAATTTCGTTGTTTAGTTATTTTGGATTATTCACAGGTTGCGCAGGAGCTGTATGCGCAGGCCTCCCCTCCCCCCCTTCCACTTCCCCTCCAGTTCCCCCCCCCATAGCACCGAAGGAGGGGAGGTGGATGACGTAGGAGTCTTTGTGTGCAGTTCGTTCTGGGGGCGTCACCTTCTGCGTATTTTAATTTTTCATTCATGATTGAATGATCCTGTTTAGAAGATTAATCTGAACACAGAAGTTCATGTTTCGTTTCCACCAAACGATTTCGTGCGGAAAACAGCGATTTAGGTTCCGAAAAGTTAAACGCCCCCATTCGTCAGGAAGGGAAGCTCCGAGAAAGAAAAAAATGCGATCATCTCTACGGTTCGAGTATTCGGCCATAAAGGGCTTAAATGCTTTTACCCACTTAATTTTATCTGCAATGACAGTTTTCACCGCAGCAGGAGTGACTCCGGAAATGCGCGCAGAGTTATGATACGGCGGCGGGTGCGGGGATGCGGTCGCGGCACCCGAGGCATTAATCACACGGGAGCCGCCGCGCCCCCTGCATTCCTCGGCATGAATTCCAACTGTGCACACACAGACCGAATGCTGTCTCGCCCCCACCGATCATTCTTCTCTCGCGCGACGGCCATGTTTCTTCCAACCCCCTGGATAAACAAGAGTGCATCACCCCTCCCCATTCAAAGGGTTCGCCCCCGACCATCGCAAGGGCCCCCGCCCAGGGTGTGGCATCTGCCAGCTGGCTCGGTGGGCCCACGACGCCCCTGCCACAGACCCTCTTCTCGCAGGGAACAATGGCAAAGGCCCGCGGGCCCAATGCGGTGAAGAGATGGAAATATTCCCAACACAGTACCATCCAGGTCACCGCAAGGGTGTGTGGCAGGGGATGGACCAACACCAGGGATGAATTGTCAAGCAGAAGGAACACGCTTAATACCATGCAGGTATGCAAAAATAAACTACCCCGTTTAAACACTACTTATATGAAGGCAAGAATAATAAATACTACCACCCCAAATAAGCAATAAGCATGCATTTCCAAGGCTCGTGCAATTTCAGCTATACAAATGACACTAAATTGTAGTTAATACAAAGTACATCTATATCTACATCCACATAATACCCTGCAAGCCGCCTCAAAGGTGTGTGGCAGGGGGTGATTCATGCCAAAGATGCACTACATATCATGCATTTCAAATGTTTGGTATTAATATATTGGTCTAAACTGCAATATTCAAAAAGATAAATAGCAAACTACGCATGCAAAAACGTGCTGTTAGTTGGGTTACCTTCAAGTCCTTACACCAACATGCTACTACCTATGCTATGGATTGATTCACTCGTATTGGACATATTTACCGCTGTTCATATCCCTAATTGTACGAGGAAAAAAGGACATTTTGAATCTGTTAGTTCCGCAATCAATTTCTCTTATTTTGTAATAATGGTCCAGTCTACCATAGTAAGTTGGGGTTCGCAAAATATTTTCAACGTCATCACTGAAAATATGGTCTTGGAATTTATTTTAGAGATTAAGTCTAAATTTCAACCTGTCTTCTGACTATGATTCCTATTTTAATTCATTTAATAGACTGGTTACGCTAATAAGGTTATCGTAGCGTCCCTTTACAAATCTACATATGCATAAAAGTAATGAGATAGTATTCAATCAGGTAGTCATTTCTATAATTAAATAAATAATGGACTTATATCTTAGAGCATACATGAGTTAGTAGTGTTAAAAATCACTGCATTCTGATTTCGATGTGAAAATCTCAAATGCCAATTCAGATTTTTCAGGCGTATGTACCATCGCTAAAATCCATTGCTATCCCGAATGGACAATCTAAAAATTGGTTGTGCTGGAATCGATGAGAGACAACTTGAAAAAATGATGAGAACAGAAAGAAGTTGCACGCACACATTCACCTTTTATCAAACACTTCCGGGTCACAGAAGCTGGTGACTATAGTTCGGATGAATAACATATACAATGTTCGGTTGTACGAAAGCACGTATTATGCATGTACATACACGCAATACCCTGCAAGCCACCGCGAGGGTATGTAACAGGGGATGAAGATCACCAAACATGCTCTATTGACGAGCAAATAGACTACTAGACTCGGAAACATGCTAGATAAAAGGATCACATGCAGTCCCTTTGACCAGTATCTTTGACCAGATTGATTCCTAATGGGGCCGTTTACTCGGAACAGAAATCGCAATTTTATGCACGAAATTGTTAGATGGAAACGAAAAATGAGTTTTAGTGAAAAAATTAATCTTCTAGCCACAACCATTCACTCATAAATCAAAAATTAAAATAATGAAAAGATGACGCCCACCGAAAAAGCTGCTGTGATAACATTGACGTCATTTTCCTCCCGTCCTTGATGTGACTGCTTTTATGTGAAGGGAAGGGAGTGGAGGGGGGTTCTCGGAAGGTCTGCTCGCACAGATGCTGTCGCCACTGCTCCTATTGGCAGAGTCAGCTGTTTGTCCCCCCCCTTTGCGATAAGGGAAAGTAGCTTCGCGGGCTCAGTTGGACGAAGTCGATATACGTCAGATGTTGCACCACACCCACTTTTCCGAAAGGGTTAAAAACATCAGTTTTGCACCGCTTATAACTCGAGAAATAATTGACGGATCAAAAAACGGATTATAATACGGGTCTTTTTTATTTTACTAACTCTATTATATTCGGCAAATAAAAAAATATTGTAAACGACCCCATTATATATTATAATAATATGTAAAAATATGTATTTTTAGATGTTGTTAGTGTTTACCCTTTTCTTATCCTTATATGTTGGGTAAACGTAAAACTTAATAAATCTGTAACCAAGCACTTAGGTTCGAATGTCTCATTCTGGAATGCATATACAAGCTGGGTTACCCTGTTGAGTGCGTGAATTTCCTCGATGGCAGTGGTACAAAATTTACACCGAAAGCGGAATGAATGAACTTCCTGTGAGAGGGCAAATGAGGAACCATTTTCCAGGAAAAAAACTCGTCCCATGGTCTTCCAGGATACGGAGCCCTGGCTGGTGCAGAAGTAAACTCTCGATTTCTCATGTTGCGCTAGGGATCTTGTAATGGGGGTGCGGACAATGAAGTCCGTTGAGTTGTGGAATGATTTTCGGGCGCACTCCCAGCCAACGAAGGTTTCGTTTTGAAGGAGAATTGTGGGAACAGCACTACTCTTTCGCGCACGGAGTGCATCATTTCATGTTTCAGTTCCTTTTCTGCATGTTAGTACTGCATGCTTGGTGATCTTCACCCCCTGCCACACACCCTCGCGGTGGCTATCAGGGTATCGTGTAGATGTAGATTCATCCAATCCTTCCTTTGGGAATTGTGCCCCGGCTCGGACGAGTGAATCTACAGTCTCCGATGACTAGTTTGCCGGTTGTCAATCAATGCCTGACAAATTACATGAAACATATGATAAATGCATGCTGGTCCATTTAATTGACTCCTAATGAAGAATAAAGGAAGGCCCCGCCGGTTGCCCATGGGTGCGCACAAATCTAAATCTTACTAATTGTAAGTAGCAAAGTGTTACATCTGGAAATTCGTACAGATAATCCTCAAGGAATACGAGATTACATTTATTTGTAGCCTCGGTTACTCAGAAACATTTTATGCCTAGAATGTAGCAAAGGGGTCCCCACTAGACTACATTGTCCATTTTTATAGGCCATGTTGAAGGGCTGCTGTCTGCTTAGAAAACCCACGTGGTCTGCCTGAGAATTCCCATCATTGCCTAAACGCAACATTTTTTGCAACGATCAACGTCCAACCAATAATGATGTAACATTTTAACGAGGTTAATAACACTGAATAATTAATTTTAGATGCAATAGGCGGCATTACCCAGAGTAAGATACCTCAAGAATACTTAGTGTCATGTTATAAAATATGGTAATGCAAGGTGATGAAATAGGAAAATTTCGAATTTAAAAAATAAATACATATCTTACTCTAATTTCGACCAAAGAAAATACAATTAAAAGGGCAGATATTTTCAGTGTTCAGCAAACCTAAAACAAATGTATTTCTAAGGTAGAAATTTGTGTTAAAAATTTGTAAAAATAATGTTGCGTCAACGCATCACTGGGGATTAATGGGTTAAACCATCCACGTGTCTGCTTCCAGGTTGGGTTTGAAAAAGCTACGTATTATTACTGGATTTTTGTATCCGATTCTCTGTGGAGAGCAACCCCGCCCCCCCTTGCAACCAAATCTACAATTTCACCCTGCTATTCACGGAGAGAACGGGCTTTTGGCACGGGACTGAGTCAAGGGCGGAGGGCGTCAAGGCGTCAGCGAAGGAAGGAGGCAGGCCCATCATGCATCGCGAGATTCCCGTTTCTCCGAGAAATCCCTCGGTCTTCCCAAGTGCAGCGCCCGCATCATCCCAGCCAGCGTTGCCGAACCGCGCGAGAACACTTCATCGCATTCTCATCATCTACATAATACCCTGCAATACACCGTAAGGGTGAGTGGCAGAGGGTGAATTCCCGCCAAACATACTTGATGCATAATGTTAGACCTCATTTGGAATATGTTGCCAGTGTAATGGGATCCCTACGACATCGGTCTAAATAATTAACTTGAACGTGGGCAGCGAAGATCGGCATTCTTTGTAAAGTACGATAACCTTCTTAGCGTAACCAGTCTATCAAATACATTGGGAATCATTTTCAGATCGCAGGGTGAAACTTAGACTTAATCTCTTAAACAAATTCCAAGACCATATTTACAGTGATGATATTAAAAATATTTTGCGAACCCAAACTGACTATGGTAGACTGGACCATAATCGCAAAATTAGAGAAATTGATTGCCGAACTGACAGATTCAAAATGTCCATATTCCTCGTACAATTAGGGATATGAATAACGGTAAATGTATCAAATACGAGTGTAGCAATGGATAACATTGGTAGCTGCATTTTGGTATAAGGACTTGAAGGTAACCCAACTAACAGTATGTTTTTGCATGCTTACTTTAGAATTTTATCTTTTTAAACAGTGAAGTTTAAACTTATATATTAATATTAATCCTATTTTATGCAGGATATGTAGTGCATGTTTTGTGAGATTTCATTCCCTGCCACACACCTTTATTGTGGCTTGCAGGGTATTATGTAGATGCTTAAAAAGGATTAATAGCTATATTATAGTCGCTACTTAGCAGTTAAAAAAATATGAAAATAGCAAAGCATGCATGCTCAATCGCGCGGTTAGTTGGGTTAGCTTAAAAACCTTATGCCAACATGTTAATACCTATGCTATCCATTGATAAACTTGTAAATATATACTATTGAACATGCTTACGAGGGAAGAAGGACATTTTGAATCTCTCATTTTGGCAATTAGTTTCTCTAATTATTAGATCATGGTCCAGTTTGCCTTAATAAGTCGGAGTTCGCAATATGTATTTAACATCATCAGTGACAATATTATCTTGGAATCTAAATAAGAGTTTCACTCTAAATTTCAACCTGCGGTCTGTAATGATTCCCATTGTAGTTCATCTAATAAAATGGTTACGCTAAAATAGTTATCTTGCATCACAAGCCTTGCCGATCTTTGCATCACACATCCCAGCTTGTTATTTTAGCTTATTTCGTAAGAATCACACGTACGGGCAACGTATTGAGGACTAATAACGGAAAAGTAGTTAATTTCTCGTGCATTATTGTCACATTTACCCAATACTCTTTTGATGAATTCCAATCTACGATTAGCTTGACCCATTATTTCATGTATGTTTTTACCCAAGAAAGGGTATGTGTCATTCTTATTTCATGATATTTAACGGATTCCACGTTTGTCAATTTAAGGGGAACTATTATTTTCCGCAAATTTCATCACTACATTTTTTTTCAAAATTAATTCCAACTGACATGGATTACAAGACAGCATTCAAAGACTTCGGGGACATCATTCAAAGATCCTTTATCCTTACAAAATACATTTGTCGGTCTATCCGCCTGAAAACGGTTCTGTGCTTGTTAAAGTAATCGTAAATGCTGTACTTATAGAAGTGCTTCAATTAATCACTTTCTTATATTAAGAGTGTACTGTGAGGGGGCATCATAACTGAATAGGAGATAATTAAGCATGGATATCAAAGAGAAGAAAAAACATTTGCTTGTGAAACTAGAAAAATAGATTTTTCTAATATCCTCTTGAATAGAAAAAACTCGGAATGTATTCACGTAAATCTTCAACTGTGCTCCTATGCAATCATGAACAAAGTCTCTGGCAAAGACTTACTGCGATTGTTTTCAGCAGAAGTCTTACGTTCTCTTCCTATGTAATCCAATGCCTTCAGCAGAAGGCAAACTTCTTCACCAATAAACTTTGTCCTTCAATTTTCACACAGGTGGTAACGCAAGTTTGTTGATTATGAGGAATTTTTGAGCAACTTTATATACGTTCTCCTAAAATGTTATGATGGGAAATGTCCTAGAAAATCTGTAATTACCAAAAGCAGGATTATTCGTGTTGGCTGCATCGCATGGGCGCCTAATATATTGAATCCCAACGATTGCTTGACCTATTCATTGCGATATCCTAGCTTTTGGTAGCTTGTGTCTAATTTCAGGATTAAGGACTTCAGGAGCAGGTGCCTAATTCAAACAAGAGTTTGTCTTACTGCGTAGTAACATACCTACTAGTGCATGTACATACCTACGGAAATTATGCTTATTGATTAATAACCCCCTGCCATACACCCCTCAGGGTGGCTTGCCCTCGCATATATGCAAATATGTAATCTGGATTTCGGCGTCTATTGTATGTTTACAAACTTGCGGATCAACCCTAATAGATCACAGGCGTGTGCCCGAGCTCATTTTGGAATATTGAAAAAGGATTTAACGAAGCTTTCACGATCGTTATTACCTATTTCATATTTTTTATCATCATCATCAAGGGTCAACAATCCTAGTATTGGTTTGACGCAGCCCTCCACTCGATTCTTTTATCGGCCAACCTCTTCATATTGACGTAGTTATTCCTCTCTTTCACGTCCTTTACGACCTGTTCTATATAACTCATACGAGGCCTGCCTTTTCCATTCTTCCCGTTCACTTTTCCTTCGACGATTGCCTTCATCAAGCTATCGTGTCTAAAGGCCGCTTTACACGATACAAATTTTTTTACAGTTTCTTGCACAAACACTTGTATAAAGTGTACGAAATTGTATGTTTGTCTGAATGGAATTAGAACAGGTTCTATTTCCCGTTGTCATTCAGACAATCGCACAAGTGTTCGTACAATTTGCCGCTTTACATGGTACAATTTCCTCATACAATATTTTGTACAAGAAATTGTACAAAAACTTGTATCGTGTAAAGCGGATTTTAAGATATGCCGATCAAGTTGTCCCGTCTTCTTTTTAGAGTTTTTAGTAGACTTCTCCTTTCTCCCACTCTTCTTAAGACTTCCTCGGTCTTATTGATATTCTTTACTTACCCGGCTTACTGATATTCTTTACTTACTCGGCTTACTGATTTTCTTTCGTTAACTTTATAATGCACGGCTATTACAGTTAATCCTGTCGCCTTTGGCATAGGAGTTTTCAACACTACACGGAGAATTGACAATTACTGAAAATAGTTTGTGACGGGAAATTAGTTCGACATTATTGTAATCTTGTCGACCTTTATTACTTTTTTGCAGGTTAACAAATAAAACATTTATTTATAAAGAAGGCTCTTCGGATGATAAGATATATAGGTTCGTGTTCGTGTAAGATTCACCATGCGGGGAGGCGCAATTGCAATTATCGTAGTTTAAAGCCGTCGCATAAAGGTATTGCAACAACTTTTTATTTTAAAATTATTAACAGTGTTACACACCGCGAATACTTGATAATTTCTGAATCGAAATGCGCCGTTACATCTACATCTACATAATACCCTGCAAGTCACCGAAAAGGTGTGTGACGGGGATGAATTCTCACCAAACATCCACTATATATCATGCATTCAAAAGGATTAGTATTAATATATTAGTCTAAACTGCAATATTTAAAAAGATAAACATAGCAAACTAAGCATGCAAAGACGTGCTCTTATTTAGGTTACCTTCAACTCCTTACACCAATATGCAACTCCCTATGCTATGGATACATTCACTCGTATTGGATATATTTACCGTTGTTCATATCCCTCATTGTACGAGGAAACAAGGCTGTTTTGAATCTGTCAGTTCGGCAATCAATTTCTCTAATTTTATAATTATGGTCCAGTCTGCCATAGTAAGTTGGGGTTCGCAAAATATATTTAACATCATCCCTGAAAATATGGTCTTGGAATTTGTTTAAGAGATTAAGTCTAAATATCAACCTACGATCTGACAATGATTCCCATTTTAACTCATTTAATAGACCGGTTACGCTAATATAGTTATCGTACCGTCCCTTTACAAATCTTGCCGATCTTCGCTGCACACGTTCAAGTTCATTACTTAGACCGATTTCGTAGGGATCCCATACACTGGCAGCATATTCCAAATGAGGTCTAACAAGGGAAAAGTAGCTGATTTCTCGTACATGATCGTCACATTTACCCAATACTCTTTTAATGAAACCCAGTTTGCGATTCGCTTGACCCATTATTTCACGAATGTGTTTACCCCAGGAAAGATCATTTGTCAGTCTTATTCCAAGATATTTAATGGATTCCACGTTTGTTAATTCATTATTACTTATTTTGTAAGTGGTAGGAGGAGAGCTATTCTTTTTCCAAAAATTCATTACAAGACATTTTTTAAAGTTTAATTCTAACTGGCATGTATCACACCAAGTTTCAATTGCTTGTAGGTCAATATTTAAATATTCTTTATCGTTTGGGCATAGAATTTCCCTGTACACTACTGCGCCATCGGCAAATAGACGAAGCTTACTTTTTACCACCTTATGGATATCATTTATGTACAAAAGGAATAGGAGTGGACCTATCACACTACCTTGTGCGACACCCGAAGTGACTTTAATTGCCGGTGAGGTTATGCACCGGGTATTGCACCGTTAGTTATTAAGGGGGAAATCGTCCTCTTCCACGGGGTACCATGGTTTCTTGCGAATTAAAAATGTGCCTCCGTCAGCTCTGTCAGGGGCAGGGGCGGTGGGGGTGACAGGGCCTCGGCAGTTATCCAGAGGAACAGGACGCCACCCTCCGAAGTTCTCTGAGTCGCAAACGGCTGCCGCGGCAGAGGACCACGAAAGCCTGTGAGTTGGCAACACTGCCCACCTCCTCCTCCACTCTCTCTCCTCCTCCTCCTCACGTGCCTTCCCTCCCCTCCCCTTCACGAACTACTTCACTCTCTTTCTCTCCCCCCCCGCCCTTTCAGTCTTCCCCCCCTCTCCAAACTCACTCTCTTTCACTGTGAACACGTTTTTGCCCCGCCAGTGCGTTAGCTCCTCCACCCCCCACCTTCCCTCCCTACTCCCCCTCCCCCCTCTCTCCCACACACACACACACTCGCTACGCACACACGAGAGAGACCCGTTCCTCCTTCTTTCGTCCCGACAAACTCACCAGCACGCACGCACGCGAGCAGGCCAAACATTTCCCGACTCAGTCAGTCGCTGCTTCATCACGGAGAGTGGGCGGCCGCGGGGAGTCCTCGTCTTTTTCCGACGCCCTTGCGCACCGCGAGCGTATTTTGTCGTCGTGTGCACGCCACTGGAAGCGACTCCGTGTCGCCTTTGCCCAACCCCCCCTCTACTCTCCGCTCGCCTTCCGTTTTCGCGTTAGTCGAAGGGGTGCAAGAGCACACCGGTCTCGGGAATTCTATTCTTTGAGGAGGAGGAAAACGCCCTCTCCTACGGCCACGCCAATTCTGTCGCCTTCTTCTCTCCATCCCGTGTCCAAGGAAGGCCGTCTTCACGGAGAGCGATTGTTGTGGAGGAAAGCCTCTTCTTCGGGCCGGCCGACGGACACGTGGAATATTTCCCCTCAAGGAGGCCGTAGGCGGATATCTCGACTGCGCTGATCGGGGAAAGTGAAACGTTGGATATGTGTTGTTCCCCCAAACAGTAGTGTAGTCCGTTCCGAAGTGTTTGTCCAGTGTCTTTGGTGCTGCGTCTCCATCGAGTGAGTTGCTGGAAAGGAGGATCGCCGTTCACGACAGGCTCCTCCTCCCTCTGTCACCCTTTTGATTAAGACAACGGCGAAGGAATAGTGTGCTTGTTTAGTATCGGGTGTCGTGGTCTCCGGAGTTGTGCTACACGCCCACTCGTAGTGGCAACGAAACTGTACTTCACGTATCGCCCGCTTCTGGAATTTGTGTTCGGTGGTGTGTGTGTTGTGTTTTTAGTGTCGCCTCTAAAGTGCATTTTGGTTTTATTTTGTGCCCCGGATTTGCTCTGAAGACGCCGCTCCAAGTTTAAGACGTCGCTCGAAGTCTTAAGGAAAGACAACCTGTGGAGCGGCTGGGATTCATTTCATTGGGTCCGTTGCGAAGGTACGTGAGGTAGACCTACTCGGGGTTGACGGAGCACGCATGCCATTAGTTTTACGTTTCATTTGACCTCATATTTACCTGGGCGCCGGTAGGACGGAATGCCGGCTATTCGGGTAAACCTGAGAATCTATAAATTGTGAATAGCTCGGGGAATATCGCCGAAATTCTCGACTCCGATGGGAGCCACCAACAGCCACAGTCGAAAGTTACATTTAGCAGTGTCATTGTATCTGTTGTTAGGCTACACCTTGAGTATGCAGCCAGTGTATGGGATCCTAATGAATTAGGTTTGATCAGAGAACTAGACAGTGTGCAGTGTGTCGAATCTAGCATAATACGCTGGTGTTTTTAATATGTGCCTAACATCTTCAGTAAATCTATCCGTCTGAAATTTCTCTAATAGATTCAATTTGTACTTTGACCTACGCTCTGATAATGATTCCTACCCTAATTCTTTTATTAATTCTGAAAATTCCCTGCCACACACCCTCGAGGTTGCTTGCAGGTTATGTCGTAGATATAGATATAGATAAACGCTACTCAACCTATCGTAACACCTTTTGACGAACCTAGCTGCTCTACGCTGCACACTGTCTAGTTCTCTGATCAAACCTAATTCATTAGGATCCCATACACTGGCTGCATACTCAAGGTGGGGCCTAACTAGTAGCATCGCTCTTTTGTCTTCTCATCACATTTTCTCACATCTTCATATTACATCTTATACAGTAAATAAGGCCTGATAAGTGACAAGTAGCATCTTTATCATGCTCTCTCATCGCATTTACCTAAACTAAGGCAGTCAATAGTTGCGTATCTCGAAGGTTTACCCCGCATTCTGCTTTGTACCGGCAAATTTCCCGCATTTGCAAAATACGTTACTTTCCTCTGCGTTTTTATAAACAATCACCCTTTGAAAGTACTTATGCCCTAGTGGCCAAGCAGAATTCTCTCATCATGAGAATTGCGCGTCAGTAAAAATTGCAATGCATACTGTCAATTTAGTAAATCGTCGACGGACGATAAATTGCACGTACTATCGCTCATACTTAATGTCGCTCATTGAGTCTACAGACGGTCGTGATCTAAAACTTTTAATATCGCCATTGTAAACTGGTGAACCGGTAACTTCTTACCGGAGGTTAAAACAAAAATATCGTTGTAGGTTGAACTTAATTCATTTGTCAAGAGTTTTCAGTAACCTGTGCATTTGCAGTAATTCTTTGTGGGCCATTGGCTTAAAAGTATGCTGTTTTTGTTGTTAAGTTCTCATTTTACCGAATTTTATTCACCTCATTAATTGTATGTTTGCGAGGTTTGAATATTTTTTCTGATTTGATTGAAAATTTCTGATTTCATCCATAGTGAAATTTTAATATCTTTGGAAATTAATTACAGAGCCTCTTCCATGTACATATGATAATTGTTCTTGGCGTTTAAGGGCATCAACATATTTTAAGGTGACTCACAAGCCCTGCATTGTATATTTAAATGTATTAAAATATCTTCAATTTGTTTCCTCAATTTCTGGCTGCTAATTAACCTGTAACCCATTTTAAGAATCCCCATCTGCGGTTTGCTATACCTGTTATTTCCCTGACTTGTTTCTCCCAACGTACCTACTTCAGTGATAGTGACGCATTAGTATTTTATAATTATACGTTACATATTTTATTTCCATTTATGCAATAAGTATTTCGGTCAACTTGCCTGTGTTATGCCATTTTTAGGCTGTTTAATCTCTTTAAGACTTTGAATATCTTTTATCCGAAATGGTAATATTTGGATCGCTGTGTGTGGTGAGGTGAATCTGCTCATGGGATTTAAAATGCCGCACGTAACTTGCCACCGAAATAACACCAAGTTTGTGTAAAAAAAATGTAATTTTTAAAAATTTTTCACGCTTGAATTCATTTTCTCTCTGTAGTCAAGCTTTTAATTTATAGCATGAATGCATGGATTTCTTTAACAGATGTTTTCACGCGTCAGGACCATTAACAGGTTGGCTAAAAATCAGGCGTTTTTCATCAATTGAAACAACGTTCTCTGTGCCTGCACTGATTCCGTATCTTGTGTGGAAAGAAGACTTTTTTATGTATCTCCGTTTTATGGTCCATCTCTTTAAACATATGTAGTACCTACATAATCACATTCACCGTATCACGGAGGGTTTGCCTTTTATGAAAACGTGAAAGATATTTAGAAAAATTTTTGACTTTATCATTGTGTCTCAAGCCACTGTTGATGTTACCGTCAAAGAATAAAATTTAATTAAGCGATACATATCATGGAATAACAAATTTATCGCAAATACTAAGGAAATCCACATCTACATCTACATAATACCCTGCAAGTCACCACTAAAGTGTGTGGCAGGGGGTGATTTCTCACCAAACATGCACTACATATCATGCATAAAAAAGGAATAGTATTAATATAATAGTAAGAACTTCACTATTTAAAAAAGATAGAAATTGCAAAGCAAACATGCAAAAACATTCTGTTAGTAGGGTTAGCTTTAAGTACTCATACCAACATGCAGCTGCCAATGCTATCCATTGCTAATCTCCGATTGGACATATTTACCGTTATTCGTATCTCTAATTGTACGAGGGAAAAAGGACATTTTGAATCTATCAGTTCGGCAATCAATTTCTCTAATTTTATGATCATGGTCCAGTCTGCCATAGGGGTTCGCAAAATATTTTTAACATCATCACTGAAAATATTGTCTTGGAATGTATTTAAGAGATTACTATCAAAATCTACATCAACATCTGCGTAATATCCTGCGAACCCCCGCGCGGGTGTGTGGCAGGTGGTAAAGATCACCAAGCATGCAACATATACAAGAAACTAAGAGCTACACCCAATAAAAATAGTACAGTATCAAAATTTCCACGTGTAAGACGAGAAGTCTTGCATGTTAGTATATATAGTATTGTTAGATTGTTAGTATCTATAGTATGTAAGGGATTAATACATGCATCATGCACTTGAGACTACTCTAAAATATTTCCCTTTCTGCAGACTACTCTAAAATATTCTGTTCTCTTATAGTACGGGGGAAAAATGCCATTTTGAAACTATCGGTACGACAGTCTCTCTCTCTAATCTTATTTATCTGGTCGAATCTAGCATCATACGTTGGTGTTTTTAATATGTGCCTAACATCTTCAGTAAAGCTATCCGTTTGAAATTTCTCTTATAAATTTTATCTTTACTTTAACATACGCTCTGATAATGATTCCCATCCTAGTTCTTGTATTTATTCTGAAACACTACTCAACCGATTGTAACACCTTTGAACGAAACTAGTTGCTCTACGCTGCACACTGTCTAGTTCTCTGATCAAACCTAATTAATTCAGATCCCGTAAACTGGCTGCATACTCGAGGTGGGGTCTAACTAGTGAAAAGTAACATCGCCTTTTAGTCTTCTCATCTCATTTCCGAAGTACCTTTTTTTATAAATCCTAGCTTTCTCTTCGCTTGGCCGCATATTTCCCGGATGTGTCCTCCCCACGATTAAAACTACATGTAAACATGTAAGATAATAGAGTAAATTGCAGCTAGATGGTTATAATCTAAATAGTAACAAAGGGATGATGGCATTTATTAAAGTAACAAAGGGTGTTAATGGCATTTATATTCATATTTATCTGTATTGATATATCATGCGTGGGTTAGAAATGTTAATACATGCATAATGCTCTACGGACTGCAATTTTACATTTTTACGTTCTATATGTTTACACTGTGTTACCTTTGTGGAGATTTGAGCTTATTTATCATGTTTTAGGGCCTCCATTTTTTGCTTTAACCATAACTTCAGAACTGTTTTGAATCACTGCAGTGAGATCCGCTGTCTGTCGCCTGGGTTTGTCATTTGTTGAGTCAAGTGCCACCCCGCGATTTGGTTGAATGCCCTCGGTGGACGAACGAGACACTGGGAAGGGCGTGGCCCGGAGGAATTCTTCCATCAGCTGCGGCATTCGATCTCCCAATCCCTCGTATGCGTGCGTTGATTCAAGTCTGCTATCTCTAAACACTCTCTGAACTCGATGAATTATGCATAATGCTCCTTCCGGTTCCGCCCAGATTTTACTTCGGCGATACTGTCTGGAGTCAGTGTCCTCCGAGGTCTGCTGATCCAGATCCGGTCAAGGCCCTGGAGTCGAATGGCTGTGCGTTCTCGAAATCTGGCAACGCTGTTGGCGAGGACTACGAACGACTTCATCGCGACGTAATTAATGGCACACGTGTGCTCAGAGGTGACATAATCCATTTTCTTTGAAAATAGCCGACTTATTTTTTAAATCCTATGAGATTTGTAACGGCCTCGTGGCCGAGGGGACCAAAGGTCGGCGATCCAAGCAGTGACGCATGCTTGGAGTTTAAGTTTGAATCCCGCTAAGGGAATATTTTTCCCTCTTGTTAGACCTCATTTGGAATACGCTGCCAGTGTATGGGATCCCTACGAAATCGGTCTAAGTAATGAACTTGAACGTGGGCAGCGAAGATCGCAAAGATTTTTAAAGGACCGGTACGATAACTGTATTAGCGTAACCAGTCTATTAAATGAATTAAAATGGTTCTCATTGTCAGATCGTCGGTTCAAATTTAGACTTAATCTCTTAAACAAATTCCAAGACCATATTTTCAGTGATGACGTTAAAAATATTTTGCGAAACCCAACTTACTATGGTAGACTGGGCCATAATCACAAAATTAGAGAAATTGATTGCCGAACTGACAGATTCAAATTGTCCTTTTTTCCTCGTACAATTAGAGATACGAATAACGGTAAATATATCCAATACGAGTGTAGCAATGGATAACGTTGGTAGCTGCATGTAGGTGTTTGCCTTGTTATTTTTATGTTTTCTGAAAAATTGAAGTTTATATCGTATATAAATACCAATGATATGTAGTGCCTGTTTGGTGAAAATTCACCCCCTGCCACTCATCTTTATGGTGGCTTGAATCTCGTGTGATTCTTACCAATACGAGGATGATTCAAATTGTTCTCCACCGTACTCGTTCATTACGAATAAAAAGATTTTCCACTCATTTCACTCATTTGCTTCTTTACCAACAACCACTTGATCGAACAATAGGATTCAATTTCTCTTGTTTCATGCCAATGAATCGTTCATATTGAACCTGTCACTCATTAACGATACGCAGCTCATATGTATCAAAAGAACCTCCTTTGTGTGTGCAAGGGTCACACGCAATTTCAAGGGCTAATTTAGGATATTTTGGAGAAATGGACGCGATTGATTGAAGTAGCTCGATGAATTAAAATCGCACGAGTTCGTGGATGGTGGTATTTCCACAGAAAATATCACTTTCTACTCATTTTATTAGCAAGATAGCAAAGGGAAAAATTAAGAGAGATCAGATAAACGTTCAAGAATCTATTACCTGCAAAAGTCTCAGTTGCACTGAAGACATTGGTTAGTAATAATGTACAAATTATCCATTTAATTTCTTCCCAAATCTTTGTAATCGGAACTTAATTTTCTCCGCTGGCGCGACACGTCTTACGGTGGCTAGGCAGGATAAATGTGGGTTTAGATGAATGTGTGATTAAGGTGCCCAGAAGGATTTGTTTACTCCAGGCCTTCCAGGATTCACCATTTAACTTGCCATGCAAACTCATTATTAAAAATAGTTTACAATAGCTGATCGTAGGTTTTCGCAGCGTGGATGATGTCCAGTTGTCTCTTCCGGTATCTGCTGCGTTACAGGCATTGTCGTCCGAGCTTTCATACCCGCTGCCGGACACGTCATCAGGTAATTATGGAGAAGCAATGATGCTGGTATTTATGGAGGTTGCCGTGTTTCCCTCACGATACACAGAACTAAACTAGCAGAAAATTTTTATTTCTTAGTACCTACTAAGGAAATAGTACCTAATAAGGAAAAAAAATCACCTCGATAGATTTCCTATAGATAAGGGGAGGGGAGACACGGCACCCTCCATAAATACCAGCATCATTGCGTCTCCATATTTATCATTTCCCTGATGACGTGCCCTGAAACGGGTATGAAGGCTTGGACGACAAGGGCTGTAACGCAGCAGCTACCGAAAGAGACATCTACATATACACGATACCCTGCAAGCCACCGCGAGGGTGTGTGGCAGGGGGTGAAGATCACCAAGCATGCACTACTAACATGCAAACTAGCGACTATATTGTCTCATGCAACTTGATTGTTAGTATCTATAGTCATGAAGGGGTTAATACATGCATCATGCACTACAGATTACTCTAAAATATATCCCCTACCTATCCCTTTACTATGCTGCCTATTCTGTTCTCTTATAGTACGGGGGAAAAATGCCATTTTGAATCTATCGGTACGACAATCTATCTCTCTAATCTTATTTATCTGGTCGAATCTAGCATAATACAGAGACGTTGCCAGAGACAACCGGACATAGTTAACAATAGTTCACATCTCGTTGGTTACATGAACCGTGTCACTCCGGATAATGATTGTATAATTCCTGAGGAAGAGAAAAGGCTGAATCGACTTGGGAATACGAGGGAAGACGGCGAACAGAGTGCAGCTCAAGAAGCCAAGGGTGAGAAGTATAGGCCGAACCAGGACAGCAACTGCGTCGCCCAAGATTTGATGGGTTTGTTGTTGACGACTCTTATGATTTTTTTGTAGTTTCGAATGCCAATGAGACACATTTTGTTTGTTTAAGGAGGTTGATCCGAAAAGTGAAAGCCTTGTTATTTTTTTATATTTTCAGCACTTAGAGAACTAAAGTTCCTCTTTCTATTGAAGTAAAGACAATTGTACCAACCCATACTCCTTTTTGCACAAATTGAATTTGAAATTACATATGATTAACGGCGAGAATGGTTGTCACATGGGAAGTTACGTTTAAAAATACCATATTGGCATCTCGTTTTTGTAAAAAAATGATATTTTATGCGTAATTTCACAAGAAATAAAATGACACGAAAAAAAGGCATCAACGTACCGTATTTTTCTCTAAATCCACCAAATTCTGCGCATATAGCAGACGAATTGCGTTAGTTGACTTCAAGTGGCCTGCGGTCGCTGTTGTCAAAATGGTTGGCGTATGAATAATATCATTACTATTGAGATATTAAAGAATATTTCAGGAAATATCATAACATAACATTTCATAGTAATATTCTGGTGTTATACATTAGTAAATTCATTGAGTACATGAATTTATTTCTGTAACGTAAATGCTGAATTGGCTCCATCGTCGAGCTGATTAAAATTACCATAAAAAAATAAATCCTTCGACTTTCCATCGTATTTATTTTGATACTTAAGACTTTCAATGGCTTAGGTTATTTTATTTGTGAAGTAAGGATCACTTAGCAGGCATATACTCGTACTTAAATTAATAAGGTTCCTTAGACAACTTGACTAAAGCAGTCGCGAGCCAACTTCCTTAACTCTCATCACCGTCTACAGATGCGGCAGCTGTAGCCCGGCAGTCTGCTCGGATTAGAGACCGGCGGGCCGTTTATACGGAGTGCGGCCCGCCCCCGTGTGGGCGACGAAGGGGTGGATGCGAGGGGATGGTCAGGGTAGAGGGGTTCAGGTAGGAAGGACCGGATGTGACGTCACTTGACCTGAGAGTAGTCGCAATCTGCCTCGCCTGCATCGCCTCCGGGAGGAACCGGACCGGGCCTTGGCCCTGTCGACTATCCATGACCGACCAATCGATGCAAATGGAGTGAATCATTGCGATGGATCGAAGTGGAGTAGTATTCGATGTTCACTATCCATTAATATCGTCGGTACGTCGTGGAGAAAATCGGAAATGAGATATTATTGCAACAACATCCACCTTTTATGTAATTTTGTATATTCATCAACATTTACATAATACCCCGCAAGCCACCCTAAAGGTTAGAGGCAGGGAGTGAATTCTCACTAAACATGCACTGCATATAGTGCACTTCATATAAAAAGGATTAGTATTTATATACTGTTCTTAACTTAACTATTTAAAAAAAGATAAAAATAGCAAAGCAAACTTGCAAAAACATGCTGTTAGTTGGGTTAGCTTTAAGTTCTCATACCAACTTGCAGCTACCAATGTTATCCATTGCTACACTCGTATTGGATATATTTACCGTTATTCAAATCCCTAATTGTACGAGGAAAAAGGGACATTTTGAATCTGTCAGTTCGGCAATCTATTTCTCTAATTTTATGATCATGGTCCAGTCTGCCATAGTAAGTTGGGGTTCGCAAAATATATTTAACATCATCACTGAAAATTTGGTATTGGAATTTGTTTAAGGGATTAAGTCTAAAATTCAACCTGCGATCTGACAATGATTCCCAATGTAATTCATTTAATAGACTGGTTACGCTAGTAAAGTTATCATGCCGTCCCTTTACAAATCTTGCCGATCTTCGCTGCACACGTTCAAGTTCGTTATTTAGACCGATTTCGTAGGGATCCCATACACAGTCAGCATGTTCCAAATGACGTCTTACAAGGGAAAAGTGGCTGATTTATCGTACATGATCGTCACGTTTACCGAGTACTCATTTGAAGAATCCCAGTTTACGATTCGCTTGACCCATTATTTCACGTATCTCTTTACCTCAGGAAATATCATGTGTCGGTCTTATTCCAAGATATTGCATTGATTTGTAAAATACTCATTGCGGATTAAGTTTTGATTAACAGTTTTTTTCTTTGGCATTGAACTAAAGGAGAAGTTCTCCATTAAAGACATCCGCAGGGAACTAGGTATTTCCCAACGTGTACCTTGTATGGCTCCTAGCTACAGCGGATAATATCTTCATCATCATCATCATTGGTCAACAATCCTAGGATTGGTTTGACGCAGCTTTCCACTCGATTCTTCTATCGGCCAACCTTTTCATTGTGACGTAATTCTTCTCTTTTACATTCTTCACAACCTGTTTCATGTATCTCATACGATGCCTGCCTTTTCCAATATTCCCGTTCACTTTTCCCTCGACGATAGTCTTCATCAGGCCATCGTGTCTCAAGATATGGATAATATCTTGCTTTGCTATTTTTATCTTTTTTTAATTCGTTTAGGTTAGACTAGAATATATTACGTATGGGGGTCGTGGTGGCCTAGTGGGTAGAGCACTGAGCTGCTGACACTGGTCTCGGGTTCAAATCCCGGGCAGGAACTGTTCTGTCCATCCGCACTCAAAATCCTCGCGCTTCGATTTTCTGCGTATCAGAACGTCGTAGGAAATCGTAGGAGGCCAAGGAAAGGAACCAGCCCCCATGCCTGAATGTGTGAATTTCACACGCCATTTGCTTAGTACGGGGTGAGCTCTACCCTCACCTATCAAAGACCAACCTTCGAGTTAAACACGCCTTTATAATTTATAATCCTATTTTTTGCACGATTTGTAATGCATATTCGGTGTGTATTCACCCCCTGCCACACACCTTCATGGTGGCTTTCAGGGTTTATTTATATGTAGGTGCATAATTGCACGCCAGGGATTTTATTATCCGGAGCCTGATACTGTTTTAGCCGGAGGTCACGGTTTTATTAGATGTGATGCAACAGATTTCTGGTCTGACAATGGCTGTTAACTTGCCGGACGTGTAACCCGACTTGGTGTAACCAGCCCTAAAGAGTTAAAATGTTACTACCGCATGGAAATATGTTGGATAATATAGTCACGTGCAACTAGATGGTAACCTCAAAGCATACTACCATTCAAAAACCTTTTTGTTCTGCACAATAAGAAAAATAGTAAACATTAACGCATATTTTTAGAATTACTTCAATAAACGACAGGAACCTTTATGGTGAGTTCACGTATTAATTTTTTTAGGGCTTCTAACAGAATCCGGGCGGATATTAAATCAGTATAATATTCTCAAACCAGTAAACCCTCCTGGCTCCACGTTAATAGATTCATATTACAATTGATGTATCCATGAGTTGATTGAAACTCCTTCGAGAATGTAGTTGTTTTTTCCCAATCGCTCGAGGAAACCAATTTGGAACAACTTTTCCCCTCTTCAACTGCCGATACTTTTAAGGATAGAGCCGTTGGCCACTTGTTGGGGCTGGATTCGGAAAATACGGTCGATTATTTACGTACGAATATATGCTTCTTATCGAGGCACCTCTGTCAGATCGAGTGACCACAAGTAGGTGAACTCTTTTCTCTCTCCGTTTCTATGATGATTCCCTTAATCCTAACCCTTCGCCTATTTCGTTTATCGACGAAGTGCGTCGCCTCTGACAGTGTCATTGGGATCGTTTACCATATTTTTTTATCACCGAATCTGATAGAGTTTGTAAAATAAAAAGATATTTTCAATATTTCTCCGTTTTTTGATCCGTCAATTATTTCTCGAGTTATAAGCAGCGGAAAACTGATGTTTCTTACCCTTTCGGAAAAGTGGGCATGGTGCAACCTCTGACGTATATTGAGTTCGTCCAATCACAAACTAAGCCCGCGAAGCTACTTCGCCTTATCGCAAACGGGGACACAGTTGGCTCTCACAATAGGAGCGATTGCGACAGAATCTGTGCGATCTGACCTTCCCAGATCCCCCCTCCACTCCCTTCCCTTCCCCTAAAAGCAGTCAAGGACGGGAGGAAAATGACTTCATTGTTATCACAGCAGCTTTTTCGGTGGGCGCCACCTTTTGCTTATTTCAATTTATGATTTATGAGTGAATGGTTGTGGTTAGAAGATTAGTTTTTTCACTAAAATTCTGCTTTCGTTTCCATCCAACGGTTTCGTGCACAAAATTGCGATTTCGGTTCCGAGTAAACGCCCCCATTCCGCCAATGTTTTCGGCTATCGTATAGTACTGCCTAGTGGACGTAGTTGGAGGCCCCGTGCCTAAGAGGGGGCTCCTCTGGGCAGAGACGAAGGCTTCCCTCGCCCGCTGGGATGCACGCGCCTTCAAGTTCAAGTGTCGGTGAATGGCTCCGGGACGCATTATATTCGGGGCCCTCGCGACAAACAAGCGCGCGAGGCGGGCCCTTCATTAGCGCTCCTCTGATGGAGCTCTCGGGACGATCTATGTGGATCGCGTCAAGTGGACCACACTTGTGTTTCATGAATTCATAAAGCGAGCAAGTGTGTTTTGAAATAGATAGCCTTGGCGTTAATTTAAATTTAGATTGGCTCGGTTCTCCTCGTCTATTTCCATTTGGTGCTCGACAGGCCCCAGTTGTGCAGCTGGCCCCTGCGGGACTCTGTCGTGTGGGTGTTTGACGCCTCGGCTATTGTGACGGATGGACTGATTGTATTGTATTGAACTCTCATTGGGGGAAATTGATATGGTGTGAAGGAAAAGAAAATTGTTTTTTCGTTGGATCAACATTTCCTATTTAGAATAATCTGGAGTATCAGCGGAAAATTGGAAAGCTCTCGGCTAGACTTGTGAACGCCTGACGCTAACGTTTAGAGTTTATAGTTTTTCATGGAATGTTACTGATTACTACCCTCGAGTGTAATAGTGCATTTGACCCAAAGATTTATTAAATACCGAACTATGTCCCTAATAAATGGATTTGAAAAATATTCTTTTGTCGTAACGTTTGTTTAGCATGTAAATGGTGCATGTTTGGTGATCTTCACCCCCTGCCACACACCCTCGAGGCGACTTGCAGAGAATTGCGTGGATGTAGACGTGTGGATGCATTGAATTTTATGGCTACAAGGAGGTGGAGTTAGAAAAAAGGATGTAAATTCCTCGCAGGTCGAGAGCAAAAAGTAGAGACAGACGGATATTACAACGCATATCAAGAAAAATCCTTCCAACATTACACCCCATGCTTCATTATTAATTAACAAAGTTGATTTTCGGCTAAAATTCTACTTCACTTTGCTGGTGCCCTATTACCCCCTGCCACACACCCTGCAATCGGCGGTTCTCATTTAGGGGAAATATGTAGATGCATAATTGACAACGTAGAAGTAGAATTCTGGAATTTGTGTGTAGTGAGCGAGTAGGTTTACTGAAACCAAATGTGTGACTTCAGGCCCTTCTCATTTACCGATATTACATTGCCCAAATTCTTGCTTTGATGATTGGAGTACCGTATTAGCATTTGAAATTCTTTTTTGCTATTTTTGAGTGACATATTCGCCTCCTGACCCTTTTAAAATATGCTACAAAGTAACAAGGAAACCAAGGAGACCTGTGTCAACATTACTATGCTTTACGGTGTGGTGGTGTTTTGTATTTCATAGACGTTAGTAATTACCACTTAGATACTTAAAAATTTATGCCATGGCATTTTGAATCGCCCACAATGACAATAGCCCTTCGGTGGGAATAGCACTAGTTCAATGTCCTGGTTCCTCCATCACTGGACAGTATTGCTGTTTGCTGGCCGCAAGAATAGCTCTCAAGAAGAAAGCAGAATAGCTCTCCTCCTGGCACTGAGAAAATAAGTAACAATGAATTAAAAAACGTGGAATCCATTAAATCCATCTATTCGTGGACTCCATCTTGGAATAAGACTGACTGAAGATTAGCGTAACCAGTCTATTAAATGAATTAAATTTTGTCAGATCGCAGGTTGAAATTTAGACTTAATCTCATAAATAAATTCCAAGATCATATCTTCAGTGATGATGTTAAAAATATTTTGCAAACCCCAACTTACTATGGTAGACTGGACCATAATCACAAAATTAGAGAAATAGATTGCCGAACTGACAGATTCGAAATGTCCTTTTTTCCTCGTACTATTAGGGATATGAATAACGGTAAATATAATCAGTAGGAGTGTAGCTATGGATAACATTAGTATCTGAATGTTGGTATAAGGACTTGATGATAACCCAACTAACAACATGTTTGCTTTGCTATTTTTATCTTTTTTAAGTACTAAAGTTTAGAACAGTATATAAATACTAATCCTTTTAAATGCATGATATTTAGTTCTTGTTTGGTGAGAATTCACCCCCTGCCACACACCTTTATGGTGGCTTGCAGGTTATTATGTAGATTTATTTGCCGTCGACTGCGATCGTACACGACGACGTCTCAACCAGCTGCAGTCGCTGGGTGAGTTGAGCGACTGAATCGGACACTTGCGATTGGGAAATAGTGCGCAATCGTGTAGAGATTATGTTTTCGAGGGAAGGAGTCAGTCGCTTGCCTTTTCTCGGAATTCATTAGCGCGCGCGAAATGCCCAACTGGTTGCCTGTAACCTCTCATTTATGGCCTTGACGCTGGCGTTCGTCGGAGGTGAGTGACCTCGGAATTACGATAATGGGAAATAACGAGGAAGTATCGAGAAATCAGACCTCCGCGCGGTCACTCGGGATTAGAAAACGTTCGGGTGTGTACATCTACATAATACTCTGAAAGCCACAATGAAGTCGTGTAGCAGTGGGTGAATTCACACCAAAGATGCATTAGATTTCATTCTTGAAAGGGTATATAACTGTATTCCAGTCGAAACCTAATAAATAAATAGGGATTGTAATAGTTACGCATGCATGCAAAAAATGCTGTTAGTTGGGTTAGTTTTATACCAACATGAAACTACATATGCTCTCCATTGATACACTTGTATTTATTCTATTTGGTGTATTTACAGATATTCATATCCCTTATTGTATGTACGAGAAAAAAAGGACATTTTAAATCCGAATTGGTTTACTAAGGGGTGAGCTCTACCCTCTCCTATCAATACCAACCTTCGGGTTGAATCACTGGGCGAGTGAGCAGTTCGGCAATCAATTTCTCAAATTATTTGATTTTGGTCCAGTCCACCACAGTCAATTCGAGTCCGCGAAATATTTTTAACGTCACTAGAAAAAATATTGTCTTGGGAAGTAATGAAAAGATTGTCTATATTTCAACCTAACGGTTTGATAATGATACCCATTTTATTTCATCAAATGGACCAGTTGCGCTGAATCATATACAGTAGAACCTCGCTTACACGACACTCAATACCACGACAACCTCTATTACAAGTGTAATTTTCAAATCCCCTTGAGATTGCCATAACACATAAATTTAATTTAACCTGTATAACGCGACTATTATTATCCAAACAACCTCTATAACACGGTTTTTCCAACGTAATTCACAACGTAACTCAGAACCTCCATAAAAAGTCGTTTTCAGAAGTCAACCTAGATAACGCGACTCTATACATGAATGGGTCAACCTTCAAGGCTATCGGATACCACTGCCAAAAACGCTTCTGCAGACGTCTACGCCTCTTGACTTGAAGACTCTGCTTTGGTACTTTAGCAAAGGTTTTATGCGCAAACTTCGAGAAAAAGCATTGATGTAGTAAGTAAGATTAGTAATTTTTCACTCGTTGCTTTTCTCATAATTCTGTTGACCTCAGAAAAATGCAAATTTTGACGAAAATAAGCTGATTACCATGGCGTGTATGAAGTTAAATTCGGAACATAATGACTAATTATGACACTGTTTAAAATCGGGAATCCTTCATCTCCATGTGGGACCAAGAATTCGTATTTTTTACCTTGCAATTTTAGCGAAAAGTTTAAACAAAACAATTCCTTTTCCAAGAATCCTTATCGCCTATTCTTGGCGATATGAGAATTGATAATAAATAGACTTGGTTCGAAAAGGGTCGCCATAAAATTCACTCGTTATGAAGGGATTTAGTGATTCCATTAACCTCGATAACACGACAGATAACCAAAATGACCTTGATAACACGACCCTCAACACAAAGAGCACCTCGATAACAAGACAGTTTCCCTAATCCCCTTGAGACACTTCTTATCGAGGTTCTTTTGTAGTTATCGTACCGTCCCTTTACAAACCTTGCCGAGCTTCGCCGCATGCGATCCAGTTCGTTCACATTTTGGCAGTGTGTTCCGAACGAGGTCTAACTAAAGTGTTCTGCCCAGTTCGGACAGTGTTTGAGAGAGAAGAGTACATATTTGACCCCGCGCCGCTCGGGGGCTTTCTCTGACAGCAAGTTGTGTGTCGACATCTCTCTTATAATGCAGAGAACCCGGAAAGAGCGTTCTTGCCCTGTGGTGAGAAGAGAGTCCGTTTCTGCAAGTGGCTGAGTCGACCGGATGGTTTTCTCTGGCGTCGTGTGGTGCGAGGCTATTGCTCTCCGGTGTACTTACGTATCCCCACGACATGGGATTTCCACCGGAATAGACGTACTCCTAAACAGTGCCCCGCAAACCGACACCAGGATTGCAACTTGGTCACCCTCAAAATTATCTACATCTACACGATACCCTGCAAGCCATCGCGAGGGTGTGTGGCAGGGGGTGAAGATCACCAACTATAGGGTCTCATGCGACTAGATTGTTAATATCTATAGTAGTTAAGGGGTTAATACATGCATCATGCACTACAGACTACTCTAAAATATTTCCCCTACCTATCCCTTTGCTAAGCGGCCTGTTCTGTTCTCTTATAGTACGGGGTAAAAATGCCATTTTTAATCTATCAGTACGACAATCTATCTCTCTAATCTTATTTGTCTGGTCGAATATAGCATAATACGCTGGTTTTTTTAATGTGTGCCTAACATCTTCAGTAAAGCTATCCGATTGAAATTTCTCTAATAGATTTAATCTGTACTTTAACATACGCTCTGATAATGACACCCACCCTAATTCTTGTATTAATTCTGAAACACTACTCAACCTATCGTATCACCTTTTAACGAACCTAGCTGCTCTACGCTGCACACTGTCTAGTTCTCTGATCAACCCTAATTAATTCGAATCCCATACACTGCCTGAATACACAAGGTGGGGCCTAACTAGTGAAAAGTAAGATCGCTCTTTTGTCTTCTCATCAATGGCTTAGAGGTATTACTGGCATTACAGCTAAATTACCTAATTTCACGTAATGAACAACACATCTTCATATGCTGCACAGATTCAAATTTCTAACTCATTGCATTACATTGAAAATTGCCAGAGGAAATAGGATATCTGATCCGGCAAGCGAACCACGGAATTTCATCTACATGTACGCAATATCCTGCAATCAACCTCAACTTACTATGGTAGACTGGACCATAATCACAAAATTAGAGAAATTGATTGCCGAAATGACAGATTCAAAATGTCCTTTTTTCCTCGTAGTATCAGGGATATGAATAGCGGTAAATATGTCCAACACGAGTGATTGAATCCATAGCATAGGTAGTTGCATGTTGGTGTAAGGACTTTAAGCTAACCCAACAAACAGCACGTTTTTGCATGTGTAGTTTGCTATTTTTATCTTTTTAAATATTGCAGTTTTGACTAGTATGTTAATACTAATCCTTTTTTATGCATGATGTGTAGGTTGAAAGCGCTAGTAAGCCATGCAGCTCGTGGCTTGCAAAAAATGCTGGATGCGTTGCAGGGACAGTGCAAAAGATACGGGATGAAGATAAACCAGAAGAAAACGAAAGTAATGCGGTTTTCAAGAACAAAAAGGGCCATATAACGGTAATTGTAGGAGGTTAGAAGCTAGAGCAGGTAGAGAAATTTAGCTATCTAGGTAGTGTGTTGGAAGAAAAAGAGTATACAGTATTGAAGTGAGAAGGAGAATTGCATTGGAAAAAGAAGCTTTTAATCGTAGGCGTGAGCTAATGACAGGTGCGTTGAGTAGGGAAGTGAAGAAAAGACTAGTGAAAAATTAATATGGAGCGTTGCACTATATGGGGCGGAAACGTGGGCTTTGCGAAAAGAAGGTGAAAATAGACTTAGAGCTTTTGAAATGTGGGTGTGGAGAAGGATGGAGAAAGTAAAGTGGGTCGAAAGGAAGACGAACGATGAAGTGCTAGAATTGGTAGGAGAGGAAAGAAATTTGATAGATGAAATGAGGAGAAGGCAGAAGGTGTGGATGGAAAAGGTAATAAAAGGGGATGGTGTTTTGAAGGAGGTGATTGAGAGAAGAGCGTTGGGTAAGCGGGGAAGAGGGAGGAGAAGAACGGGTAGCTTGGATAGAATGATGAGGAGGTATGAGGAGCTGAAGAGTATGAAATTTAGGGGGCGGGAGAAATTAAATGTCCATTTAAACCTACCTTCACCGGTAGAATACTTATAATAATAATATTAATCTAGGTTGAAATTTAGACTTAATCTCTTAATTAAATTCCAAGACCCTATTTTCAGTGATGATGTTAAAAATATTTTGCGGACCCCAACTTACTATGGTAGACTGGACCATAATCACCAAATTAGAGAAATAGATTGCCGAACTTACAGATTCAAATTGTCCTTTTTTCCTCGTACTATTGCCACACACCCTTATGGTGGCTTGCAGGGTATTATGTAGATTTAGATGTAGATATGTACTGTATGTTCGGTGAGAATTCACCCCCTGCCACACACCTTTGAGGTGGCTTGCAGGGTATCATGTAGATGTTTGTGACGTGGTGAGCTAATCGTGACTGATGAATTCGTGGTCCTAAATTCGTTCGATAATTAAAGACGTGATTGATTTGTTTATGCGTGGATGCCTCCGCATGAGTGCGGGTGCGGCAAGCAGTCGCTATTGGATGAAATGCACGAGACGCGGAATGAGTCATCGCGCGCGTTTCCCCCAAACTGCTCCTCGCCTAGCCGCTTACGCGAGGGGGATGGGGATGAGGAGATCTTACGTCTGTTAGCGCCGCGAACCGAGGCAAAGCCCCCTACCATCCCATTCCTATTTGCCTCCCCCTCCCGTGGTGCGGCGTTGCCAAGTGGTGAGCCATTCCGCGAAAGGGCACTCACTCTCACTCGCCAATGCACGCGCCGTTGTCGTCTCAGCGTTGCTGCTGTTGATGGATTTTTTTCCATCACGAATGCGTTTGCCCTCTCTCTCTCTGTCTACAGGGAGGGTTGAAAACAAGTGACGACAGAGGGGGTGAGAGATTGGGAAAGGAGGGGAAGGCGGTCCGGGCGTATAGAACTGTAATGCTGGCAATCTCTCTGGACTGCGGAAGTGTCTCTTCTGCAGCTGCTCGTGTGTCACTCGCCGCCGCCGACTTTCCAGTGCAGCGACCAGCAAAATAGAAATTCGTCGAAGAGTGACAATACGCTTCTAAATCTACACAATTTCCCTTGCTAGACCTCATTTGGAATACGCTGCCAGTGTATGGGATCCCTACGAAATCGGTCTAAATAACGAACTTGAACGTGTGCAGCGAAGATCGGCAAGATTTGTCAAGGAAGCTGAAGTTTTATTTGAAAGAAGAAAATACATAAATACAGTATTTATCATTTTTGAGACTTGTCGGCGTGATACCCTTTACACAGGGATAAAAACACAGTCAAACAATTTAATCGGTCTAAATAATAAACTTAAACGTGTGCAGCGAAGATCGGCAAGATCTGTAAAGGGACGGTACGATAACTATACCAGCTTAACCAGTCTATTAAATGAATTAAATCGGGAAACATGGTCAGATCGCAGGTTGAAATTTAGACTTAATCTCTTAAACAAATTCCAAGACCATATTTTCAGTGATGATGTTAAAAATATTTTGCGGACCCCAACTTACCATGGTAGGCTGGACCATAATTACAAAATTAGAGAAATTGATTGCCGAACTGGTAGATTCAAAATGTCCTTTTTTCCTCGTACTATTAGGGATATGAATAACGGTAAATATATCCAGTACGAGTGTAGCAATGGGTAACATTGATAGCTGCATGCTGGTATAACGACTTGAAGCTAACCCAACTAACAGCATGTTTTTGCATGTTTGCTTTGCTATTTTTATCTTTTTTTAAATAGTAGTAGTTTTGAACAGTACCTATAAGGGTACTAATCCTTTTTTATGCATGAAATGTATAGCATTTTTGGTGAGAGTTCACCCCCTGCAACACACCTTTATGGTGGCTTGCAGGGTATTATGTAGATGTAGATGTACCGCGCAAGCCACCATCTACATCTACATCTATAGGATACCCTGCAAGTCACCGCGAGGGTGTGTGGCAGGGGGTGAAGATCACTCCCTGCCATAAACCACCATAAAGGTGTGTGGCGGATGATGAGTTACCACCAAACGTATACTACATATCATTCATAAAAAAAAGATTAGTATTTATATGCTAGTCTGAACTTAGCAATTTAAACTGGATAAAAATAGCAAAGCAACCATGCAAATCATGCTGTTGGTTGGGTTAGCTTCAAGTCCTTATACGAACATGCAACTACCTATGCTATCCATAGAGACACCCCTGTCGGGTAAATTTAAGAACATTTTGAATCTGTCAGTTCGGCAATGTATTTCCCTAATTTTGTGATTATGGTCCAGTCCATACCATGTCCCGTATTGAAATATGATTGACCAGTAACAGTTGTATCGCGATCTGGCCGTACAAGGAGCATGGCATAGAAGCGTTTCACATGCCTACTATCTGAGAGACAGGAAAGAAACTCCTCCTAAGTCGACCATGTTTGCTCCGAGATCAAGACTTTTATTCCCTTCTCGGTTAGTACAATGGATACCGTATCTGTAAATTATATGGATAACGGAAGGATACTGATTACACTTGATAGCTTAGAACCCGCAGACGCTAATTACTTGCGTATTATAAGACTAGAATAATATTCGACTATGAATACGATGCCCGACCTTCCATGATTTTCCATTACAACCCACTAGTAAGCTGAAAATCACCAGAAACTTTTAAAGAGGTGTCCAAAGATTCAAAACATTTCGTGTTTGGCGCTCAAGCCTCTGATATGTGATTTCAGTGTGGTGGAACAGTCTTTCACAATATAATTTAATGTTTTTACACTTGAAATGCGATATACAGCGGTTAACTCATAAAACAATGCATGTTGTCATGTTGGTATGAATAGATCGGAAGTTGCGGAGAGTTACACCACGGTTACACTTCTAGCAGAAGACTAGGAGCCAACAAGGAACCGCAAGGAACTATGGGAATGACAAGAATCATGGTATCTACATCTACATCTACATAATACCCTGGAAGCCGCCATAAAGGTGTGTGGCAGGGGGGGAAATCTCGCCAAACATGCACTACTATCATGCATAAAAAAGGATTAGTACTTGTCTAGGTACTGTTCAAAACTACACTATTTAAAAAAAGATAAAAATAGCTAAACATGCTTGCAAAAACATGCCGTTAGTTGGGTTAGCTATAAGTCCTTATACAAACATGCAGCTACCAATGTTATCCATTGCTGCACTCGTACTGGATATATTAACCGTTATTCATATCCCTAATAGTACGAGGAAAAAGGGACATTTTGAATCTGTCAGTTCGGCAATCAATTTCTCTAATTTTGTGATTATGGTCTAGTCGACCATAGTAAGTTGGGGATTGCAAAATATTTTGAACATCATCACTGAAAATATGGTCTCTGAATTTATTTAAGAGATTAAGTGTAAATTTCAACCTGCATTCTGACAAGATTCCCAATGTAATTCTTTAATGGAGTGGTTACGCTAATAAGGTTATTGTACCGCCCCTTTACAAATCTTGCCCATCTTCGCTGTACACGTTCATGTTCGTTATTTAGACAGATTTCGTTGGGATCCCATACACTGGCACTTGTTAACTGGTATTTGTTAACATATGTTTTTGTGAATTAAGTTTTCGATATCCAGGTAGCAATTTATAGTTTTTTAGGCATCCGGAATCAATGCGTTTATTTACGATATGTTTGATCTAAGAGCCGCCCCTCAAGCAGGTTCTTCCAACTGTCGGAAGGGGAACAGAGGGATCGCTATGCTTGCCCGTTTGTTTTAGCATGGCTAGTCGTAAATGTGTGTAGCATCTATTTTTTACTTCGTATATTACATTTGCATAAGTATTAATATACATATCGATGAAAAGGTTAATATACATATAATCGCTCTTTTTATTCCGATCTAAACTTGTCGTGGACTAAAATATCGTTTATGAATATGACCATGAAAAATTGTCACAAAATGTGACCTTATACCGTTGGAGTCGACTTGAGCGGCGTTAAGTCCCACTTCCGTGGGTTGGAGGCTCGTCAGGATGGTGTGCCAAAGGGAACTCCTGCGACCAATCAGAGCGTAGCGCTTCCGACGGCATCTCAAACGACTTTCTGCGGAGGGGAACCAGGCGGAAACCACATAATTCGGTGATATTGGTTCGTTGGTATTGCAAATCATAGCTGTGGCAATCAATCAATATCTTCAAGAGTGTGGAGAATTTCACTCTACTCTCTTCAATATCATCATCATCATCGAACAGTTCTCTGTGATTCATTCCAAGGGTATCTCTGTATTCTCAGCTGGTACTGAAGATTTCCATTTCGAGATAAACGGCTATCGATGTTAGTTTTCGTTTTGCAAGTGCTGGATTTGCTTGATATTTGGATTTGGAGCATGGGGAGCATATACTTATCGTATATACCTCCCCATGTATGCGTAGGTATATACGTAGCTATGCATGAGTAGGTATATAGGTACCTACTTATAGCCTAGTTGCATGTGTGGTGATCTTCACCCCCTGCCACACACCCTAGCGGTGGCTTGCAGGGTATAAGATGTTTACGTAAAAGTAAAATAAAATACTATGTATATTCTACACTAGTTTTAATTCATTTCAATTCATTTTCATGATCAATTTGAATTAAAATTAGTGCGGAATATGCATAGTATTTTATTTTACCTTTACGTAAGCATGCAGTTTCACCAAGTTACGTCTTAAACTGTGCAGTATAAGATGTGGATGCCAAGGGTTAGTAGTGTGCGGAAATTTTGTGGCAGTATTATATTTTATTTCGCATTTTTTCTCATCATCATTAGTCATCAATCCTCAGATTGGTTTGACGTAGCTCTCCATTGAGTTATTCTATCGGTTAATCTCTTCATATTTACGTACATATTTCAACTCTCTTCGTATCTCTTAAAATTTTTTTTGTCATGGTAGAAATTATGTTTTAAGGTGCTTAAACTGCTAACGTTGCACCAATCTAATCTTAACTTAATCATAATGCAAAAACAATCGATTTGACGTTGATTTCTCGCGATCCCTCTCGATCCGAATTCTTGTACGTGCTGAACATAATGGGGGCGTTTAATCGGAACCGAAATCGCAATTTTGTACACGAAATCGATAGATGGAAAAGAAAAAATGAATATTTAGTGAATAAATTACTTTTCTAACCACAACCATTCACTAATAAATCAAAAATTAAAATCAGCAAAAGGTGACGCCCACCGAAAAAGCTTCTGTGATAACATTGACGTCCTTGACTGCTGTTATGGGAAGGGAAGGGAGTGGAGGGGGATTCTCGGAAGGTCTGCTCGCACAGATGCTGTCGCAACTGCTCCGATTGGCAGAGTCAGCTGTGTCCCCCCCATTGCGATGAGAAGAAGTAGCTTCGCGGGCTCAGTTGTGATTGGACGAAGTCGATATACGTCAAAAGGTTGCACCACGCCAACTTTTCCGAAAGGGTTAAAAACGTCAGTTTTTCGCCGCTAATAACTCGGGAAATAATTAATGGATCAAGAAACGGAAAAATACGGGTCTTTTTATTTTACAAAGTCTATCAGATTCGTTAATAGAAATATATGGTAAACTGTTATTAGCAGCCGTCTTTGCGGCAGTGCCTCGTTGAAGCTGTTCCCTACGAGCAATTCTCTTTGAAGCAGATCATGTTATTTCTTCCCTGTATCTGGGAATAATGTTCGGGGATTTACTATTTTCCATGTAGGACGATCAGAATGGTGAATGAGGGTTTTAGTTATGGGCATTGTAATGCTCTAAATATGTTTTTGAATTATTAACTTATTCCGTGCAAGGAACTCTGCGTGGCTGTGGTGAGACATGACTCGTGATCATCATAATGGTGTGAATGTTTATTTTCTGTCGATTCTATTTCGATATCGATTCTCGAACAAGGGACTAAAACACTATTATTCCCTTGATAATGACACGAATGTGTTGAAAGCGGTAGGGTCATGAAAAGGCGTGTAGAAAATTACGAAGTTTTTTTCTTATTCCCCAATAACATTAACTCTTTTGCTCTTCAGAGCACAGCATCACGTACCAATTTGAAAATAATCGATGACCAATCTGATTTATGTTTTTATCAGATAAACAAGAATTTGGAGATAGATTGTCGATATTGATGGATTTAAAATGTAATTTTTCCCGAGTACTATAAGAGAACACAATAGGCAGCTTAGCAAACGGAGTAGGTAAAAAATTGTTGGAGTAGTCTGTAGTGCATGAGGTATTTCCAAAGCATGTATGGTATTTCTAATCTATGCATGCTTGGGAAATACAGATAAATATATTTAGTGAAAGTGTTTCTAACCATTTATCACTTCGTTGCTGTGCAGACAAATACCATCTAGTTACATGTTTCTCCTGTACCAAACTTGTTTCAATGTATTATTGTAGCTCATATTGTTAGTTGTACGTCAGTAATGCATTTATGGTAAATTTCAACTATTGAATTTATAATGAATTAACAAACGTGGAATCCATTAAATATCTTGGAATAAGACTGACAAATGATCTTTCCTGGGGTAAACATATACGTGAAATAATTGGTCAAGCGAATCGCAAACTGGGTTTCATTAAAAGAGTATTGGGTAAATGTGACGATCATGTACGAGAATCCAGCTACCTTTCCCTTGTTAGACCTCATTTGAAATATGCTGCCAGTGTATGGGATCCCTACGAAATCGGTCTAAGTAATGAACTTGAACGTGTGCAGCGAAGATCGGCAAGATTTGTAAAGGGAAGATACGATAATTATATTAGCGTAACCAGTCTATTAAATGAATTGAAATGGGAATCATTGTCAGATCGCAGGTTGAAATTTAGACTTAATCTCTTCCACAAATTCCAAGGCAATATTTTCAGTGATGATGTTAAAAATATTTTACGAACCCCAACTTACTATGGCAGACTGGACCATAATCATAAAGTTAGAGAAATTGATTGCCGAACTGACCGATTCAAAATGTCCTTTTTCCCTCGCACAATAAGAGATACGAATAACCTTTAAATATGTCCTATCGGAGAGTAGCAATGAATAGCATTGGTAGCTGCATGTTGGTATGAGTACTTAAAGCTAACCCTACTAACAGAATGTTCTTGCATGTTTTCTTTGCAATTTCTATCTTTTTAAATAGTGTAGTTCTGACTACTATATTAATACTATTCCTTTTTTATGCATGATATGTAGAGCATGTTTGGTGAGCAATCACCCCCTGCCACACACCCTTGTGATGGCTTGCAGGGTATTATGTAGATGTAGATGTAGAAGCAGTTAACTTTGAATGTCAGAGAACTCCCTAGAGTAAGGTTATGATGATTGCCTGTGGTTGATGTCGGACCGTCTACGCTAATGCTAAGATTTTAATTTCAAGATTAGTTTGCTATGAGACACCTTGTTAAAAGCTTTGTTCTGCTCGCACAGATGCTGTCACAACTGCTCCTATTGGAAGTGTCAGCTGTGTCCCCCCATTGCGATAAGGCAAAGTAGCTTCGTGGGCTCAGTTGTGATTGGACGAAGTCGATATACGTCAGAGGTTGCACCACGCCCACTTTTCCGAAACATCAGTATTTCGGCGCTTATCATTCGAGAATTAATTGACGGATCAAGAATAGGAAAATGCGAGTGTTTTTATTTTACAAACTCTATCAGATTCGGAGTAAAGGACCCCATTCGAGATAATCTCGGCGGTTTCCAACTCACACCATCCCAAGACTCTGATCGTATGCTTTGTATCGGGGTCCTTGAGCACGTGCTCGGGCCCGACGCCTCCGGCGAGGGCCCCAGTGAGAGCGGAGCCTCAATGGATTCCGGGGAGATAGTTATGGGTCCCATGTGTGAGGAATGCGGGCCGCCCCTGGAATTACGCCCCCCTCATTCTACGCTCGCTGCCGCAGGGCGTATGATGCAGTCCCAGGGTCAAGGTGACTCTCCCTCCTCTGCGACCGACCGACGGGGTGAAGGAACGCTGGCAGCTGAGCGCCAGGGATCATCAAATATTGGGAGGCGGATGGGAGTTCATTGTTGCGCGGTCACCTTCCCGCCCCTTCTTCTCCTGCGGATTCCCACGCAGGCCATGACCTTCCTGGAGCACCACCGCTGAGGCGAGGCACCTCTCCAACACCCGGATTAACACCTGCCAAAGCCCTATACCCATCTACATCTACACGATACCCTGCAAGCCACCGCGAGGGTGTGTGGCAGGGGGTGAAGATCACCAAGCATGCACTACTAACATGCAAACAAGTAACTATAGGGCCTCATGCAACTAGATCGTTAGTATCTATAGTATTTAAGGGATTATTGCATGCATCATGCACTAAGGACTACTCTAAAATATTTCCCCTACCTATCCATTTGCTATGCCGCCTATTCTGTTCTCTTACAGTAAGAGGGAAAAATGCCAATTTGATTCTATCAGTACGACAATCCATCCTTCTAATCTTGTTTATCTGGTCGAATCTAGCATAATACGCTGTGTTGTTAATATATGCCTCAGTAAAGCTATACGATTGAAATTTCTATAAAGAGATTTACTCTGTACCTTAAAATACGCTCTGATAATGAATCCCACCCTAATTCTTGTATTGATTCTGATACATTACTCAACCTATCGTAACACCTTTTAATAAACCTAACTGCTCTACGCTGCACACTGTCTAGTTCTCTGATCAAACCTAACTCATTCGGATCCCATACCCTGGCTGCATACTCAAGGTGGGGCCTAACTTGTGAAAAGTATCATCGCTCTTTTGTCTTCTCATCACGTTTCCCAAGTTCTCTTTTTATAAATCCTAGCTTTCTCTTCGCTCGGCCGCATATTTCCCGGATGTGTCTTCCCCACGAAATATCTTTAGTGTACTTACATCCCAGTATTTACATCCAAACACTATATGTTACCTAACACTCACACAAATGTTCATAACAATATAACCTCTCTATCACATTCCTTACGATACTCTAACCCAACCAAGAAAATTCCCTACCTATACATCTACATCTATCTACATCTACATAATACCCTGCAAGTCACCACAAGGGTGTGTGGCGGGGGGTGATTTCTCACCAAACATGCACTACATATCATGCATAAAAAAGGAATAGTATTAATATAGTAGTCAGACCTACACTATTTAAAAAAGATAGAAATTGCAAAGCAAACATGCAAAAACATTCTGTTAGTAGGGTTAGCTTTAAGTACTCATACCAACATGCAGCTACCTTTGCTACTCTCCGATAGGACATATTTACCGTTATTCGTATCTCTAATTGTTCGAGGGAAAAAGGACATTTTGAATATGTCAGTTCGGCAATCAATTTCTCTAATTTTATGATTATGGTCCAGTTTGCCATAGTCAGTTGAGGTTCGTAAAATATTTTTAACATCATCGCTGAAAATATTGCCTTGGAATTTGTTTAAGAGATTAAGTCTAAATTTCAACCAGCGATCTGACAATGATTCCCATTTCAATTCATTTAATAGACTGGTTACGCTAATATAATTATCGTATTTTCCCTTTACAAATCTTGCCGATCTTCGCTGCACACGTTCAAGTTCATTACTTAGACCGATTTCGTAGGGATCCCATACACTAGCAGCATATTCCAAATGAGGTCTAACATGGGAAAAGTAGCTGATTTCTCGTACATGATCGTCACATTTACCCAATACTCTTCTGATGAAACCTAGTTTACGATTAGCTTGACCCATTATTTCACGTATATGTTTACCCCAGGAAAGATCATGTGTCAGTCTTATTCCAAGGTATTTAATGGATTCCACGTTTGTTATTTCATTAATACTTATTTTGTATGTGCTAGGAGGATAGCTATTCTTTTTCCAAAAATTCATTACAAGACATTTCTTAAAGTTTAATTCTAACTGCCATGTATCACACCAATTTTCGATTGCTTGTAGGTCATCATTTAAGTATTGCTTATCGTTAGGGTTTAGAATTTCCCTGTACACAACTGCGTCATTGGCAAATAGGCGAAGCTTACTTTTTACCACCTTACTGATATCAATAATGTAAGGAAGGAACAGGAGTGGACCTATCACACTACCTTGTGGGACACCCGAAGTGACTTCAATTTTCGGTGAGGTAACACCGTCCAAAACAACCCTTTGAACCCGATCATGTAGAAAATCACTTATCCATGATATAATTTTACTGTCTAGCCCATAAGATTTTAATTTCAAAATTAGTTTGCTATGCGACACCTTGTCAAATGCTTTTTTTGAAATCTAGAAAAACAGCATCCACTGGAATATTATTTTTGCCAGATACTAAATTATCCTGGGAAAAGAGAGTAAGTTGAGTTTCACATGATCTGCTCTTCCGGAAGCCATGCTGAAAGTTGGACAACAAAGTCTGGCTATCTAGGTGTCCCATGACTGAACTGACAGTCATATGTTCTAGGACCTTGCATGAAATGGATGTTACTGATATTGGTCTGTAGTTAGATCGCTGCTCCCTATCACCACTTTTAAAAATGGGTGTTACATCGGCTACTTTCCAGTCCATCGGTACGACGTGTTCAGTGAGGGATTTACTAGTAAGGAAATACTATTTGAAGGTGGGGAGAAATTTCGGAAGCTAACTCTCTATACACGCGGGAGGGAATTTGATCAGGGCCAGGAAATTTGTTGGGGCTTATATCTTTGAGTAAGTTTTCAAGACCATTACAGGAAATTTCTATTGGTTCCATCAGCCGCTGAAAGAGGTCAGGTAACACGACAGTTGGATCGCCGGAAGGTGGGTTAAAAACGGTTTGGAAGAAGGAATTAAGCAAGTTAACTTTGTCATGAGTGTTTGAGGCCATTTCCCCCTTATCATTTTTTAGTGAATGGACGGTAGACTTATGGCCTTGCACCTCCCTGACGTAGGACCAGAAGACTTTTGGATTTTCCTTCCTATACGGCTACATCGACGCAATACCCTGCCTACCACCGCGAGGGTGTGTAGCAGGTGGTGAAGATCATCATGCATGCAACATTTACATGCAACTAAGAGATACAATGCAATGCAACGAACAATCAATTCAGAGCTACAATATTTCACCTTCTTTTCCCATTGCTATGCTGTCTATTATGCTCTTTAATGGTATGTAGGAAAAATTACATTTTCAATCTATCGGTGCGGCGTCTATATCTCTAATCTAATTTACCCAATCAAAACTAGTGTAATACGTTGGAGTTCTTATTATATATGTGTGGCACCTTCAGTAAACCTATGCGATTCAGAGTCCCGAAGGAGTTTTAATCGATATTGGATTTACAATCTGATATTTCATGATGGCATGATGGTGTGAGAAGTCTTAAAGTTGTAATGGTCAACAATTGCTGGGGAAATATCGAATGTTCGATCTGTCTGTGGCGTAGAGTATTTTTCTTAGTAAACCTTTTTGTTCCTGTCTACTAATGTAGCGTATAGCTGTTATAACTAACTGAGTGTCGGAAGTGAACTCGTCCACCTTGTATTTCTGAGAGAGCCGTAGTCTGACCTGCTGCTTTCGTCTTTGAAGATTCTCCCATCCCATTGCCTCTATCGACGAAGGTGCACTTATCACCTACCATTCTATATCATTTACTTTTCCCTTTTTAGACCTCATTTGGAATATGTTGCCAGTGTATGGGATCCCTACGAAATCGGTCTAAATAACGAACTTGAACGTGTGCAGCGAAGATCGGCAAGACTTGTAAAGGAACGGTACGATAACCTTATTAGCGTGACCAGTCTATTAAATGAATTAAATTGAGAATCATTGTCAGATCGCAGGTTGATATTTAGACTTAATCTCTTAAACAAATTCCAAGACCCTATTTTCAGTGATTATGTTAGAAATATTTTGCGAACCCCAACTTACTATGGTAGACTGGACCATAATCATAAAGTTAGAGAAATTGATGGCCGAACTGACAGATTCAAAATGTCCTTTTTTCCTCGTACAATTAGGGATATGAATAACGGTAAATATATCCAGTACGAGTGCAGCAATGGATAACATTGGCAGCTGCATGTTGGTATTAGGACTTGAATGTAACCCAAGTAACAGCACGTTTTTGCATTCTTACTTTGCTATATTTATCTTTTTAGTAGTGAAGTTTGGACTAATATATTAATATTAATTATATTTTATTCATGATATGTAGTGCATGTTTGGTGAGAGTTCACCCCCTGCCACACGCCTTTATGGTGGCTTTCAGGGTATTATGTAGATGTAGATTTGCCATTACAATTGTTCTCATGTCTACCTGTTCTCTTCTAAATTTTAACTAATTGGGTAGTACGGTATAAAGAGGGGCATGAAAGACGCCGAACTGATGAGTGATATAGTGTCACATCAGGACACTATAGTTAGTGTCACGTGAGGTGTTCCCCAGGGAAGTGTGATAGGCCCACATTTATTTATTTTATATATCAATGACCTCGGAAGTGTTGTAGTAAATAGTCGAATTTGGCTTTTTGCAGATGATGCAGTAGTGTATGGAGAAATTTGTAGTCCGGGAGACAATGCAAGCATTTTGGTGTGTCCTGCATGATTGGGATGTGGTAGTTTTTTTTCTTTTTTCCCCTAATAACTTTTAAAAGTGTAGTGTTTGATTTGCGTTGTTCATTTTTGTTTGTTGTGTCATTGTTCCTGGTGCGGATTCACCCCCTGCTACACACCTTCGAGGTGGCTTGCAGGGTATGTCGTAGATATAGATGTAGATAATAGCGAAGGGAAGGGAGGAGCCGATGGCACGCGAATGAACCTCTAACTCCATCGAAACCCGAAGCGGTAGAACGCTATTGAAAATCGTTGCGTGATGCTTGTCTTGGCACGCGTTCCCTCTTGCGAATTCCCGTGTGTGAGCGTGCTTATTGCCACGCCGCTCGCGCTGAGAGCGGGTGAATCATCTCGAGTGTTGGCGAGAGCGCGGAAGGCCGCCCGCTCTTTCTCTCGCAGCAATGCCGCGCTAACTGCCGTCCTCACTGCGCATGCGCTTGTGCCGTTCGCTTCTTCGCGCTCACGGTCCTTCCTGCTTGCGCGGGGAGAGGTGTGGGAGGCGCCTCGCTCTCCTGGCGCCACCTCCATCCCCCGGCGCCTGTCTGTGAATGTCTGTCGGCGCCCACTCACGCATTGCACGTTGATCGGGCCGGTCTCGGTGGCGGCGGGGCGCCTACCAAGCATGAAGTCGCGGGTTCGAGTCCCGCCTGGGGAGGATTTTTATTTCTACATCTACATCTACACGAGTCCCTGCAAGCCACCGCGAGGGTGTGTGGCAGGGGGTTAAGATCACCAAACATGCACTACCGACATGCAAACAAGCAACTGAAGGGTCTCATGCAACTAGATTTTTGGTATCTATAGTATTTAAGGGGTTAATACATGCATCATGCACCACAGAGTATTCTAAAATATTTCCCATACCTATCCCTTTGCTATGCTGCCTATTCTATTCTCTTACAGTACGGGGGACAAATGCCATTTTGAATCTATCAGTACGACAATCTATCTCTCTGATCTTAATTATCTGGTGAAATCTACCATAATTTTGGTGCTAGCATAATTTTGGGCTAGCACTTTGTGGGGGTGTGGTTGTTCGTCTGTTTAAATACTGTTAATAATAATAGAGGACTTCACAGCCCTGAATCACTCTATTAATTATCATCTAATCTTCTGTTCATCTACATGTACATAGTATCAGGTGAGCCACCGTGAGAATGGTTGGTTTCTACAAAATTGCGAGCAGATGTTTGAGTGAACAGAGTACTTGTATAATTTTAACTTAATTTCTTAATCAGCCAATATATGCAATAATAATAAAAATAAATTTATTGTCGAAAACCAATATTGGCCTTTTAGTCGTACAGTGCTGTGTAAGCTGCGAATAATATTCAATTCCAATTCAAGAGTATGATAATACAATACAATCAATGATGATAATTATAACGACTATTGGGCGAAATTCCATGCGTACGTCATAACGTATATTTCTTTGGGAAATTATGCGTCAGCAGGTGAACAATAAAAAGAAAACTGAGGTTTTAGTAAGCAGTAGGAGAAAGGAAGCCAGCACCAATATTATATTGGAAAACAAAAAATTGAGGAGGTGGAAGAGTTATGCTACCTGAGAAGCTGAGTAACCAGTGATGGACGAAGCAAGGAAGAAACAGTCAGTAGAATTGCGCAAGCAAAAAGGGCATTTTACCAGAAGAAGATTCTGATTACAGCTGCTACTACAAGGGTAGAAGTGAGGAAACATAACATTAGAACATACATCTGGAGCATTCTACTATATGGCAGCGAAGCATGGACAATAACAACAGCAGAGAAGTCCAGGTTGGAATCATTTGAAATGTGGTGCTATCGAAGGATGATGAAGGTAAAATGGATCGATCGAGTGACAAACGAAGAAGTCTTAGGAAGAGTGGGAGAGAAGAGAAGTCTACTGAAAACATGAAAAAGAAGGCGGAACAACTTAATCGGCCACATCTTAAGACACGATGGCCTGATGAAGACAATCGTCGAGGGAAAAGTGAACGGGAAGAATGGAATAGGCAGGCCTCGTATGAGTTATATGGAGAAAGTTGTGAAGGATGTAAAAGAGAGGAGCTACGTCAATATGAAGAGGTTGGCCGATGGAAGAATCGAGTGAAGGGCTGCGTCAAACCAATCCTAGGATTGTTGACCGATGATGATGATGAGCTGAGCAATGGTAACATGGTCACCATTTTAAATAACTCATTTTACTATGTCGGTGAAATGTCATTTTCGTTATTTGCTTCTTTCCCCTTGTATCCCTGGCCATATGTGAATGAAGAGAAGTGGCAGCATTTTGTAAATTTAATAGTTTTTTTCATGCTCAAAATGCTTTTTTGTGCGCTCTCCTTCATAGTGCCCCATCCCTGAGTAATGCGATCGGAATCATTCACAATGGGGTGATTGACGCATAAAAGAGGTATGGAAAATAGACTCAAGTCTTTTCGTTGGATTATTCGGGCGGTGTCTTATTACTTGGGATTGAGAAAGGCAGCTGAGATATCTAGAGCGTGTAATTCGAGTTACTGCAAAAAGAGTCCTCCCAAACCCTTTGTTCCAAGATTCCTTCTTTGGTATTTTTTTCCCGGAGGAATTAATTCTTCCGGTTGAAGATCGCCGTTCCTCTCTGACTCGGATTAAGGAGATTGGTCCGAAAAGTGAAAGTCATGTCATTTTTTAATTTTTTTCAGCACTTATAGAACTAAAATTCCTCCATCTGATAAAGTAAAGATAATTGTACCAACCCATACTTCTTTTTGCACAAATTGCATTTCAAATTACATACGATTAACGACGAGAAAGGCCGTCACATGGGCATATAACGTTTAAAAATACCATAGTGTAAATGGTACATAGACAGACATTCCTTAAACTTTTAATTCCATTTTCCCCTCTTTTGTGTGAGTTAGTAACGCTAAAAACATCCTTCATGCACTACAGACTACTCAAATAATATTTTACGGGCTCTGATAATGATCCCACCCTAATTCTTGTATTGATTCTGAAACACTACTCAACCTATCGTAATACCTTTTAACGAACCTTGCTGCTCTACGCTGCACACTGTCTAGTTCTCTGATCAAACCTAATTCATTAGGATCCCATACACCGGCTGCATACTCAAGGTGTGGCCCAACCAGAGAAAAGTAACATCGCTCTTATGTCTTCTCATCACATTTTCCGAGTACTATATTGAATATAGACTATAGAAGATATATATAATATATATATAATATAGAATGTAGTTAGACGATAGCATATGCACTTGTGGAATTGACTAGAATGTAGTTAATATTCCTTTTTAAGCATAATGTGTAAATCATGTTTGGTGTGAGTTCACCCCCTGCCACACACCTTCACGGTGGCTTTCAGAGTAGTATGTAAATGTAGATGTAGAAACGACTCCCGCCGAGAGTTCCACGTCCGACGACACGGAGACTTGAACGACCGCACGGCCCCCCCCCCCCCAGACATCTCCCTCCTCCCTCGCCGTGCGAGCAACTGAACCCGCATTCTGCTCTTCACGAAGTAGCGCCAACACTCTTAAAACAAATCCAATCCACAGAGGATGAGCGAATAAAAATTCACCTATGACCTGGTTAGCCGATGCGGTGATCTGAGGCTTGAGAGTTCGGAATTCAGGCATTTGGACGCGGAATTTTTCCAGTGGAAGAAATTATAAACATCGGAATAATTCAAGTCGGACAGACATCCAGGAATTTTAACACGCGAACCAAGCTATTTATATAAACCAATTATTTTAAAGCTTTCAATAATAAATGTGACAAGAAAATGAATTTTTCTAAACATTTAATTGATAATGACCACCAGAGTGATTTTAATGTTAATATATTATGTATGTGCCATCGGAGACGAGAGCTCAATTCTAGAGAATTGGAAATTTTAAAGAAAATGGGTGACCCTGGGGCAACAGTCATCAATGAGTATTTGTTTCCCGGCTCCTCCCAGATCCTGAAGGCAGTTGCTTCCCTTTCCCTATCCTCAGACCCCCTCACATCGGCTTGCAACTCGCCAGGCAGTTCTACCCATAGTCCTCCCTAATTCACCAACCCCCCCCCTTCCCCTCCCTCTCCTCCTGTCCAACCCCCTCTGGTTGTTGGCTGGTATATATAGAGAGTTCGCACCACGTATTTTTACCTGATGATGACGATTATTCGGACGAAACCCTGGTCGTAAGTTTGTTTAAAACATTTTTTGTGGTATTTTGTTTTATTAAAATCATTAAATAATAAACAGGCTAAAAATACTTATATCCTGCCGGTGCATGGGATCCTCACGCAACAGGCTTAACTAATTGAAATTTAGGCTTAATCTCTCAAATAGATTCCAAGATAATATTTTCACTGATGAAGTTAAAAATATTTTTCCATCTCCAACTTACCTACTATGGTAGACTGGACCATGAATATAAAATAAGGGAAATTGATTGCCGACAGATTCAAAATGTCATGTACATACATATGTTCAATATTATATACATATATACAAAATAATACGTAACTGATTTTTCTTTGTTGTTCTCAATTCGTTGTTAGGAAAGGCAGCCAACAGTCCACTCCGGTCATTTGCACGATAGAAGCGTAATTAAAGGAAGGCGCCGGTGAGTCCACATTTCAAAGTCCCATCCGATGGCTTCAGTAATAGACTTGAAGCGCCGTTCACGGGAAACTCAATTGGGGTATCCACCGAAAAATCACTGCTGACGTGATCCGATTATACGGGGCTGTGTTTGATCCCTTCGGGATTATCACGAATAGGTTACCTAGGAGTCACTTGGTATGAACACGAATGCTTCGCAAATTTGGTGTGTTAAACCGCTGATTGCAACCTCATTCTTTGTTTACACTTGTGTTATATCTCAACTGGGGGCTCTTTAGTTGGAATAGATGAGAAAAACTCAAGTGAAAACAATTATGTTGTAAAGAGCGATTCAGTCCCATTAAATTTTTAAACCATTCCTGTTCGTATCACGTGATTCCTTGATTTCCAAATGTGTCCAACTCTGATTACCCTGTATGTTTTTGTACTTATTTCTACACCATATTTTCATTATATATTGTCTCCCACTCTCAAAAACCACGTTTTTGTATTTTACTCGTTGACATTTACTGCACCACTAACTGCTAAAAATCCAAAACTAGGTACTATCAAATCATACAGGCAGTAAATCCACACTCAACGCTCCAAACCTCACTCTTTTAGCTCCAAACTTGGGAGAGAGCAAAATAAAACGGATACAGAATGATTGACTGAATGACTGACACGCTACAAAATTAATATGTACTCGAATTGACCTGCTGATTTAGCAACAAACATTAACACATAATAAACTTTTTATAACCTTCTTTCAACTATTAGAAAGGTACTTCAAAACGCTTATCTTTGAAATTCACTTTTCATACCCAAGATCGGGGCCGGTAGGCAAAAATAGTTTTATTGCACTATCTGCACATCCAAAACGTCAATTAGTATTTTCGTACTTACAAAATTGATTGATGAAACTAATTCCACTTTCTTCAACTTCTTCAATCCAATTTTTGCCCCTTTACCAAAAACGTAAACACATTTACTTAGCGACGTAAACAAATTTGTTTTTACGTTGCAAACAAACGTAAACATCAACTGGTTTCCCATGTTAAAAGATAGGGAAAAAAGAATTTTTCTCTTGCATTTTTCTCTGCACTACAAACTGCTAAAGATCCAAAACTACTACCAAATCATACAGGCAGAGTATCCACACTCAGCGCACCAAACCACACTCTTTTAGATCAAAATTTGGGAGAGAACAAAACAAAACGGATACAGAATGTCGGACTGACTGACACGCTACAAAATTAATGTATATAGAAGGCCTTGTGAGTTCAAGTTTCGTTGACATCATCTCAGCTCTCAAAATTTTCGTTTTGCCTTCGTTAATTATTATTAAAAATTGATTTCATTTCCTTTCGGAGTTCCAATGAAAAGGGGATCGTCTTGGAATCCGGTTTGTCTTAGATTTGCGCAATGAAGGGAGGCTAATAGGAAATTTGCCCGCTGCATGGGGTTGAAGGTTAACTGAAAACTCCAGTGACTCCGACTAAGAGAACAGTTTAAGCAGCATGGGTAGAGGTCATCAAGGTCAATGGCGTATGAAATTTCAAATATCAGAATCGGAAGGGTAGCGCCTCACTCTGTGACCTCGCAAAACCCTGGGTCACTCGGAAATCGCGTCACTTTGGCGTGTTGGTGGAGTGCCTTGCGATTCACCGCGACCTTCTGGAAGATGGTGAGCGTATCGCACGCCTTCGCGATGTTAGGAGGCAGATTTTTAGCTTCGGGGTTGGCCCGCAATGGGGTCGTTTACCATATTTTTATTGCCGAGTCTGACAGAGTTTGAAAAATAAGAAGACCAGTATTTTTCCGTTTTTTGATCCGTCAATTATTTCTCAAGTTCTAAGCGACGAAAAACTGATGTTTTTTACCATTTCGGAAAAGTGGGCGTGGTGCAACCTCTGACGTATATCGACTTCGTCCAATCACAACTGAGCCCGCGAAGCTACTTTGCTTTATCAAAATGGGGGAACACTGCTGACTCTGCCAATAGGAGCAATTGCGACTGCATCTGTGCGAGCAGACCTTCCGAGAACCCCCCTCCACTCCCTTCCCTTCCCCAAAAATGCAGTCAAGGACGGGAGGAAAATCGTCAATGATATCAAAGCAGCTTTTTCGTTGGGCGTCACCTTTTGATTATTTTATTTTTTGATTTATGAGTGAAGCTTTTGACAAGGTGTCTCATAGCAAACTAATTTTTAAATTAAAATCTTATGGGTTAGAAAGTAACGTTATATCATGGATTAATGATTTTCTGCTGGATAGGGTGCATAGGGTTGTTTTGGACGGTGTTACCTCACCGGCAATTAAAGTCACTTCGGGTGTCCCACAAGGTAATGGGATAGGTCCACTCCTATTCCTTTTGTACATAAATGATATCCATAAGGTGGTAAAAAGTAAGCTTCGTCTGTTTGCCGATGACGCAGTAGTGTACAGGGAAATTCTATGCCCAAAACGATAAAGATTTTAAGATGAACTAAAATTAGGGATAATAATAGCTGTAAATATGTCCAATGGCATGTATGCGAGTGGATTCGAATGGATAAGGTGCGTGGTTGCATGTTGGAAAGGGGAATTTTAGCTTGCCCAACTAACAGATGTTTAATGATGCTCTTGCTTCGCTATGTTTATCTTTTTATTTTTAATCTTTTTTTAAATTGTGACGTTTTGACTAGTATATTGTTACTCCTCTCAAGCTTTCTTGAAGTCGAGAAATATAGCATCCACTGGAATATTATATATTGCCAGAAACTAAAACATCGTGGGAAAAGAGAGAAAGTTGAGTTTCACACGATCTGCTCTCTCTGTCATTTATGTACCAAAGGATCATACTGATCTACACAATGATGTAACACAATAATGTAATGGTCAGTCGACTCAACAAAGGAAACTGGTAATAATTTAGCTGGCCCTGTGACGGCGGGCGACACGGTAAGTGCATGACTGTCCACCCTCCTCCTTTGCGATGGCGAGTTGTGTTGTCCTACGCACCCAGCAATGGCTCTCCCACTCACATAGGCGTGGGAGTCGGCGTTGTCCGTGGATGCGAAGTTGGTCGCTGCCGACAGTGCAGTTGCTGGGCTACGCGCCAGTGACCTCTCTACTCCCCACTACCACGCCGCCGCCGCTGAATACTTCCTCCGGCGTGGCTTCGACGTTGCCAGGCGTGCCGGAGGAAAAGCATCATCCCTCTTCCTATTGAGACATTTCGCGAGACTGACTTCTGCCAAGGCCGTTCGGAAGAGAAGGTGTTTCACGCTCTTCAGCTGTTTCATCATTTTATTAACACCCATCTATTTCGTCATCTATTCACGGCTCGTATCCGCATTCCGATGCTTTTAGAAGTGTGTGCCTTATTTTCGGACAAAAATCCTTTTACTTCGATGAAAGTTGTTCGTACTCTATTGAGTCTGCTAGTCACACTTTGTGCTGGAGACACGTTATTGCCTCACCTTCCACACCACTTATTCCACCTCTCCATGCCTGATTTTACTCATTGTGACTTGTTAGCCGTAGGTCGTAATAATGCAGTATTACTAGTAGTAGATGTTCTCTGCATCTCGGGTTCTGCGTCCGCGTTTGTTGACTTGGGGTGACAACAGTTTCCGAACATGCATGGAGCGAGCCTGGCCATGGGATTAAATTTGAGGAGGCGACAATAATAGCCAAGGAGAGCCACTATTATCCCAGGCTCATCAAAGAGGCAATAGAGTTATGGAAATCTCCCACGAATTTCAACAGAGAAGATGGCTATCCCATAAACAATGCGTGGAAAAGAATCATCCATCCCGGCCAATCACAGTGCAGCACGGACTCTACCAGCCCTATATAAGACGGCGAAAAAGCAGCTTTCCTCACCTTCGAACTGAAGACGCTAGCAGGACGGCTAGCGAAACTGTTGTCACCCCAAGTCAACAAACGCGGACGCAGAACCCGAGATGCAGAGAACATCTGAACGACGCCGCGGAAACCTTCGCACCAATTACTAGTAGTAGTATAAATGCCAACTATTAATGCTATTCAATTCTTGAACAATAAATTAATATTTGGCATTAAACTGGAACTCATAATCATCATCAAGGGTCAACAATCCTAGGAATGGTTTCACGCAGCCCTCCACTCGATTCTTCTATCGGCCAACCTCTTCATATTAACGTAGTTCCTATCTTTCACGTCCTTTACGACCTGTTCTATGTAACTCATACGAGGCCTGCCTTTTCCATTCTTCCTGTTCACTTTTCCCTCGACGATTGTCTTCATCCGACCATCGTGTCTTAAGATGTGGCCCATTAAGTTGCCCCGTCTCTCATAACATAGACGACTTATAAATTGATGGAAGAGAGACTGACCGGGAAATTGGGAAGGATTGAATTTCTGTGAGGATACTTCACATGTGCTACGCATAATTGATACCCGCTCCACTTCGACGGTATGCGTTATCACAGAGTGCATATTTGTTTTACTTGAAGTGGAGAGATAGAGAATAATTTGACAAGCATGAATATTGTATCCTTATCGTTAAAATATGATCCCTTAATGTATTATGAGGGGTCTCTCATGCCCCTGTTATGGAGACCGCTGGATGGACGTGCAAATGGTGACCATGAATTGTCGCTGAAACGGGGTGTTTGTTTGAGCTCGTCCAAGGCCTCCGTCGGCAACTATTTGCCTACCTATTTTCCCCCAGCCGCTCTGTTGTTCACGCTGAGCGAACAATTGACTGCCTTGTGCGTGGGAGTCCTCCTATCGGGTAGAAAGTGAGTGTCGCACACGGCGGTGGGAATGTCTTTCAGAGAGAGGTTGAACGCAGGAGATTGTCCCTTGTCGCCCACGACAAGAATAGAGGAGCAGGAATGAGAAAATCATGGAAAAATATCACAATGTGACTCAATAGGGTTTTAAAAAACTTTTTATTTGAAATCGAAATTGACATACAGGCCTGTACATATGCATCCAAACGATACCCTATAAGCCACCGCGAGGGTTTGTGGCAGGGGGTGAAGATCACCAAGGATGCACTATAGACATCTATAGATATACTACTATAGGGTCTCAGGCTACTAGATTTTTAGTATCTACATAGTAATTAGGGGTTTGATATTTGCATCGTGTACTACAAACTACTCTAGAATATTTCCCCTACCTATCCCTTTGCTATGCTGCCTACTATGATCTCTTTTAGTACGGGGTAAAAATGCCATTTTGAATCTATCAGTACGACAATCTATCTCTCTAATCTTGTTTATCTGGTCGAATCTAGAATAATACGCTGTGTTGTTAATATATGCCTCAGTAAAGCTATCCGATTGCAATTTCACTAATATATTTAATCTGTACCTTAACCTACGCTCTAATAATGACTCCCACCCTAATTCTTAGATTAACTCGAAACACTACTCAACCTATCGTAACACCTTTTAACGAACCTAGCTGCTCTACGCTGCAAGCTGTCTAGTTCTCTAATCAAACCTAATTCATTCGGATCCCATGCACTGGCTGCATACTCAAAGTGGGGCCTAACTAGTTAAAAGTAGCATCGCTCTTTTGTCTTGTCATCATATTATCCAAGTACTTTTTGTATTAATCCTAGCTTTCTCTTCGCTCGGCCGCATATTTCCCGGATGTGTCTTCCCCAAGATAAATCTTAAGTGATTGTTACACCTTAATATCTTATGGTTTCAACGTTTTCGATCGTCGTGTTACTTATTTCATAGGTACTCTCTATCGAATTATTCCTCCTCCAAAAATTGATAGGTACACACTTTTTAAGGTTAAGTTCTAACTTCCATTTATCGCTGGTTAGCAACAAGCTGTTAGTTGGGTTAGCTTGAAGCTTATACCAACATGCAGCTACCAATATTATCCATTGCTACACTCGTATTGGATATATTTACTGTTATTCATATCCCTAATAGTACGAGGAAAATTGGGCATTTTGAATATGTAAGTTCGACAATCAATTTCTCTAATTTTGTGATTATGGTCCAGTCTACCATAGTAAGTTGGGGTCCGCAAAATATTTTTAACATCATCAATGAAAATATTGACTTGGAATTTGTTTAAGAGATTAAGTCTAAATTTCAACCTGCGATCTGACAATGGTTCCCATTTCAATACATTTAATAGACTGGTTACGCTAATATAATTATCGTATTGTCCCTTTACATATCTTGCCGATCTTCGCTGCACACGTTCAAGTTCATTATTTTAGACCGATTTCTCAGGGATCCCATACACTGGCAGCATATTCCAAATGAGGTCTTACAAGGGAAAAGCAGCTGATTATTCGTACATGATCGTCACATTAACCCAGTACTCTTTTGAAGAATCCCAGTTTACGATTCGCTTTAACCATTATTTCACGTATGTGTTTACCCCAGGAAAGATCATGTGTCAAAGATGTCATGTGTTTGTAGTCGAGATGCTGAATATGGACCATGCGTCGGTGTGACTGTTATTAATGGCAGGCCGTGGCTGACCTCCCGAATGAGGGCTCCATCCTGCAGCCAGCACCGATGAACTACGGCCACCGGCTCTCCCTTTAGTTGCCCGGCATTTCTCCTTTTACGGCCCTCATCCGCCCCCTATTTGGACTCGCGCCCATTGCCCGCCCCCGGCGAGGAATTAGCCCTCTCCGCCTCCCCCCAAGTGTGTGATGAGGCAGGATCCTCCGTTTCCTCTTCCTCCCCTCCCGGCAGTTGGTTTTCCGCGGTTGCCCGCACTGCTGCCAACCGCGGGCTGAACTCGGATCCTTCCGAGCGGACAGGAAGTGATTGCTCCTCCAACACTTGCCCCAACAGCTCAACATCGAGTCAAAGTGCTGAGCCTGTTTGTTTGTTGGTGGCTTTCGTCCGTCCACACGTATCCTATACTATTCCTAGTAGGGTCCTCTTGGTCCCTACCTTCAGTATGCAGCCAGTGTATGGGATCCTAATGGATTAGGTTTGATCAGAGAACTAGACAGCGTGCAGCGTAGAGCAGCTAGGCTCGTTAATAGGTGTTACGATAGGTTGAGTATTGTATCAAAATTAATACAAGAATTACGGTGGGAATCATTATCAGAGCGTAGGTTAAAGTGCAAATTAAATCTATTAGAGAAATTTCAATCAGATACCTTAACTGAAGATGTTGGGCACATATTAAAAACACCAGCGTGTTATGATAGATTCGACCAGATCAATAAGATTAGAGAGATAGATTGTGGGACTGATAGATTGAAAATGGCATTTTCCCCCTGCTATAAGAGAACAGAATAGGCAGCATAGTAAAGGGATAGGTAGGGGAAATATTTTCGAGTAGTCTGTAGGGCATGATGCATATATTAATCCCTTAAATAGTATAGACACTAACAATATATTTTCATGAGACCCTATACATAGTTGCTTCTTTGCATGTCGGTAGTGCATGCCTGGTGATCTTCTCCCCCTGCCACACACCCTCGCGGGGGCTTGTGCCGGGTATCGTGTAGATGTAGATGATTACCTTCATCGTTTCAATTCCGCGGACTCCAAAATCTAATGCTACTTCTAATGTGCTTCCATGTTTGTGGAATCTGGTTAGACGCATGCTATTCCAAAAATCTTCTTGGGCTTTCTACCAGTTTAAGTTATCCATGTTTGCCTACGTTTCGGTTGAAGACTAGTCACTCCTTTTCGGCTGCCTTGTGCACCCATTCTTGGGGTCATATTCAGAATCTCAACGGCGACGTCGCCTCCACAGCTTGCGTCCTAAAATCTCAAATTCGAGTCAAATTGGTGTGCCGATTCACCCTGCAATGTTGGTAATTGTGTTTTTATCGCAACGCTCTGTACCGTATCTGACCATATCGAGGAGAATCTGTACCCCCTTTTGAAGTCTTAATAGAGATTTTATGAAATAAGTTGTAGAAGTTTTTTTTTGCATCCGGTTTATTATGTTGGTCCATATACCCTTGGGATCCCAATAGGCATTGATTGGCCTGTCATCACGTTTCCCAGGGGCTGAACCAACAGAGCTTGACAGACATCCATGCGTGACTGTAGTTGAGAGTATCAATATAACCCAGCCACATTCAGAATCTAAACTCAGTTCTCAGCGTCACGTTGAGAAGTAATACCACTTTTGCAAGTAGACTTACACGCCAGTTTACTCGTTGCACGGATTTCAGGAGGTAAGCAGTGGGAGCGAGACTGTAGTTGAGATACTGAATTTGACACTAGGTCTCTCGTTGCTAGAAAGCCGATTGGTGACTCGGTAGACCATTGATCAACGGCTTAACTCTTGAACTTCTTATCCTTTTTTAAAATGGGAATCCAGGCTCTGTGGTTGCAATGCCCAGAATCGCGATTGAAATTTTCCTTCCTTAGCCGAATTTCAACGGCCTTCTTTAGCCAGTAGATCCCAAACGCTCCCTCAGTTTCGTCAAAGAAGTTTCCCGTTGTCCCATTTAGAGTCCAAATTGATGCTGGAGTTCGACTTCCGCCGATTTCCCAGACTGATCAAACGTGGGAAATCAGCTTGGGAGTTTGGCTGGACATTTGAGGTGCTCCTTCAGTCCCGTGGCAATGGGGAACATGCACTATTTTTTATAACTCTTTGAATGTGAAGTTTATTAGCTAAAATGTGCTTGCCGACAATTTTGCTGAAGAATTAAGTTGTGTTACAAAGATATTACTCTTTGAAAATTGTACTTTTTCGGCAGATTAAAAACACGACGTCATCGCATGACGTCACGGCACGGTATCACTATGGGCGTTGTTTATCTGTTTATGCGTGGAGGTAAGTTGTTAAATAGATACTTGGCGATAACGTATGTATTTATCTCATTTGTTTAATGCAATAACCGATTGTATTTCGTATTTTTATTTACGTAGCATAGATTGTAACGAGCAAATCGTCCATTATTATATAATGCCTGTTTAGTGCCCATGAATTTCTACTATGCCTATGCAATCGCTGGTTTTTTAAGAAGAACGCCGCCATAAGGGAGTCAACCAAAGGAAATTGTCGCAATGCGCTTTTTTTAAACTATTTTTTCAGTCATCGTTTCTTTCGAGAAACGGCTAAAAACCTCAAAACAATATATTCACTTCGTTTTCTGTTAACAATAAATGTCTATCTCCGTAGCAATATGGAACCTATACCGTGCAGTGACGTCAGAAGGCGTTTTAGGTCACTTGACTTTCGTCAATTTCCGGGAACATTTTAAATACATTAAATAATCTTTGTGGTGGGCGTACAAAAATTTGGCTTATATTTTTAAATTGGTGAGAAAATTCGCATCAAGTACATCATTAATCTTCGAGAAAAAATTTCATGCATATTCCCCATTGTTCAGCCCGTCTCACTCACGTACACTTCACCGCATTCACATGGGGTTCGATAGATCCCAGGAGTAATGAGGCTTTCACTACATCATCTCTTAATTTGTCCATGGGTTTGTGAACAATTTCAATTCCGTCGACGTTTGTATTTTAATTTCCTAATCAATCATATTCTAAACACTCTAACAAAATAACCTGTGTCCACCAAATATATATATCTACACATCTAAAAAAAATATCTTTCTCCATCATAATTATTCTCATTGTAACAATAATCCTGGAAAAAAACAAACAACTTCTCCAAGCCTCATTGAAAATTATCATGCGTACTACATACCACGACGGGAAAAGGCAACAAGCCAAGCATGGAGCTACAGGGTTACAAGCCCAGGTCCGAAAACATCCATTTCATTTGGAATGTACAGAAAGGGGGATTGGACATGGAGACGAGAGTGTCAAAATTTAAAGTTTCTGGATGGCCAAATATAAATGTGCCTTACCCAGTGATTGAAGGGGTGGATTGGAATGATTAAGCCATAGGCACTGTGTTTACTGAATGTAACTTGCCGAGCATTTACTAGGTAGGTATTTCAAGAACTTTGTGTGAACATGTGGAGAACTTCACCTACCTCGGCAACATTATGAGTTGGGATGGAAGCAGCACGATGGACATCAAGCGAAGAATAGCACAAGCTGAGGAGGCGTTTATGAAGAAGAAACCACTACTATGCTCAAAGAACCTACCGCTGCAAACAAGGAAGCAGTTCATGAAAACATTCGTATGGAGCGTGGTATTCTATGGGTCGGAGACATTGAACATCGGGAAAGCAGACCAACGAAGAATTGAAGCCTTCGAAACATGGTGCTGGAGGAGAATGCTGAAGATTAAATCGACAGATAAAGTGAGGAACGAAAAGGTGTACAGGATAGCAGATGAAGAAAGGACAATATGGAAAACCCTATGGCAAAGAAGAACCAGGTGGATTGGTCATACCTTGAGGCACAATGAATTAGAAATATAATAGAGGGGAAGATTGATGAGAATGTCCCGCGAGTAAGACCAAGGAACAATAAAAGAAGGTCGTGAAAGAGAAAACATACGAGGGCGTGAGGAAATTAACACTGAATAGGGCAGAATGTAGGGCTCCAGTTAACCAATCCTAGGATTGAAATACTGATGATGTCTTCCAAGCAAGTACCGGGAGTCCTGTAAACCACAAAAGCTTTGAGAGTCTAGAGTCCTCGCGTTGTATTTATGTCGTCATTCTGTGTATCCTCTAAAACATCTTTTGCTCTCTACTGCTATTTTCGGGGTAAAGTTATCATTGATAAAGGTAACCATTGTTGAACAAGTGGGAGTAGAGAAATTTTAAACGCATAAGCCTTTGGGGTACATGCTCTGCTGCTTGCGAATTAGTTACGTGGTCCCTCTAAAATGCGTCGTTGGACGATATTAACCCTTGATATTTTATTACCTCATGTAGTTGACAGTTACTGAACATTTGCGATGACGTCTTAGAGAGTTTCATCGTGTGTAGTTGTGCATATATATTGTGCTGGAAATGAGTGCACTTTCGGGCCTTAAGAGTATCCTCTTGAATATTTATCGTTACCGGCTGGAATCAATTGTAGACAATGGAAACAATTTATCTATATCTATATCTACGACACACCCTAGAAGCCACCTCGAGGATGTGTGGCAGGGGTTGCATCCACACCAGGAACAATGACGCAACATACAAAAATGAACAACACAAAACAAACACCACATCTTTAAAAGTAATTAGGGGGAAAAAAACTACCAAATCCCAATCATGTAGGACAAACCCACGAATACCATGCATGACTTTAAATCCGACACCAATTTAATAGATACTCATGTATGCAAAAAAAAGCAATGCATGCGAGTAACACGTTGATTTGAACATGCAGGAAATAAAAAATACTATCAACATACTCTGAATATTAGATTTATAATTATTACCGATTTACGCGAGGTCTAACGTTCTGATCTCGAATCAAATTGAATAGGAACAATGACACAACAGACAAAAATGAACAACACAAAAAAGAACCACACCTTTAGAATTAATAGGGGAAAAAACTACCAAATCTAAATCATGCTATACACATCCACGAATACGATGCATGACTTCTAACGTTCTGATCTCGAATCGTGCGTGGAAAAAATGAAATTAGGATATATTTACCGTTATTCATATCCCTAATAGTACGAGGAAAAAATGACATTTTGAATCTGTCAGTTCTGCAATCAATTTATCTAATTTTGGGATATTGGTCCAGTCTACCATAGTAAGTTGGGGTCCGCCAAATATTTTTAACATAATCACTGAAAATATGGTCTTGGAATTTGTTTAAGAGATTAAGTCTAAATTTCAACCTGCGATCTGACAATGATTCCCATTTTAATTCATTTAATAGACTGGTTACGCTAATAAGGTTATCATACCGTCCCTTAACAAATCTTGCCGATCTTCGCTTCTCACGTTCAAGCTCGTTATTTAGACCGATTTCGTAGGGATCCCATATACTGGCAGCATATTCCTTCCTTCCTGATGACTGATGATGAAGCCGTGCATCGCCGTGATTTGTATTCCGGGGTCTCCGTGCCACCCTGGGCCCTCCTTGTCTTGCCAACATCGTCTTACGCAGGGCGAAGGCGGAGAAGAGCCTCCTCCCTCTATTCGGGGGGTCCACTAATTGACGGGCCGAACCCTCCCCCTTTGCCCTTCCACCCCTTGCGTTCCCCTCGGGCTTAATTGCTCCCCCAATTTGGTACTACTTCTGCTCTCCTTCAGGGATCAAATCTTGTTATTTCAAATAATCCCTCGCTCGATTCATCTTCCGATGCCTCGCGTAGTTCATGGACCTATTTTCCCGACCTCTCGATCCTTGTGCAGCTATCAAATGATTTATCACGTCATTATGTCCCATTTGTTGATGCACTTAATGGGAAATTGCGAACGTTATTTATCTTTCCCTCTCAATACTATTGGCAAGGGTGATATTGGTGTGATGGAAATGCTGTGTGATTTCGTCATACCTATTTCTTTCCCTATAATGTTTGGTTTTTAATGTCCATATGAACTTTCGTTAGGATGTTGGTTTCACAATTGATAATCTTGAATGTTTTTATGGTGTAAAAATATGTACAATTTGGTTAATCTTATTTCAACCTACGTATTTGTGTTAAGCCCGTTTCACACGATACTTGATCCAGTACAAGGTCTAGTATACTCGCTAGTATGCTAGCTTTCCAGTATCGTGTGAACAGAACCAGTATACTGGCTGGCAAGCATGCTAGCTAGTATACTCGCTGAGCTGCTGGATTTCATACTTGATGCGGTACTAGATTTCTGGTAGGACCCAGTAGCCCAGTAGCAATCGACCAATCAAGGCACGTTACAGACACTGTACGAACTTCTCTTTTCTATAACTAGTATGGAATTGTATGGAATGACCGATTCCTAGCAAGCACAAGGTCAATGATCATGTAAAACCTCCCAGGACTGTTCCAATCATACTAGATTCCGTCCTCAATATCAAGTAGAAGCTAACACACTAGGTCTTGTGTTGGATCAAGTATCGTGTGAAACGGGCTTTAGCAAAATATGTGTCGCTGTGTTAGTGGTTGCGTACTTGGGTTTTGCTTGCTCCAACGGCTAAGGTCATCTCGCGCTGAACTTCATAAATCCAGGCAAATAAAACGTACTTGCCGGAGGGCCTTGGTTTTTTCTTTGGTGGTACTTTCAAGAATCCATTGTCTCGCATCCACTCCTTATTCCCTAAAATCTTTGTGTCAAATTGGCGTGCAGGTTACCCTGCAAAATTGGTATAACCACGCTGTATACCGCTATGATGCATGTCGAGAAGAGCCTTTGTACACTTTTGAACTTGTAATGGATATTTTATGACGTAATCAGTGGAAGAGAAACCGTAGCTGTTGAGATTCTTAACATGACCCGGCCGTAATCAGAATCTCAACTCAGTTTTCAGCGTTACTCTGAGAAGTAATGCCACCTTAGAAAGTAGATTCTGTAATCCAGTTACACTCGTTGTTGGGATTTTAGGAATTGGAAGGGAGACTGTCGTTGAGTTTTTGAATATGGCTCATGGTGTAAAGGCCGTTTTACGCGGTCATTGATACTGCGCAGGCTGATGCGAAAACTCTTGCGCAAGAAATATTGCGCCGTTTAAAGCGACGACTTCCGAGGACAGGCAGGACGCTTGCGAGCAAATTAGAACATGTTCTAATCTGATACGCAAATTTGAAGTTTATTTCTCTCACTAGATGGTTCAGATGTAGTGGCAACGAACTGCCTGGGGAATTCTAGCAATTAAATAGGTTGTTGACGATTGAGTTGTGCGTTTTTGCTTGCACTCAACTCCTTAGGTAGTGAATAAAGTGCAATAATGATGAGCTGGGCGATTAATCACGTGAAAGCTTAAATTCCTTGCGTAAAGGAAGAACCTATTACCTTGGCCCACATCCGTTCGTTCGTGGTGCAAAGTTTGGGCTAATTATACGGGACTCTTGACTCCACAATTATGTTTAGACTGTGGCTTAAAACGTAATTAATGTCCGATTAATTGCTACTTAACAGATCTTGAAGTTTTGCGATATATTGACGGTATTACCGCTACTGAATGGTCACTGACATAATGCACCGACGATTGCACCGTGTAAAGCTGTCAAGCAAGCGTCCTCGCAATTCTCTACTTCACGGACTTTCGCAGATGACTGCTCAAACGGAATCAACATCAACTTGCGCAGTTTCAATGACCGTGTAAAACGGCCTTAACAATTTAATGACTTCACGTTCTGGTGGTTGAAATGCTCTTCCCTTACATGAACTTCAACAAATTATGAAAACTCAGTTTTGGGCGCGATTCCCGGGCTGTCTTCTTCCTCCTCCTCTTCCAGAAACTGAAGTCCGTCGTGTAACGATGCCGCCGCCTCCTCGCCATGTCTGTCATTCATGAAAAATCGCCTTACGTACTTCCTTCATTGGGGGTCTTATCATCCCGAGCCTCGGCTTCCCAAGGGAGTTGCCTCCCGAAGCTCCTTCCCCATCATAATTTTTTCCTCTTGAGATCCCTGCCCTCATTTAATGAAAAAGAGACTTTTTCTGTTCGTCCCTTGATTACATCATCTACATAATACCCTGCAAGCCACCATAAAGGTATGTGGCAGGGGGTGATTTCTCACCAAACATGCACTACATATCATGCATAAAAAAGGAATAGTATCTATTAATAGACTACTCAGAACTACACTATTTAAAAAAGATAGATTGCAAACCAAACATGCAAAAACATTCTGTTAGTAGGGTTAAATTTAAGTACTCATACCAACATGCAGCTACCAATGTTATCCATTGCTGCACTCGTACTGGATATATTTACCGTTATTCATATCCATAATAGTACGAGGAAAAAAGCAAATTTGGAATCTGTCAGTTCGGCAATCAATTTCTCTAATTTTGTAATTATGGTCCAGTCTGCCATAGTAAGTTGGGGTTCGCAAAATATTTGTAACATCATCACTGAAAATATGGTCTTGGAATTTATTTAAGTGATTAAGTCTAAATTTCAAACTGCGATCTGACAATGATTCCCAATTTAATTCACTTAATAGACTGGTTACGCTAATGAGGTTATCGTACCATCCCTTTACAAATCTTGCCGATCTTCGCTGCACACGTTCAAGTTCATTATTTAGACCGATTTCGTAGGGATCCCATACACTGGCAGCATATTCCAAATGAGGTACCTATTACAAGGGAAAAGTAGCTGAATTCTCGTAAAAAAAAACATCCTGGTGGTTACCACCTTCATCATTAGATTCGTAGCCATTCGTGGATTGTTATGGATTAATCCCCGAGAAAGTATACATTACAGAATTATTTGAATAGAAAGTATTTTCCGCAACTTCTTTCATTAATAACTAACGCTATTTTGGTAACGAAAATTGAATTGGAAAAGAACTACTATTTCAAAAGCATATGAGTCCAACGACAGGCGTCAATGGGATCACGTCCTAACGTCCCATCCGACGGACTGAGTCCTGAACCTGAAATGCCCTCCAATAAGCACTCAAGTAGGGACCGATTCGGCACTAAAAACTCCGCCACTGCTGGTAATTGAACCCGGGTCCTGAGGATGGGAGGCTAGTTCACTAGACACCACCCGAACCCGATCCGATAGCCGATATTGCCAGAGAGAGGACTGAATAGAGCGGGTGGAAAAAATTGAAAGCCCTTTGACGCCTTCCAGGTGATTCGATGTTGCCGAGAGTATAAAACATTTATGATAGCGCATATATGTATAGTTTATTCCATAAAATTTATGCTAATGGAATAATAAAACATGTGGTGAATAAAATGATTACTTAGTAAGATTCCACAAATTTATTTTTCACCGACCTAGGTTTCGATTGTTTGACAATCATTATCAAGGACCTTGATAATGATTGTCAAACAATCGAAACCTAGGTCGGTGAAAAATAAATTTGTGGAATCTTACTAAGTAATCATTTTATTTACTATCATGCGGTTCCACCAAGTGAGGCCTGAGGATTTCCTCTTTAAAACATGTAGTATTTAAACCTACTGTTCGTAGATGTCGTACGTTCCTATCAGGGAATAAACATTTCTCTGGTCATGGTAGCTAGGTCGGTAAAGTGAGGCGTGACAACACAAGGCCGCGGGTTCGAATCCAGGGTAGGTATGATTTAGTTGTATTAGGTTTAAGACCATAGGTTGGACATTGAAAATAGCCTTAGCCGTAAGAGCACTTGAATACATAAATGTACTGCTGCCACTAAACCTGTGAAACTGCCACAGGAACGTCTGCAGAGGGATCTCCGGGCAGAAGGAAAGGCAGAGAAGCCTTCTTCGGGAACATTTCCAAAATTTCTCGAAGACCCTTACATATGAGAAGCTCTTATGGAACAAGATCACGAGATGTCTTTCGAGATGTCTCTCAGTGAGTTCTTGATCAGCATCTACACCGCATCACGAGGCCTTTCTCCGTTTCTTAGCATACTCGTTTGTTTTCCTCCCGAAAATTTTCTTCGGTAATCTTGCTATGTCGTGATGCTATACGTTTCTTCTCAACTCATCGATAAACATAAATTCATTTATATTGAAATGATATCAGGACTCGAAATTTCCAGGTGTCGATTTTCATGGATTCGCCGAAGCCAATTTTTTCGGGGAGTAATTCGTTCGGCTTTAAAAAATATCTAATCTTTGTACGGAATGCTCACTGAAAGCCCGATTCAGGATTGTAACCGAACTGGTGAGTACACATTAAATGCTATGTGACATACTGATTCATTGGCTACATCCAGTACTGCTTCTACTGTACCAATTCTATCCCTCCTTATATACTTCCCGTTTTATTACTTCCATTGCCGTATTACAAGTTCCGAAGCAATTCAATCAATTTTTGGAGGAGGAATAATTCGATAGAGCGTAACTATAAAATGAGTAACGCGAAGATCGAAAACGTTGAAACCATAAGATATTTAGGTGTGACAATCACTAAGGATTTATCGTGGGGAAGACACATCCGGGAAATATGCGGCCGAGCGAAGAGAAAGCTAGGATTTATAAAAAGAGTATGGGAAATGTGATGAGAAAACAAAAAAGTGAAGTTACTTTTCACTAGTTAGGCCCCACTTTGAGTATGCAGCCAGTGTATGGGATCCGAATGAATTAGGTTTCATCAGAGAACTAGACAGTGTGCAGCTTAGAGCAGCTAGGTTCGTTAAAAGGTGTTAAGATAGGTTGAGTTGGGTTTCAGAATTAATAAAAGAATTAGGGTGGGAATCATTATCAGAGCGTAGGTTAAGGTACATATTAAATCTATTATAGAAATATCAATCGGATAGCTTTACTGAAGATGTTAGGCACATATTAAAAAAACCAGCGTATTATGCTAGATTCGACCAGATAAATAAGATTAGAGAGATAGATTGTCGTACAGATAGATTCAAAATGGCAATTTTCCCCGTACTATAAGAGATCAGAATAGGCAGCATAGCAATGGGATAGGTAGGGGATATATTTTAGAGTAGTCTGTATTGCATGATGCATGTATTAACCCCTTAAATACTATAGATACTAACAATGTAGTTGCATGAGACCCTATAGTTGCTTATTTGCATGTTAGTAGTGCATGCCTGGCAATCTTCACTCACTGCCACACACCCTAGCGGTGGCTTGCAGGGTATCGTGTAGATGTAGATGAAGCATTGATTATTGAAAGTGCTAAAGAACGCTAGAGAGTTGGTGATAGGTAAGCAAGTGTCGCAGTTATCAGGTCATCCTGAATGTTTGCGAATGGACGAAGATCGTGGGATATTCTGACTCGCTGGAATCGCTTGTGATTACGACGTGTATGTCGTGTTGTATTGCAGCATGACATCGCAAGTGGCAGTGGCCCTCTCCTTGAGGCAGGGGAGATGTTGGGGAGAGGAGAGATCCCTCTTACTTCCCCCTATTAGTATTCGGCGTTCGCCTTGCGAGGAGCATTTGCGTTCCTCTCTTTTGTATTCCTGTTTCGTTGGCACCAGGGGGGTGTGTCTCCCCACCCTCCCTCCCCCGTTAATTCTTCCCTTTTTCGTCTTCATTCCCCCTTTCGCCCGCATCCAACCTACTTAATCCCTTCAATCCTCCTTCACCCTCCCCCTCAATCCCCATGGCAACCCCCCCATCCACGGAGGCAGGCTTTAGCACTCCGCATCACTCGTGTCGTCCCCGAATCAAAAGTGGAAAACAAAAGCAAGGCGCGCTGCCTTCCGGCTAATTGGGCGCCGCGGGCGGCGGGTGCGCGAAACACAGGGGGGAGCTTTAAAACCGTTAAATGCGGACTACTTCTTCACGCGGCGATAACCGTTCTCTCCCTCTATCTCTCGACGCGCGTTTTAATTCGGTTCCGCGGACTCAATTAGGACCAACCCTCTTCTCCGCGCTACCCCATCTCTCTCTCATTCTCTCCATTACATTCGCTAATCTTTGCTGTCCCGCATATTCAACCGGGACTCCTCTTTGCTTTATCAATCCCACGAGTCAGGAAGGAGTTCAGGAAGGATCGCTTCATCTTGGTAATGAAAACGCCGAGATGTGTCTTTAGGCGATTTTTGAATTTCTGTCTTCGAAGAAAGTTTTAAATAGCCAAAGTTCAGCTTGATTTTCTCGCTAACCTGGAGAAATAAATTTTTTCTTTCCAATCGTTATATGGAATGACGTCTTCTGAATCAAATAAAGGAAACCGCAATTCTTTATCTTCAATAGTTATCCCGTAGTTGAGTGATATATAAACACGGACAGAGCGAAAAAAGGCCGGAAACGGTCGCCCGAAACTGCTCGCGGCTGTCCTTACCATAACGTCTTAATACTTCTCATCATTCAATATTTCTCATATTTGTTTTCAACTTTTATTGGGTTTTAAAATTTTCTCAAATGATCTCCATACATAAACAAATATTACTAAATCGATGTATTCATCAAATACTTTCATCAAAATTCAAAGATCACGTACTAGCCGTGAAAACTTTAGCGGCGTTACCCGCTGAAACTGCACTATAGCAAATATTCCACGGAGAAAAATCATTCACCTTGAATTTATACGGAGAGAGGGGACGTTTTTGTAGCTCAACTGGTAGAGCACCTGGCCGGAAATCAGGAGGTCCGGTTTCGGGTCCCGGTCAAGGCAAATGATTTTTTCTCTGTGGAATATTTGCTAAATACTTTCATGCCTAATTTTAGTATCTATTTAATACTTTAATATTTTAGTAGTTGGTGTTAGGATACAAAATAGTAAAGTTGCCTAGTAATTATGTGTCGCTTTATTTGCACATGTATAGATAAAACTAACAAATGATTTGACTTTTAAGGTAAATTATATTTCATACATTTGACTGATCCATGCCTCTATGTCTTTAGCTTGGACTTTTATGATAGTTTTCATGTTCGTGAGTAGAACCGATCATTTAAACACCATTTAGACGTTTTTGTGCACGCGATTTTCTCTTCATTCCTCAAAGCCTATTCGCATTCAGAGTAAAGCAGAGAAGTCAAGCCTGGATCCTGAGGCTTCTTGAGAAATATATCTCAATAGCTCTGCCAATTTCGGTGGAGAATTTGTGCATTCTCCAATCAACATAGATATTCCCGATTTATGCTAATATTGAAAACTTCCGATGGACTTAAAAGGTTTCTTAATTACACATCGTGATGCAGCATAATAACCTCAGGTTTTCACTGATATTCCGTGTTGTTTGTTGTCCATATTCTAACTTGGCTGGCACAAATGAGGAGGCTTACAGTCGCGAATGACGTCTTTAACATGGGTCTTAACTCAAATCTCAGAAAATTGAAGAATCACGAACTAGCCGCTAGAACCCTAACGGCGTTACGACGCATAAATTGCACAATAGAAATTCCGCAGACAAAAAAGCATTCGTCATGACCGGGACTCGAACCCGGATCCCCTGATATCCGGCAAGATGCTTGAACCACTGTTTTACAGTTCCAATACATCTTGTTCTATTAAGACTCTAAAACTACCCCAGGGAAAGAGGATGCCTTGGTAGCTTAATGGGGTCGTTTACCATATTTTTATTGCCGAATATGATAGAGTTTGTAAAATAAAAAGACCCGTATTTTTCAGTTTTTTTATCCGTTAATTATTTCTCGAGTTACAGGCGTCGAAAAACTGATGCTTTTAACCCTTTCGGAAAAGTGGGCGTGGTGCAACCTCTGACGTATATCGACTTTGTCCAATCACAACTGAGCCCTCGAAGGTTTTTTGTCTTATCGCAATGGGGGGGTACACAGCTGACTCTTCCAAAAGGTGCAGTTGTGACAACATCTGAGCGAGCAGACCTTCCGAGAACCCCCCTCCACTCACTTCCCTCCCTTGAAAAGCAGTCAAGGACGGGAGGAAAATGACGTCAATGTTATCACTGCAGCTTTTTCGGTGGGCGTCACCTTATGCCAATTTTAATTTTTGATTTATGAGTGAATGGTTGTGGTTAGAAGATTAATTTTTTCGCTAAAATCCTTTTTTCATTTCCATCTAACGATTTCGTGTACAAAACTGCGATTTCGGTTCCGAGTAAACGCCCCCATTGGTTAAAGCACCAGGACGGAAATCAGGGAATCCGGGTTCGAGTCTCGGTCAAAGTCAATAGCTTTTTCTCGTTGGAACATCTGCAATCAGTTCTCAGAGTAAAGCCGAGTAGTAATACACCTTGCAGGAACAATATGTTACCAATTTGACTCGTTGGGATTTAGGATGCAAACAGTAGAAGCAAGACTGTAGGTGAGATTCTGAATCCATACCTTAGAGACGTAGTCGGAGTGTAAGGTGGAGGAGAGGAAAATAAGCGAAAAATGAAGAAAGGAATGTGAGGAAATGGAGAAATCAGAAGGGCGTTGGCGACGGAAGTAGACGGAGGGGATGTTGAGAGGTAATGGAATACTGGCGATGGATGGGAAGTAGCGCAGGAGATGAAGTGCAAATGAGAGATTTCGAGAGTCATGAAAGTAGGCAGAGGTTAGTGAGAAGGTGAGTGTCTGGGATCGTGGAGAGGTGAGCTCTTTCCAGAGAAATATGCCATCGATTTCGGAGAGAATTGTGGCGATGGAAGCCCCGAAATGAAACGGGGACGCAACTGCCATTTTAACGTCTACCACTATGAATCGATTTCGGTAATGGGGGCGTTTACTCTGAACCAAAATCGCAAAATGTACACCAAATCGTTTTATGGAAACGAAAAAAGAGTTTTAGTGAAAAAATTAATCTTCTAACCACAACCATTCACGAATAAATCAAAAATTAAAATAAGCAAAAGGTGACGCACACCGAAAAATCTGCTTTGCTCCGATTGGCAGAGTCAACCGTGTCCCCCCATTGCGATAAGGCGCAGTAGCTTCGCGGGCTCAGTTGTGATTGGACGAAGTCGATATACGTCAGAGGTTGCACCACGCCCACTTTTCCGAAAGGGTTAAAAACATCAGTTTTTCGCCGCTTATAACTCGACAAATAATTGACGGATCAAAAAACGGAGAAATACGGGTCCTTTTATTTTACAAACTCTATCCGATTCTGCGATAAACAAATATGGTAAACGACCCTATTTAATGCGTGTAGTAAATCACTGCGTGAGGATAACTAAATCCCTGCGTGGCAGCGCTTGCATTTCTGAATAATAGGATACTTGATCCAAGGAATGATTGAACAAGCATGGAAGAATATTCCTCCAACGAATGATAGATTCGAAAATTATTCCTGCTGCTGTCCATACATTGACATTCTCTCGCGTAAACTTTTTGAGCATGTTGCTTTGATGTGACAATATGTATTCGAGTGTTTGAAATTTAGAGCTTACTTCGAAATAGAGGTATAATTAGAATCTATACTATTAGATTGCTAATGTTAGAAATTGAAGAACGCCCTAGAAGTTGAAGTCATTCACATAAAATTTGCTGGAAGGTTGCTATGTATTCAACGATTTTAAAACTTTTTTGGAGGCTATGAGTAAGACATGTACTGTCCGTAAAAAAAAGCAAGACACCCGAGTTTGAGGAGCTCTGTCGTCTAAACGAAGCAATCAATTTCAATGCAACAAAAAGCATACGAGAGAGAGTTTATTTCTACGTTGGATCATTTACTTCAAAAAATATTCGGTTCCATAGTATTTCCTGAACTTAATTTTTCTCAAAAAAGTACCCGTTTTTTGCGCGTAAAATCAAGTTACCCAAATTTGAGCGCTTGGTATTCCCGTAGTTTTTGTTCCAAGAACTTGCGTTTTTGATATGATGAAGCCAGATCTATTAGTAACAGTTTGCAGAAAACAAATTGTTTATACCACTTAAATTGAAGGATTTGTTGCATACAACTCAAACCTCTGCTAACTTCGAAACCAATCGGTCAATTGAAAATTGATTGGTACTGTTATATGCCGTAGAATGTAAGTAATGCAGTTACGTAGAGCATACACATCAAATGTCAAAAGTATATTAAATATCGTTGTAAATATAGTAGATGGTCAAGTACTGGGCGATGTTAAGTACCTATCATTTGACGGAAAAGGGTAATCAATAAGTTGGTTTACAATAACTATGAGGAATACCATTACTACTCTCGAAATTGCGAATACATTTTATGAGGACAGTTTACCGATGATAGACATTTTTTAATGAGCACCCTGCATTTCAACGTCGGAGGACATTGGATTGTGTTCCGTCGCTATGTTCGCGGCGTATTCTGGGATCTTGGCCATTCCTGTTTCGCCCTTCGCTGTGCCAACCGCGAATTAATTCTGGACCCCCGAGATTTCCAGCCGTCCTGGCCGTTCTCCAGCGCCGCCTACATCTCTTCTGTCGGAGATATACGAAAAGCTACCGCCCCATCACTCGGTTGGTCGCCCCGGGCGAGAGGAGTGGACAGGGGCCGTGGGGGGAGGGGGGGAGAACAGGGATGTGCGATATGCTGTTTTGAATATCGTACTGCGATATCAACTTGATATCGAAGCAGCGTCGATATATCGGCTTTACGATATAAAAATTGAAAATATCGTGATATCGATTGATATCGTCGTACCGATATATCGTGATATCGACATATCGGGATATCGACAGATCGAGGTATATCTATATATCTACGACATACCCTGCAAGACACCTCGAGGGTGTGTGGCAGGGTGTGCATCCACACCAGGAACAATGACACAACAAACAAAAATGAACTATACAAAACAAACACTACACCTTTAAAAGTAATTGGGGGAAAAATATAAAAAAACTACCTAATCCCAATCCTGCAGTACCCACCCACGAATGCCATGCATGCCTTGAAACCCGACACCAATTTCATAGATACTCATGCGTGCAAGAAAAAGAAAAAAAACGATGCATGCGAGTCACACCTTGATTTGAACATGCAGGAAATAAAAAATAAATACTATCGACCTACTCTGAATATTACCTCTATAATTATTACCGTTTTACGCGATGTTTAATGTTCTGATCTCGAGTCGTACGCGGAAAAAATGACATTTTAAACATGTCCGTCCTGCAATCTATCTCCTTAATTTTATTAGAATTATCGAGCCTACCATAATAAGTCGGAGCGAGCAATATATGATTAAAAGGTTTAAGATTGTGAGATAATTGGACGAGTAAAAAACTTTAGCACTTTTCCACAATGTATTTAAAATAATAAAATTACACAACACGTGTTTCGGCTTACTAAGCCATCATCAGGTGTACACTTGGTGAAAAGTGCTAAAGCTTTTTACTCATCCAATATGTCTAAATTCCACTACGTGACGTCTGATACTGTGAACTGTATTGTGAGATAAGATTAAAAAGATTATGAGGTATCGTGACATCGACATATGGGGATATCCACGTATCGTGATATCGCGTTTCGAAAATTCTCGTTAGCTGCCTTCTCAATATCGCGTGGCGATGTAAAGTGTGTATCGAATATCGTAGACGATATATCGTGGTATCGCACCGCCCAAGAGGAGAGGTAAAGTTATTGTGAGAGTCCCTGCCCAAGGACGCAGTCGCGGATATTGGAGGTAAGGGACCGCCCCCGGGATATTTTGGAAAACGCCCTCCCTCATTCCCTGTTTAAAACTGTGCCAAGGTGTCTGGCAGTATTTCCGTCGACTCAATCGTTTGAATGGCGAAGGGTCCCTTGCTTCTGCTGCTCCTCTTCCCTTCTTATTTTCTGGCGACGGACAGTGTGTGCCGTTCGCCAATCGCCGTTTTCCCCATTCGTGTGCCACTATCCGTGTGCCTCAATCCGTGTATGCCTTTAACCGCAGGCTTGCGCTCGCACTCGCAGAATTGAACCCCGTGTTTGCAGTCAACAGTATTGCAAAGGTTAAATTAATGGCTGTACTTTCATTTTGAACTTCCTGCCAGTTTTGTTGGACATCTTACCCATTCTTCAGCAACGACAATTGTTGGGACACGTTTTCACTGAAAGCATTTTTAAACTCTGGGCTTACGAATTACATTAATGGCTTTCAGGACTTCATCAAATAGTTGATTTTAAGAAAAATTCCTGTTCATATCAGGTAATTGTTTAGGTTGAATCTGTATTTTAACTATTAACCTTTCAAGCAGTGATAATAATTTGTAGCTACAGTTGTATAATGTATAATTATATATTGCCAAAGTAATTATTGTATAAGTATTGTAGGTAATATATTGTAGTCGATGACTGAAAGTGTTCAGAAAGAGGCCTGGAGCCTTATAGGCAGTAATAATAATTTGTAGCTACAGTTGTATATTGTATAACTATATACTTCTTATGTAATTGTTGTATAAGTATTGTAATATATTGTAGTGGCTTAATGAAAGTATTCAGAAAGAGGCTTTGGAGCCATTTAGGCAGTGATAATAATTTGTAGCTTCACTTGTATATATTGCATAACTATATACTGCCTAAGTAATTATTGTGTAAATACTTAATATATTGTATTGCATAAGTATATTATAAGTAACCGTTGTATTCTATTAATTGCAAATTGCATAGTTGTATATTGTATATTGCAAAATTTTTATATTTGTCAATACTACCCTGAACTCATATGCTTGCTTACAATCTATTTTAAGTAATGTATTTTTAGATGTATTTACAGTGTATTTTGCAAATTGTGTATTCCTTTGTCATCTAATCTGTATTGTATTGTATTGTATTAATCGTTTTCTGCTCAAAAGGAGAGCTACTCCTAGAGCAATAAAGTTTATAATTATTATTATTTTAATAAGTGATAATTGCCGTCATAAGAACCTCTGTCAGGCTACCTGACAATGCCAGTTTGCTGCTCATATTGGATCATAAATTTAATTTCCCTGAGTATGCTAGGATATTAAGCAGCTCATGAAATTCTTTCATCTAATAAATCCTTAGGTTCTTGGAACTTCAAGCCCATGCCTTAACCCTTAGGTTAGCTTGCGAGGTGCCCCTGATGACATAGTTCCAGTAGCAGGTAAAGATGTTTTAATGGAGAAACATTTTTAAGATTTACAAGTTTATTTGCCATGAGTTGGGGGTCGTGAAACTTCAGTAAGATTACTGTGAAGGAATTATATTTTTTAATGGCTCATTACTGTTAACAATTCCTTTTCGTGGCTTGCAGTGCAAAGTATAAAATTCAATCGAAAATCACTCAAAAGTTATAAACAATTTAAGGAAAATTTAGTCCCGTTTGAAGTTATTGATGTATATTGATCATAGTAAATGATATGACGGATTCCAATCAAGCAGGAATACCTCAAGACTCTCTACATCATCAATTTATTGCTATAACAAATATGTTAATGATAGAAGTATGGTAATATAAGTAAATGTATATCAGATGTAAACCTGTGGAAAAGTCAACTTCAACCACATCCATTACGCCTCAATGGATTCCTTTTCTTAATCAGTCTTCCATCTCAGGGAAAAGAAAACTATGAAATACGGCCGATGCTGTGTGGCACCTGCAGAATCAGTTGCCCGGTAGCTTTGAAGGCGGTAGACGACCGTCGAGTCCTTGTTGGCAATCGGTCTTTGGTAGGAAATGGTGTGCTATTGATTCGCGTAGTTCCTTCCACTTGCCACTCTCACAGGGATGATCATTTTAATTATCCATCCGTGTGGTCGCAGGCACGCAATTATCTTGATTTTCTTAGTTCTGTGCATCTACGTTTCCACAGAAATGACTGGAGGACACTACTGGTGGCGTGGGCGTATATGGTCGGACCGGTCAGTCATATATATTCAACGGCTCCAACCGAGCGTAAACGGAGCGTTGGGTTTAGCTCTACTTCTATTTTTCACAGGTTTACATCTGATATACATTTACTTATATTACCATACTTCTATCATTATCATATTTATTAAAGCTAGAAATTAATAATGTAGAGAGTCTTGAGGTATTCCTGCTTGATTGGAATCCGTCATATCATTTACTATGATCAATATACATCAATAACTTCAAACGGGACTAAATTTTCCTTAAATTGTTTATAACTTTTGAGTGATTTTCGATTGAATTTTATGCTCTGCACTGCAAGCCGCGAAAAGGAATTGTTAACAGAAATGAGCCATTAAAAAATATAATTCCTTCACAGGAAAACATCTTTACCTGCTACTGGAACTATGTCATCAGGGGCACCTTGCAAGCTAACCTAAGGGTTAAGGCATGGGCTTGAAATTCCAAGAACCCGAGGATTTATTGGACTAAAGAATTTCATGAGCTGCTTAATATCCTAGCATACTCAGGGAAATTAAATTTGTGATCCAATATGAGCAGCAAGCTGGCATCGTCAGGTAGCCTGACAGAGGTTCTTAGGACGGCAATTATCACTTATCAAAATACAGATTCAACCTAAACAATTACCTGTTATGAACAGGACATTTTCTTTTCCTTAATCTTAATCAAACGGAGCGTTGGGTTTAGCTCTTCCGATCGAAACGCGTATTTGCCGGGAAAATTGAAAGTCTTTGTAGAAGCAGCGTTGAAGCTATAAATGGCATACGTTTTTTCTGTTTGCTTTTGAAAATCACTCTTAATCTTCTGAACGTCAGTACCTCTCCCCCCCCATTGGTAAAAAGAAATATATATGTAAAAAAAGGGTAGTTTCCTATTATTTTTTTTTGTCTTGATCGAAAGTTTATTACCTGTGGAGTACGTATTCTAAGCCGTTCGATTTTTAAATGACATTAAGTATTTTTCCTCACTAATTAAAAAATGAAAAAAATCAATGGCGCGAAAACGCGGCGGTAAACTATTTACTCTACCTGCCACCAGGTAGTGCTGCGGACGCTTCCAAGTAGACGCTGCACTCCGTTAAAGGTTATGAACAAGTATTGGAGGCATATTTATTCCGTTAATTTATTATAATTAACTTTTATGTATTTATTTAATAATACTTATGCAGTTGATTCATTTAAAATTAGTTAGTATTCCTTTCACGTCCATACCGTGTATTTCGCCCATCGCCGCACGACCTTCACGCCATGCTTCGTCGTAGCAGAAGACACCGCGAGCAGGATGCCCTGGAGCCTATAATATAACGACTAATAACACCATGTGTAACTGAGAAGACTTTTCCAACTTTGATAGTTTTCACAGGCTAATACTAATTAATATTCACTAGAGCTGAGGGGCCCTGAAATACAATGGTAAGTTCAGGAGACGAATTTTCCTATGCCTCGTAAACTACCTACCTGTTACGTCAGCATGAAGGCAGCGCACCCCGCCATTTCAGAGCCTTTTCAAACGATCTGAAAACTAACATTTAATTCTCTTGTAAACTGGGATTTTTGAGCCCAAGATGTTTGCGTAAAATAGATACATTTATGGCAGGGCTCAAATCGCAATCAATGAAGTCTGTTTTCTTGGATGAGGGAAACTACCATATTCCCCGACATTTGCATGGGTGTTTCGGTGGTGACCCCCCCCTCCCTCCCCGTTCAGATGCTTCTACGAGATACGCTAATGTTCATAATGGTAGAGGAACTCTACTGGAAGAGTATCTGGTCGGAAATCAGGGGTCCGGGTTCGAGTCCCGGTCGGGTTGGATTTTTTTTTCCTTTTGGAAATTCTGCCAATCTGCATTTCAGTGGGCGACTCCGCTAAGGCATTGGCGGCTAGTTTGTAATCCTTGAACAAACTCATTTCCGTGATGTTCTCTGTCGAATGTTAATGCTATTTTTGAGGCTTGCTTTTATATTGGATTCCTACGCTATGCAACCTTTTACCCCATGAGTTGCTTCAAGACGTATATATGCTGATTTATAGTTTATTCTATCCTCGCAGGATTTCTGATCTGCGTGAATTACGCAACAGCGCGTTGCATGACTGAATTTTATGGACGAGTTACAGCTAGTAACTGGATATTACAAACAAGTGAAAGGTCATGGTGACGCAAATTAATTTTGCATCGCCCGTTAAGGTTATGTCGCACCGTACAAAGCAAATAAAACATTTAAGCTACACGTTTCGACGTAAACATAGAAGTTGGAGTTTGAAAACTAAGTCTACTATTCAGTTATGCGTCCCGTCCAATCCTATGTTAAGCACTCCAGCCTGTTTACCGATCGGTTTTAGAATTCACGGCATCCGAGCGGATGTCATGCGTTCCCCTTGTCTGGAAAACATTTTCGTGTGCGGCATTACTTAAAGGCCGTTTTACACGGTCATTGATACTGCGCAGGCTGTTGCGAGAACACTTGCGCAAGAAATATTGCACCGTGTAAAGCGAAGACTTACGAGGACAGGCAGCGCCACTGCGCGAACGCTTGCGAGCAAATTAGAACATGTTATAATCTGATACAGATGTAGCGGCAACGAACTGCCTGGGGAATTCTAGCAATTAAATAGGTTGTTGACGATTGAGTTGTGTGTTTTTGTTTGCACTCAACTCCTTAGGTAGTGAATAAAGTGCAATAATGATGAGCTGGGCGATTAATCACGTGGAAGCTTAAATTTCGTGCATAAAGGAAGAACCTATTACCTTGGCCCAAATCCGTTCATTCGTGCTGCAAAATTTGGGCTAAGTATACGGGACTACGGTCTTCACAATTATGTTTAGACTATGGCTTAAAACATATTTTAAAGTGGTGGTAATCTATCGCATCTTACACGTGCAAATAATTGCTACTTAACAGATCTTGACGTTATGCGATGTATTGACGGTATTACCGCTACTGAATGGTATATTGTCACTGACATAATGCACCGACGTTTGCACCGTGTAAAGCTGTCAAGCAAGAGGCCTCGCAATTTTCTACGTCACGGACTTTCGCAGACGACTGCTCAAACGGAATCCACATCAACTTGCGCAGTTTCAATGACCGTGGTGTAAAACGGCCTTAAGAACCGAAGCGTGCATTCGTGCTTGCGCTCATTACTCGCCCTTGTTTGATTCCCGTGAACGTGACTCACAGCCACTGCCGACAAATGACGAGACCGCTTTTTCTCTTCTCCTTCGATTGTTCGGGAAATTTTGGCTGAGTAGTACAATGCCTCCCGCGGCCTCTTAATTGGCGCGCTGATCGTGTGTGGGAGCATCCCTGAACCAATATAACTCCTCGGGCAAGACTGTGGGTGAGAAGACACGACCATTCACCCTCTTCCTCCCCTCACAACCAACTCCCATTCCGCTCAGAGGTGGGGAACAATGTGCTTCTATTGCCTCCTGCGGGAGCGACCTTGTTATGTATACCCTGCCCCCAATTCATCCTTTGTTGCACGGTGGACCCAATGCGTGTCGATATTTTGCCTTCGACACTGTGGATACTGAATGTGTATCTATCGATTCCGCGTCTCAAGCATGTTCTCTGTTTCTTATTTCCTCTCTTTTGGCTGCATTGTATTATCGGGGAAGAAATATATTGCTATCTCCTTTTAAATATTGAAAATTGATGTAATGGAGAACATACACTATAATATAACTCTCTGAATGTGAAGTTTATTAGTTAAAAATGTGCTTGGCGAAAATTATGCTGAAGAATTAAGTTGTGTAATAATGATTTTACTCCTTGAAAATTGTACCTTTTCGGCAGATTAAAAACACGACGTCATCGCATGACGTCACGGCACGGTATTACTATGGGCGTTGTTTATCTGTTTATGCTTGGAGGTAAGTTGTTAAATAAATACTTGGCGATAACGTATGTATTTATCTCATTTGTTTAATGCAACAACGATTGTATTTCGATTTTTTATTTACGTAGTATGGTATGGTATAAGGACTTAAAGCTAACCCAACTAACAGCATGTTTTTGCATGTATGCTTGCTATTTTAATTTTTAATGACAAATTTTATGCATGTATGTAGTGCATGTTTGGTGAGAGTTCACCCCCTGCCACACACCTTTATGGTGTCTAGCAGGGTATTATGTAGATGTAGATGGTAACGAGCAAATCGTCCATTAATTATATTATGCCTGTTTGGTGCCCAAGAATTTCTACTACGTCTATGCAATCGCTGGTTTTTTAAGAAGAACGCCGCCATAAGGGAGTCAACCAAAGGAAATTGTCGGAATGTATTTTTTTAAGCATTTTTTCCGTCGTCATTTCGTTCGAGAAACGGCTTTAAACCTCAAAACAATATATTCACTTCGTTTTCTTTTAAAAATAAATTTATCTCCGTAGCAGTATGGAACCTATACCGTGCAGTGACGTCAGAAGGCGTTTCAGGTCACGTGACATTAGTCAATTTCCGAGAACATTTTAATATCATTTAATAATCTTTGTGGTGGGCGTAGAAAAATTTGGCTTATATATTTAAATTAGTGAGAAAATTTCGCATTAAGTACATCATTAATCTTCTAGAAACAAATTTCATGCATATTCCCCATTGAGGTGAAATAAATTAGCATTTTAACCTTTGGAACTTAATAGGTCTCTTCAACTTTTCGAAAATAATTCGCCTTATTCTTGGTCCTAAGTATTCTATCGTCGCACTTTTGCCGCAAAGAAAAGGATATAGGTAGATCCCAATTCCCTTGGGATCCGCCATTTAAATTCCTATCCGCGTCGTCATAAGTCTTATCTAAATCTACAAACACAAACGTCGGTATGTTCTTCTCCATTCCCCTCTCAATAAGTAGCCTGAAAGCCAAATCGCTTCTTTTGTAGTATACATCCTTTTTCTGAACCCAAATTGGTCCTCTTTCAGGAAACCTTTTGCTTTTCGTTCTGTTCTTCTATAAGTAATTGATTATTGTCAATATCTTCGAGGAATGCGTCGTCTGGCCTATGGCCTTCAAATTCTCACAATCTCAACCCCCTTCTTGTTGGGAATTGGTATGAAGATGTTCCTCTCAATGTCCGTCGTGATCTCTCCTGGGAGGTTATTTTGTAATCTCACTTTTGTGATAATGCGTCATAAAATGTCACTTTTTCGTAGTTAAACTCCACCACCCAGGCGGCGTCACCATCTTCGGATCTCATGCGGTGAACTGCCGGTCATGTGCTGGTCTTTTAGACGATTCATCCGCTCTGATCCGTATCTTTCTACTCTTGATCCGTTTCATTATCTCCGCCTGCCATTAGTTCCCATCTCATATTCATAAAGAACGTGAAATGGAGCACCATCGTTTCCACTTGAAGCTTGAGTTGGAAAAATAGCAAGAGCGAGAAAGATGCAAACGATTTTAATTTGTATTTTTGGAATTTGCACAACGTGAAGAACTTCAGCACACCGAGATCGGCAACAGATAGCGCTACCGACAGATGCTTCGACAATTCACGAACCGTTCGTGAGCCGATCATTAAGGGAGCGAAACGGATCTTCCGCCTTCCCGCAAAGAGTCATTAAAAAGGTGAGATTACAAAATAACCCCCCTGTAGAGTAAATGTCGCTGATGGTTATTTACAGATGGGTTAATATCTTCTCTTCTATATGTCAATTAGCTCAGCAGGAATATCATCAATTCCAGAAGCCGAAGCAGGTTGACTACTGCTGCGTCAAATTCTGTTCTGTGCCTGCCATATCATTCATCACTTTTTCTCTCTTCATTTATCTCTTGGAGCTCAAATAAAAGTTCTCCATTCTTGTCCCTAATGGCATGACGTCTTACGACTGGAAGTGGTTCCTCACCACCCTTCGAATGTGCGACGCTGCTCTGCACATCTCTTCATAGATACTTCATTCACATTTATCTTGCTTTTCTATCTTATTTGATTCCATATTCTTTTGTGACATTGTTTTCCTTTTTCAGTTTTCGTATTCTTGTATTGCCCTCTACCCTCAGTCAGGCCTAAGGCTTCACCACTACATGGGAACACTTCTATTCACCCAAAGGTATTTGCGACCTTCTGCTTTTTATGCTTTACCATTTGTGTTTCACTGATTTCACAATCACATATACTTCCAACTGGCTTTCAACTATCTTCCGGAAGGTCAGCCAAATTTTATTTACCTTCAATATTTCGACTTACCATTTGTTTTTCATTGTTGTCTTTAGTTTTCTTAATTTAGAAAGGAATTTCACTATCACATATTTGTGGTTACTGTGTATATCTGTCCTCGAGTAGCTTTTGCGACCTTTCACCTGTGTTTTTGTAACTCAAGGTTGTCTTATAAATGTAATTTATAGTATGTTATAACCATGTATTCGAGGATATTCACTGAGTGAAGGTAAAAATTAGCCTACGTTAACAATGTTTACCGTAAGCTCACTGCCATATGCATCATATCCTGTGAATATTTTCCGTAAAGCTCCAGCATCGTACCTCTAAGTTTTATTTAAGTAGGTAGTGGATTTGTGGTGATATTTCACCCCCCGTCACATACCCTCGCCGTGGCTTTCAGAGTATTACGTGGATGTGTTATGCGATAAGAAACACTTAGTTTATTTGTCGTATCTGTATTCTAACATAACTAAATTGTATCAGATGGTAACTCGGCGATAGTGAGCACTGTCTTTTCTTTCAAGGTCTGCATATAAAAATACTGTATGTCGATGAAGTGATGATGAGTGCTTGAAATCAGGTTCACTGCCAAGAAGAGGTTCGGATGGGAATTACTTCATCATTCTCTGATATTTTATGTAGGTATAATGTCATTCTTTTGTAAATACAGAATACTTGAAAATATGTTATATGCGATTAAAAGAAACCTGACTACTGCTTAAAATTTCATTGTTTTGCAGGAGTGGATTTTTACCTAGAAATGTGGTCTGCTTTCATCATCTCGCTTTTTTCCTGCGTCGATATGTCAACTATCAACTTATTGTTGTTTGCCTTTGAATATTGGATTTGAAAAATAGATTCCGTATTAAGTTTTACCAGAGAATTATGGCGTTCGAAAGAGATTTCGGATTAATGAGTGAGGTGATGCCTAGAACATATTGTCAAAGACTTCGAGGTGATGCCTAGAACATATTGTCAAAGACTTCACATGATTTAATTTGATTTAAGATTTTGAGTTTTCATAATTTTCATATGCAAATCAGCCATCAGATTTACTGGGTTAAGCGCTAATGTTGGGCGAGAGTCTTCCGAAAGGCATTCCAACATCAAGTATTTTCTTCGTTATTTGGTTAGTTATTCAGGGGAGGAGTCCAAATTCTTCATCTACATCTATATCTACGCGATACCCTGCAAGCCACCTGGAGGGTGTGTGGCAGGGGGTGAAGATCACCAAGAATGCACTATTGACATGCAAAAAAGCAACTATAGGGTCTCATGCAACTAGATTGTTAGTATCTAGAGTACTTAAGGGGTTAATACATGCATCATGCACTGCAGACTACTCTAAAATATTTACCCTACCTATCCCTCTGCTATTCTGCCTATTGTGTTCTCTTATAGTACGGGGGATAAATGCCATTTTGAATCTATCAATACGAAAATCTATCTCTCTAATCTTATTTATCTGGTCGTATCTAGCATAATACGCTGGCGTTTTTAATATGTGCCTAACATCTTCAGTAAGGCTATCCGATTTAAATTTTTCTAATAGCTTTAATCTCTACTTTAACCTACGCTCTGATAATGATTCCCACCCTAATTATTGTATTAATTCTTAAACACTACTCAGCCTATCGTAACACCTTTTAACGAACCTGGCTGCTCTACTCTGCAATCTGTCTAGTTCTCTGATCGAACCTAATTCATTCGGATCCCATACACTGGCTGAATACTCAAGGTGGGGCGTAACTAGAGAAAAGTAACATCGCTCTTTTGTCTTCTCACCACATTTCCCAAGTACTCTTTTTATAATTCCTCTCTCTCTCTCTTCGCTCGGCCGCATGTTTTCCGGAAGTGTCTTCCCCACGAAAAAGCTTTTGTGATTGTACCTAAATACTTTATGGTTTCAACGCTTTCGATCTTCGTGGTATTAATTTTATAGGATCGCTCTATCGTAGTACTCCTTCAAAAATTGATAGCTACACACTTTTTAAGGTTAAGTTGTAACTGCCATTTGTCGCACCACTCTTGAATTGCATCTAAATCCTTGCTAAGCGATTTCCTGTCTTCTTCTTAGGTCATTTGAGCCATTTAGTGTGTAGTTGGGTAATTTAGAAGGGATTTAGGTGGGTAAATGATTGTTGGTAGGAATATTTCAGTGAGTGGAGGAAGGGTGGTAGACATTAGCCTGCCCTCTACTAGAGTCAACCAAAGGGGACCAAAGTTAATAGTCCAATCTGTTGGACGGAGTACTGAACTTGAAATGCCCTCCGCTAGGCACTCATGCCACAGCCGGGAATCGAACCCTAGTCCACGGGATGGGAGGCCAGTACTCTACAAGGCACCACACCAACGTCTTGACTCCTCGCATTCCTCTGGGTCGTTGCATTCACCTCGCTGGCGGAGTCTCTAACTGCGGTGGGAATGGAGTTTACCGCTTAACGTCATAATTCCTCGGAATCCGTTGCCGGCTGGACTTGCTCCGGGGAGTCTTTCTGAGCGGTACATTAAAAATAAACTTCTCTGGGGCGTCTGGGGGAGGTGGGTGATTCATCCCACTCCACCCCCTTGCAATCCCCTTCTTCCAATCGCTGCATCGTCACCGAGTCGCACGTCTGGGGATTCCCGAAGAGTGATAAGCAAACGGGACGGAGCGAGGTTCGCGGAAGCAAGGCCAGGCGGAGCTTCGGTCGCACCATTGTGGTGATGCAATCCGTCCCTCCGTTAGTCGCCGTGAAACTGCTTCCTCGTCTGCACTCATCGTCACTTCGGCAGAATAGTTAATTTTACAGCAGCTATTTTCCTCCATGATTTTGCTCTGTTATTAAAGAAATGAAACTGAATAATGCTAGGGAGTTGTCCTCATTTCAATTCAAGGATTGCGAACTATCCGGGAATGCTTCAGCGAAGTCACCCAGTGAAATGCACAGCAGCAGAAGTTCCACATAGAAAAACTCCACCTTCACCGTGCTCTAAAACAATAATTGCGGTGGAAAATTACTATGTAGCACTATTTTTTTAGCATGAATAAACAAGCAAAGCAAGAAACAAAGCAAGTTCGCCGAATATTCATTGTTTTCAAAAGAAATCATCTGACTATCGCGCATAAACCTACCTAAATCTACATCTATCTACATAATACCCTGCAAGCCACCTCAAACGTGTGTGGCAGGGGGTGAATTCTCAACAAACATGCACTTGAAAGGATTAGTATTATTATATTAGTCTAAACTGCAATATTGAAAAAGATAAAAATAGCAAACTATGCATGAAAAAACGTGCTGTTAGTTGGGTTAGCTTCAAGTCCTTACACCAACATGCAACTACCTATGCTATGCATTCAATCACTCGCATTGGACAATCACTCGTATTGGACATAGAGTTAACCCCCTGCCACACACCTTTATGGTGGCTTGCAGGGTATTATGTAGATGTATTTACCGCTATTCATATCCCTTATTCTACGAGGGAAAAAGGACATTTTAAATCTGTCAGTTCGGCAATCAATTTCTCTAATTTTGTAACTATGGTCCAGCCTACCATAGTATTTCATCGTGGCGGGACCGAATGTGTTTAGGGAGAAAAATCCCACTCTACGCCTGCCCGCAAAAATCACCTCCGCCGGTAAGATGCTATCAAATTTTGGTGATATGTCTTTAAGACACTCCACAATATATCTCTCCAATGGCTTAGGTAATCTTTTATGAGAAACTCTGCATCCTTCTGAATAGCCAAAAATTAGCCTCCTATGCGACCATCTGTGGCGAAATGGAATTGTTCCAAAGTAACCATATGCCCACTGTATGTAATATGCCCACTGATGAGCGTAATGTAATTATTGAAAATTATAAAATTTCAAAATCCACTGCAAAGTCAGCCCTTAGTAATGCATTTGCAGAATTCAAAAGAAAAACACTTGGGGAACAATTGAAAGAAAATCCAAAAGTCTTCTGGTCGTACGTAAGGGAAGTGCAAGGCCATAAGTCTGCCGTCCATTCACTTAAAAATGATAGAGGTGAAATGACCACAAACACACTCGACAAAGTTAACTTGCTAAATTCCTTCTTCCAAACCGTTTTTAACCCACCTTCCGGCGATTCAACTGTCGTGTTACCTGACCTCTTTCAGCGGTTGATGCAACCAATTGACATTTCCTGTAATGGTATTGAAAAATTACTTAAAGATATAAGCCCCAACAAATCTCCTGGCCCTGATCAAATTCCCTCCCGCGTATATAGAGAGTTAGCATCCGAAATTTCCCCCTACCTTGAAATAGTATTTAATAAATCCCTGACCGAACACGTCGTACCGATGGACTGGAAAGCAGCCGATGTAACACCCATTTTTAAAAGTGGTGATAGGGAGCAGCCATCTAACTACAGACCTATATCCCTCACATCCATTTCATGCAAGGTCCTAGAACATATAATTGTCAGTTCAGTCATGGAACACCTAGATAGCCAGAATTTATTGTCCAATGTCCAGCATGGCTTCCGAAAGAGCAGATCGTGTGAAACTCAACTTGCTCTCTTTTCCCACGATATTTTAGTTTCTGGCGAAAATAATATTCCAGTGGATGCTATATTTCTCGACTTCAAGAAGGCTTTTGACAAGGTTTCTCACAGCAAACTAATTTTGAAGTTTAAATCTTATGCGTTAGACAGTAACATTATATCATGGATTAATGATTTTCTGCATGATCGGGTTCAAAGGGTTGTTTTGGACGGTGTTTCCTCACCGGCAATTAAAGTCACTTCGGGTGTCCCACAAGGTAGTGTGATAGGTCCACTCCTATTCCTTTTGTATATTAATGATATCCAAAAGGTGGTAAAAAGTAAGCTTCGTCTATTTGCCGATGACGCAGTAGTGTACAGGAAAATTCTATGCCCGAACGATAAAGAATATTTAAATATTGACCTACAAGCAATTGAAACTTGGTGTGATACATGGCAGTTAGAATTAAACTTTAAGAAATGTCTTGTAATGAATTTTTGGAAAAAGAATAGCTCTCCTCCTACCACCTACAAAATAAGTAATAATGAATTAACAAACGTGGAATCCATTAAATATCTTGGAATAAGACTGACAAACGATCTTTCCTGGGGTAAACACATTCGTGAAATAATGGGTCAAGCGAATCGCAAACTGGGTTTCATTAAAAGAGTATTGGGTAAATGTGACGATCATGTACGAGAAATCAGCTACTTTTCCCTTGTTAGACCTCATTTGGAATATGCTGCCAGTGTATGGGATCCCTACGAAATCGGTCTAAGTAATGAACTTGAACGTGTGCAGCGAAGATCGGCAAGATTTGTAAAGGGACGATACGATAATTATATTAGCGTAACCAGTCTATTAAATGAATTGAAATGGGAATCATTGTCAGATCGCAGGTTGAAATTTAGACTTAATCTCTTCCACAAATTCCAAGGCAATATTTTCAGTGATGATGTTAAAAATATTTTACGAACCCCAACTTACTATGGCAGACTGGACCATAATCATAAAGTTAGAGAAATTGATTGCCGAACTGACCGATTCAAAATGTCCTTTTTCCCTCGCACAATAAGAGATACGAATAACGGTAAATATGTCCTATCGGAGAGTAGCAATGAATAGCATTGGTAGCTGCATGTTGGTATGAGTACTTAAAGCTAACCCTACTAACAGAATGTTTTTGCATGTTTTCTTTGCAATTTCTATCTTTTTAAATAGTGTAGTTCTGACTACTATATTAATACTATTCCTTTTTTATGCATGATATGTAGTGCATGTTTGGTGAGCAATCACCCCCTGCCACACACCCTTGTGGTGGCTTGCAGGGTATTATGTAGATGTAGATGTACCAATTTGGGTGAAACAGGATAATTTTATCTACTAGTGAGAACCATATTCATACCGATTTATGTTTGGAAGTGTCGTAAGCAAGATCGTAGATGTAAGCAAAGTCACCTCCACAGCTCTGCTATTCTTTCATCTAGTGTTAAAAATTGATAGCAGCATTTTAGATATTACGTACAAGTCAGTAGGGTATGTTTGGTGATTTTCACCCCCTGCCACACTCCCTCACACTAGCTCGCTGGGTATTACGTAGATGTAGATAAAAGGGTTTAAGCAACCCGAGAATGACATCGCTTTCAGATGATTTTCATGCGTAGTTTTATTCTCCGAGGAAACTGTAGTAGGTACTTACCGGTGATTTTTACTTTCTAACAATGGGATCGGTTCAAACTCACATTGGAGACCTGCGGTTTTTAGTTCCTGCATGCTATAGCTAGCTTATTTTTCTCACCGTGTACTCGGATATAGTCATTTCGCCGCAGTTCTCGGATCGCGTTCTGCGTGAGAATTCGAGGGGTCGAAGAGGGTGAGTGCGCGATTCGATTCCTCGAATGGAAAGCCATTGTCTTTCTCCTCAAGCCACGAGGGCTGGGATAACGGAAAATAGTCCATAAAATACATGTTTGTCCAGTCGGCTTTTGGTTCAAATTGCTACCCATTGTCTCGTCAGCAATGCGGTCCCACGAAGGGAAGTGTTCATCTTGCTGTAATGGTCTTGCATGGGAACAACAAACGGAACTCTTTCGAGCTGGTTTCCCTTCCTTGCTGTGTTAGCGGAAGAACCACGGAAACTGCGAGTACATTCGAAATAATTAAACGTTTCTTAAGTCTCTACCCCCTACTGGAAAGTAGTCACTGAAATGTACAGAGTACCTTGTGGACTACGTCGAGGACTTGTGGCAAAGAGTGTATCGCCACCAAACACACACATAAGCAGAGTATTGGGTAAATGTGACGATCATGTACGAGAAATCAGCTACTTTTCCCTTGTTAGACCTCATTTGGAATATGCTGCCAGTGTATGGGATCCCTACGAAATCGGTCTAAATAATGAACTTGAACGTGTGCAGCGAAGATCGGCAAGATTTGTAAAGGGACGGTACGATAATTATATTAGCATAACCAGTCTATTAAATGAATTAAAATATGTTTCGCTGTCTGATCGCAGGTTGTAATTTGGACATAATCTCCTAAATAAATTCCAAGATAATACTTTCAGTGATGACGATAAAAATATTTTGTGAACCCCAACTTACTATGGTAGACTGGACCATAATCACATACTTATTGAAATTGATTGCCGAACTGACAGATTCAAAATGTCCTTTTTTCTCGTACAATGATGATATGATATGAATAGCGGAATATATATTCAGTACGATTGTAGCAATGGATAACATTGTTAGCTGTACCTATATTTGTTTAAGGACTTGATGCTAACCCAACTAACAGCATGTTTTCCATGTTTGCTTTGCTATTTTTATCTTTTTAAATAGTGAAATTTAGAACAGTATATAAATACTAATAGTTTTTTATGCGTGATATGCAGTGCATGTTTGGTGAGTATTCACCCCCTGCCATTCACCTTTATGGTGGCTTTCAAGGTATTATGAAGATGTAGACAAGCGGCTAAAAGATGTATGGTTCTGTTTGGCGGGCAATGGAAATGTGCTACCCTATGGAAAACTCGGGAGGAAATCAATTTTTAATATATAGTTTAGAGCTCTTGACGATATGTATTATATTAGGCAGGATGATGTTTGCTTGCGTTGGGAGATTTATGAACATTTCTCAGATATTTCACAAGATGCACCCGTCAAAGACATTTCCCCTACCCATAGCGTTATAATGCTTTCTCCAGGACGAAAAGTAATGCAAATTTATTCCTTGAGCAGTCTTATTCCTCCAGTATTCTTTTCATGATATTCGGCTGTTGTCAGAATATGTATGCGTCTTCGGAAACCAGATTGACTTTCAATTTTCTCAAAAGCTGCGTTTTAATTATAATCTGATGTCAAATACGACTTCCCTCTCAATTATTCTTGTAAATTTGTCACTCACTCAGGAAAATAACGCTTTTTCAGGTTAATATTTCCCAAGGTGAGTAAAGATAGGTGCGCAACAAAAGCCTCAGCTGCAGATGAGTGTGTTCGTGATTACATAATTCACGTAATTTTCAGAGCAATGTGATGGTAGAATGGGATTTTAAATAATTGTAGAAAACAAGGATTACTTAAGGTTTTTGGCGTGTTCAGTTATGTGCATAGTTGCACTTAGTGAAAAATTATTTCGGCTGACAATGAGTCTGGGAGACATACCATTTCCTTTTTTTTGGTGAACGAAATTGATGATTGTCTACGTTCAGGGATTATCTGAACAACTATTCAAAATTTAAAAAAATGTTAATTTCAAAATAACATTTAAAGCAAAAATAACACTAAGCAGGACAGTTTATTCAAAATAAAAAAACCAAACGCCCAATGAATGAAAAAGCAACATTATTTATTCCATTTCTTGCCTTGAATGTACCGAAATATACATTGGACAAACTTCACAGTATCTTAAAAATAGAATTACAATCATAAATCTTGAATTAAAACAAATTCCGGGACCTGTGCTTTGGCTAAACATGCTCTAGAAAATAATCACAATTTCAACTTTAAGGAAGCTAAACCAATCAAGTTTTGAATCAAACCTTCAGAAGAGGCTATTCGAAGAAATGGTCCATATCATAAAAACTCCTTCAGTTTGTAACCATAGATCGGATATACAAAATTTAAGCAAAATCTATCATAATTTGATTTTCTATAACCAAGGTTTTTTTTCTATGTATTGTGTAGTGTTCTCTATAATTTCAATACGAATATGTTTTTATATATTCGTAAAATTGGTAATATACATACGAAATTTGAAGTTACAATATTTTTAATTGTTAATTTCAAACTTTATACTATTCATTTAAATATTTTTATTTCACTCATTATATTTTTCAAACAAAATTTTATCTTGGTTTTCCATTTAAGTTTTGTTTTTGATGTTGATTTTCTTGCTAGGTGGAAGAGTTTGTTTTTATGTTACCATTGTCGCAGTAAGAAAGTTAATCCTTTGAGGTACTAAATTTATATTTGAAAACTTTTTTATCTTTGTAGTATTATAATAATTACCAACTGTATTCCTTGCATTGTACTGTAGCCCTAAAGAAGCCTTAATTAAAAAGCAAAAAAAGAAGGAAGTTGAATTTCTTAAAAGAGACGACCAAACCTCCATAAATTAACCTATGTGTTATTAAAGTGGCCAATTACCGTCCAAAGAATTTATGTTTTTTAGCCTTCCATGTACGAGTTTTCCTTCGGAATCCATTACCTCAAAAGCCTTTTCTCGCTGTCCACCAATCGTTATTTTCCTCCTCTTGGTCCCTGTGATTAAAAGGGAAGCCGATAAGATCGAGCGCCAAGACTCTTGCCATTCTCTCACTCTGCTCTGTCGGGAGGATGTCTTTTTTGAAAACGCCTCTCTCCCCAGCCAAAATTTGGTGTTTCTGGCTCGTTTCCGACCAGTGACGCCCTATTTAGGAGCTGTAAGGGTCCAAAATTAGGCCCCCCGGGACATTCGGAGGCGAAATAAAGGTGCAGGGAAGAGTTAAGGAGGTTCCACCGTGACTCCGCGATTCAAAATCCCGCAAAAGAGCTATGCTATTTAATTAATAAATACCGATCCAGAAAAACACCTATATGGAAAATCATCTATAGGGTGATAATTCATGCACAATAATTCCATGAGTATTCTGTTTTATTGCTCGTTGTTGTTGCATTCTAGTTTTTACAAACTCTTTTAACTAAAAAAAAACAAGATCCTACATCTTTTAACTCATTTTGACTTCGAAACATGATTGGCGTGTTGTTGCCACGTTTAATTTCCAAAGTCAGAATGCTCATTCCCGCCAATACGTATTCTAAAATAGGTAAAATATTTTCTTACTTAGTTTTAAACTATTCACTTGCAAATAAAACTCTTAGTTTTGAATTTTATTAATTTCATATTTACGAAAATTGTTTGGCAACAATGACGCTGCTACCATTTGGGAGCATTGGTATTAATTACACCATATCGATAACCAATGAAATGTTTAAATCACATAGAAAATATAAGGAGGATCTAGGTTCGGTATATTCTGTATTTAAGTTAGTAAATAGGCTTGTAAGCACGTTCCGTCACCAGTACCGTTGCCAAAGATAACAACATAATGTAGCGCCACTTTCATGTAACTAAGGCTTTTCTGCTTTTTTTTCGAGCAAACATTTATTAATATCTATTAAAAAAGTGTGATAGGGCCAGCACCTTTTTACAATGCTAAATTCTACATACAATTGTGCATCTTATGTTGGTTTTTCGTCAAAACTACATTCCTCTTTGCATTATCAATCTGCAAATTTTATTGCAAGAGCCGTTCTCTACCGCCTAACCACGTATAAAATATCTGATTTTCAACGTCTTTTTTCTTCAAGTATATGATGTAAAGACCAAATAATTTTATTGCCAGTCGATAGAAGGGCCAAAAAATAATGTGTCCTGAAATTTTCACAAAAATGACATTTACTTCATAATTCGGTGGAGCCTCCTTAAGTGGTGGCCGCTGTGGAGAAGTGGGTGGGAACGCCTTCCCGCTTTCTTCCTCGAGTCCATTCAAGGAACTAAGAGCGGAGGTTCGCGTCCAGTCGTTGTCGAGGAAGCTACTCCATTGATGCGCCAATCAAAAGTTAGTAGAGTTCGGAAAAATGCTTTATACAGATGGCGTGTTCTCATAGTCTCTCGAATCCACGCAAATTGATGTTTACCGGGACAATTTCCGTCACTTTCACCTGCATTTAGTTCTCTTGGTTGACATATTAATGCCAATGGGGTCGTTTACCATATTTTTTATCGCCGAATCTGATAGAGTTTGTAAAATAAAAAGACCCGTATTTTTCCGTTTTTTGAACCGTCGATTATTTCCCGAGTTATAAGCGGCAAAAAACTGATGTTTCTAACCCTTTCGGAAAAGTGGGCGTGGTGCAACCTCGACGTATATCGACTTCGTCCAATCACAACTGAGCCCGCGAAGCTACTTCGCCTCATCGCAAGGGGGGACGTAGCAGACTATGCCAATCGGAGCAGTTGCGACAGCATCTGTAAGAGCAGGCACTCCGAGGACCCCCCTCCATTCCCTTCCCTTCCTCGAAAGCAGTCAAGGACGGGAGGAAAATGACGTCAATGTTATCACAGCAGATTTTTCGGTGGGCGTCACCTTTAACTTATTTTAATTTTTGACTTATGAGTGAATGGTTGTGGTTAGGAGATTAATTTTTTCACTAAAATTCTTTTTTCGTTTCCATCTAACGATTTCGTGAACAAAATTGCGATTTCGGTTCCGTGTAAACGCCCCCATTGGTAACCAAGATGTCACGAGTTACAAAAACGCGAATGATTCGCAATTTTCTGTGATTGAGTCGCCCGATATAATTTAACTCTTTCTTTTCCTTCTTTAACTATTTCTTTTATACATAAACGATTTGGGTACCGTAGTTAGTAGTAAGCTTAGACTTTTGCAGACGATGCGGTAGTGTATAGGGATATATCTAAAGAAGAAGACAGGGAATCGCTTAGCAAGGATTTAGATGCAATTCAAGAGTGGTGCGACAAATGCGTTAGAACTCAACCTTAAAAAGTGTGTAGCTATCAATTTTTGGAGGAGGAATAATTCGATGGAGCGATCCTATAGAATTAATAACACGAAGATCGAAAACGTTGAAACCGTAAGATATTTAGGTGTAACAATCACTAAAGATTTATCGTGGGGTAGACACATCCGGGAAATATGCGGCCGAGCGAAGAGAAAGCTAGGATTTATAAAAAGAGTACTAGGGAAATGTGATGAGAAAAAATGTTACTTTTTTATATAGAAAAGAGCGATGTTACTTTTCACTGGTTAGGCCCCACCTTGAGTATGCGGCCAGTGTATGGGATCCTAATGAATTAGGTTTGATTCGAGAACTAGACAGTGTGCAGCGTAGAGCAGCTAGGTTCGTCAAAAGGTGTTACGATAGGTTGAGTAGTGTATCAGAATTAATACAAGAATTAGGGTGGGAGTCATTATCAGAGCGTAGGTTAAAGTTCAGATTAAATCTATTAGAGAAATTTCAATCGGATAGCTTTACTGAAGATGTTAGGCACATATTAAAAACACCAGCGTATTATGCTAGATTCGACCAGATAAATAAGATTAGAGAGATAGATTGTCGTACAGATAGATTCAAAATGGCATTTTTCCCCCGTACTATAAGAGAACAGAATAGGCAGCATAGGAAAGGGATAGGTAGGGGAAATATTCTAGAGTATTATGTAGTGCATGATGCATGTATTGATCCCTTAAATACTGTAGACACTAACAATCATGTTGCATGAGAGAATATAGTTACTAGTTTGCATGTTAGTAGTGCATTTTTGGTAATCTTCACCCCCTGCCACACACCCTTGCGGTGGCTTGCAGGGTATCGTATAGATTTAGATGTAGATGTAGAACTCATTCTTTTCACTTCTGAGTTTTTCTCATCCGTCTTAGGCACAGCGGCCCCGGATTGAAAACAAAGAACGAATCAAACTCATGATGTTGGCGGACCATTCGTGTTCGCACCACGTGACTACTTCGGTACCTATTCGTGGTAATCTCGATGGTTCCACACAAACCCCCCTTTTGAAGTGGGTCTCGTCTCCTAGTGATGCTAATACTGCAGCCAGTATAGGAAAGACGCGACGGTACAGAGTACCTTGTGGACTACGTCGAGGACTTGTGGCAAAGAGTGTATCGCCACCAAACACACACATAAGCAGAGTATTGGGTAAATGTGACGATCATGTACGAGAAATCAGCTACTTTTCCCTTGTTAGACCTCATTTGGAACATGCTGCCAGTGTATGGGATCCCTACGAAATCGGTCTAAGTAATGAACTTGAACGTGTGCAGCGAAGATCGGCAAGATTTGTAAAGGGACGATACGATAATTATATTAGCGTAACCAGTCTATTAAATGAATTGAAATGGGAATCATTGTCAGATCGCAGGTTGAAATTTAGACTTAATCTCTTCCACAAATTCCAAGGCAATATTTTCAGTGATGATGTTAAAAATATTTTACGAACCCCAACTTACTATGGCAGACTGGACCATAATCATAAAGTTAGAGAAATTGATTGCCGAACTGACCGATTCAAAATGTCCTTTTTCCCTCGCACAATAAGAGATACGAATAACGGTAAATATGTCCTATCGGAGAGTAGCAATGAATAGCATTGGTAGCTGCATGTTGGTATGAGTACTTAAAGCTAACCCTACTAACAGAATGTTTTTGCATGTTTGCTTTGCAATTTCTATATTTTTTAAATAGTGTAGTTCTGACTACTATATTAATACTATTCCTTTTTTATGCATGATATGTAGTGCATGTTTGGTGAGCAATCACCCCCTGCCACACACCCTTGTGGTGGCTTGCAGGGTATTATGTAGATGTAGATGTAGATGAATACTAATACATTGAAACAAGTTGGGTAGAGGAGAAATATGCAAATAGATGGTATTTGTATGCATAGCAACGAGGTGATTAATGGTTCGAAACATTTTCACTAAATATATTTATCTGTATTTCCCAAGCATGCATAGATTAGAAATACCATACATGCACTCCAACTATTTTTTACCTACTCCCTTTGCTAAGCTGCCTATTATGTTCTCTTACGGAACGCGGGAAAAATGACATTTTAAATCCCTCAATATCGAAAGTAAATCCATCAATATCCGCTTTTGTGTTTGCAACTGTTTACAATTGGGTGAATGAGTTTAAACGTGGCCGTACATCCACAAAATATGAACATCGTTCCGGACGCCCTGTGGTCGTGTCTACCCCCAAAATGATTCACAATATCCACGATATGGTTTTAAATAATCGACGAATCAAAGTGCGCGAAATAGTTGAAGTCACAGGTATATCGCAAGGCACAGTCGCTTCAATTGTGCCTGAAAAATTAGGTGTGAAAAAAATCTCGGCAAGATTGATGCCGCGTTTACTGACAGTGGAGAACAAACGCATTCGTGTGGTCGACTGTGACGCTGTTTTAGCGCTTTTCCATCGCAATCCTGTAGGGTTTTTGAGTCAATACATAACTGTTGATGAAATGTGGATTCATTACTACGCTCCAGAGACAAAAGAACAGTCAAAACAATGGATTGTCAATGTCGAACGGGCTCCGAAGAGGGCAAAGACGGTGAAATTGGCTGGCAAGGTTATGGCCACGGTATTTTGGGATGCACGCGGAATCATCTACATCGATTACTTAGAAAGGAAAAACGATAACAGGAAAGAGTAATTATGCGTTTTTATTGGACCGGCTGAGCGAAGAAATCAAGTAAAAATCCCCTCATTTGAAACGAAAAAGTATCCTCATTCATAAAGGCAATGCACGGGTGCACACATCGCTGTTGCGATGACCAAAATTACAGAACTAAAGTTCCGATTATTACAACATCCACCGTATTCACAAGATGTGGCCCCCAGTGAAGTTTTCTTATCTCCTAAACTTGAAGAAATGGCTAGGCGGACAAGGGTTTAAGTCTAAAGAAGAGGTTATCACCCAAACCAGTGTCTATTTTGAGGCGCCTCCGAAATCCCACTTTTTAGACGGCTTAAAAGATATTGAAAAACGCTTAGAAAAATGTATAGAGCTGAAGGGAGATAATTAAAAAAAAAATAAAAAATGTACTCAAAAAAATGCTTTTTTCTGCCATTTTCTAAGGACTTATTGAACGACCCTCGTATTACATAGCAAAAGTTATATAGCAATATTACATAGCAAAAGTTACATAGCAATATTACATAGCAAAAGTTACATAGCAATATTACATAGCAAAAGTTATATAGCAATATTACATAGCAAAAGTTATATAGCAATATTACATAGCAAAAGTTATATAGCAGGTTTTACCATAAAGTGTAAACGCGGCTTTACTCTTGTGAATTCCATTTGCGTCGGTGAATTAATGGTAGCAGGATGGTTCAGAAATCTCTCCACTCGCAGTGGGCAGCTGCCTCTTCAGAGAATAGGACATATAAAATGGCTTTTATCGCTTCCCGCGCGTGAATGGACGGGCATCTTGTTTGTTTCTTGGCGCCGCCGGGCGTCCCATTTCCTTCTGACTTCTTTTTCAGTCCGCGGCCGACTCGCAGAGTGCCGGAGGAACAGCTCTAGATTTATTATCTCTGGAAGTGACGGGCTCCAAGCGCAGCCATAGAGCATGCTTTATTAGACCTGAATGAATGCGGAAGTTATATCTTCCGTCTGTGGGTTTTTCTTGACCTCAAAAAACGGCCCGAGGCTCAAGCATTATCTAGCCGTAAATATTGATGGATGATGATGAGTTGCTCATCGTCTCATCACTTGCGTCGTGATGGGTGTTGGAATGGAACCTTGTCATTTTTTATTTGTTTATCGTCACGTTGTTGGGGCCTCATTCCTTATTCTGGAGTAACCCCGGGCAGCTTGTAGCTCTTTCTCTTTGTTACAATAAATTGTCATCATTATTCTCGTGTTAGAGTGCAAGCACACGTCCGAAAATATTAATATGCAATGAAAACGTATAATGTACTTGAGGAATGTATTATTTCCACGGACTTTCGTATGGACAGGGGCTTCGGAACTATTTTCGCTGGGAGGGTCCAACCTAGAAAAGGGCCCGGCTCTTAAGAAAAGGTCCCGCATTTTTAGGGGTGGGTAGAGACTAGAATTCCGTTAAAAGTGCATATATAGGTGATAGAATTTGCGTCAGAAGGGAAAACGCAAGCTGGAAACAAGGGAAGTTTAATTTTTATCAATGAAGACTCGTTTCTCAACGGTCCGGGGCAAATTCTGGGGGGGAATGCCCCCCTTGCCCCACACTTCCGACGCCGCTGCGTATGGATACCATTATTACATTGCACCTTTCTTACTTTTTTGTGGGTTTGTAAAATAGAGTTTCCATATAAGAAATGGTTTCTGGCGTCACTTCGTGGAACCGCTTCATGATAGCAAAAACACCCGATGTAATTCCACATACAATATAATTTATTTACGACCAGATTTGTATAAGATTGCTTCCTGAAATAGACCTGGTCTATGTTTATGAGACTCACCAAGTTTTACTCCCGTAACTCTCTCACTGGAAAAAATCAACATCACCCACCGAGTTGCACGTTAAGTTGAATTGCATCGTCTGATCGAATTCAGTCAAAGCGCATTTCTATCACAAAATCCATGACAGGTTTCGAACCCGCGATCTTTGAACTACCAAGCAGTTACATAATCGACCTGGATACCGCAGCCGGCGACTTTTTTTCGGAAAAAAACAAGATTTACTTCATAGGCTAGAGATGTTTTAACTAGCACCTACATTATCATTTGCAACAGTGAATCCCATTTAATTTATCTGGAATAATTGTATTCACCCTTCGTTGTACAGCAAGTCTTTACTGATCAAGGTTTACTCACTTCTGTGAAATGGTAACATCATCATCATCATTGCTCAACAATCCTAGGATTGGTTTGACGCAGCTTTCCACTCGATTATTCTATCGGCCAACCTTTTCATTGTGACGTATTTCTTCTCTTTTTTACGTCTTCATAAGAAAGAAAAGAGTGGAGTAGCTGCGACTCCTCGGGCGATAATAATGTGGTGGTTTCCCCTTGCCTTCCACATCGCAGTACTACAGCCGTTAAAGTAAATGTTAACAAGCCTGTAGTGAAATGAGTGTCGCTGTACCGACCTCTGTGGTCTCCACCTTCACTCACGTGAAGAAGAGCTGCTGCCCTCTCCTCCGGGTGATGAGAAGCGTAATTATTGGCGGCCTCCCGTCGCCAGTCACGGCATCTTCATAGGTTCTGTACTATTTAGAGGCCGACCTTACCCAGGGATAGACCAATACCCCCTCGGAATGCCGTCGCTTTCTGTCCACGACTGCTTATTCGATGAGGAGTTAACTCGCTTATCTCGCCGCTAACCTCTATATCTAGAGGCCGACCCACTATCCGCAACTCGGAGGACGCACTCGGTGGCTTTAAGCTCAACCGCGAGGAAATCGTAACTTGAAAAATATTAATTAGCCAACAACAAACATGTGATTCATCGTACAATATAATTTCTTCACAACCTGGGTCTCGATCATGGATCTTCATAAGGCGTGCGCTAGCGTTATCGTTATTTTTTGATTTAACTTATGTCAGAGAGAACGTGATCTCCGTTCTTCATTTTTCGCACATCGCACAGTGGTCGGAAATCGAAAATACCTGGCCAAAATACAAAAAGTGATTTTTTCAAGCCAGGAAGCTGAAACTTTGCATTAATATTCTCAAAAGACCTGGACATGCAATGATGCAAAGCATTTTCCTTAGTACACAACACTTAACAATTAGCATGAGGTCAAAGTTGCACAAATTTCGCAAAAATTACCTACACTCGATTTTCTCACGAAATCTTCAAAATCAAGCCCTTACCTAAGCATTATGTGTAAAGAATTGGAATAAAAAGTCATTTAATTAGATGAAACAGTTTTTCCTCTTTGTTTTCATGTAGTTTTCTTACATTTTTTAAATTATTTACCAAAGATATTAAACAAAATGGCAGACCTTAATTTTTGGTCATTTTTTTCATATAGGTAGAGAAATAGTTAATTGCATCACCGAGCATCACGAAGTAACTTATATGGGGAAACTCTACAAAGCTTCCACAGTGCGAATCCGATGAGTGATGCTGCGACCGTTTGCGACGCCGAATTTCACATCAGTTTTTCGATCGCGCGGTCGAGTCTGGTTGAACCCGCCTGCAGCGGGGAGTAACGTGGCGCGGCAATTGTGTGGACTGGATTGTAGTCGCATCCACTCCGCTTGGAGATTTTCGAGATACAAACATTGACAAGATCCTCCATGCATTGTATTTTGCAGAAATCGGGGAAAAAATTACGCATTTTAACACATGGGGTAAAGGTCTAGGAGGTACTGAAAAACTTTTTTTCTTCGGGTGCACCGCGGGAGTTTCTCTTCTTACCAACTTGACATCGCCTACCAACGAATACGTACACTTTTAACGGAGACAGCATGCATATCACACAGGATTGTTGTCTCTTCGAGGCCACCAACCCACAGCTAGTGTCGCACGGCTGCAATTCCCCCGCCCCCTGCACTGAGGTTGGGCGTTCGGCGAAGGGTCCGTTTTATGACACCGCGGAACGTTGTCGGGGATTGTGGGGGGTTACGATCCCGATGCTTAATTATTTTTGTTATGTTAAATGTCAGTGTCATTTTTTATTCAGTGCCAGGGAGAAATACTGTGAAGAGAAATAATTTGCAATACCCTATTTCATCATGATTATGTAAAAATCCTTTTTCTTAAAATGTAACAAAATATGCACTACAAAATTCAGTTTTTGCTTGTATTTCTACTAATTGCTATCCGAATAGTCACTGCCATCACACTCTGAACAAATCAGGTATTTTTCTTTTTCACTCGATAATGCAAATCGTGCCACTTGATATTGCCTGTAATATTACAGAGAATCTGTTAATCAAGTTTATGTCGATTCCTGTAATGAAATTAGAAATTTGTTAGAAGAAATCAAAGGTAACCTAAAGCAATGAAATTCCAATGTAGCATCAGAAGGTGCTAATGAAGAATTCAGAAAATTAGATGTCTTTCACACCTGTTATTTCTGAAGATAGTGAGGGATTATCAAAGAATCGTCTGGCAGTATTTCCGTCATTCGTTGCACCATACCTGGGTCTAGGTACATCCACATTTAGCCCCATATTCTCTTTGATTGACTTTTGCAGGTGAATCTTCCTGTCTTTAAGCATTTTTTTGTATTCTCCACGTGCGTATTGGAAGGTTCTGAGGGTGAGTTTCGCAATAAAATATTTTTGAATGAGAAAGTAATGTTTCGTTCACTTTTTTACCTACCTGCCAGAGTTTGAAATCCATGCGATAAGATACATGCAACAGACGCTCAAAAAATCTTATATGACAATGCAGTGTAGATATGCCAAAATTGTTAGTGCCCTTATTAACTGATCTTTGGGCCAATTCATTAAATTTATTCATACTTGAAATTTTTGCCCCACAAATATAGCATTTCATGCTGCCACTCTCCGTCAATGCGTTGCATACCTAATTTGGACGTTTTCTTTTAGTTAACACATACAAATTAAATTATGACGTTCTTTGACAATTTTAAACGTTTTACCTTTCCGTTTATCATGGCGAGAAGCAGAGAAAAATTAATGGAGTAGTTTTTCCATTTGAATGCATTTAAAATATCACATTGCCTCTTTATATAAATTTCCTCTGCCTTCGCCACTTCTTTCGTCTCTTTGATCCATTGAAGGCGAATGGGGCGACAGAATCTTGTTGACGATGGCCTAGGGTTCATCCAAATAATGGCACCTAAAGTATAAGGAAATGTCTCTAAACATCAGAAAATATTATGAGTAATAATTAAATGTTTTTACAAGAGACTGCGGAAAACACCTATAATTCTTTGTCATTGTTACCTGTCTCGTCGTTCACTAAACGCAGTGGCACCAGGGAGCTGATGAACATGAATTCATCCGACATCGATTCTTGATGCCATCTTTGCTTATACCAGGAATGGCCTGAGTTTCCGTCAAAACCATATTAACCAATTAATGTACAATTTATATTATGCACGGTTGTTGAATCTCTGGAAATGCATTCCAAGATACGCAATGCTGTATGATCTAGGAGACGTTGAAGTTTAACTTCACATGAGTCCTCTAAAATTAAAGATTTAAAAAAAACGCCAAAAAAGTTATTAAAAATAAAATATTTAAAAAGACATTAGCTTGTCCTAATAGAGTACACATACCTTGAAAAAGTGAGGAATCTTGAAGTGGTTAGCAATGTATCCTCACCATTACGAGTTGTAGAGAGAATTTCGGGAGATCCAATTCTGACACCAACACGAGTGAAATCCGAGCTGAAGTTTCAAAATCTAATGCTTCTTACCACTACCAAAATGAAACTGAACGCTCCGGTGCATTTCATTGGAGATTAGGAACGTTTTCCCAAAAATATCCGCAAATAAAAGCGTAAAGGGATCCGCTGTGTCATAAAACGGACCCTTCGCCGAACGCCCAACCTCAGTGCAGGGGGCGGGGGAATTGCAGCCGTGCGACACTAGCTGTGGGTTGGTGGCCTCGAAGAGACAACAATCCTGTGTGATATGCATGCTGTCTCCGTTAAAAGTGTACGTATTCGTTGGTAGGCGATGTCAAGTTGGTAAGAAGAGAAACTCCCGCGGTGCACCCGAAGAAAAAAAGTTTTTCAGTACCTCCTAGACCTTTACCCCATGTGTTAAAATGCGTAATTTTTTCCCCGATTTCTGCAAAATACAATGCATGGAGGATCTTGTCAATGTTTGTATCTCGAAAATCTCCAAGCGGAGTGGATGCGACTACAATCCAGTCCACACAATTGCCGCGCCACGTTACTCCCCGCTGCAGGCGGGTTCAACCAGACTCGACCGCGCGATCGAAAAACTGATGTGAAATTCGGCGTCGCAAACGGTCGCAGCATCACTCATCGGATTCGCACTGTGGAAGCTTTGTAGAGTTTCCCCATATAAGTTACTTCGTGATGCTCGGTGATGCAATTAACTATTTCTCTACCTATATGAAAAAAATGACCAAAAATTAAGGTCTGCCATTTTGTTTAATATCTTTGGTAAATAATTTAAAAAATGTAAGAAAACTACATGAAAACAAAGAGGAAAAACTGTTTCATCTAATTAAATGACTTTTTATTCCAATTCTTTACACATAATGCTTAGGTAAGGGCTTGATTTTGAAGATTTCGTGAGAAAATCGAGTGTAGGTAATTTTTGCGAAATTTGTGCAACTTTGACCTCATGCTAATTGTTAAGTGTTGTGTACTAAGGAAAATGCTTTGCATCATTGCATGTCCAGGTCTTTTGAGAATATTAATGCAAAGTTTCAGCTTCCTGGCTTGAAAAAATCACTTTTTGTATTTTGGCCAGGTATTTTCGATTTCCGACCACTGTGCATCGCTTCAAATCGCTTATCACAATCCATGGAGCGAACATTTTGTTCCAATGCATATTGAATCCATACATTTTGTTGCATTGTAACTTAAAACGATTTTCTTTCATTGCAGTGGCACATCTCTTCACCGTCTACTGCTTCACCGCTTCACCGCTAATAAGCTGTTGTCCTTATATTACATTGTGATGCTTACATTCTGCTGATGGCGAGGCCGAATGACCCGCTTTGTCTCAGCGATGAATCATTTGTATTTGTATGTCTGACCAGTCTGACCCTACACTCATTCTGTCGCCGATTTTCTTTGGATTAACATCTGACAGTATGCCTGCTAAACCATTGACGGAGGGCGAGTTTGCCATGGTTGCTAGTGCGATTTGTTTTTTTTAGAAACGAGAGTGAAAAGATTAATGATAAGAGGTATCCGGTCTATCATAAAGTGTCCGAGTGTGTTGGAAGATCGTTATCGACGGTGAAGAGATGTGCCACTGCAATGAAAGAAAATCGTTTTAAGTTACAATGCAACAAAAATGTATGGATTCTACGATTCTACACATGGAGCGCGGGGATGGTGTCGAATGTGGCAACGTCGCACGGAATCCCAAAGCCATGCGTCCACTTCCTCCCGCTCGCCTCACTCCCCTTGTTGATGGAAACACCGAATTAAATGTAAGCGCACATAAAATAAACAACTAAATAAATTCTAAATATCGAGAACCGATTAGCCTTGTATTACCATAAGCTCCATGACAGGACAAGATTCGTATCGATATGACCACGCAGTACTGAGAAAAAGTTGTTTCACAAAATTTACAAGAACAATTTTATTTACACTTTGATTATCTTAAAACTTTGTACATACCTTAACAACAAGTTCCTTTATGTTGTTTTAAAGTTTGGTTACAATCCAATGAATACTTTAAAAGTTATGAATTTTTAAAGTGAGCATTCCGTTTAAAACGGTGAAAAAACCGGCACTTTTTTTGTTTCACAGACAATAAAATTTTAACAAGTTAAAATAAAAATTTTCACTTTCCACAGTTAAACGCAGAATTAAATTTTCTAATTTTTGATGTAACTTGTTTTCACGTGGGACTACGGGTACAACTGTCATTGACTCTTAAACTCGAGTGTCATGACTTTTTTCCACGACAGTAGGATACCACGATACCACGACATATCGTCGACGATACTCGATATGCACTTGATATCGGGATTCGATATTTCGAATCGCGATATCACGATGTCGATATACGATATGCCGATTTATCGATATCCCGATATTCCGATATGACGATATCAGGATCCCGGTGTTTTTTTCTGTCACCCTTAATAATGTCTCCATTTAGCGCAATTTCTCGGTAATGGTTGATGGGATTGAAGTTCTACTACCGGTCTCTTCCTTATAAAATATTACACTTCCTCAATCGTTAATTATATATTTCAAATTGTCTAATTTGTTATTGCATTTAACTATAACTTTTTTATCATAAAATTCGGATGTAGGGAATGGAATGGCCATGGTGCGATTTCATCACTGAAAACTCGAATTCAATAAGAAAATTCAAATTTGTTTATAAAATTATTGTTTATGAACCATAATTCGAAATTTAAAAAAAATTTCATCGTCTTCGACCAAGGAAAATTGGTTATATTTCAGCTCATATGGACCGTATCAAAAAATTGAAAAGAACCTCTATTATCTAAATTTATATGCTCTTTCGCCTTAAGTTTTTTATGTCCCTAAATTTATATATTTACTGATACATAATGTCTATACTAAACAGCCTCGCTACATTATACGTAAAATATCGTTTTTACGTTAAAATTGGCTCCTCTTTCACGCAATGTTCCCTCCACCCAAATTTCATGATAAAAAAGTTATAGCTAATAACAATAACAAATTAGACAATTCAAAATATATAATTAACGATTAAGGAAGTGTATATTATACAAGGAAGATACTGTGTATAGCACTTCAATCCGATCAACCAATCCCGAGAAATTGCACTAACAAGATGAAAAGTAAGAAATATATCGTCGATATGTCGATATCCCCATATGTCGAATTCCCGATATGTCGATATCCCGATATTTCGATATCGCGATATGTTCACATCACGATATTTCCTATTTATATCGCGACACCGATATATCGGTGTATCCGCGATACCAGAAAGATATCGTCTTGCGATATCCAAAACAGCATATCGCAGAGGCTCTTACTTAGAACCTCCTCATCATGACGCGCCCCCCGTGACCTATGCTGCGTCGAATGATTTGGCGCTCTCCTCAAAAGGCCAACGGTTCGAGTAGCTCCGGATGCGCGATCCGAATGTTATCTACACCTGTATTATATACGCTGCAAGCCACGGCAAGGGCGCGTGGCAAGGGCTGAACCATCTCCCGGGATGAATTATCAATAAGAGAGAACAAACCTACTGGCATGCAGACATGTAAATAATTACTCCATTTAAACACTACCTTAAACCTACCGTAAACCTACTTGATTATCCTATTTCCACTCTTATTTGAACGGGACGATAGGTTGAGTAGTGTTTCAAAATTAATACAATAATTAGGGTGGGAGTCATTATCAGAGCGTAGGTTAAAATACAGATGAATTCTATTACAGAAATTTTAATCGGATAGCTTTACTGAAGACGTTAGGCACATATTAAAAACACCAGCGTATTATACTAGATTCGACCAGATAAATAAGATTAGAGAGACAGATTGTCGTACCGATAGATTCAAAATGGCATTTTTCTCCAGTACTATAAGAGAACAGAATAGGCAGCATAGCAAAGGGATAGGTAGGTGAAATATTTTAGAGTAGTCTGTAGTGCATGATGCATGTATTAATCTCTTAAATACTGTAGATACTAACAATCTAGTTGCATGAGACCCTATAGTTACTTGTTAGCATGTCGGTAGTACATGTTTGGTGATCTTCACCCTCTGCCACACACCCTCGCGGTGGCTTGCAGGATATCGTGTAGATGTAGATGTGGATGAACTCCACTTCCGTGCTCATAGGTCAACTTGAAAAGTCCTCATACGATAGTCGCCTAATAAATCATTAACGAAACTTAGCTTTGAACGGATCGTGTTTATTGAAAGGAGAATTTTCGATCCATTTGAAAGAAGTTTTTCCCTTTATCGCATTCGTGCTTATACGTTACTATCCTTAAGCAGATAATTTCTTGGACTATACTCTTCTTATAAATTCACTTAATTCTTATATACTCTTGTTTCCACCTTTCTGGGGATACTCCTTTGGTTTTCTTTGCAATGCTGCAGATTTGTTGTAGACATACCGTCTTTGCTACCTTAAATTATCGCCGGCCGTGACAGTTGGATCGGTGACGCGGCAATCAAAGACTTGCTGGTTCGGAGACCGCCTTAGGAATGGGTGTTTCTATTGTTATAGGTATAATGGTTGTAACTTTAGTTGTTCAGAGAATCTGAAGTATATTGCCGGGCCCAGAAATAGGGTTTGGGAAGTGGTTTTTCTCGCTGTTTGCAGTGCTGCAAGAAACATTTAGGCCAACGAAACACTTGCAACTGTCTCACAAAGGTGACTAGTGTTTTGTGAGGGAAATGTGGGGATATCAAATCCTCACTAAGGCTCCACTAAAGGCTAGTGGCAGCCTGGAAAGCGGTGAAACGATTTAGCCGCGTCCAATTGAGCGGATTATTATTTTTTGAACGAGTTCCAGTATCACCCTCTTTGGTGTCTATTTGTAGGTGAAGATACCTGTATATCTACCAAATATCTTTTGTCCAGGAAAATAGTATTTTACTCATTCGCCTTCGGGTGTTGCTCGTCGCGATTAATATTTTCAACATACGAGTCGCATGTTGCAACACGTATCTTCGAATATCTCTTTCTTATACCTCATACTTAATGCTGTATTCTTCAGGTAGGTCTTGAGATTTAATTGGTGGCCTTATCATGCAGTTTCGAAGATAGCAGTTATTTAGAAAGGGTGTTTTATGGATTGAATGAAGGTGATGTAATCAGGAGCGGAAATTCGTAATCAAATACGTGATTCTTTCTGTTGCCGCTAGCGTATGCAATATGGAGAACACGGGTATTATGTCATGAGCGAGTGTTAGGCATTTTTAAAAGTGTCTATCTTCTTATTTTGTAATTCTAATATTTTTGGCCCGTCGCGTGTTTTTGAAAATGTGTTTCTTTCATTCCTTCCTATTATTTTTGTCGCATCATATTATAAGTATTTACTCCAGAATTGTTCGAAAACTCCCACAGGAAGGTTTCCAAGGAAATCAAAAGCGTTTGCGGAGTATTCTCAAACTCTCGAACATAGCTCCGTGAGAATCCCAAGTGAATTGCGATGTTCTGCTGGAACAATAGCCGGAACTACGTTTCTCCTTCTCCTCTCTGGAACCTCCATGGCATTTCTTCACATCCTTGCCAATTTTACCCGTGTTTTTCTCTTTCGCGGCGAAGCCATTCTCTCCGCTACATAAGGAGGTTGATCAGAAAAGTGAAATTCATGTCATTTCTTTAATATTTTCAGCACTTATAGAGCTAAAGGTACTCTATCTAATGAAGTAAAGATAATTGTATCAACCCATACTTCTTTTTGCACAAATTGCATTTGAAATTACATACGATTAACGGCGAGAATGGCCATCACATGGGAATATAACGTTTAAAAATACCATAGTGACATGTCATTTAAAAAAAAAAAACTGATATTTTATGCGTAATTTCACAAGGAATAAAATGACACGAAAAAAAGGCATCAACCCACCGTATTTTTCGCTAAATCCAACGATAACAGAGCTTATAGCAGACAAAATGCGTTGGTTGACTTCAAGTGGCCTGCGGTCGCTCCAGCCAAAATGTATGGCGTATGAATAATATTATTACTAATGAGATATTTAAGAATATTTCAGAAAAATATTGTAACATAACGTTTCATAGTAACATTCTGGTGTTATACATTAGTAAATGCATTAAGTAAATGAATTTATTTCACTAACGTAAATGCAGAATTGACTCCATCGTCGAGCTGATTAAAATTATCACAAAAAATAAATCCTTCGACTTTCCATCGTATTTCTTGTGATACTTATGACTTTCAATAGCTTAGGTAATTTTCTTTGTGAAGCAAGGATCACTTAGCAGGCATATACTCGTACTTAAATTAATAAGATTCCTTAGACAACTTGACTCAAGCAGTCGCGAGGCAACCTCCTTAAGACCAGAAATCGTTTAAGGGAAGAAGTAGTTCTGGCGCAGAAAGCGGGCGAAATAAGAGATTCTGTCTTAGCGACGCGACTTGTGTTTGCAACTCAGAAAGGGGGAGAGAGGAGGCCGCCCTATCGGCGATGTCCCGTATCAATAAACAACGGCCATGCGGAATGTGGTCTCGCGAGTGGAGTCAATATTCCCATTCGGTTTTTGCATTTCCTGTTTGGGGAATGGAGCATGTTTCCTCCATGCGACGGTTTCGTCGCTCCCATGTAAATACATTTTTTCCCGTCTAATTTTCACCGTAATTTAGTCGAAAAATATGTTCATAATATAGGTACTACTGTATGTCTACATCGAGAAAGCCATCCAAGAAGTGAAAGGAAAGTCTCCGGGAGTGAATATCCACGGGGAGAAAATCAGCATGCTGTGATTCGCCGACGACATAGCAGTCATGGCAGAAACAGAAGGAGAGTTAAAGAAGACACTAGGAAATATGGAAATAACAATGACCAGATATCATCTGAAGATCAATAAAAAGAAAACTAAGGTATTGGTATGCAGTAGGAGAAAGGAAGCCAGGACCAATGTTAAACCAGGAAAACAAAAAATCGAGGAGGTCGAAGATTTCTTTTAGCTGGGAAGCCAAGGAATCAGTGATGGACGAAATAAAAGAGAAATTGCCAGTAGAATTGCCTACGCAAAAAGGGCATTTTACCAGAAGAAGATTCTGCTTACAGCTGCAAATACAAGCGTTGAAGTGAGGAAACATTTCACTAGGACATACATCTGGAGCATTCTACTATGTGGCAGCGAAGCATGGACAATAACAGCAGCAGAGAAGTCCAGGCTGGGAGCATTTGAAGTGTGGTGCTACCGAAGAATGATGAAGATTAAATGGATCGACCGAGTAAGTAACGAGGAAGTGCTAAGAAGAGTAGGAGAAAAGAGAAGTCTGCTGATAACTCTTAAAAGAAGAAGGGACAACTTAATCGGCCATATCTTTAGACACGATGGCCTGATGAAGACAATCGTCGAGGGAAAAGTGAACGGGAAGAATGGAAAAGGCAGGCCTCATATGAGATACATGGAGCAGGTTGTGAAGGATGTAAAAGAGATGAGCTACTTCAATGAAGAGGTTGGCCGATAGAAGAATCGAATGGAGGGCTGAGTCAAACCAATCCTAGGATTGTTGACCGACGATGACTGTATATCCTGATGAGTTTAAAATTTCTGTCCACAAAAAAGTAGTTGACGTAAATTGTGATAATTGTGGAAGTGGTAAAACATTAACACAATTTTTTGAAGTGTGATTGTTGCATGACAGTCCGTCTTCGTCCGCCGCCACTTCCTCCTCCCAGTGAGAGGCTCGTGTGACACCACTGGTGACACCAACTGTCGTCTCTCTGCTTTGATTGGTTCGCCGCTGCCCTCTCTCTCTCTCTCTCCCCTCTCGGCCCACCACTTCGTCTCCTCCTAATGCCTCGCTTCCCGTCATTTGTCTCTTGAATGGCACACGGAGTCCCCCGTGGGCCTTCTCCAAATTTCTACGTTCCTCCTGTGTTCGCCCCTCATCCACCACATTCATCCTCAAGGACGACTCAACCGGGATAAGGGCCATTTTCAGAATTTAACTTGAGTCTCCCTTCCACTACTTAACGTGCTAAAATCCCTATGGTGAGTCTAATTAGTATAGAGTATCTACCTTTAAAGGTTGTATTACATCTACATCTACATAATACCCTGCAAGCCACCTCAAAGTTGTGTGGCAGGGGGTGAATTCTCACCAAACATGCACCTCATATCATGCATTTAAGAGGATTAGCATAAATATATTAGTCTAAACTGTGTTGTGCGCCGGAATTCGGAGATTGAGAGAGAGAGAGATCAAAATATGCACAAAATGTTATTCCTTTCCCATACTCCTGCCCTCATTGGGATTTTCACCTTTTACAAATCTTGAGTGTCCGGGAGACAAATACCTACATCTACATCTACATAATACCCTGCAAGCCACCACAAGGGTGTGTGGCAGGGGGTGATTGCTCACCAAACATGCACTACATATCATGCATAAAAAAGGATTAGTATTTATATAGTAGTCAGAACTACACTATTTAAAAAAGATAGAAATTGCAAAGCAAACATGCAAAAACATTCTGTTAGTAGGGTTAGCTTTAAGTACTCATACCAACATGCAGCTACCAATGCTATTCATTGCTACTCTCCGATAGGACATATTTACCGTTATTCGTATCTCTAATTGTGCGAGGGAAAAAGGACATTTTGAATCGGTCAGTTCGGCAATCAATTTCTCTAATTTTATGATTATGGTCCAGTCTACCATAGTAAGTTGGGGTTCGCAAAATATTTTCAGCATCATCACTGAAAATATTATCTTGGAATAAATTTAGAAGATTAAGTCTAAATTTTAACCTACAATCCGACAATGATTCCCATTTTAATTCGTTTAATAGACTGGTTAAGCTAATATAGTTATCGTACCGTCCCTTTACAAATCTTGCGGATCTTCGCTGCACACGTTCAAGTTCGTTATTTAGACCGACTTCGTAGGGATCCCATACACTGGCAGCATATTCCAAATGAGGTCTAACAAATGAGATATTACTTATCACCGTGACGCTGAGAACCTAAGTTCAGATTTTGAGTATCACCTAGCCATATATTCAGAATCTCCAACACAGCCTCACTTCTACTGCCGACGTCATACAATCTCTATTGCGTATTCAAAAGGGTTTACAGTTGCTCCCTGATTTTCTTTGAAGCGGTATACAGCGTAACGCGAAAAGAAGTAGTGCTTTGCAGAGTGGATCTGCACACCAATTTGACTGGGAGTGATTTGAAGTGATTTCAGGAGTAGACTTTAGGACTTCAGCATATGAAGCGAGACTAAAGTTGAGATTCTGAGTATGACCCTAAGTGTTCACTCCACCCCTTCCTCGTTTCCGTACTCCTAGGAAGGAATGGAGAGGAGTGGATGCCACTCGCTAATACTCTCTTGCACTATATCTACAGCTACAGGATACACTGCAAGCCTCCGCGAGGGTGTGTGGCAGGGGGTTAAGATCACCAAGCATGCATTACCGACATGCAAACAAGAAACTATAGGGTCTCATGCAACTAGATTGTTGGTATTTTATAGTATTTAAGGGATTAATAGATGCATAATGCACTACAGACTACTCTAAAATATTTCCCCTACCTATCCCTTTGCTATGTTGCCTATTGTATTCTCTTATAGTACTGGGGAAAAATGTCATTTTGAATCTATCAGTACGACAATCTATGTCTCTAATCTTGTTTATATGATCGAATCTAGCATAATACGCTGGTTTTATAATACGTGCCTAACATCTTCATTAAAGCTATCCAATTGAAATTTCTCTAATAGATTTAATCTGTTTTTTCGAATCTAATTTTAACGAACCTAGCTTCTCTACGCTGCACACTGTCTAGTTCTCTGATCAACCCTAATTCTTTCGGATCACATACACTGGCTGCATACTCAAGGTGGGGCCTAACTAGTGAAAAGTAACATCGCTCTTTTGTCTTCTCATCACATTTCCCAAGTACTCTTTTCATAAATCCTAGCTTTCTCTTCGCTCGGCCGCATATATCCCGGATGTGTCATCCCCACGATAAATATTTAGTGATTGTCACACGTAAATACTGTACGGTATCAACGCCTCCGATCTTACTGTTGTTAATGTTATAGAATCGCTCTAACGAATTATTCCTCCTCCGAAAATTGCTAGCTACACACTTCTTAAGGTTAAATTCTAACTGTCATTTGTCACTAGGTGTTGCCAGATCAACATTGCCATTCTTTGCTCCTGTCATACTTTCGGAATTCCGAGTTTCCTCTCCTGATGCCGCAATGATATTAAAAAAACAGCTCTACTTTAATCACCCGATGGTACTGAGCAGTAGCCCAGAGTGGCCAAACGGTGTTGGGGATCTGCCGGCCCTGGGAACAAACGGCAGGTCCAATGCGTTGGAACCCTCCCTCCCACCAGATGTCGTCGTCATCTGTTGGAGAATCAATCGCACTCCACTTTGGCGACCGACAAGTTCACATTCGACTAATGCTAACCCCCCCTTCCCCTTCAACTCTCGATGGAGTTTCCATGTCGCTGGAGTTTTTGTTCTCTGCCTACGGGGCGGCGCAAGCTGCACTACTCCCTCCAATGCGATAATCACACCCTTCTGCTGAATGGGACGATCGACCGAGGCTCCGTCCCTGAACCTTCGACTTCGACATCGAATCGTTTTACTGCCCGCATTTGTTTCTCGGAAAGGCGGAAGTCCGTGTTGCTGAGCAGGCCTCCGGCATTTGCTACTCATCTTGTCTACTACGAAATGGCTGTTGCTGAGATTCTCCCCTTGTATCGGTATTTGCGAGAGTGCAACGAGAAGGACGAAGAACCTGCCCTCTATTGAGCTCTCAGCGAGACTCTGGTCTCATTCCAGTGAATGACACTGCCATTGTGATTCACTTCGGGACCGACAACTGCTCTCCTGCCAATCTAACATAAGGGACACTGCTTTCTTCCCCTTGCTTTCCCATTGAGGGTGACGCTGGGAAAAGCAAGGAAATCTACATCTACACGATATCCTGAAAGCCACCGCGAGGGTGTATGTCAGGGGGTGAAGATCACCAAGCATGCACTACCGACATGCAAACAAGCAAGAATAGGGTGTCATGCAACTAGATTGTTAATATCTATAGTATTTAAGGGATTGTTGTTTGTTGTCATAGCTCCCACGAACTGGGATAAATTAGAAAAAAATAGCACGTATCTAACCTTTAAATAGTACGCTATCTATTCCTATAGATACACCTACACACTTCATGCATACTTAAACTTCTTTTATCCTCATGAATTACTGCCGAGTAATCTAGAGACGGTTATAACCGGATACGGTCAAGGATGCGATTCGCCCGTCGCTAAAATATCTTACCGTGACAGCCAGCCGGAAACGAATTGCGAAATGTCAATGTAATTATAAACATGTAAGTCAAAGGTTGAATAAGGATCTCTTGTCACAGTAATTGCTTCTCTCGTCGTCGTGTCTGATCTTTCATAATAATGTCTGGTGAGATTTAATATAGTATGAATTGATGTTTTTGAAATAAGAGATTAAAATTTCTTATGTTCCAGTAATTGAGAACCCTGTCGTTGAGACATTTATTTTCTAACTAAACAAAAACTTCGGCATAGATACTCAAGAGAGACTTAAGAAAACGTACATAGAGACTTAAGAAAACAAAATAATCAAATATACGACGTAACGTAGTTTACAGATTAATCAAATTAGACTGTAATATACAACATGAAATTGCTCCAGCGTCTTTCTTAATAAATTACGATAGGCCTCACAGTCCTATAATAACAGTCCATTTTGAATGAGGCCTAGCATACCGTAACCTCTTATATCTCCTCTCTCCTTCTAGCTTTATCTGGCAAAATTGTGGCCACCACAATTATAATGGGCACTTGTAGCAGTAGATATGAAAATTAAACCATACCGATCCATCATTTAGAGCTCTTTTTTACTTCAGATCAACTTAAACCTCAGTATCTAGAAATATTCGTTCAATGAATATGTGCGGAATAAAAGACGGGCCGGTTTCAGAACTCTGCCTTTTAATTTCTGAGAAGTGGACTGTATAAGAAGGCTAGGCTGATGGACACTGCTTCGAGTCACAGGCAAGACACACTACACACAGAGAGGACGTGACGGTGCGGCAGCGCGAGAGACAGCTCGCGCGACTCAGCGCATGCGCGCTGAGTTCTCCGGATGGGCGCTACTAGCAATCCAAGTGGAGGGAGATACGAATTCCGAACATACCGCCCGCCTCGTCCGTGACGAAACTATGTCCAAGCCGTAACAAACATGCAAAGGAATAATTGAAGCAACAGAAACATATTCGAACAATGTCCAGGTAACTCAAGTAACATCAACATGGTAACAAACATATCTTTTGAATAGAACGGGTAACCAAACCGGCTGCGGTTTTCAGTTTTACAACTCTTATTAGCCCATCTTTTCCGGGAAATACCTCCACCACTCGTGCCATTCGCCATTTAGTTGGGGGAAGTAACGGCTCCTTTATAATTACAAGGGATCCCACTGTCAAATTCTGAGACCTTTTTTTCCACTTTGGTAGGTATTGCAACTGATGGAGATATTCACTCGACCATCTAGTCCAGAAATGGTCTCTCATTTGAATCAGGAGCTTGTAACGACTTAAAATGCACCTCCCGTCGTTCTCTGACATAGGTTCAGCTAAGGCAACCAACGGGTCCCCAATTAAAAAATGGCCTGGCGTTAATGGAGATAAATCATTAGCGTCACTACTTAATGGTGAAATGGGTCGGGAATTCAAACAGGCTTCAATTTGGCAGAGTAGTGTAGACATTTCCTCGAATGTCAATCTTTGGTCGCCCAAAACGCGACGCAAGTGATATTTGGCAGATTTGATTGCAGCCTCCCATAGGCCACCGATGTGCGGGGAGTATGGGGGGATGAAGATCCACTGGGTTCCAGCGCTGCTCAGCTGGGAGCCAATGTCTTCAAAGATGGGTGAAGATTCCTTGAACATCGACCTCAACTCCCGGGAAGCTCCTTGGAATGTCGAGGCGTTGTCGCTGTAAATTTTAGAACAAACTCCCCTTCGAGACACAAATCTGCGAAATGCGAGAAGAAAGGCGTTAGTCGACAGATCTGATACACATTCTAAATGTACAGCTTTGGTAATCATACAAATGAAAAGACATATGTATCCCTTATAGGACTTCTGCCCACGTCCTTTAGTTGCCCTCAAGAAATAAGGTCCAGCGTAATCAAGACCAGTAGAGGAAAACGGCCTTTGAGGCTTCACCCTGTCCTCTGGGAGGTCACCCATCTGTTGCGCAACCGTTCTCCCACGAAACCGCGTGCAGATGACACAGTTTCTCAGCTCTCGCTTCACCACCACCCGGCTGCGGATGACCCAATATCTTTGGGCCAAGTACGCCCTCGTAGCCTGCAGTCCGCCATGAAGGGTGGCTGAGTGAGCATGGCGCACGAGCAGCACGGTGAAGTGGCTGTCCCTTGGGATGATGATCGGGTGTTTTTCCTCGTAGGTCAGGATTGCATTTGTGAGTCGACCGCCCACACGCACAATTCCATCCGGATCACAGAATGGTCGAAGAGACAGCAGGGGTGAGGACTTCTTAAGGGGCTTCCCACTCCGCAGGGCTGCAAGTTCCTCCCGGAAGGCGCTCTGCTGCGTACACCTGATTATGGCCGTCAAAGCGTTGGCACGTTCCTCAGCCGTGACGAAGCCGTGACGTCCTTTGCCCTTACATCTGAAATTGTGCATCCATCTTAGGCACAATGCAATAACGCGTATCAAGCGCAGAAAAGAGGAGAATCTGAGGAATACGTCACCAAAGTCAGTAGAGACTGTTGCAGAGTAGGCTCCGCTCACGGTACTGCGCATCTCCTCCACCTCAGCGCCATGCGAATCAGGGATGTGTCGGGTCCATCCATCCTCAGCGTCAGAAAGCCAAGGCGGTCCGCACCACCAGAGCGAAGAGCGGATGAGGTCCTCAGGGCTGATGCCACGCGTGGCGGCATCTGCTGGATTGAACTTGGAGTTGACGTAGTTCCACTCGGCGTTCGGAAGTGATGTCTGGATCTCAGCGACGCGATGTGCTATGAATGGTTTCCACTTCGCGGGGTGGCCTCTGATCCAAGCCAGAGACACTGCTGAGTCTGTCCAAGCAAACACTGGGATAGGTTTGATGAGGAACCCATTCACAATTTTCATTAATAGGCGGACTAAAAGCACAGCTGCACACAACTCAAGTCTAGGGATAGAAATCGGTTTAAGAGGAGCTACCCTAGTTTTCGTCGCAATTAAGCTAATAACAGTTCCTCGACTCTCATCAGAAACACGCAAATACACTACTGCGGCAAATGCGCGCTCGGAAGCATCACAGAACCCGTGGAGAGAAATTTGAGAGCGATTGTAATTAGAGGTACCAATCCATCTGGGTATGCTCACTTCCTCTAATTTAGCAAGAGAAAAGCGGAACCTTTGCCAACGTTTAGCGAGATCAGGAGGCAATACTTGGTCCCACTCTAGCTTTAAAAACCATAAGTCTTGCATCATAATTTTCGCTGATATTAGCACAGGCGCCATCCAACCTAATGGGTCGAATAGACGAGCAATATCCGAAAGAACTCTTCTTTTAGTGATGATTGTGTCTTGGCAACTGACACTAGCGACCCTTACACTGAACACATCTTTTACAGGAGACCAATGTACACCAAGAGTATCAACTGTGTCAGAGTCAGAGAAAACTTTCGATGAATTCACTCCTTCAGAACACAGCCTAGCATCGCTACATGCCCATTTACTTAATGGAAATCCCCCTGTGGCCAGAATTTCCGTCAATTGTTTCTTAACATTAAGTGCTTCATGTAAATCATCACCACCAGAAAGGATATCATCCACATATGAATGTTGCTCAATGGCTCTGGCACCTAAAGGAAATTGAGCACTTTCATCAAGGGCTAACTGACGCAGAACACGAATCGCTAAAAACGGAGCAGCGGCTGTTCCGTAAGTAACAGTGGTGAGTTTATAATCGGCTACAGTTTCTGAAGGATCCGCTCGCCATAGAATTCGCTGAAAGTCTGCATCGTCGTGATGCACACGAATTTGGCGAAACATTTTCACAATGTCTGCAGTAAATGCCACACGGAAAAATCGCCAGCGTGTTAGAATCACCCAGAGATCAGATTGAAGAGCTGGTCCACTCAACAACAAATCATTCAACGAAAAACCAGAAGCAGTCTTATGAGATGCGTTGAAAACAACCCTAATTTTTCCTTTTGGATCCATCTCCTTCACCACGGCATGATGCGGCAAATAGTACGATTTGCCACTGGGAGACGTAGCAGTCATGTGACCGCAGGACAAGTATTCTGACATGAAGTCATTATACTTTCTCATCAAATCAGGCTGTTTTAACATACGGGTTTCATTGTTAAGGAATAATTTCATTGCTGAACAGCGAGATGGAGACAATGTCGACGAGACATTTTGTTTAAACGGTAGACGCACTACATATCGCCCATCAGAGTCTCTCCTGTAAGTTGCCTTAAAGTAATCCTCGCAATAGGCATCGTCATCAGAAGGCAACCGTTCCGCTGAAAGTTCCTCGATGGACCAGAACTTATGAAGCTCGTCCATCAGGCTATCATAAGCTTGCGTGTGCATGACAGTAGCAAAATCGCACTGAGATCGCGATTCAAAGGCGCGCGCGACAGGTCCCATGAGCACCCATCCGAAGGGAGTTAACCTTGCGGTAGGTGATCCCGCAGGCCCCCGTCGCACGTCCCTCAAGAGTATTTGTCCACACACATCGGCACCAAGTATGAGATCGACTGAGGCCGGGATAGCGTGATTCCGGTCAGCAAACGTCAATCCCTCTAGATGTGGCCAATGCCTCATGTCCGCATAATGCGAAGGAGTAAGTGCCGTTAATTTTCTAAGCACTAAAGCTTGGAGACTCATCTGAAAGCATCTATCGCATGACGACTTAATTGTTAAGTTCACTAGACTTAATGCAGTGCCAACTTCTTGCCCCTGAATTCCAGTAATGGGAACGTTAACCTTAGATCCCTTTAGCCTCAAAGATTGTGCCAGCCATTCCGTCACAAAAGACGTATCAGATCCGGTGTCAATAAGTCCCCTCACAGTAATAATTTCTCCAGCAGGAGAGACAACCTCCGCTTCAAAGGTTGCTAATAGAATTACTCTATTGGAATTTGCACGACAAGAAACTGCGCTCGGAGGAGCCGAGGCCCTACTCGGCACGAAATTCTGAGTCGAGGTCGGGTTCGGGACGGAAGGTAAGACATCCGAGTATGGCCGATCTTCGTTGAATGACCTTACAATAGCGTATGACTCGTGAATGACTCGTGCAATAGCGTATGATGTTTGCTACCGCAAGCCAGACAACGACCCGACGATCGACACCGGCCTATCTCGTGACTGCGAGAGAGGCAATTCAAGCAAAGGGAGTGCTTGGCTACCTCTTCTCTCCGTTCCTCCGGCTTAAGAGCTTTAAAACTCGAGCAGTAACTTACGAAATGATTCTTCGAACAGATCGGACACGCAGAGTTATTTCGCTTCGGAAGTTTAGTTGAGACTGCGTTCAACATCTTATGCGGCTGATTAGTCGATTTCGGCAGATACGCTGGAGCCCTTTTCGACTCGCGATTGGAAGACGAGCTCGGCGATCCGACTTCCCTAGAAGCGTCCAAGGCATGAATTCTATTTTCGAGGAAATCAGATAGCGCGTTAAAGGAAGGGACCGCGTGCATATCCGATTGCGATAATTCCCATTGAAAGCGTGTAGATGGATCTAATTTGCTCACTAAAAGGAAGACAAACCATTCATCCCATGCATTTACGGGCTTCTCAAGGCTTTCAAACACCCTAATAGTTTGGCGAAAATGGTCTAAAACTCGCTTAAGTTCCAAGGCAGTAGCCTTCTGCATTGAAGGGAGGTCAAACAAACCCTTCATATGGAAATTTGACAGAACTCGGTTGCTGCCGTACCGTCTTTCTAGGTCATTCCAAGCCCCTAGATAGTTAGCACCAGTGATAGGCAAATTTTTAATTACATCGGCGGCGGGGCCACATAAGTGAGTTTTCAAATACAACAGTTTGTGAACGTTCGACAGCTCCGGTGCCTCATGCACTAGTTTCTGGAACTGCTCCCGGAAACTCTCCCATTCCAAGAGATTGCCAGAAAAGCACGGCAATTCTAATTTAGGAAGATTAGAATTGATAACATTACCGCGAGGTATTTCACCTGCAGATGCTCTCAGCCCTTGTAAGTTTGCAATACAATCTGAAATATTCGTCGATGCTTCAACGTAGCGTTCTTCCACAATCGAGAAAAAATCGTTTTTCAAGTAATCTGTTGCAGCAGACTCGGGCTTCTCTAAAATCACGTAGTGGTTAGAAAGGAAAGCATTCCAATAAGTATCAAGCAAATCCTTACGCTTCTCTAGCGAGGTCAAGGTCAACTTATCCTTCCCAATTTTCAACGTATTAGGCCAAAACCGCGATATTAATTCACTTTTACCGGTCTGAGCCTGAATTAAAGTTTCCACCTCCGACGGCATAATGAAGGCAAGATAACGTGATTTGAATGACCGACAATAGCAATAGAGTCTAAAGGATCGAGCAGTAGAAAGTGTTCATCACCTCACCAGAAACCAAGTCCAAACCCGATCAAGGGTGAAGCAGGCCGTATGAAGACGAGAAGAGTCAATAGCTGGATGAATCTTCGTAGAAATCCTAGCGAAAGCATGCAACCAGGGAATTAGGCCGAAGTAACCAGACAGCAATGACGGTAGAATGTCCTCGTACAGCCACGTGGCTTCCAGAAAGTTCCAACCTTTAACAGAAGAGCCAATCAGGTTTTCCACATACAAAGAAAAATCCAAGAAAAGGCCGTTGAAACCAGGCAGAATATGCGAAGAAACACAACGCATCCGGCCCGAAGGACCAGAAATTTTGTGCGGAATAAAAGACGGGCCGGTTTCAGAACTCTGCCTTTTAATTTCTGAGAAGTGGACTGTATAAGAAGGCTAGGCTGATGGACACTGCTTCGAGTCACAGGCAAGACACACACTACACACAGAGAGGACGTGACGGTGCGGCAGCGCAAGAGACAGCTCGCGCGACTCAGCGCATGCGCGCTGAGTTCTCCGGATGGGCGCTACTAGCAATCCAAGTGGAGGGAGATACGAATTCCGAACAGAATATTATAATTACTAAATATACACCATACTTAATTTAATCTATCACGTATATACGACGACGCAGACGACGTAAACAATCCATTCCGACCAATTTCGAACATCGATACAGCTGCGTTGGTCGAAAATCTCCCGTGAATCGATATGTACTATCGATAGGCCTACCACTGCGCATCCTTTCTGCAAATAACATTCAAGGGATTAATTCGAATGATCATTCACCGTGTAAAACACCCTAAGCGGAAGCAATTTCAGGTCATCACTTAAATTCACTCGCGAATGAATTCATTCGCATGATCATTCTCCGTGTAAAACGGCCGTATTAACGTCTTTCACCACATAACGACATCCTTATAAGTTCCGTAATAAGCCCCCTGGGTGCCTAGTACGGAACGTTCGCCGATAGGAGATATCTTTGGATACCACTGCCGAAGCATATCGAACCAAATGATGGAGGTTGTCTTACATGCTATTACGGTTCATGCGTCGCTTTCGTTCGATAAGCTTCGGCTGTCTTCGGGAACCTATCATACATCTGTGACGTTGTGTGACGTAGGAGATGAAATGACGAACGAAAACTCCAACCCGCAATCTTGAGATTACGGAGATTACGAATAAATGTGAGTCAATACTTACAAACAGTTTAAAACAAAGGTTATCATTCAGTTTTAGAATTTTAACTAGATTTCATTTGATTGCTGACTTTCATTACTCCCGTAATTCTTGCTGCATTGTTATGACACAATGTGTACATCGTGCAATATCAGCGGGTAACGCCGTTAAAGTTTTCACTGCTAGTTCGTGGACCTTTGAATTTTGATACTTCTTCTTCAACTACCTACTTAATTTACAATGCAAAAGGATTACATTTGTGTAAGAACATCATACGTTCAATATTATGTATGAAGAAAAGTCACTGTCTAAATTGTTGATAAGTAACATTCAATTTCCATTCGGGCATGGTAAGTATTAAACCTTTTGCTTTACATTAGAGGCATCCTTGTCATCGAAACATATTACGCCTGTCGGCTTGTAAAGCCTCTTCTAAATTCGCCTTGAAAGTCTCTCAAGGGGTTGATTGGAAATCCAGTTTATAGTTTTAAAATAAAAATATGTTGTTGTTACTGCCGTAAACTTATGGAATTGGCAGTTAACAGTCATGCTTTAATAAAGAGGAAATCCTCAGGCTTCACTTGGTGGAACCGCATAGTAAATAAAATAATCACTTGGTAAGATTCCACAAATTTTATTTTTCCCCGACCTAGGTTTCGATTGGTTTGACAATCATTATCAAGACCTTGATAATGATTGTCAAACCAATCGAAACCTAGGTCGGGGAAAAATAAAATTTGTGGAATCTTACCAAGTGATTATTTTATTTAGTCATGCTTTAAACTATTCGAAAGCAAAAAAATTTGGTCAGTGTGGGAACCGAACCCTCATCGAAAAAACTGTTATGTCGAAGAAGGGCGTCCTACAAGGAATTTATACGGAGTAAAATTCAATAGTTTTATAAAATTCTGTAGAAATCCTTTACGAAGCCTGTTCATAGAGTGGTACTAGTAAGCTACAAAATATATTGATAGTTGCGAGCCATGCCTCATTACGGAAATCTCATGCATTATGTTTTGCCCTATATCTACAACGAGTGAGTGTGACACTATGTCGTCATAATTCAAATTCTTGCCTCATTGCATTATAAGGTATATCAGTTTGCAGTGCATTCAATAATAATACTAATTTAACCATTAGAATACAGTATCCGTCGACATATTTGCTCATTTCTTTGGATAAACATCGTAGGTGAACTCCCTTATCGAACGATAAAGGAGTTACAGACACTCCGTAGCCCGCTGTAGGGTACAGTCATGCTTTAAACTATTCGAAAGACTTTTGATAAGTCTTTACCGTTCGATACGAAGAACCGTAATAGCTTTATCGTACTATATGCCCCGTAACGAACGAAAACTCCTCCGCCGTATCGTCATATTTATCGAACAATAGCAGTGGACGAAGCTTAATAGCATTTCAGTTGTCGAATGATTCGTATCGAACGATAAATACCTTAGAGTTCGACAACTACCTTATAGAAAGATCCGTAATAGACAACCAGGGGAGTGTCCGAGCGGCCATGAGGCGACGGGTACAGCTTGCTTCCGCCTCAAACATTTTTATTACAGACTTCTTTTACGATAAGGTAAACTTCTTGAAGAAATTCATCGAAGTTCGCTGAAGGGAGGAAGGACTAGTTCAAAGGCGCTTCTAATGATGTATTTCAAAGTCAGTTTTGTGGAAATATTGGGAAGGAAATAAAGAAACATATTTTTTTTAATATTACTGATATACCATATAGTCAATCTACTGCAGAATACTTCAATAAGCCTTAGCAAAAATATGTAGCTGTCATCTCACTAGGGTTAAGACTGGGCTAAAACTCTTCAACCAGTTTTCGCGACTGACTCTTTCTAAAATTTAATATCCCTTTACCGGATAAATGTGTACTCTTCTTCATTTTTGTAACTTCCCTTTTATTAAAAGAAACTGCCTTTGGCGCGCTAGCGTTAAGAATAAAAGAAACTCAGAAACTGGGGATGGCATAACAGCCGAAACGCGTCGTACGTCTTACTCAAAATATGTGGAAAAGTGCCAACAAAGTGCTTTTAATATGTCATTATCTTCTATTGTGGAGGTCTTTGGTATTTATCCATTATTTTATCTTGTATAAAAACCAGGTGGCCATAATCAAATCAGGACCCATCAGTACAGAAGCAAGCATAAAGAAAGGAGCGAGGCAAGGATGTGCACTGTCTCCCGTATTATTCGATTACTACATCGAGATAGTCATCCAAGAAGTCAAAGAAAAGTCTCCGGGAGTGAATATCCACGGGGAGAAAATCAGCATGCTACGATTAGCCGATGACATAGAAGTCATGACAAAAACAGAAGGAGATTTAAACAAGACTCTAAGAAATATGGAAAGGAGAATGGCCAGGTATCATCTGAAGATCAATAAAAAGAAAACTAAGGTATGCAGTAGGAGAAAGGAAGCCAGGACCAATGTTAAACTAGAAAAACAAAAAATCCAGGAGGTGGAAGAGGTCTGCTACCAGGGAAGCCGATTAACCAGCGATGGACGAAGCAAAAGAGAAATTGCCAGTAGAATTGCCCAAGCAAAAAGGGCATTTTAATAGGAGAAGATTCTGCTTACAGCTGCAAATACAAGCGTTGAAGTGAGGAAACATTTCATTAGAACATACATCTGGAGCATTCTACTATATGGCAGTGAATCATGGAAAATAACAGCAGCAGAGAAGTCAAGGATTGCTAATCTTCACCCCCTGCCACACACCCTCGCGGTGGCTTACAGGGTATCGTGTAGATGTAGATGTAGATGACTGCTGGAAGCATTTGAAATGTGTTGATACCGAAGAATGATGAAGATAAAATGGATCGATCGAGTGACAAACGAAGAAGTCCTAAGAAGAGTAGGAGAAAAGAGAAGTCTGTTAACAACTCTGAAAAGAAGACGGGACAACTTAATCGGCCACATCTTGAGACACGATGGTCTGATGAAGACAATCGTCGAAGGAAAAGTGAACGGGAAGAATGGAAAAGGCAGGCCTCATATGAGTTACATAGAACAGGTCGTAAAGGACTTGAAAGAGAGGAACTACGTTAATATGAAGAGGTTAGCCGATAGAGGAAATGAGTGGAGGGCTACGTCAAACCAATCCTAGGATTGTTGACCGATGATGATGATGATCTTTTATTTTGTCTTTCGATGTAAATATAGTAACCGACATCAATTAATTCAAGTCAATTCCGGTCAATCACAAAATCTACGCGGTAAAATACTTTTTTTTCCTTCCTGTCCTTTGCCTGCGATGTTTTAACACGGTAAAGGGTTAGAAATGTTTCGGGACCACTTTTATTCTCCACGTTATTTAATCTGTCTCCCTGCCCTGCGTGCGCAACTATTCTGACTCCTGTTGTCCTGTTTCGCACGACCCCCTCCCAATGCGTCAGCGCTCGTTATCGCGCCCCTCCAGTGCTGCTTTGTATCCCCTGCGCCCCCACCCCCTTCCTTCTCTGGCGCCCGAATTTATATTTCACACTCCGTTCGCCCCCACCCTCCGAAATAAACCCACACCACCCTGACGACCATTTGCTCCCCCCCGCCCCCGCCCTCCCTCTTATTTATGGCCCGTCCATACAAATCGTCCCTTCCCCGCTTCCCGATGCTGTTCCCACCCCACCCTCCCCTTCAATCACCCCCCTTCCCCACTCCATCGCCCCCCCCCCCTCAATCCACCCTCTCCCGCCTTCTCACATCCAATTCCAGTCCAACGTATTTCCCTGCTTCTCTCTCTGTGTGTTTATTTAATTTTTCAAGTCGCCTACATTTCCTCCTCAGCTTCCGCAAGGGGTTCGGGTCGGGTGAGGCGGTGGCCAACGTGTGTAACCCGAACCGACTCCATTGGAGATCGAGTGAGAGTGCGCTTTTTGACTCGATAAACGTGGCCAACGTCGGATATATATTAGGAACAAATGCCTGCGCCGCATTTGAAGGCTGAAGCTATCTCACTCATCTCCTTATCTCAATTGCTTCGTATTCCGTATGGGCGGAATGTTTTGTGGACATGACGGTTGTGAATAAGCTAGGATTGCGGTGGATATTTATTTATTTAATTACCTGCTCTCTTACAGTATTTCTGCCAATTTACAGTGACGCAATAACAGACAAAAAATATAAACGTAAAAAATCAAAACAAAGAGTACAGGGTAAAAATCGTAAAGAACACAAATGCAAGATACGTGGAAAGGGAGGTGGAGCTTTTTTGCATGAACATCCTAGAACTTCGTTTAATGAGCATTAGAAGTAAATACCAACTTAACTTTAGCATTGAAAGGGCACTCGTAATGATGATCCCGGGCTTGTACGACACTTATTATGTCTTCTCATCGAAACATCCTTAGTATTAAGAAGCGAGTACATCTGTACATCACTCCATAAAAACTCAATTAGTGATAGTTACTTTTTGAATAATGTATCAAAATTATAGTTGGGAGATTTTCATTTTATTGTAATTATTGTAAACGTGCTATATTTTATAATCAACCTGTTATGAATACGTAGTTTTTACAAAATTTCTTCATGTAAAAGCGTTTGATTTTGATTATTTCGATTCTTTTTTTGCAGGTAAGGCTGGCATGGGACTCCTCCTGGCTTCATGAACATTATTCTTGGACATCATTCTTGGACATCATAATTTTACTTCAAAGTAATTGGTTCGTCTATGTTAATTACTGCTCTGTTATAATTTATAGTGTTCCCGCGATACAAGATGATACTTAGGGTCCGTATCATTTCTCGTCTTTTGAAGTCCATTCTCGTCTCGCTTACAATAAATACTCTCCGTTTTTCTGCTTAAGCATGGCCGCAGAATGAAGGAGAGGTACGTGTCACCTTGTCCATACAGGCCAGCTATCTACATCATCTACATCTACACGATACCCTGCAAGCAACCGCGAGGGTGTGTGGTAGGGGGTGAAGATCACCAAGCATGGACTACCGACATGCAAACAAGCAACTATACGGTCTCATGCAACTAGATTGTTAGTATCCATAGTATTTAAGGGATTAATACATGCATCATGTATTACAGGATACTCTAAAATATTTCACCTACCTATCCCTTTGCTATGCTGTCTATTCTGTTCTCTTATAGTACGGGGGAAATATTCCATTTGGAATCTATCGGTACGACAATCTATCTGTCTAATCTTATGCATCTGATCGAATTGAGCATAATACGCTGGTGTTTTAAATGTTTGCCTAACATCTTCAGTAAAGCTGTTTGAATGAAATTTCTCTGATGGATTAATCTGTACTTTAACATACGCTCTGATAATGATTCCCACCCTAATTCTTATATTAATTCTGAAACGCTACTTAACCTATCGTAACACCTTTTAACGAACCTAGCTGCTCTATGCTACACACTGTCTAGTTCTCTGATCAAACCTGATTCATTAGGATCCCATCAATATTTATTGCTAACCTACTATTAATACTTACTGCTTACTGCTATCAATAATTACTTCTTTTCTGCGGGTTGAGGCTGGTTTTGATGGACAATAAATTCTTTCCACGACTCCTGTCCAATGAGGTCCTCTTTATTAATCATTAAATAACTCCGGAAAAAGGAATACAAAAGGATACACTTACAGAATTGACGTCAACACTGCTTTAAGACTTTCGAGAGTCTTGCATCTACATCTACATCTACACGATACCTACCCTGCAAGCCACCGCTAGGGTGTGTGGCAGGGGGTGAAGGTCACCAAGCATGCACTACTAACATGCAAGCAAGCAACTAAAGGGTCTCATGCAACTAGATTGTTAGTATTTATAGTATTTGAGGGGTTAATACATGCATCATGCACTACAGAATACTCTCAAATATTTCCCCTACCTATCCCTTTCCTATGCTGCCTATTCTGTTCTCTTATAGTACGGGGGAAAAATGCCATTTTGAATCTATCTGTACGACAATCTATCTCTCTAATCTTATTTATCTGGTCGAATCTAGCATAATACGCTGGTGTTTTTGCAAGTTGTCTTATTCATGCGTCTACATCTTAGTCTTGCGGCGACTTCAATTGGTTGACGATTCACTTTTCAATTTCGCCGTAAGTTTTGGGTTTCAATTTCCACTTTATCGGTGAATGTATTGGAATTTCTATGCGGTAATAGTGGGGAGTTATTGACGATCACTATAATTTCGGGGCCGCCCGTGTATTACGTGATGCCTAATGGGAAGGGGGGGAGGGGCCGAGAGAATTGTTACGATGCCCATACTGCTATCGACTGGAATGACTGGAGGAGGCATGGTCGCTGATTTGAGAAACCAGCGGCCATCTTGGTAGGCACGAGAACACAGTCTTGTTGCTCGTGACGCTCGTGTGGTTGAAGTAGTTTTAGCACGCGGTAAAAATTAGAGTGGATAGGTGAATAATGGATTATTAATTTAAAAATCATCAAATAAACGGAAAAGGCGCCAAGTAAGTGTAAAAATGCGGTGAATTATTGGTATGTAGCGTATTTACATATGAGTAGTGCATGTTTGGTGATCTTTACCTTCTGCCACATTCCCTCGTGGTGGCTTGCAGGGTATCGTGTGGATGTAGATGAACTTGTATGTGAGGTAGCAATCAGCTACATCTACATAATACGCTTATGGTGATTTTCACCCCCTGCCTCTCACCATTGCAGTGGCTCACAGGGAATAAAGTAGTTATGTGCTCTGCAAGCCACCATAAAGGTGTATGGCAAGGGATGAATTTGCGCCAAACTCACATTATATATCTTGCTTGAAAAGGATTAAACCTTGTTAGACGTCATTTGGAAAACGCTGCCAGTATATATCTACATCTACATAATACCCTGCAAGCCACCGTAAAGGTGGGTGGCAGGGGGTGAACTCTCACCAAACATGCACTACATTTCATGCATGAAAAATGATTAGTATTTATATACTATTCTTAACTACACTATTTAAAAAAAGATAAAAATAACTAAGCAAATATGCAAAAACATGCTGTTAGTTGCGTAAGCTTCAAGTCCTTATACCAACATGGAACTACCTATGCTATGGATATTTACCGCTATTCGTATCCCTAATTGTACGAGGAAAAAAGGATATTTTGAATCTGTCAGTTCGGCAATCTATTTATCTAATTTTGTGATTAGTCTACCATAGTAGGTTGGGGTCCGCGAAATATTTTTAGCATCATCACTGAAAATTTGGTCTTGGAATTTGTTTATGAGATTAAGTCTAAATTCCAACCTGCGATCTGACAATGATTCCCAATTTAATTCATTTAATAGACTGGTTACGCTAATATAGTTATCGTACAGCCCCTTTACAAATCTTGCCGATCTTCGCTGCTCACGTTCAGGTTCGTTATTTTGACCGATTTCGTAGGGATCCCACACACTGGCAGCATATTCCAAATGAGGTCTTACAAGGGAAAAGTATAAGGTATACATACGAAATAGGCCTTGGTAATGAACTTGAAAGAATGTGTGCCGAGAAGATCGCCACGTTTTGTAATGGGACGGTAGGACAACTATGTTAGCAATATACCTATATTTGCCTATAATAGGCACCTACATATATCCTTTTTGTGTTTCTACTTTTACTTTTGACGGAACACCAAATACTTTCTAAATTTCGCTCTGAAATACGTTCTCTTCTACTGACATACGGGTCCTTCACAGCTATAAATACTCCTCCGTTTCTGCTTACTCTATCCTTTCTGTATACGGTAAATCACTTCGGGAATACTTCATGATCAGATATGTCCTCCGATAGACGGTTTTCTGTGCCTACATCTACATCTACATCTACATAATACCCTGCAAGCCACCACAAGGGTGTGTGGCAGGGGGTGATTGCTCACCAAACATGCACTACATATCATGCATAAAAAAGGAATAGTATTAATATAGTAGTCAGAACTACACTATTTAAAAAAGATAGAAATTGCAAGCAAGCATGCAAAAACATTCTGTTAGTAGGGTTAGCTTTAAGTACTCATACCAACATGCAGCTACCAATGCTATTCATTGCTACTCTCCGATAGGACATATTTACCGTTATTCGTATCTCTAATAGTGCGAGGGAAAAAGGACATTTTGAATCGGTCAGTTCGGCAATCAATTTCTCTAACTTTATGATTATGGTCCAGTCTGCCATAGTAAGTTGGGGTACGTAAAATATTTTTAACATCATCACTGAAAATATTGCCTTGGAATTTGTGGAAGAGATTAAGTCTAAATTTCAACCTGCGATACCAACCGAAACCTGCCTACGATTATATCTGCATCAGTACTTTTTATGAGGTGGTGAAATTCTGCTACTTTATTTCTTAAACTACGACAGTTCACTTCTAACACTGAAATTCTTTCTCCCCAATCGGTTTCTCTCTAGGTAACCCACTACCGACAGAGTGTGCTGCGGTCTTTAATTCGTCGCTCCCCTTCTCAACTCTCCGGTGGTTCCCCTACCTCTCTCCTCTTCTCCTCCCCTCCCCTCACTGACTCATCGCGCGGAGGGGGTGGAGGCCGTTGATCTCCAAGCCCCCTTCCCACCTCCCACTTCTCCTCGGCGACGTCCTTCACCTGCCTTCTGACTTTGGTGTCTTGCCTCGAATTTGACAACAAATGAACAGCGCCTTGCGTGCCATATTTTTTGTGAGTAGTAGAGGGTTTCGTCTACAGTGTCGTAGGCATGTGCAAAAACTAGTCCGGGTAGGCACCATGTTGTTATAAAATAAATAGATAAATTTGAGCTTTAGGTAGCCTACAAGGGGAAAACCTGAAAAAAGCTACCATCAAAAACAATAGTGTTAGAATTCAATTATTGTACAGTCAAATGCAAGTCGTAATAAAAATATAAAAAAATAAAAAATAAACAAAATGTAACAAAAAATATGTATAAATGGACATAACAAGATTGACAATTAATATTGAAGAATGATATAGTTTTCCGTACATATAGTGTTTTGCGCATTCATATATGTAGAACATATATTTTTCTGTACATTCATAGATAATTTGTTGTGGAAAAACCATAGTCTTAGGTACCTACCTAATTTAAGTCATTTTGCATATCATATCTTAGACGTTTCCATAAAATTACTGTAACATAGTGCAAATTCACCCTCAAAGGCAGTAAACCTGACCGAGAAAGTCGTGGCAACAAAGGTCATTAATATATACCAAAACAATACAGGGCCTAAGACTGAACCCTGAGGTACACGAGAGGTAATATATATAAAATCACTGTAATGATTATTGATGAAAACACATTGTGACCTCTTTGTTAGGTAACTTTTGAGCCATTTTGAACAAAAGTATAGAGTGCAGATGTGCAAAGTGAGGTAGAGTGAAGTAACAGTCATAATACAAGAATACAGAATACTTTAAATCAATAGATCGGAGTTCAGCAAAGCAAAACAAGCTACAATCTATATATATAAAAATGAATGTATGTGTGTGTGTTTATTATTATTATTATTATTATTATTTTTTCCACGGTATGGGGTAACTTAATGCTCTCTCCGTCACCTCATTTATTCATCATCATCAATTTCATCTTCATCTTTTTTTTTTTCTTCTTTCTCATACGTCACTAAGTGGCAAACGGTTGGAAGAGACCGCCGAAGGGGCTGGGTACCGCAACCTTGGTCTCCTTAAACCTCCCGCAAATAGCCACCCAGTTCAGTATATATACGAAATAATACTTTTTACACCGTGTTTAAGTCATTTTATAAACATTTAGTTGTTCAACTTAGTCAATCAACAGAGAAGTGGGCACTTCTCGTTGATAGACAGAGTTTTCTTTAGGACAAGATAGTCCTTATACGCCCAACATCTCTGGAAGGATTCAAGCGTGTTATTAGCCTGATGGTAATCGGCTTCTCTTGCAATTCTCTTTTTAAGTGTGCTCTGTAGGGTTTGTAGGTAATTTATATGTTCTTTCTTGCCACGAAGAAAAAGCGTGAGGTCCTTATAGATGGAGGCTTTAGTCAGTGTAAGGAGGAAATTCGCGAGAATATGCCCTTGATTATCAAATGTACCCCTTGTTGATAATCCTCCAAATAGATGTGTCCTTAGGATTTGGGTCATGCCCGTTAATGCTTTTATGGAGGAAATTACTTTCCGCCATATTTCCTTAGTTTTGGGGCAGAGGAAGAAGAGGTGCCACGTATTCGCTTCTGTTTGAGGGCACCACGGACAGTCATCTGTTAGGCGAAGGTGTGCATGTCGTAGGAAAATCCCGTCAGCCACGGCACCGTGAGCGAGCCTCCAGGCAATATCGGCATCGTGTCCAAGGGTTGGCGAGGCACGCAAACTTAGCCACCGTACATCCTCCTCCTGCTTCCCCTTAAGTGGCCAGGCAATGCGACTGGTGGCATATATCATTTCTTGATAAGTCCTTCTTTTGTGGAGTGGAAGTTGATGTATGATGCCGGTTCTTGAACTTTTAAAGAAGAACTTGTGCGTTAAAACCGGTGAATAGGTGAGTAGTTGAGTAGTAGTCGCCAGATCGTTATCGCTGGAGCAGGGAGAGGCGGTGACACTCATATTTTTCCATGCTTGGAGAAGAGATGAGTAGAATTGGTCGCCAATTACTATTCTACGCCCTTCTGTCTTAAATATGTCGTACATATTGTCTAGTCGAAGCTTTTTAGTTAAGCGGAGTTCTGCGAGGGATCTCCAAGGACAGGTAGGGGGCAAAGAGAGGAGTCTTTGTGCAGTGATGAAGCGGAAGGACCAGATTTTAGTCTGTATATCCACTAGTCCCATGCCTCCTTCTTGCAAAGGGGTCTTCATTTTCGTGGCATCTACCCAGTGTTTCCGATGGTTCCAGGCGAAGTGGACAAGCATGGATTGGAGTCGCTTGATGAGCGAAGAAGTAGGTGTTTGCACCTGAAGAGGATGCCAAATTTGGGGTGCGATAAATTGATTTATCGCTAGGACTCTTCCCCTTAGAGACATTGCGGCTAACCGAGGTTTCCACGCGTCTATAGCCTTAGTTATTTTGTTTTTGATCATTTTTTCTAATGCTTCTTTTTCAGCCTGGGGGTCGTTGTGTATCCAAACGCCTAGGAATTTTCTTCCTGTGCTAGTCCATTCAATTGAGAGCGGGGAATCGTTACGGGCTCTCCATGCACCCGCCCAGAGTCCGAAACTTTTATTCCTATTTAGGCGAGCTCCCGTACACTTGGAATACTGTTCAAACGCTGGGAAAAGATGGGCAAAATCAGCGTCGGAGTTCATGAAAACCGTTATATCGTCAGCATAGACACAAGTTTTGAACGTGAGGTTCAAATTGCGATCACAGTGTAAAGTGACTCCGGAAATGACTGCTTTCAAGCGACGAAGCATGGGCTCAAAGGATATGCTGTACAAGAGGCCCGAGAGTGGACATCCTTGACGTATGCCGCGCTTAAAAGGAATAGGTCCCGTAAGAGAAGAGGCCACCCTGACTAAGCAAACGGAATTTGAATAGAGAGTTCGCACCATTGCGCAAAAAGTGTCGCCAAAACCCATCTTGTGCAGAACTCGGAAGAGAAATTGGTGGCTGACCAAGTCAAAGGCTTTGCTTTGATCGAGTGACACTACCGCAAGGGGAAGATTGTTCTCGTTATGGAAGTGGACCAGATCACGAATAGTGAAAATAGTGTCAAAAATGGTCCGGCCCGGTACGCAGTAGCTCTGCTCAGGAGACACAACGGAGCCTATCGTTCTCGCCAAACGATTAGCGAGAAGTTTGGCGGCAATTTTATAGTCTGTGTTGGTGATCGACAGGGGGCGCCAATTATCTAGGGAGTCGGTGTTGTTGGACTTAGGCATAAGGGATGTGATGGTAATTGACGTTGTTCTTGGCAGTTGTCCTCTTCGAAAACTAGCCATCAACATGCGATGAAAAGGCCGTCGAAGAATTTCCCAAAATTTTAAATAGAACTCCACCGTTATGCCATCCATGCCGGGAGTTTTGTTTTTGTTCATGCCCTTGAGTGCTTCATAGATTTCATTTGGGTGAATAAGGTCGTCCATTTGAGCAGCATCCTCCGGCGTTAATTGGTTCAGGGTGGAGAGGAGAGCTTCTATCTCTTGTTCATCAGGATCGGGAGTATTTTGGGGATCGTAGATATCTGCAAAATGGTGCCTCACGTGGGAGGCGATGACTACGGGGTCCTCAATACGTTGGCCCTCAATGTTGAGGGATAAAAGGGGCTTGGGGCAGGCTCTGGCGGCCCACTTGGAGAGGTGAGCAGCAGCGGGGGCGTCATTTGAGAGAATGGTCTCCCATCCCGCCTTAGCGACCATCGCTCTGGCGTCTCTCTCAAATTGTCCGTCAATGACAGAGTCTTGGCAGGAGGTGCGAAGTATCCGCTGGTAAATTTTCCCGTGTTCTCGTATTTCCTCCTTGAGTCTCTCCCAAAGATGAATAGGGTCTATTCCCTCCAGTTCTTTCAAAATCACGCGTAGCATGGATTGGGCGTGCTCATAATATGACTGACTGGATAGAAGAGAGTTCTCAAATCTCCAATAAGGGGCCTTATTCCTCCGCATGTCAGCACGCAGGCGTAGCATCACTGCTGAGTGGTCGGAAAAAGAAGCTAAATGTTCCACACTACCAATGGTGGGTAGTTTGTGGTCCGAAAGATATATCCTATCAAGACGCGAGCCTCCACCTCTCGAACTGAGGTAAGTATATCCCTGTTTGTTGCCGTGATAACTTGACCAAGAGTCTTCCAAGTCGTTTTCTATCAGCAGACTTTGTAGAGAAGTCGCGTATCTAGGGTGGCGTTCATTGCCCGTGGATCTATCAATTGCAGGTGATAACGTTGTGTTAAAATCACCTCCCATCACCACTGTGAATCCGGAGTTGACGTACTGCCTCGATTTGGATTCAATGTATTTTTTCACCTCTTCAGTGACAAATATAGCATGGTTCTGCTCATGGGGACCATAGAAAGAGATCAGCAGGAAGGTGGAAGAGTTTGGTGGCAAGAAGCGCGCAATAAGGGCATTGGCATACCCTTCAACAATAACGTCCGCCTCCAGTATCTGGACTCCTAGGCTCCTCTTATATGCGATGGCGGTGCCTGTATTTGGTGTCGTAGGGTCAGCGAAGTGAAAAGCGTAGTGCGGGAGGGAGTCCATTGGCGGCGATGAAGTGCTTGTCTCCTGAAGAAGGAGAATATCGGGAAGTTGTCGCTGGACAAAGAGTGTGAGTAATGCCCATTTATATTGGCTTCGCACTGACCTAGTATTTAATGTCATAATCGTAAGGTCTGACATTCCTGTACAATTAAATAAGTATATAGAAAATAAATAAATGGGGCAGGCAATATACCTTCAACTGAGGGTATGTTGCTATTGTGCGCAGTTGCATTGACTCCTGAAGGCACTATTTGGCGTTTAGCGTAGAAATGAGGCGTTGTAGCCGGGTTTTGTAGGTTCTATTAGACGTAGCCCTATGGATGTCTCGTATGGCTAGCGCTAATTCGGTAATGTCCGGTGTCAGGCTCTTTGCCAAGGATAGCTGGTCGTTATGGCAGTAAGCCTTGACCAGGAAATCCTTAACAATGTGATCGGGGATGCTGGATTGTGAGTCCTCCGCTAGAATTTTTGTAACTTGGAGGAGAAAAGGTGTGGAGTATGGCGAAGTTACGTTTCTGTCCATGCTGCCCTTTTTCCTCGATGGAGATGAAGCTGGCGATGTCCTGCTGGAAGAGTCACTTTCAGCGGTTTTACGTTTGGAGGCACCAGAAGTTCTTCCGCTGGGCGCAGAGACACCACTGAAGTGCGATATTGGTGAGGCCAGTGTTGTATTACAATCATGGTCGATGATATAGCTAGGTGAAGAATCATTGATGGGTAAGGATATATTAGTTGGAGGGGGAAAATACTCCACAGAGGAGGTGGGAGAGAGAGGGGGGAAATTGGAAGGTGTGGGAGGAGGGGAGGGTGATGCCGGGGGAGGAGAAGGGGGTGAGGAGGCAGAAGGTGGAGGAGGATTGAGGGGGACTGAGGCGAGAACGGGGGGAGGAGGGGGAGGAGGGGGAGGAATGCACGAGGAGGAGGAAGAGGGAGCGGTGGTTATGTCGGCGTTATGGGTGGGCTGCTGTTGATTTTGGAGTGTTGCACTATCGGCCCTTTTGTTATATCCGTGAACATTGGTAAAACAATTGGAGGCGGTGTGACCCTCCTTTCCGCACTTAAAGCACTTCATGTCGTCAATGGATAGGTATATGCGGAGAGTGGTATTTTCGTCCGTTTCAAGCAGGATGGAGTCAGGAAGAGTCACCCCCTCTCTCAACACGACGTATACCTGTCGTCTCCAACTATCAATGTGCGAGAAACCGTCTTGATGAATGCCAACGGAAACACTGCGAATCGGACTGACGATCCGCATAGCTTGACTTAGGATTTCAACTAAGTCTCCATCCGGGAATTCAGGGGGGATGTGAGAGATAGTCAGCTTGTCAACTTTAGATGTCATCCGACGGGCTGCTGAATACAGATCGCGGATGGTCACTCCACCGTAATCTCTCATGAACCTGTCGACCAATTCATCTGTTTTGAGGTATATACAAATTCTTTCAAAGGATAATTTTGTAGCATGAGTGATAGTATTCCCTCCGCCTAGCAGTTCCGCGACGGCATAGACATAATCTCTTATGGGGGTATTTGGGAGTGCTTGGAAGAGTATGCCTCTCTTCTTCGTGGGTCCTGCTGTCTTGAAAATCACGGGCTTGGTACGGAATACAAACGGCTTAGTGCCCCCTTCGACGGCCGCGTTACTGTTGTCGCCACCGACAACGCTCGCGAATGTAGGTTCTATTCTGGAGGGTGATTGAAGGTGAGTGGTTGGTGTTGTTAGATGGGAGTAGGAATTGGAAGGTTGAGGAGAGGAGTCGACCACCTCTTCGATTTGAGGCGTGCAAGCGGCGAAGGCGGAAGGGGGGGCAAGTAATGGGTGGTGGTGAGAGAGCGGAGGAGGAGGAAGAGGTGAGGGAAGACAATGACTTACGGAGGGGCCGGCAGAGTTAAAGGTGGCGGGCGGGGGTGCGCCATTGGACGACGAGGGCAGGGATTCGGATGAGCCCGAGCGACGTCGCTGGGAGGAGAGGGGAGAGTGTGAAAAACTCGCCAATTCGGAAAAGGAAATCGAACGTTCGGGAGGAGAGTTGTATAGCAATAAATTATTCCAGGATTTGTTACGTTTCGTGGTAGATGGTGTGCTAATCTGTGTGCTATTTATATCTGGAAACGATTGAATTTTGAGGGAGCCGTTTTCACGACGGAGTATACTCGGCGAGAGATAAGTGTCTCCCAGGGACGTAAAAGTTTGCGATTGTAGCAGCCTCGGTGCGGAGACCGGGGATTCAGAATTTGAGCTAAGTGAATATGGCACAAGTGGGCTTTGCCTTTCCGGAAAGGAATGAGAGGGCTTATGAGAGATCACTTGAGGGCGGAGTGAGGGGTCACTTTCAGTAGGAGGATATTGAGTCGCACTTGGGAGGATCTGAGAAGCTGTGATTAGCGACACTTCAGTAGGTACAACGTCGCTGAACAGATCCTGCGATGGAAACATGGCCGGTTGTTCAGGATCCATGGTGGAAGAGGAGTCTTCACGGGCTGGCGTGCTGAGGGGATTGCGTTGGGTCTCCATGGCGGTGAACTCCGAGCGGGCCCTCACCCCGGCGACGGGGGAGCAACCCTCGGCGATAGCGGCTGTCAAAGCCGCGGAGTCAGGAGTCACGCAGGCGGGAGGGGAAAATCACGAAGCACTCGCGAATGGGAAGGTCAAATTGCACTAGATGAGAAGCACTATGTAAGGAAATACTTCACACGTAATATGATAGCACGTTTAATGCACTAAGTACACTTGGACCACAGTAATCACTGTTGAATCGGGAGCGCCAAAAAAAACACGTCCGTTCAGTTCAGCGTAGTTGTGTGTGTGTGTGTTTTTTATTATTATTATTATTATTATTATTATTATTATTATTATTTTTTCCACGGTATGGGGTAACTTAATGCTCTCTCCGTCACCTCATTTATTCATCATCATCAATTTCATCTTCATCTTTTTTTTCCTTCTTTCTCATACGTCACTAAGTGGCAAACGGTTGGAAGAGACCGCCGAAGGGGCTGGGTACCGCAACCTTGGTCTCCTTAATCCTCCCGCAAATAGCCACCCAGTTCAGTATATATACGAAATAATACTTTTTACACCGTGTTTAAGTCATTTTATAAACATTTAGTTGTTCAACTGAGTCAATCAACAGAGAAGTGGGCACTTCTCGTTGATAGACAGAGTTTTCTTTAGGACAAGATAGTCCTTATACGCCCAACATCTCTGGAAGGATTCAAGCGTGTTATTAGCCTGATGGTAATCGGCTTCTCTTGCAATTCTCTTTTTAAGTGTGCTCTGTAGGGTTTGTAGGTAATTTATATGTTCTTTCTTGCCACGAAGAAAAAGCGTGAGGTCCTTATAGATGGAGGCTTTAGTCAGTGTAAGGAGGAAATTCGCGAGAATATGCCCTTGATTATCAAATGTACCCCTTGTTGATAGTCCTCCAAATAGATGTGTCCTTAGGATTTGGGTCATGCCCGTTAATGCTTTTATGGAGGAAATTACTTTCCGCCATATTTCCTTAGTTTTGGGGCAGAGGAAGAAGAGGTGCCACGTATTCGCTTCTGTTTGAGGGCACCACGGACAGTCATCTGTTAGGCGAAGGTGTGCATGTCGTAGGAAAATCCCGTCAGCCACGGCACCGTGAGCGAGCCTCCAGGCAATATCGGCATCGTGTCCAAGGGTTGGCGAGGCACGCAAACTTAGCCACCGTACATCCTCCTCCTGCTTCCCCTTAAGTGGCCAGGCAATGCGACTGGTGGCATATATCATTTCTTGATAAGTCCTTCTTTTGTGGAGTGGAAGTTGATGTATGATGCCGGTTCTTGAACTTTTAAAGAAGAACTTGTGCGTTAAAACCGGTGAATAGGTGAGTAGTTGAGTAGTAGTCGCCAGATCGTTATCGCTGGAGCAGGGAGAGGCGGTGACACTCATATTTTTCCATGCTTGGAGAAGAGATGAGTAGAATTGGTCGCCAATTACTATTCTACGCCCTTCTGTCTTAAATATGTCGTACATATTGTCTAGTCGAAGCTTTTTAGTTAAGCGGAGTTCTGCGAGGGATCTCCAAGGACAGGTAGGGGGCAAAGAGAGGAGTCTTTGTGCAGTGATGAAGCGGAAGGACCAGATTTTAGTCTGTATATCCACTAGTCCCATGCCTCCTTCTTGCAAAGGGGTCTTCATTTTCGTGGCATCTACCCAGTGTTTCCGATGGTTCCAGGCGAAGTGGACAAGCATGGATTGGAGTCGCTTGATGAGCGAAGAAGTAGGTGTTTGCACCTGAAGAGGATGCCAAATTTGTGGTGCAATAAATTGATTTATCGCTAGGACTCTTCCCCTTAGAGACATTGCGGCTAACCGAGGTTTCCACGCGTCTATAGCCTTAGTTATTTTGTTTTTGATCATTTTTTCTAATGCTTCTTTTTCAGCCTGGGGGTCGTTGTGTATCCAAACGCCTAGGAATTTTCTTCCTGTGCTAGTCCATTCAATTGAGAGCGGGGAATCGTTACGGGCTCTCCATGCACCCGCCCAGAGTCCGAAACTTTTATTCCTATTTAGGCGAGCTCCTGTACACTTGGAATACTGTTCAAACGCTGGGAAAAGATGGGCAAAATCAGCGTCGGAGTTCATGAAAACCGTTATATCGTCAGCATAGACACAAGTTTTGAACGTGAGGTTCAAATTGCGATCACAGTGTAAAGTGACTCCGGAAATGACTGCTTTCAAGCGACGAAGCATGGGCTCAAAGGATATGCTGTACAAGAGGCCCGAGAGTGGACATCCTTGACGTATGCCGCGCTTAAAAGGAATAGGTCCCGTAAGAGAAGAGGCCACCCTGACTAAGCAAACGGAATTTGAATAGAGAGTTCGCACCATTGCGCAAAAAGTGTCGCCAAAACCCATCTTGTGCAGAACTCGGAAGAGAAATTGGTGGCTGACCAAGTCAAAGGCTTTGCTTTGATCAAGTGACACTACCGCAAGGGGAAGATTGTTCTCGTTATGGAAGTGGACCAGATCACGAATAGTGAAAATAGTGTCAAAAATGGTCCGGCCCGGTACGCAGTAGCTCTGCTCAGGAGACACAACGGAGCCTATCGTTCTCGCCAAACGATTAGCGAGAAGTTTGGCGGCAATTTTATAGTCTGTGTTGGTGATCGACAGGGGGCGCCAATTATCTAGTGAGTCGGTGTTGTTGGACTTAGGCATAAGGGATGTGATGGTAATTGACGTTGTTCTTGGCAGTTGTCCTCTTCTAAAACTAGCCATCAACATGCGATGAAAAGGCCGTCGAAGAATTTCCCAAAATTTTAAATAGAACTCCACCGTTATGCCATCCATGCCGGGAGTTTTGTTTTTGTTCATACCCTTGAGTGCTTCATAGATTTCATTTGGGTGAATAAGGTCGTCCATTTGAGCGGCATCCTCCGGCGTTAATTGATTCAGGGTGGAGAGGAGAGCTTCTATCTCTTGTTCATCAGGATCGGGAGTATTTTGGGGATCGTAGATATCGGCAAAATGGTGCCTCACGTGGGAGGCGATGACTACGGGGTCCTCAATACGTTGGCCCTCAATGTTGAGGGATAAAAGGGGCTTGGGGCAGGCTCTGGCGGCCCACTTGGAGAGGTGAGCAGCAGCGGGGGCGTCATTTGAGAGAATGGTCTCCCATCCCGCCTTAGCGACCATCGCTCTGGCGTCTCTCTCAAATTGTCCGTCAATGACAGAGTCTTGGCAGGAGGTGCGAAGTATCCGCTGGTAAATTTTCCCGTGTTCTCGTATTTCCTCCTTGAGTCTCTCCCAAAGATGAATAGGGTCTATTCCCTCCAGTTCTTTCAAAATCACGCGTAGCATGGATTGGGCGTGCTCATAATATGACTGACTGGATAGAAGAGAGTTCTCAAATCTCCAATAAGGGGCCTTATTCCTCCGCATGTCAGCACGCAGGCGTAGCATCACTGCTGAGTGGTCGGAAAAAGAAGCTAAATGTTCCACACTACCAATGGTGGGTAGTTTGTGGTCCGAAAGATATATCCTATCAAGACGCGAGCCTCCACCTCTCGAACTGAGGTAAGTATATCCCTGTTTGTTGCCGTGATAGCTTGACCAAGAGTCTTCCAAGTCGTTTTCTATCAGCAGACTTTGTAGAGAAGTCGCGTATCTAGGGTGGCGTTCATTGCCCGTGGATCTATCAATTGCAGGTGATAACGTTGTGTTAAAATCACCTCCCATCACCACTGTGAATCCGGAGTTGACGTACTGCCTCGATTTGGATTCAATGTATTTTTTCACCTCTTCAGTGACAAATATAGCATGGTTCTGCTCATGGGGACCATAGAAAGAGATCAGCAGGAAGGTGGAAGAGTTTGGTGGCAAGAAGCGCGCAATGAGGGCATTGGCATACCCTTCAACAATAACGTCCGCCTCCAGTATCTGGACTCCTAGGCTCCTCTTATATGCGATGGCGGTGCCCGTATTTGGTGTCGTAGGGTCAGCGAAGTGAAAAGCGTAGTGCGGGAGGGAGTCCATTGGCGGCGATGAAGTGCTTGTCTCCTGAAGAAGGAGAATATCGGGAAGTTGTCGCTGGACAAAGAGTGTGAGTAATGCCCATTTATATTGGCTTCGCACTGACCTAGTATTTAATGTCATAATCGTAAGGTCTGACATTCCTGTACAATTAAATAAGTATATAGAAAATAAATAAATGGGGCAGGCAATATACCTTCAACTGAGGGTATGTGCGCAGTTGCATTGACTCCTGAAGGCACTATTTGGTGTTTAGCGTAGAAATGAGGCGTTGTAGCCGGGTTTTGTAGGTTCTATTAGACGTAGCCCTATGGATGTCTCGTATGGCTAGCGCTAATTCGGTAATGTCCGGTGTCAGGCTCTTTGCCAAGGATAGCTGGTCGTTATGGCAGTAAGCCTTGACCAGGAAATCCTTAACAATGTGATCGGGGATGCTGGATTGTGAGTCCTCCGCTAGAATTTTTGTAACTTGGAGGAGAAAAGGTGTGGAGTATGGCGAAGTTACGTTTCTGTCCATGCTGCCCTTTTTCCTCGATGGAGATGAAGCTGGCGATGTCCTGCTGGAAGAGTCACTTTCAGCGGTTTTACGTTTGGAGGCACCAGAAGTTCTTCCGATGGGCGCAGAGACACCACTGAAGTGCGATATTGGTGAGGCCAGTGTTGTATTACCATCATGGTCGATGATATAGCTAGGTGAAGAATCATTGATGGGTAAGGATATATTAGTTGGAGGGGGAAAATACTCCACAGAGGAGGTGGGAGAGAGAGGGGGGAAATTGGAAGGTGTGGGAGGAGGGGAGGGTGATGCCGGGGGAGGAGAAGGGGGTGAGGAGGCAGAAGGTGGAGGAGGAGGAGGATTGAGGGGGACTGAGGCGAGAACGGGGATGGGGGGAGGAGGGGGAGGAGGGGGAGGAAAGCACGAGGAGGAGGAAGAGGGAGCGGTGGTTATGTCGGCGTTATGGGTGGGCTGCTGTTGATTTTGGAGTGTTGCACTATCGGCCCTTTTGTTATATCCGTGAACATTGGTAAAACAATTGGAGGCGGTGTGACCCTCCTTTCCGCACTTAAAGCACTTCATGTCGTCAATGGATAGGTATATGCGGAGAGTGGTATTTTCGTCCGTTTCAAGCAGGATGGAGTCAGGAAGAGTGACCCCCTCTCTCAACACGACGTATACCTGTCGTCTCCAACTATCGATGTGCGAGAAACCGTCTTGATGAATGCCAACGGAAACACTGCGAATCGGACTGACGATCCGCATAGCTTGACTTAGGATTTCAACTAAGTCTCCATCCGGGAATTCAGGGGGGATGTGGGAGATCGTCAGCTTGTCAACTTTAGATGTCATCCGACGGGCTGCTGAATACAGATCGCGGATGGTCACTCCACCGTAATCTCTCATGAACCTGTCGACCAATTCATCTGTTTTGAGGTATATACAAATTCTTTCAAAGGATAATTTTGTAGCATGAGTGATAGTATTCCCTCCGCCTAGCAGTTCCGCGACGGCATAGACATAATCTCTTATGGGGGTATTCGGGAGTGCTTGGAAGAGTATGCCTCTCTTCTTCGTGGGTCCTGCTGTCTTGAAAATGACGGGCTTGGTACGGAATACAAACGGCTTAGTGCCCCCTTCGACGGCCGCGTTACTGTTGTCGCCTCCGACAACGCTCGCGAATGTAGGTTCTATTCTGGAGGGTGGTTGAAGGTGAGTGGTTGGTGTTGTTAGATGGGAGTAGGAATTGGAAGGTTGAGGAGAGGAGTCGACCACCTCTTCGATTTGAGGCGTGCAAGCGGCGAAGGCGGAAGGGGGGGCAAGTAATGGGTGGTGGTGAGAGAGCGGAGGAGGAGGAAGAGGTGAGGGAAGACAATCACTTACGGAGGGGCCGGCAGAGTTAAAGGTGGCGGGCGGGGGTGCGCCATTGGACGACGAGGGCAGGGATTCAGATGAGCCCGAGCGACGTCGCTGGGAGGAGAGGGGAGAGTGTGAAAAACTCGCCAATTCGGAAAAGGAAATCGAACGTTCGGGAGGAGAGTTGTATAGCAATAAATTATTCCAGGATTTGTTACGTTTCGTGGTAGATGGTGTGCTAATCTGTGTGCTATTTATATCTGGAAACGATTGAATTTTGAGGGAGCCGTTTTCACGACTGAGTATACTCGGCGAGAGATAAGTGTCTCCCAGGGACGTAAAAGTTTGCGATTGTAGCAGCCTCGGTGCGGAGACCGGGGATTCAGAATTTGAGCTAAGTGAATATGGCACAAGTGGGCTTTGCCTTTCCGGAAAGGAATGAGAGGGCTTATGAGAGATCACTTGAGGGCGGAGTGAGGGGTCACTTTCAGTAGGAGGATATTGAGTCGCACTTGGGAGGATCTGAGAAGCTGTGATTAGCGACACTTCAGTAGGTACAACGTCGCTGAACAGATCCTGCGATGGAAACATGGCCGGTTGTTCAGGATCCATGGTGGAAGAGGAGTCTTCACGGGCTGGCGTGCTGAGGGGATTGCGTTGGGCCTCCATGGCGGTGAACTCCGAGCGGGCCCTCACCCCGGCGACGGGGGAGCAACCCTCGGCGATAGCGGCTGTCAAAGCCGCGGAGTCAGGAGTCACGCAGGCGGGAGGGGAAAATCACGAAGCACTCGCGAATGGGAAGGTCAAATTGCACTAGATGAGAAACACTATGTAAGGAAATACTTCACACGTAATATGATAGCACGTTTAATGCACTAAGTACACTTGGACCACAGTAATCACTGTTGAATCGGGAGCGCCAAAAAACACGTCCGTTCAGTTCAGCGTAGTGTGTGTGTGTGTATGTCCTTTATGCATTACTACACCATTCATCGGATCGCCATGAAACTTTGGGAAGTTGTTGAGTACATTCCCGAAAAGAGGACTACGAAATCGATATTTCAATATCGATTCTTTATCGATATAATATCGCAAAAGTATCGATAAATCGATACATTATTGACACAAAATTGAGGTGAAATTATTTAGTTTTTTAAAAGGAATGTATCGTTGCAATATCGATACTGTATCGAATGTATATAATGTGTTTGTCCTTAATGCATTACTACACCATTCATCGGATCGCCATGAAACTTTGGAAAGTTATTGAGTACGCTCCGCGAAGGTTTCTACGAAATCGATAATTCAAGGTCGATACTGTATCGATATAATATCGATAAAATATGGATACATCGATACATTGTTGATACAAAATTGAGGTGAAATTATTTAGGTGTTTTTTATCAAAGTTTTATAAAGTATCATTACAATATCGATACTGTAACGATACAATATTGATAACTTCATGCATTACCACAACATTCATCCAATTTCCATGAAGCTTTGGTTAGTTGTTTTGTTCACTCCATGAAGGTTTGTACAATATCGAGAATACAATATCGACACTGGAGCCGGGATGTGCATCCCATTGAACTTGCAATTCATTGAAACACTCACGTGCAACATATTCAAATCATCCGGCATGGGACAAATATTTCAGAAATGCCAACTTATTCTAGGGATGAATGCACAATGGTGCACAAAGCATCGCTCGAGGCTCTGGATCGATCATTGCAAGATTTCCGTTGAATCCTGAGACCATTTGAGAACGCATTAATATTGCTTGCACGACATTTCAGGCAAACATTACCTGTAATTCCTCGATTGACACTAGCGGATGAAATAAATTCTTGCCTGAAATATTCTACTTTGTGACGACATATAAAGACGTTAACATTATATACAAATAGGCGTGTCCAGCTGCAAAACAATCGATCAGCTGAGATATATTGTATACCCATAAGAATTGTGAAATTAAACATACTATAAACGTGCGCTTTCCATTTAATCAGATTGAGCCACAGCAACGCGTGGCCGGGTCAGCTTGTGTTCTTATAAAAAACCTCTAGTTGGGCATTTTCATCGAATTATAAGAATTAAGAGAAGAGGAGAGAATAAAATAACAATCTCAATCGAACAACAATATATTTTCCCAGGGTCCCCCAAATTAAGCGACATAAAAAAATCCGTTGTCCTTTTCCCCCTACCGAAATGTCCATCCTATTCATTCATCTCATCTTCACCCCCTTTCTGTCTACATCTACATCTACCCGATACCTTGTTTCCCACCACGAGAGTGTGTGCATGGGGTTAAGATCACCAAATATGTACGTATGTAGAGCAGATACAAGGTAAACACATGCGTGAAATAATGCGTCAAGGTAATCGTAGACTGGGATTCATCAAACGAGTATTGGGTAAATGTGACGATCATGTACGAGAAATCAGCTACTTTTCCCTTATTAGACCTCATTTGGAATATGCTGCCAGTGTATAGGATCCCTACGAAATTAGTCTAAATAATAAACTTGAACGTGTGCAGCGAAGATCGGCAAGATTTGTAAAGGGACGGTACGATAACCTTATTAGCGTAACCAGTCTACTAAACGAATTAAATTGGGAATCATTGTCAGATCGCAGGTTGAAATTGAGACTTAATCTTCTGAATAAATTCCAAGATAATATTTTCAGTGATGACGTTATGCGAACCCCAACTTACTATGGTAGACTGTACCATAATTACATAATTAGAGAAATTGATTGCCGAACTGACAGATTCAAAATGTCCTTTTTTCCTCGTACAAATAGGGATATGAGTAGCGGTAAATATGTCCAATAAAAGTGAATCAATCCATAGCTTAGGTAGTTGCATGTTGGTGTAAGAACTTGACGTTGGCCCAACTAAGAGCACGTTTTTGCATGCGTAGTTTGCTATTTTTTTCTTTCAATTAGTGCAGTTTAGGCTGATATAATACCTAATACTAACTGTTAAATGCATGATATGTAGTGCATGTTTGGTGAGAATTCACCCCCTGCCACACATCTTTATGGTGGCGTACAGGGTATTATGTAAATGTAGATGTAAGGGGCGTGTGACAGGGGGTGAAGATCGCTAAGCATGCACTACTGAAATGCAAGCAAGTTTCTACATGAAAACAGACTACATAATAGTGTCACATGCAGCTAATTGGTTAGTATCTACTTGGTAATAAAGGGATCATTGGTTATTGATACATGCATCATGCACAACAAACTAACAATATGTCACCTACCTATTCCTTTCCTATGCTACCTCTTTTGTACCCTGATAGTGCGGGGGAAAAATGACATTTTGAATCTATCGGGACGACAATTTTTCTGTCTAATCTTATTTATCTGATCGAATCCAGCATAATACGCAAGGGTTTTAAATATATCTAGCATCTTTGGTGAAATATGTCTATCCATTTTAAATTTCTCCAGGAGATTTAGTTCATACTTTAACCTACGATCTGATAATAATTCACAACCTAATTCTGCAAGTAATTTTGATACTCTGATAAAGCTATCGTAACAAATTTTAACAAGCCTAGCTGCTCTACGCTGCACACTGTCTAGTTCTCTGATCAAATCTAATTCATTCGGAACCTGCATATTCTAGATGGGGCCTGACTAATAAAATGTATCATCGCTCCTTTTTCTTCTCGTCGCATTTCCCTAAATTCAGTTGCTGTTAAATCATTACGCCTTATTTTAATTCGTTAAAACTTCCGCGGTTCATGATATCCGGCGTCGTTGTTTTTTGGGTAAACCCGCGTCACAGTGTAAAAATGACCAACCGTTTCGTCTCCGCTGCTGGAGACTTCCTCAGGGTAATGACATTCCTTGGTTTGCGCGTAGAATTTTTGTCCCACGGTGATGGAGGTGGGGGAGTGGATGAGGGTTGAGGTGGGGGTTTCTCGATTTTTCTTTTCGTTCTCGAAATAACTGGAAGCCAGGATGGGCTTACCATTTGTCCTTGGTCTCTATTACAATTTTTATACTGTGACGCGAGTTTACCCAAAACACAACGACGTCCATTACCCCTTATAGTTTCTTATTCTCAGAACGGCTCTCCCCGGGGGAAGCCGGATGTAGAATTCTCCGGAGGTGTCGTGCTGCTGTCAGTCGTAAAGCGATAACAATTGAAGTAATTGAAGCGGTTTACTTGCAGGAAAATTTCCCCACGAGAAGAACGGGGCATGAGGCGGGGGGCCCGGGTGTTTATAGGGCCCATAAACCTTGGAGTGTAACTGAGTGAGGGACATTTTTAGAACCGGAGGGCAATGAGAGGGATGCTTGCTCGCGATTGGGTACGGGCGGTATGCGGCTGCCGACGTCATTTCCGCCGGGGGCGGACAACCCCATGTCTCGTCACACTTCCATTCTCTGTCTTGGTTCTCTTTCAAACTATCCAGTTTCTTTTGGAGTAGACACGTTAAACTTTTTAGCTATCAACACGAAGCACTGAAAATTTCAAAAGATCCAAATAGCGTTTATTACTGCCTCTCAAGAATGACTTTTCCACTTCAATTAATTTCCACTTCAAATTACACATTAAAAAATCCAGCGTATTATGCTAGATTCGACCAGATAAATAAGATTAGAGAGATAGATTGTCGTACCGATAGATTCAAAATGGCATTTTTCCCCCGTACTATAAGAGAACAGAATAGGCAGCATAGCAAATAGGAAATATTTTAGCGTATTCTGTAGTGCATGATGCATGTATTAACCCCTCAAATACTATAGATACTAACAATCTAGTTGCATGGGACACTTTAATTGCATGAGACACTTTAGTTGCTTGTTTGCATGTCAGAAGTGCATGCTTGGTGGTCTTCACCCCCTGCCACACACCCTCGCGGTCGCTTGCAGGGTATCGCGTAGATGTAGATGTAACATTCAGCCTCTTGGTTTCACTCTTCTACTGTTTATACGGAGTAGCATTTATTCACGTCTTCGTGGTAGTAAGTTTTATGTCTGATTGATGATGCTTGTTTGGCGATAGTTAGCCCCCTGCCACTCATGAAAGCGATTGCTTGAATCTACATATACATCTACACAATACCCTGCAAGCTACCGCGAGGGTGTATGGCAAGGTGTGAAGATCACCAAGCATGCACTACTAACATGCAAACAAGCAACTATAGGGTCTCATGCAACTAGATTGTTAGTATGAATAGTATTTAAGGGATTACACACATGCATCATGCACTACAGAATACTCTAAAATCCCCTAACCAATCCCTTTGCTATGCTTCCTATTCTGTTCTCTTATAGTACGGGGGAAAAGGGGTCATTGAAATCTACTCCAATCTTCTTCTACGCAATACCCAGCAAATATCCGCGAGGGTGTGCGTCAGTGGGTGAAGATTACCAAACATGCACTATTGATAAGCAACTAGGCTATTATATAGAAAAATGCTAGATAATAGAGTCACATGCAGTTTGCTGGTTCATGCATAGTAATTCAAGGTAGGCAAGATTTGTAAAGGGATGATACCATAACCGTAATGGCGTAACCAGTCTATTAAATGAATTAAAATGGAAATCATTGGTGGAAATTTAGAATTAATCTCTTAAATAAATTCCAATATAATATTTTCAGTGAAGACGTTAAAAATATTTTGCGAACGCCAACTTATTATGGTAGACACCCTGCCATACACCCTCGCGTGCGTATGTAGATGTAGACTGGACCATAATTACAAAATTAGAGGAATTGATTGGTGAACTGACATATTAAAAATGTCCTTTAGGGGTAAAGTACCAGCTTCGCAGTGTTGACGTCCCTGGTTCCTGGTTCAACACTCTCTGCCTCCAATTTTTTTTCATCGCAGTTTCGTTGTACGATTAACCCTGTTTTACATATTTTTAACCTTTTTACCCGGGATGCATTTTAACTATTTTACGCGTAACATAGTTAATTATGTTATTTACCTAAATCACGTAATTAGTACGTGGTGATCTCTCAGTTGCATGAAGCGGTGCATGTAAGTGATGTTCACTCCCAGCCACACACCTTTGCGGTGGCTCCCCGGGTATTACGTACATGTGGATTAATTCGTTGGAAGATCATCTCGACCAAAAGGCGTGGCGACACAGTGCCTTTTTCTCTTTCTAGGGTGGGAGTGAATGCGTGACGTCCTTTCCTTTTTTCCCTCAACTACTCTCCCTTTCCCAGAATCCCCTGCGCGGCCCCAATTCCATCCCTACCCTCCTCCCCCCGTAAATTCCGATGAAAAAATAAACGGGCCCCCTCCGCGCTGCCTTCGCGCCCCCGAGCACGGAGTTAGGGATTCCACGCGCGCTACAGCGTGACCTGCGCGCCTACCCCATTGACCCCGTCCTCTCCTAGCAGCCACCCCCTTTGCGACACAAACCCCTTCCCCCTCGCGTTCTCCTTCGAAAGGGCCCGAATATAGTGTGATTCCGGCGGCCCACTTGCACATTTCAGGACGTCAACCCAAACAGGCAGTAAACGTATCTTTTTAACCCTCGCTCCCTCCCCCAAGGGCCCTCCCGACGACCCTTGGGGTCTCTCTTCCTCCCCTATCCTCACCCCCTTCTCCATTTTTACGGCAGGCGCCTACGCTCCTTTCTCTACATAAATATTACCAGGCGCCTTAATGTGAAATTCATGCATTGCCTTTTGCTTTCACAAGTAGGAGTCTGCCTCTTAAAAGAACGATGCCGAATTAGGGTGAATTTCGCTTATTATTTCCATCCAGATGATTTGCGAGAATTTTCGTAGAAAAGCGTATTATACCGGTAGGAACTGCTTTGGACGATGAAGTAAAAAGTGTACAGCGAGACTTGTATGTAGTTGTCTAATATTTCAACACATGGGTTTAATTTAAATTGATTGGTATTTATACTGGTGAAAGCCAGCTCCATCGGCAAGCGACCGGCGTGGTTTAAGCCATGCAGTGTTGCCTTGCCGACGGAGCTCGCTTTCGCCAGTATTAATGCTAATAGATTTAAATTAAACGCATGTGTAGAAATATTAGACAATTACATATTGGATACGTTCAGGACATGTGGGTTATAACGCGACCAAGAACGAAATTCTACGACACCCCAGTTTTGAAATGCTAATTTTTTATAAAATTATTAACAACTTTTCTTCTATTAAGGTTATACATTGGAAACTTACAAAGTGCATGGAAAACATATATATATCTATCATTCTTCAAACTTTGGTTGCTATTGAACGCCTTTTTATTGATTTACGAGTCATCAAAGTCTGCGCTTCGCTCGAACACCGTCAAAAACCGGCACTTTTTACGTTACAACTGTGTTCTAAAATATGAAAAAGCATTAAAAATTTAGGTCTGCTATCCAATTACGGATGATGAAATGAGGAAAATAACGGTGTGATTAGTTTTTCTGTACACGTAGCTTTGAATTTGTTATTTGTATTCAAACTCGTTCACATAATTTCTGCGCCGACAGTAGTCACTTGTGAATGTAGTGTGTGTGAGAATGTAGTGAAAATTGGTGGGCGAAAAATGAAAAGGTACCATTTGTTACGTTCTTTGTCTCTCATATTTCGTTTGTATTTCTCGTCCGTGTGTTTGATGGCGAAATTCTAATGGTATTGATTATGATACTCAAGTTATCTCTCTTTCCGTTAATCCACTTGAACGTAGTTTAGGATGTTTCTTCTGTAATATTCTCCTTGAGTTGACCCTCGTGGCAATGGGGGCGTTTACTCGGAACTGAAATCGCAAATTTGTACACAAAATCGTTAGATGGAAACGAAAAAAAGAATTTTGGTGAAAAGATTTATCTTCTAACCACAACCATTCACTCATAAATAAAAAATTAAAATAAGCAAAAGGTGACGCCCACCGAAAAAGCTGTTGTGATAACATTGACGTTATTTTCCTCCCGTCCTTGACTGCTTTTAGGGGAAGGGAAGGGAGTTGAGGGGGGTTCTCGGAAGGTCTGCTCGCACAGATGCGGTCGCAACTGCTCCGATTGGCAGAGTCAGCTGTTTCCCCCCAATTGCGATAAAGCGAAGTAGCTTCGTGGGCTCAGTTGTGATTGGACGAAGCCGATATAGGTCAGAGGTTGCACCACGTCCACTTTTCCGAAAGGGTTAAAAACATCAGTTTTTCGCCGCTTAAAACTCAAGAAATAATTGACGGATCAAAAAACGGAAAAATAGGTGTCTTTTTATTTTACAAACTCTATCAGATTCGGCAATTAAAAAATATGGTAGACAACCCCATTTCAGTTGTAATGCTCTCAATTTGTGGAGCTGTAGTTCAGCGATTCGTACTTTGCTTTAAGGTGTGCAGTAGGGCGGATCGGAAAAATCGATTTTTCGCGGAGAAACTTGGCCCTCTGGAAAAAGTTGTCAAAGTGACTCAAAATGAGGCCAGAAAAATTTGGGACCTCTAGGTAAACCCTAGACCCTCGCGCCGTGGCCATTTATGGGGAGGGGGGCTGAAAATGGAAAAAGTCATGTTTTTATAGCGGTTTCCCATGTATTTTGCCGAGTTGCGGCCCTTTAGGGCAAAAATTTCGTCCATTTGTACGTATCTGCAGCCGTTAAGCCACAAATTGTCTATTTTGAGTGCGCGGCCGCGCGTAATTATGCACCACCCACGCAGCGTCGCGGCGCAACGGTCAGAAGGCCGCTCGCGCGCCTCCTGCCCGGTAGCCGCGAACGCAGCAAAACTCATCACGGATGCGTCTTCCGTCGTTGGTCTCATTAATATTAGATAATTAAACAATTTCCAGGGAATAACAATTACGGAAGAATTGTATGAAGGTGATATAACCCTACCCACTATAACTTTTTTTCCTGTCTCGTCGACATAAACGAATTGACGTTACCGACTTTTAAAGAAGTGGTAAAATATTTTTTTTATGTTCGCGACGCATTGAGATATGAAAACGCAGGAAGGGAGCCTACGGCTTATCAAGTAGTCTGGTGGCCAAAGTGTCCGCACTTTGGAGACACACCTCTATTCCAATCATTCCGGAGCGTGGTGTGATTAAAATGATTATACGGTACCATACGACGTACTACGGCTTAAGAAAAAATGCAAGCAAGCCTATGAAAGGTGCGAAATTGACAAAAAATTAATATATTTTTAAATGATTCCCAGAATCTATGTGATATTTGTGCGTGTCAGAGCCTAAGAACTAGCAAGTGTAAATTTAGAAAGAGGATAAAGTTCTCCCAAATGAAGCGGCATTTTTGAGGGATCAAAGGACAAAACGAAAGATGGTATCCGGTGGATTGGATGTCTCAGAAACTCGACGATTAAAGAAAAACCTCAGAAGAGGATCGTCGGAGAGCGTCGACTTAAAATCTTTAATTCTTGAAGAGGTAAAAAGTGAGCATCAAGAATTATTTTCTGTTACATCTCGAGAAAAGTCAACCGACGAGGAACCACCCGACATAGACCTCAACGTTCATCATGCGATTAGGAATGAAAATCAACCTGGACCTCCTTCGGGGCAAAGACGTCTTCAATTGCCAACTGTGGCGGAGGATGTGCAAGTACCGGTGACGTGTCCCTCAGAGCAGCAGCAATGATCGTCAGCGCAACTGTATCCGACGCAAAACTCAAAACTCCGGAAGACAGGTGAAATGAAGTGGACCGGCATTACTTACGAAGACAGAAAAAGAAGATGCTAGATTCAGTAAAAGCAACGACAGATAAATCAAAAAATGCAATTGAAGGTCTGTATTTGGACGGCAGAAAGGATGAAACAATTAAACTGGAGAAAATAGGCAAGAGGACGTATCAATCAAAGGTTAGGGAGGAACATGTCTTGTTTGTTGAAGAGCCAGGCTCACAATTTATCGGTTTTGTCTCCCCCGAGTATCTGCAAGAAAAATCACAACTGCAATTCTTGATTTTTTTGCGAAAGAAAATATTGAACTTTCAAATTTAAAACTGATTGGATGCGATGGCACCAAAGTGAATACAGGTCAGGAAGGAAGCATCATCCGTTTGCTGAAAGCAAAACTCCGACGTCCCTTACAAGACGTCTATTTACCAATTACACTTGATTGACTTAACACTGCGGCGGTTGGTAGAAACATTAGACGGGCAAACTAAGGGTCTTAATTTGTTTGCAAGACCTATTGTCTCCACCCTTTAAGACTGCCACACTCTTGATATCATACGATTCGAGCCAGTTCCAGCAAAATTGTCCCACGAAGAAGACTTGAGATTGCTGAGCAGTGACCAGCAGTATCTTCGGCAAATTTTTAATGCTGTGTCCAAAGGATTTCGCTCGGAAAATTTGGCCAGATAAACTCCAAAAAATGTGGCTCATTCTCGTTAGCTCACTACGGCCAGCCGACAACTGTGGCTATACGTGTCCAAAGAAAATTCATGCGCTAATTTATAAAATCTAGTGTAATTCAAAAAGTATACGCACCTGTCTGGTTTTCAGTGAAAAAAACAATTGTATACACGAGGGTGCTGTAAATTTATGGAAATTATTAAATTGATCAAGATATCTACCAGTAGATCTTAAAAGAGTCATTGATCCTGTTATTCAGAGAAACGGTTTTTTCGGGCACTCAGAAAATTTACTCCTCCCAATGATAGCTGACAATGGAGAGGAAGTGTGAAAAGATGCGTGGAAAATAATCTTAAAGGCATGAAGAAATACGCGTGCGACGAAAATCGTGAAATTTTGAGTTAATAGATTTTAAATTTGATGCAGAAGACTACAAGCTGCTGATAAAATGGGACGAGAACACCGACTCGCGCTCTATCGCATCTCACGACTGAAGAAATTCGAGAATTACTTGAGTAATGCTCAACTGTGGAACGCAATTGTCCCTGTCACACAAAAGCTTGCCCTTTTGAAATATTTGTGAAAGAGGTAACCCAAGCTTCATTGGCATCCGCAACAACGAGAGACAATAAGAAATACTGAAAATTCTAGAAAGCAGAACCAAAATGCCAACCTTCAAAACTTAGCCTCAGTTCATGCTGTGATATAGTGAGTAAGTTTTACATTTATCTGCTTGACTTCAAAAATAAAAAAAATCGATAATGACCTTTAGTGTTCAATGAAAATAAAGTATAAAGACGAATACTTGCACACAGATAAACCGACTGGTAATACAAAATGACCACTTTCTTATTTTTTCGAGAGCATATAATCTGATAAAGGAAATGCGTTCCTCCATTTTATGAGTGGGTGTGTGGGCGGGGGAGTTCATAGTGCAGGTACCTCAACGTGGTGAGCTCTAATAACTACTTTAATTATTTTTGCATTCTTTCTCCATACTGAAAAATAATATTAAAAGTAGGCTAAACTCGGGAAATGTTTCTTTACTCCCCGAATTATGACGGTGTGTTATATTACTTTCATACAGTTCTTCCGTAATTGTTATTCCCTGGAAATTGTTTAATTATCTAATATTAATGAGACCAACGACGGAAGACGCATCCGTGATGAGTTTTGCTGCGTTCGCGGCGACCGGGCAGGAGGCGCGAGCCGGCAGGAGGCGCGCGAGCGGCCTTCTGACCGTTGCGCCGCGACGCTGCGTGGGTGGTGCATAATTACGCGCGGCCGCGCACTCAAAATAGACAATTTGTGGCTTAACGGCTGCAGATACGTACAAATGGACGAAATTTTTGCCCTAAAGGGCCGCAACTCGGCAAAATACATGGGAAACCGCTATAAAAACATGACTTTTTCCATTTTCAGCCCCCCTCCCCATAAATGGCCACGGCGCGAGGGTCTAGGGTTGACCTAGAGGTCTCAAATTTTTCTGGCCTCATTTTGAGTCACTTTGACAACTTTTTCCAGAGGGCCAAGTTTCTCCGCGAAAAATCGATTTTTCCGATCCGCCCTAGTGTGCAGTGCTCCGGTAGCATGTGATCTGCACGTGTTTGCGTGATCTGCTGTCACTGTCTGATGGGTCTTAAATTGTAACTGGGTCCACGATAATAGAGCTCTTTCAACAACTACCCTGACAATTGTTGATAACTCCAATGGCCGAGAATTATTTATTTGGTGTCCGCAGTTACGTAAAACCGGGCGTGCGGTTTCGTTTTCCGGCGTCAGCTCTTCTCTAATTCAGTCAGATTAATTAAGGTGAGTGTATAATTTGGATTAATTCAAAATAACCTAAGACCAGAATATTCATATGCCAAATTAAATTATTGAAAACAGTGTCACCTGATATTGTTTTAGTGTTTGGAGATATTGTTTTTCCATAATTTGGTATTTGGATATTCTAGTCTTCGAACATTTCTAATTTACATCTACATCACACATCTACACGATACCCTGCAAGCCACCGCGGGGTATGTGACAGGGGGTGAAGATCACCAAGCATGCACTATTGACATGCAAACTAACATCTATAGAGTTTCATGCAACTAGATTGTTAGTATCTATAGTATTTAAGGGATTAATACATGCATCATACACTACAGACTACTCTAAAATATTTCCCCTACCTATCCCTTTGCTATGCTGCCTATTCTGTTCTATTATAGTACGGGGGAAAAATGCCATTTTGAATCTATCGGTACGACAATCTATTTCTCTAATCTTATATATCTGGTCGAATCTAGCATAATACGCTGGTGTTTTTAATATGTGTCTAACATCTTTAGTAGAGCTATCCAATTGAAATTTCTCTAATAGATTTAATCTGTACTTTAACCTGCGCTCTGATAATGATTCCCATACTAATTCTTGTATTAATTCTGAAATACTACTCAACCTATCGTAAGACCTTCTAACGAACCTAGCTGCTCTACTCTTGAGCATTTAGTCGCTGAATGTGAAGTATCTTGCCACATTATGCGTGATGACGTGTGCGATAATTGGAATCCCATATGTTCAGGCATGTTGAGTCGGTTAGACTGATAGTATGAAATACGGATAGGTATAGATTTCTTGTTCCATTTGAGAAATGTCAGCAAATAAAAGGCAGCGCCAAAGCAAGGTAAGATAGAACCTCCTTCAATCTTTGTCATAACAGAATTGCTTTCTGAAATCAAGATAATTTTTTCCCATATCCGATGTAGGAAATTTGTGTACCCTAATTGCAACATATATCGTGTGGCTTTGATCGCCGTTGTCTACAGTGATCTATTATGAGTCGCTTTTGCCTTTGGAGGAGTTTTCGAGGAATGAAAGACTCCAGTGGGTTAACCTTAGTCTCCAAGGAGATATTTCAGCAGTATTCGGTAGCTTCCCGAATCAGATTTTATAAAGAAATTTTCTGTTACCGTTGTATTTTTAATGAAATTGGCGGCCATTGCGTATCTTTTGTGTATTGCTTTCTTGTGTTATTCATGGTTGCTGCTCATTTTGATGGGTTAATCGGAAAATAAGAGGCGACGTCTCAATTTCCCTGGAATGAGGAGGAGAAGTGTCTTTCCCGTGGGCTCCATGCCCCCACCCCTGTGCCCTGTTGCCCCTCAGGGAATAGTCTGGGCCTGGGAAGGAATTGAGGGAGGATACGCCCGTGGTGGCTTGGTTTACGGCGGCAATAAAAATGCGGGGGCGCAGGGGTTATAGGCTCGAGTGAAGCGACCCCTAACCAAGAAACCCTCTACCCGTACCCTGTCCACGTCTCCTTCCATCGTTTAAAATACTCCTTGCGCATCCACTGCAAGCAACAACGATAGCCTCGATAGTCACTCATGTGACTCGTACACTCGCGCGGTGCCTCTAATTCATCTGTGATAATCTCGTATCTTTAGAGATCCTAGCCTTCATGGGGAAGACAAATAAGGGAAATATGCGGCCGAGCGAAGAGAAAGCTAGGATTTATAAAAAGGGTACTTGGGAAATGTGATGAGAAGGCAAAAGAGCGATGCTACTTTTCACTAGTTAGGCCCCACCTTGAGTATGCAGCCAGTGTATGGGATCCGAATGAATTATGTTTGATCAGAGAACTAGACAGTGTGCAGCGTAGAGCGGCTAGGATCGTTAAAACGTGTTACGATAGGTTGAGTAGTGTTTCAGAATTAATACAAAAATTAGGGTGGGATTCATAATCAGAGCGAAGGTTAAAATTAAGATTAAATATATTAGAGAAATTTCAATCGGATAGCCTTACTGAAGATGTTAGGCTCTTATGAAAAAATCCAGCGTATTATGCTAGATTCTACCAGATATATAAGATTAGAGAGATAGATTGTCGTACTGATAGATTCAAAATGGCATTTTTACCCTTCGTAGGTACTATAAGAGAACAGAAGAGGCAGCATAGCGAAGGGATAGGTAGGGTAAATATTTTAGAGTAGTCTGTAGTGCATGATGCATGTCCTAATCCCCTAAATACTATAAATACTAGCAATCCATTTGAATGAGACCCTATTGTTGCTTGCTTGCATGTCGGTAGTGCATGCTTGGTTATCTTCACCCCCTGCCACACACCCTCGAGGTGGCTTTCAGGGTGTTGTGTAGATGTGTAGATGTAGATGTACATTAGAAATTTACGTCTACATTTATAATCTTTAATTTTGTTACTATGGTTCAGTCTACCATAGTAAGTTGGGGTCCGCAAAATATTTTTAACATGATCACTGAAAATATGGTCTTGAAATTTATTTAAGAGATTAAGTCTTAATTTCAACCTACGACCTGGGGCGGAATTCTGTACACAACTAACGATACCTATCGGTATCGGTGGCTACCGACGGTCGTCGCTTGTACCGACGGTCGAGCTATTCTGCACCCGCCAGCTACCGACAGTTGTCGGTGCAAGCGACCTAACTCTGACGTCAAGCAGTTATCGGTAAGGAAGCAGAACCTGCGCGCGAGGCTATACGTTTTGACCAATGATATAGCATGATACAAACAGGAAAAAGTGCACCATCGATATGCGAAATATTTCATCGGAACTTAGTGTAGTAATGTTATTTGAAATCAACAGTGGACTGGACGTGGATCATTTTTGATTCACATTCATTCGAGGATCATGCGTAAAGTCGAAGAGAAGTTAATACCAAAGGCAGGATGAAATGTGGGATTAGTTGGAACTGAGGGGATTGCATGTAGGTAATTCGAATGAAATCTTTATTCATACTTTGATATTGATTTCGTACTGCGAAATTGGGTACGATTTTACGATCGAGAAATAACACACGTCTATATGGTTCTGATGGACTGTATTCAAGTGCCATTAACTAAGCCAACAGTTACATATTCAAGTTACTATACGTACACAAACAAGATTAAATTAAAAATTAAAACCTAAAATGGTCCAAACAATAGTCGAGAAGCTCAAGTCAGGTCGAGAGGGAATTGCTACATGGAGGAGGAATGTAATAATAATATATTTATTAGATTACTTGGTAGAATTGTGTACACATCTTCGTCGAAATTACAAATTATAGAGACATCGTAAGTACATCGACTGTCGACTGTCATCGACACAGTAAGTAGTAGGCAGCATTCGGCTAACGTGTAAGTTTGTTTGTAAGTAACGTTTGTTTTTTTGGGAGGCAATCTTAAGAATTAGAAACACTAATTGGTACGGAAGTAAAAGTGACCCTGACAAAGAAACAATGAAGTGAATAATGACTTGCGTTCGTTTGAAAATGCATTGGAATGAACTGAACACACTGCTCACTCGCAATGGCGATCGACCGCTCCCGCTGCAATATCGGCCGAAGTGTTTCAATGAGAACCAAATCAACATGTGGGTAGAGGCGAAATAAATTGATTAACTCCTCGTTGTCCAGCTCAAACGGGTCGTGGGCTTCCCTTTTACTCTCGTATCCCAGCACGATCGTCGACGTACGAGTCTACTTTCTACGTATTACATAAACATTTGATCTAAAGCAAGATATCCCTCTGCCATTCTTTGGGCTGATAATTAAAAAACACCAACCACTCTGATGTAAAATGCATTACTAGTCTAGCGATAAAGTTTCTACCGTCAAACATTTAAATACATCAAACTGCAATTGCATATAAATAGTATAGTAATTGAAGTAAAAATATAGGTACTTAGTAAATAGAAAATTATAAATAAAACTATTTTTATTTAATAAAGGTTAGAAGAATTTAAATCACCTCTCACTCTCCGCACTTTGGACACTTTAAAGCAAACTTGTTTTGGATGCGCTAATTTTGCAAATTAAGGACAAATATACCTAGCGCGAATTATACCGTTAAGATTGTAACTTAATAATAATATGAAAATGCAAATAAAGGACGATCTCAGTTCTCAGAAAACCTACCAATTTGCACAAGTCAATTCATCAAAACCAAGCTCGTAGATAATCAAAACATACGTCCGTCGCTATGCGTAGACCGATCTACCACTGTTTTTACCCAGCATGCAGTTGGCGAAGAGACGAAATACATGTCGGTAAGGCCTAGCGTGGGTTTGGAAATCCTCGGTAGGCTCAGTCGTCGTTACCGACAAGTATCGGTAAAATTAACGACAAGTGTCGGTAGAATGCGTCACCGGAATCGCTCTTACCGATATTTGTCGGTCGGGGGAGCTAGCGACACCGATAGGTGTCGGTAGGATGTACAGAATTCCGCCCCTGGCAATGATTCCTAATTTAATTCATTTAATGACTGGTTACGCTAATATAGGTGTCATACCGTCCCTTTACAAATCTTGCCGATCTTCGCTGCACACGTTCAAGTTCGTTATTTAGATCAATAAATTCGGTGGATCCTCCTTAAATGTGTACGGACTTATGAACTGTGGCAGCGCTAAGTATTTGAAATGGTTTCCGCGAACCAGAACGTTTTCGGGACGTCGAGTGACTGGTCGAAATGCGAAGGCAATTATTCACTCAGGTTCTCGCAAGCAATTTAGATAACCCCCGCGATCCGCCTCTGGGTCCCCGTCCGTTGCCACGAAACGAGCGTCCCATCGCATCCATGCTAGTCACGCCTCGGTCCTTCGTTTCCGCTCGCTTTCACTAACAGCCTCCTCTCCCCCAGAAAGCATTTGTTTGACGCCTTCGTCACCGCCCGCCCCCGACGCCTTTACCGTCTCTCGTCGAAACCACCGCCCGCACTGTCTCCGTGAAGCCGTTCGAGGTCACGGGTGACTCCAGTGCACAAGGCGAGCCCTTGAAAACAGGGAGTCACGTCGCTCGAAAGAGGAGTGCTTCCATCATATGCCACGTCTACATCTACGTAATACACTGCGAGGCACCGCGAGGGTGTGTGGCAGGCGGTTCAAAGAGCCATGGATGCTAATTAAGAGCTACAGTGATATTACTGTATAGAAATAAGTTAGGATAAATAATGGGTCAACGAGAGCGTCCATAGAGTATTGGGTAAATGTGACGAACATGTACGAGAAATCAGCTACTTTTCCCTTGTTAGACCTCATTTGGAATATGCTGCCAATGTATGGGATCCCTACGAAATCGGTCTAAGTAGCGAACTTGAACGTGTGCAGCGAAGTTCGGCAAGATTTGTAAAGGGACGGTACGATAATCTTACTAGCGTAACCAGTCTATTAAATGAATTAAATTGGGAATCATTGTCGGATCGCAGGTTGAAATTTTGACTTATCTCTTAAACAGAATCCAAGACCTTAATTTCAGTGATGATGTTAAAAATATTTTGCGGACCCCAACTTACTATGGTAGACTGAACCATAATCACAAAATTAGAGAAATTGCTTGCCGCACTGACAGATTCAAAATGTCCTTTTTTCCTCGTACTATTAGGGATATGAATAACGGTAAATATATCCAGTACGAGTGTAGCAACGGATAACATTGGTAACTGCATGTTGGTATAAGGACTTAAGGCTAACCCAACTAACAGCATGTTTTTGCATGTATGCTTTGCTATTTTTATCTTTTTTTAAATATTGTAGTTTAGAACAGTGTATAAATACTTATCCTTTGTTATGCATGATATGTAGTGCATGTTTGGTGAGAATTCACCCGCTGTCACACACCTTTATGGGGACTTGCAGGGTATTATAAGGATAAATATAGATGATGGTATGAGAGTAAAGTCCTACTAGATTGTTTTCGGCGACATAGTAAGGAAGTGATTACTGGTTAGAAGGATTATCACGAAATACAATTATCTATATAACTTTAGCATGCATAGATTAGTGATATTAAAACATGCGGCGTGCACGATACCCAGTTACCATAGCAACGCGGAGTCCGCAAAACATTTTTAACATCATTTGTAAAAATGTAAAAAAAAAACAATATGCCGCTGGTATAAAGGGCCGTCAAGATAAAAGGCTGTATGTAGTTGACAGTGGATATACGCAGATAAGGCGAAGATGTTATACAGGGAAAAGGTGAATACCGCGATGAAGAAGGGAGTTCTCGAGGTGACCGAACATTCTTAGCAATTGAGATGAAGGAAGACTCGGGAGGATTTGGGTATCAGAACCTAGAGGGTGGTCTATATCTCCATAAAATCTTTCAGGACAACGTAAAGGTGTGTGGCAGGGGGTGAATTCACACCAAATATCCGTTGCATATCATGCTTGATGAAGATTAGGCTGGTGAATAGGGCGATGAAACAAACGCCGGTAATCGCTTCGCTCCAAGCGAGTCAACTGTCGGGGAAGTACATGCAGAGAATCATTCATCACGGAGAAGTGGTGATTTCGGTGGAGGAGAAAACGGTAGTCATCAGGATAGGTGTGTGAAGCAATCAGTGAATTGCAGTGGGAACGTCGACAGTGGAATTCCCACGAATGGGGAGGAAAGAAAAAGATTAGCCGTCGCATTCCAACTGCTGCTTCAGAGCGATGGAACATTTAAGGGAAGAAGATGGTTCGAGAGGTAATTTAAAGTGAACTCCAACATACTCTGGCAGAATGGACCACTCTAAATACATAAATGGATCAAATTCGTGAAATAATGGGCAGAGCTAATCGTAGACTGCAATTCATCAAAAGAGTATTGGGTAAGTGTGACGGTCATACTCGAGAAATTGGCTACTTTTCCCTTTGTTAGACCTCATTTGGAATACGCTGCCAGTGTATGGAATCCCTACGAAATCGATCTAAATAACGAACTTGAACGCGTTCAGCGAAGTTCGTCAAGATTTGTAAAGAGACGGTATGATAACTATGATAAGGTAGTCAGTCTATCAGAACAACTAAAATAGGAATCATTATCAGCCGTATGTTGCACTATAGACTTAACCTACATCTACATAATACCCAGCAAGCCACTATAAAGGTGTGTGGCAGGGGGTGAACTCCTACCAAACATGCACTACGTATCATGCATGAAAAAGGATTAGTACTTGTTTAGGTACTGTTCAAAACTATGCCACTTAAAAAAAGATAAAAATAGCAAAGCATACACGCAAAAACATGCTGTTAGTTGGGTTACCTTCAAGTCCTTATACCAACATGCAACTACCTGTGCTATGAATTCAATCACTCGTATTGGACATATTTACCGCTATTCATATCCCAAATTGTGGGAGGGTAAAGGGACATTTTGAATCTGTCAATTCGGCAATCAATTTCTCTCATTTTGTGATTATGGTGCAGTCTACGATATTAAGTTGGGGTCCGCAAAATATTTTTAACATCATCACTGAAAATATGGTCTTAGAATTTGTTTAAGAGATTTGTTTTTAATTTCAACCTGCGTTCTCACAATGATTCCCATTTTAATTCATTTAATAGACTGGTTACTCTAATATAGTTATCGTACCGTCCCTTTACAAATCTTGCCGATCTTCGCTTCACACGTTCAAGTTTGCTATTTAGACCGATTTCGCAGGGATCCCATACACTGGTAGCATATTCCAAAATGAGGTCTAACAAGGGTAAAGTAGCTGATTTCTCGTACATGATCGTCACATTTACCCAGTACTCTTTTGATGAAACCCAGTTTACGATTCGCTTGACCCATTATTTTAACGTATGTGTTTACCCCAGGAAAGATCATGTGTCAGTCTTATTCCTAGATATTTAATGGATTCCACGTTTGTTAATTCAAATGTAGGATTTAGTTCTTTCCCGCTGAACTAATGCTGTAAATTCTTCGCGGGTTTTACACCGGGTCAGGTATTCTGCTGCAGAGGATTCTTGCTGGAGAATGCCCGCTGATGCCTTCGCGTTCACCGGCACGAATGGGAGCGAGAGTTTATCGGATGGGAGAGTCGACTGAGCACCCTCTTGCGGCGACGTTCGAAGGTAACGGACGCCCGCTCCCCGGCAAACAACAAGACGGGCGAACTTTGAAGAAAGAGAGGGTTTAAAAATACAAAGGCGTGACGGATGGGTGGCCGTAAAGCCCAATGGCAGCCGCTCTAAGATCGCCATATTACTGGGGGCGGGGCGGGAAGGATTATGATCTAGGGGCGGGAGGCGATGATTGTGGGAATCGGGAGGCCGCCCCTCAGGTGGTCTTAAAGAGGTCTCGGCGATGTAAGGATGCGGAAATGACGCACATTATTCTTCAGGGGTGACGAAGACACCAGCGGGTGGTGGGCGGGCGCGGGAGTCCATTCGGAAGAGCAGCGAAACGGAGAGAAGGGAAACGTTTGCCTCGCCGAAATAATTCATACTACCATTACTACGGGCGTACGACAAGTTGAGGGCGTTGGAAGTAACGACTTACTTTATTTAAATCTCCCTCTACAGAATACGATTTATGATTTGAGAAAGCTAGAATTTATAAAAAGAGTACCTACTTGGGAAATATGATGAGAAGACAAAAGAGCGATGTTACTTTTCACTAGTTAGACTTCACCTTGAGTATGCAGCGAGTGTATGGAAACCAAATGAATTAGGTTTGATTAGAGAACTAGACAGTATGCAGTGTAGAGCAGCTAGGTTCGTTAAAAGGTGTTTCGATAGGTTGAGTAGTGTTTCAGAATTAATACAAGAATTAGGGTGGGAATCATTATCAGAGCGTAGGTTAACGTACATATCCTTAGGTTAGTGCATGCTTGGTGATCTTCACCCCCTGCCACACACCCTCGCGGTGGCTTGCAGGGTATCGTGCAGATGTATCTATTAGAGAAATTTCAAACGGATAACTTTGCTAGAGATGTTAGCATCATATTAAAAACACCAGCGTATCATGCTTGATTCTACCAGATAAATGAGATTAGAGATATAGATTGTCGGAGTCGAGGTAGCACCCTCTATAGGAGGCTTGACCGTCGGTAATCCCCACCCGAATACCTCTAACCGATTTTCGATCGGATAACTTTGCTGAAGATGTTATGCAAATATTAAAAAAACCAGCGCATTATGCTAGATTCGACCTGATAAATAAGATTAGAGGGATAGATTGTCGTACAGATAGATTCAAAATGGCATTTGTCCCCCGTCCTATAAGAACACAGAATAGGCAGCATAGCAAAGCGATAGGTAAGGGAAATATTTTAGAGTATTCTGTAGTGCATTATGCATGTATTAACCCCTCAAATACTATAGATACTAACAATCAAGTTGCATGAGACAATATAGTTGCTAGTTTGCATGTTAGTAGTGCTTGCTTAGTGATCTTCAACCCCTGCCACACACCCTCGCGGTGGCTTTCAGGGTATCGTGTAGATGTAGATGTTATTTAGGTTTAAACTCGAGTCTACAAAATTTTGGCGCGGACAGTAGCCTCATTTTGCAAAAAGTTTTAAAGTGTCACTGTATTAGGAACCAGCATTGTGGTTGAGGTTCTTGCAATTCGCTCAGTTGTCCAGGATTTCTACAAATACAGACCATCACTTTAAATTCATGCTGCTTGAGTCAACGCCAAAAAAAGCGATACTGCGGCTCCTGTCACAGTTTACAAATGCTTGGCAGAAGACATTGAGCTCTTTTCTCGTTCGATGGCCTTGTATCGACAAATAAATACTTGACTTTCGTGATCTCGGGTGTGGTACATTGATATATATCGAACGCGCCTGAAGTTTATGTACAGGTGCCTCAATTTATCTGCAGTGGTTTATTCACGTCGATTTCCAATCCATTTATTACTATGTAGATACTAACCATATGGTTGCTTGTGGGTCTATTATCTAACATGTTTCCATGTAGCATGTCTGTAGCGCATGTTTGGTGATCTTCACCCCCTGCCACACACCCTCGTGGTGGCTTGCAGGGTATCGCGTGGATGTAGATATTTGCGGATTTCTCTGTTCTAGGAAAACAAATCACTTTGTTTAAGTGCTGAGGATATTTTTAGTCTACATCTACATCCACACGATACCCTGCGAGCCACCGCGAGGGTGTGTGGCAGGGGGTTTGAAGATCATTAAGCATGCACTGCTAACATGCAAACAAGCAACTATAATGTCTCATGCAACTTGATTGTTAGTATCTATAGTATTTAAGGGGTTAATGCATGCATCATGCACTACAGAATACTCTAAAATATTTCCCCTACCTATCTCTTTGCTATGCTGCCTATTCTGTTCTCTTATAGTCCGGGGGAAAATGCTATTTGAATCTATCGGTACAACAATCTATCTCTCTAATCTTATTTATCAGGTCCAATCTAGCATAATACGCTGTTTTTTTAAACTATGTACCTAACATCTTCAGTAAAGCTATCCGATTGAAATTTCTCTATTAGATTCAATCTGTACTTTAACCTACGCTCTGATAATGATTCCCACCCTAATTCTTGTATTAATTCTGAAACGCTACTCAACCTATCGTAACACCTTACAAAGAACACAGTTGCTTTACGCTGCACTCTGTCTAGTTTTCTGATCAAACCTAATTCATTAGTATCCCATACACTGGCTGCATACTCAAGGTGGGGCCTAACTAGTGAAAAGTAACATCGCTCTTTTGTCTTCTCATCACATTTCCCAAGTACTCTTTATATAAATCCTAGCTTTCTCTTTATTTCCCTTATGTGCCTTCCCCACGATAAATCCTTAGTGATTGTTATACCTAAATATCTTACGGTTTCAACGTTTTCGATCTTCGTTTCACTAATTTTATAGGTACGCTCTATCGAATTATTCCTCCTCCAAAAATTGATAGCTACACACTTTTTAAGGTTACGTTCTAACTGCCATTTGTCGCATCACTCTTGAATTGCATGTAAATCCGTGCTAAGCAATTTCCTGTCTTCTTCTTTAGATATACCCCTGTACACTACCGCATCGTCTGTAAAAAGTCTGAGCTTACTACTAACTACGGTACCCTAATCGTTTATGTATAATAGAAATAGAAGCGGACCTACTACGCTACCCTGGGGAACTCCCGATGTGACTTTGATTGTGTCTGACATGATACCATCTATGACAGTCCTCTGCTCTCGTCCACTTAAGAATTATTTTACCCAACATACAACGTCATTATTTATACCAAAACTCTCTAACTTCAAGATTCGTTTATCACGAGGAACTTTATCGAAAGCCTTTTTAAAATCTAAAAATATCGCATCAACTTCAGTACTGTTTTCCTCGTGGACTAAAATATCGTGTACGAATAAAGCTAATTGTGTCTCGCAAGATCTACCTTTCCGGAACCCATGCTGGCTGTTTATGAGTAATCCCTGACTATCCTGATGCCTCATGATCGAACTGACTACATTGTGCTCAAATATCTTACAAGAGATTGACGTTAGGTAATTTCGAAAGTGGCTCAATATAAAATGAAGCACTTAGAAATACCTTCATAATAACTGGAGGGTATATTTTTTGGCTTAAAGACGCAATAGGGTGACTGTAAATGGGTATTAAATCCATGACCCTCTCAAAAGTCATGAGTCTAGTTTCTGTTGTGTGGTAAATATTGGATTTTTATACAGAAGACTGTGTCGCAAGTGATTGTGGTCTTATAAAGTCTTTGCACTCGCCTTCGCTACGAGCCTTCCTCCCCTCCCAGGGTCGCTGTCGGTTCTCGCGTGCGACCTGCCGCGGCATTCCTCCGTCTCTGCGCCGCCCGCCGTTCACTTGTTCCCACGGAAAGCAATCGCGAACCGCATCCACCTACCTCCCACGAGAACTCGAGTGATTGCGAAGCTCCGGATGTGACAGTAAGGCCCCCTGGGGATCAGTGTTTGAAGCCGCCGGGATCATCTCGAATAGGTAACCAAGGAGTCACGTGATATAAACTGGAATGGTTTAAAAATTGGGTGTGCCAAAACCGCTTATTACAACCACATTCATTGTCCGCATTTGTGTTATTTCTCATCTGTGGGCTCTATAGTGGTGACAGATTAGAAAAACTCAAGTGTAAACCAATTAATGATATTGAAACCAGCGATTCAGACACACTAAGGGTGCTTTTCATTTAGGTACGGCGATAGCCGATTATCGAACGCTGGAGAAGTCGATCGCTAGGATGCAAATGAAATGAAACACAGCTGCCAACTGCTTCTCGCGCTTGCGAAATCAGTTTCGTGAATTGGAGGGTAAATAAGAAAGTAGCAACGAAGGAAATCGTCCGGTAAAGTTAGAATCAGCCAACCAATACACCAATTTTGCTCGGTAAATGGTACTGTGATTGATTTTAGTAATTGTTTTCGTATGTTAGTGGAATGCCATAGCAGTATTTTTGGGGTTCTGATTGATAAATGCCGTAGAATACTTTTCCTGTGTCTGCGTGTTTACAAAAAAATATTGTTGATACTTTGTTGTTGCATTGGTTGACGTCATGTTACGCCAACTGCTTTTCATCTGTTCGGCTCTCCTCAGAGCAGAGAGTCACCGGGAGTCGGCGATAGACGGCGATCCAGATAAATCGAAAGCAACACGGCTTGGCGATCGCCGTCTATCGCCGGCTGTAGCCGCAAATCGAAAACACCCTAAATTAGCAAACAATTCGTGTTTATACCATGTAACTCCTTGGTTACCTATTCGAGATAATCCCGACGATTTCAAGCACAATCCCCCTGGATCTCTGTTTCATCCTAGAGCCGCGGACTGCTTACTGATTCACTGAAAGGGTGTTCTCAGGATTTCGGAAATTAAGCAAATTTCAAGTAATTCTACCCCAGTCTTTGTTTCTCGCCTCATGATGTACGTCGTGTAGCGGCGTGGTCTACCTGGATATACACGCATGTGCAGTAGAACCTCGATAAGAAGTGTCTCAAGGTGGTTAGGGAAACAGTCTTGTTATCGAGGTGCTCTTTTTGTTGAGGGTCGTGTTATCAAGGTTATTTTGGCTATCAGTCGTGTTATCGAGGTTAATGGAATCACTAAATCCCACATGGAGATGAAGGATTCCTGCTTTTAAAGAGTGTCATAATTAGTCATTATGTTCGGAATTTAACTTCATACACGTCGCGGAAATCTGCTTATTTTCGTCAAAATTTGCGTTTTTCTGAGGTCAACAGAATTATGTGAAAAGCAACGAGTGAAAAATTACTAAACTTATTTACTAGATCAATCATTATTCTCGAAGTCTGCGCAGAAAACTATTCTTTAAGTGGCGAAGCAGTCTTCAAGTCAAGAGGCGTAGACGTCTGCAGAAGCGTTTTTGGCATTGGTATCCGACATCCTTAAATGTTGACCCGTTCATGTATACATCTACATATACATAAATCCCTGCAAGCCACCATAAAGGTGTCTGGCAGGGGGTGAATTTTCACTAAACATGCACTACATATCATGCATTTAAAAGGATAAGTATTAATAAGGGTTCAATAGCAACCCGCATTGTTACGTGGTACTTATTTTAAGATGAATTTAAGACAGCCCTGGTTCACCTGCCTTATTTTTAGACAAGATATTACTGCTGAAATTCAACATACCCTGTCTTCAAATTGTTGCATCTGAAATTCAGATCACTTTTGTACCTTAAAATCAGATCTACTTTTTACAGATAGAGGTTCTGAGTTACGTTGTGAATTGGAAAAAATCCATGTTATTGAGGTTGTTAGGATAATAATAGTCGCGTTATAGAGGTTAATTTCACATTATGTGTTATGGCAATCTCAAGGGGATTTGAAAATTGCACTTGTGATGTGTGAGGTTGTCGTGTTATTGAGGGTCGTGTAAGCGAGGTTCTACTGTACTGGGGCGTTGGTGATGTTGGGGGAGGGAGGCCGGTTGTTGCGTGAGTGACTGTGAGAGTAACTGGATCCCTCAGTCTGGCCTCGGTCTCGCCTCGGTGTCGCTCGAGCGGTGGGTTTCATGAAAACGAGTTAGTGGCGCGTTGTAGCCTCGAACGTTGGGACACCTCTAAATTCATGTGCAAGTCTCCCTTCGCACCTGCAACTTTATCTACACTTACATAATACCGTGCAAGCCATCGTATAGGTGTATGGCAGGGTAAATATTATGCTTGAAAAGGATTAGTAACTATATTGTAGTCTAAACTTCAACATCATCAGCCAGAAATTATGAGATTTGTCGCAGCTCTCCACTGAATTCTTCATCTACATCTACACGATACCCTACAAGCCACCGCGAGGGTGTGCGGCAGGGGATGAAGATCACCAAGCATGCACTACCAACATGCAAACAAGCAACTATAGTGTCTCATGCAACTAGATTGTTAGTATCTATTGTATTTAAGGGGTTAATACATGCATCATGCACTACAGACTACTCTAAAATATTTCACCTACCTATCCCTTTGCTATGCTGCCTATTCTGATCTCTTATAGTACGGGGGAAAAATGCCATTTTGAATCTATCAGTACGACAATATATCTCTCTAATCTTATTTATCTGGTCGAATCTAGGATATTACCCCGGGGTTTTTAATATGTGTCTAACATCTTCAGTAAAGCTATCCGTTTGAAATTTCTCTAATAGATTTAATCTGTACTACGCTCTGATAATGATTCCCACCCTAATTCTTTTATTAATTCTGAAACGCTACTCAACCTATCGAAACACCCAATGATGATGAGTCCAGTCTACCATAGTAAGTCGGGATTCTTCGAAATGTTTTTAACATCATCAGTGAAAATACTGTCTTATAATTTATTTAAGAGATTCAGTCTAAATTTCAACTTATAGTCTGATAATGATTCCCATTTTACTTCATCTAATACACTGGTTACGCTAATAATTGAGAGCTCCCTCCCCTTACTTTTCCTCCGTCCCTCACCTTTCATCGTCTGCTCTTCCCAGCATACTCGCGACCCTCATGCGCATGGAAACAAACGATCCCTCCCTCTCGCCCTCGATGACCCCTCCTTTTGATGACCCTGTGGCTGCCTGCCGGGGAAGGGGCATTCCGCGGTCAGCACATGCATTCCTTTTTTTGTCCGAGAGCAATCCAGAGAGGAATTTCTCCCAGAATGACCTCTCTCTCTCTCTCACCTTGCTCCGAGTGCGTCGCTAGGGAGCATGCTACATGTACGCGATACCCTGCAAACAACGGCGAGGGTGTGTGGCAGGCAGGGATGTGACCCGGAAAGGCACGTTAACGTTTCGTGCCGCTCCTGGGAGGCACGCGAACTCGCGAGTCCAAGCCTCGGCTCTGAAATAGACCGAACCCTTCATCTACATCTACATATTACCCTGCAAGCCTCCATAAAGGTGTGTGGCAGGGGATGACTTCACACCAAACATGTTCTACATATCATGCATAAAAAAGGATTAGTATTTATATTCTGTTCTAAAATACACTATTAAAAAAAGAATAAAATAGCAAAGCATACATGCGAAAACCTGCTGTTAGTTGGGTTAGCTGCAAGTTCTTATACCAACCTGCAGCTACCATTGTTATCCATTGCTGCACTCGTATTGGATATATTTACCGTTATTATACCTAATTGTGCGAGGAAAAAACGACATTTTGAATCGGTCAGTTCGGATTTCCATTTCTCTAATTTTGTGATCATGGTCCAGTCTACCATAGTACGTTGGGGTTCGCAAAATATTTTTAAATTCATCACTGAAATTATGGTCTTGGATTTGTTTAATAGTTTAAGTCTAAATTTCAACCTGCGATCTGATAATGAATCCCAGAGTAATTCATTTAATAGACTGGTTACGCTAGTATGGTTATCGAACCTTTCGCCGCGGGTGGTTTATAGCATCAACTGACCTGTCACACTATAGTTTATAACTTCTGAAAGTTAACCATAAATCGCACAATTATGTTCATCTTTTTGTAGTACTATCCACGTTGATGAAAATGGTTTTTTAATCACAGTTATACGACATATGTAGATTAACCATTTTACGTGCATTAGTAAACCAAGCCAGTTTAATGTACATTAAATTACTAAAGCATGTAAATTGGTTAATATCTATCGTATGATTGCGATGAAAAAACCATTTTCATCAGCGTGACTAGTGCAAACAAAGACGAAAGTAGCTTTGTGATTTATGTTCAACTTTAAGAAGTTATAAACTATAGTGTTACAGGTCAGTTGGTGCTATAAACCACCCGTGGTGAAGGGTTGGGTCTCCTTCATCGCCGAGGCTCGGACTCCGAGTTCGGGTGCCTCCTAGGTACGGCACGAAACGTTAAGTGCCTTTTCGGGTCACATCCCTGGTGGCAGGGGGTGAAGATCACCAAACATGCACTATTGGCATGTAACTAGGCTACAACATTGAAACATGTTAGATAATAAAGTCACATGCCGCTGGATGGTTAGTATCTGAAAAGTAGTAAAGGTATTATTGGTTATAGTGGCATTTATGTAAACATATTTATCTGCATTTACCTATCATGCCTGGGTTAATAATGTTAATAAATGCATCATGCACTGCGGACTATTCTATCAATATTACATACCAAATCTATATCTGCGAACCCCAACTTACTATGGTAGACTGGACCATAATCACAAAATAAGAGAAATTGATTGCCGAACTGACAGATTCAAAATGTCCTTTTTCCCTCGTACAATTAGGGATATGAATAACGGTAAATATTACGGCAGTTGCATGTGGGTATAAGGACTTGAAGGTAACTCAACTAACAGCACGTTTTTGCATGCTTAGTTTGATATTTCTATCTTTTTAAATAGTGCAGTTTAAAATAATATAATACCTAATACTAATCCTTTTAAATGCATGATATGTACAGTAGTGCATGTTTGGTGAGAATTCGCCCCCTGCCACACACCTTTGAGGTGGCTTGCAGGGTATTATGTAGATGTAGATGAAGCCGCATCGTTCCTTCAAGCGCTCCGGACCGGAGAGATCGCCACAAGGGTTCCGCTCCCTACCGGCGGAGCGGTGAACCCTTTGGTCGCTCCGGAGCTGAGCTACTATGATGCGAGACGTTCCGCTCCGATTCGACTACCTGGTCGATTACTGTTACGAGTTTCATAGATGAATTCGAATGAGATTTAATATCAAAACGCAGGTTGAATTTTAGGTTAAACTTTTTAAGTAAATTCGAAGCTGATTCGCTCTCAAATGACGTCACATATATGGAGTTGCTTGGGACGAAAGAACTCCACGTTTCTCAAATAACTTGATTGCTGCCTTCGTTTGGTGTACAGCACAATCTCTGTTCCACCACCTAAGTTACGACAACATCTTATTTATATTACCATCACAGGCCTCCTTGGCAACAGCATGAAATGATGGCACCATATCTGGTCGCCACACATATATTTTAAGAACCCCTGCGTATTATTCTAGGTTTGATCTGATGAACAAGATTAGAGGGACAGATTTGTCTTACCGATAGATTCAAAAGGCATTTTTTCCGTGTGCCAGAAGACAACACAATAGACGGTGTTGGAGTTGTCTGTAGTGCATGAAGCATGTTTAATAGTACTAATCTATGCATGCTAGGGAAATACTGAGAAATATATGTAATGAACATGTCTAATCATTTACTTCTTTACTATGTGCACTCTAAGCATCTAGTTGCAAGTGACTCCTGTACCTAAAGTTTTCCATATAGGTTAGTAGTATTGTCTTGGCTCTTAGCTGCACGTCATTATTGAATGTATGGTGAATTTCACCCCCTACCACACACTCCCCGAGGTGGCTTGCAGACTATTACGTAGATATAGATGACGATAATTTTATCACCGTATTGTGAATTGGAGACATATTATTTTCGATCAAATCATAACAAATCTCGCGATGTGTTCAACGATGTGATCGTGTCTCAGTTTTCTAGTTATGCGTCGATTGATGGCGTACTTCCTTCTGGATCGTATGTTTACTTTTAATTATTCTGTTGACGGTGGGTTGGGAACTTAATACATTTCAGATATTACTTCGTAGTTATGGATATAAACTGAGCTACGAAGTATGAGCGTTAAAGGACATGTCACGGATTTTAATTAAGGAAATATGTTTCCCGTTCTCGATTCGACTGAAAATTCATGGTGTGTTGGGGCGAGGGTGGCAAAGAGGGATGGACGAATCTCGGAGACGGTGCACATGAAGGGTGGGGGGTGGCTCGGTGGAAAAGTTTTCCCTTCTTTATATCTTGGAGGAAGGAGGGTCGTCCGTCCTGCCATTGAAGGGGGGATGTGCCCACCTCATTGTTTGGCCTCTTCCTTTTGTGATGCTGATTTCGGGGGCTGCATCTTTTCATTCACCTTGGCGACAAGCGGGGGAGGGAAGTTTTAAGGCGGGGGGAGGGGCTGGGAGACAGCGGCGGGGGCGGAAATTAAAAAGAAATCCCCCTTCCGAGAGGCACAATGGACGCAGATCGCGTCCTCCTCTGTTGGGTCTCCGAGGAGACGGGGATTATTGTGGTCGGGGATGGGAAGGGTTAAATGGAGGGGAAGGCAGAGATGAAGAATTCGGTCTGAATGGTTCCCCCCTCCCTCAAGGGCTGCGACCGCTGCGACACGGAAGTATAAACGAGAGAGGGAAGACATGCGATGTTGGCGTGAGGATCTGGACCTTTTCGCTTCGAACATTCTCTTAAAACCTGTGTGAGTTGGGAAATTTTGGAATATATTCATGAACTCATTGTTCATGATTGGGGAAACTTTTAAAATACTTCGGGTGAAGTACAAGTTAATTTGCATCGTACCCTTTTCTGCGCTAGCCATGTTAAGTGTTATTCTTACAGGGGCTCGGGCGTGGTATGTGTCTACAATAACTGATGGATTAATTAGGGTGTCGATCGTCAGGGAAAACCGGGAAAACCTGGAATTGTCAGGGAATTATCGTGAAAGTCAGGGAGAAGCATTGAAATTCTCGTTATTTTTCTACCATTGCGTTTATCGGCCAGTCTTTCTCGCCCTTCATTTCGCCAACTAAAACTAATATCTGTCGCTGACGTGCATGGAATAAGCCCCATATATTCGTGGAACATTCAGTTGTGAATCTTATTAGTAGTGTCTCTTAGTAGGTACTTGGTTGTGAATCAGACGTACAATGTATCCCTTGTGTATATCCTTAATTTGATTTTTGCCTAGCGTTAAAATTCATGATCACATGCATACATGTTGTTCGGAAAATTTTGCCTCTGGTTTTTTTTAACTTCTGAGACTCATTGTCAGATCTAGAGGCAGATGAATCTCAATAGCTCGTAGTAAATACGTGCTTGCAGTTGTAAAACTACGATACGATGATTATGAGAATGGCAATACAAGTACGATCGCTCTTGTAAACAAAATCTTACGTAAGATCATCTTCGATTCCCATATCCCTCTTCGTGAGACAGTAAGAAGAGTCCTCCTCCCCTCCCCAACTTTCACGCTCGACGTAATTATTGAATGGTCCCCTTAGCTCCCTCTCGAAGCAATTTAGTCATGTCACAAACCACCTCAAATATGATATTCCTAAATACGATGCTGCCGTTGCTAATTGCCTCGTTCGCAGTGGCGCGATTACGTTTTGTTTGATTATACAAATATTTGTACATTTTTGGTTCCCTCTTACAATCTATGGTTTATAACCACGTTAATCAATTTGTTATTCGCTTCTGAATGTCACTCGTGCCATCCGAGTTTGATCCAGTCCAACAACTTGGCTTTGGTTTATATTTTTCTCTCGGCTTAGTGATACCTGTGCCGGAGTCCGCCAGTAAATCGGCCATTAACTTTCTCGTCGATGCCTTTTCAGTAATCCTCAACTTCCCAGAACTACCACGACACGCTACCTGTTTCTTGAAGGATTAGACATCGTCATTGTAATGTTACCGAAGGAAACATATATGGCCACGGAAATACGATACGCGGCCGCGGAATGTGTATGAAAAGTGCGTATAGTTTGCATGAGGGTTTAACTTATGAAGGTTTAATATACTTTTTCATTAGGGTAAAGTTAAAGCTTTTAATGTATTAAAAAGGATCTGATGCTTTCCCGGCGTATGCTGGTAGTGTAGGCTGCTCGGGTGCTCCACCGGGTAATCTCCTCCATGGCTGCCGACGTTTCGGGGTACGAGTCGTACTCCATCATCAGGGCTGAATGTCGTGGCTCGAAAAGTGGCCGCCTTATATAATACTTTGAGGTATTCGGCTATAATTCGGCCGCCGAATACTTTGAGGAAATAGCACTTTCTTCGGCTCCACTTCGACCGAAGTGTTTTTTCCGCTATGTGGACGATACCTTCATCATTTGGCCACATGGAGCGGACCAACTAAGGCATTTCCTAGACCATATGAACAGCCAGCACCCCAATATTCTCTTCACCATGGAGATAGAGAAAAACGACCGGATACCTTTCCTCGACATCCTGATCCACCGCCGGAAAGATGGTAGACTTGGACACAGCGTCTACCGAAAACCGACGCACACCGACCTTTACCTGAATGGACGCAGTCATCATCCTCCCTCCCAAAGAAGATCGGTTTTGTCCACGCTATTCCACCGAGCGAGGGCCATATCCGACTCGGAAAGCCGAGTGCAGGAGATTAATCATCTCAAAAAAACCTTCCGCCGGAATGGCTACAACAAGGAGGAGATATCTTGGGCCCTTAAAAGGGCCTTCAGCGTTCGAGAAGACGCCCGGGAGGATAAAGAACGCCAGGACCCGGTGGCAAGGGCCGGAATACCATACGTGTCTACGGTTTCCGGCAAAATCTCCAGAATTTTGAAGAGACATGGAATCGAATCCTTCTTCCGGCCATGTACCAAGCTGAGGGACCAATTAGTTAGAGCGAAGGATCCCTGTGGCCTCGCGACTCCCGGAATATACCAAATTCCCTGTGAATGCGGAGATATTTACTTGGGGGAAACTGGTAGGACAATTGCCACGAGAATAAAAGAGCATAAAAGGCATTTCAGGCTATGCCAACCTGAAAAATCTGCGGTGGCCGAACATAGCATCCACAAAAACCATGCTATCCATTGGGACGAGGTGAAGATCATCTCTCGAGAAAAGAAATACTGGGAAAGGATTACGAAGGAGGCCATAGAGATCCGGCTTGCGGACAATAGCATGAATAGAGACGGTGGCTACTCCCTTAGCAACACCTGGCGACCTGTCCTACGAAGCATCCGATTGGCTAAACCCAAGGACCAATCAGAGGGAACTTGAGGCCCCGACACCGCTATATAAGGCGGCCACTTTTCGAGCCACGACATTCAGCCCTGATGATGGAGTACGACTCGTACCCCGAAACGTCGGCAGCCATGGAGGAGATTACCCGGTGGAGCACCCGAGCAGCCTACACTACTACCTTTTAATGTATTGATGTCTGCTTTTAACATTTTCCGAGTTTTGACGGAAACTTAATTCAGCAGAAATAAAATATTCAGATAATAGGAGCCCTTTTGGCGATCGATCAGGCAAATTTGTGAGTCCGTCAGGGAATTTAAAAATTGGGTCTCAGTAGCCATCCTGTTAATAGACTTGAATGTGACGGCTGGATTCTTTAACTGTGAGAAGGATGAGATCGATCGTCGAGGCAACGTCGTAAGAACGACGGAGGGTGATAGCGGCGATTAAGTAGGTGCGTGATCCGTGATCGAACTTTTTATCACATTCGCGCCGTCATAGCGTGTGACGCTCGACAATGGTGGTGAGGAGTGTCGTAAGGATGTGTGCGGGTACGTTGAATTATTTTTAATTACAAAGTCCTTGCCTAATTGACTTCATATTAGTTTATGAAAGACCTCCGAAAATGTCTCCGTTAATTATTATGGAAAAATAAAATGCCTTAGTCCTTCCATGGAAAATTATTTCGACTATTCAAATATATTTTCACTGTGTCTGAAAGCATTTAGGGATATGGATAGCTGTAAATATATCCAATAGTATAAATACAATTGTATCAATGGTTAGCATAATTAGTTACATGTTCTTGTATGGACTATAGGCTACCCCAACTAATAGCATATTTTTGCATGCTTGCATTGATAATTTTATGTTTTTTTTAAATTGTGAAATTTATCATCATCATCATTGGTCAGCAATCCAAGGATTGGTTTGACGCAGCACTCCACTCGATTCTTGTACATAGCGGCCAACATCTTCACATTGACGTAGCTCCTCTCTTTCACATCCATCACAACTTGCTCCATATACCTCATACGTAGCCTGCCTTTTCCAATCTTCCCGTTCACTTTTCCATCGACGATTGTCTTCATCAAGCATCGTGTCTCAAGATGTTGCCCATTAAGTTGTCCCGTCTTCTTTTTTAATGTTTTCATCAGACATCTCTTCCCTCCCACTCTTCTTCTTAACACTTCTTCGTTGGTCACTCGGTCAATCCATTTTATGTTCATCATTCTTCGGTAGCACCACATTTCGAATGATTCCAGGCTGGACTTCTCAGCTGCTGTTATTGTGCATGCTTCACCGCCTATCTCCGCGCTGCTTCGGCGTCGCTTTGCGAACAGATTTAATTTCTCTGAACTGTTCGCCCCACGTCCCACCTGTCGCAGGAAATATTCGGTTCCCAGGGCACGAGGAAAAAGTGGAGGAGGAGGCGAAAGTTTTCTCTGAGAATGAAAAGTAGGAGCGAAGAGAAACAAGTGTTTAAAAAGAGAGAGGTGGTCCCCGAGCGTTGAAAGCATCCCCTGCCCACATTACAGCGGGCAAACCCTTCTCAGCCCTAGGGACAGGAGCGCTGGGGTTTCGCTCCACCCCCAACACCCCTTAACACCCACTACGCGTCAGCAGACCCCTCTCCACAATAGGTGGCGCTAAAGGAGGCAAAAGAATACCAAATTAGGGAAAAGAAAACAAGTAATTAGATGAAGGGAACGGAAAGAACTGAGAAAGCATAGTTTGAGGTTGTTGGTGGGAGACTTTGAAGGGAGGGGGAGGGGATGGAGGGGAGAGGCAGTTTGGCGGCGCTTAAAGAAAAGGAAGGGAAGCAATTATCGGTTGTTGGGTCGTCTTAAAAGGTGGATGGGTCGTGAGCGGAAACTGCCTGTGAAAATGCCGCGCGACAGGCGGGTTTATAGGACAATTTAGCGTGAGATTCGAAAACCATAACGGTAATGGCGGCATTGGTATAAAAAATTGACGCGAAACCCGTCTTAAGGAAATAAGGGCAAAATTAGCGTAAGGTTTGGTCGCATTTGAATTAGCGTTAAATTAACTTGAAGAGCGCAATGCCGTTGTCGTTTGTTTCAGCGCCTTTCTTCAGAGTTTTGTTAATACTTGCCATGCATCATGGGAAGAAAAAAATCACAGGATAAAAAATATGCAATAGGAGTCTACTCCCTTTTCATCCGGACTTTTTGGCAGTTTTCCGGCATGTATATGACGAGAGATTTCCGGAATCTTTCCAACAGTGAATACTGAAGAATATGCTGAGCGCTAACGATTCGCGATTAGTTCTAAAAACACAGATATATGGCGTCTAGTCCACGCTAACGTTTTTTTTTCGAAAAACGCCAATGGGCGTTAAGTTAATTTTTCGTCAAGCACTCAAGTTAATTTCGTGCTAATTTGTTCTCTATCCCGGCGTTTAAGCGAAGAATTTGCTCATTTGTGCAGCGTTGCCTTGTTTGCTCCAACCGTCCTTCTGACCCCGCGTCAAATCTCATTGCTGCCAAGGCAAGGGTCCCCCAGAAGCGAATATGGGTCACCTCGCCGGGAAGGGTCAGCTATTCTATGGAGCCGGCATTCATCCCCCTACAGTGCTTGCTGATCGTTGTCGCCGCTTATCTACCAGACGTGCCTGACAATGTGGATTAAAATGCTCAAATTCTGAAGGGAGAGGGGAAATTCAATGGGAATAATAGTACGTCGTTCTTTGCAGCCGTGGCAGAGACCGAAGGAAACTTGAAAATGAAAATGTTTATCTTGAAGAGAGACTATTATCTGGCATCAATTTTAGAAACATGGGAGCAAAGCAAAAATCATGATATGCTGCAGGAGGGCGAGGATAAGACGAATGTGAAATTAATCTAAATCTATATGTACACGATACCCTGCAAGGCACCGCGAGGGTGTGTGGCAGGGGGTTAAGATCACCAAGCATGCACTACTGACATGCAAACAAGCAACTATGGGGCCTCATGCAACTTGACTGTTAGTATCTATAGTATTTAAGGGATTAATACATGCATCATGCACTACAGACTACTCTAAAATATTTCACCTACCTATCCCTTTGCTATGCTGCCTATTCTTTTCTCTTATAGTACGGGGGAAAAATGGCATTTTGAATCTATCAGTACGACAATCTATCTCTCTAATCTTATTTACCTGGTCGAATTTAGCATAATACGCTGGTTTTTTTAATATGTGCCTAACATCTTCAGTAAAGCTATCCGATTGAAATTTCTCTAATAGATTTAATCTGTACCTTTACCTACGCTCTGATACTGATTGCCACCCTAATAATTGTATTAATTCTGAAGGCGAAATTAATGTATTGTTATCTAAGAAGTTTGGTCAGCTGGGAATTCAGCGATTGACTAAGGTAGAAGAAAATAATCTCAGGTAAAGCCGTTGGTTAGAAAATGTTCTATCCGATGAAATGGCTTTATGCAGAGGCAACTGCTTGACGAGCTCGATGAACACCATATTATAATTTACATGCATCTGGGGCATTCTCCTTTAGGGCTTTGCGTTATGGATAGTAACGAAAGTGGTGAAGGCTAGACTGAGGATATCAAATGTGGTGTTAAAGATAGTAGCACTGTTCAAATGGAGTGGTCATGCTAGCAACGAATGAGTGGGAGCAAAAGGAATGATGATTATTTGAATAAGTGCTGAGACAAAGACGGAGCAAGCTGATTAGACTCATCTTGAGCAACAATGTGGGCGTTTACTCGGAACCGAAATCGCAATTTTGTTCACGAAATCGTTAGATGGAAACGAAAAAAAGAATTTTAGTAAAAAATTAATATTCTAACCAAAGCCATTCACTCATAAATCTAAAATTAAAATAATCAAAAGGTGACGCCCACCGAAAAAGCTGCTGTGATAACATTGACGTCATTTTCCTCCCGTCCTTGACTGCCTTTCGAGGAAGGGAAGGGAGTGGAGGGGGGTTCTCGGAAGGTATGCTCGCATAGTACCTGTCGCAATCACTACCATTGGGAGAGCCAGCTGTGTCTTTGCGATAAGGCAAAGTAGATGGGACGAAGTCGATATGCGTCAGAGGTTGCACCACGCCTACTTTTCCGAAAGGGTTAAAAACATCAGTTTTTCGCCGCTTATAACTCGAGAAATAATTGACGGATCAAAAAACAGATAAATACGGGTGTTATATTTTACAAACTCTATCAGATTCGGCAATAAAGAAGTATGGTAAACGACCCCAATGTATGATGAAGACAGTCTTCAAGGAAGATTGGATAGTAAGAAAAGTAGTCCACGGGTAAGATCGATTGGGGATGCAGTGAAGGGTGTAATAGAGAAACATTATGAGAACACGAAGAGGTCAGCCGAAAGAAGAATTGATTGGAGCGATGAGTCGAAATGTACCTATCTAGGCACGATCGAATATCGGCCGATCACAGGGATGCGCAGCGGTATTTCTTATTAATGTTTAAATCACGTGTTGTGGTAAATGATTTTGGTGCTTGGAGCCTGCTAGAAGGAGTAGTTAGTTAGTTTATACACGTGTGTTGACAAGAATGCGTCACATTTTGAACGACCCTGTAGGAAAATGTCCCTGCATTAGACTTTCGGTGAGATCCTTCGTTTATGCTACTGAAATCTGTGCTGAATTTCAATGTGCCATTTCCGGAGGAAGGGACAAGGACATCTGTGAGACTCTATTATATGTACTTTCCAACAACTCCCTACAACAATTAGCTACAGCATTAGGTACAGAGGGGATAACATTCTTGATTTACTGGCAACCAACATCCCACAACAAGTGACTAAGATTGACACGGTTGATGGAATCAGTGACCACAGAGTTATAACAGCAAAATTCTCTCTAACTTTAGACAAAAATTTTAAACAAAAGAGAAAGATTTAGATTTTTAAAAGAGCTGACATTCCTAGCTTTAAAATGTATTTAAGATTCCTTATCGGATTTTAAAAAGTCTTCCATCAACTTATTTACGGAGGGATCCTGGAAGTCGTTCATTAATATCATGCGCTCTGGGATCAATAGATATATCCCATGTAAATTTAAAAAAGAAAGCACTGAACCTAGGTGGTACAATGCGGAAATGAGAAAATCCCTGAGACGGCAGCGAATATGTCATGCTAAAATGAAAATAAATAGTAAATATAGGCCCACTAATGAGCGTAACGTAATAATTGAAAATTATAAAATTTCAAAATCCGCTGCAAAGACAGCCCTTAGTAATGCATTCGCAGAATTCGAAAGAAAAACACTTGGGGAACAACTGAAGGAAAATCCAAAGGTCTTCTGGTCTTACGTCAGGGAGTGCAGCTAGGCCTAGGGAGTGCACCTAGGGAGGCCATAAGTCTACCATCCATTCACTAAAAAACGATAAGGGGGAAATGGCCACAAACACTCTTGACAAAGTTAACTTGCTTAATTCCTTCTTCCAAACCGTTTTTAACCCACCTTCCGGCGATCCAACTGTCGTGTTACCTGACCTCTTTCAGCGGCTGATGCAACCAATAGAAATTTCCTGTAATGGTATTGAAAAATTACTTAAAGATATAAGCCCCAACAAATCTCCTGCCCCTGATCAAATTCCCTCCCGCGTGTATAGAGAGTTAGCTTCCGAAATTTCTCCCTACCTCCAAATGAGAAAATCCAAAAGTCTTCTGGTCGTACGTAAGGGAAGTGCAAGGCCATAAGTCTGCCGTCCATTCACTTAAGTATGATAGAGGTGAAATGACCAAAAACACACTCGACAAAGTTAACTTGCTAAATTCCTTCTTCCAAACCGTTTTTAACCCACCTTCCGGGGATTCAACTGTCGTGTTACCTGACCTCTTTCAGCGGCTGATGCAACCAATAGAAATTTCCTGTAATGGTATTGAAAAATTACTTAAAGATATAAGCCCCAACAAATCTCCTGGCCCTGATCAAATTCCCTCCCGCGTATATAGAGAGTTAGCATCCGAAATTTCCCCCTACCTTGAAATAGTATTTAATAACTCCCTGACCGAACACGTCGTACCGATGGACTGGAAAGCAGCCGATGTAACACCCATTTTTAAAAGTGGCGATAGGGAGCAGCCATCTAACTACAGACCTATATCCCTCACATCCATTTCATGCAAGGTCCTAGAACATATAATTGTCAGTTCAGTCATGGGACACCTAGATAGCCAGAATCTATTGTCCAATGTCCAGCATGGCTTCCGAAAGAGCAGATCGTGTGAAACCCAACTTGCTCTCTTTTCCCACGATATTTTAGTTTCTGGCGAAAATAATATTCCAGTGGATGCTATATTTCTCGACTTCAAGAAGGCTTTTGACAAGGTTTCTCACAGCAAACTAATTTTGAAGTTAAAATCTTATGGGTTAGACAGTAACATTATATCGTGGATTAATGATTTTCTGCACGATCGGGTTCAAAGGGTTGTTTTGGACGGTGTTTCCTCACCGGCAATTAAAGTCACTTCGGGTGTCCCACAAGGTAGTGTGATAGGTCCACTCCTATTCCTTTTGTATATTAATGATATCCAAAAGGTGGTAAAAAGTAAGCTTCGTCTATTTGCCGATGACGCAGTAGTGTACAGGGAAATTCTATGCCCGAACGATAAAGAATATTTAAATATTGACCTGCAAGCAATTGAAACTTGGTGTGATACATGGCAGTTAGAATTAAACTTTAAGAAATGTCTTGTAATGAATTTTTGGAAAAAGAATAGCTCTCCTCCTACCACTTACAAAATAAGTAATAATGAATTAACAAACGTGGAATCCATTAAATATCTTGGAATAAGACTGACAAATGATCTTTCCTGGGGTAAACACATTCGTGAAATAATGGGTCAAGCGAATCGCAAACTGGGTTTCATTAAAAGAGTATTGGGTAAATGTGACGATCATGTAAGAGAAATCGCTACTTCTCCCTTGTTAGACCTTATTTGGAATATGCTGCCAGTGTATGGGATCCCTACGAAATCGGTCTAAGTAATGAACTTGAACGTGTGCAGCGAAGATCGGCAAGATTTGTAAAGGGAAGATACGATAATTATATTAGCGTAACCAGTCTATTAAATGAATTGAAATGGGAATCATTGTCAGATCGCAGGTTGAAATTAAGACTTAATCTCTTCCACAAATTCCAAGGCACTATTTTCAGTGATGATGTTAAAAATATTTTACGAACCCCAACTTACTATGGCAGACTGGACCATAATCATAAAGTTAGAGAAATTGATTGCCGAACTGACCGATTCAAAATGTCCTTTTTCCCTCGCACGATAAGAGATACGAATAACGGTAAATATGTCCTATCGGAGAGTAGCAATGAATAGCATTGGTAGCTGCATGTTGGTGTGAGTACTTAAAGCTAACCCTACTAACAGAATGTTTTTGCATGTTTTCTTTGCAATTTCTATCTTTTTAAATAGTGTAGTTCTGACTACTATATTAATAATATTCCTTTTTTATGCATGATATGTAGTGCATGTTTGGTGAGCAATCACCCCCTGCCACACACCCTTGTGGTGGCTTGCAGGGTATTATGTAGATGTAGATGTAGATGTAGTATTTAATAAATCCCTCACTGAACATGTGATACCGATGGACTGGAAAGTAGCCGATGTAACACCCATTTTTAAAAGTGGTGATAGGGAGCAGCCATCTAACTACAGACCAATATCTCTCACATCCATTTCCTGTAAGGTCCCAGAACATATAATTGTCAGTTCAGTCATGGGACACCTAGATAGCCAGAAATTGTTGTCCAACTTTCAGCATGGCTTCCGGAAGAGCAGATCATGTGAAATTCAACTTGCTCTCTTTTCCCACGATATTTTAGTATAGCAAACTAATTTTGAAATTAAAATCTTATGGGCAAGACAGTAAAATTATATCATGGTTAAGTGATTTTCTACATGATCGGGTTCAAAGGGTTGATTTGGACGGTGTTACGTCACCGAAAATGGACGTCACTTCGGGTGTCCCACAAGGTAGTGTGATAGGTCCACTCCTGTTCCTTCTATACATTAATGATATCAGTAAGGTGGTAAAAAGTAAGCTTCGTCTATTTGCCGATGACGCAGTTGTGTACAGGGAAATTCTAAGCCCAAACGATAAGCAATATTTAAATAATGACCTACATGCAATTGAAAATTGGTGTGATACATGGCAGTTAGAATTAAATTTCAAAAAATGTGTAGTAATGAATTTTTGGAAAAAGAATAGTTCTCCTCCTAGCACATACAAAATAAGTAATAATGAATTAACAAACGTGGAATCCATTAAATATCTTGGAATAAGACTGACACATGATCTTTCCTGGGGTAAACATATACGTGAAATAATGGGTCAAGCTAATCGTAAACTGGGTTTCATCAAAAGAGTATTGGGTAAATGTGACGATCATGTACGAGAAATCAGCTACTTTTCCCTTGTTAGACCTCATTTGGAATATGCTGCTAGTGTATGGGATCCCTACGATATCGGTCTAAATAACGTACTTGAACGTGTGCAGCGAAGATCGGCAAGATTTGTTAAGGGACGGTAGGATAACCTTATTAGCGTAACCAGTCTATTAAATGAATTGAAATGGGAATCATTGTCAGATCGCAGGTTGAAATTTAGACTTAATCTCTTCCACAAAATCCAAGGCAATATTTTCAGTGATGATGTTAAAAATATTTTACGAACCCCAACTTACAATGGCAGACTGGACCATAATCATAAAATTAGAGAAATTGATTGCCGAACTGACCGATTGAAAATGTCCTTTTTCCCTCGTACAATTAGAGATACGAATAACGGTAAATATGTCCTATTGGAGTGTAGCAATGGATAGCATTGGTAGCTGCATGTTGGTATGATTACTTAAAGCGAACCCTACTAACAGAATGTTATTGCATGTTTGCTTTGCAAATTCTATCTTTTTTAAATAGTGTAGTTCTGACTACTATATTAATACTATTCCTTTTTTATGTATGATATGTAGTGCATGTTTGGTGATAAATCACCCCCTGCCACACACCCTTGTGGTGGCTTGCAGGGTATTATGTAGATGTAGATGTAGATGAATGACTTCAATCAGGAATGCATTCAGTGCCTAGTGATTTTTTTTAAAGTGAGATACTTCAATACTGAAATACATACGCCGTAATAGGCTAAATGAAACCGCTCAATTGCTGAGAGATTACGATTTATATTTTTGGACTTTCTTTTTCTTCTGGAATCTACATCTACGTAATCTGCGAGCCACTACGTGGGTGTGTGGCAGAGGGTGAAGATCATCATGTATGAACCATTTACATGCAGATAAGAGATACTATGCATGCTAACTATTCAACTAAGAGCTACCTATACTGACTACTCCAACAATTTTTAACCTACATATCTCTTTGCTATGCTGGCTATTATGCTCTTTAATGGCACGCGGGAATGATGGCATTTTACATCCAACGCGATTACAATCTTTGTGTATGGTTTTATTGAGATGGTGAAATCTAGCATAATACGCAGGGGTTCTTAATATATATCTAGCATCTTCTGTAAAAATATCCGTTTTACATTTCTGTAATAGATTTAATCAGTACTTTAACCTACAATCTAATAATGTTTGCCAACCTAATTCTGCCATTAATTCTGATACACTGATGAACCTATCGTAACACCTTTTAAGAAACCTAGCTGCTTTACGATGCACACTGTCTAGCTCTCTGATCAAACCTAATTCATTCAGATCCCTTACCCTGGCTGCATATTCAAGGTGGGGCCTGAATAGTGAAAAGTAATGTCGCTCCTTTGATATCTTTCTTCTAATAATAGTATTTGTACTGATTGGAGTGTAAGAATTATTCAAGGACATAATTTCGGGTGAGGACAATTGCACGGCTCAAGTGAGACAATACGATGGATGGTGCCTCTCCCCTGAAGAATTTATTCCAATCGTGAGAAGTTCATTTGGAGCTCGTCAGGAGCTTGCATAGCTGCACTACGATGTTGAGTGGAAAATACTAATCATCATCAACTCATTGACTTCTTGAATGACATTTTGACAATTGACAATTGACATCAACTCATTCAAATCATCTTAATTTAGCGTAGTTCTTAATTTTCAACAGTTTTTCTAAATCATATGGAAATCTCCAACACTGTACGAAAGACTTATCTCTAATTGTAAAATAAACTGCGCAATTTTCCCATTATTTCATCGTAATTGATTTTATATTTTTCCATTTTCAGGTATGTGAATCTTCATCACCGGTATCCATTGGCATAACGCTATCTTCTCGCTTAAAGTGAGTACAAGGTGAAAATTATATTTGTTGACATGATTAATACCTACCTGAAAGTGGTAAATCCTAATCTTGGGTGTTCGCAAAATATTTTTGAACTGTGTTTCGGTAGCCATACCGGCTTACAAAAGCGAAGAAGGGAATAAAATTCTTCTGCCATTGTATTCCGTTATTAAGCACATCCACCTGAACCATCAAATCATACGGGAAACCATGCCACACGTATTGCTATCATAACAATACGGTCGGACCTTACATACAACATTGATCTAACTTCGACTATATTCACTCTTCATTAAATGTTGAAATTTAAACCGTATTGACCAAGATGTAGACCTCACGACTCTTGCAAGGAATACGGATCGTTTTCTTCCTTTGGGAGTGCTGTGGGAAACTTAGCTGTGAAGATGTGAGTGTTGGCCCCTTAAAAATGTTGGCAATCCCTGAATTTGTCCGAAATTGACTTTTGGAGTGGAATCTATGTGATCTCATGGATCTTTGATCGGAAGTAGAAAGCAAAGAGCGCCGGAATGCTCGTGAAGTGTTTGGTGCTCTGTTGGCGATCATGACGGCCAAGCCCGTGGATAGACACCATTGTGTTTGTTACCACAGAGCCGCATATCTTGGACTACGATGGCAATAAAGTCAAAATCATCTGTGATGAAATCGAAGGAGTTTAATTAAAGCGGATGATACAAAAAGGAGTTTAATTATTCTGTGAGATTGGAACGACATCGGCATAGGCCGAGGCAGAAAAACCCATGGAATATACGGATCGGGAAAACCTAGCAAGAGAGAAAAAAATACTTGCATGACTATGTTCAAAATATGTATGCGGGTGGCGGCATTTATACCGTTTGAAAATATAATTGAAAAAGGACTGCAGTAAAATGCTAGTAGGTGATTTCATTTTGCTTTTAATCCAAAGAAACAGATGTTCAGGACCCGAATGATAGATAGTAATAGCTATAGTACATTGATAGGAAACTCTGTTTAACAGCGGTGATATACAATTTAATATTTAAAAAAATGGAGAAAACATATTTGCGAAAGGGGCGAAATTGAAGAAGAAGAAAAATAATCAACCACTATTATTGAAAAGTCACTCGAAGAGAGTTCGCCGACGATTCTGTCTATGTAGAAAGCCAAGCCCATTTCTGTCTGAAAAAATCAATAATCAGCAAGTTTGAACCAGCCAATTGTGTAAGAATTTCACAATTTTATTTCCCACTACCGCCGAAAACAGAACATGTGGCCTTTACATCGGGGTATTTAACAATGTAACAACAGACGAGCACACAGCCAGCCATGTCCTGAGTGGTGAAAGAACCCACTCAGGCGGGACTCGAACCCGCGACCCTCAGGTTAGCAGGCGAGGACTTAACCACGCCGATAAGTCAATCAGTATTTTGAACACAATCATTGCGTTCAGTCTATAACAATGGGTTTAATCTATATTCATAAAATATGTCCTGACAGACTAACTGATTTAGTTTTCAAGTTTAAATTAGATATTTTGAATTGTGGCTTACGCCATGCCCATAAGGATGAAGTCTTGCGCTTGGCACTCTCGGTGCAGTGCATCATGGGTGAAGTTCATTCTCGAGAAAGACCTTCAGAACATCGAGGGTCTCTGTACAACACCTCCAAGGGGCAGACTCCTATGTATTGTTTAACTAAAAATGTGGAACATACGTAGATTTGAAGGTGAAATTCCAGGGGACCAAATACAGACATATTCTCTGGATAGAAACCGAACTAGACACTTTATCAATCTAAAGGGGATGTTATGTACTCTATGGAATAATATAAGGTGGAGTCTGCAAATATAACACTATGTGCACATATATGGATATTGGAATGAAAAGTATTTTTTAGTGGAGACAGAACAGAATAGTAAACAGGAATGGAGATTTTGAAGTGTTTTCACCTTCTATATTCTATTTAGTCGAGTATCCGTTCCGACTTGTCTCAGTAGCTTAATATCTGGTAATACGTTTTAAACAAAATAGTTAATAGGTTTATTTTATTTCAATTTATTATGTTAAAGATTTTCAAAAAGATGCCCTTCGATAAACAACGGTCACCTTCCTCTAGTAGGTTATATTTTGATCGAAAAATTTCGTTAACCATTGGTCATTGATTAATCATAGATTTTATGCTAACAATTGATGTTTAATCCTGAGAATATATTTATATTTTTTGCAATTTCTCCCTTAATATAATATTCTTAAAGAAAGAAGGATCATTTTCCAGAGGTATAGTTCCTTATTCGTGAAGTTAATTTGGTGTCGACAGTTACGTATTTCCTCAGTCCTCTCTCCTAGCTAGGGAAAAGATGGACAAAGAAGGGTTCAATATCTTAGGAATGCTAGTGAATTTAATGCTATCGATATAACCGAAAAATTATACTTACGTGAACCACAAAACATCACGGAAAGAGCTGCAGAATCAAAAAGTGGATTGGATGCTTGCTTGTTTCGAAGTGGAGTTCCCAAAAGACCATCCCAGTTCAGCCAATCTAATCTCGATCCTGAGGATATTATTTGCGTCATACAACTGTTTTTTCAAAATGCTGCTAACAAGGCTCGTACTGTACGGGAGGGTATAGAGCGAAGGTAGAGGAAAGAAGCCCGTGTGGCCAGTCTTCCAATGGGCACGTGAGACTTTTTAATCCAGACTAATGCGTGTCAGGCATTCTTTCGCATCGACGGAGCAGTATTCGTTCCGATGTGATCCGGAGAAGCATTTCCGCTGTCAGTTTGCCTTCCGTCTTCCTTTCCGGCGTGAATTTCCCCGCAAGAAAAGTTCCGGAGCCGATTGTTCCCATGGCGAGACGTCAGGACCCCTTAAGCTTGCTCTCTGTCAGGGATTGATGCATCGCGCGTCTAAATCACTTCAAACAAAAGACTGGAGGGCCGCGCCGGCTGCCTCCCCTCCCTTCCCCTCCCTCCTGCACTCTTTCCCCCTCCTGTCACTTCTTCCAGATTTACTATTCCTTCCGTTTACCTTTCCATCCACATCTCCCCGCCCCTCCCCAACCCCAACAATGGACCTCCATTCACTCCCGGCGCTCCACATCCCTTCCGTTTCATCCCCTCTCCTCCCCGCCCCCTCTCCCTGTCGCCTCTCGTCTGTAACCCACCCTCTCCTCCCGACCCCCCCCCCCCCGTGCGTCTTTTGGAGTGTTCCTTCGGTCGCGTCTTGGCGTTCCCGGTCGCCATGACTTACGCGGCACTTGTCTATCACCTTTCATCTTCATCTACATCTACATAATACCCTGAAAGCCACCTCAAAGGTGTGTGGCACGGGGTGAATTCTCACCAAACATGCACTACATATAATGCATTTAAAAGGATTAGTATTAATATATTAGTGCAAACTGAAATATTTAAAAAGATAGAAATAGCAAACTAAGCATGCAAAAACGTGCTTCCCGTCGGAATCAGTGTGCGTCCGCTTGTGTCGGTAACTCACGACTACGCACAACCAATGGAAAGCAGTAAACACGACATGCGTCGACTCTTGTCAGCTTGCGTCGACTCTTGTCAGCTTGCGTCGGCGAATGGAAAGCACCCAATAACGACACAGTGCTGACCGGGGCATTGTTGTTGCTGATCAGTTTTTCAGAAATTCTCTCCCAAAGAGGTCGAGAGGCAGTTGTTCCTTATGTGGTGTAGTTTTGTGCTCCTCTCTTACCGTAAGCGTCGTAGTGACTGAATAGGTGCATCAGATGTAGGTGGCCTACTTGTAGTTTACCCTAGAAAAAGGCCTGTTAAAAAATCTATTAATTAAAGAAAAAAATCTATTAATTGTCAATAAATTGCCGTGAATATCCGAGGCCTGAGTTAAATACGGAAATTATATACCTTCATAACCTCGTCTAGTTCCACATCTCAGAGGCTTCCATAACTTAAATAGTTTTCCTTGTAACACAATAAAATATCACTTAAAAGTATAAATTTGGGACGGTATTGGCCTGGTGGGCAGAAATCCTGGAGTATTCTAGGTTCAAATCCGGGCGAAACCTCTTTGTATAGTTCCAACTTAAATCATATTGTGATTGAGTTTCTGCTTGTCCAAAACTTCTTGGGAAGTCGCAGGGTTGGTGCAGGGGAAAGAACTGGCTCCCGTACCGTCAATGTGTGGATTTCACACGCGAGTGGCTTAGCGAGGGGTGAGCTCTACCCTCATCCATCATCCAACATTCGGTTTGAGTGAAGGAGTACATGCGTGAGTGCATGATTGGTCGTGATTGACCCCTCACCACTTATCCTCATGGTTGCATATGCGCCTGTAGATGTTATCCATGTAGGCGGAAAGAATTTATAAAACTCTTGTTAATGGCATCACTTAGAATAGACTTAGACATTTTGCCCAATGGGTAAAATGCCGTGGGCAACGCTCACCTTTATTATCTACATCTACATAATAGCCTGCAAGCCACCATAAAGGTGTGGCAGGGGGTGAATTCTCACCAAAGATGCACTACATATCATACATAAAAAAGGATTAGTATTTATATACTGTTAAAACTACACTGTATAAAAAAGATAAAAATAGGAAAGCAAACATGCAAAAACTTGCTGTTAGTTGAGATAGCTTCATGTCCTTTTACCAACATGCAGCTACCATTGTTATCCATCGCTACACTCGTACTGGGTATATTTACCGTTATTCGTATCCCTAATAGTACGAGGAAAAAGGACATTTTGCATCTGTCAGTTCGGCAATCAATTTCTCTAATTTTGTGATTATGGTCCAGTCTACCGTAGTAAGTTGGGGTTCGCAATTATTTTTAACAACATCACTGAAATTAAGGTCTTGGATTCTGTTTAAGAGATAAGTCAAAATTTCAACCTTCCATCTGGCAATGATTCCCAATTTAATTCATTTAATAGACTGGTTACGCTAATAAGGTTATCGTACCGTTCCTTTACAAATCTTGCCGATCTTCGCTGCACACGTTGAAGTTCATTACTTAGACCGATTTCGTAGGGATCCCATACACTGGCAGCATATTCCAAATGAGGTCTAATAAGGGAAAAGTAGCTGATTTCTCGTACATGATCGTCACATTTACCCAGTACTCTTTTGACGAATCCCACTTTACGATTCGCTTGACCCATTATTTCACGAATGTGTTTACTCCAGGAAAGATCATGTGTCAGTCTTATTCCAAGATATTTAATGGATACCTGGCGATGTCTTGTGTCTGATGTGATCTTGAAGGAGGAATTTGAATGTCGTACTCTCCCTTGAACGTGAACAGTATAAGGCGAGGCGCCCCCTAACGTGAAGTGGGCTACTTTCAATGCTACGTGTGCAAATTACTACAAAGGTTACGCCATGATAGCCATCGTCTCGTCGATAACGGGGCAAAATTTTCACCCAGGATCCGATCCTGCATTTAAGGAGGTTGATCCGAAAAGGGAAAGTCATGTCATTTTTTTATATTTTCAACACTTGTAGAACTAATGTTCCTCTATCTAATAAAGTAAAGATAATTATACAAACCCATACTTCTTTTTGCATAAATTGCATTTGAAATTACACGTGATTAACGGCGAGAAAGGCCATCACATGGGAATATAACTTTTAAAAATACCATAGTGGCATGTCATTTTTGCAAAAACTGATTTTATGCGTAATTTCACAAGGAATAAAATGACACGAAAAAGGCATCAACCCACCGCACTTTTCGCTAAATCCACAATTTCTGCGCTTATCGCAGACGAAATGCGTTAGTTGACTTCAAGTGGCGCTGCTGCCGCTGTAGCCAAAATACATGATGTATGAATAATATCATTCCTAGTAAGATATTAAAGCATATTTCAGAAAAATACTATAACATAATGTTTGATAGTAATATTCTGGTGTTATGCATTAGTAAATTCATAGAGTACATGAATTTATTTCTCTAATGTAAATGCTGAATTGACTCCATCGTCGAGCTGATTAAAATTATCATAAAAAATAAATCCTTCGACTTTCCATCGTATTTCTTGTGATACTTATGACTTTCAATAGCTAAGGTAATTTTCTTTGTGAAGTAAGGATCACTTAGCAGGCATATACTCGTACTTAAATTAATAAGATTCCTCAGACAACTTGACTCAAGCAGTCGCGAGCCAACCTCCTTAAGGTTTGGAATGATGGCTAGGGTACCAGCCTCCCTTCCTGTAGACCCAGGTTCATATTCTGGCATGCCGAGTGTTCTCCTTTGAAATACTGGTCTCTTCTCGGGTTTCGTGGGAATAGCGCCTCAAGTTCAGTACCACTTCGTCCATCGGATAGTACGTGGAGCGTAGACGCCTGTCGTCGGCACCAAGAATAGACCAATTAGAGTGCTGGCTTTCTCTTATTCCTTCGCTTTTCCCTGAAAAATACCCTGCCTCCTTACCCTTCTCTCCAAAATGTCTCACACGACCGTTGCTGTAAGGTGCTTACCCTGTTGCCTACCTATTGAGTGTATTCAGTTGCCTTTGATCGAAAGCTAGTGTTGCAGTCGAGTGCATTATGCTCATGAATATTCCGAATCTGATCATTCTCTTTCAATAAGGGCGAATGGGGGCGTTTACTCGGAACCGAAATCGCAATTTTTTGCACGATATTGTTAGATGGAAACAAATAAAGAATTTTAGTGTAAAAAATTAATCTTCTAACCACAACCATTCACTCATAAATTAAAAATTAAAATAAGCAAAAGGTGACGCCCACCGAAAAAGCTGCTGTGATAACATTGACGTCATTTTCCTTGCGTCCTTGACTGCTTTCAGGGGAAGGGAAAGGAGTGGAGGGTGGTTCTCAGAAGGTCTGCTCGCACAGTACCTGTCGCAATCGCTACCATTGGGAGAGCCAGCTGTGCCCCCCCCCCCTTTGCGATAAGGCGAAGTAGCTTCGTGGCCTCAGTTGTGATTGGACAAAGTCCATGACGTCAGAGGTTGCACCACACCCACTTCACGAATAGTGGGTGTCAAGAATATTACTTACAGATACGGATCCATCCTTAAGTGTACTTCTGCTCCAAAGGGGGAAATCAGCCAGCCACCGACCGCTACTTAGAAATAATTGAGCACAGCTATAAGTAGAAATTGAATGGGGTCCACCTGCTTCTTGATGACCTGCTGGGCCTGAGCCTGTGGCCTCTCCTTCCTCGTCTCCTCCGCCCCCACGTGCCTCCATTGGCAAGAGAAGTCCAGATGCAAGGGCCCCCTTAGCTCTTTCTTTTTCCCTTGCCTTCGGTAAGAAATTGCTTCCGACTCGACCCAATTCGCCGACATAGGAAGACCTTTTTTTTGCCCGAGATCCCGTCCAATAATGAAGAAAACTTGGGGCTCCCCCTCCTCCTCGTCTCATGAATTAGATTTTTTTTGTGACCGAACTCCTCGACCCGGAGTTTCTTCCCCGATAGAAAATCTCGGAATGTCTTTTTCCATCTTCTCCTCTCTCATTCCTTTGACATTTCCTCCTCCAAGACGCTCGCATTTCCCGCGTCTCCCTGCGTGCGCGAATCTGATTCCGCCCTTGTCCTAAGGGGTGATTGGCATCGTGTTTCCCCTCCGAGAACGATGTTTGTGCCTCGGCTACCCCTCCCAGCCGGGTTGTGTGGAATGCGTTGGCGTTGTTGGTGCCATTTTAATCCAGGCTTGGTTTTCTTCGGCAGGGAGTGGCCCTTCGATTTGTCAGTGATGTTCCTCAGTCACGTCGAGTGTCCGTACGGCTCTTCAATTTCTCATATTTGCGATTGTAATCATTTGTTACAATATTATTCGTTTTTTTATATTTGTTCTGTGTGTTTTCGTTTTAGTGACAACATTTGGCCAGTGCTAGCTTCCTAAGGTCGGCTGAACTATCGACGTCTATTTCTTCTCCGTCTTGCATAGTTTGCAATGCATTGTTTCCCGAATTTTGAGCGCTGGCGAAGTAGTGTCATTTAATTGAGCAAACTCAGAAGGAATTCTGGAAGAAGATACACGAGGTCTGTTCAAAAAATACGCGGACTGACGTCATAAAACAAAATCTACTTTACTTAGAAGTAACGTTGTCTGTTAATGAGTAGTCTTAGTCACTTCCAATTAATTTTATTTCACAAACGACCGGTCTTCATTCTGAAGACCTGAAAGATGGCGTAACTGCCGAAACCGGTCGTTTGTGAAATAAAATTCTGTGGAAGTGACTAAGACTACTCATTAACAGACATTATGACAACCTTCCACCATGTCAATGCTTCAAACTTTGATTTTTTTTTAAGTTACGTGTCTGGGTTCCCTTCAAAGTACTCTCTTCCCCCATCTAACACACTTATCCCAACGGTGGTACCACTTGTAGAAACAGTCCTGGTACACTACTTTTGTGATGTCCTTCAGCCCTCCGTCGCATTTGCCTTAATCTCGGGAATAATCTCAAATATTCTTCATTTCAAGGGTCTCTTGAGTTTGTGGAACAAGAAAAAGTCACAAGGAGCAAGATCAGTTGAGCAGGGGGGTGGGGAAGCCTGTTATGATCCTTGACAAGAAGTTTTCATCTTCTTCTGAATGATGAAGCAGTTCCTGACAAACCTGGATGCGGCTGGCTTTCTGGTCGTCCGTCATCATGCATGGCACAGATTTCGCAGCAACGCGGTGCACCTTCAATGTTTCGGTCAAAATCTCGTACCCACACTCTTCAGCAAGCTCCCTGACGGTCAGACGTCGACTTGCTCACACCAAGGTGTTGATTTTGTCGACGTGTGGGTCGTCAGTTGACGTGGAAGGACTTCCAGGACACTCATCGTCTTCCTTCGACTGTCCGACCACAAAAAATTTCACAGCAAGTCTTTGCTCCTTCATTTTGAAATCCGACAAACGAAACAATCGCACTTCACTAAAAACCGCGTTGCTAATCAACAAATGAGGCTATCTCCAATGGGAAAACGGCGTTATAATCAGCGGTTATGTACAAATCTAGCGACACCAAGTGGATTTCCCAGTAACCAAACGGAGTCGGGCAATTCAAACAGACCGCGTATTTTTTGAACAGACCTCGTATTTCACAAGAATATTTCTGCAGAAGCCTTCGTTTAAATTTACATGGTTCTTAAAAGCCATCAAGTTCTTAAAATGCGCGTATGAAGACTCGCGTGAGATCACATACAATGTGGAGACACTGCGGTGGAACTCGGAGCGGAGTCATTTAAGTAGGCTACTCCGAGGGGATCGGTTCCTGTGGTGCCCAATGGAATTTTCCATCGCAAGGACCCGGCTTCCAATCCTGGCAGTGTCAATTTCTTCCGTGGTATCGAACCCTACTTGAATAAAGCCATGCCTCCATGCCTCATGGAGAGATTTTATAATCCAGTTTTCCGTCCGTCGGTTTGGGCGTTGAGCTATGGAATCTTTGGCATGCTACTGCCAACTGTTCCAACGCTCGTTGGCACCCTGAAAGCAACTCCTCTGACCAATAGCATCTGCTCAGAAGACGGAAATGATCTGTAATAAACTGTGGGTTTCTTCCCTCGAATAACTCCTTCTGCTGCGATGACCCGGCAGATTGAGGAAACGAGATATATTTATCCCATAAGCACTGAGGAAATAAATGATTGGGAATACAAATCAAGATATTAAACCATTCCACATTCATTCCTAAAATTCTCTGTTTATTTACTTCAGCGTTACTGATTGCTGCGCTCCGTATAATGGGTTGCAAACAATTTTGTCGATGTTTACTTATCGAACGGCAGTTTTTACTCTCACTTTTATGGTGGTTTATACTTTTAATAAGACAGCAGACATCTATTTGTATCGATACAAAACTCCGGCCATGTGCGTAATTCGGTGTGGTGTTCCAGTCATAGTGCATGGTGGACTCTGGCTGAGTGATTGATTTTCGGAGGCCTAGATTTGTTTTTTTGTCGGAAACCCTTAGTGCATGGAGATAAAGGTCTTCACCTTCCTTGATATGTATGGGTTCACTCGCTGCTATTACGTTCTGTTGGGATTGTTCTTTGGCAAACTTTACCTTTACTTACGTAACCACCCTCTTTATGAAGACCTTATTATGTATTGATTTGTTAGATTTATATGAGTGGTGTAAGCATTTGTTTGCAATTCCTTTGAAGAATGGTGACCAGCTCTTTCGTTTGACCTGAAGTAGAGATTGTGGTTGCAAGCTTTGTGCATTGCATTTGTTAAGGGAATTTTACAGGATAATAACCATTAGGTTTAATTTTGTTCGTAGTTAAGCTTCGGGTTATTCCCCGAGACGGTGTTTCGAACTAAAGGTTCACAGAAACATCACTTTTAAGGCATCTCTCTGTGGGATTATTTGTTGTAGCGGATATCAGCTTTCTCCTTAAAAGTACTGAGTTATGAGGAGTTTCTGCTGCAGAGCTTATTAACTTTAAAATACGGATTAGATTGATAGAGAAATTAACCGAATAACCTTTAGCTGTTAATAAGCAATTATTCCTCCTTAGCTAGCAATGGAGAGTATGAGCAGCGAATGAACCAAAATGCCCAATCACTATAAACGCTGGAAATCTCCCTACCCCTCCGACCGCCAAGGGGTCGCCCGTGTTTAATCAAAAAGTAAACGCCATAGTTCTGAAAATAAAGTTAGCTTCGTAAATAGTTTAAATAAATAATAAAACTGGTATATTTATATGTTTGCTATCATTTTATAGGACAATTATAGTTATCATTTAAGCAGTTAGTAACATAATTACATGCAGTTCTGGAATGGTTTCCTCAATTTCCCTAGACAAGAGTGCCAACCTTGCAGCTAAAACCTTAGTATTCTCTAGTAAAAATATTATTAATATTGTTTAAAAAAATGAAAAATTATTAATCAAGCATTATTACGGAGTATGTCTTTGCACAGTTCTAGCATGTCATTAACCTGCGTTCCTCCAAGTAAAGTCTGAGGATTAACTTTAAAGGTGACCATGTTTATCTTATTTTGCTACAGCATATTCCACAGACGTATTCTGTGGAATACGTCTGTGGACGTCGACGCATGGACTGCATTTACCTCATGTTCTGTTTCTTCTGCAACTTCCAATCGGACATTTCTTGCGGGCTTGACGCTGCCTACCATCTTCTCCATGTTCTTCGTATTCTCCATCGTTTGACAATGTTTTTTACTGATAAATTTTCTCCGTCTTGGACTTTTGCCTGTTACTTTCTCGTACAGGACATTTTTTTTGTACAGGGTAATTTATCACGGCCAAATTCAAAGTGCTGTAATATGTGTGGATTGGCTGTCTTCACCTGGGAGCTATGGCTGTGTACCGCCGTGACATTTGGGCAAATAGATCTACTCCTAATTCGGCCTTGTTATAAAAGTCGATACCCTCGGGCATTTTCTTTCCTGAAGTTCGCAGATGGGTGCAGAATACTCAAAACTAAGACAGTTTTACGTAATTCTTCCCTGGCAAACGGTAAGCGCCGTGTCTCCAGCTCGATAAACATTTGTTGTACATTTAGATGGGATATTTTTCCGTTTTCGAAACTGCCGGTACATCGTGGCTCCCTCGGTTGATTGTTCCAAACAGACTCGTGGATTTTTCCTTAATCCTGGTTCACACGGTGCGTCTTTCCCGGATGGATTCCTTGCGTGGAGTGCTGATGGGTGCTGTGCGTGCTCGCTTGCTGGAAACGCTGACTGCTGTTTGGCTGCCCTGACGGCTAGAGCTTGCTTGATTTTGAGGTTAGGTCCGTTGTTATTTTCCTTGCGTGTTTTGCTGATGGCTATTGCTGCCGACCAATCATCGTTCAGCTTTGCATCACGTGATCAAAATAAAGGTTGCCTTTTTCTGCCTTTAATAGCAATTTATGGTCGATATTGTGTTTAAAAATGTGTGCAAATCAGACTAGGGATCAAGTTGTGGTGCTTATCGAAGCATACAGAGATGAAACTTGTTTATGTGCAGTTCGTAATCGTAACTATCGCAATAAACATCTTGGTGCTGAGGCTCTAAAAAGAGTGAGCAAGGAGGAGTAAGCTCGCTACGTGTGAAGCGACAACCATCAGCGAAGCCAGCTAAGCGGCCCACCTTCGTCGCCTGCTTGGTAGCACGCACGAAATCCAGCTAGCTAGAAAATACGCACCGTGTGAACTGGGCATTAGCTTCTTAGCCAGCTCCAAGGAAGTAAAAGGATTATCCGATTTTACGTTCCATCCCAATCCAAAATACGGCTGCTTCAATTTAGAAATCAGCATGTTCACCAAGGACCACTCCAGGATGATGCTCTGCATCTTTCTTCGGGCATGGAAATTCGTTCAGAACGCGTTCAGCTGCTGGCCAGAGTTTGGCCCATACCTGTCTGGCTTTTTCGGCAAATACTGCGTAAATGATTACTTGGTCTTGGTAGGGAAAAGTTACTCATATATGGTGATATTCATTAATAACTATATGAATTTGAAAGATATTTGATTGTGTTTTCCTCGGTTCTCTGAAGATCCATTCTCAATATTGCCATCATTGTGGAGTAGTTCCTCTTATCAAGGAATACATTTTGTGAAACGAATCACTGCCATTGATCGATTTCCATAGTATTACTGGCATAAGCCGTTTAGTTCAAATTTGCACCGTTTACCCTAATCTCTTTCACTCTTTAATGTCGTATGATTATAACCAATACGAGTATGATTCAAAGGATTTCAATTATTCTGCACTGCTCTCGTTCATGACGTATCAAAAGATTTTTCCACTCAAATCACTCATTTGGTTCTTTATAAACCACTTAATCGAAGAACATGATTCAATTACTCTGGTTCATACCAATGAATCGTTCACATGGAACGATTCACTCATGAACGGCTCACCTCTAGTGCTCGCCCAATGTTTGGTGCCGCCTTTAAGCGAAGACTTGCAAGGAAACCGGCGCCACTGCGTGAGCAAGAAATGGAGTGTTGAGACCGAGACTGTGTGGAGTTACATACTGAAGAAGGAAATCGTAAAGAAAGAGTATTGCGTTCCGAAAGTTAAAGTGTGCTTTAGTGAGACATGTTTCGCTACTCCTGTACATTCTTCAGGTACAAGAACCAAGATCTGAAGATGCTGCAGTACGGCGAAACATGTCGGAGTAAAGCAGACTTCAACTTTCGGAACGCAAAATTTTTTTCTTTATGACAGTAAGCGAATTGCATAACATTTATTCAAAGGTTGGTTGGTTGGTTATTCAGGGGAGGCGACCGACAGCTGAGGTCATTTGCGCCATTTAGGATAGGTGGGTAATTGGGTAATGGTAGGAGTTTTCAGGGAACGGAGGAAGGGTGGAGAGAAACCCGGCGTCGGCATTAGCCTACTCTTAACGAAAGGCGCCAAGGGGACCACGGCTTAACGTCCCATCCGACGGACGGAGTACTGAACTTGAAATGCCCTCAACTAGGAACTCAAGTGTGGACCGGTTTTCCTCTGAAAAATCCGCCACCGCCGGGAATCGAACGCGGGCCCTCGGGATGGGAGGCCAGTACTCTAGCCACCACACCAACCCGATCCCCTATCTTATTCCAATCTGATACATACACGCAGTCGAGCAAATTTCTATTTTTTCTCACTAGATGGCGCTGATGAGGCGGCAAAAAAACTGTCATAGGGATTCCAGCGATTACATGTGTTGACAATTAAGATGGGTGTTTTTGTTTGAACTTAAATCTTTAGGGGACGCATTAATTGCAATAATCATAAAATGGGTGATTCATCCCGTGGAAGCTTAACTGTACCTCGTAATGGTCTCGTTAACTTCGCCCACGGCCGTTCATTCACTCTGCAAAATATGGGATTGGTATACGGAACTAGCTTGTCCACTACTTTGTTTAGAATTTGGCAAAACAGCGTAGGTATGGTATGCTGTAGGTAATATCTTCCTTCTTTCAGGTTCAATTTATTACTACGTTACAGATCCTGACATTATAGGTACGATATATTGACGGTACTACCGCTACTTTGCGATACACTGTAATACTGAAATACAGCACCCACGATTGCACTGCGTAAAGCAGTCAAGCAATTGTCCGCGATATTCACTGCGCCTCGGACTTAAGCGGACGACTGCTGGAACGGGTGTGACACCAACGTGTGCAGTTTCAACGACCGTGTAAAATGGCCTTTGTTATTAGCTTAACCTAATAGGAATGGGATGGAGGGAATAAATAAGAAGTTCTTAGAATTATACAACAATCGGATCTACTCATGTGGATTGTAAATGGTAAAACAGATGCTAAGAATGAGGGGTAACTAAGTGCTGAGACTGTGCCTCAAATAATGTTTATGTAGGTATAATTCTTTCTTTCAAGACGTTGATGATTAGTCTTGGAAAATATTGAAAGTCACATATGATGGTCCTATATAAAAAAAACTATAACAACAGCAATCAAAGGTACACTGCAGCTTGGGTCGTAATGATCCCTTGGTGGTTCCAGTGATATCGTGTGAAGAGAAAACGGTGGAAATGAGAGTGCCAAAGACGTTGTTGTGAGTTTATTTGTAGAGGAGAGGGAGCACTTCGAAAGTAAGTGATTAAGAAGCAAGCAAAGGATGTAGGAAGTGCCGAAGACACGAAGGGAGGAATAGCAAGTGGAGATTATGAGGTGGGTGAAGTGGAAGACAAACAAAGAAAGGATCGGGGTCGTGGATATCGTTTCGCTGGACAACCGCTGAGTTTCATCCTTCCATGGTCTCCTGGGGGAACCAAGTCGTTCGTAAAGTTCCAGAGTGTGTTTTCGGGTTCGACAGCGATGGCGTCCTCTTTCTAGATGCCCTTTTGTTATTCAGGCATTATTTCACGGAGGCACTTCAGGTAGCGAATGTACCCTTTGTAGCATTAAAGTAGAAGTAGAAAATGAATCAGCTTAATCAGCGTTGTTAACTAATGGTCATCTTGTTTTGAAAGAAGAATGGCCGGCAATTTAGTCTGTCCAAACTCGAAGGAAATTACATGCAGGCAGTTTGATATTAAATGTGTTAATTTATTTCTACTTGCGTAAGTTGGATTTCTTCCATATTTTAGGGAACATGTCACGCACAAGGGTGTAGTGATGGTAATTGTTCAAGGGGGTTGCATGAATTAATTTAACTAGTTGCAATATTTAATGCCCGAAGTAAGATTCTGCAGGTCTATTTAATAGCTTTTGAATATATTTTTTGAGCCAAAGGTTTCTGATTTTCCTGTTAATCAGAACTCTTATTCACCCACCAACTTCCTCCATCCCTCTTATGACGAATCATAAGATTTAATTCGAGTGCTGTGGGTCCAAATATTTACCCTGATTCGAAGACGGCCATAACAGGAGAGAGGGATGTGTCTACGGCGGGCGATAAATCCCGCAACTCACGGGGCCGTTTCCTCTTCTCGTCCTCTGTTCCCAAGTCTCATAGATTCACGGACACGAAAGGGGCTGCTCCGACCCTCCCGAGACAGCAATCACCTCTCCCCCTCCCCCACTGTCCGGCGCCTTCCATCCGCATATCCCGAAGAGGGCAGCCGTTTGTCTTTAAGATGCGAGCTCTCTCCTCCAGCGCTGTCCCCCTCGATGACTCACATATACTCAGGTTAATACATGGTATCATGTCGGACAAAATCAAAGTCACGTCGGGAGTTCCCCAGGGTAGCGTAGTAGGTCCGCTTCTATTTCTTTTACTCATAAACGATTTGGGTACCGTAGTTAGTAGTAAGCTTAGACTTTTTGAAGATGATGCTGTAGTGTATACGGGTATATCAAAAGACGAAGGAGGAAATCGCTTAGCAAGGATTTAGATGCAATTCAGCAGTGGTGTGACAAATGGCTGTTAAAACTTAACCATAAAAAGTCAGTAGCTATCAATTTTTGGAGGAGGAATAATTCGATAGTGCGTTACAATAAAATTAATAACACGAAGATCGAAAGTGTTGAAACCATAAGGTATTAAGATGTAACAATCACTTAAGACTTATCGTAGGGAAGACACATCATAGGGAAGTGGATTAGATTTTGATATTTTGATTCTCGGTGGAATACTCAAAAATGTTCACCGATGCGGAATACGTCGTGTGCTTTGGGCAAAAATTGGACTCCCTCTCGATTTTAAAATCAAATCATTATTTTTTTATATCCTATTCTAAGCTTGTTCCACCCTGTTTTCAACCCTTAGGTTGGTTTTTGATAGACGTGAGAATAGAGCTCACCCCATTCTAAGCCATTGGCGTATGAAATTCATATATTGAGGCGTTCCTTTCCCTGAGCCACCGGCATTTCCTACGAAGTAGTGACACAGAAAATCAAATCGCGAGGAATTTTTAAGGTGGGTTGTCCATAAATGTTTCTGTCCGAGATTTGAACCCGGGAACCTCCGGTCCGTAGCCAAACGCTCGACCCACAAGGCTACCACAACCCACAATTCTCAAATAATGGGGTCGTTTACCATATTTTTTATTGCCGAATCAGAAAGAGTTTGTAAAATAAAAACACCCGTATTTTTCCGTTCTTTGATCCATCAATTATTTCCCGAGTTATAAGAGGTAAAAAACTGATGTTTTTAACCCTTTTGGGAAAGTGGGTGTGGTGCAACCTCTGACGTATATCGACTTCGTCCAATCACAATTGAGCCCACGAAGCTGCTTTGCCTTATAGCAATGGGGGTGACACAGCTGGCTCGGCCAATGGGAGCGATTACGACAGACCTGTGCGAGCAGACCTTCCGAGAATCCCCCTCCACTCCCTTCCCCTCCCCTAACAGCAGTCAAGGACGGGAGGAAAATGACGTCGATGTTATCACAGCAGCATTTTCGGTGGGCGTCACCATTTGCTTATTTCAATTTTTGATTTATGAGTGAATGGTGTTCGTTACAAGATTAATTTTTTCAATAAAAGTCTTTTTTCGTTTCCATCTAACGATTTTGTGAACAAAATTGCGATTTCGGTTCCGAGTAAACGCCCCCATTATGAGATCACATGCAATTGAAACAATGAAGAGACACATATGTATTGTCACTTTTCTGAATCATCACGTTTGTGTGATCCATCCTCTCCGCTATCCATTTCTCTCGCTGTTCCGCCGCATTTGAATAATGCGCTAACGAGGAACGTTAGAGTCTTACGAGGCGTTCGAACCATGTAAGTCACCCCATCCTTCGCCACTAATTCATCGGAGTCAGTGCATGTAATAAGGTCCGTGTTTGCAGGGCTATTGACGGACAATAAGGTAGGGAGAGAGAGCGGTGTGTCTCCTATGGCATTTTAGTTTCTGGAGAAAATAATATTCCAGTGGATGCTATATTTCTCGATTTCAAAAAGGTTTTTGACAAGGTGTCTCAAATCAAACTGATCTTGAAATTAAAAGCTTATGGGTTAGACAGTAGCATTATATCATGGATTAATGATTTTCTGCGTGATCGGGTGCAAAGGGTTGTTTTGGACGGTGTTACCGCACCGGCAATTAAAGTCACTTCGGGTGTCCCACATGGTAGTGTGATAGGCCCACTCCTATCACTTTTGTATATAAATGATATCCATAAGGTGGTAAAAAGTAAGCTTCGTCTATTTGCCGATGACGCAGTAGTGTACAGGGAAATACTATGCCTAAACGATAAAGAATATTTAAATATTGTCATACAAGCAATTGAAACTTGGTGTGATGCATGGAAGTTAAACTTTAATAACTTTAACTTAACTCTTGTGATGAATTTTTGGAAAAAGAATAGCTCTACTCCAAGCACTTACAAAGTAAGTAATAATGAAATAACAAACGTGGAATCCATAAAATATCTAGGAAGAAGACTGACGCATGATCTTTCCTGGGGTAAACACATTCGTGAAATAATGGGTGAAGCGAATCGTAAACTGGGATTCATCAAAACTTAGGTGACTGTGACGATCATGTACGAGAAATTAGCTACTTTTCCCTTGTTAGACCTCATTTGGAATATCCTTACAGATTATGGGATCCATACGATATCGGTCTAAATAATGAACTTGAGCGTGTGTAGCGAAGATCGGCAAGATTTGTCAAGGGCCGGTATGATAACCTTGTTAGCGTAACCAGTCTATTTAACGAATTAAAATTGTAATCATTGTCCGATCACAGGTTGAAATTTAGACTTAATCTCTTAAACAAATCCCAAGATAATATTTTTAGTGATGATGTTAAAAATATTTTGCGGACCCCAACTTACTATGGTAGACTGGACCATAATCTCTAAATCAAGGAAATTGATTGCCGAATTGACAGATTCAAAATGTCCTTTTTTCCTCGTACCATTAGGGATATGAATAATGGTAAATATGTCCAAAACGGGTGAATCAATCCGTAGCATAGGTAGCTGTATGTTGGAAATAGAACTTGAAGCTAACCCAACTAACAGCATGATTTTGCATGTTTACTAAGCTATTTTTTTCTTTTTTAAGCAGTCAAGTTTAGCACAGTATAAAAATACTTATCTTTTTTTATTCATGATATATAGTGCGTGTTTGGTGAGAATTCACCCCCCACCAGACACCTTTGAGGTAGCAGGGTTTTATGTAGATTAAGATGCATGGTGCGGCGCACTTAATGCAAGAAGTAATAGGATGTGATGTCATTTTTGGTGGACCATATTCTCTTCACTGTGATAATTAGGTTTTGATTTCTCCTTTCAGATCGATCAAAATAGCCTTAATATATGTTAAAAGCAAGTTATATGCTAAAAATGCCATTTTTTTTGTCCATCATGCGTTTTTAATTATGCTGTATCCCAAGTTTCTAGAACTTCAATACACTTCATATTATGGCAACTAAGTTTTTCATCGATTGGATCGTGGAAAATGCTGCAATCCTTTTTCTTGCACATTGGCATAAAAACCGTAGAAAGTATATGCTGCAAATGCTTATAAAAAACCCAGATCTGTGCTAGTATTTCAGTCTCAGTTTTTTTTTCAACCTGTAAATTTCATCTTGAACAGTTCATCTACATCTACATCTACACGATACCCTGCAAGCCACCGCGAGGGTATGTGGCAGAGGGTGAAGATCACCAAGCATGCACTATTGACATGCAAATAATAAACTATAGGGAATAATGTAACTAGATAGTTAGTATCTATAGTATTTTAGGGGTTATTACATGCATCATGCACTAAAGACTACTCTAAAATATTTCCCCTACCTATCCCTTTGCTATGCTACCTATTCTTTTCTCTTATAGTACGGGGGAAAAATGCCATTTTGAATCTATCAGTACGACAATCTATCTCTCTAATCTTATTTATCTGGTCGAATCTAGCATAATACGCTGGTGTTTTTAATATGTGCCTAACATCATCAGTAAAGTTATCCGATTGAAATTTCTCTGATAGATTTAATCTGTACTTTAACCTATGCTCTGATAATGATTCCCACCGTCATTCTTTTATTAATTCTGAAACGCTACTCAACCTATCGTAACACGTTTTAACGAACCTAGCTGCTCTACGCTGCACACCGTCTAGTTCTCTGATCAAACCTAATTCTTTCGGATCCCATACACTGGCTGCATACTCAAGATACTACTAACTAGTGAAAAGTAACATCGCTTTTTTGTCTTCTTATCACATTTCCCAGGTACTCTTTTTATAAATCCTCTTTGCTCTGCCGCATATTTCCCGGATGTGTCTTCCTAACGATAAATCTTTAGTGAATGTTACACCTAAATACCTTATGGTTTCGAAGCTTTCGATATTCGTGTTATTACTTTTATAGGATCGCTCTATCGAATTATTCCTCCTCCAAAAATTGATAGCTACACACTTTTTAAGGTTAAGTTCTAACTGCCTTTTGTCACACTACTCTTAAATTGCTTTTAAATCCTTGCTAAGCGATTTCCTGTCGTCTTCTTTTGATATATCCCTATACACTACAGCATCGTCTGCCAAAGGTCTAAGCTTATTACTAACTACGGTATCCAAATCGTTTATGTATAAAACAAATATTAACAATTACAATGAATGCGTTGAAGCACAGTTAGTATGGTAATTATTGATATTTTGGGCCATTCTGGTTTGCTAATAGTTAGTGAAATGAAATCAATCTTAAGGGTCGATGAAGATTCAGGATTCCTTTCCTAATATTTCCGCTTACCTTACTGAAGATTTCAAATTTTCAACCTGTTACGATGGTGAATTATTTCTTGGCGTTTGTGTCACTTTCCAAATTTGTTGAATCATATGCCATTTTGTTGGCTCATGCCGGCTTTCCTATGTATGCTGGAATATTAGGAATGATGATGATTGCGACTCGAAATAAATAAAAGCCCCTCATGCATTATTCTCATTTGTAAATAGCCATTAGCCAATTTCAGAAAACTTGCGTTGATATGCCCGTTCAGGCACGATGCACCAAAGCTACTTTAAACTATTCAATTTGGCTTGAATGTCCTTTTTAGCATAAGGATCATGGATCAGAATATTTTTAGACGAAATATCTGTTCCTAGTGTCGTTGGAAGTTCGGGGATCGGGTTGGTGTGGTGGCATGAGTACTCAGCCGCCTGTCCCGAGGGCCCGGGTTCGATTCCCAGTGGCGGATTTTTCAGAGGAAAACCGATCCCCACTTGAATGCCTTGTGGAGGGCATTTCAAGTCCAGTACTCCGTCCGTCGGATGGGGCATTAAGCCGTGGTCCCCTTGGCGCCTTTCGTTAAGAGTAGACTAATGCCGACGCTAGGTTTCTCTCCACCCTTCCTCCGTTCCCTTCAAACTCCTACCATTACCCAATTACCCACCTGTCCTAAATGGCGCAAATGACCTCAGCTGTCGGTCGCCTCCCCTGATAAACCAACCATTATTCTTACACGTCGGACTACCATTGTCTTGAGCAAAATACATATTATCGTATAATATTTCACATATTTCCGTTTTTCATTTCTTCTGAATTAATGATAACACTTAATAAAGCTTTTAATCTCCCGGTCACACTCGTGGACAATTTTAGAGGGTTCAAAAATTCTCTTCTAGCCCATTTTCCATAGAAACTATATCATTAATAATATGCTACGAGGCCATTATATGTATATTCCCACTGCTTCATAAGTTTTTGAATCTCTTGCTTTCTGTTTTATGCCTCCGTCCAGCATTTCCGTGCCCACGCCATCGCGAACGCAGACGTGCCTCTTCTCACTTGAACAGTTGGGTGCAACGCATCGGTAAAGTGTCTAAGCGCATTGCTTCCACATTCCCTGCATTCCTATTGGCTCTGAAATCTATGGCAGTGGCTAACCGGTGGCCGTAAGAGGTCGCCGGTTCGGGGACCTTGCATGCTCTAGGCTGCAACAAATCCGGCTGATATTGAAGACTGTATGTATGGAAAACCGATATTTCATTCCTTCTGAATTAATGATAACACTTAATAAAACATTTAATCTTCCATTGTAATTCTAATCTAATTCTCTTCTAGCCCATTTTCCGTAGACTCTATATCATTAATAATATGCTTCTATTAATACTTTTCATTCAGTATTTCGTGACCCAAAGGTGACTGTTTATTTTCGTGACCCAAAGGTGACGCCCGCCGAAAAAATAATTTAGAGGTACAAGGACATCTCCTTGTACGTCGAAATAGGGTACATCCACATTAATCCATGTTAAACGAATATTAACATGGATTAATATTAGATTCCTCAATTTGATTAAATCCCCTTCCTCCGTTTCCTGAAAACTCCTCCCTGATGGAAATTTCCCTACAAATTTTCCCTACAAAAGTGTAAGGTTTTCCCTATAGAAAATTGAACCCCTTTTTCCCTAGAAAATATTTCCCTTGAAAATATTACCCTAGAAAATTGAACCCCCATTTACCCTAGAAAATATTTCTAGGGAAAAATTTTCCCCAGAAATTAGGTACCTACCGTGGAAAATTTTCCTTAGGTAAATATTCCACTCAATAAACAATAGTTCACATGATTATCCAAAAAAAAATAAACCTAAGTATAAATATAGTGAAGACTTGATAAAAATCTGTGGAATAGAGGGCATATGTCACAATGAATGATTGAACAGAACTCAAATTTACCAATGCTTATTCCTTTTTTAGCAGCATGTTTACATTATTCATTAACATACACGTTTATTCTTTTTGCTCCTCCTGCTGGATGAAATCCTCGGTTTGCAGTCTCTTCTTTAATTCATTAATGAATTAAAGAAGATGAATATGGTTATAAAATTGAAGAAATTACGATCATAATTACACAATACTGAACCCATGCGTGCGAAAACAGTCTCCGTTGTCATTTGAATTCTGTTAACAACAATGTGATAAGCAAAGATAGGATGTCTTTATGAACGAAATCGCCAATTTCAATGATTCACATCAAATTATGGAATGCTCATGATTATAAGAAATGTCTTCAATAACTTACCGAAAATGTTCCCAACCTCGAAAAAAATGTGTTCTGCCGAAGTTATCACTGATGATACTGCTGATTCGCTTGGCCTCAAGCACTGCTACGATGCGGGTTAGCATATATTTGTTTGGTACCAAATGTTATTAAATGTGAGTTGTGACTGTTAACTCTGTGATAAATGTATCCATAACATAGAAGTAACCTTTAAATGGTGAAATTTAATGACTAAATTCATAACGCGAAAGAGAATTACTCAAATAATATGGGAAATTTCCCCTTGATAACGTTTTCCCTAAGCCTGAAGATTGTTCCTAGAGCAGCGTTTTTTCAAGGGAAATAATTTCCCCAAGCTTAAATTTTCAAAGGAAAAATGTTCTAGGGAAAAAAATTCCCTAGAGCAGCTTATTTTTTGGGGAAATAATTTCCCAAAGCTTAAATTTTCAAAGGAAAAGAGTATTAGGGAAAATATTTCCCTAGACTATGAGGGATTTGCCTAGAAAATATATTTTTTCTAGGGAAATTTCAATTTTCCCTTGCTTTTCCCTACGTTCTAGGGAAATCTTGTGGGGAAAATTTGCAACAGGGCAGGGCTACCATTACCTAATTGCCCAACTGTCCTAAATGGCGCAAATGATCTCAGCTGTCGGTCGCCTCCCCCGAATAACTAAATAACTAACAAGGAAGTTGTTAAGCATTATTTTAACCACTGCACATGCTCGGCTAACTCACCGAAAAAGAGTGCTCAGTGCTGGAGAGCAAGATACTCTCTTTAAAGGCCGGATGTTGCGCTAGTCATGTTGACGAGTGTCGTTAGGCGCACCTCTTATTCGCTTTCGCCTGGGAGTTCTCCGGTTCTCATTTTCCTCCGGGGGCGGCGTTTCGTAATCCGGGCGCAAGAAGGGCTTCAAATGGAATTTGTCGGCCGACCGAGCAGAATGGCTCTTTGAGAGGAGCTGGAGACTTTCTGGCCGGATCCTGCTCCCAATGGGCGGAAGTACGGTGTCTCCGGAAGTCGCGTCGCGATGGGAGGGAAACAAGGGGAACGAGTGTGTTATGGGAGGCACTACAAGAGCGCGCTCCAGAACCTCCTGGCGATCATACTTGGGCAGCCAGATGGCCATTTTTATACTTCTATCCCCTATTTGAACGAATTTCCAAGCTAAAAGGTGTAATCAAATCCTTTGCGTGTCTCGCCACGTAAATAATTTGAACGAAAATTTAATATTTCATGATGATGGCGATAAATTATTTGAGTCGAGCGAATTTGTACGGAACCGAAATCGCAATTTTGTACGCGAAATCGTTAGATGGAAACGAAAAAAGAAAGTTATTAAAAAAATTAATCCTCTAACCACAACCATTCACTCATAAATCAAAAATTAAAACAAGCAAAAGGTGACGCCCACCGAAAAAGCAGCTTTGATATAATTGACGTCACCTTCCTCCCGTCCTTGACTGCTTTTAGGGGAAGGGAAGGGAGTGAAGGGGGTTCTCGGAAGGTCTGTTCGCTCAGATCCTGTCGCAATCGCTTCTATTTGCGGAGTCAGCGGTTCCCTTCCCTCTTTGCGATGAGGCCAAGTAGTTTCGCGGGCTCAGTTGTGGTTGGACGAAGTCGATATACGTCAGAGGTTGCACCACGTCCACTTTTTCGAAAGGGTTAAAAACATCAGTTTTTCGCCGCTTATAACTCAAATAATTGACGGATCAAAAAATGGAAAAATACCGGTCTTTTCATTTTACAATCTCTATCAGATTCGGCAATAAAAAAAATATGTCAAACGACCCCAATTCAGGAAATTACAACCAAAACGTTCCCCAACATTTTATTCTTCCAACTATAAGAAGGATCACCAATTATTCCTTTTAGTATCAGTAATTATTGTATTTCGAAAAGAAGTTGCCGGAAGAAACTATTATTTCAGCACTGCCCCGTGATTTGATTCGAAGTGCTTTCGAATTACTGTGCGATGCGTAGCATTCCCTTTCGAAGGGATGTACAAGTGGGGGATGGTCAGAGGAGGGGAAGGGGGGAAGGAAAAGTGGGGAAGAGGGAGGGGATTGATCGCCAAAGGGAAAGTCCTCCGACCCCTTCCGGAGTCAGAAAGGGGATTGGATTAAGGGACGTCCTTATTGTTTACTCCTGCGGAGGGTGGATGAGGGGTGACCTCCTGTAGGGGCGGAATCTCAGAAGAAGGGAGAGGAGTGTTACTCCGCAGAGAAATGATGGAGCGCTTGGGCGACCCGGGAGGGAAGGAGGGAAAGGACCTTCGACATGAGTGCAGTTTGTCCACTTCGTGTGAGGCGAGGACTGTGTCGCCCTCGGCAGGAGCGGCGAGACGCGGAACCCGTGGCACCCAGTCTCGCGATTCGTTCTCCCACCTAGTAGGGCTGGGGGCCGATTGCATAACCTTACGTTCGAACGTAAAGAGCCGTATTCCGTGGTGTTGTGGGTAATTCTTCGAAAACGATTGAAGGCGCGATTGTGTAACTTTACGTTCGAAGGTATTTCGGCTCACGATCGAAGGAAACCCGTCGACTGCTAGGTACTTGACGTTACGACCATTTTCAATCGTTAGAAGGTTTGTTTTTGTTTGCATTTTGATGTAGAAGTGAAAAATTATCGTTGTGAAGTTCCTTTTTTGTACTTCCAGGGATTAAAAATGTTATTTAAAGTATCAAATTGCTTAAAAAGCAGTGTATGATGTGACAGAGTGAATTAATTAGAATAATTATAGCAACGTTGAGTGGGTCAATGTTTTCCATGTTATAGTAATGAATAGGGATGATATCAATGTGCCTTGTCATTCATTGCAATGTGCCTTGCCTATTGCAATGAATAGCAATTTAAAACAAACTATCGGACTGTTACATATAATTTCAACTATTAATTTCAGCATTGGCATCAACAGTTTCACTTGAGCAATGCCACTTACGGTGAGAATATTACATAGTGAGGATATAGCGTGTGTTGTGACTACACATTGTTGGAACTCACCGATCAACAATGTTTTTAATGAACTGTGAGGGATTGCATGTCTGTTTATGGTATCTATACAGATGTCAGAGAAAATTGCTGTCGGCAATTATTTCGTTGTTTCACCTATTTCCTTAAATTAAGATTTGCAATATATGTGAATTGAAGTTAAGTGGATTTCTCTTGTCTTGTAAGTGTGATTGTTTACGTCTCAGTGAAAGGATAAAAAGTGTAGCGCTTTGCTATTCTTCATGCAGTGAAATTTCCCACCCCAAGTGTCATCTTTTTATTTCATTGCATAGTGGTGTCCAATGTGATTGTGTTGAAATAATTATTCCGTCTACGTTTAAGGCAGGTAATGTCTAATTAGCAATAAGCATTACGATTTGCCCTCGTAAGGGATTACTGTGTTGTTTGAGAGTGTTTTAAATTATGACTGTTGTTGTTTACGTCCAAGTGAAAGGGTGATGAATTTTGTCTACTTATGCAACACATGCTGTCTCGTTATGCTTTATTCATTAAATTTTGCCTACTCAAAAGATAATCTTTTCATTCACCCGCCTTGATCTCATTAGCCATAGGATTGTGCCTTTATTTGTGTGCCGCTGTGTATGCCTGGAGAAATAGTGGAAATTATTTAATGCTGCCTTATACATCTCACGGTAGGTTATCATTTACGTACGTACAAGAAATATGGTTGTGGGAAAATAGGTATGCTACAAGAAAGACAGGCGGAACGGAATTGTAAAAGTGAGTTTCATAGGTATTTATATTCGATGTGATGGAGAAGGCTGTGAAAGTGTTTCAATAGTAATAAAGGTTGATTATTGCTTTAATGCTGTGGACTAGCTTGAGGATAGTATTTGTGTATCTATAAATAACCTAATCAAATTATGTCTGAAGATGTATATATGTGCCAATACGTTGAGCGTAGCTTTGGTAAATGATATTTGCAGTGAACCGTAGTACATTAGTTAAATTAGATGACGAGAATATCCGGAGTAATAATATAGAACATGATGTAACATTTTTTTATTCACTATCAAATATAGAGAACACGATTTGAGTGATAATATAATATTATGAGTTGCAAATTAAGAAGACGCTTTTGATAATCATCTTTGAAAGTCTTGGTATGACAAGTAATTATGAATTAATTTATCAATTGGGAACGCATTGAGGCCACTGTATAATACTCGTGAGGAAGTTATGTTAAATTCGCAGGCCCTGTAATGTTTATTATTAATTCTTAATGTTCAAAACAAATGCGACTACTTCAAATCAAAGCTCTTTGTGCATGCGCACAAGAGAAACAAGTGCGAAATATGCTGTAAATCTGGCAACACCTAAACGTTCGATTGGCAGCTTTCGATCGCCCATATACAATCGCACTTTTCATCCTCGTTCGAAGACGGTGAGCTCGATCGAGAGTGAACGGGTCACTAACGATCGGACGTTAGCCGAGTTACACAATCGGCCCCCAGGAAATACTGAACCGGTTCACGGTTCTGAAAAAAACCGTTTGAGAAGGCGGTGAACTGGTTCAATTTGTGAACCTGTGTTTTATGCTGAACCGGTGTATTCAACTGTACCGTTTCTTCTATTGACTCGGTGTTTTCTCCTGAACCGACGTTTTCTTCAAGAACCGGTGTTTTCTAATGAACCGGTGTTTTTCTCGGTCAAGGCGAAATTTATTCCATGTGTTTTCGACCATCATTCCATCTATATATATCATACATTTAACCCTTAATTAGGCGCACCTCATTTAGTGACGTAAGTGGGCGCGTGGGGTCTTTTAATACCCCATGTGGAATTGTTTATAACTTCGCCAAATTTGTTTATTTTACATTGCTATTTTTTAACACAAAATCTGGGGATGTGCAGCCACAAATGTTCGGGGCAAGAAATTGAACGACGCTCTACCAGGTCGTCCGATCAACCTAATTCCTTCGTCACCCACCTATTTCGACACCAAGCCTCCTTTCCGTACTGACATCCTCGACATTGGTATCCTCTATTCCGACGCACCTCTACCAACCATTCACACCCTGGAACCCGCATCCTCTGACCACCTTCCTGTATCCTTTTCCTTTTCCCTATCCACTTTAAAAGAATCCCACATAAACTGGGATCTCTTTAGAATCCATGCAGCCTCTCACCTACCGCACCTACGTAAACTAATGTTAAAAACTCCGGAGGACATAGACAATGCAGTAGAGTTCCTAACCAATACCTTATCCTTCACAGTCTCCTCATCCAAAAAGCAATTTCACCACCATACCCCGAATCCCCACTTCATCCCTTCCGACATCCTCGCCCTCATCAAAGAACGAAATCGTGCCAGACGTTCCTTCCAGAGGACGAGAAATCCCCTATTTGCTGAAGATTATAAAAACTTGAGACTGTGGGTCAGAAATAAACTGAAAATACATTATGCATCATCGATTCTTGCTGTCCTGCAATCAGAGAAGGACAAACCAGCACCAAACCCATGGAAGTTCGTAAAGTCTCTAAGGAAAAGAAGGGCCACAACGTCATCTCTCAGGACCGTGGAAGGAATCCTGGGCACCAACAAACAAAAAGCAGACCACTTTGCCCAGCAACTTGCCCACACCATCAACAACACCTCTACCTCTCCACTAAACCACATAGTCTCCGAAGCCACAAACATCCTGCACCATACCCCTACATCCGAACACCTTCCTGTTACCCCTAAAGAAATCCTCAACCTAATTAAAAACCTTGCCCCCAACAAAGCCCCTGGTTATGACAACATCTCAAACAAAATCCTTAAGAATCTTCCTGCCGAATACCATTCCATCATCGCCCAAATCCTTGACTCCTGCCTAACCCTCTCTTATTTTCCTAAACCTTGGAAGGAGGCTCGGATCATTATGATTCCGAAACAAGGTAGACCATCCTCCGACCCCAACGCCTACCGACCAATCAGCCTCCTATCCTCCCTGGGCAAGTTGCTGGAAAAAGTCATCTCCTACCGTCTCAACCTGCACATAACTGAATCCTCACTGCTTCCACCTTTCCAGAACGGCTTCCGCAGTCACCACTCCACTACCCACCAGTTAACCAGATTGACTGAAAATATCTCCTCAGCATTTAATAACAGCAGGACGACGATGGCAGCCTTCCTAGACCTCCATAAAGCATTCGACAACGTCTGGCACGAGGGCGTGATATACAAACTGTGTCAAATGGAAATCCCCAATCACCTAGTTAAAATCCTCTCCTCTTTCCTTACGTTCAGATCATTTCACGTCCGCCTCCAAGACTACAGCACCCTATCCTTTCCCATGTCCTCCGGAGTTCCGCAAGGCTCAATACTATCACCAACTCTTTTTAACCTTTTTACCGCAGACCTTCCCTCATCACTTCACCACCAAACTTACCAATATGCGGACGACCTGGTAGTTTCTGTGGAATCACTGACACCCATTTATGCATCCAGAAAATTGAAACCGGTTTTAGAAGACATAGAAAGCTGGGCCAAAAACTGGAAGTTGCCCATCAACCACCACAAAACAAACATCCTCATCTTCAACAAGAGAAAGAAATTAAAAGCCCCTAAACCAATAAGGATCAATGGGCAAACCATCAAATATGCACAATGTACCAAGCATCTGGGCATAGACATAGACAATAAACTGGATTTTCGAAAAAATACGGAAAACCTGGCCAAAAAAGCCAACGCCTGATTCAGCGGCCTCAAAAACCTATATAACAGAACCTCACCCCTTCGCAAGCAAGTTAAATAGCAAGCACAATTAAATAGCAAGATGTTACTCTTCAGAGCGACTACGGAGGCAATCTTAACATACGCCTGCCCGGCATGGGCCTTCAGTAAAAAATATAATATAAAGAAACTCAGAGTCTGCCACACGAAGCAATTAAGGAGAATAGTAAACGCCCCGTGGTTCCTTGCGAACAGGACACTTTATAATGATCTGCAGGTTCAACCTCTGCCGCATACAATACAAAAGCTCTGCCGAAGTTTCCTAACAAAATTAGCCAGCACCAACAACCCTCTCCTAACACACCTCTGGTCCTACTCCCCGAACCCTCATGACCGTTTCCCCAGACCCTATTCGATCCTTCAAACACCCATAGAATCCCAATAATCCCATTATAATTCCCTCTCCCCTGACAATCACCTATAAGTGGCCCAAGGCTGGAAAGTAGGCAGGACACTGCGGCAACAGTCGAATAATGTACTGGAATGGATTGGATTGGCGTCTCCACACCACCGCGTCTAACACACAACTTCCCGATTCTCCCTCTTTCCTATTGTTTCCGGCGTCACCTAGAAACATGTTTACTTCCATTTTTGCACAGTGCATTATTGATCTTGGCGGCTCAATTGTTACGTTACACACTGTTGGAAAGATTCAGGAAATCTCACGTCACACATATGCAGGAAAACTGCCATACAGTCGGAGGGAAAGGAAGTTGACTTATATTGCATATGTTTCATCTCGTATTATTTTCTTCCCATGATGCATGGCAAATATTAACAAACACTGAAGAGAGGCGCTGAAACAAACGACTGTGACAATGCGCTCTTAAGTTCATTCCACGCTAATTCGAATGAGACCAATCCTTGAGCTAATTTTTCCCTAACTTAAGACTGGCGTGGCGCTGAGTTTTTCTCTGAACGCCGCCATTGTCTGTAGGGTTCTCAAATCTCTCGCTAAGCCTACACTAACGTAAATTTCACGCCTACTTTTTCTATAAAAAAACAGCCTTTGCTCTTGCGGGTACAGCAGTTTTCTCTCTTCCATCATATCCGCGTCACAAAAGACTCAGATTCATTTTCAATTATTTCAGTCTATTACAAGAATAGGGTAGTTTCCTATTATTTTTTTATTGTCTTGATCGAAAGTTTATAACCTCTGGAGTACGTGTTTTAAGCTGTTCGATTTTTAAATGACGTCAAGTATTTTTCCTCATCAATTAAAAAGTGAAAAAAATCAATGGCAAGAAAACTCGACACGAAACTATTGCATGCCGGTTAATCCTATGTGTGACGTCAAGCTATTTCCTCTGCCTGCCACCAGATGGTGCTGCGGACGCTTCCAAGTAGACGCTGCACTCCGTTAAAGCTTATTAACTAGTAACGGAGGGGTATTTATTCCGTTAATTTATTAAAATTAACTTTTATTTATTTATTCAATATTATTTATGCAGTTGAATAATTTAAAATCAGTTAGTATTCCTTTCACAAGCATACCGTGAAGTTCGCCCATCGCCGCGCGACCTTCACGCCATGCTTCGTCGTAGCAGAAGACACATCGAACAGGACGTCCTTGAGCCTATGAAATGACTAATAATACCATGTTTAACAGAGAAGACTTTTCCAACTTTGATAGTTTTCACAGGCTAGTACTAATACATATTTACTAGAGCTGAGGGGCCCTGAAATACAACGGTAAGTTCAGGAGACGAATTTTCCTATGCCTCGCAACGTAAACTACCTACCTGTTACGTCAGCATGAAGGCAGCGCACCCCGCCATTTCAGAGCCTTTTCAAATGGCCTTAAAATTAACATTTAATTCCCTGGTAAACTGGGATTTCTCAATACAAACTTTTTGCTTAAATTAAATGCATTTATGGCAGGGCACAAATCGCTATTAATGAAGTCTGTTTTCATTGATGAAGGAAACTACCCTATTCTGTAGATGGCATTGCTTTTATTGGTGCACCTTGTGTTTATGTCGATACAGTTTATATGTGATTCCGCAGTCAATCTCCACCACGTGAATTATTCCTCTCCCGCTTTAACTCCCCTCCCATTTCCCACGTTGCCATGGCGATGCGTAATTCGAATATTCGACGAGAGCGCAGGCCTTTGCTTCCATGGTTACGCTGAGAGATCCCTCTGGGTTCTCGTAATAGGTCTTGCATCGCTTAGGCCTCATCCTCTGCAATCTTGGTAATGGGCTTTCAAACTTGTACCTCTCCTCAGGGAAGCATCTGCTCACCGTGGCTGTAAATGGCTCAGTGGAATCCGGGATCGGAGAAAAAGGGCGAACAACCTCATTCTGTCCCTCTCAAGGAAGCCGTTTTGGGGAGATGTCGTTGGATTGGTGAGTGCACGCCGCCTCAGTAGATGGGATTAGGGGAATTCCTCGGCGGTGCCACACCTGCCAAGTGTCGCTTCTTTCTCTCCGTTCCTCGGAAGACTTCACGGCTCCTCGCCTTGAGAACCCCCTCGCGGCCGAGGAGAGACACCTTTCCTTTACGGCCCCTCCCCTCCTACCTCCTCACCCCCTCTCCACCCTCCCCTCATATCACGCAATTGAGAGCTAAAATAATTGGCACCCTGGAGGGTTGTGTTTGAAACCATCGAGATTATGTCGAGTCACGTGGTACAAACAAGAAAGGGTTCGAATATTTGGTATCGCTCATTACAATGTCAATATTATTTTTTTGGTTTTCCTCGCTCCAAGGCTCTATATTTGAGTCAGATAAGATAAAACTCGTGTAAAACAATATGGCGAGGTTGTAATGTACGATTATAATAGACCAAATTTGCGAACCTTTCGTGTTTATACCACGTGACTCCTTGGTTACCTATTAGAGATAATCTCGATGGTTTCAAACACAGTCCTCTTGGCCCAAGTAAAACGTTGTCGAATCCTACTCCCAATGTCCATGCGTAAAAAGATGGTGACCACGTTGATTTTATCTCAGATTGATTACTGCTCATTAGTATTTGGTGATTTGACAAAAGAACTGGAAACGAAACTTCAAAGAGCACTAAATGCCTGTATTAGGTTTATTTGTGATTCACGAAAGTACGATCACATCACACCTAGCATAAATACACTACGGTGGCTTACAGTCAAAAATAGAAGAAGATATTTCCTGGGTAGTCTTTTATGCCATATTTTCAACTTTAGGGAACCAGTTTACTTATATACTCTCGATTTTTTTCAAGGAGAGCTTTCAAGAACGGGTTACTAGAGGGCGAAACAATAAACTACAAATCCCCATCCACCGGACTTTAATAGGCCTTTCACCGTAAGTGGCAGCAAATTATGGAATGCCTTATCTAGTGAAATACGTAGATCAAAAACTACCCAAATATTTAGGCAACTGACTCTTCAACTACCTACTTGTTTCGAAAACGAAGTTCAGATAGTTCACCCTCTGATCTAGCCTAACCATAATAAATGTAACCTAATGAAATGTTCAAATGGTATATTTGTAAACCATTTTATTTTTGTATTAGGCTATGCATTGTCTTGTTGAGTTGTCTATATTACTTTGTATAATTTTTTTCTCGTTTTATTTTGTACTGTAATAATATACATCTACATAATACCCTGCTAGCCACCACAAGGGTGTGTGGCAGGGGGTGATTGCTCACCAAACATGCACTGCATATCATGCATAAAAAAGGAATAGTATTAATATAGTAGTCAGAACTACACTATTTAAAAAAGATAGAAATTGCAAAGCAAACATGCAAAAACATTCTGTTAGTAGGGTTAGCTTTAAGTACTCATACCAACATGCAGCTACCAATGCTATTCATTGCTACTCTCCGATAGGACATATTTACCGTTATTCGTATCTCTTATTGTGCGAGGGAAAAAGGACATTTTGAATCGGTCAGTTCGGAAATCAATTTCTCTAATTTTATGATTATGGTCCAGTCTGCCATAGTAAGTTGAGGTTCGTAAAATATTTTTAACATCATCACTGAAAATATGGCCTTGGAATTTGTGTAAGAGATTAAGTCTAAATTTCAACCTGCGATCTGACAATGATTCCCATTTCAATTCATTTAATAGACTGGTCACGCTAATATAATTATCGTATCGTCCCTTTACAAATCTTGCCGATCTTCGCTGCACACGTTGAAGTTCATTACTTAGACCGATTTCGTAGGGATCCCATACACTGGCAGCATATTCCAATAATTGCACAATACGGACGACTATTCTCTTGTGAATTTATAGAATGCTCATAAGAGGTTGCGTAGCCTCCGAGTATGTTTTAAATTTTTGTTAAAAATTTTTGTATTGATTATGAAATAAAATATTTTCTCTCTCTCCCCCCTCCCCCGCTAACAGGGTGACGCGAAAGAGTTTTGTTTTTGTTTCGTTTCTGTTTCGTTCTCTCCCAAGTTTTGAGCTAAAAGAGCGAGGTTTGGTGCGTTGACTGTGGATTCTCTGTCTGTATGTTTTGGTAGTAGTTTTGGATTTTTAGCAGTTTGTGGTGCAGATAAAAATGAAAAAACGTGGTTTTTGAGAGTGGGAGACAACATATAATGAAAATATGGTGTAGAAAAAAGTACAAAAACAATTAAGGTAATTAGTGTGGGACACATTTCTCTATTCATAAAATAGCCATTTCCTTCTGTCTGTATACGAAGTGCTTATGAAAAGTACCTGCAAAGCAGGCAGCAGCTCAGCTAGTAATAATAACAAGAGCACCATTAAAATCATGTTCAGTTGAGAATTTCCGAGCTGTTTTTATTTTCAGTATTAATTCACATTCTCCAGAGCTTCGGGACTCTTTAAGGAGGCTCCACCGAATTATGAAGTAGATGTCAATTTTGTGAAAATTTCAGGACACATCATTTTTTGGCCCTTTTATCGATTAGTAATAAAATAATGAGGCCTTTCCGTCATATATTTGAAGAAAAAAGACGTTCAAAATCAGCTATTTTGTACGTGGTTACACGGCAGACCATGGCTGTTGCAATACAATTTGCAGATTAATAATGTAAAGGGAAATGTCGTTTTGACATTTGACGTTTAAAATAATATAGGATGCGCAGTTTTATGTAGAATTTAGCATACTAAAAAAGTGCTCGCCTTACCACACTTATTAATTGATTGATTGATTGATATTAATAAACCTTTGCTCGAAAAAAATCAGAAAAGCCTTAGTTACATGAAAGTGGCGCTGCAGTATGTTGTTATCGTTGGCAACGGTACTTGTGACGGAACGTGCTTACAAGCTTATTTAGCGACTTAATTTAGGAATATACCTTGCCAAGATCCTTCTTATATTTTTAATGCAACTGAAATATATTATTGGTTATTGACATGGTGTAATTAATGCCAATGCCTCCAAATGGTAGCTGCGTCATTGTTGCCAAACAATTTTCAAAAATATGAATGCAAATAACTTCAAAACAAAGGGTTGTATTTACAAGGGAATAGTTTAAAACTAAGTGAGAAAATATTTAACCTATTTTAGAATATATATTAGCCGGATTGAGCATGTATTCTCATTTTGTAAATTAAACCTGGCAAAAACACGTCAGTCATGTTCCGAAGTCGAAATGAGTTAAAAGAACTTGTAAAAAAGAGAATGCAACTACAACGCGCTATATAATAACATACTTATGCAAAATATTGTGTATGCGTTATCACCCTATAGATGATTTTCCAAATAGGTGTTTTTCTAAATCGGTATATATTTATTAAATAACATAGCTCTTTTACGGGATTTTGAATCGCGGAGTCGCGGTGGATCCTCCTTAAATAGAATCGTAGTTCAGGTGGTGATGGATATTGTTTATGAATCGCAATGTAAACAGTCTACCTGTTACGCAAACAATAAGACTCCCGCAGTCCCATCATTTACGTTATTCGTCAAATGCACTTATCATGAACATTAAATTTTCCCGTAAACTGCGTTTTATCAGTCCATATTATTTCCGTATAATGAATACATTTTCGGTGGGGCTAGAATCGCAGTTAATTCATTCTCTTTTCTTTCTCTTCCCTATTGCGCTGAAACTCTGCGATGTCCGCCTTCGCAGTGGGATACAAAGGATCGATCCTTAACGATTGGCGCCGTTGCTTTGAAGAATGAAGACTTTAATGGTGGATGATGGGTCGTTTTGCGCAAACAGAGGAAGTGAAGTCTTAAACCTTGGGAGAGCATTCCATTTTAGGATCTCCTCACTAAACCACTTGATGCTGCTCTCGTCAACATTCCGATTCTGACCCGATTATGGCGTCGAGAGTGAACTACCACATCATCATTCCAGTTCACTCCACGTCTGTGGCGCGGTATGAATGCAGCGACCCGCCGATTCAAATTATATGCTGGCCAATTGCAATTTTCATTTTCGAATTTGATTCAGGGACAATCTGGGGAGATTTCGAGAGCCATGTTCAGAATGGTGATGCGTTTTAAAGAGGAGCAAGGAGGCTGCGGTCCAGCGTGACGCCGTTATGCCAATCGTGGACCACGGAGGCCCACGCAAACGGCACTCTAGGCAGAAAGGGCCCATAGTAAAGGCCGTATCACACACTAGCCGCTACCGGTTACGGCTGGTCTAAATAGCTCCAATCACACTGACCGGTTGTGCAATCACAGGCAATGGGGTCGTTTCTGATAGAGTTTGTAAATTAAAAAGACCCGTATTTTTCGGTTTTTTGATCCTTTTATTATTTCTCGAGTTATGAGCGGCGAATAACTGATTTTTTTAACCCTTTCGGATAAGTGGGCGTGGTGCAACCTCTGACGCATATCGACTTCGTCCAATCACAACTGAGCCCGCGAAGCTACTTTGCCTTATCGCAATGGGGGGGACACAGTTGACTCTGCCAATAGGAACAGTTACGACAGCATCTGTGCAAGCTGACCTTCCGAGAACCCCCCTCCACTCCCTTCCCTTCCCCTGAAAGCAGTCAAGGACGGGAGGAAAATGACGTCAATGATATCACAGCACCTTTTTCGGTGGGCGTCACCTTTTGCTTATTTTAATTTATGACTTATGAGTGAATGTTTGTGGTAAGAAGATTAATATTTTCACTAAAATTCTTTTTTCGTTTCTGTCTGACGATTTCGTGTGCAAAATTGCGATTTCGGTTCCGAGTATTGGATCTCGCCTCACGGTCACGTGATGTTTACATTATGTTTCTATCCTGCATAATAACGCGGCATGTCTATTTTAAATACAAGATGCACATGAGTTGAGTCAAGGACGTCTCGATATACAGGCCTGACTATGGCTGGGTGGTGCCGGAAATACTGAATCGATTCTCAGTTCTGATAAATACAGTTTCCGACGGCGGTGCACCGGTTCAATAGATCGAACCGGTGTTTTCTCCTGAACCAGTGTTTTCTACTAAAACGATGTTTTATACTGAACCGTTTCTTTATGAATCGTCTTTTCTACTGAACTTTTATTTTCCTCATGAACTGCGTTTTTTGTCATCCAAAAGGTTTTTTGCCAAAATGTTTATTTCTCCTGTTTTTTAAGACTACTTCAACTTCATGTTCAACTAATTCAATTAATTTCTGAGTAATATTAAATAATTATCTATTATACTAATTATTTATTGCATAATATGTAGCTATCATGAATTGAAATGCTACCATAGTTATTGCACTGCTTGAAAGCAATGTAATTAAATAAAAAACGGTAACTGTGGCTGAAATATTATAAATACGCTCGAAGGGGTAGAAACGTAATCTCCGCTCTTCTGGAAGCAATTGAAGCGGCATAAAAGTGGTCTGCTGAAAATACTACAGCTGTTAATCCAAAATATAGAACAGATGGTACTTGGCCGCACTAATTCTATTCTATGGGACACTTCTACGAAGATCACGGATAAACTGTTTTTGATTTCAAATTCACTTTTAATACTTTATTGTGAGCATAATTGGATAATTTTTCATATAATGTTTAAGACAACAAGGTACTCACATGTAAAGCGATGGGAAATGAATATTTTCCCTGCTCTCGTTCCCAGCGATAATCCCTTCGAACTCCGCAACTGAAGAGGGGTTCACTTCTTAAGGCCGTTTTACACGGTGAATGATCATGCGAATGAAATCATGCGTTCATGCGTCGTGTAATACGGTTAATCTCCTCGCATGATTCCTTGAATGATCACGTGATACGAGCGCACGACGTCCGTCTTTGTTTAATGAGCGTGTAGCAGAGGATTCAAATTAAACAAGTGCAGGACGAAATGCAATTATAATTGGTTTTCGGAGCTTTTCGTGTTTATACAATTATTTGGCGTGCCCATGGAGTATATACTATAATCTCATGTAATTCTTATAGGTAATTTATATATGTATTCACCTTGTGAAGTTCTTCAATTATTCACGTTTTGGGCGAAGGTTAAGTTGAAAATAATATATAATGCAAGTATTCTAAGTTTTTATGATTCTTTTGACAAGCTGGTATAGAGCAATAAAGTATTAGGACAGAACATGAAAATTATAACTGAAAACAATGCATTGAAATACCTCCATCGGCACTTTTCCGTTGTCTCTCATGCCATAACTGAGGATGTCACCTGTTTTGTTATCACAGCTACAACGAACTTGGACAAATTAGAACAAATAGCACGTATCTAAGCTTTAAATAGTACACTATCTATTCCGATAGATGTTCATACACAATTCATGCATAATTAAACTTATAGCGTTAGACGCAGACGACGTAAACAAACCATTCCGACGAATTTCGAACATCGATACAGCTGCGTCGGTCGGAAATCTCCCCTGAATCGATATGTACTATCGATAGGCCTACCACTGCGCATCCTTTCTGCACATAACATTCAAGGAATTAATTCGAATGATCATTCACCGAGTAAAACAGCCTAAGCGGAAGCAATTTCAGGTCATCACTTAAATTCATTCGCATGATCATTCAGCGTGTAAAACGGCCTTTAGATGAGGAGGGCGGCTTCTCCTCCCTTACTCCCTGCTGGTTTGCCCCGACGACCAAATGGAAGCCAAGGAATGAATAAAATCGTGCTCTTTCCTGTTTCCATGGAATTCTGTCCGCGCTGCGTGCTTCGGCCTCCCCTACGACTCCCCCCCCGCCCCCCTCCTCTTGTCCAACTGCTCCTAGGCTGTACACTTGCGTCTGACTCGATTTGCATTCCAAAGCTACGTCTTCAGTCGGCCCCGTGAAATTTTCGAGACGCGTTCCTTTCTTAATCTTAAATGTCGCTGGATCCAACGCTCCTCCCTTATGCATTGCTATCCTTTCGTCTCGCCATAATTTTCCGTTTTTTCTTCATCCTTCTCTACTTCACACACAATCCTATCGCGTCTGTATCTTCCACTGTCATATTATGTTTGATGAATGAGACGACTCCCGGTGTTATTTTGTGAAAGTTTTTTTTCTGGTTTATCTCTTTGATGTTACATCTACACCGATATCTACATAATACCCTGCAAGCCACCACAAAGGTGTGTGGCAGGGGGTGAATTCTCACCAAACATGCACTACATATCATGCATTTAAAAGGATTAGTATTGATATATATTAGTCTAGACTGCAATTTTTAAAAATGTGCTGTTAGTTGGGTTACCTTCAAGTCCTTACACCAACATGCAAATACCTATGCTATGGATTCAATCACTCGTATTGGACATGTTTACCGCTACCATATCCCTAATTGTACGAGGAAAAAAGGACATTTTGAATCTGTCAGTTCGACAATCAATTTCTCTAGTTTTGTAATTATGGTCCAGTCTACCATTTTAAGTTGGGGTTCGCAAAATATTTATGTATTACATGATAGGCAAAATTGGCGAATAGATACCATGTAGAATACATGGTAAGGCGACCCCGAGTTGAATAAATTTATTGATACATAATACCGTGCCGTGACGTCATGCGATGACGTCGTATTTTATAGCTTCAAGAAACGTACAATTTTTAAAGAGTAATATCTTTGTACCACAAATTAATTCTTCTCCAAAATTTTCAACAAGTGCATTTTAGCCGATAATCTTCTCATTCAAAGAGTTATAAAAATAGTGCATTTTCCCCATTGTAGCAACTGAAACACGTTGAACATAGAGTTTCTATCGTAACAGAAAGACCTTGCCATCGTCAGTTTCCGGTGAGTATTTTGGTAGCAATATCTTCAATGGATCTTTTCGCTTTCAGCGTTGAACCAGTGGAATCAGAAATCCCAGGAAATTTTAATCTGGAGTTGTGAGAACTCCTTGGTTCGTGGTGAACGAGTTCGGAGAATTGAGTATAATCTGGAGATCGCTTCCTCACGGCCCCTGGAGGCTCTGGAAATCTTTCGATTGAGGGTACGCATCGCTTATTGCGCGGAGAGTTGCCCTTTTCGGGTGCCAGTTAATACCCTTCCGGCCGAAACTTAACCCCTTGAAGGGCATCCGGAATTCCTCTGAGAGGGTCCGAGCAGATGTTTTCTTTTTTGGGGAAGTGCGTGGGGCCCGAGAGATTTCGGGCCTTTTGCCGGGGAGAGAGAGGCCATTGGGGGTCGGGGAGGATGGGGTTTTCCGGTGGGAAAGGGAGTGAGCAGTCTCTTCTAATGGTTGGGGAGGGTTGGCGGCTGGGGTAGGAATCCCTGGGCCGGCGAGGGTCTTCCAATGTGAAGAGGGGGAGTAGTGGAGGCGGGGTTGCTTCGCGGATTTTCCAGGGCTTCCATTTGGAAGATAGTCTGGGGGCCACGGTTATATCCAAGGAATACCTATACTAATGAAGGAAAGGGATTCGCATCCCACGAGAGGCTGGCGAGGAACTCATCTCATTCTGTTTCTTAATCTCTCCGGAGAATACCTACTCAGTTCTGAGTGTTCCTTGTACTTCAGACGTTTTATGTAAATGGTATATACTTATTAGGAAGGGTTTCTAAGGAAAATTTGAACCCTATCCGTGCCTATTATAATGTCTCTTTATGAAAGTGTTTGTTTTAGTTGACTCAAATGATACTGCATACAATAAATTGATGCGGAGGACGAAATTATACGAAATCAACTATCGTGAATCTTAATGAGAGTGTTGTAGCCTTTTCGGGAATACCTTTGGACTTGAAACCCTGTGTAAGAGAAACAATTGCACTTTTCCACAATTATGAAGAACTTCCACGATATCTCGCCTGAATCTGTTGAATTTATTGAACCCCTGTGCTAAAGTATAGTGTAACTAAATCAAACTATGGTAAGAGATTTTAAATTTAAAACTTTACAACCACTAATGAGAGAAATCAGGAGAGAAAAGTATAAAAGGAACCCACATGCATGCACTATGCATTAGTAAACCAGTATATAGTACGTGTGGTGGGAAGAAGCGATCCTCCAGACATCAATTCTCCAGAAATAATTATTTCTCCAGTCATCCTTTAGCATCGACTTTAAATGGGTGCCATATTCATTCCCTTTTAAGCTTTAGTCCATGAGGTCTCCTGAAATTCAGGGGGGGGGGCACTTTCTGATTAGTAAAATTTGGCTCTATACTACCGGTGTCTGTACGGAATTAACTGAGTGACCTCTCATAAATGCGTTTACTACGCCCTCGCTATCGAGCCAATCTATCGATGTCGGCTCCATCCTAAAAAGTCGACCTAAAAACCAAGCTTCGATTTAATCAGTGAGTGAGAAAGTAAAGTAAGAAAGGTGACCCGAAGATCGCCGATCCCATATCGCAGAATGCCTAATTATGGATATGCAAAACATTTCTGTTACCGAATGGAACGTGTAGAAAAGCTTTCTGCGGTTAATTTTAACTTATTAAGGGCTAATGCCTACTGTTTACGCTGCAGGAAGGAAATCACAAATTGAAAATTCGCTCTGTACGTATTTTGCTCCAACCACGATTTAGGTACTTTGAAAATGACATGCGGTGTCAAGAACATGGTTTTAGCGAAATGTGGTGTTGGCTTTAAGGTTGTGTTTTCTTTCTTGCTGCATGGATTTTCTTGTTCAATGTTTCACCGGATTTACGTCTTTATAATGTATATTATTGCGGAACTCTGGAAAAAGACAACAGTGTTTCGTAACGGAACAAAACTCAGTTATCCCATTAACGATATGTTTAATGCGACCGGTTTCGAAGGTACAAGGTCTTATTCAGATTTAAACTTGAAGATGACGTTGCAACGTCGAGATGGGTCGTATTACAACATATACGTAGTAGGAGTTTTGTTTCATTATGAAGAAATGCTCTCATAGCACAGCCTTCGTGTTAAAGTTTAACATTGGGCGCGGGGCGCAACAAGCATGGGACGCTCTCATTTGTATTTCGCTCCTTAACTTTAGTCCATTTAAAGATTTTCTAGAAATTATATATTGAGGCGCTCTATTCCACTGAATACCAATATCTTTATATTTTAATTCATTTATATTGATATCGGATATGAAAGAGCGCCCCATGCCTTTCGGTGTGGCCTTGCATAAATAGACACCTTTAAATATGTTATATTGTTGACACCAAAATTACTTCCTATTAATGTTCACAAATAACTCATTGGGTGGATAAGTTCCTGGAATTTCATTTAATTCATTCCAGTACTGAGCTAAACTTTAATTCACTTGAGAAAATATTATTTTTTAGTACGATGTGAAGATATTTTATTTTCTTAGATTTTAATGTTTTTTTAGGAAAGAATGCTTAAAAACATTTTTTTTTCATTTTTTCATTTCTTTCCTTTCTCTTTCCTCCGTACTGGCCGTCGGTAGCATTCAATCACGCTTTCTTCCCCATCCATTGTCTTCCCATTGTTGCTACTTGGGTGAGGCGAACGACACGTCTGAGGTCATTTGCGCCATTTAGAATAAGGGGGGTGAATGTCTAAAGCTAGGAGTGTCCAGGGAGCGGAGAAGAAAGGGTGGATAGAAACCCGGCGTTGACATCTTTCTGCTCTCGTATTGAAAGGCGCCAAGGGGACCACGTTGTAACGTCCCATCCGACGGACGGAGCACTGGGCTCGAACTGCTCTCCACAAAGTAGGGACCGTTTATATCTTTGAAAAACCCTTCTTGGTCGGGATTCGATCCCGGGGTCTTGGGATGGGAGAGCAGCTACATTAACCCCTAATCTCCCCATTCCCTTGCTTCCTCCGCGCCCTAATTTTGCCGGGTGCATTTAATGGATCATGCATCACCTGATGCGGGGAAGACACCCGTTGCTTCGGCTGGCTGGGTAGGAGGCGTCTTGTCACGCCAGCCGTCGCTGACAATGTGTACAGCAGAAACGCGGCGAATCCGAAGCTTTAGGGTCCATTCCACATGAGCAATGTAAGCGAGTCTCGGCATTTCCAGCCCCGGCGCCCGCAGTCGGACCCCGGAAAATCATTTGTATTTTTCGGCGTCGCAAACTTATTTTTTATTTCTCTTCAGTTTCGTATTTAAAAGTCTTCAACAAACGCTCTGATATAAGTCACTTGACAGGTCTCTCCCTAAAATGCTAGATATTCTCTACTATATGTGAAATTTTGTCCAAAAACAGCTTCCGCCATTTTGTAACGGAAATGCACACAAATGTTTTAAAAAATCTTCGAAACTAAAGCATAGTAAAGGAAAAGCATTGTGTTAATAGATCATACCGTTTTTTATTCGATCAAAATACTCCCACCACGACACCATCAACATAACTTTAAAGATATTACGAGAAAAAGGAAGTCGGGAGTCTTTTTTGGAAATGTGGCCTTGTTTGAGCCTCTGCATGTAGCTAACGGTTCAGAATCATGACAAATGACGTACTATTCCTTAATCAGCAACCTTTTGTGAGTATATGTGCCAAGGTTCAAGTCCATATCTCAAAAAAAGCTATATTTGAATTTTGTCCAAATATTTTCGATTTCCGACTACTGTGCGTCGCATCTCGCCCCTGATGCCAACACCCCCGTCCCTCGCCCCGGGCCGCTTCAAAGGAACCGCCACCTCCAACGCGATTCGCCCCCCATCCCCTCGTTCCTGTCAACCCCCTCCGTCTTGCTTTCGCCCCCCACCCCACTACTTCCCCTCACCGTCTCCTCCTGAGCGCAATTTGAGCCTCATCCATAAATGACGTGGCGCAATTTCCATGAATTTTTGAAAAAGTCTCCCTCCGACCCCCCCCTAGCCATAAATTCGTGCGAACACAACTCCCTCTCGAAATGCGATCAAAAACCGCTGCACTTCTCTTTTCATCCAAGGTGGGGGTTGAAAAAACGCAACGTACGACAAACACGCCATGAAATAATCAGTGAGTACACAAAACAGGCGTCGGTAGCGCTCGGGCATTTACGTATGCTGATTTACACACGCATGCCTACGTATTCTGCTCGCGGAGAAATATCGATTCGTTGTCGAAGCGTGCGTCTGAGCTGGCCACCACGAAGTCGTGACACACGCGTGGTTGTTGTTTTCGTAAGTGGGAACAGACTTTGTGTAGCGAGTCGTTCGGTCGAGTGGAGAGAGTGAGTTGGTGGCCGCTCGTGATAAAAAACCAGTTTGGTGCTCTTAACCAAATTAACATAAATTATTAATTGATTAAATCAACAGAAGGAGATTTGAAGAAGACACTAGGAAATTTGGTAAGAACAATGACCAGATATCATCTGAAGATCAATAGAAATAAAACTAAGGTATTGGTATGCAGTAGGAGAAAGGAAGCCAGGACCAATGTTAAACTAGGAAAACAAAAAATCGAGGAGGTGGAAGAGTTCTGCTACCTGGGAAGTCGAGTAACCAGCCATGGACGAAGTGAAAGAGAAATTGCCAGTAGAATTGCCCAAGCGAAAAGGGCATTTTACCAGAAGAAGATTCTGCTCACAGCTGCAAATACGAACGTTGAAGTGAGGAAACATTTCATTAGAACATACATCTGGAGCATTCTACTATATGGCAGTGAAACATGGGCAATAACAGCAGCAGAGAAGTTTAGGCTGGAAGCATTTGAAATGTGGTGCTACCGAAGAATGATGAAGATAAGATGGATCGACCGGGTGACAAACGAAGAAGTCCTAAGAAAAGTGGGAGAGAAGAGATGTCTGCTGAAAGCATTAAAAAGAAGACGGGATAACTTAATGGGCCACATCATAAGACACGATGGCCTGATGAAGACAATCGTCGAGGGAAAAGTGAACGGGGAGAATGGTATAGGCAGGCCTTGTATGAGGTATATGGAGCAAGTTATGAAGGATGTGAAATAGAGGATTTACGAGTCAATACGTACGTCAATATGAAGAGATTGACCGATAGAAGAATCAAGTGGTGGGCTGCGTCACACGAATCCCAGGATTGTTGGCCCTTGATGATGATGATAACCTAGCAAAACGGAGGAGGACGAGACAAGTAAAACGTTAGAATAGACTTAATGTCGCGATATATTTAGGTGTAATTTGCAGTAAAAATTGTTTGATTCATAAGCTATCTTTGCATTGTATACTGCTAATAAGAAGGGATTATTGTGGTAAGGAGTCGTGAAGTTAATGGTGTAAATTATGTCAGTGATATCACTCGGTTGTGGACGGGGATCAGTTAAAGCCATAGGGAGAGGTGAGGGTCATATAGTTATCATCCGAGTCCTCCGTAAGTAGTGGACTCGCTTTTGTAGATTCTCACGTGTCTGAAGCTTTTCACATTCACCTCATCCAGTACTCTGATGATTTTCAGGAATTTTTGGCGAGTGAATTCAGGTATGAAAAATATTTCAAGATTTTTGGGTCATTTGTGAGGATTTTATTCTTAGGTGCGAATGTGTTGCGCCTCCATTGGCGTATTTGAGAAGGGAGAACTCCCTACTCCAATGATTGCATTTTTAAAAGGAATGGACGGGGGAACGAAAATACATGAACACCGCTCTCTACATAAGTTAATACTTTTTTTTTAATGGCGTTTTTAAATGTGCCCATAATTATGGAAGTGGTCTAAGTCATATATTTCTTGTTTCGAGTTATTTAATGATTTGCATTTGAATAAATTAAAACATATTTTTACATTATGCAACATTTTAATTTAGAATTTTATTAGTCTTCATTGATGGAAATTTATTATCAATATGAAATTTTGTGTGAATTTCATACGAAAATGCTGTTTTTAAAATTGGAATTGACTTAGACCATTTTGAAAATTAACTGAATGTCCTATAAATGACTTAAAGCAATGAAAAGTATGAGTTTTATTATAAACAATAATTTCAGTGAAATAATTCATGAACATGTATTAATTATTTTTAAAGGTAAACCATTTTATTATTTTAGGCTTTTATCATTATGAGTTTTTAAGATTCTTGAAATGTTCTTGAAAAACCTGGACTGACGTATGGTAGTGAACACATAATATATTTATGTTTTTCTTCCGTTACTGGTCTAGTGGTAGAGTATAATGGAAGTAATTTAGTATTTCTGTATATTTTTGTGCTTCCTCTTTTAGGTGAAAGATACAAAATGTGGAATTTAGAATCATCTAAAGAAGTTTTATAGAACATCTTATAAGGTTTATTTTTCAAGAATAACATCCATTGAATTTGCAGCGAAGAGAGATTCGCCCGCAGAATGTTTTACTCTTCTTTTCATTGACTCTTCTAGTGGTTTTGTTGAAATAAAATCCGGCTGAGACATTCGTTTTACCGAAAATTTATTTCTTCTTCTACACTTTTCTATCAATTAATAATAATGCTCAGGGCTGTATAAGTAATTTGCTTTTTTCATTTTCATTTCTAACAACCCAAAATCAAGGTCATTCGGTAGAAAGGAATGACCAGATACAAAAAATTTGTGGTCTATCGTTTCAATATAATTATTTGAATACTGAGCAATTTTCATCCATGTTAATGCTACTTAATGTTACGATTTTGGCCTGAACAAGCATCACGTGTCTACGTGATCAATTATGTGTTTTTGAGTAGTTAAATCCTCCATATGCATTAAAATGTATGATGCTACTTCCTGTGCATCTTTTGAAGCTGTAGTTTCATCCCATAAATACATCTTGACATTGTCATCATGGAAATTATGGAAACCCAAGTTGTATATGTACATATTTCGCTTATACTAAGCTAACGAAACAGGAAGTTTTTGATACGGGAGTGCTTTTTGCAAATCAAAAGAGAATCCATAATATTCCCTAGGATTTTATTTTGCTTTTTTTTCTGATCTTTTGCAAGACAGTTCCTAGCTCGTTCGGCATTTTGCAAACGTAAATAATGACTATGTATAAGATGCAACTTCTCTTCCTCATTACTGCATGCTTAGAAATTTCCCTTCAGTAAATCGCATTTTTGGCACGTGTCTTTTCGAGGAGCATGGAAATTTAAATTAAATTCAGTATTAAATACTTTCCTGTAGATCCACTCCTTAACATATGGCTGGTGATTTTTCTCAAATTTCTCTACACATAGGCTTACGAATATCTAAATCAGGACTCAAATATTTTCGACCAGGAGTGTGATGAGCCCTGGTGTAGTGGCTCTCATATTCTGGGAAACTTAAAATATGTTCTCGTACAGCCTTTATCTTAATTTCATCAGTTTTTCGCGAAGATCCAGCCATCTTCCCACCACAATCAGTTCCAGGTGTTTCAGAATTCAGAGCACGAGTTAATCGTCCTACAGAAATTTTAAATGTATCTAAAAATACTTCCTGAAAACCGACACTTCTGAATTATCATTTCTTGATAGAAAATAATCGTAGCTGCATTTTCTCAAAGGTCTTTCAAACGCTCTGGGCCGCCTTTGTTTTATTAATCGTTGATGAACTGTAGTGCATAAATATAGATTCTGGGTTTCAAAATCTTTAAGTTTCCAGAAATTATCAAAATTGGATTATCTTTCATTAAATTCTACGCGGTTTTAACATTTTCTTGAGCAAAAGCAATCCTTATTTTCAAAACTTTTGGCACTCACAAGTTTTGATTTTTTTCTCGTGTATTCTTCGCCATTATTTCTCTTGATTTTTCTGATATTTTGTGCGTAACTACTTTCATTTCTTATCCTCTTTCTTTTCTCACCTTACACCATTTATAATGTTTTACCTCGCTGTTTCTAATGTTTTACCTGTTTAATTTCTGGGGTTTCTAAATTTGCAGTGAAGTTTTGGTATGATTCATCTGAAAATGATCATTGTCTTATTCTTTTCCATTTCTATGAAGTATTACGTTGTCGTAAAATATCTGCAAATCACATCATATCCAATTTATAATTAAAATATTCACATAATGAGTACATTGTCGTTAACTTACCTGAACCGCTATCTGTTGACATAGAGGTAAAATATATAAATTATTTTTCCGCCAATAATTAGCTTGAAGGAGCCCAACTGACTTAATGCACTTTCAAACTAGAACTGAATGAATTACATATATTGTAAGTAGACCGGAAAGTATTGTCGTTTCTGTTACTGTTTGATTGTCGGCTTATTGTGTGGTTCAAATAGCGCCAAAGAGGACCACGTGCCATTTTAAGGTCATGTTTGTATAATTTCTTTGAATTTTTGACTTAGACCACTTTCACAATAAACATAAAATGAATTCCGCTGAACGCTGAAATTAAAACCACTAGCTAATAGTTCATTTTTGACAATATCGTAAAAATTACATTGAAATAATTTAGTTTGAAATAATGTGGTGTGAAATAACTGATAAACTCATTTTTTTTTAATTTTGACTTAGACCACTTTCATAATTATGGGCTCAATTTTCGTTTTTGAGCATTTGACTGTGATGACTTGAATTCTCAGATGTTAGCTCTCATTAGTTTGTGTCTTGGTTAAACATTTGCTGGGTGAGTTGTGGAGACTATTGGGAGGAGATCTATAAAGGACGAGGACTTACTTTAAACATGGTGACAATAGGTTTCGGGACTTGGAGGGGATAAAACGTTGCATCTGAGACGTGAGGAAAGTTAGGAGAGGAGCGCCTAGGTCGCAGTTGGAAGGAAGTTATCGGAATGTCCATTTGAATGTCAAGCTTGTGTTGAAAAAGTTCCTGAGGAAAAATGTATTCCTTGGTCAGGAATAGAACAAAGGACCTTTAGCTTGCCGACTCTATGCGCACGTCACTTCGCTAACCAGGTTTTTTAGGAGGATCTATAGGATCTAGGTCTCAATCTATAGGATATCTATAGGATCTAGGTCTCAATCTATAGGAGATCTATAGGATCTAGGTCTCAATCTATAGGAGATCTATAGGATCTAGATCTCAATCTATAGGAGATCTATAGGATATAGGTCTAAATCTATAGGAGATCTATAGGATCTAGGTCTCAATCTATAGGAGATCTATAGGATATAGGTCTAAATCTATAGGAGATCTATAGGATATAGGTGTAAATCTATAGGAGATCTATAGGATCTAGGTCTCAATCTATAGGAGATCCATAGGATCTAGGTCTCAATCTATAGGAGATCTATAGGATATAGGTCTAAATCTATAGGAGATCTATAGGATATAGGTGTAAATCTATAGGAGATCTATAGGATCTAGGTCTCAATCTATAGGAGATCCATAGGATCTATATCTCAATCTATAGGAGATCTATAGGATCTAGGTCTCAATCTATAGGAGATATATAGGATCTAGGCCCAATCTATAGGAGATCTATAGGATATAGGTGTAAATCTATAGGAGATCTATAGGATATAGGTGTAAATCTATAGGAGATCTATAGGATCTAGGGCTCAATCTATAGGAGATCTATAGGATCTAGGTCTCAATTTTTGGAGATCTTTAGGATCTAGGTCTCAATCTATAGGAGATCCATAGGATCTAGGTCTCAATCTATAGGAGATCTATAGGATCTAGTTCTCAACCTATAGGAGATCTATGGGATCTAGGTCTCAATCTATAGGAGATATATAGGATATAGGCCCAATCTATAGGAGATCTATAGGATATAGGTCTAAATCTATAGGAGATCTATAGGATATAGGTGTAAATCTATAGGAGATCTATAGGATCTAGGTCGCAATCTATAGGAGATATATAGGATCTAGGCCCAATCTATAGAGTATCTATAGGATATAGGTCTAAATCTATAGTGGATCTATAGGATATAGGTGTAAATCTATAGGAGATCTATAGGATATAGGTGTAAATCTATAGGAGATCTATAGGATCTAGGTCTCAATCTATAGGAGATCCATAGGATCTAGGTCTCAATCTATAGGAGATCCATAGGATCTAGGTCTCAATCTATAGGAGATCTATAGGATCTAGGTCTCAATCTATAGGAGATATATAGGATCTAGGCCCAATCTATAGGAGATCTATAGGATATAGGTCTAAATCTATAGTGGATCTATAGGATATAGGTGTAAATATATAGGAGATCTATAGGATATAGGTGTAAATCTATAGGAGATCTATAGGATCTAGGTCTCAATCTATAGGAGATCCATAGGATCTAGGTCTCAATCTATAGGAGATCTATAGGATCTAGGTCTCAATCTATAGGAGATCTATAGGATCTAGATCTCAATCTATAGGAGATCTATAGGATATAGGTCTAAATCTATAGGAGATCTATAGGATCTAGGTCTCAATCTATAGGAGATCTATAGGATATAGGTCTAAATCTATAGGAGATCTATAGGATATAGGTGTAAATCTATAGGAGATCTATAGGATCTAGGTCTCAATCTATAGGAGATCCATAGGATCTAGGTCTCAATCTATAGGAGATCTATAGGATATAGGTCTAAATCTATAGGAGATCTATAGGATATAGGTGTATATCTATAGGAGATCTATAGGATCTAGGTCTCAATCTATAGGAGATCCATAGGATCTAGGTCTCAATCTATAGGAGATCTATAGGATCTAGGTCTCAATCTATAGGAGATATATAGGATCTAGGCCCAATCTATAGGAGATCTATAGGATATAGGTGTAAATCTATAGGAGATCTATAGGATATAGGTGTAAATCTATAGGAGATCTATAGGATCTAGGGCTCAATCTATAGGAGATCTATAGGATCTAGGTCTCAATTTTTGGAGATCTTTAGGATCTAGGTCTCAATCTATAGGAGATCCATAGGATCTAGGTCTCAATCTATAGGAGATCTATAGGATCTAGTTCTCAACCTATAGGAGATCTATGGGATCTAGGTCTCAATCTATAGGAGATATATAGGATATAGGCCCAATCTATAGGAGATCTATAGGATATAGGTCTAAATCTATAGGAGATCTATAGGATATAGGTGTAAATCTATAGGAGATCTATAGGATCTAGGTCGCAATCTATAGGAGATATATAGGATCTAGGCCCAATCTATAGAGTATCTATAGGATATAGGTCTAAATCTATAGTGGATCTATAGGATATAGGTGTAAATCTATAGGAGATCTATAGGATATAGGTGTAAATCTATAGGAGATCTATAGGATCTAGGTCTCAATCTATAGGAGATCCATAGGATCTAGGTCTCAATCTATAGGAGATCTATAGGATCTAGGTCTCAATCTATAGGAGATATATAGGATCTAGGCCCAATCTATAGGAGATCTATAGGATATAGGTCTAAATCTATAGTGGATCTATAGGATATAGGTGTAAATCTATAGGAGATCTATAGGATATAGGTGTAAATCTATAGGAGATCTATAGGATCTAGGTCTCAATCTATAGGAGATCCATAGGATCTAGGTCTCAATCTATAGGAGATCTATAGGATCTAGGTCTCAATCTATAGGAGATATATAGGATCTAGGCCCAATCTATAGGAGATCTATAGGATATAGGTCTAAATCTATAGGAGATCTGTAGGATATAGGTGTAAATCTATAGGAGATCTATAGGATCTAGGTCTCAATCTATAGGAGATCTATAGGATCTAGGTCTCAATTTTTGGAGATCTTTAGGATCTAGGTCTCAATCTATAGGAGATCCATAGGATCTAGGTCTCAATCTATAGGAGATCTATAGGATCTAGTTCTCAACCTATAGGAGATCTATGGGATCTAGGTCTCAATCTATAGGAGATATATAGGATATAGGCCCAATCTATAGGAGATCTATAGGATATAGGTCTAAATCTATAGGAGATCTATAGGATATAGGTGTAAATCTATAGGAGATCTATAGGATCTAGGTCTCAATCTATAGGAGATATATAGGATCTAGGCCCAATCTATAGGAGATCTATAGGATCTAGGTCTCAATCTATAGGATCAATAGTGGCCAGCCAAAGATCCGTGCTTCGTTTCCCGGTCCAGTAAACATTTTTCCCTCTGGCGAATTTTTGACACGCTTGCTTGCTGCGCATAACCGTAGCGTAAAATCTTACGTCAGTCTAATGCTTGGGAACATCACAGCCAGACTTGATATTTGGCAAGTTGCAGATAGTTGTAATGAGTCCACTCAGTTGCTCTTCTGAAATACACACCCCACACTGCTTTATCTGGTCCTCAACATTCATTTCTCGATGTTGCTGCATTCATCATCATTGGTCAACAATCCTAGGATTTGTTTGACGCAGCTTTCCACTCGATTCTTCTATCGGCCAACCTTTTCATTGTGACGTAATTCTTCTCTTTTACATCCTTCATGACCTGTTCAATGTATCTCATACGAGGCCTGCCTGTTCCAATCTTCCCCTTCACTTTTCCCTCGACAATAGTCTTCGACAGGCCATCGTGTCTCAAGAAGTGGCCCATTAAGTTGTCCCTTCTTCTTCTTATTAGGGTTTTCAGCAGACTTCTCTTTTGTCCTACTTATCTTAGTACTTCCTCGTTACTTACTCAGTCGATCCATTTAAGCTTCAGCATTCTTCTGTGGCACCACATTTCGAATGCTTCCACCCTTTTCTTCTCCGCTGCTCTCATCGTCCATGTCTCACTGCCTGCATTAAAGTCAATAATATGCTTTTGGAGGATGCTTCGATTTGCTTTCGTTGTATGTTACAGACTGGCTCTTTCTTCGCCTCTACTTCGTCAGATTTAACGGTTCGTGCCACTCCTGCAGCTTGATCCGGTTCGCACGGTCAGCCTCGTTTCAACCCGTCCGGTGGTGCAGCCGTCTCTCCGGTGCATCCCGTACCTCTCTCTCTCTCGTTCCCGTGACATTCCGTGCTCGGAGGGGCGTGCCCAGGGCGAAGTGAGCCTCACGGCAGGGGCTCCGTTTAGGGAACGCGCCGTCCTCAAAGCGAACTGCAAATAACGCCGGGACGGAGAGTGTTTACGCCATGCCGCCGCCCACTTGTTTGGCCATTAATTTTGATGACCGGACTGCCGCGAATAAGGTTGCGGCTCTGCTTTCATTGACCACGGCGGATGATGAGGAATTTATGACGTCGGCTTTGATGGGCCTCGTTAGCTCTGGAAAGCAGCCGTGTTCGGCGGTAGGTGGGGGATTCGGGTAATAATGACTCCTGCTACTTCTCTACCCAGGCTCAAGGGCTGCTTCTCAGGACAGGATAAACAGGACTCATTAGAGATCATTAATGCCAAATGTACTTCAACATTGCTTGGCTGTTGAAACAGTTTTTTCTGAGAAATCATGATGAGTGGTTCTTTTTTCACTACACCACTTGGCATAGATTCAATGATTAGTAGCACTTTGTATCATATAAATTGTATATGGTGGAAAGGGGTCCCCATAATAGGATACTCATTTAGTCGAGCCCCTGATATTTTGTTTAATCATTGCTACTTATATTGGATGTGTTAAAAAAATTCTCTTTGTACATCTACATCTACATAATACCCTGCAAGCCACCACAAAGGTGTGTGGCAGGGGGAAATTTCTCACCAAACATGCACTACATATCATGCATAAAAAAGGAATAGTATTAATATACTAGTCAGAACTTCGCTATTTATAAAAGATAGAAATTGCAACGCAAACATGCAAAAACATTCTGTTAGTAGGGTTAGCTTTGTAGGGTCCATTGGAGAAATTTATTGATCCTGATGATGCTATTCTGTAACGAAACCCGGGTCGTAATCTATAAATTTCTCTATTGGACCGTTCTAAGTGAATTTTTCAAACATTTCCGAAATGGAGAGGTTCCACGTAGTTAAGTCTGAAACCATCAGTCATATGCCTCCTATATTGCTGTATATCTTAATTTTCTCTAGCTTTGTCCGAAATGAAAATGTTCGTAAGCTATTTTTTTGTAAATATGAATGAATGTTAAATATTTTCTGCCAGTTGCGTAAAAACCAGGTACAATACGGTACGGAGAAAAAAATATTGAAGTCCAAAAAAATAGCTGTGGTGTTGAATTCATGGAGTCAGGCATTCATGAATAAATATTAGCTTTCCCTGAGGCCGTAAGGTTTTTTCAAGGGGTAGGGTATCTTCAAATGCCCTTTGGCATGAATTCTCATCATCATGTGCCTTATCTGACTTTGTATTCCTTTGCCAACGGAATTTGAAATCAATCACAAAGTTTGTTTACCTTCTTTCATTCCAGAATGAAACAACATTGATCTGCGGAAATGAGCTGGGAAGATGTCTCGCCGACCAATTCAGAGACTTCGCCTTATCTGTTGGTAAGTAAACATCTCCTCTCAAGGGGATCGGGTTGGTGTGGAGGCTAGAGTACAGGCCTCCCATCCCGAGTGCCCGGGTTCGATTCCCGGCAGTGGCGGATTTTTCAGTGTAAAACCAGTCCCCACTTGAGTGTAGGGCATTTCAGGTGCAGTACTCCGTCCGTCGGATGGGTCGTTAAACCGTGGTCCCCTTGGCTCCTTTCGTTAAGAGTAGGCTAATGCCGAAGCCGGGTTTCTCTCCACCATTCCTCCGTTTCCTGAAAACTCCTACCATTACCCACCTATCCTAAATGGCGCAAATGACCTCAGCTGTCGGTCGCCTTCCCTGAATAACCATACCCATCTCCTCTCAAGCAGTTTAATTATCCAAGATAAAAATATATTTTCTCTAGAAAAATCATATCTTTCAAATTTTATATCATTGTGCAATGAGGAAAGTTAGCTCTTCTGACTTCTCCAAGTGTAGCACTCTCTCAACTCTCTTAGAGAAGATTGCGAAATGCATTTTCTGGCTAATTTACTTTTCCAGCTATATATTGGTAACCTGATTTGCAGTATGTATGTATGAATTTATTTAATTTTCTATTCGAAGAAGTTTAGAATTTTAGATAGGTAACATCAGAAGCTATTGAGTTGGGATTATACGAGGTCTGTTCAAAAAATACGCGGACTCTTTGAATTTCCCGGCTCCAGTTGGTTCCAGGTAAATCCACTTGGTGTCGCCATATTTGTACAGATCAGCTGATAATAACGCCGTTTCCCGATTGGAGATACCTTCATTTGTTGATTAGCAACGCGGTATTTAGTGAAGTGCGATTGTTTCGTTTGACGGATTTCAGAATGAATTACCTGTAGGAGCAAAGACTTGCTGTGAAATGTTGTGCTAAACTTGGAAAATCTGCGACTAAAACATTTGTTGTGCTCAACACGGCCTACGATGATGTTGCCATGAAGCGTACGGCATGTTTCAAGTGGCATGAACGTTTTTAGGGTGGTCGACAGTAGATCGAAGACGATAAGCGTCCTGGACGTCCTTCCAAGTCAACCGACGACCCACACGTCGACAAAATCAACACCTTGGTGCGGGCAAGTCGACGCCTGATCGTCAGGGAGCTTGCTGAAGAGTGTGAGATATCAGTTTGATCTTGTTACGAGATTTTGAGTGAAACTTTGAAGGTGCACCGCGTTGCTGCGAAATATGTGCCAATGCCTGATGACGGACGACCAGAAAGCCAATCGCGTCCAGGTTTCTCAGGAACTGCTAGATCGTTCAGAAGAAGATGAAAACTTCTTGTCAAGGATCATAACAGACTTCCCCACCCCCGTGACTATTTCTTGTTCCACAATCTCAAAAGACCCTTGAAATGAAGAAGATTTGAGACGATTCCCGATATTAAGGCAAATGCCACGAAGTGCTGAAGGACATCACAAAAGTACCAGTACAGTTTCTACAAGTGGAAACTCCGTTGCGATAAGTGTGTGCGTTGGGGAGGAGAGTACCTTGAAGGGAATATAGATATGTAACTTCTAAATGAAGTACATTTTGTTTTATGACGTCAGTCCGCGTCTTTTTTGAACAGACCTCGTATGTTTTCCGGTATTCCAAAAAAGGAAATAGGATCGTTAATCATTCAAACACTAAATTTAGATGCTTCCTGATACTCCACCGTTACGAAATCCCGCCCTGCACTGCTTTTACTGCTTTAAATTTAATTCTGAAGCGTCATTAAAATGATGCTACACGCCACAGATTATTACTGTGATTAATAATTTGTCAAACTGAAGGACCACGACCTGGCCGCGAGAAATTCGTAAAATTCCACAGATTACGCCTCGGTAATTAATAGGTTAAAGCACCTGGCCAGAATGCATGGGATTTGGGTTTGAGTCCCGGTCAAGGGGAATCACTTTTTCTCCGTGGAATTTGTGTTAGTGAATAATTTATCATCTTACTTCGACACAAAAAGTTATATTAATGACCTCATTAAATTTTGCTGTCATTTTCGTCGGCTCAGGCAACTCGGATTTAATAATTACGGTCAAGTAATCGTTCCACGCAACATTCTTCCATTTTATAGCTCTGCCCGCCAAGCAGGTAGTCGATGCATTCGGATGGATTTCATGATCGTCTTTCTTCTCTTGCTCCTCTGCTGATTTGTAGATGCAAGAGGGAGACGATCATGTACGAGAAATCAGCTACTTTTCCCTTGTATGACCTCATTTGGAATATGCTGCCAGTGTATGGGATCCCTACGAAAACGGTCTAAATATCGAACTTGAACGTGTGCAGCGAAGATCGGCAAGATTTGTACAGGGACGGTATGATAACCTTTTTAGCGTAACCAGTCTATTAAATGAATTAAATTGGGAATCATTGTCAGATCGCGGGTTGAAATTTAAACTTAATCTCTTAAACAAATTCCAAGACCATATTTTCAGTGATGATGTTAAAAATATTTTTTGAACCCCAACTTACTTTGGTAGACTGGACCATAATCACAAAATTAGAGAAATTGATTTCCGAACTGACAGATTCAAAATGTCCTTTTTTCCTCGTACTATTAGGGATATGAAAAACGGTAAATATATCCAGTACGAGTGTAGCAATGGATAACAGTGGTAGCTGCATGTTGGTATAAGGACTTATAGCTAACCCAACTAGCGGCATGTTTTTGCATGTATATTTTGCTATTTTTATTTTTATTTAAATAGCGTAGTTTTGAACAGTACCTATATAAGTACTAATCCTTTTTTATGTATGATATGTAGTGCATGTTTGGTGAGAGTTCACCCCCTGCCACACACCTTTATGGTGGCTTGCAGGGTATTATGTAGATGTAAATGTATAGATGGGATACATATACTTCTGATTCTGTGTTTGAGCACTGGTTTTCCAAGAAAAGATTTTGCGAAGGAAAACCGAGTATTTCGCAAATGTTCTTCATGTGGCAGTAAATTCCTTCCTTATTCTCTCGTAAAGGAGAGCCTTGGTGGTTCACGTCGCCTCCATAAATGTAATTGGCTTGCGTCGGGATGGGAGTTACGTACGATTGTTCACTTTGGATTGGAGCCCGCGTTTAGATTCGACGGCAATATCCCCGCCCTATCACCGCTCATTCGATTGATTTGTTCCGTTCTTTCGCTCGGGAGGGAACGTAGCTTGGCAAACCCCCGATCCGTATCACGCGCACGAGTCATTTGAGCCACTTTGAGGGATCCTGGCAAAAACAAGAACCAATCTCGTCTCCGTATCGGATCACCCTTCAGTTGAAATGAATGGACTCGACATCAGCGTGATTCACGTCGTCCCATCAGCGCTGCTCGCATTTTTTTCTTACGAGGCATTACTTTCGCCGGTCTCACTGCGCACTTTAAGGATATGAATGGAAGGACGGCGTCGACCTACTCCTCGTGAAAGGCGCCTGGTGGCGCCACCGCTGTCCCAACAACGGACGGGCGACTGTAATTAAGCCTCCTTCCAGCAGCACCTAAGTATGCATTCGCTGACATTCGAACCCGTGACCTCGGAACGGGAGATTAATGCGCCAATCACTAAACTGAGCCATTCTCAAAATTATTTATTTATTTGTTTGTTGTTTTTAATGTTTACCCAACATATAAATATAATTAGATGGTAAGCAATTAACAATCAAACAAGATAATACAAATATAATTAGCACTGGTCAAAACGCAAGACAAACAACATAATACAAATATTAAATAACATTGGACTAATATAAATATCAATTGGTTAAACACATGTGTGAATTTTTCATTATACACATCAACAACATTAACAACATTGCCTCAGTGTGATTAGTTTTGAAATTAGCTCTCTTAAAAACTTAATTCTATCTTGATACAAATTCAGATCATTGCAATATTTTTATATGTAATACACAATCTATTACTAGGAGAATTTTACAGTATTCGCTTTTATCATTCATGACGTAAAATGTCATCATATTTCTACCATTTCTAGATGGAACATGGAAATTTAATCGATTCAACAGCATGCCTCATTCTCCTTTATTTATTACGTCATGTAAAAATGGAAGATCGTTCGATATTCTCCAATCGAATAATTTATGGAAATGAAACATTTCCAATTATTTTTCTAATTTAAATTATTCTCCATAATGGGATAAACGCGATACCGAATATAATACATATGCTTTAAAACTTTTTTTATGATTTCTCTCAATAATTTCACTGTACTTTTTTGCATAAGGGTTCCATATTACAGAGAAATATTCTAATTTACTCCTTACAAGAGAAAAGTACAATAATTTTAGCACACATTCATTCCTAAAGTACTTTGACATACGGTATAGCAAACCCTACAGCTTACATGCAGACATGGTAATGTACAATATGTGATTTACAAAGGTCATTTTACAGTCAAAAAAAATGCCCAAATCTTTTATTTCACTTTTCCTTTAACAAATAATGAAAAATAAATATAAATAAATATCATTTATAAATATCAATTGGTTAAACACATGCATGAATTATTCATTCTACACATCAACAGTATTACCCAAATTACCAGTAAAAGATTAAATAACACATGATCCAAATTACCCTTGAATGTTCAAGTGAATCCAGCTTTCCACTCCTACGTAATAAATTGCAATGCTTTTGGCATTTATAGTGTTTTTTCTCTGCGTTCGCCAAACAGTTCTATTTCCTCTCTTTCCTCTTTCACTTGATAGAGCTGTTAAGCAGGCAAATCTCTATTATCTATGGCTCTTTCGCTCTGACGTATTTTTAAGTCATGCAAGCCTACATGGTTCAGGTTTGGCTGTGTTTAGGACTGTACGATATGCTGTTTTGAATATTGCACGACGATATCATTCTGATTTCGCGGATATATCGGTTTCACGATATAAATAGGAAATATCGTGATATGGACATATCGACATATCGGGATATCGACAATCGGGATATCGACATATCGGGATATCGACTTATAATATAATAACTTAAGGCGAAAGAGCATATAATTTTAGATAATAGAGGTTCTTTTCAATTTTTTGATACTGCCCATACGAGCTGAAATATAACCATTTTCCCTTGGTCTAAGAACGGTGAAAAATTTTTAAATTCCGAATTATGGTTTAAAAACAATAATTTTATGAACAAATTTGAACTTTTCTTGGTGAATTCGAGTTTTCAGAGATGAAATCGCACCATGGCCATCCCATTCCCTACATCCAAATTTGATGATAAAAATTTATAGTTAATAACTAACAAATTAGACAATTTAAAATATGTAATTAACGATTGAGAAAGTGTAATATTTTATAAGGAAGAGTCCGTTTATTTCACTTCAATCCGATCAACCATTACCGAGAAATTGCGCTAAATAGAGACGTTATTAAGGGTGACAGAAAGAAATACCGGGATCAGGATATCGTCATATCGGTGTATCGACATATCGGGATATCGTATATCGACATATCGGGATATCGGATATCGACATATAATGATATCGCGTTTCGAAATATCATTAAGTGCATAAGTGCTCCCGACAGGGTTGGGCACGAATCACCTAGTATTGATTCGAGTCACGAATCATGAATATCGAAGGAAATTAGATTCGAAGCACAAATCACGATTCACTGCTGTAAATTTGATTCAAATCTCGAATCATGAATCATGTGATTTTTCCTTTAAATATGATTCGTGCGGCTCACGAATCACGAATCATAGAATTATTGCAGAATGACAACACCACTAAGTAATGGTCACATTCTGAACTTTGCTCCCATGATTGGGAACCTATACCAATCTTTTCGCCGGTTAATTAACACTTGTGTAGATACATTGTGGATTAACTGAATATCATAAATTACCAGTTCTGTGTACAAGCCTTCAAGCCACCATAAAGGTGTGTGGCAGGGGGTGAATTCTCACCAAACATGCACTACATATCATGCATGAAAAAGGAGTAGTAATAGTATACTAGTCTAAACCTCACTATTAAAAAAATAAATATAGCAAAGTAAGCATGCAAAAACATGCTGTGAGTTGGGTTACCTTCAAGTCCTTATACCAACATGCAGCTACCTATGATATACATTGATTCACTCGTATTGGACATATTTACCGCTATTCGTATCCCTAATTGTACGAGGAAAAAAGGACATTTAGAATCTGTCATTTCGGCAATCAATTTCTCTAACTTTGTGATTATGGTCCAGTCTACCATAGTAAGTTGGGGTTCGCAAAATATTTTTAACATCATCACTGAAAATATTATCTTGGAATTTATTTAGGGGAAGAACTCCACATTTCAACCTGCGATCAGACAATGATTCCCACTTTAATTCATTTAATAGACTGGTTACGCTAAAATAGTTATCGTACCGTCCCTTTACAAATATTGCCGATGTTCGTTACGCTAAAATAGTTATCATACCGTCCCTTTGCAAATCTTGCCGATGTTCGCTGCACACGTTCAAGTTCATTTTTTAGACCGATTTCGTCATCATCATTGGTCAACAATCCTAGGATTGGTTTGAAATAGCTTTCCACTCGATTCTTCTATCGGCCAACCTTTTCATTGTGACGTAATTCTTCTCTTTTACATCCTTCACAACCTGTTCCATGTATCTCATACGAGGCCTGCCTGTTCCAATCTTCCCGTTCACTTTTCCCTTGACGATAGTTTTCATCAGGCCATCAAGTCTCACGATATGGCCGATTAAGTTATCCCTTCTTCCTTTTTGAGTTTTCAATAGACCTTTATTTTCTCCTACTCTTCTTAGGACTTACTCGTTACTTACTTGGTCGATCCATTTAATCTTCAGCATTTTTCGGTAGCACCACATTTCGAATGCATCCACCCTTTTCTTCTCCGCTGCTCTCATCGTCCATGCCTCACTGCCGTAAAGAAACATGCTCCAGATGTATGTTCTGATGAACTGTTTCCTTACGCTTGTATTTCCAGCTGTAAGGAGATTCTTCTTTTGATAGAATGCCCTCTTTGCCTGGGCTATTCTACTATTTCTTTCTTGCTTCGTCCATCGTAGGTTACTCGGATCCCTAGGTAACAGAACTCTTTCACCGCTTCAAGTTTTTGTTTTCCTAGTTTGACATTGGTTTTTGCCTCTTCTTTCTTGCTGCACGACAATATCTCAGTCTTCTTCTTATTTATCTTCAGCTGATATCTGGCCATTGTCCTTTCCATGGTTACTAGAATCTTGCTCAGATCCCTCTCTGTCTCTGCTATTAGTGCTATGTCATCAGCGAATCGCAGCATGATCATTTTTTCTCCATGGATAGTCACTCCAGAAGACTTCTCTTTGATTTCATTGATGGCTCTCTCGATGTAAACATTAAAAATGACGGGAGACAGTGCATATCCTTGTCTCACTCCTTATTCTTGCCTCTTCACAGCTGGGTCCCGATTTAATCACAGGCACTTAGTTTTTATACAGACTATGGATAATTCTTCGGTCATTGTAGGACACTCCGTTTCCCTTCAGAATTCCAAGCATTAAATCCCAATCCACGTTGGTGCGACCTTCGACCGGAAGACGCTAGCAGGACGGCTAGCGAAACTGTTGTCACCCCCAGTCAACAAACACGGACGCAGAACCCGAGATGCAGAGAACACCCAATCCACGTTGTCAAAAGCCTTCTCTAAATATCTAAATCTAAAGCCGACGTTCATTGCAATCAAATTCAATGAACGTCGGCTTGTTCTTCTCCATTCTCTTCTCTATGAGTAGTCTAAGGGCCAATATTGCTTCCCTTGTACCCTTATTTTTTACCCTAGCTTTTGCAGTCCTTCACTTGGTTTCTAAATCTCTGCTTCACTAAAATGTAATCTATTTGACATCATCTTCTGTCTCCTGGCATTTTCCATGTGTATCTTCGTCGGTTGTGATTTTTAAACAATGTGTTAGCTACCACTAACTTATGCTGTGTGCAGAACTCCATCAGTCTTTCTCCTCTTTCGTTTCGGATTCCCAATCCAATTTTCCAGTTATTCTTTCATCTTGACCTTCGCCGACGATAGCGTTCCAGTCTCCTAAAATAATTAGGTTTTCTTCTACTCTTACCTTTTTTATAACTTCCGTGATATCTTCGTAGACGTCTTCCACTTCTTCATCTTCATAGTCCGTCGTATGCATGTAAACCTGCACCACTCCGGTATCTACAGGTTTGGTTTCGATCTTCACCATTTTTATCTTTCTTTGTACTGCAGGAAGCCCTTCACACGCATTCCACCTTCACTCATGGTAAGAAGAGCTGCTGCCCTCTTCTCTGGGTGATGAGAAGCGTAATTATTAGCGGCTTCTCGTCGCCAAGTCATGGCATCTTCACAAGTTCGATATTATTGAGAGACCTACCTTACCCAGGGATAGACCAATACCCCCTCGGAATGCCGTCGCTTTTTGTCCACCACTGCTTATTCGACGAGTAAACTCGCTTATCTTGCAGCTTACCTCTATATCTAGAGGTCGACCCACCATCCGCAACCCGGTGGATGCACTCGGTGGCTTTAAGCTCAGCCGCGAGACCGATTTCGTAGGGATCCCATACACTGGCAGCATATTCCAAATGAGGTCTAACAAGGGAAAATTAGCTGATTTCTCGTACATGATCGTCCCATTTATCCATTACTCTTTTGATGAATCCCAGTTTATGATTAGCTTGACCCATTATTTCACGTATGTGTTTACCCCAGGAAAGATCATGTAACAGTCTTATTCCAAGATATTTAATGGATTCCACGTTTGCTAATTCATTATTACTTATTTTGAAGTGCTAGAAGGAGAACAATTCTTTTTCCAAAAATTCATTAACACGCACTTTTTTAAAATGTAATTCTAACTGCCATGTATCACACCATTTTTCAATTTTTTGTAGGTCATCATCAAGGAGTCTACATGTAATAAATGTAATATTCGTGGTCATCATTTAAATGTAGGACATTTCATTGCTATTTTTTTCAAAACAATTTAAAGTCACATTTGAACAAATCTGTAATATAGTGTAAAATATATTGTTGAAGTTTGCATTAACCATATTGTTCCACTTCTGACGTATACTTACACAGTAACTGTCGGTGAAAGACTGATGTATGTTTCTAGCAGTGAAATCAGTGACATTAATTCATGATTCGTCAGTGAATCGTGAGCTGCATCACAAAAGTTCGGCTCACGAATCACCTCAACTAAAAAAAAGAGTCCACTCACGGATCACGAATCATTAAAAAAAAGATCCGAAGCACGAATCACAAATCACAGCTTGTGATTCGCGAATCATGATTCGTGATTCATGAAGACGAATCATGCCCATCCCTGGCTCCCGATAACAAGTGCATATCGAGTATCGTCGACGATATATCGTGGTATCGCACAGCCCTACCCGTGTTCCATTTCAAAATGTTACCTTCAAGGCGTCCACTGTTATTTTAGTATCCATCCACTGATCACAATATCTCATTAAACAGGACAACTTTTTGGCGAAGGGTTTGGGGCGTTCAGATTCGTACTCCAATGCTCGTTGCAGGCCCTCTTAAGGTCCGCATCGATGTACCACTCTAATGCACGAGGGCACCAAAACGGTTGGTGAGTTAAGTGGAAAGCACCATTGGTGTTAGGTGTATGCATTGTTTTGCATAACTTTCATAACTTGAGAATAAAAAATTAGTAAAATTCAAGATCTTTCGGATCTTTTGGCAAGTATCGTGTATTATTAAGATAAAATGGGTTTCCGTTGGTGCAATAAGATTTCCAGACATACAGTTGTTATAGATTTTTATATTCATATTGCTTAGGAAATGAAGTTTCTTCCTTTCTACAGTCATAAGCATCATCTTGAATAGGGGGTGAGTGTAATAATTTCAAAGTCATAATAACCGTTAACCCGTTGCTGTTTTTTGATGTCGTAGTCGCATACAACCCTTATCTGGATTTAGACTCCTGCCAAGCATGTGCCACTTGCGTTTTGTACCTTAATAAGAACGCTGGAGTAAGTGGGTAGTATATAGTTCTAAAATATAGCGTGCAGTACTACAACATTCGAGTATGTGATATGACCCATTCCTCTCCTCTAAGACGAGGGTGCTGAGTAGTAGTGTTAAGGAAATACTTCCTTGGAATAAAAGAAAGGTTGGCTGGTGGCTTTTGAGTTAGTGACGATTGTGGAGGTGGATGAAGAATGGGGTCGTTTACCATATTTTTTTAATTTCCAAATATGATAGTTTGTAAAATGAAAAGACTCGTATTTTTCCGTTTTTTGATACATTAAATACATGCAATTATATCTCGAGTTATAAGCTGCGAAAAACTGATGTTTTTTAACCCTTTCGGAAAAGTGGGTGTGGTGCAACCTCTGACATATATTATGATGGCCCACGAAAGGCTCCGTGATGTCCATCCCTTTTATCTATTTATTTATACTACGCGGAAGTTCGCGATTTGGGCAAACTATTGGTAAATGTTTTTTTAAGGGTTTATTTGTGTAAATTAATGTAAACGAGTGTATTTTCAGAGTTGTGTGAATGTGTGAATTAAAAGAAAGTGTATTAGTGAACAAAAGTGAAGGTACGGGTAATAGTTTGAGTGAGTGCCTTTATCCACGCTTCGAAAGCCCCGGTTGAAAAGACCATCAAATAAGTGACCCCAAATGAACATCGTAATAGCAGACGACACAGTGGGGCATTCTGGGTGGAGACGAAGGGGCATATAACGCCCGCCGGAGACCCACGAATCTCCCTCTTGAACTCGCACTCGTGAAGGAGATATTGGTGGTTGAACGCTGCTACGCATTGAGCCAGAGCCAATTAAGGTGGCCATAATCCGAGAAAGGAGTCGGAGGCAAGGAACTGTCGAGAAACGAGGAGAGAGGTGGACAAAGCCGAGGCGCATGGGAAACGTCTCCCGAGGTTCGGAGTTTCTTCAAAGGGCTACGAGGTGCTGAGGGTCATCGCGAGCCGCTCATTGTAATCGCCGCCGCCACCCTGCACCAGCTCCCAGGATCTCCGAAAGAAGAGACTTCACCCGGGCTAAATTCGCAAGAATTCCTGTCGCGACGTGCTATTCCTCCCGCCCCATTGCTCCCCCCTTCTCTATCAACGACGATCCCCGACTCACGGCTAGCCTGCTTTTATGGTTGGCTTCGTTCATTTGGCATCTCTGGACTAGTCTCCGTGATCACGAGCCCCTGTATTTCAAGATCGCCAGCTATGCGTCATGCTTAGTGGACTTTAGATCAAGTTAAATTATTGCAAAAAAGGGTATTTTATTTTATTTGAAGGTGACGCCGTGTGGGAAAATAGTATTTCTGTGTGTGTATTTGAGACGTGAAGCCGTGTCAAAGAAGTGCATTTTTGCCACTAAAGGGTATTATTTTTCTCGTATTTCTTGTATGTTTAAGGTGACGACTTTTGAGATAGGGGAATTATATGTTTATTATTAAAGGTGACGCCGTGTGGGAAAAGTGATTTCAAGTCATTAAATGTTATTACAGAAAAGACGCTAGTAAGTATCACTTTGTTGCCTAAATCGCCAATCTTCTTTCCCCCGATCGCATTGCTTAGAATTGTAACGCGGTATTCGCGGAACCCAGGGAACTCAACCTGTGCCCTTGTTTCTAAATTTTCACTAACCAAAAGTCTAATAGTGGAGGGGCATCACTCGCTTTTCGCCTGCACGGTTTTCACAAGCCGTGACATCCGAACAGCAACCTCTTATTATGGCGGAACTCCGACTCACTCACCCTGGTTAAATCCCGTGGGGAAGACTGAGGTCATAACCGAAAGGGAGGGGTGTGGTTCGGGACCACTATAATATCGACTTCGTCCAATCACAACTGAGCCCGCGAAGCTACTTTGCCTCATTGCAATAGGGGAGGCACAGCTGGATCTCCCAATGGGAGCAATAGTGACAGCATATGTGCGAACAGACCTTCCGAGAATCCCCCTCCACTCCCTTCCCTTCCCCTAAAAGCAGTCAAGCACGGGATGAAAGTGACGTCAATATTATCAAAGCAGCTTTTTCGGTGGGCCTCACCTTTTGCTTATTATAATTTTTGATGTATGAGTGAATGGTTACGGTTAAACGATTTATTTTTTCACTAAAATTCTTTTTTCGTTTCCATCTAACAATTTTGGGCAAAAAATTGCGATTTCGGTTCCAAGTAAACGCCGCCATAGGGTGAACAGAAAGAGGGTATAACGAGGAGGTGGTGGGAAAGGTAGCGGGGAAGGAAGTTAAATGAGGAAATAAGAAGGAGAATTATGATTACTACTTACTTTAATATTCATCACCATCTTGGGTCAACAATCCTAGGTTTAATTTGACGCTGCTCTCCACTCGATTCTATTATCGGCTAACCTCTTCATATCTACGTAATTCTTCTACTTTACTACTTCCTCCAAATATCTTATGCAAGGCCTTCCTTTTCCTTTCTTCCCATTGACCATTCACAAGGAGATTGTCTTCATCAGGAGATCATGAATCAAGATATTGCCGATTAGGTTGACGCGTGTTCTTTTCAAAGTTTTCAGAAGGCCTCTGAAAAAAAAAACAATTCTTTTTTTTCAGACTCTTTATAGGATTTTTTGGTTCAGCCACATGGTGGATCTACTCTATTTCAAGCATTTTTTAATTAATTCGTATTTATGTTGGGTGAGGTTGAGACAAAATATTCCCTTTATACACCTAACCCCTCGTCATTTTGAATTACGACAATAAACATTTAGATCAACGAAAAATAATTTTAGTATAGTACGAAAAATATATGCCGAGATTACTAGATTCCTCAATTGAAAATGAAAATATGAAAGTTGAGTTTTTCAGAGAAACAGTACAAAATATAGAAATAATGTTGAAAAAATAAAATATGCATCAATTACATACACAAATGAGGGAATATATTTGATAACGGGTGTGAGAAAGGGTGAGAAAATGAGAAATAAAGGGTGTGTGAAAATATTTGTAGACTCTAGTGTGTGAAAAATGGAATGAAAAAAGACGAAATTAAAAAAAAACCGAGTTGATAGAAGATAAGATTGGAGCGGGGGTGAACCTAAAGTCGTGATAAAGGGGATGATAGTAAAGGTATGTATGGACGGAGGCCAAGGTTTGATTATTAAAATGCCGATAGTACAGTCGTTTATTTCTCATGCAGAGCAAGGGAAAATCCGATCTAAAATGAATTCTTTAGCAGGTGAAGCTCATAAATTTACCGTGGCTGGACGAAAAAAACATTATGCTCATTTAGGGCGTTTTAATGAGACACTAAGGTTGTTTTTTCTTTTGGGACAACTAACTCCTCGGATATCTCTCTGGGATTAATTGAGGGATGGAGTTCAGCTTTTGAATTTGTCGTCTTTTAGTAAAATATTAAGGGGCCGTCGCATTCGACTACCATGTTGATGAGATAATATAAAGTATGCATATTTTGGCGTTCCGAAGGGCATCTTCGATCGTTTCTTTCAAGACGTGCGCCATCTGCGGCCCAAAAAGAAACCGAGTAGATTGAGCGAGCATTCCCCTTCTCTCTCATTTCCTTGGTTGGCTAGCGGGGAAGCATTCGGGATGGGGAGGGGTTGAATGAGGGCCCAACGGGGGCCTTTCGCCCCACGCGATGATGGGGTGCAGCGACGTCCGTGGATACGACGCCCTCGGCGTTGGCGTCGGGAGGCTGGGGCTCTCTCCTACTCCCAGCCACTCGTTTATGTCTTCTGCTTTTTGAGCCCAAATGGGAGGAGAGAAGCACCTCTCTCTGGGAGGAAGTGATAACGGCAGTGGGGTTGCGGTCGGCCGTTTGTAGCTGGCGCCTTCTTTTAGCGCTTGGGCGAAACAGCAGCAGGAGCCTAAACTGCGCCCCCCCTACCAGCCATTCCGCTGCTCTCCCCGCCCGCTTGCAGCGCCTCCAAGCGTCCGGGAATGGCACTGCCGAGCGCTCCCATAATGCCCCCCCCCCCCATTGGGCAGAGTTGCGTGTTTTATTAGACTCGTGCCCCTGAGGAACTCCTCAAAGTGGCCAAGTCGGTACGGCTGCAGCAGCAGCAAAGGCTCCGCCGGGGATTGGAGTCACTCGCGCTTCGCACTCACTCGCCGTGTCTCCTCAACAAGTGCAGACGCCTCTCCTCTTCCTCCCATTTCGTCCGTGGCGAGGAGCGAGGGAGTCGCTGCTCCTTTTCATCTGCGCTCCATCGTGCATTGCTTCTGAATGAGGGAAATGGGACGTTCTTGGTGAAGAAGTTCTTGGCCCGGAGGCATTAGTAGTATATTTCAGGGCGAGGCCAAATGCCGAAATATCAGGTCTAATAGGAAAACAGAAGTGTAGATAATAATAATGTTTATTACTCCATATTAATTACAAACAAAGACATATACAAAATGTAAGTTAACCTAGAAGGCGGACCTGTGTTTAGTTTATTACCATCATTATATAATAATCCTCCATGCATTGGTTTATAAATAGTGGAAAAAAGGACATGTACCAGCATTAACAAAAATAATATCTTTGACTAAATATATTATTATAGTTATCAAATTTGATTTAACAAAGTATTTCTTCAATTTTAGGATAAGTAAACAGCCCATTTTTACATTTTTTAGAAAAATATGAAGATTTACCGCCCCTTTTTACTTAGATGGTAATAAGGTGTAGACTTTTGGCCCAATGTATATGAAGCTTTTTATAAACAGTGACAATTTGGGCCTCGGTAAGTGTGTCAACGCCTTACGAAAATACCACTTGCCCGGCCTCTTTGACACCGGTACTTTTGTTCTAATACTCACAAAAAAAGATGTCTATCATGTCTTAATTTACTCTAGTAGCTATATAGGATTCTGGACATCCATCTTCATTATATGATTTTGTTCTTTCTCGGCGAATGATGTTAATAAATAATTCTCGGGTTTCCAGCCGGGTAAATTTTTATTAAATTTATTATTTAAATATTACGAGCAAGTTGATGGCGTTCCAATGGGATCACTACTCTCTTCTGCCATTGCGAATTTCTGTGTGGAAGATTTCGAAGAAGTGGCATCAGCCACGCTTAAACCGAAGCACTACATCCGCTACGTAGACGACAATTTTATTGTTTGGTCACATGGGCCCAAGGAACTAGAGAACTTCCTTAAACGCATGAATGAACAGCATCAGCATCCAAGCATTCAGTTCACGATGGAGGTGGAGAAAAATAATAGCTTACCATTTCTTGATATTTTAATCCAACGGAAGGAGGACGGTACTTTGGGTCACCGAGTGTATCGAAAACCTACACACACGGACTTGTACCTAAATGGCCAAAGTCACCTCCATCCGTCCCAAAAAAGAGCTGTTATCTCTACGCTCCTGCATCGTGCAGACCCTGTAGCAGACAAGGAAAGCCTGCCAATGGAAATAAAACACCTACGGGAAGCATTCCGCCAAAATGGGTACACGGAGAGAGAGATTTCGCTGGGCCTAAAAAGAGCAAGTCGCGATCACAAGAAAAGCCGCGTTGATAATCTCCTCAGTCCTGAAATGCCTCCCAAAGAGAAAAAACCCACTGCGAGAGCTTGTCTGCCACATGTTTCAACTGTCGCCGGAAAATCTCTAGGATCCTTGTGAAATGGAACATCGAAACCATTCATAAACAGCTGAAAAAACTGCGTGGCGATTTAGTGCGAATCAAGGACGAATTGGGACTCAAAACACCTGGAGTTTACCATATCCCATGTCAGTGTGGAAAAATATACATCAGAGAGACGGAGGCGCCCGATAGAGACCCGAATAAAAGAGCACAGGAGGTGTATTATGTTGTTCCACCCGGAAAAATCTGCCTTGGCTGAACATAGCTTATCGGAAGATCACATCATCTTCTTCGATGAGGCACGCTTAGTCTCCAAAGCAAATAGGTATTGGGATCGTCTCCTTAAAGAGGCCGTAGAAATCAGGCTGGAAGATAACACATTACATTGAGATTCTGGGTACATCATCAGCAGAGAATGGAAACCGTTAATTCGAAAAATTACGGAAAAAAGGAGACAACAATGCCCCCCGGATGAGACGGCTATATAAGCGTGGGTGGAATGACCTGCAAGCTTTATTGATCTAAGGACAATGGAGGAGTATTCCATCGAAACGTCAGCAAAGCAAAATCTTACTCAACTGGAAACCCGTGAATTATTTATTAACATCGAGCTTCACGTTCACTAGGAGATTCATCTCTTAAGCGACAAGATTATCTTTAAACGTCACAATGCCCAAAATACAAAAACGAGAGAAAAAAAACTGAAGTATTATAATCCACACAGTTTGTTACCTCCAACCAAAGTTTTGACGGGTCAGCGTATCACCTTGATAATGACGGTGACTCGTCAAAACATTCATTGGTCGGTGTTTTTTTTTCTTTTATAAGATGACGAAATTCAACAAAGTAAATCATGAAACAATCTGTTAGTTGAAATGTCGCAGCTTTAAATTACTACTTCTAGGTGTTCTAGTTCCCATTAAATATCTTGGAATAAGACTAACACATGATCTTTCCTGGGGTAAACACATTCGTGAAATAATGGGTCAAGCGAATCGTAAACTGGGATTCGTCAGAAGTGTACTGGGTAAATGTGACGATCATGTACGAGAAATCAGCTACTTTTCCCTTGTTAGACCTCATTTGGAATAAGCTGCCAGTGTTTGGGATCCCTACGAAATCGGTGTAAATAACGAACTCGAACGTGTGCAGCGAATCGGCAAGATTTGTAAAGGGACGGTATGATAACCTTATTAGCGTAACCAGTCTATTAAATGAATTACATTGGGAATCATTGTCAGATCGCAGGTTGAAATTTAGACATAATCTCTTAAACGAATTCCAAGACCATATTTTCAGTGATGATGTTAAAAATATTTTGCGAACCCCAATTTACTATGGTAGACTGGACCATAATCAGAAAATTAGAGAAATTGATTGCCGAACTGACAGATTCAAAATGTCCTTATTTCCTCGTACAATTAGGGATATGAATAACGGTAAATATATCCAGTGCGAGTGTAGCAATGAATAACATTGGTAGCTGAATTTTGGTGTAAGGACTTGAAGGTAACCCAACTAACAGCATATTTTTGCATGTATGCTTTGCTATTTTTATCTTTTTTTAAATAGCGTAGTTTTGAACAGTACCTATACAAGTAATAATCCTTTTTTATGCATGATATGTAGTGCATGTTTGGTTAGAGTTCACCCCCCGCCACACACCTTTATGGTGGCTTGCAGGGTATTATGCAGATGTAGATGTAGATGAAGTGCTCAGTAAGAGAGATACCTAGCTTCATATGAAGTGATTAGTTTGGATTTCGCTGCCTTCTGTATCGCCGAACGGCCGAATGAAGTTTCATTCCCTCGCGAGAGTTGCCGTCGTGGGAATTGTGTCTTCCTCTTTTTACATTCATCTCTCCTTTTCAGGCGGGCATCACGTTTCCATTCCATTTCAAATCATCCCCTTCATCCCTTGCATCCATTTCACGTCGCAAGCAAGAGTTGGAAGCGGCGATGTTATTCTTGGGAGGATGGAGTCGTTGAAATGTAAGAAGTGTTTTAAAAGCCTTTTGTAACGGCCCAGAAATTACCGTCGGTCCTTTCCTTCCACTCGATGGACTTGCTTCCGCTGTGAAGGGGACTTAAAATGCGAGCTCAGCCCTTTTGTATGGAAGTTGAATGGTACATCATCATCACACGTATTTTACCAACTTTACTAGGTTTGTGGATGCTTGGTTGATATTCCGCACCCATTCATCCTTCCTAAAGGGCCCACATTTCCTGCTTCAAATCTCTCTTAATGCCCAAATATCTCCTGCCCGCCTTCATGCCAACCGGAGTTATCACTCATTTCCACCTTCTCAAAACCTCTGTGCTCCGGAGTTGTCTCCATCTAGCTGCCCATCCTTTCCTATCATGTTTTCTTCCTTGTTCTTCACTCCTCGAATTTTCTTACGTACGGACCCCTTAGACTACACAAAAATACTCTTCATGGTAAAAGATCTGACTGTAATTATTTTTTTGTCTCTAAAAATATATATCCTCATTAGATACCTCCTTTTTGCGAATTTCCTTGGCCATTGAGTTGAATTGATGAGCCTCTTTTCATCCAAGATGCTCTGGGAATAGGTGATTTTTTTCTCCCGTTCTAGTTCATGATCGCCACCCTTTAGGTATCTTTGCTCTTCCCCTTTTACTTTACTAGAATTTTATCACTTTTCTGCCTGCAATTCTTCTCCGTATCCTATATTTTACCCAGTACATTAAATGCTCTATTCACAGTCATCAGTTGTTTGGCTGGTGGACCGATTAATGACTTTTCCTTCGCACATCTGACTCCAAAGGTTTACTTCGAACCACTTTCTTTATTTCCATTTTCATCCCTTCTTCCGCACACTAAACACTGACAAGGAAAGACGATAATGGCGAACATTATCTGGACTACTTCCCACTTCCTGCCTTCACCCTCGTTGTCAGGCTGAACTAACTGTTTCTGATACGGCCAATGTCCTCCCAAATTAGGTTTGATCAGAGATATAGGCAGTGTGCAGCGTAGAGCAGCTAGGTTCGTTAAAAGATGTAACGATAGTTTGAGTAACGTTTCAGAATTGAAAAAAGAATTAGGGTGGGAATCATTATCAGAGCGTAGGTTAAGGTACAAAGTGAATCTATTAGAGAAATTTCAATCGGATAGCTTTACTGAATATGTTATGCACGTATTAAAAACTACAGCGTATTATGCTAGATTCGACCAGATAAATAAGATTAGAGAGGTATATAGTCGTATCGATATATTCAAAATGGCATTTTTCCCCGTTCTCTAAGAGAACAGAATAGGCAGCATAGCAAAGGGATAGGTAGGAGAAATATTGTAGACTAGTCTGTAGTGCATGATGCATGTATTAACCCCTTAAATACTATAGATGCACACAATCTAGTTGCATGAGACCCTATAGTTGCTAGTTTGCATGTTAGTATTGCATGCGTGGTGATATTCACCCCCTGCCACACACCCTCACGGTGGCTTGCAGGGTATTATGTAGATGTAGATGAAATTATTCCTTACTTCTTTATAGGTAGTATACATAGACTATATTGCCGAGCACTTCTCTTATTCTGCTCTCCAAACGGAGACGCATTTTAATGATCGATATTTCTTTCCATTGACTTCCTCACTGCCCCTAGGGCGTCACACGACCCCATACCTTCTTTAAATTTGAAATGATTATTCCCTATGCACTTACTTACCTCAGTTTATAAATTTGTATTGATAAATGGAATTTTCTTTTGGCGTGGAGAAAGCATGTAGTTCAAACTGTGGAAAAATTCGGGGAAAATTCAGGAGTACAGGGATGGATATGTGACCTATAAAACACTAACCTTTCTGGGAAAATATTGGTACACATGGTTACTGGTGTCCATATTTGGTGGCATTCTGTGTGAGTCATATCTCGTTTACGTAATAAAGACGTTAACATTCCAACGTTGGCTCTGTATACTTTTATTACCTGTTTCATTCCTTATTGAGGCTTCCGCGGAGTGTCTGGTTCGAGGATCCATTCGTTTCGGGATTTCTTCCGCGTGTGTCCATTCTGGGGCGACTATAGTTTCGACAACGTTTCAGTTCGCGTCTTCAGGTCTGAAGTGTTTCATAGCAGATTTTTACCTTCTTATTTACCATTTACTTCTGCGCTCTGATGTTCAAGTGGACGCCTTTTCACTAGCCGTTTGACTAGTTTTATTCAATTAGGCGCTTCCAAGTATGGGATAGCTTATAGCTATCCTCTCTGTTAAAATTGTTGGGGTTCTTGGCCGTTTCGATCGCCTCACGCATGAGCCTTGGGAAATAGTGTTTTTCGGTCTTGATCATCTTGGCTCCGTCAAATTTATGTTGTGTGCCGGGCCTTCCCAGAAGTGCTCCGCGATGGCTGAGAGGCGCGGTTGTCTGTTGTTTGTCGCTCTCCTGTCTTTTTGAATACGATTATTAAGGCTGTCGAGGTTTCCCCAATCTAGGCCTTCCCACAATCGCATCGGACCTCTTATATGCCGCTCCGGGGAGTTATTTTGTAGTCTCACTTTAGTGAGAATACGTCATCAAATGTCACTTTTTCGTAGTTAAACTCCGCCACCCTGGCGGCGTGACCATCTTCGGATCTCAAGCGGTGAACTGCCGGTCATGTGCTGGTCTTTTAGACGATTCATCCGCTCTGATCCGTATCTTTTGACTCTTGATCCGTTTCATTTTCTCCGCCTGCCATTAGTTCCCATCTCATTTTCATAAAGAACGTGAAATGGAGCCACCATCGTTTTCACTTGAAGTTTGAGTTTGAAAAAAAGCAAGAGCGAGAAAGATACAAACGATTTTGAATTGTATTTTTGGAATTTGCACAACGTGAAGAACTTCAGCACACCGAGATCGGCAACAGATAGCGCTACCGACAGATGCTTCGACAATACACGAACCGATCGTGAGCCGATCATTAAGAGAGCGAAACGGATCTCCCGCCTTCCCGCAAAGAGTCATTAAAAAGGTGAGATTACAAAAGAACCCCCCTGTTCTCCCATCGGCGTAAGGTCTTAACCTCTGCATAAAATGTCCCATGTCTTAGTGACGCAGGTGTATCTGGTCAGGGCGTTATGTTTGGCAAGGGCTCTGGATATTTTTCCCGTGGTTCCGCCAGCGTATGGTATCACGGCGAAAGTGGCATCATTCTTTTCCCTCGTAGTATTAGCCTCGTCGGTCCTGCTCTAGGCCATAACTCGTTTATCTTCTTCTCTCTGAGCAACTCAATGGAAGCCATTGTCTTGAAAAACCTTAAAAAGATGCTGTTTCTCGTTAAACACTTCAGGCCTGAAGACGCGAACTGAAACGTTGGCGAAACTGTTGTCACCCCAGAATGGACGGAAGATATCCCGAAACGAATGGATCCTCATACCTGTTTCATTGTTGCAAGGCCCCTTACCAGTACTAATGTTTCTTCTTATCCAACGTTGGCTTCGCGCAAGTGCTTGGGTCCTGTGCGATCTCATGCATCTTCTTAAATAGCAATACAAGTGCCTTTCACATTAATGCCCGTTCCACAATTTTGGATTGCATATTAAGAGGAATCGGACGACAACGATTGCTTCACGCGCGCTATTACTTGCGTGGGCTACTGCAGGAGTGCATGGAGAAAGTGGAGGCCTTTAAGACACATTTTAGGTGAAGTTATCGATGGCCTTGAAGGTGGAAGAATAAGTTAATGGACGAGAAGTTAAAATCAAATCGAAAGAGTGTAAAATGGAGTGTCTGTGAATGAGGGAGGGAAGAAACCTGTTTCTTGGTAGACACAAAAAGCTGTGGGGACTACTCCGCTGTGAAAAGTGAGTAATGTTTGGAGAAATAATTACTGTAGGTGAAAAGGAAAACATAAAATGCAAAGAATTAACTGATCTCATAAACATTATTAACTTAATGGAATACTGGTAATAAATGACAATGGTGGGAATGTAAAAGTCTAAAATCTACGGAAAAAAAACTTCGAGAACACCAACAGTCTTTCACGAGCAGTCGTAGTGAACGGACGTATCCTGCGCTCTCTGCCTCGTATCGTAGCCCTGACTAACCGTGCGAAGTTTAACTGAGTGCACCGACGATGCCTAACAACTGTGTTGAGTGCCATCTGATCACCAAACGCGGTCAGAAAACAGTGATCTGCCGTACTTGTCGGAATACATATCATCTGTCCTGTACCACTCTCAGCGAAACTGACTTACAGCTCCTGGAGGACCTCAATCACTCATGGGACTGCGTCACCTGCACAAAAAGGAGGGGCTGCAGTCGCGGAGATGAAACTCCAATAAAATCCACGGGTGTTGACTCCCTTATTGACTTCGCTTCCACAAATGTCTCCACGTCAATGCTGAAGGAGTTACTGGACCGTGTGAAGGTGATTCAGGATCAACAAAGTGAGTTTAAAATCTCATTGAAAAATGAGATGAGTGAATTGAGCAGTGCTATATCGTCCTTACAGAGTTTAATTAACGACCATGCTAAAACTATCGCCCTAATTAATGACTCTATTACAAGCATCCTTGCTAGATTTGACAATCTTGTCGACGAAAATAAAAATCTACTTAAGCGAATTCAAAATCTTGAAGTGCAATTGAATTTCGTCGAGCAGGAATCCCTCAGGAATGTATTGGAGATACACGGTATACCACTCAAAACTGGTGAAGTGTTGGGGGCCTTAATGTGTCAAGTGGGGATTTCCCTCGGCGTAAAATTTGACATTACGGACGTTGACTACGCATACAGAGTAATGGGGCGGTCCAACAACAACAGCAACAAACCTCCTGCTATTAGAGTGCGCTTTACGAGGTCCAACCTGGCTCAAGAGATCCTTGAGGCCCGTAGAGTCAAAAGAAACTTTTCAATTGCCGATATTGGCTGGAGTGACCTCCCTAATCACTTTATATATGTCAACGAATCTCTTAGTGCTCACAACCGTAAATTGTATTCTAAAGCTAGAGAGTTAAAGAAAGCTGGCAGATTAAAATATTTATGGGTCAGGGGCGGTAAAATATTTGGTAGGAAGGGAGAAGGAAGTGAACGACTTGTCCTGCGTACGGAAGAAGATCTCATCAACCTTCAATAGCACATGTCAAATAGTTCAACCGACTCGGGACACGTAAATAATGCTTTGATTGTCTCAAGTGATGCAAATGGTGTCTTACCGCAAAGTGTTTCTCAGTGTTATAACTTAAAATCCTGTCCAACAAATCTTGCTAACAAAGGATGTTACGATCATGTAAAACTATGTCTTGTAAACTGTCAGTCCCTTACTTATCATATTGATGAATTTCGTATCCATTTCCTTGGAGAGATATTTGACATAATATGCATGACTGAAACGTGGCTGAAACCTACAATCTCCGACGATATGGTGTACTTGGCCGATTACAACCTAGTGCGTCATGACAGGATTGGGAAAAAAGGTGGTGGTGTCGGGGCCTTTATTCACCAGAAACTTAACTACAGTGTATTGGCCTCCTCCCCATCTGACTATTGTTCAAAGCCCGAATTCATTATTCTAGAAGTCTTTGGGATGAATACTGCGAAACTTTTGCTTGCCATTGTGTATCGCCCACCTAAAATTGGTTACATTAATGAATTTGTGAACTCATTCTTAAGTTATTATCCTACCTATAAAAATACAATAATCGTTGGTGACTTTAATGCTGATATGCTCTCTGTGAGTTCTTACAGCAATCAACTAAAAGACTTCTTGTATTGTAATAACCTACATTTGGTCTCCGACCAAGCCACTCACCACACTATTAACAGCCATACCTGCCTCGACCTTTGCATTGTGGATGATTTGGACAAAGCATCCTCCTTTTCACAAACTCCTGTTCCATTCCTATCTACCCATGACCAGATATCCATTTCCTACCAATTCGTATTCCCATCACCAAAACGTCCACCCTTTACTTTTCGTGACTTTAAAAAATTCAACGAAGAAAGATTCCTTGATGACCTCTCGACCGCTGACTGGATCAAAGTGTATCAGGCCAATAACATCGACTCCAAACTAAAAATATTCAATGAAAATCTTCTGAATTGCTTTAACCTTCACGCTCCTGTGAGAACATCTCAACCTAAGGTCCCTACCACTCCCTGGCTGACCAAGGAAATCTCTGCGAAAATGAGGGAACGAAATCGTATACGCCGTGCATTCATTCGTTCCAACAACCCAATTTTATACGCTCAATTTACAAAGTTAAGGAACCAGACGAAACATTTGATCAACGATTCCAAACGCAAATACTATGCCAACGCTCTCTCTGGCATTAAAGATTCCAAGCGAGTATGGAAAGAACTAAGGAATCTAGGTCTTGTACGTCACCGACAAAACTCTCTTGCACAAAATATTACCGTCAATCAAATCAATCTCTACTTCTCTACTATTGCCCACACAGGCCTTAGCAGCTCCTCTCTTCTTCCTACCCTACCCCCTACATCTAATACTCTCGTCCCTTTCAGCGACTCAAATTTCTATTTTGAAATTATCAACACTGATACCCTCAATAAATTCATTTTCCGCTCAAGATCGAATTCCACCGGGGTAGACAAAATATCTCACAGAATGTTGAGAATCTCCTATTGTATCACAATGCCTATAATCCTTGATTTGTTTAATTTTTCACTACTATCCTCCAAATTTCCTACCCTTTGGAAATCGTCTCTTATAACACCTATAAAAAAGATAAAAAATCCAGTGAATCCGTCAAACTACAGACCAATATCCATCTTATGCAACATTTCTAAAGCGCTAGAACGCATTGTTCATTCCCAAGTTGAGTATTTTCTCGCTCGAAACAATAAATTTGACCAATTTCAATCTGGATTTCGTCGCGGTTTTTCCACCCAGTCTGCGCTTCTGAAAATCACCGATGACATTAGAAGTTCGTTTGACAAGAGAATGGTGACGATACTCGTATTATTTGACTTCAGCAAGGCCTTCGATCGGGTAGACCATGCTATTTTACTTGAGAAAATGAGGAAGTTGAATTTCTCTTCTTCGGTCCTCAACTGGTTTCATTCTTATCTGTCTGACCGTCGACAGGCCGTAAAGGACACTTACGGGAACATTTCCAGCTGGACTACAGTCCCCTGTGGAGTGCCGCAAGGTTCCGTACTTGGTCCCCTGCTCTTTTCCATTTTCATTAATGACCTTCCACGCGACTTAAAGCACACGAAGTACATGCTTTACGCAGACGACCTGCAAATGTATCGTCATTGTTTCCCCAACGAAATTGACGACTCAATCAAAAAAATGAACGACGATATTAAAGTTATTTCTGTATGGTCCCAGCAAAACAACTTTGTTCTAAACTCAAGTAAGACCAAAGCAATAATTATTGGTAGTCCTAAGATGACAAATCGCTTGCCCTATGAAAATGTATCTCAAATCTGTGTCGACGGCACCCTTATTCCCTATTCAAACTCTGTTCGAAATCTAGGTATCACCATGAGCTCAAGTCTGTCTTGGAATATTCATGTTAACAATATTTCTCGCAAAATCAACACAATCTTACACCAGCTCAAAGTGCATTCAAAATTTCTTCCCCAACACACTAGGAAAATGCTTATTTCATCGTTAGTTTTCCCCACTATTGATTACTGTTGCCTTGTTTACAATGACCTGAATGAAGAAGATAACACCACACTACACCGGGCTCTAAATTCATGCATCAGGTTTATTTTTAATCTTCGTAGAGATGTACACTTGACCCCCTATTACAATGAACTTCGATGGCTTAATGTTAAGACCCGAAGGAAATACTTCCTCGGGTGCTTCTTGTACTCCCTGTTCAAAGAAAAATCTCCTAAATATCTTTTCGACATGTTTGCTGCCAAACCTTCCACTAGAGAGATGTGTACCAGATGTGATCCTGAGTTTTTATATTTTCCTGGTCATCGCTCAGCGAAGTTCCAAAATTCATTTATAGTTACTGCGTGTCATCTCTGGAACACCTTGACCAAAAGCATAAAAAACTGTTCTTCCGTTGCTAGCTTTAAGATGAAATATTATGAAATGTTACTCTCTGATCACTAAATGTCATATTCATATCCTGAAAATCAAGAAATGTATGTATATGTAATTTGTTACACGATGTCATAACGATGTCGCATTTGTCCTTTTTACATGCCAATTGTTGTAATTTATATTTAATTTGTCACAGCTTGTATATTGTATGGATTGTCTGATTTATTTCTTTTTTGTTGCTCGTTTAACTATGTACATTGTCTTTTGTCCTTAAGGGGCACAGCCCTGGGACAATTAATAATAAACATTCAAACATTCTTTCATTTGTGGGCCACTATCTCTGAAACGCTAACTCCTTTGTTAAATCGCTCGGAAGGGAGAAAGTAGTTGAGCCGTGGTGAGGGGAGGGACTGAAAAAGGGAAGGAAATAGGGGGCGAAGGGTGGAAGAGAAGGGCCCTTCGTCTTCGAGTCGGGAAGAGATAACGAGGGTGACGTGGGGGAGCATGAATAGCGGAGCGGAGGTCACCTAAGGGGGGGTTGCGGCCGAGATGGGGGAGAAGTCCAGGAGATGGACCGGATGGCAGGGAGGCTGGAAGGAGAAGGGGGCGGCTCATGAGGAGGAACCCAATCACGCTCCAGCCACTTTCTATTGTTTGCAAACCGAGTTAGAGATCGCATTCGTTTCGATCTCCAGAGATTCAATGCGGTCCTTTTTTATCCACACGGCTCTCCAATCACATCCCATTTCTTTAACGTTGTTCAGTTATCAGTTCTCTTATCCGCCGTTATTGGGAGAAACCATGGTTGGCTCATTCTGATGGAATGTATAATTTTTCAGAACCAGTTTCCATTATTTTGCATGTACTAGTGTTTTTATAGAGTAAAAAACTTGAATCTTTTCACCTGCAATGCATAGCTGAGAAAATCGGGTGACGTGCTATGCGGTAGGGAGGACATGGTTGGATGAAGCTTTTTCTTATTTCTAAAGTCCTCAACATTACTAGTGGTTGATATTCTGTCCTTCCCACAGAAGGGAGCCAATTGAACGTTGACGAGGTCACTAGGCGCCCAGAATTAAGTTTAATTGCCTGTTGATTATCGCTTAAACTTATACTTTTTTTAAGCGCGATAACTGTCGACTTAGCATTATAATGTCTTAAATTACGGGGTAAGTAGGTTTTACACGGTTACTCTGTTTATTTCCACCACAATATAGAGAAAAGAGATATTATCGCCCAACGCAAACCGTATCTATCAACATGTTCATAAGAAGGCGTGTTCTTTGCTAGCATGCAATGTATAGTGTAATTTTCAGCGGGAGAGTTCACCTTTCTCATGTTCACCTATGTGATCCATCGGCCTCCATTTTCACTCATTCGATTTGAACTCACGAATTCAATGATAACCCGAGCATTTGCGAAGCTTTGGTGTCTTAGAATGCACACGCAACTGAAAACAGGAAGGGAAATCTTTAGGCAACGCCCTCTTCGGAGTGGAAGCCTAAAAATTTGCTTCTTTGTGTTTCATAGTAGACAATATTTTTTCCTGTCATTGCTAATGGTTGATTTAATCCATAAAACCAGCGTTTTGAATTTGGAAGTGACATGGAAATTCATTGGAGCGTAAAGATGGTTTGGGTGGTGATCCACCACTCATATGTGGCACCCTATCGTGGCAGCTCGCAAGACAACACATAGATGGTGCAGATTATTACATCACAAATATTTTTCGGCTAAACTCTAAAATTTCAAATGTGGTGACCTATCATCTACATAATACCCTGCAAGCCACCATTAAGGTGTGTGGCACGGGGTGAATTCTCACCAAACATGCTCTACATATCATGCATTTAAAAGGATTAGTCTATTAATATACTGTTCTAAATTTCACTATTTAAAAAAGATAAAAATAGCTAAGCAAACATGCCAAAACATGCTGTTAGTTGGGTTAGCTTCGAGTCCTTATACCAACATGCAGCTACCAACGTTATCCGTTGCTACACTCGTATTGGATATATTTACCGTTATTCATATCCCTAATAGTACGAGGAAAAAAGGACATTTTGAATCTGTCAGTTCGGCAATCAATTTCTCTAATATTGTGATCATGGTCCAGTCTACCATAGTAAGTTGGGGTTCGCAAATATTTTTTACATCATCACTGAAAATAAGGTCTTGGATAAACAACAAGATATGGCACTTATTCCACAGGTTTTTATTAGTGGTACAACGCGTTTCAGCGGTTAAGCCATCATCAGGTACCAAAACCTGTGGAATAAGTGCCATATCTTGTTGTTTATCATAATATCATTCCACTACGTCTCGCCGGACACAGTTACGTATGGTCTTGGAATTTGTTTAAGAGGTAAAGTCTAAATTTCAACCTACTATGTGACAATGATTCCCAAATTAACTCATTTAATAGACTGGTTACGCTAATAAGGTTATCGTACCGTCCCTTTACAAATCTTGCCGATCTTTGCTGCACACGTTCAAGTTCGTTATTTAGACCGATTTCGTAGGAATCCCATACACTGGCAGCATATTCCAAATGATCTCTAACAAGGGAAAAGTAGCTGATTTCTAGTATCATCCTCTGCTATACGCCCTTGCGGCGGCTTGCCTCCTCCTCCTCAGGATAAGTGCAGATCACGGGAGGACTGCGTGCAGTGATTACAGCCTTGTGAAATGCTTCAGGCAATGCGTGTAGTCTTCTTCAACGGCTGTGCATCTTCTGCGACTCCTTCCCTAACGCCCCCGCCCTCTCTGGGCCCTCGCGTCACGCCCCCAATTTCGCCAAAGTGGTCGGACGCTCCTTTCGGGCCGAGGAGGGGAGTGGGCAGGAGTGAAAGGGGATGGCCCGGGGATGGATGGGAGGGCGGCCACCCTTCAAAGGGCGGTAAGTGGCAGGCGGTGGAGTTTTTTCTTCCTCCCTCAAAAATGTAATTGAATGGGAAGAAGGAAAGGAGGAGGGAGACGAGGAAAGACGCACGGCGAGCAGACGGAAGAGGAGTTCGCGAAGAAGAAGCGTGGGCCTTTTTGGGTCCCCGGGCCTCTCATTCGCCATTATCACTGCGCCCGTTCGGAGCTAATTAATTTATCAAGCAGTTTTAGAAGGAGGGTGCGGCAGACTCACCATGATTCGACGAGAGCAGTGCACCTACGACATTACTCCGGAGGGGTGGTTGTTGCGTGTAGAATCCCTCTCTTTCACTCTGAATTCAATTAGCCCCCTCCCTCACTTTCTTCCCCCGGTGAAAATACCACCCCACGGGATCCTAGCTTGAATGCGATTCAGATTGAACCCCTAAATCGAGTTAATTTGCGACGGGAGGAGACAAAAGACTGCTGTGAACCCAACAACGACAAGACTCTCCATCCCTTGCGATATCACCTTTAAATTTTAGTGGCAAATGAACATTCCCATTTGAAAGCGGACGGAATCTTTTAAGTGCTCTTTAAAGATGTTCGCTGGATAATAGCTTGAAAATATTAACTTTTGAAAGGGAGATATAGTAATATTTATCACATATCGTAAACCCATTCATCTCTCCAGGTTGTATAAAAAGGGGGTCCTATTTTTTCCATTCCAATATTAGCGTTCAGTTTCAACCTTTTTTCCCATAGTATCAATCCTCAGTAGAAGTGTGTCATAATGCTCTTGTCAAAGTGGTTTATTGGTAAACAAAGCGACCTGTCAAAGAACAAATCCATTTAATATTAGGCGTAAAGAGCCAATTACGCCCATGTTAGATTCTTTCTCACTTGATAAAACAGAAAGAATTAACGAGCAGAATCCACAAAAATAAACTTTACTGCGACCCGGGTTTCACTGTATTACAGCTCGTCAGGTCGTAGTAAGGTTTATTTTTGTGGATTTGGCTCGTTTTTTCTTTCTCTGTTGTCATGTTTCGCTTCCACTCCATATCGCCTGAATCTTCAGAATTCCTTATCACTTATTACTTCTGGTGAACAAACTCAAGATATGTGTCATTTCCATTGATTATATTAGGACACAACCTGGCTGTTTCTTCCTTTGGTCAACCGAGTATCACTTATTACTAACCCGATGCAAGGAATTACATAGAAAAATTTTATTCTGGGGACTAACCAGACGCCTGAGGTTAAGGATGAAACATATACCCATGTGCTTCTATTTTGAGCATTCATACGGTAAAATGTTGACATTTACCGATAATTTCTCTTCAGTTTCCTGCAACAGATAGTTAATACTTATTATAGTAACAGATAGAAACAATTAGTTTCGTTTGAGCATCATCACAACTTTTCCGGTTGCGTTGGATGCGATGTTTGACAGTCGAACTCTAGTGGGTAATTTTAGCCCATAAATTAGCTATATGAATTGCATTTTATATGAATCACTTTTCTTTATACTACGTATGCTATTTTTGTTGCACCATTTGAAAGCCAACGGAAACTTTTAAGTGCTCTTTAGAGATGTTCTACTGGATAATAGCTTTAAAATATTTACTTTTGAAAAGGAAATATCTCAATATGTATCGTAAATCTATTTTGCTTTTCCTTGAAGCCAGGTCGCTAATGCCGTTTATTTCTTAAGCGTAGATTTCCGCAGCGTGGATGATTTCCGGTTGTCTCTTTCGGGAGCCGCTGGGTGTGCAGCTTCGTGTTCCTTACTTTCGTCATAGAGTTGGGTTTCCTAGGATAAACATGCGAATAAACCTTCCATCTATAATAGTTCGCAGTAGTTGAAAAATAATATTTCATGATTTGAATTACCTTCCCCAGACTCATCCTTGATGTGGCTCGTAGCGTGTACCCAATCGGTGACGTGAATGATGAGAGATATTAGTGACCATCCTTTTTGTCGTGAATAGGCACCGCTGAATTGAGCTGTGCGTCATTGAGCACACACAAGGTGGACGTGTCTGAGTGAGGCCGGGATTACGTTGAACGTTTCCTGACGTGATGGAAACGGACGGTGGAGGTGAACGTCAACGTAGCGGCTCAATTGTTGATGGTACAGCACGACCGACGTCGGACCAATGGTGGCGTGGCGAACACTCACCTCTTGGGTTCGAATTACTGTAAAACCGTAATTTTTTACTTTTTTCCAAAGACTTTCTAATGTGAGTTAAGTGTGAACACAGCAGGTTTTGCTGTGAAAATTCCATTGAAAAAAAAACTATTTTCAGAGGTCGAAAAATGTTTTTGAAAAGTGTCACCCTCATCTCAACATTTACCCCCAATTGATTTTCAAGTCACTCGTGATTGGTTGACGGAAACCAACGTGCCGGGAAAGCTAGACCTAGACAATCTTCTCAACGTCCATCGGTGGCTCCGTCACCGTCCGGCCATCGTAATTAGCTTCTTTGCGTTCCAATTTTCCTCACTTCAACAATGCCACCGTCCGTTTCCGTCACGTCAGAAATCATTCATCGTCATCCCGGCCTAAGAGTGTGGTCGCTCGCTGCGCAACTGAAGCAGTTAAATGCGTTATCCTGTGGGGTTAGCCACCCACAACACGGGCATGAGTTGCGTTCGTTTTTGTTAGAGAAATCAAGGCGTACTGTTTTATTGTGCTCTCGCCCTTTCTGTTCCTCTCGCATTAATTTTTATATATCTTAGAAAGAAATTCATTTTGAAAAGCGTAATTGAGATAGCATATTTTCAATAATCATATTTTTTTTAATTATATACAGTGGTAAAATTGGAAAACGTTTCGCATATTGTAGGTGTTTCGAAGTATCTCCTAAGTTTTCCTCTCAACATGGCGTCCTTCACTTTTTCCGTTGCTGTGGAATTACCTCGAATGATGGTATTACAATTTGAAGGGCATGTCAAGTTAGCCATAGCGTGATAAAAGTTTTTTTTAGGTGTATAATGATTTTTATGAGGGGTGTAATTGTGGTGAGTGTAGTGTTTGGCAGCCTATCATCGATACATAATCTAGGTTGTACGTGGATAAAATATTAGAGTGTGTTAATTATCATATTTAATATTGGATTTCCTTTCTATAACTTGCCGGTAGTCATCCCCGGACTACGAGGCTCAGGAATAATGAGAGTGGTAATGACGCGAACCTTTCCTTCGGAAGAATCGGACTACATCTCTGAGATTGCCACAGGGATACGATGGAAATGGTATAAGATTGGAAGATGCTAAAGAAGAAAGAGACAAGAAATAGATTTCGTTGATTCAAACGGAGATAGAGGTGAAAGTAAACGTGATTCATCTCGGCGTCTTCGAACGACAGTGGCTCGTCATTATGTAGAAATGATTTTTTTTGGAATTAAAACTTAAGCTCTTACCGAAAGAAAGAGACTGGCAATTTTCCACAAGAATAAGGTTTTTACTCGACCGTTTTCGGTATACAACACCATCATCAGGTGATGGTGTTGTTGTACACCGAAACCGGTCGAGTAAAAACCTTATTATTGTGGAAAATTGCCAGTCTTTTTCTTTCGTTATGATATTCCACCAAATCAAGCCTGAAACAACAACCTTTATTATGTTCTCAAGTTGGGGATTGGGTTGGTGTGGTGGCTAGAGTACTGGCCTCCCATCCCGAGGGCCCGGGTTTGATTCCCGGCGGTGACGGATTTTTCAGTGGAAAACCTATCCCCACTTTGGTGCCTAGTGGAGAGCATTTCAAGTTCAGTACTCCGTCCGTCGGATGGGACGTTAAACCGTGGTCCCCTAGGTGACTTTCGTTAAGAGTAAGCTAATGTCGACGCCAGGTTTCTCTCCACCCTTCCTCCGTTCCCTTACACTCGACCCAATTACCCACCTATTCTAAATGGCGCAAATGACCTCAGCTGTCGGTCGCCTCCCCTGAATAACCAACCAAGTTCTCAAGTTAATTACAAGTTAAGATTTAAGTTCTGTTTCTTCCAGTAAACTTTTCTCTATTAAATCCCCCACTGAACTGCATGAAGGATGGGTACTAGACTTTGGGTATTTACCAAGGCTTTTGGTAATATTTGGAGTCGAAGTCTTCTATAGTGGACATCGGGAGACTGCTGCAGTTCAAACTTGAGGGTGTGGCGGGCTAGTTTCCAAGACAAAATGAAGGAATCGTATCAGAAGAAAAAGTGTTCGTCTCGGCCGTCGATAAAAACGGTCCCTTGAAAAGATTTTGCTCATCTTGTGACATATCCTCAATAGAGGCTAACCTTCCTCTCCTTTCGAGTGAGCTGAGCGACGTAAGAATGTGAACGCATTGTTGGTTTCTCGTGGACGCCGAATGGCTGTTCGTGAATTCCTGAGATTCTTTTCTTTTCTTCTCCTCCACTCCTGTCCACAGATGGACTTCCGCCTTTGTCCTCCTTCCGTCCTCGTAGGGAGAGCCGAGGGTAGAGTGGGTCCAATTCCATTCGCAGCATGTGTTCCCTCGGGAGCTTTATTTGTGGAGCACTTGAAAGAACTCCTGAGTCCTCTTCTCCGCGTCCGCTCCCGTATCCCCACACCCTCCTTGGACGACTTTCTTAGAGCAGAATATGAATATCCATGCAGTTTGATCCGTGTCGCTCCAAATCTAGCAGATTTTCACTTCTTAGACGATTTCCTATCACACAAACATCCGTGTCATATTCTAATATATTCCTGGAAAAGATTGATAACTCCAGAAAGGGAGAAGATACGAAGCTGATGCTTACGTTTTGATAAATTCATGATCAATAAACACCTAAAGCGTCGGATTCTCACGGATGCGTCTTAACGCAACATATCAAGGCACAGGAACAAGTAAATGTTGTCATTTCCCTTCAACGAAGAATGTCTCTCTAGAAAACACAAGTTAATCAATACATTGTAGAAGTGTAGGTTTACACTTGGGTAATGCAAAAGGCAACATGTTTCAGTTGTAACATATTCGTGTGAAGATGTACTGTGATGTGATTCGGTGGTGAAGATTGCATATCAGTGGATATCATACTTATATGTTTATAATCGTGACTTTGAACCAACATTTTTCCACTGTAGAGTATGCAATTTCGGAATTCAACTGGAATCAATGCCCACTAAATGCGTAAATAAAGAAGAAATGAAGTATTACGGGAAATTTTGCCAATTATTCACTTTTACTCCTGCCGAAATCCGAGTTTTTCACATTAATCGAGTTAATTGCTCACGAATGGCTTAGATTCTCTGTTTCATATATCTAGCTCTCTCTTTTAAGAATTTTTCCCACCAAAAATGCTCATGTATTTTTAAAATTAACTTTTCTGATTATGAGGTCATATAGCATCTAGTTTTATGTACCATTTGTCCTTCTTTTTCCTCTCAATTGGACTGATCTCAATAAAAATTTCAAAGTTACTTTAGAATTCTGCAGCAGCATCGAACATTTTACATTTATGTGATTTCAATTGCTGTGAATGCCCATGTGAATTTCTGATCTTTAACGCATTTTAAGTCCGATAGGTAAAAAGAATCATGTTCGCATTCAATTGAAGTGAAGGAGCAAAAAATATATATTTCCCCTCTTTTCCCTGTTTCCTCTCATTAGCAGCATGAAAACGCATTTAATGCTCTGTGAACCATGAAGTTTCAGCGAGTTGGGGAATAAAATTTTTGTTCTATTTCTGTACCCTTTCACGTTTTATGTTTTTTTTAAGTTCTCAGTCACATCGCCATTTCAAAAACTGAAATTCCGCAGCTATGAATGCGTTTTTATATCTTTACTCGACGTTCCCTCTCAACTGTATGCAGATTTTTCATTCGCATTACTTTTCAACCCTACCGTGCGCATACGAAACGGTAGCGCCGAACCCTATCAGCGTAATCTAATACTATTCCTGGAGAATGCACAGTGCAGAAACTATAATGCACGGCTGGGTGGGGATGGAAAGGGGGAGGGTCGCTTTGATCTTTGGCCATCGGTTTGCAAGTCTGTTTTCTGAGCCTTCGGACCCTCTCTCCCTTGTTCGACTCCCGGCGCGTGCTCCCCGCTGTCGCTATCGCAGTGGCCTTGCATCTATCGCAGAGCCGTTGCCGTGCAATTGGCAAGGGAAGGGTCACACTCTTATGTCATTCCCGGTGGTGGTGTTGCTAACAGAGCGATTGATCCCGGGCGCTGAGGGAATTCCCGGGCGATTCGGCACCTTTGCCTTCCAGAGGCTGTGTCGAGAGTGAGCAGGAGCGGTGAGTGGCAGGTGGATCACTCGGAGATTAATTCCGCCTCCCCCTCATACTGATCGGACCGATGTGAGGATTTTCCCGGCTGCATACATGTCAGGCGTGTTATTATTCATCAGTCGGCTCGCATTCATGGCAATCGCATTACTTCACGCAGTAAATATTTGATTTATTTTTAAGCAACGTGAATTGTTTGAGTGCAGTATCGACATCTTTACTTCAATATTTGATTTATTTTTAAGCAACGTGAATTATTCGAGTGCATTATCGACGTCTTTACTTCAATATTTGATTTCTTTTTAAGCAACGTGAATTGTTTGACTGCATTATCACCATCTTTACTTCAATATTTGATTTCTTTTTAAGCAACGTGAATTATTTGAGTGCAGTATCGACATCTTTACTTCATTTTGTGCTGAATATATGATTTTATGTTAATATTTATTCCCCTATTGGTATACAGTGTTGTATCAACGTCTTAGCTATCGGTTCATTCTGGTTTTTCATGTGAATCGTTCCTAGTCGAATTTGTGTTTGAAGGTTATGTGTTTATTATTTTCACATTCGCGGAGACTAGTGTAACGTATCAATTTTTAGCCATGTCATGCTTGGGAGTTGGGGAGCCGCCATGTTGGGTTTTGTATAGAAAACTTATTCAGAGACATAGGGAAATATGGCGTCGGCCTCGACAATGGCCAATTTATTATTGAGCTTGGTGATTCGGGGCATTCGGGAGATGCAATCCCAAGAATTGAAATTGTATCGAAGGCTATTGTTGAACTCGCGGCATGTTACGGAGGGAGACTAATTTTGGCCGAGGGTTAACAATGAGGAGTTTGCCTATATAAAGAGGGAGGGAGAGCGAGATGGGGTGGCTTCTAGCTTCTAGGGGAGTCTGATAGTCTAACAACAGTGAGTGAGGCTTCTAGCTTCGAGTCGGATGGTCTGACAACAGGGAAGTGGCTTCTAGTCGGAGAGGAGTAAAAAGGAAAGTGGCGGCTAAGTCTAACAAGAGAGAAAAGGAAAGTGGCGGAGAAGCCAGGATTAACCAAGGAGACGGGGATCGCATCAGCCAGGAACTCCAGATAAACTAGAGGGATAAAGCGGTCCACTCCCCACTATTATGTAGAAACTTAATTTTAAGAGGGTACTTGTTATATTTTATGTGAAAGTGAAAAGTGAAGTGGCTCATGAAGTGATTTATGGCCTGTAAAAATTGAGCCTGAAGATAACAAGATTGAAAGTGATATATTGTGAGGGTAATGTATTAATATAAATGTTTATATTTTGTTGTATTGTGTGTGAGACAATTAAATTGAAAAGCATAAATTACACTAGTGACGTTTCGATACTTGCATATGTTCGTATAATATATTCGCATATTATTGCTATCTTATATTATTTCAGGTTTACATCTTGCTTTTTTTCCAGGCTTTCCAGACTTCAGTTAGTAGTAACACCTTTCCGGGCTTTCGTCCTCTCAGGTCTTCGTTGTATGCTGCTTGTAGTATATTTTCTGGTAGAGATTTTGTCAATTTATTAGGGATGAGAAGGGTTTTTTGTTCAAGGTTTGAAAGTAGGAGAATTTAGGTAGTAATTTAGTGCTTATCTTTAGGTAGAAAGGTTATTTTGTTCGGGGAAGGATGACTACTGCGTTTGTTGCGAGGAGAGGGGGATAATTTTGGTAGGATTTATTTTTAGGAAGGAGTCTTTACATCTTGCTGGATGTCCAATAATATCGGCTGGAAGCTTTTCAAAAAGTCCTCGTCATTTTTTTTATGTTCTTTTGTGGGCATTGGTACGTTGATTCCTAAATAAAGGAATGTATGGGGTAGATCAAAACTATAGAATAAATATTTTAGTTTATATTATATGAAACAATCTGTATCCATCATTTGGGTAAGAAATTTCATCAAATGTTCAAATTCAAACCTTATTGATGATCGTGTAGAATGTTTGTGTACTCAGAAAATTCGTGGATTGTATGATACGTTGGGGCAAAGAGCCAACCTATTTTGGAAGGCAGTTTCCATTTTTTAATGGAGATGATCACTGACTAGTCTGCTGTTGGTATGATTAGTCAATAGCTGTTAAATAATTAGCATAAAAATGAGGCATTTGACCTCCTTTTCGTGTATCCACTTGTAAATGCAGGTCACATGGGGTCAAACCCTCCGTGGGGGAATAGGAGCGGAGGGTGTGATTCCAGCGAAGCAGGGCGCCCGTCTGAAAGGTCAAGGGCTCATTAAGGAGGTCCCGTTGTCCCCAGTCTAGGGCGACACGAAAGGTGACTCCACTCCCTGTAACTTGATAACCGAATCCCTTGAACGGGGAACCTAAACATGGGGTAGGGTAATTGTAGGCATTTTTGTACAAAGGGCTCTTAAGCAAATGGGGGTTCAGCTCAATGGGGTTAAATGTCATTAGCAATTTCACTGGCTTGTTTTTGGCTCCTTTTATCACTCAAGACCACAATCACTAAAGGTTTATCGTGGGGAAGACACATCCGGGAAATATGCGGCCGAGCGAAGAGAAAGCTAGGATTCATAAAAAGAGTACTAGGGAAATGTGATAAGAAGACAAAAGAGCGATGTTACTTTTCACTAGTTAGGCCCCACCTCGAGTATGCAGCCAGTGTATGGGATCCTAATGAATTAGGTTTGATCAGAGAACTAGACAGTGTGCAGAGTAAAGCAGCTAGGTTCGTTAAAAGGTGTTTCGATAGGTTAAGTAGTGTATCAAAATTAATAAAAGAATTAGGGTGGGAATCATTATCAGAGCGTAGTCTAAAAGTACAGATTAAATCTATTAGAGAAATTCCTCTCGGATAGCTTTACTGAAGATGTTAAGCACATATTAAAAAAACCAGCGTATTATGCTTGATTCGACCAGATAAATAAGATTAGAGAGATAGATTGTCTTACTGATAGATTCATAACGGTATTTTACCCCCGTTCAATAAGAGAACAGAATAGGCAGCATAGCAAAGGGATAGGTAGGGGAAGTATTTTAACGTAGTATGTAGTGCATGATGCATGTATTAACCACTTAAATACTATAGATACTAACTATCTAGATGCATGAGACCCTATAGTTGTTTGTTTTCATGTTAGTAGTGCATGCTTGGTGATCTTCACCCCCTGCCACACACCCTCGCCGTGGCTTGCAGGGTTTCGTGTGGATGTAGATGTTTTAGTTCGGCTGCTTCGAAATCATTGGTATTCTCTTGCATCGTCGCTTTTCAGTCGCACGCTCTATCAGGAGGTGAAGTTTTTCCAATCGCCGCCATGTGCTGATTACTCATGTCCATCACGTATGCTTATGGAACCGAGAGATGGATATGATAATTCAATTAAGACAATTATGCAAACCGGAAACTTGCCGATAAAATACTTTAATATTCTATAAAATTATTTTACTGCTCTCTAACTCCATTTTTTAATAAAAGTTATCTCCACAAAAGCTATGTCGCTGCTTTAAACTATAGTTACTTTGGAAACCATTTAGAAATAAACAGACATTAAAATACTTAATTATCAAGTTTCTTAGTGAAATTGATGGTTTCTGACGTCACTTTATGGAATTTACTTGTATTCATTATGAATGACAAAATAACCTTTGTATTTCCACAATTTATTCTCTGACACTACGACCATGGTTTCGACGATTGACGGATGGGAGGATGACATTAATCGTCGAAACCATGGTCGTAGTGTCAGAGAATAAATTGTGGAAATACAAAGGTTATTTTGTCATTCATAATGAATACAAGTCCCTTAGTCATTTTTCGTTAAATTAGTTTTTTCCTGACAAATTTTGTGCTCTGATATAAGGGAATATTGTTCAGATCACTTAACATAGAAATCAATTTCACTGGCCGATGTACTTTTAAATGATTTATTTGGAAATATCCTATTTGATTTTCAAGAAATTCGGTTAAATTTTTTGAAGGTTTTGCTTAAGGATTGCGCTAGAAAGTCGGGTTCCTCATTCTTGTAAGGTAGAGTGTCCACAGCTTAATGCCCCGGTATCTAATATCCTTCTAGGGAATTAATCAATCTGGTGAGGTTATACAATCAAATGAATAACATGGGAATAAAATCATGATTACGGTTCAATATATCCGGAGCATTGCGAAATTCTGCTATTAAGGGATAATAATGTTTTCCTAATTGTATGTAATCTCCATCACGTGAAAGTGCAACGCTCAATTACTGGAATAACCATAAATTGGACGAACATTAACTTGCAAATCATTAAATGTAGTCAACTCACAGAGTATAGGCTGCTTCTTATTCACCTGAATGTCCAGGCTTCAACTTAACACATGGTTCCAACAAATATCCGCTGAAATTTGTATTTTAGCATGCTGTTCTTTTCTTTTGGATATTTTAATTATTATATATTATCCTACAGACAGCATACTTGAACCACAAGAAAGAAAATGCATTAAATAATCTAATTCTTGTCATGAAATATAGTTTTCATTTCCAAATCATGAATAATTCCTTACGCTATACCGATATTCACTCAAATTTTGTGGTTTTGAGAAAATTTAACCCTGACGACCAAATGCATTGTTAAAGTTCGCTCTGAACAGAATTCATGTGGAAGGTAATTCTATACACCGTGCAACTGAAGAGAGCATTTCGGCTTATTCGTGATGCAAGATCGGTCGTTTTGTTAGGCACGGACTCTACCTATCAGGGGTCACGGCTGCAATTTTGGACCTCAAAAGTTCTTCCATCGTGTTCTTCGTGCCCAAAAACCTATTAGTTGAAAGTTTTGCTAAATAATTCTGTCTTTTTTGTCTTTCGAATATTTTAACATTGAAAGCCCATAGGGAAAATTTTGGATTTTAGATTGAACCCTATTTCAGGGGTCAAAAGATCATATTTTTAATATTTATCTTAGACTCAACAAAATTTTCAACCTTTTTCTAGCAAGGTACCAAATTTCATCCATGTAGCTCGGAAAGAAGTGTCTAAAATTACAGGTCAAAAATGACACACGATCAATGGGGCACTCTGTATAGGGAAGGTAGGCCGATGCAAGGAGGCTAGACGGTTCTAGAGGCGGCATGGCAGCTGATTCCTCAACTAAGGTTGATCATGCGGACCAATGGAAGAACGTGCCAACTAACCAACATAAGAGGATGATTGCTTACCATCGAATAATGATGGCGATGTGGTCGAAAGGTTGGGTCACCACAGGCGCACCGGGAGGCATAGTCCTCTTAGTTTAACATATTTCACAATATGATGCACACATATTCTAGGCGTGACTCTAACCCTTGATCTTCGTATCATTTGGTGAGAACGGAACCCATCCGGCGCTGAGACACTGGAGCGGCGACCAGGAATCCCCGAGGAAAAATCTGCCGTATGGGGGCGTTTACTGGGAATCGCTAGTTTATTATACATTAAATCGTTAGTTGGAAACGAAGAATGAACGTTGGTAAAAAAATGAATCTTCTAACCCGAAACATTCACTCGTAAATTAAAAATTCTCTTTTTGGACCAACTGTTTTATCATCATTGCAATGGCATCAATGAACATCCCACGGATACGTAATGAGACATTATGCCACATGGGGATTTGAATTTTACTCCCTGGTTTTTGTTAAACTATCTCAAATCTCAAGCTATCTCGAATCGATGACGATTTCAAAAGCGTTCCATCTCTTCCCTTAATGCCCCATGTTGGTTCAAATGCACAAACCCCTAAAGAAATAAAAGATAATGAAATACGCAATTTGAACACCGCTGAACCATTCATTTCAATAATCCTAATTTTAACCGAATGCAAACCTTCTAAATCCGCGAGTAGCGCTAGCAGTCAGCACGTATCTTTGTGACAAATATGGCTGACCTTGCTTCACGAATAGCCTGCTATACCTTCAGTACCTTCCTATATCCTCTCGAAAAGCACAATGCCGTTTACAGCATACCTCTATGACGAACTGTTTAAGCATTACGATGTCTTCATTTCAGAGGCGACAATCGCAAAGGCCTCAGCGACGCTCGGTAAAGAACCGAAAAAACAATTGAAATATATTGAGGTAACCATTTCTCGAGCAAGAAATGAGCGAATACTGAAATTAACTCTGTGAATATTTGTAAGTATTATGTTTCTTCACGAAATTGAGTGTGACTCGGACAATGCCACTCTATACGCTTTAGATATATACGAAGTTCGCAATTTGAAGAAGAAAATGTGTCCTCTTTAAGAGGATTATCAATGGAAAACATCGTAAAAATGCAAAATTATTGCGTCATCACGTAAGAGCAATGGTAAATCGGGGATGACAAAGATGGCGGACAGGCCACGCCCATGTTACAGGTTGAAGCATTGGCCACCATAGCTAGCGCCCTCTCCATATACCTCAATGGAAAAAACAGTAAATTTCAGCGTAAATTACACCTTTCCCGGAAACTTCGAGGGCAAAGTATAAATCGGTAAAACTTTCCTTCTTTTTAATTTTAAACCTACGATCTTTTTCCCCGTTTTGTTGATTTCCTCTATTCCATTTCTTATCTCTACACCTTGTACAGATATGCTTTCCGCCTCTTCTCAAGGCTTTGCCACCTCAATCATTTCACCTCATCACTCGCGCTGTCGCATCTCTCTTACCTGCCTAAGACTTCTCCATCCGCCTTCCCTTGCACTTTCCTCACATTTTTCATCAGCCCTCTCCTGTGAGCATAAGGCGAACTCCAATATTGATCGCACCAACGTTTTGTTCGTCATTTCTTTAACTTCCTTCGACGATTTATTCAGGTAATGCATGATGAAGTGAAGTGCTCTGAGACCTTTCCCCGTAGTTTTTTTTTAATATTTTGTTCCCAAAGTAAGTCTTTATTCAATATCACATCTACTATCGGCGCAGAAATTATGTGCACTCGAGTTTGAATACGAATTAATAATTTTACATTTTACAGCAGTTAGGCTAACGGTCTGAAATTTTTTACATTAGTTTTATTACCATTTTTATGAATTGGCACTATTGTGGCCATTTTCCAGTCTTTAGGTACACAGCTATTATTTAGTGAAACCAGAAATGGCACTCTGAAGTAAGGAACAATTGATTCTATCCCAAATTTCAAGAGATGAACTGATATATCGTTTTTCACTTTAGACTTATTGGAACTCAGCTTTATAAAATAACTGAACGACGAAATTTACTAAGTATCTTTCGTGTACATTATGGTGTGAATAAAAGTACACAGAAGATTATAAATTATTTCACAAATTACGTTTATGTAGTCGAACATGCAATGCCTTTCCAAATGAATACCTCGCATGGAATCTCTAAAAAACACTTCCATTGGCAGAGTCAGCTGTGTGTCCACCACTGTGATTGGGCGAAGGAGTTGTGTACCCTCAGTTGTGATTGGGCGAAGTGGATGACGTACAAGTCCTTTGCACGGCCACTCAAGCGAAGTTTTTCACCGCGTATAGCTCGAGAACTACGCGTGGGATTGAATAACGGAAAAATACGGGTCCTTTTATTTTGCATAGCTCTGTCAGACCCGGCAATAAAAAATACGGTAAACGACCCCATTACACTACAGAAGGTGTGACCAACGAATTGTTTATCAGCGAAGTGGTCGTGCAGCCGTCATACCTGAAAGCGAGGCGTGAATTCTCCTGTGATCTGAGTGCTCATCACGGCCGCTTCCCTCGGTTGTCCCTGGAATGCTTCGCCCCCTCCTCCCCCTCCCGCCGCCCCGAGAAATCCACCCTTGCGCTGCGGTATCCCTCCCCCGATAAACCACCCCCACAGCTACGTGTTCACATAAATCTCCCGGAAATTCCGTCTGAATTAGCGGTCTATCTCGTGACAGATCATCGGGCTTAAGGGGTGAGAGGGTGGAGGAAGAATATTTGGCTCGGGTTAAAAAGGGTTCTTCGTGGAAGGGGCACTGAGTTGGGGGGGGGGGGGGGTGATGGCCTCGGTGGGGTGGCTACTAGCTTGACGTGTCGGTTTTGGGGGGAGTGTTAGGGTCGGACCCTAGGGTTTGGTTCGGCTGGGGGTTGAAACGGGGATACTTTCCGACGGCCCCTCCCCACTAATGGCGCCCCTGACGTGCCCTTCTAATATTGGCGCTGTGGTCTGGCGGGCGTCCTCTGCACTCACAGGGGTGGTTCCATTCCCTGCCCCCTTACGTGCCCCTGTCGTCGCAATTTTAAAAGGTACCCTTGGTGAATTCTAAGCAGGGGGAGAGGCGACTGAACTTTAATGTATTCCACTCCCTGGAAAAATGCATAAGGGTTAATTATCTATCGCCTCGCGCAACTCTTAGCGTTTGATGCCACCCTTTATTTTTTATGTGCGACGGGAAATTGCCGAAATTGAAATTTTAACCTCCTACTCGTTCTGATTTGCGTCTCTCCGGTTAATGCCCTATCGATTCAATCATGATGTGACTTTTTCATTTTTTTCCCAGCTGCGTGCAGATCTTTAGATGTCGTTGTCTTTTATGGAAGGATTTCTTGAGCCCAACTCCCTGCCAGGAACATTTCTTACTCCCCGTGGGAATACGTTCGATCCCGCTTTATATTCTTGTCCATCATCGTAAGAAAATAACATAAAGATTCCCTAAGTATGTAATAATTTTATTTCCCTTTCATTTATGAAAGTTATAATAAATTTTAAGCGGCAATTTTGGATTTTTAGTTTTTAGTCCAGAATATGACGTCCATATTGATGGGATGTTCACGCGTAATTTTCTCTACGAATTGTGTTTTTCTTCGCTTAACTTCTTTTTGTGTAAGACGACCGAGTAGCAGCGCCATAGTAAATAACACATTAAACCGATTTCGTTTTGAAAGTTTTTCCGTTCATTTTTTATGAGTGGACGGGTGAATCAATTTTAATAATGTGGCACTTCAACGATTTTCAAATTTTAGGCTTCATACTGCCGTGGCGTGGTAAAATTTTGTTCGGATATTGTAGTGCAATTTTTTTAAAATGAGAATTATTTTTATGTGAGTTTCAGATTCTTAAATTAAATGATCTTTTTAATTTTTGTTTACAGGCGAAGAGTATCCATCCAAAAATATGTCTAACTCCATTAAAAGCCCCAGTCTTCCGAATTATGTTTTTAATGTTTGGTACTCTTGGGACACCACTGCAAAAAAGTTAAGGATTTCTTGATGATCGTGCAGCTCTTAGCGTTTGATGCCTCCCTTTATTTTTTATGTGCGATGCCGAAATTGCCGAAATTGAAAATTTAACCTCCTACTCGTTCTGATTTGCGTGTATCCAGTTAATGTCCTATCGATTCAATCATGATGTCATTTTTTCTCAGCTGCTTGGAGATCTCTCAATAAGATTATATTTCGAATTTTCCGAAAACGACTGTTTTCCTGTGACTCTTTGTCATTGCCGTTCATCTATGCCCCTATCTAGCCGACCTTAATCCTTCAAAGCTGACTGATTAATCAGAGGACTGCTTTCGTGTTGCTCTTCACCTGTAATTAAGTCTTTCTACTCACTTTCAGAGCAGAGATCAAGAGCGAGATCGTACTCCTCTGAGACACAATTAAGGCTGTTGGATGTACTTATTAATGAAAACAATTTTAAGTGAATAAATACAATTTTAGCGTTCCACGTTGAAGAAAATTATACAGAACCTCGATAAGAAATGTGTCAAGGGGATTAGGGAAACAGTCTTGTTATCGAGGTGCTCTTTTTGTTGAGGGTCCTGTTATCAAGGTTATTTTGGATATCAGCCGTGTTATCGAGGTTAATGGAATCACTAAATTCCTTCGTAACGAGTGAATTTTAGAGCGACCCTTTTCGAACCAAGTCTATAAATTATCAATTCTCATACCTCCAAGAATACAGAATTCTTGCAGTGGAAATGTTTTATTTCAACTTTTCGTTTAAATTTCAAGTTAAGAAATACGAATTCTTGGTCCCATATGCAGATGAAGGATTCCCGCTTTTAAAGAGAGTCATAATTAGTCATTATGTTCGAAATTTACCTTCATACACGCTATGGAAATCAGCTTATTTTCGTCAAAATTTGCGTTTTTCTGAGGTCAACAGAATAATGACAAAAGCAGCGAGCGAAAATTTACTAAACTTATTTTCTAGATCAATCCTTACTCTCGAAATTTGCGCAGAAAACTTTTGTTGAAGTAGTGAAGCAGAGTCTTCAAGTCAAGAGGCGTAGACGTCTGCAGAAGCTTTTTTGGCAGTGGTATCCGACAGACTTAAAGGTTGACCCATTCATGTATAGAGTCTAGTTATCGAGGTTGACTTCTGAAAAGGACTTGTTATAGAGGTTCTGACTTACGTTGTGAATTGGAAAAAGTCCGTGTCATTGAGGTTGTTTGCATAATAATAGTCGCGTTATAGAGGTTAATTTAACATTATGTGTCATGGAAATCTCAAGGGGATTTGAAAATTGCCTTTGTAATTGAGGTTGTCGTGTTATTGAGGGTCGTGTAAGCGAGGATCTACTGTAGTAGTTTATGTGTCCTAATAAAGGTCTACACTGATGTTTTCAACTAGTTTTTTTTCAAAACTGAGTTAAAAGCTCCCTTTTTCCTTTTTTTATCTTCACGAATGTCAACTATTTCCATTAAGTCACCCTTCATTATCTATCAATAACGCTGGGGCCATCACGATGCCGCATTTTCTACCTCGTGGATCTACATCTACATCTACATAATACCCTGCAAGCCACCATAAAGGTGTGTAGCAGGGGGTGAACTCTCACCAAACATGCACTAGATATCATGCATAACAAAGGATTAGTTCTTGTATAGGTACTATTCAAAACTACGCTATTTAAAAAAAGATTAAAATAGCAAAGCAAAAACATGCTGTTAGTAGGGTTAACATTAAGTCTTTATACCAACATGCAGCTACCAATGTTATCCATTGCTACACTCGTACTGGATATATTTACCGTTATTTATATCCCTAATAGTACGAGGAAAAAAGGACATTTTGAATCTGTCAGTTCGGCAATCAATTTCTCTAATTTTGTGATTATGGTCCATTCTACCATAGTAATGTTGGGGTACCATAGTAAGTTGGGGTGATACCTAGCCTAAGAAAATTCCGAGGTTATTATCGTGATCTTCGCATTCAACTACTGCTCTTTGTAATAATAATTGGTTTGTATAATAATGATGATATAATAGGGAGCAATCACACTTATGGTTAGTGATGAGCCATCATTGTACGTCAGACTCTACTGACTCCCGGTAACATATACATGTCCAAATACCGGTAAAGATAGGCAAACATTTTGATAAATCCTGTGATTCCCCAGTGAATACCCGTGGGTGAACCTGAAAGCTGAGACTGAAAGATATTCCGCCTGCTTCCCAATTAATGAGTAGATGATATTAGCGTCACAGATACGGACTCCCACGTGAAACTGCTGGCAGACGAACGAAAAATAAAAAAATAAGGGGAATGAGGAAATAGAGAGGTAGAATTTGGATTCAAGTGGCCATCTGCTTAGATTAGTATGTCTTAGCATAGCGGAAGGATAAGGTACTCAAGCGTAGCGGGAAGTAGCTGAACATCAGCATACGCCGTGGACATCGTAAGTTTTTCTCGCATCTCGGCGAAGGTGTTGGCCGTCGTTCACGTCAGTCGGATGCGAATGGACGAGATAAGTCGTCTCCGGCGTGCGAGTGAATTCCATTGGAAGTGGTTGAGGCGTTCTCGCCGAGGCTGTCGGTCGGCTGATACGTGCCGACCAACGTGGACGAGACGTGCTTCGCGTGGGATCCTTCTCGGGCCTTCCGTCTTGGACCACGCCCCCACCCCCCGAGAGACTTATCTTCCCCGGGGAATGTGATTTACGCCGCACATTCTCGAGGATTGGGAAGAGTGGGCGGGCTGGCTGGTGGCTGGGTGGGTGGATCCGATCGAGCCGCGAATTCCAGAGTCTTGGGCGCGGCACCGCTGGCATCTTCGTCGCGGTACTTCGCCCTCGTGGCACCCCGTTGGAAATTTCCCTACTAATCTTCCCTAGAAAATTTTAAGGTTTTCCCTAGGAAATTTAACACCCATTTGGCCTAGAAAATATTTCTTGGGAATAATTTTCCCTAGAAAATAGGTAGGTACCGTGGAAAATTTTCCTTACGTAAATATTCCACTCAATAAACAATATGGCACATGTAGGATATTTCATGCCTGCCGCGTGAACAGCGGTGAAATTCACATAAATTGCCATGCGAAAAAATTCACCTGGACCGGGAATCGAACCACGGACCTTTGGCTTTCCGTCAAGTGCGGCTTAAGCGCTGGATGAGGTTCACCTTTGGTCGTGGCTTCTTTGAAGCCCTTTCTCCCTTGCGTTGCCATCCTTGATGGACCGCGAGGGCTCAACATCTAGTACCTGAACCTCGGTAAAATTGCCATGCGAATTAGGGATCCTGGGTAGCGTAGTGGTCTGCGTAGTGGCCCGGAAAGCCAAAGGTCCGTAGTTCGATTCCCGGTCAAGGTGAATATTTCGCATGGCAATTTACGTGAATGGTGCACATGATTATCCAAAAACACCTAAGTATAAATATAGGGTAGACTTGATAAAAATCAGCGGATGAGAGGGCATGTGTCACAATAAATGATTGAAAAGAAATCAATGTTACCAATGTTTATTCCTTTTTTAAGCAGCATGTTTACATTTTTCATTAGCATACACCTTCATTCTTTTTGCTCCTCCTCCTGGATAAAATCCTCACATTGCAGTCTCTTCTTTAATTCATTAATGAATGCACCGGAAAATATAAAGGAGGTCAAGGATGATGGTTATAAAATTGAAGAAATTATGATCACACTGAACGCATGTGTGAGAAAACACAGTCTCCGTTGCCAATTGAATTCTGTTAACAACAATGTGGTAAACAAAGATAGGATGTTTTTATGAACTAAATCGCCAATTTCAGTGATTTCACATAAAATTATGAAATGCTCATGATTATAAGAAATGTCTTCATTAATTTACCGAAAATGTTCCCAACATCGAAAAAAAGGTGTTCTTCCGAAATTATCACTGTTGATACTGCTGATTCGCTTGGTTTCAAGCACTGCAGCGACGCGGGTTAGCATATATTTGTTTGGTACCAAATGTGAGTGGTGACTGTAAACTCTGTGATAAATGCATACATAACATAGAAGTAACCTTGAAATGGTTAAATTTAATTACTAAATTGATAAGGTGGAAGGGAATTATTCAATTAATATGGGAAATTTCTCCTTGATTACGTTTTCCCTAAGCTTGAAGATTTTTCCTAGAGCAGCGTTTTTTCTAGTGAATGATTTCCCAAAGATTAAATTTTCAAAGGAAAAAAAGTTATAGGGAAAAAAATTCCCTAGACTATGAGGGATTTCCCAAGAAAACACATTTTTTCTGGGGAAATTTAAAATTTTTCTTTGCTCTTCATTACGTTCTAGGGAAATCTTGTAGGGAAATTTCCAACAGGGCACACAGGCGTGACTCTGGCGAGTCACAGGAGGCACAGTGTGACGGATCGTCTCGCCCGTTGACTCGTCGTTTCTCACCCCTCAAGTCATTTACACCAATCAAGAGACATTCGTGAATTGGCGAGAAGGAGAGAAAGAGATGTGGCTACAGACCGTACCGTATGGTCCGCTCGCGAGCCGGACGCCGCCGCACCGCGGCTACTGCCTAGCGTTACGCCTAAACAAAAAATATTTTTCTTTCTTAAATTAAATATTGCCTCTACTAAATGTTTTTCATTTGTAAGAAGGGTTGTATATACGATATATAAAAATATGAGCAAAAATATGGGTACATCGCCAAAAAACGATTTGAAGAGTTATAATTGTTATAAACTTCATAAAATTGTTTATCATTCATAATACCTTTCATTATACGTTTTCATAAAATCTTTTTACATTTTTCCCATTCAAGGCCTTTAAAAAAATTGGCACATGTGTACCTACCTTTAATAATCTTGGTGATATACCGTCAAATGTTAGGTGACTTTTACATAATTAGAATTTCTTAACTTTGCAATTTCTCGTAAACGGTTGCATGTCGTGCAAAAATACTTTGGGGTTTTCATTTTCAAATCGTTTGATTACGTTTTTCCAAGTTTGTTCAAAATTAGTTTCCCCAAGGGTCAATTTTCCCGATTATCTGGTCGAATTTACGTGAAATGACCCTTTTGTGTAGTCATGCAGGTTGCTGGGATTATGAAGTATATTATCACGGTTCCAAGTCAAGTACGGTTCCACGGTTCCGATTACGGTTCCACATAACCTTAGATCTCGTAACCGACATCTCGTTAGCGGACATCTGGTAACCGCGACATGTCGTAACTGCGACAATTGGTCACCACACAACTCGTAACTTACTATTTCGTAAATGCGAAAACTAGTATACGGTCATTTGGTAACCGGAAGTGCAGACAATGGGTGCTTTCCAATCATCGACGCAAGTCGACACAAGTCAACTTGTGTCGCGTGTAGTGCTTTCCAATCAGTGTGTGTCGCTAGTGTGTCAAACGCGAGTCGACACACGGTGACACACCGGTAATGGTGAGTTACTAACAAAAGAAAGAAAGACGGCGCAAGCTCTAAATCACAATACGTCTGCAAGAGGCATATTGAAAATAACCGATAAGTCAGAACAAATGTTTAAGTTAAGTATTTTCTTAATTAATCATCCTACAACTAATTTTTCTGTTCATTGGTAACGATATTGCTATAGCAAGATTTGCACTGCTAACAATAAGTCATATAGAAGGAAATACGCACCAATCACGAGTCCCCGTGAAAGTCCTTAGCGCATCAGCTACTGCGCATCTGAAACTTGCTTTCCATTCGTGAAGACACAAGTCGACTTGAGTTTCCGCGAGTTAACTCAAGACGACGCATGAGTCGCTTGAATGGAAAGCACCCATTGACTACTGAGGAGTATGAGAAATATACGTACCCAAATTATCATTGACGCGTGACATGAAATATATAGCCAATATTGAACAAGGTAATTTCGATAAAACTTTCACACCAACAATGAAGTAAGAGGAGGAAAACTTTTATAATGCAGCATTTACACGTATGCAGCTTAAAGCCGCTATTTAGGCGTTGCCACAACAAATAAAAAGCGTTTTATTTCAGTAGTGAATTTCGCTTAAATTTTCATCAAAGTCATCAAGCAATAAAGTCCATTAACGATTATCTTTTGTTCCCATTCTTTAAAGAGCAGAATTTCCTCTTCTGAGGGGTTGTGTTTGAAACCGTCGGGATTATCTCGAATAGGTAACCAAGGAGTCACGTGGTATAAACACGGATGGTTTGCAAATTTGGTGAGTTAAAACCGCTGATTACAACCTTATTCATTGTTTAAACTTGTGTTTTATCACATCTGGGAACTCTATAGTCGATAAAGATGAGAAAAACTCAAGTAAAAACAATGAATGATATTGTAACGAGCGATTCAGACACACTACATTTGCAAACTATTCGTGTTTGTACCACGTGACTCCTTAGTTACCTATTCGAGTTATTCCCGACGGTTTCAAACACAGACCCTCTGGGGAGGGATATCCGTGTTATTATATCCAAATTCCGTCGTGTATTGCTTTCCGTTGACGATTGTTGCGATTGTGTTGGATACATTTCCGCTGGAAAGTAGACGGGCTTCAACTTTGCTAATAGCTCGAACGTGGATCGTTAGTGTTCGACATGTGTCCATTATCGACCTGAACTCGCATCGCATTTGCTATTTACACATGCGAGTGGAGCTTTAGAGTTGTTGGCAGTTGACTGTCCTAGATGTCAACTGCTCCGTGTAAACGCACCTTAACGCCGAGGGATTAAATAATAAAAGTTTTCCTTCTCTTACTTCACTGTTGGTGTGAAAGTTATATCGAAATTACCTTGTTTAATATTGGCTTTAATTTATGTCACGCGTCAATGATAATTTGGATACGTATATTTCTCATACACACCAGTGGTCGATTTCTGCACTTCCGGTTACCAAATGACCGTATACTAGTTGTCGCGTTTACGAAATAGTCGATTACGAGTTGTCTGGTTACCAAATGTCGCGGTTACGAGATGTCGCGGTGTCGAGATGTCCGTTTACGAGATGTCGGTTACGACTTGAGGTGATACCATTATCACGGCTGAATCCATTCATTCAAGATAGAGCGATTCGTGCTCTAGGTGTACTTGTCTGCTAATCCACTTTTTGATGGAATGCGTACGTGAGTCCATGTTCTTCTATCAGCTAATTTCAACGAAGAAGAGCTTCAGGAATGAATCATTCCTGAGGATACTCTGGTTGTACTGCTGACAACGGTCGTCACTGACCAAAATGAAGGATGAAGAACTTCAATGATATCTCGCCTGAATCTGTTGAATTTATTAGGAATGCTATCATAGCATATCAGGCTAAAATGAAGAACTTCCACGATATCTCACCTGAACCTGTTGAATTTAATGAAAAAGAAGGAAGGTCAGGACGGCACGAGGCAGGTGAGAGCGAGTGTCCCAGCTGAAAAGACGGAGTCAAGCAGAGTGTGATGCGAGGTACCTACGAAGGAGTTAGGCATAGGGAGGGTGGGGGAGGGGGGGGAATGGGGGGAGGGGGATGAACCTAAGGGACGTTATGTCAGAGTGCCAGGTCGACATTCTCCTCTCATCCCATTTGTGTTCCAAGTTTGTACCCGCAACTAAAAATGCACTGTAGGCCCGGGGGAAAGGTTCGGGGATGGAATGGTAAGGGTGAGGAGGGAATATGGAGTTGACTCGAGTTTTATTTTACCTGGGCGGGATAGGACGTTGCCTTCATCTCTACCCCCGCCCCCCTGGGCGTAATAGATACATGTATGTGTCGTATTACATATTATTAGGTCAAGCACAAAGTACAAATTTAGGGTTATCACATTGTAAAATCTAAAAAAAGAAAGAGTATAAAACATTTCACCTTATATAATTCTAAGATATTACAGGCGGGATTCATTGAGTTGCACATGTGAATAAAAAGAAAATTATTAAAAAAAGGTACGTTTGTGAAAATAATATCTAGCCTTAAGTACAAAATTGATTCTATTAAAATATTACAAGTATACATATAGCCCTATAAAGTGAGTACGAAAATAACAGAAATGCTTATTAAACCTTAATGAAAATAAAAGGTAAAAAGCGTAGGTATCAAGGCTGACATCCAGTTGAGAAAAACTATGTGAATATACCATAAATAAAACCTGAATTTCTCAAAAATAAAAAAAAATAAAACTTAGAAATGAAAAAAATAACATTAGTAAAATAAATCAAAAATATATAGGTACATGAAAAAAAAAATTAAAATAGAAAATAATAATGAAGTGAAACCCAGCGTTGGTGTGAGCCTGATCTTAACGAAAAGACACCAAGGGGCTTAACGTCCCATCCGACGGACGAAGTACTGAACTTGGATGAGCTCCATAAAGCATTCAAGTAGGGGCCTGTTTAGCGACGAACAATATGTCTGCCCCTGCCGAGATTGGAGCACAAAATAAGTGCACTTAGAGCCTCACTAACCCAACCCCGAATTCCGAAAGTCTATTATTCATATCGAACAGTTTGATCAGTTGGAAAATCAGTTGGCACCGCACTCATATATCGAGTGTTGATAGCTATCGCAAATTTAGTCAACTGCCGCATTTTCATTTGTTCAGTTTTTTCATATCCGTCGAAAATAGGATAGTTTGGTTATTGCACAGCATGCTGGTAATATTTCCGTTGATAAGTGATTATTAGTGATGCTTATCGTCGTAATGGAAATGCGGATTGTGATGCCATCCGAGTGTAGTCAGCCATTGTTTCGTTATTAGGCTCTCATAGATAGTGGCCACGTTCATTCGCTGTCATCGATAAATATTTTCCCTCGATCGATATGCTGGACTGAGAGTATCGCTAGGTGGGAGGGGGGGAGGGAGCGTGGAATTGTGGGGGAGACGGAATTGCAGGGGAGGTCAACGCGGCGGCGGAGGTGAACGGACGGCCCCTAAGGGCTTGTAACGCTGAGTAGTGGCGCAAAGGGGTCGATCGGGAAAGGGGTAACTTGGCAAGAGGGGATCCTAGGGGGGGGGGGGGGGCGGGAGATGGAAGCGGAGGTTCCTATGGTGGCTGTGCGGAGCTGTCTCCCGAAATGAAGCGCGAATCGGCGACCGCGGTGGGACGAGCTGTGGTTGGTCCACGAGAGGGGACGTGTTTCGGGTGTACGTCCAAGGCCCATTTACGTGCGGAAGCACTAGGTACATGGCGTGGAAGTCCCTTATAAGCACCTCTTCCATGCCTAAACATCGACCGTGTTGGAAATTTTCCTACAAATTTCCCCCAGAAAAGTGTAAGGTTATCCGTAGAAAAGTGTAAGGTTTTCCCTAGAAAAGTGTAAGGTTTTCCCTAGAAAAGTGTAAGGTTATCCGTAGAAAAGTGTAAGGTTTTCCCTAGAAAAGTGTAAGGTTTTCCCCAGAAAAGTGTTAAGGTTTTCCCTACAAAAGTGTAAGGTTTTCCCTACAAAAGTGTGAGGTTTTCTTTAGAAAAGTGTTAAGGTTTTCCCTAGAAAAGTGTTAAGGTTTACTCTAGAAAAGTGTAAGGTTTTCCCCAGAAAAGTGTAAGGTTTTCCCTGCAAAAGTGTGAGGTTTTCCCTAAAAAAGTGTGAGGTTTTCCCTAGAAAAGTGTAAGGTTTTCCCTAGAAAAGTGTGAGGTTTTCCCTAGAAAAGTGTAAGGTTTTCCCTAGACAAGTGTAAGGTTTTCCCTAGAAAAGTGTAAGGTTTTCCCTAGAAAAGTGTAAGGTTTTCCCTAGAAAAGTGTGAGGTTTTCCCTAGAAAAGTGTAAGGTTTTCCCAAGAAAAGTGTGAGGTTTTCCCTAGAAAAGTGTAAGGTTTTCCCTAGAAAAGTGTGAGGTTTTCCCTAGAAAAGTGTAAGGTTTTCCCTAGAAAAGTGTGAGGTTTTCCCTAGAAAAGTGTGAGGTTTTCCCTAGACAAGTGTAAGGTTTTCCCTAGAAAAGTGTTAGGTTTTCCCTAGAAAAGTGTAAGGTTTTCCCTAGAAAAGTGTAAGGTTTTCCCTAGAAAAGTGTAAGGTTTTCCCAAAAAAGTGTTAAGGTTTTCCCTAGAAAAGTGTAAGGTTTTCCCTAGAAAAGTGTTAAGGTTTTCCCTAGAAAAATGTGAGGTTTTCCCTAGATAACTGTTAATATTTTCCCTAGAAAAGTGTGAGGTTTTCCCTAGAAAAGTGTGAGGTTTTCCCTAGAAAAGTGTGAGGTTTTCCCTAGAAAAGTGTGAGGTTTTCCCTAGAAAAGTGTGAGGTTTTCCCTAGACAAGTGTAAGGTTTTCCCTAGAAAAGTGTAAGGTTTTCCCTAGAAAAGTGTAAGGTTTTCCCAAAAAAAGTGTTAAGTTTTTCCCTAGAAAAGTGTAAGGTTTTCCCTAGAAAAGTGTAAGGTTTTCCCTTAAAAAGTGTTAAGGTTTACTCTAGAAAAGTGTAAGGTTTTCCCCAGAAAAGTGTAAGGTTTTCCCTGCAAAAGTGTGAGGTTTTCCCTAAAAAAGTGTGAGGTTTTCCCTAGAAAAGTGTAAGGTTTTCCCTAGAAAAGTGTGAGGTTTTCCCTAGAAAAGTGTGAGGTTTTCCCTAGAAAAGTGTGAGGTTTTCCCTAGACAAGTGTAAGGTTTTCCCTAGAAAAGTGTAAGGTTTTCCCTAGAAAAGTGTAAGGTTTTCCCTAGAAAAGTGTAAGGTTTTCCCTAGAAAAGTGTAAGGTTTACCCAAAAAAAGTGTTAAGGTTTTCCCTAGAAAAGTGTAAGGTTTTCCCTAGAAAAGTGTAAGGTTTTCCCTTAAAAAGTGTTAAGGTTTACTCTAGAAAAGTGTAAGGTTTTCCCCAGAAAAGTGTAAGGTTTTCCCTGCAAAAGTGTGAGGTTTTCCCTAAAAAAGTGTGAGGTTTTCCCTAGAAAAGTGTAAGTTTTTTCCCTAGAAAAGTGTGAGGTTTTCCCTAGAAAAGTGTAAGGTTTTCCCTAGAAAAGTGTTAAGGTTTTCCCTTAAAAAGTGTTAAGGTTTTCCCTAGAAAAGTGTAAGGTTTTCCCTAGAAAAGTGTTAAGGTTTTCCCTAGAAAAATGTGAGGTTTTCCCTAGATAAGTGTTAATATTTTCCCTAGAAAAGTGTGAGGTTTTCCCTAGAAAAGTGTGAGGTTTTCCCTAGAAAAGTGTGAGGTTTTCCCTAGAAAAGTGTGAGGTTTTCCCTAGAAAAGTGTGAGGTTTTCCCTAGACAAGTGTAAGGTTTTCCCAAAAAAAGTGTTAAGGTTTTCCCTAGAAAAGTGTAAGGTTTTCCCTAGAAAAGTGTAAGGTTTTCCCTAGAAAAGTGTAAGGTTTTCCCTAGAAAAGTGTAAGGTTTTCCCTAGAAAAGTGTAAGGTTTTCCCAAAAAAAGTGTTATGGTTTTCCCTAGAAAAGTGTTAAGGTTTTCCCTAGAAAAGTGTTAAGGTTTTCCCTAGAAAAGTGTAAGGTTTTCCCTAGAAAAGTGTTAAGGTTTTCCCTTAAAAAGTGTTAAGGTTTTCCCTAGAAAAATGTGAGGTTTTCCCTAGATAAGTGTTAATATTTTCCCTAGAAAAGTGTGAGGTTTTCCCTAGAAAAGTGTGAGGTTTTCCCTAGAAAAGTGTGAGGTTTTCCCTAGAAAAGTGTGAGGTTTTCCCTAGAAAAGTGTGAGGTTTTCCCTAGACAAGTGTAAGGTTTTCCCAAAAAAAGTGTTAAGGTTTTCCCTAGAAAAGTGTAAGGTTTTCCCTAGAAAAGTGTAAGGTTTTCCCTAGAAAAGTGTAAGGTTTTCCCTAGAAAAGTGTAAGGTTTTCCCAAAAAAAGTGTTAAGGTTTTCCCTAGAAAAGTGTAAGGTTTTCCCTAGAAAAGTGTAAGGTTTTCCCTAGAAAAGTGTAAGGTTTTCCCTAGAAAAGTGTAAGGTTTTCCCAAAAAAAGTGTTATGGTTTTCCCTAGAAAAGTGTTAAGGTTTTCCCTAGAAAAGTGTTAAGGTTTTCCCTAGAAAAGTGTAAGGTTTTCCCTAGAAAAGTGTTAAGGTTTTCCCTTAAAAAGTGTTAAGGTTTTCCCTAGAAAAATGTGAGGTTTTCCCTAGATAAGTGTTAATATTTTCCCTAGAAAAGTGTGAGGTTTTCCCTAGAAAAGTGTGAGGTTTTCCCTAGAAAAGTGTGAGGTTTTCCCTAGACAAGTGTAAGGTTTTCCCAAAAAAAGTGTTAAGGTTTTCCCTAGAAAAGTGTAAGGTTTTCCCTAGAAAAGTGTTAATGTTTTCCCTTAAAAAGTGTTAAGGTTTTCCCTAGAAAAATGTGAGGTTTTCCCTAGATAAGTGTTAATATTTTCCCTAGAAAAGTGTGAGGTTTTCCCTAGAAAAGTGTGAGGTTTTCCCTAGAAATGTGTGAGGTTTTCCCTAGACAAGTGTAAGGTTTTCCCTAGAAAAGTGTAAGGTTTTCCCTAGAAAAGTGTAAGGTTTTCCCAAAAAAAGTGTTAAGGTTTTCCCTAGAAAAGTGTAAGGTTTTCCCTAGAAAAGTGTAAGGTTTTCCCTAGAAAAGTGTAAGGTTTTCCCAAAAAAAGTGTTAAGGTTTTCCCTAGAAAAGTGTAAGGTTTTCCCTAGAAAATTGTTAAGGTTTTCCCTAGAAAAATGTGAGGTTTTCCCTAGATAAGTGTTAATATTTTCCCTAGAAAAGTGTGAGGTTTTCCCTAGAAAAGTGTGAGGTATTCCCTAGAAAAGTGTAAGGTTTTCCCTAGAAAAATGTGAGGTTTTCCCTAGATAAGTGTTAATATTTTCCCTAGAAAAGTGTGAGGTTTTCCCTAGAAAAGTGTGAGGTATTCCCTAGAAAAGTGTGAGGTTTTCCCTAGAAAAGTGTAAGGTTTTCCCTAGAAAAGTGTAAGGTTTTCCCAAAAAAAGTGTTAAGGTTTTCCCTAGAAAAGTGTAAGGTTTTCCCTAGAAAAGTGTAAGGTTTTCCCTAGAAAAGTGTAAGGTTTTCCCAAAAAAAGTGTTAAGGTTTTCCCTAGAAAAGTGTAAGGTTTTCCCTAGAAAAGTGTTAAGGTTTTCACTAGAAAAATGTGAGGTTTTCCCTAGATAAGTGTTAATATTTTCCCTAGAAAAGTGTGAGGTTTTCCCTAGAAAAGTGTGAGGTCTTCCCTAGAAAAGTGTGAGGTTTTCCCTAGAAAAGTGTGAGGTTTTCCCTAGACAAGTGTAAGGTTTTCCCTAGAAAAGTGTAAGGTTTTCCCTAGAAAAGTGTAAGGTTTTCCCAAAAAAAGTGTTAAGGTTTTCCCTAGAAAAGTGTAAGGTTTTCCCTAGAAAAGTGTTAAGGTTTTCCCTAGAAAAATGTAAGGTTTTCCCTAGAAAAGTGTAAGGTTTTCCCTAGAAAAGTGTAAGGTTTTCCCTAGAAAAGTGTAAGGTTTTCCCAAAAAAAGTGTTAAGGTTTTCCCTAGAAAAGTGTAAGGTTTTCCCTAGAAAAGTGTAAGGTTTTCCCTAGAAAAGTGTAAGGTTTTCCCTAGAAAAGTGTAAGGTTTTCCCAAAAAAAGTGTTATGGTTTTCCCTAGAAAAGTGTTAAGGTTTTCCCTAGAAAAGTGTTAAGGTTTTCCCTAGAAAAGTGTAAGGTTTTCCCTAGAAAAGTGTTAAGGTTTTCCCTTAAAAAGTGTTAAGGTTTTCCCTAGAAAAATGTGAGGTTTTCCCTAGATAAGTGTTAATATTTTCCCTAGAAAAGTGTGAGGTTTTCCCTAGAAAAGTGTGAGGTTTTCCCTAGAAAAGTGTGAGGTTTTCCCTAGAAAAGTGTGAGGTTTTCCCTAGAAAAGTGTGAGGTTTTCCCTAGACAAGTGTAAGGTTTTCCCAAAAAAAGTGTTAAGGTTTTCCCTAGAAAAGTGTAAGGTTTTCCCTAGAAAAGTGTAAGGTTTTCCCTAGAAAAGTGTAAGGTTTTCCCTAGAAAAGTGTAAGGTTTTCCCTAGAAAAGTGTAAGGTTTTCCCAAAAAAAGTGTTATGGTTTTCCCTAGAAAAGTGTTAAGGTTTTCCCTAGAAAAGTGTTAAGGTTTTCCCTAGAAAAGTGTAAGGTTTTCCCTAGAAAAGTGTTAAGGTTTTCCCTTAAAAAGTGTTAAGGTTTTCCCTAGAAAAATGTGAGGTTTTCCCTAGATAAGTGTTAATATTTTCCCTAGAAAAGTGTGAGGTTTTCCCTAGAAAAGTGTGAGGTTTTCCCTAGAAAAGTGTGAGGTTTTCCCTAGAAAAGTGTGAGGTTTTCCCTAGAAAAGTGTGAGGTTTTCCCTAGACAAGTGTAAGGTTTTCCCAAAAAAAGTGTTAAGGTTTTCCCTAGAAAAGTGTAAGGTTTTCCCTAGAAAAGTGTAAGGTTTTCCCTAGAAAAGTGTAAGGTTTTCCCTAGAAAAGTGTAAGGTTTTCCCAAAAAAAGTGTTAAGGTTTTCCCTAGAAAAGTGTAAGGTTTTCCCTAGAAAAGTGTAAGGTTTTCCCTAGAAAAGTGTAAGGTTTTCCCTAGAAAAGTGTAAGGTTTTCCCAAAAAAAGTGTTATGGTTTTCCCTAGAAAAGTGTTAAGGTTTTCCCTAGAAAAGTGTTAAGGTTTTCCCTAGAAAAGTGTAAGGTTTTCCCTAGAAAAGTGTTAAGGTTTTCCCTTAAAAAGTGTTAAGGTTTTCCCTAGAAAAATGTGAGGTTTTCCCTAGATAAGTGTTAATATTTTCCCTAGAAAAGTGTGAGGTTTTCCCTAGAAAAGTGTGAGGTTTTCCCTAGAAAAGTGTGAGGTTTTCCCTAGAAAAGTGTGAGGTTTTCCCTAGACAAGTGTAAGGTTTTCCCAAAAAAAGTGTTAAGGTTTTCCCTAGAAAAGTGTAAGGTTTTCCCTAGAAAAGTGTTAATGTTTTCCCTTAAAAAGTGTTAAGGTTTTCCCTAGAAAAATGTGAGGTTTTCCCTAGATAAGTGTTAATATTTTCCCTAGAAAAGTGTGAGGTTTTCCCTAGAAAAGTGTGAGGTTTTCCCTAGAAAAGTGTGAGGTTTTCCCTAGACAAGTGTGAGGTTTTCCCTAGAAAAGTGTGAGGTTTTCCCTAGAAAAGTGTGAGGTTTTCCCTAGACAAGTGTGAGGTTTTCCCTAGAAAAGTGTGAGGTTTTCCCTAGACAAGTGTAAGGTTTTCCCTAGAAAATTGAACCCCCATTTTCCCTATAAAATATTTCTAGGGAATAATTTTCCCTAGAAATATTTTCCATATATAATATATATCATTAATATTTTCATATCGGAGTGGATGGGAGTATATATAATAATATATTCTACATATTATTTAAATATTTCTAGGGAAAATTTCTCCATAGAAATTAGATACCGTGGAATATTTTCTTTAGGTAAAACAGGGAAATTTCAATTTTTCCCTTGCTTTTCCATACGTTCTAGGGAAATCTTGTAGGGAAATTTCCAACATGGGTATTACATGGCCGTAAAGGTCGATATTTTCTGTAATCGATACACTATCGACAATGATTCCAGATTCCAGGGGAATAAACGCGTTGTTATTTTGCTGTTGTAGTTGGCGACATCATTTTGAATCGAACAGCATCCGGCGTCATTCCGAGTAAAATGGCTGGACATTGAAATGTCTGAAGAGGATTAATATGTTGGAGGAAGACATAATTAAATATATATCAAGCTACAAAGGTAAAATTAAGGTTGTCATTTTTATCGTTTACTAGCGGAAGCTACCCATTGAAATTTAACGGGTGTGAAAAATATTGAACTTATATTTTGTGAGAAAACCACTGTCTGAAGAATACTGTTAGCGCGGTTATTTGAGGAGTTGGTGACCTATGTTGTACGTAGTGGTCGTTGTAGTAGACACGCTGACCGTTTTCAAGGTGCACGGAGAGATGAGTGATGTTGGTCCTCTTTCATGCACGGAAAATCCAAAAATGGCCCACGTAATCACCACGTAAGATATAGGATATCTCAATTCTGTCACGTGAACGGCGGTGAAATTCACATTGAATGACATGCGAAAAAATTCACCTGGACCGGGAATCGAACCTCGAACTTTTGGCTTTCCGGGCCACTACGCAGACCACTACGCTACCCAGGATCCCTAATTCTCATGGCAATTTTTTTAATTTTTTCGCATAGCAATTTATGTGAACCACGTAAGATAGATGGCCATCTCGTATTTTCGGTTCTCTTAGCCGTATCTTGAGTGAATTATCAGCTTGAGCGCTACCCTTGTGTGTATGCATACATTAGCATTCAATGACTTATTTGATTTGTTTTATTTAAAGTTGATATGTGAGTTGAGTTTATTAATCAGGATCTTAATCTAGTGAAGTTTTTATAATCTCCGTGGTCTTTAACCAAATTGAAGTTTCGAAGCAGATGAGTAAATATTTGAACCAGGTTTATAGGTGGTTACCCGTCCGTAGTTTTGGTTTTAATGAAATTTATGAGGTTCTTTGCGTAACTCGGGAAACACCATGAGGAGTTGATCGATTTAGTTTCTAATATTTCTTGGTGCATTTTTTTGTTTCTTTTTTAAATAAAATTGTTTCCGTTAAGTGTTGAGAAACACTTGCAGCGAGAGCACGACGTACCTCTGTACATATTCTATGTGGTCCGTCTCTCGTACTGGGAAGAAAACTTTTTTTACGGTTCTTAACATTACCCGAGAAACGCCACGAGGCAGTGACCGTTATTCGTTTCTTTTTTTTTAACTTCTTTTTAAAACCTTAAGAAACATCAAACATGGGACCCTTGGGACTCCGGGCCCCTCTTATATAGAATTTATTTCTACGTGTTATATTGGGCCTGCAGAAAAACGTGATATTTAATTGCTAGAAGCAAGAATGAAAATCAAAGGACATTCACACCGATCACAGGTTGTCAAGGAAATATGATTGTTGATTTCAGAGAGAAATGTGAGATTTTTCAGCTAAAAATATGATTTTAAAACAAATACTAAGCGTAATAGAAAATTAATTGAAAGAATTAGAAACTTCGTTTATTCAGCCATCCGATAAAAAAAGTTCCAGCCCTCTGTCTTGAATGGAAGTACTTTAAATAAGCAAAGAATGAGACCACTGCACCGAACTTAATGCCAGGGACCACCAGGATCCATCTAAGGGAACATTCAGGGTCTTTTGGGGACCCTGAAGGTATTTTAACATAGCCTATGTTCTGCCCCAGAAACAATTCCTATCTACATACCAAATTTCAGCTCAATCCGTCTAGTAGTTTTTGCGTGATTGAGCAACAGACAGACGACAGACAGACACCATTACATTTTTATATTTTAGTATGGATAAATCATGAATGTGGTTATTTCTTATTTTTATCGTTGCCTAGGATATGAAAATAAGTTTAGAAGTTGTTAGTTTTTGTTTGTTGATGTCGCTATGCAAGGGCGAAGATTCTCTGGACAATTCTCCTCCTCGGCTAACCACTCGACAGACCCTGCGTGCAATTCATTTCACTTTATTAAAATTGCGCGTAATTGAAATGGATCTATTTGAAATAACTCGGAAATTGCGTCTATTAACCTAGGGCTGTTATGATAAATATTTTTCAATGTAAAGACAAACTTTCCAAGTGGCGCTGGAAAAGAAGAGGGGAGGCTTTCGAGTCTTGCACCTTCACTTCAGACCGGGAGGACAGGTATGAGGTTGGGCATTGAAATGGGTGTGGCGGAAGAGTAGAGAAGGAAACCCGGTGTTGGCATTAGCCTGATCTTAACGAAAGGTGCAAGGTGCTTAACGTCCCATCTGACGGACGGAGTACTGAACTTGTGTGATCTCCACAAAATATTCAAGTAGGGGCCGGTTTATCAATGAAAAATATCTCCCACTGCAAGGATTCCATCTCTGGACCTCCGGGTGAGAGGAAAGTACTCTAACCACTACGTTTTTATTTTAACTACATACTTGAGACATAATCTAATTTCATTTGTCTTGAAACAGCTTCAAACAAACTTTCCTTCGTTTCACCCTAAACGCGATCGCATCTTGGAGAGGACTGCTTCGGAGCTTAATCTCTTTCACCCGCTTGCCTTCAAACTCTTTCTTGGCTTCGTCCCCAGTTTGCTGAAGACGACCTGTCCCCAACTTCGCCCTCCGGGACACTCTCGGACGGGAACTTTCCACAGTCGATTCGTATATATGCTCACATTTGCATGAGCGCTTGACACGAGTAGCCTCTCCGCGTTTGTCCCTAATGTGAAATTTTTCCTTTCTTGAGACCCCAGTTGCTCTTACAATTAGTTTTGAGAATCAACAGTGGTTGAAAAGCTTGTAACTACGTGGGAAAATGCGGAAAAAAACTAATCCAATGAGACAATAGCTGAAAATTAGGGAAAATATGCAAAATTAAAATAAAAAACTAATCCAATGAGACATTAGTAGAAGATGAAGTTGACATGCTGAGTGTCGTTACCTATTTGTACAAGCTAAGGACTCGGTCAAAGTGTAAGGCACTTGCAATTGAATTTTTAAAGGAAATTCCGTGTTCTGAAGATTCAGGCGATATGGAGTTCTACATCTACATCTACATCTACACGATACCCTGCAAGCCACCGCGAGGGTGTGTGGCAGGGGGTGAAGGTCACCAAGCATTCACTACTAGCATGCAAGCAAGCAACTAAAGGGTCTCATGCAACTAGATTGTTAGTATCTATAGTATTTGAGGGGTTAATACATGCATCATGCACTACAGAATACTCTAAAATATTTCCCCTACCTATCCCTTTCCTATGCTGCCTATTCTGTTCTCTTATAGTACGGGGGAAAAATGCCATTTTGAATCTATCTGTACGACAATCTATCTCTCTAATCTTATTTATCTGGTCGAATCTAGCATAATACGCTGGTGTTTTCAATATGTGCCTAACATCTTCAGTAAAGCTATCCGATTGAAATTTCTGCAATAGATTAAATCTGAACTTTAATCTACGCTCTGATAATGATTCCCACCCTAATTCTTGTATTAATTCTGATACACTACTCAACCTATCGTAACACCTTTTGACGAACCTAGCTGCTCTACGCTGCACACTGTCTAGTTCTCTCATCAAACCTAATTCATTAGGATCCCATACACTGGCTGCATACTCAAGGTGGGGCCTAACTAGTGAAAAGTAGCATCGCTCTTTTGTCTTCTCATCACATTTCCCAAGTACTCTTTTTATAAATCCTAGCTTTCTCTTCGCTCGGCCGCATATTTCCCTTATGTGTCTTCCCCACGATAAATCTTTAGTGATTGTTACACCTAAATATCTTACGGTTTCAACGTTTTCGATCTTCGTGTTATTAATTCTATAGGATCGCGCTATCGAATTATTCCTCCTCCAAAAATTGATAGCTACACACTTTTTAAGGTTGAGTTCTAACTGCCATTTGTCGCACCACTCTTCAATTGCATCTAAATCCTTGCTAAGTGATTTCATGTCCTCTTCGTTTGATATACCCCTGTACACCACCGCATCGTCTGCAAAAAGTCTAAGGTTACTACTAACTACGGTACCCAAATCGTTTATGTATAAAAGAAATAGAAGCGGACCTACTACGCTACCCTGGGGAACTCCCGATGTGACTTCGATTGTGTCCGACATGATACCATCTATGACAACCCTCTGCTCTCGCCCACTTAAGAATTCTTTTACCCAACATACAACGTCTTTATTTATACCAAAACTCTCTAACTTCAAGATTAATTTGTCATGAGGAACTTTATCGAAAGCCTTTTTAAAATCTAAAAATATCGCATCAACTTCAGTACTGCTTTCGCCGTGGACTAAAATATCGTGTACGAATAAAGCTAATTGTGTCTCGCAAGATCTACCTTTCCGGAACCCATGCTGGCTGTTTATGAGTAATCCCTGACTATCCAAATGCCCCATGATCGAACTGACTACTATGTGCTCAAATATCTTACAAGAGATTGACGTGAGTGAAATGGGTCTGTAGTTACTAGGTTCTTCCCTATCACCGCTTTTAAATATAGGTGTAATGTTAGCTACTTTCCAATCCTTGGGTACTGTGTGGTTCTTTAGTGTTTTATTGAATATTATTTCTAGATAGGGGGCTATTTCAGAAGCTAATGTTTTATAAACTCTGGAAGGAATTTGATCGGGACCTGGTGCTTTGTTTTTACTTATGCTTTTTAACTGCTGCTCTATTCCGCGACATGAAATTTTTATTTCGGGCATTTGCTCACTGAAAGTGTTCGGCGGTGGTTCCACTGCGTTTTGTGACGATGAGTTGAATACACTTTGGAAGAAGGTGTTTAAAGTGTTGGCTTTTTCTACACTGCTGGTGACTCTGATTCCTTTATCATTTTTAAGTGTGTGCACTGTGGACTTATTTCCCTGAAGCTCTCTCACATATGACCAAAACGCTTTAGGATTGCTATCTACATCTACATCTACATCTACACGATACCCTGCAAGCCACCGCGAGGGTGTGTGGCAGGGGGTGAAGGTCACCAAGCATTCACTACTAGCATGCAAGCAAGCAACTAAAGGGTCTCATGCAACTAGATTGTTAGTATCTATAGTATTTGAGGGGTTAATACATGCATCATGCACTACAGAATACTCTAAAATATTTCCCCTACCTATCCCTTTCCTATGCTGCCTATTCTGTTCTCTTATAGTACGGGGGAAAAATGCCATTTTGAATCTATCTGTACGACAATCTATCTCTCTAATCTTATTTATCTGGTCGAATCTAGCATAATACGCTGGTGTTTTCAATATGTGCCTAACATCTTCAGTAAAGCTATCCGATTGAAATTTCTGCAATAGATTAAATCTGAACTTTAATCTACGCTCTGATAATGATTCCCACCCTAATTCTTGTATTAATTCTGATACACTACTCAACCTATCGTAACACCTTTTGACGAACCTAGCTGCTCTACGCTGCACACTGTCTAGTTCTCTCATCAAACCTAATTCATTAGGATCCCATACACTGGCTGCATACTCAAGGTGGGGCCTAACTAGTGAGAAGTAGCATCGCTCTTTTGTCTTCTCATCACATTTCCCAAGTACTCTTTTTATAAATCCTAGCTTTCTCTTCGCTCGGCCGCATGTTTCCCTTATGTGTCTTCCCCACGATAAATCTTTAGTGATTGTTACACCTAAATATCTTACGGTTTCAACGTTTTCGATCTTCGTGTTATTAATTCTATAGGATCGCTCTATCGAATTATTCCTCCTCCAAAAATTGATAGCTACACACTTTTTAAGGTTGAGTTCTAACTGCCATTTGTCGCACCACTCTTCAATTGCATCTAAATCCTTGCTAAGTGATTTCATGTCCTCTTCGTTTGATATACCCCTGTACACCACCGCATCGTCTGCAAAAAGTCTAAGGTTACTACTAACTACGGTACCCAAATCGTTTATGTATAAAAGAAATAGAAGCGGACCTACTACGCTACCCTGGGGAACTCCCGATGTGACTTCGATTGTGTCCGACATGATACCATCTATGACAACCCTCTGCTCTCGCCCACTTAAGAATTCTTTTACCCAACATACAACGTCTTTATTTATACCAAAACTCTCTAACTTCAAGATTAATTTGTCATGAGGAACTTTATCGAAAGCCTTTTTAAAATCTAAAAATATCGCATCAACTTCAGTACTGCTTTCGCCGTGGACTAAAATATCGTGTACGAATAAAGCTAATTGTGTCTCGCAAGATCTACCTTTCCGGAACCCATGCTGGCTGTTTATGAGTAATCCCTGACTATCCAAATGCCCCATGATCGAACTGACTACTATGTGCTCAAATATCTTACAAGAGATTGACGTGAGTGAAATGGGTCTGTAGTTACTAGGTTCTTCCCTATCACCGCTTTTAAATATAGGTGTAATGTTAGCTACTTTCCAATCCTTGGGTACTGTGTGGTTCTTTAGTGTTTTATTGAATATTATTTCTAGATAGGGGGCTATTTCAGAAGCTAATGTTTTATAAACTCTGGAAGGAATTTGATCGGGACCTGGTGCTTTGTTTTTACTTATGCTTTTTAACTGCTGCTCTATTCCGCGACATGAAATTTTTATTTCGGGCATTTGCTCACTGAAAGTGTTCGGCGGTGGTTCCACTGCGTTTTGTGACGATGAGTTGAATACACTTTGGAAGAAGGTGTTTAAAGTGTTGGCTTTTTCTACACTGCTGGTGACTCTGATTCCTTTATCATTTTTAAGTGTGTGCACTGTGGACTTATTTCCCTGAAGCTCTCTCACATATGACCAAAACGCTTTAGGATTGCTATCTAAATATTCTCCTAACATCTTGCTCTTGAAATGTGATAACGCTTGCCGACATGATTTCCTTGCTAATGCTCTCGATTTTTTATAGTTTTGAACTAGCTCATTTTTTTCCTCTACCGATAGACCCCGCCTGGCATTTTTCATCTTAGCGTGGCATACCCTTTGTCGCTTTAGTGATTTCCTAACCTCCGCGTTATACCACCTTGGCTCTGTATTATCACTAATATATTTACTTGGTATGTATTTATGAACTGCGTTACGGGTGACCTCAAGAAATTCTCTCCACGAATCCTCTGTATTTAATCCTTTGCTTTGTTCGCTGAATACATTAAACGCTTCCCTTAATTCCTCTTTCATACCGTCGTAATTTGCCTTGCCAAATAAGTACACCCTCCTCCTTGGTTTATAATGTCTTTCAACGCCTACAATAAATTTCGCATGCACTATTTTATGGTCACTAATTCCTGTGTCTGTAACTGTATTTAGAACTCTCTCGGGTATATTTGTTGCTAATAAGTCTAGAATGTTGTTACCCCTGGTCGGCTCTGTTACTAGCTGTTGTAGAGAATGTGTCGTAAAGGTGTTCAACAGTGATTCGCAATGTTCCTTTTCCTTACCTCCTGCAATGAAACTACACGTATTCCAGTCTATCGAGGGGAGATTGAAATCTCCGCCTACTATTATTCCTCTATCATTCTTCCCAGAAAGTAATGTGCGTATCTCTGACTCTAGCTCTATTATAGAATTGACGTCTGCGTCCGGTGGCCTGTAATATGCACCTACATATATCTTTTTTGCGTTACTACTTTTACTTTTAACGGAACACCAAATACTTTCTACATTTCGCTCTGAAATAAGTTCTCTTCTACTGACATACGGGTCCTTCACAGCTATGAAAACTCCTCCTCCGTTTCTGCTTACTCTATCCTTTCTGTATACTGTAAAACACTTCGGAAATACTTCATGATCTGATATGTCCTTCGAAAGCCAGCTTTCTGTACCTACGATTATATCTGCATTAGTACTCTTAATGAGGTGGTGAAATTCTGCTACTTTATTTCTTATACTACGACAATTCACTACTATCACTGAAATTTTTTCTTCCAATCTGTTTCTCTCTTGGTGCTCCTTTCCAACTAAAATTTTCCTCGATAATTTTTTGACGGACAAACTATTTGGTCTACCTCTTACCTTTGATGAATTATCATGTTCGTTCTCTCCATGTGTTTTTCTCTGACCTTCTAAAACTACTCTGCATGTTCTGTCAAATTCTTGCACGATTTTTCCCCCGCGGATTGACCTGCACTCTGGGCTACCACCTGAGCTAAACCCTACGTGTATGCTCCAGTATCCTACTCGCTACCTTAGACGATGCCTCGTCCGTGTAGTGGACACCCGAGCGATTCAGGGGCACCCGACACGTTTCCAGCTCCGGCCCGAGGTCCAAAAACTCAGCTCCCTCGCTCCCACAGACTTCACGGAGTCTCCGGTTTATGCCTAAAACTCGGCTCCAAACCATCAACCCCCGATCCGTCCTAGGTACCAAGCTACATATAGTCAGCCTCATATCGATACCCAGACCTCCACGAACACGGTGGAACTCGGTGCATAGATCCCTTACGGAATCCATTACATCCTCGGACCCCCGTTTCGCGGCGTCGTTAGTGCCGACATGGGCGACTACGTGCAGCTTGGAGCAGTTAGTGGCACTGACCGTTGCTTTCAACGCCTTCGTCACCTGGGGCACCGTACCTCCTGGTATACACCAGGAACGTACCCGTTCTTCGTCACCTTTCCCTCGGGATTCACCACCTCCTTCCCGACGGGCCCTGGCACGCATCGAGTCCGCTACTCGGCGGACATTGGAGCTACCTATCACTAATACTCCCTCCCTTCCCTCCCGACTCCCAGTCGGCGAAGTCTCCGGAGGCGGAGCGTTCGATGCGCCGACCTCCGCCAGCCCATCGAACCTATTACTAACGGGGAAAGGCTCAGCCTCTGCCTCTGCATTTCCCCGTTTGTGTAGTGTGACCCCACGACTCCTCCTACGGACCACTTCCCACTCTCCCCCGGATTCGGAGGTAGGCTCCGCTAGAGGCTCGGGTGTGCGGGGAACGTCCTCAACCCTCCAACCCACGCCAGTGTAAGGGCTCGCCCCCGCACCAACGCGTGCGGAAGGCCTTGGCCGACCCCCACTCCCCCTCGACCGTTCCAACGTAGTCACCAGCCGTTTCACGAGAGAGCGAAGACTATCCACCGTCTTCTCGAGCTCATCGACTCGAGCCCGCAAGGGCTCGCTATCGGGTGAGTCACGGAAGAGGTTGACAATTGACCTAATGGGAGTCATCCTAATCTAACTCTAACTATCTCTCTCCCTTAGACTCGCAGCGGAGCTATCTGGTAAAAGAATCTACTATTTACTACACACTAATAAATAACTAACAAGGCTCTTGAAGAAACGAGCAAGCAAGCAAATACAGACCACAGATTATCACCAGAAAACAATTAACCCAAAGGGGACAGGGACTAGGAGTAAACTACACAGGTAGAAAAACTACACGGGTGAGTGGTTGCAAGGGTAGCGCTCGGTAGGGAGTCGCGATGGGAGGTGGGTCACGGTTGACCTTGGTTAGGCTGAGTTTGGTAGGCTGAGGTTTGGGAAGGGAACCACGGGGGGGGAGAGGGGGGGGAGCTCTGGAATGTATACGAGAGGAATGTAGGCTGTAGGATGCGCAAGACCAGCGATTACGAAGAGATGAAGCAAAAAGTGTCAACAGTAAAGCTAAAGTAAATGTATTAAAAATCTACTACTAAAAGAAGCAACGAAAAAGACGAGCTAAATTAAGCACTAATCTAGGAAATATAAATATATCTATAAAAAAAAAAACACTATTACCGAATTATTTCAATGACAATAAGCGATTAAAAAAAACTGTGTAATCTACTAGGTTAAAAAATAAGTTACGCAAACTGCAGAGATAGTATAAACTATAAATGTATAAATAAAACTTTATGTGTATAAAGCTAAAGTAAATGTATTAAATATCTACTACTAAAGGAGCAACGAAAAAGACGAACTAGATTAAGCACTAGTCAAGGAAATATAAATATATCTAAAAAAAACTATCACCAACTAACTTCAATAACAATAAGCGATAAAAAAATCAACTATATGAATCTACTAGGTTAAAATAAGTTACGCAAACTACAGAGTTAGTATAAACTATATATGTATAAATAAAATTTATGTGTATAAAGCTAAAGTAAATGTATTAAATATCTACTACTAAAAATCAACGAAAGACGAACTAGATTAAGCACTAGTCAAGGAAATATAAATATGTCTAAAAAAAAAAACTATTATCAACTAAGTTCAATAACAATAAGCGATAAAAAAGATCAACTATATGAATCTACTAGGTTAAAATAAGTTACGCAAACTACAGAGTTACTATAAACTGTATATGAATAATAACACAAGTGCAAATTACACCTTACACGTTAGGATGGATTATACGGTTCTACACAGGACTATGAATAAATAACAATAAGATAATATTAAATTAGAAATTCACTTGTAGGAGAACAAGTCTATATATATCACGGAGATTAAACAGCGGTACGGAAGCACGGATATTATGAAACAATAACTAATGCAGTGTAGCTATAACGAATAAAGTTAAATTAAAGCCGAGTGAAGTCTAGAAATATATTGTTAACAATAGATTATAATGAACGGTTCTATAACTGAGAAATACTTAGAAAAACAAAACTATGGTGATGATAAAATATAAATAAGAAACGTAAATACGCTAACTATGGAATAGCCACAACGATGTTAAACAATAGTGGAAGATTTGTATTTATCTCAGTATATAAAAGTAATAAAGATACTGGTTTAGTTCTACTTATCGCTATCGGCACACACTCTCGGCAGACGCTCGCGGGATGGCAGGGACTACAGCCACAGCAGGCACAGAAAACTCACACACTAACACACTCACTTACTAACTAACTAAACACTCACTACTAAATACACCACTACACTATGAAATAGGGGATAGCCTAGGACGACAAAATTTTAGAGCTAAAACTACGGACCCAGCTAGGCAACGTTAAAGCTGCTACTGGCGACCAGGTAAAAAAGTGAAAGTCACAACTCAAGACGGGAGCTCTCACCACGCGACCTTCCTCTGCGAGTGCAGGTAGAAGAATGAGTTGAAGCGTAACATGATAACACAGAAAGAAAAAACACGAGCCAAATCCACAAATATAAACTTTATTACTATCCGGGTTTCACTCTATTACAGCATCGTCAGTTGACGTCGTCAGGTCACCTGAAGATGCTGTAATACAGTGAAACCCAGATAGTAGTAAAGTTTATTTTTGTGGATTTGGCTCGTGTTTTTTCTTTCTGTGTTATCGTAATTCCATGTATTTCCTTATTCCGTTCCTCTGGTAATCAGTTGTAATTTGTCATTAGGAAGTGCAACTTTTATCCTGTAGTAGCTGATTTCCTTTATCAGTTGAATCATGCTGTGAGGCCATGGTCACAAGGATTATATTCTAACCTAACATAATGTGGGAGGTATATGAGTATGTGGCTACCTTGTTCTAGGACTTAAATTTCAAGAGCAATTGAGGCGCTCGGGGCTAGATAATGGTAAGCCGCACACTGAGAAATATTGAGATCTGTACGCCTTTCTTATCTGCTAGACGATGGGAAGCCACCTGCGGAGTATTATTTGAAGAAACCAAGAGATGGCAGCACACACCTTGTTGTTATGTATTGCACCAAGACACAACACATAATTTATGGGTTTTTTCGAACCTTCAGATGTCACTCCTGTAAAATTTCCTAAATGTGGCTTACCATTACCATGTGGCATTATCTAGCCCCGAGCGCCTCAATTTCATCGGCTGACTAACATCTCCCTTTTATCAAGTTTCAACGTACTACATGGTCCAAGTCCGTGGGGACTAGTATCGCAGTACCTTGTCTAGTGCATGTCGAAATGAGAGTGAGGCAGGTATCCATTTGCTGCAGTAGTCGAGTCCCTCTTCCACCGTACAGCTCACAGTCGATATGTTCTTTCCCTATTCCAGGGATACCCCCTCTCATTCGCAGACCCTGGCGAAAAAGTGAAGGGAAGGGTAAATATTAGGCTGGGATTTTATTGATGACGAGAATGTACGACCGCCTTGGCTGGGTGAGAGCGATCGAGGAGATTTATAAGGGCATCCCGCTGACTGCGCGCGAGCGAAGATGGGGTGGATTGCAGGGGTGAGGGTTGGGGGGACGGTTTTTGGTGGCGCAGGGATATGCAGGGAAGGGGGGAGTAAGAAGGTAGAGCTTGAAAAACTGGAAATCCCACGAGAAGGGTTCTCGCCAAAGCGACCTCCAGGGTATGCCCGCCCCGGGTGACTCTGCCTTTGCCCATTCCGCCCTGTTGCTACCCCCTACCTCCCCTTCGTCATCATACGGTTACTTCTAAGGGAGGATGTTTTTTGCTCTTCACCGGGAAAAATGGGCAGGTGTGATATAGCTAGCAGAAAGGACCATTTACTACAATATGATGGGCATGTTAAATTTAAGACCAAGTTATGCAAGAAAATATTTACTTCACATCTACGTCTACATAATACTCTGCAAGCCACCATAAAGGTGTGTGGCAGGGGGTGAATTCTCTCCAAACATGCACTACATATCAAGAATAAAAAAGGTTTAGTATTAATATATTAGTCTAAACTGCAATATTTAAGAAGATAAAAATAGCATGCTACGTATGTGAAAACGTTCTGTTAGTTTAGGGTTACCTTCAAGTCCTTGTACCGACATGCAACTACCTATGCTATGGATTCAATCACTCGTATTGGACATATTTACCGCTATTAATATCTCTAATTGTACGAGGAAAAAAGGACAATTTGAATCTGTTAGTTCGGCAATTAATTTCTTTAATTTTGTTGGCTGATGTTTATGTTGGCCTTTAAAATTAATTACTTCTAACTATCATCGACGTTTTATCGACCAGTCGTAGTGTTGGAGGACATTGCTTAAGCTAATTTTTTGCCGTGTTACCAGCAAATATATCTCTGACTCGGAAACCGCTGTTTATTTTGAAATTCAAATCTGAGAAATCAAGTTCTCAGCATAGTGCAAGTGCCGTGATATATTTCCGATGTCTTTGAAATCTAGATGTAACTCTTCGAATCTATTCTCTTCAGTTTATCCGTTTATGCTATGAAGTCTCTCTTTTCTATTTGCTCCGACTCTTTTTACTCTCAATTGCAGTTTCCACTAGATGCAATAGATGCTGTTTCAAAACCCCAGTTCCCCTTTCACCATTTTCACCGTTACCTTTCTATGTTCTTCAAGGCTAATTTTCTAGTTTTTATAGATGACCCTTTGAATTAAACATACTTTAAGAGAACAGTTATTGAGTGTCTTTAATGCATATATTTGGTGATTTTGTTAAAACGTACGTGGCAGTAAGCCTTCCACGGTTTATGTCCTCCCTCTTTCCCGAGACGATCTCCTTCTAATCCTAATCCTAATTTCCCTCCTTTCCTAAGCCTAATCTCCCTCCTTTCCTAAGCCTAATCTCCCTCCTTTGCCTGCCAAGCCATAGGTCATGAGTTCGAATCTCGCCTGGGTAGATTTTTCTCCCCTCTAAAGGGCATGTATGTGTGGGTACTGTCGATTGCACAACATAATTTTCACAAAATGATTGCTATTCCTATCTAAGCATAATATGTACACGGTTAATTCATGCTTAATTCACATAATCCAACCTCTCAAATTAATTTTCTGCAAACTCTAGTAAGTTCTTGAGAGAAAGTCAAAGTATGTTAATTTTAATGAACCAGCTTTTTTTCTAACCTCATTCTGTGGTATCCAACTTAAATATGAATCTATTTTTTACTGTAAATTATTGGAAAGTGGTTGCTCCTTGTGAATATTTTCATGTTTAAACTTAGAGTTTGCCTTGTAATAGAAGATGACGTATCGAACGGAATGGAGAACGAACAATTCAAGCCAATGAATTTTTTGCTGATTCAATTCGGAGCTGAAGTATTTTCATTGACACCACTGCCGTAACTATGGTTCTAAAATTGTGTCTTTCCGGAAAAAGTTGCCGATTTTCTGTATGTTATATCCCTGTATGGAGGAGACACTAATGTTTGCAACGAAAGGCATGAGGAGGTACGATACTCCCAGCACCGGAAAGATTATGATATCACTTTCACCTTAGTTAATCGTTCAGGTGCGATACACATTACTCTTTCGAATGGTTTTTTTGCAAATAAGTTAACTTACTAAATTTGTAGTGCGTACAACGTGAGACTAAAGCTCTCGCGAAAATAGTCTAATCACTTTAAGTATCCTGTTTCTAACTTCCTTCCCATGGAACTTTGGCAATTGTAGGAAGGTAATTTTTTCCTTGTCTTCTTCTTGGTATGAAAAGTCGGTTTTTTTATGTCACAGAATGCACCCTGTGGATGAAAAAAATATCCTCTGATAGCAAGATTACCGTGCGATAAGTAGGGTCTGTGAGGATGCTTTTCTTACTGCTTCCTCGGGATCGTTTATATTATCTTGGATAAGACTGACGCATGGTCTTTCCTGGGGTAAACACATACGTGAAATAATGGGTCAATTTAATCGTAGACTGGGATTCATCAAAAGAAATGTCACGAACACGTACGAGCAATCAGATACTTTTCCATTTGGAATATGCTTCCAGTGCATGGGATCCCTACGAAATCGGTCTAAATAACGAACTTGAACGTGTGCAGCAAAGATCGGCAAGATTTGTAAAGGGACGGTTCGATAACTGTATTAGCGTAACCAGTCTATTAAATGAATTAAATTGGGAATCATTGTCAGATCACAGGTTGTAATGTGGACTTAATCTCCTAAACAAATTCCAAGAATTATATTTAAATAATATTTACAGTGATGACGTCAAAAATATTTTGCGAAACCCAACTTACTGTGGCAGACTGGACCATAATTACAACATTAGAGAAATTGATTGCCGAACTGACAGATTCAAAATGTCCTTTTTTCCTCATACAATTAGGGATAAGAATACCTGGTAAATATGCCCAATACGAGTGAATCAATCCATAGCATATGTAGTTGCATGTTGGTGTAAGGACTTGAAGGTAACCCAACTAAGAGCATAATTTTGAATGCTTAGTTTGCTAATTTTATCTTTCTAAATAGTGCAGTTTAGACTAATATATTAATACTAATCCTTTTTTATGCATGATGTATAGTGCATGTTTGGTGACAATTCACCCCCTGCCACACACTTTTGAGGTGACTTGCAGGGTATTATGTAGATAGACAGTTTTACGGAGGAGGCAGCGAAAGCATTCGCCTCGCCCATGAGGTGGCGGTTCCTTCCTTCCATTCCTGCCGGATTCACACAACCCCTGTGGGATTCCCACCCCCTCTGCTCGAGGTAGTGAAGGGGAATCGTTTGATGGAGCGGAGGGGAGGGTGTGCCCCACCCCCTCTTGTCGGAGACATTCTCCCCACCCCTCTCCCCGCCACGCCCTGAGACGCCGCGCGCGCCGGAAATCGTTGCCGGGAATGTATCGGAAGGGAAGCGAGCTTCCGGTTCGCATTCTTCTCGCCTCTCCCACCCACTCCCCCTCGCTCCACCCTTCTCACCCTCCTAACGCCACCCTTCGCCTTATCATTCGATTCCTCAGATAATCCGGCCAAGTTCATTCTCAAGTCTCGCCCCGCAAAAGGTGGAGGTTTTTGGACGCATAGTGGGAGGAAAGAGACGTCGTGCTAAAAACTCTAAGAAGAAAACGAGACCAATTAATCGGCCACATCTTCATCTACATCTACATTTACACGATACCCTGCAAGCCACCGCGAGGGTGTGTGGCAGGGGATAAGATCACCAAGCAGTCACTACCGACATGCAAACAAGCAACTATATGGTCTAATGCAACTAGATTGTTAGTATCTGTAGTATTTAAGGTATTAATACATGCATCATGCTACTACATCATACAGACTACTCTAAAATATTTCCCCTACCTATCCCTTTGCTATGCAGCCTATTCTGTTCTCTTATAGTATGGGGGAAAAATGCCATTTTGAATCTATCAGTACGGCAATCTATCTCTAATCTTATTTATCTGGTCGAATCTAGCATAATACGCTGGTGTTTTTAATATGTGCCTAACATCGTCAGTAAACCTATCCGATTTAAATTTCTCTAATAGATTTATTCTGTACCTTAACCTATGCTCCGATAGTGATTCCCACCCTAATTCTTGTATTAATTCTGAAACACTACTCAACCTATCTTAGCACCTTTTGACGAACCTAGCTGCCTTTGGCGCTGAGATTCTGGAATCTCACGCCATGCATTAAGGAGGTTGGCTCGCGACTGCTTGAGTGAAGTTGCTTAAGGAATCTTATTAATTTAAGTACGAGTATATGCCTGCTAAGTGATCCTTACTTAACAAAGAAAATTACCTAAGCTAGTGAAAGTCATAAGTATCGAAATAAATACGATGGATAGGCGAAGGATTTAATTTTTATGATAATTTTAATCAGCTCGACGATGGAGTCAATTCAGCATTTACGTTACAGATATAAATTCATATACTCAATAAATTTACTAATTTACAACAACTGAATATTACTATCAAACCTTATGTTATAATATTTCTTAAAATATTCTTTTATATATCTTTAGTAATCATATTATTCTTACCCTACCATTTTGGCTACAGCGACTGCAGCGCCACTTGAAGTATACTAACGCATCTCGTTTGCTATAAGCGCAGAAATTGGTGGATTTAGCGAAAAATACGGTAGGTTGATGCCATGTTCTTTTATTCCTTGTGAAATTACGCATATAATATCAGTTTTTTGCAAAGATGACATGTCACTATGGCATTTTTAAACGTTATATTCCCATGTGATGGCCGTTCTCGCCGTTAATCGTATGTATTGTCAAATGCAGTTTGTGCTAAAAGGAGTATGTACTGGTGTAATTATCTTTACTTTATTAGATAGAGGAACTTTAGTTCTATAAGTGTTGAAAATATAAAAAAATGACATGACTTTCACTTTTCGGATCAACCTCCTTAATCGGACACATCTTAAGACGCGTTGGCCTGATGAAGGCATTCATCTAGAGAAGGGTGAGTGGGAAGAATGCAAAAGGCAGGCCTCAAATGAGATATTTGGAGATAATTTTGGATTATGTAAAAGAGAAGAGTTGACGTTGATATAAAGATGCTTGCCGATGGGAGAATGGAGTGGAAGGCTGCGTCAATCCAATCTCAGAATTGTTGACCGATGTCGATGTTACTTTGATGCCAAGATTTGTTGGTCTGATTGTTTCTGCTGCCTCCAGTTGCTCTGTTCACTGTCCTTAAAATGAAAAACCCCACGTTTGAAGTGATTCTATTCTTCTGATTTATGCGTACAGCCGACAAATGAGGGAACGTGCGACATTAGGATTGATTTGGAAAGAGGCAGGAGCTTTTAGGGAGTAGGAGAAGGGTGGAGGGGAACCAAAGGCAGTAGTGTGTCCTAAACAATAAGTCCCGAGGTGTCCGCTGGTTTACGTCGCGTCCGACGGACGGAGTACTGCACTCTAGGTGCTCTCCACACTGTTTTTATGCTCCACAATCGGCCTCTCTCACGGGATTGAAACCCGGTTCCTCAGCATTGAAATTCCGGACTCCAGCCAAGACGCCCACCCGGAATCCTCTTTATAGTTTGCCCGTGTAGAAGATTTTTATCACAAAGTCATGTGGACATGATATCCCAGCCGGAAAATATCTGTTTTGGGCAGTGGCAATAGCCAATAACGTGGAAATTAAAGCACTATTCGCAAAGAAAACTTGAGTGGTCCACAAGTTAAAGTATGCATTAATGCAACATGTTTCGCTACACTGTAGCATCTTCAGGTACAAGTGCAAACGAAACGTTTCGCACTGAAACATGCTTTAATGTGTTGACCGCTGAAGTTTTGTTTGAGATTTCCTTTTCTTTGGCTTCAAAAAACCACTTCAAGGTGGAAATTACGTCGAAATAAAAAAAATGCGTTACCGATCGGGCGTCGTTAAATACGCTTGCAACAGGACATTCTGACTTCAGTCGCAGGAGAGTGTGGGAGATGTAGTTAGAGGTTATCGAGAGAAATATCGCGATAAGTGTTTAGTATTTACTATTTTGAAAGTTACTGATGCATAGAACAAGACCATCGTGTAGAGCAAAAGAAGTAGAGGTGGAAAAATAATGCTTTTGAATGGTATTGTATGAGTAATGCAGTTAGTAGACAAATAGGTACATGAGATCGCTAGTTTGTGAAAATTCTGGCCTGAAGAAGCGATGAGGAGCAATATTTTCAAATCTGAGAGGCATATGGCGGAGAAAATGCTATGGGAGCATATTTAAATTTAGAGAAAAATTTTGATGAATGACAGTGTTTTTTTATCTTTTGTTTATTAATGTTTCTGTAACATCAATATTGTTGACATCGTTAATGACATTTGTCTACCGATTTAATTCCTAGCCGTTAGGCGCGAACAATATTTTTTTTGCTTAGAACTATTCAACGTGGGAATAGCTATTGTTTCCCTACATGCGGTGCGTTAACGGTGTTGACATTGAATAATCAAATACAGTAACAAGTCTTGGTTTAACTTTAAGTCGTAAACTAACCTGGCGTGAACATATTATAACTACTTCCAATAAAGTGCATAAAATATTGTATGTTATTAAGCAATTCAAGTTTCTAATTCCAACTTCCCTGAGAATCAAATTGTTTAATACCCTAATAATGCCTCATATTAATTGCTGTTCACTCGCCTATACCGATGTTACTATGGAGCTAAATCAACAACTTCAGAGGTTACAAAACTGTAATAAGATTGATGTTCAATATTCCTTATGATAAACAGGTTACACCATATTATGACACACTCAGGTGGGGTAAGATAGGAAAGAGACGAGAATATCAAATAAATGTGTTAATGTACGAGCTAATTAAAACTGAGTGTCCAAGTTATTTGTTTGAAAAACTTATCTTTAATGCTAACACCCGTAAACGGCTGACACGCAATACTGAGTTATTATTAATACCAAATTTCCGCGCAAATGTGTTTCCGCTTTTCATGTAACATATTGTAGGTTATGGAACTCACTACCTGAAGGGATATGGTTTCCGAAAACATTTATATGTTTAAGAAGCGGTTGCGCTCACATCTTAGGCAATGTAAATAAAATAATTAATGTATGTATAAACATAATAAGTAAATGTATATGCTATTAAGTTTTTGTCGGTACTATAATATTTATTGTTAAATTGGTTGTATTATAATATTATAGTTCAATCATTGACACATTGTATTGCTTGCTAAGATTTCTAAGATTGTCGATGCTTAGACAGCTACTCATTTGCTAATAATAATATTACCCTGTTGATGTTGTAATGAGACTATGTAAATATTTTTTTTGTATATGTTTCAAGGGACAATAATGTCCTGGAACGAATAAATATATCTATCTATCTACCTATCTATCTAGATGCCCAACAGAGATATTAGAGACTTGAGTGCCGTAGTTTGGATAGAGTGAATGGGTGTACACGAACAGAACGACAAAGTTTAATTCTTAAGACTGCTAAGAAGTTCTTAAGCAGATTGAAGCGTATGGAATAAAATTCCTGTAATGTAATAATGAGTGTTTTTTCTTATGCGTAAAGGAGGAATGTGGACCAATGGAAAAACTAATGCGCAACTGCTGTATCAACTCCATAATTCGCGGCCTGAAGGCGCGATGTAGTGCGTCTGCCCGACAACAGATGGAACAGCAGGCGGAATCGCTCCTTCCGTCACTCTCCGCCTCCCTCATTGGATGGAGAAAACATCGGCAGAACAAAATATCGTTTAATTCTTTCCCAGCGAATTATTTTCGTAGTCTTCTCGGGGTTTCCACCGGGTTAAATATTTCTATGGCACCAACGTTTCAACTGACGACTAGACCATCTTCTTCAGGTTAAGTGAGTAAATTAAAGCCGTTGAGACGTATCCTTAAATGGTTGCAACAATCAGGTTACTCCTGATTGGCCGGAAGGATCTTCGAAATTTGGATAAAAAGGAGGAGTACTATCGTTTTTTTATTTTATTGAAAATGGGATTCCACGAATTGCGGATTTTATAACCCTGAAGAAGATGGACAAGTCGTCCGATGAAACGTTGGTGTTATAGAAAAATTTAACCCGGTGGAAATCCCGAGAAGACTTCACGAAAATCGACAGAACCTTTATCACCGCGTCACGAATTTGCATGCGATTTTTCTGCCAAAAGTCTATATCTTGGCGGTGAAAAATTATAACTGGGAACAAATTATCGTTCCACTTTCATCCACTCAATTTAATTATTCTTTTCTACTTTAGCGTCAGGGAATCTCTTAGTTTTTTTCTATTTTCTGTTACTGCGATAGGGCATTTTTTTATTTCTCCCGGCTGCGAAATGTAGTTTCTCTGGGAGTATCGAACTAATTTTCCACCTTCCGTTTCAATACTTTCAACCTTACTTTAAGTTATAGGAACCCTCATTGCGTTTAACTGGTTTAATACGATACACCAATCTAATTTTGAGAAAAAGCCGATGCCCTAAATATATCTACTATTGTGTGGGTGGTACCCCAAGGGCATTCTCGTTCCTCCCTCATTCCCCTCTTTACTTCTCGTGGCTTCGCTCATAGAATAGGCAGAATAGCAGACGCGTGGCTGAATTCATGTAGCCCTCAAATTTTCATTTCAATGGGGAATATGCATGAAATTTGTTTCTCGAAGATTAATGATGTACTTGATGCCTAATTTTCTCACCAATTTAAATATATAAGCCAAATTTTTCTACGCCCACCACAAAGATTATTAAATGATATTAAAATGTTTCCGGAAATTGACGAAAGTCACGTGACCAGAAACGCCTTCTGACGTCACTGCAAGGTATAGGTTCCATATTGCTACGGAGATACATTTATTTTTAAAATAAAACGAAGTGAATATAATGTTTTGAGGTTTTTAGCCGTTTCTCGAACGAAGCGATGACTGAAAAAATACTTAAAAAAGCACATTCCGACAATTTATTTTGGTTGACTCCCTTATGGCAGCGTTCTTCTTAAAAAAAAAACCGGGGATTGCATAGACGTAGTAGAAATTCTTGGGCACTATACAGGTATTATATAATTAATGGGCGATTTGCTCGTTACCATCCATACTACGTAAATAAAAATTCGAAATACAATCGTTCATTGCATTAAAAAAATGAGATAAATACATACTTTATCGCCAAGTACTCATTTAACAACTTACCTCCACGCATAAACAGATAAATAACGCCCATAGTGGTATCATGCCGTGACGTCATGCGATGACGTCGTGTTTTTAAGCTGCCGAAAAAGTACAATTTTCAAAGAGTAAAATCTTTGTTACAAAACTTAATTCTTCAGCAAAATTTTCGCCAAGCACAAATTTAAGCTAATAAACTTCACATTCAAAGAGTTATAAAAAATAGTGCATGTTCCCCCATTGTAGCTAACAGATGCCTTAAATTTCTTTTGATCTCTAATTCAAAACTAATCAGAAGGTTTTTCGCACCATTACCCTCAGCTGTGTGTGAAATCGATCTTAAAACAGGATTAACGATCAGCTCTCCGCAGGCAAACATCTTCTCAGTAAGAAATACCTTCTCTTTTACGGTTCAATCTCGTGATTCTCATGTGTTATCCTATAGCTTTCACGCATTTATCTCAACCTATCTCTAAATTCTCAATTCCGGAGGCCTTATTCATCCGTAGATCCCTTACTGCTGCGTCGAATTCCAATCCTAATATTGATGTTCCCATATCATCCTTTTCGACTTCACTTTCCTCTTTGATTACTTTCGTACTGACATTATCTCCGCTGTAAAACTCCTCCACGTATTGGGCGTCGTTGTTTTTTGGGTAAACCCGCGTCACAGTATAAAAATGACCGACCGTTTCGACTCCGCTGCTGGAGACTTCCTCAGGGTAATGACATTGCTTCCTCCTCTTTCCTTCTCTTCACTTTTTCTCTCATTTTCAATCAAAAGTTCTTCATTCTTATGTCTTATGGCATTGCATCTTGCGATCCGTTCCTTGAAGTTGTTCCTCACTATGCTGTAGGCGAATTACAGCATTCCGAGGGCAAGGTTGTTTTCTACATCTTCGCATAAATTCTTCATCCACATTTCTCTAGCTCCTCGCCTTGCAACTTATTTTTCTCTGTATTCCTTTAGAGGTAAGCTGCCCTTCTTCAGATTATCGCATTATTGTACTTTCTTCTTCCTTCAATCAGGTCTAAGACTTTTTTCGTGATCAATGGCTCTTCATTACAAGTTTTCTTCCTCCAAGAACTTCTTTAGCTGCTTCCTGAAGTCTGCTTTCAATCTTTTGCCATCTTTCTCCCGCTGGCTTTTCTTAGCCAGATTCTCTTCTGTTTTGTTTTCCACTGCTTTTTGAAATACCAGCGGTTGTGGAGCATCCTTCAATTTTTCAACGTAACAAAAGTCTTCACTCTTTTCTTCGGTTTCTTGAAATTTTGATGGCATTTTATTATCACTAATAAGATGATCACTGTCGATATCTGTCGAAGTGTAGCTTTTGCAGTCATTCACCTACCTACATCCTAAATCTCTGCTTCACTAAAATTTTATTTATTTGATAGCTTCTTATGTCTCCTGCCATATTCTTTGTTTGTCTTCCTCTCCTAAAATAATCAGGTTTTCATCTCCTCTTACCTATTTTATAACTTCTGTGATATCAACATAGATGTCATCCACTTCTTTATCTTCGTTGACCGTCGTCGGCATGTAAATCTTCACCACATCGGCGTGTACAGGTTTGGTATCTCTTTTCACAATTATTAACGTTTCGTTGTACTGTAGGAAGCTCTTCACACGCATTCCGGCGCTCTTTCTGAGTATGACCCCTACTCCAGCATTACCATTTAATGATCCCGTATGTATAATCCTGTAGCTTCCGCTCCAAAAGTCTCCTTCTTCGGGACATCTCATTTCACTGATTCCTAATATGTCGAGGCCCATTCTTCGCATTTCCACCTTAAGGTTCTCCAATCTCCCGCAGGTCTGAAGTGATCGCACGTTCCACGTTCCTACCCTAAAATGACTATCACACTTGACTGATGTACTCTCTCGGGTAGCCCCATCCCGGAGATCCGAATGGGGGACTATTTTACCTCCGGAATATTTTACTGGAGAGGGTTCCATCAAGTCTTGATTAGAAGGAAAGAGTGGAGTAGCTGCGACTCCTCGGGATGTGTTATGGTTTTCCCTTACCTTTAATCGAAGTACTACAGCTGTTAAATGTTACCGCGCGTGTAGTGAAATGAGTGTCGCAGTACCGACCACTGTGGTCTCCACCATCTATCGCCGTATGCCATCGCTTATTGTCCACAACTGCTTATTCGACGGTTAAGCTCGCTTCTCTCGCAGCGAAACTCTATAGCTAGTTGTACACCTACCATTCGAAACCCGGTGGACGAACTCTAGGATTTAAACTCAGCCGCGAGGATCTTTCCCAAAAAACAAATGTATAAATTCTTGTACGTAATTGAAATACTAACTTTGTTTCAATATAAATATGTTTATATGGAGTTGTTTGGTCGTTTTTTGATAAACACCAATTTGTGCCAATGCTTCGCCTCTTTATTTCGGCTTCTTCAGGGCTATTTACTACACAATATAAGTTTTTAAATTTCAGTTACTTTTGGATTAGAATAAAACAGAAAGAAAAGAAAGGTTACAGAATCATATTAATATCTTGTTAAATTCCTTTGGTGACAATTTTTTAAAACAACAACAATGTCAAACTTCTTAGATACATTAATACATCAACAAACGTTATATTTAAAAACAGAAACAACCAAAATTTAAAATTATTACATAAATTACTTAATCATTTTTTTATCAAAAGTGAATATGGAATGAATATTAATTTACAAGTTAATGGTTATGTTGAGTAAGATATATTAGTGTTGTGGATATAATGTTATGGTATGTTTTACTTAAATTTTGTATATCTGTTCTATTATTACATGCAGTAGGATTTTTTTACTATATGAACCTTCTCTTTAAAAAGCCTCTTTTGAAGGTTAGTTTCAAAATCTTTTTGCGTCTTCAAATTTAAAGGAATGGTTGTTGCTGACAGCATGTTTTGCCAAGGCACAGGTTCCGGTATTTGTTTTAATTGATGGCTTATGGCCATTAATTCCATTTTTTAAGTATTGTGCAGGTTGTCCAATATAATTTTTTACATTCTTGGCAAGGTATACTATAAACAATGTTACTTTGTAATATTTTGGAATTTGGCTCTTTAATTTCGAATAAACTGTGTTATGTATTGTTTTTATTCCTCGATATGTTATGTTGTAGGTAGTACTTTTAAAGATTTCGATAATTTTTCTGGCAATCCTTTAACATAAATTATACTCTTGTAGTGTTGAGTTGATTTTGTTTAGTTTATGGTCTTTTAGTAAACCATATAGCTGGCGCTTAATTTTGAAGACGAAAATACATTTATTTTGAATCTAACCTTCAAAAGTGTCTTTGAATTAATTTTGTTATTAATTTGAGTTAATTTTTCTGACAATCCTTTAACATAAATTATACTCTTGTAGTGTTGAGTTGATTTTGTTTGGTGTATGGTATTTTAGTAAACCATATAGCTGGCGCTTAATTTTGAAGACGCTAAATACATGTATATTGAATCCAACCTTCAAAAGTGGCTTGTGAAAGAGATGGTTCATACATCAAGAAGTCCTACTCTATGTACCTAATAATGGAACAGATACCTAGACAAAATTTAAGTAAAATATGCCAATCCTTTATATCCACAACATAAATATATCTTACTCAACATAACCACTAACTCTTATTTTAATATTCATTCAATATTCACTTTTGTTAAAAAAGAATATTTGAGTGATTAGTGTAATAATTTTACATTTTGGTTGTTTCGGTTTTTAAATAAAAAGTTTGTTGATGAATTATGTATCTAAGAAGTTTAACATTGTTTTTGTAGTTTTAAAAAATTGTCACCAAAGGTATTTCACAAGATATTAATATTGTTCTGTAACCTTTTTTTTCTTTCTGCTCTATTCTAAGTCCATTCAAAAGTAATTGAAGTTTAAAAACATACATTTTTTACTAAATAGCCCTGAAGAAGCGAAATAAAGAAATAAAGAGGCGAAACGTTGGCACAAAATGGTGTTTATGAAAAAACGACCAAACAACTCCACATAAAGACATTTCTATTGCTACCTAAATAAAGTGTTCAACAGGAATACTTCAATATAACTTCGTTTCCTTCCACAGATTCAACTTCCACCAGGATGAGCCTGATACAATGGAAATTCTTGTACCATTCGCGACATGATTTGATGCCTTTGCGTTTTGACGCTGTTCGCTGTTTTCATGCTGCAGTTTCTAATTTCCTGGTGCAAGGAAATCTAAGCATTCTTCCTCAATGCTGGAAGCGTTTGGAGAACCTCATTCCCCACTCGTAGTGTATGATGGCGGTGATTACTACATACAAGTTGCCGTTTGCTGTGTGTGGGGAGGGCTGTGACTTGAGTCTCCTTCCACCGCTTTCGCGCTCGATTGATCGATGCAGTGCACGCGTGCCTCTACCTGGTGGTGTTCGCTGCGGGGCCCCTGGCGCACAGAACCCTCGCCCCTTGCGACGGTTCGCTTCCCTCGCGTCGTGCGTGTGCTTTGAACGACGGTGGCGGATTTAGGTGGGGGTTGGGAGGGGCGAATGCTGGAGAGAGGGGGGACGCGTGTGTGTAAGGGGAGGGTGTAGTATTCGAGGCACGATCTCGCGACTCGCAGCCGAGTGAACGCCGAGGCTGCTTGCGGATCACTGCTTGCCGCACCTCGCCTCCCAAGTCCGCTCCCTCGTCCGGAGCGGTGGCGCTGCTGAAGACCCGCCGCGCCGCGCCGGCTCCATTGACGCGGATCCCTCCTTGCGATTAACATCTACATCTACACTATACCCTGCAAGCCACCGCGAGGGTGTGTGGCAGGGGGTGAAGATCACCAAGCATGCACTACTAACATGCAAACTGGCAACTATAGGGTCTCATGCAACTAGATTGTTAGTATCTATAGTATTTAAGGGATTACTACATGCATCATGCACTACAGACTATAAAATAATGGATTAATGGAGATCATGGCTGGCATCATGAGATCTGGTGTGTTCCCTGCGTTTCTTCCTTCTCCACAACTCTCCATTTGAATCCCTCAGCCTCATCTTCTCTACCCTCTAATATCCAGAGACACTTGGACTCACTCTTCTTTCCGAGAGTCTCAGCCACTCTTATCGCCTCCTTTCCCGTCCAGCCGTCCAGCGTGTTTCTGGTTCATATTTCTTGTCTTCCTCAAATTTTCTCATCTGTTTGTTTCCACATCTGTGCCTAAACTTTATTCTTCTTCATAGGAGGCAAGGTTTTCATTAAAAACCGATGGGTTCGATGTGATCACGACTTTATAACCAACTCAGTCGTCTGAGGCTGATTAGGAACGCTAACGTTTTTTAACTGAGAGGTGAAAACGAGCGCAGTTGAGGTGTGCACGGATCCAAAACTCTCGATTTAGAAAGATGTCTCGCTATACACTGAGCGAAATCATAAACTTCTTGCGAAGATGGCTTGAAAAATTCTTTTTTCTCCTCAGATGCAACCAAATTTCGATCTGATGCGTATATACTCTACCCGAAAGTTGGGTAAATTTTGTTTTTTTTTCCACCAGCATCTGAAAGAGTGGTTTCTCTCGTATTGTGGTACGTCGGTGAAAGTGATTATGAGATCGTGATCTCTCTCGTCTCATTGGATTCAAGTGTCGGTGGATCTCTGAGCTATCCGTCACATCTCGGAGTGTGAGGTACTTATTGGTCGCCTGCTACGAGCGACGAGAATGTCAGGCATGAAGGAAGCGGACTGCGGAATGAAATAGTAAACATTTTTTTGTCTGTGTAAATGATTAAAAATACAGCTCTCAGTTTTTCCTTCTGGTTGAGAAAGACAGCAACGCTGTTCGAAAGCTCCCGTTTTTTATTCGTTTGTGAGTGTCCTTTTTTTGTGTTTTCTGTATTTTTAATGACGTCGCAACTAGTGACTATTATACATGTGTTACACGTCACGTGCTTTCCTGAAATTGCTTTTTATATAAATAATGTTCCAGCTAGATTCATACTCGGCAGCCTTTTTGGAAATAATATCAAATTTCTTTTTTATGAAATGTTTATTTTTAAATATTTTTATCCGACCGCGTCGGTGCGAAAAAGAGAAATGTCTAATTAAGCGACTCTCTTCACCAAGACTTTAACCAGCGGTATATCTACATAATACCCTGCAAGCCACCATATAGGTGTGTGGCAGGGGGTGAACTCTCATTAAACATCCACTACATATCATACATAAAATTCGTAATCAAAAATTAAAATAGCAAAGCATACATGCAAAAACATGCTGTTAGTTGGGTTAGCTTCAAGTCCTTATACCAACATGCAGCTACCAATGTTATCGATTGCTACACTCGTACTGGATACATTTACCGTTATTCATATCCCTAATAGTACGAGGAAAAAAGGACATTATGAATCTGTCAGTTCGGAATCAATTTCTCTAATTTTGTGATAATGGTCCAGTCTACCATTAAGTAAGTTGGGGTTCGCAAAATATTTTTAACATCATCACTAAAAATATGGTCTTGGAACTTATTTAAGAGATCAAGTCTAAATTTCAACCTGCGATCTGACAATGTTTCCCAATTTAATTCATTTAATAGACTGGTTACGCTAATAAGGTTATCATACCGGCCCTTTACAAATCTTGCCGATCTACGCTGCACACGTTCAAGTTCGGTAATTACTTTGTAAGAGGCTTTGCAGGCAGTGATGCAATAGCTCGGAAGCAAGAGGTCTGCTTTCATTTCCACAAACCCTTTTGCAGCAGGATCGATGTAGCCTTTGTTGCGTACAGGCGAGGGATTGTCCGGAATCAATATGTTGGTTGCTACGTCGCTCGCGTGGCGGCCTTGATCTTTCATTGATGGTCACTCAAGGATTCAAATTCGAGCGCTGCCCTTGCCAGGCGCGAGGGGTGTGCAGGCATAGGGAGGGAGAGAGCTCTTTAATCTCACCCTTCCCTCTCTTCTGCTCCCCGGGGTTAAAGGGCTGCGCTCCGAATCGTCCTCCTCTCGTCAGAAACAGATGACGAGCGGTCAGGACGCTGGGTGAATGTATAATTAGCCTCCTTCCTCGCTACCGGGAAACCCTTAATGAGTTTCTACCCCTCGAGAGAGCGGAGCCATCAAATGCACGCCGCCCGCCTCTCTCTTCCTTATATCTCCGTGGTCTCCCTCTCTCTCTCTCCTTCTCACGTGACTTCTGTCCTCCAGAGAAAGGACGACGGGTGCTCGCCACCGCATTTGTATTGGTCGTCAAGCTGATCCGTGAGAGTCAACTATTGCTATGATATTCCTCATTCTCTTGTTGCCCAGTTTTAGGATAGTTTTATCTATAGCTGTATCCGAATTCATAAGCCATTAGGAATTAGCCATGTTCCTTTAGCCATCGAATGTGCCTGAATTCCCCGATGACTAAAGGGAGCACGAATTCGGACGAAAGCTACAGTGTCACAACCTACGGTATAACTGTGGTACTTTAAAACAAATGAGTAGCAATAACCTGAATTGAGGTATTTCACTCGCGGTCATTTTTGAAGAACTTTTCTTCTAACACTAAGTTATGGAGTTAAAAGGATGCTCACCGGAGATATTCCGTTTTGAATTATAAACTATTTTCTCAGCTAATAAACTAGCTTAAGCTCGAGAATTGACATAGATTGTTATTATATTATTATTTGATCAAACGCTCGCTGTAGCGGTAAGGCTTTCGCCATTTTCGCCTACGTCTAGCATTTCACAGACTATATTTCCAGATATTCCAAGTAGCTATCAGCTTTCGGTTATTCTTTCACGTAATTTAATGCATTTTCCATTATAATTAAACAAACTTTATTTTGAACTGCTTCAATTTACAACCTAATCTATGGTTACGTCCAGGTGCAATGTCGTGCCTAGAGTACATCTACTTACAAATTGCTAGGGCAGATAATAAAATGAAAAGGAACAAATCTGTTGTTGAAATACCCGGTTTGGTGATGAAATCGGGGCTGACCGTATTCATTTCTTAAATATCGGCCACGTTTTATTACAAATAATGTACAAGCAGAAGAGAAAACTACCGTACGAATTTTAAAAATCTCACATCAGCGAATTCAACCACTCAATTCAATTATTGTTTAAAAAACAGAAAAGCAAATTATTTCATCGATTTATAGAAATATTTCTGTTCTTTGAACATTTACCACTCCGAGTTGAATGTCTTAGCAAGAAATAGTAATGAATTATTTTCCGTAATACACTAGGACTGTCTATTTAATTTATATTTGTCATTTTTAACATTTTAATTTCAAATTTTCTGATGGGAAAAAAAACGAAATAATATCAAATTCACACATGAAGTATTTCGTCGGCTCCTTTATGAGCAATAAACATCGCCCAAGTAACTGCTTACATTTGGTTACCACAACAACCATTCTTCTACTCTCAAAAGGCGCTAAGAATTATGGGATAGTTTTTAAAGATGGCGTCGCAAAAGGATACACTTCATGCTCACTTTTCTGACGGCAACATTAGGTGACTAAATTCGGTGACTAAACTGATGCCTACGAATTCGGACACGCTACAAGATGGCTTCCTCCCTACGAAGGGAGCATTTAGGCAGCTAATTGGCAAATTCGGACACGGCCTATCATATTATTCGGTGCTAATCCCTTGATGTAGCGCTACCCTACCGGTATGCCGCGCCATACCTGTGTGCCACAGATGGACCAAAGTGTACCATAAAAAGTTGAATCGTTATTATATCCAGGTAGTATCCGAGTGCTAGACTGAGGAGTGATTCTCTCTGTCGCTATCCTTTGAATGAATGTTCTTTAAATTGATTCAGATCTTGTCAGTTAACTTTAATAATTTAGTTTATATTTACGGTGTAAAATAATGCTCATTAAAGATGCACGGATACGTATGGTATGGAATCGGTTTAGTTTTATTCCGTGCATGTAGTTTCGTTGAAGAATCATATAATAAACGTGTAGACGTGGTCTGTTTCGTATGAAATATAAGAAATCATTCAGATCAATATAATCATAAGAAAAATACCAATGTAGTAAAGCGTATACTGTAGACCATATCCTGTAGAATCCGAATACACCATTCACAACTTCCGCGCTGAAAGTCGAAAAAATTATTTTATGGCTGGTTTTCTTCGATTTGGGACCACTGTGCGGCGTTAGATGGGCCTTTCATCATCGAGAAATCTTCTCAAGAGTCGCCTCCAGTGGCATGAAGGCGGGAAAGTGTGTTGCACTCCAGTAAATTGAATGAAATCGTTCGTGGCGTGATGAGTGGAATTTCTTCACCGAACAAGATATTGCTCACGTTTCGGCCAATTTTTGGAAATGAGACGGGAGCATCTGACTGATTCACAGGATTTGTAACATTTTTTTAAAAATCTAGCTTATCCTCTAGCTCCTTTTATTTAATCTTTTTCTCTCGGTTTTGGCTATCACAATCACAACACGGGTTTTTTATAATGAATATGTTTAAATGGCGTATATATCTTTACATTGTTACCAATGACGCCGTTAAATTGCTTTTAAAAAGTTTTGTTTCACGCAATGGTCGTGTCTTTCTTTGTTTCATCTACATAATACAAACTGAAATTCTCCCCAAGGGTGTGTGGCAGGGTTAAGCCATCACCGGGAATGTATTATCAGTAGTGTTTTAGCTTAATAATAATACATTTTATATATTTTCTGTGGCAATGCCACCTTAGAAAAACAATACAAATTAAACATATACACCAGTCGGCATTTAACATGACAATAAGCAATTACATGAAGTATTATACATATATACATAAGTCAAAATGTTCTGAATTACATATTATATTTTACAATTATATGCAAAGGTGGGAAAGACTTAGTTATACAATGTTTTAAATAGATATTCCCAATATTTATCTTTAAAAGAAAGTATGGATTGAGTACAGGTTATGTTCGTGGGTAGGGAATTCCATAATTTTATGGCATTAACAACAAAAGATTTTACATATACATTGCTCTTGTGTGGTGGGTAGTAAAAATATGTTTGTTGTCTAACTTTTAAGGAACATGCAGTTGTTTGTCTTTTAGGAAACATATCAAGCAGGTAGGCTGGCTTATGATTGCGGAATAATCTAAAAATAAACAATCCCAAGAAATATTTTCTCCTAAGAGTGACTGTTAGCCACCCAAGTTCTCGTAGGTAGGGACTGATATGTTCAGATTTTCTTTTGTTATAAATGAATCTGACACATGAGTTCATTAGCCGTTGGAGTTTTAAGTTTAGCTCTTCAGTAATATCATAATAAACTAGGCAGGAGTAATCCAGATGTGGAAAAATCAACGTGGAAATAAGTTTCTTTCTGGTGTCTATAGGAAGTAAATGTTTATGAATTTTCAACTGATATGGAGTGGAATTTATTCTGTTTGAAATTTGAGATACATTATCTGCCCAGGAAATATTGTTACTAATAGTGACACCTAGATTACGAGCATAATTGGAATAAAGGATTTCGTGTTGATCAACCTTTATTTTCAGCTTAGTTCAGCGCTAATGATTTAGAAAATTGCCGAAAATCTAATGTGAGCGCCAGTTGAGCCTTCTCCGATTTCTTTATTGCATGAATCAGCCACCATAATTCGTTTTTTAGCAGGCTGGACAATTCGTTTTACTATGACCCATAGCAGATTTCCCCTTATTTTAGTCCTGTAATAGAACCAAGGTGATATTCTCCTCCTGATGACCAAATGGAAGAAGCTGGAGTTGGCTGAACCGAATTCATCTTCTCCCGCCTTCCCAGCAATAGCGAATGCCCGCTCTCCACACTTTCTTAATCCTTCGTCCGAGCTGCGAATCCGAGGTCAATGACAGAAAAAAACAACAAATCTGGCTCTTTACCAGTAGAAAATACTAAATACAGTCTGAAGCAGCAAATTAATGTATCGAATGGGAGCAAAGAAATTCTTCGTCCTACAAAACTATATGCTTCCTTTCTCATAAATTATCTGTCTCGAGCTGAACGGGTGACTTCTATATAACCATTGAAAATTAATGGCAAAAACCATTATAATTAAAAAGCTGATTTTACGAATTAGTGGAATATTTTAAAGTAGTGATTTCATGCACACAAACTACATCTATATCTACATAATACCCTGCAAGCCACCACAAAGGTGTGTGGCAGGGGGTTATTTCTCACCAAACATGCACTACATATCATGCATAAAAAAGGAATAGTATTAACATACTAGTCAGAACTTCACTATTTAAACAAGATAGAAATTGCAAAGCAAACATGCCAAAACATTCTGTTAGTAGGGTAAAGCTACCAAAAAGGGTATGCAGCTACCAATGCTATCCATTGCTACTCTCCGATTGGACATATTTACCGTTATTCGTATCTCAATTGTACGAGGGAAAAAGGACATTTTGAATCTATCAGTTCGGCAATCAATTTCTCTAATTTTATGATTATGGTCCAGTCTGCCATAGTAAGTTGGGGTTCGCAAAATATTTTTAACATCATCACTGAAAATATTGTCTTGGAATTTGTTTAAGAGATTAATTCTAAATTTCAACCTGCGATCTGACTATGATTCCCATTTTAATTGATTTAATAGACTGGTTACGCTAATATAGAATTGATTAGTAGCTATTGATTACTGCACTATCCATTGTTGTACAGACTATCTTCAGTGCTTCAATCTAGATCTCCTTAAAAAATTAAGGACCGATGTATTTCCGTCCCTTTCCCCTCATTACGTACCCAAGTTGTATTTCATATCCTTCCGATATGAGTGTTTAATAACTCAGGAATGGAAACAGCTGGCTCTCATCATGTCTGCGGCTAGCCGTGTTAGCCGCAGGATGACACTTCAATATGCTTCTGTCCGTTGGCTGAAGTAGCCTGACCGCACATGTCCCTGAGAATGCTCACTATTGTATAGACAGTAAATAATATACTCTCACACGTTTGGCATTCAGTATGTTGCTCGGTCCATTAAAATAAATGAGGGCGCGAAGAATTGTGTATCCCATCTAGAAAGTTAACATAAGACTAGCAGGCTAGATAGCCTGCTAGTCTTATGTTTGAGAGGCTAGAGGCCTGCTCTGCAAGCACTTTTCATAAGCACTTCGTATTCAGAGAGAAAGAAATGGCTACTTTATAAATAGAGAAATGTGTCCACTCTAATTATCCCAAATGTTGTTGTACTTTTTTCTACACCACAGAAGAATTCTAATAATCAATCTCATGGCATCGATATAAATGTTTTCTTTTCCCAAGGGATTGCGACCAATGCTAGCAAAACTGTAATGTGTTATAGAAGTGGCACCCAGCCGTAATAATTGGTGGATTTGATTATTAACAGCCACTGGACGATTTGGTTGTGAAAAAATCGCGTATAATTTCTCATTACAAGAGAAAGCGAATAGTTCATTAATATGTCAAACTGCATACTTTTCTTGGCCGTAGAGTTTTCTGAAATATTCATTCTAACCATACAATAGCTATTATCCGTGATTTATATACCCGCAATTTATTTGAACTCATGGCCTCATTTTTTTATGCACTCCCTATGATTTGTTTCGCTGTATAGTGACTCATGATCTCACCTTGTATTTTCGTTATGTTTTGACTCTGTATAATATTCTGTCCTTATTTTTTCCAGGTAAGCCACCACCACTACTGCCTTCCCTTTCATATTGTGAGGCATGATGTCACCAGAAATTTCAAGGTTCCGTAAATTTGGTAAATATCTGGTAAATAATAAAACAATAAACTTAAAAATATATTCTGTTTTACCACGATGTCCTTGAAAAAGTACGTTGATCTCTTGTCTTCTATTACCGGCTCTGTACCACAGATATAGAGATGAATTAGTGAATCGCTCCGTCAGTTTCTAACATAGACTAAGAATTTTTTTCCTTTCATCTCTTGATAATTGTAGGTATTTTCGTGCAAGAATTGGAGGCATGGATGCGCTAACACTATGCTGGTATATTGTTGTTGCCTTCTTGCTATAGATATAATATCATGCCCCTATCAACGCATATATTTAATTTGACAGGATATCCCTACTAGTAGCGGTAGCTTAATTGATTGTGACTTCATTATTTGGCGTTTAATTTCGTTGTTTATTTGGTGGTCAATGATATATTATGGAGCCCATTGAAGGACTGCAAGGGCTACACGGATGTGGTGATCACAACATAATGGTAGTGAAAATGCAATTGGAAATATAGCTGAGAAAATTACGAAGAGGAAAATGAATGTAGGAAAATGTAAAAATACACACAACGCAATGTAAATGATTTATCTTTCTAATAGAACTGGAGAGCGACTCAGGATCACTAAGTGTTAGGATACAAACATAATGGAGAGGAACTGGAGAAAAAGCCGGGAGCGGTAAGGAAATCTCAAGAAGTTGGAAAATTATAGATTAAAACCTTTAAAAACGGAAGAAGTCATGGAAGCAATTAAAAATTAAGGCTGAGGAATGAACAAGAATTTAAAAACTGGAGAGAACTGCTTCGGAAGAATACCTGGAGAAATTAATAAGCAAGAGTAACAAACACTGGTAAAATTCGGATCAAACATTTATGCGAAGAGGTTAAAAAAAACTACCTGATTGATGGAGCTATGAAAAAGTGTGGTGAGAAGTTACTTCAATGAACGGGGGGCAGAATAAAACACAGTGGAAAACAATAATGGAAAAACTTTGATTGAACGTGAAGAGGAATGAAGGTGTGTGACAAGTGATTGCCGCAATTATGCTAGGGAGGTAGTCTCGTTGCGAAGGTTATCGAAGAGGAAAATTACTTCTAGGAGGATAATACTGTAGGCACCTCACTGAGATTTCAGGAAATAGGGGTCTACGGAAAAAAATGAGCCTCCCGGAGCCGATTAAGTTTCTGGTAAGTTGTATAAAAATCCAAGAAAGAAGACGTCAGTGGTACAAAACCATGCATGAGAAATTGAACCATGAATAACAAATTAGAATAGAACCATGCGTAATGAAAACGTGCTTCGGCGATATTGGCACATACGAAGGAACAGGGAGAAAAAGGAAATAAGTTTTTGGATGATGAGGATCAGATGATGAGATTGGAAGAATGGAAAAGCGTGGATACAGGATACACTATTTTTGATCCTTTGGCTTTTGTTAGACTGAAGGTAGGTGCAGATATCAGTGATGTCTGTAAGTTAATAGTAATGTAATATTTGCAAATATAATTAATAGTACCATAAAAATCTGTGAACAATTTTTAATAGTTATAGTTACACATGAATTAATTGGCACATGTATCTCTATTAACGTTTATGGTGGTTTATTGATATTCAGCTACATAATTCGGGCAGCCTTGGACACGTTTTATTCTGGAATTGCTTTGCGATGTTAATGTTTCCATAAACAACCATCGTATTTCATCCGAAGATTTATGTGTGCATTATGACCAACCGGCCGGGTCAATCCTGCGAGCAGAAGAGCGAATATAAAAAGTGGAATTTTAAGTGAGTGTTCCGTGAATTATCCAGGGGGTCCCCACCTGCTTGATTAAATGTTCATAGCGATCATAACGAGCACTTTGCTTGATTGTTACGAAGATGGCCACTAGCTGCCTGGCATTGTGCGACACGATTGACCTGGAAAGACGAGTTATATGGTAATCTAAATGAAACTGGTATTAAATAATGATGAATTCGTCATTTATACTGAATGCTGTTATACTTGGGGGGGATACCTGTAGACATAGCGATGGCCCGACGCGAAATGCAGTGATCAAACGCCATAATTCATGCCGTTTGATGTTGTGATGGAGGAAATTTTTGATGTATGGATCATTCTGAATGTGATTATCTCTCACGCATGCAAATTATTTATCTGGTATTGGAACCATTAAATTTTACATGTTTATTTCCACTGAATGGAATATTGATCATCGTTATCTCTCAATCACTCGTCCTTGCTTCGTCGTTTTTATCCGTGGCTGTAAAAGTGGAAATATTCACGTTCGATTGCTTTTCTCCTTGTAATAGTGTAGTTTCCTATTATTTTTTTATTGCCTTGATCGAAAGTTTATAACCTCTGGAGTTCGTATTCTAAGCCGTTCGAATTTTAAATGACGTTAAGTATTTTTCCTCATTAATTAAAAAGTGAAAAAAATCAATGGCGCGAAAACGCGACGCCAAACTATTGCATGCCGGTTAATCCCAAGGTCTCGGTTAATCCTACATGTGACGTCAAACTATTTCCTCTACCTGCCACCAGGTGGTGCTGCGGACGCTTCCAAGTCGACGCTGCACTCCGTTAAAACTTATTAACAAGTGTTGGAGGCATATTTATTCCGTAAATTCGTTATAATTTACTTTTATTTATTTATTTTATATTACTTATGCAGTTGATTCATTTAAAATCAGTTAGTATTTCTTCTACAAGCATACCCCGTATTTAGCGCATCGCCGCACGACCTTCACGCCATGCTTCGTCGTAGCAGAAGACACAACGAGTAGGACGTCCTTGAGCCTATAAATTGACTAATAATACCATGTTTAACAGAGGAGACTTTTCCAACTTTGATGGTTTTCACAGGCTATTACTAATAAATATTCACTAGAGCTGAGGGGCCCTGAAATACAATGGTAAGTTTAGGAGACGAATTCTCCTATGCCTCGCAACGTAAACTCCCTACCTGTTACGTCAGCAAGAAGGCAGCGCACCCCGCCATTTCAGAACCTTTTCAAACGATCTTAAAATTAACATTTAACTCTCTTGTAAACTGGGATTTTTGAGTCCAAAATTTTTGCGTAAAATAAATACGTTTATGGCAGGGCACGAATCGCAAGTAATGAAGTCTGTTTTCTTTGATGAAGGAAACTACCCTATTGTGGTGTGAAATGCCTTAATCCGTGCTATCACTTTCCCTGGATTGAAGGGCCTAAAAGTAATGCAGGTGTTAAGGAGGTTGGCTTGTGACTGCTTGAGTCAAGTTGTCTAAGGAATCTTATTATTTAAGTACGAGTATATGCCTGCTAAGTGATCCTTACTTCACAGAGAAAATTACCTTAGCTATTGAAAGTCATAAGTATCACAAGAAATACGATGGAAAGTCGAAGGATTTATTTTTTATGATAATTTTAATGAGCTCGACTATGGAGTCAATTCAACATTAACATTACTGAAATAAATTCAAGCACTCAATGAATTTACTAATTTATAACACCAGAATATTACTATCAAAGGTTATGTTATAATATTTTTCTGAAATATTCTTTAATATCTCATTAGTAATGATATTATTCATACGCCATACAGTTTGGCTAGAGCGACCGCAGCGCCACTTGAAGTCAACTAACGCATTTCGTCTGCTATAAGCGCAGTAATTGGTGGATTTAGCGAAAAATACGGTTGGTTGATGCCTTTTTTTCGAGTCATTTTATTCCTTGTGACATTACGCATAAAATATCAGTTTTTTGCAAAAATGACATGTCACTATGGTATTTTTAAACGTTATATTCCCATGTGATGGCTATTCTCGCCGTTAATCGTATGTAATTTCAAATGCAATTTGTGGAACAATGAGTATGGGTTGGTGTAATTATCTTAACTTTATTAGATAGAGGAACTTTAGCTCTATAGGTGCTGAAAATATAAAAACAATGACATGACTTTCACTTTCCGGATCAACCTCCTTAATTGAAAATAGTTTCTCTAGTACCCGCTTCTATGGAGAGTCAAGAGGAAAGAGAGGATACGGTTTGTGTAGCAGCTGCTACGGCTTGGTGGAGGCAGGCGAGTTGAGTCCTCCTGTCGCCAACTTTATTGGATTAAAGCTTCGCTCGTGATTTTGACTCTTCTTCCCTGCGCTCTCTCCTGGAATATGGCATCTGCCTTTTCGCGGTGATCTCTCCAATTAGACGCCGTTGACCTCTGACCTGCGTGAATCTCGCGTTCTCTTCCGGCTGCCTGGCCGACCGTCCCTCGACGTGATCGATTCCATTTGGGTCTAGCGAATTTCTAAACTGTTTATCGCCTCCCATCCTTTGCTGGATGTCCTCTAAATGTTAACTCCTCTGTCGTCCTCTGCCGTTATATCCTAACGCTTTTCCTTCTGCTCTTACTCCATTCATTACAAAAAATATGAGCTTCCGCCCTTACGAATAAATGGTGATCCAATTCCTTATTGCGAGGCAGTTAGAAATTTGGGAATATTAATAGATGAAAACCTATCATGGTCGTACCATGTAAATAATATCTGTAAAACCGTCAATAAATCATTATTTCCCCTTCTCAGATTGAAACATGTGATCCCCACATCTCTCAATGCACAGCTGGTTTCGTCGTTAATTTTAACGCACTTTGACTACGCCGAACCAGTTTATCAAGATCTATCACAAGAACTATCACTAAAACTTCAACGCTCTCTGAATGAATGCATAAGGTTCATTTTCAATGTACAGGTATCAGATCTCATCACTCAATGCATAAATGAACTATCTTGGTTAAAACTTAGTTACAGACGACAACTTCACACCCTCTCTCTTCTTTATCAAATTCTGAACTGTAAAACGCCTCCTTACCTCTTTGAAGAATTCAAGAAGCTGAAAAATGTCCATGAATCCATTACGCGAGGAAATCATAAGCTGGTAATACCTCTACACCGGACTACTATATTCAATAAATCATTCATTATCACTGCATTTCGTGAATGGAATAAACTTTCCTTATCCTTAAGAAACTCTCCATTACTTCCATCTTTTAAAAAGGCGCTACATAAAACACTTCTCAAAGTTCAGCAGACGGGCACATGAGCATCACAAGTCACGGGCACTCTATCAATACATATGATAGATTAGAACACGGATGGCAAGATAAACGGCGCACATTTAACACCATGTTAATGTTTGTTTTTGTTTATTAATTTTTCCCTAATTCCCTTTTAACTATTTTTTTGTCTTTCCTTTTTTTCTCCTTACCTTTTGTAATTTTTCTTTTCTTGAATTTCATTATAATCTACTAATTTTCCTATGTACATGCTATTATATTTGAGTTATTCTTAAACACTAGCTTTACTTTCAGTAGGATTTCGCAGGTTTTTCACACCCCCCTTCTTGTGTGGGTGTTTTCCTGCAGTGGGTTTTTGCGTAAAGGATGTAAGAATAATAATCCTCACGTTTTTCCCACATTGTAAATTCTTTCACACACTATTAGATATGTAATATTGATATATTGTGTATATATATTTGTCTTGTATTCATTTATCATTCTTTAATTCCTATAAGTGTATTCTTTACTGATTTTTTTAACCTAAGATTGTAATTATTTTAGGTATTGTCCACTATTTGATTTATATATTTATTTTGACGAGGGGTTAGATGGAAGGAGGGACAGTTTTGCCTCAATCTCGCCCCAATAAAGACCTTTTATTATTTTTATTATTCATCCGGGCTTGTCTCTGTGAAAGTCCCTTGGATTTAATTTTCCCACTTTCCATCGCGCCAATGTTTTCTCTCTTCATTCACCAGTAGTACCATGACTTCAAAGCTCATCGTATTCCCTTACGTTCAACGTCCTCTACATTCACATCTCTACTGCTCCTAGAAACGCACTCTTTGAAGCCCAGCATTTATTGCCGTAGAGGAAAATGCTCCAAAGAAAGGGTTTTGAAAAATGTTTTCACTCCCAATTCCATATTTCTAAAGATTTCTCCTGCCATGAAAAGCTTGTTTTACTCTTTTAATCCTTCTTCTCACTTCTGGCCAGAATGTTTTATCATGCGAAACCCCAGGTAACATAATCTTTATACTTACTGTACCATAAGGAAGAATTCAGCTTAAATACCAGGAGTCAATTTATCATTGCATTACAGATTTGAAGGCAATTTTTCAGAATTTTCAAATTTACCTGGGCACAAACATATTTTCCGAATCTTGAAAATTGTGTGCACAGTCTTTTGATCACAACCAATGAGTGAATAATATTGGTAAATAAAATATTGTCTTTCCTTTGATAAGTTCCAGAGACGCAACAACCTATATCTCTTCAGCGTCGAATTTGCTATTTTAACTTCCACGTGATGGTAATGCTGTATTATTTTTATTGCTAATTTTTCATCCGTTCAAACCCTATCAGCTGTTCTGTTTATGAATGGAAACAATTGATTGAGACACGCTGGGAACCATCTTTTGGGATAAAATTAACTGCGCGTGACCAGTGCCTGGCGTTTTGTTAACTCGTGAAAACACGGCCACGCATTTGTGAGTTAGCAGGGTGATAACGCCAAGTTATAGTGAGGAATGAAGTGTTGTCATGTTCCGGGCGGAATTCCGGGCTGCGGCTCTGAAATGCGCCAGTCACTGTGGGACGAAGGGGAGGACGGAGAAGCGTCCGGAGACCACCCCCTGAAGAGGGGGTTCGCGATTAATTCCCTGCACGCCCTTCGCGCGGCTAACGTTTCACCCCTCCTCCTGTTTACCCTCTTGATGCCGTCGCATGCCGTGACAAGACCTCTGAATGCGTCACTCTGTCAATTAAAGCTCTCCCCCGCAACTTTACCCCCAGAACCATAATTCCCTTGGTCTCTGACCTACACCCCTCCCACCCACCCTCTGCGGCGGACGCCCCCTCCCTCCCTTTGGTTTCACCCCGTCTACATTTGCAAGCCCTGGCAGCAGTGGCCGTCGTCGGGGCGTGTAACTGGCTGCCACTCGGGCGAAAGGGAAAGAGTGCGTGCCTGGGAGCTTTACCCTGCAGTCCACTGCCAGGGGGCCAGGATCGAAAAATCCTGCGACTTCTAGCGGGTATTGGAACTTCGGAACAGCAGCCCCGGACGCTTAGATGATAGAACAATGTTTCAATGAAATGTGTGTGTAGCAGTGAGGTGGATCGGGAAGCGAACCGGGAGGAAATATTTTCTAATAGGAAGTGATAGTTAGCTGAATTTGAGAAATTTTAGTTGATTGCTCTGGTGCTCGTATTTGCAAAACGTTTCGATATAACTGGATGTCTTAGCAGTTTAATCATTGAGAACAACGACAACTAAATAAATTATTGGAATTTAAAAGCTGATCGCCTGAGGATAAACTAATTGCATTATACTTATAGCAGGGCACAAAGTATTACTCCCTTAGATTTCCTTAGATAATTACTGGCTAATTTCCTTACGCTGACGTTAAGAGAGCTGCCAATTTTTCCGGCTAATTAATTATAAAATTTCTTGTCAAAATCTATTCGCTTCGAGCTTTTTTTTCTTTATTGCCTCTCTAAATGGATATTGGGAATTTAGGTTGTATGGCTCCTCGCTGAGCCAAAATTACTTTACAATTTCAATCTTTGAAAGTCTTTTTAAGCCTGAATATGATTAAATAGGGTGAAAGGAAGAATTTTAACCCGGAGCAGGGTTTCATCATGCTTATTCAGTACTCAGAGTGCATTAGAAATCGATGAATTTTTCACCCGTATGGTTGAACGCGAGCATTTTCTGATTCTCTGCAATTTCGCGACAGTGGTGGTGAACTGAATGCAGCACAACGAATGATAGCTCCCGTCTGGCGACAGACTGTCATTCCTGCGTGGCTGACCGACGTACTATTGGACGATCAGCTGTACGATGTAGAGAAGAGCCTATAATTTCCTCCCATCTGTCCGATTTTCCGTAATCTTCCCATTTCTTTCGTTTTATTAGCGCCAGTTGTTTTGCCTAGGACTTGCTTAAAGTAAAATGCAAGTTAAAATTAAAGAATTTCTCTTATGCATTCAGAACACAAATATTGATAGTCACTGCAAGGATTCGCGCGTGATCGCAGTCAGCAAGTACATTAGTAATGGGGCGTACAGTAATGCAGTTATCGATTGAAATTATGTTAAAATATCGGAATGCTTCCTTCGACTCTTCTCAGGCATGTCTTCATCTCTTATTCGTACTTCATTATGGAATTTACTTCTGTATTTTATACTTTCTTCATGTGCGATTCCCGGGGAAGAATAAATAAATATTCATCTTCATTGTATATCTATGGAAAAGGTTTCCGTTCACCTATAACGGCATTGGGTCTGCATTCTTAAGTATTGCATTAAAATGCGCATTCCTAAAATGATGCGTTCACGTTAACGAAGGGGTGTCTCTGATCGAGGTACGGAGTATTCCCGTACACGAACCGATAAGTACCTACGTACACACGCACTCGCGGTGTGAGCAGATGTGTATGGAAGGGTCGCATCGTGCACGACGACTGCGAGGGATCGATTTCGGGTGTCGGATAGAGGTTGCTGCTGCGTGGCACGTCGACCTTGGGGAAACACTCGAGCAACGCGTGCGCGCAGTCCGCTCCTCACTTGTTCCGGCCGTCGCGCCGTGGTCGCGCCCTCCTCACTTCGTTGCTGCCCCTAATTCCGCCGAGGTCACGTCGGAAACGCGCCAATCATCGCCAATCCCTGCCGTCGAAAATGACAGGGGCCTGCCCTCACCCGTGACTCGCTTCATCGACAACTCTTCACCTTCTCTCTCTCTCTTGTCCGTGATCCCCGCCACACCTCGGAGGTGTGAAGGGTGTGTGAGGCTGAAGTGACTCGGGCGGAAATAGAAACGATCCTCCGGCAGATGAGTGAAAGGGGTTCTCTGTTTTCACCCCCCACCCCTCCCCTACGGTCAGGGGGTTACTCTATCTGTCGATGGTGGTTGTGTGTATATATATACTCAAATTTCGATCGTCTTTGATTATGGATATAATATTTCTGAGCCTCCTTCTTCAGAAGAGTAAATCTCAGGCTGCGAAAGAGTCTGAATGCCCCAGAAAACTTTAGTATGTTTGTTTTTCTTTCTTTTCTTTTTGTGTCGCCACATCTGACTGCCCTGTAATTTTGCCAGTTTTACGTCCATTTGAATTTTTTATCATCACCCATCCAAGTACTATCCGGGCCCAACGCTGCTTAACTTCGGTGATCGGACTAGTACCGCTGTTTTGAATGTGGTATGGACGTTGGCATTTATCATCATGCTGTTTCTTTATTTATACATTCATACGCATACGGCCCCGGTGGCGGCGTGGTTAAGTCCTCGCCTGCTAACCTGAGGGTCGCGGGTTCGAGTCCCGCCTGAGTGGGTTTTTTCACCACTCGGGACATGTCTGTGTGTGCTCGTCTGTTGTTACATTGTTAAATACCCCGATGTAAAAGCCATGTGCTGTTTTCGGTGGTGGCGGAAAAAAAAAACATACGCATCTGAAGGATAGATGGATAAACTAGTGGAACATGAGACTCATCTCCATCTCCAGAACACGGTTGACAAAACACGAAAATTAGCCGAAGTAAATGTGTTACGTCTCTCTCTTTCTGTGTGTTTATCTCGTCTCTGTTAATCTCCAAGATACCTCTTTGTACCGCCGGGGGTCCGTCTTATCTAGAATTTGGCGAACACACGTTCGCAGTTTTGTCCGGTCCTTTCAGCCCTGTGCCACGTAACATGATCCTAATTCTAGACACCTAAATGATATTGACTCTACTAATCAGAATTCAGAAATCATTAGTATTCACTTAAAGATTGTATTATAGCTTTCAAATACAATTCTTACCTTTTCCGCTATTTTCACCAGATGTGAAAAATGCCATCTTAGAAATTTTTTGTATTGGACAGTGATGTTCCATCCGTCTTATTCCATTGGCTTATTCTCTTATTATTGATTGGCTACCGCTTTTTCGTACTCACTGTCTCAATAGGAGTCAATCGGAGCAATTGGAGCAGCTGTGTGAAAAATACATTTTTTTTAAACTAAACGTATTGACAACTTAAATCCCCGATGGCAAGATGTCGTGAGTTTTAATCGGCTTCTAATTTATAGCATCGGTTGAAATACGTCTTCTCAGCGACTGCCATCCGTCTTACACTCTCTCCCCCTCCGCCGGAATCTGAGAACTCCACCCCTCCTGCCGAGACAGGGAATTCCTACGACTTTAATTACGTCCAATTTGGAGCCTGCGTCGGCCACGTCGTGTTGATATTGCGGCGAAGGGGTATCAGCGGGGGAGGGTTCTTCGCTCGTAGGGGGAATTTTGAGCTTGGGGGATAAGGGTGGGTGAGGATCGGGTGCTACGAGAGGGATGGAATGTCTTGGGGAGAGGGGAGGGTGATACCCTGACGCTTAAAACTAGTGCTAATTAATCGAGGGAATCCGATACCGACGACCCTGCCCCCCCTCTCTCCTCCATTGGTGTCAGTGACCGGGATATCAGTTGACTCCTCCTCAGCCGGAGGGTAATAGGGGTGGGGGGGAAGGAGAAGATAGAAGATCCCCCCCCCCCTCCCAAGTGGTTTGCGAATCAATCGATTACGAGCCGCCTCTCCGGTGAATTCCGTCGGCAGACCCAAAATCAGTGTCGCCGACAGCAATTGAATGCGTGAACGAAGCCAAAGAGAGAGAAAATATCTGTAAAACTTGATTTTGTATTTGCTGGAAGAACTGTTGAAATACATTTCTGAAAGGATTTATTCTTTTCTTTCAAGACATGTCAATATCCAAAATGACTCCTGTACCAACTGGGGCTGCTGAACCTGGACCAATTGGTATGAGAGGATTTCTGGACTTTGCATCAATGTCAGAAAGTGTATTGTCATTGGCTGAAAGGGTGCTGGGTTAGAAGCCTTATGTTGTTGCACGGCTTATGAACATTCCTAATCAATCGTTTCTGAGACTACTCAGTTCAAGAAGTGGAGTAGAAGTTGGGTTATGGCCATCGTATACCCATGAACTTTTTTGTTGTCGGGAATTTTCTTTAATTTGGTCTGAAAAGTTTTTGCTATTTTGTAATGAAATGGTATGGCTTTGAACTTAATGATGGTGTATCTCCTAAGGTATAGAAAACATCATATATCAATTACTCGAATGATCCATTATATAATATATATTGCTATGCATTTACCAAAAAGGAAGTAAGTATTGGTTTTATTACGAACTAAGGAAAAGAGGAATGGTAAATGGAAAAAATAGATAATTGGTATCCATCCAATGCATCCAGGAAAACAAATCATCCTCTCGGAAGTGGCAGACATACTGGCTGGAGTGTCTAGTCTGCTTTAACTGTCTAGCCGACTCTCTAGGTGATCTCAGAGCGTCAGGTCGTTAACCTTGCAACCCAGAGGATGCGGATTTGAATCTCTCCCAGGAGATGGGTGTTTTGTGTATTAGGATTTAGAACTTAGAAGTTAAGGAGGTTGGCTCGAGACTGCTTGAGTCAAGTTGTCTGAGGAATCTTATTAATTTAAGGACGAGTATATGCCTGCTAAGTGATCCTTACTTCACAAAGAAAAATACCTAAGCTATTGAAAGTCATAAGTTTCACAAGAAATATGATGTAAAGTTGAAGGATTTCTTTTTTACGGTAATTTTAATCAGCTCTACGGTGGAGTCAATTCAGCATTTACATTACTGAAATAAATTAATGCACTCAATGAATTTACTAATTTATAACACCAGAATATTACCATCAAACATTATGTTATAACATTTTTTTCTGAAATATGCTTTAATATCTAATTAGTTATGATATTATTCATACGCCATACATTTTGGCTAGAGCGACCGCAGCCTCACTTGAAGACAACTAACGCATTTCGTCTGCTATAAGCGCAGAAATTGGTGGATTTAGCGAAAAATACGGTGGGTTGATGCCTTTTTTTTGTGTCATTTTATTTCTTGTGAAATTACGCATAAAATATCAGTTTATTGCAAAAATGACATATCACTGTGCTATTTTTAAACGTTATATTCCCATGTGATAGCCATTCTCGCCGTTAATCGTATGTAATTTCAAATGCAATTTGTACCAAAAGGGCTTATGGGTTGGTATACTTATCTTTACTTTATTAGATAGAGGAACTTTAGTTCTATAAGTGCTGAAAATACAAAAAAAATGACATGACTTTCACTTTTCGGATCAACCTCCGTAAAGTTAAACGAAGCTGTATAACCTTAGGCGTAGGAGCAGCAATGAATCCGGGGTGTCTGTTTACTATGAAGTGCAGCGTCGTAAGGCTGGGAAACTTGATCCTCACGGGAAGGTAAAGAGCGTAAAGTGAAGGCAAGTGTGAGGGGATGGAAAGTGAAGAAAGTTGGCCTCATGTGCGCGAAGGGCGTTTCCAACATGGTTGGAGAAGAAGTTGGAAGATGGAATTCGAAGACCCCAACGAAAGAGGGTGAAGAACATATTGAGGGAACGTTGAAGGGGCGATAGAGGAGAGAATATTGGGCAAGAGCGTGCCAGGGTGGAAAAGGTTTTCCCGGGAAAGCAAGGAGAAGATGTGAAGATGTACGCGGATGCATAATCTAGGAAATGTGGGTTGGTTATGAATGATACTGGAGCTGGGAATAGGGAATATATTTACAACATGATAGTAAATGTATGATTACTTTGATAATGAGACAGAAATCATTCCTCCTTATTTATATTTAACCTGTTTGCTTCGAGGGGAACAATTTAATGCCTATTAATTTTTCTTTGGATTGCGGATCGCTTGGTCAAAATTAAGGAAAGAAAATTTTCCACTTGTTAGTGGAAAACATATGTTGAGTAAAGTTTATTACTTTACGTATGTTGCACTAAGTTGAAGCATTTATTTTTCCATGCTTCAACGCATTCTTTAGACTAGACGATCTTATTTTGTAAATTCCATACGAATTTCAATAATACCTTTGTGAGAAAATCTGGGGTTAAAGTCGCACTCTGGGGGAGAACCTACGGTCGGACCCTCATTAGTACTCGAAGCAGCTAATCCGAGACCCTTTATCGAGATCGAAGCTCGTAAATGACCCAACCCTCATTGCGGGATGCCCAACCTCAAAGTTGACCACTTGAACTTAAATATGCAATTTAAAAGTTTATAACTTTAACCCGAAAGTATCATTTTTATCGCATAGATGGCGAAAAGATGACGAAGGAGGTTTTTTGAACGGCATTGTGCGATAAAATTTGACGATTATTGAAAAAAGTAAGATATTCCCTATAGAGATATGGCAACCCTGCAGATCGCCGGAGGAATTGGGAGGGGGCACAGGGATAGGAGAGGACGACCATCGCCGCGGGAGGCCCAACCGCGGAAGTTGACCATTTGCAGTTTAATATGGAATTAAAAAGAACAGCATTGTGAGATAAATTTAAGGATTGTTGTAAAACGTAAGGAATGTCGAATTTCGAGGCACCCTTACTATGAAAGCCACTGCTATCTACAACTCGTAAGATTGTCTGCAAATCTTGCAGTCATCCGATATTCGTAAAACTTGACGTGATGAGTTCCAGTGGTCATTGAAGTAACTGTTCTAAAAATTAAGGTTTAGGGATATAAAGTATACGGCATTTGGATTTTGGAAAAGTGATGATTTCTGGTCAGTCGAATTTCGGGATCTATATTTTTCAAGAAACCTAATTATTTGATATATGGGTGACTGTGTGATCTCGTTAGATTAAACAAACGCCGTTATCAACTAACTATTTTCCAGTCAAATTGAAAATTTTGCCGACTTTGATCGTGAAGTGCAATATTAAAAAATATCAGTATTATCAGTACTAGTTTCTAACTCAGTATCAGATCTCATGTTGTCGAACTTTCTTTCTGATTTGTGGATGAAGGATGACTTGCCCTCCTCATTTTTAAGAGCGTTTTCAAATGCTTTTTTTTGCAGATTCGTTGCATTTTGCATTTTTGAGCAAACAATGGGGAAACTACATCTACATCTAAATCTACATAATACCCTAAAAACCACCATAAAGATGTGTGGCAGGGGGTGAACTCTCACCAAACATGCACTACATATCATGCATAAAAAAAGGATTAGTACTTGTATAGGTACTTTTCAAAACTACGCTATTTAAAAAGAGATAAAAATAGCAAAACATACATGCTAAACATGCCGTTAGTTGCCTAGTTATGAGCCTTAAGAACGATTTTAAAACTGTTACCTAAAATTTCGCGCTTCCGGGAATGATCATTTCAAGTCGTTTTTTGGTCAATTGTTCGATATGAAAAGTATATGCAATAGTTATATTTCATTTGTTTTACTTCCGACATGGGAGTCTGCTCGTTAAGCCACAAAAGGTTTACATGTAGTGTCGAGCAAGTGTCCTTACACTATGGCCCGTATTCATAGTCCCAGTCTCAAGATTTGCTTGAGATCCATTTGAGAATTTGTGCGATTCCGTATTCATAGTCACTATCTCAAGATCGACTTGAGATCGCGTTGAGCCAGATTGGAGATTTTGCCAAGACAACGATGGGGCAGTCTTGAGCCGATCTCAAGACCAACTTGCACCAATATGGCTGATGGCGTAACACCGAATATCGTTTTTAGATTCATTTATATTCCATACGCTTCGACGTTTTGGAGTTATTTTAACTTATTTGTTGTTAACAATAAAGGCAAACCACATTTTAATTACTTTGACGGGTGAATACGATTGTTGTTATTTGTTTGGGATACCGCTTGAAAACACATTGGGTGAACGAACGCTCGAGCGCTAATGCAATTATTCTTGGCTATTATATACTATTTTTTGTATAATTAGGGTTTTTGGTGATATTATTTACATTATTTGACGACGATTACTCTTGTAAAGTACGGTCTGGTGCTTTCCCGGATCTGGTGCGCATAAAATTCACAAAGTTTTCACGGGTGCTCCACCGGGTCAAGACTTCATTCTCACTTGATGTGGATATATCTTTTGGAATACGCTCTTGATCTTGGCTTCGCTTAACACAGGTAAGAAATTGTTCTACTAGATCGTTTCCCGTTGCAATTTTGACCAATTTAAGTCACTATATTGGATGACGATTACGATCAGTTTCATATTTGTAACTCTCCTGTTTTCTTATATTTTCTGACTCTGACATCCTCGAATTTGATTCTTGGTGAAGTGATCTTGATTTTAGATGGGTAATGGTCGGTGTTTTGTACCATGATTTAGGAAATGATGAATTTTTTGGACGAAGATGAAGAGAGAGTACCGAAGCGATATATTAGTGACAATGAGAACCCCATGGAATATTATTCGGACGAGGAATTTTACAGACGGCGCCTATGTTCAGAAGACACCGTTTGAAATGGTATTTACCTACTCCATTGTGGACATCGAAGAGGGCCAGTGAAACAGGGGTCTTCCAGTTCCAGAAATGCTACGACTGCTAGTTGCTCTAAGATTTTATGCAACCGGAGACTTTCTGCAGGTGTGTATAAATATATTTATGCTGTCTGATTCACATTATATATTAGCGCTATTCTGATGCCAATATTGTTAATTTTCCCACAATTAACTTTTAGGTTTTGTGTTTGTAGTCAATGTACGGAATGAAAAATATGATTGCATAAAACATACACAGCCAATGCCAATATCACAAATGGAAGTAATGGCATCGGCAATGAGTCAGCATTCATAAATTATGCAAAAAATGCAGTAGAAAGATAGTTATTAACGAGTGATTGAGGATATTTGGCATTATATGAATTCACTACCCATGGCAGGTGAAATAAATAGAAATACCTATACAATTAAATTCTATTAGCTAACAGAAAGTGAATTTAGTGAGTACAATACTGTGTCAATACTTTGTTCGTGAAGCAGGAAAACTTTATGTTGCAACATTTCTTCTTGTCTCTCCTGCCAGTGGTAGTAAGTTCACAACATGTCCAAATATTCACAACTACCCTGCATTAATAGTATAATTAGAGAACACTGCCGATATTTAATATGTTGGTGTAATTAGTAATTTAAAAATTATGTGGGATTTGCACATTGGCTAGAATCAAAGCAGTCTTAAACATTAGTAAGCTATGACAATAAGAAATAATTGCAAAGAAAATTAAACAGAACCTATAATCGTTCATTAATTTATTATAAATTTGGATAAGCACCTATAAAAAAGTATCAATTCTTTAGTAATTACCATAAGAAAATAAAGTGAAATGTCTCACCACATACTAATCATTCTTTAGTAAATATGTGGCTAACTTTCTTGAGTGTTAGGAAAACTAAACAGAGCGCAGCTCAAATGCATGTGATATTCCACTATATATAATGTAGTTTTAATTCGCGAAAGACATAAACGCTCTTTGGTAACAAAAAAACTTATTTTCCAGGTGCAATTTAGCCAACAGATGGACAAGGAATATCATTGAAAAGGAGTTCTGAAACAAAAGTTCCAGTGTCTTCGAAGAAAAATTGTAGCAAATATGAGGACAACACAAGTTTGTTGCTTGTACTGCACAATATTGGGGCACACTATCAAGATCTATGAAATGTAATGGATGACGAATCAAACACAGTACCTGTGCCCCATGCAGCCCAAAACCACCAGCCATTACCCATCTAAAATCAAAATTACTATGTGGAAATGTTATTAGGCAGTAGTTTATTCAAATCATTTTTAATTATAGGGTTGTAAATGAAGCAATTTTTACAATAGTTAATAAAACTAGGTTGTTTCAATTTAATCAATTATTATCTCTGAAAATGGTTACATTTGCTAAGTTGCTTTTGTAATATTGCCATTTGAAGCCTATGGAGTTCCCCTTTTCTCCTCTCCTCAACCTCAAACGCCACTCTTTTAATTTCCTCCTCAAGCAGTCTCATCTTCTCCTTAGCCAACTCCTCGGCTTTCTAGCAGCAGAACTCTTTCACCACTTCCAGTTTTGGCTTCCCTAGTTTAATGTGGGTTTTGGCCTCTTCTCTCTTGCTGCACACCGATATCTTAGTTTTTTATCAGCAATTAATTTAAATATCATAATCTCATTGCAAAAGAAAATTGAGGCAGTTTCATTGATTGTTTACTAAAAATACGTCACATTGCTCTTATCTTATCAATGTAATGATGAACTAATAGTGAATTAATGTTGTGACTTTCAGTGAATTCCCAACTTTTTTAAAGAGCTGAAATCCCGCTTTTTTTACCTACACTATATATACAATGCTTGGTAATTTGAATTCCGCGGAACTCATGAATATCCCTAATTTTAACCAGTTTATCATTACGTCCATTGGTGCTATTATATATCATAGGTATTTGTTATAAAGGCTATACAATGTTCATGCTAGGCATTAAGATCATGCAATCTTTTGAGTTGTACATGGATAGTTAATCTAGCACACATAGGTTCTTTTCCTTCCGTTAATAAACATGAAAATTATGTTTCACCAGTATATTAGTCACCAGGTCATTACAACTCCAGCGATAATTCACTTCACCTAATTTTTTTTACAAGTTTCTGTTCAATCATAATTGATATTAATTAATGTGGAAGGCTATTTGTGCACTAATAATTAAAGCCACAAATAAAATTGCTGTATTATAATAGATGGATATGCTCGCAATTGAATTGAAGCTGCTTTTCTTCTACAGAAAAGGGCTTGTTTATTCCCGCCATAATTTTAAGTTTAATCTCACCGTTCTTGCGGAGTCGTCACTTTTTCCGGTATGAAAAATAACGATATCCAAAATAACCGCGCATCGCTGGTCTCAAGCCGATCTCAGTCTTGAGATCGCGCTGAGAAACAACTATGAATACGGATGGCGGTCTCAGTCTCATCTCAGTCTTGAGCTGAGACTGAGCTGAGATCGACTCAAGACCTGACTATGAATACGGGCCTGTGAGTCCTGAGTATTAATAGAGATAATTCAGAGATCGTGCACTTGCCGCGAAAAACTTGACGGAGCCCTTAAGGAAAACCTTAACTTGAACATTAAACTAACTGAAATTCCACAAAAGCAGAATTTCTACAGATAATAATTCATTTGCCTTGAGCTACCCTTTCGGAAATTTGGAGGTTTTAAAGGAAAAAGTAGTGTCCCGACTGATGTACAATGTACAGGAACTTTTTAATGGCATGTACAGTGTACATGCCGTTGTTTTCTTGTGAATTCGGTGTATTGAAATTCATCATCATCAACGGTCAACAATCCTAGGATTGGTTTGACGCAGACCTCCACTCGATTCTTCTATCGGCCAACCTCTTCATATTGACGTAGCTCCTCTCTTTTACATCCTTCACAACTTGCTCCATATACCTCATACGAGGCCTGCCTTTTCCATTCTTCCCGTTCACTTTTCCCTCGACGATTGTTTTCATCAGGCCATCGTGTCTTAACTTGTATGTGGCCTATTACGTTTTCCCGTCTTCTTTTTAAGTTTTTCGGTAGATATCTCTTCTCTCCCACTCTTCTTAACACTTCTTCTTTTGTCACTCGATCGATCCATCTTATCTTCATCATTCTTCAGTAGCACCACATTTCAAAAACTTCCAGCCTGGACTTCTCTCCTGCTGTTATTGTCCATGCTTCGCAGCCATATAGTAGAATGCTCCAGATGTATGTTCTAATGAAATGTTTCCTCACTTCAACGCTTGTATTTTCAGCTGTTAGAAGAATCTTCTTCTGGTAAAATGCTCTTTTTGCTTGGGCAATTCTACTTGCAATTTCTGTTTTACTTCGTCCATCGCTGGTTACTTTACTTCCCAGATAGCAAAACTCTTCCACCTCCTCGATTTTTTGTTTTCCTAGTTTAACATTGGTCCTGGCTTCCTTTCTCCTGCTGCATACCAAGTATTGAAATTATGTAAAGTTAAAAGTTCGTGTTTTCATCCGAGAGACGGTTCCAAGTGTCACACCTGTCTAGTGCCCTCTTCGCCCTTCCAGCGCGCTGTCTCCCCTCTTATGCCTCTTTCCCCTTGTGCTGTAACCGCGCCCCCGCTTTTTGCGTATTTTCAGATCGTGTTCCAGCGGAATTGGGTCCCTCTTGATGTTATTACGACTTGCTTGCTGACGCCACCTGCCGAGCTTTTATCTCCCGAGGAGAACGCCTCACCCCGCGCGAATGCCACAAAAGGATTTTCGGAATAAAACGGCCGGGTGGAGGGGTGTGGCAAGTGTCAATTTGCAATTCCATTTCCTCCGCCCTTGCCCTCCTTCAAGTATTTAGGGGAATAGTCGCGGGGGCAGCGCGGACGTCCGTTTGTGTGGCCCCCGAGGGCGTGGGAGGGGTCAGGGCCTCTGCGGGGGAGGCAGGGTGCGACCCACGCCGCGTCGCCCGCCGTATCGATTCGAAGGCGGCCACCCCCTCTTTGGGGTGGCGGTTGCGTTTCGGGTGGGGGGAGGGAGGCGAAGGTATGAGGAGGAGGAGGGTGCAGGGGTTGGCTGGAGGCGGGTGGGGGCGAAATGGTCCTTGCCCTTGCAACCGTTTCCGGCTGGGAGGGGGCAGGATGGCTCTGGAGATGATCCCAAACGTGAAGGAGAGTTGGTTTTAGATTTGTACCCTCTCCTTCGCTCGTCTTCCCAGCGAATCTTGTAGCGGGTGTCGTACGTTGATGATAGGGGCCACCATAACTTCAGAGTAATTTGACGATTGAGCTTTCCTTCAGCAGTTGATTAGTCATACTCTTCCAATTCTGTTGAGTACTTTTGAAGCGGTGAGTTGGAAGGAGTACCGACGAATGATTTCAATTATGTCTATTCATCATCTACATCTCTGGAAGAGCTAATTATTGAGTCGTTTGTATTTGAAATTTTATGAGAAAGATGTTGGGAGAGAGACCAATGTTCGACAGATATTTTGAAGGGTGTTTTGTGAAAAACGTTTGAGTTAATCACATTTTTCACTAAAAGATGTATTTATGTATAAAGTTGACGTTTAGGAAATGTATTTTATTAGGTATGATTTGAGATTCTGCTAGTTTGTTGTTCTAAGTTGTTGAAATTGTTGAAAGAAGATTTGTAACGGGTAGGTACTAGCATACAATGGAGTGACTTTCACTCTGCTGTTCTGTTTGTTTTCAAGTATTGCTTTCTGTAGAGTCTTTAAGGCATTACAACTCATTTCTGAGCGCCCCGAAGATTTCTGTTTAGAGTGTGTTACATCTGCTCCCTCCTCCTCTGTTCCTAAAATCGCCCGGCGGCAAAGGGCGTTCCTCCTCTCACCCTCTTTGTGCATTCCTCAATGTTTCGTGGCAATCTTCTTCCTCTCCTTCGTACTAAATTGACCGAGAGGCATTGCTTCATTCTTCGCTCCTGCTTCATCAAACGCTTTTTGAAATTCTTGCAGGAAATGACTCTTTTATTATTCATCGTCCCAATTCCTGAATTTAACATGTTCTGCCGTATCCCCTTCCTGAATTATGCGTAGATTCTGAAAGATGTGTTTCTAACCACTGCAGTGGTGGTCGGTATTTTAACACTTTCATAATATTTTTAAAGTGTCAACAGGGCCAAATAGTTTTATTTTGGCACCAGAGCCTATTCACAAGCTCTTTATTTTTTAGCACTTTATCACCTTGCGATCCTCTTTGCCCTTTGAGATTAAGTCTGCGGGGGACGGGCGCCATTCGCCTACCCCCACCTCTCTAGTTTTCAATTTAATTGCAATAAATGACATATGTAAATCATTGCACGCTGTTGAAGAATTTGTAATTCTACCTCGAGATATATTTTTTATAATTCAAGTTAAACCTTTAAATGGGGAGAAAAAAAGCGAGTTATATTGACTTAGTGACTTCTATTTGAAAACTAGGACTTATAAGTGATGGTATTAAAACAAATATCATTCTAAACATTGGTACATACCGTTATCTGCAATTTCCCGTCAGATTTTATTATTCATTCCAAATATAATTCCTTGCAGGCACTTGTTAGCACTCGCCAGATACATCTACATCAACATCTACATAATACCCCGCAAGCCACCATAAAGGTGTGTGGCAGGGGGTGAACTTCCCACCAAACATGCACTACATATCAAGCATAAAAAAGGAGTAGTATTTATATAGGTACTGTTCAAAACTACACTATTTAAAAAAAGATAAAAATAGCAAAGCATACATGCAAAAACATGCTGTTAGTTGGGTTAGCTTTAATTCCTTATACCAACATGCAGCTACCAATGTTTCAAACATGTCCATAAACCATTCACCAAGGTGTACAGCTTTTCAGTTGAGTTTCGCTAATCTTGATAAAAGATGCGAATAGTTGGTTGGCAAGAGGAAAATTACTATGGCCTGAAAGAATAGAAGGCCACTTAAGGAGGTTGGCTCGCGACTGCTTGAGTCAAGTTGTCTGAGGAATCTTATTAATTTAAGTACGAGTATATGCCTGCTAAGTGATCCTTACTTCACAAAGAAAATTACCTAAGCTATTGAAAGCCATAAGTATCACAAGAAATACGATGTAAAGTTGAAGGATTTCTTATGATAATTTTAATCAGCTCGACAATGGAGTCAATTCAGCATTTACTTTAAGGAAATAAATTCATGTACTCAATGAATTTACTAATTTGTAACACCATAATATTACTATCAACCATTGTTATAATATTTTTCTGATATATGCTTTAATATCTCATTAGCAATGATATTATTCATGCGCCATACATTTTGGCTACAGCGACCGCAGCGCCACTTGAACTCAACTAACGCATTTCGTCGGCTATAAGCGCATAAATTGGTGGATTTAGCGAAAAATACTGTGGGTTGATGCCCTTTTTGTGTCATTTTATTCCTTGTGAAATTACGCATAAAATATCAGTTTTTTGCAAAAATGACATGTCACTATGGTGTATTTAAACGTTATATTCCCATGTGATGGCTATTCTCGGAGTTAATCGTATGTAATTTCAAATGCAATTTGTGCAAAAAGGAGTATGGGTTGGTATAATTATCTTTACTTTATTATACAGAGGAACTTTAGTTTTATAAGTGCTTAAAATATAAAAAAATGAAATGACTTTCACTTTTCGGATGAACCTCCTTAATATTGTCGGGAGGCGACCGACCGATAGCTGAGATCAAGTTCCTGTCAGAATAGGTGGGTGGGGAAAAAGGAGGGGGAATTAAACGGTGGAGGTAAATACGGCGATGGAAATAGTCTGTTAGTCACGTGAGGCGATGTGGGGTCTGCGGTTCCATCCGTCGGACGGAGGATTGAACTTGAACTCTTCCTCAGCCGTAGTGAAAGTAAGGACTGCGATGCGCATGATAAGTCTCTGAATCTTCCAGACTTCGAAAGTGCGACCTCAAGATGGGAGACCAGTTCTCTAGCCACCACATTAACTCCTAAAGAGTCGGAATATTCTTACTTCTTCATCATCACTTGTTTCGTTAATTCGTTAAAACTTTCGCGGTTCATGATATCCGGCGTCGTTGTTTATTGGTTAAACCCGCGTCACAGCATAAAAATGACCAACAGTTTCGTCTCCACTGCTGGAGACTTTCCTCAGGGATTACCCAAAAAACAACGACGCCGTATCTCTTGTTTCCTTTTCTCGTAGATTTTCGCAGTTCATTTTAATTTGACACACTGAAGGATAACGGTTATAGCTCTAAACTAATTGAAACTGTTAGAAATCAGAAGCCTAAGGAGAAAGACAGATCTAAGCCTTTGGGATATGTTATGCAACCTTACATCGCGGGAATAACAGATCGCATAAGTGAAATCATGAAGAAGCATAACATCATTACAAGATTGAACACCACCTCCAAAGTTTATGATCATCTTCAAGGAGCTAAAGATCCATTATCTCAATCCACAATAATTATCCACAATGTTCGAAGGCATATACGAAAAGTTCGGTAGTTGCGGAAAATCATATGTTGGCCAGACAAAGAGAGAGCCATAGAATACAGACTGAAGGAACACGAACGGGCTATTCGGAAAAAAGATTGGTATCACTCTGCCGTGACTGAGCACACACTTCTAGAAGGTCACAGTATTGGCATCATGAGGGCGAAAGTTTTATGTAAATAAATTAGCTATTATCCACGGGTCATCAGGTTAGCCGTTGAAATAGAAAAAAGACCCAACAACCTAAACAGAGAAGATAGCTACAAACTTCCTTATACGTGGAAAAGATGTCCAGTTGTCTCTTTCGGTGGCTGCTGCGTCACAGTCATTGTCGTTCTCCAAGCTTTCATACCCGTTGCAGGGCATGTCATCAGGGAAATGCCGTGCCCTGCAACGGGTATGAAAGCTTGGAGAACGACAATGCCTGTGACGCAGCAGCCACCGAAAGAGACACCTGGACATTATCCACGCTGCGAAAACCTACGATCAGCTACGTGGAAAACACTTTTGAAAAACTAAAGTATTAATTAATCATACTGTACATAATAACCGTATATGTTTGTAAAATTATTTTTCATTGTTGATTTAGGATGCCTGACGAAGCCGGCAGAAAAGCACGGCGAAACTGTTGCTAAAAAGTTTAGGTTAATCGCAGAAAACCAAAAGGAACTTGCCAAAATCACTTGTTTCCTTTGAATAAATAATATGGGCCGTTGAATTGCGTTGGCGGAAGGCATTGATGTAAACCTTGCCTCCATGTCATGTTTCAGTGTGCCGTGAAAACCGGAATATGACGTGTTGGGGGAAATGGCGAGAGTGTAGATGCACGGAATGGAGGGTGCTGGAGGCGGGAAAAGGGGTTTGAGGGTGTGTTGCCTCTCCACCTCGGGGGTGGAAGGGATTGATTTGATCGTGGGAAGGGGTTGAAGCTCAGTGGGGATGAGGGGGGAGGCCCTCCGGTGTCACCGAATCGAATCCTTCCTCCCCCCTCTTCCTCAATTCAAACTTCCCCCTCTGCTCCCCCCTCCGCCTCGCCCTTGGCACTCCCCGGCACGAACCCTTCTCTCGGCGGAATGCGCCCCCTAGGAGATACACGCGATCATCGCCCGAGAAATCACCCCCTTCCCTGCGAGTCGCATGCGGCGGGCCCTCAAGATGTGAGCTCTGGCGAGGGGAATCTGACGTCTGTGTCAGAAAATCCACATCCTCGCATTGATTATTTCTCCGCTCTTGTCGTTACTATCGATTACGACTGCATCTCCCTTGTATGGTATTAAAACATCTACATCTACATAATACCCTGCAAGCAACCACAAAGGTGTGTGGCAGGGGGTGAATTCTCACCAAACATGCACTACACATCATGCATAAAAAAGTATTAGTATTTATATATTGATCTAAATTTCACTATTTAAAACAAGATAAAAATAGCTAAGCAATCATCCAAAACCGTGCTGTTAGTTGGGTTACCTTCAAGTCCTTACACCAACATGAAACTACCTATGCTATGGACTGATTCACTCGTACTGAACATATTTACCGCTATTCATATCCCTACTTTTACGTGGAAAGAAGGACATTTTGAATCTATTTCACTAATCGATCAATTTCACTAATTTTGTAATTATGGTCCAGTGTACCATAGTAAGTTGGGATTCGCAAAATATTTTTAACGTCATCACCGAAAATATGGTCTTGGAATTTATTTAGGAGATTAAGTCTAAATTTCAACCTGCGATCTGACAATTATTCCCATTTAAATTCATTTAATAGACTGGTTACGCTAATAAGGTTATCATACCGTCCATTTACAAATCTTGCCGATCTTCGCTGCACACGTTCAAGTTCGTTATTTAGGCCAATTTCGTAGGGATCCCATACACTGGCAGCATATTCCAAATGAGGTCTAACCAGGGATAAGTAGCTGATTTCTCTTACATGTTCGTCACATTTACCCAATACTATTTAGTAATGGTAGCGGGCGTGACTTGGTGGAAATCCTTCATAGTAGGAGTATCTGAAGAAATTACAACTGGGCTGTTTCCACATGAGTTTTTATTTTCACCGACCATGGTTTCGTTACAGCGTAACCTTGATGATGTTACGTTGTAACGAAACCATGGTCGGTGAAAATAAAAACTCATGTGGAAACAGCCCAGTTGTAATTTCTTCAGATACTCCTACCAATAATATTTTAATGAATCCCAGTCTACGATTACCTTGACCCATTATTTCACGTATGTATTTACCCCAGGAAAGATCATGTGTCAGTCTTATTCCATGATATTTAATGGATTCCACGTTTGTTAATTCATTATTACTTATTTTGTACGTGCTAGGAGGAGAACAATTCTTTTTCCAAAAATTCAATATTACACATTTTTTAAAATTTAAATCGAACTGCCATGCATGATACCATTTTTCAATTGCTTGTTGGTCATTATTTAAATATTCTTTAGCGTTTAGGCATAGAAAATCCTGTACACTACTGCGTCATTGGCAAATAGAGGAAGCTTACTTTTGACCACCTTATTGATATCATTTATATGCAGAAGGAACAGGAGTGGGCCTATCACACTACCTTGTGGGACAACATACACCTTTATAGACCATATATAGCAGTTCAAACACAAGTGACCACTATGGAAAGTGACACAGTTGTTACTTGTTGTACACTTGTTGAACATTTGTATTGTCATTAATTTGGACCAACTTTAGGAGTGGATGGTGAAGTTGGTAGTTCTGACCACATATACGTATTATGGGCTCCAAGTCTCCAAGATCTTAATAGTAGATAACTGGTGTAAACTATAGTGGAGATCTCCTAGATCTTAATATTGAAATATCCTTTGTATGTTAGTAGTTGAATTGAGTCATGCTAAGTGCGTACGGGCTTAAAAGTTGAAAGTGTTTTGTCTTTCTTGAGACTGTCTGCACTGCTAATATACTTCGGTAGCAAACTGGTCTCAAAAATATTTTATGGCGTTGTCTTGCTTCAATACCCTGAAATTCACAGCGATGGTGCGTAGCAGGGGGTGAGCCATCAACCAAAAATCCCATGTCAATTGCCACAATGCAGATTTATTTTATTAGGTGATAATATGCAGATTAAACGTAAGTGTCCTAGCATTTGACTATTTTCAGAGGTAATACCGTAGTAGAAGCTGCAATCGTCTGGTACGGATATAGTACATCAACAGTTATTCATATATTCACATATTTGGTAAGTCATGGAAATTATAATTAGATATGCACTCGCTCTCATTCAGGCATGCAAAAATACTAGTCCAACAAATGCGCCGTATATTCTAATACCCACCTTACATTTCGTTGTAATCTGTTACTACCCAAATTGTGTGCAGAAAAATGAAAAAAAAATAATATCTGAACAATACTTTCCCTCTTTAAAAAAGCAGAGGTGTCTGGTTGTGGCCGGGCCAATTATCCCTCCACTCTGAAAAAAAGTGTTTAAGTGACGATCATTGATAGTGGTATACTTCTGACATTTGTATTCGAGTATTCTCATTTTGGATTATTTTCTCTTTCCGAATATTTTTTTTAGATATTTAGAGTCAATTTTTTCATCATCATCATTGGTCAACAATCCTAGGATTGATTTGACGCAGCTTTCCACTCGATTCTTCTATCGGCCAACCTTTTCATTGTGACGTAATTCTTCTCTTTTACATCCTTCACAACCTGTTCCATGTATCTCATACGAGGTCTGCCTTTTCAAATCTTTCCGTTCACTTTAGGCTCGACGATAGTCATTATATTTTTTGTCGAGGGAAATGTGTGAAATGTCCCTGTCTCCCCTTAATTTCGGCTCTCTCCCTGATGTGACGTGAAACAGGATGGGAATCAGACGGATTTGCGAGCCGGCCACTTTGGGCTTGGGAGTGAATTGCTGAGAGCACCTTTTGGCGTCCTCGCAAGTAGCGAGCTCCCTGCCTCTCACCCCAAACAACCCTCCTCCCCCTATCTCCACGTGAGAGTGACGCAAGGATCTCGGTGGCGCCTGAAAGTGGCGCTTGTCACGGCGCCGCAGTGACAGCGCCACTCTGCGGCAGGAGGGGAAAGGTCAACCCGTCGAGTGGCGAACGTGTGTCCCCCCGCATCTCCTTGTCGCGAGGTGACAGCGCGGGGGGAACGCTTCCCGAATCGCGTTGATGCGATTACAACTGGTATGAGCGTGCATTCCTCATTTACTGTCCTCACAATTTAGTTTTTTTTTAAGTCTCGAAGAATAAGCAAGGGCCCACATGCAGTAGACGAGGCAGGAATCTGAGTGACCAAAGGATTTTACCCACCGATATTATCGGCGAAAGAATTTCATCAAAATTTCATCATTATTATACTGAATAATAATGAACCTTGGAGTAATGGAATCCCACAAAGTTACTTCCGAACGTATTTCATTTATACAGATTATCCGTCTAGAATATCTCGTTTGGCAGTTTGGTGGGACTAATAAGTAAGGAGGTAGAGCATATTAGAAAAGAACAAGGCTTATTTCTTAAAGACAGATAAACAAAATCTACATTACATTAACTGAATCCGCATCTTGTTCCTATTTGAAAGAGGGGTGTGAAAATCAGATTTCACTTCCTTAAAAGGGTCCAAAACGTGATGAAGTTAAGCGTTGTCTATTTTCTGATTCGGACGTTTTCTCATGGTGCTTCTAAACACTTTTAAAATATGTAGAAACTTACAATGGTTTAATATTTGGAGTCTAAATCAATTCACTATCATTAGTAACATTAACATACTTGCTCAACTCTCTTGGGACAACATTTAAAGGTGGACCAGGGAAACGGAATGTGTGAATTTCACGCTTAAATGGCTTAGTACTGGGTGAGTCCCAGCCTCGCCTATCAAACCGTTCTTTCGGGTTGAGCACTGAGTGAGTTCAAAAGGAGGCCATCGTGGAGTACCAAGTGGAAGGAAAGGCGACTTCTCGTCGCATCTCGCGCCTACGCTGGTGGAGAACTGTATGGGGGGGCTCGGTTTCCAATGCTCCATCTCACAGTGATGGCTCCAAACTCGCTCTAGGGGGGCGGAGAGAGGGGTGGGGGTTATAGCTTTCCGATTAATTACGCTTCATACTTTATCCATAGAGGTGATTTGAAGGGAAACTCCACTCTATTTAACGTAGAGGACGGAAGGTAAACATTTCATAGCACATAGACAGTTCGTTGCTGTATCAATTCTACTAATTGATTTTGCTTTGTAGATTAAACTGTTTACTCTATTGTCTGATTTTCTTCTTGTGGACACTTGTCGGGTAAGAAAGGAGGTATGTCAGAAAATACGAAGGAAACTATAGCAAATATTCCACATAGAAAATAATCATTCGCCTTAAACGGGACTCGAACCCAAACCCCCTGATTTCCGGCCAGGTGCTCTACCAGTTGAGCTACCAAGGCGTCCAGGATATTATAGAGCCTTAAAGGAACAAGATGTCCACTCAATGCTAGACATATCAATGCCACAAAGCAGCCGAAGACGTGCGCATGGCGCCGCCGACCACGAGGTTAAAGCCGACGTTGAAACACTAAGGTGCTTACTTTTAACGAATTCAAAGATCACTTACTAGCAGTGAAAACTTTAGCGGCGTTACCCGCTGAAATTGCACTATAGCAAATATTCCACAGAGAAAAAATCATTCGCCTTGACCAGGACTCAAACCCGGACCCCCTGATTTCCGGCCAGGTGCTCTACCAGTTTAGCTACCAAGGCGTCCTCTTTCTCGGTGGAAATTGTAGAGCCTTAAAGGAACAAGATAGAAACTGCGTGCTAGACATATGTGTCACAAACAGCCGAAGTCGTGCGCAAGGCGCCACCGTCCACGGGGTTAAAGCCGACGTTGAAACACTAAGGTGCTTACTTACAACGAATTCAAAGATCACGAACGAGCCGTGAAAACTTTAGCGGCATTGCCCGCTGAAATTGCACTATAGCAAATATTCCACAGAGAAAAAAATCATTCGCCTTGACCTGGACTCAAACCCGGACTGTCTAGCAGTCTGTGAACATCTTGTTCCTTTAAAGCCTCTAGAATTTCCACAGAGAAAGAGGACGCCTTGGTAGCTCAACTGGTAGAGCACCTGGGCGGAAATCAGGCGGTCCGGGTTCGAAAATTTGAATCATTATATGAAGGAAAGCTGAGTTGAGCTACTACGTCTTAAAATGCGTCTACGTCAAATAAAATTATCAGGTATTAATTTAAAAACATCTAACTCATAAAACTTTTAAAACATAATATTGGAATAAAACGATTTCCGTCAATAAGAGAAGTAGTTTGTTGTAGTCCATTTTTGATCGTATAAGTTTCCTAAAAACTATACGTCCCTTGCTTCGTTAAATGTCCTTTTTGATCAGTTAATGATGAACGCGGAAGGAATTTATTATGACTATACACGGTATCTCTTGGGAGACGAGTTGAATGTTTCATTGGTACGTGCTAAGTCTCGCCTGAATGTTGGACGGTGGACCGACTCTCCCTTCCCTCGCCCTAACGAGGACCATTCTTTCGACAACTTAAGCAGAGCTCCTCATTGCACCTTGTGAGCTGAACGGCCTGTCTCTCCGGCTCTAACTACGACGATAAATAAAAGCGTGCGGACAATTTATCGATAACTCATTCTCATGGGGGAAGGAGTGTGTGGTAACGCAGCGATAAATCGATTTTGATGGCCGCTAACGCACCCCACACCCATATCTCGTGCGGAGAGAAGAAGAGATTACCACTCTTCCTCTGTCCCCTCCCACTGCTCCTGCCGCACCCTCGAGCCCTAGCGTTTATACCTCATCATGACCCTGTTCCCTTTACCATGCACGCCAATCCCTTTCTTCTTCGGATCGGTCCGAGTCGCTCTCCCAGCTCTTATTTTCGCCTCGCTCCTTCTCTGCCTTCTATCCCTTACACGCTTGTCCTTCTATCACATCTCCTCACTGGGTCATTATTGCTGAATTTAAGACCGCTCTTCTTGCAGAGCAGTTTCTCAGCTTATTGATTTGTGCCAGTTGATTTAGTTTCGCCGAACACCCGTAAGATTGCCTGACTTCGAGCATCGTATCTGCATTAGGGAGTATGGATTATACATTAACCGAAAACTGAATCACCCTTCGTGTTCGGGCATTTTGACAAAAATAAAACTAATCTTGTGCGGAGAAACCCATTTCTATTCATTCAAAAATGTGAGCCCGTTTACTTTTACTGAGAATTGGAAAAAATACATTGTTTCCAGCTTTAGAAAATATACAATATGGCAATAATATCTACTAAATGTGTGAGTATCTTAATGAGAAAAATATTACTTCCTGTAGATGAATTTCTTAAGTTTCACGTAGGGCTTTTTAAGTGATGCCAAGCCTATATTGAAATTCGACGCCATCTTAGTGAGTTAAGGTTTGTTCCGAAAATGTTCCTAGCCCGTATTTAGGAACGAGTTTTTGCATTAAAATACATGTATACTTTTTATGTTATTTAAAGCATTCTTTTTTTCAGTTTTTTTAATTTTATAATGTATTTTATATCGTTTGTGGCACGAATATCTTTTGATAACACCCTTCTGTTTCAAATATTTCCATTTTGAATTCTTGTGCGCAGAAGTAAAAGAATGATTTTACATGCAAAAGTGACCTTTCACTAGAATCAATATTGTATTTTGTAGTATATATTAAAGTTTTTAAGTCTTCTTAGGTATTACAGATCTACATATTAATCCTAGCATCAATATTAACTGAGGACCGAAGATTATGGCAATGAAATATTAAGTTTTTAGATCGATTTTTGCCAGTATTTGGGAAGATTGTGTGTTGGAACTCCCCATACATTGCCCCAATTCAGTCTCCATTTATTCCTCGTATTTCATATCATTTAGCTGCGGCCAATTTAAAATCTTTTGCCGCCAATATCTTTTGCGTATCTTGTATTGAACTGTTCCGGTTTCTTCCGTCAATCTCATAGCGTGTTCTTCCACTTGTCCCTCCTCTGGTTCTAAGCCATTTCACGGTACTAAGACAATAACGATGGAGATATTTTTCATTTAGAGGTTGTTTTAAGGTGCAATTAGACTCTCAAAATCTAGAGACGTGATCGTTGAAAGCTTTAAAGTTAGCAATTTGGAACAAATTTCAACTCAAATTCCTAATTTCTTCAAGAAAATCTCCCTATTTCCGTGGGACTGTAATAAAATGTACTATAGGCTGATCAACGCAATCTCTGTAGAATTATGTGAGCAACTGGTTTGTAACTGATACTTTAAAATGATTACCATTCACTTTAAGAACGTTCGGGAGATCATCAGAGTGCTTGATCATCATCTCCGTGAGAGTAAATACGTTGAGCATCGGATGCATGACAAGTGTTTATGGTGGAATTTCTCAACTGATGCGAGTGAGTCGTCATTGTCAAGGGTCAACAATAACAATCCTGGGATTGGTTTGACGCAGCCCTACACTCGATTCTTCTATCGGCCAACCTCTTCATATTAACGTAGTTCCTCTCTTTCATTTCCTTTACGACCCGTTCTATGTAACTCATTCGAGGCCTGCCTTTTCCAATCTTCCCGTTCACTTTCCTTCGACGATTGTCTTCATCAGGTCATCGTGCCTTAGGATATGGCCGATTAAGTTGTCCCGTCTTCTTTTTATAGTTTACAGCAGACTTCTCTTTTCTCCCACTCTTCTTAGGACTTCTTCATTTGTCACTCGGTCAATCCATTTTATCTTCATCATTCTTCGATAGCACCACATTTCGAATGCTTCCACCCATTTCTTCTCCGCTGCTGTCATCGTCCATGCCTCACTGCCGCAAAGAAACATGCTCCAGGTATACGCTTTGATGAATTGATTTCTTACTTCCAAGCTCGTATTTCCAGCTGTACGTAGATTCCTCTTTTGATAGAATGCCCTCTTAGCCTGGGTTATTCTTCTGACTATTTCTTTCTTGCTTCGTCCATCAGTGGTTACTCTGCTTCCCAGGTAACAGAATTCTTTCACCTCTTCCAGTTTCTGTTTTCCTAGCATAACGTTAGTTTTGGCCTCCTCTCTCTTGCTGCACACCAGTATCTTAGTTTTCTTCTTATTGATCTTCAGATGATAACTGGCCTTTTTCCTTTCCATGGTTGTTAGCATCTTATTCAGCTTCTCCGTCTCTATGAGAGCTATGTCATCAGCGAATCATAGCATACTGATAGTATCTCCGTAGATATTCATTCCAGAACATTTCTCCTTGACTTCTTTGATGGCTCTCTCGTTGTAAACATTAAAACTTACGGGAGACAGTGTACAGCCTCACTTCTTTCCTTATTCTTGCTTCTTCACAGCTGAGTCCAGATTTTATCACCACTACTTGGTTTTTATAAGTGAGTTGTACGGGAGATTGAAGGAGGTCGATGAAGACGCGGTGTGTTAGTGTGTAAGTCGGAAGGAGAGGAGTGTAGGGACTTTCATCAACGAATTCGTTTTCTCATTAATATGCTGCATTGCGGCGAAATGTGGTCGTAAAAATTGAAGTGAAATGTGGAATTTGAACGTTATTTTTGACTACCCTTCCCGATGCGCGGGAATCGCAAGTACTAATCCTTTTTATGCATGATATGTTTTGCATGTTTGGTGAGAGTTCACCCCCTGCCACACACCTTTATGGTGGCTTGCAGGGTATTTTGTAGATGTAGATGGGATAGAGCTGAAATTATTACTGACTAAGTGAGCAGGGCGAGGGTAAGAATGAAGCATCGATCGAATGTAACGAAAACAAAAGATGTGTCCAAGGAAAGGCATTGCGGAAGATATCATGGGAAAAATGAAACAAGTTTCTTTGGTCTGCCCGCTTTGAATAAGGCTCGTTTGTACCCACTCAGAGAGAGGATGTTCATTCGCGCGCGGAAAGCAATGGGGGCATTTACTAGGAACCTAAATCGCAATTTTGTACACGAAATCTTTAGATGGAAAATAAAAAAGAATTTTAGTGAAAAAATTAATCTTCTAACCACAACCATAAATCAGAAATTTAAATAAGCAAAAGGTGACGCCCTCCGAAAAAGCTGCTGTGATAACATTGACGTCATTTTCCTCCCGTCCTTGATGCTTTTCGGGGAAGGTAAGGGAGTGGAGGGGGGTTCTCGGAAGGTCTGTTCGCACAGATGCTGTCGCAATCATTCCCATTGGCCGAGTCAGGTGTCCCCCCCCCCCCCCCCCCATTGCGATGAGGCGAAGTAGCTTTGCGGGCTCAGTTGTGATTGGATCACTCTCTCAGTTGTGATCAATATACGTAAGAGGTTGCACCACACCCACTTTTCCGAAAGAGTTAAAAACATCAGTTTTTCGCCGCTTATAACACGAGAAATAATTGACGGATCAAAAAACGGAAAAATACCGGCCTTTTTATTTTACAAACTCTATCGGATTCGACAATAAAAAAATATGGTAAAGGACCCCATTGTCTTCAACGCCTGATGTGCGGTGGAGATCATGCCAGCCATGCCCTAGATGACGCTGGCCGGATGTTTTTCCGTGGCTCCACTCGCCATTGTACCGTCATCGTAATTCTTCGTGCCTTCGGCGTGTATTCCGTGTCGTCGGGTCCCCCTCGCCGTCTTCCGTTATCTCCAAACTTCTTGCTTTCCCCCGACCATCGTTTTATCTTGCCTTACCCTTCCCCCTTGGCGGTCCCCCTCTGGGGGGAGGGCACTTGTCTTGAACTTGACCCATCCTCCACGCACCTTCATATTTCAGAATGGCTCTTGTCGTTTGTTTTCCACGGGCGGGCGAGAATTCTTGCTGGACCTCAGAAACGGAGGCGTTTAATCTGCGGAAAACTCTGGACTGTGGACTGCTGGAATTGTGCTCCTGAGTTCATTCCTCGTAGGAAAAAGATCAACACAGAGAATGTTGACGTATTTATATCAAAGCAGCAGCTGTAGTGTCTCCGTCGGCTGAATAAAAGCCCCTACCACTTGGATGTTGAGTTGAGATGGAGGTTTAACTTTCTTAGCATTTACGGTGGGAGGAATAATTGTGGTAATAATTAATAGTAGTAATAAATTTATCTTTACTTAATCATCGAATTTAGGTCTTTAAGTCCTCTCTTACATCCAGCAGATTGGACAGTACCATGCCCCGCGCAGTGAAAATATTCCCTCAGCCGGATTCGAACCCACGACCCTCGGAACGACGGGCGAAGGATTTCCCTCACCGCCGATGGGTATTGACGCGTTGATAATATTAGATTGGGAATGTGCATTGCCCTTGATTACTCTACTGTTGGTGTAACCGCTATAATTACTGGCGCCGTTTCATGTTGCAAGTACGTTTGGTGCCTGCTAAGGGATAAGAAGAGAAGAGGATTCCGGAAAGAAGCACGACATTTATATAATGCGTCATAACTTGGTTGAGAGTAGGACAGATTAAGAATTTTGAGTGAAGAGCGTGAAGAGTCAAGCCCTGCTTCGATGCGAGAGAACAACATCTGTGATTAGTCTGAAAATTAACGTGCAATTTGCGATAGGGTGGGATGAAAATCATGTCTGGGATACGTTAATTCCTGTGTATTACACTGTTAGGGTAGGCAGACAGTATAGTGTTGTGTGAATGGCAGCGTTTTATTAGTGGCCATGTAAACACAGTCAAAAGTTTAGTTGTAATCGAAGCCCTAATGTTGACCAGTTAGCATATATAAGGGAGTTGTAAAAACTGATTTGAAATGCAAATGGATGAAGAGTCTTGACCTCACTGGTACACTGTAAACGGTTTATCTGATTTTAACGTACAAAAGCGATCTGAATTCCAGATGCAAAATTTTTAAGACAGCGTACGTTGAATTTCAGCAGTAATATCTTGTCTAATAATAAGGCAGGTGAAGGACTGAAAATCAGATCAGGTGGGACTTATTTTTTGTTAGGCCTATGCTGAATTTAAGACATCCCTGGTCTGGTAATAATGCGTGTTGCTACTGAAATTCATGCCTACTTTGAGGGGATGTCTTATTTTAAGGCAGGTGCAGGACATAGAAATCAGACCAGGTGGACTTATTTTAAGACTGTCCATGCTGAATTTAAGACCAGGGTGGGTGTGCTTGAATCGCTTGGGATTGATTCAGGTACGTAACTAAGGACTCACTCGTATGTTTTTACATTGTGTTCGGGATTATTCCGTACCGGAATCAATCTCGAACGGTTCAAGCACACCCCCCCAGGGCTGTCTTAAATTCAGCATTTCCCTATCTTAAAATAAGTCCCGCGCAACAATGCGGGTTGCTGTTTAAATTAAAGCCTACTTTTATGGTATGTCTAATTATAAATACATATTTAAACACTTTACTCGAACACAAACCAAAAACCTAACGTTTCATATATCTAACCGATGATACTGTTTTACTGACTAAATTCTTCGATAGAGCAAACGAAGTCATTGAATTTCCATTTCAAATTTGTTTTTTACTGGAAAAAAGTAATCCATACAAAGTCTTCGATACCAAAGATATGTGCCAGTATCTGCAAACAAAGGCAGGAACTGTCACTTGACGAGGGCGACTATTTTTTAGTTCTTCCAACCCTGCCACGTAGACAAAATAAGGAAGTTTAGTCTCAGGATAAGTCACTCAGACTCAACTGGCTCCCTTCTGCAAACAAACGAAGTATCAACGCCACATTCTCACACCATTAATTCATTGCACGAAACATATTTCACCTACTTACTATAAAATTTGACTAGACTTCGAATTTTACTTATTTACACTTCGTTATCCTTGTTGAAATCCATCTCCCTGGTTACGCTCCGCCCGTCTGTCTCTGCTATTGGCAGGTTAGATCCAATTGCGGAGCCAACCAAGGCTTGTTTATTTTCAGCCCGGGTGATCTGAATTTCAGATCACCACCATCTTATTTTCAATATGCTGTTGTTAGATTCTTTAAAATAAGACGGAGGTATGTCTGATTTTCACGCATTTTGAGTCTTAAATTTAGACCACTACCGTAAAATCAGACAGCGTTTAAATTCAGATCGCATGGAAAATCAGATAAAATTTTTACAGTGCAGTGAAGATGTCTTTTTTGAGATGAAAGATAGGTGGAGAAGAGGGTTAGCAATGTGGTACTCATGAATTAAGCTACTTTTTGGGTAGAGGTCTTAACGCAAATGGTGAACGGTGGAGGAAGTGCCTAGCATGGTAGTGAAACACAAATTCAGGGAATACGCCATTATTTAGAGCATTTACCCAGCTGCGAATGCAAATCGTATTATAATGCTTCCGAATAATTTGTGGATTAAGAATGCTCTGGGGAGGAAGGGGGTTGAACGCGTGGAACTCAATTTTCTCCGGCTGGGAAACAATGTCAAGAATCGATTGAATGTTCCCAATCGATTAAGTCCTTCCGTTCTACGCATCTAAATATCGATCTAAGAAGTTACGATGCCTAAGAAATCTTTCGCGTTTTACTCGATGCTATGTCGTCTGAGCTATTTTTACAATAAGATGCGTCATAGGTCAGATTATCAACGAGTATATATTTCTTGTAATTGTCAGTTTGAGAAACGATAATTTTATTTCGATGGTAATTAAAATTGTAAAAAGTATTCGAATTCTTTGCATTTATTAAATGGTTCAAGATGTTCCTACATTATTTCAAAAATGGTATCTCCACAGGAAAATAATTCTAAGTGAGTAATAAGAATTATAGAGAGAAGGGAATTATTGTGAATCTTGCATGCTGATCGATAATTTACCACCTGTCGAGGTGTGAAGGTGACTTAGCACTGCTTGTTTTTCCACAATTAAAAAACAAATTCACGTAAAAGTAAATGAAATATCTTCAAATATTCCAATAAAATTGGAAATATTTGAACTCCGTCATTTAGTTTTTCTCTCACGTCGGGAATTTTTTTCGATTATCGTTCCCGCCAAAGTGTTTACTCGTTTTCTTCATTGGCGGCGCTCTTTCCCCCCACTCCACCCCGCATTCCTCCCCCTCCCACGCTCTAATTCATCCCCCCCCCCCTTACCCTCGTAATCCATTCCCTACGGAAACTCAATTCGCCTTAATCCAATCCATCTCGGTCGCTGCCGCGATGAGTGGGGCTTTCTGTGTGCGGACGGAATAAAAATATCCTCAGCGCTCTTAAATCCCCTTTCAATTCGCTAGGGACGTTCTTTTTAAAATAAACATCGTTGTGAGAAATAATGAGTGTACTTCCGCTTCACTTGCCTCCGGAAATAATAACGAATTAAGTAGAGGAAAGTCTTTTGGTCCGAGGAAATATTTTTTTTAAAGAACAACTGGAGCCTTTATAGTAATTCCTCCCGTTGATTTTTTTCCATTAATCCTGCCCTTGTGTCTGTGTCTGTTTTCTGTTCAGGAACCTTTATTTCCATCATTAAGTGTCTTAATCTATGATGCTTAAAATGAATCCCAGAGATTGAAAAAAGAAGAGTTTTTGCCATCCCAGTTGATTATTGTTTGCCCCTTTTCGCTGTATAATCCTTTTCCGTCTCTTTTCTTGGAATAAAATTTCCGAAAAGTGCGAGCGCACAATGCATTCTGGGACTTTTTCACGCGTGTTAGAAAAATTAATTTGATGATGAAAAAAATTCCCTTCTCGGCATTTACTTTTCATGTCGAGCCTTGATACTGTGTTCATCTTTCCCCCTTTCAAGGTTTTCATTCGGTCAGCAGGGGGAATCAGGATTCTGAGAATCGGAAATGTGCGATCAACGTTTTCCAGGGAAATTGAAGCGGACACTTGACTTGGCATTCGATTTCTCAATACCCTGATTTAAGGGTCCAGAACAGGCCTCCAAGAAGATGACCACGTGAAATTATTCTGAAAGATAAATATCACGTGTATATGATTTTTACAATTAAAAAATTTATTCACATGCCCAAGCTATACGGTAGAAAATGAAATAATAACCGCACTTGACCTACCCTTTTTGGTTGCAATGCTATGCTCCTATAACTCTTGTGAAAATTGAGAGAGTGTATCAAAACGCTTAGTTCTAGCATTGAATTCCATAATTTTGTTAATTTCAAAGCTTTAACTGTGTAAATCAAAAACATAGCAAATTGCAAGTTAAAACTAATTGAACTAGAGCATTGTTGGCATGTCTTCGAATGCTGTGCCCTTCATCATCGTCAACAATCGTGGGATTGGTTTGACGCAACCCTCCACTTGATTCTTCTATCGGACAACCTCTTCATATTGACGTAGATCCTCTCTTTTACATCCTTCACAACCTGTTCCATATATCTCATACGAGGCCTGCCTTTTCCATTCTTCCCGTTCACTTTTCCTTGAAAAAACGCGCGAGCCGAGAGCAGGACACTCCGCCGGCAACACAGCGCTTTTTCTGCGCTGCGTTTTTTCAGGAAACATAAAATTAGATATAAAATAAAAGGCTGATTTCAGCTACACGGTAATATCTGATTCGCTCTGCAAATTTAAAGAGGAAGATGACAGTTTTAGTTTCGTGGCGCCAAGATGTTTGGTTGCCGAGAAAAAGTGCAGTTATAAATGGAATAGCATACCAAAATACTAAAGTTAAAACCTTGTAACTTCGCAGACGTAATAATAAAGATATAATTCACCTTGTGTTAAAATTTTGTTTCAGTCAAATGCTTTGCTTGTAAGTTATTAGACGTCAAAATGACGCATGGCGCCGTAGCGCTAAAAAAATGGGCCCTTGTTTTACTCTAACGTAAGAAACAGATACAAAATTTGTTTTTAAAAATTATTCTAACAATATAGTTAGTCAACAACAAAATTATCTAAATTACTATGTAAATAACGTGAAAATCCGATGAACGGTTTCGGAATTATTTAGGTTTAAACTCGAGTCTACAAGATTTTGGCGCGGACAATAGTTCGTTAGTAACATCTTCGTTATCTGGAAAATTATATTTTAATAATTAATCCATCAAGTTGTTTAAATTCCATCTCATCTCGTTTCGATAGCTAATTTCTATCCATTTTCTGCTTCTTGTCGCAGCGTCATGTCTCGCACTCAGGGGTGTAGGCACATATCTGTTTCGCAGGATCAAGCGTGGAGTCATCACTGGCGAAGGGAGCACGCCGCCTGTCCCCACGCGCAAGGCTCGCCGGGGCAGCGATTAGCCGTGACACGGCCTGTTCGACGGCGTCCGTTTTGCAACTGTCACGGGGCCAATAACGCGTGCGACACGTCCAGGAACTGCCCACCCCTCTCCCCCGGGTACCCTAGCGCTGCGGGGACGTCTGTCCCTGGTTTGTCCCCCCCTCCAGCTGTGCCGTCTACACCCAAGGCGTGAATATCTTGCCCGTCTACGTATGATTCGGAATCCATTGGGATTCCAAAAGCTGCCCCTACATGGAAGGAACAGATAATCTAGAACATTCGAGTGCAGAAAACAAGAGAAAGGCAGTGCATAGTTAAATTGTCAACTGTTGACCAAAATATTATGTGCACTCCAGTTTGAAGGGTGTCAATGAAACAACCAAAAGAACAACAGAAAACTTAATGGCATCGTTCTCTGCATTTTTTCTCGGGATGCGTCCGCGTCGTTTGACAGTGAGACAACAGTTTCGCCAACCTTCCTGTTGGCGTCTTCAGGTCGAAATGGCATCATATTTTTTTTTCGTTTACTTCTACGGTAATTGTTGTAAACATGAACGTTTTTAATTATATTCTTGTATTTTATCAAAGTTTAAATGGAAAAAGTTTTTTACGTGTTTTACAATTATAATAAAAATAATTTTTATTCCACCTCTAAGAAGCAATAAAACATACAAATACAAATAATACAAAAAACTTCAATTTAGAGGGGAATATAGTTACCCCAGAGGATTACCTGTGTTGGGGTTACCATCATAAACAATTGCAAGCAGCGGCTGGTGCTCATCTACACAAGTATTAAACTTAGTGGCAAATAAACACTTTATATCTTTATATATTAAAACATAATGTTGAAAACAATGAAATATAAACATTCACTATTACACCGACTTTAAACATTTAACGTCAAAGTCGTACGGCTTTCCAAGCAACAAATTGTCACTGATACGTCTCATTTTTGCCCATACAAATGTATATTGCTATTAAAAAGTTGACTACATTACGTTCTCAACATCGACGTGTTATAACATATGCATATCTAAGCATTTGTTTTACCTCACAGAGCCGAGAAAAACGCTTTCGATAAGAATGATTATAGGATCATTTTTGCACAAATAAATTTCTGAAATTTTGAGGAAACGTGTAAGACATTTTTGTGTATATTTTGTTATAATTTTGTATGGATCGGCAGACGTTTTTTTTTAAGTAATAAATTTTTGAAGTCTGCTGTAATTGTCGAACATGTTAAAAAAACCGTCACTTTTTCCATCCAAACTTCAATAAAAATTTGACTGTATCATTCAAAAATGGTATGCGTACAACAATTAACGTAGAATGGAACGGGAAGAAATATGATATAATTACAATATCTGTGGTTCTTTTGGTTGCTTCATGAACACCCTTCAATAGGCTTGTGCGATGAGTCGATTAATCGAAGTCATCGACGATGATTTTAGTCATCGCGGTGCGATGACTGAAATCGATGACGATGAATGTCATCGACCATCGACTGCGATGAGTCGATGAGAATCATCGATGCCGAGGAGTCGATGAGTTGATGCGAATCATCGATGTCGATGAGTCGTGATTTGCTGCTGACACTAGAAACGCTACCTCTGCTGACGACACCTTTCTGGCGGAGCTCCACAAGTACGAGGAGGTCCCAGCTTTATCCAAATCTTCGGACGTCTTACATTGGTATAGGGACAGGAAGGATATGTATCCCAGCCTTCAGAAGTACGCGAGGAAATACCTCTGTATTCCCGCCACTTCAACATCATCAGAGCGGTTCTTCAGCGATGCAGGAAACGTTGTGTTGGACGACCGACTTGTACTCACCGATGAAAAAGCGGAAATGAGAATTGCATTACACCACAACAAAGAGTTTCTGCTTAATTTGTAACTTGGTGCTTGTTTCGCTCTTTAATAAATAGGTCTTGTCCTTCTCAATGAAATTTGACCCAATTCAATCTTCACTTAATAGACACACCAAAATGGAACCGAGACATCCGCACCGATCATCGATAGTCATCGATCATCGTAATTCATCGATCATCGACAGTCATCGATCGTCGACATTCATCGATCATCGATATTCATCGACCATTGTGTACACTATATTCGATGATCGATGACAGCCATCGTCATCGAAGCATTTCGATGAAATTTTTTCATCGAAAATCGATGATCAAAATCGGTCATCGCACAAGCCTACCCTTCAAACTCTACGTCACGTAATATTTTGGTCGCCAGGAGATAGGTGATCAATAACAGAAAAAGACAAAGGCAGATACACTGACAGTGGACTGCAAAGAAGTAAATGTATCATTAGCTTTCGTTAAGGGATGCTATAACTAATTTGACAAACTGGCAGTGTTAACAGATGAGTATAAGAAGGAAAGATTGATGACTATCAGTGAAAATCAACGAACACATGGGAAAGTATCAAGATTGGATTTTCAGGATTATAAAGTATTCATAAAATATTATGATTAAGGAATGTGATGAATGATACCCTAAATAACGTTCAAATAAGTTGATTAAATTATTTTAATCAAAGGGTATTATTTGGGCATCTCAATGTCTGCATTAAATATTTATTGTTGCAATTACATAAACCAGGGGATTTAAAATAACTGGTACCGCCATGTACTAAACGAATAATAAGAAGGTGGGGTGTGTCCAATAGCTGTTCCTTCTCCTACCACTCGTATGTTTGAGATGTCAATTTGTCCTGTTTTCAGTTTAGCATCCTACTTAGATTGATTTCAATCTTCATTTTCGTTACATTGAAAGAACGATCACATTTCGGAATAAACATACATCGTCATTGACCTGAAGCAACAGTTTTTTTTCTTGAGTGTATCGACTTCATCTTGACTTTTCACTATTTTTTTAAGTGTTAAGTATTACCTGTAATGAAGAGGTTCCCGATACCTTCGATCGAAGGAGAAGGATATGTGTATCCTTCCGTCGATCTAAATATTTACGAGAAATCTCAAGGTGCGGCGGTGGTGTAGTGGTTAGCGCGCTCGACTCCCAATCCGAAGGTCACAGGTTCAAATCCCGGGGCCTCCAAATTTTCAAATTTTGGAATATAAAAAATAAAAGAGTTATTTTCTGGAAATTATTGGAGTCAACGACAAGCTATCATCAACTACTCGACTCCACTGGTGAGAGAGAGAGAGCACTAATTTCACCAGGAGGCACTGATGGCGAAGATCCATAGGATTGGTCCGATGCCATAGCTTCGGGCGAGAGTGAAGTTCACGGAATCGGTCGGAGTACTGCGATGTGGAAGGCAATGGGAAATCACCACATAACCCTCCCTAGAAAATGCAGCCTTGCGTTCAAATATCACGTAATGGCATCCTTCCCGGTAAAATAGTCCCCCAATTGGATCTCCGGGTGGGGACAACCCACTGCCACACACCCTCACGGTGACTTGCAGGGTAACGTGTAGATGAATTTTCATTCACGTAGGTTTGCCCGAAAACAGACAACTCGGGCTATCGGATAACGACGAAGAGAATGGAATATCTTTCCAAAACACTACCATAGCATCTATGGCAAACCTTTACATTTCAAGACGCACAGTTAGAAAATTTCGTATGATAATACTCACCGCGTCACTGTATTCCCATTGGCTGGCGCGCTAGGCTGGACCCCGCCGCGCGATTGAAAAATCGATTTTATTCCGGCGCCGCAGACGGTTACAGAATTTTTCAAAGTAATTGAACTCCTAACGCTTCAGTGATTCATGAAATGTGAGTTAATTATGGTTCTTCCGTATTCATTGTAACTATGTGTCTACCCGAAATCAAAAGTAAACGTTGGGAAAGAGGGTCTGCCATTAAACCTTCCGGCGGGCGCCGTTTAACCTTCGGTTTTCGGTTTACGGTCGATGAAGATGCGAAAAACATTGTAATCTTTTCGAACCAACATTTTATTCCTCTAGCAGGCTTTTTACTTCCAATGTATGTAAGTGGCAGCGAAATATTCAGTCCCGGCTCATTGTGAATCGAGTTTGTGACAGAGAAGGTCGCCCGTTGTGAACGAAATAAACAGCGCGCCTGCTCTTGGGGATGGATGAGGAAGCAGCGTAAGTGCTTTTTATTTTACAACTAGCTTGTTTATGAGGATTCATTAATGTTTGATTATTCATGTTAGGATATTTTTGCAACTATGTAAATTTCTATCGAATTCATCTGCCATTACTTTCGAGTTAGTGTAAAAATTTTCGCTCCCTGTTTTCAGTTCCCGTGCTTTGAATGATGTGGAAGTATGTAATTTGCTAGACTCCCTTGATGATGACCAGGAAGAGGCGATTGAAGATATAGAGCATGTAAGAGTGCTGTCACTACCATTAAGTGCTCAAAATTATATGTTTATTTGAAAAAAACATGCCAAGAGTGTGACAACCTGTATACAGTGTTCATGTGGAGGAGAAAATTTGTGATGAGTGCTTTTGATCGCATGGATTCAATTAATTGTAAGGATTTTTGTATGTTTTTGTGATTTAAAATACATATTCTTCCTTTACTGATACCAAATACTGTAATTATTTCGATCATTAACATAATGTTAAATCAGTGAAGAAATGTTTACATTGTTAACAGTGCGCCCGGTCATGATAAAAAATATAGCGCGCCTACCGAAAGGTTAATCCTGTAAACTGAGATGTATCTCTGCATATGAATCATAATTAAGGAAAGTCCAAAAATCTGTTCTGTAATTAACTTTAACCTTTTACTCCAAAAGCTGCTACAAAATGTTCTACAACCTCTTCAATTCGGAGATTTACTGCGAAAACTGAATTCCGGCGTTTTTTATTCTCTTTTAAGCCCTTTCATATTGTAACTGCGCAACAAATGCGAAAAATGAAATCACACTCACTAATGAAAGAGAGTCACCATTCAAAATTTCAAATTCCAGAGCGTAAAAAAATCCCTTTTAGGAATTTCGGCTGGCTTATTTCGATTTCAGCCGTCTACCTGTCGGGAGAATTGCAATAGGGGTAGGAAGGCCATCGGGGAGCGGCGAGTTGTTTGAGGGTGCACTCTGGGTGCGGGTCTGCACCTTCTTGAGTTCGGGTGTGGCTGAACGAGGGTTGCAGTGGGAAAGGGCGCGAGAAGTGCCCTTGGAGGTAGGCCGAAGGGGAGAGGGGAGGGGAGATCCTTTGCCCCTCGGGGCGGAAGTGTGGAGGGATTAGGCCGCGCTGACGCGTATGAATAGCGCGGGAGCTGAAGGGAAGGGAGGCATTCAGCCCGGCGCGTTAGCGGAGGGAGTCTGCGTTTGTGTCTGCCTGAAGAGGCTCATGGGAAGGAATGGATGGTTAATTCAGATGGTTAAAAGGAAGCCGATGAGATTGAAATTAAATGTGAAATCAAAGGCAGATGTTGACGGACTTTTGTGGTTACTCTTTTCCTGGTGCGTATATGCTGCAAAACTTCCATTGAACTTCTTTCATTTCCGGTTATTACTCAATTCCGGGCTCAAATTATGTATGTACATCCTCTGCTGTCTTGAGTTTACCTTCAGTTAGTTCGATAAGTAAGCTGCAGTTTTAGAAAAATCTCATTTCGCGGTGGTGGTGAGCAAGCAAATTTTTTACATTTGATTTGCCAACGATTTTCAGTTTGCTGAATTCATTTTTATGCAGCCGACCTAATTTTTAATTGCCAGATTGTAAGCAGCAACGCTGAGTCAGGCAATGCGGTTCCACGCTTAGGATGCAATCCATACGATCTTGACCATAGCATTTTTTCTAATTGATAGCAAAAATTAAAAATCTCCTTTTCATAGCACCGAAACCCCAGTTAGCAGCCTATGGTAGCTGAAAATTGATCCCGGATTTAATCTTCCTCAAATTCCAACCCAGGCAAACAATAATTTTCAAACTACCCGCAAAAGGTTGAAATTTATTGTAGCATCTAGTAGAGTCATCCACACCTCGACTTCTCTGAGCTAACAGTTCCACATCTCGCTATGTTGCACAAAAACTCTCTTTCAATTACTATTCCATCGAATCCTGTTGATGTAACTTTATGCCGCACAACCCAACAGTCTTACGATCTCCCGCTGGAGGCTGACTATTCAATTTTAAAACAAACTAAAAACCCTTACAAGCAAAAAACAAGTTAGATTACGGTTGTTTTCCCCACAAACCTGAAAAACCTTTGGGTTGGTGCCTTGCAAATAACCCACCTTTGGTTTGAAAGGACGGGTCCCAAGGGCTCCCCGGATTCGAAACCAGGACCATCAGGTCCCATGCTGTACCCTGTGTGTACCACCGCTATCAACAATAGTAATAATAATAATATCCTTCTCCAATATGTTTACTATACTACACTTTCCGCCGTGAATCCATGACGTCCGCGGAAGAGACTTCGTTAACGCGCGTGCCTCGCAACCCGAAGAATCAAAACCGACTTGGTTGGAGTGGTCTTGGAACTGCACAACGAGCATGGACGATGGCTTGTCTCTGGATTAAAGGAAATAATTTTATAATCACACTAAAGGCAAAAAACAAATATTAAGAAAAAAGAAGTAACAAATTGGACTCAAATAGCAATGCAACGATAAGAAAAGAGAAAGCTGTAGTGATATCTGAAAGGAAGCAATAAAATTGTGTGAAAATCAAATGGAATGCTGGAAACTGGATCAATGGAATTTGATAAATTGACAAATTAGTCGTGGTTGAAAGTAAATTTTTCCGTTTTCCAATAATTTATAGTTTTCTTTAATTAAAGCTACCTCTTTTTTTTTGCTTCTCTCATCTGCCAATAACTTTATGCTATAATTATTTTAATACGGAATAATTCCAGGTCAAAACATCCGAAACCCTTTGCTGAATTTGGGCCGCGGCGTCTGGATAACGCACTTTTCAACGCTGGCCAGACGTGAACACAATAGTCAGGCAGAAAATTCGTAGTTGCGTGAAATGTTTCAACAGCATTATAAAAATTCATGGATAGTAGATGACGAGGGTGATATTAATTACCCATTAAACCCTTGAGTAGTCAATGCCATCATATTTGACCTTGAGGTCAAGCCATGGGTGACGTTTTTAGGTGATTGAAATGCCCAATTTGCCGCGCCGTCTTCTGATTTGGATCCACAGAACATCTCCGTCTGAGATCTCTCCTTGGCCGACTTGCTCTCCCGTGGCGTTCCTTCAAACCAAATGCCTTTTAAGGGAGCGTAAGGGGAGGGGAGTTTAGGGAAGAGGGAGCACGGGGAATAGAAAAAGGGGGTTCGTGAGTTTATCCCTTTATCGAGGGGAATAGGGTGTGAGGGGAAGAGCGTTGCATGGGATTGGGGGCCTGATTTATTGAGGGCTCCTCCCCGCCCCCTTCTCTATCCACCCCTTCCCGCGCAAGATAGCACAAGAGGGTGGTATGTGTGGAGGCAGGGAAAGGGGTTGCGGAAGGAATAGGAGGGTCTTCCTCACCCTCCAGGTAGGGTATTGGAGGGGCGGGGAATGTAGCCCCATCCAATCCAGGGGTGTGCGAGGGAAGGCCCTGGGAGGAGTAGGGGGCCGAAGTTGCGGGCGTAGGGGCCCTCGAGAGTGGGGAGATGAGGCATTATATCACTCAGGAGATATGAAGATCATTCAGCCCCGTCTCCTGAAGGCAATTAGCCCTGAATGGGCCGAGTAATATGGCTGCGGATGCTTCAAAATCATTCCTCGGGGCGAGGGAAGGCGCTTATCTCACGCTCCCTTCCAGCTCTTCATCTTCTTCTTCTCTCTGTGCATTGTCGGCGCTAAGACGGCGCGCGAGTCAGAGCTCTGGAGACGAGAAGGGCTTTGCCTACCCCTCTTAACGATTTCTATTCTTTTGGGGGCACTTGGACGCGGTTGCTGGAACATCTTAAGGATTCCAGGGCTCGGGGATGACGCCAGAGTTATGTTACCGGTCGGAGTACTTTGGATGATACCAGATTCCATTCATCATCGACAGAAGTTAAGGGATTTTCGGTGTTATGAGGATATTTCGATTATTTTTGGGTATCCAAAGTTAGTCACGTTGTAGGACCGAGTTGACTTTCTATTGCAAACCCGAGAAAAGTATTCGGTTGCCATGGGGACACAGCATTATGAGTCTTGATCGAGTCAATAAGGCCGTTTTACACGGTCATTGATAGTGCGCAGGCTGTTGCGAGAACACTTGCGCAAGAAATATTGCGCCGTGTAAAGCGACGACTTGCCAGGACAGGCAGCGCCACTGCGCGAACGCTTGCGAGCAAATTAGAACATGTTCTAATCTGATACATGTGTTCGCGCAAGTTTGAAGTTAATTTCTCTCACTAGATGGTGCAGATGTAGCGGCAACGAACTGCCTGGGGAATTCTAGCAATTAAATAGGTTGTTGACGATTGAGTTGGGTGTTTTTTTTGCACTCAACTCCTTAGGTAGTGAATAAAGTGCAATAATGATGAGCTGGGTGATTAATCACGTGGAAGCTTAAATTTCGTGCGTAAAGGAAGAGCCTGTTATCTTGGCCCACATCCGTTCGTTCGTGGTGCAAATTTTGGACTAAGTATACGGGACTAGGGTCTCCACTATTATGTTTAGACTATGACTTAAAACATATTTTAAAGTGGGGGTAATTTATCGCATCTTTCACGTCCAATTAATTGCTACTTCACAGATCTTGACGTTATGCGATACATTGACGGTATTATCGCTACTGAATGGTATAATGTAATACTGACATAATGCACCGACGATTGCACCGCGTAAAGCTGTCAAGCAAGCGTCCTCGCAATTCTCTACGTCACGGATTTTCGCAGACAAATGCTCAAACGGAATGAACATTAACTTGCGCAGTTTCAATTACCGTGTAAAACGGCCTTTACGAGTCTTGAACTGTCATCTGGACTGTTTTGATCTCAGATGGCCTTTTATTTCTCTTTTTCTGTGTTACAACGTGGTGACCAACGACGGAATGCAGGATTTCTTATTTTCCAGTGTATCAAATTCTTGACACATTTCCCGACCCGGTGAGATGTTTTCCTTTTACTTGAATTTCGCTTTAGTACAATTGCTTTTACAAGAACATACATCGCGGCGAAATCATATAGGTGACGTTTTCTGTGACTGGGAGGGCCTAAACAACTTGTCTCTGCTTTCTCATGACTGCATATTGTTCCTATCCTAATGATTAACGGTGAATTCTGATGGATTTTCGCTCCCCTAAAATACGGAATTACAGAATGTCTTTTGCGTCGTAATGTGAGTATGTGGATATCCAACGCCGGGTTTCACTGCAACAATACTCCTTCCCTGATAAAGGCCTACCTCTGTCCAAAGAACCACCTTTCCTAAATGGTGCAAATGATCGCTTTAATTCTTTGGACGATATTTGTAGCGTTAAAATAAAATTTGACTAATTGGAATATGAAACATTCTTTAATCGTGTCTTCACCACGCATGTTCACACGTAAATGTCTAATCCTGCCTCAAAGTATTCGTGAATTAGAAGTAGGGAGCTCTGAGGACAGATGAAATAGTTATTATTTATTGCACAGGAATAAATAATAACTATTTCACCGCGGTGTAACCAATATCATGTACAGATACACTCTTTTATCTTGTACATAGTACGGGCAGTTACCCTTTTCACATAACGTACAAAGTCCATAAAAATATATTCTAGATTAAAATAAACAAGGATGAATAAAATTAATTTACATATCAAAATATATAGGTACATACATTCAACATAAAAACATTTCACTAATCATATAAATGGTTCCTTAAAAAAATTTTCAATCTACATAGACTCACATTAAAAAGATCAATTTCTAACGGCAAGGAATTTGCCTTCCTCACCATTCTTGCCATAGGACTATTATATATGTATATATAATTTGTCCTGAAAAACTCTTGAGCAAAAGTTCTTTTACATCTTGTATCAACCATGGGCACTCTGAAATACACCATTTCCAGCAGCTGCGGTGAGTTTATTTTGTTGTTTAACAATTTATAAATAAATAGAATATCTGCATGCATCCACCTATCACTTAAAGTATTGAGATTTAAGGCTTCACACACCTTACTGAGAGATATCAGTGTCACATCAAGACCACACTCCCTTGCACATAGCCTTGCAAAGTAGCTCAAACACTTTTCGATTCTAGTAGTGTGGCAGTCATAATAGGGACTCCATATCACAGACCTATATTGTATCATTGGCAGAACCAGAGAAAAAAATAATACCCTCAAGACAAATATATCATTGAAGTCTCTCATGATCCTACTTATGAAACCCAACATCTTAAGCCCTTTTTGAATCACCATATCTATGTGATCATTAAAATTTAAATTTAAATTAAATATCACACCCAGGTCCTTCATTGATGACGTTCTGCCCAGTAGTTCATTATTTATTCGATAATTGGAATTCCATAGTTGGAGAATATCATGTACAGATACACTCTATCCTTCGTGCCTAAGCGTTATTTATGGAAGTCATGACTCATACGCAGTCAGTGATTGCGGCAGTGCGAACATTATGTGCCGTAATTTTGTAACGGCCTGCTCAAAAGGTCAAATTTTTCATGAGTTTTGAGACTCCAGGTCACCTGGCAACCAATTTCAGAAGGTCTCATCACCATTGCCAAGGAGGGGAGGACATAAACAGATAAATGCTAGCTGTCGTTGGAAAATGCTATGGCATTTTTATCATTGAATCCAGGAAGTCTTTATTTCTTTCTCCGATGACTGTCAGCTCACTCATCCTCTCCCTATTTGTTTGGCGAACGGATTCGATACCACTGCCATCTATTATCGCCCTCCCCCCCTTCATCACTCCCATTTAAGCTCCCGCTGCTGCGATTAATATATATTTTTTCGGGGGTAGATAGGGGCGAATGTGTGCTGCTACGGGGGCTGGGCTCATCCCCCTGCACCCCTCCTGCCTACGACGGCTGCATGCTAATCTGCTCCGCACACGCGAACATATATTTAGATAAATGGCCGTGGATCTGCGGTCTCGTCATATGCAACGTGTGTATGTGTCGCCGCCTGGATTAGCGGCGAGCGATTTGATGCATTTCCCTTTTTGTGCGCGCCGGGATTTGTGAAAATTGCCACCGCGGAATCCATTTACTTTTGAAATAATTCGCCATAATCTCCATAATAGCTATTCAAAGATGGGGTAGGGCCTCGATTCATTTTCCGTTACGTTTTGGCGGAGAATAATGGCGGCTACTGCAAATACTCGTAAATTAAGTGAAGTACTTTTTAATTCCAGCTATTGTGGGATGCCAAGGATTTTTTCGTGCCATAAAAATTTTATCAGTGGTTGCCTCCCGCTTGAAGCATTGCCTCAAGCAATTAAAAATTGAGTTTTTTTAAAGCATTTTTCAGGAGTGATTAATGTAAATAATAAAGTCCACACCTGCATTCAATTAGTGGTGTATATCGCGTGCGCTCCGCCAAATCCGATAAAAATATGAGAAGGAAGTAATTTTTTCTCTTAGGCCCTTTTCTGGGGGGAGATTGTAACGGATTTACTGATTTAGTACTGGGAGAAATAGCGAATTGGCGAACGGTGTACAGTGTACACTGTACACCACGAACGACAGCCGCCTTCGAAGTGAATAAATTCGCAATTAGGAGAACACTATGAAATTTGCACGCACAAGCTTTGAAATTATATTGATACACATATAATATTATTGAAGTCGTATAATGCTCCTTTCCATATTTTTTTGCTCCACAATAGTTAGTGTATATTTTTGTAATGCGTAATTTTTATGAATCAGTTCCTTTCCCCAAATGTTAAAATATTTATCTATCTTTATATCTACTTGAAGATAGATTGTCGTACCGATAGATTCAAAATGGCATTTTTCCCCCGTACTATAAGAGAACAGAATAGGCAGCATAGCAAAAGGGATAGGTAGATGAAATATTTTATAGTAGTCTGTAGTGCATGATGCATGTATTAAATACTATAGATACTAACAATCAAGTTTCATGAGACAATATAGTTGCTTGTTTGCATGTCGGTAGTGCATGCTTGGTGATCTTCACCCCCTGCCACACACCCTCGCGGTGGCTTGCAGGGTATCGTGTAGATGTAGATGTTTTTCCTCGACTAAGCAGTGCTTCGGTAAATCGTTGTGTGTAATCATGAAAGTCGAGTAAAAGCACAAAGGGCAGTAAACATGTATTCTGTATCATTGTATCTCTTCGTGTGGGTGACAGATCTTGGGCTCTGCGGAAAGGAGATTATTCCGTCCGTTAACGATCTTAATCCACTTCCCCTGAGATGACTCATGAAGCTGTCTTTGTATATTTACTACAATTGGGAATCCCAATGAATAAATTGTGATCTAACTATGTTCAGGCGAATAATATTATCAAATTTCCTTGGGCTCTCCTCCGGTTTAGAATTTCCATATTTGCCGACGTTTCGAGAGACGACTCATCACTCATTCTCACGACAAGAATGTGCCCTGAAGTTGAGTGACCAACCTTCTCTCGAAACGTCGGCAAACATGGATATTTCAAACCGGTTATTACCTAGTGGATGACTATTTCCAGTATCTCATTTCAATAATATCGAGTAGTAATAATTTAACCTTCATCTTGCCAAAAGTATTACGTATTATAAGTTATAAAATAGTATTCGGCGTTCAGAAAAAGGAATCAATAGCATCATAAGGTGGATCCTGGTATTTGTTGTGCTCCCTCGAAAGGCAGAGTGTGAGGCTCGGTGGCGTCCTTAAGGAGGTTGGCTCGCGACTGCGTGAGTCAAGTTGTCTGAGGAATCTTATTAATTTAAGTACGAGTATATGCCTGCTAAGTGATCCTTACTTCACAAAGAAAATTACCTAAGCTATTGAAAGTTATAAGTATCAAAAGAAATACGATGTAAAGTCGAAGGATTTCTTTTTTATGATAATTTTAATGAGCTCGACTATGGAGTCAATTCAACATTAACATTACTGAACTAAATTCATGCACTCAATGAATGTACTAATTTATATCACCAGAATATTACTATCAAAGGTTATGTTATAATATTTTTCTGAAATATTCTTTAATATCTCATTAGTAATGATATTATTCATACGCCATACAGTTTGGCTAGAGCGACCGCAGCGCCACTTGAAGACAACTAACGCATTTCGTCTGCTACTAGCGCAGAAATTGGTGGATTTAGCAAAAAATACGTCAGGTTGATGACTTTTTTTCGTGTCATTTTCTTTCTTTTGAAATTACGCATAAAATATCAGATTTTGCAAAAATTGCATGTCACAATGGTATTTTTAAACGTTATATTCCCATGTGATAGCCATTCTCGCCGTTAATAGTATGTAATTTCAAATGCAATTCGTGCTAAAAGGAGTATGGGTTGGTATAATTATCTTTACTTTATTAGATAGAGGAACTTTAGCTCTATATGTGCTGAAAATATAAAAAAATGACATGACTTTCACTTTTCGGATCAACCTCCTTAAATAAAGGGCCGTCAATGCATCGCCGTGCCTTAAGGAGGTTGATCCGAAAAGTGAAAGTCATGTCATTTTTTTATATTTTCAGCACATATAGAACTAAAGTTCCTCTATCTAATACAGTAAAGATAATTATACCAACCCATACTCCTTTTTGCACAAATTGCATTTGAAATTACATACGATTAACGGCGAGAATGGCCGTCACATGGGAATATAACGTTTAAAAATACCATAGTGTCATGTCATTTTTGCAAAAAACTGATATTTTATGCGTAATTTCACAAGAAATAAAATGACACGAAAATAAAGGCATCAACCCACCGTATTTTTCGCTAAATCCACCAATTTCTGCGCTTATAGCAGACGAAATGCGTTAGTTGTCTTCAAGTGGCGCTGCGGTCGCTCTATGTAAAGTGTATGGCGTATGAATAATATCATTACTAATGAGATATTAAAGCATATTTCAGAAAAAATATTATAACATAATGTTTGATAGTAATATTCTGGTGTTATTCATTAGTAAATTCATTGAGTACATGAATTTATTTCTGTAACGTAAATGCTGAATTGACTCCATCGTCGAGCTGACTAAAATTATCATAAAAAATAAATCCTTCGACTTTCCATCGTATTTCTTGTGATACTTATGACTTTCAATATGTTAGGTAATTTTCTTGTGAAGTAAGTGTTTCTTTTCTTTGTGAAGTAAGGATCACTTAGCAGGCATATACTCGTACTTAAATTAATAAGATTCCTTAGACGACTTGACTCTCGCAGTCACGAACCAACCTCCTTAACGCGCTTGCCTCGAGTTGAAATTCTTTATTCGGACCTGAATCGGTTTTTCCAACTTTTCATTCGCAGTGCAAGCGTTTTCTGCGTCCCTGCGAAGAATTCCGAATGTCTGTCTCCCTCCATGATTTGGGACCGACCCCGCATTTATGACCCGAGTAATGGCGCCCCCGTCTCGTCTGCATAGCATTGCGATGCATCGAGATGAGATCCCGATAGTGGTTCCCGATCGACGAGGGACAATTGATGGGGCTGCACCCCAGGATGCGATTGCGAGGCGGGTTCTAAGTGAATCCGGAGGGAGGAACTGAAGAAGACGGATGGCCGGCGCATCGCCCCCGGAATGAAACAATGGGGAACTCGTTTACTCGGAACCGGAATCGCAATTTTGTACACGAAATCGTTAGATGGACACAAAAAAAGAACTTTATCGAATAAATTAATCTTCTAACCACAACCATTCACTCACAAATCAAAAATTAAAATAAGCAACAGGTGACGCCCACCGAATAAGCTGCTTTGATAACATTGACGTCATTTTCCTCCCGTCCTTGACTGCTTTTAGGGGAAGGGAAAGGGAGTAGAGGGGGGTTCTCGGAAGGTCTGCTCGCACAGATCCTGTCGAAACTGCTCCTATTGGCAGAGTCGGCTGTGTCCCCCCCTTTGCGATAAGGCAAAGTAGCTTCGCGGGCTCAGTTGTGATTGGACGAAGTCGATATACGTCAGAGGTTGCACCACGCCCACTTTTCCGAAAAGGTTAAAAACATCAGTTTTTCGCCGCTTATAACTCGAGAAATAATTGACGGATCAAAAAACGGAAAATACGGGTCTTTTTATTAAACAAACTCCATCATATTCGAAGAATTAAATGAGTTTGTCCTGTTTTGCTTAAGACAGGATGAGGGCAATAAAATAAGAGAATTTTCCTCAGAAACCACGAGACATGTAAATGTATTTCAAAATTATCAAACAAAGCTCAAACCAACAATTGTATGGACTGTGTTCCCGACAGGAATCCCTAGCAGTAAGGTAGAGATTCGAATAGAAAATGACGCTCTATCAAAATGCATTCATCTACATCTACATCAACATAATACCCTGCAAGCCAGCACAAGGGTGTGTGGCAGGGGGTGATTGCTCACCAAACATGCACTACATATCATGCATAAAAAAGGAATATTATTTATATACTAGTCAGAACTTCAGTATTTAAAAAAGATAGAAATTGCAAAGCAAACATGCAAAAACATTCTGTTAGTAGGTTTAGCTTTAAGTACTCATACCAACATGCAGCTACCAACGCTATCCATTGCTACTCTCCGATAGGACATATTTACCGTTATTCGTATCTCTAATTGTACGAGAAAAAAAGGACATTTTGAATCGGCCAGTTCGGCAATCAATTTCTCTAATTTTGTGATTATGGTCCAGTCTGCCATAGTAAGTTGGGGTTCGTAAAATATTTTTAACATCATCACTGAAAATATTGCCTTGGAATTTGTGGAAGAGATTAAGTCTAAATTTCAACCTGCGATCTGACAATGATTCCCATTTCAATTCATTTAATAGACTGGTTACGCTAATATGGTTATCGTATCGTCCCTTTACAAACCTTGCCGATCTTCGCTGCACACGTTCAAGTTCGTTATTTAGACCGATTTCGTAGGGATCCCATACACTGGCAGCATATTCCAAATGAGGTCAAATAGGATGCATTGCGTCTATGCATGACGTGACAAGGCTGGCCGTCGCTCGGCGTCTTCTGTTTACCGTCTCGACTCGACCGGAGGGCGTGAGAAGGGAGCGAGAGCATGGGGGGGGGGGGGTTTATTCGGCAACGCCAAGGGGGAATCGGGTGAATGTGGAATTAGACGATGGGTCGAGCATTTGAGGGCAGAGAAAATATACATCTATCCACATCTACATAATGCCCTGAAAGCCACCTCAATGGTGTGTGGCAGGGGGTGAATTCTCACCAAACATGCACAACATATCATGCATTTAAAAGGATTAGTATTAATTTATTAGTCTAAACTGCAACATTTAAAAAGATAAAAATAGCAAAGTAAGCATGTAAAAACGTGCTGTTAGTAGGGGTACCTTCAAGTCCTTAGACCATCATTCAACTACCTCTGCTGTGAATTCAATCACTCGTATTGGATATATTTACCGCTATTCATATCCCTAATTGTACGAAGAAAAAAGGACATTTTGCATCTGTCAGTTCGGCTTTCAATGTCTCTAATTTTGTAATTATGGTCCAGTTTATTTAGGAGATTAAGTGTAAATTTCAACCTGCGATCTGACAATGATTCCCATTTTAATTCATTTAATAGACTGGTTACGCTAATAAGGTTATCGTACCGTCCCTTTAAAAATCTTGCCGATATTCGCTGCACACGTTCAAATTCGTTATTTAGACCGATTTCGTAGGGATCCCATACACTGGCAGCATATTCCAATAAAAGAAATGGAGAGAGGTAGTTTCGATCTAAGAATGTTCACCCTGATAACCCTGCACTTTACCCCTAGCCCAACTCTCATCAATATGGACATGGGTGCACAGGAAAAGGTGAAAGGTTTTAATTAGAGCGTCAGGAACTGTTTTACTAGCCGTATCCGAAAACCAAGTATGCTTCGGCAAAGCATTCTTGGTGATGACGTATTGCTGACGTACAATGAAGCATGCTTGGGAAAGAATACTTCATATTCGGACAGTCTATGGTTAGGAGTGACATTAAGCAGTAGTGGCAACAAAAATAACCACTAGGTACATTGAAACACGATAGGGGGCAACATCTATCAAATGTTTAGATCGGAAGAAAAAGAGTGATTGTATGTATATTAACCTTTTCATTGATATGTATAATAATAATTATGCAAATGTAATATTTTAAGTAAAAAAATAGATGCTACATACATTTATAAGAAACCAACGGCTCCGCCATCTTTTGTTATTCTCGTCAACAATGCTTCGAAGCCTTTAACAATGGAAGCGTGCTTCTGTGCTTTGGCTTCATAGCATGCTTCCGCCAGAGTGCTTCGCGTTCGGACATACTTCGGGTGTTTCCGACGGTACCCCTCTCCACTTCCAAGCAAGCATTGTAGTATGCTTAGCGCTAGAAGCACGCGTTTTGGACAGTGCTACTAGCTCCGGCTGCCGAACACCAGCTCATGGCTTGTGTGCTTGCCCAAATTCTTGCTTCTTCTGCATTTTACAGGGCTGTATAAGTGATGGTGGATGCAGTGAGGGAAAAAGAAGTTCGGCCGAATAGGTGCAGGCCGTAATCGTTTTGATCTCTGCAACTGTTGTCCACAAGCCAACTGACCCGGAAGAAAACCCGAAGCAATGCAGAGATCAAACAATCACCGCGCAAGCCTTCGTTCTAACGTAATCCAAGACAACAAATTCCAAGACCATATTTTCAGTGTTGATGTTAAAAATATTTTGCGAACCCCAACTTACTATGGTAGACTGGACCATAGTCACAAAATTAGAGAAATTGATTGCCAAACTGACAGATTCAAATTGTTCTTTTTCCCTCGTACAATTAGGGATATGAATAACGGTAAATATATCCAATACGATTGTAGCAATGGATAACATTGGTAGCTGCATGTTGGTATAAGGACTTCAAGCTAAACCAACTAACAGCATGTTTTTGCATGTTTGCTTTGCTATTTATACCTTTTTTAAATAGTGAATTTAGAACAGTATATGTATACACTAATCCTTGTAAATGCATGATATGTAGTGTATGTTTGGTGTGAATTCACCCCCTGCCACACACCTTTATGGTGGCTTGCAGTGTATTATGTAGATATAGACGAATCGTTTTCCTTTCAATACATTCTAATTATTAGACGGGGAACTTTTGAATCTTAGGTCGGTGTTGTTTTATTAAAGGTTTGGATCATTACAATATCAGTGTTCTCCTTTTATCAGCATAAAAGAGATCCACAAAGTAAAACCGGAATCTATTGTTTTCGCATGGCTTCCGGACGAATCGGCTTGGGAGAGAACGCCCGCAGGATGTCGATCGATACGGAAAATACGGGAGATACGGGAAATATACGGGAAATTAACATTACCCTGAAAAATACGGGATATATACGGGAAATTCGCATAGTGTCCGGGAAATTTCAAGAAATGCTCTGTAATGAACAGATCCAGAAGATCCCCATATTTTCGGTTGGTGGGACCTTAGCAGTGCGGGAGTAGCAGTGTTTAGCCCACGAAAATTTCGTAACCCACTGAGCGCAAGGTTGTCATTTCAGCGCACGTGAGGCTGACTCGGCAAGTGTGGAAACAGCACACACACAACGTCCGTCGCCCTTACCACAGTAGTAGGTTTCGCGTCGCACGATTTTGACGAAAAATGCAGCGTGATAATGTGACTTATCCGGTTCGAAAGTCTAATTTAATACGATAAAAAGTTTAATCACTTTATTTTACCTGTTGTACTAGATAATGCATATGACGAATTATTTTGTAACTATCAGTGTAATTTGGACCGGTCCAAAATACACGCTCTTCGGTGGTCCGAAATACACTATGAGGATCAAAATAAAATGAGACTGAATTTTACAGAAACATCCTTAGATACATTAAAAAGAATTATTTGCATTTTTCTACACGAATTATGATAAGAGTGGAGTAATTTCTGTATTTGAACTAGCAAAAGTAACTTTATATTTCGCTGTCGCCTTAGGAGTCAGAGCCATTCCAATGGGTATTTGTGTTCCTTCGTTGTTTATGCTTTGTGTGGGGGAAGGGAATTTCACGATTTCGCTCACTTAGCCTTTATGCCTCAATCACCTGGGCTTGATTGTTGAAATTTGGAGAGAACACATTCCAAAAATACACCCCAACGTCTACACCCTAAACATGTTGCTACCCTTATTGAATACAAAGTAAAGCTATCGGTCTGAGATACACGCCGGTTCAAATTACACGGACTTCTCCTATACGGGAATTTAGCAAATAATCGTCCGGGAAATACGGGAAACATACGGGAATTTGAAATTAGGCCGCCGATCGACATCCTGGCCCGTCTTGCCTCCAGGCAAGGGGCAATGGGGGCGTTTACTCGGAACCGAAATCGTAATTTTGTACACGAAATCGTTAGATGGAAACGAAAAACGAATTTTAGTGAAAAAATTAATCTTCTAACCACAACCATTCACTCATAAATCAAAAATTAAAATAAGCAAAAGGTGACGCCCACCGAAAATGCTGCTGTGATAACATTGACGTCATTTTCCTCCCGTCCTTGACTGCTTTCATGGGAGGGGGAAGGGAGTGGAGGGGGGTTCTCGGAAGGTCTGCTCGCACAGATGCTGTCGAAATCGCTCCCATTGGCCGAGTCAGCTGTGTCCCGCCCATTGCGATAAGGCGAAGTAGCTTCGCGGGCTCAGTTGTGATTGGACGAAGTAGATATACGTCAGAGGTTGCACCACACCCACTTTTCCGAAAGGGTTAAAAACATCAGTTTTTCGCCGCTTATAACTCGGGAAATAATTGTCGGATCGGAAAACGGAAAAATACGGGTCCTTTTATTTTACAAACTCTATCAGATTCGGTAATAAAAAAAAATATGGTAAACGACCCCATTGTCTTCGAAGTCCACGTTGCACCATTCAAACCCCCCCCTCCCCGAGGAAAACCGCCGCAATCAGTCTGCGGCCAATTAAAACCCTCCCCCGTGAGCAAATAGGGTGATCAAGGCAATTCCGAGGAGTCTTAAGGCAGTTTTACACGGTCATTGGAACTGCGCAAGGTGATGTTGATTCCGTTTGATCAGTCGTCTGCGAAAGTCCGTGACGTAGAAAATTGCGAGGACGCAATTTTCTACGTCAAGCTGGATAGCTTTACACGGTGAAATTGTCGTTGCATTATGTCAGTGACAATATGACATTCAGTAGCGGTAATACCGTCAATATATCGCATAACGTAAAGATCTGTTAAGTAGCAATTAATTGGACGTGAAAGATGCGATAGATTACCACCACTTTAAAATATGTTTTAAGCCATAGTCTAAACATAATAGTGGAGACCCTAGTCCCGTATGAACCCGTTCCCGTAAAACATTTGCACCATGAACGAACGGATGTGGGCCAAGGTAACGAGTTCTTCATTTGCGAACGAAATTTAGGCTTCCACGTGATTAATCACCCAGCTCATCATTATTGCACTTTATTCTCTACCTAAGGAGTTGAGTGCAAACAAAAACACCCAACTCAATCGTCAACAACGTATTTAAATGCTAGAATTCCCCAGGCAGTTCGTTGCCGCTACATCTGCACCATCTAGTGAGAGAAATAAACTTCAAACTTGCGCGAACACATGTATCAGATTAGAACATGTTCTAATTTGCTCGCAAGTGTTCGCGCAGTGGCGCTGCCTGTTCTCGCAAGTCGTCGCTTTACACGGCGCAATATTTCTTGCGCAAGTCTTCTCGCAACAGCCTGCGCAGTATAAATGACCGTGTAAAACGGCCTTTACGCCAATTCCCTCTTATTTCGTCGGCCCTCGTGGCTCCTTCCAAGGATTCTCCAACACAGGGGTACTCGCAAAACCCCGTGCACAATTCTTCCTCAAGCCCTCAGCGCTGTCGCTCCTTCAAATATCCTCATTCACAACCAAATCATGGGATTAGCTTTGCCATGACGTGAGGTATAATTGCACTTAGCATCAGAACCTTAGAAGGCAGTTCATTTGGATGGAGATGAAGAGGAATCAATGTTATAAAGTAAGAGTCGTGTAGCAAGGAACCTTTAAGCATAAAAGGGAACCGACGTTGGCGAAATGTAGTGGAAGGCAGAGACTGACGTGATGAAAACGTTATTGCACTTTTCCACAAATTTTATTAGCTGCGCTCGACACGTTTCGGCTGTTATGCCAACCTCGGGTTCAATCCTGTAGATTGCAATAACGTTTTTATCATGTCAACGTAACAGCAATTTTAGGGAATATGAGGGCCGACATACATTTTCACTGATCGCTTCAAATCGATCGTTGGGAATCACATCACCTACCAATCAAGATAGACCCACAATGAACACAGCCAATCACCTCCGATTGAAAACGCGCATTCGCAAATACTTCAAATAAAACAAAAACAGATTAAAATTTTGTTAAATGACTAAAAGAGATACACTATGAGCTACAAACCGTTCCTCCACCCTCCTCACCTCTCCTCCCAAACCTCTTCTGACCTTATTAGCCACGTACTGTGCATTTGTGCTTTGTTTAACAATAAGTTGTCGACTTATCGGTACCTGGCCGGCTTGGTCTGCGTCACCTTCAACCTTCATATCCATCAGAGCTCCAATTCTTCCCCACCCAATATCCCAGAATTTCTCCTTCCCCAACATACTATACATACATAGTGACGCATATACTGGTAGTTTGCCGTTGTTCGGAACGTTGAATATAACGGGTAATCGTTGAAACCTAGGTCGGTGTTGTTTTATTAAAAGTGTGGATCAATACCATATCAGTGTTTTTCTTTTATCAACTAGCTGATTCATTGAAGCTGGTGTTTGTGTTCTTTCTCACATTGTGGCCGACATGTTTGTGTCTAGATTTTGAAGAATATTTGACTGAAAAAGTTTTGACGTCTCCGTGCATTAGGAGGAGCAGAAGTCTTTTTCAGAAGGAATTTATCAAACTCAAAGCATAAATATGTAACGGAAGGAGAGAGAGAGAGTGAGAACTACTGACGAGATAGATTACCGATTGAATCTTGGACAGGTCAAATATGGGGACAAGACCTCCGGGATACCGTCAGTAAAATCGATCAGTATCGGAGGTTCAGGGATGTACTGCGGAAACCGGGCGAAACATTTGCGAAAAAGCTCTGTGATGGTGTTGCTCTTGATTGAGGAGCTTGGTCTCTCCAACACCCGTGGAACCTGCTGTCTTCTTCTCTAGGTGGCATCATACGGCACGTCACGGGTCGGTGGCGTCCTCATGCGGTCACTTTTCTTTGGCGCGATTGTAAGGGAGCACTTAGTCTCGGATTGCGAGAGTGGAAGTTGAGGGAGTTTTTTGGGGTTCCCCAGGGTCGGTGGGGGTTTGGTGTCGAAAGAGAGAAGCAAGGCTCCACTCCCTCCTTTGTCCCCTGCATCCCCATCCCACTCCTACGAGAATATTCATGTAAACCTCGCTGAACCCACCAAGATGCTCGCACCAAGAAAGGGAAATCTGATGTAGCAAACGGGACGTCATGTTCCAACCACCAGTGCGTAGTGCAAATCGGTACCAAATTCAAGTTGCGCGTCATAGAATGACACTTGTGTTTAACTGTTTCCCGAATAGAAAATAAAAAATTGAAAGTAATTGTACGGAAAATAGCAACCGTAACAAGTAACCAAAGGAGCAAACTCAATGACCTCAGGAGAAAACCAACTTAAGCTTCGATCTAGAGTGACCAACCCCACAACTTCAAACCCTGTGAACTTGAGCTCCTACGCAAAGGTTTAGTGAGGTAGCCTGGCGTATATATACAAAGCGAACGTGAATATTTGATTAGCAATAGATTGAGAAAGGACGTGTATCAGGTGAAATAAATTATGAGTGAAAAATTGCGTAATTATGCAGCATTCCTGGCAGTTGTGATTACTATAAAGTACTGTGCCAGAGGTGCTACTTCATATGTGAAAACTGTATCAAAAGCCTTATTGCTAGCATTTTCGTGGGCACTTTTCTTTAATACCAGTATTATAAATAGTTTTTTAATTAATTTATGGAACATTGCATTCACTAGCATCACGGACGCCCTCTGCGGGAATCTATCATGCCTTTATTTATTAATGACGCACTAAAAACACAAAAAGGGAATTAACTCCTAGATAAAGGAGGTTTATGGCGGCAGTGTAAACGGCGGAAAGGTCTCATGTGATGGAAGTGGTCATAAATGCGGGGTAGAACTTTTACACGCTACATAATCGCGCCCTTAAAATTAAAAAAGAGGAGCAGGAATGCAGTGTTGGAATTCAGGATGATGCTCCGAAAGGGATGGGGGGAGTGTTTGAGTCGCCAGGGGTGGGAACGTCGCCCCAAGGGTGAGGGGTGGGAAACATCCAGTTCGGGGTTGGCGCCCTCCGAGGGTGGGATTTTTTATTCCATGGGGTGCATGGTGGTCAAGGGGTCGCTAGAGTGAGTTATATCCCCCGGCCGCCCCTCGGACCATTAGAAGTCGCGCGGGGGTGCGCAGCCAAGGGGGTGGGTTACCAAGGGGGTGAGTTACCAAGGGGGTGGGTAGCAGCAGTGTTAGGGAGCGTGCCGCCGCTGCCGACGGAATCGTGGCTTCCGTTACGCCGCTGCGCAGACAGTGGCGACACTTGCGGAGGGTGGCGAGGGAGGGAGGCGTGGGTCGGTCGAGCGGAATAAAGCAAGAAGAATGCCCGCGATGTTTCGGCGAGGGAAGACGAGAGCAGGAAGGGGGCGGAAATTTGGGATTTTTTTTTATTTCTTCGCCCCACAGTTCCCCGGAATGGGATCTTTGGACCGTTTTGGAGGAGAGAGCGTGCTCCGAGGAGATGGTAGGAGTGGGGAATTAAGGGAGGAGGGAGTGCAGGTTGACCCGAGCGAATCCCGAACGCTGCCTTCTCTCTCAGTCCACTCGCTCCGGTGGGGAGAGCGGGAAATACTTCAGCGCAGTCTTTTTTTTTCCTTTACCGTCGAAAAGGGAGGTTTTGCGCCCCCAAAACAAGCAGAGTCGTAAGGGCGGCTTTTATTTCCCATCGCAGGTGGAAGAGTGAGGATGTTCGCCGGGCTGGTCATCCAGGGGGTCAACCCATGCCACTCGCCCGCTGAACTCACGCTTCCCGTGCTTTTGCCCCCGTGCGTGAGGTGACGTCTAATGCACCTTTTCCACTCACACGTGAATTTCCATCAGAATTTCCCCTCGGTTTGTGCTCCTTTTCAAAAGCCACCATGTCTCTCTGAATTTTTGCTATGATATACCTACTCGTGCCTTTTTTGCCTTCATCAACATCAGTCAACTAAGATTGTTATGACGCTGATATCTGCTCGAATCTCCTGTCGATCAATCATTTCATACTCATATATTTGCATTCAATATTCAATGGATTAACATCTCTCGTTTTATAGCACACTTTAATTTTGGCGGATGTCAAATTCGATAAAAATATTCGGCAAATATTTCAAATCGTATTGTATCTGTCCACCGAAAATATAACTGATAATTGGTGTCGACATTTAAGCATGTTAGGTGGTGAGTAAAGAGGATTCTAAAACTCTAAGCTACCGATTTCCCTCCAAAGTTCGTGATTTCCTCTCGAAATAGTACCGTTTATCCTGTCTTATCTATATCTATATCTACGACATACCCTGCAGGCCTACTCATGTTGAGGGTGTGTGGCAGGGGGGGCATCCACACCAGGAACAATGACACAACAAACAAAAATGAATAACTCAAAACAAACACCACACCTTTAAAAGTGTTGGGGGGAAAAAAAGAAAAAAACTACCAAATCCTAATCATTCAGGACACACACACGAACACCATGCATGACTTGAAACCCGACACCAATTTCACAGATACTCACGCATGCAAAAAAAAGCAATGCATGCGAGTCACACCTTGATTTGAACATGCAGGAAATAAAAAATACTATCGACCTACTCTGAATGTTACCTCTATAATTATTACCGATTTGCACGATATCCAACGTTCTGATCTTGAATCGTACGTGGAAAAAATGACATTTTAAACCTGTCCGTCCTGCAATCTATCTCATTAATTTTATTATAATTATCGAGCCTACCATAGTAAGTCGGAGCCAGCAATATATGATTAACGTCATTATTGTAACGTCCCTCCTTAAATTTTCCCAGAAATTAAGTCTATAATTCAGCCTACGTTGTGACAGCGATTCCCACCCCAATTAGGCTAACATACCAGACAGCCTGCTTTCCCTATCGTAGCACTCTTTTACATATCTCGCCGCTCTTCTTTGTACTCGATCTAATTCGTAAATTTAGCCTGCTTCATAAGGGTCCCATGTACTCGCAGCATATTCTAAGTGTGATCTAACAATTGAAAAATAGAAACGTTCCTTCACCCTCTCCTCACTATTCCCTAATATTCTTTTAACAAACCCCAACTTTGTATTTGCTGACTGCATATTTCCCTGATATGTTTCCTATCGTCACATCGACCTTTCGTGCATCTGCGTACGAAGGTATTCGATTTGTGTTGGCGGCGGCTGAGCTCTGCCGTGATGGCGAAACTAATTTCTGAAAAGGTGGATAGGTGACGACGATTGATCAGCTTGGCGGCTATCCATTGAAGAGGAACAGAGAATTGCAGGTCACATTGGTGCCTCGAGCTCTGAGGATGGCAATCCTGCTGCCATTCTGAAGACTAATCATGCTAGTATACGAAAATGAAGTTGTGTCTGTCTGTTTGTTCGTAACGTATCTTCTAAAAATATAATTAACCGATTGAACTGAAATTTTGTAGGATTCTAACGTATACACTAGAAGGTGCATTAGGCTATGTAAAAAACGGCTCAGGTCCAGGGTTCGATTCCTGGCGCCAATTATGTATTTACATTGGTTTGTATTGACTTTTTCAATTTATGATTTCGCAAGAGTTTTTTCTTTCGCCCATTAAAATAACTAAATCTAAATCGATTTCCTTCATTATTTTTGTGTTTAACGGGAAAGATTTTAAAGTTTATTATTATTTCAACCGATTTACACTTTGTCGTCAACTTCTTTGTACAATGTATGGTTTACGTTGAAAATTTCTCTTTTTTTCGGTTCTTTACCGAGCGTTGCTAAGGCCTTTGCCATTGTCGTCTCCGAAATGAAAGCATCAGTTGGTTATGGAGGGAATGGAGATACCGTAAACGGAATCGTGCTTTTCGCGAGGTTATAGGAAGATACTGAAGGTATTGTTGGTTATTCGTAAAGCTCAGCCATATTTATCCGCACATAGATACGTGCTGACTGCCAGTGCTACTCACGGATTTAGAAGTGTGCATTCGGTTAAAATTAGGAGTATTTAAATCAGCGGGGTTCAAATTGCGAATGTTTTTTTTTAATTTCTTTATGAGTTTGTGCATTTGAACCGACCTGAGGCATGAAGAGAAGACATGGAAGGCTTTCGAAATAGTCGTAGATAGAGAAAAAAAGCGATACCGAAAAGAGAATTGTTCCTTTCGTGAAGATATTGAAAGGTACTAAAAAAAGGTATCGCAGATAATTCTTGAATCAGGATCCATTTTCTTTCGGCAAAATCATACGGGCTTAGTTTTCGTGCAACTCTCAGATCAAACAGGTTTGAATTCGATATATAACTAACAGTATTTAAATGAAAGTTTCTGGAGGGTTCAAAAGGTGAATATGTTATGGATTTATACCGTATTCCGAAGTGGACCGTTTTCCAAATTGTTTTCTTTTGAGATACCAGAACGTGATAAGAAACGTAAATGAATTCAAATCAAGAATAAGAGTAGCAAGATGAAAAAATGGTGATATATTTATGCGTCAAATATACAGTAGAAGGTGTGAATATGCGCAACAGAGTGACGAGTACCTGGTTTCAGTAGGCTAAATCTCTACTAGTTACATCTACATTTACACGATACCCTGCAAGCCACCGCGAGGGTGTGTGGCAGGGGGTGAAGATCACCAAGCATGCACTACTTACATGCAAACAAGCAAATATAATGTCTCATGAAACTTGATTATTAGTATTTATAGTATTTAAGGGGTTAATACATGCATCATGCACTACAGAATACTCTAAAATATTTCCCCTACCGATCCCTTTGCAACACTGCCTGTTCTGTTCTCTTATAGTACGGGGAAAAATGCCATTTTGATCTATCGGTACGACAATCTATCTCTCTAATCTTATTTGTCTGGTCGAATCTAGCATAATACTTTGGTTTTTTTTTAATATGTGCCTAACATCATCAGTAAAGCTATTGAAATTTCTCTAATAGATTTAATCTGTACCTTAACCTACGCCTGATAATGATTCCCACTCTAATTCTTGTATTAATTCTGAAACGCTACTCAACGTATTGTAATACCTTTTAACGAACCTAGCTGCTCTACGCTGCACACTGTCTATTTCTCTGGTCAAGCCCAATTCATTAGGATCCCATACACTGGTTGCATACTCAAGGTGGGGCCTAACTAGAGTTAGTAGAGTTAATAAGAATGGAAGTTACTCTAATTGGAATAAAAAGCATTAACCCTACGTATCCGTAGGAAGTTCATTGACGCCGCTGTCATGAATGTAGAGAATTGACACAAACATAACATACATAAAAGGCCAGAGATAATTTTTTTTGCCGAAGAGGTGTGTGCTATCATTCCCAAAAAGCCTAATTTGTCCTCATTGTCAACGATAGACATTTCTATTCCCCTCTTCTAACATCCTTTCTTTCTTTTGGCCTGAGAGTTTCTAATTAAAATTCTTATTTTTATAAAGGCCCGGGCATGAGTTCAGGCAGAAATTATATGTTTACATTGGTTTCAATTATATTTATGGTTCCGATAGTGACTTGGAAGCATAGTTAACTCTATATGACAAGTTTGTTTTTGCCCCTTCATAAAAAATGTTTAAATTTCTTAATATAATTTGTAACTATCATATTTCTCCCATCCGTTGAATATAAACGGGCACCTTAACAAGTTTTTGATAATTCACTTTGTCTACATTTTCGTCCATAAACTATTCTGTATGATATTTTATCAAAATCATCCTTCTTTATCTACACTGGCAGAAATTAATCCGAAATAACGGTAGCGTAACTTCTCCAGCATTTCGGAATAAAAAAATTATTTTTTAAATTATCTGATTGATAGTCACGACCAGTCCTTAGCGTAACGTATTCTTGATAAGCCTCTGTGTGGTGGCTCAGAGAGTTATCGGACTTTGGGTCTATGTAAGACGAGTTGGTAGCTATGGTAGGTGCGTACTATCTTCCGTCTTTTAAGATTAGAGCCACTGCTGATTCTCCAAGTGAGCAATGCATTTGAACTGTTATGGAGGGTAGGAAGATGGCTGTCTACCCACGCTTAGGGACTGGGTTCAAATCTCTTTCGGATATTTGTTGAAATCCCCTCTCAGATTTCATACGGAAAGCACTTCAAATTCAATGATTCGTGTCCGTTGGTTGGGACATTAACTCGACTGGTAGTTGGTGTGAATCTCCCTCACTAGATGGGGCTACGAGCGCAATCCTTGAGCCTGACCTCCTGAGGATATCTCAGGGACTACGTCTAACAAGCATAGAGCATGAATTTCCCCTCCCCTACCAAGTCTATCGTCCCCCTTCCACTGCTCACCTCCCCTCCTCTGGCGACATCGGTTGAAGGTGGATATTAATACGTGGTCGCACTAGGCAGAGGGAAGAAGATAGCCGAGGTTTCAGCTTACGGCTCATGCGCTTTTTCAGAAACTATATTCTTCGATAAAAAATAAGGTGCTGATTTCAGCCAAATATTGATTCGTCGTGGCAATACAAAGAGAAAAAAAAAGTTTCAATTTCGTAGCGCCTTGATGCATGGTTGCGGAAAAAAACATTTAAATTTCTAAATGTTTTTTTCGGATTTTAAATTGAACAGCATACCGATAAGTTCTAATGTTGAAAACCTGAAACTTCTTCAAATACAACTCCTGAAAGAGCCATGTACCGATGTCCGTGACTTCTTAGAGACCATCCACCATCGACAATCACAGTTATGAACGGTGCTCCGGAAGATGTGACGTCGCCAGCCTCTATTGCCAAAGACTTTTCCTCTCGGCCTGACTGCAGCATCAGCTCCAGAAGAACGTCTTTCCATGCCTAAAAATTGATCAGAAGATATATTAGAAAGTATTCCAGAGAACCAATGACATTAAGGAATAGTGTATAACTGCATATCAATCCCAACTTTTCTTCGTATTTCCTGAGAGTTTCTTTGTCAATACTTTTTATTCCCAGAGTTGAAAATACTTCTCCATGTTGGAATACCCTCCTCCAATGGACACAAATCCCCGCACTGCACCATATACAATCTTCAGTGCCGAAAGTTAGTTGTTTTTGGGGCATTCGGATTCTTCTGGCATTTCTGGATTAGGTTCGCTGAAAATGGATTTACTAATGCTGTAATGCGGGCACTAAAAATCCAAACGCCAAATTAAGGCCTTAGTTGACGTACTGATAATGCGAAAATACCCCTTTCGGGTTTTCAGGCAATTATTTCGATGATTTTCGAGAGATCGAATTTCTTTTACAAAATGTTGCCCATCTACCATAAATCTCCCATTGATGAGGCTAATGAATGAATCAAGGGAATCAAGTTATGAACGACTTCCGTTGCCATGCCCTCAATAGCCCTGAAATAAAGAGAATATTTTTTAAAATTATTGCTCCATAATTTCATTGATGTTCATAACCCCAGAAGTTACAAAGAAATTATAAGTGAAAAAAAACAGTACACATTGTATTATTGTATGTACAATACCGAAAAGAGAAGATGAATAAATACTTTGGAGCCCATGAAGAGGCTACTGTGTAATAAATGAGGAGAAACGAGGCTAACTTACCTTTTCTTTCTTTGGTCTTGCCCGGGTGACGGTTTCGCAATCGTGAAACTTGACGCCGTCACAGCTGTGCCACTGGGTAGTTGAGCGGGCGCATTTTTTCACGAAAACAGATGATCAAGTTGCATCTATCTTCTTATCTCTCCCTTTCCAAAGGCGAACAGGATATCCTGTCATCCTACACCGCAGTTTGAATTAGTCAACTTTTCTACTGCCACCTGGGAGCAAATATCGTGGGAATTCCGACGGAATTGACTTTAGCGACTGAGACCCCTCTCTACTCAAACCAAAATTACGTTGAGAAAACTTCATTCTTTTAATAGCCAGATTCACAGAAACTTCTCAACTGTCTCCTACTTATGGGCTGAAAGATATGTCAACGACGTATTGTCACATTGTCACACACAAGAGAAAGTTTAATGACCGCCATCCATATCAACATCCATTTCCTAATATCATTCTCCCTGTTTCCTATTTGTTAAAGAAAGTTCAACCAGTTCAGCAGTATACGAAAAAATGGAATTAATATTTTTAAGATTTATCCTTGGGGAAAAAAAGAAAATGCCGACTAACTCCAAAAAACTATAATAGAGAAAAGTGACTCATTCAGAGGCCTGCGCAAGACCGAGAGTGTGCTTCGATTTCATCGAAGAGGACTCAACTCGTTTTATTAATCCATGCATTAATTTTGGCACTCGATAGAACTTTTCTTTACAGGGTCTTTCACAAATTTTCTCTAAAAGGAATCGCTCGAGGCTTGGCAGCTAATGCTTGACAGCAAGCAACTGTGTGACAGCATAAAATTAAATAATCCTAAATTGTCACAATTTTGTATTTTTCATAAATATTAAGACTCAAGAGGTATTTGAAGCAATATAGTGCTCAGTTTGGTATGGTCCCCTGGGTAGTGGCTTTTCATGTTGAGGGTCTGAGTACGACTCTCAGCAATGGTGATGATTTTCTCATTGGAATCCCGATCTTTTCTTGATAGACACATGGTTAGTGGCACTTCAAGTTTCTCCATTCGTCGTTATTCAAGCCAGCAGTCAGAAATGTGAGGAGAGGAGGGAATAAAGGGAATAGACTCCACCAAAAATAAAAACAATATTTTTGAATTGAAAGTCTCATGTGTAGAGACAATTATAACTTAACCGAGGGGGATTTGGGGCCACTGCACGCCCGGGGAAAATACTAGCCGATCAATGGGGAGGAAGGGAATAATAATAGAGAGAATTCGTAGCAATGTTGAGTTGATTGAGGTTACTTCCCCTTCCATCCCCATCCTTGCACATTTCCTCTCGGTCTGAAGAGCCTAATACCGATGAAACAGACTTTAAGATGTGTTTCATTCCTCGTGCAATCCGGGTTGTGAATATTTATGAACATATTCACTAGTATCAATGGAATTTATCAACAAGATAGCATAGGTAGTTTTCATATTGGCATAAGAACTTGAAGGTAACCAACATAGCAGAATGTTCGTGCAAGGTTGCTTTAATATCTCTTAGATAAATTCCAAGACCATATATTCAGTGATGACGTTAAATATATTTTGCGAACCCCAGCTTACTATGGTAGACTGGACCATGATTACAAAATTAGAGGAATTGATTGCCGAAATGACAGATTAAAAATTCCCTTTTTTCCTCGTACAATTAGGGATATAAATAGCGGTAAATATGTCCAATACGAGTGTAGCAATGGATAACATTGGTAACTGCATGTTAGCATGAGCACTTAAAGCTAACCCAACTAACAGCATGTTTTTGCATGCTTACTTTGCTATTTTTATCTTTTTAAATGGTGAATTGTAGACTAATATATTAATATCCTATTCTATCCTATCCTATCCTTAATCCTATTTTATGAATGATACGTTGTGCATGTTTGGTGAGAATTCACCCCCAGCCACACACCTTTGAGGTGGCTTGCAGGGTATTATGTAGATGTAGTATTTTAATTTTTGGTAAATTATTATGCCCCCACTTGAATATAGTTACTTATCCCATTTAGTATGATAAGTGAAGTACCTTTGTTGTAAATTCACCCCCTGCCACGCACCGTTACGAAGGCTTGCAGAGGGTGTTTTGCAGATGACGGGTGGACTGCACCTCCGGCATCTCCCCGCGCGTGGCCGTCGATTTGAATGCGTGGTTCGGCGCCGCTGTCGTTTTCGGGAGCGTGTCGCCACTTAAACTGGGCCTCCCTGTCGGATGCCGATTACGCATGGCCGTGGTGCGGCTGGGTGTGGGTGCGGAGCAGCAGGCGGCTTTCGTCGCCGCGCGGAAATGGATTCGAGCATTTTTACGCCCATGGGTGCCGAAACGATCTCCATTGCATGCCCTATCTCGCTCCCGCCTACCGCTCCCAGGTGTGTGTCATCCCTTAAATGGAATAACGCGGTTGCTGCCGTCCCGATAAGAAATTCAGCTGAGTGGCGCCTGAACGTGCGTCTCCTAGTGCCAGCGATCCAATTTTCACGCCTCAAAACGAAAAGTAAAGTATTCCGCGAGAAAATGGGATATCCTACTACATTTCAAAGGAAATTTTCAGCTTCCTGTGTGTACCTGGGCGCGGAGCCCCATCAAAGCCGATGCTTTGAATGCGTTCCGTTTCAGAATGTAATGTTATGTGGAGTGCAGAGATCAATTTTAAATAGATGAAATAGCTTTGAAAATTTGTGAGCTTCTATCGAAAAAAATTAATTGGAGTAGTGGAGACTGGGGTCATTGCATGAAATTTGTTTCTCGAAGATTAATGATGCACGTGATGCGAAATTTTCTCACCAATTTAAATTTATAAACCAATTTTTTCTACGCCCACCACAAAGATTATTAAATGATATTAAAATGTTTCCGGAAATTGACGAAAGTCACGTGACCAGAAACGCCTTCTGACGTCACTGCACGGTAAAGGTTCTATATTGCTACGGAGATAGACATTTATTTTTAAAAGAAAACGGAGTGAATACATTGTTTAGAGGTTTTTAGCAGTTTCTAGAATGAAGCACATTCCAACAATTTCTTTTGGTTGACTCCCTTATGGCTGCGTTCTTCTTAAAAAAAACAGCGATTGCATAGAAGTAATAGAAATTCATGGGCACTAAACAGGTATTATATAATTAATGGACGATTTGCTCGTTACCATCAACATTACGTAAATAAAAAATCGAAATACAATTGTTTATTGCATTAAACAAATGAGATAAATACATACGTTATCGCCAAGTATTCATTTAACAACTTACCTCCACGCATAAACAGATAAACAACGGCCATAGTGATACCGTGCCGTGACGTCATGCGATGACTTCGTGTTTTTAAGCTGCCGAAAATGTACAATTTTCAAAGAGTAATATCTTTGTAACGCAACTTAATTCTTCAGCAAAATTTTCGCCTAGCACATTTTCGCTAATGAACTTCACATTCAAAGAGTTATAAAAAATAGTGCATGTTCCCCATTGCAACAAAGTTGTTTTTTTATTCCAATTTACAGCCTATAAACATGGAAAAATTCCTGAAAATTTCGTACCAGGTTTTAACTTACTTTATCATTATGAGAATATATTCATCAATTCAACTTACGTTAAGGCTCACTTTTAATTTAAATGTTTTTCTAACCATGCATGCCGTTACCTTTGACCCTTCATACGGGTCAGTTGCAACACACGTGGGGGACAATTATAACATAATCAACAATAATCGAAAACTCACCGATTGGTATGTTTTTAACCGAGGAATACAACCCATTGATATACATTATACCAATTATAATATTCATTCCAAATACAAAGATAATTTTTCTTCCAAACACATTTTTTCAATATAAATTTGCAATTTGAAATTTTCAATCATATAAAAAAGAAATGACGTGCTAAAACATTTTAAATTGAAAACAGTAGAGTGTGATTTAGGTCATCATATAATAATCATCATAGAGTAATCCATAAAAATGTGTGTTAACAAATACTTCATGTACTCAGAATGCTGTAATGCTACTCGAAATAACAGTTATGGAACTCATAAGCTTTTCACTCCTAGTGCAACTAACATGAGCCCACTTTTTACATGTTATGCACTGCACCCACTGTTCACCGGATCGACTATTTTTATAGTTATCTAAACATGCCGAACAAATATTCCTCTGATTCACTCTCATCACTCTCCACTAGTAGTCTCCGTTTTCTTTCTTCAAACTCTTGTTGTTTTTTTTTCGCTAATGCTTCTTCAAGGGCGGACTTTTCTATTCTACCGACTATTTCTTTCTTGATTCGTCCTTCGTTGGTTACTCTGCTTCCCAGGTAAAAGAATTCTTTCACCTCTTCCAGTTTCTGTTTTCCTAGTTTAACGTTGGTTTTGGCCTCTTCTCTATTGCTGCACACCAGTATCTTAGTTTTCTTCTTATTGATATTCAGATGATAACTGGCCATTGTCCTTTCCATGGTTGTTAGCAACTTATTCAGCTCCTTCTCTGTCTCTGATATGAGAGCTATGTCATCAGCGAATCGTAGCATAATGATTGTTTCTCCATGGATGTTCACTCCAGAACACTTCTCCTTGACTTCATTGATGGCTCTCTCGATTTAAATATTAGAAATTACGTGAGACAGTCTTTTCTCACTCCTTTCCTTATTCTTGCTTCTTCACAGCTGGGTCCAGATTTTATCACCGGTACTTGGTTTTTATACAAACTGTGGATAATTCTTCGGTCATTGTACGACACTCCAATTCATTTCAGAATTCCAAGCATTAAATTCCAATACACATTGTCAAAAGCCTTCTCTAAATCCGAAAAATGCAATGAAGGTCGGTTTGTTCTTCTCCATTCTCTTCTCTATGAGCAGCCTAAGGGCCAATATTGTTTGGGTCTAATATCTTACACCCTTTTCCTGAATCCGAATTGATCTTCATCCAGGAACTCCTTTGCTTTTCGTTCTATTCTTCTTTAGATGATCCTTGTCAATATTTTCGATGCATGTGTCGTCAGACTTATAGTCCTAAAATTTACTGAAATTTACCTGCAGTTTTTAAATGAATACACTAAACACTTAAATAATTTCAAATCTAATAAATGAAAGTAAATTAGGATAAAGTAACTAAATAAATCAACCTCCGATACTACTATAGTTAATAAGCTTTCATGGAGTGCGTCGTCTGCTTGGAAGCCTCCGCAGCACTACCTGGTGGCGGAGAGGGTAAATACGTTTTTACGTCACCCGTATAATTTACCGGCATGAAATAGTTTGCCGTCATGTTTTAAACGCCGTTGAGTTTTTTTCACTTTTTAAATAACGAGGAAACATACTTAACGTAGTTCTGTAATCGAACGGCTTAGAATATGCACTCCAGAGTTTAAAATCTTTTGACCAAGACAGTGAAAAATAACAGGAAACCACCCTTTAAAGTGGCAATCCCTGATTGATTACCAATCATTGATGAAGAATTGGGCTAAAAGCAGTGAGGGATTGTGGGAAGCGAATCAATGCTCGGCCTAGTCAACTTACTATGGCAGACTGGACCATAATCATAAAATTAGAGAAATTGATTGCCAAACTGATAGATTCAAAATGTCTTTTTTCCCTCGTACAATTAGAGATACGAATAACGGTAAATATGTCCAATCGGAGAGTAGCAATGGATAGCATTGGTAGCTGCATGTTGGTATGAGTACTTAAAGCTAACCCTACTAACAGAATGTTTTTGGATGTTTGATTTGCAATTACTATCTTTTTTAAATAATGAAGTTCTGACTAGTATATTAATACTATTTTTTTTTAAAATTAATAACCTTTTTATGCATGATATGTACATCTACATCTACATAATACCCTGCAAGCCACCATAAAGGTGTGTGGCAGGGGGTGAACTCTCACCAACATGCACTACATATCATGCATAAAATTTGTAATTAAAAATTAAAATAGCAAAGCATACATGCAAAAACATACTGTTATTTGGGTTAGCTTTAAGTCCTTATACCAACATGCAGCTAACAATGTTATCCATTGCTACACTCGTTCTGGATATATTTACCGTTATTCGTATCCTTAATTGTACGAGGAAAAAAGGACATTTTGAATCTGTCAGTTCGGCAATCAATTTCTCTAATTTTGTAATTATGGTCCAGTCTGCCGTAGTAAGTTGGGGTCCGCAAAATATTTTCAACGTCATCACTGAAAATATGGTCTTGGAATTTATTTAAGAGATTAAATTAAATTAACCTGCGATCTGAAAATGATTCCCAATTTAATCCATATAATAGACTGGTTACGCTAATAAGGTTATCATACCGGCCCTTTACAAATCTTGCCGATCTTCGCTGCCCATGTTCAAGTTCGTTATTTACACCTTTCGTAGGGATCCCATACTGCATGTTTCGTGAGAAATCACCCCCTGCCACACACCGTTTTGGTGGCTTGCATGGTGTTGTGTAGATGTAGTCGTGAGTGTGCCCTCTGCATCTCCCGTCAGATGTCACCACTTTCCTCGAGATGAATGCGGTGGTGCGGTTCTGTGGGGGGGTTTAATGCAGCAACTCGGCGAATGAAGTCTAGAAGTTTATGCCCAGCCATGCTTCTCCTCGGTGACCCCTGACCCTTTACGCGCTGCTCTGCCATCGACCCTTCCCTCATGGCCACCATCCCGAACTTCACTTGACCTTCCCTTCACCCGCCATCCCTTCTTGCTCAGTCCCTTCGAATGCCTGCGAAGCCAAGACTTCCAGTTCATTTCGTCCCCTCATTTTTCTGAGCGGGCTAAGACGGTTGAGAGAGTATGGAGGAGTGCCGTATTCTCACGCCAGGACCTCGGAATCAAACCTTCGATCAATCGGAGAGTCTTTGGCTGCTCGCTGACCTGTTCTGTGGTACGTGAGTGGCGCTTTTTCCCAATGAACCAGACGCTGAATCCCCCATCCACACTCTTGGAATGATATTACCCCAGAGTTCGGTTACTTGGGAATCCCAATAGCCACCGAAGGACGAAGCAAGAAAGAAATAGTAGAATAGCCCAGGGAAAGAGAAGATTCTACCCAAGGAAGAATGTACTACAGCTGGAAATACAAGCTTAGAAGTAAGGAAAAAAAACATCGGATTTATCGAGGGGAAGACACATCCGGGAAATATGCGGCCGAGTGAAGAGAAGGCTAGGATTTATAAAAAGAGTACTTGGGATGAGAAGACAAAAGATCGATGTTACCTTTCACTAGTTTAGCCCCAACTTGAGTATGCAGCCAGTGTATGGGATCCTAATGAATTGGGTTTGATGAGAGAACTAGACAGTGTGCAGCGTAGAGCAGCTAGGTTCGTTAAAAGGTGTTACGATAGGTTGAGTAGCGTTTCGGAATTAATAAAAGAATTAGGGTGGTAATCATTATCAGAGCGTAGGTTAAAGTACAGATTAAATCTATTAGAGAAATTTCAATCGGATAGCTTTACTGAAGATGTTAGGCACATATTAAGAACGCCAGCGCGTTATGCTGGATTCGACCAGATAAACAAGATTAGAGAGATAGATTGTCGTACTGATAGATTCAAAATGGCATTTTTCCCCCGTACTATAAGAGAACAGAATAGGCAGCATAGCGAAGGGATAGGTAGGGGAAATATTTTAGAGTATTCTGTAGTGTATGATGCATGTATTTAACCCTTAAAATACTATATACGCTAATAATCTAAATGCATGAGACCCTATAGTTGCTTGTTTGCATGTTAGTAGTGCATGCTTGGTGATCCTCACCCCCTGGCACACACCCTCGCGGTGGCTTGCAGGGTATCATGTAGATGTAGATAAGAACGGACGTCAGGAGCATGTTTCTTTACGGCAGTACAATTACAGCAGCGGAGAATTAATGGGTGGAATCCATACCTAGGAAGAACTTCGTGTTTATCCTCGGAATAATTTTGCACTATATTTTGGGACAACCCAAGCAATTTAAAAGTCATAAGCCCATGCGTATTCCTTCATCTGGGTATATTTCTAAAATGAAAGCGATTGTTATGAAATAAATCAATATAAAGTTGTATTCTGGCGCGGAACTTTCTTTGCGAATGATAGTAGCGTTTGGTGTTTCACAAATTTTCAATCGTGTAGTATTTTAAACCTTTTTTTTTATTCAGCAATTTACTTGAAGTGTGGAAAAAACTTCGGAGGAAATTGCTAAAACATTCCGTTTGTTTCGTGTTCCGCAGCGCAACCCGTGGCATGATCGTAAATGACCTTTTTGAGGTTTCCGTTACACTTTCTCTGAAATGGATGTTGAAAAATAGGAATTTATAACAGGAACCATTGACCAAGCGCACGATTTTTTGTCGTCCAATTTCTCAGTAATTGCTCCATTTCATAGCAACTTTTAAAATTTATCGTTTGTTTCGCAGGGTAAATGAACATATTTCTGCCTGAGGGACTGTTTGGTTGGTAGGCTAGAATATATTCATCTTGGATCTCTTATTCGAACATCGCTTGGATTTCTCGCGTGAAGATAAGGCGGTCCCGTTCTTTCCTCACAGTTTCCGAGGAAGTGCTACTTACCGAGATATCACGTGGTCAGGGGCCAGAGGATGTGACTCTCCTGTACATCTACGTCTACACGATACCCTGCAAGCCAACGTGAGAGTGAGTGGCAGGAGGTGATCACCAGGCATACATTACCGTCGTGCAAACAAGCAACTATAGGGTCTCATACAACGAGATTGTTAGTATCTATAGTATTTAAGGGATCAATTCATGCATCGTGCACTATAGACTACTCTAAAATATTTCACCTACCTATCCCTTTGCTATGCTGCCTATTCTGTTCTCTTATAGTACGGGTGAAAATGCCATTTTGAATCTATCGGTACGACAATCTATCTCTCTAATCTTATTTATGTGGTCGAATCTAGCATAATACAATGGTGTTTTTAATATGTGCCTAACATCTTCAGTAAAGCTATCCGATTGAAATTACTCTAATAGATTTAATCTGTACCTTAACCTACGCTCTGATAATGACTCCCACCCTAATTCTTGTATTAATTCTGAAACAAAACTCAACCTATCGTGACACCTTTTAACGAACCTAGCTGCTCTACGCTGTACACTGTCTAGTTCTCTGATCAAACCTAATTCATTCGGATCCCATACACTGGCTGCATACTCAAGGTGGGGGCTAACTAGTGAAAAGTAATATCGCTCTTTTGTCTTCTCATCACATTTCCCAAGTACTCTTTTTATAAGATCTCGTGTGATATCTATAGATAGATAGATCTGTAGATATCACACGAGTATGAACCGAAAACCCTCCAATTTGTGTCTCGGGGCTGTAAAACGGAGCGTGCTTTGGGAAGATGGCTGCTATTGGAGGAGAAACCGGAGCGCAATCGTCTTATAGGACATATCCCCCCCTCCCCTTTAGCTCCCACCCCCCCGTGCTGAGATGTGTGACCGGCATCAATCTAGCGAAGACGCGGCAATGGCCCGATCCTCTCTGGTTGGGTGGGGGTGGAAGAGGCGGAGGTTTGGAGACCATCCGAAGCCATTGCCATCCCATAAAAAAGGGACCTCCGGGTTCTCTCCTCTCCTCCCTTAACCCCCCATTCCCAGTGAAGTGACGTAAAACGCATTACTTTCGTGTCCCTCTACGATTTCTACACGCATCATTCTCTCCCCTTTAAGAAAATAGCCAATATGGACGTCGGGGTTTGTGACACTGGGAGTGTCCTTTAATCGGGTCTAGGATGTTGTAGTACATCCACTATATCACATTTATTACAAAATACATGCGCAGAAATAAAATTTCCCTCACGAAATGCGCTTCAAAATTAATCTACCCTGCAAGCCACCATAAAGGTGTGTGGCAGGGGGTTAATTCTCGCCAAATATGCGCTAAATATCATGCATTTAAAAGGATTAGTATTTATATACGGTTCTAAACTACAGTATTTAAAAAAAGATAAAAATAGCAAAGCATACATGCAAAAATATCCTGTTTGTTGGGTTCTTATACCAACATGCAGTTACTAATGTTATCCATTGATTCACTCGTATTGGGCATCTTTATTGTTATTCATATCCCTAATTGTACGAGGAAAAAAGGACATTTTGAATATGTCAGTTAGCCAATTAATTTATCTAATTTTGTGATTATGGTCCAGTCTACCATAGTAAGTTGGGGTTCGCAATATATTTTTAACATCATCAATGAAATTATGGTCTTAGAATTTGTTTAAGAGTTCAAGTCTAAATTTCAACCTGCGATTTGACAAATATTTCCAATGTAATTCATTTAATAGACTGGTTACGCTAATATAGTTATCGTTCCGTCCCCTTTACAAATGTTGCCGATCTTCGCTGCACACGTTCAAGTTCATCATTTAGACCGATTTCGTAGGGATCCCATACACTGGCAGCATATTCCAAATGTGCACTTGCAAGGGAAAAGTAGCTGATTTCTCGTACATGATCGTCACATTTACCCAGTACTCGTTCGACGAATCGAAGTTTACGATTCGCTTGACCCATTATTTTACGTATGTGTTTACCCCAGGAATGATCATGTGTCAGTCTTATCCCAAGATATTTAATGGATTCCACGTTTGTTAATTCATTATTATCTATTTTGTATGTGCTAGGAAGAGAGCTATTCTTTTTCAAAAAATTCATTACAAGACATTTTTTAAAATTTAATTCTAACTGCCATGTATCACACCATTTTTCAATTGCTCATAGGTCATCATTTAAATATTCTTGATCGTTTGGACTTGTACCGATGACACAGTGGTACACTACTGTGTCATCGGCAAATAGACTAATTTTACTTTTTACCACCTTATTGATATCTTTTTTGTACAAAAGGAACAGGAGTGGACCTGTTGCACCACCTTGTGGGACACCAGAATTGACTTTAATTGCCGGTGAGGTAACACCGTCCAAAACAACCCTTTGAACCCGAGCATGCAGAAAATCATTATTCATTAATATAATGTTACTATCTAAATCATAAGATTTTAATTTCAAGTTTCTTTTGCTATGACACACCTTGTCAAACGATTTATTGAAATCGAGAAATATAGCATCCGCTGGAAAATTATTTTCGCCAGAAACTAAAAAATCAAACACAAACAAACAAATATTCACTTCTCTTCAGGCTCGCACTTAACAGGCCATTACAGTTTCACTTTTTTTTCTTTTGAGCCACCTCTCCATTCAAATAAGACACCACATAACCACATCAACAATATCTCTTCCCTCACGGATGCATAGTCACCCACACAGGCACCAACCAGCCCTCAAATAATGCCCTTTCTTAAGCACGCGTCACTTCTGCGTCTATCACACAACTCCCCGATTCTCCTTATCTACTATTTTTTCCTTAAAAACCAACGCTTCTGCTTATTGGCCCCGGCGTCACCTAGAAACAGATGTTTACCTCCAATTTTGCACATTGAAGTGTTGATTTTGGCGGCTAAATTATTATGTTACAATGCTGGCCAATATCGGCTGGCCGGGAATTCCCGATTAGTGACATACGCATCAACGCCATCATGGGGTGATTTATCCATCAGCTTTAAAAAGATCGACCTGGAATATTTTGACTGGAAAGACCAAGCTTGTTGTGTGCCGGATGTGTCTTCCCCACGAAGACACATCCGGACACACTGTTGGTCAATTTGTTTTGCTATTTTTCTGTCCTATGAAAATACTGCCGTCACAACTTCACCTTGAGCACACCGTTCAGTCCTCCTAGCATTTTCGTGGCAATGGTTTTTGCATTTCATTGAGCGGAGGGTCGCGTTTCATGTAGTGCTCGTCACACATGTGCCAATTCAACCGTAAAGGATATTGGGTCTTCTTTGAGAGCAAAAAATTAGTGGTCTCTGCGGGAGGGTTGTAGTTAATGGAAGAGTAATGGCCTGTGCTTATGAAGTGGCCTCCTCCTCCCTCCCCCACCCCCGCCGAATAATCTTTCGATCCCTAAATTGGCACCCTGAGAGCGGACCCTTTGTCTCCGAGCATGTTAAACCCCGCGAACACACCACCCCGTCATCCTCTCTCCATGCCCAACCCCACGATCCCCGAGCTTTTACGAAGGAGCAGAGGGAGGGAGGGAGAATGCCCTTTGTGCCCCCCCACTCCTCCTATCGAGGTGCATAACTACACAGCCCTGTCGAGGGTGCCATTGTGCTTCAATACCAGCCGGCCCTGTGCTTGGCAGGGCGATGCAGGATTAGAGATCGTCCCTTCAACCGACCCCCATCCACAGGGTCCACCCCACGCGGGGAGGGGGCGTTGGTTGCTGCGGAGCCGCGTGCTTTGCGATGCGATTTCACATCGATCGCGTATCGGCGAGAGGTTTGTGCGGGAACCGACATGGAGGGATTAAAGTGGCCCGGGCAGATAAATCACATGCGTACTATACCTGAGTGATGTGCGATTGCGACTACCCCTCGGCATTTGTCTAGCACCAAAATTATTAGACCTCATTTGGAATATGCTGCGAGTGTATGGGATCCCTACGAAATCGGTGTAAATAACGAACTTGAACGTGTGCAGCGAAGATCGGAAAGATTTGTAAAGGGCCGGTACGATAACCCTATTAGTGTAACCAGTCTGTTAAATGAATTAAAATGGGAATCATTGTCAGATCGCAGGTTGAAACTTAGAGTTAATCTCTTAAATAAATTCCAAGACCATATTTTCAGTGATGACGTTAAAAATATTTTGCGAACCCCAACTTACTATGCTAGACCATAATCATAAAATTGATTGCCGAACTGACAGATTCAAAATTTCCTTTTTTCCTCGTTCTATTAGGGATATGAATAACGGTAAATGTATTCATTACGAGTGTAGCAATGGATAACATTGCTAGATGCATGTTGGTTTAAGGACTTGAAGCTAACCCAACTAACAACATCAATTTTCATGTTTGCTTTGCTATTTTTATCTTTTTAAATATATGCAGTATAGACCAATTATTTAGTCCTAATCCTTTTGAATACATGATATGTAGTGCATGTTTGGTGAGAATTCACCCCTAGCCACACACATTTGAGGTGGCCTGCAGGGTATTATGTACATCTACATCTACATAATACCCTGCAAGCCACCACAAGGGTGTGTGGCAGGGGGTGATTGCTCACCAAACATGCACTACATATCATGCATAAAAAGGAATAGTATTAATATAGTAGTCAGAACTACACTATTTAAAAAAGATAGAACTTGCAAAGCAAACATGCAAAAACATTCTGTTAGTAGGGTTAGCTTTAAGTACTCATACCAACATGCAGCTACCAATGCTATTCATTGCTACTCTCCGATAGGACATATTTACCGTTATTCGTATCTCTTATTGTGCGAGGGAAAAAGGACATTTGGAATCGGTCAGTTCGGCAATCAATTTCTCTATCTTTATGATTATGGTCCAGTCTGCCATAGTAAGTTGGGGTTCGTAAAATATTTTTAACATCATCACCACCATCTTTTTACCACCTTTTGGATATCATTAATATACAAAAGGAATAGGAGTGGACCTATCACACTACCTTGTGGGACACCCGAAGTGACTTGCAGATAGACTATGTAGATGTAGATTAAAATTAAGCGATCTATAATTACGTAATGTGGCGAAGAAAAATACATATATGTCATCTATGAATATTTTACTACCTTTGGCATTTCCAAAAAAAACAGCAAATTAAGGAAACCACAGGAAATGTTCCATTCTCTTTTATCCCCTTCCCAAGAAACAAAATTGGAGAATATCAATGTCTGGAAATTGAACTCAAATCGCATAGGCACTTGTTTTTGAGTAGTTGGTGCCCTCTTTTTCCGACTCTCTCAGTTATCGTGGAGTGCACCAAGGACCTCACTTTCATCGTCTCAGCCACATGACGTCATAATCATATTCACTGATTACCAGTGCTAAGGAAGGTTGGTTTGACGCTACTTTCGACCACGGGTCTTTTTACCATTAATCCATTCTCATTGTGTAACTGTCTTCTGCTCATTTCTACATGTACATCTACATGATACCCTCCAAGCCATCATAAAGATGTGTGGTAGGGGGTGAATCTCATCAAACATGCACTAAATATCATGCATAAAAAAGGATTAGCATTTATATAAGTACTGTTCAAAACTACACTATTTAGAAAAAGATAAAAATAGCAAAGCACACATGCAAAAACATGCTGTTAGTTGGGTTAGCTTTAAGTCCTTATGCCATTATGCAGCTACCAATGTTATCCATTGCTACACTCGTATTGGATATATTACCGTTATTCATATCCCTAATAGTACGAGGAAAAAAGGACATTTTGAATACGTCAGTTCGGCAAACAATTTCTCTAATTTTGTGATTATGGTCCATTCTACCATAGTAAATTGGGGATCGCTAAATATTTTTAACATCATCACTGAAAATATGGTCTTGGAATTTGTTTAAGAGATTAAGTCTAAATTTCAACCTGCGATCTGAAATTCATTCATTCAATCATTTCATTGCTTGCTCCATTTCTCTCGCACAAGTGGCAGAATACATCTTCATCGGTCATTCCTCTTGTTCACTTTTCTGCCGAAGACACTCTTCGTGAATTATCCTGTTTTGTAATACATCTGATCACATTGTACCGTTTTCTGTCAAGACTTTTCATGAGACTTCTCCTTTTGCTACTCTCCTTAGAACCTCCTCGGTATTTACTCGATCAATCTTATTGACATCCATCCGTATTCTGTAAAACATATTTACTTTGTTGCCTTTTAATCGGTACTCAATGTCACATGCCTGCCCCTACCAAATAGGGCATGTTGCACAAAATTGATAGTATTGTGGAAATACTTCATAATAACAGATTCAGTGTCTTGATTTTCTCATTTTTCTAGCTTTTGTGATTATAAAAAAAACATTATTTTCTACCAATAATATCTGATGGTGTTCGGTAGCAACCAAATCGGAATCGTAGGAAAATAAAAAATTGAGGAAAACTTGGCCATTGAATCTGTCATAAAGGAGCTTCCTAAAGTAATCAATAGTTTCAGGCATGACATGTTGAAATTGGTTCAAGATGAATAACAACAAAACAAAAATTTGTAATTCCACACGTAAAAAGAGTTGTTTTGTTGTTATTCATCCAGATTTAAGTTTGACTGGAGCTTCCTCTAACATTATTTACTGTTCCAGGCTTCCTCGCCTGGGCTATTATACTGATTAATTCTTAATATAACACATTTCTAGGCTTGACTTCGTGGAACCACATATTGATAGCGTAAATGAATTCACTTTGTACAATTCCACAGACTTTTATTAAAACCGACCTAAGATTCGACTTATACAGTCATTATCATGGTCAGGTCCTTGATAATGACTTTCGAAACTCAGGTCGTTATTAATAAAAGTCTGTGGAATTTTACAGAGTGAATTCATTTACCTTATCAATGTGATTAGTCCCTTCTTGGTTCGTTCATCGTTGTTCACTCTGTATTCATCTACATCTACACGATACCTTGCAAGCCACCGCAAGGGTGTGAGGCAGGGGGTGAAGATCACCAAGCATGCACTACTAACATGCAAACAAGCAACTATATTGTCTTATGAAACTTGATTGTTAGTATCTATAGTATTTAAGGCATTAAACATGAATCATGTACTACAGAATACTCTAAAATATTTCCCCTAGCTATCCCTTTGCTATGCTGCCTATTCTGTTCTCTTATAGTCATCATCAAGGGTCAACAATCCTAGGATTGGTTTGACGCAGCCCTCCACTCGATTCTTCTATCGGCCAACCTCTTCATACCAACGTAGTTCCTCTCTTTCACGTCCTTTACGACCTGCTCCATGTAACTCATACGAGGCCTGCCTTTTCCATTTTTCCCGTTCACTTTTCCCTCGACGATTGTCTTCATCAGGCCATCGTGTCTTAAGATATGGCCGATTAAGTTGTCCCGTCTTCTTTTTATAGTTTTCAGCAGACTTCTCTTTTCTCCCACTCTTCTTAGGACTTCTTCATTTGTCATTCGGTCGATCCATTTTATCTTCATCATTCTTCGATAGCACCATATTTCGAATGCTTCCACCCTTTTCTTCTCCGCTGCTGTCATCGTTCATGCCTCACTGCCGTTCTCTTATAGTACGGGTGAAAAATGCCATTTTGAATCTATCGGTACGACAATCTATCTCTCTAATCTTATTTATCTGGTCGAATCTAGCATAATACGCTGTTTTTTTTTAATATGTGCCTAACACCTTCCTAACATTCCTTGTGCCTAACATTCCTTGAAAGTCAGCCTCTACTTCTTCTCCAGTTTGTCGGCGTCGCAGTCGGAACTTTGCCTCATCGAGGTGGTTCTCTGTAGTCGATGGAGCATGGTGCTTTGACAATTCACCCGTTGGTGACGCGACAAAGGCACGCTCCGCCCCGGGATTGGCGGTGGGTCGTGGCCGGGCCCATCCCCCACCACTCCTCCCTCGCCATCCCCCATGTGCAATCCCCAGGGGGTGGAAACGAGAGGGAAACACGACGCCCCGTCCCTCGGTTTTCCATTAGTCTCCACCCCTCTCCCCTTTCCCTGACATTCCTCGCCCTTCCCTGCGACACGTATCCCATCACCCCTGCCACTAGCGCCTCCCCCTTTTCACCCATGAAGCACCAACCCCTAGACTGCCACTAGCGCCTCCCGGCTACTCTCAGCCACCGCTACCATTTTCGCCCCCTGGAATTGTTATCTTGGAGGAGCCCCCTTCCAGTTCATCAGTGAGTCTTAGTTTACATTGATCGCATTCCGCGATGTTCTATTTTGAGTCGCTTTTTCACCCTGCTTGACATTGTGTCAAGAAGCTGTCGGATATATATTCAGTTACCATGGTGATGATTTTTGAAACACCATTTCGGGAAAAAGTGCGCCTTATATCCCTTCTAATAGGTTAAATATATGGCTATGCTTTAATTGATTATTATGAAGAGTTTTAGCTGATGTATTGTTTTTAATCTCCATTAGTTTTTCCTTTAGCATACATGATATGTAGTGCATGTTTAGTGAGAATTCACCCCCTGCCACAAACCTTTATGGTGGCTTGAAGGGTATAATGTACTCGTAGATATACGTAGATACATCTGTTAGTCATATTTAAAATATTTATATTACGTCACTCATTTGTTAATGCAGATAGTTATGTCTATGACAGAGCAGGGCATCTACCTTAACTGTTGAATTCCATGATTTCCAACTGTTCAGAATTTAATTCTTAGATGAAAATTCGTTTGGTTCGTAATGTGTTTTGTTTTGATGCGCCATGAGTTGCAAGAGACATTTTTGTTCTGACGATAGGTTTCGCTGGAAATTTGTTTGCATTATAGATTGAATCAGGTACAATGGTTTGTACCATCGATTCATTTCGAAGTTTTGTTGAAATACTTCGAAAGATGATGTATGGGTCACGTAATTAATGAAAGAATGGATCAAGAATTAGGGTGGGAGTCATTATCAGAGCGTAGGTTAAGGTACAGATTATATATATTTGAGAAATTTAAATCGGATAGCTTTACTGAAGATGTTAGGCTCCTATTAAAAACACCAGCGTATTATGCTAGATTCAACCAGATAAATAAGATTATAGAGATAGATTGTCGTACTGATAGATTCAAAATGGCATTTTTCCCCCGTACTATAAAAGAACAGAATAGGGAGCATAGCAAAGGGATAGGTAGGGGAAATATTCTAGAGTAGAACGCAGTGCAAGATGCATGTATTAATCGCTTAAATACTACAGACACTAACAATCTAGTTGCATGAGACCCTACAGTTGCTTGTTTGCTTGTTAGTAGTGCATGCTTGGTGATCGTCACCCCCTGCCACACACCCTCGCGGTGGCTTGCAGGGTATCTTGTAGATGAAGATGTAGAACTTGAACGTAAGACCAGCGCGTCATTCATGTAGCGGGAGTTGAGCCCGCGAGCTTTCAGTTGGCAGATCTACGCGTGTTAGAAAGAAGGATGGCTTGATAAGAGTAGCGAAATCCTTTTTCGGTTCCATCGTAAAATATAAGATGGCTGTCTTGTGTTATGCAGGTAAGATTTTGGTACTAATCTCTCGGTCCTTTCCGACGGGTTCCCGGCTGCTGGCGTGGTCAACCCCCCCCCCTCCCCTTCACCCCAATCACCATCGCCACGACCTCCCTGCTTGAAAGAAACAATATGCCCGGTGGCCAATGTCCACGGCCCTTTCGCACATGCGGGAATGCAGAGTTGCGCTTGGGACCCCTGCTACAAGAGTTACGGTCTATGACGGGCGCATTGTTGGAATTTCTGGAGCGGTGTTGGAAATGAGGGTTTAGGGGGTGATCAATCAAACGAGGCGTTGCACCACTGGGAGATGAGCGGGGTGCGGTGGTGGAGTCTCTTTGTGGCTGGTGCCACGGGGGTGACACTTGGTGTTTGCTCATTTCCCTCTCCCCCTCCCGTCAAACCCCTCTCCTCTTCGTCGTGATCATCGGTTTTGGTTCAGACCGGTTCAGTTCTACATCTACACGATACTCTGCAAGCCACCGCGAGGGTGTGTGGCAAGGGGTGAAGATCACAAAGCATGCACTACTGACATGCAAACAAGCAACTATAGGGTCTCATGCAACTAGATTGTTAGTGTCTGTAGTATTTAAGCGATTAATACATGCATCATGCACTACAGAATGCTCTAAAATATTTCACGTACCTATCCCTTTGCTATGCTCCCTATTCTGTTCTCTTATAGTACGGGGGAAAAATGCCATTTTGAATCTATCAGTACGACAATCTATCTCTATACTCTTATTTATCTGGTTGAATCTAGCATAATACGCTGCTGTTTTTAAATGTTTGCTAAATATCTTCAGTAAAGCCATCCGATTGAAATTTCTGTAATAGATTCAATCTGTACTTTAACCTACGCTCTGATAATGAATCCCACCCTAATTCTTTTATTAATTCCGAAACGCTACTCAACCTATCGTAACACCTTTTAACGAACCTATACGGACAAACCTCTGACTGGGCAACACTGCGCGCCTCTCACTTTCTCTTCCGGGCCATATTCCTGGCTGCTCAGCGCGCTCTTTTTCCAAAATAAATGTTAATCAATACTGATTAACCAACAAATTCCTTTAAGGTTTTATTAGTGGATTAGTGGCGATGAGTTCGAGAGCAAGAAGAGGGTCCAAACGGCGATCTTCAGGGATGCGCGGAACGGAAAATAACGTAATCTTACTTTTTCAACAACAACTAAAATACTAATGCACTAAATAATATGAAACTTACAGTGACTACTAAGAAAGATCTTTGCTACAATCTGTGAAAAGGAAATTTTAATATCTCGATCCGTGTTGTTACTACGAAGCCGTAAATGCGATGCAACCGTCCGGTACCCGGAAAAATGCGCTAAAATTCCGTTTCTAAGCACATCCTGAAATTAATAGAATTGGCGAAAAAATGTGTACACCATCACGAAACGCAAAAATAAACACGCTTTAATTTGATGTATTTTATTTTAAAATCCATTGAGCCGTTTTCTAGATATTAGTCTTCAAACTCGGGTGACAGAATTTTGCAACGGACAGTAGCTGCTCTACGCTGCACACTGTCTGGTTCTCTGATCAAACCTAATGTATTCGGATCCCATACACTGGCTGCATAGTCAAGGTGGGGCCTAACTAGTGAAAAGTAACGAATCGAAAAGTAACATCGCTCTTTTGTCTTCTCATCACATTTCCCAAGTACTCTTTTTATAAATCCTAGCTTTCTCTTCGCTTGGCCGCTGATTTCCCGAATGTGTCTTCCCCACGATAAATCTTCAGTGAGGTGTACACCGAAATCTATTTATCTACCAATCTGATTACACCTTTATACCTATCAAATGGTAGATAAAAGATAATACCCCTCTTATCGCTAATTTAAAACTAAATAAAAAATAATATCTATCTAATTTCACCTAAATACCTTATGGTTTCATCGCTTTCGATCTTTGTGGTACTAATTTTATAGGATCGCTCTATCGAATTATTTTATAAGTTCCCGCCGTGACTTCTCTTGATTGGGAAGCTAGCTGAAATATCTTGAAATGCTATGGTAAGTTCGTTTTGATTAATCGGCCGGCTTCTTTAACAGAACATGTGTATTCATGGATGGCCGTGTCAAATGAAGAAGAATTCGTTGATGATGTATATTTCTAGAGGGACAAGCCGAGCACATGAATATTTGTCAGCTGGCGCCCTTAACTAAAATTCACGTCTACACCACTGGACCAGCGTTAATACCCTGCCATATATATTGCTATGTTTTATTTTAGATTGGAATTTTTTATTATTTCGTCTTACTTAGCCATGCAATTCTTTCAAGCGTCACAAAATATGTTGACTTTTCTTTCTTTTCATCGTTTCCTGAGACATCGTTTATCAGTTTCTCTATGTAGACTGTGAAGACGACGAAAAGAGAGTATTTTTTCCAGAATGCTTTCTATATTCCTGCTATGCTATTTCCTCTCTCATATTATTGCTCGATCCTCACATTCTGAGAGCCTCTTGACCGTCGTTAGTGGAATCCATTATTTTATTCAAAATGTGAGAAAAAGTTCTTGTAAGTGGCTCTTACTGTGTGAAATTGCTTCATAATGACAGAATCGGTGCCTTGGTTTCCCACGCTAAATTTATGTTCATTTTGTTTTGATTCCGTTTATCAGAATGTGATAAACTATTTTCAGTTTGATACAAAGCTATGCCACGCATGGCGCGGGGTCGTATGGGGAAGGTAGGAGGGTTAACAGAACGGTGGAGGAACAAACCATCCCAAGAATGAATTGGCAGATCTTCTAAAGCTTTGCGATTTCAGTATGGGATTATGGGATGGAGGTCAATTTCTAGAATTTTAAGCTGATGAGACTCAAAGAAAAGACTTAAAAGTTAAGCATGAAAACAGGAGGGCAGAAACTGGAACAGATTTCAGAACAGATTAAGTATTTCAGTTATTTTCATGACTTGTTTGTTGAAAGCTGGGTTAAAGGCTTGCCTATTTTCGAAGGATTTTTGCTGAGTACGAATAATAGACATTGAAGAATCATAAAATCAATTCAGGATGATTTTTGTCTCAGAAGTAACTTAATGACGGGAACCATTGGTAATCATTGGTAAGTACTGTAAATGGCGGAGTAGGATTAGAAGTTGTTGTTAGAAGAGTTCATGGATGGACCAAGCAATTGATTAAAGGCGATAGTGAAATTAAGGCGCTATCTGTATTTGAATGTTGATGCCGTGGATATCCTTAATGGAAAGCGTTAAGGTCGATGGGAGGTATTCCGAACTGAAGAGGGAAATAGCGCAACCAAATAAGTACAAAGAAGTAAAAAGTTTGTATAAATGTAGGTAGGTCGAAAAACTGCCTAGTCCAATGAATAGTCCCTGATGAATAATAACTTATTAATGTTCTCACTATCTTAATAATGCTCTCGTCTGTGTGCCAGTCAGCAAGATATTGCGTCAATCATATACATGAATGAGCATTTTGAGTGCTTCACCCAACATTTTGAGGTCATTTGTATTTAACATACAGCTATTATCTACATCTACATTATACCCTGCAAGCCACCACAAAGGTGTGTGGCAGGGGTGTATTCTCAACAAACATGCACTACATACTATACATTTAAAAGGATTAGTATTAATATATTAATCTAAACTGCACAATTTAAAAGATAAAAATAGCAAACTAAGCATGCAAAAAGGTGCTGTTAGTTAGGTTACCTTCAAGTCCTTACACCAACATGTAACAACCTATGCTATGGATTCAATCACTCGTATTGGACATATTTACCGTTAGTCATATCCATAATTGTACGAGGAAAAAAGGACATTTTGAATTTGTTTGTTGGGCAATCAATTTCTCAAATTTTGTAATCATGGTCCAGTCTACCATAGTAAGTTGGGGTTCGCAAAATATTTGTAACATCATCACTGAAAATATTATCTTGGAATTTATGTAGGAATTTAAGTCTAAATTTCAACCAGCGATCTGACAATGATTCCCGTTTTAATACATTTAATAGACTGGTTACGCTAATATTATAATTCTTATCTCTCCGTTATCCCTGCCACACACCTTTATGGTTGCTTGCAGGGTATTATGTAGATGTTATTCCTCTGCATGTCGATTGACGTCGTCTTGCCGTTGCTTCTCATTTTATATTGGATGGTTGCTTCTATCATTCTATTATTTTCGCCGTACTACATTCCTCGCCCTTTCATGGAACACTTTTGTTGCTCATTCTCGATTTTCGACAGTACATCTACATCTACATAATACCCTGCAAGCCACCTTAAAGGTGTGTGGCCGGGGGTGAACTCTCACCAAACATGCAGTGCATATCATGCATAAAAAAGGATTAGTAAATATATAGGTACTGTTCAAGCTACACTATTTAAAAAAAAGATAAAAATAACTAAGCAAACATGCAAAAACATGCTGTTAGTTGGGTTAGCTATAAGTCCTCATACCAACATGCAGCTACCAATTTAACCATTGCTTCACTCGTAATGGATATATTTACCGTTATTCATATCCCTAATTGTACGAGGAAAAAAGGACATTTTGAATCTGTCAGTTCGGCAATCAATTTCTCTAATTTTGTGATTATGGTCCAGTCTACCATAGTAAGTTGGGGTCCGCAAAATATTTTTAACATCATCACTGAAAATATGGTATCGGAATTTATTTAAGAGATTAAGTTTAATTTCAACCTGCGATCTGACAATGATTCCCATTTTAATTCATTTAATAGACTGGTTACGCTAATATAATTATCGTACCGTCCCTTTACAAATCTTTCCGATCTTCGCTGCACACGTTCAAGTTCGTTATTTAGACCGATTTCGTAGGGATCCAATACACTGGCAGCATATTTCAAATGAGGTCTAACAAGGGAAAAGTAGCTGATTTGTCGTACATGATCGTCACATTTAACCAGTACTCTTTTGACGAAGATAGTAATGCGTACTTGAATATCGCCTGTCTTAGATGGCTTCCTTTCTCAATTAACGTAGCTCCTGCAGCCAATGGATGTATCGCGCGGGCGTGAAAAAAGGCACCCTACAGGTTTGCTTGTGGCAACATAGACTTTATGCCGTAAATTCCTATCTGCAAAATCATAAATGAAATTCAAATGGATGGGGCGAGGAAGCTAGCTAGATGCATCGCTCTTCCCTTTGGATCCTTGCTAGGAGTGTGAGTCGGTGAGTTGTGGAATGACTAGCAGTGTGGATTCTCCGTTATGGGCGTTGTGGGAGAAGGGTGGTTGGAGGGGAGGGTTTGGAAATTGAAAGAAATGGGGCGGGGAAGGGGCGAGGGGTTGGGGTTGGACATTGGTCTGCAGCAAGGGGTGATGGATGATGGTTGGGGAACGCGACCTCCAAAGGTGTTGTCTGGAGGACTTCCGAGGGATCGATATGAAGATTTAGGAGGTCTTAACGTTGAGACGGAGCGAGCAGACTGATTAATTGAAGACTCATCCAGAGGCACCTCAAAGATTCTTGGAACTGAAAAAAGATCTCAAGTTTTCCCGGCGTATCTATCTACATCTACATAATACCCTGTAGATCAACATAAAGATGGGTGCAAGGGGTGAATACTCACCATACATGCACTACATATTATGCATAAAAAAGGATTAGCATTTATATACTGTACTAAACTTCACTATTAAAAAAAAGATAAAAATAGCAACGCAAACATGCAAAAACATGCTGATAGTTGAGTTAGCTTCAAGTCCTTAATACCAACATGCAGCTACCAATGTTATCCATTGATACACTCGTATTGGATATAGGTATTTACCGTTATTCATTTTCCTAATTGTACGAGGAAAAATAACGAGTAGTATGCTGGTAGTGAAGACTTTTCGGCCGCTCCACCGGGTCAGTTCTTTCATCGCTGCCGACGGTTCAAAGAACGAGTCTTGTTCCACCCTCAGATCTGAGTTTTGTAACTCTTTGTTTTGAGAGGATGGAAAACGACTCGTTCTTCGAAACAGCGTTGGAAGAACTGATTCGGTGGAGCAGCAGAAAAGACTTCACTATCTACTTCCTATAACTCCTTGCGACGAAGTGCCACTCATCTCTAGACTTGCATCCCCCAGGGGATGTTTCGGGAGGGGTTTATTTCATTAGGTGAAACTGCATCGGCAAATGAATCTTATTTACCTCCGTCTCATCATTCGCGGTTGCCAGGTCCGTAGCGTGCCGCTCAAACCTTGGAAACCTCAAGCCTTGTTTGAGAAGATGGAATGAATCCAAATTACAATGGAAAAAAGTTCGATTGAACTGGCAATTGAACCACGGATCTCTTACTTGCCGGTTAGCGTGCTTACCATTACACCATCCAGCCTAACGTAATCTCCTTGACATGGGCGGGGGTTTATGTTACCAAATGCCAGAGGATAGCGGCCAAGAGTTGGCGCACGACGTCAGTTTTTTTTCTCTCACCATGAGAAGAGGATATACGAACACAAACAAGAGGAAGTCGGAGAGGAGCAGCAACCATACATATGCGAGATAACAAAAACCAGATGAAATGCGAATGTGAATGCACTGCTGTGTTTTTGGATCGCCTGTAGGGAAGGAGACCTGTTTAATCTACATCCACACGATACCCTGCAAGCCACCGCGAGGGTGTGTGGCAGGGGGTGAACATCACCAAGCATGCACTCCTAACATGCAAACAAGCAACTATAGGGTCTCATGCAACTACATTGCTGGTATCTATAGTATTAAAGGGGTTAACACATGCATCATGCACTACAGACTACTCTAAAATATTTCCCCTACCTATCCTTTTGCTATGCTACCTATTTTGTTCTCTTATAGTGCGGGGGAAATATGCCATTTTGAATCTATCGGTACGACAATCTATCTCTCTAATCTTATTTATCTGGTCGAATCTAGCATAATACGCTGGTGTTTTTAATATGTGCCTAACATCTTCAGTAAAGCTATCCGATTGAAATTTCTGCAATAGATTTAATCTGAACTTTAATCTACGCTCTGATAATGATTCCCACCCTAATTCTTGTATTAATTCTGATACACTACTCAACCTATCGTAACACCTTTTGACGAACCTAGCTGCTCTACGCTGCACACTGTCTAGTTATATTGTTAGTATCTAGTGTATTTGAGGGGTTAATACATGCATCATGCACTACAGACTACTCTAAAATATTTCCCCTACCTATCCCTTTGCTATGCTGCCTATTCTGTTCTCTTATAGTGTGGGGGAAAATGCCATTTTGAATCTATCGGTACGACAATCTATCTCTCTAATCTTATTCATCTGGTCGTCTTCAGTAAAGTCAAACCGTGCCTTCGCAATGGACCGAACGACTCTGGCAGACGTCGGCAATGCCGTGTCACGGTGAAGGGCAGCCGACTGTCTTCGTTCTCCGAAGCGCTCGGAGAGGGAGGACGTGATTTCTTTTAATGGTCACTCGAGAGGGCGGGAGAAGCAGCAGGGCGAAGACCGGCCGTTGGTCATCGGGGATTGAAATTTGTGGAAGGTGTTCTGGTGGGAGAGGGTGACCCCAACTGGGGGCGAGAGGGGGCATGATTGTGGAGGGAGGGGCGGGGACAGGTGTGCTGCCGTCGGGATGGAGTGGGGTTGGGCCGTCCGCCTTGTTTGGCAGTCGCCATGGCGATCCAAAGTCCTCCCCCTTCAAGTGTTTCGACCCCTGTGGGCCATACATTGCTCGTTTTTGGCCAGCGTTTGCGTCCGTTCTCCGTTTGTTCTTTTTTCTGCTTCACCGCGACTTCACCCGAGCCGCACAGGAATCAAGTCTACATCGTGCCCTACTGCTCGTGCCTCCGTGATTCGCGAAAGTGGACTCGTAGGCAACTCAGGGAAACTGCAAATACAAGTTTCGAACCGATGCTTTTCGATTGAATTCGCCAACGCAGTCTGTGTGAACCTAGGGTGGTGTGCGCTTGGCTTTGTTCGGCTGCGTTGTTTTAGGATGGAAATTCGAGCTGTGATCGAGGCCCTGGGTCGCTGTTCATGTTCGAAGCGTTGGATTGATTCCTTGATGGAGGCCCTCTGAGAGGCGGCTGAGCATATGAGTGAGGGAGGGACCTGGAAGAGGGCTTCGGGGTCGAAGGGGCCCTAGACTACGTGACCCGACTTCCACGGAGAAATATGTTGCGTGACTTGTCACCGCTTGACTATTTCGCTCCGTACCGCGACCACGGATTGGATCTCCGAGAGGTATTTCTCACCCTGCCCTTGTGGACATGAAGGGAATTCGGATGATATCTGCCTTCTCTCTTCTTCTTTTTTGGTGTTTTTTGGGAATAAACGATCGCATTCATGGTCTGATTTCTTAAAATAGTAGTCGTTGAAACTATTTAAAGATTTTTAAGGGACGGTATGATAATCTTATTAGCGTAACCAGTCTATAAAATTAATTAAATCGGGGATCATTGTCAGATCGCAGGTTGAAATTTAAACTTAATCTCTTAAACCAATTCCAAGACCATATTTTCAGTGAATATGCTAAAAATATTTTGCGGACCCCAACTTACTATGGTAGACTGGAGTATAATCACAAAATTAGAGAAATTGATTGCGGAACTGACAGACTCAAACGTCCTTTTTTACCGTAGTATTAGGGATACGAATAACGGTAAATATATCCAGTACGAGTAGAAATAACATTGGTAGCTGCATGTTGGTATAAGGACTTAAAGCTAACCCAACTAACAGCATGTTTTCGCATGTATGCTTTGCTATTTTTATCTTTTTATAAATAGCGTAGTTTTGAACAGTACCTATGCAAGTACTAATCCTTTTTATGAATGATTTATAGTGCATGTTTGGTGAGAATTCACTCCCTGCCACACATCTTTCTGGTGGCTTGCAGGGTTATTATGTAGAGGTATATGTATTCTCTTGGGTTCAGTTTCATGGAATAAGGAACGTTACGTTGAGATAGGATCTCGTTACATATCGAGTTCTATCAAATTCTGTTTTTTTGCTGTCAGCGTTGCGAATCAAGTTTCATAACTTGGCTTGGCGGCCAAATATCAGTGTGTATGTTTGTGTCCTATATTCGCTCACGATTTCTCTTCAAAATTATTTAAAATTCTCTGGTATTGTTTTATTATGTTTGTTTGTCAGAACAGTTGCTTTATTTTTACTTTTCCTTAATTGGAAATGTAATATGGTACCTTTTTTCGTATTTAATATGCTTTATTACTGGGCGGTAAATATTTTCACGAAACTTCGCTTTTGAAACGGGTTTTCGATATACATTTGATTAAAATACTGGAAAACGTAATGGCCAAACGTTAATTGCGATCTTGCTGCATTCCACTAATTGCTGCTTTCGTGATGTATTGTTCTTCTTGGTAATTTAATATATTACCCGGGCGTAGCGACTAACCTTTTGTGTATTTGGACGGTATTCATTAATTACATTTACCAATTACGGTATTGATCAAGTCCAGTGTGTAAATAACAAGGACATTCGAATTAAATTAACTCCGAACGTAGTCCAACGCTATCGTCGTTCGCCGATTGGGCGCTAAAAAGGAAACAGGTGCCCCCCTCATTTACAAAATAATTTCATTCGGATTTAATTCTGCGCAAGCCTCCACTTCCACTGTTTCCTGCACCAGGTAGGGACTAATTAGTTTCTATTGGTGTTCATAAGGGATACTATTGTTAAGACAGGGGTAAATGTTATTTTTTTGCATTGAAGCCTTTGTTCCCAATAAACCTGTTCATTCACTTAGTGTATTCATTACGGAGATGCCTATTCCTCAACGTTTGAGAAGAGTAACATCATCAATTAGCTGGATTGCATGAACAACATAATTATGTATTTGCTGTACAAGGAAAAAGTTTCACACGCCAGTGGCTTCGTAAGGGGTGAGTTCTACGCTATTTTATGAAAACAACATTGTGGTTGAGCATTTAATTAGCGAGAGAAAAGAGCTGGCATAGCACAGAGAATAACGGAGGTTTGTCGTTAATATACCTTAGGAAATTGAATTCTTAATATTATGGTGATAGCTTCATCGAGGATTCCATAGAAAATAAGATTGACAGCCATTTATTCCACGAAATAGCGTGCAAATGGTACTACATCCTCCGTTTCTTAATTTTTTGAAGTAATATCTATGAATTTTTGGGGCGATAGAAGATAAAAAAATACTAGATAAAATTCAAGGATTGCAATCAGCGATAGGAGAATTAACACTGCACTTCCACATGGTATGGTTCCACGCTAATCATATTTGCGTAACCAGTCTATTAAATGAATTAAATTGGGGATCATTGTCAGATCACAGGTTGAAATTTAAACTTAATCTCTTGAACAAATTCAAAGACCATATTTTCAGTGATGATGTTAAAAATATTTTGCGAACCCCAACTAAGTATGGTAGACTGGACCATAATCATAAAATTAGAGAAATTGATTTCCGAACTGACAGATTCAAAATGTCCTTTTCTCCTCGTACAATTAGGGATATGAATAACCGTAAATGTATCCAGTACGAGCGTAGCAATGGATAACATTGGTAGCTGCATGATGGTAAAGGACTTGAAGCTAACCCTACTAACAGAATGTTTTTGCATGTTTGCTTTGCTATTTTTATCTTTTTTTAATTAGTGAAGTTTAGAACAGTATATAAATACTAATCCTTTATTATGCATGAAGTGTAGTGCATGTTCGGTGAGAATTCACCCCCTGTCACACACCTTTATGGTGACTTGCAGGGTATTATGTAGATGTAGATGAGGTATGTGGAATGCACGCGCCTCCGTGATTCGTGAAAGTGAAAAGCGGAGGCAAGTCAGGACAGCAAATAGTAAGGAACTGATACCTTAGGACCTAAGGAACTGATACTACTTGAATGTTGCTCTGTGGAATTGCAGTGTTAATTCTTCTACCCCTGATATCAAGGATTTCCACCAAGTATGGTCTGAAATTTTCATCCACGTGACGAATTACTGACCAGCGTAATACTTTAGTGAGTCACCGGCTGAAATGCAAAATGGCAGAAGTACCATGAGGAAAAAAATCCACCTTCAGCGGGTCTCGAACCTGGAACCTTCTGATTCCGGCTGAAAAGATTCTGGGGGTCCAGAGTTTGACTCCCGTTCAGGGTTGTTTTCTTCGTGGAAATTCCGCCATCGCAGATTCTATGGCTTAGTGAGATGAAACCCCGCTACGGAGAATCGATTCTGTAAGGTCAAAAGAAATTCGGCTCATATGGAGAGCTGTTGGTCACGGGGGGTACGGATCGCGACCCATCGTACACCGTCGGAGACTTGAAATGATTAATGAATAGCTATAATTACAATCGGGCTCACCTTGCACTCTGCGCGAAAAGATGAACTACAATCTTCTACAATCGCAGCTTCGACAGCCGTCCATGGTGATCGCAGTGCCTACTCCCCAGCAAATGTGTGGCGAGCGATTATGAACGAAATGATCCGACTCCGTCGCCGAGACCCGGGACGACCGTCGCGCCATCAAGGAAGCATGGATCATACTGCGAACTATGACGTTTACCCATTAAATGGGTGTTGTTTTTGACGTTTTGATCTTGAATTCGACTCAACAGAATCGTCCCCCAGACATAGTTTATCCGTCCTCTGTCAGGGTCAGGCGTGAAGTAGGGTCCAACGCGCCCCTTCGGTGGGCGGGAACGGCAAACTGCGGTTCAAAGACTGCGTTCCGGGGGTGCCATTAAGGTGGCGCCAGATGCTCCCTTGGCGCCTCCCCCCTCGACGACCCTCGGGGAACCGCGCGCCTGACTTGAGATCATGATGTCTCGACGACCCCGTCTTCTCACGGGGGTGAGCCCAGGGCCTTCGTGGTCCCCTCAGGACCGCCTCCCCCTCGATTGTGGCCGGAGTGTAACCGTACACCTCCAGGCAGGAGGAGGCGGGGGAGGAACCCTTCTTAAGGGTCAGATTTGCGCATTCGGATATGACATCACACCCTGTTCTTCTATCTCGGGAAAAACTTCAAGGGAATGGATCAACTCCTGAAGACCCTCTCTCTCTCTCTCTTCCGAGTTGTTCTTTCGAATAACGCGAGTTCTCACTGGAGTTGTTGAATTATCGACGAGAAGACAAAGGGGAAATATTACTTTTCACTAGTTTGTAACCTCACTTTAGGAGGTTCCACGATTCAATATCCCGTGAAAGACGTATGTTATTTAATTAATAAATACCATTCCAGAAAACTACCTATATGGAAAATCATCTATAGGGTGATAACACATACACAATAATCGTGTGAGTATGCTATTATATAGCGTCCTGTAGTTGCATTCTATTTTTTACAAGCTCTTTTAACTCATTTTGACTTCGTAACATGACTGGCGTGTTGTTGCCACGTTTAATTTCCAAAGTCAGAATACACACTAATTTCCGCTAATACGTATTCTAAAATAGGTTAAATATTTTCTTACTTAGTTGTAAGCTATTCCCTTGCAAATACAACTCTTTGGAATTTGTTTGGAATTGCATTAATATTCGTATTTTTGAAATGTTTTTGGCAGCAATGACGCTGCTACCATTTGGAAGCATTGATAATGATTACACCATATCAGTAACCAATGGAATATTTAAATTACGTAAAAAATATAGGAAGGATCTTGGTAAGGTATATTCCAAAATTAAGTTAGTAAATAGGCTTGTAAGCACGTTCCGTCACCAGTACCGTTGCCAAAGATAACAACATAATGTAGCGCCACTTTCATGTAACTAAGGCTTTTCTGCTTTTTTTCGAGCAAACATTTATTAATATCTATTAAAAAAGTGTGATAGGGCCAGCAGCTTTTTACAATGCTAAATTCTACATACAATTGTGCATCTTATGTTGGTTTTTCGTCAAAACTACATTCCTCTTTGCATTATCAATCTGCAAATTTTATTGCAAGAGCCGTGCTCTACCGCCTAATCACGTATAAAATATCTGATTTGAACGTCTTTTTTCCTCAAGTATATGATGTAAAGACCAAATAATTTTATTGCCAGTCGAGAGAAGGGCCAAAAAATAATGTGTCCTGAAATTTTCACGAAAATGACATCTACTTCATAATTCGGTGGAGCCTCCTTAAGTGGTGGCCTCTGTGGAGAAGTGGGTGGGAACGCCTTCCCGCTTTCTTCCTCGAGTCCATTCAAGGATCTGAGAGCGGAGGTTCGCATCCAGTCATTGTCGAGGAAGCTACTCCATTGCTGCGCCAATCAAAAGTTAATAGTCCGGAAAAATGCTTTATACATGAAGTCTTCCGTTTTTGCAAAGAAATTTTGAGAAATAATTTTAAATGTATGAACACCATGGAATATATTTTCCTGTAATTGAGTCATTATACCTAACCTTCCTATTTGACCTCAATGAGTGATGTCCTCTATGTTTCCACTGGACCTTACTGCGATGACTTAATTATTGCATTTAATTTGAAGATTTATGATCAGCAAAGTGATTACAGGACGAGCATTTTAATAAATCTGAACTGCCGTAATTATTCTTTGCTGTCTTTATCTTGTATCTTTTGCTGTCTCGCGGCTGTGCTTGAAGCCACCGAGTGCGTCCACCGGGTAGCGGATGATGGGTCGACCTCTAGACATAGAGATTAGCTGCGAGATAAGCGAGTTTACTCGTCGAATAAGCAGTCGTGGACAAAAAGCGACGGCATTCCGAGGGGGTATTGGTCTATCCCTGGGTAAGGTCGGCCTCTAAATAATACAGAACCTGTGAAGATGCCGTGACTTGGCGATTGGAGGCCAACCAACAATTACGCTTCTCATCACCCGGAGGAGAGGGCAGCAGCTCTTCTTCACATGAGTGAAGGTGGAGACCACAGTGGTCGGTACAGCGACACTCATTTCACTACAGGCGTGGTAACATTTACTTTAACGGCTGTAGTACTGCGATGTGGAAGGCAAGGGGAAACCACCACATTAATATCCCGAGGAGTCGCAGCTACTCCACTCTTTCCTTTATTATCAAGACGTGATGGAACCCTCTAGAGTAAAATATTCCGGAGGTAAAATAGTCCCCCATTTCTATCGTCGAGGGAAAAGTGAACGGGAAGGTTGGAAAAGGGAGGCTTTGTATGAGATACATGGAACAGGTAGAGAAGGGTGTAAAAGAGAGGATTTGTTGGTTATTTAGGGGAGGCGACCGACAGCTGAGGTCATTTTCGCCATATAGGATAGGCGGATAATTGGGTAATGGTAGGAGTTTTCAGGGAACGGAGGAAGGGTGGAGAGAAACCCGGCGTCGGCATTAGCATACTCTTAACGAAAGGCGCCAAGGGGACCACGGTTTTACGTCCCAGCCGACGGACGGAGTACTGTACTTGAAGTACCCTGCACTAGGCCGAGTGGGGACCGGTTTTTTACTGAAAAATCCGCCACTGCCGGGAATCGAACCCGGGCTCTCGGGATGGGAGGCCAGTACTCTAGCCACCACACCAACCCTATCCCCTGTAAAAGAGAGGAGCTACGTCACAATGAAGAGGTTGGCCGATAGAAGAATCGAGTGGAAAGCTGCGTCAAACCAATCCTAGGATTGTTGACCGATGATGATGATGATGTCTTTAAGAGAAAATAGGAAGTCTAGGGACGTGATTAGTTTCTTGATATGTTTTCATGCCAGGCATAATTGCCGTTGTTATGCTTCCTGTTTCCAAGATTTGGCTCGGATAGAGACCATGCAATTGTCCCGGCAGCCATTTGCGTAGGTAATTATGATCGGCATATTAAAACCGCGGTCCCCACGGAGAAGGCGAGAGAGACAACGACTTAGGCATATTCGAGAGCGTATTAGCGGAGTCTTGTGTCGGAGCCACATTGGCTCGGATATTGCATTCCCACGTCTAAGACACGATGCTGAGGCAGGGAATGAACGCCCCTTAATCCTGTGAACGCCCTCCTCTTAAAACCTAATCTTCCCCTGCCCCTTGTGCCAACCCCGCGATTATTTCGCGCCCAATCACATCAGCGGCCTCAAATTGTCAAAAGGAGGCCCTCCGGAACGAGGGCTCCGGGGAGGGGTGGGTGGGGGTGGAAGGGGAATTGAAGACAGGGGTTGGGGCCCTTAAGGCGAGAGTCGCACGAATGAATTGAAGTGTGAAAGGGCCGGGATTGGGATTCCGACTCGCTTCAGCGGGGGACGGGGCTGAGAAAGGAAGGCATTTGCCGGAATGGGGGGGAGGCCTTTTGCGTGGGGGCCTGAAGGAATTAAAGAGGCAAAGAAGAGTGTGTGTGTGGGGTCTGGAAGGAGGGGGTTGTGATGGATCGCCCCCCCTTAACGGCACGCGCCCTTCCCCCCGGCACGGACGCGGAATCCATGATGGAGACGTCGCGAAACCCCATCGGGATATTCATATAGATCTCCTCCCAGAGATTTATGTCGCAGCGGATGATTCTCCTAGAATCTGGTGCCTTCCCTCTCATATGCGAGAAAGAAGGGCTTTTCCCGCTCGGCTCAGCTGTGTGACGTGGGGAGTCCTGCAAAAAGACGAATGCAGCGCGGAGGCATTTCTAGGGTTGCGCCTTGATTATTTATGACCCTAGGATCCTAAGCCGCTCCAATGAAAAGGTACCGTAAGCCTGGGTTACTTGGACCCAATTTTTACCTATTGTTTATATATTTTGTTTCAAAGCCACAATAAAAAAGGCTGGTACTGATAACCACATATCTATTACAGTCTATTAAATGAATTTAAATGGGAATCATTGTCAGATCGCAGGTTGAAATTTAGACTTAATCTCCAAATAAATTCCAAGAGAATATTTTCAGTGATGATGTTAAAAATATTTTACGAACCCCAACTTACTATGGCAGACTGGACTATAATCATAAAATTAGAGAAATTGATTGCCGAACAGACCGATTCAAAATGTCCTTTTTCCCTCGAACAATTAGAGATACGAATAACGGTAAATATGTCCAATCGGAGAGTAGCAATGAATAGCATTGGTAGCTGCATGTTGATGTGAGTACTTAAAGCTAACCCTACTAACAGAATGTTTTTGCATGTTTGCTTTGCAATTTCTATCTTTTTAAATAGTGTAGTTCTGACTACTATATTAATACTATTCCTTTTTTATGCATGATATGTAGTGCATGTTTGGTGAGAAATAACCCCCTGCCACACACCCTTGTGGTGGCGTGCAGGGTATTATGTAGATGTAGATATCTCTTAATCTTCAACATCTATGTTGAAGATTGTGAGAAGTCACTCCTCCCTTGGCTCTCGACCGGTTCTGACCTGTTTTGCCTTGCTCTCCCCGTTGATGATTGCCTTGACAATCGAAAAACCGGTTTCGGAGATATCGTTTCCCATAATTAATTTGGCATTTGGATTTTCTAGTCTTCGGACATTTTCAATCAAGCCAAATTAGAAGCTCTCATTATTTCATTCAACATCTATATTTCCTATTCATGACAGTTATTACCATATTTTTGCACTTCATGATTTTTTTTAATTAAATGAAATTGGGTACAAGGAGCCCTGCGGTTGGGTTACTTGAACCTGACTTGGGTTACCTTAAAACCTTGGGTTGCTTAATAATTCATTTTCGTGGGGAAATGGAACATGGGTTCAAGTAACCCAACCTCAGGGCTATGAACCCATGTTCTATTTCCCCACGAAAATGAATTATAAAAGTGACTTGGGTTCAAGTATGATGTGGGATTTTTAATTAGTACTTAAGTATGCATTTAATGAACTATTTTTTTTCGTAAAATATTTTAATAACACAAAAAAATAATAAAAAAAGAAGAGCTTCGAAAACATTACAGAACCTCAATCGACCTCAACATTTTGTTTAACTATGTTTAATGGTTGACCTGCTGATTTAAAGACAAATCTTCTGCTTGGCTTTGGGACATTGCACCTCATCTATTGGCGTTGTGCAAGATGATCATCGGCAAAATCCTTGTACTTTCCACTCCCTAGAAATCCTTTGTATTAAGACGGCATAGTGAGTCTTAAACCTGTTATTAATAAAACTGTAAATAGTGGCAGACACTTTGTACTGGGTAAAAATTTAAAATAACTTATTACAATCTTTAACAGGTATTTTATTTCGGTTAATTATGAGAATATATGTATCTAGGGTTTACTTGGACCCTAGCCGGTCGTGGATCTAAATAACCCTAGTATTCGGTTATCAGTAGACCAGCCTACTTTTTGATAAATAACATTTTAAATCTAACTTATAGCTAAACATTTGCATTGAAATTACTTAAAACAGTGTTTGAGAACAAAACGTTTTCACTTACTTCATTCAAATAGTCGATTGTCCACACGTTGGAGATAGAAGTTATAGAGTGAGGAAAATAGGACACGTGTTATAACTTTACAATTACCTCTATTATACCCTTGTGTCAACTCGTGGCACTACTATGGGTGTGCAAGGGACTGTACAGGGATTGTACCTAATTGGTGACTTACGAACTATGTTGAATATTACAATGAAGCAGAATCAGGAGAGACTTCAATCACTTTATCAATTTGGATCCAAATAACCCTGATTTACGGTACTTCATTTCTAGAAGCTCAGCCAATGTATGGTCTAATGTTATTTCGTGATGGAATGAATCAAGCATGGTGAGCATATTTTCATTTTGCCTTGTAGTATATTCTCTGTCAAAGTAATTAATGCACAGAGGCTCAAAGCTTCTCATCACTCCACCAACACAGGAATAATTTTGTCGCCGGGATAAGAACTTGATATGTATCGAAAACTTCTTACAAGGTGTGAGTCACACGATATTCTTACTTCAATTTTGCGCATTAGCGGCGGTATTGTGGTGGTGACTGCTTTAAATGTTTGGTTGTCCCCTCTTTAAGTAGAGAGTGGTGCGTTTCGTGGTGAAACACATTCGATTAACAGCTGTGTATTTAATCCAATTTTGTGACTATTCATTTATACTTTGCGGGTGGTTATTTATCATAATTTAATCAAATTTTGTTTGCTCGAGTGAATAGATAAAAAGATATGGTATTTATTGGAAGACTGATCAATGTTGAGATTGAAGGCAGGTTAACGGTTGCCGTCAACGTAAACTACAACAGCGAGTTCGATACATTGGTTTCTATGGATACGTTTACGATAGCAGCAAAGTGTCTATCGTCATCTTCAAAGTTGTGCCAGTCCCAACTTACATGTTCAGGGTTTCATCATTTTGACGTTCATCTCTGTCATCCTGCTAGTTTTGCCAAGTGGTAGGCCTTCCATCTAGTAATCCGTGTTATTAGTGGTTTTCCTCGACTTGACAACAAGTTCCCACTGTGAAAAAATGAACGGACGGCTGAAAGACATTGACAAGTTGTAATTCAATCGTACACGCCCATTTTGCTTCGCTCTATTACCCGAATGAACCAAGGGAGGTGATTCCCGATTGTAAGCATTCAGATTCGACCGAAGATAAACGAGGTTGGGCGATGATTGCCGACGAGAGCTCCGGTTGATGGACAATCGTGAATCGAAGGCGTGAACGTGAACCCAGCTCACGGTTTACGTTTGAAGTTTACCTCAACTGTAAACCAGCCTTAATACATAGATGAACGCTATTTCCCTCATCCTTGTTCTTATCGGTGCCAAGTGTCCCTTCATGTGTTGATAGCTTAATGATTTACGATTAAAAAACAAAATTGGTCATGTTGGCTACTTATTACATCAACTGCGTATCAAAAAATCATGAAAGATCTTCACGGAAAATCCTAATATTTTCTTTAAGATATCTTGGTGTTCTGTGTCTATAATGCTTGTTATCTCTTCATGAAACCTAATCAAGCCGTAGATGTAGGTTTCAGTTGCTCCAGCGATGAAGGCTGTAGTATGCCGTTTAACCTAAGCACTCTAATTCACATAAATTGCCATGCGAAAAAATTCACCTGGACCGGGAATCGAACCACGGACCTTTGGCTATCCGGGCCACTGCGCAGACCACTACGCTACCCTGGATCCCTAATTCGCATGGCAATTTTACCGAGGTTCAGGTACTACAGGATGGACCGCGAGGGCTCAACATTTAGTACGTGAACCTCGGTTAAATTGCCATGCGAATTAGGGATCCTGGGTTGCGTAGTGGTCTGCGCAGTGGCCCGGATAGCCATAGGTCCGTGGTTCGATTCCCGGTCCAGGTGAATTTTTTCGCATGGCAATTTATGTGAATTTCACCGCCGTTCACGCGGCAGGATTGAAATATTCTAATAATCACTCTAAGTTGATCCTCATACAATCAAATCTTAGAATCACTGCAGTGGCAGAGATTTTTCATTAACATACCTGTCCCCCATACTTTTTGGAGAGCACTTTAATTTCAGCACTCCGTCCGTCAGATGGGACGTTAAACCGTGGATCCCTTGGCGCCTTTTCGTGAAGAGTAGGCTGATTGCGACGCCGGGTTTCCCTCCACCCTGCCTCTTTGTTCCCTCGCAAATTCATATCTCTACCCAATTAAAACCTAATTGGCGCAGATGACCGAAGCTGTCTGTCCCCAATAACTAATACTTCCTCAAACAGGGCATCTTAGAGTGAGGTGGAATTCTAAGGCGTTGAGTTTGGATCGCAAGGTCGGCCCGTTACCTACTAGCAGACCGTGGTCGGATATGAATTCGGAGTCAGTCGGAAAATCATCATGAAAATGTTGCGATAAAAACACGTAGGGTGTCCGTCAGTTTTCTTTTATTCCAGTGTATACTCCGATAAAAGATGTTTGTCGTTTTCCATTACATTATTTTTGTTAAAATCATTTTTTCGGATGTTCAATTGCGATAGAAACATATAATGAACCATAGAAACAACGTCGGACTTTACATTGCGAAATTTTTCCATGGTTGAAAATAAGATCGAAGCTTTGCAATTTTCAACACACCTATTAATCTCCCAATCTGTTTCAACACACACGTGTCATTATCAAGGAACTCTAGTGAATGGCAGGCGTGTGTTGAAACCGGATGGTAGATTAAAAGTTGTGTTGAAAATTACTAAGTTTCATTCTTATTTTCAACTTAGAATGAATCTAATGTCCTCCACCTAAAAGTTTAATGTTTCGCACGTAAAAAAATTGGATTTAATCGAGGTTTAAACTAAGGTGGTAGCAGGCAGCAGAGTTTCGAGACCAATTAGTATGATGAGGCATGAAAGTGAATGAGAGGGGATTTGAGAGGCGGGGAGGGGGGATGAAGGGGGGGTGGGGGTGGGGGGTGAAGGGAGAGAGAGGCGTTGGTGGAGAGGGGGGGATGTCGCCGTTTGAAAGCGCGGAACATCAAAGAGGGAACGCGAATGGAATCGAAGCTGCGGCTCAAAGTCTTCAACTGTTTCATTTCCTTTCTCCTATCCAAGCCGCGAGAGTGCTCATCTACTGCGCAGGAGTTCTTCATCATGCTCTTTATATTTCAAACTCATCATGGTGTCGTATCTATTCCAATCGAAGACCATTTCCCTCATAGTAATTCTCGTGAAAAGGCAGAGCCAATTTAGCCAGAATGGAATGTATTTGGACAGTTCTGATTTTTCAATTTTTTCCCCACTCAAAACCTACACTTGTGGTCGCTGTCCTGGAATTTTCAATCTCTAGTTTTCTGTCCTCAAAATTTATTTTTACCGTGATCCTTCAATATATGGTCACCACCTTCATGTTACGTTCTTGTTGCATGTATTTGCGATAGTGCGATGTTACTTTTCACTAGTTAGGCCCCACGTTGAGTATGCAGCCAGTGTATGGGATCCTCATGAATTAGGGTTGATCAGAGAAGTAGACAGTGTGCAGCGTAGAACAGCTAGGTTCGTTAAAAGGTGTTACGATAGGTTGAGTAGTGTATCAGAAGAAGATTAAGGTGGGAATCATTATCAGAGCGTAGGTTAAAGTACAGATTAAATCTGTTTTCGAAATGTCTTTCGGATAGCTTTACTGAAGATGTTAGGCACATATTAAAAAATCCAGCGTATTATGCTAGATTCGACCAGATAAATAAGATCAGAGAGATAGATTGTCGTACCGATAGATTCAAAATGGCAGTTTTCCCCGTACTATGAGAACAGAATAGGCTGCATAGCAAAGGGATAGGTAGGGAGTATTCTGTAGTGCATGATGCATGTAATAACCCATGAAATACTATAGATACTAACAATAAAGTTGCATGAGACAATATAGTTGCTTGTGTTCATGTTAGTAGTGCATGCTTGGTGATATTCACCCCCTGCCACACACCCTCGCGTTGGCTTGCAGGGTATCGTATAGATGTAGATATAGATTTGTTTTCGTGTATTTCCTATATTTTACTCTGCGAGTTTGAATATTTGACCTGTTGTGAAAAAGAGATGCTTCCCATTTTTATCATGACTCTGGCGTTACTAATCGAACTGGCGTGTCTTTACGTGCGTGAACATCTTGACGATGCCATTCGATCTCATTATGTACAGTTAGTGGAGATTAAGAGGTGGGGGAACCTCCCCTTGCCGAATGCAGGAGAAGGGGTGCAGAAGGGGTAGCGTGTCGATTTGGGGAGATGACGTCGCAGAAGATTGAGAGGCTGCGGGGGAAGTAGATTGAAATGGGAACAGATTGGATTTGCTCGGCGTGGATGTTGCAGCGGAAGTGACGCCAGGGGTGTGATCCGGGGCGAGAAACGAGGCAATCGACTCTGCTGGCGCCGCCCCCGGCGAGGAGGGAGTCATTCGTGCCTGTCGGCCACAGTGAAGGGCGGTTAGAGCCAAAGTGAGCTGAGGAACTGAACCCACTAAATGTCCGTCAAAGATATTGGCAACTTCAGTTGGAGATAGTATAATTATATCATCAGCTTTTAGATATGAGAAGAGACTTTTTATCTGTGAAAAGGCTGTTTATAAAATAACCCGTCTAATGAGCAAAGGGCCTCTTAATGTCCTCCACCTAAAAGTTTAATGTTTTGTGCGTAAAAAAATGAGTCTTTTCCTGTATACTCTCTCTTGTATTTATGTTCTGAAGCTTTATTATGACAAGTACCAGGTGCCTCATAATTAGGCTAGTTGAGCGGTACATCTACATGTACATCTACACGATACCCAGCAAGCCTCCGCGAGGGTGTGTGACAGGGGTTGAAGATCACCAAGCATGCACTACTACCATGCAAACAAGCAAAACAGATATTTAAGCAGAATTTTTAATATGAGCTAATCACAGATAACAATTTACTATACGAAGACCGACTGAATTTTTCATAAGCACCTGTACGCACATGGTATTGCATACCTAGACCTTGGGGTCGCAGGTATGAGACGCGGTGGGAGAGGAAATACAGGAAGTGTGCCGTTACATTAATAGCACCGGAATTATGCATTCGGTATGCGGTAACTGTAGAATACTTTCATATTTCAAAGTAGGAAAACATATTATTAGCTAAAGAGCTTATTTGAATGCCCTAGCCGCAAAGACATATGCCCCTAACTATTAAGGCTCCCAAAATCTTACCCAAAACACTATGGGTGGATTGGATGATGTAATATAATTTTAAATCTAATTTTAATTTTAAAAAGTTGTAGTTTGTGATGCCAATGCCGTTATTCTTAATATTGCATTCCTGCTAGAGTTTTACATGGTTGGCGTCGGCCGTGAAAAACAATTATAATCCATAGCAATTTCTGATAATTAAGCCACACTGCTACAGCTATCTACATCTACATCTACATAATACCCTGCAAGCCACCACAAGGGTGTGTGGCAGGGGGTGATTGCTCACCAAACATGCACTACATATCATGCATAAAAAAGGAATAGTATTAATATAGTAGTCAGAACTACACTATTTAAAAAGATAGAAATTGCAAAGAAAACATGCAAAAACATTCTGTTAGTAGGGTTAGCTTTAAGTACTCATACCAACATGCAGCTACCAATGCTATTCATTGCTACTCTCCGATAGGACATATTTACCGTTATTCGTATCTCTTATTGTGCGAGGGAAAAAGGACATTTTGAATCGGTCTGTTCGGCAATCAATTTCTCTAATTTTATGATTGTGTTCCAGTTCGCCATAGTAAGTTGGGGTTCGTAAAATATTTTTAACATCATCACTGAAAATATTGCCTTGGAATTTGTGGAAGAGATTAAGTCTAAATTTCAACCTGCGATCTGACAATGATTCCCATTTCAATTCATTTAATAGACTGGTTACGCTAATATAATTATCGTATCGTCCCTTTACAAATCTAAGTGGATCTATACATGTATATCTATCTATGTGGAATATACATCTCTTATGATGATGCGGTATGATCAGGCAATCAGATATCAATACTGGTGGTTGACGGTGTCTGGCTTGACTACGTGGAATTCCTTCATTTTGAGGGTAAGGAAACAATGCACTTCCACAAAATATATAATTTATTCACTCACGACCATGGTTTCGACCTTCTGACCCGAAGATGATGCTAAGCATCCAAACCATTGTCGTGAGTGAATAATTTATATATTTTGTGGAAGTGGATCCATTCCTTTCGGGATTTCTTCCGCGTGTGTCGTCCATTCTGGGGTGACAACAGTTTCGCGCACGTTTCAGTTCGCGTTTTCAGGTCTCAAGTGTTTCATAGCTGATTTTTACCGTTATATATACCCTTTATTTCTGCGTTCTGATGTTCAAGTGGGCGCATTTTCATTGGCCGTTTGACTAGTTTTTTCAATTAGGCGCTTCCAAGTATGGGGGAGCTTATAGCTATCCTCTCTGCTAAAATTGTCGGGGTTTTTGGCCGTTTCGATCGCCTCGCGTATGAGCCTTGGGAAATAGCGTTTCTCAGTCTTGATCAGCTTGGCTCCGTCGAAATTGATGTTGTGGGCCGGGCCTTCCCAAAAGTGCTCCGCGGTGGCTGAGAGGCGCGGTTGTCTGTTCTTTGTCGCTCTTCTGTGTTCTTGAATGCGGGTCTCGAGGTTTGCCCAGTGTAGGCCTTTCCACATTCGCATCTGACCTCGTATATGCCGCTCCGTTCTTCCATCGGCGTAAGGTCTTTACTTCTACATAAAATGTCCTTTGTCTTGATGACGCAGGTGTATATGGTCAGGATGTTATGCTTATTAAGAGCCCTGGATATTTTTTCTGTGGTTCCGCCAACGTATGGTAGCATGGCGAAAGTGGCATCATCCTTTTCTCTCGTAGTAGCAGTCTCGCCTGTCCTGCTCAAGGCCAAGACTCGTTTCTCTTCTTCTCTCTGAGTAACTCTGTGGATAAGGAAGGTAATATTTTCAGTGACGATGTTAAAAATATTTTACGAACCCCAACTTACTATGGCGAACTGGAACACAATCATAAAATTAGAGAAATTGATTGCCGAACAGACCGATTCAAAATGTCCTTTTTCCCTCGAACAATTAGAGATACGAATAACAGTAAATATGTCCTATCGGAGAGTAGCAATGAATAGCATTGGTAGCTGCATGTTGGTATGAGTACTTAAAGCTAACCCTACTAACAGAATGTTTTTGCATGTTTGATTTGCAATTTCTTTCTTTTTTAAATAGTGTAGTTCTAACTACTATATTAATACTATTCCTTTTTTATGCATGATATGCAGTGTATGTTTGGTGAGAAATCACCCCCTGCCACACACCCTTGTGGTGGCATGCAGGGTATTATGTAGATGTAGGTGTAATTTACTGATAGACTATGTACGGTGTGTTAATATCTGTGCACAAAGCAACGTTACAAATGTCCCAGGCATCCTTTCAGATTGAAATTGGAAAAACAAGGCTTTATGGATAATAAAAAATATTATAAAATCAACTGATTATTTTCGGTGCAACATTATTATTAACTATAAACAGGTATAAACTTAATTATAGGACCTTTGAGTCCCAGTTCTTGCTATCAGATAATTATATTTTGTGTTCATCCAACAAACACTTTGGACTACTTTCAATCACAGATTACTGTAACCAAACGAAACTAAATTTGTCAAATTACAAATGAACTCCAATGCAACCGATGAAAACTGTGCACTATATATCAAAGAGCAATGATATGTGAAAATAAACGTGCTTTAGAGCATAGTTATTCGCGAAAACACGTTCAACTAGCAGCAAGAACTCCAATAACTCACTCAAACTCACAGTCAATGCCTGCAGGTGGTAAAAGTTGGTTTGACATTAATCATACCTACCATAGAGATTAAGTGGATCTGTAAACACTTGGTGAATGCATGTCGACATCGAAATCTCCCCATGTGGCAGGCTGGAGCAGAATTCCTGCCATTTTGACCATGGTCATCTTTAAGGAGGCGAGGGGATTGAGGCCACCTGTATGCTCTAACAGACTTGGTCAGCGCCTCCTTCTGAGGATGACGTCTTCTCGCCCCCTGGGAAGGTGGACTCGCAATGCTCCTGACTCTGCCATCGAAGCGCTGTGATCATTATGAGTGTCGTATATCCAATAAGTAATCACGTTTCGTAACTAATATATGTCTAAAGGTCTTTTTACACGGTCATTGAAACTGCGCAAGTTGATATTGATTCCGTTTGAGCAGGCGTCTGCGAAAGTCAGTGACGTAGAAAATTGCTAGGACGCTTGCTTGACAGATTTACACGGTGCAATCGTCGGTGCATTATGTCACTGACAATATACGATTCAGTAGGGGTAATACCGTCACTATATATCGCATAACGTCAAGATCTGTTAAGTAGAAATTAATTGGACCTGAAAGATGCGATAAATTACCACCACTTTGAAATATGTTTTTAGCCATAGTGTAAAAATAATAGTGGAGACCCTAGTCCCGTATACTTAGCCCAAAATTTGCACCACGAACGAACGGATGTGGGCCAAGGTAACAGGTTCTTCCTTTACGCAAGAAATTTAAATTTAAGCTTCCACGTGATTAATCGCCCAGCTCATCATTATTGCACTTTTTTCACTACCTAAGGAGTTGAGTGCAAACAAAAACACCCAACTCAATCATCAACAACCTATTTAATTTCTAGAATTCCCGTGGCACTTGGTTGCCGCTACATCTGCACCATCTAGTGAGAGAAATAAACTTCAAACTTGCGCGAACACATGTATCAGACTAGAACATGTTCTAATTTGCTCGCAAGCGTTAGTGCAGTGTCGCTGCCTGTCCTCGCAAGTCATCGCTTTACACGGTGCAATATTTCTTGCGCAAGTGTTCTCGCAACAGCCTGCGCAGTATTTTGACCGTGTGAAACGGCCTTTAGAATTTAAGTTTATTTTTTGCTTGTATTCCTCAGACACCGCAAGGTAGCATGTTGCATTACTTAATGATTTTTTTAGAAGGATATTTCATCATTCTCACTGAAGGTCATGTTTGTGTAGTGGTTAGAGTGCTGGCCTCTCACCAACAGGGTTCGATTCCCGGCAGTGGAAGATATTTTTCATAGGTAACCCGACCCCAGCTTGAGTGCTTGGTGGAGAGCATTAGAGTTAAGTATTCCGTCCGTCGGATGGTACGTTAAGCCGTGGTCCTCTCTGTTCATTTCGTTAGGAGCAGGCGAATTCCGGGTTTCTCTCCGCCATTCGTCCTTCGCCGAGGCTGTTCCTTTTCGAATGTGGAGCTGACATTTGATTGCCTCGGTCGTTTTCGCTATCGTCTCAGTGGTTTCAACCTGTCAATGAGATGGGATGCAGTGCCAGGAAAGGAATTCGATTTTTTAGTGGAAGCGAGGAAACATTTCATTAGAACATACATCTGGAGCATTTTACTAAACGGCAGCGAAGCATGGACGATAACAGCAGCAGAGAAGTCCAGGCTGGAAGCATTTGAAATGTGGTGCCACAGAAGAATGATGAAGATAAAATGGATGGACCGAGTAACAAATGAAGAAGTCTTAAGTAGAGTGGGAGAAAAGAGATGACTACTCAAAACCCTAAAAAGAAGACGGGACAACTTAATGGGCCACACCTTGAGACACTATGGTCTGATGAAGACAACCGTCGAGGGAAAATTGAACGGGAAGATAGGCAAAGGAAGGCCTCGTATGAGATATATGGAACAAATTGTGAAGGATGTAAAGGAGAGGAACTACGTTAATATGAAGAGGTTGGCCTATAGAAGCATCGGGTGGGTTGCTGAGTCAAACCAATGCGATGATTGTCGACCCATGATGATGATGATGCAGAAATACATAGTTTTCAATTTTATTTCGTATGTGCTCAAAATTCATAAATTTATCTTTTAAATGCTACCCCTTCCTTACGACATACCTTTCTTTACATCAACGTATTTCATGCCTTTCTTCTTGCGTTCCAGTACACCTTTCCCTTTGCTTCTTACGCTTTTGCATTCTTGCTTCTAGAAGATTGCAAAAATGGCTCCTAGTATTTCGTCGTCCGTTGCCATTTAAGTCTACTACTCTTCCTCCTCATAATGTATGCAGGCGACTGAAAGATACGATCTTAATTAAAAATGAATCCGTCAATGAGAAGCATGAGAAATAATAGGTGGCCTTTTCACGCATAGATAGGAGGATTCTATCGTAATCCGTTGTAGTGGTGTAGCGTAGTAGATCTGTAGTAAATCCAAGGAGACGTAGAAATATATATAATAAATCAGGGAAAATCTGCGTTGCTGGTTGTCTGTCGCCATCATCTACATCTACATAATACCCCGCAAGCCACCGTAAAGGTGTGTGGCATGGGGTGAATTCTCACCAAACATGCACCATCATTGCCGATAACAATGAGTTCTTCATTTCCTTTGCATTATGGCGATAGCATAGGCCAACCATCCTGTAGTACTAAAAAGTCATTACACCTGGACCGAGGGGGGGGGGGAGGGAGACGGAAATGACGCAATTTAAGGGCAGACCTTTGAATCAGAGACTTGGGAATGCGGTCTGTAGCATCGGCGGGCCGCCGAATATCAGCTCGGGGAGGCATCAGTGGATTCCGCCGTCAGACAGTAAGCGACAGCGTTCTCTGGGGACCCGAGTTCGACGCTAACATTGTTTGGAGTGGAATACAGAAGTGTATGGAGCGGATGGGCGGAATGGGACAGAATGTAGTAGACGCCAACTTCAACTTGTTCGTGCTCTCCGTAGGGGAAAACATGTGACGAGCGAGCGTGTGAGTGCAGGGGAGGACTCTATATAGTACATCATGTCCTGCAAGCCACCGCGAGGGTGTGTGGCAGGGGGTGAATATCACGAAACATGCACTATTGACATGCAGCTAGAATACTACATGGTGACATGTTAGATAATAGAGTCACATGCAGATAGATTGTTTGTATCTTCGTAGTAATAAAGGGATTATTGGTTATAGTGGCATTTATTTAAGTATATAATTACCTGCATTTACCTATCATTCATAGGTTAATTATGTTAATACATGCATCCTGCATTACAGACTGCTCTAATAGTATTTTATTCTACCTATCCCTTTGCTATCCTACCTATTATGTTCCCTTGTTTGCAGTATGCGAAAAAATGACATTTTGAATCTATCGGTACGACAATCTACCTCTCCAATCTTATTTATATCGTCAAAACTAGCATAATACGCAGGGGTTTTAATATATAACCAACTCCTTCAGTAAACCTATACTTTTCAATTTCTGCAGGAGATTTTATCGGTACTTTAACATACGAACTGATAATGTTTCAGAATATAATTCTTCCAATAATTCTGATACACTGTTACACCTTTTCTCTTCGATAGACTCGATCATTGATTGCTATCTGCTGTCGTGAGCTGGAATAACCCGGTGTTTTATTTGTAGGCTGCACAGTGATGATATATAGCAAGTTTTTCACCGATGGTAAAAAACAGCAATTGCCTATAATTTCTTTTGCATAAATATGAGAAAAATGATGTAAAAATACAGGAATTTCATTTGTGAACAGATAGTAATGCAGCAAAGAAGTACCTTATTATAAAGATAATATATTAAAGGTTTTTATGTTTTGTAGTAATCTTTTACAAGAGAAGATAATGAGATATTGCCTGATAAAATTACGCTAAAACTACACGATAGGGTAATGGCACTTAAGGGTAACTTGTAATTAACCTTGAATATAATGCTCGTGATCTTTCCGTGAGTTGTTTCATTGAAGTGGTATTCATCATCATCAGTCATCAATCCTAGGATTGGTTTGACGCAGCCCTCCACTCAATTCTTCTATCGGCCAACCTCTTCATATTGACGTAGTTCCTCTCTCTCACGTCCTTTACGACCTGTTCTATGTAACTCATTCGAGGCCTGCCTTTTCCAATCTTCCCGTTCCCTCTTCCCTCGACGATTGTCTTCATCAGGCCATCGGGTCTTAGGATGTAGCCGATTAAGTTGTCCCGTCTTCTTTTTAATGTTTTCAGTAGACTTATTACATTTATATATTATATAGAAGTTTATTATATTAGTTTAAATATATATAAATATACTGTCGCGAAGTAGAAGATTGTTACTTTTGCCAAAGAGTTATAGTTAGGGCTGCTTATTACTGTACAGATTTGAAGTTGGGTTAATATGCCTCCGTCTGAATTTGTATCAAAGGGCCTCTTGCTAAATTCATGTTTCTGCACAACTGCACCCAAAGTTCCCCCCTGATAGCGTATTAAACTCATCCCTGAATTCTCTGTATTTCTCTCTAGGCGGACCCTAGAACTTGGTAAACACGGAAGGGTGGTACGTTTAATAATGAAAGTTGGTGTAAACAAATTGAGTGCTGCATGTTCCATCGCCATGGCGAAGTTGTGCGCCCCCTTTGACGTTGGAGGACGAAGGACACCTGCATAATATCAGATTACTCTGTGAAGGTCCCTCTGCGCCATTATATCTTAATAAAGCCATAATACTTTCCTGTGTAGCCGGCTGGAGTGGATCACGTAATATGTGTACAGGAATTTGCACGTTTCGATTTCTGAATAAAAATTTGATTAACCTATAGTATACTGGTGTTAGGATTTATCTTATCAGGCTGTAATCATTCAACCCAGTTGTTTCATGCTGCAATACATTCGTTATGCCTTTGCTCCAAGTCCTCATTGTTTAAATATTTCACGCCAACTGCCCCAGTTAAAAAATTTAAATACCTACTGTTTATTTTTATTCCAACTATGACGCAGAGGGAGGTTGTAACCTGGTTATTTTCTTAAATATGGTAATAGATATTAATTAATTGGTCTTCATATGTTATCGATAAGCGTGCGAGCATAAGTTTATTCCTATTTAATATTTCATTTATCGCCACTTATTGGCTTCAATTTTCTCTGCATGTTTTTCTGAATAATTTCCCAGAGAATTTTTTTTGTTACGAGGCAAATAACTATAACATAGAGTAGGTTTCTTGCTCATTCACCAGGTATTTGCCCTTTCAATGTTTTTCCTTAGGAGAGCAAGCATTCATATTTTGCGAATTAAGAGATTTGCCCACGAATGTTTCCTCTCCCTCCAATCGACTCGGGTTTTACGATGTTCTGGGCAACATAGCGTCGTTCTAGCGTTCGATAGAGGTGACGACACTGTTGCTGGTACGACACTAGGCCAACCGCCCACCCACACTCACAAATTGGAATGAAATCCGTCCTCCTTTGAGTACTTGGCGTGATGGCGGCCTCCTCAGCATGTTACAGCAGTCTCAATATTTGACCACGAACGGCCGGATACGTCGGGGTTCGGGGGGTTGAGTGGAGAAATCAGACCGTGTCTGTCCGGGAGGAAGATGCCGGGGGATGCGACAGGCTGAGCGGGTCGCGATACGGTCGGCCCGAATAGGTGACCCTGTGAGGAGCCGAAGTCCACCATACAAGAGTGCAAATATCATTGCGACCCAGAGCAATAGAAGGAAGGACACGTGACCAGCGAAGAACCGATGAGATTGGAGTGCGCGGAGCTTAGCTTCAGAAAATGTTAGTCGCCTTCAAACCTCATTCGTGTTTACTTCGTGCTCCTGCGTGCTATGTTACCAAAGTTACTTACTACAATATTATCTATCTAATATTCATACCCATGACAAGGTTCCCCACGGTAAACTACTCTTGAAGTTAGCATCATACGGGATAGACAGTAATAAGTAGGCTGGATAGGACACTTCTTACATGAACGCGGTGTCATGAAGTGTCATGTCACTTCATGATGGTGACGCCTAAGTATTTAATAGATTATACGTTAGATATTTTCTTCTCGTTGATGCAATAATTATTCCGGGGAAAGCTATTTTTTTCCAAAAGTTCATTACGCCGCATTTCTTCAAATTAAATTCTAGCTGCCAACTATCACACCAATCATCAACCGCATCTAAATCCATAGCTGAAGACTTACAGTCATCTTCATTTCTAATTTCCTTTTATACTACTGCATCATCGGCAAAAGGACGGAGCTTGCTATTTTTAACTACTGTATTCAAGTCATTTAGGTAGAGAAGAAATAAATTTAGGCCTATCACGCTTCCCTGGGGAACACCCGATGTGACTTTCACTCCCCTGAGATGACACCATGAAGTGCATGGTGTCATCTATGGTGTCATCTATCAATGATCGTCAATGCAATTCCGCATATATTACTTCTATGATACATTTCTTTGACATAATAGAACTCGCTGTATTCACCGGTAGTATTGTCTAAAGTGCATATTTTTCTTTCTCTTCTCGTTATGAAAATAAATCATCAAAATAGTCGTACAACTGAGTTAGCTACCGATCGACGAAATCGTAGTTGACCGGATTGAATAGAACGAGCATCTGCGCTTCTCGACTTTATCTGCGTCGCATCTGAGTGTACATGACCTACATCTACACGATACCTTGCAAGCCACCGCGAGGGTGTGTGGCCGGGGATGAAGATAACCAAGCATGCACTACTAACATTCAGACAAGCAACTATAGGGTCTCATGCAACTAGATTGTTAGTACCTATAGTGTTAAGGGTTTAACACATGCATCATGCACTACAGGCTACTCAAAAACATTTCACCTACCTATGCCTTTGCTATGCATCCTATTCTGTTCTCTTATAGTACGGGGGAAAAATGCCAATTTGAATCTATCGGTACGACAATCTATCTCTCTAATCTTATTTATCTGGTCGAATCTAGCATAATACGCTGTTTTTTTTAATATGTGCCTAACATCCGCAGTAAAGCTATCCGATTGAAATTTGTCTAATAGATTTAATCTGTACTTTAACCTACGCTCTGATAATGATTCCTACCCTAATTCTTTTATTAATTCTGAAACGCTACTCAACCTATCGTAACACCTTTTAACGAACCTAGCTGCAATACGCTGCACTCTATCGAGTTCTCTGATCAAACCTAACGCATTCGGATCCCATACATTGGCTGCATACTCAAGGTGGGGCCTAACTATTGAACAGTGACATCGCTCTTTTGTCTTCTCATCACATTTCCCAAGTACTCTCTTTAGGAGATTAAGTAAGACATGATGTAAGTAGTGGCTCCAAATTAACCTCGCGTGGAGAATAAGGGTGCAGTATTTCTTGCTGATCGTTTTTGTTGAGGCAAGCGGTGGGCCCTTGAGTTATACGGCCCGCGATAGTGGCTCGCGGTGGCCTGACCGAAATAGAACTCCTTTGTCCTGTCCGCAAATGGCCGCCGTTGGATGCGCCGCACTTCTTGTTGAACCGCGGCTAGGCCCTCCGCCACACCCTGGGGCCCTAACGTAAGACCTTCCGCCCCGTGAGTCTGTAACTCGCTTTCTCCTCCCCGAAGGCCATACAACCCCTACCCAGCCTCCCCCCGTCGCCGCTCTGAGAAGGTGGCGAGGGGCGGTCTCTCCACAATGGCGCACGACGGAAACACATGCGCTTGATGGCGCCTCTGAGAGAGTAATGGCAATTTCAGGGGGAGGTATGCGTTATTAGGGGTGGGGCGGGGTAGTTACTAGGGTGCGAGATGTGTTGTAGCGTGGGCGGTGTGAAGGGGAATTGTGGGGGGTTGGCTAGGTGTGGGAGCGGCCGCCTGATATACTGCCGGGCATATGAGGCGACGGTAGGGGTGGTGGGGAGGGGGGCTGGGGAATTTTCCTTCCCTGCAACCTCCCCTCCTGCTAGCTCTCAGTCTTCGGCGTGAGTGGGATCGGAGGGTTTCACTCTTCCAGTGCACCATTCACGCATGCATTTAGTGCATGCTTGGTGATCTTCACCCCCTGCCACACACCCTCGCGGTGGCTTGCAGGGTATCGTGTAGATGTAGATGTAGATTCACCCCCAAATTAACCAAATACTGTAGAACCTCGAGGTATCTCAAGGGGATTAGGGACGCAGTCTTGTCATCGTGGTGCTCTTTTTGTTGAGGGTCGTGTCATCAAGGTTATTTTGGCTGTCAGTCGTGTTATCGAGGTTAATGGAATCACTAAATCCCTTCATTACGAGTGAATTTTAGAGCGACCTTTTTCGAACCAAGTTTATTTATTATCAATTGTCATATCACTAAGAATACAGAATTCTTGCAATGGAATTGTTTTATTTCAACTTTTCGTTTAAATTTCAAGGTAAGAAATACGAATTCTTGGTCCCACATGGAGATTAAGGATTCCCGCTATCAAAGAGTGTCGTAAGTAGTCATTACATTCGGAATTTAATTGCATACACGACATGGAAATCAGCTTATTTTCGTCAAAATTTGTGTTTTTCTGAGGTCAACAGGATTATGAGAAAAGCAACGAGTGAAAAATTACTAAATTTATTTACTAGATCAATCTTTATTCCCGAAGTTTGCGCAGAAAACATTTGTTCAAGCAGCGAAGCAGTCTTCATGTCAAGAGGCTTAGACGTCTGCAGAAGCGTTTTTGGCCGTGGTATCCGACAGCCTTAAAGGTTGACCCATTCATGTATAGAGTAGCGTTATCGAGGTTCGAGGATCGAGGAGATCGACTTCTCAAAACGAATTGTTATAAAGGTTCTGAGTTACGTTGTGAATTGGAAAAAAATCCGTGTTATTGAGGTTGTTTGGATAATAATAGTCGCGTTACAGAGGTTAATTTTAACATTTTGTATTATGGCAATCTCAAGGGAATTTGAAAATTGCACTTGTAATTGAGGTTGTCGTGTTATTGAGGGTCGTGTAGGCGAGGTTTTACTGTATATTTCGAATGAGGAATGTGCATGAAATGTACATCTCGTGTATTAATGCTGCTCTTGGTGAACATTTTCTATGCCAATCACAAATTTTGATAAATTCTATTAAAATGTTCACGAAAATTGTCACCTTAGAATCGCTATATGAGTTCAAGAGACTGCTTGCACTCTGGAAGCTATTGCTGTCCATATTAGGGAGGTAATTGAATAGCATGTGAGAAAAGTTAAGGATGCGAAAACTAATGACTCGATGCTATCAAAAGGCGAAATGTGGCATTAATTACCGGAGAATGATACTTAGGATGTGAATTTGAGCGTTTACTCGGAACCGAAATCGCAATTTTGTACACGAAATCGTTATATGTAAATGAAAAATGAATTTTAGTGACAAAATTACTCTTCTAACCACAACCATTCACTAATAAACCAAAAATTAGAATTAGCAAAATGTGACGCTCACCGAAAAAGCTACTGTGATAACATTGACGTCATTTTCCTCCCGTCCTTGACTGCTTTTAGGGGAAGGGAAGGGTGTGTAGGGGGGTTCTCGGAAGGTCTGCTCGCACAGATCCTGTCGCAATCGCTCCTATTGGTGGAGTCAATTGTGTCCCCCCCCTTTGCGATAAGGCGTAGTATCTTCGCGGGCTCAGTTGTGATTGGACGAAGTTAATGACGTCAGAGAATTACGTCACAATGTCACTTTTGCGTCACAACGCCCATTTTTCCGAAAGGGTTAAAAACATCAGTTTTTCGCCGCTTATAACTCGGGAAATATTTGACGGATCAAGGAACGGAAAAATATGGGTCTTTTTCTTTTACACACACTGTCAGATCGGGCAATAAAAAATATGGTAAACGACCCCATTGTAGTGGGAGGGTGGTTGAACCCGCATCGACGTTTTTTATGGGCGATTGTAACATCTACATCGACATCTACACAAAGCCCTGCAAGCCACCGCGAGGGTGTGTGGCAGGGGGTGAGGATCACCAAGCATGAACTACTAACATGCAAACAAGCAACTCAAGTGTCTCATTCAACTAGATCGTTAGTATCTATAGTATTTGAGGGGATACATGCATCATGCAACAGTTAGACAGCACAAGGCTTAGTTGTAGTGAATCCAATGTAAGTGCCGAACAATAGTCCTTGGATACAGATGTGAGAGAGGAGTTTTTCGTTCGTTGGTATTGAAGAAACGGTTAGAGCATTGGAAAAGCAATACGTTGAGTGTTGGTAAATATATATTTGCTAGGGAAGAAAAGTGCTGGGATTCACTTGAAGCAAATAAGTAAGTTAATGTAATTGAAAGATATTTTGACACTGAAAAATTACAACCCGTATTTGAAGTGGAACAAAATTAGTGATCTCTCTTCATCAAGTGATTAGGAACTGTAGATGAAAAGAAGCACTGTAATTTTCGTGAAACTCAAGAGTGATGCTTTATGTTCTACACCATTTGTAATTAATTGGGAGTGCAAAATGACGTTTTGATATTCTCTTCCGTTTAAGTCGAACCGGAAGGGCGTTCTGTTGGTAGGTAATGATTAATATGAATGTTAATAAGCTTTCAAACGTAAATGAATAACTTCCCTCGTTTGCATTAGCCTTTCGAATAGACCACAGTGCCTGTTGTCTACAGAACTTTTTTGTCTCACATCTCTCTGTGCCAAACCCATGAATGGGAAACTATAGGGCCTACAAAGAATGGAGCCATTTCATTCCCAAAACCGATTGATTCCAGAGCCACAGTCTTACGCTTCAGATCGGATTATCATTTTAAAATTGGTCTAATATCATTATTTTACAAAAATATTCACCGGAGATGTTTCTAAGGAACGTGGAACGAATTTCGCCGTTCTATGTTGTGTACGTTTTTGTTTTATTTGAGGAAACGACCAACAGCTGAATTGCTTTCGTCGGCATCAAACTAGTGTCATTTCGTGGTGTGGAAGTATCCTTATTTTGATTTCCTATCTGGTGAACGGATTATTGCCCTCTAAGTTCTCTCCATACAACCCTGAGATAGAGAAACCGAATTTTTTTTTGGAGAATATCTGCAATTGTCATGGTTTGAACCCGTAATTTCACCGGAATAAGAAGCTTTTATTCTAGCCAACAAACACCCTGATCCTCTCTATAATGTGTGTGGGCGAAATTTACAACACAGTCTCAGGCAAAACTTTGTGGAAGTTATTCATAGTAGGAGAAAAGGTATCAACATTGCTGTTTCCACATACACAAACATGTATGTGGAAAATTCATCACCTGATGATGTAGCCTTGCTACAAAACCATGGTCGTGCCTAATAAACGTGCTTGTGGTAACAGCAGTGTTGATACCTTTTCTCCTGCGGGTCAAATTTTATTTTGGTGTATTTGCTCTTTAACAAGTATGAGCGTTGATATAACAAATTGCTAGGCTTGACTTCGTGGTACCGCATATTGATAATGTAAATAAATTCACTTTGTAAAATTCCACAGATTTTTATTAAAACCGACCCAGGTTTCGACTTACACAGTCATTATCAAGGCACACAAGTGGGGACCGGTTTTCCACTAATAAATCCGCCACTTCCGGAAATCGAACCCGGGCCCTCGGGATGGGAGGCCGAACTCTAGCCACCACACCAACCCGATCCCCCGTGTAAGAATAAGTGAAGGGATAACATGCATGATAAACTTGGTATGATTTACATGCCTTGATAATTACTGTGTAAGTCGAAACCTGGGGGGTTATTTTGTAATCTCACTTTAGTGAGGATACGTCATAAAATGTCACTTTTTCGTAGTTAAACTCCGCCACCCAGGCGACGTGACCGTCTTCGGTTCTCAAGCGGTGAACTGCCGGTCATGTGCTGGTCTTTTAGACGATTCATCCGCTCTCTGATCCGTATCTTTCTACTCTTGATCCGTTTCATTCTCTCCGCCTGCCATTAGTTCCCATCTCATCTTCATAAAGAACGTGAAATGGAGCCACCATCGTTTCCACTTGAAGTTTGAGTTTGAAAAAAAGCAACAGCGAGAAATAAACAAACGATTTTAAATTGTATTTTTGGAATTTGCACAACGTGAAGAACTTCAGCACACCGAGATCGGCAACAGATAGCGCTACCGACAGAAGCTTCGACAATTCACGAACCGTTCGTGAGCCGATCATTAAGAGAGCGAAACGGATCTCCCGCCTTCCCGCAAAGAGTCATCAAAAAGGTGAGATTACAAAATAACCCCCCTGGGTCGGTTTAAATAAATCTGTGGAATTTTACAAAGTGAATTTATTTACATTATGAGCGTTGAATTTCCGCTCTCTCAGATGAGAAATAGGAGTTGACGGGACGCTCTGCCAATCGCTGGAAATAGGGTTGTCATGCGTAATTTTGGGAGCTGGTGAAGATGCGAACAGAATTCTGTCAACGAGTGTGGGGCTTGGGATGAATGAGGTCGGACGATAAATCAACTCTCTGGGGGATATGTTTGGAATGCACTGGGGAGAGTGACGTCTGTGAGCGCGCGTGATGAATTAGTAATGTCGCGCGTTGAAAGTACGGGGAGGGAGGCCCCTGGGTGGGGGGAGGGGGGGTGTGACGTGATGGAAGTTATGACGTTCTCTGTCTGCGACGATGCTTCTCCGAATTCGAAGAGGATCTCCATGCTAGTCCAAACGAATATATTGTGAGATGCAATGTAATATCTTGGAATAAGACTGACACATGATCTTTCCTGGGGTAAACACATACGTGAAATAATGGGTCAAGCGAATCGTAAACTGGGATTCGTCAAAAGAGTACTGGGTAAATGTGACGATCATGTACGAGAAATCAGCTACTTTTCCCTTGTAAGACCTCATTTGGAATATGCTGCCAGTGTATGGGAACCCTACGAAATCGGTCTAAATAACGAACTTGAACGTGTGCAGCGAAGATCGCCAAGATTTGTAAAAGGACGGTATGATAACATTATTGGCGTAACCATTCTATTAAATGAGTTAAATTGGGAATCATTGTCAGATCGCAGGTTGAAATTTAGACTTAATCTCTTAAATAAATTGCAAGACCATATTTTCAGTGATGATGTTAAAAATATTTAGCGAACCCCAACTTACTATGGTAGACTGGGCCATAATCACAAAATTAGAGAAATTGATTGCTGAACTGACAGATTCAAAATGTCCTTTTTTCCTCGTACTATTAGGGATAGGTATAATGGTAAATATATCCGAGTGAATCAATGGATAACATTGGTAGCTGCATGTTGGTATAAGGACTTGAGGCTATCCCAACTAATAGCATGTTTTTTCAAGCTTGCTTTTCTATTTTTATCTTTTCTTTAATAGTTTAGTTTAGAACTGTCCATAAATACTAATCCTTTTTTATGCATGATGTGTAGTGCATGTTTGGTAAGAATTGACCCCCTGCCACACACCTTTATGGTGGCTTGCAGGGTATTATGTAGATGTAGATGTCACTCTGGAAGTGGGGGTGCTTGCAGGGAAGCCTTAGGTCTGCCGCTCACCATAACTCACGCCCTCATATCTTCTCTTTTTTTGACGAATACTCGCTCCCTTATCCAGAGCAGAGTGTCGGCCGAACTACGTCGCATCGCGTTTTCGCAAAACACAGTTTGCCGCACAGCATTGCCTTTCTGTTTCAATTTTGATTAATGGTACATATTAACCACCTAAATGTCATGAGGTTCCACCGTGACTCCGCGATTCAATATCCGGTAAAAGAGCTATATGTTATTTAATGAATAAATACCGATCCAGAAAAACAACTATATGGAAAATAATCTATAGGGTGATAACGCATACACAGTAATTGTATGAGTATGCTTTTATATAGCGCACTTTAGTTGCATTCTATTTTTTTACAAACTCTTGTAACTCATTTTGACATCGGAAAATGACTGAAGTGTTGTTGCCACGTTTAATTTCCATAGTCAGAATTCATGCTCAATCCCGATAATACGTATTCTAAAATAGGTTAAATATTTTCTTACTTAGTATTTAAAAATACAATTCTCATACCCTTGCAAATAAAACTCTTTGTTTTGAATTTTAAATAATATTCGTATTTTTAATAGTTTGGCAACAATGACGCTGCTACCATTTGGAAGCATTGGTATTAATTACACTATATCAATAACCAATGTAATATTTAAAATACATAAAAAATATAAGAAGGACCTTGATAAGATATATTCATAAAGTCGGTAAATAAGCTTGTAAGCACGTTCCGTCACAAGTAACGTTGCCACTTATAACAACATACTGTTGCGCTACATTCATGTAACTAAGGCTTTTCTGCTTTTTTTCGAGCGAACGTTTTTAAATATAAATTAAACAAGTGTGGTAAATCGAGAACTTTTTTACAGTTTTGAATTCTATATAAAATTGCGTATCTTATGTTAGTTTTTCTTCAAAACAACATTTCTCCCTACAATATTAATTTGCAAATTTTACTGCAAGAGCCATGCTCTGCCGTATAACCACGTATAAAATATCTAATTTTCAACGTATTTTTTCCTCAAATGTATAATGGAAAGACCAAATTATTTTATTTCCAGTCGATAGAAGGGCCAAAAAATGATGTGTCCTGAAATTTTCACAACAATGACATCTACTTTGTAATTCGGCGGAGCCACCTTAATAGGCCTTCGTTTACATGAGAGTTAAGAGAGTAATTGTTTCGGGAGCGTGCCTTTTCCACACTTCCTGTCGGGCGTTCCCAACTGCATCCATCGCCCTCCCATCCTCACCGCGTTGTCTTGGGAAAGTCCAAGGAAGACTGAAATGTGAGGGCATCGCTCCATTGTCGTCTAAAGTGGCTCCGGGGAGTGGGCGGGGAAGGGAGGAAATAAGAGAGAGAGAATCAATGAGTGAGGGTTGCAATGGGGGTGGAATTAAAGTTCTTCCCTCCTGTGCCTCCGTCCTCATCGGACGTCGCGTCCTCCCTTCTCTCTCCTCCCAGGATCGCCTCCTCCCCCTCTTCCTCGAGGACTCTCCACCCTCAGCACGGCGTCCCCCCTCCCCCTTGCACCCCCTGCCATCCATAAACCCCATTCCTACCGCGGGACCACCATCTTAAACGAGAATTTCAACCACCGCGCCTCCGCAAATATATCACCTCCCGTAATCCCGCCTTAACTCCCCTTTCAGCGCCATCCAGGGCCGGGGGGGAGGGCATTATTCGCACTCATTCATTCGAACGCATCCCTCCTCCCAACCCTTCCCCTCATCCCCACGCGGGATTTTTGTCGTAAATTCTGAAATATCTGTCCTCCCACTCTGCGACCTCACCTCTTCGCACCCCCCTCCTTTTCCTTCTTTCTTCTGCTTCCGAATGCAGCGTCGTCTGCCGCGTCAGCTCTTCCTCTGAGCCCTATTTATTCTCCGGCCCGTCTTTTAAATTTTCATCCCTTTCGTCGGCGAGGATATTGAGAGACAGCCCCGTGAATTATTGGTTCGTATTGACCAAAACCGAATGAGGAATGGTACCTGGTGATGACTTAACCGCTGAATCGTGTTGTACGTTGCAAAAAGTTTTATCGTTAACAGTGTCTATCTTCAAATTCTGAAGATTCAGTCGATATGGAGTGGAAGCGAAACATGATAACACAGAAAGAAAAACACGAGCCAAATCCACAGAAACAAGCTTTACTACGAACCGGGTTTCACTGTACTACAGCATCGTCAGTTGGCCATCGTCAGTTAGTTTAGTTTTGTCAGTTAGTTAGTCAGTTAGTCAGTTTTGTTAGTCAGTCAGTCAGTTAGTTAGTTTATTTTTGTAGATTTGGCTCGTGCTTTTCTTTTCTTTCTATGTTATTATAGTGTCTATCTTGTTGAATGTCTGAGATGGAGAAGTGGATGAGCAAAGCTTGTGTGAACCTTTTCAGATTGTTGAATTCCTGCGAGAATTTGGTTCTGTGTGTGAATGTATAGTGCACTTGAAATGCTTTCCCAAAGGTAGAAAAAGAGTGCATAATTAATGACGCTAAGCACCACATAGAAAGTAAAATGATAGGATTCATTTTACTTACTATGAGGCTTTCCTACTTTGCTTCATTTAGGGTACTATCTTTCTAATCTTATTTATCTGGTCGAGTCTAGCATAATACGCTGGTGTTTTTAATATGTAAGTAACATCTTCAGTAAAGCTATCCGATTGAAATTTCTCTAATAGATTTAATCTGTACTCTAACCTACGCTCTGACATTTCCCTCACATTCTCTCCTCTACAGCTTTCATTTTTTCAGTTCAATCTTTCATTAGCGCGTGATATATTAAGGCTGTGATTATCTATTTCAAATATTATGATCTCAGAAAAACGTCCAAATGAAATTGACGAATCGAATTCTAATCCGCGTAATTCATATTAACAGTATTCAATATCAGATCAGAAAATTCTCTTTTTCGAACCATTCCTTGATCGGTGAGCTTGGTGTTTCTGTGGGAAGGAGTTTAGATACGAAGGGGTTTTCTCCGTCAGGAGATATCAAGAGGGTTGTCGCTGACGGAGAGGCGTGTGCCAGGGCAGGATGAGGGTGGCGCCGTCTGCATCCCTCATCCCTTAATTCACCACCCCTCACTCCCCTCGCCATAACCTGTTTCGTTTGGGAACGGCGCTGTTTAAAAATGCAGGCATTGGACGTAATGAAAGAGGCAAGTGCCGTGTGCAGCAAACAGCGCTTAACGTCAACTCCCGACCCCTCTTCCCAACCACTTCGATCATTGGGAACATTCCCATATGCTGGGAAGAGTCCCCCATCACAGATGTTCCTTCAACCTTATTATCTGCAGTCAAAAGCATGCAAGGTCACCAAACCATCTTCCGGTCACGAAAAATGTTTTGGGTAGCGGAGTTATAGGATGGGGAATTACCAATGGGGAATATGCATGAAATTTGTTTCTCGAAGATTAATGATGTACCTAATGCGAAATTTTGTCACCAATTGGAATATATAAGCCAAATTTTTCTTCGCCCACCACTAAGATTATTAAATGATATTAAAATGTCCCCTGAAATTGACGAAAGTCACGTGACCTAAAACGCCTTATGACGTCACTGCACGGAAAAGGTTCCATAATGTTACGGAGATTGACATTTATTTTAACAGAAAACGATGTGAATATATTGTTTTGAGGTTTTTAGCCGTTTCTCGAACGAAACGATGACTGAAAAAATGCTTAAAAAAGCACATTCCGACAATTTCCTTTAGTTGACTCCCTTATGGTGACGTTCTTCTAAAAAAAAACCTGCGATTGCATAGGCGTTGTAGAAATTCTTGGGCACTAAATAGGCATTACATAATTAATGGACGATTTGCTCGTTACAATCCATACTGTATAAATAAAAAATTGAAATTCAATCGTTTATTGCATTTAACTAATGAGATAAATACATACGTTTTCGCCAAGTTTTTATTTAAGAACTTACCTCTATGCATAAACAGATAAACAAAGCCCATAGTGATACCGTGCCGTGACGTCATGCGATGATGTCGTGTTTTTAAGCTGCCGAAAAAGTACAATCTTCAAAGAGTAAATCTTTGTAACAAAACTTAATTCTTCCGTGAAATTTTCGGCAAGCACATTTCAGCTAATAAACTTCACATTCAAAGAGTTATAAAAAATAGTGCATGTTCCCCAATGTGGACTGTTTATTGATGCCAGATGTCTAGGAATATGAGATCCAGTCAGTAATGGCAAGGGTAGTTTAGGTAATGAGAAAGCGTGTATTTAGTCTTTACTGATTATTTGTAAAATCAAGCACCTACGTAGTGACTCAGGTGGTGTGAAATCAATATCTTTATAGATTGTTGATCCAAGTTATTGGAATGATTCTGGTATTTTATATCGTTAGATTGATGGTTTTTCACTGCTTTCTGTAGATTTTCCTGCAGTATCCCAACTCTTCTTTGCATTTTTAATATTAAAAGTTATTCCCGTCTAATTCTCTTCATTATTAATATGTGAAATATCTTTTCATCGTTAAGAATGCCTTTTTTCTTTTGCAGCGTTCATACTACCCCACCATTCTATCTTCCATCATGGCCTTCATTCGTGCTTAATCATTCGTCCCTCTCACCAACTCTGTCTCCTACGAATTTTCACTAATAACCTTTTTTCTTTATCCACCATGCCTAACGTTTCAGCGTTCATCTTGTATTCAAAGCTCTTTTTCTATTATCCTCCACGTCTTTGTCTTCAAAGCAAATAATCCATCACTATTACTTTTTTCCAAGATCCCAGCGTTCAGATTCAAACAAAGGCATGCTCCATCTCACAGCCTCTTTAATAACCGTCTCTTTGATCCCGGTTTTAGGTTCTCGCCGTTTTTTCCATGTTTTCTTATCTTCGTTTGATGAATGCCCTCTAAGTCAAAGCAATCCTTCGCCTAGTGTCCTTACCGCTTGCAAGTAGCCTTCATTTTCCCAACACGCCAACCAAGCAGTAAAACTGCTACACATTTTAGTCAATGCCCCCTTACTACCATTTTCCGACCACTTGTACCCTCCTTCTCCTCAAGAATCTCTTTATTTTCGGTTTCCTTTGAATAGTGTTCAATGTTTTGTATCAATTACCTCCAATCTGCAGCATTGTGAAATACTCTAAATCGACATATATCGATTTAGTGTAGTATAGTGATATCGATTGTGTCGGATACCTAATTAAAGCAGTAGTGTCTAGTGAAATCGGTTCTGTGTTCGATTCGAGGTTGTGTTTAATCTATTTTTTTTCCTATTTTTGAGTTATCTGGTAGGGATTTCAACTTTCTCTTTCCCTATTTGAAAATGGGGTCTCTGATCCCATTCCCTATAAGGACAAGCGAAAAACGGTACACGGTTTCAAATAAGCAACGTTTCAGTGTAAGTTACAAGGCGAACATCGGTGACCGGTGATGAGTTAAAGACTTTTATGACTTTTCAAAGAAATTTACATTTTGATTATTCATTTCGGCGATATTACCGGAAAGGGTTGATCCATTGTAAGCCACGTGCCGCCCTTAATTAAAAAACTTTGAAACCTGCACTCGGTATTCAAGTGAGTAGCGAAAAAAAATTGGAGTACTTTTTTCTCATCATCAATTTCGAACATTTTTTTGCTGGATCATCACCCGTAATTAAAGTACTGTTGCATAGTTTTATTGGAATATGTTTTGTAACAGACTTTATAACATTTTTACTGGTGAAAGGGATACATATTTCTGAGAAAATAAGTCGTTACTCTTAAAGAATTAATATTCACGTGGCACTTGCAGGGAAATATTATTTCTTCCGAGCGTTCCACCGTACACTTTCCACTCCGGGAAATTAGACTCATAACTTGTAGTTCCACGTGTTCATTGTTTTTTAGTAGTCTCTGGTATGAATATCTATATCTATTATCAATAGTTTACAATGGGGGCGTTTACTCGGAACCGCCCCCATCGCAATCTCTTCATCTCATCTCACCCGCACTCGGAATCGCAATTTTGTGCACGGAATCGTTAGATGGAAACGAAAAACGAATTTTAGTGAAAAAATTAATCTTCTAACCACAACCATTCACTCATAAATCAAAAATTTAAATAAGCAAAAGGTGACGCCCACCGAAAATGCTGCTGTGATAACGTTGACGTCATTGTCCTCCCGTCCTTGACTTCTTTTGGGGGAGGGGAAGGGAGTGGAGAGAGATTCTCGGAAGGTCTCCTCGCATAGATGCTGTCGCAATCGCTCCAATTGGCCGAGTCAGCTGTGTCCCCCAACGAAATTCTCTCAAATTGTATTTATCTGGTCGAATCTGGTATGATATGCTAGGGTTTTTAAAATATATCTAACATCTTAAGTAAAGCTATCCGTTTAAAGTGTCTGCGGCCTATTTAATCCGTACTTTCACCTGTGATTAGGTAATGATTCCCAACCTTGGTTAACGACGTTGGTGAGTTTAACAAAATAATCAGGGGAGGAGGTCATTGGGAGGCAATGGGGGGTTTACTCGGAACCGATATCGAAATTTTGTGCACAAAATCGTTAGATGGAAACGAAAAACAAATTTTAGTGAAAAAATTAATCTTCTAACCACAACCATTCACTCATAAATCAAAAATTTTAATAAGCAAAAGGTGACGCCCACCGAAAATGCTGCTGTGCTAACATTGACGTCATTGTCCTCCCGTCCTTGACTTCTTTTGGGGGAGGGGAAGGGAGTGGAGGGAGATTCTCGGAAGGTCTCCTCGCATAGATGCTGTCGCAATCGCTCCAATTGGCCGAGTCAGCTGTGTCCCCCCCATTGCGATAAGGCAAAGTTGCTTCGCGGGCTCAGTTGTGTTTGGACGAAGTCGGTATACGTCAGAGGTTTCACCACACCCACTTTTCCGAAAGGGTTAAAAACATCAGTTTTTCGCCGCTTATGACTCGGGAAATAATGGATGGATCAAAAAACGGAAAAATACGGGTCTTTTTATTTTACAAACTCTATCAGATTTGGCAATAAAAAAATATGGTAAACGACCCCATTGGTTGAGGTAACTTTTGATGGATTTAAATACTAATGTAGATATAGAATTCAATGTGAAGTATTCACATCAATATTTATGAGTAAGAAACTGCGTAAAGAAATGAGTGTAAGAGGAATACGTGGAGATGCGCCTTCTTGGAGTATTCGTATGGGGATAGAAGATGCATTGGCTGGTGGGGCCAAGATTTACATCTGTATGTATAGCGGCGTCGGCATGTAAATGCGTACATACATGTGCTTATGTGTTTATGCATGCGGCCTTTTTAGCATCTCCATCCATATTTAAATCCCCCGCCGCCCTATCCTCGCTCTTCACGTCAATGAATCATTGCCCCATTACGATGACACCTCACGCCTCCCCCTCCAGAAAGAATAAGAAGTTGGGATGTGCCCTCCTCCTTTAAGACTTCAACCTCGCTGTCCAATAAATCCTCCTTTGCGAGCGCCCCCTCCGCGAGCCTCCTCTCTTCTTTCGACTTAGTTATGGAGTCTCTCGCATCAATTTTGAAAACTATTTTCTTTGCCTGAAGACAATTGTTCCCCGTGTCCCAACGCATTAACGATAACTCATTTAATTTTGAATCCGCGTGAACCTTTATTTAGGGCGGCTCATAAAGGCAGCTTCGGTCAGCATATATTAGGGCAGCTTCTACATCTACGTAATACCCTGCAAGCCATCGTAAAGGTGTGTGGCAGGGGGTGATTTCTCACCAAACATGCTCTACATATCATGCATAAAAAAGGAATTGTCAGAACTTCACTATTTAAAAAAGCAAACGTGCAAAATCATTCTGTTAGTAGGTTTAGCTTTAAGTACTCATGCCAACATGCAGCTATCAATACTATCCATTGCTACTCTCCGATTGGACATATTTACCGTTGTTCGTAACTCTAATTTTACGAGGGGAAAAGGACATTTTGAATCTATCAGTTCGGCAATCAATTTCTCTAATTTTATGATTATGGTCCAGTCTGCCATAGTAAGTTGGGGTTCGCAAAATATTTTTAACATCATCACTGAAAATATTATCTAGCTTAATCTACATTACATCTGCATAAGACTCTGTAAGCCACCATAAAGGTGTGTGGCAGGGGGTGAACTCTCACCAAACATGCACTACATATCATGCATAAAAAGGGATTAGTACTTGTATAGGTACTGTTCAAAACTACACTATAAAAAAATAGCTAAGCATACATGCAAAAAACATGCTGTTAGTTCGGTTAGCTTTAAGTCCTTATACCAACATGCAGCTACCAATGCTATCCATTGCTACACTCGTACTGGATATATTTATCGTTATTCGTATCCCTAATAGTACGAGGAAAAAAGGACATTTTGAATCTGTCAGTTCGGCAATCAATTTCTCTAATTTTATGATTATGGTCCAGTCTGCCATAGTAAGTTGGGGTTCGCAAAATATTTTTAACATCATCACTGAAAATATTATCTAGCTTCCTTGGGAAGTAATTATTAATGATCCTTCGCGCCCCTTTCAACTCTTTCATGTAGCAGAAATGATAAGATTCAAACAGCATTCGTTGCCATTGGTAGGTCGCGCATGTTATAGGAACTTTAGAGCGAGCCAACGAGCTAAGGAAATGAAATTTGTACAAATATAAGATTGCAATCAGCTAGAAAGATAGTGACCGTTAAAATGGTGGTAGTATATTCTACTTGCAATTTTAAAGTCTTTTTCGTACGATGCGTATGTAAGCTATGACTTACATAAACAAGATTAAATACCATGTATTGTGTTTTCTTTTGTTTAGGTGGTTGGAAATTGGGTATGTAGAATTGGTAGGCATGGCTCTCTTATTTATATACGGACCTCTTTTTTTCAGACGCTTTCCGATTTGACGACGTCCTCAGTTTTACGTATTGGGCAATAATTTAGTTCCCACTATCGGCACACTGACAGTTCATCTACAGCTATATGTTATAATCTGCCATCCGCCGCTTGAAGGGCGTACGGCAGGGGGTGGTAGGTCAGCAGTAGCGACTTTCAGCTTCAGCTGAAAAAAGGGTTATCAGTCAATAATGAAGTACGGAGGGAGAGAAAAAAGAAAGTGAAATGATGAAAGTGAACAGAGTTGAGTTAACATAGCCTATGGATGACTGAAAAGGGTGATAATGTCAATAATGAAGAATTTCGTGCAATATTCTAGAAATACTTTTCTTACGTGTATTGTGCGTGGAACACATGTATTCTTACATCGATCGGTCTGACAGTTCATTTTCCTTAATTTGTCACCTCCGTACGAATCATCTAAATCTATTTCTACTTAATACCCAATTAGCCACTGCTAGGGTGTGTGGCAGGGGATAAAGATCAATAAACATGCACTAATTTCCTGCTTACGATGCATGGGTAGATATATGTCTGCAATGCCAGATTATAATTCACGTGATTTTCATGTTTCAGGGAACTATAAATTTGCAACCAATATTCCAGTTCCTAGGGTTTCCTTACCAAGCTCTTCCAATAGTCGAGTGTCACTTATTTAACGCTCTAATTTAATAGGAGTTTGTTAAACAACGCATTGCTTTCCATTGCATCTTATCATTATCAGAGCGTAGGTTAAAGTACAGAATAATTCTAGTAGAGAAATTCAAATTGGAAAACTTTACTGAAGATGCTAGGAGCATATTAAAAACACCAGCGTATTATGCTAGATTCGACCAGATAAATAAGATTAGAGAGATAGATTGTCGTTCCGATAGATTCAAAATGGCATTTTTCCCCCGTACTATAAGAGAACAGAATAGGCAGCATAGCAAAGGGATAGGCAGGGGAAATATTTTAGAGTATTCTGTAGTGCATGATGCATGTTTTAACCCCTTAAATACTATAGATACTAATAATCAATTCATGTGACAATATAGTTGCTAGTTTGCATGTTAGTAGTGCATGCTTGGTGATCTTCACCCCCTGCCACACACCCTCGCGGTGGCTTGCAGGGTATCGTGTAGATGTAGATCATATTTAATTCTAGAATTATATATTGGATTTTAATTCATTAAATTTATTTTGAACTTTATTCATTGGATTCCAAATGCTTGATGAATACCTGCTCCAGGTGATTCATAGCAATAGCGGGAAGATTGACTCTGTGTAATATCGACATGCTTAAAAATAAACTCGATAATTCAGCTCACGGTTATTATTATTGTACACTGGACAGGGGTCAACCTCTTTTAAGTCAATATCGAGAGAAAAATAAGTGAGGTCTTAAAAGTGCGAAATAGATTCATCTTTTACTTACTTCTCAGCTTCCTACAGTTCGTTTGATTACGGCCTAATGGTGCCGTCGTTCAATACACTCTGAAAACAAACTCCTTAAAATATTTGTTTTATCTAAGCCAAGCATGTTTACTTCCCAATTTTAGTTTTTAAGAGCCTCGGTGGTTGAGTATTTTCCCTGTAATTCCCTAGTGTAATGTGACCAGTATTATTCTAATATTCTTTCAGTAATTCTCCTAGTTTCTTCTAATTTCTCTGAAAAATCCGGAAGATATTCTTTGCTCTTGAGCATTGTTCAAGGTTCATCTCTCTTTCGTTTAACTCAATTGTTTTGTCTCCAATATTAGTGGCATTTTAAAACAAGTTATGCAATCTTCTTTATTTTCCACGGCCCGTCTTACGATGTTGTTGTATGTGCTGTCGTGGTTCTTTGCTTTTTTTGTTTGTATTTAGTGGGAATATGGTTATTCCATTCTGTATATTATCTTAGAATGCTATCTACATGTCTTCCAAGCATTTTTCAAGTCATTCATTTACGAATTTAGGATTAAGTTCTTCAGGTTCGTCACTAATCGTGAAATTGCTCTTAACGGCCTCGGTCTGTAAATCCTTATACCCCTGCATATGTTTTATACCCTGCTGGAAAAAATTGGTATTCTCGATATCCCCAGATAAACTAACTTTCAGATAACATGACTGCATCGCTTTTGAAAATACGTCTTCTATATCGGCTTGCTTGTTCCTGTGTTTGTTTTTGGATTTTAGCGCCAGTTTATTACAAATAAGTTCATATATGGTGCTTCGATTCAAAATAATGCTTGTGTTTTGTCATTACGGGATTTGTACATATCTTGTATCACAACTCTAAACAAGGGTTCTTTGATAATATTTTCACTTTTGCAATTATTCTTTTCCCTGACTGCTAAAATTATTTTAATACTTTTTAACAAGGATTCATTAGGGGAGTTTTCAAACAGTTATTTTTAAAATTTAAGAATAACTTGATATCAGTTTTAGATGAAGTATGTTTTCATCCTAGCACTAAACTTATTGCGAAAACTGAAAAAATGCCAGATTTTATTAAAAATTCTAAAGTTTACAATATGTATGTTTTTATGATAGTGTTTATTAATATGATGTACTTATTAGACTATTTTGGTTGTAGAAGATTGGATGCTTTTTTTTCTAGAGAAAATGAGTTGGACCGAAAAACTTCTCATAAATGCAAGTTAAGTAATGAAATGGCTAGCATAGCCATTGCTCTGTGCTTTAATTTTTTACCTGGATCCTTAATTCTCACTAAAGTCGTGCTTGTCGTGCGTTTGGCATACTCTATAATCATCCTCCTTAATAATACTCCTTGTTACCGACACTTTGCAACAATATTTCAATTTGTTTTCATTGTAGTTTGTTTTAATTGCTACCCTAACTCGCTTATGCATTCATCTGCAATGATATCAAGATAATGGGGAATGCCCTAGTTTTCAACGGAAGGATTTCGTAAATATACCTTTCATTTTCTATTAAAGCGGCCTTATTTTAATTCGTTTGTCACGCAGACGTCATCCCTGGTGCACCTAGGAAACGTCTCTGAGACGGCGTACTGTGTAAAAGGGAGTTTCATCCTGTGGGATGCATTCGTTACGGCACCAATTAAGCGTCAACTCTCCTACCGGCAGTCCCTTCCATACGCCTGCTTGCGAAACCTATGTGTGCATATTCCTCCGGGTCAAAGTTCAAACCTCGACGACCCGTGGACATATTAAAACGACCCCTCCCGCCTGGATTGGGAAGCTTCAGGGAGTTGAATGCAGTATGTAGTTCCGTCTGAGGTGGGTTGCATCTTAAGGGGCTCAGGGGGGGCGCAGGGGGCGGTGGAGTGAGGGCGGGTGGGGCGAAGGAGGGGGGCGGCGGCCCCCTAGAGGGGCACCGAAGGGCGAAAGCGTGCAATGAAACGAAACTTTGGTCCGAACTATAGCGCCTGTGTTTCGGCAGGGGGTGTCGTGGGTGGGGAAGGATGGAGGGTTCACTGAAGTTCAAGAGGGGTGGTGGGGTGCAGGGGGGGTGAGGCGGGAGCGGCTGTTGTTTGCGGGGAGCGGAGGGGAGTAATGGTGCGGAGGGCTGCTGGGGCTCTGAATGGCGTAAGGTGGGTAACCTCTTATAGTGCTCGAGAATAGCTTACCGGTGATTTGCGTCCAGGAGTTCCCCTCTTTGCATGCCATGGTAGGGGAACCAGAAGCGGTGCCATGCGTTGGGATGGGGGGACTGAGACAATTTGCATTCAAATTGATATTCGCTCCAAGATTTATGCGGGGATGAAAACGTGAAAGGAAATTTTTTCGATCATCCTGACGGTAAGTGTAAGAAAATCTGGCTAGCTGATGTCTTCGTATTGAATTTTTCGATTGGTAACTTGAGTTAGAGGACTTAATCTTTTACTAGGCTCTTAGTGATTAATTCCAAGTAGTAATCAATTCGTTTCATGTGTGAGCGAAGGCATTCCCTTGTATCAAACATTAAGGCGTGTGAACTTCACGTACTCTGGTTAAATTTCGTACTCTCATATTTCCATTATTTTCGGAAAATTTAATTTTATTTGAGTATTATTACACTCGATCTCTTCTTTATCATCAATGGACTGCAAAATCATATCTCTCCTTTGTTTTGACAAAAGTTTGACGTCATAATGGTAAGGTGAAAGTCCTTTTTATTTTTTATAAAGATGTACAGTCAAACTCATTTATAACGAGCACGGTTAAAACGAGATCTCGGCTATTGCGAGGAAAGAGAGAGAAGGGTTGTTTGGAAATAATGCATTTTATGAGCAGTATATAACGGTTTAAACGAGACTGTATTAGGCCGGGATTACGATGAACGTTTTCTGACGTGACGGAAACGGACGGTGGCGGTGAACGGCAACGTAGCGGCTCAATTGTTGGTGGTATATCACGATCGACGGTAGATAGAAAACACTGCCGTTTTCCAACATGGCGGAGAGACGAACAGTCACCTCTTGGGTTTCAATTGGGGTAAAACCGTAAGTTTTTACGATTTTCCAAAACTTTAAAAGCGTGAATGAAGTGTGAACATAGCAGGTTGTGTTGTGAAAATTTCATCGAGAAAGGACAATTTTCAGTGGTCGAAAAAATTTTTTGAAAAGTGTCAACCTCATTAGAACATTTACCCTCCTCCCCCCCACTTGATCTTTAAGTCACTCGTGATTGGTTGACGGAAACTAATGTGACGGGAAAGCTAGACCTTGACAAGCTTTGCTCAACGTACGTCGGCAGCACGTCAACGTCCGTCCATCGTGATTGGTTTCATTGCGTTCCCATTCTCCTAACTTCAACAACGCCACCGTCCGTTTACGTCACGTCAGAAAACGTTCATCGTAATCCCGGTCTTAGAGAGCCTTACGGTTATAATGAGCAAATCTTTAGTCCAAATGAACAAGCAGTGGCTGTACTGTCGTAACATGGACTTTTTCTCGTAAAATTAGCATGCATGTGGATAGTTTACTGAATAAATTGTTCATTTTGTAATTTCAATCATCTTATATTAATCTTTGTCATTTTATCACCTCTGCATTGGAATAGTATGTGTGTGTGAGCGCGAGTGTGTGCGTGAGAGAGGGAAAGACTGTGAGTGACAGTACATGGTGCTACTCATAAACGGATATTACGAGTAACTGATATTACGAGCAAAAGTATTTGGTCCCTTGGATCTCGTTATATCCGAGTTTGACTGTATATTGTGTCAGTAAATCAGCACCCCATAAATAATATGCGCCTCAATTTTTTGGATGAAATTAAGCATCGTTGTGTCCATTTTTATCCTTTTGGGGGGTCAGTACAACTAAAGCTGCTCACGAAAGGTGACGCAGATTTGAATTGGGGGAAAAGTGGGGAGAATTTTTCCACTGAGCTGTCAAGTCCATGGCACGAACCGTGATTTCTCAGAGGAGCGTTTCTGTCTCCTGCGAGATAGGTGTTCAGTCCAGCAGGCGTCCTATCCTGGAACACCGGCAGTATCTTTGACGACGGCGTTCTGTGTGTTGCGGATCAAGTTTCCGGCGGGCTATATGGTAAGTCTCCCTCGTGCGCAGATTCAGTCACGTATTTCCGAGGCGTGAGTGCAGCGGATATTTACTCCTGAGCAGATTCCTTGGTGCTTGCATGCCATCGTATTCATGAGTAAATCAATTGGAACATATTGAAGAGAATATTTTTCTTTTTCTTGATGTTTCTTTTTTTCCTTTAAAGGTAGAACATCCTACCGTGGTACCTTGGGCTCCGAACTTAATCCGTCGAGAACCCGCTTCGGATTCCAAAACGTTCGAGTTACAAGATAATCGTTCCCCTTCAAATTAAGAGAGAAATTGGATCAATCTGATCCTGGGTTCCAAAAAGAACCCGGATTCTCAAATGTTAACAGTAAAAAAACTGTAGCTGATAACTTCAGGCTTGACTATGTGATACATATCCGTAATGGGAAATAAAATAATGAAACTTTTTTAGGTCCACTTTATATTTAAATAGGCACGACCCTGGTTTCATGACGTAGTTGCATCTTCAGGTGAACCTGAAGATGTACCCGAAGGTGAAACCTGAACCGGATTACCTAATTACCTGGTTACCTTAAGTTCAACCTGAAGATGTAACTATGTCATGAAACCCGGGTCGTGCTTATTCAAATATAAAGTGAACCTTACAAAGTTTCATTCTTTTATTTTTCGTAAGAAAACTGTATTTTGAGGTGAAATATCAAGAGCTAATAATGTCCGAGTAAATATTAAATTGATAATATGAAAATTCTTATCTGTAGTAGCGTAAAATATAACATAAAGCATTCACAAAAGTTTTCCATGCTGGTTTTGTTTTTGATGTTGATTTTGTTACTAGGAGGAAGAGTTTGTTCTTGTCCTACCATTGTCGCTGTAAGAAAGTTAATCCTTGAGGTTCTAAATTTATATTTGAAAACTCTTTTATCTTTGTAATATTATAATTATTACCAACTGTATTCCTTGCATTGTACTGTAGCCCTGAAGAAGCCTTAATAAAAAGGCGAAACGTAGGCGAAAAAAGGAAATTGAATTTATTATAAAAGACGACCAAACCTCCATAAATTAACCCATATAATATAAAAGTGGTCAATAACCATCCAAAGAAGTTATTCACAGAAGCGTAAAAGTAGGTGCGAAAATCACAGGAAATAATTTTACCAAAGCCCTCTACAAGGGCCTGAACAACAAAGCACTGGAGTATCCCGAGCACTTGGGCAATGTAGCCCGGAGTGAGGTGAGGTATAAAGAATAAAACCGCTGCTATGACTTCTTCTTTCCGTATCAAACTACGTTGCAACGGCTGCCCTTCTCGAGGAATTCCGTAATATTTTCTATAAATACGATGTGTTGGCGTCTGCTCATCGGACATCGATCACGCGAAATCGAACGGTAAATTTTAGTCACTTTCCGCATTTGAGTTTACCCAGCGTGATTTTGTTTCATTCTACAGTATTTAATAGAGTTAAGAAACATGTTATACTGATTAACAATTATAAGGACATTTCAATGATTTTAAATAAGCACACGAAGATGAGTAAGTAATTTTTATTATGTACAAAAATGTGTTTGAACTTGCGCCTATCTGCAGCTAGCACAAACGACTTACTAGGCTATTGGTTTCCCAGACATTCGAGACCTGTGGCTATCGGATTCGTAGCTATGACTGTATTTTTAAATTATTGTTTCCGCCCCCTATTTTTTTTCAGTTTTATCTACTGAGTATGTCCAGTAAGCCACCTCGAGAAGGCGGCAGTGCGTCGTTAATACCAAACATACATTAGGTCTATGCATTAATGATTATAATGCCATTATTTGATAGAAGACATTTGATATCATGTTTCGCAAGTACTACAATGTTCACTTTTCATACAATGTGCCGGGAGATATTTAAGATAAACTTAAGTCATGTGTTGCACATTTAGTGGTTTATGACTAACCTCAAAAATTCCCGTTAATCCTGTTAAAATCTTCAATCCTGTTATCTTCGTAGCTCTGGTAACCTACAGGTATAGGATCTTGGCCAAAACCTATTTCTATTTAATCGATTAATAATCTATCGAATTATTTACATTTTACGATGAATCTCCCCTTTTCTCTCAATTACTCGTGATTATCAGGATAAGGATGCGGCAATTCGTCACTTTAATCACCTTAAAAAGTTATTTCGAAGGTTCCATCGATTTCACTTTGTTTATAAGTAGCAATATTCCTCTTTGCTGTTCTTTTGAAATGTGCTTGGGTCCTAGAAACGTTTCTTTACAATCCTTCCTTAAAAATTGACGTACCCTTGCTTGATTCAAACTTGCAAATTATACCGTTCAGCTAACTTGTATGTACTTCTTTATTCGCGATTGGCAATACTATTGGCGCCTATTGGCATTGGTTTTGGAAGAGGAGAGGTTTTGAAAGTGGAGGAGAAAGGGTTGCGAGAAACCCGAACTGCTATTAAAGACAGGAGCCAAGGGGTCCACGGATTAAAATCCCGTCCGACAGATGGAGTGTTGAGCTACAAGTAGGTACTCGTACTCCAGAGGACTCTGGAAGTACTCCGGATTTCTCTAGATGGCATTCTAACTCTCCCATGTGGTCTCTAGTAGGGACCGATATATCGCTGAAAACTCATAGTAAACCTTGACTCAAGCAAGCACACCAAACCAATCCCTCTTTTAACTAATAGTGAAGCTATTTTCTAATCTATAGCAACAACATTGGATCTGAGGTTGTATTTGATTTTATGTTTTAAAAATGTTTCATGTCAACGTGATTTAATCGGCGATTGGGAGTGAGCCCTCTCTTCCCGTAGCAAAACATTCCTTGGCCACCTCCAGAAACTTACCGCATAAGATCATAGATACTCTAAAAGCTTGAGTAAGAACGACATTGTGTTCGTAATTTTCCTGAATTCCCAGTATTGAAAGGAAATCGGCACCGTTTTTGGTGTAATGGGAAAGCCATCGACAGCCAGCTGCAAAGTCAACTCTTTAAAGGCCAATTCAGCCTTCTCGTAAAACTGATGTTAAAACATAATACAGTAATAATAATAATATAGTAGTAATAAAAAATTGAAAAATATACAAGGTTATAAAGATATATAATAATAAAGAAATATGTAAGATAAGGGCGTATCTTATTTTCATTTTGAGCTCCACCGGCTGTGCGCCATATCAACATTACTTTTGCATTGTATCTGTTACCCTCGAGTTAACTTACTGGTTTTGCATTGTGACCAAAAGAAGCACGTTTTCAGATACTATTGACTCAAATTTCTAAGTAGCGGAACTCGAACTGCAACGGACTTTAAACTTTATAGCCTCGAGAAAATGCCTTCACCAACAGCACTGTTTAAATGTTTTGCAAGCATTTGTAATGAGTGATGATCATTATGCTCTAAGCGTAGCATATATTTGCAGCGTTAATCTTTTATGCAGAAGTTTAGTTGAATCAACATTTTGAGGTAGAATGTACGAAATAATGGTATTCTCTTTGCATGCATTTCAATCGAAACTCCAATTTTAATATTTCCGTGTTCTAACGACTGAGATCACTTTTGCATGAAAGCGCTTAGTTTGAACGTTTGAAATATTCTAAATTTGTTCGTCTATTACGGTGTCTGTGTATGTGTGTATCTTAGAAATACGTCAGGTGTCAAATGCTACTGGGTGCGATCTTTGTGCAGTGTGTTGAAATGAGTGCGAACGGTCGCTTTCGGAAGAGGCGTTGGAAGTGACTTCGCTGACCCTCCCTTCTCTTCCGCAGTTGCTGAATACGCTCGCCACGGACCTGGACCACATGCGGACTGACCTCCGGCTGACGCCCCCGCCCCCCTTCGACGTGGGCAGCGACGAGGGGCCGGAGGGGGCGCAGGCCGGGGCCCGCCAGAGGAGGAGGCGGCGGAGGAGGAAGCGGAGGAGGCCCCCGGGGGCCGCCCAGGGCGAGGGGGCGGCCGGGGGCGTGGCGGTGGAGGAGGAGGGCGCGGTGGAGGAAGGCGTGGCGGTAGAGGAGGTGGAGGTGGAGGGAACGAGGAGGCGTTGGGGCCGCAGCAGGACGGTTGACGACGCCGAGCGCGGAGACCTGCTCTCCGACGAGGACACCGACGACGCCGACTCCGACGAAAGGTTCGTCTCCTTCTCAACGTCTCTTGCGGTTCACCAGGGGGGCTATTTTGTAATCTCACCTTTTTAATGACTCTTTGCGGGAAGGCGGGAGATGCGTTTCGCTCTCTTGATGATCGGCTCACGAACGGTTCGTGAATGGGGGCGTTTACTCAGAACCGAAATCGCAATTTTGTACACGAAATCGTTAGATGGAAACGAAAAAGGAATTTTAGTGAAAAAATTATTTTTCTAACCACAACCATTCACTCATAAATCAAAAATTAAAATAAGCAAAAGGTGACGCCCACCGAAAAAGCGGCTGCGAAAACATTGTCGTCATTTTCCTCCCGTCCTTGACTGCTTTTAGGGGAGGAGAAGGGAGTGGAGGGGGGTTCTCGGAAGGTCTGCTCGTACAGATGCTGTCGCAATTTCTCCCATGGGCCGAGTAGGCTGTGTCCCCCCATTGCGATAAGGCAAAGTAGCTCCGCGGGCTCAGTTTTCATTGGACGAAGTCGATATGCGTCAGAAGTTGCACCACGCCCACTTTTCCGAAAGGGTTAAAAAAAAACAGTTTTTCGCCGCTTATAACTCGGGATACAATTGACGGATCGAAAAACGGAAAAATACGGGTCTTTTTGTTTTACAAACTCTATCAGATTCGGCAATAAAAAATATGGTAAACGACCCCATTGTCGAAGCTTCAGTCGGTAGCGCTATCTGTTGCCGATCTCGTCTACTTTGAATAAACAAACGAGTGCCTGGCAACGGTGACCGATTTCTTCAAAAAGGGAGAAATACGGTGAAGGTGAGTGAAAAATTGTTTGCCTCTATCATTTTAATTATTTGGATGAACTGTCAAGATAATTTATGTCCGATAATTTCCTTATACAAGGTCCAACAATAAAATTAAAAATCCTTTGTATCTTTCCCGCTCTTGTTTTTTCTCCAACTCAAGTTCCAAGTGGAAACGATGGTGGCTCCATTTCACGTTCTTTATGAGGATGAGTTGGGAACTAATGGTAGGTGGAGATGATGAAACGGATCAAGAGTTGAAAGATACGGATCACAGAGCGGATGAATCGTCTAAAAGGCCAGCACATGACCTGCAGTTCACCGCTTGAGATCCGAAGATGGTCACGCCGCCTGGGTGGCGCAGTTTAACTACGAAAAAGTGACATTTTATGACGTATTCTCAGTAAAGTGAGATTACAAAATAACCCCCCAGGACGGACACTTCGAAGTAGTCTGCTTCATCATCATCAACAACAGGGGCGTCGGAACTATTTTCGCTGGGAAGGGCCTACCTTGAATAGGGCCCGGCTCTTAAGAAAAGGGCTCCTATGGAAAGGGCTCGCATTTTTTTGCTGATAGGAGGGGGTAGAGACTAGAATTCAGCTAAAATTGCATATGAAGGTGGTAGAATATGCGTCAGAAGGGAAAAGGCAAGCTGGAAACAAGTGGAATTTAATTTTTATTAATGAAGACTCAAGGGCCCGGGGCAAATTCTGGGGGGGGCTGAATGCCTCCCACTTCCGACGCCACTGATCATCATGGGTCAACAATCCTAGGATTGGTTTGACGCAGCCCTCCACTCGATTCTTCTATCGGCCAACCTGTTCATATTAACGTAGTTACTCTCTTTCACGTCCTTCACAACTTTCTCCATATATCTCACACCTGGCCTGCCTTTTCCATTTTTCCCGTTCACTTTTCCTTCAACGATTGTCTTCATCAGGCCATCGTGTCTTAAGAAATGGCCGATTAGGTTGTCACGTCTTTTTTTATAGGTTTCAGCAGACTTCTCTTTTCTCCCACTCTTCTTAGGACTTCTTCATTTGTCACTTGGTAGATCCATTTTATCTTCATTATTCTTCGATAGCACCATATTTCGAATGCTTCCACCCTTTTCTTCTCCGCCGAGATCATCGTCCATGCCTCTCTACCGTAAAGAAACAAGCTCCAGATATACCTTTTGATGGATTTCTTCCCTACTTCCAAGCTTGTATTTCCAGCTGTAAGTAGATTCCTCTTTTGATAGAATGCTCTCTTTGCCTGGGCTTTTCTACTTACTATTTCTTTCTTGCTTCGTCGATCGTAGCAAGAAAGAAGTAGTGAGTAGAATTGCCCAGGCAAAGAGGGCACTCTATTGCCGATTAATTTTTGAATTGAGCGTTTAATCGCTGACAGGAAAATAAATCTCCAAACCACTCGCGCATTATATGAATCCGTCATCTATTCTCATAGGTAATAAAAATACATGCAATCAGTACGTATGTATTTCTCTGATAGTTTTAAAAATCATGTATCTTTCGTTTCTTTTTAGAAACATGTTGACTCTTTCGAAATAAATTTTTATGTGGAATAGTTGCAAAGTATCATTAATTCATGTCCTTAAAAATCATGATTAACTAGCTAAATATTATTGCATTACATTAAATTATTTTCCGAAAATGGAATGCGGTTCAGTTCTTTAATTTTTTAATAAATTATTCCAATTTAATGAGTTTAAATGTAGCAGTTCATTTGTCTCAATACGTTTCAGATTACTAGTATACACATTTCAATATAAAATAGTGTTACTGCTGTTTACATTTTAGAATTACCTGTTGGGTAATTGCCGTAATTTTTCTTCGCATGTCCTCAGTCCAATGATTGTTATCTTTTATGTTAACCGTTTTACTTTTTTCTCATTTGCCAATTAATGTTGCCTCGCATATATTGAGCATTTTGTTGAATTTGAATCTACTAAGTATCCCGCAAGCCACCCTGAGTCTCTTGTCGGGTGCAGGGCATCCTGCTGGGCTTCATAATCCCTTGAAGACCTACTTAAATAGAGGTCAACATGCGAGCCACCTAGCAGTTCACTTCTTCCACAGTATGATAACATGTCTTTATCGAATAATCGTTGTTTCTTCAACGATTGCAGTCATTACGAATGAATTTCATTGATATTTCTTGTCGGCGTGTCGACTGTCTCGACACCGTTAGCTTAAGTAGTTATGTACTTCACACTAATTCAGTGATTCAACCCGGAGGTTGTAGGATATTTCAATCCTGCCACGTGAACGGCGGTGAAATATACATTAATTGCCATGAGAAAAAAATCACCTGGACCGGGAATCGAACCATGGACCACAGACCACTACGCTACCCAGGATCCTGGGTAGCGTAGTGGTCTGCGCAGGGGTCCGGAAAGCCATAGATCCGTGGTTCGATTCCTGATCCAGGTGAATTCTTTCTCATGGCAATTAATGTAAACCCGGAGGTTGATTAGGATAGGTTATGGTAGAGCTCACCCCGGACTAACCCACAGGCGTATGAATTTCACACATTCAGGGTATGGGGGCCAGTCCCTTTCCCTGGGTCACCTCGCACTCCGAGGATTTTTTCGTTCGGGGCGTCCAAAGGCTTCACCCGGATTTGAATCCGGGATCCTTCGATCAGTAGCCAAGCGCCGACTAGGCCACCACGCTCCGATTATGTACTTACCGGTCATTAAATAATGGCTTTTTCAATACTTAAAAATACACTTAATGTTATTGCCATACTTTTTCCCCGAGTCTCACTGGTTTATTTGCTCTGTTCATAATATTTTTGAGAATGAAGAAACAATTGTTCTACAGTAAGGCTAAAAAAATGTTGATGTTTATGGAAGATAGGAAATACTTCGACCGCTAATTCAAAGGAACCTGAAAGAGGTAATGAAGAGCGTGTCAAAGTGTTAAACGAATGCCTGGTGACTGCAATGATGTAATGGAGGAGAGTAAGCATGCTCTTCGTGTTTAGGCGTTGGCCAGAATATCATAACACAGAGACTCTTTGACGAATGTCTATGCAAAAAGGCATGGAAGGAGGAATTTATTAGTTGGAATTTAATTGCTAAAACCCAAGTAATTGTTTGCTTATTCGTTGGACAATGGCAGGAGAAACTGATAAAGGGTGTATAACTGTATAACTCTTAGCCGTATTTAACTTAATTTTGCGTGGAAAATGGCTTTTTTTCGATGGCAAATCCAGATATATCCAATTCTCTCAGATGGCCAAAGCTTCGCTATTTTCTCATTGGAAGAGAAGTTGTCGTTCGTGACTGATGCTTTCGCGTGTTTCCTCTGGGCCTTCTCTTCCGTGCCCTCGCCCTCTAAGTAATGAACGCACAACTGGGTCACTACATGCGTGCAGGGGTGGAGTGTCGCAATACGAGTGTCTGCCGCATGCGAGCCGGATCCGACTCTCTCGGGTGGCGACTGCTGTCGGGGCCTTGGGCCCCTCCTTGCCTCATCCTTGTCTCAAGGGTTTTCTGCGGTCTGGAGCGACGCCGCTGCGGCTCGGAGTTTGCGGTCTCGGCGCGGATCGATACCTATCGAGGAGAAGATCTTTGGCGTCGATTACTATTTGCCCGAAGTTCCCACTGTCGTCTCTAATTGCAATAAAACTTGTGAGAGGAGACTTCAATATCTTAAATGAGCCCATTAGTGGAGGCTATGAACGCATCTAGCAGTCATTCTGTATTGCGCATACCCGTAAACCCCTTGGAATATGTTTGGTGTTCATTAACTTGCCCTAAATCCAAACCAGTATCTGTCTGCGCATGCTATAGGCCCCTAAACAGTGATGTTGACTCACTATTAGAACTGACAAAGCAGATAAATTCTATCACGTCCCGTAAGAACGATCGTAACATAATAATAGGTGGAGATTTCAATACACCATCAATAGACTGGAGAAATTACTGCTTCAAAGGTGGAGGAAGGGACAAGGACATCTGTGAGACTTTATTAGATGCATTCTCCAACAACTCATGACAAAATTAGCCACAGTACCTAATAGAGGGGATAACATTCTTGATTTACTGGCAACCAACATCCCACAACAAGTCATTCAGATTGACACCGTTGATGGAATCAGTGACACACACACCACAGAGTTCTGACAGCAAAATTCTCTCTAACTTTAGATAAAAATTTTTAACAAAAAAGAAAGATTTATATTTTTAATAAGAGCTGACTTTGCTAACTTTAAAATTGCGGAATTCAAAATAAAAACACTTGGGGAGCAATTGAAAGAAAATCCAAAAGTTTTTTGGTGGTACGTAAGAGAAGTGCAAGGCCATAAGTCTGCCGTCCATTCGCTTAAAAATGATAAGGGTGAAATGGCCACAAACACTCTTGACAAAGTTAACTTGATGAATTCCTTCTAAGCTATAACCCCAAAAAATCTCCTGGCCCTGACCAAATACCCTCCCGCGTATATAGAGAGTAAGCTTCCGAAATTTCCCCCTACCTTGAAATATTATTTAATGACCGAACCCTGACTGAACACATCGTACCGATGGATTGGAAAGTAGCCGATGTAACACCCATTTTTAAAAGTGGAGATAGGTAGCAGCCATCTAACTACCGGCCTATATCCCTCACATCCATTTCATGAAGTGTCCTGGCAAATATCATGTCAGTTCAGTCATGGGACACCTAGATAGCCAGAATTTATTGTCCAATGCTCAGCATGGCTTCCGAAAGAGTAGATCATGTGAAACTCAATTTGATCTATTTTCCCACTATATTTGAGTTTCCGGCGGAAATAATATTCCAGTGGATGCTATATTTCTCGATTTAAAGAAAGCTTTTGACAAGGTGTCTCATAGAAAACTAATTTTGAAATTAAAATCTTATGGGTTAGACAGTAACATTATATCATGTATTAATGATTTTCTGCATGATCGGGTGCAAAGGGTTGTTTTGGACTGTGTTACCTCACCGGCAATTAAAGTCACTTCGGGTGTCCCACAAGGTAGTGTGATAGGTCCACTCCTATTCCTTTTGTACATTTATGATATCCATAAGGTGGTAAAAAGTAAGCTTCGTCTATTTGCCGATGACGCAGCAGTGTAACTGCAGGGAAATTCTATGCCCCAATGATAAAGAATATTTAAATATTGACCTACAAGCAATTGAAACTTGGTGTGATATATGGCAGTTAGAATTGTACTTTAAAAAATATCTGGTAATGAATTTTTGGAAAAAGAATAGTTCTCCTCCTAGCACTTACAAAATAAGTAATAATGAATTAACAAACGTGGAATCCATTAAATACCTTGTAATAATACTGACACAAGATCTTTCCTGGAGTAAACATATACGTGAAATAATGGGTCAAGCTACTCGTAGACTGGGATTCATCAAAAGAGTATTGGGTAAATGTGACGAACATGTACGAGAAATCAGTTAATTTTCCGTTTTTAGACCTCATTTGGAATATGCTGCCATTGTATGGGATCCCTACGAAATCGGTCTAAGTAACGAACTTGAAAGTGTGCAGCAAAGATCAGCAAGATTTGTAAAGGGACGGCACGATAACTATATTAGCGTAACCAGTCTATTAAATGAATTAAAATGGGAATCATTGTCAGATCGCAGGTTGCAATTTAGACTTTATCTCCTAAAACAATTCCAAGATAATATTTTCAGTGATGACGTTAAAAATATTTTGCGAACCCCAACTTACCATGGTAGACTGGACCATAATAAAAAAAATAGAGAAATTGATTGCCGAACTGACAGATTGAAAATGTCCTTTTTTCCTCGTACAATTAGGGATATGAATAACGGTAAATATATCTAATACGAGTAGTTGCATGTTTATGTAAGGACTTGAAGGTGACCCAACTAACAGCACGTTTTTGCATGCGTAGTTTACTATTTTTATCTTTTATATAGTTCAGTCTAGACTAATATATATTAATGCTAATCCTTTTAAATGCATGATATGTAGTGCATGTTTGGTGAGAGTTCACCCCCTGCCACACACCTTAGAGGTGGCTTGCAGGGCATTATGTAGATACCGTCTTCGAAACACCATGCTTCATTTCGCTCCTCAGACCTCTTTCAGTATGTACCGCTTGTGTATGGAATTTGGCGAGGAATGATTGAATACGGAGATCGTGTCGTGAATATCGTGAGAATGGCCAAACATATTTTTGATAATTTTGTAAGTTACAAGGGTATTGGAAAAAATATGGATGGGAGTCGCTAGCAGAATTAAGGTCGCAATTATACTGAATCATGTTTTTTATTTGACACCGATCTGTTTTCATTTTCTTTTGAAGCCGGGTAATTTAATGGCCTTGTTGATCTTCTAAAATATTATAGCCAGTTTGGTTGTCATGAAAAAGCATATGTGCATTAGTGTTTGACTTCCGTACTGTTAGTCTTCGAAAGTATTTCTTTACGTGAGAAATAAGAGATCTCGATTGGCATAAATACAGCGGAGAGGTGGATAAAATGTCTCCAGCCTGGTTTTTCGTTCATTTTAAAAAACTAAACGCTAGGCGCCATGATTATACGCTCGTGTAACTGCCTTACTATCTATCTTCCTGAATACATCTTATTGTAATGACTTTACCACATGTTTTTCGTTAGTTTTTTTCTCAGCATTTTTTTACTATTCCAGTTTTCAATTTTTCAGTGACACAAGTTTTTTTTTAAGTGTAATCAATTACTTTAATTCCAAAATGCCATTGCATGTTAGATGATGATTTATCTTCCACCGTGTTCCATGTTAGTTGCCGAAGATGTGTAAGTAAATATGACCTTTTGCCGTTTTGGGTGATTTTGAGTACAACTGCTTTCATTATTCGACAAAATAGTTTTCAATTCATTAAGATGAATTTTTTTTATGTTTTATTTTATGTATTAGGGAGATAAATTATTTCGACGCTAGATTTACCTATTGCGCATGATGCTGACCAGCAAATTTCCTATCGTGAAAGGACTAGTGTCTTGTTGTTATATATTTTATTCGCTTCTCGAGAGTGTGTGTGTTATAAGCTTATAGTAGTTATGTTAAACCTCTATCCAGTTGATGTAAACAATAAATAATTCTTTCCCGTGATAAACCTGAACTAAATACATCAGGACACTTGCCGGATGCGTAATTTCTTCTTCAAGGGCCGGAGGATTTTACTTAATCTTGTGTTCTCTCTGAGATTCTTGAGCGAGAAACTACTCCCATCGCAGTAAGTCCATTTGTAGCGGTTAACGAAAGCGTCACCAGGTTTTGAACTCGGGACATTCCGGGCTGTAGCCAAACGGTGTGCTCTCCAGGCTACGGTGACTGTTTCAATCTGATAATTATGAACGAGGCCAATATGAATAAGTTTCCATCTGGTGGCTCCCACTAGCAATGGGGGCGTTTACTCGGAATCTAAATCGCAATTTTGTACACGAAATCGTTAGATGGAAACGAAAAACGAATTTTGGTGAGAAAATTAATCTTCTAACCACAACCATTCACTCATAATTCAAAAATTAAAATAAGCAAAAGGTGATGCCCACCGATAAAGCTGCTGTGATAACATTGACGTCACATTCCTCCCGTCCTTGACTGCTTTTAGGGGAAGGGAAGTGAGTGGAGGGGGGAACACTCGGAAGGTGTGCTGGCACAGATCCTGTCGCAATCGCTCCCATTGGCCGAGTCAGCTGTGCATCCCTCCAATTGCTATAAGGCAAAGTAGCTTCGCGGGCTCAGTTGTGATTGGACGAAGTCGAATACGTCAGAGGTTGCATCACGCCCACTTTTCCGAAAGGGTTAAAAACATCAGTTTTTCGCCGCTTATAACTCGGGAAAAAATTTACGCATCAAAAAACGGAAAAATACGGGTCTTTTGATTTTACAAACTCTATCAAATTCGGCAATAAAAAAATATGGTAAACGACCCCATTGCCTCCCAATGATCTTCTCCACTGGTTATTTTGTTAAACTCACTAACATCGTTAACCAAGGTTTGGAATCATAATCAGATCACAGGTGAAAGTACGGATTCAATGGGGATCGGGTTGGTGTGGTGGCTAGAGTACTCCTCCCTGGCCTCCCATCCCGAGGGCCCGGGTTCGATTCCCGGCAGTGGCGGATTTTTCAGTGGAAAACCGGTCCCCCCTTGAAATCCTAGTGGAGGGCTTTTCAAGTTTAGTACTCCGTCCGTCGGATGGGACGTTAAGCGGTGGTCCCCTTGGCGCCTTTCGTTAAGAGTAGGGTAATTCCGACGCCGGGTTTCTCTCCACCCTTTCCTCCGTTCCCTAAAACTCCTACCATTACCCAATTATCCACCTATCCTATATGGCGCACATGACCTCAGCTGTCGGTCGCCTCCCCTAAATAACCAAACCAAACGGATTCAATAGGCCGCAGACACTTCAAACGGATAGCTTTACTTAAGATGTTAGATATATTTGGAAAACCCTAGCATATCATGCTAGATTCGACCAGATAAATAAGATTAGAGAGATGGATTGTCGTAGCAATAGATTTAAAATGCCATTTTTCCCGCATACTGTAAGAGAACGTAATAGGCAATATAGAAGAGGGATAGCTAGGTGAAATATTGTTGAGGTAGGATGTAGTACATGATACTTGTATTAAAATTAATAATGCTTGCATGGTAGGTAAATAGATAAATTAATTTAGCTAATTGCATTTATAACCAATAATCCCTTTATTGCTATTTAGATACTAACCTTCTGGCGGCATGCGCCTCTATTATCTAACGTCTTTCCATGTAGTAGCGTATTGTACGTCAGTAGTGTAAATTTGGTAATCTTCACCCCCTACAACACATCCTCGCGGTGGTGGCTTGCAGGGTATTGCGTAGATGTAGATATAGATGTAGGTGGTCCTTCTCATTACTTCCTAGTGTCATAGGCAGTCTTATAAATAATTGTATTCAAAATCGTAATGTATTTGATCATTTATTAATATTGAATACGAATTATTTGCAGCATGAAATACATTGTTTTTATTAATTTACAAAGAAGCATTTAAATTACAAAGAATGTAATATTTACTGGGCGATTGCCCACATACAAAGCGTAGTGATTTCCCTGCCATCGAGAGAAAGCGAATATTTAAAGCTTCCTAATTTATGACGAGAGACGATTAATGGATGTAATAATTGGATAAAACGGTGTTGCTTCGCCGCAGGAACAATTCCGGGACCCATTTGTGTGGTGCGATTTAGCACCAGCTGCACCAGACCGCGATAAACACCTGCGCGTTCCTCTGTGACTTTGTTCGGTCATTATGGGTTTGCATTTAATATGGAAACGGTATACATTATGCCTCAATGTGGATGTTATGCAATTAGTTTCCCTCCTATGGAGGCTGCAAATTTTTAAATTCATGCCAATGATTACGATTGCGAAGCAATCGAATTTGAAGACTTGAAATTCTCGCATTAACCTTATGAATACTTTAGGTAGGTAGCATTCGTATAATTTGATTGAGGTGATTGAGGAAAGTGCAGCATATTGGAAAACTATTAATGGATGCCCACTAAATGGAAACATAGCTGTTTTTTTTAATGAATATCGAACTGTTTTGAGCTGCTTGAGAACGGCAAATTGTTTGAGATACTATGGGCGTTTAATTCGGGGTAGAAAATTGGAAAAGACAAGAGAGGGTGTAATTTCCATCTAAATCTATCATTTATATCTACTCATTTCGCTTATTAAAATAAATTGTTGTTGAGGCATAGGAAAAAAAAGTCGGTGTATTGCAGTTAGACTTTTGCATGGCATATATGAAGTCATACGGAAATTGAGGAAATTTCACTGATACCTACCACGGTAGTCAGGTCGGCAACATAATGGCCTGAGAACCAGAAGGTCAGGAACTCAAATGTCATGTCTTGACTAATCTCTAAGCTCGTCATTTAACACATATTTCTTTTATTCAATTCCCTTCCCTCTCTGAGATACACTGCTATTTGGGCTACCACTCACACTTTTATGAATTAAGTTGCCTAACTACTGACCTTAAATTTCATTTAAAGATATGAAGCTTCGTTCGCAGACTTTGTTGGAGTATTTACTCAAAATAAAACATCAATGGCATCATAAAATCGGCATTTACATTAGCGGATGAAAATTAGTCATCCCGCTTATAAATGATTTCGTATGTTTCGTCATTAACTTTTTCTATGCGGATTGAATAGACGAGCTCCATCCAACATCGAAAGAGATGGGTATCCTATAAGATAAAGATTTCTTGCATTTTGTCTGTAAAAATTTCTTTACGATGTATACGTGGTTCTAAGATTTTGATAAACTGCATCTTCATCAATGGGGGCGTTTACTCGGAACCGAAATCGCAATTTTGTACACGAAATCGTTAGATGGAAACGAAAAACGAATTTTAGTGAAAAAATTAATCTTCTAACCACAACCATTCACTCATAAATCAAAAATTAAAATAAGCAAAAGGTGACGCCCACCGAAAATGATGCTGTGATAACATTGACGTCATTTTCCTCCCGTCCCTGACTGCTTTCAGGGAAAGGGAAAGGGAGTGGAGGGGGGTTCTCGGAAGGTTGCTCGCACAGATCCTGTCGCAATCGCTCCCATTGGCCGAGTCAGCTGTGCCCCCCCCCCCCCTTTGCGATAAGGCGAAGTAGCTTCGCGGGCTCAGTTGTGATTGGACGAAGTCGATATACGTCAGAGGTTGCACCACACCCACTTTTCCGAAAGGGTTAAAAACATCAGTTTTTCGCCGCTTATAACTCGGGAAATAATTGTCGGATCAGAAAACGGAAAAATACGGGTCCTTTTATTTTACAAACTCTATCAGATTCGGCAGTTAAACAAATATGGTAAACGACCCCATTGTCAACAATCATGATTTTGTTTGACGCAGCTCTCCACTGAGTTCTTTTATCGGCTAATCTCTTCATTTTTACGCATTTCTTCTCTTTCACATTCTTCATCACTTGTTCCATATATATCTCGCACGAGGCCTGCCTTTTCCATTCTTCCCGTTCACTTATCCTTCAACTATTATCTTCAACAGGCCATCATGTCTCATGATGTGGCCGATCAAGTTGTCCCGTCTTCTTCTTGGGGTATTCAGAAGACTTCTCTTTTCTCCCACTCTTCTTAGGACTTCCTCGTTACTTACTCGGTCGATCCATTTAATCTTCAGAATTCTTCAGTAGCACCACATTTCAAATGCTTCTACCCTCTTCTTCTCCGCTGCTCTCATCGTCCATGCCTCACTGCCGTAAAGAAATATGTTCCAGATATATGTTCTGATGAACTGTTTCCTTACTTTACGCTTGTATTTCCAGCTGCAAGTAGATTCTTCTTTTGAAAGAATGCCCTCTTTGCCTGGGCTATTCTACTCACTATTTCTTTCTTGCTTCGCCCATCGTTGGTTAGTCGGCTTCCTAGATAACATAACTCTTTAACCTCTTCAAGTTTTTGTTTTCCTAGTTTTACATTGGTTTTCGCCTCTTCTTTCTTGCTGCACACCAATATCTTAGCCTTCTTCTTATTGATCTTCAGCTGATGTCTGATCATTGTCCTTTCCATGGTCATTAGAATCTTATTCAGATCCCTCTCTGTGTCTGCTATGAGTGCTATATAATCGGTGAATCGGAGCATGCTATTTTTTTCTCCGTGGATTTTCATTCCAGAAGACTTCTCTTTGATTTAATTAATGGCTGTCTCTGTATAAGCATTAACAATTACAGGAGACAGTACAGAGCCTTGTCTAACACCTTTCCTTATTCTTGCCTCTGCATAGCTGGGTCCAGATTTTATCACCGCTACCTGGTTTTTATGCAAAATGTGGATAAAACTTCGATCAATTTAGTGTACTACAATTCCCTTTAGAATTCCTAGATTTGAATTGCAATACACATTGTCAAAAGCCTTCTCTAAATCCACAAATGCAAATAACGTTGGTTTTTTTATTCTTCTCCATTCTCTTCTCTATGATCAGCATAAGGGCCAATATTGCTTCTCTTGTGCACTTACTTTTCCTGAATCCAAATAGACTTTCATTCAGGATTTCCTCTGCTTTTCGTTCTTATTCTTCTGCAGATGATTCTAGTTGTAACCAATCTCGGGCCGTTACGATGATAGGAAGAATTCGAACTTGAAAGACGGTTACACCGTAGACGACAGTTTTTCTTGACGCTTAGTAAAATAACGAGGTTGCAAAGAAATCGGGCGTCAAGGAGTCTATTGAACAGGCGATAGTACCCAGCGACCACAAGGCATGGACGTGTGAAAAAGCGAATCAAGATGCCCCCAATAAATCTACGTCGCCGGCGTTAGGATAGTCGAAGGGTTAACTCCAAAGTTAGTTGGAAAAGGTTAAGGAGGTTGACTCGCGACTGCTTGAGTCATGTTGTCTGAGGAATCATAGTAATTTAAGTACGAGTATATGCCTGCTAAGTCATCGTTACTTCACAAAGAAAATTACCTAAGCTATTGAAAGACATAAGTATCACAAGAAATACGATGGAAAGTCGAAGGATTTATTTTTTATGATAATTTTAATCAGCTCGACGATGGAGTCAATTCAGCACTTACTTTAAAGAAATAAATTCATGTACTCAATGAATTTACTGATTTATAACACCAGAATATTACTATCAAACGTTATGTTATAATATTTTTCTGAAATATGCTTTAATATCTCATTAGTAATGATATCATTCATACGCCATACATTATGGCGGAACCTACCGCAGCGCCACTTGAAGACAACTACGCATTTTGACTACTATAAGCGCAGAAATTGGTGGATTTTGCGAAAAATACGGTGGGTTGATGCCTTTTTTTCGTGTCATTTTATTTCTTGTGAAATGACGCTTAAAATATCAGGTTTTTGCAAGAATGACATGTCACTATGGTATTTTTAAATGTTATATTCCCATGTGATGGCCATTCTCGCCGTTAATCGTATGTAATTTCAATTGCAAGTTGTGCAAAAAAGAGTATGGGTTGGTATAATTATCTTTACTTTATTAGACTGAGGAACTTTAGTTTTATAAGTGCTGAAAATATAAAAAAATGACATGACTTTGACTTTTCGGCTCAACCTCCTTAAGGCGTTATAGTAAGGACAGCCGCGGACAGTTTTCGGCGACCGTTTTTGGCATTCTTTCGCTCTGTCCGTGTTTATATATCATTGAACTACGGGATAACTATTAAAGATAGAGACTTGCGATTTTCTTTTTTTTTATTCAAGAGATGTCATTCCATATAACGGTCGGAAAGAAAAAAATTTATTCCTGTAGGTTAGCGAGTAAATGTAGCTGAACTTTGGCTTATTAAAACTTGCTTCGAAGACAGAAATTCAAAAATCGGAAAAAATCAAGACGTAGCGACGTCTTTCTTCTACAAGTGCGTTTAAGCACATAGGTCAGGATTTGTGTCCAAAACCGCTATCATCAATGCGGTGGACTCCTGCACGCCGAAAATCTTAATTTTTCAGCCGCTGCGGAGGTCTACTGCTCCGTTACGAGCCATTTTCCCATTCCATCTCCCCAGCACTTCGGCAACGCGAAACAAGGTGGAGGGGTTTTGGACGTCCACTCGCCGATTTCGTCATCCGCTCAAGTTTTCCACTACCTTGGATAATCAACTCTATTTCTAGGAATTCGTGAGGATTCTTTTGGCCGCGTATTCGAATTGGAAATAAACTTACCTGGGTCTTTACAGGGTGTCTCGGGGTGGCCTAGTGGGTAGAGCACTGAGCTACCGACCGGAGTGTCTCGGGTTCAAGCGGCTTTCTGGACACCCCGCCTAAAATCTTCGTGATTCGATTTTCTGCGGGTCAGAACTTCGTAGGAAATCGCAGGTGGCCCAGGGAAAGTAAGTGGCCTCCCTACCCTGAATGTGTGAATTTCACACGCCAATGGCTTAGTACGGGGTGAGCTCTACTCTCGCCTATCAAAGAACAACCTTAGGGTTGAGCACCGGGAATTAGAGGGGAATTTTCATTTTAAGTTTAAGTTTATCATTTTAAAATGTTCATGTTTACTGTATCATATCGAATTAGAAATTTTTACCCAAATTACCATGGGAGTACGCAGTTACTCGTAATCATTCTAGTGCGTTGTAATTAGCCTCTATTGTGGGAAGGATTATTGATTGGGTTAATTGATTTTATTTTAAGTTAATATATTAATTTCTCTCTTTACAGGTAAGAATTGCCATCCAATTGCATCAGCTGCATTTACCACAGAAGTATGTGAGTAATTTTACGCTTCGTTTTATTTTTGATTGGTGTACTTGTCAGGTCGTTTTTCATTGGCTTTTCCATTGCATTCCATGGCCTGGATTTTCATTGCATCTGGCTTGTTGAGCGGATAATCTTTGGCTCCCAAAAATGAATTCTGTAACTGATAATTAACCCAATCCTTCTCATGAATTTATTCTACGAATCACTACTTCGATATGCTCAATAAATATTAATTATTAAATGCTCTCTCTGTTTGTCGTTTAGTTAGTTCGCGCAACATCTCGGTATTGTTGGTCTTTTGCTGGCCACCACTTTATTCATCTTCTTTAAACAACGCGGTTCATCATTTCGTTCCAAGTTCAATCATCTCCACAGAGGCAGCACCGCATTGCCTTTCGCATCAACATGCTCTCAGAGAAATGAGCCACGTTGTAGTAGGGTACTTTCCTATCATTATTTATTTTCTTCATTTAAATTTTGCAACCCATGGAGTGTGTATTTTAATCCATTCGATTTTAAAATTACGGTTAAGTATTTTTCCTCATTAATTAGGGAAGTGGAAAAATTCAACGGCACGACAAGGCAGCGGCAAACAATTGCATGCCGATAAATTATGCATGTGACGTCAGAGGTATTTACTTTCTCTGCCGCTAGGTTGTGCCACGGACGTTTCCAGGCACACCGTGCAGTCAGTGAAACGTTATCAACTAGTATCCGAGCTACATACACGTATTCAGTTAATGCATTAGGATTTACATTTAATTATTTGATTTAAAAATGAATTATTCTTTTGTTTCACGGAGAAACAACTACCTAGTGTTTATTTTATTCTATCTATCTATGTATCAACAGGATACCCTGCAATCCACCGCGAGGGTGTGTGGCAGGGGGTGAATATCACCAAGCATGACCTATGTGCAAGCAAACAAGCAAATACAGGGTCCAATGCAACAAGATAGTTAGTATCTACACATCTACATCCACACGATATCCTACAATCCATTGCGAGGGTGTGTGGCAGGGGTGAATATCATCAAGCATGCATTATTGACATGTAGACAAGCAAATATAGGGTCTCATTCATCCAGATTGTTAGCATCTACATCTATATCTACACGATAGTCTGCAATCCATTGCGAGGGTGTTTAGCAGGGGGTGAATATCATCAAGCATGCACTATTGACATGCAGGCAAGCAAATATAGGATCTCATTCATCAAGATTGTTAGTATCTATGCATCTACATACTTATTGGCGAGCTTCACGCCCATCTTCGCAGTAGCCTAGGACCTCTCTCTCTTTTGGATTTCACTTGGGTTCACTGAGAATGAAGTTAATCAGTTCAATGCTTACTTCTGTCGTAATGGATGCCTAGCATTTCACACATTGCGTAGTGTGCATGCATTTGCCATGTAAACTACGTCCCCCAAAGTGAGTTCACTTGATAACAATGAGAGAAAAATCCTCTCCCTTCGCTTTGCGTTGGCCAGTGTATGCAGACAAAGCGAGTGGCATGCATTCTTTCCATTTTCCTTTTGTTTTCGAGCCCTTCCCCCCTGCGGTCTCACCACGGCGAATTAACTCTCAATGCGAGAGCCTGAAGCTGGAGTCGGTGTTTGCGGAGGCGCGCTCTGGGTGAGGATGCGGAAACCTCAAAAAGTTGCGCTTGAAATTTCCGCGGAGACGATCGCGGTTAAAGCAAGCACCCTGGGGTGATCTTCGAGAGTGGGAACAGTTGAGAACAACAACGCGCTGTTTCATCAGGAGATGGTCGAAACGTGAGGAACAGAAGGGGTAGAGTGGTAGAGGGTAGGGGATAGAGTGGCGATTCTAAATCTACACGATACCCTTCAAGCCACCGCGAGGGTGTGTGGCAGGGTGTGAAGATCACCAAGCATGCACTACCGACACACAAACAAGCAACTATAGGGTCTCATGCAGCTAGATTGTTAGTATCTTTTGTATTTAAGGGATTAATACATGCATCATTCACCACAGCCTGCTCTAAAATATTTCCCCTTATACCTATCCCTTTGCTATGCTACCTATTCTGTTCTCTTATAGTAGGGGAAAAAAATGACATTTGAATCTATCAGTACGACAATATATCTCTCTAATCGAAATTTCTCTAATAGATTTAATCTGAACGTTAACCTACGCTCTGATAATGATTCCCACCCTGATTCTTGTATTAATTCTGAAACACTACTCGACTTATCGTAGCACCTTTTAACGAACCTAGCTGCTCTACGCTGCACACTGTCTAGTTCTCTCATCAAACCTAATTCATTAGGATCCCATACACTGGCTGCATACTCAAGGTGGGGCCTAACTAGTGAAAAGTAGCATCGCTCTTTTGTCTTCTCATCACATTTCCCAAGTACCCTTTTTATAAATCCTAGCGTTCTCTTCGCTCGGCCGCATATTTCCCGGATGTGTCTTCCCCACGATAAATCTTTAGTGATTGTTACACCTAAATACCTTATGGTTTCAACGCTTTCTATCTTCGTGTTATTAATTTTATAGGATCGCTCTATCGGATCGATGAAACAACTTCGGCCGTCACATTGTGGAATTTTTCCATGATTGAAAATAAGAATGAACTTTGTAATTTTCCACACGTTGTGTCCACACGTTCCAACGTGTGGAAAATTACAAAGTTCATTCTTATTTTCAATCGCTCTATCGGATTATTCCTCCTCTAAAAATTAATAGCTACACATTGTCCTTGCCACTCGGAAAAATGGAGCACTTGAGGATTGTGGAAGAAGTGCCTTTTTCAAGAAGAAATTTTCAAACTCCAAAGAAATGTTTTAATAGGTTAGAAGCAGTGGCGTACAGATGGGAGGGTTTAACCCCCCAAAAACATGTTTATCTGAATTCATGAATTATCACTTCCATCGCTTGGCTTATGTTTAGCATCTACCCACACTTTACCCCTGGGTACTTTACAATATCTGATATGGTATTTTACCGGCGAATACTATTTACGGATGTGAGTGGAGGGGGGTTCTCGGAAGGTCTGCTCGCACAGTTCCTGTCGTAATCGCTCCCATTGAGAGAGCCAGCTGTGTCCCCCTCTTTGCGATGAGGAGAAGTAGCTTCGCGGGCTCAGTTGTGATTGGACGAAGTGGATATTCGTCAGAGGTTGCACCACACCCACTTTTCCGAAAAGGGTTAAAAACATCAATTTTTCGTCGCATAGGTATAACTCGAGAAATAATTAACGGAGCAAAACACGGAAAAATACGGGTCTTTTTATTTTACAAAATCTATCAGATTTGGCGATAAAAATAAATATGGTAAACGACCCCATTGCTTTTAGTTGGATCTATAGGAGTTTAGACTAGTATATTATTACTAGTTTTTTATCCATGATGTTTAGTTCATGCTTGGTGAGAATTCAACCCCTGCCACACACCTTCATGGTAGATTATTCGGTATTATGTAGATGCAGGTGTAGGCCTTATATTCTCTTATAGATTTAAGTTGTTGACAGTATAATTTCTAATAAATGCAACTTCCAAAACCCAAAATGTCTGCATAAAATGAAAGCAATTCATAGGCAATGGCAGTACGCCATGTAGATGGCATGTAGATAGTAGATAATCATATAACGTGGCTTTGAATGCATGGAGTGATTTGGCGTCTTTCAGTGGACTAGGTAGTGAGTTTCGTATTGCTGTAGAACTGGTTACAAATGATTTTGGTGCTGCAAATGAGATGCACAGTCGAATCGTGGAGGGTTAGGGGGATTGAGATGAGGGGTGGAGAGGGTCGGGGGTTGGCAGGGAGGAGGAGACTCGACCCTCTCCTCGGTCGAGGGGAGGGGAGGGCCTGCGGCGTGGGGGTGGAAGGAGGGGGAGGGGAGTTGGCGGGGAGTGGGGAGGACGGTGCAGAGTGATCTTGAGCATGCAGCATCCGCTCCATGGGTTCGATGAGCCTTCCGAAGCCTTGGACCAAACGAAAAAACGGTGCCTTCTTGTAGTCTTTGCCAGCATTTCACCTACACTTACGTAATACCCTGCCAGCCACCGCTAGGGTGTGTGGTAGGGGGTGAAAATCACCGTACATACTTTACTGACATGCAGCTTAGAGCTTGTACACTATTATTATTTCATGGAAATGTTTTAGTTGTAAGAGTCACATGCAACTTGATACTTACTGTCCGCGCCAAAATCTTGTTGACTCGAGTTTAAACCTAAATAACTCCGAAATCGTTCATCAGATTTTCACGTTATTAGCGTAATAATTTAGATAAGTTTGTTATTGACTGACTAAATCGTTAGAATAATTTTTAAAAACAAATTTTGGACCTGTTTTTTGCGTTTAGATGAGGTTGGCACCTTATTTTACATCGAATTTTGTTTCTTGAAAAAACGCAGCGCAGAAAAAGTTCAGCGTTGCCGGCGGAGTGTCCTGCTCTGGGCTCGCGCGTTTTTTTCGGGAAACATAAAATTCCATATAAAATAAGGTGCTAACTTCAGCTAAATGATAATATCTGATTCGCTCTGGAAGTTTAAAGAATAAGATGACAGTTGTAGTCTCGTGGCGCCATGATGTATAGTTGCCGAGAAAAATTGTGGTTATGAATGGAATAGCATATCAATAAGTGCTGAATTCAAAAACCCTGAAACTTCGCAGACATAATTATAAAGATATAATTCACCTTGCATTAAAAATTTGTTTTAGTCAAATGCTTTGCTTGAAAGTTATTAGACGTCAAAGTGACGCATGGCGCCGTAGCGTTAAAAAAAATTGGGCCATTTTTTTACTCTAACGTAATAAACAGTTCCAAAATTTGTTTTTAAAAATTATTCCAACAATGCAGTAAGTCAACAACAAAATTATCTAAATTACAATGTAAATAACGTGAACGGTTTAGCAGTTATTTAGGTTTAAACTTCAGTCTACAAGATTTTGGCGCGGACAGTAGTATCTGCATAGTAACAAAGTGATTAGTGGTTAGAAAGATTTTCTCTAAATGTTAGCCATTTTCAGCACTAATCGTTGTCGAGGTATTCGCATAATGTTTGCGCAAGTTTGTCGCGCCTTCCATCGCCAATGTTGGGGCATCTTCCTAATCTTTGCTCTGCATCAATGAAGTTGAGGAATGGTGAAAAAAAAGAATGCTTTGTGGAGAGTGATTTGTATCACCCTGGGAAATGATAACGATAGCACAGGGAGGGGAGTGTCCTAGGAAACGCAGATTTCACGGATAAACACGCGGGCGCGATCCGTGCTTTGTCACGGGGGATGAGCAAGAGTAGTCGGGGGGGAAGGGGCAATTGTTGGAGGGAAGGGGCAGGAGGGTCTGTTGCGGTGGAAGGGTGGAGAGGGATGGGGGGGGGCGAATGAAAGGGAGGAGCAGAAGATGGCCAGCGAACAAAGAGGAAAGGGTTTTGTGGAAGGGGTGAGAGAATAAAAGAGTCGTGATGACAATTCGGACCCCTTCCCTCCCTCCTCTCATCTCGCTCCTTTTTTTGAGATTTTAATCCTCGATGGCCTCCGGCAAAGTGGCAGCGGGCGCTGGTTGGGGGTGGTTGGCATCCCTTGACGTATTGGTCGCTCTGTCGGGCGAGACGGCTGCCATCGAAGGGAGGGGGGGGGGGGGTGCGGAGTAAGGAGCATCGTCTTGCCGGAAGCGGGTCCTCCTTCGAGTGCTGCTCCGTCAGGGGCATTCATCTACATCGCGATTCCCTGCAAGCCACCGCGAGGGTGTGTGGCAGGGGGTGAAGATCACCAAGCATGCACTACTAACATGCAACTATAGGGTCTCATGCAACTAGATTGATAGTATTTAAGGGATTAATGCATGCATCATGCACTACAGACTACTCTATAATATTTCCCCTACCTATCCCTTTGCTATGCTGCCTATTCTGTTTATAGTACGGGGGAAAAATGCCATTTTGAATCTATCAGCACGACACTCCATCTCTCTAATCTTATTTATCTGGTCGAATCTAGCATAATACGCTGGTGTTTTTAATATGTGCCTAATATCTTCAGTAAAGATATCCGATTAAAATTTCTTTAATAGATTTAATCTGTACTTTAACCTACGCTCTGATAATGATTCCCACCCTAATTCTTTTATTAATTCTGAAACGATACTCAACCTATCGTAACACCTTTTAACGAACGTAGCTGCTCTACGCTGCACGCTGTCTTGTTCTCTGATCAAACCTAATTAATTCGGATCCCATACACTGGCTGCATACTCAAGGTGGGGCCTAACTAGTGAAAAGTAACATCGCTCTTTTGTCTTCTCATCACATTCTCAAGTACTCTTTTTATAAATCCCAGCTTTCTCTTCACTTGGCCGCATATTTCCCGGATGTGTCTTCCCCACGACAAATCCTTAGTAATTGAAACACCTAAATATCTTACGGTTCCAACGTTTTCGATCTTCGTGTTATTAATGTTTAGTATCGCTCTATCTAATTATTCATCCTCCAAAAATTGATAGCTACACACTTTTGAAGGTTATGTCTTAACTGCCATTTGTCGCACCACTCTTGAATTGCATCTAAATCCTTATTCGTCCTCTCTGTTATGGCCGAAATGAAATCACATAGTGATGTACCGTAAAATTTTTAATTTAACCCAAACTGTTTTAATTCGCCATCGTCACTTTCAAGGGCCTCCACAAAAAAAGATATTAAAAAAAATTGTGGAGGATGACTAAGTGAATTTATTTTTCCCATAATGTCTCAAATGCACATAGATGAGCCAGACTCCGTTTTAAGTTATCTCATGTGTTGTTGAATACCAAGGGTGCGTTAGCTCCATATGCTTTTCAGCCATCGCGTACCATCCAGTGTTGTCCATGGCAACCGAAGAGTTCCTGTGGCGTATCAATAACTCATCACACTGATCACTGGTACCTTTATTCAAGGGTGAATTGTTCATAAGTGTGGCTAGCGGTGAAATAGACCCAGCTTGGTTTACCCGTGTTGCGTGTAGCCACAGGTGTCGACTTGTCTGCATCCAAGGCGGATTTGCTTCAATATGCGGCTGGCGATAATGTCGCAATTCGTATACTGCTTCATATGCTCTTCTATTACTCTTTTAAATTGATTTTTCCCCGCTAATGCTTCACATTAGAGTAATTATGGTTTAGCCTATAGAGCGTGTTCAGGAAACGCAGCGTGGAGTGCAGCATTGTGGTGCGAACTAAATTCCTAATTAATCACATGCATAGATTGTTCAAAAATTCCTCTTGCTTGAATTGCGTGAGAGAGACTCGTCATCATCATGGGTAAACTACTCTCCACCGGGTAAGGGTTTCGACGTTCGATCCTCGTCTCGAGTCGAGGATCGAAACGTCGGCCGAAATGGACGCCCTTGCCCGGTGGACAACCCGAGAAAACTTCTTGAAGCAGATACACGCCGGGAAAGCACCAATTCCTAATCCTAGGATTGGTTTGACGCAGCCCTCCACACGATTCTTCTATCGGCCGACCTCTTCATATTGATATAGCTCCTCTCTTTTACATCCTTCACAAGTTGTTCCATATATCTCATACGAGGCCTGCCTTTTCCATTATTTCCGTTCACTTTTCCCTCGACGATTGTCTTCATGAGGTCATCGTGTCTTAAGATATGGACGATTAGGTTGTCCCTTCTTCTTTTTAGAGTTTTCAGCAGACTTCTCTTTTCTCCTACTCTTCTTAGGACTTCCTCATTACTTACTCGGTCGATCCATTTAATCTTCAGCACCCTTCTGTAGCACCACATTTTGAATTTTCTTTGCTTTCACCCTTTTCTTATCCGCTGCTGTCCTGTTTCCTTACTTCCATGCTTGTATATTCACATGTAAATAGATTCTGTTTTTTTTTATAGAATGCCCTCTTTGCCTGAGCTATTCAACTGACTATTTCTTTCTTGCTTCGTCTATCGTTGGTTACTCGGCTTCCTAGGTAACAGAACTCTTTAACCTCTTCAAGTTTTTGTTTTCCTAGTTTGACATTGGTTTTCGCTTCTTCTTTCTTGATGCACACCAATATCTTAGTCTTCTTCTTATTTATCTTCAGCTGATATCTGGCCATAGTCCTTTCCACGGTTGTTAGCATCTTATTCAGCTCCTTCTCTGTCTCTGCTATGAGAGCTATGTCATCAGCGAATCGTAGCATACTGATTGTTTCTCCGTGGATGGGCACTCCAGAAGACTTCTCTTTGATTTCATTGATAGCTCTCTCAATGTAAAAGTTAAAAATTACGGTAGACAGTGCACAGCCTTGTCTCACTCCTTTCCTTATTCTTGCTTCTTCACAGATGGGTTCTGATTTCGTCACAGCTACTTGGTTTTTAAACAAACTTTTGATAATTCTCCGGTCATGAGGGAGGTTAGATATGTAATAAATCAACATGTATATTCGGGTGTTGTTCTGAGGTGATCGTGAGCGTAAAGTTAATTCGCAGCGAAAAAAAACTTTCAAAGTTCAACGTCGTGACAAAATGGGGGGCAGTCACCTAATAAGATTTTTGGCGGAAAACTTGACTTAATCGTGATACCAATTTTTCCATCAAAGTGCCCATAAGCCTCTATGATTAACATATTTGCGCATGGGTTTGATTAATTTGTAGCTTGTGTAATAATGCTTCCTTCTGGAAAAAATGTACGTAGGCTTCATAAATAAGAATATTTTTTCAGATCGTTTCTTTTTTCTGTCAATGTTTACTATGTCCGCAGTGTAGATATTTAAAAAGAGGTGGCTCAACAACCTAATCACAGAATGGCATTTATAGAGAACAAGTTGACAGGGAAAAAGGTTCATCAGGGAAGTTTCCGTTTTACTTCCTGGGTCTAGTACGAAAAGAGTTTAAAACTCCTCTCTGAAGTTGTTTAAAACACGAATCTTTCTATAGCAATGCAGGGGGAAGGGGGGAGACGCGGATCTATGGTATTCACTTTCTTGGCAGCGTTTAAGGCCTCACACTCCGGAATACACAGAAATAGAAGTCGGCTATGAAGCCTAAGACTTGCTCGCTCAACGCATGTTGCAGCATTACCTTTCGGTTTTGGTTAGAAAAACTGCCCTGATATCGTTAAAAAAGTGAGCAGATATCAATTACACTCATCTCCATCTACACGATACCCTGCAAGCTTCTGCGAGGGCGTGTGGCAGGGCGTAAAGATCACCAAGCATGCACTACCGTCATGCAAACAAGCAACCATAGGGACTCATGCAACTTGATTGTTAGTATCTATAGTATTTAAGGGATTAATACATGCATCATGCACTACAGACTACTCTAAAATATTTCCCCTACCCCTTTGCCATTCTGCCTATTCTGTTCTCTTATAGTACGGAGAAAAAATGGCATTTTTAATCTATCAGTACGACAAAATATCTCTCTAATCTTATTTAGCTGGTCGAATCTAGCATAAGACGCTGGTGTTTTTAATGTGTGCCCAACATCTTCAGTAAGGCTATCCGATTGAAATTTATCTAATAGATTTAATCTGTACTTCAACCTACGCTATGATAATGATTCCCACCCTAATTCATTTTTTAATTCTGATACACTGTAACACCTTTTAACGAACCTAGCTGCTCTACGCTGCACACTGTCTAGTTCTCTGATCAAACCTTATTCATTCTGGATCCCATACACTGGCTGCATATTCAAGGAGGGGCCTCACGAAAAGTAACAGCGCTCTTTTGTCTTTTCATCAAATTTCCCAATTACTCTTCTTATAAATCCTAGCTTTCTCTTCGCTCGGCCGCATATTTCCTGGATGTGTCACGCGCTTTTATCTTCTAATTTACCGAAATGTTAAATAGTTTTCGATTTAATAAGACTTAAGAAGTCGATCGTCTACTTATCTTTTCTTCGTCATCAACTGTGTCACTTGCAGAGCAGCAAGAGTTTCAAAGAGGAAAAAGGTCATTCTCCTTGATCGCCACACACCCTCACAGTGGCTTGCAGGGTACCGTGTACATGTGTAGATGTAGATGTAGATCTGGACTCGAGCCCGGACCCCACGATTTCCGGCCAGGTGCCCTTCCACTTGAGTTGCCAAGACTTTATTTTTATTATTACAAAGTAGTCACAAGTCGACCATATGGTCGGGTGGTAACATAAATTGGTATGAACCGAGTAAATCCAACAAAAAATATCATTCCATTGAAAAAAAATAAAGAACATCAAAAAAACAACGGAAAAAAACTTTAACTGAGGAATTTACAGAGCTGTTGATAGCTCACGTAGTAAAGCACCTGACCATAAAGGTCAGGGGGGGTGAATGATGTATTTCTCTGTGGAATTTCTGCCATCGTGCAATTTCAGAGGGTAACGCCGATGAGTTTGTCGACAAAATTCGCGAGCTTATGATTTGTGTCACTTGACTTCATTTCTTTTTATATAATCGTCTACTTATCTCGTGTACGATTGGCACGCTCAATCATTGGCCACCCGAGGAAGTCCAGACTCCGAATGCAAAGGCCTTTCCCCGTAACACCTTGTTCCGCCCTCACTTCCTCTCCTTGGAATGGGCGGAAGTGGGAGTGGGGGGAGGAGCGGGGCGAAGTGGGTGGGTGCGGCGTCGCCGGGGTGAAGGCCGCCGCGCTCTGCTGGGCCCTCGTCGGCACACTCTGATCCGACGAGCCCGTGCTTATGCTACCTCTCTCAAATGATATCTCAAATTTCCAATTTAAATGGCCGAGAGATATAGAAGCATCGTGCACTGATAAAAAGGTCGGGTGCAGCAACTAAGGATTGGACGTGAGAGTCAACTATGTTGGATACTGGGGCGCCATCCAATCGGAACCGAAATCGCACTTTTGTACACGAAACCGTTAGGTGGAAACGAAAAGATAATTTTAGTTAAAAAATTAATCTTCTAACCATAACCATTCACTCATTAATCAAAAATTAAAATGAGCAAAAGGTGACGCCCTCCGAAAAATCTGCTTTTATGCCAATGACGTCATTTTCCTCCGTCCTTGACTGCTTTTGGAGGAAGGGAGTGGAGTAGGGTTCATGGAAGGTCTGTCTGCATAGATGCTGTCGCAAATGCTCCCATTGGCAGAGCCGGCTGTGTCCAACCCATTGCTATATGGCGAAGTAGCTTCGTGGGCTCAGTTGTGATTGGACGAAGTCGATATACGTCAGAGGTTGCACCACGCCCACTTTTCCGAAAGGGTTAAAAACATCAGTTTTTCGCCGCTTAAAACTCGAGAAATAATTGACGGATCAAAAAACGGAAAAATACGGGTCTTTTTATTTTACAAACTCTATGAATTCGGCAATAAAAAAATATGGTAAACGCCCCATTCATTGCGAGAGGATACTAGACGTACAACATTTGGCACTCATTACTTTCGACTTGATATAAAATTACTTGATCAGCACCATTGGGAAGGACCGAAAATTGTTGACGGAAATTCAGATAAAGCAGAAAAGGCGGATGAAGTCAAGGAATGCCGAAGGTCGTAATTGGGGTTTGAGTGCTAACCCAGTGAACAAAGAACAGGTCATGGCCCATATGGTGGTGTACGACAAAGGAACTTGGAGAGGAATTGATTAATATCCAATGTTTACTTAACGCTCGAGAAGTTTCCGCCCATGAGGGGTTGTGTTTGAAACCATCGGAGTTATCTCGAATATTAACCAAAAAAGTCACGTGGTTTAAACACGAACGATTCACAAACTTGGAGTGTTAGAACCGCTGATTACTGCCTCAGTAATTGCTTGCACTCGTGTTTATAATCATCTGGGGGCTCCGTAGTTGAGAAGGACGAGAAAAACTCAAGTGAACTCTATTTTTACACGTTTTTTCGACTTTATGTGTAACTGAATCACTCAAATTTTCTATGACTGGCTCATCTAAAAACTCGCATAGCATATCGATTTTTTCAATTCTTTTACTTTCATAACATTTTTGCGATTTTTTATTTAACACCCCACTAGCCGACCTACTCTCTGCCCTACTATTTATCCTAAAAATGGCCTACAATGCTTAAAAAATCTTATCCGCTACATGCCTAGACGCCTCAACCGTGTAATGAACCCCAGAGCAATTTAGGTACATGTGATCTAAGTGCATTAGGTTTCGTATCGCAGAACTAGTTCGTGTGAAGCGTAGAGCAGCTTGGTTTTTTAAAAGGTGTCCCCTGCCACACACCATCGCGGTGGCTTTCAGGGTATCTACACCTAAATCTACATAATACCCTGCAAGCCACCACAAAGGTGTGTGGCAGGGGATGATTTCTAACCAAACATACACTACATATCATGCATAAAAAAGGAATAGCATTAATTTACTAGTCAGAACTTCACTAGGTATTTAAAAAAGATAGAAATTGCAAAGCAAATACGAAAAAACATTCTGTTAGTAGGTTTAGCTTTAAGTCCTCATACCAACATACAGCTACCAATGCTATCCATTTCTACTGTCCGATTGGACATATTTACCGTTATTCGTATCTCTAATTGTACGAGGGAAAAAGGACATTTTTAATCAGTTCGGCAATCAATTTCTCTAATTTTATGATTATGGTCCTGGTTGGGGTTCGCAAGATATTTTTAACATCATCACTGACAATATTGTCTTGGAATTTGTTTAAGAGATTACGTCTAAATGTCAACCTGCTATCTGACAAAGATTCCCATTTTAATTCATTTAATAGACTGGTTACGCTAATAAGGTTATCGTACCGTCCCTTTACAAATCTTGCCGATCTTCGCTGCGCACGTTCAATGTTATTATTTATACCGATTTCATAGGGATCCCATACACTGGCAGCATATTCCAATCGAGGTCTAACAAAGGAAAAGTAGCTGATTTCTCGTACAGGTATCGTGTAGATGTAGATGTGAAAACAGTTAATGACATTGAAACGAGCGATTCAGGCACACTAAATTTGCAATTCATTCTTGTTCAATCCACGGATATTCAATCCTCCTTGGTTACCTATTCGCGATAATCCCGATGGTTTCGAACAGAACCCCTCTGTATGATTATGCGAAAGAAGCACGAAATTCGCTTTTTCTCCCATTCACGTCCAAATATTTTCGCTCGAGTTGAAAAAGAACTGAAAAATCTCCTCCAAGTCTGGCAATACGAGTGGAGCTTTCCAGTAGTCCTCCAAAGAAAAAGTCGAAAAAAAAGGAGAAGGGTAACGTTCTTATCCCCCTCCTCTTCCGCCCACTCCAAAAACTCTCCTGGCGCAAAACAGCGACCTCTGACGGGAGCTGCCGGGGCGAAATCGATGGCCTTTGCCAACCCCTCCACCGGCGTCGTCTCCTCCGCTCTGCTCAATGGAGGCGGAGTGTACGCGTGTGTAGTACGAGGGGGATGATGTGTACGGTTCGCCAGGCACACACGAGGAGGCCGCCATTCCCCCACCTCATTCCCAGAACTCCGGCAGACGTTGTTTGTTGCGTCATCCCTGGAGGACATTTGAGACGCTCAAATTCGAACATCGGAAGGTGACGCAGATATTGAATTTCCCGCGGCGTGCCCACTAGGCATTGCTCCAGCTGTCGACGACGCCCACCTCACAATCTTGACAATCACAATTGTTCACTTTGAGCTAGAATATTTATAATCTACTAGCGGAAGCTACCCGTTGAAATTCAACGGGTGTGAAAGAAATTGAACTTATTTTGTAATAAACTACTGTTTTAAGAATACTGTTAGCGCGGTCATTTGAGGAGTTTTTGACTAATGTTGTACATAGTGGTCTTTGTAGTAGACACGCTGACCGTTTTCCAGGTGCACAGCGAGATGAGTGACTGTTGGTCCTCTTTCATGCACGGAAAATCCAAAAATGGCCCACGCAAACTCATCACCACGTAAGATAGATGGCCATCTCGTATTTAAGGTTCTCTTAGCCGTATTTTGAGTGAAATAACAGCTTGATCACTACACTTGTGTATATACATTCATTATCACTCAATGACTTAATTGAGTTGTTCTATTTAACGTTGATATGTGGGTTGAGTATCTCAATCAGGATCTTAATCTAGTGAAGTCTTTATAATTTCCGCGATCTTTAAACAAATTGAAGTTTCGAAGCAGATGAGTCAATATTTGAACCAGATTTATAGGTGGTTAGCCGTCCGTAGTTTTGGTTAAAATGAAATTTATGAGGTTCTTAGCGTAACCGGGAAACACCATGAGGAGTTGATCGATTTAGTTTCTAATTTTTCTTGGTGAATTTTTTTGTTTCTTTTTTAAATAATTTTTTTTGTTAAATGTTGATAAACACTTGCAGCGAGAGCACAAAATACCTCTATACATATTCTAAGTGCCCCATCTCTCGTACTGGGAAGAAAACTTTTTTTACGGTTCTTACCATTACCCGAGAAACGCCACGAGGCGGTGACCGTTATTCCTTTCTCTTTTTTAACTTATTTTTCAAACCTTAAGAAACATCAAACATGGGACCTTTGGGACTCTGGGCTCCTCTTATATAGAATTTATTTCTACGTGTTATCATGAACCTGCAGAAAAACGTGATATTAAAATACAAAGGCTTGAATGTCCTTTGAAAATCAAAAGACATTCACACCGATCTCTGGTTGTCAAGGAAATATGCTATTGTTGATTTCAGAGAAAAATGTGAGATTTTTCAGCTAAAAATATGATTTTAAGACAAATATTAAACGTAATAGAAAATTGATTAAAAGAATTAGAAACTTCGTTTATTCAGCCATCCGATAAAAAAAGTTCCAGCCCTCTTTCTTGAATGGAAGTACTTTAAATAAGCAAAGAATGAGACCACTGCACCGAACTTAATGCCAGGGACCACAAGGATCCATCTAAGGGCCCTTTCAGGGGCTCTTGGGGACCCTGAGGGTATTTTAACATAGCCTATGTTCTGCCCAGACACATTTCATATCTTCATACCAAATTTCAGCTCAATCCGTCGAGTAGTTTTTGCGTGATTGAGCAACAGACAGACGACAGACAGACAGACACCATTATATTTTTATTTATTAGTATGGATTGCAATTAACAAAATCCTATTTTCCCAAATCAATGCCGTTCTATGTTCATGATAGAAGCTTGATGAATGCATTTTTTTATAAGTCGTGTCGTGGAACCTCAGCTGAAGGATTTTCGCTTTCTCCAGAAGAGACATTGAGGAATGTTTCCATGTCCATAGAGAGATGTCTTGTTGTTGCCATATTTAATTATCCAGTAACACGGACATTCCCGCGAATGTTGACGGCTGCGTTCGTCCAGCGTCTGGACCCTATGCGCTATCAATCATGCACTACTTACATGCAAACAAGCAACTATAGGGTCACATGCAACTAGATTGTTAATATCAATAGTACCTACTTAAGGGATTAATACATGCATCATGCACTACAGACTACTCTAAAATATTTCCCCTACCTATCCCTTTGCTATGCTGCCTGTTCTGTTCTCTTATAGTTCGGGGAAAAAATGCCATTTTGAATCTATCAGTACGACGATCTATCTCTCTAATCTTATTTATCTGGTCGAATCTAACATAATACACTGGTGTTTTTAATATGTGCCTAACATCTTCAGTAAAGCTATCCGATTGAAATATCTCTAATAGATTTAATCTGTACCTTAACCTACGCTCTGACAATGACTCCCGCCCTAATTCTTGTATCAATTCTGAAACACTACACAACCTAACTAGGGCCTAACTAGTGAAAGGTAACATCGCTCTTTTGTCTTCTCATCACATTTCCCAAGTACTCTTTTTATAATTCCTAGCTTTCTCTTCGCTCGGCCGCATATTTCCCGGATGTCTCTTCCCCACGATAAATCTTTATTGATTGTTACACCTAAATATCTTACGGTTTCATCGTTTTCGATCTTCGTGTTTCTAATTATATAGATACGCTCTATCAAATTGTTCCTCCTCCAAAAATTAATAGCTATACACTTTATAAGGTTAAGTTCTAATTGCCATTCGTCGCACCACTCTTGAATTGCATCCAAATCCTAGCTAAGCGATTTCCTGTCTTCTTCTTTAGATACACCCCTATACACTACCGTCACACATCCATCCTCCATTCTGTCTCTAAGCTTCGAGGTTGACTGCTAGTACGCGCTGTGGTCGCATCGTCTGGGGAGACCGCTCCCGCTTAAGCCGTTGCTCGGGACCACCGCCAGGGGGTCGTGTTGCGTTGAGAGGTCTCGGGGATTGAAAGTGATTCCCAGGGGGGGGGGGGAAGCGGGGAGGGTGGGGGGTAGCCAGCCAGACCAAAGCAAGATCATATTATCTGCACGCCGGCTACGAATCATGGCTGTCTACGGGAGTGCAGTCAAGAGAGTGGAGGGAGCGGCAATCGTGTACACATTGTAATACTTTTACAAGTGCGTTGAAAAAGTACTAGGACAACATCTCATGTAAGGAGGTTCCACCGTGACTCCTCGATTCAATATCCCGCAAAAGAGCTAAGTTATTTCATGAATAAATACCGACCCAGAAAAACACCCATATGGAAAATCATCTAAAATGTGATAATGCATGCACAATTATTGTATGAGCATGCTATTATATAGCGCGTTGTAGTTGAATCCTATTTTTTACAAGATCTTTAAACTCATTTTGACTTCGAAACATAGCTGAAGTGTTGATGCCACGTTTAATTTACAAAGTGAGAGTACATATTCAATCCCGCTAATACGCATTCTGAAATAGATAAAATATTTTTTTACTTTCTTTTAAACTATTCCCTTGGAAATACAACTCTTTATTTTGTATTGTATCAATATTCGTATTTTTTAAAATTGTTTGGCGACAATGACGCTGCTACCATTTGGAAGCATTGGTAATAATTACACCATACCAACAACCAATGAAATATTTAAATTACATAAAAAATTATTAGAAGGACCTTGGTAAGGTATTTTCCTAAATTAAGTCAGTAAATAATCTTGTAAGCACGTTCCGTCACAAGTACAGTTGCCAACGATAACAACATACCGTAGCGCAACTTTCATGTAACTAAGGCTTTTCTGCTTTTTTGTCGAGCAATCGTTTATTAATATCAATTAAACAAGTGTGGTAAGGCGAGCACTTTTATACAATGCTAAATTCTACATAAAATGGTGCATCTTATATTAGTTTTTCGTCAAAACGACATTTCTCTTTACATTATTAATCTGCAAATTTTACTGCAAGAGCCACGCTCTGCCGTATAGCCACGTATAAAATGACTGATTTTCAACGCCTTTTTTCTCCAAATATATGATGGAAAGGCCTCATCATACCTTCTCATCCCACTCCCAACTCACCCCACTCCCTTCCGACAGATAGATGTCCTTACTGTCGCACCCAAATTGGTATATAAAGATTATACATGCATGATCAGTCACCTGAAGATGTAACTCCGTCATGAAACCCAAGTCGTGCCTATTTAAATAACCTAACAAAGTTTTATTATTTTATTTTATACTATGGAAAGGTATCACATAGTTAAGCCTGAAGTTATTAGCTCAATTCCATAAAATGCGCTACCACCACCTTTCGCAATATACGTTTGTATTGATACAAAAGCTTGCTGGCATTGTAATGTTTGATTCCCAATTATCTTTCAGATGTAGACATTGTCTCCAAATCTAAGTGTGAATGGGCGTTTTTCATTTCATTCTTCAGAGTGGGACATGTTCATCATCGCTTTTCTCCTTAGTCATTTTCTTCAGTGACACCGTGGCCATTGTCTTCGCGTTCAGACTCAGCGGAGTACTGACAGCAAATGTGACGATGAGGTGTCCATGCACAAGTTTCGCTCCCAATCGTCGCCCTTACTCTGATTATATCGTTTCATTGACGGTCTTTGCTGTTTCGGGGAGAAGGAGAATTATTTGCCCCTGTCGGGAGTTCTGATGTGCCCATCGACTCCGCTCCGATCTGTTTCTGATATCATTCAGCAAATTGTTCGTCCACCACTCAGTGGTGGGAAATTCACATCTACAGCTTCTCATTAACGCGATCTGTTCTATAGCCCTTGTTCTATATTCTTCAATTGTCCCTTGTTAGACATCATTTGGAATATGCTGCAGGTGTATGGGATCCCTACGAAATCGGTGTAAATGACTAACTTGAACGTGTGCAGCGAAGATCGGCAAGATCTCTAATGGTACGGTACGATAACATTATTAGCGTAACCAGTCTATGAAAAGAATTAAAATGGGGATCATTGTCAGATAGCAGGTTGAAATTTAGACTTAATCTCTTAAACAAATTCCAAGACCATATTTTCAGTGATGATGTTAAAAATATTTTGCGGACCCCAACTTATTATGGTAGACTGGAACATGATTACAAAATTAGAGAAATTGATTGTCGAACTGACTGATTCAAAATGCCCTTTTTTCCTCGTACAATTGGAGATATGAATAGTCGTAAATATGTCCAATACGAGTGATTCAAACCATAGCATAGGTAGTTGCATGTTGGTGTAAGAACTTTAAGGTAACCCAAATAACAGCACGTTTTTGCATGCGTAGTTTGCTATTTTTATCTTTTTAAATATTGCAGTCCAGACTAATATTTTAATACTAATCCTTTTATGTGCATGATATGTAGTGCATGTTTAGTGAGAATTCACCCCCTGCCACACACCTTTATGGTGGATTACAGGGTATTATGTAGAAGTAGATAGAACACCGGGTCACTCTTACATCCTGGAGAATCGGTCAGCGACACTTCAATGACCTCCAAAAAATACCGACTCTCACCTGGATTGAGGGATCATCCCACTCTCATTTGTACCAAGCACAGGTGACTTCTACCAACACCAGTCACATTGAGCATCAAGTTTTCCGCTGACGGAGTGCTAATGGCCTGAAATCAACACCAGTACACAATAAACTAAGCACACTATGATGGCATTATTTCGGCGATTTCAAGACCAGGGAACTCATACGCTACACCAATGAAACCATTTGTTAAATCATTCGTCAATCTTATCTTCGGCCCAATGTACTTTAATTAATATCCGTAATCAAACTTTAGCATGGATAGCATAGGTAGTTGCATGTTGGTGTAAGGACTTGAAGGTAACCCAACTAACAGCACGTTTTTGCATGCGTAATTTGCTATTATTATCTTTTTAAATATTTCCGTCCAGACTAATATTTTAATACTAATCCTTTTTTATGCATGATATGTAGTGCATGTTTGGTGAGAATTCACACCCTGCCACACACCTTTGAGGTGGCTTGCAGGGTATTATGTAGATGTAGATAGATGTAGACATAACATCTCACGAGTCCTCTACAGGCGGCAGAGAATTTGGAACTCACATCTCATGCTTTCATTCCAGTCAATACCACATTTTCTCCAGATATATTTATATTCCTCTTCATGAAATTTAATTGGTTAGGAACACTTTAATAAAAAATGATTTTTTTCCAATTAGATGCAATTCCTCTGCCAACCGTCATGGGTATATATCGCGTTGTTTCTCACGATTCAATCTCGAATCGGGTTTTATTATTTGCCTCGAGCTATCTTTTTGAAGGCCTCCCTCGACTATTTTATTTTTTCGATTCCTTGAAAGAAGTTGTTCGATGGATGGACTCTGGTGTCAGAGGAGCGGGAGCGAAGGAGTAGGATTCGCGTTAATTGGTCCGCAAGGGCGTTTCATCTCCTCCTCGTAATTGAGACTGGTCCGAAGAAGCAAAGGCCCCACGATTGCATATCGTCATTAGGGATCGACCCAGGGTTTGGGTGTGGGGGGGGGGGGGGAGGGAGGACACGGGGGGGAGGGGGTCACGCATCTGTCGGCAGGAGTGCAGTGCCTGTACATTGGGAGAGGACGGAAGTGAAGGTTGGTTTTGTACGAGAGGGATCTTTTCTGTCGGGGAGAGGCAGTCGTGCTTTTGAAGCCGTGCGCAGTCCCAGCACTGTTGATGCACATGCAAGCCAGAAGTGGGAGGGGCGCGGGGGATGCAGGGGCGGACGGCGTCGAGTCCACAGTGACGCGAGGACGAGGGGGTGAAACGTCGGATTTCTAGCTGAACGTCTCGGGTTGATTTTTTATGCCTCTCCTTTTGTTTTTCTTTTAATATTTTGGATAGATGACGCACTTCAATGTCCTTGGCTACCAAGAGGAAATCACCCATTGTGTAAATATGAGCTAAGACCTTGCAATTTCATTTGGGAATTACAAGGTAGGTAAGCAATTGACAGATGAAGGGATGGAACGAAATTGAGGGAGAATCGGGTTGATATTTATCCTATGGCATAATGTTCTGGGGCAATGGGGTCTTTCAGCATATTTTTTTATTGCCGAATCTGATAGAGTTTGTAAAATAAAAAGACGCGTATTTCTCCGTTTTTTGAACTATCAATTATTTCTCGAGTTATGAGCGGCGAAAACCTGATGTTTTTAACCCTTTCGGAAAAGTGGGTGTGGTGCAACCTCTGACGTATATCGACTTCGTCCAATCACAACTGAGCCCGCGGAGCTACTTTGCCTCATCGCAATGGGGGGGACACAGCTGACTCTGCCAATAGCAGCAGTTGCGACAGCATGTGTGCGAGCAGACCTTCCGAGAACCCCCCTCCACTCCCTTCCCTTCCCATAAGAGCAGTCATGGACGGGAGGAAAATGACGTCAATGTTATCACAGCAGCTTTTTCGGTGGGCGTCACCTTTTGCTTATTTTAATTTTTGATTATGAGCGAATGTTTGTGGTTAGAAGATTAATTTTTTCACTGAAGTTCTTTTTTTCGATTCCATCTAACGATTTCGTGTTCAAAATTGCGATTTCGTTTCCGAGTAAACGCCCCCATTCTACAGTTGCCAGGAGAGCTTTCTCCGCTCAGAACCAAGCAATAAAGACAATGTATCAAGTGTCCATTCGAACTCCAGGCAATCCAATTTATACTAAATCTAGAATTCTAAAACTCCCATCTCTCTACATTTTAACTTGTACATGCTTCATTCACTCCAACCGGAACAAATTTCCCACCAATGCTACTTTCCATGACCACTGCACTCGTTTCGGAAATAATGTTCACTCCAATCAGTGCTCCAGTTCTCTTCGTTTAAACGGCCCTTACCACATCAGCCTACAAACTTTTTAATAAATTACCAAGTGATATTAAAGTTATAGACCCTGATCTATTCAGAGGTCACTGAATATTTGAATTATTAACTTGCTCATACTTTATGTTTAGAATGACTACTTCTTGTATATAAAATTTGCAAATCACTGTCTTGTTCTTTATTTTTACGTAATCACGGCAACGTGTAATGGGAACGTTCAATTCAATGCACAGGCAATCGAGGGGACGAGCTATGGGGAAGAGTGTCTGTGCCGAGTATCCCACGACATGCGAACTCCTTACATACCCGCAAGGTGTTAACGTGAGATCCATGGGTTGGGGCAACAATGCAAGGCAACGCAAATGTTGGGGAAACAATCCTAGTTACTGTTCCCCCCCCCCTCCTCCCCCCCATTTCCCATTGTTGCCCCAACCCATGCATCACGTGACCACCTTGCGGGTATATAAGGAGCTCGCTGACTCTCCGCGCGTGCCTTGAAGATGATTGGTTAACCAGTCAAAACCTTGGTCGGTGTTTAAATAAAACATTTCATGGAATTAAATAAGTTTGGCAATTTTCCACAAAAAAATCTTTACTTCGACCGGTTTCGATGTGATACATCATCATCAGGTCGATGGATGATGTATCACATCGAAACCAGTCGAAGTAAAGATTTTTTTGTGGAAAATTGCCAAACTTATTTAATTATGTTATTCCACCATATAACGCCTGAAACGTCTCTTTTTATTTCATGGAATCTTACGAAGTGATTGTTCTTTTTACTACTTTCATGCGGTTCCACCAGGAGAAGCCTGAGGACTTCCTCTTCATTTATGATAAGCTTGACTTATCCTTTAGAGACAAGAATGCACGAATGAGAGACGTTTTTGGTTTTTTTTTAAACATTAACTGTGGCTTCCGAAGTTTGATTTGACTCCAATCACAAATATACGGTTGGCAACACTGGAATGGCATTCACGGGGATCGGACGGATGATGAAAAGATAAAAAAAAGCAGGTTGGTAATGCATGAAGCGGTGTCGGCGCTCGATAGAGACCATGCGGTCGTTGTAGTCAGTCTCCCGTGGGCCGAAGGGGGCTGGCAGGGGGTGGGAGGGCGGTGAAAGAAAGCGAGAGGGGAGGGGGTGGAGTACGAGAGACCGAGTCTGGTTGTACTCGCGCCCTCGACTGCGCTCTCCACGGAGGGAGGGGCGAAAGTGAGAGCGGAAGGGGTTGTTGGCGGAGGGGTGGGTGAATGAAAGATAAATGCGAGTGCTCCGGGGGGGTTGACTGGCGTAGAGGGTGGCCGCGCCGACGGGGTGGGGGAAATGAGGGGGAGGGAGGGAGAAGTGGAAAGGCATTGGGCGGAAGCCGGTGGGGGGAAGAAAAAGACTCGGAGGAAGTGGAGAACACGGTATTCTGTAATGTTGTTCATCCAGTCAGTTTTGAGGTACGGTATTGCATTGCCTTCATACAATTTTAGAGGAATATGTATGCAAGGTTTCATTATTTTAATATCTTGAGAGGAAAAAATTCTTCCCTTCCTTCTTTTAAAATATCTTTTATTCAAAGCAGAGCTTGTGGCTTCTAATTATTGCCTTATTCATCTACAACTCGTATGGTTTTGAAGTCCTGGATTTCGTTCCGCCTAGCTTGCCTTTTGCTGTTATAATACAATAAGTACTTCATACTATAGAATTTCTTTTGTATAATCTACTCTCGTGCAGCTATTAAAAGCTATGTACATTATTTAGGATTAAATTAGAAAATTAAAGTTTAGATTCGGAGCTGATCTGAAGAGGTGGCCACGAAATGTCATGGCCAAACTGCACCGATAACAGCATAACCCGAAAGCCATGGAGATACCAGCAAAAATGCGCTGCGAAAGCATCAATCAGAAGTTTAAGATTACTGTTGCGATCCCGATTAGATAAAATGCTTTGCACTACATTTTCTGCTCACAGAATTTTGGTCGAAAATATATTGCTTGTGAACTGTGCCACATCCGTCTAAGGTCACCAAGTGCTACTTTTTTTTAAAAATCACGGATATTGGATAGGATTGGATGATTGGATATTGGATGGATAGGATAGGATGGATTGGATATTGAAGCAGAAGCATGTTAGCAGAAGCTTTTATCGTCTATGAGGCCTCCCTTATAATTTTATCGCAGCTGAGTTAATCTTTGGCTGAAAATTAAGTTTCATATGATAACAGTGATCTCTGGGTAATCATTTGGTTCATCTGATGCATCTCTTTTTACGTACTAAAATGGTGCGAGGTTGGCCGAATATTCTTTAATAGCGGTTCAAGCCTTTTGCTTCCACTTCATGGACAGAAATCTTGTTATCATAAGTTGTTGGGCTCATTTCATTCAATTTTTTTATCGTTTTGCATCGGTTCATGGTAAAGTTAAAAAAAACAACCTCACTTCTGTCGTGTAATTATGTTTAAATAACTATAAATATGTTGGCGTACGGCTGTGTAGCACCAAAAGTAATAGTTTATCAGTATTATGTAGTCTAAGTGAAAACATTCTTGCTAATAGGAGCAATGTTAAGTTAAGCAGATTGAACAGTCTAGTGTGGACGCCAACTATTCTGGAGGAGCAGGTGCATTAGACAGGGACCTCGCGACGTCGATCGATGAATCAGAGATGCAGAGAGTTATGGAGAACGACACTTGGACGCTGGATTTCTCTCGAGATTTGCATAGCTGGTGGATCACGTGACATGACGTGATAGGAAATAGATGAGGTAGGAGGAAAAAAAATATCTGGATATTCGGATTGGTAATAGAAGGTTTAGGGAAGATATTTAAAAGCAATGGATAACATTGCAGATTGTTTTTCAATTATTTAGCCGCAACTTACCGATCTGGCTGTGTTTCGGAATGTATCCGGATTTGAATAGAGCAGACTATAGTTCCGAAAGAGAGAGTGTCTTCCGTAAAATTAACCTATGCGACATTCAATTCCTCTTCTCTGTCAAAAAGCTATCCTCCTCCTGCCTTTAGAGTGGGCTGTTTTTCCTCCAAATATGTCGGGTGGATGCGTTCTCTCAGCAGTTTTGCATCAGAATATTAAAAAATTTATTTGTATTCAGCCCTCATGAAGGTTTTCTTCTGTTTATTTCTCCTGTCGTGGTTTAAAGAAATTGATTGCCGAACTGACAGATTCAAAATGTCCTTTATTCTCGTACTATTAGGGATATGAATAACGGTAAATGTATCCAGTACGAGTGTAGCAATGGATAACATTGGTAGCTGTATGTTGGTATAAGGATTCGAAAGACGAAGCTACGATTTTGTGGAAGGATACCATTGCGGAAATAAAATATCTTAGTGACTTCCACACTGTTATTTCGGATTGTAGACCGGTTTGTACGTGATGATGGCATAACTGCCGAAACCGGTCTACAATCCAAATAAAAGTGTGGAAGTCACTAAGGTATTTTATTGCCGCATTGGTATAAGGACTTAAAGCTAACACTACTAACGGCTTGTTTTTGCATGCATGCTTTTTCTATGTTTATCTTTTTTTAAATAGCGTAGTTTTGAACAGTACCTATACAAGTACTAATCGTATTTTATGCATGATATGTAGTGCATGTTTGGTGAGAGTTCACCCCCTGCCACACACCTTTATGGTGGCTTGCAGGGTATTACGTAGAGGTAGATGAAAGGGCAATGCCGAACCTTCTGTTGCTGTTGACGACTATCCGAAGGATAGGCCTGTCTTACGTGAATCAACAGGTGTTCACGTCTAAGGGTCAATGGAGGTGGCTAGGATTCTGGGCGCAGGTCGGGAAGGGGAGGCGAGCTAAAGGGAATGGGGGCCTTGAGGGAGAGGGGCCACTGTTTTGGCGGGGGCCTACAGACGGAGAGTGCGACATTTGAAGGGTTGGGATTTCCGCAGGGAAACAGTGCGCTTTCGTATGCATAAAAGAAAGAGAGGGCTCTGGAGGAGGGGTGTGTGAGGGCCTCGAACGAAGAAGGGGGAAGCACAAAGGAAGATTCAAAACGCAGGAGTTGTCTCGTGGTGCGAGGGACACAATGGAAGGGTTGGACGTGCAATTCGGCGTCGCCGCAGCTGGAAGGAACTGCAATCTCCTCGAGGGGTAGTTGCCTCCGTCTGCTGCGCAATTCGAAGCATGGCTAGTTCTTCTTAAGGAGATGTTTCCTTTCTTTAACGAAGATACTGCTTTTATGCTACTGCATTTATGAATCCCATTCATCTACATCTATCTACATCTACACGATAACCTGCAAGCCACCGCGAGGGTGTGTCGTAAAACACCTCCACCTTCATAGCAACATGAACCAAAGCAACGTTTTACATCTACATCTACATCTACACGATACCCTGCAAGCCACCACGAGGATGTGTGGCAGGGGGTGAAGATCACCAAGCATGCACTACCGACATGCAAACAAGCAACTATAGGGTCTCATGCAACTAGATTGTTAGTATCTATAGTGTTTAAGGGAATAATACATGCATCATGCACTACAGAGTACTCTAAAATATTTCCCCTACCTATCCTTTTGCTATGCTGCCTATTCTGTTATCTTATAGTACGGGGGAAAATGCCATTTTGAATCTATCAGTACGACAATCTATCTCTCTAATCTTTTTTATCTGGTCGAATCTAGCATAATACGCTGTTGTTTTTAATATGTGCCTAACATCTTCAGTAAAGCTATCCGATTGAAATTTCTATTATAGATTTAATCTGTACTTTAACCTACGCTCTGATAATGACTCCCACCATAATTCTTGTATTAATTCTGAAACACTTCTGAATCTTCATTTTGTCCCAGAAGTGACCTCTTTCAACGTCTCTTCAATCTTGCTGCGAATAACCCAAGCGGATGTACTCGCAGCTATGTACAATTGAAAGATATCGACGGAGGAAAAACATTCACCCCGACCGGAATTCGAAGCCGGCCTCCTTTTAGGCAGTTAAGGCATCCTTGGCTCGACGTAACTAGCACTCGTCTTCAAGAGGTCCGGACTCCATTTCCGGTTATGGTGAATTATTTTTCCGTGTGGAAATTTCACAGCCGATTATCGTTGCCCTAGCATTCATCGTGGTTATAGTTTTCGTCATTACTTGTACGTAATATCAACAAGCACATTTATGGATGTGCATCGAGTCGGTGATTATGATCAGCACAGACATGGCGACTGTGATGTGGTTGCTCTCATTTTCTTGGTTGTTTTCGTCCGTACACCTTCTCTGCGCTACAGGTCGATCACAGATACCTTAGTTTTCGGGATGTTCAATGGCCTTGGATTTGGATGAGCTCGATGGTCAAATTCTAGCGTGAAGGTCTTTGAGTGGCCACACTTACTTGTTTCAGGATACTCTCTCCATGTTTTTTTAATGCCGAATCTGATAGAGTTTGTTAAATAAAAAGACCCATGTTTCTCCGTTTTTTGATTCGTCAATTATTTCTTGAGTTATAAGCGGCGAATAACTGATGTTTTTAACCCTTTCGGAAAAGTGGGCGTGGTGCAACCTCTGACACATATCGAAGTCATCCAATCACAACTGAGCCCGCGAAGATACTTTGCCTTATCGCAACGGGGAGGACACAGCTGACTCGGCCAATGGGAGCGATTGCGACAGCATCTGTACGAGTGGCCCTCCAACCCCCCTTCACTCCCTTCCCTTCCCCTAAAAGCAGTCAAGGACCTGAGGAAAAAGACGTCAATGTTATCACAGCAGCTTTTTCGGTGGGCGTCACCTTTTGCTTATTGTAATTTTTGGATTATTATTGAATATTTGTGGTTAGAAGATTAATTTTTTTCGCTGAAATTCTTTTTTCGTTTCTATCTAACGATTTTGTGCACAAAATTGCGATTTCGGTTCCGAGTAAACGCCCCCATTGCGGATGGCAGTAATTGCGGTGCTGTAATTGACATATTTTCCTCCTTTCAATTAGCCAGACCGTCCCTTATACGCATAGTATTTGCACCAAATGTTCTACGCTGTTGAAGTGAAAGTTATTAAGATTTCCACTTCTTATTTGGTGTTCACTGTGGTAGCAACGTCAGTAACGTTCGCTGGATTGTTTCTGGCCTCGGGTATTCATGCCACGTTGGTATTAGTACTGAGTTAGGTTAAATTGCGCATGATAACCTCAGCAAGGGAAAATTTTAACCAATGCTAGTACCATGAATTATTGCACGCATGAACTGAATCAAACATGTGTATATGTCTATTTACATTCACAACACCGAAATTCACGTGCTAGGAGTTTTTGCTAGGACCAGTACGTGCTAGGAGGAGAACAATTCTTTTTCCGAAAATTCATTACAAGACATTTTTAAAAGTTTAATTCTAACTGCCTTTAACACACCAGTTTTCAATTGCTTGTAGGTCATCATTTAAGTATTGCTATAAGGTTGGTGCGAGTTTTTAACTGAAGCAGTAATTCGCCAAGGAAGAAGAGTTGAGATTGAATGAGTAGAATTGGGGCTGCGAGCAACGAGTACGGACATTCGTAGCGGAGGAGGGGGGGGGGGCTCGCGACCACGATGATTGGATCACAATGGGGCATTGTGGGAGGGTCAAATGGCGCCTCGGATGGCCACGTGTGCCGGCAAGTAGGGTTAAGCAGTCGCGGCAGGGAATCTGTCGGAGGTCGTGGGATACTCTGCAACATCGACCAGACACTCACTCTTCCTCATAGCTCGTCCCCTCGAATGCCAGTGCATTGAATTGAACGTTCCTATCACACGTTGCCGTGATTACCTTTCTTTTGGAATGGGGTCGTTTACCATATTTCTTTATTGCTGAATCTGATAGAGTTTGTAAAATAAAAAGATCCACGTTTCTCCGTTTTTTGATCCGTCAATTATTTCCCGAGTTATAAGCGGCGGAAAACTGATGTTTTTAACCCTTTCGTAAAAGTGGGCATGGCGTATATCGGCTTCGTCCAATCACAACTGAGCCCGTGAAGCTACTTTGCCTTATCGCAATGGGGGGACACAGCTGACTCGGCCAATGGGAGCGATTGCGACAGCATCTGTGCGAGCAGACCTTCCGAGAATCCCCCTCCACTCCCTTCTCCTCCCTTAAAAGTAGCCAAAGACGGGAGGAAAGTGACGTTAATGTTATCACAGCAGAAGTTTCGGTGGGCGTCACCTTTTGCTTATTTAAATTTTTGATTTAAGCGTGAATAGTTGTGCTTAGAAGATTAATTTTTTCGCTTAAATTATTTTTTCGTTTCCATCTAACGACCGTGTACAAAATTGCGATTTCGGTTCCGAGTAAACGCCCCCATTGTTGTCACGGTCGCCATCTGGCCCAGCCTTTTCATTGTTTATGATGTGTTCCCCATCTTACTATGGTAGACTGGACCATAATCACAAAATTAGAGAGATTGATTGCCGAACTGACAGATTCAAAATGTCCTTTTTTCCTCGTACAATTAGGGATATGAATAACGGTAAATATATCCAGTACGAGTGTAGCAATGGACAACATTGGTAGCTGCATGTTAATATAAGGACTTAAAGCTAACCCAACAAACAGCTATTTTTTGCAAGTATGCTTTGCTATTTCTATCTTTTTTTAAATGGTGAAGTTTAGAACAGTATATAAATACTGATCGTTTTAAATGCATGATATGTAGTGCATGTCTGGTGAGAATTCACCCCCTGCCACACACCTTTATGAAGGCTTGCAGGGTAATTATGTAGACGTAGATGTGCTTATTGTCACTGCTCAGTGATTGTTTATGTTTTATTACGTAAGTAGATTCTTCTTTTGGTATAATTGCCCATTCGTCTTTGCTATTCCACTGACTATTTCTTTCTTACTTTGACCATCACTGGTTACTCAGCTTCCAAAAAAAACTGTATTGTTTCTTCTGTTTAGCATATGTTTTCATTGGGCAACGATGGTCCTGGTCTCATCTCGATTCCACACCTGGTGTTGTTATTAGCGCAAGATAACACTTGAATCGAAATAAAAAATCTTCAGTGTTGTATCATCGTAATTTACTTTTGTTATCTAAGTTATTTCGATAGGTTTATCACTACTCATAACGGTAATTATAGGTCTTTACATCGGTTTGTCTACCCTAACGTTTTAATGGATTCCTTGGACACACAATGGTAAACGTAGGACGCTGCGCATTGTCTTGTAGTATGGACTGAAAATAGGGTTAAAGGGGTCCTCATTGCGAGAACTCTTTAGAAGAGATAGTCATAGTTGACGGTATGGATTTCTATAATGGGCAAATAAATGGTGGTTGGGGAAATAGGAGAGCCAGATGAAAAGTGAGTAGATGTGGCGAGGATGCTCAGATTTCTGCTGTGTGTACGAGGAAAAAACATTTTCCCATGTTTTCAAGTCTGTTTCCGCACTAATGACGGCTTCAGACCCGGAGGAAAGGTACAAGGATAGGAATGGAAGGAAAAAGGAGGAAGGGTGGAGGGAAGCCCGGCATCGACATTATTCAGCTCTTAACGGAAAGGCGCCAAGGGGACCACGGCTTAATGTCCCATACGACGGACGGAGCACTGTCCTCGAATGATCACCACAAATCACTCCAGTAGGGACCTGTTCATCAATGAAAACATCTATCACTTCCGCGATTCGAACCCGGGCCCTTCCGGTGAGAGGCGAGTACTCTTAACCACTACACCGATGATTTGTTGTCTGTGGATGAGAAGGTCGGGAGGAGGCATTGCGAGAGAGTATGTTCAACCGAAGGAACCGCGTTCGTATCGGTGGAGTGGCAACGAGTGCCTAACTGTAGTCGTGGAGATCCCGGAGTCCCATTGAGGCCCGGGCGAAATTAAGGAGGTTGGCTCGCGACTGCTTGAGTCAAGTTGTCTAAAGAACCTTGTTAATTTAAGTACGAGTTTATGCCTGCTAAGTGATCCTTACTTCACAAAGAAAATTACCTAAGCTATTGAAAGTCAAAAGTATCACAAGAAATACGATGAAAAGTCGAAGGATTTATTTTTTATGATAATTTTAATCAGCTCGACGATGGAGTCAATTCAGCATTTACGTTACAGAAATAAATTCATGTACTCGATGAATTTACTGATGTTTAACACCAGAATATTACTATCAAAGGTTATGTTATAATATTTCTTGAAATATTCTTAAATAACTCTTCAGTAATCACGTTATTCATACGCCATACATTTTGGCTAGAGCGACCGCAGCGCCACTTGAAGTCAACTAACGCATTTCGTCTGCTATAAGCGCAGAAATTGGTGGATTTAGCGAAAAATACGGTGGGTTGATGCCTTTTTTTCGTTTCATTTTATTCCTTGTGAAATTACGCATAAAAAATCAGTTTTTGCAAAAACGACATGTGACTATGGTATTTTTAAACTTTATATTCCCATGTGATGGCCATACTCGCCGTTAATCGTATGTAATTTCAAATGCAAATTTGTGCTAAAAGGAGTGTGGGTTGGTATATTTATCTTTACTTTATTAGATACAGGAACTTTAGTTATATAAGTTCTGAAAATATAAAAATATGACACGACTTCCACTTTTCGGATCAACCTCGTTAAGGCTGGACCACCGCGTGAGGGAAGTACGAGCGAAAAGCAGGAGAGGAGAATGGGAGAGTCTGTCGGTGCGAGAGAGTGAAACCTCGGAGAGCGCTGTGTTCTTGCCTATATCTATATCAACGACATACCCTGCTAGCCACCTCGAGGGTGTGTGGCAGGGGGTGCATCCACACCAGGAACATTGACACAACAAACAAAAATGAACAACACAAAACAAACACCACACCTTTAAAAGTTATTATGGGAAAAAAAGAAAAAAACTACCAAATCCCAATCATGCAGGACACACCCACGAATACCATGCATGACTTGAAACCCGACACCAATTTCATAGATACTCATGCATGCAAAAAAAGCAATGCATGCGAGTAACACCTTGATTTGAACATGCAGGAAATAAAAAAATACTATCGACCTACTCTGAATACTACCTCTATAATTATTACGAATTTACGCGATGTCTAACGTTCTGATCTCGAATCGTACGTGGAAAAAAATGACATTTTAAACCTGTCCGTCCTGCATTCTATCTCCTTAATTTTATTAGAATTATCGAGCCTACCAAAGTAAGTCGGAGCCAGCAATATATGATTAACGTCATTGATGAAATGTCCCTCCTTAAATTTTCCCAGAAGATTAAGTCTATAATTCAGCATACCTTGTGGCAGTGATTCCCATCCCAATTCGGCTAACATATCAGACACGCTGCTTTCCCTATCGTAACACCCTCCTTTCGGCAAGAAGGGGTTTATGGCGGAGGGGGTTGAGGAGGGAAGGGGAGAAATCGAGAGCCAATAAGCAAGGATGGGGAGAGGAACGGAGGACAGATAAGTGGGTGGTCATCATTTATTTGGAGTGCGATTAGGAATACATTTGTCGTCTGCGTTAGTTCCCCAAATGGCGTGCGTTATTCCTTCTACCTGTGTCTCCTCGGTGAACATGGCGCTAGAAGTAAGAGTCGAAAATATGATGCTCATTTGCTACCAGTCATTAAGACTTCGCCGGGAAATACGCATTGTGATTCTGACATGATTAGAAGTACCTATATATAAAATTAGATCTTTTGATGTTTATTGACCACTTTAATAATACACGGGTTAATTTATGGAGGTTTGGTCGTCTTTTTTAAGAAATTCAACCTCCTTTTTTGCTGACGTTTCGCCTTTTTTATTAAGGCTTCTTCAAGGCTACAGTACAATGCAAAGAATGCAGTTGGCAGTAATTATAATACTACAAAGAAACTGTTTTCTTTTAATCTCTGCGTGAATTCCTACCTAACAACCTTTTTGCTGCACTCCTCTAGAACATAGCGAGAATGCGCTATATCAAGCATATTAAGTATTCTTACCCTCTGTGTGCCTTTTTATTGAATACTATTCTTTACCGTGAATATATTAGTGGAGAGATTGTTTCCGCCTATGACCATGATATTTAGCATTTTCTGCACCCCAGCACATTAGTAAGTGATCGACATTCTTTGCCGCATCCACGTCCTTTGTTTCGGATCATGCTAAGGTGCTGAGCTGAATATTCATGTAGATACTAACAATCTAGTTGCCTGAGACCCTATAGTAGCATGTTTACATGTCTATACAGTACGTGCTTGGTGATCTTCACCCTCTGCCACACACCCTCGTGGTGGCTTGTAGAGTTTCGCGTAGATGTGGATGCAAAGTGACGACGCGCGACGGCTGTTTCTTTGTAAAAGAAAAGTGACAGCTTGGTGAGCAGTGTAGAAATTGTTACACCACTATTCTATACCCTGGAACCATAATCATGCAATAGGGTAGTTTCCCATTATTTTTTTATTGTCTTGATCGAAACTTTATAACCCCCGGAGTACGTGTTTTAAGCCGTTCGATTTTTAAATGACGCTTAGTACTTTTCCTCATTAATTAAAATGTGAAAAAAATCAATGGCGCGAAAACGCGACGGCAAACTATTGCATGCCGGTTAATCCTACGTGTGACGTCTACTTCTATTGTGAACTATTTCCTCTACGTGCCACCAGGTGGTGCTGCGGACGCTACCAAGTAGACGCTGCACTCCGTTAAAGCTTATGAACAAGTATTGGAGGCATATTTATTCCGTTAATTTATTATAATTAACTTTTATTTATGTATTCTATATTACTTATGCAGTTTATTCATTTAAGATGAGTTCGTATTCCTTTCACAAGCATATCGTGTAGTTCGCCTATCGCCGCACGACCTTCACGCCATGCTTCGTCGTAGCAGAAGACACCACGAGCAGGACGTCCTTGAGCCTATAAATTGACTAATAATACCATGTTTAACAGAGGAGACTTTTCCAATTTTGATAGTTTTCACAGGCTATTACTAATAAATATTCACTAGAGCTGAGGGGCCCTGAAATACAATGGTAAGTTCAGGGGATGAATTTTCCTATGCTTCGCTACGTAAACTACCTACCTGTTACGTCAGCATGAAGGCAGCGCACCCCGCCATTTCAGAGCCTTTTCAAACGATCTTAAAATTTACATTTAATTCTCTTGTATACTGGAATTTTTTAGTCGAAAATTTTTGCGTAAAATAAATACATTTATGGCAGGGCACAAATCGTAATCAATGAAATCTGTTTTCTTTGATGAAGGAAACTACCCTATTGCTAAATGCGATAGCGGCATGTATAAATCCTTCCGGTTGCGAAGCCGAGCAGGTGATCGCGGGGTGGAGAGAGAGAGAACTAATAGACGTAAGTCATGCACAGATTTGTTCGAGGAAGGAATTCGCAGATGATGGGGGGGGGGGGGGGGGAAGAAAGGAAGGGTTGTGGGTATTGGCGGTTGGCGGGGGGAAGTGGGGGTGTCTGGGGGGCTGCGTGCGTATGTTTGCTCCGAGAGAGAGAGAGCGTAAGTTGGCGGGGGGGGAGGAGGGGGTTGTAGCGGTTTGGGTTGGAGGGGAGTGGATGAGGCCCTTGAAGGGAGGGATGGAGGGAATAAAAAGAGATTTCTGCCCGTCGGGGGAGGGTGGGTGGTTCGGTGTGGATGGCTCCCGCCGCCGGCGGCTGCAGAGGAGGGGCTTGGTGCTGTGGTGCGCTGGTGACGGATCCGTGAGGGGGGGGAGGCCCGCCTCTCTCTCTCTCTTCACGGAAAGTCAGTCAAGGGTTGGCTCGCAACGCGCGTGCTACCTTCGTCGTGATCGCTCGCGTGCTTCGTGACTCGGCAATCGCGTGACAGCTGCCTTTTCCCAACGGAATATAGGGCCGGCCCTAGTCTCCGTGAGGGGCCTCGTCCTTTCGGAGGCCGACGGGAAGGGCGTGTGATCTGCCAGGGGCGGCACTCCGGTGTTTCCGGCTTCGATCCTCCTCGTTGTCAGTGTGTGCCTCCGGGGAGCGTTGTTACCACGTCCATTGTTTCATCGTCCCTGCGAAGTGTTCTCGTTGCTCAGGCAACCCACAATAGACCCTCGGCCTTCCATAACCCCTACCACGCCCATCTACGAGTCCAGGAAGACGTCCGTGGAAAACCCCGCGATTATTTTGTGTTTGCCCTGGCTGCTTGCTTTGCAATCTGTCCTCCGCATCCGGTAGTCCGCCCTGGCATTGCGAAGAAAGGGGTCGGGGAACGGGGCGAACTCTTTACTTAAGGGTTCAGTCGAGAGAGATCCCTTCATCATTCTCCGCCGATACGCATGCTGAGACTCACTTTAATGCTGGGACTATCGCACGACGTGAATTTTGCGGATGCGAAGCGCTTTCGTGTGGTTGGACCGTGAGCGGTTGGGACGGAATGTTCCCGCGGTGGTTCGAACGGGAGGCTCGGCGCGGGCCGCACCCTCCACGTCGCCTGTTGCCGTCTAACACGCCTCCCTGCACCCTCCACGAGTGGTAGGGGCGACGCAGGTCCGAATGCGACGTTTAATAATCGCCGAGTTCCTCCGCGAGTCAATGGATTGCGAATCGCTGGCTCGAGCAGAAAGGAGATAGAGGCCGCTGGGTTTCCACTCGCGTTTTTACGCTCGGATTATCGATCCAATGTTTCCGCGGTGCTGGGATTATCTCCATTGCTTCCTTGATCCTTCTCTCCATTGTCATGAATCTCGTTGTTGTTGTTTTAAAATCTTATTTATCTTGAGATAGCTTCGGGGCTCAATTTGTTTTAGAATGATTTCCGGGTGTCTGGAATAGCACTCAGCGGAATTCGCAGCGTAATCTTTTCACAGAAAAGAGTCCGAGTTGCGATATCCGACTTGTGTTTGAGGACTGCACTGGAGAATTAGACGTAGACCTGATTTCCAGCTACTCGCTTCCATGCGTTGTGATATTTTCCCTCATGCTTCCCAGTACTCAAGTTTGGGAAACACTGCTTTCGTGAAGATTAGCCGTGCGAAAGAGAGTAGAAGTTCGTTCTCTCTGGCAGTTGGGTAGTATCGAGCTGACTCGAAACGAGGTCGACACTCAAGGTCGAGTTTTACTCGAGAGGTATATTTCCCTCCTCAAATCTTGAGTATTTAACATTCCTTTATAAGTGAAGAAGTACCTACGCACAATTATCAAATCACTTGTAAAAGTATACTTTTTATTAAGAGCGTATGCGTCTTATTTATTTCTGTTCATGTTTGATCATGATTGTTAAAAGAACCCAACATAACACTATCTCCTGTAAGGCTAACATAATTTTGAAAGGCGATATTTTTCAAAATAATGGTGATCAGAGGTGATTCTCTGAATAAAAAGTAGAAAGAAGTGAAGCTAGGACAATAATGACTATTATTTTACTGAAGAAGTCTGTTGAGAAGTCAGGGCGTTGATACCACGAAAGGAATTCCTGGCTTCGAAGCAATTGCCTGCCGAGACTATCGCATGTTATTTTTTACTGTGTTTGATGCTGCAGTGAGGAGGGAAGGCTGAAGAACTTTTTAATTCGTGAAAGTTTTATTCGCTCGTACAGGAAGGTGTTGGTCTTTTATCCGATGGTTTCCTGCTTCAAATGTGGTTCGCACTGTGATCAACTGGTCTTTTTGTGGTATAGCGATCCGATTTGATTTGAGAAGGATATTTGAATGTCGTCATAATTGGAGAAAGATAATCATTCATAGTTTGCCTCGAAGATTTCACAGTGGAAAGAGGACATGTGCGCCGTTGGAATATAAGTCTCATTGTTGTTCGTTACCCGAGAAAGCGCTCCTTTAAGATAGCGTACGCCGCGCGCTTTCTTCCGAAGCATTCCTTCGAAGTCGACGCCACGTCACACGGACTTCGCGGGCCCTGGTGCTTGACCACGTGACCCCCTCCCTTGACGACCGCCGCGAACACAGTCGAGCGGCGGGCCACCCGAGCACCACGCACCAAGAAAAACGCAAGTTCGCAAGGGCTGCCCCGCGCGCCACTCCGCAGCAAGGAGAATAAGGCGCACGGTGCTTCGCTCGCACCTCCCACCGCCTCGTGGGATTCCTCCGTGCTCTGCAGGGGCGTGCGAAATATTCGCGTCCTGTGCCTTCCCACCTCCGCCAGCTCCACACACCCACGGTGCCGCGCCGTCGGATGTGTATTTTTAGCAGCGCGTGCCGTATAATCCGTCGCTGGGAGGGAGAGACCTTTCCCGCTCACTCTCCATTCAACGCCTTTGGACGCGGAGCGCCTCTCTCTGTGCTGTGTCGCGCGCGAGCTTCGCTTGGTGCAAAGACGGGAGCCGAGGAAGAAGGAGGAGGAGGAGGCTGCCTGAGAACCCGCTTCTCGAACACCTCTCCTCCGTGAGAGGGTGCTGACCTCGAGGCTAGACTGCCCCCCTCCACCCCCTCCGCGTCTCGGGAGTCGAACGCAGTGCCCTCCGGTGCACTGACACCAGCACCACACGCCCCCGGCTACTTCGATTCCCACCGCGAGCAACCCCTTTAAAAGATTCGAGTTCGCACCGATTCCCCATCCTCGTTTTCACTTTCCGCCCCTCCCACCCCACTCTCTCTCCCTCCCCCGACTAAATCAACAGGCCGCCTCAAAAAAAGTCATCCTCCGAACGCCTCCTGGCGGAGTGAGCGAAACCAGTTGGATATTCCCCGATTCTCCTCTTCCCCCTCCTGAAATTCGTCATTCCTCGCTCTGGTGCCCAAGCACATCGAATGTCTCCTCTCTTACCCCCTCTCCTCAACTCTTATCCTTCGCTTATCGATATAGGAGACGTTTCCGCGACTGTCGTTTCGACGAAGGTGTGATGCGGACGGCTCCCTTCTGCTCCCAAGCCCCCTCCAAAGGTGTGCCGTCCCTCCCCTCCGCATCGGTGGTGTTCCGTGACTGGTGATTCGGTCGGAGCCACAATCCGCAGTCACAGGCTGTGGCAACACCCGGACGGTGCCTTCGGAGAACTCCCGACGGAGAAGGAGCGGCGGTGACTTAGCTCGCATTCATGCTCGCCGCGCCGCTAGGGCCGAGGCGCTGGGTGCCGCTCCGCCTCTCGAGGAAGCGCGGCCGCTTCCGGCGGAAGGGAGCGGCGTTGTGACGCCCGCGCTGAAGAACATTCGTGAACCGCCCTGAAGGGAAGGTGGTTGTTGCACGGCGACAAGAGGTTGACGTTTATGTCAGAGACCCAAGCCTCTGCGGAAGGCGGGAAACGAATCGTGTAGTACATTTCCTTCGCCTGAGGATTCTGTGAAGGAGGGGAGGGGGGGCGTGGCCTCCCGTGTCTTCGTGGGAAGCAAACGTCTTAAGACGGCCGCGTGTTCGTGCTGGCGGGTCCGCGCCTCCGAGGATCCCATCTTCGCGGCGGCCGGCCCCCCTCCGCCCCCGGATGACGCCGCCCCCGTCCTGCCCCCGCCCCCGGGGTTCGCCTCGTCCCCGCCCCTCCGGAGACGGCCCCCGGCGGCGGCGGCCCGCGGGCCTCCGGTGATGGGCCGCGGCGTTCTCCGGCGCCTCGTCGCCTTCGTGTGCAGCAAGTTCGCCAAGCGGGGGCGGGGGGAGGGGAGGTGTCGGGGGCCGGAGGAGGGGGTGGGCATCGTGGGGAGGGGGGAGGAGGAGGATGCGTGGGAGGAGGAGGAGGAGAAGAAGGAGGCCGTCGTGGAGTCCCAAGAGGAGGTCATCTGCACCAAGGAGCAGCTACTCCTGGATGCGGCTGGATGCAGGGAGCCGGGCGACGGAGATCTCGACTCTGCCACGTACTGGGAATTTCGGTGAGTCCTGCCGGTGACGAAACAGCCGTTCCCAAACAGCTGACACACACTGCGCGCAACTCCCCAGGCCGTGGAAGACGTCTCCATTGACCTCCCTTCCAGTGCGAAGCGGACGACACTTCGGTCGCCGCTTACGGGCTCGACCTTCACTTGTTGAATCTTTCAATTGAAGCGGTTACCTATGCCCATGTTTCATATACAGATTGTCCCATTGATGTGTTTCATTTCCGACCTTAATTTTAGACACTTCCTTTCGAGCAACATGAATGAAATTTAGTACCTGGCTAGAAAAAGTTTTTGAGTTTTGTTGAGTCGAAGAAAAATATTAAAAATATGACCTTTTGACCCAAGAAAGAGGGTCCAACCTAAAATCCAAAATTTCCCTAAGGGATTTCAATGTTAAAATATTCGAAGTACAAAAAGCGAAACTTTCGACTGATAGGTATTAGGACACGAAGAACACGTTGGAAGAACTATTTAGGTTGAAAACTGCAACCGTGACCCTTGAAAGGTCACAGTCAAGGTCACAGGGGTTACAAAAAACGAATCACCGTTACAAACCTGTCGAATCATAGGTTTAAAAAGGTGCCAAGGTCGATTTTTAGTTCCCCAGATCCCTCATTTTGTGTATGAAACATATTTATGGTACAAATTTCTAATATTTAATAGCCGCGTTATTAAAGATAATTACTACATCATCATCAAGGGTCAACAAGCCTAGGATTGCTAGGATCTAGGAGGTTGTACCCCTGATGATGACGTGCTAACGTCGAAACCGGTTGGGTTTAAATAAATTCGTGGAATAAGTGCATAGTGAATCATTTCTCCCAATCCCAGGATTGGTTTTGACGCAGCCCTCCACTCGATTCTTCTATCGGCCAACCTCTTTCTGAATCTTTCAATTTAAGCGGTTACCTATGTCCATGTTTTATATAAGTGAAACATATTTATGGTACGAATTTCTAATATTTAATAGCCGCGTTATTATTGATAATTAACATCAAGGGTCAACAAACGTAGGATTGGTTTGACGCAGTCCTCCGCTCGATTCTTCTATCGGCCAACCTCTTCATATTAACGTAGTTCCTCTCTTTCACGTCCTTTACGGCCTGTTCTTTGTAACTCATACGAGGCCTGCCTTTCCCATTCTTCCCGATTAATTTTTCTTCGACGATTGTCTTCATCAGGCCATCGTGTCTTGATTAAGTTTTCCCGACTTCTTTTTATAGTTTTCAGCAGACTTCTCTTTTCTCCCACTCTTCTTAGGACTTCTTCATTTGTCACTCGGTCGATCCATTTTATCTTCATCATTCTTCGATAGCACCATATTTCGAATGCTTCCACCCTTTTCTTCTCCGCTGCTGTCATCGTCCATGCCTCACTGGCGTAAAGAAACATGCTCCAGATATACGTTTTGATGAATTGCTTCCTTACTTCTAACCTTGTACTTCCAGCTGTAAGTAGATTCTTCTTTTGATAGAATGCCCTCTTTGCCTGGGCTATTCTACTTACTATTTCTTTCTTGCTTCGTCCATCGTTGGTTAAATTATTGCAAGACTTCTGAAATCTGCAATGTATTTACAAGTGTAACCTATCGTTCTCCGCGTGAAAATAATCGATAAAATGACTTTATGCAAATTATAACAACAATGTATATTGATTTTTAAAAGGGCTTTATTTTTTATAGATTAAGACGTATTAGAGTCCTATGTTGCGCTTAAGATTCTTGGATAAATAACTTTTGCGGTACTGAATTTGGATCATGCTGATGGATTTTCCATAGCGAATGTTGAGTTTTCAAAAGCATCTGTTAAATGAATTAAATTGGGAAACATTGTCAGATCGCAGGTTGAAATTTAGACTTAATCTCTTAAACAAATTCCAAGACCATATTTTCTGTGATGATATTAAAAATATTTTGCGGACCCCAACTTACTATGGTAGACTGAACCATAATCACAAAATTAGAGAAATTGATTGCCGAACTGACAGCTTCAAAATGTCCTTTTTTCCTCGTACTATTAGGGATATGAACAATGGTAAATATATCCAGTACGAGTGTAGCAATGGATAACATTGGTAGCTGCATGTTGGTGTAAGGACTTGAAGCTAACCAAACTAACAGCATGTTTTTGCATGTTTGCTTTGCAATTTCTATCTTTTTTAAATAGTGAAGTAAAGAACAGTATATAAATACTAATCCTTTTTTATGCATGATATGTAGTGCATGTTTGGTGAGAATTCACCCCCTGCCACACACCTTTGAGGTGGCTTGCAGGGTATTATGTAGATGTAGGTGGATCTTCCATAGCAAAAGCAATTCCACCTAACTTGTGTTCGTCTAGTAGTATCCCGTAAGTAGTCCCGAATCTAAATTAGAGCTCTTAATTGCATGTCGGTGGTGCACGTATGGTGACCTTCACCCCCTGCCACACTCCCTCGCGGTGGCTCGCAGGGTATTACGTATATGTAGATGAATACATCTTGGAGAACGTTTGTTCTTCTTTCTTGTTTTTTAAATCCTGTCTTTAGAATATAAAGATGTTGAAATTCTCCTCTGCCAATGCTGTCCGCGTAAAACATGTCCCTCTCCTGGGAGTCGCGATGAATCGGTCTGGAGACTAGGTGACGAGTGGTAAATCCACAGGTACACACGAATCTATCTTTCCTCACCCCCAACGACCTCTCTCCCCCCACCATCCCCTTCCGTTGGGCCCTCAGCCTCATGCACCCGACACCTGTTGAGACTGCCTTGAGCGCTTCCCTTTACCCTGCCTCGTCGAGGGAGGAATACCGAGCGTCGCACTACGACAGCATGTCGCTTGCTTGCACTCTTGTTTGGAATTCACAGCCTTGTGATTGTGAAAGATATTGAGAATCACTCGACTTTTAATGACGTTAATCATATATTGCTGGCTCCGACTTATCATGGTAGGCTCGATAATTCTAATCAAATTAAGGAGATAGATTGCAGGACGGACAGGTTTAAAATGTCATTTTTTCAACGCACGATTAGAGATCAGAACGTTAGACATCGAGTAAATCGGTAGTAAATATCATCATCATTATCATCGGTCAACAATCCTAGGATTGGTTTGACGCAGCCTTCCACTCTCGATTCTTCTATCGGCCAACCTCTTCATATTAACGTAGCTTCTCTCTTTTATATCCTTCATAACTTGCTCCATATACTTCATACGTCCATTTATCCCGTTAACTTGTCCCTCGACGATTGTCTTCATCAGGCCATCGTGTCTCAAGATGTGGCCCATTAAGTTGTTCCGTCTTCTTTTTAATTTTTCAGTAGACATCTCTTCTCTCCAACTCTTCTTAACATTTCTTCGTTTGTCACTCGATCGATCAATTTTATCTTCATCATTCTTTGGTTGCACCACATTTCAAATGCTTCTAGCCTGGACTTCTCTGCTGCTGTTATTGTCCATGCTTCGCTGTCATATGGTAGAATGCTCCAGATGTATGTTCTAATGAAATGTCTCCTCACTTCAATACTTGTATTTGCAGATGTAAGCAGATTCTTCTTCTGGTAAAATGCCCTTTTCAAGTGGGCAATTCTACTGGCAATTTCTCTTTTACTTCGTGGTAATAAATATAGAGGTCATATTCAGAGTACGTCGATAGTATTTTTTTATTTCCTGCATGTTCAAATCAATGTGTTACTCGCATGCAATACTTTTTTTTGCATGCATGAGTATCTATTAAATTGGTGTCGGGTTTCAAGTCATGCATGGTATTCGTGGGTGTGTCCTGCATGATTGGGATTTGGAAGTTTTTTTCTCTTTTCCTCCAAATTACTCTTTAAGTTTTGTTGTTTGTTTTTTGTTGTTCATTTTTGTGTTGTGTCATTGTTCATTGTTGTGTCATTGTTCCTGGTGTGGATATACCCCCTGCCACACACCCTCGAAGTGGCTTGCAAGGTATGTCGTAGATATAGATATATGAACATCTCTACAGTATTGAAAAAGTAATTCAAAGACTACAATCATAGTGAGGCTTGACTCTTGCCTTGGTTTTGTATCAGGCCTCAATCAGAAAGGAAATGACGATGTCTATTGCCGGCGCAGAAATTATGTGCACTCGAGTTTGCATGCAAATAACAAATTAACAGCAATTCCTACAGAAAAACTAAATACATCGTAGTTTTTCTTATTTTATTCTGCGTTGTAGAATGGCAAATTTGAATTTTTAAACGTATTTTAATATTTTTTACAACGAACGTAACTGTGTCCGGCGAGACGTAGTGGAATGATATCATGATAAACAACAAGATATGGCACTTATTCCACAGGTTTTATTAATGGTACAACGCGTTTCAGCGGTTAAGCCATCATCAGGTACCTGATATCATTTTTTACAACGGTTGTGACGTAAAAAGTGCCTGTTTTTGACGGTGTTCGAGCAAAGGACCGACTTTGATGACCCGTAAACCAATAACAAGGCGTTCAATTGCAACCAAAGTTTAAAGAATTATAAATATACATGTTTTCCATACACACTGTTTCCATTGCATAACTTAAAAATAATAATAGTTCTTATCAATTTTATAAAAAGTTAGCATTTCAAAACTGGGGTGTCGTAGAATTTCGTTCTTGGTGGCGGTATATCCCGCATGTCCTGAACATATCCAATATGTAATTGTCTAATATTTCAACACATTTGTTTAATTTATATCGATTTCTATTTATATTGACGAAAGCGAGCTCCCTTGGCAAGCGACTGGCATTGTTTAAGCCGTGCAGTGTTGCCGCGTACATCCTCTCCTGGCCGCCAGCGCCTGGCTTTGCTTGTCAGCGGATATCAACGATAATGTAATCGCATCCTACCAACTTTTACATCAATTTTCCATGACCCCCATTCCTGAGTCTAAGGGGTATTATTCACCACTCATGAAATCACTGGTTTATCATTGCCGTCAGCCTACTGTGTACGATAGTTTCTCTCTGGTTATTGTGGAGTATATATCGCTCAAAATGCCTCCGACCACCATTTCTGAGTATGAAATAGGAATGATTAAGAGCTATTTGTTTTTTACGCTAGAAAGAGAGAAAATTATAACTTATAACTCTATAAATAATTGATGGATCAGATAATGGAAAAATACGGGTCTTTTTATTTTACAAACTCTATCAGATTCGGCAATAAAAAAGTATGGCAAACGACCCCATTGGCAAATTCATTCGACTAAAGGTGCCGTATGTATGACGTTGAAAATGAAGTGATGTTGTTTAATAATCCATACAATTTCATGCACGTTAACGTCGTTCCTTTCGGAAAAGCACATTCACTTGAACTTAAGGCATGCCATTGTAATTACAAAAATGAATACTCAAGAGTTTTATAAGTTTTGTAAAACTTCTCGGCATTTTTAGGTACAATTTTCATGTAATTTAATGAAACATATGTACAATTCACAAATGGGGAACTATTTAATTTCTCCCCACGTTTTAACTTATTGCGCTTATTATGATATCTAAACTTATGAAAGGCATTTCATTCACGGGTACGAATAGGCAGTATGTATGAAGTATTCCTTTTAAGTTGTTTGGCTGGGCTTATCCGAAGGAGGCAATAAACTTGAAAGTGCTGATTTTCGACCGAACATGCACTGCTAAATCGCGTTCCATGGTCCAGCCATAGAGCCCATTGTCAACAATCCCAGGCGCTACCCCGAATAATTGTCGCGTGTAGGTCAGTCGTTCATTTGACCGCTTCAGAGTCAGTGACAAACTTCCAAGTAGGTGTTATTGGTTTGAGTTCGTTCTCTTCTTAGAAAAGAGTCTAAGGAACAAAATGTTTTACCTCACGCAAACTTGTGGAATAAATTTAGTGTGGGACTGATTTGATGATGACCACCACCACCATGATTTTTTTCCGTTCCATTCATGGAAAATAAACATTCGCGAGAAATACTAACTCAGCGAAACACTCTGCTTTATAAACTCCGTTTCCGCAGGCATTACGTGGCCGTATTTATCTTTCCTGGGGTTAACACATATGTGAAATAATGGGTCAAGCGAATCGTAAACTGGGATTCGTCAAAAGAGTATTGGATAAATGTGACGATCATGTACGAGAAATCAGCTAGTTTTCCCTTTTTAGACCTCATTTGGAATATGCTGCCAGTGTATGGGATCCCTACGAAATCGGTCTAAATAACGAACTTGAACGTGTGAAGCGAAGATCGGCAAGATTTGTAAAGGGACAGTACGATAACCGTATTAGCGTAATCAGTGTATTTAATGAATTAAATTGGGAATCATTGTCAGATCGCAGGTTGAAATTTAGACTTAATCTCTTAAATAAATTCCATGACCATATTTTCAGTGATGATGTTAACAATATTGTGCGGACCCCAACTTACTATGCTAGACTGGACCATAATTACAAAATTAGAGAAATAGATTGCCGAACTGACAGATTCAAAATCTCTTTTTTTCCTCGTACAATTAGGGATATGAATAATGGTAAATATATCCAGTACGAGTGTAACAATGAATAACATTGGTAGCTGCATGTTGGTATAAGGACTTAAAGCTAACCCAACTAATAGCATGTTTTTGCATGTATGCTTTTCTATTTAAATTTTTAATTACAAGTTTTATGCATGATATGTAGTGCATGTTTGTGAGAGTTCACCCCCTGCCACACACCTTTATGGTGGCTTGCAGGGTATTATGTAGTTGTAGATGGCGATGTACGTGATGAAATTGGCTCAGCGTTGTAAATGAAAAGAGTTATTATGCATAAATTTATTACAAGACGGACAGCTCACCTGATTGTGACGGGAACAATCGAAACCTACCACCTAACTTGCCCGATCCTCACAGCGGAATTGATAGCAATCAAACTATCTCTGGGAAGCATAAAACGGAACGCTTCTTTCCTCATATGCAGCGATTCAATGAGCGTACTGAAATCCACCGCGTCTTATCAACCGGTCCATCCTCTGGTCCAAGACATTCACTCCACCATGTACATCCTCAAGGAGAGAGGCGTAAGAATCTAGTTCGCTTGGGTTCCAAGTCATTGCGGCATAATAGGCAATGAGGCAGCCGACACCGCCGCTAAGCGTGAACTGGATAGACCGAGGACTGATATTGACTACACCCTTTCGATTGACCTGAGATCCTCACTAATAAAGACTTGCTTAGATGAATGGGAAACCACATGGCATTCCATTCAGAACAATAAACTGAGTACCATCATGAGTAGTACTTGGGCGTGGATGTCATCCATTAGAAGCTCTAAAAGAGAGGAGGTAGTCATCACCAGGATTCGTATTGGACACACCGGGTTCACCCACTCATTCCTCTTTACCGCTGATAAAGAACCACCCTTGTGGATAATTGCCAGTCACCACTATCCATTAAATACCTGCTATCAGAATGCCGAGTATATTCCGACATGCGGAGAAAACATTAAATCTCAGGAGAAATGTGCGATATTTCATGTAATGACTGATCTAAAATAGACAAGCCTTTGTTGTTTTTTAAAGAGAGTCGTCTTTACACCTACCTTTAATTATTCATCCCTCACATTTTAAATTTATTTATTTTTTCATTATTATTATTTTTTGGTCTAACTAATGCTAGGTTTTAACTGGATTTATGCCTATAAACCTTTAATACTGTTTTATGTAGCCTATTGAAATCTGCACCGTAGTCGTCGATGCACCTCAAAAAATATATTCTTCTACTACTCGAAACCTACCTCGTTTTGTAATAAATTTGGATGGGATAACTAGTCAGTCTTTTCATTCACAACTCTGTTTCATAGTTCATAGTAGGTGGGCGGATAGAGCAATAACCGATAGAGCGTGGCGATTGCAGGTAGCTCTCTACACTCTGCGAAAAGACGAAGTCCTAGCTTAGATGAAGTTACCTTGGCCCATTATTTACGTGAAATAATGGGTCAAGCTAATCGTCAACTGGGATTCATTAAAAGAGTATTGGGTAAATGTGACGATCATGTACGAGAGATGAGCTACTTCTCCCTTGTTAGACCTCATTTGGAATATGCTGCCAGTGTATGGGATCCCTACGAAATCGGTCTAAATAACGAACTTGAACGTGTGCAGCGAAGATCGGCAACATTTGTAAAGGGACGGTATGATAACCTTATAAGCGTAACCAGTATATTAAATGAATTAAAATGGGAATCATTGTCAGATCGCAGGTTGAAATTTAGACTTAATCTCTTAAATAAATTCCAAGACCATATTTTCAGTGATGATGTTAAAAATATTTTACGAACCTCAACTTGCTATGGCAGAATGGACCATAATCATGAAATTAGAGAAATTGATTGCCGAACTGATCCGAAACGTCCTTTTTCCCTCGTACAATTAGGGATACGAATAACGGTAAATATGTGCAATCGGAGAGTAGCAATGAATAACATTGGTAGCTGCATGTTGGTATGAGTACTTAAAGCTAACCCTACTAACAGAATATTTTTGCATGTTTGCTTTGCAATTTCTATCTTTTTTAAATAGTGAAGTTCTGACTAATATAATAATACTATTCCCTTCTTATGCATGATATGTACCTATTGCATGTTAGGTGAGAAATCACCCCCTGCCGCACAACTTTGTGGTGGCTTGCAGGGTATTATGTAGATGTAAATGTAGATGAAGTCGTATAGAATCGACTATTCCGATGATCGGGAGAGAAACTCGTTCCCGTCCTGCTCAGCGCGGATCGCGTCGCCTCTGTTTCTTTAATGTCTCGACCATTCGTTTATTTTTCTCCCTGCACTCCTCGCGTCGCGACTTGCTCGCTCTTTGTCCCTCTTTTTTTATTACTTTCCGATGGTTCCCCGAGTGTGGCGTGGACGTCGCTTTCTTTTCCTTGCCGTTATTAACTGATGAGGGGAGGGGAGGGCGAGGAGTCCTTAAAAGGAGGGAAAATGTATTCACAAGGAGCAAGTCGTTCCTTTGCAGCGTTCCCATTTTTAAAAACCTCCGCCGAATACAAGCTGCCCCCGCCCCCCGTGATTATGCATCGCTTCGTCATTCACGGGATATTAGTTATAACCGTGATCATTTCATATCTGTCGTAGATAAGGGCGTATGTGGAATGCTAGAGGCACAGAGGCACATCTACATCTACATAATACCCTGCAAGCCACCATAAAGGTGTGTGGCAGGCGGTGAACTCTCACCAAACATGCACTACATATCACACATAAAAAAGTATTAGTACCTGTAGAGGTACTGTTCAAAACTACGCTATTTAAAAAAGATAAAAATACCAAAGCATACATGCAAAAACATGCCGTTAGTTGGGTTAGCTTTAAGTCCTTATACCAACATGCAGCTACCAATGTTATCTATTGCTACACCCGTACTGGATACATTTACCGTTATTCATATCCCTAATAGTATGAGGAAAAAAGGACATTTTGAATCTGTCAGTTCGGCAATCAATTTCTCTAATTTGTGATTATGGTCCAGTCTACCGTAGTAAGTTGGCGTCAGCAAAATATTTTTAACATCATCACTGAAAATATGGTCTTGGAATTTATTTAAGAGATTAAGTCTAAATGTTAACCTGCGATCTGAGAATGTTTACCATTTCAATTCATTTAATAGACTGGTTACGATAATAAGGTTATCATACGTTATAGGCACCCTGAGAATACTGGCCAAAGTGTTCATAAATAATTGTTTTCATTGTGCGAAGAAATTATTCTTTTATATACTTAGTAGTAAACGAAAGACCCGTCGCGTACTGAGCTACGCATTCGTGCGTTCTCGCCTCATGACATTACAATCCTTTATACCGTTCATCCGTGACAGTCTTTACCACTGTAGTGAGATATGGAAAAAACACAGAAGACGCGCCTTAATGAAGAGGAATTAGTTTATTGACGCCAGCACTTAAAATAAGAAGAAGACAGGAAATCGCAAAGCAAGGATTTAGATGCAATTCAAGAGTGGTGCGACAAATGGCAGTTAGAACTTAACCTTAAAAATTTTGTAGCTATGAATTTTTGGAGGAGGAATAATTCCATAACGTGACCCATTAAGATTAATAACATGAATATCTAAAGCGTTGAAAGCGTTAGGTATTTAGGTGTAACAATCACTAAATATTTATCGTGGGGAAGACACATCCGGGAAATATGCAGCCGAGCGAAGAGAAAGCTAGGATTTATAAAAAGAGTACTTGGGAAATGTGATGAGAATACAAGAGAGCAATGTTACTTTTCACTAGTTAGGCCCCACCTTGAGTATGCAGCCAGTGTATGGGATCCTAATGAATGAGGGTTGATTAGAGAACTAGACAGTGTGCAGAGTATAGCAGCTAGGTTCGTTAAAATATGTTACGATAGGTTGAGTAGTGCTTCAGAATTAATACGAGAATTAGGGTGGGAGTCATTATAAGAGCGTAGATTAAAGTACAGATTAAATCCATGAGAGAAATTTCAATCGGATAGGTTTACTGAAGATGTTAGGCACATATTAAAAACACCAGCGTATTATGCTAGATTAGACCAGATAAATAAGATTAGAGAGATAGATTGCCTTACCGATAGATTCAAAATGGCATTTTTCCCCGTACTATAAGAGAACAGAATAGGCAGCATAGCAAAGGGATAGTTAGGGGAAATATTTTAGAGTATTCTGTAGTGTATGATGCATGTATTAACCCCTTAAATACTATAGATACTAACAATCTAGTTGCATGAGACCCTATAGTAGCTTGTTTGCACGTTAGTAGTGCATGCTAGGTGATCTTCACCCCCTGCCACACATTCTCGCGGTGGCTTGCAGGGCATCATGTAGATGTAGATGTAGATATCACATCATCATTTACAAAGAAATATGCTGCTTTCATGATTTCCGGCGAGTGTAACTCTCTTCAACTAGCAATTTAATCGTCTTTTCCTGCCTGTTTCCACCTTCCTTGACACAGCATAGTACTCGGGGAAAAAAATAATGCAAAGTTAGAATTTACCTCCATGATTGAGGATATCTTGTCTTTCCTGAAGTTGACACATTCGTACCTGTTCATTGCGAAAGAACTTAAGAATTAATGGCCGACGGTGGATGACATCAGTCGAATCTTTTCGCTTTCACCGATCGTCGTGCTTTGGTACTTTGGGAAGGATTGAAGCATTTCATCAGTGGAATTCACTTATGGCTTAACGAAAAATATAACTATCAACATTTTAAAATTCACTTTAAAGTAAGCACTTGTCAAACATTTAAGGACAATGTTGCAGGTTTGGAATGAAATAATTTTTCTAAAAGATGCCTGATCGTGCGTTTTTGATACTAAAAATCATGCCCGATGAAATCTCAGTTAGATGTTTCTGTTTCATGTAGAAAATGTGAGATAGTTGGCAAAGTCATGATGGCTTGGGAATGGAAAGCGCGACCATCCGAAAGCCCCGATGTCTACATCTATTCTGTTCTCTTATAGTACGCGGGAAAATACAATTTTGAATATATCAGTACGACAATCTATCTCTCTAATCTAATTTTTCTGGTCGAACGTAGCATAATACGCTGGTGTTTTTAATATGTGCCTAACATCATCTGTAAAGCTATCCGATTGAAATTTCTATTATAGATTTAATCTGTACTTTAATCTACGCTCTGATAATGACTCCCACCTTAATTCTTGTATTAATTCTGAATCACTACTCAACCTATTGTAACTCCTTTTAATGAACCTAGCTGCTCTACGCTGCACACTGTCTAGTTCTCTGATCTAATTCTTTTGATTGTAATTGCCCTGAACTTCGTCTTTGGGAACACAGTGAATGAGAAGTTGATGCTATCTTCTCATGCGTTTAATGATGCACCGAATTCCAGCACGCCCACAGAACCTCAATTTTTTACTTTCACTTCTCTTCACACGAGAGACCATCTATTTATCATTTTCTTCAGGATATCACGTGCCGAATTTACTCCATGTACCTTAAAATGTTTATGTGAAATCGACTCACGGAACTCAGTCTCACGGAAAGTTGTCCACGGTCTTTTCGTCTGGACTCAAAACTTGTTGCATCGTCCGCTGGATTTGCATCTTACGTGATTGTGGTACCTCCCATGGCACTGTGTGCGTATAAAATAGATTTGCGAATGTTTTAATGCACCCACATGGTCACTATAAGCGTCAGTAACTCCGATCATAAGATAATCCTCTTGCCAGTTCAACTGCCTGGCAAATTGGGAAAGGAAATATTACTTTGAGTTTCGCAGTTATTACTCCTGATGTCATTCTGGCTTACGGAAATCCTAGTTCAGCAACGTAATCTCACTTATTTTTTGCTGGACCTAAACCATCGAGCGATATTTAAGGGTAATGGATCTAAATGAATGAAGGGCATTTAGAGAAAGGATTTCCACAGCTCGCCTCCAGTCTGAGGACTTAACTGGGATTCATCAAAAGAGTACTGGGTAAATGTGATGATTATATACGAGATGTGAACTACTTTTCCCTTGTAAGACCTCATTTGGAATATGCTGCAAGTGTATGGGATCCCTGCGAAATCGGTCTAAATAATGAACTTGAACGTGTGCAGCGAAGATCGGCAAGATTTGTAAAGGGACGGTACGATAACCTTATAAGCGTAACCAGTCTATTAAATGAATTAAATTAGGAATCATTGTCAGATCGCAGGTTGAAATTTAGACTTAATTTCTTTAAAAAATTCCAAGACCATATTTTCGGTGATGATGTAAAAAATATTTTGCGGACCCCAACTTACTATGGTAGACTGGACCATAGTCACAAAATTAGAGAAATTGATTGCCGAACTGACAGATTCAAAATGTCCTTTTCTCCTCGTACTATTAGGGATATGAATACTGGTAAATATATCCAGTACGAGTGTATCAATGGATAACATTGGTAGCTGTATGTTGGTATGAGGACTTGAAGCTAACCTACCTACAGCATGTCTGCCAGGAACCAGTTTCCGTATTGGATTCTTACGACGTTTATGGGACATGTTTCCTGATACATAGTGATCTCTGATCTGGAGATGGACTACAACCCTGTGTTGATTATTATTTATGCTGGTTGTCTTTAAAATTGTCTAAAAAATGTCTAAAAAAATAAACGGAGCACCAATATTGAATCCACAACGTCGACCGAGGTAGTCAGTTGGGTGAATGCGCTGACCGAGAAACCCAAAGGTCGTGGTTTCGTATCCCGCACAGTGTATGGATGCTGTCTTCATATTTGTTTTGAGCGTAATATTAAGTGAGGTTAGATTTTGCAATGTAACCATAGCAATCATAGTAGCTTAGAACCTAATCGGATAAAATGCTACCTTTTATTTCGCATCACCATCCTACGAGTTGAGAGTACTTGGGAAATGTGATGAGAAGACAAAGGAGCGATGTCACTTTTCACTAGTTAGGCCCCACCTTGAGTATGCAGCCAGTGTATGGGATCCTAATGAATTAGGTTTGATCGGAGAAGTAGACAGTGTGCAGCGAAGAGCTGCTAGGCTCGTTAAAAGGTATTACGATAGGTTGAGTAGTGTTTCAGAATTAATAAAAGAATTAGGGTGGGAATCATTATCAGAGCGTAGTTAAAGTACAGATTAAACCTATTAGACAAATTTCAATCGGTTAGCTTTACTGAAGATGTTAGGCACATATTAAAAAACCAGCGTATTATGCCAAATTCGACCAGATAAATAAGATTAGAGAGATGGATTGTCGTACCGATAGATTCAGAATGGCATATTTCCCCCTTACTATAAGAGAACAGAATAGGCAGCATAGCAAAGGGGTGAAAGTATGTGAAATATTTTAGAGTAGTTTGTAGTGAATGATGCATGTATTAACCCCTTAAATACTACAAATAATAAGAATCTAGTTGCATGAGACAATATAGTTGCTTGTTTGCATGTCGGTAGTGCATGGTTGGTGATCTTCACCCCCTGCCACACACCCTCGCTGTATCGTGCAGGGTAGTGTATAGATGTAGATGTACAATATCTTGTTACTCAAGGTCCAATCTAGAAACAGAGGAACTTGAAAATTGAGAAAGAGAAAAGTCAGTCTTTCTCCGGCATGATTGTATTTTTATCCTATTTCCATCGCTGGAGAACATCACATATTTGCTTGAGGATTTATCAAAATTTAGCCACAAAGTGAGCAAATAGAACAAAATATTTAACTGCAAGATTGATCATACTCGTATTCTCTAGTTACTTACGCTCTGTAAACCGATTTACTTGTTAACGCGGTGCAACGCAATCCGTTCGGATTGTTATACCCGGATAAAAATATCACTCGGAAGTCATTTATGCTTATTTGGCTTTTCTTCCGGAAGCCTTTTTAGAGAATTGAGTTGCAGGTAAGGGGAGATTGTCGGAGGATGATCCCTTTCTCTTTTCGTGGGATCATGCGCGTGATCCCCGCTTGCAATTACCTCGCTGTCATTTGCCTCTCCCCTTCCGCTCTGTTGTGCTCACGTTACGTTCTGAATACACTTTTATCGTACATGAGCGTAATCTTTCTGTCTTCTTGAGTGGGAAGGCTTCATATTCCTCTTCTTACGGCGCTTCGTCTTCGTCGCTCGCTCCTGTTTCACTCCGCATTTGTTCTCCCTAAAATAACTTCTCTTTTTTCGTTCAAGATCATTTTTTACGGAAGCTCAGAAGATTGGGATTTCAGTAAGGCATCTTAAATGTTCGTTTTTACGCTCTTAGAGTCTCATCGATTAACCAACACAGTTTATGTAACTAAACTTGAAAAATGAACAACTTGGAACCCATCTTAAAGGAGATCAAGTTTCGAATAAGATATAAATAATAAAGATTTGTTAGAAAAAAATTAAAGAAATTTTTTTCCTCACTGCGACCAGGATATTTTGTTCACCCTACACCATGCAGTATTGGCGCCAATCATTTTTTTGTCGGCGCCTTAGTCAAATAACTCTCGCGTTCGATTTCCGCCCACAACGTTTTCGTCTCCCAAGGCCCTCTTCATGCTCCCACTCACTTTCCCTTCACCGCTCTTTCTCTCTCTCCTCTTGGAGACTATAGTCTACATCGGCTCGTCCACAGGTGCACTTAGATGCCTCAAGGAGTGTGCAAAAGAGATCAGCTGGATTTGTTAGTTATGATAATTGTATTAGTGCTACGAGCTTAATAGAAGAAATAGGTTGGGAATTACTACCATGCTGCAGGTTAAAATTTAGGCTAAACGTATCAAGTTAATTCGAAGCTGATTTGTTTACCAATTACGTTATCAATATATTAAGAATCCCTGCGTAACATGCTACGTTTGATCAGTTAAACAAGACTAGAGAGATAGATGGTCGTTCTGATAGATGTAAAATGTCACTTTTCCCGCGTACCATAGGAGATCACAATAGGCAGTATAGAAAAGGAATAGGAAGGTAAAACATTGTTGGAGTAGTCTCTAGTATGTGATGCATGTTTTATTATTAATCATCTATGCATGCTACGGAAACACAGATAAACATATTTAGTTGAAATTTTTCCAACTAGTTGTCAATTCATTGCTGTGTGGACACTAACCATCTATTTTCTCGTGACTCTCCGTTTGTACGAGACATGAGCTACTTCTCCCTTACTAGAACTCATTTGGAATATACTACCAGTGTATGGGATCCCTACGAAATCGTTCTAAATAACGAACTTGGACGTGTGCAGCGAAGATCGTCAAGATTTGTAAAGGGACGGTACGATAATTATATTAACGTAACCAGTCTATTAAATGAATTAAAATGGGAATCATTGTCAGATCGCAGGTTGAAATTTAGACTTAATCTCATAAAGAAATTCCAAGACAATATTTTCAGTGATGACGTTAAAAATATTTTGCTAAACCCAACTTACTATGGCAGACTGGACCATAATCATAAAATTATAGAAATTGATTGCCGAACTGATATATTTAAATTGTCGTTTTCCCTCGTACAATAAGAGATACGAATAACGGTAAATATTTCCAATCGGAGATTAGCAATGGATGGCATTGGTAGCTGCATGATGGTATGAGTACGTAAGGCTAACCCTACTAACAGAATGTTTTTGCATGTTTGCTTTGCAATTTCTATCTTTTTTAAATAGTGAAGTTCTGACTAATATATTAATACTATTCCTTTTATATACATGATATGTAGTTCATGTTTGGTTAGAAATCACCCCCTGCCACACACCTTTGTGGTGGCTTGCGGGGTATTATGTAGATGTAGATGACTCTCCTACACCTGACGTGTTTCCATGTCGTAGTAGTATCATTATAGCTCTTTGTTGCGTGTCAGTAGTGCATGTACGTATCTTTGGCCCCTGTCACACACCATCGCCATGGTCGCAAAGTATTACATACATGTAGATAAAAGAGGACTTTCTGCCTCCACTTCCAGATTCTCTACCCATATCCCTCCCACTCACCGGTCTCTTTATTTACCTTTGCTGCCCCGTCTTCGCATAGCAACAGCCCCTCTCATGTCGCTCCTTCTCGATCCTCAGCAATCGCTTCACTTCGATTCGGGCGCGTGCCACAATAGAGAGTCGCCGAGATTTCCCAAGAGTGCAGCGGGACTACTGCCCTCCGGCCTTAATTCCATTCCGCCGAGAAGTGGTGCTTATTCCTTCAAATCCTCCCTAAGATGACGGATGTTTCAGAATCAGGTGGATGGGGCGATGTTTGCATATGCACGGATTCACGTGAAACTTTATATGCATATCCTAATTAGTTAGACAGCTGTGGCAAAAAGTGTGAAAAAAATGCGCTTTACCGATTTGATTTTTTTGGTAATTCGACGCTTTACGAGCACGTAATCTTATGGTACATGAGATACATTTCGTTATATGAATATAGATTACATCTTCAGAGTCTAGAATAAAAAATAGCATTGTATTTCAAATACTGCTAAAAAATATCACCTTGTCATTATATTGAATCAAAGTTACAAAAGTGCATACATAAGCATATTTAAACATAACATTCACATTAATTTCGAGTACACTGCCAACTTTCTATCAATGGTTACCATGCCATTATTTGTTTTGTTTAGTCATAACATGCTTTAATTAAGCCAAAAATACAGTTCTTGTGTAATCTCCATAATGGCGTGTAGCGTATGGTTAGTTTTACTGAGATGAAATGAGGTCCTATTGTTTTTTCAACGTACATCAGAAATCAATTCAATTAGCTGTCAATTACTCAGGATTACGACTACAGACACCTTAAGACACCACATCTATGGTTTTCATTCTACTCAAGATATCTAACAGATATCTACTCAAGTCTTGTTATTTGATGGCAGTAGTGATTATACTCATTCTACATTCTCATCCATTATACTCGTAATTCTACTTAGACTTCCAGATTTATTCTTTATTAACCAAGTGCAGACTAAACATTGCATTTTGGTGGATAGTAGCGTGGTTAAGACCTGTAACAGAGGCGAGGGACTACTTCGAATTCTTTATCTGATATTCTGATGCTTTTCTTTGTTTTAGAATGTTTGCCATGTTATGTAGTGATACAAAAATCAGTGTTCAACTCGAAGTCTGGTTTTTGAGAGGTGGGGATAAGATCACCCCGTACTAAGCCATTGGCGTGTGAAACTCGCAAATTCAGGGGCCAGGTCCTACTTCTTATGGGCCAGGTCACTGCTTTGCTTATGTATTGGGTTTCTGTTGAATGCGTCGCAAAAGCAATCGAAAGGTTTGACGTCACCATATTTCGCGTCAGATTAAAAATTAAATGTCATTTTTGTCGGTTTCCAATTTTTGCACCGGTAATCAAGGAATCTGATGATGTTAAACCTCATCTTCATCATCATCAAGGGTCAACAATCCTAGGATTGGTTTGACGCAGCCCTCCACTCGATTCTTCTATCGGCCTACTTCTTCATATTGACGTAGTTCCTCTCTTTCACGTCCTTTGCGACCTGTTCTATGTAACTCATACGAGGCCTGCCTTTTCCATTCTTCCCGTTCACTTTTCCTTAGACGATTGTTTTCATCAGGCCATCGTGTCTTAAGATGTGGCCGATTAAGTTGCCCCGTCTTCTTTTTCGAGTTTTCAGCAGACTTCTCTATTCTCCCACTCTTCTTAGGACTTGTTCGTTTGTCACTCGGTCGATCCATTTTATCTCCATCATTCTTCGGTAGCGCTATATTTCGAATGCTTCTACGCTTTTCTTCTCCGCTGCTGTCATCGTCCATGCCTCACTGCCGTAGAGAAACATGCTCCAGATATACGTTCTAATGAATTGCTACCATACTATTAAGCTTGTATTTCCATGTTAAAGCTAAGGAGGCTATAAATATATATATATTTTTAAATCTTTCTCCGCAGTAGCTGGGAGGAATCAGAGTACATTTACAGTCTCATTTTAAGTATTGGTTCTGAATTGAAGTTTATTAATGGCCAAGGACTTGAAGAGTTCTGGTTTCGGTGGTATTAAGTATTTTAATTTACCACCCTGTTGAATCAGTCCATACTCCCCCATCACCCCAACGAAGCCCTAATCCGATGTGCTTAGATTTAGTCGGGATTCTTTCCCGTCTGCCCCGCGAATAGTATTTTAATCTCCGAGTCTCGGTCCCCTCCCAAGAGATGGCGACTTCCAATTTTGCGGTAAATATTCTTTTTCGCTCCCTTTCCTTGCGACGACCTCACGCATGTCTTATTCATGATTTTTCTTAACGTTCATCCTGATTGAATACGTCACCCCGCCCCATCATCCCCCTCGTCGTTCCACGCGAGAGGGCGTTCCGGGAGGGCGGATGTCGTCTCTGCCCCCTGCCGTCTCGCCGCGCAATTAGAGACCGACCGTGCGTATCCCAGTCGCCCTCCGGAAATGACGTCACCCCATCTTCTTGAGATGTTGCGAAAATGGAGTGGATGCCATATCGACCCTCCCCCCCCCCCCCTATCACCATCAGTATTTTTAGAGGAAATTTACTTGCACCGTAAAACACTTGCTGAACCCGTGATTAAAATTTCCGTTACTAATCTCCATGAAGACACATCAGCGTCTACATCATCTACATCTACATCTACATAATACCCTGCAAGCCACCATAAAGGTGTGTGGCAGGGGGTGAACTCTCATCAAACATGCACTACATATCATGCATATAAAGGATTAGTACTTTTATAGGCACTGTTCAAAACTACGCTATTTAAAAAAAGATAAAAATAGCAAAGCATACATGCAAAAACATGCTGTTAGTTGGGTTAGCTTTAAGTCCTTATACCAACATGCAGCTACCAACGTTATCCATTGCTACACTCGTACTGGATATATTTAACGTTATTCATATCCCTAATAGTAGGTACGAGGAAAAAAGGACATTTCGAATCTGTCACTCCGGCAATCAATTTCTCTAATTTTGTGATTATGGTCCAGTCTACCATAGTAAGTTGGGGTTCGCAAAATATTTTTAACATCATCACTGAAAATATGGTCATGGAATTTGTTTAAGAGGTAAAGTCTAAATTTCATTCTGCGATCTGACAATGATTCCCATTTTAATTCATGTAATAGACCGGTTATTCTATTATAGTTATCGTACCGTCCCTTTACAAATCTTGCCGATCTTCGCTGCACACGCTCAATTTCATTATTTAGAACGATTTCGTAAGGAGTAATCGCTGTATAACTTGTTATAGTTACTTTCAAGTCCGGACTCCTTATCCTCCCGGCTAACCGGGTTCTTTAAAAATATTCTTTAGAATATATATGTCTTCTTCCCGTGTCCATCGCACCTCCGCTTTATAATTGTTTTTTTTTTGTGGAGAAATATTTCCTCTCGTCGTGGCATGGTGCGAACTGAAACATTAACCACGAATGGCGAATGGGAATGACGGATTAGTACATTTAGTTTTGCCCTCATGAAATACCAAAGTGTTTGGTGCACCAATGTATTAGGGGAAGGTTGCCGAAATTGGACCGTTGCCTAAATTGGACCGCATAAGTATTTTCCTCCCTATGAGTATATCAAGCAGTTGAGGTGGCAGTACTAGGTGGTGACACCATCGAGGTCACGTGACTAGACGGTCAGGGAATTGGAGTCATTTTTCCGGTGTGGATGGTCGTTAGCGTGATTTGATTGTTTGTGCTATAACTATTTACCCTCAGTACGTAAGCTGCTGTCTTAAGTAAAAGTAAGTAATCGCTCTTTCTATGGACCACTTTAGACCCGAATTATGTTAGCTACTAACGATATACTGCATGTGAGTGTGAAACCTCGTGTGTTCGTCTGGCACCATTATTATTATGACAGGAACCTGTTGCCTAAGTTGGACCATCGAGTGTTCCCTAAGTTGGACCGGTCCATTTTGGGAGACTAATGAATGATGTAATTGGTAAATTAATTACTTTTTAATAATATTAATTTTACTTCCACAATAAATATCTAACGTATTTGGGTGAATGTCTGCATAGGTTTTCATGATGGAAAAAAGGGGTACGTAGGGGAAATGGGACGAAAAACATTTGCAGATGGCTGTGGCAACATACAAGAACGCTGACTATTGATTCAACGAATATGCCCGTGTGTATGGAGTGCCTAAAGCTACAGTAAAGAGACACGATGATGGTAAGAACATTTTTTCGAATGCAGTTACATTCTACGGTAGGCAAGCAACCTTTACTGCGGAGATGGAAAAGGTTCTCGCCGAACACATTCTCCTGTTTGAGGAGAGATTTTTTGGGTATTCAATCAAAGACATCCGAAAGCTAGCCTTCGACATAGCAGAAAAACACGCATTACCCCCACAACTTTAACGGCAAGCACCAAGTTGGAGCTATTATGAGCGGGGAACGGGGCGAGAACACGACGCGACAGTAGTGAGTGCTGCCAATGCAGCGGGATTCTTCATACCACCTATGATAATTTTCAAAAGAAAAAGGAAGTCACAGGAGCTTGAAATGGGTGCCCCACTAGGTAGCGTGATAGAGATTTCGGACACTGGATATTGGATTGGACACTGGAAATATTCAGAATTGTTTATATCATGGCTAAAGCATTTCAAAAGGCATGGGATTTGCAGTATTGAATCACCTGTACTTCTACTACTAGATGGTCACACCACGAACAGCAAAAATCTGGAGGCAGTCGAGTATGCTCGAGATAATGGCATCATTATGTTGCAGTTGTCAGGCCATACAACCCACCGATTGCAGCCACTTGATGTAGCATTTTTGCGCCCCTTCAAACATACTTCAACCAAGCACAAGATAAATGGTTGCGTCAAAACGTGGGAAAAACCATCTCTCAATATCAGATATCTGGAATCATAAAGGAAGCTTATGGAAGAGCAACATCTGTAGGGACAGCGGAGAGTGCCTTCCGTGCGGCTGGAATCTGGCCTGTTGATAGAAATGTTTTCTCTGATCACCGTTTCGTGCCATCAGAAAAGTTAGCCGTCGATGAAATGTGGATGATGAGCCTAATTCTAGTAAAGGTCTCAAGCGTACCTACCTATGAACGCTATTCACAGGGCGACACTAGTGGTGATGGCAGTAGAGAAACTAAAAAGTTTAAGAAGACCATAAATGAATTGTCCCCTCTACCAAAAGCATCAAAATTACTGGCTTATCGAGGAAAAGGGAAAGAACAATGTGCAGGTTTAATTACGAGCAGCCCATGCAAACTGAAATTAGAGCAGTGTAAAATTCAAACGGAAAAGGTTAAACCGATGAAGAGAAGGTTAGTTTCCGATGAACGGAGTGACGATCACTGTGAAGGTGATTCAAGCTGGTTTTGTGTGGCGCCGTAAAGGAAGAAGACATGATTCAGTGTAGGAGTTGCAGATCATACAAGATGTGCCAAAGTGCAACCCAGCATAAAAAATATGTTTGTAAAAACTGCTGTTAGACCTTTTCGTAATGATGTTAATCACTTGTTTGTTTTTAAACTTCCAAAAAAATTGTCTTTACACTTTTAATTCATTTGCCGTGACCCTGTTCATTCATAATTATGTAATTATTAATTTTTTTTTATGAGAATTTCAACGTGATTTTCTACTACTGCGAAGATAGCGTTTTTTTTAAATGCAGGCAGGCAACAATGATGGCAGATAGTGCCCTTCTTTTGAAGTGAACTTTTTCTGTAGCGCAGTTGCCATTAAGTATTTATTTAAGTGTGAAATGTTTAATTTATCAAGTATCAGCCAATTTTAATGCTATTACAGAAATTTTGTCCAATAATCTTGTTATTAATTTTGAATACTTAAAAAAAATAACATTATTTGGTAATTTTTGTTGTATATAGTGCTTGCTTTCAATGAGTGTTATTTTTAATATTATTGGCACATTTCTGCGTGCTTAAATGATTTTAAATTTTTACTAAAACCCAAATGCTCAGTCGGCTTAATAAAAGTGTTCATTCAAGTATTTTTCATCACCATTAAACATTATTATTCACCTTATGAATTGATAGGCTATTATTAAAAATGTTTACGGAGTGAAAGAATTTAAGAACTTTGTTTTAGTCCACAGAATTTTTATGATACGACTAGTTTCGAGGCATAGGCGTCATCAACATGCACAAAATTTGCAATTTATTTTCAGTGTTATTTAACTCGAAATAAGGGGGGACGGGGAAGGCTGGATGTGGGAAACGTGAGGGGAAAGGATTAGGGAAGGGTGGTGGTATGACGAGGCAGGAGTTAGTTGCATTCTGTGAAGAGTGGTGTGAGGGTGATGGGTTAGTGGAATGGCACACGTCGTGGTTTAAAACAGCTTCTCCTTACTGGCTAGGGAAGAGTATTTAGTGTGATGAATTATATTGTTTTTAGAAAGTTTGAACTCACACAATGTAACTCTCCTCACCACAAACGCTTCCCTAATAATTAGGGGCACCTCACCCGGTCCAACCTATGAAACCGTGAGTCCAAATTAGGCAACCGGTTTCCCAATTTGGACCATTAGCATTAGTTCGGTTTTTTCCACTTAATTTATCTCAAGAGTAATATATTGCAAATATAAAACTAGCAGATGAAAGGGAAAACTGTGAAGTATGTTATACAGCATTAAAGTTTGATGTGGAATAATTAACAAGGGAAATATACAAGAAAATAAAAAAATGGTCCAAATTAGGCAACCTTCCCCTACTTCTCAAACGTTTCTTTGCATCTTGTATGTAAAATTGAACTTCTAATGTGTGTCCCGCATGATATTATTATAAATATCTCCTCAGCTGCGTAGTAATAATAAACATTAGTGCATGTTTTGTGATAACTCACCCCTGCCACCCACCCTTGAGTTAACTTGTAGGATATTTCAAGCCTGCCGCGTGAATGGCTTGAAATCCACATTAATTGCCATGAGAAAAAATTTACCTGTGCCGGGAATCAAAGCACTCACCATTGGCTTTCCTGGCTATTGCGCAGACCACTACGCTACCCAGGATCCTTAATTGCTACGGGTAGAGTAGTGGTCTGCGCAGTGGCCCGGAAAGCCAAAGGTGCGTGGTTCGATTCCCGGTCTAGGTGAATTTTTTCTCATGGCAATTAATGTGAACTTGAGTTCACTTGACGGGGAGTCAGTGGATATAGAAACTCCATGTTGCTTCGATTCCTAGTCTTGCATAAATCCCCGCCGCGTCCCCTCAAATGCCGTTCGCCGCTCTCTAATCCAAATACTCCCCCTCCTCAAAACCCCCTCCTTGCCCCCCCCCTCTTCGAGGGCGGAGAGCGGGACAGACACCACTCTGTTCTCTTGCGCCCCCTTATCTCACTCACAACCCCCTCCCCTACACCCTCTCCCTCCCTGCAATTCCTTCCTACTTGGCGGAATGTTGGATGATTTTTCCATTCGCAAGGATTTAGATGCAATTCAAGAGTGGTGCGGCAAATGGCAGTTAGAACTTAACCTTAAAAAGTGTGTAGCTATCAATTTTTGGAGGAGGAATAATTCGATAGAGCGATCCTATAGAATTAATAACACGAAGATCGAAAACGTTGAAACCGTAAGATATTTAGGTGTATCAATCACTAAAGATTTATCGTGGGGTAGACACATCCGGGAAATATGCGGCCGAGCGAAGAGAAAGATAGGATTTATAAAAAGAGTACTTGGGAAATGTGATGAAAAGACAAGAGAGCGATGCTACTTTTCACTAGTTAGGCCCCACCTTGAGTATCCAGCCAGTGTCTGGGATCCTAATGAATTAGGTTTGATCAGAGAACTAGACAGTGTGCAGCGTAGAGCAGCTAGGTTCGTTAAAAGGTGTTACGATAGGTTGAGTAGCGTTTCAGAATTAATAAAATAGTTAGGGTGGGAATCATTATCAGAGCGTAGGTTAAAGTACAGATTAAATCTATTAGAGAAATTTCTATCGGATAGGTTTACTGAAGATGTTACACACATATTACAAACACCAGCGTATTATGCTAGATTAAACTAGATAAATAAGATTAGAGAGATATATTTTCGTAGCGATAGATTCCAAATGGCATTTTTCTACCGTACTATAAGAGAACAGAATAGGCAGCATAGCAGAGTGATACGTTGGTGAAATATTTTAGAGTAGTCTGTAGAGAATGATGCATGTATTAACCCCTCAAATACTATAGATACTAACAATCTAGTTCATGAGACCCCATAGTTGCTAGTTTGCATGTTAGTAGTGCATGTTTGGTGATCTTCACCCCCTGCCACCCACCCTCGCCGTGGCTTGCAGGGTATCGTGTAGATGTAGATGTAGATGTTTCGTTGGTCAAAGGGACGTTCCTAACTCCCTAGCTGAGAATGGACGTGACGGCGAAATACAAAACTAAGGCCTGCTAACTCTATTGGTACATCTACACTCCTCATTAGACTCAACCTTCATAAATACGTAAATCAATGGTGAGGTTGGTATCGAGCCACCCTGGGACACACTAAACAGTCTCGTTCCTATTCCGACTTGAATGTATCATCTAGGGTGTTTAGTTGATTAGAAATAATGCTTGTATTTTTCAGCATTCCTCGTTTTAGACAGTGCCTCCTCAGAAGGTCTTGATATCTTTTTATCTTTTGTAGAATCTAAAAAAAATTATATTAGAGACAGAACACTCTGGCAAGACAGAATGGGCTTATATAGTCTTTTTTAGAAGTTTTCCTCTGTCATTGCGAATGGTACATCCACATCTCGCAATATCCTGAAAAACACCACGATGGTGTGTGGCAGGGGATGAAGATCCCCAAACATGCACTATCGAGATGCAACTAGGCTACTACATTGAAACATGCTAGATTGTAGAGTCACATGCAGCTAGGTGGTTAGTATCTACATAGTAATAAAGGGATTATTGTTGATAATGGCATTCATCTAAATGTATTTGTCAGTATTTCCCTATTGTGTATGTGATGACAAAACACACACCATGAACTACTATTAACCACTCCAACATTTTTACCTCATTATCACTTTGCCATGCTACCTGTTATGCTCTCTTATAGTACGCGGGAGAATTGGTATTTGAATCTGTTGGTACGACAATTTATCTCTTTATTCATGTTTATTTGACCACTTGTAGCATAATACGCTGGAATTGTTAATATATATCTATCATCTTCTGTAAACCTGTCCGTTTTAAATTTCTGCTGGAGTCGGTACTTTAACCTAAGATCTGATAATGATTCCCCACCTAATTTTTCCATTAATTCTGATGAAGCAGAGCTTTTCTCCGCTTCCCGTGTCGGCTGTGCCGTAAATCACGCAGGGGGTGGAGGGAGAGGGCTCTCCAAGATTGGCAACACTGAGCAGCATTATGTGAGCGGCTGTGTGGTGAGCGGCAGGCAAGACACCCCTGGCATTCCCCTGCCGCACCCAACCACTCCTCTCCCTCTATATCTCCCCATTTTGTTTACTCTGCCAGCAAAGATACTTGAAACATTGATGCTGCCACGACGACGATGAAATGTATTCGATGAGAACGGCGGCATGCGTCGCGCAGTGGGAAATAAGAGAGTGGTTCCATTGTCATTTGGGGTAAATTTATTTGAAATTCCATAATTTTGATTATATTAATTTTCCTATAATATTCAGTCCATCCAATTATGTATGCACCGTCCAAATGTTACACTTCTAGTCCTCGCGCATCTTTTTAAGCATTTATAATAATAATGATATTTATTGCTCCAGCAAGTTATAAATAATGCAAAAAATAACATAATAAGAATTTTGGAGCTTTAGGTGAACCCTAAGGCCTGTTGTTGGTTTCACCTTCAAATTACACACAGAGCTGGCTTACATTCTCATAAAACAAATATCACCAATGGAACACAGAATAACACTGTCACTAACATTATAACGACATACAGTTCCAGTTATATGTTACTTTAAGGCATTACAGAAATAATATATATATAGTAAAGTAGAAAAAAGAATAAATATTTTGAACAGCCACTAAATTACCTCTATGTTTATGCTATCTCTCGGGAATAACCAGATTTCCTCCTATTTATTCGTCTCACATATTTTATCAATGCTTTACTTATTGTGTTTATGCGCCATATTGTTACAATTTTACCTATCGCATACTCTGTAGCAAGGGTATTTTGTTTTTTATGTATTTTCTTTCGAGAAAGGCAAAATGCTCCCTAACATTCGCGCGAACACCACTGCCATTAGGCTTGTGCGATGAGTCGATTAATCGAAGTCATCGACGATGATTTCAGTCATCGCGATGCGATGACTGAAATCGATGACGGTGAATGTCATCGACCATCGACGGCGATGAGTCGATGAGAATCAACGATGTCGATGAGTCGTGATTTGCTGCTGACACGAGAAACGCTACCTCTGCTGACGACCCCTTCCTGACGGAGCTCCACAAGTACGAGGAGGTCCCAGCTTTATCCAAATCTTCGGACGTCCTACATTGGTATAGGGACAGGAAGGATGTGTATCCCCGCCTTCAGAAGTACGCGAGGTAATACCTCTGTATTCCTGCCACTTCAACGTCGTCAGAGCGGTTCTTCAGCGATGCAGGAAACGTTGTGTTGGACGACCGATTAGTACTCACCGATGAAAAAGCGGAAATGAGAATTGTATTACACCACAACAAAGAGTTGTTGCTTAATTTGTAACTTGGTGCTTTTTTCGCTCTTTGATAAATAGGCCTTGTCATTCTCAATTAATTTGACCCAATTCAATCTTCACTTAATAGCCAAACCAAACTGCCAACCGAGACATTCGCACCGATCATCGATAGTCATCGATCATCGACATTCATCGATCATCGATAGTCATCGATCATCGATAGTCATCGATAATCGACATTCATCGATCATCGTAATTCATCGATCATCGATAGTCATCGACCATCGACATTCATCGATCATCGACATTCATTGATCATCGACATTCATCGATCATCGTAATTCATCGATCATCGATAGTCATCGACCATCGACATTCATCGATCATCGACATTCATCGATCATCGTAATTCATCGATCATCGATAGTCATCGACCATCGTGCACACACTATTCGATGATCGATGACAGCCATCGTCATCGAAGCATTTCGATGAAATTTTTTCATCGAAAATCGATGACCAAAATCGGCCATCGCACAAACCTGACTGCCATGAGCACAGAGTGTTGATGACGATGACTTCCCTTCGGCTGCCCTGCCCTCGATCGCATTCGTCTCCTCTCAGTTCCCTTCATTTTCTCCTGCGGTGGTCATCTCTCCTCGTCTGCCTCGAGACCTGGTTTGCGAGTCCCCCGTGGACCTCCCCCTCTCTGATGGAACAGAAAGATCCCCGTCCGTTGGCCCAGGAGATTGCATTAGTTCGGAGCGTGGGGAGGTGTCTGGATGGCCGTTTCAACTCTGCGGCCAGGCATCGAGGAAGGCCATTGCCTCACAATCGGCTGGAATTTGAGGCATTTCGTTCGTTCAACTCCCGCATTCCATTGATTGAAAAGAATTGATTTGAAATGGTTTAAGTTGTAGTTCATTGGGGAATGCGACCGAAAATGTGGCTGTTTACCATATTTTAATTGCCGAATCTTATAGAGTTTGAAAAATAAAAAGACGCATGGATCTGCATCGAGTCGGTGATTATGACCAGCGCAGACATGGCGACTGTGAGGTGGATGCTCTCATTTTCGTGGTCGTTTTCGTCCGTACACCTTCTCTGCGCTACAGGTCGATCACAGATACCTTAGTTTCGCGGGATGTTCAATGACCTTGGATTTGGATGAGCTCGATGGTCCAATTCGAGCGTGAAGGTCTTTGAGTGGCCACAATTACTTGTGTCAGAATACTTTCTCCATGTTTTTTATTGCCGAATCTGATAGAGTTTGTAAAATAAAAAGACCCGTATTTCTCCGTTTTTTGATCCGTCAATTATTTCCCGAGTTATAAGCGGCGGAAAACTGATGTTTTTAACCCTTTCGGAAAAGTGGGCTTGGTCCAACCTCTGACGTATATCGACTTCGTCCAATCACAACTGAGCCCGCGAAGCTACTTTGCCTTATCGCAATGGGGGGACACAGCTGACTCTGCCAAAAGGAGCGATTGCGACGGGATCTGTGCGATCAGACCTTCCGAGAACCCCCCTCCACTTCCTTCCCTTCACCTAAAAGCAGTCAAGGACGGGAGAAAATGTCGTCATTGATATCAAATCAGCTTTTTCGGTGGGCGTCACCTTTTGCTCATTTTAACTTTTGATTTATGAGTGAATGGTTGTGGTTAGAAAATTAATTTTTCACTCAAATTTTTTTTTCGTTTCGATCTTACGATTTCGTGTAGAAAATTTCGATTTCTGTTCCGAGTAAACGCCCCCATTTTAGAGTCATTTGCCCCGGAGAGGATGCGTGGGCAGGAACATTTCAAGGAACGGAGGAAAGGTGAAGAGAAACCCGGCGTCGGCATTAGCCTGCTCTTAACGAAAAGGCGCCAAGGGGACCACGGTTTAACGTCCCATCCGACGGACGGAGTAATGGACTAGACGTTCTCTCCTCAAGGTACTCACGGGCCTATAAGGGTATACCAATGAAAAGTGCGCAAGTGCCGGGATTCAAACCCGGGCCCTCAAGATGGGAAAGCAGTATGATGATTTAGAAAGCAATGTATAAATTAGGGTAGAAATGAGGAGATAATAATTTTTTTATTTCCAAAGGAGCCAAAGCGTGCAGAGAAAGGGGAGAAGTGTGAATGGGAATAATACAAAAAAAATACGAAAATGATGATGGTTAACAATTGCCAGAATTGCTATATACTTCATGGAAAACCGATGAGGGCAATTATAGGACCTTATGGGGAGGAACCCCAATGTTAACCGCTCCAGAGTAGCGTATTTATCGTTAGCATACATCATCATTATTGGTCCACAATCCTAGGATTGGTTTGACGCAGCCCTCCACTCGATTCTTCTATCGGCAAACCTCTTCATATTGACGTAGCTCCTCTCTTTCACGTCCTTTACGACCTGCTACATGTAACTCATACGAGGCCTGCCTTTTTCATTCTTCCTGTTAACTTTGCCCTCGACGATTGTCTTCATCAGGCCATCTTGTCTCAAGATGTGGCCCATTAAGTTATCCCGCCTTCTTTTTAATGTTTTCAGCAGACATCTCTTCTCTCCCACTCTTCTTAACACTTCTTCGTTTATCACTCGATAGATCCATTTTATCTTCATCATTCTTCGGTAACAACACATTTCAAATGCTTCCAGCCTGGACTTCTCTGCAGCTGTTATTGGCCATGCTTCGCTGCCATACAGTAGAATGCTCCAGATGTATGTTCTTATGAAATGTTTCCTCACTTCAACGCTTGAATTTGCAGCTTTGCAGAATCATCTCCTATTAAAATGCTCTTTTTGCTTGGGCAATTCTACTGGCGATTTCTCTTTTACTTCGTCCATCGCTGGTTACTCTGCTTCGCAGGTAGCAGAACTCTTCCACTACCTCGATTTTTCGTTTTCGTAGTTTAACATTGTTCCTGGCTTCCTTTCTCCTAATGCATACCAATACCTTAGTTTTCTTTTTATTGATCTTCAGATGATATCTGGTCATGGTTCTTTCCATATTTCCTAGTGTCTTCTTTAAATCTCCTTCTGTTTCTGCCATGACTGCTGTGCCATCCTCGAATCGTAGCATGCTGATTGTTAGCATAAAATAGAGCGTAAATAATTCGGACTTCAAAAATCCGGAACCTTTAGATAATCCGGATTCGATTCTAGCGAAAAAAATGGCATGAACAGAAATGCAAAAAGAGTACCTACAGTATTTTTTATGTAGTTAAAACACGAAATATTGTAAAATATTACCGGTTTTATTCATCCGATCCACTTCTGTAACCATCAAGAGTGAATTTTAGTTTGTTTTTTGTTGGTTTAACTTTTATTATAACTTTTATTGGTTAATCTCGTCAATCCGGGAGCACAGTTAATCCGAATTGTCGACGTTCTACTGTATATTAATTGGGAGGTGCCAGGAGGATGGGCGGAGCGGAGCCGTTTATTTAATGAGGGCGTGGAAAGACGCAGGATTCTGTTGATGTGTTGCCGATGAAAACCCCAAGAAATAGAAATCCTATTAATTCGCGCTTCTTTTTGATATTTTTCCATCGTTACGATTTGGTATTCAATCGCTAGGAGTGGAGGAGACTTGACCACAAGCGTATTGGGGCTCCAGCAAAAAAAGCGAAGGATGGCTAACCCTAATATAGGAAGGCAAAGTAGGGCGACGGAATGAGTGAGGGAACTCTCCCTTCCCACCCACCCTCTCTCTCTCTCTCTCTCTCTCCTCCCCCCGTCCTCCTGACAAGCGGCTGCGTGGGTGGCAATCGGTCGGTTGCGTCGCCTAGGAACACGGGCGCAGGGAATTGGAGCGATTCGATCTCTAGGATTACACGTATCGCGTGGGTGAGACGTGGCGTGTGTTCGCGACGCTAGCCTGTATGAGCACACCTCGGACACTTCACGGTGAGTGCACTGGGGAGTGCTTGACGGGACGTTCACCTACTTGGGCAACGCCCTCCGTCCATGAGAGGGCAAAGGGCACGTCAACCACTTCAACCACACCTTCCGTTGCACCGCGAAGACACATTTAGAGCCCCGCTTCCTCGAAGAATGAAGACTGAACCTGATAGGTTCAGCGATAGAACTCGGAATGATCACGTTGATGAGTAATGCTGTTGGCGAAATACCGATTCCACTGAGCATTGGGTGGGTGGGGATTTGTGTCATGAACAAAAATTAAAATGATAATTAAATGATGACCCACAAGCAATTGAAAATTGGTGTGATACGTTGCAGTTAGAATTAAACGTTAAAAATGTCTTGTAATGAATTTTTGGAAAAAGAATAGCTCTCCTCCTAGCACTTACAAAAATAAGTAATAACGAATTAACAAACGTGTATTCCATTAAATATCTTAGCATAAGACTAACGCATGATCTTTCCTGGGGTGAACACGTACGTGAAATAATGCGTCAAGCGAATTGTAAACTGTGATTCGTCAAAAGAGTACTGGGTAAATCTGATGATCATGTACGAGAAATCAGCTACTTTTCCCTTGCTAGACCTCATTTGGAATATTCTGCCACTGTATGGGATCCCTACGAAATCGCTCTAAATATTGAACTTGAACGTGTGCAGCGAAGGTCGGCAAGATTTGTAAAGGGACGATAACCATATTAGCGTAACCAGTCTATTAAATGAATTAAATTGGGAATCATTGTCAGATCGCAGGTTGAAATTTAGACAAATCTCTAAAATAAATTCCTTGACCATATTTTCAGTGATGACGTTAGGGATATGAATAGCGGTAAATATATCCAGTACGAGTGTACCTCCTGCCACACACCTTTATGGTGGCATGCGGGGTATTTCGTAGATGTAGATGTAAAATTAACGTATTATGTGCTCTTAAAGTAATTCCTGAAACTCAAAATAAAAGTTCGCGGATAATTTTTAGCATTGGTTCCTAATTAACTTGTCTAGGATCCGCCTTCTTAGTTAGTCTTCGATTAACATAATACCACTGGAGATGAAATTATTCTAATCGAGAGTAATTGCCTGCCTATATTTTATGCCATTACAATAGGGTGTCATAACACATCCACCATCTACTCATTTACATGCTCAGGCAAAATATAGGAATCAATGCTTAATAAAGAAGCGGAACTTTCCTGTCATGTCTATGACTTAAACTGCTAGAGAACAATTTAAAACAAAAATTAATAGAGGTGTATGTATCGTAATCAGATAAAGGAATACGTAAAAAAAAATTCATCTTAATTATGCATTTCTATATTCTACTTAAGCATGCAGGATGTATCAAAGTAAGTAAGTAAGTACATCTACATCTAAATAATACCCTGCAAGTCACCATAAAGGTGTGTGGCATGGAGGGTATTCTCACCAAATATGCTTACACTTCATGCATAAAAAGGGACTAGTAATAATATACTAGTCTAAACTTCACTATTTAAAAAGATAAATATAGCAAACTAAGCATGCAAAAACGTTCTGCTAGTTGGGTTGCCTTCAAGGCCTTATACCAACATGCAACTACCTATGCTATGGATTCATTCACTCGTATTGGAAATATTATCTGCTATTCATATCTGTAATTGTACGAGGAAAAAAGAACATTTTTAATCTGCCAGTTTGGCAATATATTTCTCTAATTTTGTGATTATGGTCCAGTCTACCATTAAGTAAGTTGGGGTTCGCAAAATGTTTTTAACGTCATCACTGAAAATATTATCTTGTTATTTATTTTAGAAATTAAGTCTAAATTTCAACCTGCAATCTGATAATGATTACCATTTTAATTCGTTGAATAGTCTGGTTACACTAATATAGTTACCGTACCGTCCCTTAACAAAAAAATTCCGAAAGTGGGATTCGAAGCGACGCCGGTGTTTTTTATCTTGACCGTTAAGCCCTTTCGGCCATTTATGTACTTGAATTCGTTTCGTTTCATATCATATCACTTTTACTCATTTTTTGTTTGCTCACTCACTTTCAATTTAACATTCACAAAAGGTTGTTAATCATTTTATGACAATGTAGCATAGGGTTCTCTTCACTTTTCTCCCGAAATCACTTGTGAAAATTTTCACCGTCTCCAGGTCTCAAACTCGTCATCTATGTCGGCGTTGCCCTCCGTACCACTGGTCCATTCAGTTCGTTAAAATACTACCGCAAGGCCCAAAATAAATTGATAGCTAGAATTCAATTGGATTCTGTGCCAAATGTCGTTGCAAATTGGAGGTGATTCAGTCGGCTCTGAACACGAGTATCATAGAGAGACGGAATGGGAGAGAGGAGCCCTGTGCGGATATTTTGTAATCTCACTTTAGTGAGAATACGTCATAAAATGTCACTTTTTCGTAGTTAAACTCCGCCACCCAGGCGGCGTCACCATCTTTGGATCTCAAGCGGTGAACTGCCGGTCATATGCTGGGGTCCGATTGTATAACTTTACGTTCGAACGTAAAGAGCCGTATTTCGTGGTGTTGTAGGTAATTCTTCGAAAACAATTGAAGGCGCAATTGTGTAACTTAACGTTCGAAGGTTTTTCGGCTCACGATCGAAGGAAACCCGTCGATTGCTATATACTTGACGTTACGGCCATTTTCAATCGTTGGAAGGTTTGTTTTTGTTGGCATTTTCATGTATAAGTGATAAATTATCGTTGTGAGGAACGTTGTTTGAACTATTACGGAATAAGAATGTAATTTGAAGTATCAAATTGCTTAAAAAGCTGTGTATGATGTGACAGAGTGAATTAATAAGAATAATTATAGCAACGTCGGGTGGGTGAATGTAATGAATAGCAATTTAAAACAAGCTATCGGACTGTTACATATAATTTCAACTTTTAATTTCAGCATTGGCATCAACAGTTTCACTTGAGCAATGCCACTTACGGTGAGAATAATACATAGTGAAGATATAGCGTGTGTTGTGACTACACATTGTGGCAATTCAGCGATTGACAATGTTTTTAGTGAACTGTGATGGATTGCATGTATTATGGTATCTATAAAGATGTCAGAGAAAATTGTTGTCGGCAATTATTTCGTCGTTTCACCTATTGCCTTAAATTAAGATTTGCAATCTATGTGAATTGAAGTGAGGGGGATTTCTCTTGTCTTGTAAGTGTGATTGTTTACGTCCCAGTGAAAGTGGTGAAAGGATAAACAGTGTAGTGCTTTGTTATTCTTCATTCAGTAAAATTTCCCACCCCAAGTGTCATCCTTTTATTTCATTACATAGTGGTATCCAATGTGATTGTGTTGAAATAATTATTCCGTCTACGTTTAAGGCAGGTAATGTCTAATTAGCAATAAGCATTACGATTTGCCTTCGTAAGGGATTACTGTGTTGTTGAGAGTGTTTTAAAGTATGACTGTGGTTGTTTACGTCCAAGTGGAAGGGTGATGATTTTTGTCTACTTATGCAACACAAGCTGTCTCGTTATGCTTTATTCATTAAATTTTGCCAACTCAAAAGATAATCTTTTCATTCACTCGCCTTGATGTCATTAGTCATAAGATTGTGCCTTTATTTGTGTGCCGCTGTGTATGCCATGCCCTGTAGAAATAGTGGAAATTATTTAATGCTGCCTTATATATCTCACGGTAGGTTATCATGTATCTACGTGCAAGAAATGGTATGCTACAGGAAATATGGTTATGGGAAAATAGGTATGCTACAAGAAAGACAGGTGGAACGGAATTGTAAAAGTGAGTTTCATAGGAATTTATCTTCGATGTGATGGAGAAGGCCTTGAAAGTGTTTCAATAGTAACAAAGGTTGATTATTGCTTTAATGCTGGGGACTAGCTTGAGGATAGAATTTGTGTATCTATAAATAACCTAATCAACTTATGTCTGAAGATGTATATACAGAGTGTCCCATTGATCGTGTGTCATTTCTACCCTGTAATTTTAGACACTTCCTTTCAAGCCACATGAATGAAATTTGGTACATGGCTAGAAAAAAGATGTAAGTTTTGTTGAGTCTAAGCAAAATATGAAAAATATGACCTTTTGACCCCAGAAATTAGGTCTAACCTAAAATCCAAATTTTGCCTTATGGGCTTTCAATGTTAAAATATTCGAAGTACAAAAAAGATGGAATTATTAAGCGAAACTTTCAACTAGTAGGTTTTTGGACACGAAGAACACGATGGAAGAACTATTGAGGTCAGAAATTGCAACTGTGACCCCTGAAAGGTCACAGTCAAGGTCACAGGGGTTACAAGAAATGAATCACCGCTTCAAACCTGTCGAATCATAGGTTTAAAAAGGTGGCAAGGTCAATTTTAAGGTCTTCATATCCCTCTTTTCATCTCATGACCTTCAAGGGTAACTCCAGAGGTCAAAGGTCACAGGGATGGAAAAAATGAATCCAGGCTACATACGTGTCGAGTCATAGGTTTCAAAAGGTGTCAATGCCGATGGAAAGATCATAAGATTCCTCTTTTCATCCCTTGACCTTCTAGGGTAACTCTGGGGTCAAAGGTCACAGTGATTACAAAAGGTGAAATGAGGCTGCAAAACTTTTGAATCATAGGTTTAAAAAGATGACAAGGTGGATTTTAAGGTCTTCAGATCCCTCTTTTCATCTCTTGACCATCAAGGGTAACTCAGAGGTCAAAGGTCCCAGGGATGAAAAAAATGAATCCAGGCTACATACGTGTCGAATCATAAGTTTAAAAAGGTGCTAATGTCGATGGAAAGGTCATCAGATCCCACTTTTCATCCCTTGACCTTCTAGGGTAACTCTGGGGTCAAAGGTCACAGTGATTACAAAAGGTGAAATGAGGCTACAAAACTTTCGAATCATAGGTTTAAAAAGATGACAAGGTGGATTTCAAGGTCTTCAGATCCCTCTTTTCATCTCTGGACCATCAAGGGTAACTCAGAGGTCAAAGGTCACAGGGATGGAAAAAGAGAATCCAGGCTACAAACGTGTCGAATCATAGGTTTAAAAAGGTGCCAATGTCGATGGAAAGGTCATCAGATCCCTCTTTTCATCCCTTGACCTTTAAGGGTTACCCAGGGGGTCTAAGGTCAAAATGGTGACAAAAATTCAAATTAGGCTAAACGTATCAAATCATAGGTTTCAAAGAGTGTCCAATACGACGGTAAAGTCCCTCCAGGAATTATCTGACATTGAACGGTTGGGAAAGGGCAAAAGGTCACTGGGTGTATCCTAGATTTAGGGCAATAGACGCGTCGAATTCTAGCTTCGAAAGGGTGAAGAATTAGATGAAGTTACTTGGTCCTGTTTGTTGTCTCCTGACCTCAAAGGGCTACACTGAGTTTATTGGTCACAGATGTAAAATATGCCAAGACGTGAAACACATAATATGAATGACATTATTTAGGCTGCCAAATTAAATGCTAAGATATTCAGATCCCAACTTCCATCCCTTTAACCCTCTGGGTCATATGGTCGTCGTTGATTTAGAGTTTACTAATCAATGAAAAAATTAAATAGTAATTTCAAGTTAATTACTTTAATTCCTTTAAAATACTTAACCATACGTTTTATTTAAAAAGTATTTTAAGTGTTATCCAAATAATGTTCAATATTAAAATTTAAAATGAAAATATCAAAGCAGTAAGAATGAAAATCAATTTTTATTCATTCTACGTATCCGATATTCCATGCCAGCCACAATTGAATTTGCCCGATAAAAGCGTGTGTGAATGTGTCTTCCAGCATATTCGGAGATATGTACTCTACACACGTTGTAATTTCTTACTTTATTTCTTCAATGCCCGAAAATGTTTTTTTCACTACACCTAGTGGACTCGGACCCCTGCCCAACCGTTCCAGGTGAGAGACTTCCTGGAGGGATTATACCATCGTATTAGGCACTATTTAAACAAAATGCTTCGTTGTAGCTCCGTTGCGAAATTTGTCACTCCGAGGACCTTTGACCCCTGAGTCACCCTTGAAGGTCAAGGAAAGAAAAAAGGGATCAGAAGACCTTACGATCGACCTCGGCACCTTTTCAAACATATGAATCGATACGTTTCTATCCTTATTTCAATTTTGTCACCATTTTGACCTTTGACCCCCTGGGTAACCCTTAAAGGTCAAGGGATGAAAAGAGGGATCTGATGACCTTTCCATCGACATTGGCACCTTTTTAAACCTGTGATTCGACACGTTTGTAGCCTGGATTCATTTTTTCCATCCATGTGACCTTTGACCTCTGAGTTACCCTTGATGGTCAAGAGATGAAAAGAGGGATCTGAAGACCTTAAAATCCACCTTGTCATCTTTTTAAACCTATGATTCAAAAGTTTTGCAGCCTCATTTCACCTTTTGTAATCACTGTGACCTTTGACCCCAGAGTTACCCTAGAAGGTCAAGGGATGAAAAGAGGAATCTTATGATCTTTCCATCGGCATTGACACCTTTTGAAACCTATGACTCGACACGTATGTAGCCTGGATTCATTTTTTCCATCCCTGTGACCTTTGACCTCTGGAGTTACCCTTGAAGGTCATGAGATGAAAAGAGGGATATGAAGACCTTAAAATTGACCTTGCCACCTTTTTAAACCTATGATTCGACAGGTTTGAAGCGGTGATTCATTTCTTGTAACCCCTGTGACCTTGACTGTGACCTTTCAGGGGTCACAGTTGCAATTTCTGACCTCAATAGTTCTTCCATCGTGTTCTTCGTGTCCAAAAACCTACTAGTTGAAAGTTTCGCTTAATAATTCCATCTTTTTTGTACTTCGAATATTTTAACATTGAAAGCCCATAAGGCAAAATTTGGATTTTAGGTTAGACCTAATTTCTGGGGTCAAAAGGTCATATTTTTCATATTTTGCTTAGACTCAACAAAACTTACATCCTTTTTCTAGCCATGTACCTAATTTCATCCTTGTGGCTCGAAAGGAAGTGTCTAAAATTACAGGTTAGAAATGACACACGATCAATGGGACACTCTGTATATGTGCCAATACGTTGAGCGTAGTTTCGGTAAATGATATGTACAGTGAACCGTAGAACATTAGCTAAATTAGATGACAAGAATATCCGGAGTGATAATATAGAATTTCAACGTGATGTAGCATTTTTTTTATTCACTATCAAATATAGAGAACACGATTTGAGTGATAATGAAATATTATGAGTTGCAAATTAAGCAGACGTTTTTGATAATCATCTGTGAAAGTCTTGGTATGACAAGTAATTATGAATTAATTTATCAATTGAGAACGCATTGAGGCCACTGTATAATACTCGTGAGGGAGTTATCTTAAATTTGCAGGCATTTTAATGTTTATTATTAATTCTTAATGTTAAAAACAAATGCAACTACTTCAAATTAAAGCTCTTTGCGCATGCGCACAAGAGAAACAAGTGCGAAATATGCTGTAAATCTGACAACACCGTAACGTGCGATTGGCAGCTTACGATCGCCCATATACAATCGCACTTTTCATCCTCGTTCGAAGACGGTGAGCTCGATCGAGTGTGAACGGGTCACTAACGATCGAACGTTAGCCGAGTTACCCAATCGGCCCCCTGGTCTTTTAGACGATTCATCCGCCCTGATCCGTATCTTTCGAATCTTGATCCGTTTCATTATCTCCGCCTGCCTTCTTAAATCTTCTTAACGTTCTTAAACCACGAATTGTATATTATCAACAAATGATTTCTAAAAACACTATTAACGTAAAATATAGCGAAAAAGAAATGCAAATTCAAAGGAAAATCGGAAAATCATCGGATATGAATTATCTTGACAGGTCATCAGAATGATTAAAATGATAGGGACAAACAATTTTTCACTCACCTTCACCGTATTCCTCCAATTTTGAAGAAAGCGGTCTCCGTTGCCAGGCACTCGTTTGTTTATTCAAAATAGACGAGATCGGCAACAGATAGCGCTACCGACAGAAGCTTCGACAATTCACGAACAGTTCGTGAGCCGATCATCAAGAGAGCGAAACGGATCTCCCGCCTTCCCGCAAAGAGTCACTAAAAAGGTGAGATTACAAAATAACCCCACAGGAAGAAGAAGAAGAAGATCGCAGAAGTGGGGATGGGAAAGTGGAAGGTGCGGAGGTGAGGAAGGCATGGCGGAGAGAGGATGATGGGAGTGGATTCCCTTGTGCTCACGTGAGTATTGTTGCGCGCAGTTGTATGAGGGGGGGGAGTGGATAATCTTGGACAGGGAGATTTATGTGCCGAGGAGGTGCCGTCGGGGGAGGTGTGTATATGGGTTCCTTCTTGCGGGATCGAAGTCGGGCACAGGAAATGGATCTGACGCCTCCTCAACTCGTGGCTGAGCATTTTTTTCTTTATGAGCGTATTTACTTTTTGAGCATTTTTTTCAACCAGTCTATTAAATGAATTAAATTGGGAATCATTGTCAGATCGCAGGTTGAAATTTAGACTTAATCTCTTAAACAAATTCCAAGACCATATTTTCAGTGATGAAGTTAAAAATATTTTGCGGACCCCAACTTAATATGGTAGACTGGACCATAATCACAAAATTAGAGAAATTGATAACCGAACTGACAGATTCAAAATGTTCTATTTTCCTCGTACTATTAGGGATATGAATAACGGTAAATGTATCCAGTACGAGTGTAGCAATGGATAACATTGGTAGCTGCATGTTGGTATAAGGACTTAAAGCTAACCCTACTAACAGCATGTTTTTGCATGTATGCTTTGCTATTTTTATCTTTTTTTTAAATCGAGTAGTTTTGAACAGTATCTATACAAGTACTAATCCTTTGTTGTGCATGATATGTAGTGCATGTTTGGTGAGAGTTCACCCCCTGCTACACACCTTTGTGGTGGTTTGCAGGGTATTATGTAGATGTAGATGTAGAGTAGTGCTTGTTGCGGGGTTTACCTCCCCTCCCTCCCCCCTTTCCCTCTCCTTCGCGACCGAGAGAGATATGGGAAGAAAAGTGAAGGTGGTCCACTGGAACTCAACCTCCCTCCCCCTCCCTCTCTCCCATGGCACTTTATTTCCCGGCAGTTATTTCCGAGGCGGGGAGGATATCTTTCTCGGGATGTCGTGTGCACCTCGCTCTCTCACGGGAGTCTCCCTCCCTCCACCCCCGCCCTCATTCCTTAGCCCTCAACCCCCTCCCCCCCACACCGCAGCCGTTTCGAAACAATGTGTGGCCGGGGATATCGGAGGAGGATATGGTGTACATGGCGTGGCAGGGGGTTGCGAATTGAACTTGGGGGGGTGAGTGGGAGGAGTTATGCATCTCCCTCCAGGTTCGTGTTGTCGAGGCCTCTGCCGGCCCTTCGCTGTGTTCTTTATTCCTCATTTCGCTCCCCACACAGGTGCAGGGAAACGAAGGGATCGTGCTTTATGCAGACTCCCGGAGTGTTTGGGGGCGGCGTGATATCAGGGCCGTTGCTGTTATATGCTTCCTCACTCCTTCCACCTCAGCCTCCTGCGATATGAAAGACAGGCCAGGGGCGTCGGAACTATTTTCACTTGTGGGGGAGGGCAATCTTAAAAAGGGCCCGGCACCTACGAATAGGGCCAGGCACCTAAGAAAAGGGCCCGGATTCTAAGAATAGGGCCCGGAAACTAAGAAAAGGACCCGCATTTTTTGCGGATAGAAGGGGTTCGAGACTAGAATTTCGATAAAAGAGCATATTAAGGTGTGAGAATGTGTGTCAGAAAGTACTCGCTTCGCCTACAAGGGCCCGGGGCAAATTCTGGGGGGCCTTGGGGCCCTCCTGCCCCCCACTTCCGACGCCCTGGCAAGCAAGGCAAAGCCTGGCCTTTGCCCTTGACAGTCTATTAGGGGTCGCTTACCCCCGTTCTTCACTCGCTCATGTTTGGTCCGTGCGGTGAAAACATTATTTATGAAGCAATCAAAGCAAGTGTATACATTGCTCTTTTTATATTCATTTATCTCTTCTAAAAAGTATTATTCAATTCTGTTTTTCTTCGATTGATATCATAATGAAATTTTATGCAATTTAAACATTAAAAATGGCTAGCTCCAGCACTGCCAAAAAAGTACACAGTAACACAGAAAGAAAAACATCACCTCACGATTCTGTAATACAGTGAAACCCGGGTCGTGGTAAAGTTTATTTTTGTGGATTTGGCTCGTGTTTTTTTCTTTCTGTGCTATCACGTTTCGCTTCCACTCCATATCGCCTGAATATTCAGAATTAGTCAAAAGTACACAAGTTATCACACTACTTATTATGAATTTCATCATAATGGTTCTTGGAAAGTAGTCGTCTATCCCACGATTATTAAATTATTAAATGAATTGAAATGGGAATCATTGTCAGATCGCAGATTGAAATTTAGACTTAATCTGTTCCACAAATTCCAAGGCAATATTTTCAGTGATGATGTTAAAAATATTTTACGAACCCCAACTTACTATGGCAGACTGGACCATAATCATAAAGTTAGAGAAATTGATTGCCGAACTGACCGATTCAAAATGTCCTTTTTCCCTCGCACAATTAGAGATACGAATAACGGTAAATATGTCCTATCGGAGAGTAGCAATGAATAGCATTGGTAGCTGCATGTTGGTATGAGTACTTAAAGCTAACCCTACTAACAGAATGTTTTTGCATGTTTTCTTTGCAATTTCTATCTTTTTAAATAGTGTAGTCCTGACTACTATATTAATACTATTCCTTTTTTATGCATGATATGTAGTGCATGCTTGGTGAGCAATCACCCCCTGCCACACACCCTTGTGGTGGCTTGCAGGGTATTATGTAGATGTAGATGTAGATGTAGATTCAAGGCGCCTCTGAAAGGAAGGAGCGCTTAGGACGTTCTGATAATTATTCCCATTTTAGTTTGTCTAATAGACTGATTACGCATTCAGCGAGATGAACTGGCATTGTTTGAGCTGATATTTCGTTGACCGTGAATGTTATGGTGCTACTCAAGTTTTGTTGCATTGTGTTAGGATAGTTGTGTATGCCTGTGGATGGAATTTCACAGACGGAGTTCCGATCTCACATCAACCTCCACAACGCGCTGAAGTAAGGACGAAGATTCATCTGAGAGCTTTACGTTAATGCCAGCGTTCGAACCCAAACCTTCGAGGTGAAAGACCAGCACACGTTGGTCGGAAAGGTCTTTCCGGCTGGACTAAAGGCCTCAAGTGGACCTTATTGCTTGTAAACGCACCAACCTTAACAGCGCATATACATGCGACGAGTATGTTGAACGTTTTCACCAGAATATTCCGCAAATGGAAAAGTGGTGTCAAGGCAGATGGAGTGTTGCAACGCTACTGCTACCACTGCTACGTCCGACCACTGCTGGACTGCTACCGTAGAGACGTTCTTGGAGATTAAGTTACGCAGGATATTAGAAAAGAAGTATTTTAGGTATGTTTTCAAAACTTGAAATTATTTTCACGGTATTTATATTTATAATATATCTCTTAATGGCGTATTTTTAACCTTTTATAATTGGAACAAATCCTCGCACATGAATTTAGCTAGGAATAAATAAAAAATTAGAAGTTTCTCTATTATTCTCTCAGGTAAATAAATGTTCCTTCACACTTTTTCTGTATATGTTTAATGTGCTTCCTATAAATGTTATATTAAGACGCGCGCGGTCAAGTGCGGCGACGCAGACACACGCTCGGATTTTTGAAAAGGCATGTCTTATTCATTTTTGGACTCCGGACCTCCGGCCTTGAACATGCATGGTGAGATAACTTGAATCGGCTTTCTAAGTTTGTGCTATTGCCTTTTTTTATTTTTTATTCGTTGCTTTATGATAAATAGGGTGGGAACAGTGCAAACGTCAATATAAACAATGGGGGCGTTAACTCGGAACCGAAATCGCAATTTTGTACACGAAATCGTTAGCTGGAAACGAAAAAAGAATTTTTGTGAAAAATTAATCTTTTAACCACAACCGTTCACTCTTAAATCAAAAATTAAAATAAGCAAAAGGTGACACCCACCGAAAAAGCTGCTGTGATAACACTGACGTCATTTTCCTCCCGTCCCTGACTGCTTTTTGGGGAAGGAAAGGGAGTAGAGGGGGGTTCTCGGAAGGTCTGCTCGCACAGATGCTGTCGCAACTGCTTCTATTGGCAGAGTCACCTGCGTCCCCCCATTGCGATAAGACGAAGTAGCTTCGCGGGCTAAGTTGGGATTGGACGAAGTCGATATACGTCAGAGATTGCACCACGCACACTTTTCCGAAAGGGTTAAAAACATCAGTTTTTCGCCGCTTATAACTCGAGAAATAATTGACGGATCGAAAAACGGGAAAATATGTCTTTTTATTATATAAACTCTATCAGATTCGGCAATAAAAAAATTGGTTAACAGCCCCATTGATATTGGAATATATTATTAGTTTCCCCTTTTGTGTTTCCTAAGAACTAAGTCTTATGGTCAAAAATCAGTTAAATATTTGAGTGCCGCATGAAAAGTTCAGATGAATTTGAATCAGGTGTTTTCCTTCGTGTGAAGGCAAAATTTTCATTTTGTGAATCACTGTAATCAGAGACATTGCTCTGGGTGACGACGACTTATGACGACCAAGAGGAACCTTGGAATCTTCTGAGTGAACTGAAAAGTGAATTTTGGGGAGTGCGACATTGTTACTCTTAAGAATCAGCATTAAGTGGAAGTATTTTAACGTGCAAAGTGTCATCTACGAGTAAGAAAACAATTATCGATGCGAATTTTTAAATGTCTTCTCCTTTCGCCTCCCTTGTCCCACCAATTAGCATATTTTGCCCCGTGTTGCTTGTTGGATAAACTCCTTGGCTTCCACCTCTCGTGATTCCCTGAGGCCCTTTCCCGAGGCCCCCTTTCAGGCCCTCTTCCTCCTCCCGACCCTTTTCCCCGACCCTCTCTGCCCTCGTTGTTCCCTCTCCGTGCAATGTTTCCCTCTCGTTCCTTGTCGCTCCCCGCGGGCCAGCTTTTGTTGATTAAAGTGCGAGAGTGTTCTGGGAAGGCGGTTGAAGACGGAATAACCCTTTCCGCCCTAGCACTGCCTCTCCCTCTTCTCTCCTCCCCCCGCCTCTCCTCCTCCTCGCTCCCAATTAAGGATCCATGCTCCCTCTCCTCATAAGTGAGAAAGCTCTGGGGCCATCACGTATGCTTGTATTTCTTTCGCTAGTAAACCCTAATTTTGTTCATAAATTTTTAACCAATGTTATTCCTACAAAATGTGATGGAATTTTTAAATCATCATCATATATATTACTACAGAAAGGTCTTCTCCTGTCATTCCGTGTATGCTCCGCTTTCTAGAGTTCTCTATGCACCTTCTTCTCTATTTAAAACCCAATAACACCGTTTCTTTAACATCCTTACCTACAGTGATAAATGAGATATCATTGTAAAAGTTGAATTACTGGCTTCTGGCGAAAAATACAATCTCAAATTTCACTATTTACCCATAAATTTGACTTAAAGCGGTTAAAATATTTTGTAATATATGCATATTTTAAGGATCCATTCGTTTCGTGATTTCTTCCGCGTTGTGTCCATTCTGGGGTGACAACAGTTTCGACAACGTTTCAGTTCGCGTCTTTAGCTCTGAAGTGTTTCTGAGCAGATTTTTACCGTCTTATATACCACTTACTTCTGCACTCTGATGTTCAAGTGGGTGCATTTTCATTGGCCGTTGATATCGACATCGGGATATCGACATACCCGGATATCGACTTATCGGGATATCGGATATCGACTAACAATATAATAACTCAAGGTGAAAGAGCATATAATTTTATATAATAGAGGTTCTTGTCAATTTTTTGATACGGCACATATGAGCTGATATATAACCCTTTTTCCTTGGTCGAAGAACGGTAAAAAATTTTAAATTCCGAATTATGGTTTAAAAACAATAATCCACAACCATTACCGAGAAATAGCGCAGATTAGAAACATTATTAATGGTAACAGAATAAAACAGCGTGATCAGGATATCGTCATATCGGGATATCGATGTATCGAGATATCGATGTATCGAGATATCGTCATATCGGGATATCGTCATATCGGGATATCGACATATCGGGATATCGTCATATCGGGATATATCTATATCTACGACATACCCTGCAAGCCACCTCGAGGGTGTGTGGCAGGGGGTGCATCCACACCAGGAACAATGACACAACAAACAAAAATGAACAATACAAAACAAACACTATGACATGTCGACATATCGGGGTATCGACATATCGGGATATCGTCATATTAGGATATCGTCATATCGGGATATCGTCATATCGGGATATCGACACATCGGATATCGTCATATCGGGATATCGGATATCGACATATCGTTATATCGGGATCTCGACATATCGGGATATCGCGTTTCGAAATATCGACTCCCGATATCAAGTGCATATCGAGTATCGTCGACGAAGTATCGTGGTATCGCACATCCCTACTCCCTCCCCTCCCTCCCCTTCTCGGTTCCCTCGCCGCAGTGGACGCGAGAGGCGGTCATTACCGCTGGCCATAGCCGTAAACGAGGGTGCGGCCACGTAGTTGAGGCGCGGCAAAAACGTTTGCCAAGTGCTCGGCGCAGGGCGGACGGCGGCACGAGGGGGCGTGGGGGATGATATGGTGCTTAACTTCACCCCCGCTCCTGATCGCCAGCCGCCGTGCTGCAGCTCCTCCCAAGATGGGTGCATCTCAGAAGACAAGCGCCTTAAAATTCCGACCCAGCTCCTTTAATCCGGAATCTGCGCAAATGCATTTCAGCGGGTCACTCCGCTAAGGTATTGGCGACTGGTTCGCAGCACTTGAATTTCTTAATCCCTTGATCAAGCCCTCTCCATCGGATCTTCCTTTGCTAAGTTTATATTCTTATCTTTGTTAATGTTAGGGAGCGTGGGATCCTAGTGGGTAGAGGGCTTGGCTACTGATCGAAGGGTCCCGGGTTCAAATCCGAGTGAAGCCTTTGGACGCCCCCGAACGAAAAATCCTCAGAGTGGCGAGGTGGCCCAGGAAAAGGCACTGGCCCCCCTTATACCCTGAATGTGTCCAATTCACAGACGCCTGTGGCTTAGTCCGGGGTGAGCTCTACCATCACCTATCCAAACCAACCTTCGGGCCGAATCACTTAGTGAGTGAGAGTGAGTGTTGATATTAGCATCTGCCACGCTGAAACGATTCAACCTCCAGTGACATGTAGAATGAACGGATACCGAAATGGCTATCTCAGAATGCAGTTTCATTAGTACCTACATGAAGTATATTATGGCTAATATTTTATTACATGACAGTTAAGGACATTGAAATATGAGAATACTGAGAAAGACTTTGGAAAGGTCGGGGAAGAATAGAAACAGGACAGACCTTTGGACAAAATGATAAATGGGAAGTGTAACGAGCACGAGATTGTTTGGTAATATAACGATGGTTTCGTGGTCACTACATAATATTGTTGCCTGTTCTACTTTTGCTACCAAACATGTCCAAATTTCTGAAAGTAAGGAATTAATTGACCATTCTACTAAATCAGAACATTCAGTTTCATCACTGAGCCTGCGTTTTAGTGAAGGGGTTGCAATGGGGTCGTTTACCATATTTTTTTATTGCCGAATATGATAGAGTTTATATAATAAAAAGACTCATATTTTTCAGTTTTTTGATCCGTCAATTATTTCTCGAGTTATAAGCGGTGAAAAACTGATGTTTTTAACCCTTTCGGAAAAGTGGGCGTGGTGCAACCTCTGACGCATATCGACTTCGTCCAATCACAACTGAGCCCGCGAAGCTACTTTGCCTTATGGCAATGGGGGGGAGAGGGGCACAGCTGGCTCTCCCAATGGGAGCGATTGCGACAGGATCTGTGCGAGCAGACCTTCCGAGAACCCCTCTCCACTCCCCTCCCTTCCACGAAAAGCAGACAAAGACGGGAGGAAAATGACGTCAATGTTATCACAGCAGCTTTTTCGGTGGGCGTCACCTTTTGATTATTTTAATATTTGATTTATGAGTGAATGGTTGTGGTTAGAAGATTAATTTTTCACTAAAATTCGTTATTTGTTTCCACCTAACGATTTCGTGTGCAAAATTGTGATTTCGGTTCCGAGTAAACGCCCCCATTCGTTGTATTGCACCTGGAAAATGAGGAAATGGGAGAGAAGCGGCGTGCGCTAATCACCTCGGTGAAGATATCGCACGGATGGAGGAGGCAGACCTCATTTTCCGGAGGAAGCAGAGGCGTGGTGTTGCTGGAGATGACACGGAAGAATGTTGCATTTTTTGCGCCTCCCGTCATTAATCTTCCCCCTCGCCTCGAAAGATCCACCCCCGGTCATCGCTGGCCTCTTTCCCTTCCCGCTCTCGCTTCTCCACGATTAGCCGCTAGTGAGGGAGAGGGGAGCGTAATGGTGTTGTTTTCGGCCGGTGTATATAATGCGCTCGACTAACAGAACTCCGGTTAATGACGGCGTGCGGTTAGTGATACGTGTGAGTTGGATGAGAGGTGAACCCGACCATCATCGCGACGCGGAATGTGTTTTTCTATCCTGTCGCTGTGCCTTATGAAGCTCTTGATGCTGTGGGCTCTGATGCGTCGAATTTATTTCTGAAATTATTTTCAAATTGCCTAATGCCATTCACACAACGCGTGATAACTCCCTTGTTCCAAATGTTTATCACCGTCAAATTAAAATGCAGGCAGATCCGTGGTAGGTCATTCCCCTGGTGTCAGCTACGTGATCTAATCCTATTCAGCCTCTTGTGGAATCCCCTGCCTCTTGTCCTTCCCAGTGGGAAATGGCTGATGTCATTCCCATTCACAACATTGGTTCAAAAGATGGTGTTTATGGCTCATCATCATCATCATTGGTCAACAATCCTAGGATTGGATTTAATTCTTTCCCGGCGAATTATTTTCGTAAAGTCTTCTCGGGCTTTCCACCGGGTTAAATATTGGTATAACACCAACGTTTCAACGGACGACTCGTCCATCGTCTTCAGGGTGAGTAAGTAAATTAAAGCCGTTGAGGCGTATCTATAAACGATTGCAACAATCAGGTTACTCCTGATTGGCCGGAAGGATCTTCGAAATTTGGATAAGGAGGAGTTCTATCGTTTTTTATTTTATATAAAATGGGATTCCACGAATTGCTAATTTTATAGCCTGTGTCTCTATTAAAATTATTTTTGTTTAGCCGGATCTCAATGGCCTCCTTAGCAAGCCTGTCCCAGAAGTTGTTCGAACGGCAGATTAATTTTGCGCTATCCCATTTCTGCGCTACCAGATTTCTTGCGAATGTGGCCAAGTCTACGTAGGGGAGACTGATAGAACTATTGCCACCAGGCTTAAGGAGCATCGGAGGCATTTTAGGCTTGGACAACCTGATAAGTCTGCTGTGGCGGAACATAGTATTACTCGGGACCACAGGATAAAATCTGGCCACTTCTTTCTTGCTGCACACCAATATCTTAGTCTTATTCTTATTTATCTTAAGCTGATATCTGGCCATTGTCCTTTCCATGGGAACTACAATCTTTTTCAGATCCCTCTCTGTCTCTTCTATGAGTGCTATGTGATCAGCGAATCGCAGCATGCTTTTTCTCCGTGGATAGTCACTGCAGAAGACTTCTCTTTGATTTCATTAATGGCTCTCTCGATGTAAACATTCAAAATTACTGGAGACAGTGCACAGCCTTGTCTCATTCCTTTCCTTATTCTTGCCTCTTTACAGCTGGTTCCGGATTTAATCACAACTACTTGATTTTTGTACAGACTGTGTATAATTCTTCGGTCATTGTAGGACACTCCAATTCCCTTCATAATTCCGAGCATTAAATCTAAGAATTAAATGTTTATGGCTACCGTTCGATATCATCACTTCCTTACTTATCATCATCTGGCAAGAGATATATTATTACCGTACTTAATTACTTAACATGTCATTTTCCGTCTAGCAATCAGCATGATTTTCTTCCAGACTGTTCAAATATGTTCCACTTAGCTCTCAACATGGTTCAGTCAGCTTCATAGCCTAGAATTTGCGATCAGAACAGTATCTACCTAGAAAATCTTCTCAAAATATTACAATTCCCTCTACCACACTCCTCTTTCATAAATTGACTCAACGGTTTAACCTGCACTGGGATTTTCTTAATGTTATGAAATACTGTTTCGGCAATAGGAGTCAGTGTGTTATACTATCTGTCACCTCATCTTACTGTTCCCTAGTAACGTCTGAGGCTCCTTAGGTTAGTGTTCTTGGGGCACATATTTTTAACCTCTTCATTGGCGACCTAGCCTCCCATGTTCCATCATCCCAAACTGACGCCCGGCTTCAGGCTGATGACTGTAAATTATCAAACAAATTCATCAGGTCACACATTGTAATGACCTTCAGGATGCTTTAAAAACAGCAGAATGGTGCATTATCCGGAGGCTTAAATTGAATGCTAATTAATGCAATGTTCTCTGGGTGTTTTTCTAATAATCCTCTTTAACTTCTACTTTGCCATAAAATGGTATCGCACAATCGCGTCCTCGGTATCTAGACTATTTGAGGGTCCATAAAATTAATTTCTTTGGTCATATTTCAGCAATTAAAAGTAAAGCTGTCTCTCTTAGGCCTATCGCTTCGTGGAAATCTTAATCCCCCAAGCAGTGTACGATATACCTGACCTGCATGCAAGCCATTGACGAAGCTAAGAATAGCGATTGTAGCAGCAGCAAGCGGTGTAATTTTCAATGATGAAGAGGAGAGAAATATTTGTTGAGGCATTTAATTGCTGCTAAATCACTTCGATAGTTCAAAGAGAAAAATATAACCCTTGAATACAATTTGAATTTGAAGCAGTTACAATTTGAAACAATTACAATTTGAAACAGTAGTACAGCGACAAAGTGGGAATAAGCAAATAAGGGTGGTAACAAATTTTTAGGAATTATGAATGCACACGGAAATGCAGAGAAATGGCTACCATGGCAGGGTCGTGTTTTTCAGAATAGAATTCAGGCGGAATATTATGCTTGGGATATGCATGAATTTTATCCACAAGTCAAGGATGCAACCTGCACTCTTCAGCATATACCTGGATGAAGCGGGCATGAACAGAAGAAAAGGACTTGGATCGTGTACACGTTGAGAGACATCAAAATATTTTAGATGGCATAATGCAGGAGAGAATCAAAGGAAAATCTCCACGGCGAAAAAAATCAAGGGACAAATACCAAGGACAAACCAAGATGGTTTTGGCTAGGAGAATAGCAGGAAAGCAAGATAAATGGCATATTAAACCAGGGAAGTTGAGGGCTGTAGCTAACCAATTTTAGTACTGATATATTTACTGCTGATGATAACTGTGCTCCTTCCAAACGAAGTCCAAGAATGGAGGTGTTTACTCGGAACCGAAATTACAATTTTGTACACGAAATTGTTAGATGGAAACGAAAATAGAATTTTAGTAAAAAAATTAATCTTCTAACGTAACCATTCACTCATAAATCAGAAATTAAAGTTAGCAAAAGGTGACGCCCACCGAAAAAGCTGCTTTGATAACTTTAGCGTCATTTTCCTCCCGCCCTTTACTGCTTTTAGGGGAAGGGAAGGGAGGGGAGAGGTGTTCTCGGAAGATCTGCTCACACAGATCCTGTAGCAATCGCTCCCATTGGAAGAGCCAGCTGTGTCCCCCCCATTGAGATGAGGCGAAGTAGCTTCGCGGGCTCAGTTGTGATTGGACGAAGTCGATATACGTCAGAGGTTGCACCACGCCCACTTTTCCGAAAGGGTTAAAAACGTCAGTTTTTCACCGTTTATAACTCAAGAAATAATTGACGGATCAAAAAACCGAAAAATACGGGTCCTTTTATTTTAGGAACTCTATCAGATCCGACAAAAAAAGAAATGGTAAAAATGGTAAAAATTGCAGATATTGTCATTGCTGGAGCGGTTTATAACATTATGGGAGATTAATGTTCTTTGTTTCTTTGACTGTATGTTTAGGACTATATAATGGTTGGTGGAGCGTAGTTCCAATTATAGAGAAAAGGCAAGTAGACGAGTTACCCCGCCTTTTTGGAAGAACTCGCGTTTCCCTCTGGTTACACAGGGCTCAGCTTAGTTTCCTTATGGATTGAAAAACGTGTTTACCTGGTGTGAAGTACCCTCGAGCCCCTGATCTTTGATTTGAAAGGAGGCGTTCACAGAATGAGTCCTCTCTCTCTTTCTCCTTCACCCTGTCCGGGACTAAGCATGGATTATTCACGGCTCTCGCCGAATAGTGAATTCCCTTGCTCCTCCGTTATGTTCCTTCGAGTGTGGGTCGCTCCTTCGCCCGCCTCTCTCTCTTGTTTTATCCGCACCATGATGGATGCTCGGCCTCGCCTTTCATATGACGCCGACGCGAGAGCAAGTTGTGGGAAACAAAAAAGCTGCACGCGTTCGCGGAGATTAGGCGAATTCGTTCCCTGCCACTTCTTCCCCTTAATCCTCCTCACCTCTCTCTTTACTCCCTCCCTTCGTCCCTCCTGCCCTCCTGTCTTCACGGACTCCCATCCCCTCGTCTCCGGCGAGAATTAATGGTCGGAAATTAGCCGCTTATCTCACCCTCCCCTTTGTCTCACTTCCTCCCGCCCGCCTTCATCCCTTGGATATTTCTTTCCGCTGAGAATTGGGAAAAAAAGACGAGTGTTTCCCGTTTCGCTTACTCCCCCAGGACTCTTTTCTCTCCCCCCTCCCTTTCCTCTCGATTCCTTCTTCATTTGCGTTAAGGATCTCTACGTGACTCCGTTAATCGTAGAGGGAAAATTAACTTGGCAGCAGAGAAATGAATCAAGTTTTTGTAATTATTCGAGAGGAGATTCCCATTTTTTCGTCGTTTCCGGAGACGTCCATTAGGATGCCGCGGCGATGTAACTCGTACGACTTTTCTTATTGACGTCTTTGTGATCTGAGTTCTTTCCTCTATCTTTTCTTTGCATAAAGAGACTCTTCTAATAACCCTGGGAAACGTTTTAACCTTCTTTAATGGAAATTTATCGAATCCTGATTATAGATATTAAAATAATGCGTGATACCCCTTCATGAAGTTTTAAGGAATTTTGGCAACATTATCAAAAGCCTGTTTCTCTTGCACTGCTACCTATGTTATAAGTACCGTTCTTCTGATAAGTAATTAATATTTTGTGAATATGTATAAAATAACTTTTAAATTAATGCTGTACATAAGTACTAATTTAGATATCACTTTTATTCTAAAAAGAATGGTTTTCTGTCAAACAATTTTTGGATTTTGGTATAGATCTGTCAAAAAGTATTTTCCGTATGATTTTAACTGTTAACAAGGATTTTTTTTTGTCTTTGTCATGATTTGTATTGTATTTTTCTCCTAAACTTTTCGTGGGTGACCTAGGTGTTCAATGATATGATTTTTTTGCCGAATCCGTATTTCCAGTAACCTCTTTTTCTAATACTACTATCAAAATTTCATGGCTTCATTATTGTTCAAAAACAGACAAATTTATTGAACTATAGGTCTAGAAATTCATCAGGTATATTGGTCCTCCATGGCGAATTTATTTGCGGGCTAAATCGAACTCTTCCGTCCAATAATATTCAATGGATTCATTTGCTTCGATTACATCCCCGAAAGGTTTCGCTCTCCTTCTTTTGCTGATGTCGTAATTCCTCCTTTTTAAGCCTGGCCTAATTGAGTTCATAGCAATGCTAGCTAGCAAGTTAATTACATTAACTTAATGATACCTAGCGATCGCATGCTTCAGTGTACCTTTTCCTTTACCTCCATTCGGTGAACTCCCTTTCTGTGCGTGCCCTTTTGACCTTTATATTCCCCGCAGCTCCCACGCCCCTCCCTCTACCTTTCCCGTTTTGTCTGGAAATAAAAGGGTTTTATTCCATAGTTTCCTCGTTCATGAAAGGGCACAGCATGCAGATCGTGGAAATGAATTCGAAAGTACAAATGTAAAGCAGAGTATATTACGTTTCCGGTTTTTTTCTGCTAGTGGAAAAGCATTACGCTGGTACAAACAGTTGGCTGCCGCCGGGAAAATATCGACCGCACAAAATCCCGGCATCTCTGACGAGAGACTAATTTTCCAAATAGTAGGTACTCGAGGCATGAATGCTTATATTTCTAGCCAGACCAAGCATGGCGGAGTGGCACTGGGAATTTTTCTTTTATTTCGCTTCGAGAGGCGCGGGAAATGTGGGTATGGAATAAACAATGCACTCTACTCAACTTAGCCGGTTAAAGAGTTGGTGTATAACTCCTTTACGGACTTTCTATTGGTACTAGTTACTCATATTTCAGTGATAGAACCTGAATCAGTTTGAAAAATATTTGTTGCATAAATTGAAGTTCTACCGGGTACCTCTCGCGTATTTTAATTTAATTCAATTAAATACATAAGTTATTACTATTTGCTTCTCTACATTGTAAAATACAGTTGATTGAAGTTTAAATTGACATAAGAAAAATAAATGAATAATATATTTATTTTAGAATTTATTATTATTTGCATCTTTACATTGTAAAATAGAGTTTATTGCAGTTTAAATTGACAAAAGAAAAATAAATGAATAATATATATGCTGCTATTAAAGTATATATATTTTTTCGATCTATACTTAAAAACATTAACAGATAAAGTCCTGCTAAGCCTATGGCTTGTCAACAGGTGCTCTTTTATTTATCCACCGAATTTTAACAAATAAATTTTTATACAAATATCAAAGTAGAAAATACTTAAAAACTTATGATGATATAGCTAAAACACTTAACTATCGGGAAACGTCTCTTTAATAAAATATAAAAGTAAACTGATTTATAAACATAAATGTAATAAAAATGTTGCCATAAAACATTATTAACACATAATTTTACGCAAGAACGATTTTTATAACATTGATATCAAGTCATAGATATTTTAAAGCTATAGGTTCATTTTCAGGTTTCAGGTTCATCAAATTCACAACATTGTAATTAATAAAATGTTAGCATATTGCCTCTTATTCATTTTTGGTTATACAACAACCATTTTTTCACTTCTTTCTGTAATGAGGACATTTTGTCAGTTTCTAGTTTTGGTTGTGATAATTTATTTAAAATTTTCGGTACAATATACATTAATGATCTTTTACCATGGTTGTTATAATAATTTGGGACAATATTTTCAATGTAGCGGAGTCCAATATCATGATCAACATTTCTTTGTGTTTTAAACATTTTGAAGGAAATTTTCACATATTATCACGTACTGAAAAAGTTCTATTATTGGTAATAAATCTAGTTTAATGTATATGTTTGACACTATGGACTCGGTTACATCCAGACAGGCTACTATTTTATTTTGAATTTTTATTACTTCATACAAAAAAGTTCGGTGCGTTGTACCCCATATTGTTAGTCCGTATCTCATAATAGCTTCGGCTAAACCTTGGTAAAGCAACTTTTTCACCTCAGTTGGCAACACATATTTCAAGAGTGATAATTGAAAGAGAATGCATCGAAACTTTCCACACAAATAATTCAGATGTAATCTGAAGTTGTATTTTTCGTCTATAATCAAACCTAAGTATTTAAAATTATCAACCTTGGAAATTACAAAACATGAATGTAGGTGGCAGCTATTGCTTGTTTGACACCCCTGAGTTGAATGCAAGCATACATGGGAATTAAGAGTTAAGTTTATAGCTCTTCTTTTTTATTTTACGCTAAGGAATTGTAAGGTAACAGTTTGTTTCCTGTTAATGACTAATTTATTGTCATGGCACCATCTTTAGATGGCACAAAAATCGGACTGAAGTTTTTACCTAGTCATCTCGAAGGACTTGTTGGTTGAAAGTAAGGCGATATCGTCTGCATGCATGTATAATTTACATCTATGAATATGATCAGGTATATCATTAATGCATAATATTATAAATAAAATTGGTCCTAAAATGGATCCCTGTGGAACTCCAGTTTCTATGGATTTTATTGTGGATTTTGATATTGGATGGTCGAACAACCTGACAACTGTTTCCCTGTTGCTGAGGAGATATAATTAATAATTAGGAGACATATCACTCAGAAAAGTGTAGCTGTCGTTTTAGTGGGCTTCTTCACGTCAAATGTTATGTTGTTGATTACTTCATTATTTATTTTCTTTGCTCTCGGTTCCTTCATGGACAGGAACTTAGCTTTTCACTTCCCTGCGTGACACCTTGTTTATTTCGTCTTACATGCGTGAAGGTTTCTCGGGTCCTCCACCGGGTTAATGCGTCCATGTCCGCCGAGTTTCGATTCCCGACTCGGCAATCGTCTTCAGGGCTTTTGAAGACGATTTGCGACGACGAAGACTTCTTTCAGAGGCCATGAAGACGATTGCGGAGTCGGGAATCGAAACGTCGACGGACAGGGACGCAATAACGCGGTGGAGGACCCGAGGAACCTTCACGCAGCAGATACGCCGGGAAAGCACCAAATCTTTCTTCGTCTTCCATTTCGTGGAAGACATTTTTTTTAATTTCTTCGATAAGGCATCGTTTCTTGTTATCCGAGGATAATTCGTCTGAAATATCGAAGGCTCGGATAAGTAGTGTTGTTGTAGCTCAGTTAGAGCTATTTTTAGGGAGAGCATTCAATTTTATGAGGAAAATAGGGAATGACGTTCGTAAAGTCATTTCCCGGCAGCATTGAAAGACATTTGAACTAGAATGAAAGTCTCTTTGAGAGAGAAGTGGCGACGGAAAAAATATATGCGATTTATGAGAGACAACAAATACATCTACATCAACATAATACCCTGCAAGCCACCTCAAAGGTGTGTGGCAGGGGGTGAATTCTCACCAAACATGCACTACATATTATGCATTTTAAAGGATTAGTATTAATATATTAGTCTAAACTGCATTATTTAAAAAGATAAAAATAGCAAACTAAGTATGCAAAAACGTGCTGTTAGTTGGGTTACCTTCAAGTCCTTACTCCAACATGCAACTACCTATGCTATGTAAGTCAATCACTCGTATTGGACATATGTACCGCTATTCATATCCCTAATTGAAATAAAATAAGAGGGCACTCAACCATACTTAATAGTTATGGCGTGAAAACCTGTAACAAAATTGAGATATCATATCTTACGTATTTCGTATTTATTGATCCAGGTCGGTTCACGAGAAATTAATTTCCTATTTTATTCCGGGGGTGAGTATATCAATGTACATGCAGGTGGAATGGCCAGGAGTCGACAAGTTTATGAAGAGCGGGATCGTTGACCGCTTTGTCCTCCTCAGTCGCGCCTTGTCCTTTTTTCTCCTCGGCACCCGCCACTCCAGCGAGCAGTATCCAGTGAGCCGCCGCACCTAAGATCCCCCCCTCCTCCACGTCCGTCCTCTTCACGTGCCATTCCCACAATGCATCACAATCCCCCCCCGCGTCGCATTCCCGCTGCAAATTGATAACGCTCGGAAGACAAGTCCGCGATGGTGTTCGTGGGCGCACTCCATTTTTCTTACATAATCTTGGCGAGGGGAAGGAACGGAGTTGAATTATGTTCGCCGACTTCCCTCTCTCCACTTCTTTCTTGTCTTCATCTTCCCCGGGAACTCCTGTTCCCTCTCGACAAGACTCTTTCTTGTTCCTGGACCGACCCTCCATTTTTAATTCTATGGGATGAAGCGTCCCTCACTATCTTTTTCGTTTTAACCGTGGCGGTTGATCGCTTCATTTTGTCAGCTAAAAAATGGAATTCGATTTGATGAAAGGGATGGGCATCAGGTGTGGGAGATTTTGGAGTTTATTTCGTAAGCCGTTTCTCAAATACAGAATTAACGGTCTGTGACCGATGCCTCTTTTGAGCCTTTACTGGACTGAAAAGGAGCAAAACAGGTGGAGGGGGGGGGAGGTGGTGGAAGCAAGGCAGTGGGAGGAGGTGATGTGAAAATCGGACAGGTTTCTGATCTCGGACGGTGGCATGGGGAGGGCTTGTTTTTGGGGCGGAAATGGTCCTGGTGAGGGGATTAGTGGATTTTAGTATATTAGATAACCTATTTCATGGATAATACATATTGTAACCAGTATTGCTCATATCTTTCAATACCAGTGACTCCCAACCGGTTTGCTGCAACACGTCAAGGTGCCCGGGGAAAGAGCGAGGGGGGTGGCGCGGGATTATTTTGCGGGAAAACGAAATTTGTTTGGCAGCATCAACTTCTCAATTGATTACTCTCACGCCCGGCAGATGGTAAAAGCACTTTTTCCAACCTGAGGAATAATTACATCTGCATCTACATAATGCCCTGCTAGCCACCATAAAGGTGTGTGGCAGGGGGTGAATTCTCACCAAACATGCACTACATATCATGCATAAAAAAGGAATAGTATTTCACTTAATAGACTGGTTACGCTAGTAAGGTTATCCTACCGTCCCTTTACAAATCTTGCCGATCTTCGCTGCACACGTTAAGAGTATAGACACTGTAGTATTGACACAATGCACTCAATATTTATGGTAGGCATGCTCCCGTGAGCCTCTACATCTTCTAATGACGGGCGGTAATGTAAACAGGGTATCGTGGAGTGATATCCCTTGGGGCTCTCTGAATGCACGCCAGCTGCTGGCATTGAATTCCGTGGACACGCCCCCGCGACGCGCCCGTGCGTCGCTCTGCCTTCCTTTGTTTCAGGCGAGCGCGGAAAAGGCCGTATTTCACTCGATCTTTCCGATTGGACGGGAGAGAACCGCTTAGCGGCAGAATGTTGAAGCCAGGCGAGTGACGTCACCGGGACACTATTCCCTGAGATCCGTCTCTCTGTTCTTCGTGATTCCTATTGTTGGCGTGAGCAGACACGCCGAGAAAATATAAATGCTGTGTGGAGTAGGCTCGTATCCTCCCAGCCGCAAGGGATTACTAGTGAAACAATGTAGCTCTTCCCCAGAAAAGGATATAATATTAATAATGGCTACGGATACTGGAGCGTTTTTTCATTTGTTGTGGTAATTTCTTTGTTCCTGTCGTTGTTTGTACTTCCTCATAAAGCTCTCAGAATTGCTACTTTTTCGCTGAGCATCGGTTTTCTGAACATTAATAGAATAACAAGGCGTGTAATTCACGGTTCAACTTAGGCTCCTTTGGTTCCATTTATGCTAACGCACACACTATAGGCTGCTGCATTTGTGCTGGCATTGGTATGCAATGGAAGGAGATGCATTCTGTGATGGGCATCAGGTAGTATTAGTGTGGCACGGTTCACTTCTATTGAAAAAGCATCTTGCAGATAGAGCCATGCCCTATCAAATCGACTAGTGTGAAATTAATGTATTGTACTCGTATTGTAAGGGCGTGTTCAGTTAAATCGTTATCGAGTTATTATTTGGAATGAGTACGGCCTTGCAAGGGATGATAAGCTGTCAACTTAACATTTCTCCTAGCATGAATAATTGCTCTTCTCGGAATCACCTTTGCAAGGCGTTTCAAACTCACTGAGGGAAATATGTTACGCTATGATTAAATATTAAACTTAAATTTAACTCCACGAAGGCATGATTAATCGTCTAAGGTTTTTTTAAGCTGGCATGAAGCAAAGGAGGTCATATCTAACTCTACAGAAGGATACATTATAAATAAAAATACATATTTGGTTGAATAAAAATTATAACTCTGGAGTTGAAATTTGAAATTAATTGTTTATTTTGTGTTTATTTTATTTTATTATTTTCTAAAACATGTTTTTCTTCTCTGAAAGTGCATTCTCCCAAAGTTTAGTGAATTCGTCATGAGTGTAGTATAATAATTGCTCACAGAATAATTATATTTACATTATTATCAGTATCGCTTATATTGTCGAAAATTCTTGCCTTGTAATATTTTATTTACTCTCACGATTTTTAGCATCAAAATCGCGCGTATAATGCGGTTGAAAAAATTACACTAATTTTAAATTTAGAAAGTTAGGTGACATGACTGATTTTAGTCATGAAACTATTTCTTTGCCTTTTTCAGGAAATATATGTCGTAAGTTTTGCACTGAATTCTTCCCTCGAACAAAACTTTCACTGGGTAGTTTTATTTCAATAAGTTTACCAATAGCTGACGGGTCGTGTCGGGTGCCCCTGAATCGCTCGGGTGTCCACTACACGGACGAGGCATCGTCCAGGGTAGCGCGTAGGATACTGGAGCATACACGTAGGGTTTAGCTCAGGTGGTAGCCCAGAGTGCAGGTCAATCCGCGGGGGAAAAATCGTGCAAGAATTGGACAGAACATGCAGAGTAGTTTTAGAAGGTCAGAGAAAAACACATGGAGAGAACGAGCATGATAAATCATCAAAGGTAATAGGTAGACCAAATAGTGTGTCCGTCAAAAAATTATCGAGGAAAATCTTCGTTGGAAAGGAGCACCAAGAGAGAAACAGATTGGAAGAAAGAATTTCAGTGATAGTAGTGAATTGCCGTAGTTTAAGAAATAAAGTAGCAGATTTTCACCACGTCATTCAAAGTACTGATGCAGATATGATATTAAACACAGAAAGCTGGCCTTCGAAGGACATATCAGATTATGAAGTATTCCCGAAGTGCTTTACCGTATACAGAAAGGATAAAGTAACTCCTGTGCTGTGAATATCTGTATGTGGCTGCGAAGTGCCATATAAGTATAATCTTAGACTCTTTATCGTGAAAAATCAAAAAATATATTTACTATGTTTAAATTTTAAGTAATGATGAATCTGTTGAAGGTTTCGCGGGTAAACAGTAAACAGTGCTATTTCTACCAGTGGTAGTACAAGTGGTTCTTTTGTCTTGTAGTTTTGTTTTTATTCCACTGCTCCGGCTATAGATGTCTTAGTGTATCTGTATCATTGAATATGTTGTTTTTCACGGTGTGATAAAGTAAAGTCAAAACTAATCACTGGTTTGTAACTCATTTATTTCAAAACCGCAACAGAATCAGCCCTTGAATCGGCCGGCATACTTTCATCGTCCTCGGCCAAATTGGTGGCCCTAGGTAAAAGGACCATTGCGCGGCAAGCAGGCTACTAGTACATACTACCTTAAATATCCCGAATGGGGGCGTTTACTCGGAACCTAAATCGTAGTTTTGTACACGAAATCGTTAGATGGAAACGAAAAACGAATTGTAGTGAAAAAATTAATCATCTAACCACAACCATTCGCTCATAAATCTAAAATTAAAATAAGCAAAATGTGTCGCCCACCAAAAAAGCTGCTTTGATATCATTGACGTCATTTTCCTCACGTCCTTGACAGCTTTTAGGGGAAGGGAAGGGAGTGGAGGGGGGTTCTCGGAAGGTCTGCTCGCACCGATGCTGTCTTAACTGCTCCGATTGGCAGAGTCAGCTGTGTCCCCACTCCTATTGCGATAAGGCAAAGTACCTTTTGGCTCAGTTGTGATTGGGCGAAGTCGATATACGTCAGAGGTTGCGCCACGCCCACTTTTCCGAAAGGGTTAAAAACATCAGTTTTTCGCCGCTTATAACTCGATAAATAATTGACGGATCAAAACACGAAAAAATACGGGTCTTTTTATTTTACAAGCTATCAGATTCGGCAATAAAAAATATGATAAACGACCCCATTATGCAAATTTCCGAGTATAACAGTTCTATCCATCCAGATTCCACAAAGGCTTTCAAACGTACATTATCCCAGCAATTGTTGGTAGTGCAATTATCAGTTACTCTTCATAACTGGCAGGAGTGTGGATACTTACGCAGGTTCGAGCAAAATTATGTTGAGTGGCGTGAAAAACAAGGGGTACGTTCCAAACTGGCTGACTGACTGGTCACTCTCAGTACTCTTATACGAAATAAATCTTGGCTGAGATTATTTTTTTGACGCAATAGTACTAGTATTTGGGTTTTTTATGATCATTTCCTGTCGCTGCCATGTCCTCGCATTTATGAAACAGTTTGTTTCGATATTGTATTGTATTCGGAGTCATTTACGGCCGTACTATCGCATGGTACTGCAAGCAGCCGGCTCTCAGAGCATCACTGTAATTTGTTCGATAGCGTGACTCGTAAATCCATTCTTTTCCCACTGCACCCAGCAACATGGTGCTCGGAAGCAGGCGTGTACATCTACATCTACATCTACACGATACCCTGCAAGCCACCGTGAGGGTGTGTGGCAGGGGGTGAAGATCACCAGGCATGCACTACTAACATGCAAACTAGCAACTATATTGTCTCATGCAACTTGATTGTTAGTGTCTACAGTATTTAAGGGGTAAGACATGCATCATGCACTACAGAATACTCTAAAATATTTCCCCTACCTATCCCTTTGCTATGCTGCCTATTTTGTTCTCTTATAGTACGGGGGAAAAATGCCATTTTGAATCTATCGGTACGACAATCTATCTCTCTAATCTTATTTATCTGGTCGAATCTAGCATAATACGCTGTTTTTTTTAATATGTGCCTAACATCTTCAGTAAAGCTATCCGATAGAAATTTCTCTAATAGATTTAATCTGTAATACGGGGGAAAAATACCATTTTGAATCTATCTGTACGACAATCTAGTTATCTCTTGTAGAAAATGTTGGCTCTCCGGTGCACGCAGCAGCCCCGTGCATCGTGGTGCTGGTCCGCAGTCGCGGGGTAGCACCCTCTCGAGCGGCCCCCGGGGGTGATTCCCCCCTCCCACCCTCCCTTCCACCCCAAAATCGCCCCCACCCCCTCGTCAACACCCTCTCGGCGACAAAAGCGTGCTCATCCATCCCCTCCGCCCCCCCGAGGGACCCCTGCTCGCTATTTCTTCCGAGATGGATCCACACGCCCCTCCTCCTCCTTATCGCCTCTCGTCTCCCCCCCTCCCCACCCCCCCTTTTCCCATCCCCTCCCCACCCCCCCTTTTCCCATCCCCTCCCCCACTGCACGCTTCCCCCTCCCACTCTTACGGGAATAAGCACATCCTCATTGATGCGCTTATTCTTTCTTCTTCTTCTTGATATACCCCCTATTCCTCTCTCTCTCTCTCTGTCTGTCTCCTCTTCTCCACTTGTTACTCCATCCAACAATCTACAATTTATCGCATATTCGGGAAAGGAGTCCGTCCCTGAATTCGCATATTTTGGGAGGCTGTGGAATGAATCCTTGCAGCAAAAAACGAACGGAAATGCACTCTCGCTATTGTACACTTTGCGGCCGAAATTGCGGGAGCACATCCTAAGAATGGTGTCCTAGTGGCCTATGAGTTGGTTGAATCACTGAGTGAGTGAGTGAATAATTCTTCGGTCATTGTAGGACACTTCAATTCCCTTCAGAATTCCAAGAATCGAATCCCAATCCACAATCCACATTTTCAAAAGCCTTCTCTAAATCCACAAATGCAATGAACGTCGGTTTGTTCTTCTCCATTCTCTTCTCTATGAGCATCCTAAGTACCAATATTGCTTCTCTTGTACCCTTACTTTTCCTGAATCCGAATTGATCTTCATTCAGGAACTCCTCTGCTTTTCGTGCTATTCTTCTGTAGATTATCCTTGTCAATCAATATCTTAGATGCATGTGTCGGTACGCTTATAGTCCAAAAATTGTCGCATTTCTCCGCTCTCTTCTTTTTGGGAATAGGAATGATGATGTTTTTCTTGAAGTCCCTTGGTATTTCTCCTGTTCAGTACATGTCGCAGTTGTTTTTTTTTAAACGAGTTAATGTGTTCTCTCCTGCATTTTTAATTAGTTCTGCAGGAACATCATCAATACCAGAAGCTTTATTCGTCCGAATGTCCCTTACTCCAATCCGAGTGAATCAATCCATAGCATAGGTAGTTGCATGTTGATATAAGGACTAGCAGATAACCCAACGAACAGCATGTTTTTGCATGATTACTTTGCTATTTTTATCTTTTTTTACATAGCAAAGTTTAAACTAATATATTAATATTAATTATATTTTATGCATGATATGTAGTGCATGGTTGGTGATAATTCAACCCCTGCCACACACCTTATGGTGGCTGGTAGAGTATTATGTAGACGCAGATGAGCGTATTTACTCGGCGAGCCCTTTAGACGGTGCGAGTGTTCAAACCTTCTCTGAACCGGAAACTGCGCTCTTGATTTGCAGTGCGTAATATTATCAAAGAATAGAAGTGTCCCAGAAATGGTGAATGGCAGTGTCGAACGTAAAAACGGTGCGGCAACTGTCTGGCGTAATTAAAAATAGAGGTCGCTTTCTTATAGAAGCAAGTATCCAAGGGTATCAAGGAGGGATATATTACTTGAAAGCCCGTTGTTGTCAACTTCCGACCGTATATCTTTCCCCCTGAATTGTAAGTTCCCAACGCCGCCGTAGTGAGAAGGAGTCGTCTGGAATTCGTCGAAATGAAACCGTTCGTCTTTCCCTCTCCCCCTTAACACCCTTCCACTCCCTCCCCACCCCAATCTTACCCCTACCCCCCCTCCTCCCCACAGATAAAAAATTCATTCGGCACCTGACACCCTCGAGCAGCGGCCGAAAGACGCCATTGTTCTTTCATTTCGCCTCGTTGAAATTGAAAAAAGTGGAGGGGTTGCCTTCCCCCTCGTGTCGTAATTACTCGCGGGTCAATTCTGAGATTCATTCCCCCCCCCTCCACACCCATCACCCTCCGCTTCACCCTTCTGGCACAGGAAAGTGGAAATATTCCCCGTCGCCTTTTCTCTCGCTTCAGTCAGCGCTACCGTCTCGTGCCTAGGGATTTCTCATCTACATCTACACATTACCCTGCAAGCCACCGCAAGGGTGTGTGGCAAGGGGTGATGATCACCAAGCATGCATTACTAACATGCCAACAAGCGACTATAGTGTCTCATGCAACTAGATTGATAGTATCCATAGTATTTAAGGGGTTAATACATGCATCATGCACTACTGAATACTCTATAATATTTCCCCTACCTATCCCTTTGCTATGCTGCCTATTTTGTTCTCTTATAGTACGGGGGAAAAATGCCATTTTGAATCTATCGGTACGACAATCTATCTCTCTAATCTTATTTATCTGGTCGAATCTAGCATAATACGCTGTTTTTTTAATATGTGCCTAACATCTTCAGTAAAGCTATCCGATAGAAATTTCTCTAATAGATTTAATCTGTACTTTAACCTACGCTCTGATAATGATTCCCACCCTAATTGTTTTATTAATTCTGAAACTATACTCAACCTATCGTAACACCTTTTGACGAACCTAGCTGCTCTACGCTGCACACTATCTAGTTCTGTGATCAAACCTAATTCATTAGGATCCCATACACTAGCTCAGCATACTCAAGGTGGGGCCTAACTAGTAAAAAGTAACATCACTCTTTTGTCTTCTTATCACATTTCCCAAGTACTCTTTTTATAAATCCTAGCTTTCTCTTCGCTCGGCCGCATATTTCCCGGATGTGCCTTCCCCACGATAAATCCTTAGTGATTGTTGCACCTAAATATCTTATGGTTTCAACGTTTTCGATCTTCGTGTTACTAATTTTATAGGTTCGCTCTATCGAATGATTCCTCCTCCAAAAATTGATAGCTACACACTTTTTAAGGTTTTGTTGTAACTGGCATTTGTCGCACCACTCAGGAGTTGCATCTAAATCCTTGCTCCTTCCCGATCTGCCTCCACCCTTATTCCTTTAAAAAATGTGCTCGGGACTCGGTCGAACGTTGATCGTTGGATACTTTGAAGGACAAATGGGAATCGGGAACATTTTCTCCAAAATAGGGCAGTGGCTCGCATAGGTAGTTAAATAGCTGAGACATAATAGGGTAGTTTCTTAGAATTTTTTTATTGACTTGATCGAAAGATTATAACCTCTGGACTATGTGTTTTAAGCGGTTCGATTTTTAAATGACGCTATGTATTTTTCTTCGCAATTATTGAAGTCTGTTTCCTTTGTTGAAGGAAGCTGCCCTATTATCGCCTTTAGAGAATTCTTCGGCGTGAATGAAAGGCTAAATCATAAAGCAGGACCAGTGATATTTACGGGGTGAACAGAGTTTTCGTTCTCACTCTTTGCGAGGCAGGGATTAGGATGCGGAGTTGAAATCAACGGTACGATTTAACGAAGCTAAGTAAGTTTTAACCTAAGTTTCATCCTTCCGACATACTTATTAACCACGTATCTTCTCCGCCGTTGATGATTCTCCGCAAAGTTACGCTGTAAAAAATATAATGTGTCTTGTTATAACTGATAATATCACTATCACTGGTCTTCACACTATCACTACCTATTGCTGTGTTTTAAAGAAAGTTTAGTTGGATGTTTCTGCTGGGAATATTGATTAGACTTATCGAGCAACTGTGTTATACTATCTCGTTTTCCTTGTATCTCAGCCAGTCAATGTTCTTAGTTTAGTAACTAGCCCCCCGGCTGGACAATTCAAGGGTAACTCGAGTCCCGTGTATGTCGCGGATGTTGTTTGCTTTAGGGGTAATAGCATGTTAAGTTATGTAGTGCATGTTTGGTGAGAAATCACCCCCTGCCACACACCCTTGTGGTGCTTGCAGGGTATTATGTAGATGTAGATGAATAGATGTAGGTTGGGCTTGCGAAATAACATTTTGAGTTGGTACTCCTTTAAACGTCGTTCTACATCCTTTATTTAAAATAATATAAGCGCCATTCAAGCAACATCTTTTACCATAAATATGTTAAAAATAGAACTTTTTGCAAAGCTTGAGGCCCAAAATATTTTTAAACAAACTATATTTACGAGTCTGGGTAATGATTCCTATGAACAAGTTTCACCCAACATAAATCTCTTTTGGTACAAGATTTTATTGCGTCTTATAACGCCTCAAAGATGTAGTAGGCATAGGAAAAACTGTCGCGAAACATCTTTTGTAAGACTTTCAAGAACTTCACTTCCGTTGGGAAACTGGCTTATTGTGTGCTAACCTTCGTTTTGGATTCGCTTGCTTTTCTCCCGTAATTGAAGTGTGGCTTAATAATTACTTTGTCCGTATAAATTGTTGAAATTCACGGTTCAATTATCCTTTAATTTTTACTTTCGCGTAGCCATAATACTCTGGTGTGTGGCATTTTTCTGTCCCTGATACCCTTTATATACCCTCGCGTGAGAAAACGCCTTATAAAAAAACAGGCTGGCCCGCAGGACAAACAGGGTTGGTCATGGGAGGGGAGTGTTGGGGGAGGGCCCCCATTCCTCTTCCAGGCCTCCTTGGGGCCCTCCTCGGCTCGGGTGAAGATTGAGGGCGGGGTCGGGAGGGGGAGGCAGGAGATTATGCAAATCGGCGGAGTGGGCGTAGGGGCGAGAGGGGGGGAGTTCTATAGATTAAGGAGCGCTGTTTGGTCTGGGGGTGGATTGCGGGAGAGTGGGGATGCGAGGAGGAGAAAGATGGGAAGGGTGGATTTACAAACATCTCCATTCGGTGGTGTTCAGATCAACCGTCTCGCATTCAAATATATTCTTGGTACTCTTCACGTGGGAATACGAGGGCATCTTAGGTCAGTGCTTGAAATCCCAGCCTAAGCTCCGTTTAAATTAAAGATCAGTCTGGTTAATTAATGTTAGTGACGTGTCTCGCAGGTCACTCTGGTTATCATTCTTCCGTGGGTGCTCTACGCTGGAGATCCTAGATAATATTTTCATCGATGACGTTAAAAATATTTTGTGAACTCTATCTTACTATGGTAGTCTGGACCATAATAATCACAAAATTAGGGAAATTGATTTCCATAAAAAAACTGATTACAAATGTTCTTCTTTCCTTTTACGAGTAGGAATATGGATAGCAGTAAATACATCCTCTAGTATGCAACACGAGTGTATAAGGACTTTAAGCTAAACTAACTAACAGCGTCATTTTGCATGCTTGCTTTGCTATTTATTTATCTTTTTTAAATTGGAAATATTAACTAGAACATAATGAATAATCCTTTTTAAGCGTGATTTGTAATTCTTGTTTGGTGCGTAATGGCCCCTGCCACACACCTTTATGTTGGCTTGCAGAATATTATGCAGATTTAGATGAGATAATTGTTTGGATCTGTTGATGGCTACGCATAAAAGGAGAGAATCTTATTTACATGCAAAGTCATTTTGAAGGCATGCTTATGATGCTTACTTGGTATCAGAAGTTAACAACAAGTGTAAAAGCATTGCATAACTCCGATCAAGTAAAAGTTTCAGTTATCCTAAATGCAGCCATAAGGCTGTTTAATTGAATTCCATTTCTATGGTGATCGAGGCAAATATACGTGATGAATTTTATGATGAATAAGTGTATACACATAGCTTTTTCGCTATCGGTAATGACGTTTAGCTGCTGCCAGCCCTTGAAATTTTGTAATTACTCCACTGCACTGTTCTTTCGTGCCACACGTTCTTCTTTTCAAAGATTTCCTCCCCTTGTTTCTGCTCTGTCATGTAGGCTTTTTATACATCTCTGTGAGCAAGCATTAGATGCAAAAAAGGCAGATCTACATCTACACGATACCCTGCAAGCCACCGCGTGGGTGTGTGGCAAGGGGAGAAGATCAATGCCAAGCATTGCACTAAAGACATGCAAACAAGCAACTATATGGTCTCATGCAACTAGATTGTTAGTATCTATAGTATTTAAGGGATTAATACATGTGTATCATGCACTACACAGTACTCTAAAATATTTCCCCTAACTATCCCTTTAATATGCTGCCTAATCTGTCCTCTTATAGTACGGGGGAAAAATGCCATTTTGAATCTATCAGTACGACAATCTATCTCTCTAATCTTATTTATCTGGTCGAATCTTGCATAATACGCTGGTGTTTTTAATATGTACCTAACATCTTCAGTAAAGCTATCCGATTGAAATTTCTCTAATAGATTTAATCTGTATTTTAACCTACGCTCTGATAATGATTCCCACCCTTATTCTTGTAATAATTCTGATACACTACTCAACTTATCGTAACACCTTTTAACGAACCTAGCTACTCTACGCTGCACACTGTCTAGTTCTCTGATCAAACCTAATTCATTCGGATCCCATACGCTGGCTGCATACTCAAGGTAGGGCCTAACTAGTGAAAAGTGACATCGCTCTTTTGTCTTCTGATCACATTTCCCAAGACTCTATATATAATTCCTAGCTTTCTCTTCGCTCGGCCGTATATTTCCCGGATGTGTCTTCCCCACGATAAATCCTTAGTGATTGTTACACCTAAATATCTTATGGTTTCAACGTTTTCGATCTTCGTGTTACTAATTTTATATGATCTCTCTATCGAATTATTCTTCCTCCAAAAATTGATAGCTACACACTTTTCGGTTAAGTTCTGCCATTGGTCGCACCTCTCTTGAATGGCATCTAAATCCTTGTTAAGCGATTTCCTGTCTTCTTCTTTTGATATACCCCTATACACTACCGCATCGTCTGCAAAATTCTAAGCTTACTGCTAACTGCGGTACCCATATACTTTATGTATAAATGAAATTGAAGCGGACCTACTACGCTACCCTGGGGAACTCGCGACGTAATTTGGCGCTCGCTGGTGCGGAGTTGTGCGAGGATTCTGTGTCTTAGGATGCGTTCCCCTTTGAGGGGGAAGGGGGTTGTGGGGTTTGAATCGGTGTCCCTCCTTCGCGTCCTGTCCGGAACGTGTCGCGTCGCACGCGTGTCTGGAGAGAGTCGTATTGCTGTCGCGTCGCATCCAGAGCACCAGTGCTCGTGATTATGTACCCACAGCCATTCTGATTGCGGAATTAATAAAGCACCCCCTATGTTTTGAACTCGACGCTCTCAAAAGGATAGTATGATGGCTACTAGAGTACTCCCCTCTCATCTCCTGAGTCCGAGTTCGAACCCAGGCAGTGCCGGGGTTCTCAGTGGTTAATCTGTTAATCTTCACATTAGTGCTGCAAAGAGAGCACTTCAAGATCACTCCGTACAGCGTGCGGATCCTATCTTAAAGATCAGGATAAATAAAATATTCACGTTTGGTATGAATTGATAATGGCGTTATGCAATAAATGAGGGCTACAGCGATGACCGTCATGAAGCCTTTGGCGCCTGACTTATACGTGCTTATTGAGTGCTATTACCAGGGAGTATCGATTTTTGAAATGCCAGCATTGCTTATATTTGATGGTTGTAATTTTTTATCGCCGTCAACTACGATTTATTTCAACAAAAATTGACGGTTGTTCGCTCTTAGCCAAATGGAAAACATTCAGGGATGATATTGCCTTTTTTCCAAGTCGGTTTTACGATTTTTTGGAGTGGACTTTAGGGTATTAGCAATTGGGCTGATTATCAGCCTTTCCTTTTCAACAAAGATCTGGTCGTCACAGCTACTTCAAATACAAGTAGTGGTTTCACGTAAATGAATGAAAAATTATTATTTATGCTTCAAAGAGACAAGGAATTAGTGCTTTAAAGAGACAAGGAATACATTTTTGGAATGTGATTTATTGAAAAAGGAATTGGATTAAATTTCGCTCTGCCAATGCCTAATCTGGATTGTAACTCCAGAATACGGAATCTGCCTATAGGAGGTCCAATTTGAGGACCGAAAAAGAATCCAAAGGAAGGCAGAGTGTAGACACATAATGCATGCATTTAGATGATATATATGCACATAGATGATTCATGAAATGTTGCACGGGTATGAGTAGGACTTGGTAGGCAATCTCTGCAGACGAGGTAGTTGCTTGCCAGATCGAAGTCACTTGATAAATTCCAACCGCACGAGTTGGGGGCTGGCAGTGCGGGATAAGTTCGCTCCAGAGAGGACACACCGGAGCGATAAATTGAGAGAGATGGTGGGGAAACTCTTTGATGAAGATAACAAGGCGGCACGCTTGGATATACTACACGAACGTGACAGAGACAGACATAGCCGTGGAGGAAAGCTATCAGAGATTGAAATTGTGAAAGCATTGCGGCAAGTAAAGGTGAGAAAAGCAGCGAGAATAGATTCAGTGCGATGGAATTGCGAAACATTCTAATGAGAACGGGGACGATGTTTTTATGGATTAATTCGTTTAGGCCGTTGAAGCTCGAAAACAAGGTGCATTGCCTGAAGATGGGAGCCGATGTGTGCGAACATTCGGGGGCGAGTCAGTTTAAAGAGTGGGATCAGTTTGGATTGCTGAAGGAAACCCGTGTTGTCATCTTGAATCATCATCATCATGCAGCGTTTCCCAAATGAAATAAAGATTTTATTTAGTGAGATACGCTCGTCCAGGGTACAAAATGAGGTCGTTTACATATTCTTTTATTGCAGAATATGATGAGTTTGTATAATAAAAAGATCCATATTTTCCCGTTTCATTTCTCGAGTTATAGACGGCGAAAAACTGATGTTTTTAACCCTTTCGCAAAAGTGGGTGTGGTGCAACCACTGACGTATATCGACTTCGTCCAATCATAACTGAGCCCGCGAAGCTACTTCGCCTTATCGCAAAGGGGGGACACACAGGTGACTCTGCCAATAGGAGCGATTGCGATAGGATCTGTGCGAGCAGACCTTCCGAGAATCCCCCTCCACTCCCTTCCCTTCCCCCATAAGCAGTCAAGGACGGGAGGAAAATGACGCCAATGTTATCACAGCAGCTTTTTCGGTGGGCGTCACCATTTGCTTATTTTAATTCTTGATTTATGAGTGAATGGTTGTGGTTAGAAGATTAATTTTTTCACTAAAATACCTTTTTTCGTTTCCATCTAACAATTTCGCGCAAAAGATTGCGATTTCGGTTCCGAGTAAACGCCCCCATTCTTTCCAAGCTCGGGTGAGTTGAATGAGGTCGAATAGTACAAGAAACTGAAAATTATGAATCTAATTGTATAAGAAAATGTATTTCAACACTAGACAGAGCTAGTACAAATCAACAGCTTAATAAAATATTCTTCGCTTCAGGAAAATCTCTATCACTTTTTTCTGGCATAATGAATGGGTGTTTTGGAGGGGAGTTGTAAATACTATTCTTTTCCCACAGGATTTTTGGTTCCATTAAATTCGCGGAGTGATTAGGTTCCATCGAAATGTGCTCCGCAATGGCCGATTTCTCCCATTGTCTTAGTTTGAGGGCCCGTGAGTGTTCTTTCATTCGGCATTGCACAGCTCTCTTTGTTTGCCCTACGTAGGATTTTCCACAGCTGCAGATAACCTCGTCAACGCCTTCGTGGATTCCGGGAGGGAGTTGATCCTTCGCGCTGATGAGGAGGAGACTGGATTGTCTTTATTGTCGCATCCGAATCTGGTTAGTAAATTATGATTCGCGCAAACTCGCGATATTTCCTCCGTGGTTCTTCCAATGTAGGGGATGACAGCACGTGCGACAGGATCTTGAATCTTGGATTTGTCGCTCTGTTGGTCCAACCGAGGAACCGTTTTTTGGATTGTGTCAATTTCGAAGCATCTTTCACTTCAGCCTTGGCCTGGGGACGCCCGCAGTAGAGTGGGTGAAACGTCGCCATTTCAAGAGATTGACATCGCGGAAGACTCCCGAAAGCTTTCTACAATCATGGCAACACCGCGAAAACCACCATTACTACATTGTAACCAATGTTCAATGCGTCGTAATCAGTTCCAAATTCCGAAAACAGTTCATTTCATCCGTACTCGTCCATCGTCCTTCGTGAACATTTTCTTCACTATTGGTTCCCTGCCCCACCTGTCCAGTCTTCTGCAGTGGCTGGAATAAGGGCCGCACATGAAGACAGAGTTGTACATCTGCATAGTAGCCTTCGGGTCACCGTGGGGGTGGGTGGTAGGGGTTGAAATTTGGCCTCCATACCTGAACTACGTATAAGGAACTAAGAGATAAAATGCAACTACTTAATGGAAGCGTGCTACATGTATCTAAAAAGTAAAGTTGTGTTCAAACCGAAGGTTGGCCTTTGATAGGTGAGGGTAGAGCTCACCCCGTACTAAGCCAATGGCGTGTGAAATTCACACATTCAGGGTGAAGGGGGGCCAGTTCCTTTCCCTGGGCCACCTTCGATTTCCTGCGAAGTTCTGACTCGCAGAAAATCGTGAGGACCTTAGATGGGGGTGTTCAGAAAGGTTCTTGCCCGGGATTTGAACCCGGGAACCCGGTCAGTAGCTCAGTGCTGTACCCACTAGGCCACCATGACCCCCTTACATGTATCTATATCTGCATAATATCCTTTTTATAGCCAAAAAGCTGTAATGGATTTCCTTAAAAATTAATTTATGAATTTCTATAAATGGATTAATTAATGCACTCATGTTTCTTAAATCATCCATCTGGTGGTAATACTAACAGGGCAGTAGTGTTAAAGATATTATAGGTTTTTTTCTGTACAGCGTTATTTAGCGTAGGGTTCTTTCCCTGCGGTCTTCAGAGTTCGATTTATTTTTCATGTGCGCGGCCGTATTCTTTCCCGCTTTCACTCTCCCCGCTGAGACGGCCGATGTGGGGGGTGGATGTGGTGCTCTCCACATAGGGGAGGGGTCTGTGGTGCCCCGGGGGCGAAGTGGTGCCCCTCTCCGGGTGGTGGAGGCGCCTGCCACTCCGTGTAACGTGTTCAGCTAAGGGGGGTAGGCGGGGCGTCGGTTTGATGTGGCTGGGGGTGGTTATTCTCGAATCAAGAGGGGAAGTGTGAGAGGATCGGTTCGGGGGAGAGCGACATATCGGAAAGGAGTTGTAATTTTTTTCCGCACTGCCGCGAGACACCCAAACGGAGAGGGGGGGAGTTTCTCACCCTCCTCTTTTTGTCATTCCCACCACTCCCTGGTTCACCGCCCTGCCACCCCTCTAGTCAATCCTCCCTCCTTTCTTTCCTCCTGGAAATTGAGAGAGGGGAAGTAACCGGGGCGGAACACAGGAAGGTGGGATAGCATGAAGGGAGACGGCTGGCAATATCCCAGGGGAGGCGAGAGGGTGTATAGGGTGCGGCAGTCCCTTCCCCCTCTTGCACCCTCTCTGCCCTCTTCAGGTTGTATGCTGCATTTAATTTGTTAACATCCTCGTCGCCAATCGAAGTAGGCTGTGAACTTTGAATTAATTTCCACTCTAAAATGATTGTCGATTTTTGCCACTTGTGCTCTACTCTCACGGTAATACATGTTGCAATGGGCGCTGAGGGCGCGAATGCTGATCAATTCAGTGTATATACACAGTGCTGCCTGGTTCTGTCGCTGAATGAAAACAAAAGAACGGGATTTGGCGAACTACGACTCCCGAGCCACGTGTGGCTCTTTAGGTGTGAGCATGCGGCTCTGAAGAAACACTGTAAATGAAAAGAAGTATTACTATCGCAGTTAAGACAAATATCGGTATCGATAACTTAAATTTTCATGGGATCATTTGCTAAAGTCAACTTGTGCAATGTTTTAAATTCAAAAATCGCAATATAATATGAATAAAATAATCATCATCAAGGGTCAACAATCCTAGGGTTGGTTTGACGCAGCCCTACACTCGATTCTTCTATCGGCCAACCTCTTCATATTAACGTAGTTGTTCTCTTTCACGTCCTTTACGACCTGTTCCATGTATCTCATACGAGGCCTGCCTTTTTCCTTCTTCCCGTCCACTTTTCCTTCGACGATTGTCTTCATCAGGCCATCGTGTCTTAAGACGTGGCCCATTAAGTTGTCCCGTCTTCTTTTTATAGTTTTCAGAACACTTCTCTTTTCTCCCACTCTTCTTAGGACTTAGTTCAATCCTTTTTATCTTCATCATTCCTAGATAGCACCACATTTCGAATGCTTCCACCCTTTTCTTCTCCGCTGCTTTCTTCGTCCATGAACTCAACTGCCGTAAAGAAAAATGTTCCAGATATACATTTTGATAAATTGCTTTATTACTTCTAAGATTGTATTTCCTGCTGTAAGTATATTCTCTATTGATAGAATGTCCTCTTTGCCTGGGCTATTATACTTACCATTTGTTCTCTGCATTTTACTCGGGATGCGTCCGTGTCGTTAGACAGTGAGACAACAGTTTCGCCAACCTTCCTGTTGGCGTCTTCGACCTGAACTGTCTAACGACGCGGACGCATCCCGAGAAAAATGCAGAGAACATCTAATCAACGCCGCGGAAACCTACGAACGAGCATACTTAATATTTCTTCCTTGCTTCGTCCATCATTGGTCACTCTGCTTCCCAGGTAACAGGACTCTTTCACCTCTTCCAGTTTCTGTTTTCCTAGTATAACGTTGATTTTGGCCTCCTCTCCCTTGCAACACACCAATATCTTAGTTATCTTCTTGTTGATCTTCAGCTGATGCATGGCCATTGTCCTTTCCATGGTAGTTAGCCTCTTATTCAGCTCATTCTCTGTCTCTGTTATGAGAGCTATGTCATCAGCGAATCGTAGCATAGTGATAAATAAAATAATTTATAACTAAATTTACGTAATTAAAAACAGTATATTTATGACAACTTGATTCTCTGTCAATATTTAAACTAGTGATGGAAAAATGTCGGTCAAAATAGATTTTTCGAGCAATCGACTTTTAATCGAAATGAAAAGCTCGACTTATCAGCAAAAATCGAATTTTGAACCAAAAGATCGATTAATCGAAAAAATCTACGGTTCAGTTTTGAAAAAAAATGCAGTTGGTACAAAAACGTGTTTATTATTCATTTGAAAAACTCTCATAATACATATTTGAATAATATAAAAAATCCCTTAAAATGTATTTAGAAAACATTCTTGAATTATTTGTCGTAAAAATTTATAATTTACTTTAATGTGGATCGCCGCTTGGAACCATTTGACTTCACTAAGATTTTTAAGAAAGATCAACTGATTGAGATGCTTTCTTGATGATCTAGGGCGTGCCTTTCCAATTTTACCTGCCTTAGAGAAAAGTCTTTCACATGGGACGGATGACGTTATCATACTCAGCACTCTGATCGCGAAACTGTACGTGTTGGGGTATTCACCCTTTATCTCCTCCCAGACTTCCAGAGGATTGGGGTTGACTTTCCTATCGACGGGTGGCCTGCTGAGGTACTGCCTAACTTCTACTGGCACCTACTTCTAACAAGAAGTGACCTCAGTGGCAGTTCATCGTGGACCTCTACTGACTACTACGCGCTGCTGATATCAAACGAAATGGTTACGATCGAAGTTGAAAAATCGAGTTTGGATCGAAACTCGAAGATCATGGCTCGATCTCGATTTCCTCGATCTTTGACTATTAAAACTCGATTTTCGATTTTAATCGAAATCGATTTTTCCATCACTAATTTAAACGTGGTTGGGGGTGGGGGAGGGTTTGGATCTTCAGTCTCAAAACTTTTGTCAAACCGTGCCAAAGAAGAAGATGCCATGACAGTGCAGCAAGTTCAGCAGCCTCTTTGCCCCGAGACAATGCCCGGGGACGGCGCATTCAGTTCGCACTCGGCCGATGGGAAGTTCCTTTGTGACCTCCCTCTGTTTCCCCGCTTGCCGTCTCCATGTTTTCCCGTGAACTGTGTTTTAAGAAAGCGGCTGGGGACACGGGGTGCAGTTGTCTCCCCTACTCCAACCGTGCCCTTGAGGCGGCAATGGGAGGGGGTTGCAATCAGGCTTCCATAAGGCAAGAGTGGCAATCTCCGCGTCACGCGACGCGGCGTCAAAGACAGCTTTTTTACTTATCAAACCTCTGATCACAAACTGTAATCTTTCAGAAGAACTCCTGTTAAAAATTTTCGTCACAGCTTTCTTTTACACTCATATTTATCTTTTTTACTGGAAGCTTTCACATTGCTTTTCATTAATTACTTAGCATCTATATTTCTCTCCCGCTTTCGTAAGAGATATGGAAGTAATTTGTAACCTGGTACAATTTTTATTGCAATAGGTGTAATTTTTTTCTCCAGTTTTTTTTTACAAGAGATGATACTGTGATGAGGAGACAAAAGAGCGATGTTACTTTTCACTAGTTAGGCTCCACCTTGAGTATACAGCCATTGTATGGGATCCGAATGAATTAGGTTTGATCAGAGAACTAGACAGTGTGCAGCCTAGAGCAGCTAGGTTCGTTAAAAGGTATTACGAAAGGTTGAGTAGCGTTTCAGAATTAATGCAAGAATTAGGGTGGGAATCATTATCATAGAGTAGGTTAAAGTACAGATTAAATCTATTAGAGAAATTTAAATTGGATAGCTTTACTGAAGATGTTAGGCACATATTATTAGATACATAGATAATAACAGTCTAGTTACACGAGACCCGATAGTTGCTTGTTTGCATGTAGGTAGTACATGCTTGGTGATCTTCTCACCAGCGTATTATGCTAGATTCGACCAGATAAATAAGATTAGGGAGATAGATTGTCGTACTGATAGATTCAAAATGGCATTCCTCCCCGCACTATAAGAGAACAGAATAGGCAGCATAGCAAAGGGATAGGGAGAAGAAATATTTTAGAGTAGTCTGTAGTGCATTATGCATGTATTAATCCCTTAAATACTATAGATTCTAACAACCAAGTTGCATGAGATAATATAGTTGCTAGTTTGCATGTTAGTAGTGCATGCTTGGTGATCTTCACCCCCTGCCACACACCCTCGTGGTGGCTTGCAGGGTATCGTGTAGATGTAGATCGTTTTTCCGGTTTTAAAGCTGGAATAATGGTGCTCTTGATAGAGCATGGCGTGCTGAACATTCTCGAGAGCCCATGCGGTGATTCCTGGTCAGTGGATTTCAATTGCGATAGAGATACTAATGGAATCCGCGGGGTAACTAGCCTCGAGCTTCGTGATTGGTCCGAACATTCGCGATTCTCATCTGTCGTCACTTACGATCGCGACGTCACCCGCACGCTGAACCTCCCCCTCCATAGACGCCGCCCCCCCCCCCACCCGTGCCCATCACTCTCGTGTTTATTTGAGACCCTCCGCCGGTCCAATCGAATCGCTCGCTCCCATTCACCGAGTACTGCGCCCCGCGCGCTTCATTTCGTTTTTTCATTCCGCTTTCCTCGCAAAAAAAAGAAGCGCGCGCTGCGCTTGGCTGGTGCCTCTCCAGGGCGCACACTCGATGTTTCTGCTCTCGAAAGGACTTGATCCCGACCTCCGGAGATAATTACGCTTTTTCCACTCTGCGTCCATCGCTGGCAATCGATCCGTCTCGCTGACGGTTCTTAACTTGCGTGTATATGAACCGGCTCCGGCCTTTGGAGTACATTTCGCTTGCTTTTTGTTTGCTTGGTGAAAACTAAACCTCTACTCTTGAGCTTGTTCCCCACGGTCAAATACGTGCATCCACCTCCTCTCAAATGCCATCGTGATTTCGGACCTGCGCAGAGGATCGCTAGAATGTCTAATGACGGAATATTGATAATCATCTTGAATTCGTAGCATCACCACAATTATTAAGCCGGCCATGATAGCGTGAGCAGGTAGCACTAAGTTACCGATATAGCAACCCAGAGGTCGTGAGTTCAAGTCCCGACTGGGCATATATGCCGTGGTTGTCTTAGGTCTGAGTTTATGGTCAGAGTGGGTGCTTTGGGTTGGGCGGTGCAACATAGCCCTTTTAGTGGGAGTACCTGAGCCCGTGAAAAGAATAAGGATGAGGATGAAGAAGAAGGAACTCTGATGCAGAAGATGAACTGAAGAAAGCTCGCGGCTCACGTGAGGCGTGAAGACTATTATCTATTTATTTATTATTTTATTGCACCAATCTATGCTGAAGACATGGAACATATGGAAATATTTATCATAGAGCCTACTTTGGATTGGAAAATTTGACCAAAAGAATGTCTATTAAAAGACTCAAAACTATGTAGGGGAACATGTTACTATGAGACTTTCCTGTAACGAATTCGGAAGGACTGGAAAAATGACGACTTCGTTCATTTACAACGCTGAGCAAATTTTATCACGTAGATCGCCATCTACATGTACATATTACCCTACAAGCCACCATAAAGGTGTGTGGCAGAGGGTGAACTTTCAACAAACATGCAATACATATCATGCATAAAATAGGTTTAATATTAATATATTAGATAAAACTTCACTATTTAAATAGAAAAAAGTAGCAAATTAGGAATGCAAAATCTTGCTGTTAGTTAGGTTAGCTTTAAGTCCTCATACCAACATTAAAATTACGTATGCTATAGATTGATTCACTCGTACTGACCATATAAACCGCTATTCATATTCCTAATTGTACGTGGAAAAAAGGACATTTTGAATCTATCAGTTCGGCAATCAATTTCTCTAGTGTTGCGATTATGGTCCAGTCTACCATAGTAAGTTGGGGTCCGCAAAATATTTTTAACGTCATCACTGAAAATATGGTCTTGGAATTTGTTTAAGAGATTAAGTCTAAATTTCAACCTGCGATCTGACAATGAATACCAATTTATTTCATTTAATAGACTCGTTACGCTAATAAGGTTATCGTACGTCCCTTTACAAATCTTGCCGATCTTCGCTGCACACGTTCAAGTTCGTTATTTAGACCGATTTCGTAGGGATCCCATACACTGGTAGCATATTCCAAATGAGGTCTGTCATGGGAAAAGTAGCTGATTTGTCACATTCTGATAGTCACATTTACCCAATACTCTTTTGATAAATCCCAGTCTACGATTAGCGTGACCCTTTATTTCACGTATGTGTTTACCCCAGGCAAGAAAATGTGTCAGTCTTATTCCAAGATATTTCATGAATAAAGGTTGTTGTTTCAGGCTTAATTTGGTGGAATATCATAGCGAAAGAAAAAATGGCAATTTTCCACAAGAATAAAGATATTTAATTTGACCGGTTTCGGTGTACAACACCATCTTCAGGTCAACACCTGAAGATGGTGTTGTACACCGAAACCGGTCAAATGAAATATCTTTATTCTTGTGGAAAATTGCCATTTTTTATTTCGATATTTCATGAATTCCACGTTTGTTAATTCATCATTACTTATTTTGTAAGTGCTAGGAGAACAATTATTTTCCCAAAAATTCATTACCACACACATTTAAAAATGTAATTCTAACTGCCATGTATCACACCATTTTATTTTAGGGAACTTTGGTGTATTAAAATTATACACCAAAATCTATCCATTACGAGTGTAGCAATGGATAACATTGGTAGCAGCATGTTGGTATAAAGACTTATAGCTAACCCAACTAACGGCATGTTTTTGCATGTATGTTTTGCTATTTTTATCTTTTTTTAAATAGCGTAGTTTTGAACAGTACCTATACAAGTACTGATCCTTTTTTTATGCATGATATGTAGTGCATGTTTGGTGAGAGTTCACCCCCTGCCACACACCTTTATGGTGGCTTGCAGGGTATTATGTAGATGTAGATAGATGTATTTTTTTTAAATGGTTGTAGGTCATCATTTAAATATTCTTTATCATTTGGGCATAGAATTTCCCTTCACACTACAGCTTAATTCCACACCTTCATTTAAATTCTGGCCCATCGCTTCAGTGGGACAGACGATGTTACCGATTCTCACGAAAGGGTTCCTACCGATCCAACTTACGCCATCAGGGTATCCGGGTTCGAATCCCTGTCGAGGTTAGTGGCGGATCCAAGGGGGGGGCACAGGGGGCAATTGCCCCCCCCCGAGAAAAAAAACATAGAGGTAGTCAATCAAGTATGTACTGAACGTCTTCGTCAAGTTACCGAAAATCGTGAAAGGCTGAGGCCTATTATTAAAACCATTATCTTGTTTGGACGTCAGGTCATCCCTCTAAGGGGTCATAGGGATGACGGCCCCATTAATCCTGTGGCCTCTGCTGCAAACCAAGGTAATTTCTAAGCCCTGTTGCAGTTCAGGGTAGATGCAGGTGAAAAATATTTTAGGAACACCTAAAAAGTGCATCTTCCCGTGCTACCTATATTAGTAAAGCTACTCAAAATTTATTGATAGAATGTTGTGAGGAAGAAATCCTAAAGCGAATTCATGAAGCTAAATATTGGTCAATATTGTTCGACGAAACACCTGATCTGTCTCGCAAGGAACAAATTGCCTTAATTGTAAGGTATCTGTACAATGAAACTTAAGGGAAGATTTCATTACATTCACTGATGCATATAATGTCTGCTGCAGATATGACTGATGTGCGATTGACAGAAAAGACGGAAACAAAACTTAATGGGAAGACTCTTGGTAAAATAGTTTTAGAAAATCTGAAAGAAATGGATTTAGATTTGAGTCTCTGTGTAGGAATCGGTACAGATGAAGCATCTGTTTTGACTTCGGAAGAAGTCGGTAGTATCACAGAGATCCAAAGAGAGGCGGTCAATACAAAACGGCTATCATGCTACAACCATGCCTTGTAGAATTCTCTTTCGAAGTCAACCAAAATCCAAACCATCAAAAATGCTGTTGGAATAATTGAGGAAGTTATTTCGTTTTTCAATCAGTCATCCAAAAGAAATGCCATTATGAATTCATTCTTAGGAGGTCAGCTTGTTAGTCTTTGTGAGACTCGATGGGTGGAAAGGCACGATGCTGTAATTTTATTTTACTTTGCCCTACCGGAAATAGTAGATACCTTCACAGAAATAAGTAAATGGAAGGAGTTTGAATCGGCCAAAAAGGCTGCACTATACATTAACTCAGTGACTAAGACAGGTTTTATTTTTTCCTGTGTGTGATTGACATTTTGAAAAGAACGCTTCCTCTGAGTAAGTTACTGCAAATTCCAGCCGCAGACCTTAACAAGGCTTCTAATGCTGTACAAGATACTCTGACATCTTTGAAGGACAGTAGAAAAAACTGTGATGAGTCCTTTACAGAGATATATTGTGAGGCCAAAACCACTGCCGAAAAGCTAGGAGTGCAGCTAGTAATGCCAAGAATCGTGAAGAAGCAACGTCACAGAGAAAGTCATGACGCTGACACAATTGTAGACTACTACAGAAGATCCATGTACAATCCACTTCTGGACAATGTCATTGTTGATCTTCAGACACGGTTTTCTCAAGACACCTTAATGTTTTTTGATCTAAATATATTGTTGCCTGTATGCATTCTGAACTCCAACACCACTGCTGCAAATGAAAAAGTAAATGTCAAAGATAGGCTTCAGAAAGTTGTTAGGATCTTCAAACATCTTCTACCTGTTCAATCTGAAGCTGTAATCGATGGGGAAATAAATATTTGGAAAACAAAGAGGTTGAGAGAGAAAGAGGAAGGAAAGAAAATTCCGGTTACTGTAAGTGGTTGAAGAGCTGTGATAAAGATATATTTCCCACCGTAAGAAATTTATGGAAAATTCTTATCACACTGCCAATCAGTGTTGCAAGTGCTGAAAGGTCATTCAGCAGTCTTAATCTTGTTAAATCATGGCTACGAACCCGAATGGTTTAGGAAAGATTGAGTGGCTTATGCCTTTTATTTATACACAAAGATATTCATATAAATGATGACAAGGTGCTTGAACGTTACGATAAAGGAGGCAAAATAAGATTACAGTTACAACTAATTATTTAGAATGCATGTAGTTTGTAAAAGAGTTGTAATTAAATTTCTGAATACTAATTATTTTGCGCTTTTACTTTCTTAGTCTTTCATGGATTTGGGAATAATTATATATTATCGTTGTAGGATAGGTTTATTACTTATATCAGAACCTTTGTCCTAAGAACTTATTAACTACAAAGTATTCTCGTAATCATGTTATTTTGCTTTTTAGTGAATATCACAAAGCATTAAGCTCAACTTTCCAAAATTCAAACTACTTTACTGTCGATGACATTACCTTTTTAAGTAGTTCAGAGTAACGTAAAACAGTGTAGTAGTTTGGTCATATTAAATACAAACAGGGTAAGATTTTCAGGAAAGAAATCAAAATGTCTCTGAACGAAGGTAAACCAAAGTTTTTTGCTGCCTAAGTCATAAGGAAATAGTCAAATAGTATAAGAATTTAAAATGTGAAAATATGCTGAAAACCAGAAAAACGTGCATGAAAATTCACCATTTTTTTTCATATTTTTACTATTTTCTGGGTGAGAACCCCCCCCCCCCCCCCCCCAAATAGGTGATATTCCATATCACCAATACGTCATACATATTGTCAGATATTGCCCCCCCCGAGATATGGGCCTGGATCCGCCACTGGTCGAGGTGGATTTTTTTACCTAGTGGAAATGCAACTGTGAATTTTCAAGGATGACTCCGCTAAGATGTTCACGGCTTGTTCGCTGTTCTTGAATAACACCTCTTCTTTCTGTCCTTTCATGCAAAATAGCATGTCTACATCCAATCTAAATCTACATCATACCCTACAATCCACCATAAAGGTGTGTGCCAGGGGGTGAATTCTCACCAAACATGCACTACGTATCATGCATGAAAAAGGATTAGTATTTATATAATGTTCTAAAATTCACCATTTAAAAAAAGATGGAAAATACAAAGCAAACATGCAAAAACATGCTGTTAGTTGGGTTAGCTTCAAGTCCTTATACCAACATGCAGCTACCAATGTTATCCATTGCTACACTCGTATTGGATATATTTACCGTTATTAATATCCCTGATTGTACGAGGAGAAAAGGCCATTTTGAATATGTCTGTTCGGCAATCAATTTATCTAATTTTGTGTTTACTGTCCAGTCTACCATAGTAAGTTGGGGTTCGCAAAATATTTTTAACATCATCACTGAAATTATGGTCTTAGAATTTATTTAAGAGATTAAGTCTAAATTTCTACCTGCGAGAAAGTAATGGCGAGAAACAGTTTCGGTCTAAGAATGTTCACGTTAAGAACCTTGTATTTTACCCGACCAACTCCCCTTAATAAGAGAGCTGCTCAACTGCGTTCTCGCGAATTGATCAAGAATATGATAAGGGTTTCTCACAATGGTAGATATTCCACAGAGAAAAAAATCATTCGCATTGACCGGGACTCGAACCTGGACCCACTGATGGCCAGGTTGTACCTAGACGTCCTCTAAATATCGATTCAGATGGCCAAATTCATCGTAGGCAAAGTTATGATTCCTACATCCGCCGGAATTTCCGTCCTACGAGCCTGGTTCCCTTGCGTATAGCGCCCTCTACGCCGCACCCATCATTGGCACTTCCTTTCCCTCTTCCCTTCACCCCCAGCAACCCCCTCCATCGCCGTCATTCGCCCCATATCTCTTCCCATCCCTCACCCCCCACCTTCCCTCCATTCAGCATGTATGTTCATCATCGCTAGTTCGGGCAGTGTAGCGTAACAGGATCGTGGCCCTAATCGGAGACATTTGGCACTCGAGCATCGCTAATCACGCAGAGTGCAAACATGCGTACGGATTGCGGAATCCAGACGATAGCTAACATTTGAAAAGTGGGCATCGCTTCCAGTGAAGCATCGGCGGAAGGGGGCGACATCTGGGAGGCGGCAGTCGAGTGAAAAGTGCTGATGCTTGTCATGAAATTGCTGCAGCTTCAGTTATGTGTCCACTAATGTTGTGTAAATAGTAGTTTTTAATGAGTGTCATTGGACAAATGCGCATGGTAACATCTACATCTACACGATACCTTGCAAGCCACCGCTAGGATGTGTGGCAGGGGGTGAAAATCACCAAGCATGCACTACTAACATGCAACCTAGCAACTATATGCAAGTTGATTGTTAGTACCTATAGTATTTAAGGAGTTAATACATGCATCATGTTATACACAATACTCTAAAATATTTCCCCTACCTATTCCTTTGCTATGCTGCCTATCCTGTTCTCTTTTAGTGCGGGGGAAAAATGCCATTTCGAATCTATCGGTACGACAATCTATCTCTCTAATCTTATTTATCTGGTCGAATCTAGCATTATACGCTGGTTTTTTAATATGTGCCTAACATTTTCAGTAAAGCTATCAGATAGAAACTTTTCTAATAGATTCAATCTGTACTTTAACCTACGCTCTGATAAGGATTCCCACCCTAATTCTTTTATTAATTCTGAAACGCTACTCAACCTATCGTAACACCTTTTAACGAACCTAGCTGCTCTACGCTGCACACTGTCTAGTTCTCTGATCAAACCTAATTCATTCGGATCCCATACACTGGCTGCATACTCAAGGTGGGGCCTAACTAGTGAAAAGTAGCATCGCTCTTTTGTCTTCTCATCACATTTCCCAAGTACTCTTTTTATAAATCCTAGCTTTCTCTTCGCTCGGCCGCATATTTCCCTTATGTGTCTTCCCCACGATAAATCCTTAGTGATTGTGACACCTAAATATCTAATGGTTTCAACGTTTTCGATCTTCATGTTACTAATTTTATAGGTACGCTCTGTCGAATTATTCCTCCTCCAAAAATTGATAGCTACACAATTTTAAGGTTAATTTAAACGTAAATGAGTAGGAGGCGAGAAAGTAATAAATATATGGGCCAAAATATTTTATTATTTTTCGTTGATCAAGTAGCATCGATTGTTTATTTGCTTCATAGGATCCTCTCACAACAGATGATTTCCCCTTCTCCTCCATGGCAACTCCTTTAAGACGTAGTGATCCATCTGCTTAAATGGGAGCTAATAAAAATGGATCTCAATTTCTCCTTTAGAGATGTGTAACAGACATGAAGGTGATCTCATTTTTCGAACGCGTCTCATTTATCCAACCATTTGTACATCGTAGATGAATCTCGTGACCAGGGCACTACTTCAGAAAGGTATTTCTTTTCATGTGTTGCCAAATGACTTATGATTATTGGACTCTGCATTGGTTCTGTAAATATGAATGGGCAAACCGTAACATTGCACTAAAAGATTTTTCATAAAACGTGGTAATTTGATTATTATTCGCAAAGGATTCACCACTATCTTCTATCACTGATAATTTGCAAAGAAGGTAGTATATTTTCGCATGGAGAACTCGAATATAAGAAAGTTCGTATCCATAGTTCGTAATCAAATGTGTCAGTAAGAAAATTAATTTTTGGGCAGGCTATGGAGAACGAACGATAATATATATAACGAGCACTACTTGAAAATGTTCGAATGGAGAAGTGGCCCAAAATCCGAGTTCCCATCAAGTCCCACCCGAATCGAAAGCAAACAGCTCGCCGAGTGCGAGTGGTCACATCGGGAGTTCCCCAGGGTAGCGTAGTAGGTCCGCTTCTTTTTCTTTTATGCATAAACGATTTGGGCACTGTAGTTAGTAGAAAGCTTAGACTTTTTGCAGATAATACGGTAGTGTATAGGGGTATATCTAAAGAAGAAGACAGGAAATCTCAAAGCAAGGATTTAGATGCAATTCAAGAGTGGTGCTACAAGTGGCAGTTAGAACTTAACCTTAAAAAGTGTGTAGCAATCAATTTTTGGAGGAGGAATAAATTCATAGAGCATACCTATAAAATTAGTAAAACGAAGATCGAAAACGTTGAAACCATAAGATATTTAGGTGTAACAACCACTAAGGATTTATCGTGGGGATGACACATAAGGGAAATATGCGGCCGAGCGGAGAGAAATCTAGGATTTATAAAAAGAGTACTTGGGAAATGTGATGAGAAGACAAAAGAGCGATGTTACTATTCACTAGTTAGGCCCCACCTTGAGTATGTAGCCAGTGTATGGGATCCGAATGAATTAGGTTTGATCAGAGAACTAGACAGTGTGCAGCGTAGAGCAGCTAGGTTCGTTAATAGGTGTTACGATAGGTTGAGTAGCGTTTCAGAATAAATAAAAGAATTCGGGTGGGCATCATTATCAGAGCGTAGGTTAAAGTACAGTTTAAATCTATTAGAGAAATTTCAATCGGATAGGTTTACTGAAGATGTTAGGCACATATTGAAAAACCAGCGTATTACGCTAGATTCGACCAGATAAATAAGATTAGAGAGATAGATTGTCGTACCGATAGATTCAAAATAGCATTTTTCGCCCGTACTTTAAGAGAACAGAATAGGCTGCATAGCAAAGGGATAGGTAGGGGAAAGATTTTAGAATAGTCTGTAGTGCATGATGCATTTGTTAATCCTTTAAGGACTATGGATACTAATAATCTTGTTGCATGAGACCCTATATGCCAGTTTGCATGTTAGTAGTGCATGCTTGGTGATCTTCACCCCCTGCCACACACTCTCACGGTGGCTTGCAGGGTATCGTGTAGATGTAGATGTTTTGTTTCTTCTCCAGTCCAACCTTCCAGGGCTCGCCAACTTGGGACCCATTCTCCGCCACTCCCTCCCCTCTCTCCACTCTCCCTTTCTCATTCCGCTCATGATCCCACCTTCGCCGCCTTTCTCCCTGTTTTTCATATCGAGAAGTCGGGTGCTGGGAGGAAATTTTCTTTCCCCTCCCCTCATTTATTTCCGTTTCCCCATCGTTCACCCTAGTTCTTCCACTTGAGCCCCAGGCACGACAGCAGTCGTCAAACCCCTCCAAACAACCCCCCTGCCCCCTTAAACCTCACCCCCGTGTCCTTCCCCCCCCACTCGCCTGGGGGCGTTGCTCACGCCTCGCGACTCTCTTTTGTCTCTTTCGCTCGGTGTTGAGCCATCCCCCCTCTCCCCCTTGCCTCCTGAGGATGTCGTGGTTGAATCATTCTTCAGGATAAAGATGAAGCGTCCAGATTGCGGAGGACGCGGTACATTACCCGCTCTACTTTTGATTGAAATCGACTTTTTTCATCGCCGTAACTGCCCCGTACTGGATTCGAAATATAGTTTCAGACGCCTTGCTGGACTATTGACGCTCCGTGTCTATTTTATGTCTTTTTCATGGGTGTTTTCAAGTCTGTTTCCGCACTAATAGGCGCTTCAGACCGGGACGAAACGTATAAGGATAGGTCTGGAAGGGATCATCTTAATATCCTCCGATTATGTAACTTAGTATAATAAGTTTAATATTATAATATGCTGGGTAAAATAGTTTACTAAGATGAAGTATATTAATATAGTATCCTCTTTAATTTTTGTGTGGACCAGGATTGGTTTTTTTTCGATTAATTAACTATGGATACCCAGTTCTCTGAACTTTTTGATAACGTTAATGTCTTTTTTTAGTTTTCCAGTGAAGTTATTTTTCGTCGTGTGCCATATGTTTCTCGGTACACAGATAACGAGACTAACTAATCTGGCTCGAAATTAACCTATTAGTGGTTTCACTTACGATTATTTGTTAATACATTTTTAAAAAGGTTTGGTATTGGAAAATAATTAAAAATTGATTTGCTAAATTTGGGATGTGTACCCATTAACGGGGAAACACGTTGAAGAACGTTTATTGTACTTTTTCTCTTCGTGTTAGGATAACTAGGGTACGATCAGTTTGCGGATGTGTTAGAGGTTTTTGAGGCATCGATTCCTTTCTCATAATCACAATCGATCGTTAGTTCCCAATTTCGCCATCCACACTGGAACTGCCTAGTACCTACTATGTTCAGAGAAGATCGGCAAGATTTGTAAAGGGAGGGTATGATAACCTTATTAGCGTAACCAGTCTATTAGATGAATTAAATTGGGAATCAATGTCAGATCGCAGGTTGAAATTAAGACTTAATCTCTTAAACAAATCCCAAGACCATATTTTCAGCAATGATGTTAAAAATATTTAGCGAACCCCAACTAACTATGGTAGACTGGACCATAATCGCAAAATTAGAGAAATAGATTGCCGAGCTGAGCGAAACAAAATGTTTTTTTTTTCCTCGTACTATTAGGGATATGAATAACGGTAGATATATCCAGTACGAGTGTAGCAATGGATAACATTGGTAGCTGCATGTTGGTATAAGGACTTGAAGCTAACCCAACTAACGGCATGTTTTTGCATGCATGCTTTGCTATTTTTTTTTTTTTTAAATAGTGTAGTTTTGAACAGTACCTATAAAGTACTAATCCTTTTTATGCATGATATGTAGTGCATGTTTAGTGAGAGTTAACCCCCTGCCACACACCTTTATGGTGGCTTGCAGCGTATTATGTACATGTAGATATACTAAGATTAATATTTTGCAAACCCCTACATTTAACGGAGGAATGCTATCCACTTCTGCATTCTTAAGGTGTAATCGATATTTTCTTTTATTTCTTCACCGAAACGAGAGAGAGTGAGTTTGTTTTTCTGAATATTAGTTTTCTGCTCTCGTTGCAGCTAGTATTTTATTTTTTGAGTTGAATCCGTTAGTGCCCGAATGTGCCTTGGGCTCCCGGGTATCTCACAATGGACCGCCAGAGGCGAACTCTTCAATGAAAAGGGCCGAGTCATGAACATATTAAGTATTGCCTTCCTCTGCGCTCCGCTACATACTAATTAAACCTCTCGTCTCCGTCCGCCCCACTCCCTTCTGCTGTTTTAATCTTCCTCCGAGGTCTTTTTGTCTCGCCTTCATCTCTCTCTCTTTCACTCTCACTCTCTCTCTCCATTGCTCCTCTGTTCACCCTCGCTCTCCACTCCCCTCCTTCATCCCTTCTCCATTCTACCCCTCCACCCATACACCCTCCTCTACCCTCCATCCCACCCCCTCCTCGGAAGAAAGAAAGGCGGGACCTGTGGCTCGAGGGGACCAACGACACGACACACGCCTTTTGTTTGTCACTTCTTTCTTCTCCCTCTGTCCCCTCATCCGCATTTCCCCCTTATCCCCTCTCTTCCCCTTCCATCTAATTCCTCTCCATGTGAATTCGATGGCATTTGTTGCATACGGACCTTGAACTCTCCTTTGTTGATTTCTGCGTGATTGATTCCGGGAAGCTCGACTTCAAGAATAACTCATATGATGTTTGGAATGTGTGCGAGCAGAGCAAATGTACATCTACATCCACACGATATCCTGCTAGCCACCGCGAGGGTGTGTGGCAGGGGGCGAAGATCACCAAGCATGCACTACCGACATGCAAACAAGCAACTATAGGGTCTCATGCAACTAGATTGTTAGTAAATATAGTATTTAAGGGGTTAATACATGCATCATGCACTACAGACTACTCTAAAATATATCCCCTACCTATCCCTTTGCTATGCTGCCTATTCTGTTCTCTTATAGTACGGGGGAAAGATGCCTTTTTGAATCTATCAGTACGGCAATCCATCTCTCTAATATTATTTATCTGGTCGAATCAAGCATAATACGCTGGTGCTTTTAATATGTGCCTAACATCTTCAGTAAAGTTATCCGATTGCAATTTCTCTAATAGATTTAATCTGTACTATAACCTACGCTCTGATAATGATTCCCAACCTAATTCTAGTATTAATTCTGAAACACTACTCAACCTATCGTAACGCTTTTTAACGAACCTAGCTTCTCTAAGCCGCACACTGTCTAGTTCTCTGATCAAAAATAATGCATTCGTATCCCATACACTGGCTGCATACTCAAGATATGACGTCCCTTTGCATATAGGTATTTCATATATATATGTATTTCAAAATAAAATGTGTCAGCGTTTTGAAACAATACTGAATACATACATTATGTTCTTTGCCTTAGAGGTAGTTACTTCATCCAACCCCCTGCCATTGATAGAATGCAGTTAGCGTTGCATAGAAAATCTTGAGTCCGCTGCAGTATGGAAAGGCTCAAGTTTTAAATTATTGGCGTACAATGCATGGGACTAATTAGTTCTTTATCCCAGATTCTTGCTCATACTCAAAATTTGAAATGAGCGTAATATGTTTCCGATTAATTGCTGTGAATGACTAGGCATGTTACGTTCATTTTAACCGTAAAAATTCTCTAAGTTCTGTCGTGAAAATTAATATGGTTTCATGTTACCGCAAATATCCTGTTCAGTGACAAGAAGGAAAAATGCTCTTTATGTAATGAGGTCCTTGGCCATTGTTTGCAACTTATTGTGATGAAGCTCCATTTTTAATCGCCAGAAGCGTGACTCTTTTGTTTTCGTGAACAAAGACTGAAAGTTCAACGTTTTACGCAGAAACCGTCAAAAACCACGTGGAATGGAGAGTGGAAAACAATGGTTCATGGGTGTTTTCAAGTCTGTTTCCGCACTAATAGGCGCTTCAGACCGGGAGGAAAGGTATAAGGATAGGAATGGAAGGGATGGGGATAGGATCGGGTCCGAAGCTGGGAGGCCCGTTTCCACCGGAAAACAATGGCGAGGAAATATTTCCGCTCGTGTTTCAAATCGGTATTTCATTGCATTTCGATGTTTCAGCACTTCGCAACCCTCGTGACCTCTTAAGGCATCTGTCAGTCGTCATTTGTTACCCCCTCTTTCCTGACGCTCTACGCTGCGCGGTTGTTATTTGGCCGTCGATTATCTGACTGACACTGACCCCCACCCGAAGGATTTTTAATTATCCTTCCCCCTCCGTCCTTTCCCGCCCCCTACCGGCCATCCCCCCTGGCACCCACCCTCTGTCACTATGTACCTACTCCTCCCGCTCACGCGAACCCATCTCACCTTGCGAAACCCTCGTCATTCACCCCTCCCCCCCTTCGCCAGTGACACAGTCTCCTTTCTACATCTCCACCATCTTTCCACCTCGAAGGTGTGTGGCAGGGGGTGAATTCTCACCAATCATGCACTACATATCATGCATTTAAAAGGATTAGTATTAATATACTAGTCTGAACTGCAGTATTTAAAAAGTAAAAATAGCAAACTACAAACATGCAAAAAAAGTGTTGTTAGTTGGGTTAGCTTTAAGTCCTTACTCCAACATGCAACTACCTATGCTATGGATTCAATCACTCGTATTGGACATATTTACCGCTATTCATATCCCTAATTGTTCGGGGAAAAAGGACATTTTGAATCTGTCTGTTCGTCAATCAATTTCTCTAATTTTGTGATTATGGTCCAGTCTACTATAGTAAGCTGGGGTTCGTAAAATATTTTTAACGTCATCACTGAAAGTATTATCTTGGAATTTATTTAAGAGATTAAGTCCAAATTTCAACCTGCGATCTGACAATGATTCATATTTTAATTCATTTAATAGACTGGTTACGCTAATATAGTTATCGTACCGTCCCGTTACAAATCTTGCCGATCTTCGCTGCACACGTTCAAGTTCATTATTTAGACCGATTTCGTAAGGATCCCATACACTGGCCTCATATTCTAAATGAGGTCATACAAGGGAAAAGTAGCTGATTTCTCGCACATGATCGTCACATTTAACCAATACTCTTTTGATGAATCTCAGTCTACGATTAGCTTGACCCATTATTTCACGTATGTATTTACCCCAGATCCTGTGTCAGTCTTATTCCAAGATATTTAATGGATTCCACGTTTGTTATTTCATGGTTACTTATTTTGTACGTGCTAGGAAGAGAAAAGTTCTTTTTCCAAAAACAGAGACTAGAATGTAATAGAAAAATAGACTCCTTTCTGTCGTCTGTATTTCCTTCTCTTGAATTACGTCATTATGTTCACGTCAGTTGTGCGTATCTTCAATTTCCGGCTAAGCGATTAGCGGTCAAAAGTGGATAAAGTAGTGTAACTGCCATGACACTGAAAGCGTTTCGATACCATTATCATCAGTGTATTCGAGGTAGATATATCTAAATGTATGAGTACACTATCTACTGACTAACCTACAAGCTACCTCGAGAGGTGTATGGCAGGGGGTGATTCATCACCAAACATGCACTAAGGTTTACTTATATGTATTACAAACTAAGGAGATATTTTTAAAAATATCATACGGGACACATATTACCAGTTTTCCTTTTCATCCAACAAGCAAAGAAACATTTAATAAGTGCTCCAATTCGCTGTTGCTCGTGGAAAAAAAGGCTATCGAGTGTGATAATGTCATGTAAATTATCGAAACCATAGTTGAAGTCAATAACACTTTTGTGTGGAATGTACAAAGCAAAGTTTCTATTCCAAGCTTGTCCTGTGAACCTGTATGTGAGAAAGCAATCTGAGAAACATTATACGGTACATACAGAGAATACTTTCACTGTGATTCATCACAATTTCCTAATTCTCAAAATGTTCTTCCCAAGTCTCAAATATATTACATCTACATAATACCATGCAAGCCACCATAAAGATGTGTGGCAGGTGGTGAACTCTCACTAAACATGTACTACATATCATGCATAAAAATGATTAGTACTTGTATAGGTAGGTACTGTTCAAAACTACGCTGTTTAAAAAAAGATAAAAATAGCAAAGCATACATGTAAAAACATGCCGTTAGTTGGGTTAACTCTAAGTCCTTATACCAACATGCAGCTACCAATGTTATCCATTGCTACACTCGTACTGGATATATTTACCGTTATTCATATCCCTAATAGTACGAGGAAAAAAGGAGATTTTGAATCTGTCAGTTCGGCAATAAATTTATCTAAATTTGTGATTATGTTCCAGTCTACCATAGTAAGTTGGGGTCCGCAAAATATTTTTAACATCATCACTGAAAATATGGTCTTGGAATTTATTTAAGAGATTAAGTCTAAATTTCAACCTGCGATCTGACCATGATTCCCAATTTAATTCATTTAATAGACCGGTTACGCTAGAGTTCAATGACGATAATCTACCATTGAGGACGCTGATATGAACTATTATAATGGTCCAAATGTCATTTCCATTAATTTCTAGGAAATAACCCTTAGTTTCGCAGGCAGTAGTTAGGATATTGCTGTTTCGAATGCCATCATCGCATCAATAAATGAAACATTTCAGTTGCAATTAACCACGCGTGGATGGAGGGTCAGGCCTGGAATCAATCCATGATTGGAATGAACAACTGTCGATGCTGTTTGACGGAACGGATTCACCGTCACCGGGCTAATGCATTCAGAGAAGTCGTATCTCGTTACTAGATGGAATTTCCTTCTAGGATTTTCGTTGAATTTTGTAATCGTTCCTCTTTGCTGATTCCAATGCAATGAATATCTCATTGCGCTGTCCAATTCGCTATCACACTCAGTGAAAATCCTCATTCATCTCGCATTAATCACATGGCCAGTCTACCATTGATTGTTAGCCATCGTAATCAAGCTTCTGTGGAAATGAGTTGAGCGCCAACTAAGCGCTTTCAGCGGATAATTGCATAGTTGCAATTCTATCTCTCTCTTCCTTCCTAGATTTTCAAAATTTCCAAAACACAACAGTTTTGTATTTTAATCTTGTCGTAGATGGAAACTGCTAATGGGTTTATTTCATTAGGCATGGGTGAAATTTGATTCTCGCGTAGTGAATGCATGAGTATCGTATTTTTGCGAACCCCAACTCACTATGGTAGACTACATAATCACAAAATTAAAGAAATTGATTGCCGAACTGACAGATTCAAATTGTCCTTTTTTCCTCGTACAATTAGAGGTATGTATAGCGGTAAATATGTCCAATACGAGTGAATCAATCCATAGCATAGGTAGCTGCATGTTGGTATCACGACTTGAAGGCAACCCAACTAACAGCATGTTTTTCCATGCTTACTTTGCAACTTTTATCTTTTTTAAATTGCGAAGTTCAGACTAGTATGAAATATTAATTCTATTTTATGCATGATATGTAATGCATGTTTGGTTATAATTCACCCCCTGCCACACACCTTTATGGTGGCTTGCAGGGTATCATGTAAATGTAGATGTAAGTGTAACTTAGTCTTCGTGCCATCAGAAAGTCTCTGATCTTATGTTGCCATTAGCTGAAAAATAATTTCAAGAGGAAAATTTTGCTCTTGCGGCTATGTTATTGAGAGGAAAACTAATAAAAACGGTTTAAACGGTGTAAGAAAAATGGTGAAATTTAAGCAATGCCTTGCGGCGGCGATGATAGCTATAGTATGTGATCTATGCCCCCAGCCATTTTAGTGCCCTGACGGTATCTTCTCAAATTGACGTTTGTATTTCCATTCTTAAAGTATCGGCTGTAACTTACATGAACTATAAGATTGAAAAAAATAGCGAATAATTTATTTAATTAATATGAATCCAGGAGTGATTTATTATGAACAAGGAAGAATTTGCAAGCGATGAAATTCATTATTATGGCATGACATCATGACATTGCATGATATGGCATGATGCCTTGAGCAGTTGCTCATAACGGATAATAAATTGTCTTTCTACCGTGCCGTATTCTTTCCTCTTCATTCTTCTCAAATACATTCTATATGCTCCTTCTTATTGCTAAAAGTCGAAGAACAGAAATTAAACCAAGTTTTGTTTACGAGTTAATCACTAAATTTGTACTTACATCCTAAAATCCGTACTCCAATAACACAATGATACTTCAAACTAAAGTATCATAATGCATTCTATTCAATGGTTTCTCTGATATGTTTCCTTTAACACTTTCCAGTGATTTAATATATCTCCTTGAATTAAATTCACACAGGGAATGTGTCTTTCGTTGATAAAAATCACAATACTGTGTTTAACAGCGGCATCCAAAAACTAAGCACCCTTCTTGCTATTCTACATATAACAACCTAAAGAATATGTGATGCTAGCAGTTTACATAGGTCCAAAATAAACTATGAGTTTTTTTGTTCATTATTCTACACCAAAATCTAAATGACACTCAAAATTTGAAGGTGGGGTCATAATTTATGATTGCGAAGCATGAAGGGCGAAGATATGTTTTTAAAAGCCTTTAAAATGCGTGTCGAGAAAGTTAAATGTCCTTCAATATAAAGGTCATAGCCTGCATTGCGTGTTGCATGGCTGACTAACCGTGAAAACAACATTTCTTGGTAGCGAATGTGTAAAGAATCTAAAATCGCATACATTTTTGAAGCAAATTTAAACTTTTAAGTGATGGATTAATAATGGAAAACTGATTGAATAAATTGAAATGCATGATCCTTTTTTGTAATTTTTAACCAAAAACCACCCTTTTTCCTCAATTATTTTATGCGTTAATGAAGTTAACGTGGTTGTTTGTGTTCCCCGTGTCATCCGATTGAAAAATTACATTCACTCTTAAGCCTGTAAGATATTTCAATCCTGCCGCGTGAACGGGTCGGTGAAATTGACATTAATTGCCATGCGAGAAAATTCACCTTGACCGGGAATCGAACCACTATTTCCTAATTCGCATGGTAATTTTACCGAGGTAATTTTGGGATCCTGGGTAGCGTAGTGGTCTCCGCAGTGGTTCGGAAAGCCAAAGGTCCGTGGTTCGATTCTCGGTCCAGGTGAATTTTTGTACATGACAATTAAAGTGAACTCTTAAGCCTGGTTCACACGGTGCCTCTTTCCCGGATGGAAATTCTTGCGTGGAGTGCTAATGCTGGTGCAGTGGGGTTTCGCTTGCTGGAAACGCTGACTGCTGTCCGGCTGCCCTGACGGCTATCTTGCTTGTATTCGAGGTTAGGTCCGGTGCTATTTTCCATGCGTGTTTTGCTGATGGCTATTGTTGCCGGCCAATCTTCGTTCACCTTTGCGTCACGTGATCAAAATAAAAGTTCTGCCTGGTTCTCCTTTTAATAGCATCTCTTGGTCGATATTGTGTTTAAAAATGTGTGCAAATCTATAGGCTAAGGATCAAGTTGTGGTGCTTATCGAAGCGTATAGAGAATAGACTTGTTTATATGCAGTTCGTAATCGGAACTATCACAGTAAACGTCTTCGTGCTGAGGCTCTAAGAAGAGTAAGCAAGGAGGATAGCTCGCGTATGGTGGTATATGGTGGTAGAACCGACAAATCGGCGGAGCCAGCTTAGCGGCCACCTTCGTCGCCCGCTGAGTAGCACGCACGAAATCCTAGGTAGGTAGCACTCCAGGAAAAACGCACCGTGTGAACTGGGCATTACTTTCAAGGCAGAAGGAAATATCGGAGTTTTGTATTTTTCTTGGCTCATCAGACTAATACATAGGTGCCCTGTAAATGTCAACCCGTTATCTTCATTAGAAATCGCTAGGAATGTGTATCAATGAGGTATGTTACTTCACACACTCAAATATATATCTACATCTACATCTACGAGTTCATGTACGAGAAATCAGCTACTTTTCCCTTGTTAGACCTCATTTGGAATATGCTGCCAGTGTATGGGATCCCTACGAAATCGGTCTAGATAACGAACTTGAAGGTGTGCAGCGAAGATCCGCAAGATTTGTAAAGGGACGATACGATAATTATATTAGCGTAACCAGTCTATTAAATGAATGGAAATGGGAATCATTGTCAGATCGCAGGTTGAAATTTAGACTTAATCTCTTCCACAAATTCCAAGACAATATTTTCAGTGATGATGTTAAAAATATTTTACGAACCCCAACTTACTATGGCAGACTGGACCATAATCATAAAGTTAGAGAAATTGATTGCCGAACTGACCGATTCAAAATGTCCTTTTTCCCTCGCACAATAAGAGATACGAATAACGGTAAATATGTCCTATCGGAGAGTAGCAATGAATAGCATTGGTAGCTGCATGTTGGTATGAGTACTTAAAGCTAACCCTACTAACAGAATGTTTTTGCATGTTTGCTTTGCAATTTGTATCTTTTTTTAAATAGTGTAGTTCTGACTACTATATTAATACTATTCCTTTTTTATGCATGATATGTAGTGCATGTTTGGTGAGCGATCGCCCCCTGCCACACACCCTTGTGGTGGCTTGCAGGGTATTATGTAGATGTAGATGTAGATCTATACGATACCCTGCAAGCCACCGCGAGGGTGTGTGGCAGGGGGTGAAGATCACCAGGCATGCACTACTAACATGCAAACTAGCAACTATATTGTCTCATGCAACTTGATTGTTAGTGTCTACAGTATTTAAGGTGTAAGACATGCATCATGCACTACATAATACTCTAGAATATTTCCCCTACCTATCCCTCTCCTATGCTGCCTATTCTGTTTTCATATAGTACGGGGGAAAAATGCCATTTTGAATCTATCTGTACGACAATCTATCTCTCTAATCTTATTTATCTGGTCGAATCTAGCATAATACTCTGGTGTTGTTAATATGTGCCTAACATCTTCAGCAAAGCTATCCGATTGAAATTTCTCTAATAGATTTAATCTGAACATTAACCTACGCTCTGATAATGATTCCCACCCTAATTCTTGTATTAATTCTGATTCACTTCTCAACCTATCGTAACACCTTTTGACGAACCTAGCTGCTCTACGCTGCACACTGTCTAGTTCTCTCATCAAACCTAATTCATTAGGATCCCATACACTGGCTGCATACTCAAGGTGGGGCCTAACTAGTGAAAAGTAGCATCGCTCTTTTGTCTTCTCATCACATTTCCCAAGTACTCTTTTTATAAATTCTAGCTTTCTCTTCGCTCGGCCGCATATTTCCCGGATGTGTCTACCCCACGATAAATCTTTAGTGATTGTTACACCTAAATATCTTACGGTTTCAACGTTTTCGATCTTCGTGTTATTAATTCTATAGGATCGCTCTATCGAATTATTCCTCCTCCAAAAATTGATAGCTACACACTTTTTAAGGTTGAGTTCTAACTGCCATTTGTCGCACCACTCTTGAAATGCATTTAAATCCTTGCTAAGCGATTCCCTGTCTTCTTCTTTAGATATATATCCCTATACACTACCGCATCGTCTGCAAAAAGTCCAAGGTTACTACTGTCTACGGTACCCAAATCGTTTATGTATAAAAGAAATAGAAGTGGACCTACTACGCTACCCTGGGGAACTCCCGATGTGACTTCGATATGTAGGTATTCTCCGATCAACTCAAAAATATTAACCAATATTTTCCTCGCCTTATCGTAATTTCTGTATCTGAATATCATTTTATAGAATAAATAAATGTCGCTTCAGTATATATGGTGGTAGAATTCAGTGCATCAATGGATTTGGCCTTATCGCACTGTCCTAGTGCTACGGTAGAGTCTCTTTTGGTCGCTGATATTACTGGTGGAAAAGATTGACGAGTTTTAGTATTAGATTTACTTATTGTTTCGGTCACATGTTTGATATTGAGAATAACCATTTCTCTCTTTTTTATATTCCAGGTAAGATCCTATCCTTGGTCTCACCCATGGCGAACCGCAGCGTGTGAAATTCGTGAGTTGTGAACCTCAGTGTATTGATACTTCTTTGCCTTTAAAATCAAGTCTGTGTGATATATCTTTCAAGATTCCGTTTGTAATCTGTCCATTTTATTTTATTATTATTGTTATAGCTTTTGAAATTTTCTTGTTATAGAGCTGACTTTTTCTCCTATTTAAGAATTATTGTCATCCACCTGAAATGCCTTCCGTACATAAATCGCCTGCTCTTTGGAGGTTTATTTGCTTCGATAATTCTGTTTATGTGGATGTTATCGACTTCACTGTCCTCCTTCCTCGATAGCTCAAGTCTGCTTTCCGGCAGTGCCAGAATTTTTATTTCAAATACTTGTCCCTTCTTGAGTTCTGCGCCTCAAGTTCAGTTCTCCATCCGTCGTATGGGACGTTTGTGTGACCCCTCGGTGCCTATCATTTAGTGAACCTTAAGCCGACTCCGTATTATTCTCCACCCTTCCTTCACTCCCCCAAATATTCCCACTGATCCTTATCGGCCTTAGTCACTATCTGATGTTGATGACACGACGAATTAAATTATGAAATTTATAATTTTATTCTCCTTTTAAGACTCTTATTTATTTCTTACTCTGAGTTTTTATTACAGTGTGTTGTGGTGTATCATATTAAAATTAATGCCTAAAATTAAACAGTTACGTGTGAAAGTCCATCACCGCATAACATTATACAATGAAGTCAGCAACACTTTGATTTCTCTTGGTGGATTTGCACAACGCCTTCACAACACCGGAGACATTCCGTTCTTGGTGAAGGGAATTTCTTCGGTGGCAGGGTTGTTGTAAGGGTCTCGAATGTGGCACTAGAGGAGGAATAGTCTCTCAGATGTTCGGGGGTCATGAGAGACCGTAAATTTGCTCTGGATAGTCCATCGGTTGCAACTTGCGTGCTTCCTCACCTTTCCTGAACGGGAAGATAAACTCAGTTTTTATATCCCTCAGGCAATGAGGTCACGTAGTATCATTGGATCTAATCAACTGAAGAGCTGGCTGTTAACAAAGCTATTCCTTCTCATGAAGTAAAAGAGAAATTACGAATGCTGGATAGAATACGGAATGGAATCAGCCAATGGGATCAGAGGTCATAAAGCACATTAAGAATCGCGGTCAGTGTATATGTTTCGCTTTGCGTTTATGTTGTGACCGTATGTTTTTGTTCGCAGCGATAGTATTGTAATCAATTCATTTGTGCTAGAATAGCGCTGTTGTTTGTAATTGAATTGACTCTTAGTAGAGTTTATATTTTATATTCATACGGAAAAACATTGTGCTTTTTCATTTGCTGTCCAGGTTCCGCCTTTCTTATCAGACGTTTAGTTTTCCATGTGTTTTCTCGTGCCACGGACGTTCTATCCTTCGGGTTCCTGTTGAAAACGGAGTTCTCGCATCTTTATCTCCAATTATCTTTTGGTTCATTCTCTTTGGTGGGCAGTGGCTTTGTCTGGATGATTGTAACTATTTATTTCCTTCGCGTTCTTTGCAGTCCGTACATACCTCGTACTGACAAAATGAATTTTAGTATTGAAGCCTTAATTTTTATAAGAAATTAAGGCTTTAATTAAAATTTGTTTATAAAGAATATTAGGGCAATATATTCAGTATTACGGGGAACATAAATTGTAACCTTACAGAGATATACATCGTTTGAAATACTAGGACACAATTAGGTTTTTAGTACATGGGTACTTAAATTAAAACTTTTCAGAGAGACACATAATTTGAGGTACATGGACACAAATAGGTATTTAGTACATTCGAGTTATTTGTCTTCAAGATACTCTTGAATAGAGTAGAATGCTTTATCTGTCAGTATTTCCTTTATCTTTGTTTTTAAAGCATAGAAATTGATCGAGTATTTTTTTAAGTGTGTACCTATGCATCTTATTATGAAGTTTTATACCCATGCAGTTAATATGAACATTTTCATATAGTTTTAGGCTGTACTGTGGGTAACCCTGTTAACTTTGTGATAAATGTATACATAACATAGAAGTAACCTTGAAATGGTGAAATTTAATCACTAAATTAATAACGTGAAAGGGAATTATTCAAATAATATGGGAAATTTCTCCTTGATAACGTTTTCCTAAGCCTGAAGATTTTCCCTAGAGCAGTGTTTTTTCAAGGGAAATAATTTCCCAAAGCTTAAATTTCCAAAGGAAAAGAGTATAGAAAAGACATTCCCTATACTATTAGGGATTTCCCTATAAAACCCATTTTTTCTGGGGAAATTTCAATTTTTCCCTTGCTTTTCCCTACGTTCTAGGGAAATATTGTAAGGAAATTTCCAACAGGGGAGATACACATGCGTTACGTGCCGCATGCTTGTAACTCGGTTAGATGTCATAGGATATAAATTTGAAGACATTTCATCTGGTAAAAGAAAAATTTGTGTTTCCCTTTTCATCGTCATTTTGCATATTCTCTGCATATTTTAAATAAATCCATTAATAAGTAGTACCCCTAAGAAGAAATTTAAAATTTAATCCAGACCCTAGAGAGTGATGAAGTTTGCACAAGTGATAGGCTGTCGTCGGCAATATCGTTTCCGGTGGCGCTATTGAGAGTGAATGCGTCTTCTTCTCACATATTAGCCTGAACGCGCATTGCCTCCTGCCACACAACTTTGTCGTGGCTTGCAGGGTATTATGCAAATGTATTATGTAGATTGCACTGCAAGACTGTGATAGGGAAGCTCAAGGCGGCCGAACCGTGTAAACGACGTATGCAAAGCGCACCAATATACTAACTCTGCGCGTGCTGTGCTACTGTGGCATTTTTTGGTTTCCCCCCCCCCCCTCCCCCCCCCTCGTTGGACATTACCCCTCGGCGGACTAATTACCCTCCGGACTTAGCCGCAGGACTTAGCTACGCCTGTCGAGCAAGTCGAGACAGGCGTAGCTAACGACAGGCGGAGCCAACGACGCCAACAATGCCTACGATTCCAAAATGCATCGATTTCGTCTGCTTCGTTTCGTCTGCTCGTTCAGCGGCTCCTTCAGCGGCTCCTTAAGCCGCTCCTTCGGCCGCTCCTTTCCCTCTCCAGAAGCTCTACCACTTATATAGCCCCCAAAGTGCGGATGAAGACCAGAAGTTAGGCCATCGTACGAGCCGTTATTTAGTGTTCTCCCGCCATAGTGAAAAAAGAGTCCCGGATCACCCAATCCTAAACTTCCACCTCGCCCCCTTCACATCATGCCACCTTTTCCTCCCCTCAATTTGCACCAATGGAATTCCACGTAAAACCCCATTGCACTTTGACCTTCCAGAATGTACCCCCTCTTTACCCCAGAGTTTACCTCCCCTCTCACGCCCTCTGTTCCAGTCGAGACGGCAAAGAGACGATATCGAGGCGAGGTGAGAGGAGAGTAGTGTTAGTCGATTCTCCTTTGTGCGCCATGGACTTTCGGTGCAAGTTATTAGTTTTCCCGAAATGGTGAAGAGTATTTCAATTTTGTTGGTTTGTACCTTGTTGTTTAAATACAGTGTTTGATTAGTTAGATTGTCTTACTTTTGTGGTTTTTTCTATTTTCTGACCTCATCTTGCTCACCTGTCTTGGAAAGAATATTTGTCCTTTTTGGACAAGCGTTTCTCGTGAACTGCTGTTCTTCTTTCGAGAAACGCTGCATTTGGTAGCAGAGCGTGGTTACGTGTCTTTTCATAGCAGGTGGTGAGTGTTCCCATTTGAGGATTTTGCTTGATTTTCTCTGTGTAACTAGATTGTTTCTCGCTTCATATTTCTCCAGTGTTTCAATTTTGCTTTGCGTTTTTTCGCTGAGTCAGGGTTCGTGTTTTCGCTTTTGTCCCAGCCACCATGACTTCTGATTCAGATGACCCTTATGCGAAAAATTATCGCACTACTGCTCTGGATAGGAGGGCCAGATTAAATGGAGAGACTGTGGTTTCACTTGATAATACCGGAGTTTCAGTAGACGAACTCTGCTTGGTTCCTCAAACCCAAGAATGTGACCTTCGGCAATCTGAAATTCCACTCCCAACCCAAGTTCAGGTGAATTTGCCTAGGTCCTCGGCCATTGAAACTCTTTCAACTCATTTGGTCGATTTGCCCGATTCCTTGCCACAAGAATCTCCTCCTACCCAAGTTCTGCCGGTATTTCCAGAGGCTACTTCTAACGCGGCGGAACCAAGACGAGTTAGGTCGGCACTACCACTATCCGAAGGGTTGGCCATTGTCAAGCATAGGATCGCTGATTTTCCTCCCTTTGATGTTTCCAGTGCCGAAAATTGGTATAATCTGATGTTGAATTTGACGGAATTAGTCTCTCTGTCGCTAGTTCCTTTATCAACGTTGTTGAGTTTGGTTATTCCTAAGTTACCCTCCTGTTGGCATCGTTTCTGGCTTTCTATGTTAAGTCAAAATTTTTCTTGGGCCCAGATTACGAGAAAACTTTGGAATGAAATAGTCAGCGATCGGGAATTCGATCGGCTTATCGCTTCCAAGGTCAAAAGATTCCAGTTCCCTCGCGAAACTCCGCGTGATTTTGTGTCTGCCATAAGAAACGCTGTGTCTGCATTAGGATTAGACTATTCTGAGAGCCAGATTGTTCATTTAATTTTTCAAGGTTTAAATCCTATCACTATTTCCGCTATCAAGACGCCCACCCCGCCGTCTAGTTTCGAAGAGTTAGACGTTGTCATTGGTCGTGCGTCAAAAGCATTAATGGATGCAGCTGATTACGCTAACACCTTTCACGGCGTATCATTTTATGCTCCTCCGGCCGTTTCTAGGCAAGTTGTGTGTTCCTATTGTCACAAAGCTGGGCACTATGTCAGGGATTGTCGTAAAAAGCACCGAAGAGGACGGCCTTCCGCAATCAGTCTAATGAGCGTTCACAAATCTCCCGATATCAATTTGCCTTTGCTACCTATTTCATTGCAGTCAGCATTTTGTAATGCCCTGATTGATACGGGTTGTTCAGTCTCGATTTGCGATGAGAATTTCTTCACTAGCCTTGGTTCTTCGGCTGGTAAACTAAAGAGAAAAATCAATTCTATCGAACTCTTGACGGTCGCTGGACAACCTTTTCGAGTTAGTTGTTCTGTGCAACTTAAAATTAAGATTGATAAGTACTCTTGGGTTCATGAAATTTATTTAGCAGACATTCCATTCCCTGTCCTTTTAGGGATTGATTTCATTCGTAAATCGAAACTTATTATTCATACTAATGGTGTCGCGTTTGAATCGGCGCCATGTCATTTAATTCATTTTTGTTCAAACAGTCGAGCATCGTATATCCCTCAAGCGTTAGCAGAACACATGTCCGCTGGAGACGAAATCGTTGATTCTCGGAATAATTCTCTACTTCCATGTGAGGATTTGGTGAGTCAGTTGAAATTGTTGTTGTCTAACTATCCCGATGTTGTAACCCAAAATCTAGGAGTGACATCGTTGATGACTTATGAAATTGAATTATTAGACGAATGTCCTGTCAGAAGTCATCCTTTTCATCTCTCACCGCCGAAAACCCTCCTGATGAAGCAACATGTGCAGTCGTTATTAGATAAGGGAATTATCGAAGTTTCTAATTCAAACTGGTGCTCTCCTGCCTTTTTGATTCCCAAGAAAAATGGTTCGCAAAGGTTAGTTGTTGATTATCGTAAGCTTAACAGACAAATTAAGAAAGACGGTTATCCGACTCCTTCTGTGGAACACGCTTTTCTGTATCTGGCTGATGCCAAGTATTTTACTACTCTAGATCTTAATTCTGCTTTTCATCAAATCCCGCTGTCTGAAAATTCAGAGAAATACACAACTTTCGTAACGTCTTTTGGAATGTTCCAGTATACAAAATTACCGTTTGGCTTTGCTAATTCCAGTCAAGTATTTACTCGTTTGATAAACGAGGTTTTGGGTGATATGTTATTTTCGTCTGTGTACCCTTATATTGACGATATATGTATCTATTCTAAGAATTCCAGAGATCACGTAACTCATGTCAGAGAGGTTCTTAGTAGGCTTCGGTCCGCTGGTCTGACTATTTCTGAAGAAAAGATTAAGTTGGGCTGCACTTCAATCGCCTTTTTAGGCCATCTAATTTGCAATGGAACCCTTTGTGTTGATCCAGACCGGATAAAACCCATCGAATCCTTTCCTGTTCCGAAGAATACGAGAGATGTGGCCAGATTCCCGGGCATGTGTGAGTTTTATTCCAAGTTCATACCAAGGTATTCTGAAATTTCTATTCCTTTAAATCACCTAAAACGTAAGAATGTTGCTTTTCGCTGGTCAACGGTTGAGAACGAGGCTTTTGTTGAGCTCAAGAAAGCATTGATGAATCCACCTGTGCTAACTTTTCCTCGTTTTGACGAGGAATTCCATTTGTTTGTGGACGCCAGTGGTTTGGCGTTAGCCCGCGTATTAAATCAGAAAGTAGATGGTGATTTTGCCCCTGTGGCATACGCTAGTAAAACCTTGTTGCCACATGAACAAAAATTGTCCGCATACGAACTTGAGTGTATGGAAGTTTGTTGGGGCATAGAAAAATTTAATGTATACCTCCAAGTAAAACCATTCCATTTATATACTGATAATGGGGCCCTTACTTGGCTGTTCTCTCACCCTAAGCAGTTAGGGAAATTAGGCAGAATGGTGTTAAAACTGTCTTCCTATAATTTTACTATCCACCATGTTCGTGGGCGCAGCAATAGCGTAGCAGATTGCCTTTCTAGAAGTCCGCCTGTCATCCAAACTGACAGTTCCAATGTTGAGCCATGCCCACCCATTTCTTGTGTTTTACATAATATTCCTTTATCATTTGTGGATGTTCGTGACCATCAACGGTCAGACCCTACCTTAAGGGAGGTTTTTGAGAAATTGGAGAAGGATTGTTCCTCTTGTCCAAATTACTTTGTCAAAGACAATTTGTTGTGTTATGGGAATGCCAATGCCTGAAAGGGAAAGATTGTCTTGCCGGTTGTATTGCGGCCAATGATATTCCAATATTATCACTGTTTAAGTGTGTCTGCTCATTTGGGTATGGCCAAAACCTATGAAAAGGTGCAAAGGGAATTTTGGTGGAGCGACATGAAAAAACATATTTTTGATATGGTTCGTAAATGTCATTTATGTCAGACATGTAAACCCAGGAATACTGCCCCACCGGGTATGATGTCTTCTAACCTTCCTGCTCATGTGTGGGAAAGGCTTTATATCGATTTCGTTGGACCTTATCCTTCAACAAAAAATAATCACAAATATGTCTTATCGATTATTGATGGATTCTCTAAATTTTGTATCCTGGAACCTGTTCGTAATGCCACTTCCAGTGCTGTGGTTAGTGTTCTTACTCAGAGTTTTTTCTAAGTTTGGTTATCCTAGATTTCTTGTGTCTGACAATGCAGCGGTGTTTAAGTCACACCTAGTTAAGGAAATGTGTTTGCAGCTTGGGATTAAACAGGTTTTCACAGCTCCTTACCAACCAAGTTCTAACCAAGTTGAAAGGCTACATAGAAATTTGAAAGCTGCATTGTCAATTCTTTGTAACAATGTACATTACAATTGGGTCAAGTTTTTGTCAGATTTAAATTTTGCCTTTAACTCTGCCTGTCATAGTGCCACGGGAGAATCTCCCGCTAAGATAATTTTTGGCAGACAATTGCTTCATCCTCTAATAAATCAATGGTCTATTCCTATTCCTAGAGAACTGTGTGAGGATGATATTTTGGAAGAGGAGAGGGAAGCTTATTTGCAACAGGTAGTTGCTAATTTGAAGAGAGCCAAATCTAAGCAAAAGCTAGTTTTTGATAATTCTCATTCTGACATAACTTTCAAACCTGGAGATAGGGTGTTGTCAAAGAAACATCCAATCAGTTCTAAGGCAGACAAGATTATGGCAAAGTTAACCCCTCTATGGGAAGGCCCATTTATTATAAAAAGGTTAGTCTCTCCTGTAACCGCTGTTCTCGATATTGGTCCTAACAAGGAGAGAATATGTCATGTTTCTCAATTAAAGCCTTATCATGGTGATTAATAATTTATAATATGTTGAGTGATAAAGGAATCTAAATACTAGCATTTATTATCTAACTATGGTCTTGATTGCTTGGAAATTTCTCTTCACTATTTGTCATTTATTTTACTATAATGTATGCTACTTGAATAATTATTTAATTGTAAAACTGCCAATTCATACTGCCAATCCATACTGCCAATTTCATACTGCCAATTCTTACTGCCAATTCTTACTGCCAATTCATACTTAATTCATTTGTTGATGTTAGTGCTGCCTGTTTATGGGGCATTAGTTGTTATTTTGTTATACTTTGGTTGGTTCTACCTGCTCTTCATCATGTGTGTCTACCAGAAGGGGGAACGGTGTTTGCACAGTGCTATTGTGAATTCTGGAGGGAGTGGGGAGAATAGTCATGAACATTCCCGAGGTGGCTCGCTTCCAGTTAAGTCGCGGAGGGTCATTGGCTATTAAGATTATTTAGTGACTGTTTACACCAGTGATCATTGGTCTTCCTGATCATTCCTCCGATGTGGACCAGAACCTGGAGTTATATAGCTATTCACTATTGGGTCTATTTATTGCTGGGGCAGGTCTTTGTCTAGCTCTGTGACAATTTGGCAGTTGATTGTATACCTGTTTTTTGCTTGTGTATACCATTGTTATCCGGCGTAGGGGTTGCGCTCCCATCGCCCAGCTGGTTTTTAACTCGCTGCAATCAGCACCCAGCATTGGCTGGATGAGGTGTTTACCCTCAAAAATAACTTTGCAATTGCATTACCCTTGACGGTGGCCACTAAATTAAATTTTCCTCTTTAGCTTTGTGTAACATGTGTTTGGCTTAACCTGGCCCTGGACTTGTTGAATTTTTTCTATTTAGTCATCCTAATCTATTTCCTTATTTTGGGCTATTCTAATTGGATGACAGCTGTATAGAGAAATCAATTTTTTTTCTAATTCGAAATGTACTCTTATGTCAGCTGGAGGCATTTCAATTAACCCTCAATTTCATTGACTGGCTCAATGCATAACAGTTCTACCCAAGTTGGTGAACGACAACATTTAATTAGTATTTAAGATATTATTATTGTGGATTTCCTTATCACTCTCATAATTGTCATTCATTTAAATTTAATTATTATAAAATACTCTGACTGCTCTTCAAAATAATTGTTAAATCACTACATGGCTCTCACTAATGCGCTGAATTTAATATGTATTGTAATTTTGTCAATTGAACCAACCCAAGTCTTTGATTGACTGGATAAGTGTCTAACAGCTCAACCCAAGTTGGTCAATCACCTAAATGTAATTGAGTATAAAATATTTCTTCAATCAGTATTGCACTTAATTATTATGTATTGTAAATTTGTCAATTCAACCAACCCAAGTCTTTGATATGACTAGATAAGTGTCTAACAGCTCAACCCAAGTTGGTCAATGACTGGATAAGTGTCCAACAGCTCAACCCAAGTTGGTCAATGACCAAAATGTAAATTGAGTATAAAATATTTCTTCATTCTGTATTGCACTTGATTATTATGTATTGTGATCTTGTCATTTCAACAAACCTGAATCTTTGATTGATGGGTCAGTGTTTGGCAGTTCAACCCAAGTTGTTGAATGACAAAAGGTAATTGCCTATTGGAGTATTTCTTGATCATTTTCTCAATTCTACTCTCACATTGTGATATAGTCTGACTGCTCATAATATTATTGTTAATTCTCTACATGGCTCTCATTACTGGTAATAACTAATATATATATATATTGTAATTCTTATGATTCTATCAACCCATGATTCTTGATTGACTGTCAATGTTTATTCGGTTCAACCCAAGAGGCTGAACAACTATGTAATTAGTTTTAAGGTATTATTATGATAATTAATTTGCTTCACCACTATCTCAATCATATACTTATTTAATAATTTTGTAAAATAATCTAGTTACACATGGAATATTGATTTATTGCATGGCTATTGTCCCTGCCATGTACTAATTGGTAATTAATTTGTATGATTGTTTTGTCTTCAATCAATTAACTAATGTACTTATGCCTAATGCAAACTTAACTGATTTTGTTCATTTCACTTCCACCCAACGAGTTAGATGTTCGTTACTATGGGTGCTGTATTTTGTTCATAAATTTCATTTGCCTTGGATGTGAGACTCTGGGCATCCTAATTTATTCTAATTTTCACTGATATTAAGTTTGATATCAGATGTTATCTGTGACTGTTGGTTCACAGTTGGTAGTGACAGTAACAATGGTTACTTACTCGTCATGTGCACTCAGTTATTGTTCATATTCTGTTAACTCTGTGAGTGTGTCTTTTGTCATTTTTACATTTTTTTTGGGGCATGTGTTATCCTTGAGGTGGATAGCCCCTGAGCTTTACCCCTTCGCAGTGGGTGAGAGAACTACTTTGTGTTAGTCATCATTAGGACTAGAATTCACAACAGTGATGATTATTATTGTCTTTACTTTTCCAAATTGCTAATATTTTGGGTATTTGAACGGTGTTATTCTGTAAGCACCTGCCACCCTTTCTGTTCGTGTAAGATGGGTTTCCAATACTGTGTGGGAGTGTTGTAGTCTTTTGGCTCCTGTTTCTGCTTGTCAATTCAGCAGTTAATCATGTGAATCCCCGAGTGAAGTGATTAATGTTTTCTTTAGACCAATTGTTCTTCCCCCAACCAGAAGTTTATTTTGGTGCACAGTTTTCCCCCAGTGGATGTGGCATTTTTTGGTTTCCCCCCCCCCCTCCCCCCCCTCGTTGGACATTACCCCTCGGCGGACTAATTACCCTCCGGACTTAGCCGCAGGACTTAGCTACGCCTGTCGAGCAAGTCGAGACAGGCGTAGCTAACGACAGGCGGAGCCAACGACGCCAACAATGCCTACGATTCCAAAATGCATCGATTTCGTCTGCTTCGTTTCGTCTGCTCGTTCAGCGGCTCCTTCAGCGGCTCCTTAAGCCGCTCCTTCAGCCGCTCCTTTCCCTCTCCAGAAGCTCTACCACTTATATAGCCCCCAAAGTGCGGATGAAGACCAGAAGTTAGGCCATCGTACGAGCCGTTATTTAGTGTTCTCCCGCCATAGTGAAAAAAGAGTCCCGGATCACCCAATCCTAAACTTCCACCTCGCCCCCTTCACATCATGCCACCTTTTCCTCCCCTCAATTTGCACCAATGGAATTCCACGTAAAACCCCATTGCACTTTGACCTTCCAGAATGTACCCCCTCTTTACCCCAGAGTTTACCTCCCCTCTCACGCCCTCTGTTCCAGTCGAGACGGCAAAGAGACGATATCGAGGCGAGGTGAGAGGAGAGTAGTGTTAGTCGATTCTCCTTTGTGCGCCATGGACTTTCGGTGCAAGTTATTAGTTTTCCCGAAATGGTGAAGAGTATTTCAATTTTGTTGGTTTGTACCTTGTTGTTTAAATACAGTGTTTGATTAGTTAGATTGTCTTACTTTTGTGGTTTTTTCTATTTTCTGACCTCATCTTGCTCACCTGTCTTGGAAAGAATATTTGTCCTTTTTGGACAAGCGTTTCTCGTGAACTGGTGTTCTTCTTTCGAGAAACGCTGCACTACAACCAGTAAATTATACTTGCACCGCGCGGTTTATTTAAAAATTGTGTGGAGTTCATTTCCTCGGACTTCATTTCAACCGAGGTGTTGGCGTGATACCCCTGAATAATCGGACGAAAAGATTTGAGAGCTCCGTGTCGAATGCGAATAACCGTTTCGGCTCAAACTGTTTCATCTACATCTAATACGTTACCCTGCAAGCCACCGTTAGGGTGTGTGGCAGTGGGTGAAGATCATCAAGCATGCACTACTGACATGCAAACTAGCAACTATATTATCTCATGCAACTTGATTGTTAGAATCTATAGTATTTAATGGGTTAATACGTGCATCATGCACTACAGAATATTCTAAAATATTTCCCCTACCTATCCCTTTGCTATGCTGCCTATTCTGTTCTCTTATAGTACGTGGGAAAAATGCCATTTTGAATATATTGGTACGACAATCTATCTCTTAAATCTTATTTATCTGGTCCAATCTAGCATAATACGCTGGTTTTTTTAATGTATGCCAAACATCTTCAGTAAAGCTATCCGATTGAAATTTCTCCAATAGATTCAATCTGTACTTTAACCTACGCTCTCATAATGATTCCCACACTAATTCTTTTATTAATTCTGAAACGCTACTAAACCTATCGTAACACCTTTTAACGAACCTAGCTGCTCGACGCTGCACACTGTCTAGTTCTCTGATCAACCCTAACACCTGTTTCAACATATCATCGACCTTATTACTTCACAAACACTGAAATGCAAAGATTTTTTATTTGGATAAGGACTCACTAGGAAAACAATCGGAAATGATATCTAACAAAGTTTCTTGTTTTGTTGCTCTTCAGTGTACTTTGTTTGTTTAAAATGTTAATACCTTGCTCTAATGCAGTTTTCTTTCACAAAATGAATATTTGGAATATGCTGCCATTGATTTGGATCCCTACTAAATCGGTCTAAATAATGAACCTGATCGTGTGCAGCGAAGACCGGCAAGATTTGTAAAAGGACGATACGATAATTATATTAGCGTAAGCAGTCTATTATATGAATTAAAATGAGAATCATTGTCAAATGGCAGGTTGAAATTTAGACTTAATCTCTTAAATAAATTCCAAGACCATATTTTCAGTGATGATGTTAAAAATATTTTGCGGACCCCAACTTACTATGGTAGACTGGACCATAGTCACAAAATTAGAGAAATTGAATGCCGAACTGACAGATTCAAAATGTCCTTTTTCACTCGTACAATTAGAGATACGAATAACGGTAAATCTGTCCAGTACGAGTGAGTGAATCCATAGCATAGGTAGTTGCATGTTGGTATAAGGACTTGAAGGTAACCCAACGAACAGCACGTTTTTGCATGCTTAGGTTGCTTTTTATATCTTTTTTAAATAGTGAAGTTCTGACTAGTATATTAATACTATTCCTTTTTATGCATGATATGTAGTGCATGTTTGGTGAGAAATCACCCCCTGCCACACACCTTCGTGGAGTCTTGCAGGGTATTATGTAGATATATATTGAGTATGTAAACCAAAGGTGAGTTATGTATAACCTCACAAATTTTATAATGGCATTATATTTCAGGTTTATTATTTCATTATTACGATACTCTATATTCTTTTTTCTCTTTATTAGAAAGATACTTCTGAAATGAGTATTTGAAATATCAGTGTGTCTCAGTTTATGCGATGTAATAGTATTAAATAGAATTGTCATCAAATTCAAATGTCGAATGTAATATTTGGAATAAGATACTAATCATAATAATCTATACTCATCTTTTCATTCATTCCGTGCCAACATTGATGCTTAATCGCTCATCATGCGTCATTGAAACCGAGGACAGAATACCACAACTCAAATCGCCAATATTGACATATGTCAACCGAGTGTTGGCTGTCTCTCTACAGCTTAATTAATTTCAGATCTTTGTCATTAATCGAGCCTCTGTCGCTGCTGATGGCACTTTATTAAATTACGTGTCTCGCGTGAGATTGATAACCGTGTGGCGATGAATTGTTTACATCCGTGACTTGGTACGGGGCTATTTCTGGGATACAACCGTAAGGCACCGAATGTTAAAGAACTCTGTAGAATGGACTGTGAATATGCCGCGAAGGAAAATGTTGCCCACGGAAGGAGATAGAGGGAGGTTCTCAAACTCGTCTAAGTCAAATGTTTTGGGTCCACGTGTTTTTTTTTCTCTTTGTTTGCGCATCGTAGGTTAATTACTGTCACTCAATTTTACGCAATATTAATTAATAAGGCCGAATTTTAAAGGCCGAACTTCATTTAGACTTATATCTGAATGAAATTCATTCTTTTCTTATATCCACCATATTATATTAATTGATCACACCGTGTGTCTACCATTTTTACATTAAATGGACGATAAATTACTTAAATTGATGAATAATTTCAATTTTATTGTCACATAATATCGTAGTTGTTAACTTAGTTCGTTAGTTACCTGTAAAAAAATTAAGATACAACGGAGGATTTTTGTCAGTTATAGTTTACCGGAAGAGTTGCGAACTAAAATCCACATCTTCATCTGCATCTGCGGAATACCCTGCAAGCCACCGCGAGGGTGTGTGACAGGTGGTGAAGACCACCAAACATGCTCAATTGATATGCAACTAGGCTACTAAATGGCAATATAATGCCTCTAGATGATTAGGATCTGCATAGTAATATAGGGATTACTGGTTATAATGGCCGCGCAATAAAGGCTAAAATGATTAATAAAAACATTAAATCTTACTCTCACAGCTATTTCAGTATTTTAATTCACATATCACAATCTTTTAAGTATTTTATCTCAAACAGGGATTCGAGGAAAATAGTGTCTCTAATGCGCGCGGCTTTATTTATTCCTCCCCTTTTCCCTGAAAAACCCTTGGCTTGGGGTTGGAGTGTGTTTCCCGCTACCCTTCCCTCTTTGGTGATAATCCCTCCTCGTAAAGAAGGATAAAGACCCTGGGAGCAATTTCCTTTTTGCATCTCGGAAGTGGAGTCTCTTAAGATCTCCCCTCCCAACGCCATCTCTTCAAAAGGGCACTCCCCCAAGCCGAGGGAGAGAGTGAGACAGCTTTCTTTCTTTTTCGGCTGAAGAGGCGGCCCCCGCGTTGGACGACTGAGAGACAGCCTCTCTGTCGCTCGGCTCCTAGTCGCCCAGCACCCTGGCGGCGTCGGCGAACTTTTTGAGAGGAAGACACCAAAATTGTCCCTTACAATGACTTAAAGACTTTCATAGGGTCATAATATATGCATGTAGTATGAAGCCAATGTATGGGATCCGAATGAATTACGTTAGATAAGCGAACTAGACAGTGTGCAGCATAGAGCAGCTAGGTTCGTTAAAAGGTGTTACGATAGGTTGAGAAGTGTTTCAGAATTAATAAAATAATTAGGGTGGAAATCGTTTTCAGAGCGTAGGTTAAAGTACAGATTAAATCTATTATATAAATTTCAATCGTATAGCTTTACTGAAGATGTTAGACACATATTAAAAACAGCAGCGTATTATGCTACATTCGACCAGATAAACAAGAATAGAGAGATAGATTGTCGTACTGATAGATTAAAAATGGCATTTTTCCCCCACACTATAAGAGAACAGAATAGGCAGCATTGCAAAGGGATCGGTAGGGGAAATATATTAGAGTAGTCTGTAGTGCATGATGCATGTATTAATCCCTTAAATATAGATTCTAACAATCTAGTTGCATGAGCCCCATAGTTGCCTGTTTGCATGTCGGCAGTGCATGCTTGGTGATCTTCACCCCCTGCCACACACCCTCGTCGTGACTCGCAGGGTATTACGTAAATGTACACGTACTTCTTTCCCTCGCCAAGCGACGTGCTCGTGGGGAAATGTTGTCGGTAGAGAACGCCACTAGTTTGTCCTCGATATTTCGCAGTGGATTTAAATGTGGACGGGGAACAAAAATCGGTGGGTTCCAGAAATTATCTTTTTCCTATTCGTTCCCATATCATTGTGATAGCATTCGGAGTGTTGGCTTTTACTGCCTAGGAGAATTCCCACAAAATTTAAGTGGAAAAAATAAGAGTGGTAATGGGTTATTCTGTCACTACATGAGTAGGTTACCTTCGCTGGCAGTCTCCTAGAAAGTGCAAGAACGTATTCAGTCCATCTCTTTGAATAATATGGAGAGATATCGGCCTACTGATTTATCGTAATTACCTTCTCACAACGAGTACTTTATATGATGTTTATATTGATATTATTCCTCATCCTAATATTCATTCTTCCATTCCAGGACTGAGGATATATAAGCCCGTTGTTATTCTTTTGCCCAATCTTAATCAGTCTTATCTTATCTTTAACTTTGATTATTGGGGCTAAGTTAGGAAATCAACTCGTTAATTCCGTCTGCTACTTGCAGTAAAGTCTGATTTTAGCCTGAGAGCGTCACGTAGTTACAACAATGCACTCGATGGGAAATTTTATGATCTTCAATAATGGTGAACATTCACTATTTTTGTAACTCTTTGAATGTGAAGTTTATAAGCTAAAACATGCTTAGAGAAAATTTAGCTGAAGAATTAAGTTGTGTTACAAAGATATTACTCTTTGAAAATTGTACCTTTTCGGCAGCTTAAAAACACGACGCCATCGCATGACGTCACGGCACGGTATCACTATGGGCGTTGTTTATCTGTTTATGCGTGGAGGTAAGTTGTTAATTGAATATTTGGCAATAACGTATGTATTTATCTCATTTGTTTAATGCAATGAACGATTGTATTTCGAATTTTTATTTACGTAGTTTGGATAGTAACGAGCAAATCTTCCATGAATTATCTAATGCCTGTTTAGTGCCCAACATATTTCTACGTTGCCTATGCAATCGCTGGTTTTTCAAGAAGAACGCCGCCATAAGGGAGTCAATCAAAGGAAATTGTCGGAATGTGCTTTTTTAAGTATTTTTTAAGCAATCGTTTCGTTCGAGAAACGGTTTTAAACCTCAAAACAATATGTTCATTTCGCTTTCTTTTAAATATAAATGTCTACCTCCGTAGCAATATGGAACTTATACCGTGCAGTGACGTCAGAAGGCGTTTCTCGTCACGTGACTTTCGTCGATTTTCGGGAACATTTTAATATCATTTAAAAATCTTTGTGGTAGGAGTAGAAAAATTTGGCTTATATATTTAAATTGGTGAGAAAATTTCGCATTAAGTTCATCATTAATCTTCGAGAAATAAATTTCATGCATATTCCCCATTGTCGCACTAATCATTGATTCAGGTTTGAATCAGATTTCACTCTTGTCTTTCCCTGAGCTAATTTGAAAAATTCCAAAATTTTATTTTTCCATTCCCAAGAATGTTAGACGTGAATTGTGAAAGGTAACTCCCCATCAATTGTCTTTCGTGTCAGTTGCGTGTTAATGTGAACCAAGAGAAGAAGCTGAACTGAAGCAAAAGGCTGAAATGATAAACTGAAGAGGTGGCAGGCATGTTATGCGGGCCATGGAAAAACAGTCGCCTGGCGGTGATATTCCACGTCTGCTTGATCGGGCGTCGTTTCCGAAACTGCCGCCGGGCGGCGTGAGCGGCGTGAACTTGTTCAGTTCAGAAGAGGGGAACCTCTGTTCGTCTCCCCACTTCCTCCTCTGCGAGTCTGTCTCTCCATTATTATTGGATCTGTGGCCACCCCTTGAGACTTCTGTCTTAAAGCACCAAGTTTCCGTGAGGAAAATATCACCATGCAAATCATAGCTGATAACTTCAGGCTTAACTATGTGATACCTTTCCATAATGGTTTCTATAATTTCCCACACTAGTTAGGCCCCACCTTGAGTATGCAGCCAGTGTATGGGATCCGAATGAATTAGGTTTGATCAGAGAACTAGAAAGTGTCCAGCGTAGAGCAGCTAGGTTCGTTAAAAGGTGTTGCGATAGGTTGAGTAGCGTTTCAGTATTAATAAAAGAATTAGGATGGGAATCATTATCAGAGCGTAGGTTAAAGTACAGATTTAATCCATTAGACATATTTCAAACTGAAGATGTTAGGCACATATTAAAAACACCAGTGTATTATGCTAGATTCGACCAGACAAATCAGATTAGAGAGATAGATATTCGTACCGATAGATTCAGAATGGCATTTTTCCCCCGTACTATAAGAGAACAGAATAGGCAGCATAGCAAAGGGATAGGTAGGTGAAATAATTTAGAATAGTCTGTAGTGCATGATGCATGTATTAACCCCTTAAATACTATAGAACTAACAATCTAGTTGCATGAGACCCTATTGTTGCTAGTTTGCATGTTAGTAGTGCATGCTTGGTGATCTTCACCCCCTGCCACACACCCTCACGGTGGCTTGCAGGTTATCGTGTAGATGTAGATGTAGAATGGAAAATAGAAGAATGAATCTTTGTTAGGTTCACTTTGTATTTAAATAAGTGCGACTCGGGTTTCATAACGTTGTTGCATCTTCACGTACCTGAAACCCGGTAACTACGGTATGAAACCCGGGTCGTGCTTATTTAAATATAAAGTGAACCTAATAAAGATTCATTCTTTTATTTTCCACTATGTAAATCAATTAGTTGTGACGTCTGTAAGAAAATTTTCGCAAACTTTTTCTTACAAAAATACAAAGACTATATTCAAACTAATATAATTTCATAAACTCTCTGATGTCAAAGATCTGAGTACACCATATCAGACAATACACATTTATGATTCATTTATCAAAATTTTACTGAATTATTCCTCTTAACTCGTGTTATACCATGTAAACCTTTGCTGCACCTTATACAGATAGTTCTGGATCTTTTCCCTTTATTCTTAGAGCTGCATACACTACTGTTCGCCTCTTTATTTCCGTCCAGTTTCTGAACACCCAAATTTTTTGTTGCTTCTCTCGTTGAGGCCAAATCATTGCCTATTTTTTTAATTATATTTACTGCAGGAATTAGCCTTGATCTGAGTTTCCCATGTTCTCTAAAATTCCTTTATTGAGAATGTAGCAATTCGAAACCATCCAAGATAGTATGTTTAATGCAACTTTCTTCCGATATTACACATTCCTCTTTCGTCCATATAAGTGCATCCATCCATCATGTCAGAAGTATCGTTCCCCCCCCATGAATTACTTGTAATTGCAAATTATATCCTGCTTTCTTGTAACTTTTTTCTGCCCCATGAGTTATTGATTTTATTTCTTTAACTGCGGCGAGGTCTGTTTGCGTCTACGCAACATCTTTGCGAGACTCTTTAGAAAAATTCTGCCAAAGACTGAGTAGGGTACATTTTCTCGCTGATAAGTTCTTTTGATTGGCCGATTCATCATCCTTGAAGTTAGCGGCATACATTCTTGAAAATTATGTTGTATGAGTGGAGAAACCCCTGTACATATACGCAGTGCCTCGATGTCAGCCTGTAATACCCTGAATACAGTTGGGGTTGTGGCGCTGTTGAACTCAGAATACGTCATTGACTTAAGGAACTTGATTGGGCGTGGCGGTATTTCCCGAAGACGTATTACATCTTTCTGGAGAACTCCGTTTTAGTAGAAGTTTCAGCCTTATTCCCTGTATTGGATTTGCTGGTAATGTTCCTCGTCTGACTTAGTTTTCGAATTTCCATTCGTAAATTAATATAATTGATATTTATTATTTTGATTGCTATTGCGCGAATGGCGGGCGGCTCGCAGTATCTCTCACCCCTTGGTTCGCAGGTCGTGACGTGGTCGGGCATGCGCGTTTCCGCCGACCTCTTCCGTCGCGACTCTTCCCTGCAATAGAGAAGCCTCGGATGGGCCTAACTCAGGCGATGGATATCAATGCCATTGAGCTGAGACTGATTGGACGCAAGAATATCAGGCTCTTGAAGCCTCTTTTCTAATTAAAGGTTTACGTTAACCTTCATCTACATCTACACGATATCCTGCAAAACACCGCGAGGGTGTGTGGCAGGGGGTGAAGATCACCAAGCATGCACTACTGACATGCAAACAAGACGTGCACATATTAAAACAAAAAGCATTAGCAATTGGCTTGATCAGCCTCGATGATATTGTTATTGTAGCAACAAAACGCGTCGTGCTAAATTAATAACTTATCCTTGGTGAATGAAAAGCTCCCTAGAGGCAGAACGACTGGTGTCTAAGTACGGACGAAATCTTTCCACTTAATATGATCTGATTTAAGTGCTTCCAGAGAGCTGAGATGTGTGGAGAGGCTGATTCTTTTCGTGTGATTCATAGTTATCTGCCTTTCTTAGTCGACATTTCCTTTCTCTTTCATAATGGCAACGATTACGAGTCGAGGGTCTTACTCTGACGCCTTGTGTTTTCTTTGGTGGCTTTATTCATTTCCGCATCAGGATCGTCTCTTCACTGATTCCCTCTTAAATTGGCCATGACTTCTAGCTCACGTAAGTTGTCCGACAAGCAAATGCAAGGCGCTCTGGTAGAGAGGAGTGAAGTCAGTTCAGATACAATTTCCAAGGATTTCATTGGATACCCTCTGGTTTCCTGCTCCTAGCAGGAAAAGGAAAAATTTCTCAGTTAATTTTTAATGCAAGGAAATAATTGGGAAGATATCGATAATGCTTATCATCCTTTGGCTTTCACGTGTGATTTAGTTGGTAAATAAATAGTGCCAGTTCAGTGTTCTGAAATATTTCGAGTTCGAGTTAATTTTCCGTGACGGTTTTAATACAATTGAGGTTGCTGAAACAAAGTGATCGGAACGGTGGGTATTGGAAAAGCTCAAAGGACAACCCTCGATTACCGAATTTGAATGCAAGAGATTGACAAGCCAACAAGAAAACCCAAAACTGGAAGTCGCAAGAGCCATCGATCCGCTAAGACGTTTGCGTCAAAGTTGGCACTAAGTCTTCCATGCCTTCCCCATTAAAGCACCCTGAGCAATTAAAATACCTTCGATTAAAGTTACCCCGAAGGCATGGAATTGAGTGGACGCATATACTGCGTCGCATACTCTTGAGGAGTTAAAACGCAGGCATTTTTTCTAAACTGAACAGTAGTAGAGCATGTTTGGAGAGCCAGTGGTTTTTAGGTAAGGCCTGGGCTTATATTTATCTTCACATTTTTAAAGTTCCAAACGATGCTCCTACATGTCTGGTTTTAGTTTCGGTAAACATCCCAGTGACTTTTTCAAAGAAATAAAATCCTGTTCAATTAATGCCACATGGAGCTGTATTTTATCAATTACTGGAAGGGTGTGCTGAAGGTTGAGAACAAATTGATCGGCAAAATTTACATTTTAACACAAGTGCAGATGCTAAATTACAATTTTCAATTACTACTAACTTAAATCTAGAAATCGGCTGGCACATGGCGCTGGTTCATGGAAATTAAAATAAGTTCTTTGGCGTGTTCGCCTAGTAAACACGTTCACAATTTATTTATAGCAAGTCCACCCAAACTGAAAATTCTTACGGATTCTGCTGATGTTGCTGGTATACCAAGATATTTCCTGGCCAGCCCTGCAACCAAGGGGAAGGTTGCCTCATGAAGTCTCCACCAACTGAGAATGTCTTCATTACGTTATTGTACATTAATAATCAACGTCAATTAGTTCAAATTTTGTTTGAATTTGGCGCTTCCAATGTACGTGTGGCAGGGGTAGATAGGAATTTGAAACAATGCTCCTTCCTCCACAAAGTCTCCCCAAATCAACATCATTGGTTTAATAAAAAATGCTACTGCACTAACTTGAATGATTATGAACTGTTAGGTTGTTCACCTGAACGAACTTATTCGTCGTAATCGTCGACAAAACAAAATAACATAAAAATACGGAATATCCCGTATAGTTACTTATGTGACATTGCTTTTGATGTACGAGTGTTCGCTCTGCACTCTAGTGGCCGATTATTTGTGAGACGAAAGGCAGACAAATTATAACACGGAGGGGACACGGAGGAAAGTTCACAGGCGTGGACGCAAGCCAACCCGGCTACGAGCAGAGACGGGGAGGGAGGCAGTGGCGTGAAAGCAGAGCAGCGAACGGTCATCGGTATTTCAGAACCGCTTCCCCAGGGCACCGGTTCCGAACTGCCTCCCCGGTGCACCGGTTTTCTTACTAAATCTGAACCGGCCTGCTGGTTCTGCAAAAAACTGAACCGCTGAACCGGTGCACCGGAGAACCGCCCAACTCTATCGAGGTGCATTGTGTCGAGCGGAACACCGGAGAGACTCCCTTCGTGCTGAGAGACAGAAGACGAACGCAGTGCGACTGTGTGCTCAGGTGAGCACGGGCGGGAAGGGAGGGGGTGGAAGAAGCACACCGATAACACAGTGGAGGGGTAGAAGGGGCGTCGCTTGCCGCAGAGATAAGGACTCTTCCCATGAGGCCGCGTTTTATTCCGACTCGTCCTTTAAAAGAAAGTGGGTCTGGCGTCCGCAGCCGTGGAACCTCGCGTTTTCCGCTCCAGAGAGAAAGAGAGGATCCCGCGCTTCTTTGCCATTGAAGTCATCCGGTGAGCGCTTAGGCCGGGTGCGGTGCGGGGGTGGTGCCCGAGGCATGCGGCGATGGCGCCCCAACGAGCCAGAGCACCAGCACCATCAAGGGACACCACCGCACGCCTCTCTGTGGGCCAGCTTCAAGCGGCGAGGGGCGTTCTTCAAACACTGGAGGCGCTGGAGGAATCGGTCGAAGGGCAGGTAATCCACAGTGGCCACAATCCAGTCACGCCCGCTCATCTACATCTACACGATACCCTGCAAGCCACCGCGAGGGTGTGGCAGGGGGTGAAGATCACCAAGCATGCAGTACTAACATGAAAACAAGCAACTATAGGGTCTCATGCAAATAGATTGTTAGTATCTATAGTATTTAAGGGGTTAATACATGCATCTACATCTACATCTACACGATACCCTGCAAACAATACATGCATCTACAACTACACGATAACCTGCAAGCCACCGCGAGGGTGTGTGGCAGGGGGTGAAGATCACCAAGCATGCACTACTAACATGAAAACAAGTAACCATAGGGTCTCATGCAACTTGATTGTTAGTTTCTATAGTATTTAAGGGGTTAATACATACATCATGCACTACAGGCTACTCAAAAATATTTCCCCTACCTATCCCTTTGCTAAGATGCCTATTCTGCTCTCTTATAGTACGGGGGAAAAATGCCATTTTTAATCTATCAGTAAGACAACCTATCTCCCTAATCTTATTTATCTGGTCGAATCTAGTATAGCTCTAGTAGATGTTTAGCGTACATTCACGTCTCATCACAGTATCTAACACACTTCTCATGTTCTTTAACTCTGGTTACAAATCTTCTCCCCGTTTGGCCCACATACACTGCGTTACAATCACCACACGCTATCAGGTACACACCTTGTTTAGATTGTTTATAAATTAAGTAAATGGTTCGGAGTTCCAATCGGTAGTAGCATCCAAGGTTAGCCTATCCATTCCCTCTTCGAAAATCCTTAAGCAGAGTTTTCACGATGCATTTACCAACGCAAGTACGTTGCTGGACAGATGCGTGAATAGATGTCTGGACAGATGCGCGTTCTCGCACTTGAGGTGTGTTTACACGATGCTTGTGTTAACGCAATTGTTCGACCATTTTCTAGATACGCATTACGCGATTGCTTTTGTTTTACTAGTATCAAGCGCCACTTCTACGAAACAGACGACATCATACCTGAACTTCAGTTATTGTTATTGACTTCTTCACTGCTCGTCGTGTTTTCTTGTGATTTCTGTTGTTCTTCTTGGAGTCGTTATGGTCGAATTTCGTATATTAACGTCTAGGGAAACAAATAAATGAAGCAGCGATCCGTAAAGAGTAGTCCAAGAAGAGCAGGGTTCAAATGGGTAGAATCGGTAGAATAAATGTCCAGGCAAAGCAAGGGTCGAAATATAAAAAGCCGTAAGACGCACGTAAACACACCGTAGCACAAACGAAAAGCCGCCAACAATCGAATGAATATGTCGTTTATGATAGCTACCACCAGATGGCACTGCGAAACGACTACAAATTGCTCGCACACATTCACCAAAATAGAACAGGGGCTATTTTCTGTCCACGCATTCACGCATTTGCGCAATTTTGAGTGTTTACACGGTGCAATTTTGATGGTGAATGTGTTCACGCATCTACCCGCGCGTGTAAATGCATCGTGTAAACTCGGCTTTAGGAAATGCGACATCTTCCTCTTCTCTTTGTTTCAGCCTCTTGACTGGGGAGGTAGCTTTGGATTTTACCTACAGTTAGGCTTCCTTGGTGAACTCTGGGCCTAGCCTGTTGGAATGTCATGATAAACAGTCGATTTTTAATTTTCTCTCATTGCAGGAAGGCAAGGCATTTGAGATTCGTTTCTACACTCTAGGGAATACGGAAAAATTATAGTATATAATTCCAGAATACTCCTCGCTCATGTGCGACTTAACTTAAGAACTGTTGTTCGCAGATGATTCAGACTAATGCTTAGCTTTTCCGAGAACTCTTCCGATTTCGTTCGATTAAATAGGCAACCAATATTCAGGCTCTGACCCCGAGGGCAACAACGTCATGTGAGATCATAAGAAAAGTTTCATTTTTCCCAGAAACTGTGCACGGTTGCTTGAAGTGGTGTTTTTATCGGAGTTCATTTGCAGTGCTCTTATCGAAGAGTGTTCAGTTTTGTCTTATTGTTGTGGTTTTCCGTTGGGCGGGTGAATAGATTCCATTCGGGGCGGAATCACGGTGCCTTCTTTTATTCTCCTAAGGAGGATTTTTAAGGAGGTTGATCCGAAAAGTGAAAGTCATGTCATTGTTTTATATTTTCAGCACTTATAGAGCTAAAGTGTCTCTATCTAATGAAGTCTAAGGATAATTATACCAACCCATACTACTTTTTGCACAAATTGCATTAAAATTACATACGATTAACGGCGAGATTGGCCATCACATGGGAATATAAAGTTTAAAAATACCATAGTGATATGTCATTTTAGCAAAAAACTGATATTTTATGCGTAATTTCACAAGGAATAAAATGACACGAAAAAAAGGCATCAACCCACTATTTTTCGCTAAATCCACCAATTTCTGCGCTTATGGCAGACGAAATGTGTTAGTTGACTTCAAATGGCGCTTCGGTCGCTGTAGCCAAAATGGTTGGTGTATAAATAATATCATTGCTAATGAGATGTTTAAGAATATTTCAAGAAATATAATAACATAACGTTTGATAGTAATATCCGTGTGTTATACATTAGTAAATTCATTGTGTACATGAATTTAGTTATGTAAAGTAAATGCTCAACTGACTCCATCGTCGAGCTGATTAAAATTATCATAAAAAATAAATCCTTCAACTTTCCTTATGTGATGCTTATCACTTTCAATAGCTTAGGTAATTTTCTTTGTGAAGTAAGGATCACTTAGCAGGCATATAGTCGTACTGAAAAGAATAAGATTCCTTAGACTTAGAACTTGACTCAAGCAGTCGCGGGCCAACCTCCTTAAGAACTAGAGTCACGTTCCCACTTCTATGGCTGCGGTTAAAAACTGGGGATCATGCAGGTTACGAAGATCCGTGATTGGGCTTTTCCTTTGTGATCCTCCGCCCTCTAAAATATAATAATAATAATGTTTATTACTCCATATTAATTACAAACAAAGACATGTACAAAATGTAAGGAGATTTAGGTAACCCAGAAGGCGGACCTGTGTTTAGGTTACCATCAAAATATAATAATCTTCCATGCATTGGTTTAAAAATAGTGGAAAAAAATGACATGTACCAACTTTAACAAAAATAATATCTTTGACTAAATATATTATTGTAGTTATCAAATTTTATTTAACAAAGTATTTATTCAATTTTAGGATAAGTAAACAACCAATTTTTACATGTTTTAGAAAAATATTAAGATTTACCGCCCTTTTGTACACAGATGGTAATAACTTTTAGACTTTTGGCCCAATGTGCATGAAACTTTTTCTGAACAGTGACAATTTGGGCCTCGGTAAGGGTGTCAACACCCTACGAAACTACCACTTGCCTGGCCTATTTGGCACCGGTACTTTTGTTCCACTCCTCACAAAAAAAAGAGTAAGTACTTTAACACAAACAAGAGTCTAACTACTTTATACACATACAAGTGTCTGAGAGGGAGCAATTTAAAATTTTTGAAGAGCGGAAAGGACGACTCATAGTAATTCTGTTTCAGCAACACCCGAATAAGCCTCTTTTGTAGGGTTATAGCTGGTTTAATAGAGATCAGATTAGCTCCACCCCATGCAATTATAACATATGTCAATTTAGAGTTTACTAATGCATTGTAATATAACTTCAAAGCACGTTCAAATCTCTCGCCCGCAGAGAACTTCGCAGAATGACTATACCACGAATCACTCATCCTTCTCGGATATTGATAAAGAAATAATGGGCGGAGTATTAATATATTCTCGTAATTCATTTTATTTCTCAATAGAGGGAGAAAAAGAATCTTTGGCTGTTTTGTGGTCAAATCGATTACTCCTACTATCCGTATTAGGGTTTTTATACATCTACATAATACCCTCTAAGCCACCACAAAGGTGTGTGGCAGGGGGTGAATTCTCACCATACATCCACTACATATCATGCATAAAAAAGGAATAGTATTAAGATAATAGTCAGTAATTCAATATTTAAAAAAGATAGAAATTGCAAAGCAAACATACAAAACATTCTATTAGTAGGGTTAGCTTTAAGTACCCATACCAACATACAGCTACCAATGCTATCTATTGCTACTCTCCGATTGGACATATTTACCGTTATTCGTATCTCTAATTGTACGAGGGGAAAAGGACGTTTTGAATCTGTCAGTTCGGCAATCAATTTCTCTAATTTTGTAATCATGGACCAGTCTAACATAATAAGTTGGGGTTCGCAAAATATTTTTAACATCATCACTGAAAATATTTTCTTGGAATTTATTTAAGAGATTAAGTCTAAATTTCAACCTGCGATCTGACAATGATTCCCATTTTAATTCATTTAATAGACTGGTTACGCTAATATAATTATCGTACCGTCCCTTTACAAATCTTGCCGATCTTCGCTGCACACGTTCAAGTTCATTACTTAGACCGATTTCGTAGGCATCCCATACACTGGCAGCATATTCCAAATGAGGTCTTTCAAGGGAAAATTACCTGATTTCTTGTACATGATCGTAACACTTACGCAATACTCTTTTGATGAATCCTAGTTTACCATTCGCTTGACCCATTATTTCACGTATGTGTTTACCCCAGGAAAGATCATGTGTTAGTCTTATTCCAAGATATTTTATGCTTCACTTTATGCTATTATATATTTTATGCTTCACTTTATGCTATTAAATATTTTATGCTTCACGGTGCTTTTATGTTATTCTCATTTTCCCCGTTTCCAGGTACCCATACCTACCGTCTGTACACATACTCATTCATAAGAAAACGTTATTCATCCCTTCTCTCCACCTCATTCAGACGCTGTAATACGGAAATTCCACGTAAATACCTTAGATTGTCTCAGAGTTTACTGACGAAAAATTCCTCTGAAATTCTTCAGATAATGAGAAGGCAGGAAATGAATTTCGGAGTATTGTTGGCACTCAGTCTTTCCTGATCTTCTCGTGTCTCTCTTTCTCTAGAGGACAGCTTTTGCTTGTTTGTGAGTGCTTCGTTGAACGTGCGTGTGGTATCTAGGCTCCTTCGATTTTGATGTTATGAAATATATCTTATCATTTCTCGGCTTATCGGCGAGTGTCATTTTAGCTGTCGGGTCGAAAAAATGTCTTCACACTCTGGGCCATTTATAAAAGAGTGATCATCTGTACTTATCACTCGCATACCTACTGGTTTCTAAAGTACATTTCCAGCAACTGGTCTTAGCCGTATTTTCGTGGAATGGGCTAAGTATAGGAGAAGCAAAACAGCATTCATTTCCATATCCAATGGGGAACATGCACTATTTTTTTATAACTTTTTGAATGTGAAGTTTATTATCTAAAACGTGCTTGGCGAAAATTTAACTGAAGAATTAAGTTGTGTTTCAAAGATATTACTCTTTGAAAATTGTACCTTTTAGGCAGCTTAAAAACACGACGTCATCGCATGACGTCACGGCACGGTATCACTAAGGGCGTTGTTTATCTGTTTATGCGTGGAGGTAAGTTGTTAAATTAATACTTGGCGATAGCTTATGTATTTATCTCATTTGTTTAATGCAATAAACGATTGTATTTCGAATTTTTATTTACGTAGTATGGATTGTAACGAGGAAATCGTCCATTAAATATCTACCTGATTAGTGCCCAAGAATTTCTACTTCGTCTATGCAATCGCTGGTTTTTTTTTTTAAGAAGAACACCGCCATAAGGGAGTCAACGAAAGGAAATTGTCGGAATGTGCTTTTTTAAGTATTTTTTCAGTCATCGTTTCGTTCGAGAAACGGCTAAAATCCTCAAAACAAAATATTCACTTCGTGTTATTTAAAACAATGCCTATCTCGGTAGCAATATGGAACCTATACCGTGCAGTAACGTCAGAAGGCGTTTCAGGTCACGTGACTTTCGTCAATTTTCGGGAACATTTTAATATCATTTAATAATCTTTGTGGTGGGCGTAGAAAAATTTGGCTTGTATATTTAAATTGGTGAGAAAATTTCGCATCAAGTACATCATTAATCTTCGAGAAACAAATTTCATGCATATTCCCCATTCGGTGTGATAAGCAAGGGTTTGGAATCTGTAATTGTTTTCAATATTGGAAGCCATATGATATTGTTTTATATTTTGTTTTGGGGTTGTTTTAACGTTTTATGCACCCGGTGCTAACACAAGTGTCCATTTTATGAGGTCTGCTTATTGCTAAACACCAGATTGTGTTAATGTCGTGTTTATCGATATTTTCGAGCAAGTAAAGTGTTTTCGGTCAGTTTATTTGATCAGTAACTCTAAAAAAATATATGCACGAATATTCTGATGCTATTAAATAAAATATTTAGGCATTACGCAACAATGTGACATTGGTTAAATGATCCGGACCACAAATTGAAATTACTAATGAATACCAGTTTTATTTGATACTTTTTTATGCAGAACCTTAGAACTTTGGCCGCCTGTTTAACGCTGAAGCTTTTTGGTTCATGGTAAAAAATGCATACCTATTGATCATATGATAATTTCTCTATTTTTAACATTATTTGCTGGAGAGCAATAGTTCCCTACCATTTCTGTTTTGCGTCTCACTTTCGACCTTCAGGAAAAATAAATCTCAACGAGGCACAAAGAGAAGTTGCATTCGTTTTGATTTTACGCACGTAGCAGATAACGCACGTTGCACACACATCTATTTGTGATGTCCTTACAGACGTGAATAAAGATGCGCGCATTCAGTTGACTGGGGTTCCACACAATGCGTTTAGCCTCCCACTTATAGAACACGGGAAACACTGCGCTCAAGGATAAAACACTCTCTTTCCTCATGATTTTTTCATCCTTAACTCTTGTAATATTAAAGTGATGAACTCCTTGGTCATGATGGCGTTTATTGCCAACGTGGCAGGAGGTGTGTCCAAGTGAATTGAAGATTCAAAGCTGTCAATTTGTATTATTCCCTCCACAATATCTCTTCAGACATGGTGAAAAGGTTAGTTTTAGTCGGAAGTCGTTCAACAAACTCATCTGAAAGCACATCATGTTTAAATATTCATGCAGAGTAGATATATATTTTCAAATTACAGATGTCTGCGCGATTGTAATGGGATATTTTGCAGCAAATCGTAGGAGCGACGAATCAGGTCAATGCTCCTTAAAGTTCTGTTGCGAAGCGAACCTAAGTTCCCTGTTCAAATCCGGAAGAATATTTTGCACATTTTCTGCACACCGTAATACATTTTATGCATTTCGCGTACACATTTAGCGTAACCAGTCTATTACATGAATTGAAATGGGAATCATTGTCAGATCGCAGGTTGAAATTTAGAATTAATCTCTGAAACAAATTCCAAGGCAATATTTTCAGTGATGAAGTTAAATATATTTTACGAACCCCAACTTGCTATGGCAGACAGGACCATATTCATAAAATTAGTGAAATTGATTGCCGAACTGATAGATTCAAAATGTCTTTTTTCCCTCGAACAATTAGAGATACGAATAACGGTAAATATGTCCTATCAGAGAGTAGCAATGAATAGCATCGGTATCTGCATGTTGGTATGAGTACTTAAATCTAACCCTACTAACAGAATGTTTTGCATGTTTGCTTAGCAATTTGTATCTTTTTTTAAATAGTGTTGTTCTGACTACTATTTTAATACTATTCCTTTTTAATGCATCATATGTAGTGCATGTTTGGTGAGAAATCACCCCTGCCAAACACCCTCGTGGTGGCTTGCAGGGTATTATGTAGATGTAGATGTACACATCAGTTTATCAAAAAAAAACACCGTTGAGAGTGTCTCCGAGAGACTCTCATTCTCCTCCGACTTAAACGTTTGATTCCACAATTGGGGCGTTTACAAGGAACAGAAATCGCAATTCTGAACACGAAATCTTTAGATGGAAACGAAAAAAGAATTTTAGTGAAAAAATTAATCTTCTAACCACAACCAATCACTCATGAATCAAAAATTAAAATAAGCAAAAGGTGACGCCCACCGAAAAAGCTGCTTTGATATCATTGACGTCATTTTCCTCCCGTCCTTGACTGCTTTAAGGGAAGGGGAAGGGAGTGGAGGGGGGTTCTCGGAAGGTCTGCTTGCACAGATCCCGTCGCAATTGCTCCTATTGGCAAAGTCCGCTGTGTACCCCCCTTTGCGATAAGTCGATGTAGCTTCGTGGGCTCAGTTGTGATTGGACGAAGTCGATATACGTCAGAGGTTGCACCACGCCCACTTTTCCGAAAGGGTTAAAAGCATCAGTTTTTCGCCGCTTATAACTCGAGAATTAATTGACGGGTCATTGGTTGGTTATTTAGGGGAGGCGACCGACAGCTGAGGTCATTTGCGCCATACAGGATATGGTGGATAATTGGGTAATGGTAGGAGTTTTCAGGGAACGGAGGAAGGGTGGAGAGAAACCCGGCGTCGGCATTATCCTACTCTTAACGAAAGGCGCCAAGGGGACCACGGCTTAAAGTCCCATCCGACGGACGGAGTACTGAACTTGAAATGCCCTCCACTAGGCACTCAAGTGGGGACCGGTTTTCCACGGAAAAATCCGCCTCATTTTACAAACTCAATCAGATTTGGCAATAAAAAAACTATGGTAAGTGCCCCCATTTTCTTAAGCAGTTAATCGTTTTCTTAATTAACATAACCTCCTTTTTTGCGTAGCTTCTGAAAAGAGTGAATAGAAAAGTGCGAACGGAACCTCTTTAAAAAGGGACGTCCCAGTGATGGCAACACCGGGGTCAATTTCCTTATAGTGAGTGACTGCAAAATGATGGGGGGAGAAAAATGTCCCCTTGTGCGGAAAACAGCCCGAGAGGGTGGCGTTTCGGTGACACCGCTGGTGGTGGAGGCCCAGAGAGGGGGTGGGATAGGGGGCTTGGCTCTTGGCTTGGTCAGCGGAGGGGGTGTGGTCTTTCGGGGGTGTAGGGGGGGTGCGAGGGTGGGGGGTGTGACAGTGGTGACGGCTCCAAATCCCCTCTTAATCTCGTGGGCGCTTGAATGATCAACATGAAGGGTTTAAAAATGAATCCCATGTAAACATTCTTGCGTCATCCGGTGGGGTTCCCGTCACTTCTCGTTTGTTTTTTGATTGGCGTGGATTAAATAAGCTCTCGAGGGAGGAGGGGGTGGTGGAAGAAAGGGGTTGGAGGGAATGGGCGGAGGGTGAGGGGAAAAGGAGATTATCAAAGGGTTTGAGACGGAAGAGGTCACACGCGTACCAGTTTTCTTTGGAGAATAATGGAAAGATTCCCAGAATTCTGCGTTTCCTTCAGACCAATTCATTTCATCACCCTTCCTCCCTCTAGTCCCTTCTCGTCCCAATATAAGTGTGGTGTCCTTCTTGGTAAATTAGTCCTGTACATGAGGATTACTCTATCAGTAGGAACGTGTTGTACATCAAAGAAACTTGTGGAAAATTGCTAGTGTTGTGTGATAATGTAATTCATTTTATCTGATTGCAAAATGGTCCAAATGATCCTACCTATAGAAAATAATGGTATCGTTACCATACGCTCAAAACAAGTTACGCGTTCAGGATTCCCCGATGCTATAATAAGTCGGACGCCAAAAAGTGAAAACGAAGAGTAGGGTGGTTCGTAGACACTGGGGGGGAAGTCCGGAAGAAATGGGAGGAATGCAGTCAATTGCAGAAAATATTTCTTCACTCTAATGATGGTTAGCTGAACAGGACAATCACTATCACCGTGATTTAACGTGACGTTATTTCATTTTTTGACCATGCGTATTTATGAACTTTTTTTCGAGAAAAGTTTGAAGGAAAAATGAAAAAGTTGTATTTCAGGGGATTGTCCTACAAAATGTGGTACATCAATCTGTAGTCAAAGATCTTAGCCATCGATTGATGTAAAAACATTCTGCTCTTTAGCATCTCGAAACCACTTTTTTAAACAAAATAATCCAACACTTTCACGTCCACGTTCCACCCAATGACATGCATACGTGCAATAAAATCTGTTCAGCGGTATAGCACAGGCATAGTCATTTTGAATAAATTAATTGCAACGTAAAAGAGTTGCGTAGGTAAAACATAAACAGTTTTCCATTAACAAATAACATTTTTGCGATGCATTCATTTTAATAGTTTTTAAAATGTATGTAGGTACTAAAGAGCAACCTTGCATGGTTCATAGATATCAGTAAAATCATTTGCAAACAAATATAAACACAACGGTAGTTATTATAATATATAATTTAAATGTACATATATATATATATATATTAATAACTCTGTAGGGAGATTTGATTAATATATTAATTTATATGTATTCTTAATGTGCCATGAACAGATCGGATTATAAACTTGCGAGGTGATAATAATCCTTCTCGGGAAGATACTTGATAAATCTCCGTGTACCTATGCTCTAGTCTATGTACATACTTGATTACTCTTAATTATTATATTTTATTAACATAACTGAAATCAGATTCGGCATTAGTAATCCCAGAAACCTATGTATAGCCATTTCTGTAAGCACTCAATGAGGTTTACCTTTTTTGACTACTTGGCTCGTTTTCTTTTATTTTGAGATCTTTTCGTTGCAAAAAGAGTAGCAAAGCTTGCGAAAATGACAATAAATATCTTAAACAGCCATTTATTATCAATTTCCTGAAACAATAAGTACTATATTTCCATGGTAGTAAAAATACTACAATTTCTTGTGACAACGAACCGTGTGTATTGCGGAGTAGTCTACACTCAGCAGTCACACTACGCTGTACCATGGTTTCAAGGACAAAATTTGCAAAAATAACTTCAGATTCGGCTTCAGCAACCACACAAACCCTTACATGGCGATTTTCGTTGACATGTATAACAAGATTTTCCTATTTTGGCCACCTTTTCGGCAAGGACTGTGCGACGGAATGAGTGTAATCGAAATCTCGAACTCGAATTTTGTCCTTGTGAGCCAATTACGTAAATCACTTCACCTGCGAACCTCAATTCTCACCATCCATGAGTCAAGTTCCTCGGCAAAACATGAGGTAAATAATTTTGTCGCTATTAGAGGCAATTCGTCCTTCATCATAAATTTCCCGTGGTTTTTCCATTGGATGAACAAAGCATTCATTTTTGAAGGCTCGTGAAGCAGGGGTACCCGTTTCCAAAGCAGTTCGGTTCGCCTTTTCAGGTATCTGACAGGAAATGAATGCATATCTGGTGCCGCACTTGAGATTTCTAAGAATCCCTCGGTTGGAAACAAAGTCGCTAATTATCAAGTTGCACGACACGAAATTTTTGCATTCTCCCTTTACGGAATGTAAATAACAGTATTAAATATTTGATTGATACTGTTAATATTGTGCCATTTGCCGATCGAAAATTATCTGCAAATGAAGACACACTAATGTCACTGACATAAGTAAAAATAAAATAATATATAAAATTAGATTCCACCTTTATTTGCTATGCCTTTAAATATGTGCCCTCAAAGGATATTCTCGAAAATATTTAACATCGTATAAATGACAATAAACGGCACTGAAATAACTAAGCAAAGAACATATCGATCTCTCATTTCTGTTCGAAGGTGATTACCTAATTACTTTATCAGAATTTTTTCAGTTTTTCTAAGTATTGCTGACGAAGCTCCTAAAGACAAGACAGAAAATAGGAAATCACAAAGTTTATTTGTGCCAGTACTTTCGAATACCGACAATAATTTATAGTTGAAAATGAATTTCTGCCGGGTAGCTATTATGTGGGGAGCGTGGTGGTCGGTAGTGCGATTGGCTACTGATCAAAGGGTCCCGGGTTCAAATCTGGGTGAAGCCTTTGGTCGCCTCCGAACGAAAAAATCCTCGGAGTGCGAGGTGGCCCAGGGAAAGGAACTGGCTCCCCGTACCCTGAATGTGTGAAATTCACACGCCTGTAGCTCAGTCCGGGGTGAGCTCTACCCTCACCTATCCAAACTAACCTCATCTACGTCTACACGATACCCTGCACACCACCGCGAGGGTGTGTGGCAGGGGGTGAAGATCACCAAACATGCACTACTAACATGCAAACAAGCAACTATAGGGTCTCATGCAACAAGATTGTTAGTATCTATAGTATTTAAGGGGTTAATACATGCATCATGCATTACACACTACTCTAAAATATTTCTCCTGCTTATCCCTTTGCTGTTCTCTTATAGTATAGTAAAGTATTCAAAATGCCATTTTGAATCTATCGGTACGACAATCTATCTCTCTAATCTTATTTATCTGGTCGAATCTAGCATAATACGCTGGTTTTTTTAATATTTGCCTAACATCTTCAGTAAAGCTATCCGATTGAAATTTGTCTAATAGATTTAATCTGAACCTTAGCCTACGCTCTGATAATGATTCCCACCCTAATTATTTTATTAATTCTGAAACGCTATTCAACCTATCTTAATACCTTTTAACGAACCTAGCTGCTCTACGCTGCACACTGTCTAGTTCTCTGATCAAACCTAATGTATTCGGATCCCATACACTGGCTGCATACTCAAGGTGGGGTCTCAGGTTTGAATCATTGAGTGAGTGAATTATTATGTGGGCAGCTAAAATGAAAACTATCTGTCATGGTGCGTGTGGTTACGTACATACCTGTCTCGTGCGTAGATGTGATGCGTTGTGAACCACCTAAACGTTCAAAAAAAAAAAAAAACTCCCATTGTCCTCTTATCCCTAGAGTTTTATGTTTCCTGTCGGATAACGCTGGGACTTTTTTCTCTCCTGTGTCTTGTCTACTGAAGACGGCAGACCCCTTTTCCCCCACAGCGGCGGCGGACGACACCTCGCTGTCTGCTCTCGGCTGCTAAGTGATTTTCCCCGCACCCCCTCCGGTTGTTGGGCAGACGGAGCTGTTGCGTCACCTCTTCTCAGCAGAGGCCTTTTTTCCGGCGTCCTTTGGCATCCTCCCTCTCCGACCCCCTCCTCCCAATCACCGACGATGCAATGCCCGTGTCCTCAACGAGAGCTGCGATGAAATGACCCCATTTATGTGCAAATAAAGTTAACCCCAATCACGAGGAAAAAATGGCTCTTCCACCCTACTTTGAGTAGAGGCCCCTTCTGCTGAAATTACAGGCCCCTAGTAACTTTCATCGTTTCGTGTTCTTCATTATTTCTCCCAAAGAGGAGTAATTATTTTTTCGCTACCCAGAAGTACTTATAGCAAAAAAAAACTGGGCTTTATCGTTAAGTACTTGCAACAAATAATAATCTGTGTCCTATCCAGTGATCACCTGACTCTCGCGTTCGAACGCCATTAAGTTTCCTCATCCTTAGAAAACTCAATGTGCGAATTTCTTAAGCGACTGGAATGAAGGGCATCTACCTTATTTTATGAAGTATTCAGCCAAGTTTACGTTAATGGATACGCAGAGCAGAATATTGTATGTCACTGGTAATATTAAATTAAATAGTAAAAAATATTAAACTCAAAAAATTTTAAATTTTTATCAAGAAATGGAAATATTGGAAGTGGGAAGAGTGGGAAGACGAGGCATGTTTTTCTCTTTTCCTCCATTTATTCTTTCTTCCATTTGAGTGTGATTCTAAAGAATCTGATAATCATCAGCTGGGATATCAACTATTTACTTATATTCAGGCATACCAAACATTTTTTTATTTCTCATAAAATCTGTTGTAAATCGGATGCATTTGATTTCATGCCATATCTGCCAAGATTTAATTTAACAAGGTTTTTATGAACAGGGCAAAGAATGTACTCATGCTAATAGCAGTAGTCTTAGGTTTTATTTCCTTTATGAAATAAGGGTGGGAATTCAATATGGCTGTTATTAACCCACACTTTTTCGGTTATACGTTAGCACATTTTTCCTAATTTATTGTCTTTAGCATTTAGTTTAAAAAATCGGGTAATGACTGATTCTGCAAAACCGAACCGACAGATTCAAAATGTCCTTTTTTCCTCGTACTATTAGGGATATGAACAGCGGTAAATATGTCCAATACGACTGAATCAATTCATAGCATAGGTAGTTGCATGTTGGTGTAAGGACTTGAAGGTAACCCAACTAACAGCACGTTTTTGCATGCTTAGTTTGCTATTTTTATATTTTTAAATAGTACAGTTTAGACTAATATATTAATACTAATCCTTTTAAATGCATGATATGTAGTGCATTTTTGGCGAGAATTCAACCCCTGCCACACATTTTGTGGTGGCTTGCAGGGTATTATGTAGATGTAGTTGTTTTGCTGTCATTCAGCCCCAGATGCCCCCTGTCTATTTCGCCGTGCAGGGAGCAATGAACGTTGTCGTCGGCGGCGGTTGGAAATTTCGAGCCATTCCTTCTCGCTTCATCTGTTCTCGAGCACTTTGACTTTAGTTCCCGGGCCATCGTCGTCTGCACACGAGGGTTGTCTTCCGTCCTCCACCCCTCCACCCCCTCCCCCACCCTCTTGTCCTCCCCCTACCCTCCCTCTGCCTTTTCATCTCTTTTCCGATAAACTCAATTGCTTGAAACGACGGATTAAAAAAAAAATCCATTCTCGCCTTCCTCGAGCGATTGCAAAAAGTATCAAAAAATGAAAAGAGAATGGTTCCACGATGGTTGCCGCAGCGCGAGTGTCATTCTTTTTTTCGTCCCCCTTCTCACCCCTCCCGTCACTTTTTCCACCCTCCCTTCCGATACCAACGCTCGAAAAATATTCTCACCCCATCTCTCTGTCGCCCTTCACGGTGCGAGCGCTGCTCCTCAACTGTTTGGATCCCTAGAGCGAAGGCTTGCGCTCTCGGATAGACAGGGTGCTGACGAGAGGACGTCGCAGTCTTAAATCCCACCTGACTAACGTGGGAAATGGATTATAGCTGTTTATTGAGTGAGGTAATTGTCTCCCAAAGCAGTGCATGTTGTGAACATCGAAGAGTTCACATCTACACCTACATCTACATAATACCCTGCAAGCCACCATAAAGGTGTGTGGCAGGGGGAGAACTCTCACCAAACATGCACTACATATCATGCATAAAAAAGGATTAGTACTTGTATAGACACTGTTCAAAACTACGCTATTAAAATAAAAAGATAAAAATAGCAAAAAACACATGCAAAAACATGCCGTTAGTTTGGTTAGCTATTACTCCTTATACCAACATGCAGCTACCAATGTTATCCATTGCTACACTTGTACTGGATATAATTACCGTTATTCATATCCCTAATAGTACGAGGAAAAAAGGACATTTTGAATCTGTCAGTTCGGCAATCAATTTCTCTAAATTTGTGATTATGGTCCAGTCTACCATCGAAAGGTCCGCAAAATATTTTTAACGTCATCGCTGAAAATATTGTCTTGGAATTTATTCATCTACATCTATACGATACCCTGCAAGCCACCGCGAGGGTGTGAGGCAGGGGTGAAGATCACCAAGCATACACTACTAACATGCAAACTAGCAACTATATTGTCTCATGCAACTTGATTTTTAGTATGTATAGTATTTAAGGGGTAAGACGTGCATCATGCACTCCAGAATACTCTAAAATATTTCCCCTACATATCCCTTTCCTATGCTGCCTATTCTGTTATGTAGGAGAATAAGTCTAAATTTCAATCTGCGATCTGACAATGATTCCCAATTTAATTCATTTAATAGACTGTTTGCGCTAATAAGGCTATCGTACCGTCCCTTTACAAATCTTGCTGATATTCGCTGTACACGTTCAAGTTCGTTATTTAGACCGATTTCGTAGGGATCCCGGAGTTCTACAGACAGACGTCATAGAGAGTTAAAATCCAGCTGATTTGTCTACTCAAAACCTATTTCACCTACTCCATTATGCTGTCACCACTCTGGGAGAAATGATTCACTTTGTACTTAATCCACGAATTTATCGTTAACCCAACCGGTTTCGACGTTAGCACGTCATCTTCAGGGGTACAATCTCCTAAGTTTCTGGGAGTGCAAGTCACATATATGTATATGTGACTTGCACTCCCAGAAACTTTGGAGATTGTTACCTTGATGATGACGTGCTAACGTCGAAACCTGTTGGGTTAAAATAAATTCGTGGATTAAGTACAAAGTGAATCATTTCTCCTATCATGCCGCCATTCCACAAAGTTGAGCCTGTTACAGTTTTGCTGTCACCACTGTTCTATATTTCTTTAACCTCTCACATTACAGTACTCGTGATGACTTATCTTTCGTTAGTTTTAACTCCCTTTCGGAACCGAAGAAACGGTATTTCAGCACATGGTGCCTGAAGGTGACGTAAAGTGTTAAAGGCCGGGTCGCGTGAAAAAAACTAGTAAATAGTGGAATTTAGGAAGTGATATCCCAGTTTATCCATCATTGTTTTATTCAGGCGAACACGTTGTGTATTAATGCGGTGGACCCCTCATATAGTTAGATCCGTTTCCGTTATTTTCCGGAAATTTGAATTAAAGTTGACGGCAAACTTGGTCGGAATGGTGAAGTTAGTACCTCGGGAACATGTCTGCGGTTTTCCTCGAATCAACGTTGTTCAGTTACCTTGCCTGACACCCCTCTCTGTGCCGTTTGGAATCCAATACAAGCCATAATGAGCGGATTTATTTACGCATGCTCTGCTTCGGCCCTCGTGGATTCCAGGGTAATGGAGTTGTTTGGAAGTCGTTCCCTCCATTCCGCCTTTTTGCATTTCGTAATGAAACGAAAACTGAATCATGCATGGCACACAACTCAATCTTACAGCGAAGTTGCTGTTGAAATCCTTTTCTTAGTCTTGAGGTTAGGAAGGCAGAAGTTGGACCTTTTTTTCTTTCTTGAAATAAGAGCAATATGAGCCATAGAGCATAACTTAAATTGGAAATTTGAATCTAATATCCAAGAAAAGTTCCTTAAACTCATCTTTTTCATTTTAGTTAAGTAATTTTCCATGCTGAATTTTTTTTCTCCAGTTAATTTTCGTGTGATCTTAAATTGGATTTTTGCTTTGATATCTGTTGTTGCAACTCCTTCGATGTCATCTCGCCGTATCATTATTACGAGAATGAAGTAAATTTGACCAATTGAATAAATTTTATTATTAGCTGGTTGGCGAGTTGACGAGAAAGTTACAGTCGTACCGAAAATGATATACCGTCGATTACCTAAGTCTACTTCTACGTAATCCCCTCCGCACCACCGCGAGGGTGTGTCGCAGGGGATGAAGATCACCAAACATGCACTACTTACATGCAACTATGAGATGCATTGCTGCTGGGTCATTCTGAAATTAAGTGGAAATTTACGAACGAAAAAATTTATATTTTCAATTATTAAATGTTTTGTATTTTTATATGTAATGGTGTTGTACTTAATGTACTTAACTGATCTAACATTTAAACACAGGTCAAGAACAAGTTAATAGCTAAATAAACTGAAATTTACTCTCACAACACGAAGGTGACACAAATTTCCACGGAGGTGACAATCTCATTTGAAATAAGCTTAAAGCTGAAATTAATTGGGGACATACCGATAAAATTCACTAAAATATGTAAGATGAACAAATAATTAAACAAACAATAAACTTATAGAAAGGAAAGTATCTAAGGGAAGGCTGCAATTGAGGCATTGAAAACAAACCTGAAATAAGCTGTATCCTTATATTTCAGGTTAAAATGAGAAAAAGTCATTGTTATATAGTATAAAATTAGTCTTAAGTTGATAAATAATGAAATATTCATCACAATTATTTAATGAAATAATTATGAAATACATTCGGTCAACTCCATGGTTCCACCTCCTTGTCCAATGGGTCCCACGGAGGTGACATCCATGGAGGCGACAAAATCAAGAGTTTACCGCAATTAAACGTCACATAAAATTCGTGTAGCAGTGTACTTTGATTTCAAGACATTTTTTAATGACAACAAGCCATAAAACTAAAGATATTCTCAAAGGGGTAATTATTTTTAAAATTACGGACGACATGGAGGTGACACGCATTAAAAGAACTCGATGTTTTCACACCTAAAAGCGGAAATAATTAGGCAAAATGTACTTACTGTTCATAAAAACACATACTACAAGCTAAATGATTGCTAAGGCTTTCATAAAATTAAACCATTCTAACTTGTGCTACTTACTGATGGAGTTTTATAGAACGTTTTCCATTTTCCCATGGAGGTGATGTAAAAGTTAGGGACATAACTTTCAATCTTTATATTTATCTCAAATAGAACTCAAATTTTCTATTTTTAGCCCAAAGTTTAAGGTAATGGTACTGGTTAATTATGCGATGGTTGAATAAATTAATTTGCTCAGCAGAAAAAGTTTTGCTTACACTTTTTTAAGTAAAAATACGGCGTGGGACAACCATGGAGGTGACATTTAGATGCTTAATCAAATTTTTTTTGCTATAACTATGTTAAACTTGGTTTATTAGAACACTTTGTTAGTTAATATTCCTATTTTACTATTACTTAAAATTTTATTTGATAAAATCAATAATTAAATAAAATGAAAAATGTGAAGGACTCAAATTTCCACTTAATTTCAGACTGACCCTGCTACAATATGTCCTTAGTTACAGTCATTAATTACGAAAATAATCCCAATTTGGGGATCGGGTTGGGAGTACAGGACTCCCATCCTGAGGGTCAGGGTTCGATTCCCGGCAGTGGCGGATTTTTCTGTGGCACACCGGTCCCTACTTGAGTACCTAGTGGAGGGCATTTCACGTTCAGTACTCGGTCCGTCGGATGGGACGTTAAGCCGTGGTCCCATTGGCGCCTGTCGTTAATAGTAAGCTAATGCCGACGCCGGGTTTCTCTCCACCCTTCCTCCATTTTCCCTAAAAACTCCTACCATTACCCAATTACCCGCCTATCATAAAAATGGCGCAAATGACCTCAGCTGTCGTTCACCTCCCAAGAATAACAAAAGCAACATATTCCCGAATTTTATCTACTAAGAAAGCGTGCAGTTTTACGCGCGTGCTTTACATCAGCTATTTTATTATTATGTTATACTAAAGAATTGTGATAAAGTTAGAGAAATTGATTGCCGAACCGACAGATTCAAAATATTCTTTATCCCTCGCACAATTAGGGATATGAATGGCTGTAAATATGTCCAATAGTCAATTTATTCAAGTGTATCAACGGATAGCATGTAGGATTTAAGCTAACCCAAGTAGTAGCATGTTTGTGCATGTTTGTTTTTCTGTTTATAATCTTGTTTTAAATTGTTAAGTTTAGACTATAATCTAGATAATGATTCTCTTTTAAGCATGAACTATAAATGCATATTTGGTGTGAATTCACCCCCTGCCACACACCTTTATGGTGCGTGAAGGTATCTCGGGTCCTCCACCGGGTAAATGCGTCCATTTCCAAGGTGGACATACGCCGGGAAAGCACCAGATATTTCTTTACCTTTATGATGGCTTGCTGGGTATTATATAGATGCATTGAAACTTACGGAATAAACTCAGCCTATGTGTTTCCTTCATTGTGGATTTTAAATTTCACGCCTGATATGATTTAAGTCTGCAATGGGCTTTCTTGCAGCTGCAAGGCCAGTGGACAACTAGCAAATCAGCCATTGTCAGGCAATAATGCTTTGAACATATTATTATCGGGTGCTGACAGTTCTTTTGCGCACCGAACGTCGACATTGTCAGCCCACCTTAAGGTGTGTTTACACGTAAGTTGACTGCTATGATAGTCGCGAGATGCGCGATATATCTATATCGCTGCTGCTATAATGCTACTCCACTAACTTCTAAGCAGCTTAAAGCCGCTATTTAGGCGTTGTCATAACAAATAAAAAGAGTTTTATTTCAATTTTGATTGATGCAATAATTTTCATTAAATTCTTCAAGTAATAAATTCCATTGACGGTTATCTTTTGTTCCCATTCTTTAAAGTGTAGAATCTCCCCTTTTGGGGAGGGATATCTTTGATATTATATCCGAATTCCCGATATCAGACGTCGTGTATTGCTTTCCGTTGGCGATTGTTGCGATTGTGTTGGATACATTTCCGCTGGAAAGTAGACGGGCTTCAACTTTGCTAATAGCTCGAACTGGGATCGATAGTGTTCGACATGTGTCCAGTATCGACCTGAGCTCGCATCGCAGTCGCTATTCACACATGCGAGTAGGGCTTAATAGTTGCTGGCTGTTGACTGTCATAGCAGTCAGCTGGTACGTGTAAACACACCTCAACAGGAGCATCGCGATCCCTCAGCACGCGTGCTTTTCGATTAATCGATCGAGAGGTCGTTCGACACCTTCATATCGAGCGCGGTTTCGCATCGTCCAGCCCTTGTCGAGCGCCTCCGCCCCCACCTCCGCAAATAAGTGCCCTCGCTATTTTTTTCATCCCTAATCTCTCCGAGTCTTCCTTTTTATCAGTTTTCCCCGTTTCCCCCCCTCCCACACACCCCATCCTTATTTCTTTCCATCCCTCCACGTTAATGCGTCCTCTCTCCAACTCGCTCTCCCGCGCCATTTAACCCATTGTGCGCCGCCCTCTCTACGCCGGAGCGCCGAAAAAAGCTCTTAAAAGGTTCTTCCGCGACACAACCCACCCCCTACCGCCCCCTCCCCTCCCTCCCCCTTTCGATCTCATCCTCCGCGCCGTTTTAGTTTCCTGGAGTGAACGTCAAATAAATGGGTTTGCATTCTGAAGTGCGGTCATGGTGTGTTTCAGGCGGTGAGTGAAAACGGCGTCGTCTGACAATCTACATCTACATCTACACGATACCCTGCAAGCCACCTCGAGGGTGAGTTGCAGGGGGTGAAGATCACCAAGCATGCACTACTAACATGACAACAAGCAACTATAGGGCCTCATGCAACTAGATTGTTAGTATTTATAGTATTTAAGGGGTTAATACATGCATCATGCACTACAGACTGCTCTAAAATATTTCCCCTACCTATCCCTTTGTTATGCTGCCTATTCTGTTCTCTTATAGTACCGGGGAAAAATGCCATTTTGAATCTATCGGTACGACAATCCATCTCTCTAATCTTATGTATCTGGTCGAATCTAGCATAATACGATGGTTTTTTTAATATCTCCCTAACATCTTCAGCAAAGCTATCGGATTGAAATTTCTCTAATGACAATAGTTATCCCTTTTCATTTTTGAATTAGCATATTCGTTCAGACCTGCCTAATTTTAGTTAACGAGTAAATGGTCCATCAATTTTCATTGTATTGCCATTTATCTCCGAAGTGGAATTTCAAATTAAATCCATGCCTCTCCTCTAACCCGTTTACAAAAGTGCCTTTTTTATCGTTGTTTTGTAAAGAAAATGTTGGTCAATGTTTGCTCCAGCGTCTATCCAGTAAGTGTCGTCACTTAGTTTTTTCCCGATCTAATCTTCTTTCCTTTTATATTCGGCTAATTGATAAAAAAAATCTATTTTTTTAATGCCCCGAAGATTTGGTATTCTAGACTCATTTAATCTTTACAGTTTAATTATTGGCGTCAATAATTTGTATTTAAAAGACATCTTGAATAGGAATTGCAGGCTGGAGGAGCACCATATCTGGCTATGTGGAAGTACATACATATATGTATTGCAGGCCCGAACGTTGCCCGTATTTATATCCTGTTGTGGGGAAAATGCCCTATTTGTGCATCTGCCTTGTATAGTATACGGAATACGCCATTAAGGAGGTTCCACCGTGACTGCGCGATTCAATATCCCGTAAAAGAGCTATGTTATTTAATGAATAAATACCGATCAAGATAATCACCTATATGGAAAATCATCCATAGGGTGATAACGCATACACAATAATTGTATGAGTATGCTATCATATAGCGTGTTGTAGTTGCATTCTGTTTTTTACGAGCTCTTTTAACTCATTTTGGCCTCGAAACATGGCTGAAATGTTGTTGCCACGTTTAATTTACAAAGTGAGAATACATGTACAATCCCGCTAATACGTATTATAAAATATTTTAAGTGTTTTATTACTTAGTTTAAAACTATTTCATTGCAAATACAACTCTTATTTTAAATTCCATTTATAATTGTATTTTTGAAAAATGTTTGTCAACAATGACGCTGCTACCATTTGGGATTCCAATGGGATTTGGGATTGGTATTAATTACACCATATCAATGACCGATGAAATGTTTAAATTACATAAAAATATCAGAAGGACCTTGGTAAGGTATAATCCTAAATTAAGTGAGTAAATAGGCTTGTAAGCACGTTCCGTCACAAGTACCGTTGCCAATGATAACAGCATACTGTAGTGCCACTTTCATGTAACTAAGGCTTTTCTGCTTTTTTTTCGAGCAAACATTTATTAATTTAACGAGTGTGGTAAGGCGAGCACTTTTTTACAATGCTAAATTCTACAAAATGTGGCGCATCTTATATTAGTTTTTCGTCAAAACGACATTTGTCTTTGAATTATTAATCTGCAAATTTTACTGCAAGAGCCATGCTCTGCCGTATAACCACGTATAAAATATCTGATTTTCAACGTCCTTTATCTTCAAATATATGATGGAAAGGCCAAATTATTTTATTTCTAGTTGATAGAAGTGCCAAAAAATTATTTGTCCTGAAATTTTCACAAAAATGACATTACTTCATAATTCGGTGGAGCCACCTTAAATAAAGAAGATAATACTGCAGTTAATCGCTACCTTAGAAGCTGCGACTACTTGATTACTTTGAATTTCACGTAGGTTTATTTTGAAACATAAAAATAAAAACGGAAAGAGGCCGAGAGTTATGCTCGAAGGTCCTAATTTAATAAAAGGTTATGCGTTACAATGTAATTGACCGGAATGGAGTCATCTTGAGAGTTGAAGGTTTGGAGTAAGGGGCAGGTAACGCAGTAAATTCAAATTACACAACAAAAGAAGGCAGTCAGACCGTCCAAAACAAGCATAAATCTACATCTACATAATACACTGCGAGCCACCGTAAAGGTGTGTGGTAGGGGGTGAATGCACAGCAAACATGCGCTATATATCATGCATGAAAAGGATTAGTAATAATACTTTAAGTCCAAAGTTCACAATTTCACAAACAAAATCTAAGGTCCTCAGACGAAGATAAAAGTAGCAAAACAAGCTTACAAAAACATGATGCTAGTTGGGTTAGCTTAAACTCCTTGTACCAACATGCAGCTACAATTTGCTTTGTATGGATAAACTCGTATTTATGTCTAAACAAACCAGATTCAGGTGTGATGTGGTGAAAATTTTCCATTTTAACAGAAAGATATTGCAATTTTCCAAAGAAGTAAAATTTATTGCGACTAGTTTCAATGTTACTACATCATCATCAAGTGTATCATTATCATCATTATCACTTGATAATGATGTACATTTTAACATTGATACTAGTTGCAATATATTTTACTCCTTTGGAAAATTGCAATATCTTTCTGTTAAAATCGTATTTATATCATAAGATACATATATTTATCCCTATTCATATCCCTAGTTGTACGAGGAAAGAAGAACACTTTGAATATCTCTGTTCGGAAATAAATTTCTCTAATATTATGATAATGGTCCAGTCTAGCATAGCAAGTAGGAGTTAGCAAAATATTTTCTAATGTCATTCTAGTGAAAATATCATCTTGGAATTCATTTAAGAGATTAACTCTAAATTTCAAACTACGGTCTGACAATGATTCCCATTTTAGTTCATCTAACTCAGTGGTTAAGCCAGTTATCATTAGTTAGTTATCATAACGTCCCTTTACATTTCTTGCCGATCTTCACTGCACACGCTACATTTCGTTATTTAAACCTATCTCGTAGCGATGCCATATGCTGGCAGCGTATTCCAAATGAGATCTAACAAGGGAAAAGTAACTAATTCCTCGTATATGATCGTCTTATTTGTCCAGTATTCTTTTGATGAATCCTAGTCAACGATTTGCTTGAAAGATCTGGTGTTTTCCCGGCGTGTAATGCTGGTGAAGTCTTCACGGGTTCTCCACCAGATGAGGGAAACGGCTAAAGCCGATGTTTCGATGGCCAACTCTACCATCGAAACGTCGGCATTAGCTGTTTTCCTGAACCGGTGGAGAATCCGTGAAGACTTCACCAGCAACAATTAGCTTGACGTATTATTTCACGAATCTGTTTATCCCAGGAAAACTCATGAGTCATCCTTGTTCCAAGAAATAAAGCATACTAGATTTAACTATCATTTACTTACTTTTGTTTTCGGGGTAAATTCCTCATTCTTACTTGTGCTATTGCGTCAACATTTTGTGCCTCGCATCATAATTTTCAGCCCTTCGTTCATTCGCTTACTATCATCGCAGCGGGGTCGATTGAATCGATTTGGGGGTGCGTTCTCAAATCCTGGAGGAGGATGCGTTCCTGAGAAATGCATGGCGTAGTATCTGTCATTTCCGGTACTCTCCGAATCTTGCGCCATTATCCTGTTTTAACTTTGTCGCCTGCCCACAGTTTTTTCACAGCTCTGCTGCCACGCTTACCTATCGCGTCTAGACGTTTTGTTCCAGACATACTTCCCTTGTAGTTCCTCCTTTCACCTCCGCTGCTGTTGGTGCTCTTATCTCTCGAGGCAATAATTCCTCTTGCTCCTTCTTCAACGATTCGCCTTTCATAAATTTTCGGCATTGGCATGTTTATTTTTATCAGAGGCTCGTATTGTTTCCCAAAGAGACTGAGTAAACCATCTACGTGGAGATTCATTGAGAATATTTCTTTTCTTATGAAAGTATCTTTCCTCTCCTTATGTAGTCGAAAGAAGTGGAAGCAGATTTTACTAGTGAGAGGTTACCTAAAAAAAAGTTTAAACTTTACTCTACAGAGGTCTTTGGAAGAATATCCACATTTTGCTGTTATGACCGCACAAATAAGTTTGAATCGTGTTGTATTAATTTAATTACTTAGAAATTCTTGTGAGAAGGTTCAGGTAAAAATTATGTACACTAGATTCCTTTTAAAAAGCTATTCTGTGAATGATGTGATTGGGGAAATTTTGATGCATGAGATGGCCTGGAACGTATCCGTGCTTGTATATCTCCTGAGATTTTAATTTGTCTTAGCGATGAGGAATTGTTAATAATGCTAAACATCTTCTTTATTAGATCAATCGAAGTGAAAACTTGTGGATAGTATTAAATATTTTAAGTGGTTTTGAAACAATCTGTTCCTTCGGCAAAGTGATCAAATTGTTCACCCATTTCTTGCACTTGACAAATTTTATTTCGACGGCTTCGAGGGAGTAGAGCATTAGTTCATCTACATCTACATAATACCCTGCAAGCCACCATAAAGGTGCGTGGCAGGGGGTGAACTCTCACCAAACATGCACCACATATCATGCATAAAAAAGGATTAGTACTTGTATAGGTACTGTTCAAAACTGCGCTATTTAAAAAAAGATAAAAAAAAGATTGGTTGCCTACAGAAACTCTCTGGTTCGAATCCTGGAGAGGTCTTTGGTCACCTCAAGTTTAAGCCATCTTTAGCGGTTTCCCGGAAACCAGATATTTTGGGACACCGTGTGCGGCTTATGGAACATAGGCGGCACATCCAAACCCTGATGTGTGAATTTCGCGAGCCGTTTATTGTATCGTAAGCCCTCGACAACCAAACCAACCAAAATACTGTGGTTTGGGCGCACATTTAACAGGCCCATTCCATTTTATTGGAAATCTATGAGGGCATAACTTTAGACAAATGTGTATAATTTTGCCTCGGCATCATCATGTTGTAATATTTTAAGCAGCTAACACATTTAAGCATTTTTGGGTACTACACAATCCGAATTCAGGGAATCCTTTTATGTGATCCAGAATTCATTAACGACTGAAATTTAATTTACCGCACCAGGAGGCGTGGTTGGTGGAAGGTAGCCCGGCCCTACCATAAGTTAATGCCTTAAATTACGAATCGCAAACAACGGTGCGGCTGCTCTGCTGGAATTAAACCAATAAGTATTCCCTCATTATGTGCCGTGGTTATTTTTTGTACAAGGCGTATTTCCTATAAATTTACAATAGACATTTTTTCATTCATCACTATACAGGGAATGACTAAAATATCATTTGTGACATTTATACGAGATATTTTAAATTGTGATTCCTTGTTGTGCATTTAACGAGACTCGCATTAAATATATAACAAATTGCTAGGCTTGACTTCGTGGAACCACATATTGACAACGTAAATAAATTCACTTTGTAAAATGCCACAGATTTATTAAAACCGATCTAGGTTTCGACTTACTCAGTCATTATCAAGGTGACAATGGTACATCACGAGCCCTTTATATACAGAACTGAGTGAGGGGGGGAGGGGGGCAGGGGATTATAGGGTGGGAGTCAACGTGCGGGAAGTGTATGCTTGGTCTAAGGTGAGGGTGGGGAAGCGGGGGCATTTGAGCGAGCATTGTTAGGAATAAAAACGGGATAGGGAGGTGGGGGAAGGTAAGGTTAGGAGAGGAGATTGGGAAGGGAGCATATCATTCAGCACACATACATTAGATTTTTGGAATACAAAAAAATTTCAAGGTTTTCCATATAGTCCAACTTGTGGCCCATACACTGCGAATGAAGGACTTTTGGGATGAAGTCACTTTGTTGGTCTTCTTCTATTAAACGCTGGGCGAACTGGGAACTTTCATTACCATTCATTATACAGCCCTAATGGTCTTTTACCCGGGTACGGATAGCGTGTCCTGTTTGTCCAACATGGACGGCTTTACAGTCGGTATCTTTACAACTAAGTAAGTATACACCACTTTTATCGTGTACATCGTATTTATGTCCAGAATTAAATAGTAAGTTCCTCAAGCAGTTAGGGTTGTAAAATGAAACCTTAAATTTGTCACTCAGTATATGATTGGCTATTTGATATGACAATTTGCCAATAAACGGAATTTTGCAGCATATTTTAACAATGTCTTGCTGAGGTATGGATAAACTGGTAATTAAGCGCAGAGCCATTTTCGATTGTTGTCGCTGTAAAACTTTTTCAACTATCTTGCTGTTATAACCATTAGTCTCTGCAATACGTTTGATCCGATTTAATTCTCTGTTGAAGTTATTGTTTGACATAGGGATTGATAGTGCTCTGAATACCATAAAATAAAAGGCTGACGATTTGTGTTAGTGATGATGGCAACAATCGTACGGAATAATAGCACATGAATAATTCGATTTTCTAAAAATTTAGAAATCATGTACACCTCCTGTTATGTCAATAGTTAAGTCCAGAAAATGTATAACTTTGTCACCAACCTCTATTGTAAATTTAATGGATTTATATAAACTATTTCAAAAACAAGTAAAATGGTCAAGTTGTCGAAGACTTCCTGTCCACAGACATAAAACATCAACAAAACAAAACCAATGTATTACATAACTTAAAAGAGGGTGATTAGAAGTAAAAAGATTAGTTTTCAAATCACAGATAAAATATCTGCTAAAACCTAGGTCGGTTTTAATAAATCTGTAAAATTTTACAAGGTGAATTCATTTAGGATATCGCATGAAATACATTAAAATATTCCTTCTATATGTTGTGCTACCATTTTGTAGTGGTTTGTTTGAAAGGCTCCAGCCATTATTGGTGACAGTGTTGTGAAGTTCCCTATGTTGCTGTTTGTAAGGAATGTTGATCTGCAATTCATGACGACATTCGCGAATTCTTCCTTCATTTATTTCATAATAATTGATTTCATTATTTTTTATTAGAGATAGTAGATAACGTGATAGATATTTACTTAAGATAATCCCTTCAGCGTCAATGAATTTACCAGTACAATTTTTGACTGCATATATTTACGTTTTTTGGTATCTCTTTACAGGTAAGGACACACTAACCTGCTTAGCTCGTTCTTCAGTTTCTTAGAGTCGTAAGTATTTACTTAAAAGATACTATAGTATGCACATTTCTACTAATAATATGGATAGTTGTAATTAGCCAGTCATTTCCATGAATGGAAAACAGGCACCGAAATGCATTTAAATGACGGCGAGCCCTCTTTCCGTACGTCTCGCTAAAACTAATATTTGAGTGTGACAGTTTTCTTTTAATCGTTTGTCTATAGATCCTTCCAGTCGTCTCCTTGGTGTCTCTGGTTGAAAATAAGACTTTCTTTTATCAATCAAAACGCTAGCACCGAAGAGGACTTTTCATTTTCGGCAGGGTTTACTTGACTGTCCATCGAATCCACGCCTTGTTGTGGATTTGTACTTACAATGAAAAGAGGGCTCTGTTGAAGGGCATCCAACAACTTCCAAAATTATGCGCTCATCGATGCAAAATACATTATACTAACAAAATAAGAAATAATGATTCAACAAAGGTGGAGCCCATTCAATATCTTGGAATAAGACTGACACATGATCTTTCCTGGGGTAAACACATGCGTGAAATAATGGGTCAAGCGAATCGTAGACTGGGATTCATCAAAAGAGTATTGGGTAAATGTGACGATCATGTACGAGAAATCAGCTACTTTTCCCTTGTTAGACCTCATTTGGAATACGCTGCCCTAGCATGGGATCCCTACGAAATCGGTCTAAATAATGAACTTGAACGAGTGCAGCGAAGATCGGCTAGATTTGTAAAGGGACGGTACGATAACCTTATTAGCGTAACCAGTATATTAAATGAATTAAGTTGGGAATCATTGTCAGATCGCATGTTGAAATTTAGATTTAATCTCTTAAATAAATTCCAAGATAATATTTTCAGTGATGATGTTAAAAGTGTTTTGCGGACCCCAACTTACTATGGTAGACTGGAACATGATTACAAAATTAGAGAAATCGATTACCGAACTGACAGATGTCCTTTTTTCCTCGTACAGTAAGGGATATGAATTGCGGTAAATATGTCCAATACGAGTGATTTAATCCATAGGTAGTTGCATGTTGGTGTAAGGACTTGAAGGTAACCCAACTAACAGCATGTTTTTGCATGCGTATTTTGCTATTTTTATCCTCTTTAAATAGTGGAGTTTAGACTAGTATATTAATATTAATTGTTTTTTATACATTTTATGTAGTGCATGTTTGGTGAGAGTTCACCCCCTGCCACACACCTTTGTGTTGGCTTGCAGGGTATGATGTAAATGTAGATATATAATGCGCCCCGCGACGACGCAGGAGCCAATCTCTTGTCTCGTTCGCCCCTCAGCGACTTAGCTCAGCCAAGGGTGCGCTGCTGTGCTAAGATAACGGCCTGGATACAGGACCGAACCCTTATCCTGCCAGAATGGGAATCCAGTGGGAGCGGCAAAAAGAAGTGCAGCCAGGGACTCCCTCCGCGCCTCCCCCCAACAATGCATCCACCCCCTCTCGCCGCCTCCTACCCCTACGGTGCGTGTTTTTTATCGCTCATGGAGACGGAATTAGATAGGGAAATCTTTACCGGAGGGAGTCGACAATTTTTTTGTAGTCTCCGAGCGATTTATATCTTTTAAGACCAGTAGACCTAATTAGTCACGGAAATCCTCGCCTTCAACGTGAAGCAGCGTCTTGGTGAGCGTCTTCTTCTCACCCTCCGTCTTAAACCGCTCTCTCTCTCTCTCTGCCTTGGGAGAGACGCTTACTTGACTTCTTTGTTGCTCAGGGGCACAAAAGGCCAGGTCGTGACAAAAAGGGCAGCCGAGGCCGACAGCCCGTTAGCGCCTGTTGTCCAGTAAGGAGTCTGGGTGAATCATAGGTGTATGGTGGGGGGTGCAGAGGCACAGCGGGTTGATGAGATGCGATCCGTAGGATGCTGTTCACGACAAGGAGAGTGTCGTTCATGAGTGAATCGTTCAATATGAACGATTGGCATGAACCAGATGAATTGAATCATGTTGTTCGATCAAGTGGCTCATGAAGAACCAAATAAGTAATTTGGCTGGTAAACACTTTTGATTCGTCATGAACGAGAACAGTGGAGAACAATTTTAATCATGCCTGTATCAGGGTAGAAACACGAGATTAACAGTGATCGAGATTGGGGGTAAACAGTGCATATTTGAAGTAAAATTCTTAGACCAGTTATAATCGGAAATCATGCAATGCTACCTATTCGTGCATTGCTACAATTCCTATCACAAAATGTATTCCTTGATGTGAGTAATTGCTTCAAAATGATGATGATATTGAGCATGGAAGTTAAGCGAGCCGCGGTAAACATCTTTTAAGTTTATATTATTATTGAATATTTAGTCCATGGATGGGAACAGAAAATACTCCACGCTTTTGTGGCGTTAATTCAACATTGTTTAAGCGTTAATACATAACGAAACCCATATTTGTGCAACTAAGTTGGCTTCTAAACCCAAAGAATCCTTTTTATGTATTTAACCCAGATAAAATTTGAAATTAAATGGGTTTCTCGAACAAAGTTATACAGGCTAATGAAGGAACTTCAACATTTAGTGAGTTTCACCGTTGGATGGAACACTTTCCCTCGCAAGAATCATTAGAATTAAAAATTAGGGTAAGTTTAATAAGTTTCATTTCTCCATAGCTGTAGCATGAATTTGAACAATTGGATATAAAATGATTCCATGCTTTTGAAGTCCCAATTTCCAGCGCAGATCTAGAAAATATCCAGATTCGCTTTCCATTTTCTTAATAACGTTCCATCTTAGGCGGTACCATCCGAGAATGAATCCAAAATTCGCATGGCTCCTGCGGTTCATGGTTCCTGGTGGTTCATGTCTCTTGGTAGTTTATTTACACCTCCATCTACACGATACCCAGCAAGTCACCGCGAGGGTGTGTGGCAGGGGGTGAAGATCACCTAGCATGGACTACCGGCATGCAAACAAGCAACTATAGGGTTTCATGCAACTAGATTATTAGTATCTATAATATTTAAGGGATCAATACAAGCATCATGCACTACAGACTAAAATATTTCCTCTGCCTATTCCTTTGCTATGCTGCCTATTCTGTTCTCTTATAGTACGGGGGAAAAATGCCATTTTGAATCTATCAGTACGACAATCTATCTCTCTAATCTTTTTTATCTAGTCGAATCTAGCATAATACGCTGGCGTTTTTAATATTTGCCTAACATATTCAGTAAACCTATCCGATTGAAATTTCTCGAATAGATTTAATCTGTACTTTAACCTACGCTCTGATAATGATTCCCACCCTAATTCTTGTATTAATTCTGATACATTACTCAACCTATCGTAACACCTTTTGACGAACCTAGCAGCTCTACGCTGCCCACTGTAAAGTTCTCTGATCAAACCTAATTCATTCGGATCCCATACACTGGCTGCATACTCAATGTGGGGCCTAACTAGTGAAAAGTAGCATCGCTCTTTTGTCTTCTCATCACATTTCCCAAGTATTCTTTTTATAAATCCTAGCTTTCTCTTCGCTCGGCCGCATATTTCCCCGATGTGTCTTCCCCACGATAAATCTTTAGTGATTGTTACACCTAAATACCTTATGGTTTCAACGCTTTTGATCTTCGTGTTATTACTTGTATCGGATCGCATCGCATCGCATTTAGAACCATGCGAAAGAGCGAGTCATTACCATGAACCAAGTCGCTAAAATCGAAATTCCCATCTCTGTTCACGACTGAGCTCTGGCGAATGGACAGTGGCGGTCGGCCCTTCCCTACCCCTCGTTTGCACACTGCTCGTTTGTGTTTTAAAGCATTAAGTTTGACCTATAAACCACAAAATCACGTGGAGAGCAATGGCGGACACAACCAGTCCATCGTGACAGTGCTGAGTATCTCAAGTGAACCAAGAGTTCCTATATAAATCTCTTCTTTCGTCGATTCGTTGGTATAATTCTTCTTCTATGAGAGCGATGACGAGAAATTAAAATTTATTATTCAACTATCATTCAGAGAGCTTGCAGTAATCTTAATGTGATTATATAGTGATGAGATGAAACTTAGTACTTAGTGAAGTGGAATTTTACCATATATTTAGACATTTTAATCATGTTCGGATCAAACAATTCACCGTGAACTGTTACACATTATCAGGAGCTTGCCGCTAGCGTGATGACGTGCGGAGTCACATCGTTGCAAGTACCCAATCAAGGTCTCTCAATCAATTTTTAGACAGGTACGATAACTATAATAGAATAACCGGTCTTTTACATGAATTAAAATGGGAATCATTGTCAGATCGCAGAATGAAATTTAGACTTTACCTCTTAAACAAATTCCATGACCATATTTTCAGTGATGATGCTAAAAATATTTTGCGAACCGGAACTTACTATGGTAGACTGGACCATAATCACAAAATTAGAGAAATTGATTGCGGAACCGACAGATTCAAAATGTCCTTTTTTCCTCGTACAATTAGGGATATGAATAACGGTAAATCTATCCAATACGAGTGTAGCAATGGATAACATTGGTCATTGCATATTGGTATAAGGACTTAAAGGTAACCCAACTAACAGCATGTTTTTGCATGTATGCTTTGCTATTTTTATCTTTTTTTTAAATAGTTTGGTTTGAACAGTACCTATATAACTGCTAATCCTTTTTATGCATGATATGTAGTGCATGTTTGGTGAGAATTCACCCCCTGCCACACACCTTTATGGTGGCTTGTGGGGGATTATGTACACGTAGATGTAGAAGGTGGCAGATGGTGAGATCCCGGTGTTTGGAGAGCTTTAAATAATCCTCATGAATTAGTCCTGATATCACTGGAAATCCAGGGATACAGAGTCCCGACAATTCCCGACAACCTAACGGGTAGCTCTTTGACACCATCTTCTGCAACTCAGTTCATTAGTTTTTGTTGCATACTGTCGTGTCAGTCCTTAATCCATGTCTAACAGATGAACATCGTGAGATTTGCTTTCCGAATTAAAGTGCAATTTTCCCCTCCCCTCCGTTAGAGAGTCAAGCGTTTGCTGAAACAGCCTTATTTTTGTGAATAGATTGTTTTCGAAGGCATCAAAAAGCTGAAGAAATGTCGGGTTCTCATTTATATCAGAATCCCCTTACTTACACCGAACAGTTTCTCGTCTCTAGGAAGCCAAAGTGAGTTTGTCCGTCGCGGAGGACGTCTTAATGTCTCAACTTAATAACCTTTGGTATCTTCATTTATTTTGCATGACAGATGACTCGAGGTATATCCTAGTGACTTTAATTTGTTCCTTACTATTCTCCTCTGTGTCTTGGAATTATGATCAGGCACGTTTTAGATTGCCATTTGATGGCTTTGTTTCAGTTAGAACATAGAAATAGCAAATAAACTCAAGTTCTCAACCCAAAGATCGGTCTGGCTGGTGGAGGTACATCTACATCTACATAATACCATGCAAGCCAACTCAAAGGTGTGTTAGGCGGAGAATTCCTACCAAATATGCACTACAAATTATGCATTTAAAAGGATTAGTATTACTATATTAGTTTAGACTGCAATATTCAAAAATATAAAAATAGCAAACCACGCATGCAAAACCGTGCTGTTAGTTGGGTTACCTTCAAGTCCTTACACCAACATGCAACTACCTATGCTATGGATTCAATCACTCTTATTGGACATATTTACCTCTATTCATATCCCTAATTGTAGGAGGGAAAAAAGGCATATTGAGTCTGTCAGTTCGGCAATCAATTTCTCTAATTTTGTAATTATGGTACAGTCTACCATAGTAAGTTGGGGTCCGCAAAATATTTTTAATATCATCACTGAAAATATGGTCTTGGAATTTTTTAAGAGATTAAGTCTAAATTACAACCTGCGACACGACAATGATTCCCAATTTAATTCATTTATTAGACTGGTTACGCTAATAAGGTTATCGTACCGGCCCTTTACAAATCTTGCCGATCTTCGCTGCACACCTTCAAGTTCGTTATTTAGACCGATTTCGTAGGGATCCCATACACTGGCAGCATATTCCAAACGAGGTCTTACAAGGGAAAAGTAGCTGATTTCTCGTACATGATCGTCACATTTACCCAGTACTCTTTTGATGAATCCCAGTTTACGTTTCGCTTGACCCATTATTTCACGTATGTGTTTACCCCAGGAAAGATCATGTGTCAGTCTTATTCCAAGATATTTAATGGATTCCACGCTTGTTATTTCATTATTACTTATTTTGTAATAGCTGATGGGAACTATTCTGATTCCATGAATTCATTATTACATGTATTTTAAAATTTAATTCCAACTGCCAAATAGACAGGTAGAGCCTATGAGGTCTAACTAACCCTAACGTGTGTGAAATCCACTGATATTAGGGTGCTAGGGCGTCCGGTTCCTTCCCCTGCGCCACCTCTGACTGCACAGGAATGTTGGTGCCTATAAAGTAACCGAGCTATGGTGCACATAATGTGTCCAAAGTGGACGCCGAGGGTTAGGCATTTGTTCAGTAGCCCAACGTCCATAAAGTGAGCTACGCAATATCGCCTTCGTAATGGCTGGGCAAAATAGAGTGGGAGTATTTTAACCTTTTAAGTCCATGAGAATCGTAAACCGTAGTTATGATACTCACGGAATACAATCCCAAGTCCAATGGGTCATGCAAAATAATGGAGAATTTTTCTCGTGAAACGTGTAAGTTTAAACCAGGTTAGAATGCCTAACTGAGTTTTGATGAAAGAGTGCCATCACCATTTTGGGGGCAATTTCTCGCAATTGTTTCCTCCGTACAACATCCAAAAGAAAGAGAAGTCGGCCTAATTTTCAAAACGTTCTAATTAATATTGTTATTTCGAATGTTAAAAGGAATTCCTCTCAGTAGAACTTTCTTACATACTTAAAAAAACTAAAAAGTTATCCTCGATTGTAAATATTAATTATTATTTCTGTCAATAATTACCGGATTCCGAAGTTGAAACATTTATTTCAACTACTGGTAAATTTAAAGTTCGCTAATTCGAAATATACAGGAGTCAGCATTGCACTCCTCTCGTATGTTTGCAGTAAATACATTGAACACTGAAAGACTTGCTCCCAAAGAGAGCCTGGTTAATCGAAACCTTTTCCTTAAATGTGTACGGTCAATGCCCTTAATTATTATCCTTCCGCTGTTTACCTTTATGTATGGACTTATTAAACGCAAAGTTGCGGGCGGTTAGCTGTGGCAATGCCAGTGGCGGCGCCTCTCAATTGACAGACTGCCTGCCGCCCTCCCACCCTCCTATTGCGTTCCCGACGATAATTAAAGCCAGCCCCTTAACTGACACCCCCTGCCTACACGCCCGGAGGTGTTTACAGCCTGCAATTACGCCCCCACCACTTCATCGCTGGCTTTATGTCGGTGCCACCACAGCAGGTGCCCAATTCCGCCTCAGTTTTATCATTTTGCACCCCTGCCCGCTGCACTTATCCCTCTTTCACTATCCTTGCCACTTCACACACCCACCACTCTCCCTCCCTCGTTTATGCGCTGGGACGCATAAAGCGAAGACTGTTCCAGCACCGCGCAAAATGGAGGTGTTAAGCGTCTTCATTAGCGATCCCGAAAACCCTTTACGCGGCCGTTATCTAACCCTCCTTGAATGGGGGTGCCCCTCCCTCCCCCTTGGAGCATTCTTTCGCCCTCGGCCCCTTATCTTATCCCCCCACTCCGAATCACTTGACCAGGTGGCAACGCACACCTCGTCTCTATCCACGTGTTGGCGACTCCTCAGCGATTCGTGCTGCAGGACAGTGTTGCCAGAGTTTTCGACCCTCACCCCGCCACCAGATCGCCCACAACCCCCCCAATCCCTCACCATTCTCGCCCCACGCAAATATTTAAACAAAATTTAATGTATTACGACCAGGTGGTTTAATTTCGATATAAAAATAAATATATAACATGGTAAAATATTCAATTCCTGTTTAATTTGTCGCTTCAAAGGCACAAATGGTAATAAGGTAATATTTGAGAAAACGAACCGGATTCAGGGGTAACTTTGTGAAATTTTTCCATGGTGGAGAAAACAGACTTTGCAATATTCACTTAATAGATTTATTCACGACCCGGGTATCAACACATTGTGTCATTATCAGGTGAAAAAACAGATGCAGTCCAATATATATATGCACAGAGTGTAGGCCAAGGAGGGGGGGTAGTGAATGGGGAGGTAGGGGGGGGGGGGGGGGGTTGGCAAAGTGGAAGGGAAGGAAAGGTTCCCTTCCACCTTGCCAAACTCCGCCCCCCTCCTTGGCCTACACCCTGTGAATATATATATTGGACTGCATCTGTGTTTTTTCACCTGATGATGACACAATGTGTTGAAACCCGGGTCGTGAATAAATCTATTAAGTGAAATTTGCAAAGTTTGTTTTCTCCACCAATGTAATATTTATGAAACATTACGAGCAAAATTGACCAAAATATTAACTATTGCAAGAGGTTACATTCATTTAGTGTTTTGAAAATCAATTATTCGTATTTTTAATGATTTCTAAACATGCGGCATTTTTATGGTCAAATACTTTACTTGAATACCGACTTTCACTTCATTGAATTTTCCTTTTTAAATGAGAAATAACTTCATTGTAAGTTCTAATGTTGCTATGCTCCATTGTAAAAATATTTTTTTCATTGAAAATTGCTGCCTTTTGTACAGGAAATGAAGAGCATTCTATTAATACTAAATATTTTTAGAAGTGCTTAAATTAATGCCTATATAATTTATTTTTCCAATTCTGAACTAATTACAAATATTTCTAACTGCTCTATCAGTTTGGTAGGATATCGCGTCAGGACTCTAGTCAGTGATACTTTGCTGTTGCTGGATCAAGCTCATAATTTATCAGTAGACAGACAGTATAAATAATCATTCATACGGTATTAATAATCATTTAGACAGTTATAATAACCATTCCAAAGAAACAGGAAACAGTTTTCCAGTAGTTCAAAATTTGAAATGGACTGTGTAAAGCATTCCTTGGAATAATCCATCTCTTCAAATGTGATGCACCTAGTATTCTCGTTATCTTTACTTTCTTCTGTTCCTTCTTTGAATAATGTATGAAATACTAGTAGAACTCCACACTTATTTAGATCTGATTTATTCATTGTTTTCTGCAACTCCAGTCTACCTACCAGCGATATTTTTCGCATTGGTAACATTTTATAATCGCTTTTTGAGATAAGTATTTGTTTATCTCCCATTGGTTGCCAGTTTAGTAATAAACTGGTCGGGAATCTCGAAGATCGTTAGGTTAAAATACTCCTCGGAGTAAGTTATAGCATTTGCGCCAGGCTTTAGAACATCAACGGTGCAATACAATCTTAGCCGTTGGAGCATCTGAAATCTTACGAAATTGAAAGATCACGTACAAAGATCGTAAGATACACATAATTTCCACAGAGAAAGAGGACGCCTAGGTAGCTGAACTGGTAGAGCACCTGGCCGGAAATCAGGGGGTCCGGGTTCGAGTCCCGTTCAAGGCGAATGATTTTTTTCTCTGTGGAATATTTTCTATTCTGAAAGCTACGTCTACTGTTGTTTATGGTTTCAAACATTTATGCAAGGCCTTAAGGGAATGCATCTGGAATATTATTCTTTAAGTTCGTGAGTGAAACTGCAGGTGGCATCACTTGCCGAAAAATTTCCATTTATTCAAATATTTTATTGGCAAGGAAGAATGATCCAAATTTGCTGTCGCAGAAATTCGCAAAAAATGTGGGAAGCATTGGAAAACATTACAGAAAATTAATAAAAAACTGTGTTATACCACAAACAGAATTCTAGTTAGTGGGAATGTAAACCGATGTTGGGAACGCGGTTAAAGACATTGACAGTGATTGCTATCCAGTAGTGTGTGTATGTTTCACGAAGAATTGACCATTCATAAAATAATATTCCCGAGTCTCTCAACTGTTATCATATCCATTATTTAACGATGGTTAGTGTGTTCGGACCATCCCTTAATGCTACCCTCACCTTCTTTTCGCTTACTTGACTCATTAGTGCTGTCGTAAGAGTATTGATAAAGCACTGAGAGTCATCCGTTTTACTATCGCTATCCGTTGCCTCGTTGAATGATGCTTTGGATATCACGAATGCAGGACATTGATTGTCTCTTTGGTTGATGTGAATACTCGTCATAACGGGGAAAACATTATGTTTTAGTGCCGTTAGGTATTGAGGACGATTCTCTACATTGTTCGGTTATAGAATAGATCTTAAAGTAACCGATCACACAACGTTCTGCTCCATATAACCATTCTAGAGCATAGCGTGACACAATGCATTCCAGAGAGAGAGATTCCAAGTACTGGGAGAACAATGTAAAATCAGCCGCCGTATTTCCAACTAACAGCGTCTTAAAATAAAAGCTGGCTTATGTGCGTAAAGCAAAATTTTCTTTACTCCTTCAAGATTATTTACTCCTGTTGTAAGACTATACATATTATGACGGCACGCGTTAATACACGGAAATAAGACATTTATGGCAAAGCTATGTTCAAAATCGTATTCTTTTGTTTAATAATGATTATTTCCTAGTTTTCTGAAATAAAATTGAACATTAAAGTCATTTTTATGCTTTGTAAGTTCCTGTTTTTTTCCTGAATGACCGTTTGCGAATTCCGAAATATACCTAGCTTGGCAATTCTCTAAAGAAAAAGTTAGTTTTTATCAGAAGCCATATGAATGTGATTATATGTGTATATGATAATGAAGCAGCAGTCTGGAAACGTCATTGCTTTAAACCGTAGGAATGGAAAAAAATGCACGGGGGAATGTAATATATGCTACTTTTGTTTACCCTCCCCTCTGCAACAATGGCGATATTGTGACTTCTTAGTTTTTAAGGGGAAGAGTTCACTGTGAAAATTAAACCTGCCGGCTTTTCTGCCTTTTTGCCTCCTCTTCTTTTTTGCCTACCACCTGCAAATTTATGCGTATTGCAGTTAAAACGTCTTAGTTTATATGCTACGGAAGTAATTTATCTGTAGTAGTACCCAAATGGGTGTGTACATAGTGCATATTGACAGAGATGACGGCTTGTTCAGAAGTAGGAATGCTTAATCTGTACCACATTATTGTTTATGGATATGGATCATGTCAATGGCTCGACCCTTCGTGGTAATTCTGATAAAGGTTGTTAATATGACGTCACTGGTTGAATTTTCCACTGGTCAGGATAGGTTATAATGGAATGCCCGTACTCTACTTCGCATTTCATTCATCTATTGGTTCAATCTATCACTTTGCCATTTCTCTCTTCAAATCGGCGTATATTCGGCCGAGCGAAGAGAAAGCTAGGATTTATAAAAAGAGTACTAGGGAAATGTGATGAGAAGACAAAAGAGCGATGTTGCTTTTCACTAGTTAGGCCCCACCGTGAGTATGTAGCCAGTGTATGGGATCCTAATGAATTAGGTTTGACCAGAGAACTAGACCGTTTGCAGCGTAGAGCAGCTAGGTTCGTTAAAAGGTGTTACGATAGGTTGAGTAGTGTATCAGAATTACTAATAAAAGAATTAGGGTGGGAATCATTATCAGAGCGTAGGTTAATATACAGATTAAATCTATTAAATAAATTTCAATGGGATAGCTTTACTGAAGATGTTAGGCACATATTAAAAAAACCAGCGTATTATGCTAGATTCGACCAGACAAATAAGATTAGAGAGGTAGATTGTCGTAATGATAGATTCAAAATGGCATTTTCCCCCGTACTATAAGAGAACAGAATAGGCAGCATAGCAAAGGGATAGGTAGGTGAAATATTTTAGAGTATTCTGTAGTGCACGATGCATGTATTAACCCCTTAAAGACTATAGATACTAACGATGTAGTTGCATGAGTCCCTATATTTGCTTGTTTGAATGTTAGTAGTGCATGCTTGGTGATCTTCACCCCCTGCCACACACCCTCGCGGTGGCTATCAGGGTATCGTGTAGATGTAAGATGTATATTCTGTCCCTATTCATAGTGTTCATGGCACCTTTACTTTCCTTACTCGTGAGAACATGATGTCATAATCGTAGTCTCCATCCTTTTGATACGTTAGAACACTGACATTAATGCATTCTCAATATTGTTTTCGAGGATTTCCGTTGCGTTTTTGTTTTTTTTCGACGGCAGCTTGTTCCCTCAATCTAAGGGTATCTTCAGGTCGGAAAGGACATTTTTGCAAAAATCTGAACTGAAGACGCCCCCAGGATGAGGGGAAAGACTGATTAGAAAGCAAAAAAAACGTGACGTAAATCGTGGAATATAATTATATTAAGAAATGGATTATAGTTCGCGAAAGCCTTCAAAGGGCGATGGCATATCATTCTGGTGGAGAACGTCAGAACAGATGTATATTGGCATTGATTTTAAAATGCTCCGATAGACTCTCTTCTAGCCTAATCTTGCTCTTAGGTGTATCAAAATGGTATTGTGCGGAGAAAAGAAGACAGGACCCATGTTAAACTAAAAAAACAAAAAATTGTAGAGTTGGAAGAGTACTGTTACCTGGGAAGCCGAGTAACCAACGATGGACGAAGCAAGAAAGAAATAGTCAGCAGAGTAGCCCAGGCAAAGAGGTCATTCTATCAAAAGAAGAATCTACTTACAGCTGGAAATACAAACTTGGAAGTAAGGAAGCGATTCATCAAAACGTATATCTGGAGCATGTTCCTTTACGGCAGTGAGGCATGGACGATGACATCAGCAGAGAAGAAAAGGGTGGAAGCATTCGAAATGTGGTGCTACCGAAAAATGATGAAGATTAAATGGATCGATCGAGTGACAAACGAAGAAGTCCTAAGAAGAGTGGGAGAAAAGAGAAGTCTGCTGAAATCCCTAAAAAGAGGACGGGACAACTTGATCGCCATATCTTAAAGACATGATGAAGACAGTCTTCGAAGGAAAAGTGTACGGGAAGATTGGAAAAGGCATGCCTCATATGAGTAATGTGGAACAGGTCGTGAAGGATGTGAAAGAGAGGAATTACGTCACAATGAAAAGGTTGGCCGATAGAAGAATCGAGTGGAGGGCTGAGTTAAACCAATCTTCGGATTGTTGACCGATGATGATATCTGAATGCAAAAGTCCGATTTTCAATCACGATTAACGCATTTCGTCTGTTCGGTTTCTTGCTCTGCCTAGTCACGCCTCCTTCGCTGCCCGCTTAGTCGCCATTCCGATCGAATTCCTCTTTCCACCGAGTTCCCTCTCCGAGCGCACATACCAGCGCCATATTCACTCACCCAGCGCGGCTGACGGCCCAGCGCGACTGCGGCAGAGTCCTCACCGTGGGATCAGTGGTCCATCCTCTCCCCCCCCCAGCTTCCAGCACACACAGCCCTTTGTGCCCACGGCTGGAAAGTCTAAGTACTCCTGCCTCGTGCGCTGCGCCTAATTTCACAGCTAAAAGCTCTCTGGTTTGAGCCAACGGTGCGAGGAATTATGTGAGCAGCAGCGATTTGGCCAATGAGCTGACAAGCGAGTGGTAATTGATTGGAGCCACGCGACGGGGTGAATGAAAACACGATCTCTTCTGACACGGATGGAGAGAGGACGTTCGTTGGCCTGGGAACATATATCGTGCAAGCACGGCTCCAGAAACTGCTGATGGCCAGCCAATGGGTACGCGCCAACAGGCGTGATATCAGGGCCCAAATATATGACCTATTTGCGCTGCTTAAAATCATGAAACTCCGAGAAATAAACTTGCTCTAAGCGTTTATTTCCCAGCTCCAGCGTTCATCTGCCATTCTGCCAAAAATTCAGCAGGAAAGTAACTTAGGAGAATTATGCTGCGTCACCGTGTTATTGCAAAAGGATCATTTTGTTTATCAAATTCTGCCCTTCATAAAGCATTGCCTCGACTTTCCGTAATGGAAGCATGTTATGATAATGAGGAAGCTATTAGTTGTTGATTGATACATCTACATCTGCACGATACCCTCCAAGCCACCACGAAGGTGTGTGGCATGGGGTGAAGATCACCAAGCATGCACTACTAACATGTGAAGAAGCAACCATAGGGCCTTATGCAACTAGATTGTTAGTATGTATAATATTTAAGAGGTTAATACATGCATCTTGCACTGCGTTCTACTCTAAAATATTTCCCCTACCTATCCATTTGTTATGCTGCCTATTCTGTTCTCTTATATAGTACGGGGGAAAAATGCCATTTTGAATCTATCAGTACGAAAATCTATCTCTCTAATCGTATTTATCTAGTCGAATATAGCATAATACGCTGGTGTTTTTAATATGTGCCTAACGTCTTCAGTAAAGCTATCCGATTGACATGTCTCTAATAGATTTAATCTGTACTTAACCTTCGCTCTGATAATGATTACCACCCTAATTCTTGTATTAATTCTGAAACGCTACTCAACCTCTCGTAACACCTTTTAACGAACCAAGCGCTCTACGCTGCACACTGTCTAGTTCTCTGATCAAACCTAATTAATCCCTTTAAGCTAGTTATTTCCCACAATGCCTGGAGAATTCCTCGCAAATTTACGAGCTCAAAGGGGAACGCCGCATAGAGTATCATATGCGCCAGAGCTTCTATTTCACCCTGGGTCATGAAGATTAATCCCGAACGCACGTAGAGAAGGCAAAAACTCGAATCGGTTTTCATTCCATAGTCTGCGAACTGCGGCATAGTTTCTCGTGGCGCTCTCATTAATCTCTCTAACTTCGGTCATTACACGAGCACTTATCGCAAATGGCGGCTAATTGTTAGGGACCGCATCAACCGCACGCGTTCACGAGAGTGTGCAGATGATAATGGTGAACAGACGAGTGCGCTGGGCGCAAGTTTTTTTGTCTCCGGAGACATAAATCTCGACCATGCTCGCCTCCGGCAGTCGCGCGCGTGGTCGCCGAGGGGGGCTCCTTACTGCATACATTCCTGGCGTCGTCGTCTCAGAGACATTCCGGGTGGGGGAATCGTCTCAAGGAATGGTCTCTTTGCGGCTGGGGGGGGGGGAGAGATCGCAAGGAGGGGGCGATTGTTCGTCAGCGTCTTATTCCACGAAGGAGGTGAAAGTAGACAGCTGTCCATCCAGCATATAGTGCAAGCAGCATATATCTTAGCAAGGATTTAGATGCAATTCAAGAGTGGTGCTACAAATGGCAGATAGAACTTAACCTTAAAAAGTGTGTAGCTATCAATTTTTGGAGGAGGATAATTCGATAGAGCGTACCTACATAATTAATAACACGAAGATCGGAGGCGTTGAAACCATAAGATATTTAGGTGTAACAATCACTAAGGATTTTTCGTGGGGAAGACACATCCGGGAAATATGCGGCCGAGCGAAGAGAAAGCTAGGATTTATGAAAAGAGTACTTGGGAAATGTGATGAGAAGATTGTGGTGGATAACCGCATCAGTGAAAAATGACTTAACGCGAAAGATTTGCAACGAGAAATGGAATCCTTATTCTTCGTTTGTTTGAACGGAGACATTGACCTCATGACATCCGCTCACATTGTGACATTTTCAATTTCAGCTTGCCTCCAAGGATTATCCGAAAATATAATGCGTTTTTGAAATCTGGATGTTCTTTCGTAGCAGCCAGAATGGACTCCTCCAGTGGAAGGATATCTCGGCTCCCTTCATCCCGTACTGATAGATTCAAAATGGCATTTCCCCCCGTGCTATAAGAGAACAGAATAAACAGCATAGCAAAGGGATAGGTAGGGGAAATATTTTAGAGTAGTCTATAGTGCATGATGCATGTATTAACCCCTCAAATAATATAGATACTAACAATCTAGTTGCATGAGACTCCATACTTGCTTGTTTACATGTTAGTAGTGCATGCTTGGTGATCTTCACCCCCTGCCACACACCCTCGCTGTGGCTTGCAGAGTATCGTGTACATCTACATCTACACAATACCCTGCAAGCCACCACAAGGTTGTGTGGCAGGGGGCGATTGCTCACCAAACATGCACTACATATCATGCATAAAAAAGGGATAGTATTAATATAGTAGTCAGAACTACACTATTTGAAAAAGATAGAAATTGCAAAGCAAACATGCAAAAACATTCTGTTAGTAGGGTTAGCTTTAAGTACTCATACCAACATGCAGCTACCAATGCTATTCATTGCTACTCTCCGATAGGACATATTTACCGTTATTCGTATCTCTTATTGTGCGAGGGAAAAAGGACATTTTGAATCGGTCAGTTCGGCAATCAATTTCTCTAACTTTATGATTATGGTCCAGTCTGCCATAGTAAGTTGGGGTTCGTAAAATATTTTTAACATCATCACTGAAAATATGGTCTTGGAATTTGTTTAATAGATAAAGTCTAAATTTCAACCTGCGATCTGACAATGATTACGAATTTAATTCATTTAATAGAATGGTTACGCTAATGAGGTTATCGTACCGTCCCTTTAAAACTCATGCCGATCTTCGCTGCACATGTTCAAGTTCATTACTTAGACCGATTTCGTAGGGATCCCATACACTGGCAGCATATTCCAAATGAGGTCTAACAAGGGAAAAGTAGCTGATAGTGTACATGTAGACGATCCTTCCTGACTGCTGTGTGGAATCCCAGGACTCCCATTCCACTCGGAGGCCGTGTCGTCTTTGGCGCCACTGGCGGCCGAAACGGCGAGAATGCAAATTACCAGCGTCGACGAAAGCTTCCAAGTCGCGCGGGTGTCGTTCGTCCCTTGTTTCCGTGATGACCACGACCTCCTCAACTCCAATTGGCTCTTAAGTGATGACCGCATCCCCTTCTATCCACGGCCACAGCTCATATAGTCCAATGTCCCCCACTTGACTGCCCACTCCGAGCCAGCTCCTCGTCACTGATGAAATTCCCCCAGGGCAGTGAAAACGAATTGCCTTGCACCGTGGTGCTCAGCCCTGTCTGGGTGGGGGCGCACTCGTGCATCGCTTGCTCCGTTTTCCCATCGTGCGCCGCTGCTGATCAAAGACGGTGGAAGTTCACAGGAGCCTCCCGAGCCACTACATCCACTTAATACCGTGCAAACCACCATAAAGGTGGCTTGCACGGTATAATGTAGCCCCTGCCACACACCTTTATGGTAGCTTGCAGGGTAATTTCTAGATGTAATATGTAGAAAGGTGTGTGGTAGGGGGTGAATTCTCACCAAACATGGACTACATATCATGCATTTAAAAGGATTAGTAATAAGATATTATTCTAAACTGTAATATTTAAAAAGATAAAAATAGCTAAACATACATGCAAAAACATGCCGTTAGTTGGGTTAGCTTCAAGTTCTTATACCAACATGCAGCTACTAATGTTAACCATTGCTACACTCGTACTGGATATATTTACCGTTATTTATGTCCCTAATTGTACGAGGAAAAAAAGGACAATTTGAATCTGTCAGTTCGGTAATCAATTTCTCTGATTTTGTTATCATGGTCCAGTCTACCATAGTAAGCTGGGGTTCGAAAACTATTTTTAACGTCATCACTGAAAATATTATCTTGGAATTTATTTACGAGATTAAGTCTAAATTTCAACCTGCGATCTGACAATGATTCTCATTTTAATGCATTCAATAGACTGGTTACGCTAATAAGGTTATCGTACCGTCCCTTTACGAATCCTGCCGATCTTCGATGCACACGTTCAAGTTCATTATTTAGACCGATTTCGTAGGGATCCCATAATACACTGGCAGCATATTCCAAATGAGGTCTAACAAAGGAGCCTTGTCTATAGATCGAACAAATTACAACAATGGCCGACGGAAAGCAATACACGACATCTTATACCAGGAATTTGAATACAATAACAAGGACATCCCTTCACGAAGACAAGATTCTATTCTCTAGAGTATGAGGACGCAAAACAAACGCCAATGTAATTCATTGCTTGAAGAATTTCAACTAGATTTAAGCATCAATCACTACTGACATCAAACGATTTTTCTTTGTTATGACAACTCCCAACCGACTTTCAGCCGCATAGAAGTTGGTGCAGACTCATCGTAGCAGTGGCGATAGCGATATATCTCGGCTGTCATAGCAGTCGACTGCTACGTGTAAACGCTGACTAAAGGGGCCTTCATAGCTCGAACGTAGATCGATAGTGTTTCACTTGTGCTGGTTCCTTTTATGAACTAAAATTCTGCAAGTACGCTAAAAACCATATATTTTTGCATTCTTAACTACTATTTCGGGAAATTCGACCTTATCAGGTATTATTTGCTGGTCCATTCTTTCCATATCCACCTGACAACCCAAACTGCTGCTCCCTCCGCCTTAGTCAACATTTAGCAAGGACCTTCTTCCCCCTCCCCTTTCAGGACACCCCCACTCCTCTAATCCTCCGGAACAATACCTATCACAACACTCCCTGCCATTCACAATCAACCGAACCCCTCCCTCGTTACTACTCCCTACCTTATTGGCCAATGTTCCACCATCCCCCACAATTTTGGGTTGTACTTATGTATTAATACTTTGGATTTTGTAACATAGAGTACACCTGGAAATGAGGTATTAACCGTTTAAACATGTGTTGTGGATAATTATACGGCCTAAAGTAAGTGTACATCTACATCCACATAATACCCTGCAAGCCAACATAAAGGTGTGTGGCACGGGGTGAATTCTCACAACACATGCACTGCATATCACACTGTAAAAAGTAGATCTGATTTTAAGGTACAAAAACGATCTGAATTTCAGATGCAACAATTTTAAGACAGGGTATGTTGAATTTCAGCAGTAATATCTTGTCTAAAAATACGGCAGATGAACGACTGAAAATCAGACCATCCAGAATCCTGCTCCCTCTGCTTCCTGCTTAACTGCTCCTGTACCAACCATCCATGCTCCTGCCTCTTCCGCACCTTGAATCCGTGTTCCTGCCTTACAACCAGACAGCGCTTAAATTCAGATCGCACTGAAAATCAGATCAACTTTTTACAGTGCATGTATTTAAAAGAATTAGTATTAAGATATTATTCTAAACAGCAATATTTAAAAAGATAAAAATAGGAAAGCAAACATGCAAAACATGCTGTTAGTTGGGTTAGCTTCAAGTCCTTATACCAACATGCAGCTACCAATGTTATCCATTGCTACACTCGTACTGATTACATTTACCGTTATTTATGTCCGTAATTGTTCGAGGAAAAAAGGACATTTTGAATCTGTCATTTCGGCAATCAATTTCTTTAATTTTCTGATTATGATCCAATCTACCATCGTAAGTTGTGGTTCGTAAAATATTTTTATAATCATCACTGAAAATATGGTATTGGAATTTTTTTTGTGAGATAGTCTAAATTTCAACCTGCAATCTGACAATGATTCCCATTTTAATTCATTTAATAGACTGGTTACGCTAATAAGGCTATCATACCGGTCCATTACAAATCTTGCCGATTTTCGCTGCACACGTTCGAGTTCGCTATTTAGACCGATTTCGTAGGGATACCAGACACTGGCAGCATATTCCAAATGAGGTCTAACAAGGGAAAAGTAGCTGATTTCTCGTACATGATCGTCACATTTGCCCAGTACTCTTTTGACGAATCCCAGTTTACGATTCGCTTGACCCATTATTTCACGTATGTGTTTACCCCAGGAAAGATCATGTGTAGTGAACGGTACAACTCGTGCATTCTAATTTTATTTCAGCCGCTCCGTGCATCTAATACTGTTAATTCTATCAATCCATTTAGCCTTGCAGATAAACGCAGCATCTTTTGTGAGAAGTTCATCTTGGCCGCGATCGTCTTGCATGGCAAGTTGGGTAATGGGGTCGTTTATCATTTTTTTAAATTCCGAATATGATAGAGTTTTTAAAATAATAAGATCCGTATTTTTCTGTTTTTTGATCCGTCAATTATTTCTCGAGTTACAAGCGGCGAAAAACATGTTTTTAACCCTTTCGGAAAAGTGGGTGTGGTGCAACCTCTGACGTATATCGACTTCGTCCAATCACAACTGAGCCCGCGAAGCTACTTTGCCTTATCGTAATGGGGGGGGACACAGCTGACTCTGCCAATAGCAGTAGTTGCGACAGCTTCAGTGTGAGAAGACCTTCGGAGAACCCCCCTCCACTCCCTTCCCTTTCCATAAGAGCAGTAAAGGACGGGAGGAAAATGACGTCAATGTTGTCACAGCAGCTCTTTCGCTGGGCGTCACCTTTTGCTTATTTTAATTTTTTTTATTTATGAGTGAATGGTTGTGGTTAGATGATTAATTTTTTCACTCAAATTCATTTTTCGTTTCCATCTAACAATTTCGCGCAAAAATTGTGATTACGGTTCCGAGTAAATGCCCCCATTGCTCCATTGTATCTAGAACGTCACTTACTATTCTACTTTACTGAGGACTGCGGCCTCTTATTAGCGACGGGGGAATTATTTGCTAAGAAATGCGCATCGCGTCGCTGTCTACACGTTTGCTTTCGAGACTATTGAGCAATGCGTGAAGGCTCGTCTGGAAGATCCATTTGGAGTCGAGGGAACTGGCGGCGATTATCATATTTCATCGCCCGACTGCTCGCACGCCCCGAAAGGAAACTTGTTCACCTTCCCGCCCCTCCTTCTCTGCCCACCTCTGCCTCCGGAAATGCCGCCCCTGTTACTGGGGGCCCTTGTCCACTGTCGCGTGCGTGCGATACAGCCCCTCGTGGGCCACTAAGCGAAGTGGCCCTCTCGCCCATTTCGGCCGTCCCATTTCGGATTTGTTACGCGACTCGCCCTAGCAGCTGATCAATAGGGCTGTCGCATTACTTATTGTGCCGAAGTGTTCGTGTTTTGCCATTCATAACCATGAAATTTAAATCAACAATATATTAGTCGCCTTCTATCCAGAATTCTGACGAGGGGATAGTCGCTGTTTTAATGACAGAGCTTACGTACTATCAAATATCAATGAAAGATTACAGTAAACATCTTTTACTTATTAATGTCGTAACGTAAATATCTTTTATTTATTAATAAATATCTAAGTAATGCAGTAAATAGGGGGTGATCTTCACCTCCTACCACACATCCCCGGGAGGGCTTGCAGGTTATCGTGTAGGTGTAGATATCCATCTTTAATAAAAAAGATCTTAAACGACCCCGATCTAGACAGTTTAGACGGCGTGCAGCGTAGAGCAGCTAGGTTCGTTAAAAGGTGTTACGATAGGTTGAGTAGCGTTTCAGAATTAATAAAAGAATTAGGGTGGGAATCATTATCAGAGCGTATGTTAAAGTACAGGTTAAATCTATTAGAGAAATTTCAATCGGATAGCTTTACTGAAGATGTTAGGCACATATTAAAAACACCAGCGTATTATGCTAGATTCGATGAGACAAATAAGATTAGAGAGATAGATTGTCGTACTGATAGATTCAAAATAGCATTTTTCCCCCGTACTATAAGAGAACAGAACAGACAGCATAGCAAATGGATAGGTAGGGGAAATATTTTAGAGTATTCTGTAGTGCATGATGCATGTATTAACTCCTTAAATACTTTAGATACGAACAATCTAGTTGCATGAGACACAATAGTTGCTTGTTTGCATGTTAGTAGTGAATGCCTGGTGATCTTCACCCCCTGCCACACACCCTCGCGGTGGCTTGCTGGGTATCGTGTAGATGTAGATGTGATCTGGTATTCTAAATGTCGCATAATCGAATATCGCCCAAGAATAACCACCGTATTTACCTTAGAATAAATCCCAGGATTTTTGGCGAAACATGTAAATAACAATCCTCGCACAAACGTAACCACTGTATTCGACTTTTGCCACTGCTGACAATTTGTTAAGAATTCTTGCGCGTTCTCGCTGCTCGTTATTGGTTTGAATTCAGTTGGGTGAAATGAGGGTGAAAAATAGTATCGTGTATTTTCCTGTATTACAACAGATAATTCGTACCATAAAATATTCCCTTTCCTATCGGATGACAAAAATGTTGTTCCCACTGTTAACTGTTACGTGATAAGTATCCTGATTGCGATGCTATCTTCGGTACGGGAATTCTTATAATGGAATTCGACCTACAGGAAAATGCCGTAGTTAGTAGTAACCTTAGAGTTTTTGCCGACGATGCGGTGGTGTACAGGGGTATATCAAATGAAGAGGACACGAAATCACTTAGCAAGAATTTAGATACAATTCAAGAGTGGTGCGACAAATGGGAGTTAGAAATCAACCTTAAAAAGTGTGTGGCTATCAATTTATGAAGGAGGAATAATTCGATAGAGCGATCCTATAGAATTAATAACACGAAGATCGAAAACGTTGAAATCGTAAGATATTTAGGTGTAACAATCATTAAAGATTTATCGTGGGGTAGACACATCTGGGAAATATGCGGCCGAGCGAAGAGAAAGCTAGGATATATAAAAAGAGTAGGTACTTGGGAAATGTGATGAGAAGACAAAAGAGCGATGCTATTTTTCACTAGTTAGGCCCCACCTTGAGTATGCAGCCTGTGTATGGGATCCTAATGAATTACGTTTGATGAGAGAACTAGACAGTGTGCAGCGTAGAGCAGCTAGGTTCGTCAATAGGTGTTACGATATGTTGAGTAGCGTTTCAGAATTAATAAAAGAATTAGGGTGGGAATCATTATCAGAGCGTAGGTTAAAGTACAGATTAAATCTATTAGAGACATTTCAATCGGATAGCTTTACTGAAGATGTTAGGTGCATATTAATAAAACCAGCGTATTATGCTAGATTCGACCAGATAAATAAGATTAGAGAGATAGATTGTCGTACCGATAGATTCAAAATGGCATTTTTCCCCCGTACTATAAGAGAATAGAATAGGCAGCATAGCAAAGGGATAGGTATTTATGGTTTTAGAGTAGTCTGCAGTGCATGATGCATGTATTAACCCCTTAAATACTATTGATCCGAACAATCTATTTGCATGAGACACAATAGTTGCTTGTTTGCATGTTAGTAGTGCATGCTTGGTGATCTTCACCCCCTGCCACACACCCTAGCGGTGGTTTACACGGTATCGTGTAGATGTAGATGTGATCTGGTATTTTAATGTCGCATAATCGAATATCGCTCAAGAATAACCACCGTATTTACCTTAGAATAAGTCTCAGGGTTTTTGGCGAAACATGAAAACAACAGTCTTCGCACAAACGTACCCACTATATTCGACTTCTGCCACTGCTGACAATTTGTTAAGAATTCTTGCGCTTTCTCTCTGCTTGTTATTGGTTTGAATTCAGTTGGGTGAAATGAGGGTGAAAAATAGTATCGTGTATTTTCCTGTACTACAACAGGTAATTCGTACCATAATATATTCCCTTTCCTATCGGATGACAAAAATGTTGTTTCCACTCTTAAGTTTTACGTGATGAGTATCCTGATTTCGAAACTATCTTCGGTAAGGGAATTCTTATAATGGAATTCGACTTACAGGCAAACGCACAGTTGATTTGTTTTTATACCGAGCACGGATTCGACTCACATAGAGACTGTGGTCAGATGATACCTCGCTGGGTACAACCTAAAGCGTCTAATATGATGCCTTCCACGTCGACATAAACATCGGTCAAACTGAATTAATTTTTTGTACGCTCTCGTGAAGCCACTCAACATTCATTTCACTCTCGCGAGATTAATTACTTGCGATTATCTGAAAGGAGGATGATCATCAGAAGTGTGTCCAAACTGCTTTTGACCAATCATTAGACAGGGCCACCATCTTTCGTGAATGCATAACGAGGTCACTGTATTCGTACTTGATGAGATTCCCTCAGAAACCAGACAAATTAATTTCCCTTGGATCTTTTTGGGGTATACTTTCGGAGTAATTTTCTTACCTTTGCGATTGTAACGAGTTTGGCTACATTGTTTTCAGCTGTAAACCGTTGAATGAGTTGTGAGCTTTTTTTATGATCGTTTTCATTGTTTTATTTCAGTTTCAATTTTTATATTTTTACTTACGAAACGAGGATTACTAAATAAAATATTGTGGAGCATGGATGCGCGCTGAAGATTGTGTTATGTAAGTCGATGTAAATTGCATTAAAAACATCCAAAGTGCACTAAGGACTGCGGAAAATTTCTTCTTTTCTATTTCCACTCATTCTACCTTGATATTTTATACTTTACTTGATGCAGCGTTAAACTGCGTAATCCATTTCTTCCTCTAAAAGAGCCTTAAGAAATATTCACGTGATTTTTTATGGAAAGTAAGTACCTTCCCCGCATATGCGTGATCCTTACGACATGAACTCCATCCTCACCCACCGCGTTCAACATGTATAGAACATGTAGACGAACGGTCAGATTTCCATTACTTGGTGACCCTTTTTTACAAACTAAGACGTGTTCGCTAATGGTCGCTCGATCACAGATCAGGGACTCAGATCTTTATAATGCACCATATGTTGTGCATGTTTGTTGAGAATTCACCCCCTGCCACACACCTTTATGGTGGCGTGCAGGTTATTATGTACATGTTGATGGCATGTAAAATCATAATAATCGAAATGTTTCTCAGAAAGTTTATCTGTTTTATGCAAGAGTTTTCAAGAGTTTTTCTCGCTAGCCAACCAAAGTATGAGAATGTAATGCAATATTTCTAATGGAATGGAAATATTTTTGATTAATTTTGTGAAAATGCTGGATAAATATCTTGCGATTGAAACTATGCTTGCTGGAATATATTTTCCCACTTTTCCTTTCCACCTCCTTTCTATCTTGGTAGTACATAAAAGGCAAGTTCAACTCATAGCTTATAGTTTGTGACATGATGAAATTGAGGACAATGTCACAGAAGTAATTGGTAATATTCAACTAACTCTCCATAGAAGCCGGACTTTGGAGGCATATTTTAAAAAAAGTCATATAGTTCCAGGAACTATCCGCCTTAAATGTTTAATTATTTCCAACGCGTCTGTTGATCGACTGATTGCCAATATAGTACCACTGAAATATGGGATAACGCCGAGTATTGCTCCTTTATTCAAGCAAGTCTTCCTTGCCGCATTCTTGTCCCATGTCAACATGTCCTAAAGTTTGTCTAACTTACGAAATTCTAGGGAGTAAAAATGTAATAATCTAATTTCACTTAAAGATCTAGATTGAAAAAGTGCCATTGCAATGCAATGCCTTTTTTTTGCATGCATGAGTATCTATGAAAGTGGTGTCGGGTTTCAAGACATGCATGGTATTCATGGGTGTGTCCTACATGATTGGGATTTGGTAGTTTTTCTTCTTTTTTTCCCAATTACTTTTAAAGGTGTAGTGTTTGCTTTGTTGTGTTCATTTTTGTTTGTTGTGTCATTGTTCCTGGTGTGGATGCACCCCCTGCCACATACCCACGAGGTGGCTTGCAGGGTATGTCGTAGATATAGATATAAGTGCAGGCAACGCAACGAATACAGACCTATCCAGTCAGTACATGGGGAACATGGTGAGTGATCATGTTTTTGCGGGAAAAAAATATTTCCAGGCATTTAGGCGAGTTATAGCCATGTGATGCCATCAGTTATGATGTTTTATATAATACTACAATGTTAAAATCGTCTATTAAATGAATTGAAATGGGAATCATTGTCAGATCTCAGGTTGAAATTTAGACTTAAACTCCATAATAAATTCCAAGATAATAATTCAGTGATGACGTTAAAAATATTTTGCGAACCCCAACTTAAAATGGTAGACTGGATTATGATCACAAAATTAGAGAAATTGATTGCCGAACGGTCAGATTCCAAATGTCCTTTTCTTGTCGTTCAATTAGGGATATGAATAGCGGTATATATATCCAATACGAGTGATTCAATGGATAGCGTAGGTAGTAGCATGTAGGTGTAAGGACTTTGAGTTAACCCAACTAACAGCATCATATTGTATGCTTACTTTGCTATTTGTATCTTTTTAAATAGTGAAGTTTAGACTAATATATCAATATTAATCCTATTTTATGCATGAAATGTAGTGCAAGTTTGGAGAGAATTCACCCCCTGCTACACATCTTTGAGGTAGCTTGAAGGGTATTATGTAGATGTAGATAACGAAGGAGATATGTTTGATGGAGACAAGGCAGTGTGGAAATGGTCCAGTCGGGCCTCTCTTTGGACGGTATTATTCCAGATTTTTATAATTCGAGCATGGCTTTTTGGCAAATTCACTGTTCGCATGCGCAATTGAACGTGCATACTCACTCTCTCTCTATCACTCTGAGGCTGCTCCCAAGCACCAGTCGCATGAACCGGTTTGAGTGCTGCACCCGACGCCGCTGAGGGCGGAAGCTAATCCTATGACCAACACGCCATGAGCTGGAATATCAAATCAGTCTCATTTCCATCGTCTGGATATTTCCCTCCAGAAGGAGTGCTGCCGCCTCCAGGAGCAGAGGAGTGCGGTGGACGTGACCTCAAATGATGCCGAGGGCTTAAGATTTCCATCTCCCATTCGGAAGTGGCTCCCTTTTTCATTTTTCAAAGCGGAGATTTTCATTCAAAGGACATGTCTCCATGCGTCTTCCCTCCCCTCTCTCTCTCTCCCCTCTCCATCCTTTCTTCCCCCTCTCTATTCCGAAATAATTCTCAGGAATTAATTTTCCACCTTAAAATCTAGTAGGGGTAGAACTCGCTTCACTCAAAGAGAAACTGTGAACTCTTAATGGACTCGTGAACCTCTTTGCTGACCGTCTTGAAGACATCCTGCCTGGGGGGTTATTTTGTAATCTCACCTTTAATGACTCTTTGCGGGAAGGCGGGAGATCCGTTTCGCTCTCTTAATGATCGGCTCACGAACGGTTCGTGAATTGTCGAAGCTTCTGTCGGTAGCGCTATCTGTTGCCGATCTCGGTGTGCTGAAGTTCTTCACGTTGTGCAAATTCCAAAAATACAATTTAAAATCGTTTGCATCTTTCTCGCTCTTGCTTTTTTCCTACTCAATTGCTTCAAGTGGAAACGATGGTGGCTCCATTTCACGTTCTTTATGAAGGTGAGATGGGAACTAATGGCAGGCGGAGATAATAAAACGGATCAAGAGTCGAAAGATACGGATCACAGCGGATGAATCGTCTAAAAGACCAGCACATGACCGACAGTTCACCGCTTGAGATCCGAAGATGGTCACGCCGCCTGGGTGGCGGAGTTTAACTACGAAAAAGTGATATTTTATGACGTGTTCTCACTAAAGTGAGACTACAAAATAACCTTCCAGGAAGGTACCTTTATGGTGGCTTGCAGGGTATTATTTAGATGTAGAGTCCTCTAGATGCCATTCTCAACACTACTCCCTCACCAGAGTTTATTATTGGCAATGCAGAGGACTCTGGCCGCTATACGCTTTTCCTTCTCATTCCTCCGTGATAAAGATGGTAGGGAGAAGAGAAACCCCTTAAAGCCTCTACGGAGGCGTTTTAAGATACGTTTTCATGTGGCCGTTTTTGCGTTGCGTTGACGCTGCGTTGTGCGGCAGGAAAATACCCTGTTTTCATGTCACCGGCAGCGCCATCAGCAACGCACCAAAACATATGACGGTGGTAAACTGTGGTATAGGTGATAATCCAGCGAAAGAATCACGTGACGAACAAATGACAGGTTGAATGCGTTGTTCCTCGCTCTGACGCAGCTGCGTCAATGCAGAAAGATGAAAGTTGACCAACTCCGGCGGCAACGCAGGCTGCGTTGGCGTGCTCGCTTCTGATTGGTGGCGCAGTGGTCGTCAACGCAAAAACGGCCACATGAAAACGTAGCTTTACTGATAGGAATGTTTTGCAGATTGACTTAAGATCAGTTTGATTTTACTGACAATTATTTAGTTTGTTTCCCTGTTTGCCTTTCGTAGTATGATCACAAAACTAAGTATTTAAGTAAGCTTTCACTGCTTATCTTCCGTTACATTTTTGGCAAACCCGTCGTCTCATAGCCATGCAGTATTACTACAACATCCTTTTGAAGCTCTGGGAGGAATACTGTATATATTATGGCCAGAGAATTTGTCTGAATGTGAAAGATGCACTTGAAGAAAATGTTGGCAGCGAAATATCGGCCGCGCAGAAGATATCGTGGCTGTTGTTGCTGTCTTTGTATGCGCGTGCGGTTTTGCAGTGCGTGACCTTATCCAGATGGCTCTGCAGACGGGCCTGTGAAGGCAAGGCCCCGAGGACGAAATGGGAATACTTAATTGGGACTACCTGCGGAGGAATTTTAGATTTCGGCTTCCAACCGCTCCCCGAAATTTATCGAGTCCTTTATTGGGTTTGTGGACTTGGCCGACCACCGCCGGAGCGTCTGACATCGGGGCAGAAGGTTTTTGGGTGGTGGCGGGAAGGGACGCTGAAGAATGGGGCCGTGGTGGAGCGAGGAGGGCGGCTCTCTGGAGACCAGGGGTGGTTTTGGGACGACCCGATTTGGATGGAACCAGTTGGCGCAGCAGTCGTCGCCTCCCGAAACACAATACAAAATTATCCTCTCCACCGCTCATATCCACTGAAATTTCCCCTTCTGGTTTTGGTCATTCGCTGAGGTCATCCATATCGGGGAGGGTTAAGAAAAAGTTGAAACTGGTTTTAATTACGAGCAATGTTTTGGTGCGTGATTCCCAGCTTAATTATCCGTCATCTTGGCAGTTTTTGGCGTCGGTTGATACTTAGAGAATCTTAGGGCTACTTAGAGATACTTAGGGCTATTTTCTGCCGGATCAGCCCTATTTTGGCCAGGCAATGAATAAAAATTCTGAAGCGTTTGGTTGTTTACTTAAAAAAATCCACGTTAACATTTTATTTGTTCATTGAAAAATTGAATTTACTCATGATTAACGATCAATTGAGAGTTCCAGGAGAAAAATTCACTTTTGTTGCTAATGCTTCATCAATTTTATATTTGGGTTGAAAGAATGAGGGTGGTTGATATTTTGCTAGTTGTTCCCAGCCGGTCGTACAATGTTTAATCGGAACCAAAATCGCAGTTTTCTACACGAAATTGTTAGATGGAAACGAAAAACGAATTTTAGTGAAAAAATCAATCTTCTAACTACAATAATTCACTAATAAATCAAAAATTAAAATAAGCAAAAGGTGACACCCACCGTAAAAGCTGCTTTGATAACATTGACGTCATTTTCCTCCCGTCCTTGACTGCTTTTAGGGGAAGGGAAGGGAGTGGAGGGGGGTTCTAGGAAGGTCTGCACGCACAGATCCTGTCGAAATCGCTCCGATTGGCGGAGTCAGTGTGTCCCCCCCTTTGCGAGAAGGCAAAGTAGCTTCGCGGGCTCAGTTGTGATTGGACGAAGTCGATATACGTCAGAGGTGGTACCACGCCCACTTTCCCGAAAGGGTTAAAAAAATAAGTTTTTCGCCGCTTATAACTCGAGAAATAATTAAGGGATCAAAAAATGGAAAAATACGTGTCTTTTTATTTTACAAACTCTATCAGATCCGGCAGTAAAAAAATATGGTAAACGACCCCCATTGTTGGCGTATATATCTGTAACAACATCTACAACTAAATAATACCCTGCAAGCCACCATAAAGTTGTGTGGCAGGGGGTGAACTCACACCAAACATGCACTACATATCATGCATAAAATTTTTAATTAAAAATTAAAATAGCAAAGCATACATGCAAAAACATGCTGTTAGTTGGGTTAGCTCTAAGTCCTTACACCAACATGCAGCTACCAATGTTATCCATTGCTACACTCGTATTGGATATATTTACCGGTATTCATATTCCTAATAGTACGAGGAAAAAAGAACATATTGAATCTGTCAGTTCGGCAATCTATTTCTCTAATTTTGTGATTATGGTCCAGTCTACCATAGTAAGTTGGGGTCCGCAAAATATTTTTAACATCATCACTGAAAATATGGTCTTGGAATTTATTTAAGAGATTAAATCTAAATTTCAACCTGCGATCTGACAATGATTCCCAATTTAATTCATTTAATAGACTGGTTACGCTAGTAAGGTTATCATACCGGCTCTTGACAAATCTTGCCGATCTTCGCTGCACACGTTCGAGTTCGTTATTTAGACCGATTTCGTAGGGATCCCATGCACTGGCAGCATATTGCATATGAGGTCTTACAAGGGAAAAGTAGCTGATTTCTCGTATATGATCGTCACATTTACCCAGTATTCTTTTGACGAATCCCAGTTTACGATTCGCTTGCCCCATTATTTCACGAATGTGTTTACCCCAGGAAAGATCATTTCTCAGTCTTATTCCAAGATATTTAATGGATTCCACGTTTGTTATTTCATTATTACTTATTTTGTATGTGCTAGGAGGAGAACTATTCTTTTTCCAAAAATTCATTACTACACATTTTTTAAACTTTAATTCTAACTGCCATGTATCACACCAATTTTCGATTGCTTGTAGGTCATCATTTAAATTGCTTATCGTTTGGGCTTAGAATTTCCCTGTACACAACTGCGTCATCGGGAAATAGAAGAAGCTTACTTTTTACCACCTTACTGATATCATTAATGTACAGAATGAACAGGAGTGGACCTATCACACTACCTTGTGGGACACCCGAAGTGACTTTAATTGCCGGTGAGGTAACAACTGGTTGCCCTGAAAGCCACCTCGAGGGTTTGTGTCTGGGGTTAGTCATCACCAAACATGAACTATGTACTACATGCGCTAAAGTTTCCTTGTACTGCTTACCTAAGAAGAGAGATTCCTATGAATATCATGCGGGACACACACTAACAGTGTTTCTTTCCATCCAACATGAGATAAAACAAATCAGCACTACAGAAGAGATGCATTACAAAGATTCCATTCTTAAATTCTAAAATGATACAAAAATCAGCAAATTAATAATCATCTCTCCTTTTTTCATTAATCGGTATTAATCTGGTGTTTAAAATTTCATTTAAATGGTTTTTTCAATTAATTCTATGAAGGTATCATGGTTTGAGAAGTCTTGAATCCGTTATGGTCACGAATTGTTTGCGGAAAGGAAGAATATTTGACTCTGATTATGGTGGAGTGCATTTCTCTTATCTTATCCTTTTGTGGTCCTTGTCTCCCAATGTAGCGTAGGTTCTTAAAATTAACTCGAGGTCGAAGTTGAACCCCACTGCCCTGTACTTATTCAAAGTTATATCGCTGGTAATAATGATAATGTACTTTTTTTATTAATTAGGCTTGTTCCTGATTATATATGAAACCTTATGGGAATGCTTACCGTAGTCCGAGTGATGCTTTCTGCATTTTTGAAGATGCAACTCTTTTATCGCCTAAGGCTTGATGGTGGATAGTGATGTGTCTTTAATATAACGTTCGTATATTTTTATGAAAAGGCTTGAGAAGTTTTCGTTTCTAGGCAGGTACTTAGCATTCACAGCCATGGAATCAATTTTCCATGGCATTTTTACGAAATTGATAATTTAAATGGGCGTGTTTGTTTTCGGTACGAAAATCAGTCTATTTTTCGAGTACACTGCATTTGTTGTCATCAATCTCAGAAGTATGGTAGGTTTATTTTATTTAATTGCTTTGGAAGTGGTATTTAATTGCTGCTTGACTTAACGTGGGGGCAAATAAAAAGAAATTTTGGATCGGACGAGTCCATTTGGCATGCGCGTAGTTGATTCCGCGGTCTTTCCCCTTGAATATTCCTTTGAAAATTCCTCAGCCGCGTCACCTAAGTGATGAAGGCATCCAGTTGATGAGAGTGTCCGTGGGGGGCGTGTCGTCTTGCCGCGTGAGACATCTCTCTCCACTTCTGATTCGTCGCGTCCCTCTGCCGCTCGAAGGCAACTTCTCGGAATATAAAAACGAAAAATGCAAATTAGAGTAAGGGCTGCGGGTGCTCCTTTGAAGGGTTGGCTTTAAGAAGTTTCGCGGATATCGCCCGGGAGAAGGAGCCGAGGGATTACCAACCGAAAGGAAAAAAAAAGATGAGGAGTCGGTATATTTCATTTGGGGAGGGAATCCTTTATGTGGGAATGTGAGAGGGGTGGGGGCGTGTGACTTGACGTTGGAAAGTGGAACTTGGCTCTCCGCAAATTTAGCGTCTTTATGCCGCACATAAGGAATCTTTGATTTTCCATAGAATGGGAATTCCCCTGGTGGGACGGGAGGGGGTTAAAATATGTGTCGTGGGGGGTGGGGAGGGGAGCAGGAGAATATCGGGGTATCAAGTGGGGGTTGGGCGCCGTACATAAGGGAGGGAGGGAGGGCCTTCGGGAGTTTTTTCTTTCTTCTTCTTCCGCTGCAGAGGGAGAAGAAAGGCGGTCTGCTGATGACCCCATTGTCATCGTCTCCACCGCTTGCTTCATTATGCTCTCTCCTAGCTCCTTTATTTCCGATTCCCTTTCCTCATCTCCATTCTCTCGGCGTGGACCCCGCGTGCAGGGAGGGCGCGTCAGGAGGAAGAGGCTGAAAAAGGTCGCGTCCCGAACTCAGCATCAGTCCTGAGGAACAGCGCGTTTCTCATCTTCATCATTTTTGAACTTGAACGTTTGCAGCGAAGATCGCCAAGATTTGCAAAGGGACTGTATGATAACCTTATTAGCGTAACCAGTCTATTAAATGAATTAAAATGAGAATCATTGTCAGATCGCAGGTTGAAATTTAGACTTAAATAGACAGTCTCCACTTAAATAAATTCGAAGACCATATTTTCAGTGATGATGTTAAAAATATTTTGCGAACCCCAACTTACAATAGTAGACTGGACCATAGTCGCAAAATTAGAGAAATTAATTGCCGAACTGACGAATTCAAAATGTCCTTTTTTCCTCGTACTATTAGGGATATGAATAACGGTAAATATATCCAGTACGAGTGTAGCAATGGATAACATTGGTAGCAGCATGTTGGTATAAGGGCTTGAAGCCAACCCAACGAACAGCATGTTTTTGCATGTATGCTCTACTATTTATATCTTTTTTTTATAGTGAAGTTTAGAACAGTATATAAATACTAATCCTTTTAAATACCTGATACGTAGTGCATGTTTGGTGAGAATTCACCCCCTGCCACACACCTTTATGGTGGCTTACAGGGTATTATGTAGATTTAGGTTTTACCTTGAGTTCTGTGAGGAAGTTGGACTCACGTAGCCCACAATGTTATTGGTTCGGCCGTCTCTTTTAAATTTGAGATCAGTTTTACCCTTTGGCTTCACATTTTTCTGATGTTTTATAATACATTTGGTTAAATTCCTCACCTTTTCATTACTCGTTAACTATGACAGTTATGACCTCTTTAGGTCAATACCAAGAGTTAAAACCATAGTCTTTGTGTGGCTTTCATGATATTTGAAGCGGTCGGAAACGATATGGTAAACGAGTAACGAAAACCTTAAACTGGTGCTGCCTCTACTTTGTGGATTGATGGTATAACGGGAGAAATAATGCACATAGTACGTATTTCACAAAATTTATTTTAAACCCAAACGGTTTCGACGTTAGCGGGTCATTTTCAAGGGTAGAATCTCAATCAATTTTGTGGAATAAGTACTAAGTGCATTATTTCTCCCATCAAGTAACGAAAAGGTGTGGAATATAATCAATATATTTTGTGGCATTTCCAAATTCCACTAAGTAAACCCGCTGACCCTTGATTTCTTCACGTTTTCCTCTGGTTGAGGTAACTGCGATAGCTCATGCTCAAGTATGTTCAAAATACCTTCTTCACCCTCTTCCTCTTCCCAAATTTCTTAGTGTCCCTGCGAACAATAATATCACGACTTCTCCGTCTCTCTCTCTTCCTCGTTCTCCCTACCGCTTTTCCCCAAATCCTGCCATTTACTCCCATCTACATCTACACGATACCCTGCAAGCCACCGCGATGGTGTGTGGCAGGGGGTGAAGATCACCAAGCCTGAACTACCGACATGCAAACAAGCAACTATAGGGTCTCATGCAAATAGATAGTTAAAAAGGATTAGGCAGAGTTGAGCGAAGAGATATGGACTAATATTCTACTCTTAAAAAAACATCGAGACTTGGAGTACCCGAAGATGTCTTGCGGTTTTGGGCTCGTAATTTTTTTATTTGATTCTGTCTTGGAGCCGTCAGTCTCGGGTTGACGCGAAATGACTTCTCCTCGGCCGCTTCTTTTTCTCCGTAGGCAATCCCTCCCTCCCTCACCACCCCCCACCTGATTTATATCCTCCCTTGCGCCCTCATCCTGTGTTTGCTTTCGTGATATTCTTATCTCCTTCCCCTCCCCCGCCGCCCTTGGGGAGAGAGAGGAAAGTGATTTTTGCTTTGTCCGACAGAGACGTCCCCCCCCCCATGCACCAGGCCTCGCATCCGGCCATCCCCAACGGGGACATCCCCCCTTCCCACTCCCCCCCGCCTAGAGATCTCACCACAAAGGCGCGTGGTTTCGGCGGGATGCCCTTGGGCTGTTGGCAGTGGAGTCGGGAGAGGGCGGCGCCCAATCGGTGATCGTCCTCAGCTCAGTGTCTCTCCCCCGTTGTCCCTGCATTGTCGTAGCCCGACTCCATTCCATCCCCCTGCCCCCTCACTCCTTGCCTGCGCACGCAATCAATCCTCTTCCCGTCCCTTCTTCTTCTCGTCACACTCCCTTTCCAGAACCTCTACAATCTTTGGCTTATTTCTTGTTTCATTCCGTTTATACCCAGGTGACGTTTTTAGATTTGGATTAAGTAGACCCTCCACTTTTTCGGGCCCCGTGCTTTCCTATGGCTTTTCCTCTTCTTAGTGTCACCACTCTTAATGGACCACTCCCTCACTCTTCACCGTGTACTCATCGCCAATCGGGATTAGTGGTTTTTCAAACCTTCACCCGCGCCAAAGGCGCTTGAGACTGGGAGGAAAGGCAGAAGGATAAGATGAATCTGCACAACAATTTGACCCGAAGTTAAGGTTTAAGGACGTAAGAAGTGGAAGCAGGACTGTATTTGAGATTGTGAATATGGATGAGCCTAAGTCATCAACTACTCTTACAACTTTTGGTAAACATATACGTGAAATAATGGGTCAAGCGAATCGTAAACTGGGATTCGTCAAAAGAGTACTGGGTAAATATGACGATCATGTACGAGAAATCAGCTACATTTACCTTGTTAGACCTCATTTGGAATATGCTGCCAGTGTATGGGATCCCTACGAAAATGGTCTAAATAACGAACTTGAACGTGTGCAGCGAAGATCTGCAAGATTTGTAAAGGGACGATACGATAATTATATTAACGTAACCAGTCTTTTTAAATTAATTAAAATGGGAATCATTTTTTCAGATCGTAGGTTGAAATTTAGGCAATATCTTAAATAAATTCCAAGATAATATTTTTTTAGCGATGACGTTAAAAATATTTTGCCATGTAAAGGCAGCGTATTCCAAATGAGGTTATTTTATTATTAAAAGTTATTGGGTTCTTATCGAAAGTGTAAATTAAAAAATTATTGAAAATAGTTCTCTATAAACTTAATAGCGACTCTTATGTATGTACATAGTAACGGGAATGGGGGCGTTTGCTCGGAACCGAAATCGCAATTTTTTGCATAAAATTGTGAGATGGAAACGAAAAAAGAATTTTAATAAAAAAAATTATCTTCTAACCACAACCATTCACTCATAAATCAAAAATTAAAATAAGCAAAAGGTGACGCCCACCGAAAAAGCTGCATTGATAACATTGACGTCACTTTCCTCCCGTCCTTGACTGCTTTTCTGGGTAGGGAAGGGAAGGGAGTTGAGGGGGGTTCTCGGAAGGTCTGTTCGCACAGATGCTGTAGCAACAGCTCCTATTGGCAGAGTTAGCTGTGTACCCCCCATTGCGATAAGGCAAAGTAGCTTCGCGGGTTCAGTTGTGATTGGACGAAGTCGATGACGTCAGAGGTTGCACCACACCCACTTTTCCGAAAGGGTTAAAAACATCAGTTTTTCGCCGCTTATAGCTCGAGAAATAATTGACGGATCAGAAAACGGAAGAGTAAGGGTCTTTTTATTTTACAAACTCTATCAAAATCGGCAATAAAAAATATGGCAAACGACCCCGTTATGGGTCTTGTCAGATGACTTTTTTTTAATTCTTTGCGGAAAAAATCTGTGGCTTTTTCGGGTATTTTTAACGCGTCACATCGAGAGTAATCGTTCGAGTAAATTATACTTTCAGGATCTCTTAACCAGTTAGCGTGAATTGAAGCACAATATTATTCTATCCTCAACCTACCGTAAAAGGAAACTTCTAAAAAAAGGAATACAGGCGGTACATTAATATTTCTGGTCGTCTGTACATCGCGGCAATTCCATATATCGTCTTCGTGCAACGTGGATCGCAGTTCATCCTTCTCTACCAAAGAGTCGAGCTATTTCGCGACTGGTGGCTTGAAATTGGAAAACCAGCCCAAGGATTGACTATCGGAACATTCCCGGAGGTTTTTATTTTGAGCACTCTACCAGCGAGACCCGACCGTAAAATTAAAGTAGTGAGCAGACGAATCGGTCTTCATCCCAACCCTTATCTCGGCAATATTCGTGTGCTGTGAGGAGCGTATCTAATTGCATTTAAATTTTGCCCGTCAATTTGTTTCGAATTGCTGGTAATAAAACATACTGCACGAGGGTGCATGTGCTGGCATTTCAGTGACGTGTGGAGAGCGGACTTTTACGGCCGACACGAGACCACAACTCGACGTCGGCGCTGACCTCTGGCGCCTCTGTGTCGAGACGCGAATTAACGTGAGGACGTAACGCGCTGACGACGGCCGGCCAAACGTTTAACGCTTCGAATGATTAAACTCGGCGGACTATTTTCGGGTTTAAACCCGTCATCTCTCTGCCTCACCCACCCACAAGGCATCCGAACGTATTCCTCGGGATTGGAGGCGATTCTGTAAACACGAATTCGAGATTTCAACGTCACAACTATGCTACCCGTGTACGGAATAAAACATCCACATCCAACGATACCCTGCAAGCCACCGCGAGGGTGTGTGGCAGGGAGTAAAGATCACCAAGCATGCACTACCGACATGCAACCTAGAAACTATATTGTCTCATGCAACTAGATTGCTAAAAATCTATAGTATTTAAGGAATTAATGCATTCATCATGCACTACAGACTACTCTAAAATATTTCCCCTACCTATCCCTTTGCTATGCTGCCTATTCTGTTCTCTTATAGTAGGGGGAAAAATGCCATTTTGAATCTATCGGTACGACAATCTATCTCACTAATCTTATTTATCTGGTCGAATTTAGGATAATGCGCTGTGGTTTTTAATATGTGCCTAACATCTTCAGTATAGCTATCCGATTGAAATTTCTCTAATAGATTTAATCTATACCTTAACCTACGCTCTGACAATGATTCCCACCCTAATTCTTGTAATTATTCTGATACACTACTAAACCTATCGTAACGCCTTTTAACATACCTAGCTGCTCTACGCTGCACACTGTCTAGTTCTCTGATCAAACCTAATTCATTCGGATCCCATGCACTGGCTGCATACTCAATGTGGGGCCTAACTAGTGAAAAGTAACATCGCTCTTTTGTCTTCTCATCACATTTCCCAATTACTCTTTTTATAAATCCTGGCTTTCTCTTCGCTCGGCCGCATATTTCCCGAATGTCATGGTTCGTAGAACAATTCTTGCTGCCCGCTGATGGTGCGACGGTCGTCCCGGGTCACGGCGACGGAGTCGGATCATTTCGTTGATTATCGCTCGCGCCACGCAATAGCTGGTGAGTGGGCGCTGTGATCGCGGTGGACCGCTGTCGTACCTGCGGTTGTAGCAGACGATGTTCACCTTTATCGCTTGGAATACAAGGCGAGTTTAGGTTCGGTCAGAGAATTAGGTTTGATCAGAGAACTTAACAGTGTGTAGCGCAGAGCAGCTAGGTTCGTTAAAAGGTGTTACGATAGGTTGAGTAGAGTGTTTAATAATACAAGAATTATAGTGGGCATTATTGACAGAGCGTAGGTTAAAGTTGAGATTAAATCTATTACAGAAATTCAAAGCGGATAGCTTTACTGAAAATGTTAGGAACATATTAAAAACACCAACGTATTATGCTAGATTCAACCTGATAAACAAGAATAGAGAGATAGATTGTCGTACTGATAGATAGATGTTAAGCACATATTAAAAACACCAGCGCATTATTCTAGATTCGACCAGATAAATAACATAAGATGGATAGATTTTCGACCTGATAGATTCAAAATGGCATATTCTCCCGTACTATAAGAGAACAGAGTAGGCAGCATAGGGAAGGGATAGGCAGGGGAAATATTTTAGAGTAGTCTGTAGTGCATGATGCATGTATTAATTACTTAAATACAATTGATACTAACAATCTATTATCATGAGACCCTATAGTTCCCAACACTTCTGAACTGAAGACGCCAGCAGGATGGCTGGAGAAACTGTCGTCACCCTGACACAGCACGACGCGGAGGAACGCCCGAAAGCCGTTACCAGTGTTGAGAAACGCCACGGAAACCTCAGATCCTATAGTTGCTTGTTTGCATGTCAATAGTGATGGCTTGGTGATCATCTCACACCCTCGCGGTGGCTATCAGGGTATCGCGTAGATGTAGATGTAGGTACACATGCAAATCTAACCCTTGTATGTCTCCGGTAGTGGTCGATGGGTATCGAATCGTTCTCCCCTGTGACCCAAAGCTCCCCATATGAGCCGAATATCTTTCGACTTTACAGAATCGCCCCCTGATCCCTGATTATGGCACCGGGAGGTTTTGCCGTCCGTATCGCCAAAGAACGTCCTCCCCATCCCCTCGCCCCTGCGAAAATCATTTGCCGGGATCTTCTCCAATTGGAGGTGGATTTCGCGCAATTGCGCCGCGACACTAATTGAATCCGATGAAGTGTCAGCGCGACGAGGGCGCCATTCAGCGGAATTAAACCGATAATGAGTCTGAAGGCGAGGCAAGAAGACGGGGAAGAAATACGACATCATGATACGGTAAATAGGTGTGGAAATGCGCCTCTTGTGAAGTGGAAATAGATGCTTGCACCTGTGCACATAGTGCGTAAAATGAATCGAGATTAGAATTCGCGGTTTGTAAAGGGGCGATACCCTTATTAGCGTAACCAGTCTATTAAATGAATTAAAATGGGAGTCATATGGGAGTCAGATCGCAGGTTGAAATTCAGACTCAATCTCTTAAACAAATCCCAAGATAATATTTTCAGTGATGATGTTAAAAATATTTTGCGGACCCCAACTTACTATGGGAGACTGGACTATAATCATAAAATTAAAGAAATAGATTGCCGAACTGACAGATTCAAAATGTCCTTTTTTCCTCGTACTATTAGGGATATAAATAACGGTAAATATATCCAGTACTAGTGTAGCAATTGATAACAATGGTAGTTGCATGTTGGTATAAGGACTTATAGCTAACCCAACTAACGGCATGTTTTTGCATGAATTCTTTGCTATTTTCATCTTTTTTAAATAGTGTAGTTTTGAACAGTACCTATATAAATGCTAATCCTTTTTTATGCATGATATGTAGTGCATGTTTGGAGAGAGTTCACCCCCTGCCACACACCTTTGTGGTGTCTTGCAGGGTATTTTGTAGATGTAGATGTAGGATCATGAACGCGTATTTGACTCATTCATTTTGGTGCCTTAAATCTTTGTTTTTTTCTCTATTTGATACTTTTCAGTATTTCGGGACACTTAAAGCAATTTCTTGTGAGCTCAATTGTTAAGGACTAGTATATATGTCATTTTGTCAATACAAATGCGTCTATTTAGCAACTATGTACATTCATAGTGGAGGTTCACTTGTGCATTGAAGGAACACGAATGTGACTGCTGGACTGGGAATGAAGTGATTCCGATGAGGAGAGAGATTACAGAAGTTCTCGTCTGCTATTCGCACGCGATTTATTCATCATTTGTTTTTGCGTCCTCATCTCTCGGAGATAAGAAGGAGAGATGGAAAAAAAAGGAGTGGAAGAAATGCGAAGCGTTGGTTGGGCTGGAAATAAACATGTCGTCGTTGTTTTGGAAGAGTTCGGAGGGAACCTTTCACCGATTCTGCGAAAAAACTTCGGGTCTTGGAGAGGATCCTTGCGGAACACTTCTGCATCTAACGTGTATTGATTCGAGAATTCTTTCCACTGGTTACTTGTTTACCGTGGTTCCCAGAAGTCGAGTGGCGAGGGGTTTCCAGGCCCTCTGAGGAAGGCCCGCGACCGCTCTTGTGTAAGGGGCCACGAGGGAAATCAGCAGAGACCCGTGTCACTCACGTGGGAGCAGGCGGTGGGTTGGATGGGTGCGGCGATGTAATCGAGGGGGAACGAGGGAGAAGAAGAGAAATAAAGCGACAGGAAAGAAATAATTGGGAAGAAATGAAGAATGAGACGAAAAAAACATATTGGGACGACAGACACTCTACACCTAAATAGCAAGTCATGCTACGGCTACAGAGAAATTTACATCTACATAATACCCGGCAAGCCACCATAAAGGTGTGTGACAGGGGGTGAACTCTCACCAAACATGACTACATATCATGCATAAAAAAAGGATGAGTACTTTTATAGGTACTGTTCAAAACTACGCTATTTAAAAAAAGATAAAAATAGCAAAACATACATGCAAAAACATGCCGTTAGTTGGGTTAGCTATAAGTCCTTATACCAACATGCAGCTACCAATGTTATCCATTGCTACACTCGTGAATCTAATTCGAAACTCGAAAATCTAATCGTAAACTGGGATTCATCTCAAGAGTATTGGGTAAATGTGACGATCATGTACGAGAAATCAGCTACTTTTCCCTTGTTAGACTTCATTTGGAATATGCTGCCAGTGTATGGGATTCCTACGAAATCGGTCTAAGTAACGAACTTGAACGTGTGCAGCGAAGATCGGCAAGATTTGTAAAGGGACGGTACGATAATTATATTATCGTAACCAGTCTATTAAATGAATTAAAATGGGAATCATTGTCAGATCGCAGGTTGAAATTTAGACTTAATCTCTTAAATAAATTCCAAGATAGTATTTTTAGTGATGACGTTCAAAATATTTTGCGAACCACAACTTACTATGGTAGACTGGACCATGATTACAAAATTAATTAAATCAGAGAACCTGAAGTTGCTTGTTTGCATGTCAATAGTGCATGCTTGGTGATCTTCACCCCATGCCACACACCCTCACGGTGGCTTGCAGGGTATCGTGTAGATGTAGATGTTTTACAGTAGCTCAGGGTAGACGAGTTTACCATAGCAAAATCAAGACGTTTCACACCATGATGCCTTCACAAAATAAATTTACCCTAACCTGAAAATTGAATGGCCACATTGGTTCAATACGGATTAATGAAAGAAACAGAGATAAAAATAAGGTATTGGATTTTTTAATTATAGGAATCCAGCGTGCTTGCATGAAATGCTAATATATGTAATTCATTTCCGTAGTGCTTCTTTGTACGTTTGATGAAAAATGGAATTGGTAATATATGTCCCAAATAATATTCACTGATATCTCTCCTTAGGTACACACATACTTAGTGTAAGTAAACTTTAGTGCATGTTTGGTGTTAACTCACCCACTGCCACACACCTCCCGAGGTGGCTTCTAAGGTTGTCAGTAGATACTCTGAGTTATTTTTAGAACTTTTTTGTTGACTTACGCTGAGGAATATAATTGAGGTTTAAGACCTTTGCCTGTCTCTATTTTATCGCCTTCTACGCTGATGCCATGCTGCTATTGCGGTCAGCCCTCTGCGAGGTGTCACGAGGTATTGGCTAAGGCGGAATTGATTTTCTGATACGCTAAAGTAATCAGATATCCTACGTACATCTTCTACTAAATCATCTACAGATAAATGTGCCTGGGTTTAATTTAATTCAATGATACCCTTACTTTCAAGTTAATTATCATTTCTCTCTCATGAAATTTTATCAATATTTCGTACTTCTCACTGTTGATAAGCTTATACATTGCTTTCATTATGTTATATTCGGTATTTCGTTAAATTATAGCAGTATAATTCTGCGTAAATTTTTGTAATTTAATTCACTTCCTTTTTAAGTTCATTGTTTGGCGTCGCTGCAAATGGCTGTAATGGAAATATATATTTGATAAAAGTATATGCCTAAAAAGTATAGAATCGTTGAAGTGGTAACTGATAATTTGGGAAGTTAAAACAATCCTAAAAATAAAAGCCTCGGTATTACATTTCTGTGGGAGGTTATTAAGGCTATTTTGCATTCCCACGGACGAACGTATAGCGTTAGTACCTACTTTTTGTTGGGAACTCGTGGAATTAGGGCAAGCAACGCTGTGCTTTTTCCCAGCTTGTGCTTTTTTCATTTACATTGGTTGCATCACTTTCGCGGACGGGCAAGTTTCTCATTAACTTAGTTGTTTGTGATCGAGATTGAGGGATTTATTTTTTTTAAATATTATTGGCGGTTTTAACTTTAAGTTGTACGGACACATTTTCTAGCAGACTGTATCTTGTGCTAGATTTTTCGATATAACAGTTGAGTGCGGTGAAGGAAAGTTAGCGAAATGTGTTCTTCGATATATTAGATCGAAAATTAATCAATATTTTCATTTTAAAGTCACTTTGATTAATTTAACGCATTAATTCATTGGCAATGAATGAGAGCAACCAATTAGAAGTAAAATGTCCAAATTTTTGTGATATATTATTTCCTGTAGTACAAAACTGTAACAGCAAACTCAAGGAGATTGACTCTCCTACTCGTTTTCGCCGACTATGAGTTGTCTGGAGAAGATACACCACTTCTTCGAGCCATAGTTTGTAGAGTATATGTGAATCATAGTAGGACCTTGTATCTGGCGCGTTTCGTCCGCAAATAAATGTCCTACAGCAAACAAAATCCTGAAATAAAAAAACAGAAATAAGAATTTAATGTAATGTATCATAATTGGATGTGGTTTAAGGACTTAAGAATAGGACACGAGAAGTAAAATTTACGCCTAATTAAACCAAAAAAAAATGAGTTTTGCAAAAAAGCCTGATGAGATGGAAATTTTTTCCTGGTTTCAGTGGAAAAAAATTAATACATCAACATCTACTTAATGCCCTGCAAGCCACCATAAGGTGTGTGGCAAGGGGTGAATTCTCACCAAACATGACCTACATATCATGCATAAAAAAGGATTAGTATTTATAACTTTTCTAAACTTCACTATTTAAAAAAAGGTAAAAATAGCAAAGCAAACATGCAAAAACATGCTGTTATTTGGGTTAGCTTCAAGTCCTTATACCAACATGCAGCTACCTATGCTATACATTGATTCACTCGTATTGGACATATTTACCGCGATCCATATCCATAATTGTACGAGGAAAAAAGGATATTTTGAATCTGTCAGTTCGGCAATTAATTTCTATAATTTTGTAATTATGGTCCAGTCTACTATAGTAAGTTGGGGTTCGCAAAATATTTTTAACATCATCACTGAAAATATTATCTTAGAATTTATTTAGAAGATTAAGTCTAAATTTTAACCTGCGATCTGGCAATGACTCCCATCTTAATTCATTTAATAGACTGATTACGCTCATATAGTTATCGTACCGTCCCTTTACAAATCTTGGCGATCTTCTCTGCACACGTTCAAGTTCGTTGTTTAGCAGCAATTGATTATCACCGATTAAAGCAGTAATTTCTCCAGTCTATTGATGATGCATTGAAATCTCCACCTATTATTATGTTACGATCGCGGTTACGGGACGTGATGGAATTTATCTGCTTTTCCAGTTCTAATAGTGAGTCAACATTAGTGGTTGGGGGCCTATAGAATGCGCGGAGAGATATTAGTTAAAGGTTATTGGTGTTTCAGTGGAAGAAAATCAATAAGAAGCAGTCAAAAAATACTATGCGTTATTTTGGATGCAGACCTGTGTCATATCTGCTTTCACGCATCGTCGCGTTCTCATCCACTCCGGCCTGGCGTCGACCCACGGTCGGCCAGGCAGTTGCCGCACCCAGCTCCGCCGACGGTGTGGAGGGATCCTAATGAATTAGGGTTGATCAGAGAACTAGACAGTGTGCAGCGTAGAACAAATAGGTTCGTTAAAAGGTGTTACGATAGGTTGAGTAGCGTTTCAGAATTGATAAAAGAATTACGGTGGAATACATTATCAGAGCATAGTTTAAAGTACAGATTAAATCTATTGGAGAAATTTGAATCGGATAGCTTTACTGAAGATGTTAGGCACATATTAAAAAAACCAACGTATTATGCTAGATTCGACCAGATAAATGAGATTAGAGAGAGATAGATTATCGTACTGATAGATTCAAAATGGCATTTTTCCCCCGTACTATAAGAGAACAGAATAGGCAGCATAGGAAAGGGATAGGTAGGTGAAATATTTTCGAGTATTCTGTAGTGCATGTTACTTGTATTGACGCTTCAAATACTATAGGTACAAACAATCTAGTAGCATGAGACCCTACGGTAGCTTGTTTGCATTTCGGTAGTGCATGCTTGGTGATCTTCACCCCCTGCCACACACCCTCGCGGTGGCTTGCAGGGTATCGTGTAGATGTAGATGTGGAGGACGGCATCCGAAAGGGGTGTGGATCGCGTCGTTGGAGATGGATGATGTCGGGCGAGGAGGGATTGGATTTGTCGAGGAGGAAAGCCCCTTCGGATTGCTGCTCTCCATATTGGCCCGTCTTCCCTTGCGGTACGTGCTCCGAACTCTTCATGCGCCCCCTCACCCGCGGCCTTGCTCGATTTTCCTCTCCGCCGATAAGTTCGTGTTCCTCCCCTAGTTCCATGGCCCTCTTAGTTTCCCGCACATCCCCCTTACCACCCACCCGCCCTCCCACGCATCTCGTACGCCGAGGTATGCTAGGACTCACCGCTCGATGAAAAGTTGAACGGCTCTCCGCCTCATAACCACCAGAGATGTTTTCGCCGCGTCTGCCTCTGCCCTCAATGCAATCGTCCTTTGACCTCGTGTAGCAGATCAAAGGGCGGTGATGAATGAATATCGTATAAACATGAGTTAGATGGTGCGAAACAGCCGGTCAGATCACCTAAAAGCCAGTGATGCACCTCGGGAAATATCTCTCCTCCTCCACCCAGCCTCATTCATCTCCCTTCCTGTTCCTTCTTCACTCTTCCTTCCTTCACTTTTCCTTCATTCACTCTTCCTTCTTACTTCACTTTTCCTTCTTACTTCACTCTTCCTTCACTCTTCCTGTTCCTTCTTTACTCTTCCTTCCTTCACTCTTCCTTCCTTCACTCTTCCTTCCTTCACTCTTCCTGTTCCTTCTTCACTCTCCCTTCTTCCTTCACTCTTCCTTCATTTACTCTTCCTTATTTTACTCTTCCTTCCTTCACTATTCCTTCCTTCACTCTTCTTTCTTCCTTCACTCTTCCTGTTCCTTCTTCACTCTTCCTTCTTCCTTCACTCATCCTGTTCTTTCTTCACTCTTCCTTATTTTACTCTTCCTTATTTTACTCTTCCTTCCTTCACTATTCCTTCCTTCACTTTTCCTGTTCCTTCTTCACTCTTCCTGTTCTTTCTTCACTCTTCCTTCCTTCACTTTTCCTTCCTTCACTCTTCCTTCCTTCACTCTTCCTTCCTTCACTCTTCCTTCCTTCACTCTTCCTTCCTTCACTCTTCCTTCTTCCTTCACTCTTCTTTCACTCTTCCTTCACTCTACATTCACTCTTCCTTCACTATTCCTTCCTTCACTTTTCCTTCCTTCACTCTTCCTTCCTTCACTATTCCTTCCTTCACTATTCCTTCCTTCACTATTCCTTCCTTCACTCTTCTTTCTTCCTTCACTCTTCTTTCTTCCTTCACTCTTCCTGTTCCTTATTCACTCTTCCTGTTCCTTCTTCACTCTTCCTTCCTTCACTCTTCCTTCCTTCACTCTTCCTTGCTTCACTCTTCCTTCCTTCACTCTTCCTTTTTCTTTCACTCTTCTTTCACTCTTCCTTCACTCTTCCTTCACTCTTCCTTTTTCCTTCACTCTTCCTTTTTCCTTCACTCTTCCTTTTTCCTTCACTCTTCCTTTTTCTTTCACTCTTCCTTTTTTCTTCACTCTTCCTTTTTCCTTCACTCTTCTTTCACTCTTCCTTCACTCTTCCTTTTTCCTTCACTCTTCTTTCACTCCTCCTTCATTCTTCCCTCCTTCTTCACTCTTCCTGCACACTCCTCCTCCACATTTGCCAACGCACGAGTCACTGAGGGCAATGGGTTGCAGTGTAATAAAGTAATGTTTTTTGTAAATATCTCATGCAAGACTGCTATTTAAAAGAATATTGTTAGCACATTGTGTAACGTCTGATATTTGTTTTGTTTGTTTGGGAGATGTTGGTCGGTTGCTGGGGAAGTGAAGCGGGTGGATTGTTGGGTTATTGATTGGTTTTTTTGGTGAGAAAGAATATTGGAGATTCTGATAAGCAGCGTTTTCTTTATTGAAGTTAGTGTTCTCCCGTAATGTTTTCCCGACGATTTACACAAAAATGACGGAGAATTATTGTTTACCTTGCATGAGTCTTCAGCTTTTTTGTACTAATAGAGAAGTTGGATAGTTTTGTGATAAGACGTTGTGATCATTTTGTTAGTATTTCAAGCTCACTTAAAGATATGTAATCGAAATCGCTATCATACATACAATTGGCTACAATTTAGACTATTTTTGGTATCTTTTAAGCCAATATTTTGCCTTGGCTCAAAGATATTTTCCGAGCACTTAGCAGGTTAGAGCCCATTTCAGAACGAAAACAAGTTTTGAGAGAGTGCGATCCTCCATGTGCAGTGATTTGGCGTTTCACTCTTCCCGCGAACAATACAGGTTCATATTTGCGGTGAGTCGTAATAAAGCTTAAAAGTCGTAATGCTTTTGTAAATCCGGAAAAATACTTTGCTCTGCAGTAAAACTTATTAATTTCTGATTCCTAGTTACTGGTTATTCAGCTGTGAACCCTTGATGCCTGGGCCTAAAACAAGTTCGCATAATGCGTGTAGTATGCTTCGTTTCTTGCGTTGCATCGGTGATGATCCACCCCCTGCCACACACATCTACATAATACCCTGCAAGCCACCACAAGAGTGTGTGGCAGGTGGTGATTTCTCACCAAACATGCACTACATATCATGCATAAAAAAGGAATAGTATTAATATAGTAGTCAGAACTACACTATTTAAAAAAGATAGAAATTGCAAAGCAAACATACAAAAACATTCTGTTAGTAGGGTTAGCTTTAAGTACTCATACCAACATGCAGCTACCAATGCTATTCATTGCTACTCTCCGATAGGACATATTTACCGTTATTCGTATCTCTAATTGTTCGAGGGAAAAAGGAAATCCTGAATCGGTCAGTTCGGCAATCAATTTCTCTTATTTTATGATTATGGTCCAGTCTGACATAGTTACTTGGGGTTCGTAAAATATTTTTAACATCATCACTGAAAATATTGCCTTAGAATTTGTTTAAGAGATTAAGTCTAAATTTCAACCTGCGATCTGATAATGATTCCCATTTCAATTCATTTAATATACTGGTTACGCTAATATAATTATCGTATCGTCCCTTTACAAATCTTGCCGATCTTCGCTGCACACGTTCAAGTTCATTACTTAGACCGATTTCGTAGGGATCCCATACACTGGCAGCATATTCCAAATGAGGACTAACAAGGGAAAAGTAGCTGATTTCTCGTACATGATCGTCACATTTACCCAATACTCTTTTGATGAAACCCAGTTTACGATTAGCTTGACCCATTATTTCACGTACCTATATGTTTACCCCAGGAAAGATCATGTGTCAGTCTTATTAAGATATTTAATGGATTCCACGTTTGTTATTTCATTATTACTTATTTTTTATGTCCTAGGAGGAGAACTATTCTTTTTCCAAAAATTCGTTACTACACATTTTTTAAAATTTAATTCTAACTGCCATGTATCACACCAATTTTCGATTGCTTGTAGGTCATCATTTTAATATTGCTTATCGTTTGGGCTTAGAATTTCCCTGTACACAACTGTGTCATCGGCAAATAGACGAAGCTTACTTTTTACCACCTTACTGATATCATTAATGTACAGAAGGAACAGGAGTGGACCTATCACACTACCTTGTGGGACACCCGAAGTGACTTCAATTTTCCGTGAGGTAACACCGTCCAAAATAACCCTTTGAACCCGATCATGTAGAAATTCACTTATCCATGATATAATGTTACTGTCTAGCCCATAAGATTTTAATTTCAATATTAGTTTGAAAAAAATTGGTGACGAAGAGTTTCGAACCTGGGACGTCGACATTGTGAAGCGAGTACTTCAACCTTAACCCAAACAGCACTGAAAAATTGGTGACGGAGAGTCTCGAACCAGGGACCCTGACATTGTGAAGCGAGTACTTTACCCCTAACCCAAACTACACCCTCCAAGAGGCATTGTGAGACGACACCTTGTGGATTCAGACTTTCATTTGTTCTTGAATTCAAATGCCTAAGAGATTTTCGGAATTACTTCCATTTTCAGATAACTCCAGAGAGTAATTTATTGAAGCTATCTGAATTTTCGATGGCCATAAAATCGATATTGCTGTCGGGGAAATGCTAGCCGTTCGACTCATAACTCCGAAAATAGAATTCAAGAAAAATAGAATCTTTTTTATCCTCTGTCACTATGTACTATGTCACTATGTCACTATGTACTATGTATCGTATAGATGTAGATGTAGATGTACTTTTGGGAACTAATGTAATCATGCTTTTATTACTTACATACATCATCATCATCGGTCAATAATCTTAGGATTGGTTTGGCGCAGCCCTCCACTTGATTCTTCTATAGGCTAACCTCTTCTTATTTTCGTAATTACGCTCTTTCACATCCTTCATGACCTGTTCCATGTATCTCATAGGAGGCCTTCAATTGCCGTACTTCCCGTTAACTTTTCCCTCGACGATTGTCATCATCAGGCCATCGTGTCATAAGATATGGCCGATTAAGTTTTAGAGTTCTCCACAGACTTCACTTTCTCGCACTCCTCTTAAGACTTCTTTGTTTGTCTTTAATGATAAATACTATATAAAGCTTCATTAACATCTATGGCAGTCTACTATCACCGCTTGTGCGTGTATTTGACAACAGTTCCGTTTTACCGCCAATCGCGGCTTTAGCGCTGGAATGAGGTTCGCCATTGGTTGTGGCTTCCTTGAAGCCCTTTCTTCCTTGCGTTGCCATCCATGATGGACCGCGAGGGCTCAAAATATTATACCTTGAACCTAGGTAAAATTGCCAAGTGAATTATGGATCCTGGGTAGCGTAGTGGTCTGCGCAGTGGCCCGAAAAGCCAAAGGTCCGTAGTTCGATTCCAGATCTAGGTGAATTTTTTCACATGGCAATTAATGTGAGTTCCGTAATGATTGAGGTCACAGGAGACTCCTCCATGACAATTCTTAGAGTAATGTGACCCATATTCTGTAATTGTTACATTTTCTCTGCCGGCGATTCTTAGAATAAGGTGGGAAACCTTTCCTCGCATACGGAACTCCGAGAAGAAATCTTGGTTGCGCTACCGAAGCTACGTGCTTGCGCAAGGGAATTGAGTGACGGCCTGTTAGAATAACACGAACAAAGCAAACAGCGCCACAATGATGGATTGCTGTGGGTCCATTGTTTTACTTCCTTGGTCTGATGACTCGTGATATTTAATAACATATTCACTCGAGAATTCTGAACTGATGAATGTTTTGATCTCTGAATACAAGTCACATGTGCAGTTGGGTAGAAATGCACTATGCGATCCTCCTTAGGCATCTGATTCGCCTGATTCATTTTTCAGCGAAATTAATCGTCATTCATTGCGATTCATTCGGTGGTGTACAGGGGTATATCAAATGAAGAGGACAGGAAATCACTTAGCAAGGATTTAGATTCAATTCAAGAGTGGTGCGAAAAATGGCAGTTAGAACTTAACCTTAAAAAGTGTGTAGCTATCAATTTATGGAGGAGGAATAAGTCGAAAGAGCGATCCTATAGAATTAATAACACGAAGGTCGAAAACGTTGAAACCGTAAGATATTTAGGAGTAACAATCACTAAAGATTTATCGTGGGGTAGACACATCCGGGAAATATGCGGCCGAGCGAAGAGAAAGCTAGGATTTATAAAAAGAGTACTTGGGAAATGTGATGAGAAGACAAAAGAGCGATGCTACTTTTCACTAGTTAGGCCCCACCTTGAGTATGCAGCCAGTGTATGGGATCCGAATGAATTAGGTTTGATGAGAGAACTAGACAGTGTGCAGCGTAGAGCAGCTAGGTTCGTCGAAAGGTGATACGATAGGTTGAGCAGTGTATCAGAATTAATACAAGAATTAGGGTGGGAATCATTATCAGAGCGTAGGTTAAAGTTCAGATTAAATCTATTAGAGAAATTTCAATCGGATAGCTTTACTGAAGATGTTAGGCACATATTAAAAACACCAGCGTATTATGCTAGATTCGATCAGATAAAAAAGATTAGAGAGATAGATTGTCGTACAGATAGATTCAAAATGGCATTTTTCCCCCGTACTATAAGAGAACAGAATAGGCAGCATAGGAAAGGGATAGGTAGGGGAAATATTCTAGAGTATTATGTAGTGCATGATGAATGTCTTACCCCTTAAATACTGTAGACACTAACAATCAAGTTGCATGAGACAATATAGTTGCTAGTTTGCATGCCTGGTGATCTTCACCCCCTGCCACACACCCTCACGGTGGCTTGCAGGGTATCGTATAAATGTAGATGTAGATAGATTCATTATTCATACCGATGTAACAAGGAAATGTAACGTGGGAGGAAGATGGGCTGGTCTCTTCCTTCCCGGTTTCCGTAAGTCGCTAAGCGGAATTGTGAGGGAATGGAAAATGCTGTAAGAAGCAGATTGCGGCTGAAGGTGGTTTGCAGCTGGTGGAAGCGAAGTGCATTATGGGTACGGTGTCGCGAAGTCGACCGCTTCGGCATCGACCGGAGTCGCCAGAGATGCCATATCGAATCGAATCGAAGATAGTTTCGAAATTCCAGAGGATCGAGCTAGTTCATTTGCTATAATAAGCAAAGATCCTGTATTTTAGAGAATTAGAGAAATATCAATTAGAGAATTACTAGAGAGCTATTAGAGAAGAGAGAGAGAGCTATAACAGAAATTTAAATCGAATAGCTTTACTAAAGATGTTAAGCACATATTAAAAACACCAGTGTATTATGCTAGATTCGACCAGATAAACAAGATTAGAGAGATAGATTGTCGTACCGATAGATTCAAAATGGAATTTTCCCCCCGTACTATAAGAGAACAGAATAGGCAGTATAGCGAAGAAATTGGTAGGGGAAATATTTAAGAGTAGCCTGTAGTGCATGATGCATGTATTAATCCCTTAAATACAATGTTTACTAACAATCTAGTTGCATGAGACCCTATAGTTGCTTGTTTGCATGTCGGTAGTGCATGCTTGGTGATCTTCACCCCCTGCCACACACCCTCGCGGTGGCTTGCAGGGTATGGTATAGATGAAGATGTAGATTTTGGGTCAGTGTTTGTTTAGAACCTCAACTACGTCCTTGCTCCACCCTCAAAAGACCGAATCATACTTTAGAGAATCGTAAGTATTGTGTTCGGACACTCTCAGCTTGATGAAATGCTCATTACTCTTATTTTGTGCCCCAGTAAATTCCAGTTGGTTAAAAGATAATTCTAGGAGCTTAATATCTGAATGCACATGTCTCAATCTTACTGTAATACATTTCTCTTATTTTGAATTTGAGAATCTGATGTACACTGAAAAAAAGATTTTCTTAAATCGAGAGGCGCTTTCTTGATTTAAAAGTAGCTCCCATTTAAATAGGTGCCCAGTATATTTTCCTAATTTAAGTGGGGATCCCACTATAGTGGTAGCCACAAGAAAAATATTCTTAAATTAAGAATACCCTCTTGGCAGATAAGTATAATTTAAAATTTGTAAATGAGCATTGAAACCAATAGTATTCATTGCAGTTACAACGAAGAGACATACTCACTTTTAAAACGCTCATTTTAACAAGTTCCAACAAGTTATTCTCCTTCCAAAAGTTCCAACAATTCATCCTTCTTCAGACAGTCTTCCTCTTCTGCGTCCGATTCCATGACGATAGCTGGATACAGAGCACTATATGATTCCAAGATGGCTGGATACTTGCGATAAATGAATCACGTTCAAGAATCTTGAATATTGTCGCAGGCCGAGCGTCTGAACAATAAAGATGATGATGATTGGAACCCCGTGGCTCGCGGACTGTAAAGTCTGCCTTTGGCTCCACGACTGTGAACAGTTGGCGCTAGGAAGGGCCAAACAATGTATTGAAGAATTGAAATCAACTTTGTATTGCCCCGTTTCCACTACTAACAAACAAAGCTACGCACTGAAAATGGGGCCCTTGGTGGCCAACCTAACGGCGTTGCATGTTGCCTTGAGCCGTGTAGTTTAAAGATCGCGAACGTTTGCCAAGTTTTAAACATCTAGTTGGAATTGGACTACAAGATAAATTCGCCTATGGTTCGGCATATTATGTCGCTATCTCACAATTTTTATTTGGCGCCCAATTTAAGAGAATCACTCCAGAAAGTTTAATCTAAACCATGTAGTTGTTTTGGTTCCTCTGCCGACCGTAGCCCGTTACTCCCCTGATCCCATCTTATCTTGGTATAAGACTGAAACATGATCTTTCCTGGGGTAAACCAATGCGTGAAATAATGGGTCAAGCGAATCGCAGACTGGACTGGGATTCATCGAAAGAGTATTGGGTAAATGTGAAGATCATGTACGAGAAATCAGCTTCTTTTCCCTTCTTAGAACTCATTTGGAATATGCTTCCAGTGTATGGGATCCCAACGAAATTGGTCTAAATAATGAACTTGAACGTGTGCAGCGAAGAGCGGCAAGATTTGTAAAGGGACGGTACGACAACTAAATTAGCGTAACCAGTCTATTAAATGAATTAAATTGGGATTCATTTTCAGATTGCCAATTGACATTTAGACTTATTCTCCTAAATAAATTCCAAGATAATATTTTCAGTGATGAAGTTAAAAATATTTTGCGAACCCAAACTTACTATGGTAGACTGGACCATAATTACAAAATTAAAGAAATTGATTTCCGAACCTTCAGATTCTAAAGGTTCTTTTTTCCTCGTACAATTAGGGATATGAATAGTGGTAAATATATCCAATACGAGTGAATATATCCATAGCATAGGTAGTTGCACGATGGTACTAGGACTTTAAGGTAACCCAACTAACAGCACGTTTATACATTCTTAGTTTGCTGTTTATATCTTTTTAAATAGTGCAGTTTAGACGAATATATATGAACACTAATCCTTTTTTATGCATGATATACTGTGCACGTTTGGTGAGAATTCACCTCCTGCCACACACCTTTGTGGTGGCTTGCAGGGTATTATGTAGATGTAGAAAGAAGCTCGCACCAGTGCGTAGATTCCGCAGGTCTTTCATGGCAGCAGTTTTTTACATCTTTCTTTGAGAATTTTTTTTATCGCAAATCTCCCTTCCAACGCTTCCCATAGACTTTTGAGAGATGTCCTTGGAGAATGAAGGAAATAATGAGAGGGTAGGGAGTGAATGCGACTGCAAATGTCTTGGAGATGCAGCGCGAGGGAAGAAGTTGCTGGAGAAAATATAGAAGAGGAGTTATTTCGGACATCCACTTTCCTCCCGCGTAATTTTGATTGCCTCGTGGGTATTCTGCAAAAAAGGTGGATACCAGTACTTCCTCGGTGAGTTTTATACGTCGGACATATGGCGGAAAATCCACCATTGTGGCTGGTTGCCTTTACTTTGCGTAATTATAAGTTGACCTCTCTTGTATTGGCTAACAACGTCCATGGAGTGAGTGTCTTTATGGCGTTATTAAATATCGTTAGAAATCTTTTCAATTGATAAAACATTCTGCTTTTCTGTTTTGATGATAGTCGGCAAAAAGCCGACGTAATTTTTTGTCGGTCCATGCATTTCTTTTTTTTCTATAGGTCCAAGACGAATGAATTATCTGTATCATGAGACACTCCCTGGCCGTTGCGTAGTTAACTATATCATCCGGTAGATATCATGTCACAGAACATTAGATGGTTTTGAGTCGCCTTTATGCATGCAGGAAGGAAGGGTAATAAGCTATAAAAAATCCTTTGTTCTTTTTTGATCAAAACTTAGTAGGCATATTTGTTCAAAAAACTAAAGAGATGGTCTCCATACGTGTGTTTTACCTAAAGAATATTTTTCTATGGCATCAGGAATATCGTTACATAATACCTAGTCCCATGGTTCGCGTGGTAATCTGTGGCTTCTATTGAACTGATCTTACGTACTTCATCACAATTGTAATCCTTACTTATAGGCGTGGAACACATCATTACCTTAGATCAGAAGAAATTCTCGATTAGCCTCATAATGAGGAAATAAAGAGCGATTGATGCGACTGCTCCTCATCTCCTCGTGGGCAAAAAGCAGCAGCCTTTTAAAGATATTCTCGCTGTCCAAAGAACCTTTCATCTTCGCCCCTGCTGCGTGCTTCAGGCAATCTTCTCTTTCTTTGCTCAAGTTTTACAAACGCCTTCTCTATACTTCTCGCAGCTCCTCTTCTTATTGCATCCAATGAGGTTGTGCGGAGTCAGATTTTATGATAAAGAGGCGACGAAAGAGATTCGCCGAGGCGCGTGTCGTAAAACGTCCTCCTTTTCTTTCTTAAGTATTTCGAGAGAAACGCCGTCTCATCTTTATTCACCCACTCGACCATCTTCCCACCGCCGCAAACATAAACATGGGAGTTATGAAATATGGTTCTGAAATTCCTCTCGGCGCGTCTTATTTTTCTCTTAATAAACGGGGAGGGTATTCAGAGATGGCGGTAGGAATGAGAGAAAGATATATTTTTTCCATTTTGAAAAGCTCTTTAGCATCCCCTTCCCTCTCTCCACCCTGTCATCCCCCTTTTTTTAATAATCGGGGACAATAGCTCCGAAGTTTTGCGTCCATTCCGTCCGCCCCCTTTCGCCCCCTTTCGCCCCCTTTCGCCCCCTTTCGCCCCGTCTGGGTCCCCTTCTTGCCCCTTCTCATTAAGGCTTCGCTCTGCTGCTACCGTCTTTTCACTGCACGCGCTGCACAATGCTCAAAGGAATTCACGACCCAGGCGTCGTAGGCGTGCCTTGCTCGTCCCATGATTCGGGGTAATCGAACTTCGACCTCTGGGTCGGCCTATGATCCAACGAGTGACAGTGAATTAAGAAGGGCCCTATCTCTCGCTAATTGGCTGTTTCAAGAAGCTTAATATATATATTCAATTGGACAGTCATTAGATTGCTCTTCAAAGTAAAAACAGATCTCCCGGCCACTCTACCCTGATGTCTCATTTCATGTCGGTTTGTAATTCAATTAGAGCTGAAATTCTACTGAACACCATGAATATTAAAATGCTTTATTTTGAATATTTCATTACTTCTAACTTATATTAGATGATTGTGGATTCGAAATAAGTAAATTATAAGTGCATCATTTTATTTATGCATATAAATGAATTCCTAAGAAGACTAAGATATTGGTGTGCAGCAAGAAAGAAGAGGCCAAAACCAATGTCAAACTAGGAAAACAAAAACATGATGAGGTAAAAGAGTTCTGTTACCTAGGAAGCCGAGTACGATGGACGAAGCAACGATGTATGAAGCAAGAAAGAAATAGTAAGTAGAATAGTATTCTCAAAGAGGGAATTCTATTAAAAGAAGAATCTACCTACAGCTGGAAATACAAGCGTAGAAGTAAGATAAAACAATTCATCAGAACGTACATCTGGAGCATTTTTCTTAGCGGCAGATAGGCATGGACGATGACAGCAGCGGAGAAGAAAAGGGTGGAAACATTCTGAATATGGTGCTACCGAAGAATGTATAAGATAAAATGGATCGACCGAGTTAGTAACGAGTAGGTCCTAAGAAGAATGGGAGAAAAGAGAAGTCTGCTGATATCTCTAAAAAGAAGAAGGGACAACAAAATCGGCCTTATCTTGAGACACGATGGCCTGATGAATACAATCGTCGAGGCAAAAGTGAACGGGAACATTGTAAAAGACAGGCCTCGTGTGAGATACATGTAACAGGTTGTGAGGGATGTAAAAGAGAAGAATTACGTCAAAATGAAAAGGTTGGCCGATAGAAGAATCGAGTGGAAGCTGCGTCAAACCAATCCTAGAATTGTTGACCGATGATGATGTTGATGAAATGAATTCCTAATTAAAAACTATTACATTAATTTATTTTAACTAACAATGTATGTAGTCTCATTGTTAGTTAATATTAATTTTCCAGCTAGAATTCCACTTGCATCGTGATCTAACGCTTAATATTTTCAATGGTGGTAGCATTGTGACTCTTGGTTTCATAGTGTAGATTAGTAGTTAAGATTTTTTTACCTGCCTACATGGTAGTGAGTGTTCTATTTATAATACATGCCTGGTTATATTTCACCCCCTGCCACACACCCTTCTGGGGTATTTTAAGATGGAGATAAAAATGCTTAGGCGTATGCCAGGTTGAGACTTTTAGTAGGTTGTGGCATGGACTGCCTATTGGACGGCAATTGTTCCGGAGGAATTTCATCTGGGGATATAAGTGCCATCATAAGGTTATGATGCTCAGCGGTTTTAGGCTCCAGATGTGCTGATAAATGGTTTGATAGCTTCCAAGCTTACATTTCAGCTATAAGTAGTCTTCTTTTCTCCTGAGCTATTCTAATATATCTTTCTCGCTTCATCCGTCGCTAGTAACTCGGCTTCCTAGATAGCAAGTCACTCACATCCATTTCATGCAAAGTCCTGGAACATACAATTGTCATTTCAGTCATGGGGCACCTAGATAGCCAAAATGTATTGTCCTATGTTCAGCAAGGTTTCCGGAAGAGAAGATCATGTGAAACTCGACTTGCTCTCTTTTCCCAAGATATTTTAGTTTCCGGCGAAAATAATATACCATTGGATGCTATATTTCTCGATTTCAAAAAAGCTTTTGACAAGGTGTCTCAGCAAACTAATCTTAAATTAAAATCATATGGGTTAGACAGTAATATAATATCATGGCTAAATGATTTCCTTCATTATCGGGTGCAAAGGGTTGTTTTGGACGGTGTTACCTCACCGGCAATTAAAGTCACTTCGGGTGTCCCACAAGGTAGTGTGATAGCTCCACTCCTGTTCCTTTCGTACATAAATGATATCAGTAAGGTGGTAAAAAGTAAGCTTCGTCTATTTGCCGATGACGCAGTAGTGTACGGGGAAATTCTAGGCCCAATGGAAAAGAATATTTAAATATTGACCTACAAGCAATTGAAACTTGGTGTGATACATGGCAGTTAGAATTAAACTTTAAAAAATGTCTTGCAATGAACTTTTGGAAAAGGAATAGCTCTCCTCCTACCACTTACAAAATAAGATGAATTAACAAACGTGGAACCCATTAAATATCTTGGAATAAGACTGACACATGATCTTTACTGGGGTAAACACATACGTGAAATAACGGGTCAAGTGGATCGTAGACTGGGATTCATCAAAAGAGTGTTGGGTAAATGTGACTATCATGTACGAGAAATCGGCTACTTTTTCCTTGTTAGACGTCATTTGGAAAATGCTGCCAGTGTATGGGATCCCTACGAAATCGGTCTAAGTAATGAACTTGAACATGTGCAGCGAAGATCGGCATGAGTTTTAAAGGGACGGTACGATAACCTCATTAGCGTAACCATTCTATTAAATGAATTAAATTCGTAATCATTGTCAGATCGCAGGTTGAAATTTAGACTTTATCTATTAAACAAATTCCAAGACCATATTTTCAGTGATGATGTTAAAAATATTTTACGAACCCCAACTTACTATGGTTGACTGGACTATAATTACAAAATTAGAGAAATTGATTGCCGAACTGACAGATTCAAGATGTCCTTTTTTCCTCGTACAATTAGGGATTTGAATAACGGTAAACGTATCCAATACGAGTGTAGCAATTGATAACACTGGTAGCTGCATGTTGGTATGAGCACTTAAAGCTAACCAAACTAACAGCATGTTTTTGCATGTTTGCTTTGCAATTTTTATCTTTTTTTAATTAGTGAAATTTAGAACAGTAGGTATATAAATGCTAATCTTTTTTATGGATGAAATGTAGTGCATGTTTGGTTAGAATTCACCCCCTGCCACACACTTTTATGGTGGATTGCTGGGTATTATGTATATGTAGATATGACGATGTTACGATGTCCTGGTTTGTCAATATATGGCGATTTCACGACATGACGACCTCCCGGTATCAATCAACCTGTATCTCGATATTTCCAATTTATATCGTGGAGCCGATTTATCGAAGCCACTGCGATATCAAGTTGATATCGTAGTTCGATATTCAAAACTTAATATCTCACAGCCCTAGTCACCATCATTCAGTCGAGAGGCTGCCTCCCTGCCGTAGTGCCCTTACTTAGTTTTTCACGCCATCCAGATTGACGCACTGCCCCTGACAGGGTGCCAGCGACACTTTAAGAACATCTGCAAAAGCCAATTGATTTATATCGAATTTTATGTAAACCTGCGTTCGTAGTTCCGAAATATGTCCTCTCATTCTCGCTCTTAATGAGCAACATTTTAATTGTGTACTATTCGACGATCTTATTTGCCTCTTTACTTCTTATCAGTGTTCGTGGATTTAGTTGTGTGTGATCTTAATAAACCTTTATATCCGCAGCAGTTCCCTTCAAATGCATTTACGACTACTCCAATTGTTTTTCTAATAATGCCCAATTAAGGAATTTATTCTAATGGGGTCGTTCACCATATTTTTTTATTGCCGAATCTGATAGAGTTTGCAAAAATAAGAAGACCCTTTTTTTCCGTTTTCTGATCCGTCAATTATTTATCGAGCTGTAAGCGGTGAAAAACTGATGTTTTTAACCTTTCCGGAAAAGTGGGCTTGGTGCAACCTCTGACGTATATCGACTTCGTCCAATCACAACTGAGCCCGCGAAGCTACTTCACCTTATGGCAAAGGGGGGGACACAGCTGGCTCTCCCAATGGGAGCGATTTCGACAGCATCTGTGCGAGCAGACCTTCCGAGAACCCCCCTGCACTCCCTTCCCTTCCTCGAAAAGCAGTCAAGGACGGGAGGAAAGTGAAGTCAATGATATCAAAGCAGCTTCCTCGGTGGGCGTCACCTTTTGCTTAATTTAATTTTTGATTTATGAGTGAATGGTTCGGGTTAGAAGATTAATTTTTTCACTAAAATTCTTTTTTCGTTTCCATCTAACGATTTCGTGTACGAAATTGCGATTTCGGTTCCGAGTAAACGCCCCCATTGCTCTAGCTGTCTCTTCGACTGTTTAATTTTCAAAACATTGGCCCTGAAAATTTTTATTGCATGTAATCGAAATTCCGAATTGAATATTGAATTTCAAATGCCTCTGATGTGCATCATCTTCAAGGTTAGGTTACTGAATACGGACATTTGTGTTCAGTGATGGTATAGGAGAACCTCGGCAAGAAGTGACTCAAGGGGATTAGGGAAACAGTCTTGATATCGAGGTGCCCTTTCTGTTGAGGGTCGTGTTATCAAGGTTATTTTGGCCATCTGTCGTGTTATCGAGGTTAATGTAATAACTAAATCCCTTCATAACGAGTGAATTTTAGAGCAACCCTTGCCAACACGTTTGGTTTTAAAGTATAATTTATAGTACTGTTATATTATGTAACAAAGTTTGCAACAGGTTAGTAAAGTCAAGTCAGAGGCGTAGACGTCTGCAGAAGCGTTTTTGGCAGTGGTATCCGACAGCCTTAAAGGTTGACCCATTCATGTATAGGGTCGAGTTATCGAGGTTGATTTCCCAAAACGACTTGTTATAGAGGTTGTGAGTTACGCTGTGAATACGGAAAAATCCGTGTTATTGAGGTTGTTTGGATAATAATAGTCGCGTTATAGAGGTTAATTTAACATTATGTGTTATGGCAAACTCAAGGGGATTTGAAAATTGCACTTTTAATTGAGGTTGTCGTGTTATTTATTTATTTAATAATTTTAAATTCACCCAACATGAAAAACACAATAATAGGTTAAACGTTTTTCACAAATAATCGTAATTACAATCATAATACAAAAAAAACTTAATACACTAATAAAACAATTAATTGCCAAAACAGTCAAGGTCGGCTAAATGTCACATGCAAAATTCTGCACAAATTTATTATGTCTCTAACATCGACAATATCTGTCACTGAAACATTTCTTTGGGTAAATTTATATTTATTTCACTTGAAAATGTATTGAATGAGATACATATTCTATCATTAGGTGCATTCATACAATCTACATCTACATCTATACCTTACCCTGCAAGCCACAGAGAGGGTCTGTGGTAGGGGGTGAAGATCACCAAGCATGCACTACCGACATGCAAACAAGCAACTATAGGGTCTCATGCAACTAGATTGTTAGTATCTATAGTATTTAAGGGGTAAGACATGCATCATGCACTACAGAATACTCTAAAATATTTCCCCTACCTATCCCTTCGCTATGCTGCCTATTCAGTTCTCCTATAGTACGGGGGAAAAATGCCATTTTGAATCTATCGGTACGACAATCTATCTCTCTAATCTTATTTATCTGGTCGAATCTAGCATAATACGCTGGTTTTTTTAATATGTGCCTAACATCTTCAGTAAAGCTATCCGATTGAAATTCATATAATAGATTTAAGCGACTATAGGGCCTCATGGAACTAGATTGTTAGTAAATATAGTATTTAAGGGATTAATACATGCATCATGCACCACAGACTACTGTAAAATATTTCATCAACCTATCCCTTTGCTATGCTGCCTTTTCTGTTCTCTTAGAATACGTGGGAAAAATGCCATTTTGAATCTATCAGTACGACAATCTATCTCTCTAATCTTATCTATCTGGTCGAATCTAGCGTAATACGCTGGTGTATTTAATATGTGCCTAACATCTTCAGGAAAGTTTTCCGATTTGAATTTCTCTAATAGAATTATTCAGTACTTTAACCTACGCTCTGATATTGATTCCCACCCTAATTCTTTCGTTAATTCTCAAACGCTACTCAACCTATCGCAACACCTTTTAATGAACCTAGCTGCTCTCCGCTGCACACTGTCTAGTTCTCTGATCAAACCTATTTCATTCGGATCCCATACACTGGCTGCATACTCAAGGTGGGGCCTAACTAGAGAAAAGTAACATCGCTCTTTTGTCTTCTCATCACATTTCCCAAGTAATGTTTTTATACAATAATTTGTGTTCACACTTCTTATATAGAATGTCCTTTTTTGCCTTGCTTTTTTGGTCGGGACTAAAAATTGAGGTTATTGAGGGTTGTGTGAGCGAGGTTCCACTGTACTTTGATTGGACGCTGCAATTTACGTCGTGGGTACGGAAGCTCGTTACCGTCCGACCCCGCCCCTTGTGCCGCACTCAAATGAGAGTGAGGGCCCCTCTCATTTGAGGCCCCCGAAACACTCGCCCGCATTCTCCCTCCCTGCAGGCCCAAACTGCCCCCCTGCCTCCAGTTCGTCTCTCTTCCGCCCCTCCGGTGGGGGTTGGCCTTCCCTCCCACCCGCTCACCTGTGGAGTGCCGCCCTCGACCCCAAAATCAGTGCTGACCTCTCTCCGGGAGAGAGTGCCCTCCTCAAGGCAATCGACGCGCAAGTGTGATCATCGAGTCGGAGGACATCGCCTCGCTTTCTCAGCGCGCGCGCTTATGGTCCACCGCTCTCTGCAATGTTTACACTCGGAACCGAAATCGCAATTTTGTACACGAAATCATTAGATGGAAATGAATAAGAATTTTAGTGAACAAATTCATCTTCTTACCACAACCGTTCACTCATAAATCAAAAATTAAATTAAGCAAAAGGTGACGCCCCCCGATAAAGCTGCTGTGTAAACAATGACGTCATTTTCTTCCCGTCCTTGACTGCTTTTAGGAGAAGGGAAGGGAGTGGAGGGGGTTCTCGGAAGGTCTGCTCCCACAGATACTGTCGCAACCGTCCCTATTGGCAGAGTCAGCTGTGTCCCCCCCACTGTGATGAGGCGAAGTAACTTCGTGGGCTTCGTTGTGATTGGACGAAGTCTTTATACGTCTTTATACACCACGCCCACACTTTTACGAAAGGGTTAAAAACATCAGTTTTTCAACGCTTATAACTAAATAAATAATTGACGGGTCAGAAAACGAAAAAATGCGGGTCTTTTTATTTTACAAATCATCAGATTCGGCAAAAAAATATGGTAAAGGACCCCATTCCGAGGTGCGTCGGGCCACGAATGGAAGTTAAGGATTCCCCAGGACTTCGATATTTACGGTAAAATAACTTCAAGACTGAAGTCTTAAAGATATAGGATAAAGATTATATATCTCTCCTTATTTTGTAAAAGTCTATCTAACTATTTTATGCAGAAATGTAATATGACAATCACTCTGTGAACGGAAAAATTACTGTGCAGCTCGTTTAAAAGTAATTGATATGTGACGTTTTTGGTCTGAGATTTTTGAACTCAGAGCATTGAATAAATTTATATTGTATTCTAAAGACAAAAGTCTTAATTTTAATTCAATTTGCTATGGTATTGTTAGAATTATAGGTGCACTCTCTGCTGAAGTTATATCGTATCATGAAATGCAAGGGACGTCAATGATTATTAGAAACCTTATTAGTTTAAATATCTTTAGTTCTTTTGGTTAAACGCGGCATTGTTTATGAGCACATTTTATCTTTTTTTAATTTTTTAATAGTTTCCAATCTGGTTCAAAGTAAATTTAAAACTCTTCATTATCAGTAGGTAAAGAAGTAGGTACCTTTTACTTTTTTTCACCTTTACCAAAGGGCAAATGTTCATCTACATCTACATCTACATATACCTTGCAAGACACCTCAAAGGTGTGTGGCAGGGGTTGAATTCTCACCAAACAGGCACTACATATCATTCATTTAAAATATTAGTATTGATATATATTTGTCTAAACTGCAATATTTAAAAAGATATAAATATCAAACTACGCTAGCAAAAACATGCCGTTAGTTGGGTTACCTTCAAGTCCTTGCATCAACATGCAACTACCTATGCTATGGATTGAATCACTCGTATTGGACATATTTACCGGTATTCATATCCCTAATTGTGCGAGGGAAAAAGGACATTTTGAAATTGTCAATTCGGCAATCAATTTATCTAATTTTGTGATTATGGTCTAGTCTACCATAGTAAGTTGGAGTTCGCAAAATATTTTAAACGTCATCACTGAAAATATTATCTTGGAATTTATTTAGGAGATCAAGTCTAAATTTCAACCTGTAATCTGACAATAATTCCCATTTTAATTCATTTAATAGGCTGGTTACGCTAATATAGTTATCTTACCGTCCCTTTACAAATATTGCCGATCTTCGCTGCACACGTTCAAGTTCATTATTTAGACCGATTTCGTAGGGATCCTATGCACTGGCAGCATATTCCACATGAAGTCTAACAAGGGAAAAATAGCTGATTTCTCGTACATGTTCGTCACATTTACCCAATACTCTTTGTTCTGAGGAATGAGAATATTGCTTGCACAAGGAAAATTATGGGGTAGTACATTGTGGGACTCACGCGGCTAAAGATAATATACTTAACTCACCTCCCTGGCGTTATTTACCACTTTTGCTGCCTACCGGCTTTTCTCCATTCTCTGCATCTTCCATCGTCGCCGCTGTATTCCACCGCATTCCTTTCCGTTCCGCACCCTCACGGCACCACTTGTCCTCCCGCTCCCTCCTCTGCGCCTTACATCGTCCCCCCCGCACCATTGCCCTGCGAATGTTTCGAATGCCGCGCATTGCACCGCGAAGCAATTTGCGTTGCATTCCGGAAGGAGCCGTGATTACTGCGGCCGCTCCTCCTTGGCTCCAATTGGCTCCTCCTCCTTTCCTTCCACACTCAAAGTGTCTGTTGTGTACCAGCGACTCATGAGGAAAGCAAATGGATTCGCCCTGCGATGGAAATGTATTTGTTTGACGATAATGCTTGGCAAATATTCTTATTTGCGAATGATTTTCGCATATTTGGAGCAGCTAACGTGAAAGAATAACATGATATATAAGCTGATGCTGTGCAGTTGTGAAAAACAAACTTCTGCATAATTGGATAGAACGTATAATGTTTAAAAGAAAAATATCCTTGCCAAAATATAAAACAGACTAGGTTAATAGTCATGAAGAATTTAGTTCTAAGTTCTGCTGAAAAAAAGGCTAGCAGATGAAGTGGTTGCTACAATAAGTGTTCGTGGTTTATAAGCAACCAAACTAAGTAATAATAAAATTATTATGTATTCGGTACATCTGCATCTACATAATACCATGCAAGTCATCATAAAGGTGTGTGGCAGGGGGTGAATTCTCACCAAACATGCACTACATATCATGCACAAAAAAGGATTAGTATTTATATAGGTACTGTTCAAAACTACACCATTTAAAAAAGATAACAATAGCAAAGCAAACATGCAAAAACATGCTGTTAGTTGGGTTAGCTTCAAGTCCCTATACCAACATGCAGCTACCAATGTTATGAACGTGTCATGTTACAACGTTACCAATGTTATGTTGAACGTGTGCAGCGAAGATCGGCAAGATTTGTAAAGGGACGATACGATAATTATATTAGCGTAACCAGTCTATTAAATGAATTGAAATGGCAATCATTGTCAGATCGCAGGTTGAAATTTAGACTTAATCTCTTCCACAAATTCCAAGGCAATATTTTCAGTGATGATGTTAAAAATATTTTACGAACCCCAACTTACTATGGCAGACTGGACCATATTCATAAAGTTAGAGAAATTGATTGCCGAACTGACCGATTCAAAATGTCCTTTTTCCCTCGCACAATTAGAGATACGAATAACGGTAAATATGTCCTATCGGAGAGTATCAATGAATAGCATTGGTAGCTGCATGTTGGTATGAGTACTTAAAGCTAACCCTACTAACAGAATTCATGTTTCTGTTCATTCTTCATGTTTTTGCATGTTTGCTTTGCAATTTCTATCTTTTTTAAATAGTGTAGTTCTGACTACTATATTAATACTATTCCTTTTTTATGCATGATATATAGTGCATGTTTGGTGAGCAATCACCCCCTGCCACACACCCTTGTGGTGGCTTGCAGAGTATTATGTAGATGTTATCTAATGCTACACTCGTACTGGATATATTTACCGTTAATCATATCTCTAATTGTACGAGGAAAAAAGGACGTATTGAATCTGTCAATTCGGCAATCAATTTCTCTAATTTTGTAATTATGGTCCAGTCTACCATAGTAAGTTGGGGTGCGGAAAATATTTTAACGTCATCACTGAAAATATTATCTTGGAATGTATTTAGGAGTTTAAGTTTGAATTTCAACACAACGATCTGACAATGATTCCCAATGTAATAGACTGCTTACGGAAATAAGGTTATCGCACCGTCCCTTTACAAATGGTTCCAACTTGTATCGTTTCTAACATAATCGATCATTGTCTATAAGATACCTCACAGAGTGAAGGCAGAGAGGTGGATGCTTGAAGCTTCGGACCGGCCTAGTAGATAGCTAATAACAGTTGCAGGAGTATGACTTGTTTTAGCGGTTGCATTGCAATCACCGTGATCCGAGGTCAGCAGGACTGGACAAGTCAGAATGCATCTCAATGCTTAAAACCTTATCAACGCAGGCTTAGGAGAATCGGAGGGAATGTCTTTACCGTTACTTCGCGGAGAGGGAACGTCAAGGTTATACGTATGGAATGTAGATAGAAAGATTCTCTTGTTGCCAGCTCCGCAAACCGGCATTTAAGTAATTGATAGTTAAATTGAGTTCGCTACACTTAACTCACCTGGTTGAGTAAAATTTTTATGTTATGGGTGAGACCTCAACCTCTCCCAAAGAAAATTTTCCGTTTATGTGCGTTTGTTCGCCAACCACGCTACACAATGGTAAGGATGTGAAACATTAATTTTCTGAACATATCTTGACGTCAGTTTGCGGTATAGCAGAAAATTAATTGAGCTATGTGAACTGGAAGTTTGTGTCTTGGTCAGTGAAATATCTAAGGGTTGAAAAGGGCAGGGGAACGATTATCTCGTAGGTATAGGATTAATCTCGAGGGTGTAGGGTGGAAGATAAGAAGATTTGCCCTGTGCATGGTATTCGGTGGGTTGGGAAAAACTAAAATTCACAGTGGCATATTCGAGTCAAAAGGTATGAAATTTAATGGATTTTGTAAGTCGAACTAATAACTATAAAGCTCAGTGAAGATTCGAAATTTTTAATTTGGACTAGTTTTAAGATTTGTTGTTCAAAGGACTGCCTTCAACTGGCAAATGGCAGACTACATCTACATCGACACGATACACTCAAAGCCACCGCGAGGATGTGTCGCAGGGGGTAAAGATCACTAAGCATGCACTACCGTCATGCAAACAAGCAACTACAGGGACTCATGCAACTAGAATGTTGGTATCTGTAGTATTTAAGGGATAAATACATGCATCATGCACTACAGACTACTATAAAATATTTCCCCTACCTATCCCTTTGCTATGCTGCCCATTCTGTTCTCTTATTGTACGGGGGAAAAATGCCATTTTGAATCTATCAGTACGACAATCTATCTCTCTAATCATATTTGTCTGGTCCAATCTAGCATAATACGCTGGTGTATTTAATATGTGCCTAACATCTTCAGTAAAGCTATCCGATTGAAATTTCTCTAATAGGTTTAATCTGTACTTAAACCTACGCTCTGATAATGATTCCCACCCTAATTCTTGTATTAATTCTGAAACACTACTCAACCTATCGTAACGCCTTTTAACTAACCTAGATCTAACGGTAACTCATCTACATCAACATACGTTGATGTAGACGAGTTTTGTATTTTTATACTTTTTGTATATTCACCCATGAAACAAGTTTTTAATTTCCTCCTAAACAATGCGTTGAAAGTTATCTTCCAAATCTACCTACAAACAATAATGTGGAAAAAATAAAGTTATGCGAACTAGCCCCGAAAGCCTTGACGCGAGTTACTTGTTGATATGCACTGGAAATTCTGCTCTCATCATTTCGCTAATGAGAAAACGTATGTAAGGCGAGGTGAGTGAAAAAGAGAGTGGGAAGATAGTTACGATTGAAGATAGTGTTCTACCAATCTGCAAAAGGTGGAACCGCGGCATATTATGACACGATTGAGAAAAATGAGGAACCGGGTGCCGTGAATACTCGCCGAAATCCGGTTTCATGGATCGAGATAATGTCAGGTCAGTTCTAGAGAATGAACGATACCTCTATCATTACGATTTGTGCTAGTCTTTGAGCAGATTGAAACCTCACTCCGTTCATGGCTAGAGCAGAATTATCTCTGTTAGCGGTGCTCTTACAGTTAGGTAAATTCATATTGGTGTGAAACACTTGAAAACTATCACAGTAGAACCTCGCTTACACGACCCTCAATAACACGACAACCTCAATTACAAGTGAAATTTTCAAATCCCCTTGAGATTGCCATAACACATGATGCTAAATTAACCTCTGTAACACGACAATTATTATCCAAACAACCTCTATAACACGGATTTTTTCCAATTCACAACGTAACTCAGAACCTCTATAACAATTCGTTTTGAGAAGTCAACCTCGATTACGCGACTCTATACATGAATGGGTCGACCTTTAAGGCTGTCGGATACCACTTCCAAAAAAGCTTCTACAGACGTCTACGCCTCTTGACTTGAAGACTCCGCTTTGCTACTTAAACAAAAGTTTTCTGCGCAAACTTCGAGAATAAGAATTGATCTAGTAAATAAGTTTAGTAATTTTTCACTCGTTGCTTTTCTCATAATTCTGTTGAACTCATAAAAACGCAAATATTTAGAAAATAAGCTGATTCCCATGACTACTCTGTAAAAGCGGGAATCCTTCATCTCCATGTGGCACCAAGATTTCGTATTTTTGTTTATTGCCGTTTCCATCATATCTTTCAGATTTTTGATAATCATTCAACTATGACAATGTACTATAATTTTATTACTGTATCATAACGCTAAAATTAGATTGTGTTTTTGTTTACACGTGAATTTTATTTGCTAACCTATTGCAAACTTTGTTACATAATATAACAGTACTATAAATTATACTAACACGACTTATACTGACTTATATAACACGACTGATAGCCAAAATAACCTTGATAACACGACCCTCAACGAAAAGAGCACCTCGATAACAAGACTGTTTCCCTAATCCCCTTGAGACACTTCTTATCGAGGTTCTAAAAGTATTCGTAATCCTCTTCTGCTTAACATGCTCTCCTCTGAAGAATATTTTAAAGGGAGTGGTGCAAGAGGCGGGTAGCACGCGGCCGTGCGGGTCACGGATGCGGCAGACGGCGGCGCTTCCTTCGCCACGCGTGTTCGCGGGGCCGCATTGCGTCACTTCCCGACACGCGCTCGTCATTTGTTTAATGGTGGCTTCGACTCGATTCGACGAGCGAGGCGTGTTTCCCGTACTGTCGCGCCGCGCCGTGAAATGTGCGTACCTATCCCATCGCAACCGCCGTTTGCAAACCCCGGCGATGCTCATTTTTTTCTTTTTGGCACGTCGACAAATGATCTTTCCTGGGGTAAACACATGCGTGAAATAATTGGTCAGGCTAATCGTAGACTGGGATTCATCAACCAAAGAGTATTGGGTAAATGTGACGATCATGTACGAGAAATCGCTTATTTTCCCTTGTTACACCTCATTTGGAATATTCTGCCAGTGTATGGGATCCCTGCGAAATCGGTCTAGACAACGAACTTGAACGTGTGCAGCGAAGATCGGCAAGATTTGTAAAGGGACGGTACGATAACTATACTATCGTAACCGGTCTATCAAATGGATTCAAATGGAAATCTTTGTCAGATCGCAGATTGAAATTTAGGCTTAATCTCTCAAATAAATTCCAAGACAATATTTTCATTGATGATGTTAAAAATATTTTGCGAACCCCAACTACTATGACAGACTGGACCAGTTTGAGTCTGTCAGTTCGGCAATCAGTTTCTCTAATTTTGTGATTATGGTCCAGTCTACCATAGTAAGTAGGGGTCCGCAAAATAGTTTTAACATCATTACTGACTATATTATCTTGGAATTTGTTTAAGAGATTAAGTCTTAATTTCAACCTGCGATTTGACAATGATTCCCAATTCAATTCGTTTAATAGACTGTTACGCTAATATAATTATCGTATCGTCCCTTTACAAATCTTGCCGATCTTCGCTGCACACGTACAAGTTCGTTATTTAGACCGATTTCGTAGGGATCCCATACACTGGCAGCATATTCCAAATGAGGTCTAATAAGGGAAAAGTAGCTGATTTCTCGTACACGATCGTCACATTTACCCAGTACTCTTTTGACGAATCCCACTTTACGATTCTCTAGACCCATTATTTCACGTGTGTGTTTACCCCAGGAAAGATCATTTGTCAGTCTTATTCCAAGATATTTAATGGATTCCACGTTTGTTATTTCATTATTATTTATTTTGTATGTGCTAAGTGCTGTTAAGAGGGGGAGCTCTGGAATCTTTCCTTTCAGTTGCGCGAACATGCAACAGGAGCGTCGCAACAAGTAACCGCTCGCGACTTACTTCTCTCCGTGGACTCAGTGGCGAATGCTTTTAGGGGTTCACGTTCTTATTCACCTTTTGGCGACCAGCCCAGATCTCACATTTTGTAAATCTGATGATCCACATATCACAAACGTGATATATGGGATCCCCACGAAATCGGTCGAAATAACGAACGTGAACGTGTGCAGTGAACATCGGCAAGATTTGTAAAGGGACGGTACGATAACCTTATTAGCGTAACCAGTCTACTAAATGAACTCAATTGGGTATCATTGTCAATTGGCAGGTTGAAATTTAGACTTAATCTCTTAAACAAATTCCTAGACCATATTTTCAGTGATGATGCTAAAAATATTTTGCGAACCCAAACTTACTATGGTAGACTGGACCATAATCACAACACTAGTGAAATTGATTTCCGAACTGACGGATTCAAAATGCCCTTTTTTTCCTCGTGCTATTAGTGATATGAATAACGGTAAATATATTCGAATACGAGTGAATCAATCCATAACATAGGTAGTGTCATGTTGGTATAAGGACTTGAAGCTAACCCAACTAACAGCATGTTTTTGCATGTATGCTTTGCTATTTTTATCTTTTTTTAAATAGCGTAGTTTTGAACAGTACCTATACAAGTATTAATCCTTTTTTATGCATGGTATGTAGTGCAAGTTTGGTGAGAGTTCACCCCCTGCCACACACCTTTATGGTGGCTTTCTGGGTATTATGTACATCTACATCTACATAATACCCTGCAAGCTACCATAAGGTGTTTGGCAGGGGGTGAACTCTCACCTAAGAGGCACTACATGTCATGCATGAAATTTTTAATTAAAAATTAAAATAGCAAAGCAAACATGCTAAAACATGCTGTTAGTTGGGTTAGCTTTAAGTCCTTATACCTACCAACATGCAGCTACCAATGTTATACATTGCTACACTCGTACTAAATACATTTACCGTTATTTATATCCCTAATAGTACGAGGAAAAAAGAACATTTTGAATCTGTCAGTTCGGCAATCTATTTCTCTAATTTTGTGATTATGGTCCAGTCTACCATAGTAAGTTGTGTTCCGCAAAATATTTTTAGCATCATCACTGAAAATATGGTTTTGGAATTTGTTTAAGAGATTAAGTCTAAATTTCAACCTGCCAATTGACAATGATTCCCAAATTAATTCATTTTATAAAATGTAGATGTAGATGTAGTTGAACGTGTGGTGACACTGCTTATTATGGGGTATTTGCTGCGAATGTTCAGAAGGTAAAGAGTTCCTGTCTCCTGCTTTTTCTTCCCCAACTGTAGAAGGCGATATTGCCTTCTATGACTGGAGACACCGAAATACCCCTGTTTTTCCGAAGACCTCATTTCGTTCCTTTGCATCGCCGCAAACCGTGGTGGATATAATGGGACTTTTATTTTTTCGGGAATTCACTTCCGATGCAGGGAAGCGTCTTGAAGGAACTTTCGTGTAAGCAGCAGGGCATGAAGGAAACTTTACCTGATCTGCTCATGATGCTTTGGTTGAGACACCCATAGATTTTTGGAAAAACACGACAATATAATGGCCTAACGGTTTTTCCATTTCCATTCATTATGCCTTGTTAATCGTCCATCTCATCACTTATATGAATGCGTGGGAACGCGAACTGCTAAATCACATATTAAGGCGTTTAAATGAATCCGAGTGCTACCCATTTAATAGACCCTACAACAATACCATGTGATAATCAACCACTATTTACATAAGAGTGAGCCCTTAACTAAATATGATAACAATGAAAGTATCCAAGAGATTCACCTTTGAGTGGATGTAACATACACCGCCTAGACTCCCAGCCGGAAGGGAGTGAAACGGAGAAACGCCTTAAAGAAAGCAATTATTCCGGTGAGTCACCAAACCAAAAGGAAGGGACGGAGTCGGAAAAACGATTAGTGACCTCTCACGCTGGCACGTGATCTCCGAATATGGAGTAAAAGGTCTCCGCAGGGCATCGAAGTGAATAGGAGAGTGAATAGGTGAAAAAGTGATTATTAAGGCCGACACGCCCCGGCGGAAATGGGCGGGGAGGAGAAGCAATGGCGAGGTGGAGTCACGAGCACGGAAATGGAGACCGTAAGGAGTGGAACAGAGGAGAATGGGGAGGGGGGCGTAGGGAATTTGGGGGGGAGGGGCGTAATACATATTAGTATTTGGACTACATGAGTCTTCCTTTCTAATCAAGTAAGTGTGAAACCTCTCACCATCTGAGGCGACAGTTTCGCCTCTTGTCCTTAATCCTTGGAGAGCAGAGGATCATCATAGATGGTATCATGTCGGACACAATCAAAGTCACATCGAGAGTTCCCCAGGGTAGCGTAGTAGGTCCGCTTCTATTTCTTTTAATCAATCTAAAATTGGTTAAATCTTCTTGGTGATCTTCACACCCTGCCACACACCCTCGCGGTGGCTTGCAGGGTATCGTGTAGATGTAGATAATCATTAATAATATTTTAGACAATCTATCTCTCTTATCTTGTTTATCTGGTGGAATCTAGCATAAAACACTGGTGTTTTAGAATGTGCCTAACATCTTCAGTAAAGCTATCCGATTGAAATTTCTCTAATAGATTTAATCTGTACTTAAACCAACGCTCATCTACATCTACATCTACACGATACCCTGCAAGCCACCGCGAGGGTGTGTGGCAGGGGGTGAAGATCACCAGGCATGCACTACTAGCATGCAAACTAGCAACTATATTGTCTCATGCAACTTGATTGTTAGTGTCTACAGTATTTAAGGGGTAAGACATGCATCATGCACTACATAATACTCTAGAATATTTCCCCTACCTATCACTTTCCTATGCTGCCTATTCTGTTCTCTTATAGTACGGGGGAAAAATGACATTTTGAATCTATCTGTACGACAATCTATCTCTCTAATCTTATTTATCTGGTCGAATCTAGCATAATACACTGGTGTTTTTAATATGTGCCTAACATCTTCAGTAAAGCTATCCGATTGAAATTTCTCTAATGGATTTAATCTGTATTTTAACCTACGCTCTGATAATGATTCCCACCCTAATTCTTGTTATAATTCTGATACACTACTCAACTTATCGTAACACCTTTTGACGAACCTAGCTGCTCCACGCTGCACACTGTCTAGTTCTCTGATCAAACCTAATTCATTGGGATCCCATACACTTGCTGCATACTCAAGGTGGGGCCTAACTATTGAAATATAACATCGATCTTTTGTCTTCTCATCACATTTCCCAAGTGTGCAGACCATCATGAAGACCATAACTCTCTTCCGCACCCTTCCTTTCCCGCAGCATTCGAGTCTTCCAGTCACGTGACTCCACTGTGACCTCCTCCTCCTCCTCTCTCCCTTCCCCCCGCCCCCCCTCCTCATCTACTCATGATTATCCCTCTCCCTACCGGTTTCCTTGGCCTTGCGGAAGGCAACTGCCTCGGGGTCCATTCCGGTACACAGAGATCGCCAAGAAGCCACTTCCTCCATCACCACTTAGCGTCGTGCGCACGTTGCTTCGCATGTCATTCGTCTCCCAACTCCCGCGGTTTGGCGGTCATGATCTCAATTGGGATGGCGTTGCATTCCGAGGAGCCGGGCGGCCTGCGTCGGAAGGCGTCGGACCCGCCTATAGGGTCCTGTGTGTCATGAGAATTTCCGAGCGGTCATCCGCAATTTGTGTTTTGTTCACCGCCTCCTCTTATGGACTGTGCATTAGATTGCGTACAATCCTAGGATTGGTTTGACGTAACCCTCCACTCGATTCTTTTATCGGCAAACCTCTTCATATTAACGTATCTCCTCTCTTTTACATTCTTCACAACCTGTTCCATGTATCTCATACGAGGACTGCCTTTTCCATTCTTCCCGTTCACTTTTCCCTCGACGATAGTCTTCATCGGGCCATCGTGTCTCAAGATATGGCCTATTAAGTTGTCCCTACTTCTTTTTAGTGTTGTCAGCTGACTTCTCTTTTCTCCTACTCTTCTCAGGACTTCCTCGTTACTTACTCGGTCGATCCATTTAATCTTCAGAATTCTTCTGTAGAACATTTCGAATGCTTCCACTCTTTTCTTCTCCGCTGCTCTTATCTTCCATTCCTCACTGCCGTAAAAAAACACGCTCCAGATATATGTTCTGATGAATTGTTTCCTTACTTCTACGCTTGTATTTCCAGCTGCAAGTAGATTCTTCTTTTGATAGAATGCCCTCTTTGCCTGGGTTATTCTACTTACTATTTCTTTCTTGCTTCGTCCATCGTTGGTTACTCTGCTTCCCGGGTAACAGAACTCCTTCACCTCTTCAAGTTTTTGTTTTCCTAGTTTGACATTGGATTTGGCCTCTTCTTTCTTGCTGCACACCAATATATTAGACTTCTTCTTATTTATTTTCAGCTGATATCGGGCCATTGTCCTTTCCATGTTTACTAGAATCATGTTAGATCCCTCTCTATCTCTGCTATGAGGTGGAACTCCATGAGCAGAATAATTAGTGGATTCCCAGAGTAGTGGTTGAGTGTAATCCGCAGATTAGTCCATCACATTCGATTAGAGTGGAGACTGCCCTTCAATTCTCGCCGCAAATGCAAAGGAGGAGACCAGTCAATTCAGTATTTCAGGCCGTCAGCGTCCCGCGTGCATCTTTTGAGATCTGCTCTTCGAAGCAGTACGAAAAAACGCGTTGGATTGGGAAAAATTTAAAGTTTGAATCAATGCTAGGTTTTGGAGAAAAAAGCGAGATGTCGTCCCCTGTGACATTGAACGCGCAGAATCAGCTCGTTCCGGGAAAGGTGATTCAGCATTAACTCCGGAAATGCAAGTGTCGCCGTTTTCCTAGCTTTAGCGATTTGACTTCCCCACAGGTGCACCGAGGCGCAATCTTTATCGCGTGGGACTGCACGAGTTGCTTCGGTTGGCGAGTGGCGATTCAACTGGCGTTTTAATCGGGAGGGGGCGTGGGGGAGCGGCTCTCGACGCTGTCACCCCGTGTGGGAGGTCAGCCAAGCTAGGGGAGGGGGTTGGGTGAGAACAAGCAGTCGATTCATCCGAGGATGAGGATCCTGGTGATGCTCTGGGACGTTGACCTTCTCAAAGCTCACTTCGTCTCGGAAAGTAGTACGACGTAGAAATACCCCTCGTCAGCACCTCAATGACAGCCTTGTCTTCGCTTCATAAACTTTTCCAAGCATTTGTTGGTAAATCACCCTGCCGCAGAACACCCACTTATTCTTTCTTGCCGCTGCAAAAAGTTGAATTTCCTCCTTTTGAGCTTATCGGGGTCTGAGTAAATGATATCGTGATGCTCACACCACATAAGTGTACCATTTTTTATTTATTGCCGAATCTGACAGAGTTTGTAAAATAAAAAGACTTTTTTTCCGTTTTTTGATCCGTCAATTATTTCTCGAGATACAAGCGGCGAAAAACTGATGTTTTTAACCCTTTCGGAAAAGTGCAACCTCTGACGTATATCGACTTCGTCCAATCACAACTGAGCCCGCGAAGCTGCTTTGCCTTATCGCAATGGGGAAGACACAACTGACTCTGCCAATAGGAGCAGTTGCGACAGAATCGAGCAGACCTTCCGAGAACCCCCATCCACTCCCTTCCCTTCCCCTAAAAGCAGTCAAGGACGGGAGGAAAATAATAATATAATAATAATAATTTTTATTCCACCTCTAAGAAAAAATAAAACATACAGACACAAAGAATACAAAAACATCAATTTAGAGGGGAATATAGGGGTACCCCAGAGGATTACCTGTGTTGGGGTAACCATCATCAACAATTGCAAGCAGCGGCTGGTGCCAATCTATACAAGTATTAAACCTACTGTCGGCGCAGAAATTATGTGCACTCGAGTTTGAATACAAATAACAAGTTAACAGCTAGGCTTACAGAAAAACTAATCACACCATACCTTTTCTTACTTCATTCTGCGTTATTGAGTGACAAATTTAAATTTTTAAAACGTATTTTAATATTTTTTACAACGGTTGTGACGTAAAAAGTGCCTGTTTTTGACGGTGTTCGAGCAATGCACCGACTTTGATGACCCGTAAATCAATGCCAAGTCGTTCAATTGCAATCAAACTTTAAATAGTTTTAGATATACATGTTTTCTATGCATTCTGTAAGTTTCCAGTGTATAAATTAAAAAGCCTGAAACAACTACCTTTAATAAAAAGAGTTATTTTTCAATTTTATAAAAAGTTAGCAATTCAAAATTGGGGTGTCGTAGAATTTCGTTCTTGGTGGCGTTACAATTCGCATGTCCTGAACATATTCAATACGTAATTGTCTAATATTTCAACACATTTGTTTAATTTATATCGATTGGTATTTATATTGGCGAAAGCGAGCTCCCTCGGCAAGCGACTGGCATTGTTTAAGCCGTGCAGTGTTGCCGCGTACATCCTCTCCTGGCCGCAAGCGCCTGGCCTTGCTTGTCAGCGGATATCAACGATAATGTAATCGCATCCTACCAACTTTTACATCAATTTTCCATGATACCCTTATTCTGAGTCTAAGGAGTATTATTCACCACTCATGAAATCACTGGTTTATCACTGCCGCCAGCTTACTGTGTACAATAGTTTCTCTCTGGTTATTGTGGAGATTATATCGCTCAAGATGCCTCCGACCACCGTTTTCTGAGTACGAAATTGTAATTATTAAGAGCTATTTGTTTTTTAAGCAAGAAATAAAATTAGTGATAAGTGCTATCGGGTTTACCAGCAAGTTGCTGATTATCTTGGCGTATCACTTCGCTCGGTGTAAAAAGTATCTTCGGAGAAGAGCGAGAACATTATTGAGGTAAACTCAGGACCATGGAAGAGGCTGAGCGCCCATTGGTTCACATTAACCAGTTTACAAAAGGAGTAACTTGGCGAACGATTCATGGCTTTTTTGTCAGAAAATTATTTCCAAACATTGAAAAATGTAAAGCCAAATTGGAGGACAATTTAAAGGACTTTCCAAAAATGTTATTTGTCCAAGCCACGAGAATTTGTCAAAAATATTGAATTCCAGTATTAGAAATTAAATAAGAAACCCATCTGATGGACTAAAAATCTATTGCTGCATCTCGTCAAGCATTTCTCAGAAGAATAAGAGGACTGAGGAATGAAGGATATGAAATCTTCTACACACACAAAACATGGTGCGGTCAACATCACGCTTGGCAAGAAAACGAATTAAAGCATCGAATAATGGCTTCCCAAATTATGACCAATACCGCGGGCAGCTTCAAGAAGTTTTTGTTTGGCGAAGCGGCTTCAAGGTTCCTTTCGGCACTGGTAACCGTGTAATTATCCTACATGTAGGGAGTGGAGATGGATTTTTAGAAGGTGCGGGATTGTGTTTTGTTGCGAAGAAAGGGTCTGGTGACTATCATAAGGAAATGAACTCCCAGCATTTTGAAGAGTGGTTTCGAAGGGTTTTGGCCGTTATTTCAAAAAATCGGCGATTGTCATCCACCATGCTCCATATCACACAATGCTGGATCCTAAAATAAAAAAAACATACAATGCTTTGGTTAATAGCAAACAGAATAGCGTGGTTAATTGAGAGAAAGATTCCATTTCCTGGAGATATCAGTAGCTTCGAATCTCTGACCAAAGCCACGCTCATTCAACATGCTAAACCCTACTTTAAAACAACAAAAAAATTAACCAAATTACGGAAGTGTTGCGCCTGATGTGGAATTAGTATGGTTACCCATCGCGCATTAAGAATAGAATCGAATCGAACAATCGAACTAATATGGGCACATGTTAAGAATAAAGTGACAAAATTTAATAGAGCAAATGCCGAAGAGAAGGGAAAAGCGAACCCATGCTAAGAGATCTCTGCGACGATGCTTTAATTTAAGTATTTATGGAAGGAGAGTATCAAACACGTAGAGGAGCGTGAGGAATAATACTGGGGAAATACCTCAAGTCAAACCTCTCGACATAGATGTAAACAGCTCTTCTGATAGTGAAAAGTCGAGGAGGATGACACTTTGTGTGCCACATTCCATCAAATGATGATTTTTAATTGCTGTCTCATATATATTTTGAAAAAAAATTAAAAATGAATAAAAGCACATGTTTTTGAAGCTGCCATTGGAGGTCCAAGGCCCTCATGAGGAAACCTAATGTGAAATGTGAAAGATGCACAATTGTATCTGTTCGCATAAAACAAGCGAAGCCAGGCGCTGGCGGCCAGGAGAGGATGTACGCGGCAACACTGCACGGCTTAAACAATGCCAGTCGCTTGCCGAGGGAGCTCGCTTTCGCCAATATAAATACCAATCGATATAAATTAAACAAATGTGTTGAAATATTAGACAATTACGTATTGAATATGTTCAGGACATGCGAATTGTGACGCCACCAAGAACGAAATTCTACGACACCCCAATTTTGAATTGCTAACTTTTTATAAAATTGATAATAACTCTTTTTATTTTTAATTTATACACTGGAAACTTACAGAATGCATAGAAAACATGTATATCTAAAACTATTTAAAGTTTGATTGCAATTGAACGACTTGGCATTGATTTACGGGTCATCAAAGTCGGTGCATTGCTCGAACACCGTCAAAAACAGGCACTTTTTACGTCACAACCGTTGTAAAAAATATTAAAATACGTTTTAAAAAATTAAATTTGCCACTCAATAACGCAGAATGAAGTAAGAAAATGTACGGTGTGATTAGTTTTTCTGTAAGCCTAGCTGTTAACTTGTTATTTGTATTCAAACTCGAGTGCACATAATTTCTGCGCCGACAGTAGTGGCTAACTTTGTATATCTTGACTTTGTATATTCAAAAATTGTGTTCAAATCAATGAAATATAACAGTACAGAACAGTAACGAGCAATATAACAGTACCTACAGACAGAATAAAAATTAAACAATTTAACAATCTATATAACGTCAGTGTTATCACAACAGCTTTATCGGTGGGCGTCACCTTTTGCTTATTTTAATTTTTGATTGATGAGTGAATAAATGTGGTTAGAAGATTAATTTTTTCGCTAAATTCTTTTTTCGTTCCATCTAACGAGTTCGTGAACAAAATTGCGATTTCGGTTCAGAGTAAACTCTCCCATTCATGGTAATATTAAAAAATTCTAGTTTTATAATTTTATGAATTTCTGTGTCTTAATGACCGTGTTATTCATAACGGATGGTACCTACTGGCCGTGTTTGCGGTCATTTGCTCAGAGAGAGTTTTTCTGTCGGTAGAGCACGTCTTACACTTTACACCACTTTGCCTGCACCTCACACCTGTTTCAAGTGAGTGCCGAGTTCAAGTCCTGAATACTGTTGCTGTAATGTGGGTTTTCTTTCGGTCTCTTTAATAGATGGACCATGTCGTTTTTCGATTGATTTTGATCTCCGATTCAATGTTTGCTTAAAAGCCACACCAATCTGCTAAATGAGACATTCTGTGCTGATCATCGGCCACCATTGATCATCGTACACACCATATGCAGTGATCGATGACAACCATTGAAATAGAGGCATTTCGATGAACCTTTTTACTGAAAATCGATGGGCAAAATCAGTGATCTCACATGCCGAGTTTCACCTGCTATTGAGTATTTTCGGCGTCACGGACGATGTATGGATATGGTCAGGATACAATCGAAGGGGATGCGAAAAGGCTCCCAATTTCTAGCGCAAAAAAATCGTGATTTTGCGTCCAAATCCGCCTTGCTTGCAGGACTCCCGACCAGCCTAATTTGCACTTCATTAGGCTAATGTCTCCCCTGCCACACACACTCACGGTGGCCTGCAGGGTATCGTGTAGATGTAGATGTAATTAATTTTCCCTGTAAAACTTCCCGAGGGACAACATTGATCGCATCAGTTATCAGCGAACTCCGTTTATTGTTTTCTTTGCAAGATTTTTGCCATTGATCTTAGTTTTTATTACCTCGGGGTAACTTTCCCCCGGAGATTGTTAACTTTATACATTTTTCATGTTAAATTGGTGAGTGGTGAACTCGTTGGCAGTTGCTTCTCCAATACTAGGAGAATGTTTTAAGTATTTCAGCCTTAAATTCCTACCCAGTCCCTGTTGCCGCACTGCTTTATCTATTTGCATCTTTAATGGTGTCGTTTACCATATTTTTCATTGCCGAACTTGATAAGGAAAATATACCTGTATTTTTCCGTTCTTCGATCCGTCAATTAGTTCTCGAGTTTTAAGCGGTTAAAAACCGATGCTTTCTACATCTACATCTACATAATACCCTGCCAGCCACCAAAAAGGTGTGTGGCAGGGGGCAGGGGCGGATTCAGCATCAAATTTGGTGGGGGGTCATGACCTGGGTCCGGGAAGAACCCTCCCCCCCCCCCCCCCCTCCCCGGGAGAGAGGGGCATTCTCCTGCGTAAATTTTTTTTAAATACCCATTTTTTACGCATTTTGGAGCCTAAAATTTCATTTGTATTCTTAAAAACTAATGAAATTGAACAATTTTATACATTTAAGAAGTTTAACAATGGAGAAGAAATAAATACCCAACTTGAAGTTTAAAATAATTATAAAATATTAACGTTTCATACAACAGAAAATGTGAACAAATTTCATTGGAAAAGGTTTACAGTGATGATAAGCACATACATAAAAGTTAAAAACTATCTGTTTAATTAGGGGACTACTAAAAAGTTTGAGTTGGGTGCTAATATTGCTGTACGGTATCATCAGTATCATGTAACAAAAGAATTTATAGAAAGCCAACTCATGATCAGTTTTTCAAATTACGAAAGTGGGAAAATCTAGAAAATAATTGCATACAAAAATGTTAAAAAAACCGACAGCTGACGTCATTTGCGCCATTTAGGATAGGTAGGTAATTGTGTAATGGTAGGAGTTTTCAGGTAACGGAGGAAGTGTGGAGAGAAACCCGGTGTCGGCATTAGCCTACTCTTAACGAAAGGCATCCCATCGTCCCATCCCGGCGTCCCATCCGACGGACGGAGTACTGGATTTAAAATACCCTCCACTAGGCACTTAAGTGGGGACAGGTTTCCGCGGAAATACCTGCTACTGCCAGGATTCGAACCCGGGCCCTCGAGATGGGAGGCAAGTACTCTAGCCACCACACCAAACCGATCCCCTTAGTCGGTTGTTTATTTCTAAAGATGGTTCATTGTATGTTAGTAAAAAGTCTTTTCCATTGTCATCTGCAGATACCTACATGGAATCGGTTTTCTTCGTGAGTGGTCACCTTTTTCTCCTAAGATTATCAAACCTTTTAAGGGGTTCCTTAACTAATTTCCGAAGTGGATCACGTTGTGGTGGACACTTCCTAAGCCAGATGAAAAAAGTACACAATATTTACAGTACAGCCCCCTGTCTTTCTGAGACAACAAAAGCCAGTGGAAATTGTCAAGATGTGATCTCTGTGCATATTTTTGTAGGCTTTCCTTTCTTCATTACTTCGTTATGAGGGAACTGGTAGTCTGAAGGAGGAGTCCACGGTTTCTGCAACAACGTAGCCTTCCACAAGCAGCATCATATGATATCGGCCCATTATCATTTTTACACCGTCACATATCACCATTGGTCAATCCGATATTGGCTACCGATGTCGGCAAATGTCAAAAGTGATAACATTTTCCATTATAAAAATAACATTTGCTGACGATATTGGGTCGATATTAATTATATGATAAAAAGTCATCTGTCACCACTATACAGTGGCATAAAAATGATATTGGGCCGACGCATGTTTGATATTACCATGGACTGATTTTTCATTAACATGATATTGGGATGATTTAATAAGTAAGATAGCTAAAATGTATCCTGGATATGCATGTTAAAAACATTTATAATCAGGGACGATCGTACAATAAAAATGGGATGGAAAAAGAAATGGAGATAGGTAGTTTCGATCTAGGAATGTTCACACTAAAAACTTTACCCCTAACCCAACTCTCCTATTAAAAATGGGGTAATTATAAGGATTCATCATAGTAATGAGATACTTACTTTACTCCTGACCCAACTTCCCTCAGTGAAAGATGCGTAACTTTAAGCGTTATCACTATAGTGAAATATTTCAGATTCGTTTTCTGTTGAAGTTATTGGAGTTATAACCCAATATGAGGGTTCGCATTAATTGACATGCGAAAAGAATCACCTGGACCGGGAATCGAACCACGGACCTTTGGCTGCGGAGACCACTACGCTACCCAGGATCCCTAAATCGCATGGCAAATTCACGGAGGTTCAAGGTACTAGGTTTTGAGCCCTCACGGTCCATCAAGGATGGCAACGCAAGGGAGAAAGGGCGTCAAAGAAGCCACGACCAAAGGTGAACCCCATCCTGCGCTAAAGCCGCGCTTGGCGGTAAATGTAGGATATTCCAAGCCTGCCGCGTGAACAGCAATTTGTAAGCAAATATCGAATCCTTACTAATTCTGAAGATTCAAGCGATATGGAGTGGAAGCAAAACATGATAACACAGGATCGTGTTTTTTTCTTTCTGTGTTATCGAATCCGTAAATAATCATATTTCTTATTTTATATCTAAGCCTCCAAATAGTTTCTGATGTTCTGGCCAATCACGAATTTTTTACTTTCTTCTCTCTGACGTCGGGGGAAAACATGTTAATACTCAAAATTATAAAATCCAGCGACCAGAAATATATCATAATTTTTATGGCCTTTATTAGTCGGCTCAGCTGACATTATTTTTGCATCGGAAAACAATATCTATAAATATCAATTTCAGATACGATAGACGATATCAATTTTACATCGGAGAAAGGTATCATTTATGTGTCATTTTTATATCGTAATTATCAGCCGATGTTAAAACGACATTGGTGACGTAAAATGACATTGGGCCGACGTACAACTGCCATACGATGCTGCTTGGGTCGTATAGCCTTCCTCTCATCCTCCCTTATTTTCTCTTTTTCCTCGCCGATGAAAAATTTCATGGGGGGGTTTAACCCCCCTGGCTACGCCACTGTTGCGACCCTGATATTCGATTATATCATATATTGGCTATTCCTACTGTTCAATGGTAGGTGAAGACTCACTTATCTGTCAGTCGAGCTTATCACGAGGCATCGGAAACTGCCGAACATTGCCGAAAGCACTGCCGAGGCACTTCCGACTATGCGGGCTCTATAGCTGTGTCCCAATTCACCAGATAGGTACCGTTCCAGAATTTAGAGATGACGCCATCTTGGAAGGGTGTCCCAACTCGTTAGGCATCAAAAGGGAGCGGATTTAGGTACCTTTTTCAGCCGCTAGATTTGGGCATCGACGAGTGCATCCTTTTCCCATGATTGAAAGCGAGAGCAGTGGACTCGATGAAGATGGCTTCCAACGTATTTTGGCTGAAAGTTTGTTGATATTTTTATAATTTGTCGTGTTGATTCGTTTATCACAATAAAATATCGTTATAGGGAGTAGTGGCATGACGGAGAGATTCATTCAGAAGTAGGAGAAGGCCGAATTGTTCTATATTAAAATAAATGTATTATCTAAATTACGGAAAGCATGAGAAGATGCTAATCTACGGTACCCTAAACTCAAATAAAATTCTGTCTATACACAATGGCATGAGACAGTCAGCAATATGGATTGTGTAAGATTTTGTACATCATTTGTCATCCCTTTCACATTCTCTTGTTTTTCATCGGTTTCAATCCCAGCAGATTGCAATATTTGCGTAAGGATATCCCAATTCGTGCTCCCTTTTGGGTTAGTCAGCTAAATTTTAGGCACCCAAATCCATGCTCCCTAATGCCTAACGAGTTAGGACACAGCTTATTTAATTTTTGAGCTTGTTTTTACAGTAGGGAGTGCTACGCTCTACGATAAATGCAACTTAAACTTTTCTCACGTTTGGAACTTGTAGCCATGCATTTGCATATACACTCCCTTTAATCCTTTACAAGGATACAAAAACTATTAAACTAATAAAAATTAAAAATTTTTGATAAAATTTGGGGGGGGGTCATGACCCCTGTGACCCCCCCCCTGAATCCGCCACTGGCAGGGGGTGAACTCTCACCAAACATGCACTACATATCGTCCATAAAAAAGGATTAGTACTTGTATAGGTACCTACTGCACATAGGCACCTATAGGTACCTAGGTGATCGATTGCTGACCTCTGGCGTTACAGCTTACATGGTGTCACGCACAAAGTCGCTAAACTATTTCATATTTTATACCGACTTTTTTTCATTTTAGCCCTTCTTCAGGGTGTGAAATTGCCAGTTGCTGGCCTCTTCTATCGCAAGCGTAAATTTCCTTAAGATTATCTCAGTCTCACTTTTCAACCAATCTCGATGATGTCTCATCAAATTGATATCCAAATCAAATTTTGCAAGATTTTTTCGTGAACGATTCAAACGCAAATGGATTTTTATAAATGAAAACTTTAACATATTGTTGTGGTTTCTTCTTTGGCTGATATTTTTACCGATTCCCCGTGTCTTAATCAATTACGCTATGGTTTTATTCCAGAATTTTTGGTCTTTAAGTGCTAAATATCTTGTTTTTTGTTGATTCTTGAATTCTCCACTAATTATTTTCCTCTCCTCCTCTTTCAGGTAAGATGAGCAGTTTCCACCCTGAATGGACCTTCACTTCAACGTAATTCTCCCCCACCGAATGTGGTCCGTATGTGCTCTTCTGTTGTTCTCGACTCATTCAATTTCAGAGTAAAGTGATTATGATAATTGACCGTCTCCCGTTCCACTATCTCGTGCCTTCATGACTAGTTTTCCGGCCGGTGGAGAGTGCTCGCTTATTTTTGTGTTGTTTTTAGGCTTCTGACGTGGGAATCTGACCCCCAACTGTAAATGCCTGTAATTGTAAATGAATAATTAAAACGTTAGGTAATTTACGATAATTTAATGTCATTTATATTATGCATTTATCAAAAGTGAATAAAGAACTGTTTAGTTCGGTGATTATGAAAAATTCTCTTGAAATCTACATCTACATCTACGCGATACCCTGCAAGCCACCGCGAGGGTGTGTGGCAGGGGGTGAAGATCACCAAGCATGCACTACTAACATGCATGCAAGCAACTATAGGGTCTCATGCATATAGATTATAAGCGTATCTAGTATTTTAAGGGTTTAATACATGCATCATGCACTACAGTCTACTCTAAAATATTTCCCCTACCTATAAATTTTCTATGCTGCCTATTCTGTTCTCTTATAGTACGGGGGAAAAATGCCATTTTGAATCTATCAGTACGATAATCTTTCTCTTTAATCTTATTTATCTGGTCGAATCTAGCATAATACGCTGGAGTTTATAATATATGCCTAACATCTTCAGTAAAGCTATCCGATAGAAATTTCTCTAATAGATTCAATCTGTAGTTTAACCTACGCTCTGATAATGATTTCCACCCTAATTCTTGTATTAATTCTGAAACGCTACTCAACCTATCGTAACACCTTTTGACGAACCTAGGTACTCTACGCTGCACACTGTCTAGTTCTCTGATCAAACCTAATTCATTATGATCCCATACGCTGGCTGCATACACAAGGTGGGGCCTAACTAGTGAAACTAGCAATAGAGTGTTTTATGCAACTAGATTGTTAGTATCTATAGTATTAAAGGGGTTAATACACGCATCATGCACTACAGAATACTCTAAAGAAATGAGTGAAAGGGATAGCGAGATATACATCTTAAAAGCCCCTCGGTGAAATAATACAAGTTAAGAAATCCTGACGTCCAGGAACAAGTTAAGGAATATCTGGCTTCCAGGCAAAACTCACACACGTTTACTTTAGTTTCGTGTTGAGAACACGTGTGCCATCTCGAAGTAGTGGAAGCAGAAATCATGTCTTTGGTGCTTCACTTACATATATGAGATTATCTCGCACTATCTAACCTAACCTCTCATAATGTTAAGTGAAACGTAATACCTATTCCTGAAACTGGATACGCGTAACGCCCCTGGCAGGCACCGCTGGCCACCATCTCCACATTTGAGGATAATGACACCAAATGTAGTTAAATTTCTTCGAGAAAGATTTAACTGACTCTTTCACATTTGCATAAGGTATTAAGGTGTAACAATCACTAAAAATTTATCGTGGGGAAGACACATAAGGGAAATATGCGGCCGAGCGGAGAGAAACCTAGGATTTATAAAAAGAGTACTTGGGAAATGTGATGAGAAGACAAAAGAGCGATGTTACTTTTCACTAGTTACGCCCCACCTTGAGTGTGCAGCCAGTGTATGGGACCCTAATGAATTAGGTTTGATCAGAGAATTAGACAAGTGTGTAGCGTAGAGCAGCTAGGTTCGTTAAAAGGTGTTACGATAGGTTGAGTGGTGTTTCAGAATTAATACAAGAATTAGGGTGGGAATCATTATCAGAGCGTAGGTTAAGGTACAGATTAAATCTATTAGAGAAATTTCAATCGGATGGCTTTACCGAAGATGTTATTTATTAAAAACACCAGCGTCTTATGCTAGAATCGACCAAATAAATAAGATTAGAGAGATAGATTGTCATACTGATAGATTCAAAATGGCATTTTCCCCCGTACCATAAGAGAAAAGAATAGGCAGCATAGCAAAGGAATAGGTAGGGGAAATATTTTAGGGTAGTCTGTAGTGCATGATGCATCGATAACCCCTTAAATACTATAGATACTAACAATCTACAAGCACTATTCGTTCAGCCATGCTTTTTGTTTCGTTTTAATAATGTAAAGTCATTCTAGCGTTATTGACTGATATTGTAAATTGATACTCGTGATACCATGAAGCGAATAGCCCGCGAGATTTCCAGGGAAGTAATCCAAAATAATGAGAGCTATTTTAAATTCATCTATGGAATCGATACGGGGCCTTAAATGCCATTGGCGTTTATTATTGGTATTTCCGGAAGTCATGAATAATACCTTTAAAAAAGTGGATAATTATACCTAATTTATACATTGACTCGTAATTTCCATCTGTGACCCGTTGAAAACTATAGCAGGCCTCGTTATATATTGTCATAGTAAGTATTGCAGCTGTATTAGGACGTTACACCAAGAATTTAGTGGAGTACCCGAGCAAGCTTCACTACCAGCATGCGCCGGGAAAGCTTGTGGAATTTTTCTTCGCGAGATGTGATTTTTCTTCTTATCATGCGAATGAATTCCACGAATATTCTAATAAATAAATATTTATATTTCGTGTAACATTTATGACAACGGGTCGTGTTATTTGGTACGATTTGCAGCCATGATATCATCCGATACTTGGTGGTTTATTCCGAGTGAGTGATTGGAATCTGTTGTGAAGGAAGCGGTGTGAATTGCTCTTCTGTTTTCCGTTTCCTTGCTATTGGCTTTTGGGGGAACGGGAGTGTTTTCCGCCATTCGTTTTATTGCTTGTCTCGGAGAGCTCCTCTTATCTCTGACGGACCCTCGTTGGCTAGCCGGAACATGGATGGCCTTGGCCGAGCAGTTTCCTCCTCCCGAAAGGAAACAAGGAAAGATCGGAGCGCGTTTTGAAACGGCCCCCTCCTACTTATTTCCCCCCCATCCCATTCCCAACCAGAGTTTGTGGCCCAGGAGAAATGAGTTTAAATCGCCGGCTACCTGGAACCAGCCATGTTTCTGCCAAGGGGAACAAATAAATTTCATTAGTAATCTCACGGTAACCCCCTCAGTCCATTAGTAGCCAGCTCCTTTCGTCCGACCGAGTTTTTTTTTCCTGCTCATACCTCTGCTCTACTTGAGCGAATTGAATCCGAAAGGTGGAACTAAGTGGTCGTGGGGGTAGCGAAGCGTGGTTGTCACTCTCAAGAGTGGGTTAAAAATCATTTTGTGGCGCAAAACGGTGCTATTTTCGTGCGTATCATTAGCAAATATGTAGTCCTAAGTTTTAGCTGAAATCACTATCCTGTTCAGGCTACGAATTTGACGATAGAAGTCCTCTACTTAATGTTTTAGTTGGGTATTATCTGATGCTCTCATTGATAATCTCTTCTCTCAGTTATAAATTCACTTGCATCGATTGTAGCTTCGTTGGTTGGTTATTTAGGGGAGGCGACCGACAGCTGAGGTCATTTGCGCCATATAGGATAGGTGGGTAATTGGGTAATTGGATAGGAGTTTTCAGGGAACGGAGAAAGAGTGGAGAGTAACCCGGCGTCGGCATTTGCCTACTCTTAACGAAAGGCGCCAAGGGGACCACGGCTTAACGTCCCATCCGACGGACGGAGTACTGAACTGGAAATGCCCTCCACTAGGCACTCAAGTGGGGACCGGTTTTCTACTGAAAAAAATCCGCCACTGCCGGGAATCGAACCCGGGCCCTCGGGATGGGAGGCCACCTCACCAACCCGATCCCCTTTCGTTTCGTTTTCTGCTTTCGTTTTAGTAGGCCTCATTTGGAATATGCTGCCAGTGTGTTTGATTCTTGCGAGATTGGTTTAAATAATTAACTGGAAGGCGTAATCTGTGATGGATCTTTCGAAAAAAAGCAATGAATGTAAACATTTAATGCAATATTGGATTATCGATTTGTTCCAGTGTTAATCTCAGATTCTTGGACACTTACTGCCTGCTCTGGCAAAAGTGATGGTGTGAGACGAGCTTAACGAGGTTGATCTGAAAAGTGACAGTCATGTCATATTTTTTATATTTTCAGCACTTATAGAACTAAAGTTCCTCTATCTAATAAAGTAAAGATGATTACACCAACCCATACTCCTTTTTCCACAAATTGCATTTGAAATTACACACGATTAACGGCGAGAATGGCCGTCACTTGGGAATATAACGTTTAAAAATACCATAGTGACATTTTTGCAAAAACTGATATTTTATGCGTAATTTCACAAGGAATAAAATGACACGAAAAAAAGGCATCAACCTCCCGTAATTTTCGCTAAATCCACCAATTTCTGCGTTTATAGCAGACGAAATACGTTAGTTGACTAAAAGTGGCGCTGCCGTCGCTGTTGCCAAAATGGTTGGCGTATGAATAGTATCATTACTAATGAGATATTAAAGAATATTTCAAGAAATGTTATTGCATAACGTTTGATAGTATTATTCTGGTGTTATACATTGGTAAATTTATTGAGTACATGAATTTATTTCTGTTACGTAAATGCTGAATTGACTCCGTCGTTGAGCTGATTAAAATTATCATAAAAAATAAATCTTTCGACTTTCCATCGTATTTCTTGTGATACTTATGACTTTCAATAGCTTACGTAATTTCCTTTGTGATGTAAGGATCACTTAGCAGGCATATACTCGTACTTAAATTAATAAGATTCCTCAGACAACTTGACGCAAGCAGTCGCGAGCCCACCTCCTTAATACAAATCGGTAATTTATTTGCCCAACCCCTTCTCCCTTACTCCCTTTCCCCTCAATTTCATGCCAACATACATTTTTGCGCGGCACAGCTGCTTTTACGGTGCTCTCGACGCCCACACAAAGAGAGAGTGGTTGGTCTTCGTCTGCCAAGCGGGCACGTTGTAAAGGGTGGAAACCCATTGAATGTTCATCCGCCACAAATCATTCTTGACTCAACCGCCAATTTCATCCTTACGCCCAGAAAAATAAAAATCCATCATTCCATTGCCTATCTTGGCCCTAACCTCACCAACATTCCTTTCCCAACAACGACTCAGTCACCTCAACAGACCATAAAACTCACGTATGGAACAACAACAAATCCCACTGGAACAAGAACAACGATGCAACAACAATGTTCCAACTGAGGTTCCTCTAATTCTGTTACAAACTCTTCACCAAATGCCCCCAGCAACGGTCTAACAAACCTATCAAAATCATCCCCCAATCAGATTATTTTAACCCAGTATTGTTTAATACCTTATATAACCAATTAAAAATACGAGGGTAGTTTGATATGTCAGTGACTTTTTGAATTTCCCACACAGTAACTTTAAATGCAACGCTGCTTCCGTCAACTGCTATCTATTAATAGACTACTGTAAAATGTTGAGCAAGCTGCGCCATTTTGTTTGTGTTTGATAGCCATTGAAAGCAGACAGTCTCGTTACTTTTAACAAAAATGGAAAAAAGTGTATTTAGTGTGCTGATTAAGCATTAATTTTTGCGTAAAAAACCATCACCGAAACCAAGGAAAGACTTGATAAATACTATAGGGACTCTGTACCATCAAATTAAATGGTTAAGAAGTGGTTTACTGAGTTCCTTTGTGGTCGTACCAGCACAAGTGACACCGAACGTTCAGGTCGCCCAAAAGAGGTCGTCACGCCATAAAACGTCGATAAAATCCATGGAATGATATTGGACGATCGGAGAATGAAAGTGCGTAAGGTGGCTGAGGCTGTATGCTTCTCAACTGAGTGGGTACAAGACATTTTACATGAATATTTGGACATGAAGAAGCTAGTCTGGCGATGGGTGCCGCGATTGCTCACACTCAACCACTATGCCCACTATGTATGACCACTTCAATGGAGTGTTTGGCAATGTTCAGCCGCAATCAGAACGAGTCTTTGCGCCGTTTCGTTACCGTAGACGAAACATGGATCCATCACACCACACCAGAGACCAAGGAATAATCAAAGCAGTGGGTTTCTTCGGGTTAACGTGCACCAAAGAAGGCCAAGGTGGGGCGGTCCGTCAACAAGTTCATGGCAACAATTTTTTGGGATGCACGCGGTATGATTCACATTGATTACCCTGAAAAAAGTAAGGCGATCATCAGCGAATATTATACAGAGCTTTTGGACATATTCGATATTGATTTGAAGTAGAAACGACCGCATTTGGAAAAGAAAAAAGTGCTGTTCCATCAAGACAATGCACGGATGCACACGTGTGTAGTCACCATGGAGAAAATCCATAAATTGGGCTACCCCATCCAGCATATTCTCCAGATATAGCCCCCTGCGACTATTTCCTGTTTCCAAATCTGGTGAAAAGGCTGGGCGGTAAGAGATTTGGGTTGAATGAAGAGGTCATTACTGAAACGAACGCCTATTTTGAGGGCCTTGAGAAAACCTATTAATTGGAAGGAATAAAAAAATTGGATCAAAAGCTGTACTAAATACATAGAGGTAAAAGGCGACAGTGTTCGGAAATAAAACGCTTATTTGCCGAAAAAATATCTTTTATTCAAAAAGTCACTGACTTATCAAACTACCCTCGTACCCATATAAAATTTAAAAAAGCCACTAATAATACTTATATTTAATGGAATTGAGCCAATCTCCTCCATTCAACTATCACACACACAAGATCCCAAAACTTGAAAGGCTCCACTTGACAATCGACAGAACTAAGGAGACACTATACATAGAATTACACTTCAGAATAGCACTCCCTTAAAAGCTTCCCTTTTCGGGGGGAATGCTGACGAGGGTTAAGAAAGGGTTAACAAAATACCCTTACAGAAGACGAGAGGGAGCTTCAGTGCGGTTCCCCCTGACGTTCATTTCCCGCTCGCAAAAAGAGTTGCACTTCCGAACGGCGGACGTCCTAAAATAGCCTTTCAACCCCCACTCCTTTCAACCCCCCGTTTTCAAACCCCCCCTTTTCCAACCCCCTCGCACACGCAGCCCCCTCGACTCACCCCCCCCCCCTCCCGACGCACCCCGCCCCCGCGAATCCAAGCCGATTTGAAAAATTCACCGGTTGGATGTGGACACGCACGACGACCACTTCCTTATTTGAGGCCTCCTCACCCCCTTCGGACCTCCCGAACGCCCGTTTTTCGAAGGGCTGCCCACCAGACCCTCGCCGCCTGTGTCCGAGGACGGAGAATTGGCAGCAGTGTCCTCCCGAGGATTCTGCTGGCGGAGGAGTGAACAGAGAATGGTTGGCCGTCTTCCCTTTCGCTCTTCGGCTGTTTAATTCGGCTGCAACAAAGATGAGCTTAATGCTGATGGCGTTGGACGGAGAAACGTGTTCACCGACAGCAGGAACAGCCCTGCGGTTGGGCTACTTGAACCCATGCTCTATTTCCCTATGAGAATGAATGAAAAACGTGACTTGGGTTCAAGCAAGATGTGGGATATTTAAATAATACTTAAATATGCACTTAAAGAACTTTTCGTAAAATATTTTAATAACAAAAAATTAGAAAAAGAGAAGAGCTTCGAAAACATTACAGAACCTCAACCTACCTAAACATTTTTAGCCAATGTTTTATGGTTGACTTGCTGATTTAAAAAAAATCTTCTCCTTGCCTTTGTGAGATTGTACTTGAACTAATGGCTTATCCTATGTTTACCTAATGGATGACCTAAGAACTACGTCGAATATAACAATAAAGAAACACCATGAAAGGCTTCAATCACTTTATCAATTTGGGTTCAAGTAACCCCTCAGGGTCCAAGTAACCCTGATTTACGGTAGTTTTTTTTCTAAGTTCGGTACCCGCTGGAGCCTCTTTCTATGAGATCGTAGGTTGAAGTTTAGATTAAATCTCTTAAATACATTCCAAGACAGTGTTTTCGTAGGTGACGTTAAACATATTATGCGAACTCCAACTTACTATTTTAGACTGGACCATGAACGTACCTAAAATTTTAGAAATTGATTGCCGAGATTTAAATTGTTTGTTAAATTAAAAGAGTTTTAAAATGCCCTTCTTCCCTCGAACCTACAATTAGGGATATGAATAACTCTAAAACAGATCAATAGTATATATTGTTATACATGTAAGTGGTTTTTCAACGGACAACGGGTAGTTGCATATCGGCATAAGGACTTTAAGCTAACACAACCAGCAGCATGATTGTGCATGCTTGCTTGGCTATTTTTATCTTTCTTTTAAATTGTGAAGTGTAGACTAGAATATATTTACTAATCCTTTTTAAGCATAATATGAAATGCATGTTTGGTGCGAATTCACCTCCTGCCAAACACCTTTAGGTGTCTTGCAGGATATTAAGTGTATGTAGCTCTAGAGATCCCAGGATTAGGCTTTATTAGGGGCGTGACGTTATGCAGTTCCAACACATGGACCCATGAGAGAGGCCGAGTGTGGTAAAAAAAAAGTGCGAAGGCTTTCGCGGCGTTCAAATGTATTAGACTACACTGTTGAGTCTCACCGCGTGGAACGTATTAACTGACCACAGTTTACCTTGCGTTGCAGCAAACATCTTCAGGTCGAATAAGTTGCTGATGTTACGGACAGAAAAAGAGCATGGAAGAAGACGACAGAGAAAGTCCTTGAGACAGTGGGGAAGAAAGAAGGCGAAGCAATAAATAAATAGGATATAAAGTGGGTAGATTGAACAAATAATTGGGGAATATGACATTCTGAATGAAATCAAAGAGAACTCTTCTGGAGTGACTATCCACGGATAAAAAATAAGCATGCTGCGATTCGCTGATGACATAGCACTCACATCAGAGACAGGGATCTGAACAAGACTGGTAACCATGGAAAGGACAATGTCCAGATATCAGCTGAAGATAAATAAGAAGTAGTCTAATACATTGGTGTGCAGCAAAAAAGAAGAGGCCAAAACCAATGTCAAACTAGGAAAACAAAAACTTGAAGAGGTGAAAGAGTTCTGTTACCTAGGAAGCCGACTAACCAACGATGGACGAAGCAAGAAAGAAATAGTAAGTAGAATAGCCCAGGCAAATAGGGCATCCTATCCAAAGAAGAATCTACTTACAGCTGGAAATACAAGGAAGCAATTCATCAAAACGTATATCTGGAACATGTTTCTTTACGGCAGTGAGGCATGGAAGTCGACCGCAGCGGAGAAGAAAAGGGTGGAAGCATTCGAAATGTGGTGCTACAGAAGAATGCTGAAGATTAAATGGATCGACCCAGTAAGTAACGAGGAAGTGCTAAGAAGAGTAGGAGAAAAGAGAAATCTGCTGACAACTCTCAAAAGAACAAGGGAAAACTTAATCGGCCATATCTTGAGACACGATGGCCTGATGTGGACTATCGTCGAGGGAAAAGTGAACGGGAAGATTGGAAAATGAAGGCCTCGTATGAGTTACATGGAACAGGTTGTGAAGAATGTAAAAGAGAAGAATTACGCCACAATGAAAAGGTTGGCCGATAGAAGAATCGAGTGGAAAGCTGCGTCAAACCAATCTACATCAACATCTAAACGATACCCTGCAAACCACCGCGAAGGTGTGTGGCAGGGGGTGAAGATCACCAAGCATGCACTAATAACTTGCAAAGAAGCAACTATAAGGTCTCATGCAACTAGATTGTTAGTATATATAGTATTTATAAGGGGTTAAACATGCATCAATCACTACAGACTAATCTAAAATATTCCACCTACCCATCCCTTTGCTATGCCGCCTATTTTGTCCTCTTATAGTGCGGGGGAAAATGCCATTATGAATCTATCAGTACGACAATCTATCTTTCCAATCTTATTTATCTGGTCGAATCTAGCATAATATGCTGGTGTTGTTAATATGTGCCTAACATCTTCAGTAAAGCTATCCGATTGCATTTTCTCTAATAGATTTAATCTGTACTATAACCTACGCTCTGATAATGATTCCCACCTCAATTCTTTTATTAATTCTCATTCACTACTCAACGTATCGTAACACCTAGCTCAACGAACCTAGCTGCTCTACGCCGCACATTGTCTAGTTCTCTGATTAACCCTAATTCATTAGGATCCCATACACTTGCTGCATACTCATGGTGGGGCCTAACTAGTGAAAAGTAGCATCGCTCTTTTTCTTCTCATCACATTTTCCAAGTACTCTTTTTATAAATCCTAGCTTTCTCTTCGCTTGGTCGCATGTTTCTCGGATATGTCTTCCCCACGATAAATCTTTAGTGATTGTTACTCCTAAATATCTTATGGTTTCTACGTTTTCGATCTTCGTGTTACTAATTTTATAGGTACGCTCTATCGAATTATTCCTCCTCCAAAAATTGATAGCTACACACTTTTTAAGGTTAAGTACTAACTGCCATTTGTCGCACCAGAAGACAGAAGAATCGAGTTTCGACGAGAAGAGTCGCCAGAATATTGGAGAATTTGACCGACAGAAGAATCGAGTTGAAAGCTGCGTCAAACCAATCCTAGAATTGTTGAACAATGATGATGATGACATTCTGAGGGAGGTTACATTACATCTATTTATCTATATCTACATAATACCTTGCAAGCCACCCCAAGTGTGTGTGGTAAGGGGTGATTTTTCACCAAACATGCACTACATAACATGCATAAAAAAGGAATAGTATTGATATAGTAGTCAAGTACCACACTATTTAAAAAAGATAGAAATTGCAAAGAAAACATGCAAAAACATTCTGTAAGTAGGGTTAGCTTTAAGTACTCATACCAACATGCAGCTACCAATGCTTATCCATTGCTACTCTCCGATAGGACATATTTACCGTTATTTGTATCTCTAATTGTACGAGGGAAAAAGGACATTTTGAATCGGTCAGTTCGGCAATCAATTTCTCTAATTTTGTGATTATGGTCCAGCCTACCATAGTAAGTTGGGGTTCGCAAAATATTTTTAACATCATCACCGAAAATATTATTTTGGAATTTATTTTAGAGATTAAGTCTAAATTTCAACCAGCGATCTGACAATGATTCCCATTTCAATTCATTTAATCGACTGGTTTAGCTAATATAATTATCGTATCGTCCCTTTACAAATCTTGCCCATCTTCGCTGCACATGTTCAAGTTCATTACTTAGACCGATTTCGTAGGGAAGGAATCGTACATTAGGAAGAATGCTTCAAAACTTACGAAGTGTGAGAAAGAAAATGAGGACTTTAGACGATACGAAAAGAGATGGAGAGAAAGTGTGCTACCTAGAGAATGAGGGGGAGAATAGAATGGGAAGGGAAGCAGCGGAGAAGAAGAGGAAGCAGAGAAGAGAAGGGTGTCGCCCACCTTGGTCTTTCTCCTGGAGCTGTGTGGGCAGGAGGTGAGGGAAGTAGTCGTAGGCGTCTTAGGTCGTGGGAGAGGAGGCGTTTCCTTGAGGTGTTTGTGTCGCGTGGGGGCGTCTGTAGGATGCGAGGGCTGCGGAATATAGGGAGGCGGCCATCGTCGGGACGGAGGAACAGGTAAGACGGAGAGCGGTGTGCCTACGCGCTCCTTCTCGAAGATCCAGCGACAATCCGCATGATAGATCCGGCAGCCATAGATAGACCGGGAAAATCTGGAAAGTGGATTCAAAATGTCATTCGTGCACCCGAAGAGAACACAGTGTGCAGCGTAGCAAGCGATAATATTAATAAATATAAACATGACTAGGACTACTGTCCTTTGGAACAACTGTAAACACTTAACTTGAATGTGTGCTGCGAAGATCGGCAAGATTTGTAAAGGGACGGTATGATAACTATATTAGCGTAACCAGTCATTTAATGAATTCAAATGGAAATCATTGTCAGATCGCAGGTTGAAATTTAGACTTAATCCCTAAAATAAATTCCAAAATAATATTTTCGGTGATGATGTTAAAAATATTTTGCGAACCCCAAGTTACTATGGTAGGCTGGACCATAATCACAAAATTAGAGAAATTGATTGCCGAACTGACAGATTCAAAATGTCCTTTTTCCCTTGTACTATTAGGGATATGAATAACGGTAAATATATCCAATCGGAGAGTAGCAATAAATAGCATTGGTAGCTGCATGTTGGTATGAGTACTTAAAGGTAACTTAACTAACAGCACGTTTTTGCATGCGTAGTTTGCTATTTTTATCTTTTTTAAATATTGCAGTGAAGACTAATATATTCATAATGATCCTTTTAAATGCATATTTAGTGCATGTTTGGTGAAAATTAACCCCTGCCACACACCTTTATGGTGGCTTGCAGGGTATTAAGTAGATGTAGATGTAAATATTACGAAGTTAGCAACAATGAAATTCTGCTCATACTTGAACATGTCTTGAGTAGACGTTGCTGTTAACTACAATGTAACATATAATTGAAAGTACACAGTTAGGATAACAAATACATTGTGAAAAGGTGATAGTGCGGGCAATATAAAAATAATGCAATAATTAACAAAATATATATTGCATAAGGAAATGTACCGAATATGATTGGCAAGTAAATAATTATTGGAGTAGTCCGTAGTGCATGAACAATGTTGTAATATTACTAATCTATGCATGCTAAGGTTATACAGGTAAATATATTTAGTGATAATTCTTTTAACCAGTATTCACATCGTTACTATGTAGACACAATCTAGTTGGATGGAAGATAAAAAGCATTAGTGTTCCACAGGTGTAAAGAGATTTTATTCCGACATGTTTCACTACGCTGTAGCATGTACCTGATAATGCTACAGTGTAGTGAAACATGTAGGAATAAAATCTCTTTAAACCTGTGGAACGATAAAGATTTTTATCTTTCACCCTACATTGTGGAATTCCACAAAGCCTTTACCTCAACAATCCACAATCCAGTTGGACTTGGCTCTTAATCCTAACTTGTTTCCATGTAGTAGTATAATTGTAACTCTTAGTTGCATGTGTAGTAGTGCATGTTTGGTGATCTTCACCCCCTGCCAGACATCCTCGTGGTGGCTCGCAGGGTATTACGTAGATGCAGATCCTCCGTCGTTGGAGTCTCTCCCTTTGCCTGTCGTGTCTTGCAGAGATTTTCCCTCTCAGCTGGGCTCCAGTATATTAGTTCCAACGGGAAGAGTCCTTTGCTAGTGATAGCACCCTTGAGCAAAGCTACACTCGCCAGAAAAATTCCTTTTTCCGAGGATTATTATTCCTTTGTAGACTGTAATATTACTAATGTATGGATGCTAACTTGGTGATTTTTAGGCTGCTGGCTTATTTCGTCTCGATGGGCTACATTTGGAAGTGATTGCATCTTATCGTTCATTTTCTTAAAAAGGCTTCTCCTATGTAGGAAATTATAAATTTCTTCGGAGAAATTGAGCCGCAAACACCTTACCGGTTTCGCCATCTAACTGATGCCACTTCACAAGAGTGGCCTTCGGCTTGCTATGGGTAGCCATAATCCATAAACCATAGCCAAATAGATGTTTACGGCTGCTTACTTGACCTAATGCATGGCCTTTAAAAGGTGAGGTTTTAAACCACTCTTCTAACCTGCTACCGATATTGCTGCTAAGAGATGTAACTATATGCAATGTTTACTCAAGCTTTCTTCTTGCTGCAACAAGTATGATAACCTGTCGATTTAGTGTTGGTATGAGTATAGTCAGGTATTGAACGATTGAATTGAAAGATTCTCCTTCTATAACAGTGTTGATTCTGAAGTAAACTTGTTTCGGTGTACCTTTACACTTATTTCAGAGCATTTGAAAAAATCTGCCGTACGTTGGAGAAAAAACAATTAACAAAAGTGTGCAGTAGTCTACATATTGCCTTAGTATATCGATTAGTAGAATGGAACAAGTCTCCAAGATTTGCATTTAGTCTGCCTCTGCCAAAGATTTTACGTAATATTTTTCACTTGAAGTAATGAGACATTCCTTCGAATACGAGTTCTCCCTGAACGGTCCGGAATCATCTAGAAGTCGATTTTTTATGGATATTGAGTTTCACATGAATGATTCGTAATATGGCTACACTTTATTGAGTATTGGAAAGCTGGAATCAAACGGTAAGTTTGTAGCATCATCTTCATAGAGTCTAATATTCAGTCAGAAGATACGAAACAGCAGTCTTAGGAAAACAATGGGGTCGTTTACCATGTTTGTAATTGACGAATCTGATAGAGTTTGTAAAATAAATAGACACATACTTTTCTGTTTTTTGATCTTTCAATTATTTCTCGAGTTATAGGTGTCGAAGAAATGATGTTTTTAACCCTTTCGGAAAAGTGGGTGTGGTGCAATCTCTGACGGTTAATCGACTTCGTCCAATCACAACTGAGCCCACGAAGCTACTACGCCTCATCGCAATGGGGGGGGGGGGGGGGGGGGCGCAGCTGACACTGCCAATCGGAGCAGTTTCGACAGCAACTGTGCGAGAAGACCTTCCAAGAACCTCCCTCCACTCCCTCCCCTTCCCCTAAAACCAGTCAAGGACGGGAGGAAAATTACGTCAATGCTATCACAGAAGCTTTTTCGGCGGGCGTCACTTTTTGCTTATTTTAATTTTAGATTTATTCGTGAATAGTTGTGGTTAGAAGATTAAAATTTTCACCAAAATTCATTTTTCGTTTCCATCTAACGATTTCTGGTACAAAATTGCGATTTCGGTTCCGAGTAAACGCCTCCATTCAGAAGAATCGGAAGAAGAAATATGTGTCACCGCAGATGCAATGGGAAGTTCTCGGAAGAATAAATTTGCTATCACCGTAAACTGTTTCTCGGTACAGTTCCCCCGGTGACAAGTACGCCGTTGTTACTCTCGAGGAAGACGTCGGAGTGTGACGCGCGCCGTCGGCCGATCGGAATCAGCGGCTGCGAGTGGCTCTGCCAACAACACAAGGGGTGCCCCAAGGCAGGCTCGCTCCTCTTCGTGAGTTCACGTCTGGAGGAGGGAGGGGGAGAGTGAGAGTGACTGTTTGAGAGGGAGAGTGAGGGGAGGGGATGCATGTGGGGGGGCAGAGGAGAGGGTGGGAGGGAGGGGAAGCCCTCTCCGACCACCCAATCTCCTTCAGTCGCTCTAGCGAGGCCCTCGGAGTAGCGTTGACGACCGCCGAGTGCTCGACCGGCACTTCCCTTGGCCTCTCGCCGTGAGAGGAAGGAGACCAGTTGCCCCGTCGCCTAGCGACCGGGGAAAACGCGGGGGCGGGGCTTTTTTTCGAACCCCCTCTGTCCCGTCAGCAGGAGTGTGTGCTGCCCCCCTATCTCTTTCAGCAGTGTCCCATCCCGTGACCAGAAGGAAAAGTGTGTTGTTGCCGACGTTGTTGGTGGAGTGGCGATGCTAGTGTTGAAGTTGTAATGATCGCAATGCCTCAGTGAGTCGGTCCCCCAGTGCACCTTCTTCTTCTGATGTCATGTGACCGAATCAGAAAGAGATATTCTCTCCCAACCTTCCCTCCACAGTGTCGTGAGTGGAGGAATTCTCTTCGATTGACGTGGTTTCGTTTCCAAGAGAGTTTCCGGCACTTCCATCTCACTCTGCTTTGTCCGAGTTTTTTCATCCGATTTTCGAATGTGATCCACCCGTTCGATAGTTCGTTTTCTTCGTGGGAAGCCTTTAAAGGATTAAAACCATGCTGATCACCCAGTACACGGCGCTCCTGCTGCAGTCGGCTGGCGATTCCAGTGGCGCTGGAGCCTCCAGGAACTCCGAGGTCGTCGCTGGTCGAATCGAATTCGACTCCTTAGCGAGAGGACTCTATGACCGGTAAGGCGAACGGCAAAACTCTTGGTACTTTCCTCGCACGTACAAAGCGTTGTCTTCTGTTAGCTTGTTGGCTCCTCTGACGTGTTATAGTCGTATACTGGATGAACCACCATTTTATAGTAATTACATATAATGAAGTATGTTATCGACCACTTTTTTTATGTAAAATGGATAAGTTGCCTGCAGTTGTTTGATCGTTATTGACGAACACCAATTTTCGCCAAAGTTTCGCCTCTTTATTGCGGCTTCGTCAGGGCTATTTAGTGCATAATGTAAGTTTTTACATTTTTGTTAATTTTTTCCAGTCGTAAATCAGAACGGAAAGAGAGAAAAAAAAGGTTTGCAGAGCAATCTTGTTGCATACCTTTGGTGACAATTTTTTTTAGTAAACAACAACAACAATGTTAAGCTTCTTGGTTACATAATTTCATCGCAAACAACCGAAAACTACCAAAATTTAAAATTATTACATAAAGAATATTTATTTGTGTTTATATAGTTTTTTTGTTAAATAACAAAAGTGAATATTGAATGAATATTAATTTACAAGTTAATGGTATAGTTGAGTAAGATATATTTATGCATATAATGATGAAGCCGCAATAAAGAGGCGAAATGTTGGCGAAAATTGGTGTTCATCATAAACGACCAAACAACTCCATCCAACTTTTCCATTTCTACATAGTAATTACCTACATGTTATGGGATGGTCGCAACCGATGCTAGTGTCGATGGAATGCAATGATAAATATTCCCCACGCTGCAATTTGCGCTCATGTCAAAGATATCCTGTCTCCAGTTTGAACCATGTGTCATTCACATTTCTATGTTCGTTCATGTTCTCTGGCTGGTGATCATATTTGATGTGAAACACGGGGATTCGTTGTAATTATTCATTATTTTTATTTAATGTTCTTGTTCATCGCCCGGGACAACAAATGAACTTATATTAAACACGAAATTGCTGCTAATTTTCGCAATAGCTCTTGAACTTTCTTTACCATTATATAATCTTTAATGTTACCCAGCGTAACGTTTATTTCGTCGAAATGTAATGTCTCGACTGAGTGACTTAAGGTGTTTCAAGAAGAGTTGAAGAAAAGAGGTCTTCCGAAAACCTTAAAAAGAAAACGGGACATTTTAACGAGCTATATGTTGAGACATGTTTGCCTGATGAAGACAATTGTCTTGGGAAAAGGGAACGAGAAGTATGACAGAGGAAAGGCTCGCGTGAGATACATAGAGCAAGTAGTAAAGGACGTGAAAGAGAAGAATTGTGCAAATATGAGGAGGTTTGCCGATTGGAGAATCGAGTTAAGAGTTGATTCAAATCCGTGTAAGGATTGTTGAACGACGATGACGAAGGATTTATTGTTTTCTACTCTATTTTATTTTCCTGTCATGCAAAATATGTTTATCTCAGGACTTGCGCGTATCCTACTAACATTATGAGAAATAATATAACTTAATATGAGATGAACTGTATCCTCGTTCGAATATGCCCCCTTGTTTCATATCAAAGTTGACTTCAGTCGCTGTCGCCAACACCACTCCTCTGGAGGTGAATAAAGTTCAGGTTCCCGTGCCACCTCCCCCCTCACTGCAAGTCAGCTGGCAGTGTCACGATTCCATTCACGGTTGCCGCTTGCTGCGTTGCCAGAAACGTGCTGGATTCGTTGTTTTCGCTCCGTGAACTCGTCACATATCACCTCCGGACGTTGTAGTCTACACCAAGACAGGCCTATCCGTGATTTTTTTCGTGTTTCATCTACATCGACGTAATACCCTGCAAGCCACCATAAAGGTGTGTGGCAGGTGGTGAATTCTCACCAAACATGCACTACAAATCATGCATATAAAAGGATTAGTATTTATATACTGTTCTAAACTTCACTATTTAAAAAAAGATAAAAATAGCAAAGTAAACGTGCCAAAACGTGCTGTTAGTTGGGTTAGCTCGACGTCCTTATACCACCATGCAGCTACCAATATTATCCATTGCTACATTCGTATTGGATATACTTACCGTTATTCATATTCATAATTGTACGAGGAAAAAAGGACATTTTGAATCTGTCAGTTAGGCAATCAATTTCTCTAATTTTGTGATTATGGTCCATTCTACCATAGAAGTTGGGGTTCGCAAAATATTTTTAACATCATCACTGAAAATATGGTCTTGGAATTTATTCAAGAAATTAAGTCTAAATTTCAACCAGCGATCTGACAATGATTCCCAATTTAATTAATTTAATAGACTGGTTACGCTAATAAGGTTATCATACCGGCCTTTTACAAATCTTGCCGATCTTCGCTGCACACGTTCAAGTTCATTATTTAGACCGATTTCGTAGGGATCCCATACACTGTCAGCATATTCCCAATGAGGTCTAACAAGGGAAAAGTAGCTGATTTCTCGCACATGGTCGTCACATATACTCTCTTGCCAATGCTCTTTTGACGAATCCCATTTTACGAATCGCTCGACCCATTATTTCACGCATGTGTTTTTTTTTGAGTGACTGGTCGCTGCACAGTTGGCGGAGCAGCAGCGGCCATTGCTGCAGTGTCCATTCAAATGGAGGCGTTGAAGTGTGTTGATCCTGTGGTGATCTGGGCTGGTGTGGTTCGCTGCTCTCCCGGCTGACGCCCCCCAGGGATGTCTTTGTTTCCGCGAGCGGGAAGGGGGGTGCGGGAGAGGGGAGGCGAAGACAACCCCCAACCCTCCCTTATCCCACCCCCTGGCTTGAGAAGGGCCCCTTTGTTGTCGCGCTGCGCGGAGTGTTTATTTTTAGAATGGCGCTGGCGGTGACTCTGCCCCTCCCGGAATTCGCCGTCGTCTCAGCGTTTTATTTGCCGGACTCTTGTTACGTCTCCGTTTTTTAAACTCCTCCCGTTGCGTAATGGCGCCCAACATTCGCCGGCCATGGAAGTTTGTTGCGAGACAACTGCCGCACTTTTTAGCTCCGGCGACAGGATTAAAAAAGTGTGCCACTGCCGTCCTCATGAACGCGGGTGGCATCGGCCGGATCTTCGCCGAATGGACGCAAAAAAACACGCGGCGGCCTCTTAGCCGAGAAAACGCATCACGAAAATGGCAATTGTAGCAAACCGTAGATTAGAACTCGTAAAAGAGGGCGAAATGCGATGAGAGAGTACGAGAATGAAACTAATTAACACTAATTTAGCTAGGTTCGTTAAAAGGTGTTACGATAGGTTGAGTAGCGTTTAAAGATTAATAAAAGAGGGTGGGAATCATTATCAGAGCGTAGGTTCAAGTACAGTTTGAATCTATTAGAGAAATTTCAATCGGATAGCTTTACATCTACATCTACATCGACATAATACCCTGCAAGCCACCACAAGGGTGTGTGGCAGGGGGTGATTTCTCACCAAACATGCACTACATATCATGCATAAAAAAGGAATAGTATTAATATAGTAGTCAGAACTACACTATTTAAAAATGATAGAAATTGCAAAGCAAACATGCAAAAACATTCTGTTAGTAGGGTTAGCTTTAAGTACTCATACCAACATGCAGCTACCAATGCTATTCATTGCTACTCTCCGATAGGACATATTTACCGTTATTCGTATCTCTTATTGTGCGAGGGAAAAAGGACATTTTGAATCGGTCAGTTCGGCAATCAATTTCTCTAACTTTATGATTATGGTCCAGTCTGCCATAGTAAGTTGGGGTTCGTAAAATATTTTTAACATCATCACTGAAAATATTGCCTTGGAATTTGTGGAAGAGATTAAGTCTAAATTTCAACCTGCGATCTGACAATGATTCCCATTTCAATTCATTTAATAGACTGGTTACGCTAATATAATTATCGTATCGTCCCTTTACAAATCTTGCCGATCTTCGCTGCACACGTTCAAGTTCATTACTTAGACCGATTTCGTAGGGATCCCATACACTGGCAGCATATTCCAAATGAGGTCTAACAAGGGAAAAGTAGCTGATTTCTCGTACATGATCGTCACATTTACCCAATACTCTTTTAATGAAACCCAGTTTGCGATTCGCTTGACCAATTATTTCACGAATGTGTTTACCCCAGGAAAGATCATTTGTCAGTCTTATTCCAAGATATTTAATGGATTCCACGTTAGTTAATTCATTATTACTTATTTTGTAAGTGGTAGGAGGAGAGCTATTCTTTTTCCAAAAATTCATTACAAGACATTTCTTAAAGTTTAATTCTAACTGCCATGTATCACACCAAGTTTCAATTGCTTGTAGGTCAATATTTAAATATTCTTTATCGTTCGGGCATAGAATTTCCCTGTACACTACTGCGTCATCGGCAAATAGACGAAGCTTACTTTTTACCACCTTTTGGATATCATTAATATACAAAAGGAATAGGAGTGGACCTATCACACTACCTTGTGGGACACCCGAAGTGACTTTAATTGCCGGTGAGGAAACACCGTCCAAAACAACCCTTTGAACCCGATCATGCAGAAAATCATTAATCCATGATATAATGTTACTGTCTAACCCATAAGATTTTAACTTCAAAATTAGTTTGCTGTGAGAAACCTTGTCAAAAGCCTTCTTGAAGTCGAGAAATATAGCATCCACTGGAATATTATTTTCGCCAGAAACTAAAATATCGTGGGAAAAGAGAGCAAGTTGGGTTTCACACGATCTGCTCTTTCGGAAGCCATGCTGGACATTGGACAATAAATTCTGGCTATCTAGGTGTCCTATGACTGAACTGACAATTATATGTTCTAGGACCTTGCATGAAATGGATGTGAGGGATATAGGTCTGTAGTTAGATGGCTGCTCCCTATCGCCACTTTTAAAAATGGGTGTTACATCGGCTGCTTTCCAGTCCATCGGTACGACGTGTTCGGTCAGGGATTTATTAAATACTATTTCAAGGTAGGGGGAAATTTCGGATGCTAACTCTCTATACACGCGGGAGGGAATTTGATCAGGGCCAGGAGATTTGTTGGGGCTTATATCTTTAAGTAATTTTTCAATACCATTACAGGAAATGTCAATTGGTTGCATCAACCGCTGAAAGAGGTCAGGTAACACGACAAAACTAATGAAACTTTACTGAAGATGTTAGGCACATATTAAAAACACCAGCGTATTATGCTAGATTCGATCAGATAAATAAGATTAGAGAGATAGATTGTCGTACTGATAGATTCAAAATGGCATTTTCCCCCGTACTATAAGAGAACAGAATAGGCAGCATAGCAAAGGGATAGGTAGGGGAATTATTTTAGAGTATTCTATAGTGCAAGATGCATGTATTTATCCCTTAAATACAAAATATACTAACAATCTAGTTGCATGATACCATATAGTTGCTTGTTTGTATGACGGTAGTGGATGCTTGGTGATCTTCACCCCCAGCCAAAACCCTCGCGGTGGCTTGCAGGGTATCGTGTAGATGTAGATGAGAACACTTGTCAGACCTCATACAGAATATGGAGCTAGTATATGGGATCCGTACGAGGAAGATATGATGATGGAATTAGAGCGTGTGCAAACGAGATCATTTAGATTTGTTAAAAGCCGTTATGATCATTGTATTGGTGTTACGTGTATCATAGAAGAACTAGGATGGGAATTACTATCAGAACACAGGCTAAAATTTAGGCTAAACCATTTAAGTTATAGCTGATAACTTCAGGCTTAACTATGTGATACCTTTCCATAATGGAAAATAAAAGAATTAAACTTTGTTAGGTTAACTTTATATTTGAATAGTAACAACCCGTGTTTCATAACGTGGTTAACCTGAAAATGTAACTACGTTGTGAAACCCAGGTCGTGCCTATTTAAATATAAGGTGAACCTAAGAAAGTTTCATTCTTTTATTTTCCTTTTGAGTTACTTCGAAGGTCATTTGTTTATAGATGACGTTAGATATATATTAAGAATCCCTGCGTATTATGCTGGGTTTGATCAGATAAACAAGATTAGAGGGACAGAGTGTCGCACCAGCGATGGATTTGAAAGGTCATTTTTCCCACGCAAAGGGAAGTGTAGGTAAAAGTTGGTTGGAGTAGTCTGTAGTGTAAGAAGCATGTTTGCACGAAAAAGATAAAATTATGTTAGTGAAACTCTTCGTGGCCAGTAGACATTGTAACTTTATGGACACTTACCATTTAGTTGGACTTGACTTCTATTAGGTACTATCTTGTTTTCATGTAGTGTAGTATCATGGTAGCTCTTACAATGGGAAATATGCACGAAATTTGTTTCTCGAAGATTAATAATGTACTTGATGCGTAATTTTCTCACCAATTTAAATATATAAGCCAAACTTTTCTACACCCACCACAAAGATTATTAAATGATATTAAAATGTTCCCGAACATTGAAGAAATTCACGTGACCTAAAACGCCTTCTGACGTCACTCCACGGTATAGATTCCGTATTGCTACGGAGATAGAAATTTATATTTAAAATAAAACGAAGTGAATATATTGTTTTAAGGTTTTTAGCCGTTTCTCGAAAGAAACAATGACTGAAAAAATACTTAAAAAAGTACATATCGACAATTTTATTTGGTTGACTCCCTTATGGCGGCGTTCTTCTTTAAAAAAACCAGCGATTGCATATACGTAGTAGAAATTCTTGGGCACTAAACAGGCATTAGATAATTAATGGACGATTTGCTCGTTACCATCCATACTACGTGAATAAAAAATCGAAATACAATCGTTTATTGCATTTAACAAATGAGATAAATACATACGTTATCGCCAAGTATTCATTTAACAACTTACCTCCACGCATAAACAGATAAACAACGCCCATAGTGATACCGTGCCGTGACGTCGTGTTTTTAAGCTGCCGAAAAGGTATAATTTTCAAAGAGTAATATCTTTGTAGAACAACTTAATTCTTCAGCAAAATTTTCCCCAAGCACGTTTTAGTTAATAAAATTCACATTGAAAGAGTTGTAAAAAATAGTGCATGTTCCCCATTACTTGCGTGTCCGCAGTGCACTTGCTGGGTGTTACTTAGATGTAGCTGCCTGAAAACAGCTCAAAGTTTTAGCAGTGAGCAAGTGAACTATTATTTCGTGGTCATAAAAATTATGTTTTTTTCCCCCTGTCACTCGTAATTTCCTTGCAGACAACTGTGCATGTCATGGCTAGGGTTCGTTGGTACCGAATGAGCTCCTGACGTGGGGGCGGATCCAGACACTTCATTTGAGGGGCGGAGGAATGTCATGGTGGGAAATTCATCTGAACAAGGCTACTGATTAGTTGAAGGACTGTTTAGCAACTCACCTCATTGATCAAAAGAGGCTCTCCGGAGTTGGTGGACTAATTATTTTTTTAAAACAATCCGTGTGTTGTGGGAATCTTCCACGCACTCAACATTCATTGGCTCCTTAAATGATGTCATTTTCACCTGCCCAATTATGGATATTGGGGTGGATATTGGTTTCCACTCTTTGACAGTCTTGTTGTGTTCACTCAAATATCATAATTTCAAAGTTTTTTGAAGGTTTCGAGGTTTATGGCTGTACCAAAAATTCAATTCAGTTCAGATAACTCACGCTAACTTTGGTGAAAGAGTCCTGTGTACATCTACATCTACATGATACCCTGCAAGCCACCGCGAGGGTGTGTGGTAGGAGGTGAAGATCACAAGCATGCACAACCGACATGCAAACAAGCAACTATAGGGTCTCATGCAACTAGAATGTTAGAGTCTATAGTAGTTAAGGGATTAATACGTGCATCATGCACTACAGACTACTCTAAAATATTTCCCCTACCTATCCCTTTGCTATGCTGCCTATTCTATTCTCTTATACTACGGGCGAAAATGCCATTTTGAATCTATCAGTACGACAATCTATTTCTCTAATCTTATTTATATGGTCGAATCTAGCATTTGCAGCACGCTAGTGTTTGTAATATGTGCCTAACATCTTCAGTAAAGCTATCCGATTGAAATTTCTCTAATATATTTAATATGTACCTTAACCTACGCTCTGATAATGTATCCCACCCTAATTCTTGTATTGATTCTGAAACGCTACTCAACCTAACGTAACACCTTTTAACGAACCTAGCTGCTCCACGCTGCACACTGTCTAGTTCTCTGATCAAACCTAATTCATTCGGATCCCATACACTGGCTGCATACTCAAGGTGGGGCCTAACTAGTGAAAAGTAGCATCGCTCTTTTGTCTTCTCATCACATTTCCCAAGTACTCCTTTTATAAATCCTAGCTTTCTCTTCGCTCGGCCGCATATTCCCCGGATGTGTCTTCCCCGCGATAAATCTTTAGTGATTGTTACACCTAAATATCTTATGGTTTCAACGTTTTCGGTCTTGGTGTTACTAATTTTATAGCATCGCTCTATCGAATTATTCCTCCCCCAAAAATTGATAGCTACACACAATTTAAGGTTAAGTTCTAACTGCCATTTGTCGCACCACTCTTGAATTGCACCTAAATCCTTGCTAAGCGATTTCCTGTCCTCTTCCTTTGATATACCCCTATACACTACCTCATCGTCTGCAAAATGTGTAAGCTTACTACTAACTGCGGTACTCAAATCGTTTATGTCTTCTCTATCGCCTATTCTCTGGGGGATATGTCTTAAGCAACGCATTACAAGATTTATAAGCCAACCTTCCTTGGTTGTTCAACGAGCACGTTAAGTCAAAAGAACGCAACTCTGTTTTGTCGCCAGTATCCCAGTTAACAGGGTCGGATGATTTGAATCACTTCAGTTTGCCTCGTCGACTCGGTTACGGCCTGATAAACATTCGTTTCCCCCACAATGCCCCACTCTGTCCCGCCTCAACCCGTTCCCACCCACGCACTTAGTTCCTTGCCCCAATGCGCTGGGAACGGCGTAATCATTTCGCGTGCAAGGGTTAGGTAACTCGCTGATGTCGTGGCGTGAGGTTTTTGTTCGCGTTCGTTTGGTGCCGTCCGCCCCATTGTGTTTCCTGCGCGAGCTCTCCTATAGTTGGCGTTTGCGAGACACAGCGAAACGTGAGAACGTACAAGAGCCGGTCAACCGCCGAGGAGTGCAGTTTCAGAGGACGAACGCCCCGATACGATCAGCGCACTAGGAGAGCGCAACGCCCGTGCGCATTTGCATGATGGGAAGGGAACACGGCCTCGTGTCGGTCTTGGGTTTCGAAAGCATGGGACTGCAAGAGCGATTTCGAAGCAGCTGGTCTTTGCGATGCACCGTCCTTGAATGTTTTCATCCGCGTTCTGCGTGTCATTCTGATAGTGACTTCCCCTTGTGCTTACTGTTGGAGTTCGGCTATCATTTTGCGCCGCCTTAAGGAGGTTGGCTCGCGACTGCTTGAGTCAAGTTCTCTAAGGAATCTTATTAATTTAAGTACGATTATATGCCTGCTAAGTGATCCTTACTTCACAAAATAAATTACATAAGCTATTCAAAGTCATAAGTATCACAAGAAATACGATGGAAAGTCGAAGGATTAATTTTTTATGACAATTTTAATCAGCTCGACGATGAAGTTAATTCAGCATTTACGTTACAGAAATAAATTCAAGTACTCAATGAATTTACTAATGTATAACACCAGAATATTAATATCAAACGTTGCTATAATATTTCTTGAAATATTCTTAAATATCTCATTAGTAATGATATTATTCAAACGCCAACCATATTGGCAACAGCGACCGCAGCGCCACTTGAAGTCAACTAACGCATTTCGTGTGCTATAAGCGCAGAAATTGGTGGATTTAGCGAAAATTACTGCAGGTTGATACCTTTTATTCGTGTCATTTTATTCCTTGTGAAATTATGACATGACCTTCACTTTTCGGATCAACCTCCTTAAGTCCTTCCGCACGTCACAATAAAGAACTTCTGAGACAGCATAGTAAACGGGGAAGGCAGGTGAAATATTGTTCCCTTACCTGATAACACAGAAAGAAAAAACATGAGCCAAATCCACAAAAATTATTTGTGATAATCCTCAAAATGTTTGTGGATTTGGCTCGTGTATTTTTTCATTCTGTCTTACCATTGTAAGCCTTATCTGTGTAGCAATGGATAACATTGATAGCTGCATGTTGGTATAAGGACTAATGCTAATCCAACTAACGGCATGTTTGCATGTATGTTTTGCTATTTTTATCTTTTTTTAAATAGCGTAGTTTTGAACAGTAGGTACCTATAAAAGTACTAATCCTTTTTTTTATGCATGATATGTAGTGCATGTTTGGTGAGAGTTCGCCCTCTGCCACACACCTTTATGGTGGCTTGCAGGGTATTATGTAGATGTACCATGATTCGCTTCCACTCCATATCACCTGAATCTTCAGAATTAGTCGTTCCTGTAGTTCATGGTGCGTGTTTTAGCTTTACTAGTCCATGCATGCAAGGCAAATACAGAAAAATATATTTACATAAATGCCTTTGCAACCAGTACCTACTATCGTCATTTTACTAGGTAGACATTAACCATGTAGTTGCAATTGAGGAGCTTCCAGAGTGCCAGAGTGTCGAACGTTCGCGTTGGACGATGTTCCAACCGCTGTCCGTCTTGATCATTCGAAGGAACTCATTTCTTTTTTTGGAAGTCCTGCAGCGTGGTTGTGTGAAGAGTGTACTGTAATATTTTAAGGAGCATAGGATCAAGCGTTCACTACACATCGTGTTGCAGAAACATTTTCCCCAATCGATTAGAATAGCGATTTGGCACACGCAGTCCACTCATTCCAACATTTGAATCACGCGACATGTAGCGTCGGCTTAAGTCTAAGGTCGCGGGTTTGAATCTTGCCTGGGTGGATTTTTCTCCATCCAGGGAATGGATGTTTGTAATTTTAATTGCGCATCATAATGTATATAAATTCCGTTCCCATACCCCCTTCTTAGCATACATCAGTTAATGGATTTCTTATCGTAATCGTTGGCTTTATCTGATTTTTAAAACCCTTTGATATAATGATACCTTCAGAATTAATACAAGAATTAGGGCGGGAGTCCTTATCAGAGCGCAGGTTGAAGAACAAATTAAATCTATTAGAGAAATTTCAATCAGATAGCTTTATTGAAAATGTTAGGTGCATATTAAAAACACCAGCGTATTATGCTAGATTCGATCAGATAAATAAGGCTAGAGAGATTGATTGTCGTACTGATAGATTCAAAATGTCACTTTTCCCCCGTACTATAAGAGAAAAGAATAGGCATCATAGCAAAGGAATTAGTAGGGGAAATATTTTAGAGTATTCTGTAGTGCATGATGCATGTATTAACCCCTTAAATACTATAGATACTAACAATCAAGTTGCATGAGACCCTGCAGTTGTTTGTTTGCATGTCGGTAGTGCATGCTTCGTGATCTTCACCCCCTGCCACACACCCTCGCGGTGGCTTCCAGGGTTTCGTGTAGATGTAAATATAACTCTTAACCAATGAAACAACTTGCTAGGTACATTCGTTGTCTTTGCTTGGCAGCTCGCAAGCAGCGAAATATGCTCGCCGTTGATAGATGCTTATTGTGTTATGCTGGGCGAACGAATGCTGAAAGATCTCCATGTGATCTGCGATTGGTCGAGGATTCGAACAAAGCGTTGATTGCCGTGACTTCGTGATTGGGTGGCTCCAGAATGGGGGAGGGGAGATCTCATCTGGCGCGTCACGCTTTGATGAGTTGATTGATCTCCGTTGGATGCCAGCTCCCTTTTAAGCGATCCAAAGGGTTTCAAGAGGGTTTCCCAGCGCAAACAACCCTGGGTCTCTTGTGTGAGTCTCTCTGCCTCTGCCTGAATCCCTCCGTCGAGTGAATGGCATCCTCTCCCCGAGTTAATCGAAAATTAAGGAAGATCCTCCTACCGCTGCTGCAGGCGGCTGCTTTGTCAGCTTCTCTGTGGAGCGCTTACCAGAGGGACTACTCAGGAAATTAGACAGCATATGTTCCGTCTCTGCCGGAAGGAAGTGAGCCGGCGACGAAGAGGGAACCGGTTTGACGCCCTCCGAGTAATTTCGCTGAAAACGAAATTTCTTTGTTTTTTTTTTTGAGAAAAAATGCATTCTACATCCTTTGTATGGAAGAAAGTCTTGGAATAAAATTCACGGGTGAGCATCTGCCTCCTCGCAGATGAATTATCTGATCAGCATGCCAACGGGCTCTTCAGATTTGCTTCTGTCCAGCTAGCTTTTGTTTTACTAGTCAAGGATAGAGATGAGTAAATTACCGTAATTTTCAATTGAGGTAAATTACCGTGGTAAATTACGGTAATTTTCGAAAATTACCGTATTTTTCCGGTAATATTAAGTTTTGAGCTGCAAATCCTTATCAGAGGACTCAAAAGGAAATCAAATAGCATTGAGGTATAAATGCTGACGATTATATCAAACATATCAAGACGTTTATCTATTGTAACTCATTAAAAAAACTATAACGAAGTTGGCAGCAACACGCAATTTGCAGCTCTTTTGTCGCACCATGAGAAATTTTCGTTCCAAAGACATACCTATGCGCAATATGCATTTCTTATTATACTCCGAATTAATCACGGACACAATGTAAACAAAATGGCTATAGCTACTTAATTTATAATATCACCCATTCCAATGGTTTCTTCGTGAGGACGAAATTTTCTGTAAATTACAGTTTATTACGGTAATTTTCAGGGGTGTTGGTAATTTCGAAAAATACCGCGGTAATTTACGAAAATGACGCGGTAATTTACCAGGTTGTACATCTCTAGTCAAGAACTGAGGGAAAATAAGTATCCTTGGATAACCCACTTTTTTTTTACAAAAACAAGATACCTGAGTGTTTTCAATGCAGACTTATCAGATGTCGTAATATGAATCAGGTTTTCACGTTGATGTTGAGCAATCAGACTCTCAGGAAGTCTAGGACTAAATGCCGCTTACCCTCGGAAAAAAGAGAGCTACGACGAAGTACGGTTCAGGAAGTGAGCATTGGTCAGAAAGTAGCCGAATGTTGAGAAATCAGTGCCTCTGTTGTGAATGTGTGTTTTACTGAATCGGATCGCGAAGATGCTGGCTTCCATGAAAGACAGACTCTTACGTCCCTGATCATCATTATTATCATTGGTCATCAATCCTAGGATTGGTTTGACGCAGCTTTCCACTCCATTCTTCTATCGGCCAACCTTTTCATTGTGACATAATTCTTCTCTTTAACATCCCTCACAACCTGTTCCATGTATCTCATACGAGGACTGCCTTTTCCAATCTTCCCGTTCACTTTTCCCTCGACGATAGCCTTCATCAGGCCTTCGTGTCTCAAGATGTGGCCGATTAAGTTTTCCCTTCTTCTTTTTAGAGTTTTCAGCAGACTTCTCTTTACCCTACTCTTCTTAGCACTTCCTCGTTACTTACTCGGTCGATCCATTTAATCTTCATCATTCTACTGTAGCACCACATATCGAATGCTTCCACCCTTTTCTTCTCCGCTGCTCTCATCGTCCATGACTCACAGCCGTAAAGAAACATGCTCCAGATATGTGTTCTGGTAAACTGTTTCCTTACTTGTATTTCTAGCTATAAGTAGATTCTTCTTTTGAAAGAATGCCCTCTTTGCCTGGGCTATTCTACTCACTATTTCTTTCTTGCTTCGTCCATCGTTGGTTACTCTGCTTCCCAGGTAACAGAACTCTTTCACCTCTTCAAGTTTTTGTTTTCGTAGTTTGACATTGGTTTTGGCCTCTTCTTTCTTGCTGCACACCAATATCTTAAGTCTTCTTATTTATCTTCAGCTGATATCTAGCCATTGGCCTTTCCATGGTTACTAGAATCTTGTTCAGATCCCTCTCTGTCTCTGCTATAAGTGCTATGTCATCAGCGAATCGCAGCATGCTTATTTTTTCTCCGTGGATAGTCACTCCAGAAGACTTCTCTTTGATTCCATGGAAGGCTCTCTCGATGTAAACATTAAAAATTGCGGGAGACAGTGCACAGCCTTGTCTCACTCATTTCCTTATTCTTGCCTATTCACAGCTGGTCCAGAGGCCTGCCTTTTCCAATCTTCCCGTTTACTTTTTCCTAGACGATTGTCTTCGTCAGCCCACCGTGTCTCATGATATGGCCGATTAAGTTGTCCCTTCTTGTTTTTAGAGTTTTCAGCAGACTTATCTTGTCTCCTACTGTTCTCAGGACTTCCTTGTTACTTACTCGGTCGATTCATTTAATATTCAGCATTCTTCTGTAGCACCACATTTCGAATGCTTCTACCCTTTTCTTCTCCGCTGCTGTCTTCGTCCATACGTCCCTGAAGAATCATAAAATTTGAAAATATCATAGGACGAAATATAGTTTAAAAAAAATGCATACTATGTTAACACGAAAAGTGTACAGTAGAAAGTGAAATCTGAAATCAGTGTGAATGTGAAAGCCAAGGCAATGCATTGAAATGTGAAGTAGATTTTGTTAAAAAAAGTTTGTGGGACTAATACCGCAAGATGCGGTCAAGATTTGAAATGTTTGTAAAATATATACTCTGATCTTAATAGTATGATAACAATTGATGTGCTCAGTATGCAAAAATAAACCCCTAAATTATTTCCTTGTGTTCGAAATGAACTAACTTCATAAAGGCAAGCGCATTGAAAAGTGATCTCCGAGTTCATGAATGGAATCTACATCTACATCTACATAACACCCTGTAAGCCACCATAAAGGTGTGTGGCAGGGGGTTAACTCTCACCAAACATGCACTACATATCATGCATAAAAAAGGATTAGTACTTGTATTGGTACTGTTCAAAACTACGCTATTTAAAAAAAGATAAAAATAGCAAAGCATACATACAAAAACATGCCGTTAGTTGGGTTAGCTATAAGTCATTATACCAACATGCAGCTACAAATGTTATCCATTGCTACACTCGTACTGGATATATTTGCCGTTATTCACATCCCTAATAGTACGAGGAAAAAAGGACATTTTGAATCTGTCAGTTCGAAATTCAATTTCTCTAATTTTGTGATTATGGTCCAGTCTACCATAGTAAGTTGGGGTCCGCAAAATATTTTTAAACGACGCAGGAATGATGTGAATTAGTGAAAATATTTGTGCCTTAAAATAAAAGGAAAAATGAAGTGATATATTTCAGTGATGATGAGTGAAGTGAGTATTGGCGGCCAGGTGGAACACCTGCAATTGCCTTCTCATCGCCGAAAATTGACGGAATCCAAACACCATTATCGCCCTTCGCAAAACATCAATTTGGATGTGACCGAGTGCCCCAAGGCCTGTTCTGTAGTTTCTCCGTCTCCCAAGATCAACTCACCCAAGAAGGCCGTCGGCGAAAGTAAAATAAACGGAAACTGAAGGCCGATTTAAAATGTTAGCCCCGAGGAAATAAATTATTACTCTTCGAGAGCCTTGGGTGCTTTAATACGCTTTTTCGCGGACATTTCGGAAATTTGGAATTAAATTGCGCTTAACTGCTCGTATATCCATAAGTTTCAAATTGCAGCAGCATTAAGCATGGATGCTTTGGACTCTATATTTACGGATAAAAAGCATTTTAATAAATATTGCCTTGAGTTTCTTTTTCGCAGTACCTGCATTTGGATAAAATGTAAAAAGAATGTTACATGAAGAAGATGAGGAAGCCTTCGATTTCAGTCTTAGCAACTTGTTTTGCTGTCGGATCTCCATCGATGGAACGTCTCTTCTGGACTGTTTCTCCCCTTTCAGGTGTTACTTTGTTGAAGTGCACTTATTAAACGAATTAAAATATTGTGGGAGGCTCTTCTTGCAAAACATCTTCCGGATACAATTTTCTCTTGGGTATCCAACCGATTCAGCCACGCATTCACTCCGATATTTGTGGAACTGAATGGGTGTGGGAATTGTGAAACGGAATGAACTATTACCCATTGGTTTTCCTCCACTCGAAAGCATCAAAGAATGAAATACTACGCTGGATACTTAACGCGTACGCCTCGCGGTGAATAGAGACCATCATACAACTACATCTACATAATACTCTGCAAGAACCCTAAAGGTGTGTGGCAGGGGGTGAATTCTCACCACACATGCACTACATATCATGCATGAAATTTGTAATTAAAAATTAAAATAGCAAAGCATACATGCAAAAACATGCTGTTAGTTGGGTTAGCTTGAAGTCCTTATACCAACATGCAGCTACCAATGTTTTCCATTGCTACACTCGTACTAAATACATTTACCGTTATTCATATTCCTAATAGTACTACGAAAAAAGGACATTTTGAATCTGTCAGTTGGGCGATCTATTTCTCTAATCTTGTGATTATGGTCCAGTCTACCATAGCAAGTTGGGGTCCGCAAACTATTGTTAACATCATCACTGAAAACATGGTCTTGGAATTTGTTTAAGACATTAAGTCTAAATTTCCACCTACGATCTGACAATGATTCCCAATTTAATTCATTTATTAGACTGGGGACGCTAATAAGGTTAGCATACCGGCCCTTTACATATCCTGCCGAGCTGCACACGTTCAAGTTCGTTATTTAGACCGATTTCGCAGGGATCCCATACACTGGCAGCATATTCCAAATGAGGTCTTACAAGGGAAAAGTAGATTATTTCTCGTACATGATCGTCACATTTACCCAGTACTCTTTTGACGAATCCTAGTTTACGATTCGCTTGACCCATTATTACACGTATGTGTTTACCCCAGGAAAGATCATGTGTCAGCCTTATTCCAAGATTTATAATGGATTCCGCGGTTGTTAATTCATTATGACTTATTTTCTATTCATTATTCCTCATAAATAGAATGCATATAGTGCTTCCATGATTAGCGTCCATATGTTGCGATGGGAAACGGATCCCTGAAAACTGTGACTTGGATGATTATCCCAGGAATGTAGGGATGAATGAAGTTGAAGTGTCTGGAATGGAAGCTGGAATGAAGAGTCTGAATGGAGGAATGCGGATGTCGTGTTTTCGACGGACCATTCCGGAAAAGGCACGCCGAAACCTTATTGGGGGAAATGAGTGTGTGTAGTGTCGCTGGCAAAGGGCGAGTTAAGGAATATTCCCCACACATCTACATCACCATGATACCCTGCTGGCCACCGCGATGGTGTGTGGCAGGGGGTGACGATCACCAAACATGCACTATAGTCATGCAAACAAGCAACTATAGGGTCTCATGCAACTATATTGTTAGTAACTATGGTATTTAAGAGATAAATACATGCATCATGCACTACAGACTTCTCTAAAATATTTCCCCTACCTATCCCTTTGCTATGCTGCCTATTCTGTTCTCTTATAGTACAGGGGAGAAATGCCATTTTGAATCTATCGGTACGACAGTCTATCTCTCTAATCTTATTTATCTGGTCGAATCTAGCATAAGACGCTGGTGTTTTTAACATGTGCCTAACATCTTCAGTAAAGTTATCCAATTGAAATTTCTCAAATAGATTTAGTCTGTACTGTAACCTACGCTCTTATAATGATTCCCACCATAATTATTTTATTAATTCTGAAACGCTACTCAACTTATCGTAACACCTTTTAACGAACCTAGCTGCTCTACGCTGCACTCTGTCTAGTTCTCTGATCAAACCTAATTCATTCGGATCCCATACACTGGCTGCATATTCAAGTAACATAGCTCTTTTGTCTCCTCATCACATTTCCCAAGTACGCGTTTTATAAATCCTAGCTTTCTCTTCCCTCGGCCGCATATTTCCCTTATGTGTCTTCCCCACGATAAATCTTCAGTGACTGTTACACCAGATAGAGAGGATTACTTTTGAACCCCTAATTAGAGTCGTATAGAGAGGTCGTGGGGAAGCCGTGTCTGGAGCTGCGACAGGGCGGTGTGAAATGCCCACATGGGCGCCCGTGTGGTTGGTTTTGGAGAGGTGGGTGGGCGGAGAGAGAGAGAGAGGGGGAGGGGTGGAGGTGGCACGCTAAGTCGTCTTCATCAGAGGGAGACGGCGCGGGAAATGGAATTGATTCCCAATAGGGGGCGGGCCAATCGCCAGGGAGAGGCCCAGGCGCTAATCCACGGCCCTAATGGACGAACTCCAGGGGCGGCTTCGGATTCTATTCACTCGGAGCGAGGTCGATATTTCGAGTGGTCGACTTTGTTCGACTCGGGGGGGGGGGGGGGGGGGGAGGGTGATGGGGAGGGGAGGGGGGAGAGAGAAGAAATTCGCGATTAGGAGTAAAGTGGTTATCATCTCAAAATCTGTCGGCGGGCGAAGCGACGTGGGAGAGAGCGATTAGTGTGGGCGGGGATTCGCATTGGCTTTGAAGAGACTTCCATTTCACTCCGTGGATGATTCTGACGTTTGACGTCATAATATAGTTTCCCGAGGGTTATCGCCGAGGTCGGTGAACACTATTCATCTCGAAGCAATTTTTGTGACGAAACCAGCGAATCATTCCCTTTAAAGTGTGAAAGCATCGGGACTTACTTGGGAAATGTTATGAGAAGACAAAAGAGCGACGTTACTTTTCACTAGTTAGGCCCCACCTTGAGTATGCAGCCAGTGTATGGGATCCGAATGAATTAGGTTTGATCGGAGAATTAGACAGAGTGCAGCGTAGAGTAGCTAGGTTCGTTAAATGGTGTTACGATAGGTTGAGTAGTATAAAAGAATTACTACAAGAATTAGGGTGGGAATCATTATCAGAGCCTAGGTTAAGGTACAGATTAAATCTGTTAGAGAGAAATTACAATCGGATAGTTTTACTGAAGATGTTGGGCACATATTTAAAACACCAGCGTATTATGCTAGATTCGACCAGACAAATAAGATTAGAGAGATAGATTGTGGTACCGATAGATTCAAAATGGTATTCTTCCCCGTTTTATAAGAGAACAGATTAGGCAACATAGCAAAGGGATTGGTAGGGGAAATATTTTAGAGTAGTCCGTAGTGCATGATGCATGTGTTAATCCCTTAAATGCTATAGTTACTAACAATCTAGTTGCATGAGACCCTGTAGTTGCTTGTTTGCATGTTAGTAGTGCATGTTTGATGATCGTGACTACTTGCCGCACACCCTCACGGTGGCTTGCAGGGTATCGTGTAGATGTACTTGTTCCAACCTTGTCGTAGGTCCAACTTGGGACATGCATTTTTCAGGCACCTAGCTTTTTCTTCGCCTGGCCCCATATTTCTGGTTGTGTCTTCATTAAAATCATGCCGAAGCATGAACAAAAAAATTGTGCTATTTATTAAAACATGGCCGAAGGCGAGAAGAAAAATATAATATGAATAGAAATAATAATACAATGGAAGCTCAAGGAATTGGCACACAAGTGTGGGGATGGGACCTCATGAGTCAGTGAATATCCACGCCCTCCACCCCTCCCCTACCGTCTATCCCCCCCTCCTCCCCTAGCTATTGAGCAACTCGCCAGCAGCCTTGAGATAGCAATCCTCTTCCCAGATCTCGGCAATCGTGTTTATTTATGGATTTCAGCGCTGGTCGTTTCTAAATGTATGTCGCTTCCTCCACACCAAGCACTTTGGTTTCGGCATCAGAGAGAGAAAAACTCCTTCGCTTATCGTTTGTACCTGTCGGAATATTATCGCCATCCGAAGAAGGTTATTGATGCGTGCGGAGAGTGAGGTTGCATTGCCAGTTAGTGATACCACGAATGCGGATGTGTCGTCTGATAGTGCGATAAATTTATGGGTAACGATTCCGTGAGGTGGGTGAACATCGAATGTGTGGCATGTATCTGACCACCCCGCTGTCCGACCTGCTGTCGCTGATGCTTCTGTCCCTGCCAATCCTGATGGTATTTCTTAAAATATCTCCGTTGCATGCGGGATTATGTTCCTACCGTCAGTGTTCCATACCTCGTGCAGAGGTACGATCTTTCCTGGGGTAAACACACACGTGAAATAATGGGTCAAGCGAATCGTAAACTGGGATTCGTCAAAAGAGTACTGGGTAAATGTGACGATCGTGTACGAGAAATCAGCTACTTTTCCCTTGTTAGACCTCATTTGGAATATGCTGCCCATGTATGGGATACCTATGAAATCGGTCTAAATAACGAACCTGAACGTGTGCAGCGAAGATCGGCAAGATTTGTAAAGGGCCGGTATGATAACCTTATTAGCGTAACCAGTCTATTAAATGAATTAAATTGGGAAACATTGTCAGATCGCAGGTTGAAATTTAGACTTAATCTCTTAAATAAATTCCAAGACCATATTTTCAAAGATGTTGTTAAAAATATTTTGCGGACCCCAACTTACTATGGCAGACTGGACCATAATCATAAAATTAGAGAAATTGAATTTCGAACTGACAGATTCAAAATGTCCGTTTTTCCTCGTACTATTAGGGATACGAATAACGGTAAATATACCCAGTACGAGTGTAGCAATGGATAACATTGGTAGCTGCATGTTGGTATAAGGACTTATAGCTAACCCAACTAATGGCATGTTTTTGCATGTAAGTTTTGCTATTTTTATCTTTTTTTAAATAGCGTAGTTTTGAAAAGTACCTATACAAGTACTAATCCTTTTTTTATGCATGATATGTAGTGCATGGTTTGTGAGAGTTCACCCCCTGCCATACACCTTTATGGTGGCTTGCAGGGTACTATGTAGATGTAGATGTAGAGCATCTATCTCCCTCTGAAGTTCTTTTGTGGAGATGATTGGGTCAATGCGATTAGATACCCCTGGTTGTTCTGGAATGAAGCGTAACTTACAGAGTCCAGCAGCAATCGATGAACAAAGCAGAGAGTCCAGGAGGGCTGGCTGGTTATTCTAATTTATTTCATCTAAAACTTCAATTCATTCGGCCTACAATGTTATTTAATGAATTAATTAATCCTACGTATTCAAGATTTATTAGTGGAGTGGCAGTAGCCAAAACAATGCCTTATACCGAAAATGGCGCCAGAATAATTTTTTTAGTTCGTTATCGAAAGTGTTTTCTTTTATCTGCTTACGCAATTCACTTAAAACTGCTTGATACTGTCTAGCAAGGTCTTAACGAACATCAATATTAATTTAGCTTCCTCAATTTTTAAACATAGACTGAACTTCCCTTTATAGCCGGAGTAACTTTCTCCACAAATAAAAAAATGGAAAAAATGTTCTAAAGCATGCTTTTCGAAAAAAAATTAAAAACTAAGAAAAATAACTATTTTCACGTATAAGCGTACTCGCATTCGCATACTCACTCACTCAGTGATTCAACACGAAGGTTAGTCTTTGATAGGCGAGAGTAGAGCTCACCCCGTACTAAGCCAATGGCGAGTGAAAATCACACATTCAGGGTAGGGGGGCCAGTTCCTCTCCCTGGGCCACTTGCGATTTCCTAAGAAGTTCTGACACGCATAAATTCGAATCGCGAAGATTTTCGATGGGGGTGTCCAGAAATGCTCTTGCCCGGGATTTGAACCCGGGACCCTCCGGTCAGTAGCTCAGTGCTCTACCCACTAGGCCACCGAAACCCCGTAAGCGTACGAAAAAATAAACAATAGTATTTTCTCAAGTGAATTAAAGTTTATCCTAGTACTGGAAATAATGAAATGCAATTATCCACTGAATGAATAATTTATGGACCTTAATAGGAAGTAATTGTGTTTTCAACAATTTGATGACGGATGAGATTTGTTTTCTAGCTCACACAGTTGTACACGTCGGGGACACTCGCCAGGACACTTCAGGCGATTGGTGGAGAGGGCACAGGATTCCGTGTTGTCCTGGCCTGCCTCCCCTCCCACGGTCTATTTTCGGGGCCCTGTCAAGTGGTGTGTCGCGAGGTTAAAACGGGAGTGCCGGAAGTTAGATGGCCCGCGAAACCGTCTCTGGCGGACTTCCTTGCTCCGCCATTGGGTAGTAAAGCTCGCATCGCACTAACCGTTGCCGGTTAGGGATTACCGGTCAGTGTGTGGTTAGGAAGGAACATTTAACATCAATGGTAACCGTACGCCGATAGTGTGATACTCAAGGCTCAACCGACAGCGGACCAATCCCTCCTCGTTAGATTCCTCCGCTAGTTTTGGCGTCGGCACGACAGAGAAAGAGAGACAGGAATTCCGGCCGATGTTGGGGTTTGAAGGTTAGTTCCACCGGCGCGCCGCGGCGTCAACGCCTCCCGTGTTCGAAATGAGATTCCTTGTATTTAACTAATTTAGCTAGAAATGCTACAATGACCGAAGAATTATACACAGTCTGTACAAAAACCAAGTAGTAGTGATTAAATCTGGACCAGCTGTGAATAGGCAAGAATAAGGAAATGAGTGAGACAAGACTGTGCACTGTCTCCCGCAATTTTTAATGTTTACATCGAGAGAGCCATCCATGGAATCAAAGAGAAGTCTTCTGGAGTGACTATCCACGGAGAAAAAATAAGCATGCTGCGATTCGCTGATGACATAGCACTTATAGCAGAGGAGGGATCTGAACAAGATTCTAGTAACCATGGAAAGGCCAATGGCTAGATATCAGCTGAAGATAAATAAGAAGACTTAAGATATTGGTGTGCAGCAAGAAAGAAGAGGCCAAAACCAATGTCAAACTACGAAAACAAAAACTTGAAGAGGTGAAAGAGTTCTGTTACCTTGGAAGCAGAGTAACCAACGATGGACGAAGCAAGAAAGAAATAGTGAGTAGAATAGCCCAGGCAAAGAGGGCATTCTTTCAAAAGAAGAATCTACTTATAACTAGAAATACAAGTAAGGAAACAGTTTACCAGAACATATATCTGGAGCATGTTTCTTTACGGCTGTGAGTCATGGACGATGAGAGCAGCGGAGAAGAAAAGGGTGGAAGCATTCGATATGTGGTGCTACAGTAGAATGATGAAGATTAAATGGATCGACCGAGTAAGTAACGAGGAAGTGCTAAGAAGAGTAGGGTAAAGAGAAGTCTGCTGAAAACTCTAAAAAGAAGAAGGGAAAACTTAATCGGCCCCATCTTGAGACACGATGGTCGGATGAAGACAATCGTCGAGGGAAAAGTGAACGGGAAGATTGGAAAAGGCAGTCCTCGTATGAGATACATGGAACAGGTTGTGAAGGATGTAAAAGAGAAGAATTACGTCACAATGAAAAGGTTGGCTGATAGAAGAATCGAGTGGGAAGCTGCGTCAAACCAATCCTAGGATTGTTGACCAATGATGATGAGCTAGAAATGAATATGAACAGCGCGACCGACCTGGGAGTCGACTGCTCTGTTGCATTCATTAAGTTCTCATTTTATTTTTGGTGGACTTGGCAAATATTTCCAATAATGAATACGAGTCCACTAAGTAGCGCCTGAGACACTCAAGTCTGTTTAAAAAGTAACTGCAGTGAATTAAGAACAAATTTAGACAAATAGTTGTATATTTCGCCTAAAATGCCTCCTTAATCTTTTTAGGATAGTTTTGTAGTATTTTAAAACACTGTTCAGCCTATTTATTTTCGCTCATATTCATGGAGCGCTTTGTAATCTAAAGAGGCTCAGAAGGATGCGACAAACCTCGGTAGTGTAGCACCATCGATTTGTGTGCTACAAAGCAATTATACTATGATTCCCCTCAGATTTATAATTTAGTTCGATTTCAGGATTCATTAAGTTTAATTCGTGTTTTGAAAACCTGAAAGATAGTAATGTTACTCTTCCCCTACTATTTAATCATGCAGTAATTATACCTATGAACATGCTCCCTTTGAAATTGCTATTGCGAGAGGTGCCAGTACATTTAAAAAGCACCGCGGAATCAAGAGTGAGTTGCAATGGGTTACATATTCAAAACTCAGTATTAGACGTAACTTGATGTAATTCTCTTTCAATATCTCCAACAATTTCACCTGCCTTTCTTGTCATCACAAACAGAGGCTTCGCCTTGTCGATGCACCATTTTTTACTGCCATCCTTTCCATATTGTGAACACAATCACATCCATTCTTTTCCTGGCGTATTTAAGGTTTTTTTTCCTTGATCTCCTCTTTTTTTCTTCTTCCACAATACCGTACTTGTAGAAAAAGACAAGTCTAACTCCATAATCAAACCTACCATGCACCGTCCCAGATATTAATACGCTATCTCTGCTCTCTAAGGTTTGACGAGAGTACATCTACATCTATATAATACCCTGCAAGACATCATGAAGGTGTGCGGCAGGTGGTGAACTCTCACCAAACATGCACTACATATCATGTATTTAAAAGGATTAGTACTTGCATAGGTACTGTTAAAAAGTACTCTATTTAAAAAAAGATAAAAATAGCAAAGCATACATGCAAAAACATGCCGTTAGTTGGGTTACCTTCAAGTCCTTATACCAACATGCAGCTACCAATATTATACATTACTACACTCGTACTGGATATATTTACCGTTATTCATATCCCTAATATTACGAGGAAAAAAGGAGATTTTGAATATGTCAGTTCGGCAATCAATTTCTCTAATTTTGTGAATACGGTCCAGTCTACCACAGTAAGTTGGGGCCCGCAAAATATTTTTAAACGACGCAGGAATGATGTGAATTAGTGAAAATATTTGTGCCTTAAAATAAAAGGAAAAATGACATGACAAACTCGTACATGATCGTCACATTTACCCAGAACTCTTTGGACGAATCCCAGTTTACGATTCGCTTGACCCATTATTTCACGTATGTGTTTACCGCAGGAAAGATCATGTGTCATTCTTATTCCTTATATGTGTGAGTTTTGAAATAATGACGTTTTAAACAAGGGAAGCCAAAACATGTATGTTGCCTTGTACTGTCAGTGTTGATGCAGTTGACAATGGACTACGGTAGCCTCACCTCTCTTTATAAGTAAAACCTTTATGAGCCTGAGGTAAAGTCTAATAGCTGCTACTACTGAATGTTTTCTTCGATCACCTTTGCCTCTGGGACAAGACTGAATTTCACTTCTTACACCTGACTGCTTTTCGCAGCCATCATTACGGGTCATCTGGGATGAAGAAAGCGTAACAGTCAGCTATTGAAAAGGAGCTCGATGGATCCAGTGTCTTAACTCTTCGCGTTATGACATCTTAAAAAAGGTCGCTATCCTTTTTGACGGTGTTCTTGTACGTAGGAGAGAGCTTTCCTATGTTTTCTGCCGTCTCCTTCGCGTCAGTGGAGCGGCTTTCTGCCTTGCTTCTTGCAGGGCGAGTTTCGCTTGCTTGCCAGGGCAGTTAAAGCGTTGGTTTCAGTTTCATCTTAAAGAACCGCCATGCGTCTAAAATAGGGTAGTTTCCTATTATTTTTTTATTGTCTTGATCGAAAGTTTATAACCTCTGGAGTACGTATTCTAAGCCGTTCGATTTTTAAATGAAATTAAGTATTTTTCCTCATCAATTAAAAAGTGAAAAAAATCAATGGCGCGAAAATGCGACGCCAAACCATTGCATGCCGGTTAATCCTACGTGTGACGTCGAACTATTTCCTCTACCTGCCACTAGGTAGTGTTGCGGAAGCTTCCAAGTAGACTGTGCACTCCGTTAAAGGTTATTAACAAGTATTGGAGGCAAATTTATTCCGTTAATTTATAATAATTAACTTTTATTTATTAATTTAATATTACTTATGCAGTTGATTCATTTAAAATCAGTTAGTATTCCTTTCACAAGCATACCGTGAAGTTCGCCCATCGCCGCACGATCTTCACACCATGCTTCGCCGTAGCAGAAGACACCACGAGCAGGATGTCCTTGAGCCTATGTTTAACAGGAAAGTCTTTTCGAACTTTGACAATTTTCTCAGGATAATACTAAAAAATATTCACTAGAGCTGAGGGGCCCTGAAATGCAATGGTAAGATCAGGAGACGAATTTTCCTAAGCCTCGCAACGTAAACTACATACCTCTTACGTCAGCAAGAAGGCAGCGCACCCCGCCATTTCAGAGCTTTTTCAAATGATCTTATAATTAAAATTTAATTCTTTTGTAAACTGGGATTTCTAAGGCCAAACGTTTTGCGTAAAATAAATACATTTATTTCAGGGCACGAATCGCAAGTAATGAAGTCTGTTTTCTTTGATGAAGGAAACTACCCTATTATGCACGACCATCACTGTTGCTTACAATTAGCAAACCAGCTTCATTTTGAGTGATAAGTGATTCCCATGGATGAAAATTGTGGCAACGGACTTCAATGTTATTACTGACGACTGAAAAGGTTTGGCATGCTAAGTTCAGCGGGCGTCGTTCTCATTCGGACCCTCCCATTCTCTTTACATTCAGCGTCCATCGCCTGCGATACATTCTCGTCGTCTCACTCCTTCCCCACGTCCCGTTCGGCCGTATATATTTTTAATCAAGAATAGATATTATTCGGAAATGGTATATTGGGGATAGCTGTGATTCTTCAGCCCCAACTCGTTGCCTTAAAATGTTAAATGCTAACTCATTATTGAAATGCTTTCGGTGTCTCTACTAAGAATTTCTACCGGACTAAATGCGATTAGAGATTCCGAGTTCTAAATTCCAACATTAAAAAAAAAACGCTCAACGTTTTCAATTACGATCGTATCGTATAACTCAATTCATAATTTAAGGATTGTGTAATTACAGTAGATGTTGTGCTATCATGTCTCTATTTTCTTAGTTTCTCGTGCAAGCTCAGCTTCCTTCTTTAACACGGTTTCTTCACGAGGAATTTCTGTTAATAGATGTCTTATTACTGAGGACCTTACATGATCCCTTACTATATTTCCGTTGTAACTCGTAAGGGTTAATAACAGAATTGGGGCGTTTACCCGGAACCGAAATCGCAATTTTGTACACGAAATCGTTAAATGGAAACGAAAAAAGAATTTAAGTGAAACAATTAATCTTCTAACCACAACCATTCACGCATAAATCAAAAATTAAAATAAGCAAAAGGTGACGCCCACCGAAAATGCTGCTGTGATAATGTCGACGTCATTTTCATCCCGTCCTTGACTGCTTTTAGGGGAAGGGAAGGGAGTGGAGGGGGGTTCTCGGAAGGTCTGCTCGCACAGATGCTGTCGCAATCGCTCCCATTGGCAGAGTAGGCTGTGTCCCCCCTTTGCGATAAGGCAGAGTATCTTCGCGGGCTCAGTTGTGATTGGACGAAGTCGATATACGTCAGAGGTTGCACCACGCCCACTTTTCCGAAAGGGTTAAAAACATCAGTTTTTCTCCACTTATAACTCAAGAAATAATTGACGGATCAAAAAACGGAAAATAAGAGTCTTTTATTTTTACAAACTCTATCAGATTCGGCAATAAAAATTATATGGTAAACGATCCCATTGATCATAAAATATCTTTCTTATTTGCGGTGAAAGCGATTCATCTGTTCCTGTAATTGAAATCATTTTCTCCTTGTATCGACATGATCTCAGGGTGCAGGTGAATGCGGTGTTCACAGAGGCGTGCATGTAATGGCAAGTCGTGTTCATCCCCCTTGCTGTGTGCTCCCGAGCCACAAATACTTCGCTTCTGCGAAAGATGCTCTTCCCCCACTGCAGGAACTTCCCATCTATCGCACGCGGGAGTCGTTTTTTTCGACCGAACAGTCGCTTAAATCTCCTCCTCTTAACCAACCCCCTAACCGCGCACCCCCTTTCAAGAGCTCCTACGCTGCAATGCTCACGCACCCCGGCGGCGGTCGTATGAAGCCCCGTCGCTGCCTTTAATTGAATTCCGTGATGGATCACTCGCGGGCCGTAATCCTTCGGCAAGAATATTGGCCCGTGTGGGTGGGGGGGCGGAGCGGTTGTTGCGTGGGGCGTAGCAAGGGAATTGGAAGACATTGGGGCGACCCTGCTATTGTTTAGGGACCACCCGAGGAACAGGGTCATCTTTGCCGTCACGGGGCAATACACTCTCTGCCCTTTGTGGCCTGGATATGAATGGACGGGGACAGTGGCGCATTAATTTTACTTCAGGGTACTTTAAACAGTAATAAAGGTTATTTATGGTACTTTACGGTAAGGATTAAGTAAAATTACTTACGTGGATGCCTTTGGATACATACGTATAGGCTGCTCGAGTAAAAATGGGCGTGAACCTGTCTGTGGAGTCTGTCCTCCCTCTTATAGGGATACCTCAGGGTTTCCTTTCTGCCATGGCCTGCAGGATTCCATTGCTACTGATGGGGTCATTTACCATATTTTTTTACTGCGGAATCTGATAGAGTTTGTAAAATAAAAAGACCCGTATTTTTCCGTTTTTGATCCGTCAATTATTTCCCGAGTTATAGGCGGCGAAAAACTGATGTTCTTAACCCTTTCGGAAAAGTGGGCGTGGTGCAACCTCTGACGTATATCGACTTCGTCCAATCACAACTGAGCCCGCGAAGCTACTTCGCCTCATCGCAATGGGGGGGACACAGTTGAGTCTGCGAATAGGACAGTTGCGTCAGCATCTGTGCGAGCAGACCTTCCGACAACCCCTTCCACTCCCTTCCCTTCCCATAAGAGCAGTCAAGGACGGGAGGAAAATGACGTCAATGATATCAAAGCAGCTTTTTCGATGGGCGTCACCTTTTGCTTATTTTAATTTTTGAATTATGAGTGAATGGTTGTGGTTAGAAGATTAATTTTTTCACTAAAATTCTTTTTTCGTTTCCATCTAACGATTTCGTGAAAAATATTGCGATTTCGGTTCCGAGTAAACGCCCCCATTAAGGTTGCAATTATCATTCCTCCCTTCCCATCCTATCCCGAGCACTTTTTCCACGTCTACTTATAATTCTGCGAGCCACCGCAAGGTGTGTGGCCGGGCAGTTAGGTCTCTATCCGCGAAGGTGACTTGTAGCTGAAAATGTTATGCTAATTAGTCAACTAAGGCAATAATTAAGTATTGTGTTTAAGTTGATTTTTCAGGAATAACACTTTTTGCGTTGTGGTCGTGTATTACGCGTGGGAAAAGCGAATTCTTGTGGCTGTTGGGTCAACAGTTCCTCTCTCATTATATGTCGCTTTTGTCTCTGCTTGAGATGTAATGGCGGGTTGAAGGAGCCTTGATGTTATTTTGATTCCGAATCGTTCATGTTTTGCACATATTTGTAGATTTTCAGTGAACCTGCCTGTCTTGACTTTTTTTCACAAGATGCATTCTGTATTTTAAGCTAAGATTTGATAGTGTTTCCCAACCTAATTCTTCTTCTAATTTCGATGCATTGCTAAACTTGTCTTAACACCTTTTAACAAACCTTGCTCCTCTTCCTTGCCTTCTATCTAGTTCTGTAGTATATTCTGATTCACGTGGATGCCAGATAAGGGATGCATTTTTAAGGTGGGTTCTAAAAAAGTGAATAATAACACCGTTCTTTTGTCTTCTCGTCTCTTTTCCATGGTACTGGTTTAAGAAATTCCAGTTTTCTGTTGACTACACTAACATTCTTCCGAATATATCTTCCTCAGGATAAATCGTGTAAATGTACCTAACACCTATGTGCTTCACGGATTCAACGCTTAATGTTTTGGTGTCACCTATATATACGTTATAGGGTCGCCCTTTCTTTTACAAAAAAAGTATAGCTATTTAGCACCCTTATTTAGGCGTAGTTATAACAGCCACTCCGAGCTTGAATTGCAGGCAGATCTCGGAGTGATGTCTTCGTTTGATAAACCCCTGTACACTGCGGAGTCGTTCGCAAAAAGTGTCCTGTTATTCACTTAGGCAATGCAGTTGTCTCTCTTTCTGTGTCTAAAGCTTCCTTAGTCGTTTTCCGAACTCACGTCTCATGGTCCCCATTTATTCTCCTCTTTCTCCCCTGGAGGAATTTAGAATGCTCTACCACTGATTCGTATGACTGTGGTGACCTAGGAATGCTTACCTGAGATTTCTGAGACCCTTGCCTCCGAAATAGTGAGGCGTAATAATTCAAGAGTGGTGCGACAAATGGCAGTTAGAACTTAACCTAAAAAATTTCGTGCGAATTGTAACCTTGTGTTTCCGGCTATTTTCGACGTCTCGGCAGGGCGCCGGCTGCAAAGGAGATGGCCGAGGAAGTAAACCTTTGGTGTATGGAGGGGGGTGGAAGCGTATATTGCTCCGAAGATGTGCCATTTGTGTGTGAAGGATGGAGGTGTCGGAACGTTGCATTGCGTGTTGTTTCGCTCAGTGCCGCATGAAGACATAATATAAGGGTGCGATAGTGGAGACCATATCTCACCGAGAGCGATAACCGGAGCGTAGGTGGGGGGTGGAGACGCTGGGGGTGCCGAGAGGGGAATGGGAGAGGGAATTGCTTTTGGCGGAGCCGCACCCTCTCCCTCTCCACTTTCCTCCCTCGATCCCGAATAAATAAGACTTTGATATTTCTGGGAAAAAGAAGATCTTGTCTCCATTCTCGAAAGAGAATAGCAACCTCATTATGATGGGAGGCTTGTGGCTTCCGTTGCGTCTTACCTTTCTTCCAGGGAATATCTTCTGACAGAAATGCTATCAGAGCACTGGGAAAGATGCCATCTCGTGTATGAACTCATAAAAAAGTATTTACCGTGCAAACGGTATATCTCTTAACGACGCACGACGTAAATAAATTCCAAGACCATATTTTCAGTGATGATGTTGAAAATTTTTGCGTACCCCAACTAACTACGGCAGACTGAACCATAATCATAAAATTAGAGAAATTGATTGCCGAACTGACCGATTCAAAATGTCCTTTTTCCCTCGTACTATTAGAGATATGAATAACGGTAAATATGTCCAATCGGAGAGTAGCAATGGATAGCATTGGTAGCTGCATGTTGGTATGAGTACTTAAAGCTAACCCTACTAACAGAATGTTTTTGCATGCTTGCTTTGCAATTTCTATCTTCTTTAAATATTGAAGTTATGACTAGTTTTTTAATACTATTCCTTTTTTGTGCATAAAAGAATTAACGCTGCACTTCCACATGGTATGGTTCCACGTTAACCATATTTGCGTAACCAGTCTATTAAATGAATTAAATTGGGAATAATTTTCAGATCGCAGGTTGAAATGTAAACTTAATCTCGTAAACAAATTCCAGGACCATGTTTTCAGTGATGATGTTAAAAATATTTTGCGAACCCCAACTTACTATGGTAGACTAGACCATAATCACAAAATTAGAGAAATTGATTGCCGAACTGACAGATTCAAAATGTCCTTTTTTCCTCGTACCATTAGGGGTATGAATAACGGTAAATATATCCAATACGAGTGTAGCAACATAACATGGGTAGCTGCATATTGGTATAAGGACTTTAGGCTAACCCAACTTACAGCCTATTTTTGCATATTTGATTTGCTATTTTTAACCTTTTTTAAATAGTGAAGTTTAGAACAGTATATAAATACTAATTCTTTTTTATGCATGATGTGTAGTGCATCTTTGTTGAGAGGTCACCCCCTGCCACACACCATTGTGGTGGCTTTCAGGGTATTATGTAGATAACGTAAATCCGCACTTGAGGGAGTAGTGTTGTGTGTTGGTGCTTGTGGTTTCTTTCGACAGTTGCCCTCTTTGATATCCGACGAAGGTTCTTAAATCCGTTCATTAATGGAAAGTGCTCTTTCGATTAAGATTTTAAGAGGGAAGTCAAGGATGAAGGAAATCAGTCACCGAGACTTGATCTTTCGACGAATGAGATAATATTAATTTGTAACTTAATGAATGAACGCGTTGAAGGAAGTGCTGACGGCATGGCCTTCGTGTGAGACGTTGGAGGGAAAAGATTCACCGAAGCAAGAAATGAGTGGAACCTTGAGAGGGAGCAGCATTTCTCGATTTCAGCGCTCGAGTTGAGTAGTCAGTCTCAGCAGCTCGAGGATGTGTCAGAGTAGAATCCTTTTCTTGAGGCAATCCAACTGCTTTGGTTCCCGGTTGCACCGCCTAACATCTCTTAAAACTAGACCGAAAAAGTGAAAGAAACTCAAATTCAATGCCTTAGGTTGGATTCATCTACATCTACACGATACCCTGCAAGCCACCGCGAGGGTGTGTGGCAGGGGGTGAATATCACCAAGCATGCACTACCGACATGCAAACAAGCAACTATAGGGTCTCATGCAACTAGATTGTTAGTATCTATAGTAATTAAGGGTTTAATACATGCACCATGCACTACAGACGACTCTAAAATATTTCCCCTACCTATCCCTTTGCTATGCTGCCTATTCCGTTCTCTTAGTATAGTACGGGGGAAAATGCCATTTTAAATCTATTAGCACGACAATCTATCTCTCTAATCTTGTTTATCTGGTCGAATCTAGCATAATACGCTGGTGTTTTTAATATGTGCCTAACATCTTCAGTGAAGCTATCCGATTGAAATATCTCTAATAGGTTTAATCTGTACCTTAACCTACGCTCTGATAACGATTCCCACCCTAATTCTTGTATTAATTCTGAAACAGTACGCAACCTATCGTAACACCTTTTAACGAACCTATCTGCTCTCCGCTGCACAATGTCTAGTTCTCTGATCAAACCTAATTCATTCGGATCCCATACACTGGCTGCATACTCATGAAAATTAACATGACTTTTTTTGTCTTCTTAACACATTTCCCAAGTACTCTTTTTATAAATCCTAGCTTCATCCTCGCTTCGCCGCATTGGAAGCCTTTGGATTGCCAGGCAGGCACCATGTGGATCCAGTCGACTTGATGATGCTTTGGCTAACACGTGAAGATTGTAAAAATTACGTTACATTTAATTTTGTATTTGCGCCAGCCTTGAAAAGCAATTTGTCCCCATAAGTGGATGGAGTAGTATACATAAAATGCTGAGCTTTCGTAGCGCGCGCGCGCTAAAATGAGTGGGGGTTCTTTGTCTTATTAGCTCTTTGATCCTCGGAGATGTGACTGGTTACTTACAAATGCCCCTTGATTTACACTCGAGGAGGAAAGGCAAACCATGGAGTGATGTTTTTTACACTGTTTTGAGAACTGCATGCTTTGGGCTGCCGGATTGTATTCGCACAATTGAATGGAGGGAGGCGTCTTCGTGGGACAGATTGGGAGGGTAGGGGTGGGAGAAGGGATGCAAAGGGGGGGATGGGCGTGGAAAGGGACGTTCACAAAAGAAGGAACCGATGGAATAAAAAAAGAAGGAGTCGAACAAATGGGATTCGGAGTTTCATTCAATTTCCCCCCTCTTCCCTTCTCCACTTATTAGCTTCCCATCCTACACCGCCACTCCACCCTTTTCTCCTCCAACCCCTTCCCCACCCCAATCTCCGCCACCCCCTCAGAATACCCTTGCCCCCATCCTCTCCCACTCTCCGAGAGGGATGCGAAAAGAATAATCACTTTCCCTGTCTGCACTCCTCTAGTGTCACATCCCCGCTCTCACTCTGGATCGCCTCGAATTAAAAACGAAGTGGGTGTCAACGGGAACGTGCGAATGAGGACCGACTCTTTTCCCTCTCCCTCAATCCCTCACTGGGGCTCTGTTTCCTCCCCCCTCCTCCCTGCCCCCTGCTCCCTCCATTCCACTTACTGTCCACTTCTGATGACGGAGATGCGTCGGGAAAAAATGGAACCAATTTATTCTCGATGAAGTCCTGTCATCATTTTTTTTTAACTTGGCTCACTTCTTTCTCGGAAAGTCGTCCCTCGCCCTCCCCAAGCAGCTTCCATCTTTGCAATTATTATTCGGCAAGTCTTCTTCTTTTCTTATCTCTTCCGGATTTAACTTGAGGCGGATTTCTTCGTCAACGTCTTTAATCGGCGTCCCGTAATGAAGCCTCGCTCCTTCCCCCTCCCCTCTTTTTTTTATATCCTCTTTTGAGACACGTGCCGGGCGATGTTTTTTTCTCGCTTGAAAAAATGAACTAGGGTAAAAGAATTGCTCCTTAATTCCCCCGCCTAAAAATTTGATTTCAAGTCTTGTTTTTCATCCTCATTTATTTTCCATTTCGGCGCACGCACGCTTGGGATTTATCTCATTTTATGATACGCAGTTAGGAGCTAAACTTAGTTGTCATTCTTGCTCAATTGTCGTTGGCGTAGTCTTCCGTGTAGTCTATCAGACTGCGTAACGCTATTTCAGATTCGTCACGTGTAACCTATCACGAAAACTGTCACTCAGACTAGCCAGCCTGCTAGTCTGAGACTGCCGGCCTGGTATCCCAAAGATCGCGGATTCGAGTCCCGCCTCGGGCATGGATGTTCTATTTGTCTTAGTTTTTAGGAACTTAGGTTTAACGGTGAAAGGTTGCCTTAGCTGTTGAAGTACCGCCATCCCAAGTCCACTAATATACTGTCACGTTGAAGAATTGGCGTCATTTAACATTTCGTAACGCCTTCCTGTTCTCATATCCATGATCCTGTAAGGGTTTTCGAGGGATTGATGGATTCATAAGTACTAAGTTCAATACTCCATGGCGATTCTTTGCCATCATTTGCATGTTGTGCTAACTCACAGTGAGAGGTGAATCTTTCCTTGCATTGAAATCATGTCTTGAAAAGCGGAATCTTTATTTTTGGTATGATACATTAGGTACAGTACTGTTGTTCTAAAATACGAAAGGAAATTTGATTGCCGGGTGATTGAAAAGGAAAGATGATTGGGGAAACGTTGGGGGATCAATTGAATCACCGTTGTGATTCGCGCCGACGTCTGTGAGTGTTTCATTGCCACTGGTGGTATGCGTGGGGTCACGAGGGATCTATTGCTTCATCTGCTAACGGAGAAGTGTATGAACCGCGAAAACTCACTTGTCCACGCCAGTGTCCGACGCGCGCCGCACCTTTATCCACCCTCTCCATACCACCCCCCTCTCCATTTCCCACCCCCCGGCGGGCAAGGCACCACTTACCCTCTCTTTACAACGTTTCCCAGGATTCAAACCGCTTCCTTGGTGACACTTCTGTCCCTCCGACACCTCAAGCAGCATACGCGAGCACGCAGTGGGAAGGAAAGAGTTGTTTTATCAATCGTTAGCGACAAGGTGTCAGCCTCTTTAAGACAATTTGTGTTCGTTTCACTGGCATTTAAATCTTTTGAATAGTTTATGATTAAGCTTCCGACTCTGGATGAACTCTGTAGCTTTAATTATTCTCTGTGACTCATGGAGAGGTACACTGATTGCAGGAATGGATTCACTGATAAATGCCGGCAGCCATATCGTTACCAAATCGTCTTATCATATTTCTTTAATCCTATCAGTTGCAGTAATTAGAATCAGAAATGCACTATCACCGCTTTCATGATCAATGCACATCTCCAGAGAGGAATCCGTGACGCGCAGAATGCTTCCATTTTTTTAGGCGGTGCTTTTCGAGCGTGATGAAGTGTTTGGAAAGCATTTACATTTTTCCTTGTATTTTGCCTGCGCGTATTGCTATAACAAGCCGAGCCGTTTCAGCCGACAAACATGCTTGAAATTATGAAATGAAGAATGGAGTCCACGGTATGAGATACGTTTTCAATATGGCTACCATGTTTTCATGGTTACGCGTTCCCCTTAGAAATAGAAATGAAACCTCCGTAACGGAGTCAGTAAATTGCCTCATGCATGTGATGTCCTTCTCGAAAACCAGGATTTCAGAATTAATACAAGAATTAGGGTGGGAATCATTATCAGAGCGTAGGTGAAAGTACAGATTGAATCTATTAGAGAAATTTCAATCGGATAACTTTACTGAAGATGTTAGATACATATTAAAAATAACAGCGCATTATGCTAGAATCTACCAAATAAATAAGATTAGAGAGATAGAATGTCGTACTGATAGATTCAAAATGGCATTTTTCCCCCGTACCATAAGAGAACAGAATAGGCAGCATAGCAAAGGGATAGGCAGGGGAAATATTTTAGAGTAGTCTGTAGTGCATGATGCATGTATTAATGCCTTAAATACTATAGTTACTAACAATGTAGTTGCATGAGACCCTATAGTTGCTGGTTTTCATGTCGGTAGTGTATGCTTGGTGATTTTCACCCCCTGCCACACACCCTCGCGGTGGCTTGCATGGTATCGTGTGGATGTAGATGTAGATGAAAACTACTCATATTGATGCCATTGTCGCCAACTCCCTCATCGAAATTTTTATCGCGTTTTGACTAAGAGTTTTATTTATCCCGGAAATGCATTCCTGCATATGCCTCAACGTAACTACTTGTTTGTTCAATTTCGCGTTGCATCCTTCAACCGTCACTGGCAGTTCAAATGCCCCTCGGCTACCTCCTCAAGTGACCTCGATCGCTTGGAGCTCTCTAAGAGAGTCGCGTGAGAGAAATGCAACTCAGCGTCCTTGCCGCGGGAACGTGTTCGAATTTAATCGAGATAAACTCGATCCGAAGAGTGTTAAGAACTCGCTTCGAGAGTGCCGATATTCGAGGTAGTCTTCCGAGTGTCAGCGATTTGCGAAAGAATACAAAATCTTCGTGTTTGTAATGCAGGACTCCGTTAGGCTTTTGTTTTTGAACATGTACATTCATTCTCCGAATACAAGGGCGCGTGGTGTTTATCGAAGGAACGAAATCGAAACTTGACCTTGAGCCGGTGGGCGAATGCTTTCGTTTCCCGTCATGCCGACACGTCCAGTCGAAATACCAGGATAGCCGATATACCAGCGTGGGCAGCCGACTTACTTACTCCATCATTCTCTGGTATTCCGTTATCTGAGCATGTTGCCGAGAGGCCACATTGATAGGTCTTCTCGGTTATCCTGATTTTTCCTGGTTTGATTCATTTTAAATCTCTTACTATGCATTCAATCTTTCTTGTTATAAATCATCATGATCATCATCAAGGGTCAACAATCCTAGGATTGGTTTGACGCAGCCCTCCACTCGATTCTTCTATCGGCCAACCTCTTCATACCAACGTAGTTCCTCTCTTTCACGACCTTTACGACCTGCTCCATGTAACTCATACGAGGCCTGCCTTTTCCATTCTTCCTGTTCACTTTTCCTTCGACGATTGTCTTCATCAGGCCATCGTGTCTTAAGATGTGGGCGATTAAGTTGTCCCGTCTTCTTTTTATAGTTTTCAGTAGACTTCTCTTTTCTCCCACTCTTCTTAGGACTTCTACATTTGTCACTCGATCGATCCATTTTATCTTCATCATTCTTCGGTAGCACACATTTCGAAAGCTTCCACCCTTTTCTTCTCCTCTGCTGTCCACGTCCATGCCTCACTGCCGAAAAGAAACATGCTCTAGATATACGTTTTTGATGAATTACTTCCTTACTTCCAAGCTTATATTTCCTGCTGTAAGTAGATTCTTCTTTTGATAGAATGCCCTCTTTGCCTGGGCTATTCTACTCACTATTTATTTCTTGCTTCGTCCATCGTTGGTTACTCTGATTCCCAGGTAACAGAACTCTTTCTCCTCTTCCAGTTTCTGTTTTCCTAGTTTAACGTTGGTTTTGGCCTCCTCTCTCTTGCTGCACACCAATATCTTAGTTTTCTTCTTATTGATCTTCAGATGATAACTGGCCATTGTCCTTTCCATGGCTGTTAGCATCTTATTCCGCTCCTTCTCTGTCGCTGCTATGAGAACTATGTCATCAATTGTTATGAATGCCATCGATGTATGTTTTATTCTGTACCTATTCCTTTATAATAAGGAAATTAAGACATTTAATTTATGAAACCTGTATGAAGTAAACAGGCTTACGGAGTACTGAAAGGATGTAGAAGGAAGTTTGTCCTTATCTTCCTCATTCTAAGGTATTTACTTTCTTCTTTGACCTAATTATACCCACATATTCAACATAAGCTGATTTTTGAAATGTCCGTTTATTTATCGTGCGTGTTCCATTTTGATCCCAGGGTGGTTACTGGGACACCGATAGTGGAAATATTTGTAGTTTACATTTTGCGTTTGAATCCTTCGATTTTTAGCTCGCCAAGGTTTGCACAGTGAGTAGTAGCCCGTGTGTGTGAATGTCCGTGACTCATTCGTGACGGAATTGCCCGCGGCTGGGTTTCGTGTCTTGAGTGACTTCCGGCGGTTTCGCAAAGGGATCATAAGTTGGTCATGAGACATCGGAGCGATAAGGCGTCACGGATCGCGCGACCTCAAAACAGAGTTCTTCTTATCGAGGACTTCCTCTCGCGAATGAAGACGGGCGTCTTGTTGCACGCGACTGCCTCCTCCGATGGACGGGGAAGTCGCTCAGTGGCATTGTGGGTCTGCTCTGTGTGGCGCCTGCTCTCTCTGTGGGTGGCGCCGAGGGGGCGCCAGTCACTCTCGCTGGCGTGCACACTCGCCGACCTGATTGGGACGGTGAGTGGGGATTGGGTGTCAATAGGGCTGTCCGATACCACGATATATCGTCGACGATACTCGATATACACTTGATATCGGGAGTCGATATTTCGAAACGCGATATCACGATATGTCGATGTCCCGATATTCCGATATCCAGATATGACGATATACCGATATGACGATGTATCGATATGTCGATATCCCGATATGTCGATATCCCGATATGTCGATATCCCGATATGTCGATATCCCGATATGTCGATATCCCGATATGACGATATCCCGATATGTCGATATCCCGATATGACGATATCCCGATATGACGATATCCCGATATGACGATATCGTCATACCTTGACACCTACCACGCGAGGCATATTTTGCTGCTGAATTGCATCAAGTCCTTTGAAGGACATTGATCATGGCTCAGTGAATTTGTAAATTTTCCGCAGCCAACGCTATGGAAGAGTCGCTTCATGGGCTGACCACCTTCTCTCCAGTCCTTCCACTCTCTCGCTGTGGCCACCGTTTACTCGGAACTGAAATCGCAATTTTGTACACGAAATCGTTAGATGGAAACGAAAAAAGAATTTTAGTGAAAAAAAATAATCTTATAGACCCAACCATTCACTCATAAATCAAAAATTAAAATAAGCAAAAGGTGACGTCCACCGAAGAAGCTGCTTTGATATAATTTTCCTCCCGTCCTTGACTGCTTTTAGGGGAAGGGAAGGGAATGGAGGGGGGTTCTCGGAAGGTCTGCTCGCATAGATGCTGTCGCATCTGCTCCTATTGGCAGAGTCAGCTGTGCCCCCCCCCCAATTGCGATAAGGCGAGGCAGCTCCATGGGCCAGGTTGTGATTGGACGAAGTCGATATACGTCAGAGGTTGCACCACGCCCACTTTTCCGAAAGGGTTAAAAACATCATTTTTTCGCCTCTTATAACTCGAGAAATAATTGTCGGATCAAAAAACGGAAAAATACGGGTCTTTTTATTTTACAAACACTATCAGATTCGGCAATAAAAAAATATGGTAAACGACCCCATTCGCGTCCCTCGACACTTAATAATAGTTCCCAGCATCCATCTCTTTCACCTCCCTCCTCGCGTCAGCCATGACCGCGATACTTTCCGGTCCAGCGCCTCCCCGCATCTCAGTCAATACTCTTCCCTTAGTGACACTCCACCCAGCATCCTCCCGCCCCTCACTCTTTGTTTATCTCTTCGTTGCCCTTCCAACCTCACCTTGCGTTATTAGTGGACAACGCTCTCTCTCGCGAACTGTAGTGCACGGGGAGACTCCATGGCTAAAAGATAAAGAATATTTAAATGAATACCTGAAAGCAATTGAAAATTGGTGTGATGCATGACAGTTAGAATTATACTTTTAAAAATTTCTTGTAATGATTTTTTGGAAAAAGAATAGATCTCTTCCTAGCACTTACAAAATAAGTATTGGTTTTGAGGTTTCCGCGGCGTTTCTCAACACTGGTAACGGCTTTCGGGCGTTCCTCCGCGTCGTGTGTTGTCAGGGTGACGACAGTTTCTCCAGCCATCCTGCTGGCGTCTTCAGGTCAGAAGTGTCCAGAGGAAAGGTCAAATTCAGGTCAGGCCAGAAGCTTCTGACCTGAAGACGCCAGCAGGATGGCTGGAGAAACTGTCTTCACTCTGACAACACACGACGCGGAGGAACGCCCGAAAGCCGTTACCAGTGAAAATAAGTAATGCTTAATTAACATACGTGGAATCCATTAAATATCTTGGAATAAGACTGACACATGATCTTTCCTGGGGTAAACACATACGTGAAATAATGGGTCAAGCGAATCGTAAACTGGGATTCGTCAAAAGAGTACTGGGTAAATGTGACGATCATGTACGAGAAATCAGCTACTTTTCCCTTGTATGACCTCATTTGGAATATGCTGCCAGTGTATGGGATCCCGACGAAATCGGTCTAAATAACGAACTTGAACGTGTGCAACGAAGATCGGCAAGATTTGTAAAGGGACGGTACGATAACCTTATTAGCGTAACTAGTCTATTAAATGAATTAAATTGGGAATCATTATCAGATCGCAGGTTGAAATTCAGACTTAATCTCTTAAACAAATTCCAAGACCATAACTCGAGGAACTTTCTGTCGGCCTGAAGATGCAAGTGTTAGCCTAGAAAATATCAAACACTCAACGATTCCACCATCCACCCGTATTGGTTTTGCATGGTTTCGTCCTAAGGTAGTGTTAACGAGTTTTTATATTCCATCGTATCGCAAATTCCATAGCATGCTAATTGATTTCGCAGCTTCTGAATATCATTTTCTTCAGGGAAGAGTGAACCAATTCCTTTATTAATCATGATTAAAGGAAACAACTCCGTATGCACGATATTTTCGTAAGCAGCTTGGCTCAATGAGATGAGCCAAGCTGCTCACTGCGTATTAGCGAGAGCTCCTCGCTCTGCGTGTGAACGGTGCTCTTGATGACTCTGCTCAGCGCTGCTTCAGCGCTGAGGCCTTCGTCCCGTGGCTACAGTGACCCGCCAGCTTTTCCTCGTCTTTCCGTCGATGTGTTTGAAATGTAAGGCCGGTGGTAGCGTATCACGAATAGGAAACTCTTCCCTTTCGCTCGAGTAGTCACAAACATTGCACGCGTCATTATTAATGCCCTCCGGTTATTTTCCGCTAGTCCTCCAAGGACAAAGAACTCCATCCATAACTAGTCTTAAGGCCTGGTTACACGATACATTAACACGTACGGGTTCATGTACATTTGCGTGAATAGTTTCTGCTCAACTTGTGCGAATGCATGAACCAAATAGAACAGGTTATATTTTCTGTTCACGCATTCATTCATTTGTACATTTTGCTGTAGTTACACGGTGCATTTTCGCGTTCATTCTCGCGTTCATACATTTACACATTAACTCGTACGGGTTAATGTATCGTGTAACCAGGCCTTTAAGGAGGTTGATCCGAAAAGTGAAAGTCATGTCATTTTTTTTTATTTTCAGCACTTATAGAACTAAAGTTCCTCTATCTAATAAAGTAAAGATAATTATGCCAACCCATACTTCTTTTTGCACAAATTGGATTTGAAATTATGTACGATTAACGGCGAGTATGGCCATCAC